>CM029917.1:75072918-77872085 GCA_017639245.1 Myiopsitta monachus | reverse complement strand
ATTATGCAAAGCACAACAGCTGCCAATTATCCTATACAAACTATACCTGACTGCTTAGAGCACTCTCTTAAGTTGCAAAGAAAGGAATTGCCTCTCTTACCTTGGTAAAGTTGGCTAACCACTGAGCTATGGTTCTCTACCTAGCTCAAGCAAAGAGAAGATCAGATTCCTGCTTTCTTTTCCAGTGAGAAAGTTTCAGCTTCTGTCTCCAAAAACCACTGGGCTATGAGGGCTCTTAAAACCCCTGGTATATTTAATATGACAGATTTCACATGATGAATACAGCCACAGACTTTAGATCTCCCTGAACTGTATTGTCTTTCTCTGCTCATCTTCTTCCTCTGCTTTTATTTAATCTTGTGCAGGAGCACCTTCTCCATTCATCTGGCAGCAGCCAGATTACCCTTTCTGGACTAATTTTTCTGCACAAAATTTTTTTTGTTAAAAAACTCATTTCATAGGGTAAGTCATCAAGGAAGGAAGTTCCTCACAGTTCCTACCTCCCCATCCCATATGTCATGCATACTTTTAATGATGATAATAGATCAAGGGCATATGTTCAAAGGAGTTGGTATAGGGAAGCATTATTCCCCTCCTCTGTTAGGCACCCTGAGCAGAACCAAGCCTTGGGGTTTACATTTAAGGCACATCCAAGTCACTGAGCAGCCAGTGCCAAACAGCACATAAATGACGTGTACCTTCTTCAAAGCATAAACTGGCAACATAAAAGCCTAAAGCAGTATGTGGTGCCTATCAAAGTGACTTTCTAAGAAAAATTATTACCTACCTAGTTATTAAGTGTGACCAGTCAGGGATAAGTTGTGGTTACTGGAAGGCTGGTTTATTCCACTTCAGAATGCACCTTTGGTATGTTGCTATGGTGTGCTGCAAACAGCATTCATAGTTTTACAGTTTAATTACTTGTGGGTGGTGATGGTGTTGTCTGAGCTTTACATAGGGTAGGACAGCAATAGGAATGGAATAGTGAAAAAAAGAGAAAGAAATGGAGCAAATCAGCTTTCTTACATTTATTTTTCACATTAAATTAGGCTCATCATTGAGTAACACAAGAGCTAATGAATCCTTACCCAAAAAAAGAACTTACAAAGTCATTAATTACATAAAGATGTACCACGGAGAAGGCGAGCAAAGAAAAGGGCATTACAATAAACACTGCTGGAGTATTCAAACCAGAGAGTCTTCACACTTTTCATCAAATCCAGCTTTATAGTATACAAATAACAATGAATTACATTCCTATTGGATAACTAAAAGCCCTCAAGAACTGGCAGAATGAGGACTAGGATTTAAGTAAGCCTTCCTATGTTTATTCAGTTGGTGAGAAAGCAAACCCAAGATACTTAATGCAAACAGCTTTCAAGCATGAACTCCTCATGATGAATTTATAAAGGGGAATATTCACCACCTAGAAGTCAATTTTCTGTTTTGCATGCCAGCTATTTTTAAGCACAGATTTGTCAAACTGAATAAACTCTTTTAGTGACTGTGCTGAGACAGCCTATGCTTCAGGTCCCTGAGTTGTGTGTGCTAATGTGCTGATGCTGACAAAAGCAATCTGGTAGAACTGACTCAGAATTAATGAAGTTCAACAGTAAAGAACAGCTTTGACAAGAGGAGTTAAATGCAATTACAACTCAAGTAATCATTATTACTTGAGTTGTGAATCCCAGGGAGACAGTCCCATTACAGGACAACAAAACAGACAAAAATATGTAAGAAACAGGGAACTGATTAACCTTTTGAACTGATTAACCAGCTCTCTCCTTAAAGAGCATGCCTCAAGAAATGTGAAGAATGCTCACACTTGGGTTGTCACCTTACCAGACAGAAAGGTTTGTCTGCAATTGTTTCTGAAATATTCAAAACAGAGACCATAAACACTCTCCCCCCCCCCCAAAAAAAAAAAAATTATTAATCCTCTAGCGGGAACTGTGCTGTAAATGTATGTCATAAAGACAATTAAATTTTTATGCTGTGATATACAAACAAAAGCCCAGATGGAACAGTTTCTATAGTTTACTCCCATACAGCCTTCTTGCAAATATGGTGATGAAATTTTTTAAGGAGAAAGATAGGTTCTCATTAATTTGGTGGTGACAGGCATAGGGCAATACATCCACTATTAACTTTATATAAACATTACATGAATATACACAGCATTCTCAGGTCACATTATTTTTGTATTTTCCATGTGTTGGGTATATATTTAGCTTAACTGGTACCAAAGTTGCTGAAGACAGCAGTAAATGGCTTCATAGTTTCTGCTCTACACAAAATTGTCCTTTTTCTTGAGCTACTGACTGTCAAAACATGTTGAACTCTACTAGGTCTAAACTGAAGAGTTTCATAATGTTTACCTAACACTCAACTGTCAGGTCTTGCTAATATAATGAAGGGTCTGTGCAAAGATTATAAAGTAATAATTCAGTTCTAGATACTCTGAATAAGAAGCTTTTAAGTCCCCATTGAACCAGGGCCAGTCTGGAAAGCATTTCTGACTATTCTTTGGATTAATTTCTCAATCATTCCAGTGAATCAAGGAAGACTGTGTAAGAAGTAGCTGAGGATCTATACATACAGATGTATTAGATATCTCATAAAAGATACCTTGTAAAGATGTATATTCTTATGAAACCTTGGAAATCAGAGATCTACTGTAAGGCTTGACATACTCAATGCAGCATCAAAAGCTCTGAAATTCTTTACAGTGGTGACAAGAAACATTCAGCGATGAGGCAGTCATGTAAGTACCCTTGAAGAAGTCACCAAAAAACTGTTCCTTACAGAAACCAGAAGTATAAATATAGTCTTTATTGACTTAAGGGTCACCAAAAGAGGCATATGAAAATATCAGTATATGACTTGCTTTCTCAATTTAGTTAGGGTCTATGAATACCAAGGAAATAAAATAGTATCACAAAAGTAAGGCACTTGACTGTAACAACCCCGGAGAACAATGTGAAAGGTATTCATTGTAAGTTGTATACCTCAACAAGAGAATAATCATCATCCTGCTCTGCTTCTGTTCAGCAATAAAGATTGATAAGCTGATTTTCACATTTCCACAAATAACATTCCCTTGTGGATTTTTCTGTGTTATGATGATAGTAAACTACAACAGTAAATGCTCTTCTTTCATGGTTGGAGTTGATTAAAAATAAGCAGCACTGACATACATTACAAATAAGACCATATTATTTGTCTCTGGTGAGTATCAAGTCTAATAGCATTCAAAAAAAGTTTTGCTACCCAAAAGTCTAGGGAGCAGTCTTTCTCAATATCACTTATGACTGCAATCTGTAGCTTGTACGTGTAAGATACTGATGTTTTGACTTGTTTTGAGTTCAGAATAGCAGTCTGGATTCAAAAGTGATTTTAGTAAAATTCTTCTTTATTCATTACAGTGGAAAATCCCAGACAGTATTTAGCCTAGGGCCTCTGGCATACTTTAGACAGTCCTTCCAGCAGTAAAGCACACCGTCTCATTTCTCATGGAGAAGGCCCAAATTGGGGTTATGGTGACGTTTCTCTCTCCATCTCTGTCCTTTAATAGAGCCGTTTCAGACTAAGAACCAAGGATCTATCTGGTTTAGATATATTTCAGAGGGCTGCAGAATGCTGTATCTACCAAGAGCAGTAATGCCTGGATGAAACATCTTAATGTCTTGTATGAGGTTTCATTTGGGGTATATGCATAGATGCAGCTAACAAGTCTCCAAAGTCTTCATCTCACAAGATATGAAATAATCTAAGCACACAGCTATGAACACTCTTAGCTTCATTAATAATAGTGGATTTGCTAGCCATTTTGTATTATCTCTAAAGCTGGTAACGCTGCTATTAACAGCTGTACCAATTATAAAGACTTGGCACAGACAGCAGCAGTTCTACTCAGGAGTTGCAACCCTTTACAGACACAAAACCTTTGTAAATTAATTTGAAGCTACCAAAGGACCATGTAATAGATGCTGAAGGTAAGAGTTCCTTGGACAACTTGGCAAAAATGGGATGAGTACTTAGAGGAATGGTTACGGTTCTTAAATTAGTTATTAGAAAACAAATCCTTTCCCTCTCAATAAGCATCTGAAATTACCTAAGTATTATCTATCAATATATGAAGAGGTTCTGTTGAGAATCAAAGGCAGAAGTCCTTTCAGCTTTTATATGCCCCAAATTATTTCTGGCAGGTAAAGCAGGAAGAAGAACATCACTGTAAGATGAACCCTGTCTAAGTGGATAAGAGTGAGTCAGTTTCTATTGCAGTACTTCAGTTTCCAGAAAGTTGGCTTTTTTTGGCAAAAATCCCTCATTAGAGGCTCATAAGGAAACAAAATTCTTTATTCATACTTATCAGAAACAAATGGCAGCATACAGTCGCTTGCCACAGTGTGGGGAGGTTGCTGTTCTCAGAGAGCATCTGGGCTATGACCTGATGAAAAGTGACAGGGACTGAGAAGGAGTCAGCAAACAAAAAATGCGCTTTGTCAAATCACAATTACACGAGCTTATTCAAGACAGTGCACTCCGTGTAGGTGATTAGAGTGCTGGAGCCTACGCTGAACTGCAAACTGACTTCCATTTGTGCATGGGACAGAAATCACAGAATAGTTAGGACTGGAAGGCACCTTTGTTGGAAGGCACCTCTGGAGACTGTCTAGTCCAACTCCCCATCTCAAGCTGGGTCAGCTACAGCAGGTTGCCCAGGTACTGTATTCAGATGGGTTTCTAGTATATCTAAGGAGGTCTCCACAGCCTCTGTGGGCACCATGACCTTCCTCATAGGTAAAAAAGTTCTTTAGATTTTGAAATGAAATCTCCTGTATCCCAGCTGGTGCCCATTGCCTCTTGTCCTGTCATGGGGCACACTGGGAAGAGTTCAATTTTAACATTACCCAAACCCCACCAGGTGTTTTTTGATAGATAAGATCTCTACATTTTCCTTTCTTCAAGCTGAAGATTCCCAGCTCTCCCAGAGTCTTCTTGCACAATAGATACTCCAGTCCCTTAATTACCTTTGTAGCCTTTCACTGGACACAATCTAGTTTGTCCACATCTCTTTCATACTAGGTCACCTGGACCTGGATCCAGCACTCCAGGTGTGTTTCACCAGTGAAGAGCAGAGGGCAAGGATCATCTCTCTCAACTTGCTGGCAACACTCTTAATGCAGGCCAGGGTACTGTTGGCTTTCTTTGCTGCAAGGGTCCATTGCTGGCTCATGTACAACCTGGTGCGCACTAGGACCCTCAGGTCCTACACTCCAAAGTTGCATTCTAAGTTGGTTCCCAGCCTGCCCCAGGGCATGGGTGCAGGACTTTGCCCTTGCTTTTGTTAACATCATGCTGTTCTTGACAGCCTATTTCTCCAGTCCCTTTGAATGGCAGCCTAACCTTTAAATGAATGGTTTCCCTCCTCCACTTCTGTTCTTTGCAAGCTTCCTGAGGTTGCCACTTCCTCAGTTCTCAGCCATCTCCCTCCCCTGTTGTTCCTTGTTTTAAGCTCTCCTCACCATGTTGGCCAGCCTGTTGACAAAGATGGTTTTGCCCCACACAATCAAAGTTGATACTTTCCAGTTGTGTAGCACTGCTGGTGACCACGTGGATGAGTGGCAGCGGTAAAAGTCTGAGGTCTGGACAAGCCTTTACAGTCTCTCTGCAACACTCCAGAGCTGAGCACCCAGCAAGGAGCCTAGAGTAACATCAGAGCCACCCTGTAACAGACAAAATGCAGTGCTGTGGTCAAGGACTTAAAAAATCAGTGCATTATCTGTAATGCTTTTAGTGGTGAAAAAGGAAAACCAAATCAGACTTTACAATTAACAGAAGTTTAGGGTTTGCCCTTTTTTGTTTGTTTTGCTTCTTCAATTTTTGTCTTTAACTACAGAGAAATTAGCACAGGTGTTAGAGGCAAAGGTACCTCTCTGTTTTCTATCAGACTCCTGACACTAACCAACTTCTGCAGCTGCAGAAGCAGCTGCACACACTCAAGGCCAGGTGCCTTGAAGTATTAACAGCTAAATCTTAGAAAAGAGGTAAAAAACACACCCCAAACCAATCCAAATAACCCCCCCCCCAAAAAAAAAAAAAACAAAAAACCAAAACAAACAAACAAAAAAAACAACAAAAAAAACCCCACCTCGTGACATTCTGAATCAACAAAGAATCAGACCAGGCATGGATTTTCAGGTATCAGACAACCAATATCTGTGATGATTGAACTGGGAACAGTTTCCCAATTTAGACGAATTTTTCTATGATGTATTCAGATTCATTTGCCAGCCTGAGACACCAGACTTTATATTTAATACAAAACATTACCTCTTTCGACCTGTCTGGAATTGATAGTCCATAGCATTAGCAGGTCCTGGATACATTGCATCCTCTCTGCCTTCACAGAAAAGCAGCAGCAGCAGCCTGAGCATGCCAATAGACCATTGATCTGAGGAAATACACTAGAAGATTACTTTGATTACCCCAGTGCTTTGTGTTGCATATTTTAACCAAGCACAGACTGCAGAAAAAGTTGAGAAAAATAACATCAAAACCAGGAAGCCAAAAATCAGAATGAGAAGAAACAGAGGAGCTCTGAGATTCTGGGAACAGATGCTGGAAGTAAAGCAGCACCCAAAAATAAAGGCAAGAGGCAGAAGAAATGTTGCATGAACAAGAACTCCTGTCTCCCAATTTCTTTAGAGCAAACAATGAACAGAAAACTCAGATGAATCCCCCAAGCTAATGCAGGTACAAGGTATAAAGCAAATTATCAGATGCAGGAACTGCAAAGGTAAGGATAGAATATTTAACAGCACAGACATTTCCTAAAAACAATTGTCAACAGAACAAAGCACGCAAAATTAAAATGACACAAAGTAAAAGCACGAACAACCTTTTTCAAATACTTCTGGCTGACATTATAGGTGTTCAGTGATGGAAAGCCTGACATGAGGGGTGCAATGCAAGTTATGTTTGTTTTACATGTGTGAATATTTGCAAAATGAGCATCTAAGACCTTTATCCTTGCTTCAATATCCATTCTGCTGAAGGGTGACTCCAAGGCACCCACTGTGATCCTGTAAGCAGCTAACGTCTTAGCTGTGCTGGCACTGTCATTACTACAGCATTAACTCTCTGAGGTCTTTATGTATCCCTACAATACTTATTTCAATTCCCTTATAATCTTCAAGTACAGAAGACCTTCCCACTGCATCATCCTCCAAAATCAGGTTCTGAGGTTCCTTATAGATCTTCTCATATAAACACTATGTATTAATGAACCAGCTGACTCATATGTTAAATGGTATCTTCTAAGAAGTTTTAACGTGAGTGGAGGAGCATCAGTATTTCTCGCTGTCAGCCTGAAGAGATCTGAGTTTGATACCAGTGGTACAATAAGACGCAAAGTGATTTTTGTTTGCAGAAAAGAAGTTAAACCTGTGTGGCTCACATTAAAAACACAAAGCACATTTAGAATGTTGAGTAGTTATAAAAAAAAAGAAAAAGAAAAAGAAAGAGTGAGACTATTTTCCCAGGGCACATTATACAAATTTAATCTAGAGTAACGCTGTATGTCAGAGAGCACCACACATTTGCAGCTGAATTTCAGTGCTGCCTTTTGTTTCTTCCTTCTCACCTTAGCAGGGGCCGTTCTCCTTTGAAAACTACTTCTGTCCTATGGATTGCTGCTGCTGCTATTACCCTGTCACCACCCCCTCCTGCCTCCATCTGCCACTGCCTCCTCATGGGCCATCAGTTCTTGCTGGCTGCAACAGCTCCAGACAGGGGAAAAAACCAAACCAAACCACAAAAGCCAAAGCAGCTCTACTTTGCATCTTACTCCTAATATTGCCATACTTCCTCAGACAGGAATGGGGGTATGTGTACTTCTAACCCAGGGTCTCTAAGCATAAGGAGCTGAACGTGATTCATGATTCAGTGGCTGAAAATATCCATGGAGCTATGGCGGGAGAAGGTGAAAAATCACCAGCTAAACACCAGCTTTGTTAGAACTGCCTTTTCTCAAAATGCAGCAGGGTGTTTTCTGAAGGAAATATCTCTTACTTCACTTCATAAACAAAACTATCAGTACGCTGGACTGCTGTCCAAACAGGGCTCTCAAAATACCTTCTGGAAACACAGATTACTCCCTGGAAAACACAACAGAAATGAAATGGGAATAATCCTAATAAAATTTTATTGCATCTTCTAATAAAATCTTCAAATTATTAATACCAAAATTTATTTGCAAGTAACTAAAAGGCATCCAAATTCAGAGCATCAGCACAATATGCTCTCATTCCCTCCTCCACAGTCTACCCCTGCTCACAGCCAGTCCAGTCCCCTGCTGAAATACAGCCGTCCCAGGCTCACAGCCTCCTGCCGCAGTACAGCGCTGCCCTGGAACAGCGTGTGCTCCCAAAGGTATTAGGATAATCTCGTTTAAGGCAAGTACAGCCGTGGCCAGGACCTGCACCAGAAAAACACTTCTGTTGGAAAGCAGAGGCAGCGCCAGGCATTTTGTCAGCCTGAAAAGGCAAGAATCTCCTGTTCTGACAGCAGCTGCCCACTGCTACCTCCTCCCTCCTCTTTTAAATCACCATGTCTGTAACAGCAGTGGCAAAGAATGTCCTGCCTGACATTTCCAATCTGAATTAGAGGCAGAGGTACAACTATGCATCCTGCTCTCTGCTGTCCCAACTGTCTATCTCCAGCAGAGAGGGAGAATGCCCAGCTGTATGTACTCACCACTGTGAGTAGGTGGGTGCAGTTTCAAGAGTTTTGCTTCTAAGCATCTGTGCCTTTTGCATACTCTGCTTGCTGAGGCAGAAGAAGATGGGACGCACATTTCTTATAAATGCCCTAGTTCACTTCTGGCATATGATAAATCCAACTGAAAAAAGCACCAAGACGTCAAATTATAAACTGAGTCAGTGTCGTGGTTTAACTGTTAGAGATGAACCCAGGACAGTCAGCTAAGCAGGGGCACTTTTTTGTACTCCTAACAAACCTCTGTAGTGAAAGCAGCCCAACAGATAGAAAAAAATAAAATTCTTATGAAGCAACATCAGAATCAGAATGATGCAGACCAGAAAATGTGAGAATTGCAGCTCAACAGCTAGAGTGCAACCATACTTCTCTATTGTCCTGGGTTCAGCAGTAGCAGTCATTATTCTCCTTCTTAGTAGCTGGTGCAGCGCTGTGTTTCTGACTTTCAGCCTGGGAACAGCACTGATAACACTGATGGCTTTAGTTGCTGCTCAGTAGTGTTTACTCTGAACAAGGACTTTCTGAGTCTAATGCTCTGCCAGGGAAGAAGGGAAGCCAGGAGGAAGCAGAGACAGGACACCTGACCCAAACTAACTAAAAAGGTATTCCATACCACAGCACGTCATGCCCACTATATAAACTGGGGGCAGTTAACCGGAAGGGTTAGATCACTGCTCGGTCGGGCTGGGTATCGATCGGCAGGTGGTGAGCAGTTGTATTCTCTTACAGCATGATTACATGGATGGCAATTTTAGCAGAGGATATATGACGTGGCTCTACCTACACCTTTTCAAAGCGATTGCCCACCTGACCTGCTGATGGCTTAATCAGAAGGTGATATATATCTGATATTGCATCCTAAATGTAGCAAAAAAGGCAGTGAAAGCAGGAAGGGGTTGCAAACACGTTGCCACCATGCTTTCAAGTGACTATTTCCCCTCTATGCTTGTGATGGTGCTAGGAGCTCAGCATGTTTCTCTCAACACAAAAAGGGAACCATGAATTTCACCTGCTCAGGGTTAGCCTGCCAGCTTGGACGCTGAACATCCAAGAACACACTTCCAACAGCATGACGGCTACTGACAACACAGGGAAAAAACATTTGATTTAATCAAATAATTGCTAGCACTTCTGGTGGGTTGACACTGGCTGGATGCCAGGTGCCCCCCAAAGCTGCTCTCTCACTCCTCAGCAGGACAGGGGAAAGAAAATATAATGAAAGACCTGTGGGTTGAGGTAAGGACAAGGAGAGATCACTCACCAATTATCATCATGGGCAAAACAGACTCGACTTGGGAAAAATTAGTTCAATTTATTACCAATAAAATCAGAGTTGAATAATGAGAACTACAACCCAAATCTTAAAACACCTTCCTCCCACCCTTCCTTTCTTCCTGGGCTTAACTTTACACCTGACTTTTCTGCCTCCTCCCCTCTAGCAGTGCAAGGGAACAGGAAATAGGGGTTGTGGTCAGTCCACCACGTGGTATCTCTGCTGCCCCCTCCTCCTCAGGCGAGGATTTCTCACACTCTTCCCCTGCTTCAGCTTAGGGACCCTCTCACGGGAGACAGTCCTCAACAGACTTATATATATATACGGCTATAGGCTGCAACTCATGAACTGCTCCAGCGTGGGTCACTTCAGGAGAACAGTGCTCCACTGTGGGTCCCCTGCCACGAGCCTGCTCCAGCACAGGCTTCCTTCAGTTTCACAGCTTCTTCCAGGCAGCCCCCTGCCCCAGCATGGGGTCCTCCATGGGTTGCAGGGGCACAGCCTGCCTCACCATGGTCTGCACCACGGGCTGCAGGGGAATCTCTGCTCCGGTGCCTGGAACACCTCTTGCCCTCCTTCTGCACAGACCCTGGTGTCTGCAGGGTGGCTTCATCTTACATATTTTCACTCCTCTCTCTGGCTGCAATTGCACAGTTTGCACACACATACGCCCCACACACTCCCCCCACTTAAATATGTTATCCCAGAGGCACTAGCACCATTGGCGATGGGATCAGCTTCGGTCAGTGGTAGATCCTTCTCAGAGCCGGCTGGCATTGGCTCAGTTGGACACAGGGGCAGCTTCTGGCATCTTCTCACAGGAGCTACCCTTGTAGCCCCCTGCTACCAAAACTTTCCATACAAACCCAATACACAGTCTATACTTCTACAGATTCAAAGACCTATGTGAACATTTTGGAAATAATGGATTAATTAGGCACTGGAATGGGCTGCCCAGGGAAGTTGTGAATGCTCCATCTCCAACAGTGTTCAAGCGCAGGTTGGACAGAGCCTTGGGTGACATGGTTTAGTGTGAGGTGTCCCTGCCCACGGCAGGGGGGTTGGAACTAGATGATCTTAAGGTCCTTTCCAACCCTAACTATTCTATGATTCTATGATTCCCTTATCATTATTATTATTGGTGGTGGTAGCAGCAGTGGTTTGTGTTATACCTTAGTTACTGGACTGTTCTTATCTCAACCCGTGGGAGTTACATTCTTCTGATTCTCCTCCCTATCCCTCCAGGAGTGGGGGGGGAAGGAAGGGGGAGGAGTGAGAGAGCGGCTGCACGGCTCTGAGCTACCAGCTGGGCTTAAACCACGACACAACATCTATTCACATAACAAAATAGATCTAGGAATAGAATTAGGGCCAAATTGCAAGAGAAATATGAGGACACACACTTCACCCTCAAGATCATTTTCTCATTAATACATAATACCTCAATTCCTATCTAAGAAACTCATTATGTGTTTTTATGGTACCAGATTATTTAATTTTCTATATTAGACTAAAATTACTTCCTCTGAAATACTGTTCAATGTAATTCTTTACTTCTTGATTAAACGGTTGGTCAGCAAGGAACTCAATGTATGGCACTGTTGAGTATACTGCACGAGCAGTCTAGTTAAAGTAATTATAGCTTTTACAATCTTCTCAGTTTCAAAAACATGAAAGAATCCCAAAGTCAGGAAGTAAAGTATTGCCTGAGATTGTTCTTCTCCATCCAGTGTAAGATAAGGCATCTCTCCAGCAACCACATTGTTCTGCCTATGCGTTCCTGGGAGCCATCTCCTTCCTGCTCTCTTCAGCCTGCTTATGCCCACAGCAAGACATGTTCTGGATGTTATGCTTTGCTCTCTGAGAAGACACCTTCTCATCTTGGATGAACTAATTGTTTCTCGCTGGAAAGGAGATGCTGAATTTTTTGCCCCTAGTCTAGGTTGCCAGTGACTGAAAGAGGTAAGCCAGCCCATTCTCTGGCCCCTCGCTAGACCAGAGAGCCATCAATCGAAGGCAGAAGTCAGGACAAAGAGCTGTTTGTACAGCATCTCCCATCAGCCCTCCCTCCCTCTTCTTTGTACAGCATCTCCCATCAGCCCTCTCTCCTTCTTCTCATCCCCACCAGCTCTAGCTCTCTTTGGGCACATCTAAAAAGATACAGCTGCCAAGAAAGTGGAAGGGAGTAAAGCAGAAAAGAAAGGTATGTCTTGTTCCTGAAATTATCCGTGTGCACTTGTTCTACTGATATTAGTTACAGAGTCCAGCATTAGAAATATATATGGGAACATGCATAAGATTTGGGAGAAGCAGATCTATTGTAGGCAAGAGATGCTCTTCAAGACAGATGCACAGATACAATCCAGCTAAAGAGAATTCTTTTACTATCTTGCTCTTAATCAAAGTTGGATGCTACATATTAACATTTGAAGTCATTAAACACACTATGTTGCCTTCCAGTGCTCAATATTATTGCAAAATTGGTGAATATGGAGAGAGGTGCATTCACATGAATTGCTGTCTTTAAGAAAACTAAATGGGTTTTAATGAGAACTCAGTTTCTGGAAAGAATCATGATATTGATGGTAATTACAAAGCAGTAATTCACTGTATTCATCCTCAATGGAATAGTTGCTGTCCTTACAATGCACCAACTGTTCAAGCAAAACAGATTTGAAGGATTATTTCTTTTTTTTTTTTACAGAAAATATCTTCTTCATAATATTATGCAGCTCTTGTATAATGATTTCTTCCGGATGCACTAATAAACCCAACTATTATGCACTAACACACAGGTATTTCTGAAATGGAAACTTGACAAATAAACAATAAAAGACATTTTATTTTGAATAGATATTTTTAGCTCTTCAACTTGGTGTGCATTAAGGAGTAAATACATATTAGTTTCATGTTAAGTGCAATTTGTTAACCCAGCACATGCCACTGTACAGACTGGAAAAGATCTTACATCAAAAGTGTACTAATTACATATTACTTGTTTTCAACATCAGGCAACTGGAGATGCAGCCTGCTTAATAATGCTGAAGGCTGTATTTAATGGTTGATAGACCAAACTGTAAATCTTTATCTTTTCCCAAACATGCAGGATCTCTAGAGATGCTGAAATACACGTTTTATGTCATTTCTCAGTTTTCACTATTTCTATCCCCTAACACCTGAGCTACTACTAATACCATGTGACCTTTAAAGGGCAGTACATCTTGTGAAATATTACTCTGTTGTTCTTGGCCAAGAAGGCTGAAACTTGTGTTTTAATCTTTGGTCTTTTCTGACTACCTCTGCACCTAGCAGATCCAAAGACTACATAGTGCCAAATTGCCTGGCAGGGTAATTCAAACACTTTCAGCTGAATGAGCAGAGGGTAGCACTGACTCCTGACTCACTGTGCACATTCCAAAACTAACCATTGTCCTTTATACAAACCTCCAAATTATTTCAAAACACTTGTATTCCCAGCTGCACTTGGTCTCCAACTTTACTTACGTCAAAGTAACCGAAGTAAGTAATTCACTGGAAAGAACTTATGCAAATACAAGGAGCTTGTTTTCAGTATTTTCAGATGGCTTTACTTGTGCTAGAATTTCAAATAATATAATCTTGATTGAGCAACCTGGTCAGGTCCAGTGTAATTGGCATTGCTACCTTTTCAGAAAGATTTATACAATAAAGGAATGAGAGAGGGTGCTTGAAGCAATGAGTCTGAGTCACCTTAGTGATTGGATTTGTTCACCTTAATTACCTGATCTGTTTTATGAGAAAAGGCTGTTTCTGTGGTATGCAAAAGCAGATAAGATCTTTAACATGCATTTGAAATAAATATGCATGTACTAGCTCTGTTATTTACCCAGGCAATCAGTGACATTCCATCATCTGTGCAATCCTATTTGTGAAAAGAAATGCAGCAGTTTGTCAGAAAAAGATGCTGCATCTGAAAGGTCTGCTGAGTTTATCAGCATCGATCCAGTGCAGGGAGATGATGAAACACTTCAGGTCCTTGGCAATCTTTCATCTTCAAATAGGGAGGGTCCTCTCACAGGGAAGAAATAACCTTTTGAAGAAAGGTCTTGTGACTAAAAGTTTTTTTTTTGGGTATGATCTGGGGAAAAAAAAATAAGCAGAAATAAAATAATAACAAAAATAAATGTTTCTTCTGAATAGCAGCAATGCTGAGCACCAGTAAGATGCTTAACTGACCTGTTAGCAAAGCTATGTATCCATAGCTCGCCAGCATATTGACTTTGCTAATACTGGTTTTGGCAGTCACCCTCATAAACCTTCTCAACGATGCACTATAGCAACATCCTCTTATATTCCAAGGAAAGTAGTGAGTTACCTTGAATCATAGGTCATGACTTTTTAATCTAGCAATTTGACAGTTTATAGAAAATCTGCCCATACTCAGGACAGAATGAATTCCTACAGACTTTGAACAGGCAGGCAGCTGGCAAGAGATTCAAACGAGCAGTGCCGCTGAGCTCCAGGTAGGGGAATATCACCCATATCATTAGGAATGAAAACAAACACCAAAACCTTAGAGAAGAGCAAGATATCATGAACCTCTCATCCTCAGGGGAAGAACACACAGAATAATCTAATCACAGGAAACAAAGGCATGAACCTCAGTTTCCTAAATATCTCTTTCATGGAAATTTTCTTCCATTAAATACTTAAATAATTAAGCTCAATTATATGAACAGAAGAATGTTAAACTGTATTCCCTGACCTCGGCATTTATCAAGGTATACTATAAACAAACTTGTTCTCTTTAGGCATTAGACTTCTCTGAACAGAACCCTCATAACTGCAGTGTTTATACTCCTACAAAATAAAACTATTATTATAATACTATAGATTCTTTACTCAAGACTAAAAAACAACATGGGGCAAAGTTAGAACAACGTTTACATTATCTGAGAAGTAGTTTTGAGGTCTAAACCTAATAAAGACAGTATGTTATTCAATACTGCACTCTAAGGTAATTAAAAAATAGATCCCCAAGGCTCCATTACTAGTAGTTTATAGGCGTCTCCTACTCAAAAGTTCACATACAAGTTCATGGAAACTAAAAGGAATTATTCAATGAATTTTGCTTCTAAAACAGAAGTTAAAAATACACACAAAGGCTTATTTTCACTTTTTAGTATTTTATTTGGCTACTGGTGTTCAAAAAACAAATTTGCACAAAATCCCATGGAAAAATATACTTGAAGAGCATCAAGGTGTCATATTTTATCCTTGCTACAAATTTAAATTCCCAGATTTTCTTACAGTCTCTGGCACATCATTCACTGGCTGAAGAAATGGAAGATCAGAATGATAGCTATGGTGATGATGTAACTACACAGGAAAAATAACTACAAAATACAGTGAAAGTGTACATTTAATAGCTTATTGTTTGTTTTTAAGGGTGATCTCAAGAGCTGAAAGAAGTAACCCGAGCGGGACTCCATTAATTGACTTCTATAGCTGGCGTGCCTCATTTTTTTCTTATCTAGATAATAGCTCTGCCATCTTAACTTATCTTTGGTCAGGCCTTATACCAAGTTATTTTTGGGTTAGTCTAGAGCAGTCTATTCTTCAGCCTCGCAACAAAGACTACAGCCAGCCCATAACAGTTTAGAGTTAGGGGATTGACACCAAAGCGCCAACAGGGTGAAGGGCAGCAAACTCTTCCTTCATAGAATGGTTAAGCTTGAAAGTGACCTTAAAGATCATCTAGTTCCAACCCCCTGCCCCAGGACGGGACACCTTCCACTAGACAAGGCTGGCCAAGTCTGTGTCCAGCCTGGCCTTGAACACTTCCAGAGATGAGGCATCCACAACTTCTCTGAGCAACCCCTTCCAATATCTCACCACCGTCACAGTAAAGAACATTTTCTTTTTATCTAATCTAAATCTACCCTCTTCCAGCTTAAAGCCATCCTCCCTTGTCCTGTCACTACATGCCCTTGTAAAAAGAGCCTCTCCAGATTTCTTGTAAGCCCCCTTCAGGTACTGGAAACTGCTCTAAGGTATCCCCTGAGCCTTCCCTTCTCCAGGCTGAATAACCCCAGCCCTCTCAGCCTGTCTCCATACGAGAGGCACTCCAGCTGTAGGTGGTCTCCTCTGGACTCACTTGAACAGGTTCACTTCCCTCTTGTGTTGGGGGCCCCAGAGATGAATGCAGTACTCCAAGTGAGGTCTCATGAGAACAGAGTATAGGGGCAGGATCACCTCTCTTTACCTGCTGGTCACGCTTCTTTTGATGCAGCCCAGGATACGGGGCACACA
Source organism: Myiopsitta monachus (assembly GCA_017639245.1). NCBI lineage: Eukaryota > Metazoa > Chordata > Aves > Psittaciformes > Psittacidae > Myiopsitta > Myiopsitta monachus. The sequence continues at coordinate 77,855,740 of CM029917.1, read as the reverse complement.
CTACCGGCTCATGTTCATTTTCTCATCGACCAGCACCCCCAAGTCCTTCTCCACAGGGCTGCTCTGAATCTCTTCTCTGCCCAGCCTGTAGCTGTGCCTGGGATTGCTCCCACCCAGCTGTAGGACCTTGCACTTGTCATGGTTAAACTTCATCAGGTTGGCATCAGCCCACCTCACAAGTGTGTCAAGGTCCCTCTGGATGGCATTCCTTCCTTCCAGCCTATCAACAGAACCACACAGCTTGGTGTCACTGGCAAACTTGCTGAGGGTGCACTCCATCCCACTGTCCATGTTAATGACAAAGGCTTGAGGCTAACACAAGTGCTCTGAGGCTACCACAAGTACAGCGAGGAGCACTCAGGGAGAGCTCACCATCACTTTGTGTTAGTTTTCAGGACAGAATTCCTATTTAAATTCAGTAAGATAATAGACCACTTACATTCAAGCATGAGGAAAGGTAAAAGCCCCACTCTCCTTCCTAAAACCAATAAAGTCTAGGTTGAAGCACTGTTCCAAATGCCAATTTAAAAGTCAATACAATTCAAAGGTGTTATCAGAAGCTTTGTGGCATGGCCAGGCTCTGTGCAAAGCAGCACAGAATAGCACAGCAAGCGTTAAATGAGCTCATGCAGATGACAGAAAGTCTAGTCACTGACAGGAGAGTTTCGTAAGGGATAATTTATTCCACCTTTTACAAAGCCTATTAAATCATAATGATCTCCTGCAGAAAGACTCAACTAAGTAGGTTGCAGTACCAAAAAAAGATAGAAGACAAGAGAGGAAATTCTCAGTAATGCAGTATCGTACTGGAGCCTGCAGTCCAGGACAGTGGCACCTGGCAGCCCTGCAGAGAGCTTCAGCTTCTCCAGCAGCCCATGTCAGAGCATTCAATCAGCCACAGTTTTTCCACAACTTTAATAGGGAAAGATAGTATTATTTCTATGTGAATAATTCTTGTTTGGAGAGACAACACAGCAAGGAAGGCAAGGACACACAACCAGACCTTTTCCCCTGGTTTAGTAGCAATCGATAGAGTCACTCACACCACTGAGAGAACACGGCCGGCTCAAAGCAATTTTCTCAAGGTGAGAGGCCACAGAAAGAACAAAATTGCCAGCAACAGAAGCTCCAATTCCCAATGAAAGGATTCCCAAGGTTGTACAGAAAGTAATGAATATCAATTCTGCTGCAATATTATTTACCTCCTAGGAGAAAACACTCTCCAGCACTCAGGCTCAAACACCTCTAACAGTTCACAGGAAAATATAACAACAGAAAGATGCAAGCCAGAGAGCAAACTGGGGGATCTGTTCAGCAGCTATACCGGTTTCATGTACCTTTTTTCTCTTTAGCACCCTGCCACAGGAAGCTTGGCAAAAATGAAGATGGTCTCAGCGCTGCTTCTGCTGAGCACCCTCCTGCGTACCCCTGCAGCACCTTCCTGGCATCCCTCTTGTTACAGGAGAGCCCTCAAAGACCACAGCTGTGACAGCATCCCTGACGGCGCAGAGAACCTTCGCCAAATTGATGATGGTCTGCAAAATCACTTTTGGGAAGGGAAGGGCTGTGACGTGATCTGTTACTGCAGCTGGAATGAATTGCTCTGCTGCCCAAAGTAAGACCACACTCATTTTATACAAACCCCTGCTGTTTTGTGTGCTGCCCATTATATATCCATCATTTTACATGATGGAATAAGCAAGCATTTTAAAGAAATGCATCACCTCACATGGTTTGAAATAATATTGAGAGAGCCAATTACCTACTCCACCGACAGTTTTCAGGTTTTGTTTTCCAGGATCTCACCTAGGACTTGCTTATGGTGTAAATCTCCATATCCTACCATAGGGGACTTCAGCATTTAAATCACCCAACTTTTTACTCTTCTGTTTGATCTAAACCGAGCATGAGAACTACATCAAATCCTTATTCACAGCACTTTGCAAAGATTTCAGGACCATAAACAAAACTATTAGATTTCTGTTACACATTAAAGAACTGTATTGCTATTCTAAGTCATATGCACATATGTCAGTTGAATACATGATTCTGTAAAAACAGCTGTTTAACGTAGGAAAGCAAAAAAGGAGAACAGAGGCTCACAAACAAATGCCTGCAAGGGAGGGTAAAAATTTAGCCCAAGAATATAAACACTTCTACAGCTCGCTGGCACTGCTGACAAAGCTGAATGGTGAAGCTCTTGCTGAACATGAGTTTTGCAGTTGTTGTTTTACAGAAACGATGTACATCACAACAAAATTAATATTGAGATAATAAGCACCACCGGATACTGGCTTGAAGTAATAAAATGTATTAAGATGTATTATTTAATTCAGCTTTCCAGCAACATCTTTTATTCAGGAAATTTAGATTAAAAATATCAACACTGCAAAAGTTACTAATGCTTCAGGGACACTAGAATGTAATGGCATTATACAGGTAAGCAAAAATTACTTTTAATATGTGCTCCTCTTACTACACAAGTTTCTCATGTCCCCTAAAATCCAATAAAAGGCAACTTTTCAGCACTCCTGTAGGGGACTATGTCTGAACCAAGTGGGAATGACTTCTGCAGCTAGAAACCTCATGTTCAAACTGAGCACAGTTTAAATGAGTTTTTCATCTTTCACTTTTCTAAAACCAGCTATGGTATCCTCACCCTGAAGCACACTTTGGGTGTCTAGCTTCAATCTCCGAACTTTGAACAGCCTAATAAAGCCTCTTACTTTGATACAAATATATAAGGTTTTACTTGAACCATCCTGAGGTACAGACAACCTACACTGCAGGACTACTCTCAGGACAAATTGCACTAAACAGTACGCACATGCATGCCAAATGCGTGCACCTGCTTTTTTTATATATAATATTATGTATTTCATAAGTTTACTTTCTCAGAGATAAAATTCCAGGGTGGAGTCTGCACTGTTCAGTCAATAAAAAGTTCTGCCATCTCTTCCAGATCAGGCCAGCACAGGTAGAAATGCAGTATCTACATCTAGACCTGCAGTTGGATCTGCACTGCTGGAAGTGCAACACACAAACCACGAACACAGTAATCTTATGTATACCCCATCATAAGCTAAAAAACTCAACAACTAGAAATGCATGCCATTTTAAAGCTCTGATAAGCCAATGATCTAATTATTGAAATATCTGATAATATCTTTCAGGGATATTTTCTTTGGACCAAAGATATCTTTTGTGATCCCCTGCAACAGTCAGTGATGGATATCAAGTCTGCCAGTGAAGACAACAGACATCATTCTACAATCACATAATAATGCTTTCAAGTGGAAAACAAAACCACCACCACCACAAAAAAAATTCATTCTAACCACAAGACGGTGCCTCTTTTTACACTGCAGAAAAAAAAATTCCTTTCTATACCTTTTCATAATCTCAAATATGTAAGAAGTTCTCCTTTCAAATTTGGTAGCTGACTTAAATTTCCATAATGATGTAAAAGACTGTACAAGCTCGTAATGCTTTCTAATGCACATCCCCCAGCAAAAAGCCTAACTCTTGTTACTCAGCCCAACATTCTCAACAGGTCTGGATGAAGAAACTTCAAGCCTAAGCCCTCACGCCATTAGGAAGGTGACTCTTGTAGCAATTCACTGCTGTACAGCTTCCTATTGCTTTGCCATCACACAGCTAATGCTGTTTTAAGCTGAAGCTACTCAGTCCCTGGCACTTCTGCAGACAGGCTCCCATAGTCTATCTAAACATCTTAAAATTACATGCACCTACAAAAGGCAAACTTTGACATTTAAAAATTCCATGGGGTAAAGGCGTGGGGAAAAGTAGGCAAAATGCACATTACTAGTACTCTAAAGCATTTGTATGTGTAACTGGTCACCTGCATTAACTATGCAATCTGTAAAACCTTAAATTGCTTAATCTTAACATTGAGCATTTAAATGCTAGAACAGTTACAATAGCATATGTATATGCATATACAGAAAGACATCTAAAGAAGACAGGACTAATTTAGTCTGTGAAGGCAACATAAAAATCCACACTTAAGCAGCTTTTTTAATCAAGCCTTGTTTGAAATAGGGTACTCCACAATTAAGTTTTCATGCTGACAGTTAAACAGTTTGTGTCACTAGGCTTTAAACCTGGTTTGTGTAATTATTCTCAAGTCTTTTAGGCTTCCTATCAAATCATCAATTAAGGGTAAAAAAACCCATAAAACTGACAACCCTCAGTCAAAATATCCAAAGTCAGTGCTCTGCTAAAAAAAACACGTGGTATCCTGCTCTTGTGCAAAGTCCTCTAACACTTAACTTCTATCGGTTTTGCCATCTAGTACCTACATGAATCACATCACGTATGCCTGGCATCCACAGCTTTCCAAAGCAGCAGTAGCAAAAAAAATAAGGCAGATGCAAATCTGGATAGTAAAGTTAGTAGGTGGTTCTCAGTCACTTTCCTTCTGCCACTCCTGGAAAATCCATAATCCACTGGAGCAAATGCTGCTTTCCACATGTAGCAGGATATGGCCACTTTAGGATACTACTTTAAGACTGATTTCCCATAGGAACTTGCTTTTGTTTCTCTCCTTTCCTCCCAAAGCTTCTTCTATGCACCCTGCCGGGCCTAGGTGAGAACACTCACCCCTGCCGGGCACTCGACAAAAAGCTTGTGTCTTTTGGATGTCCTACCCATGGCCAGGCTCCCCTGGCTGTTTATACCTTATCTGCACAAACTCAGCTTGTCACATTTATTTAGCAAACTTCACAGTCTCTCTTGTGAAATGGGCACTAAAACAGCTTTTCAAAGGAATACCAATTTTAGCTGCTACTAGCTAGGTATCACTAATTGTCTTGAGCTTCAGCCAACACTGCAGAACTTTATTGTGGAAATATATAAGACACTGCAAGTGAAAGAAATAAGGCCACTGAGAGCTACCGGGAAGGCAGCCAGTTTGAGGTTAGGTTTTATGGTTTATCATCATTCAGTTCAATGTAACTGTCACAGGTCGGAAAAAGCAAACTGCAGCATCTTAGTTATAGTGATGCCAGCAAAATAAGTTTTCAAAAAACTCACACGATTAACATTGAGAAAATTAAACCACAGAAATATGGCTCTCTCATTTTTGCCCAAATTAAGAAAAACCTTTTCAACATTAGACACTGCTAAGAGTTGCAACGAAAGCTAACTGAACAAGCTGAAGCTGCGTTCTCTTCTGCTTTAAGAACTGTTTCCCTTCCACCTTTTCTTCAATTTATGTGCTGTTTAAAGAAGAAAAATCATATTCGATACATTGCACATTTAGACAGCACAACAGTTAAATGACAATAAAAAGTCACTCATAATATCATCTTCAACATCAGACTTTACTAAGATATTCAGTTAGAAGCAAAAGTATTGCTGGATATTTCACATATGTGTTATCGTAAATTTTGTTTGGGGTTTTTTGTTTTTATATTTTTTAAACAGGCCTGAGCTAATGCATGCAATGAAAAAGAAACAGCATGCCTATTAGAAGATACTATATTGACCCAGCACAGAGTCCATCTTCCATTCTCCAATTAAGTTCTTAGCAGCAGTCTATGTAGACGAATGGAGAAGTCAGCAGCTAAAGGATTTCTTACTGAGTGGAAGGATTTCTCAGCGCAGTAAGCTGCAGCAGTCTTTTCATCCTACTTTGAAATTTGAGAGCTGCATTTTTTTCCCATTTTAATATAGGAGCAGGAAGGCCTCAGTGCTTGGAAGTACATATCCCAGCAGTGACAAAATGAATACACACATCAGAAAAGCCCCCATCAATTCTTGTTTCAAGGGGAAAAATAGAATGTCATTCAACCATTTCTGCCCAGCTAACAACTGGAACTGTCATTTAAAGCCTTTTACCTTAGGAAAAGGAACCTATTGCCAAGTCTGCTACAGCTTTGGGGTTATTTTTAAAGGCATGAAGAACTTGAAGTACATTCATAAATAAATTCTTGGCCCACTTTAATTGAAAAATATTTTAATATTATTACATAGTCAAAGCTTAACTACTAGGTACAAGTAACTCAATAAGCTACGGACACACCCACTCTAGCAACAGTATCAGTGATATTTATTTAAAATACTTCTGCTGAGGAAATTTGTTTCAGAAGAGATGGTTTTCAAACAAATCAGCAAGGTTATGAAAAATAAAACAGAGACAAAATCTCTGGGGAGAAGTTACAAAGAAAGCTTCTGCATATCAACAAAACCGCAGTCTTCTGATTTGCAGCCTGAGTCTCAGTCCCAACCTTTTTCTTCTAATGAACCCCACTATCCATCTTTAGATCTGGCTTGTTCTTTTCATTCTTCACCGAGTAGATGAAATATGTTAAGGTGTCCTTTTCATTCACTGGAATTGTCCTAAAGTGGCAGCCAATTATCTAAAAAGGAAGAACGCAAGGAAATTAAATAACCACTCCTAAACGCAATGACTGAAGTTTCAGACTGAAACTGACTACATTAAACGTTAAAAGATTAATCAAGCAGCTTAAAAAAAGCTACCTCTCTTCAAAAGCCTTTAACAGTAATAAAAAAGATACGTAGGAACCATTTGGAGAACTATAAACTAAATATAGCAAACTGTATACCCCAATTTCCAAATTAAGGGGAGACAAGAGTTCTCAAAACAAGCATAGGAGTATCATTACATCTGTGTAGTTTAACTACAAAGCAACTAATAACTGCAGAATATCAACAAAACAACAGCATAGAAATGGGAAGCTACTGCTCATCACTCAGACTGGGGGGGCATGAGGGTATGTCTGTACCAAGTCACAGACAGAAACATCCAAGCCAATTCAAGAATCTTCAAAATTTATAACTGAACATTCAGATCTTCAAAATACTGTCACTGAAAATTCACTATGCTGGAACACTAAAATATGATGATCTCTAAACAGTTTTTGAATCATTTTTTTGTTATCCCACTCCATTCCAGAAGTCTTTCCCTTCACCACAATGAAGAGCAGCTGTAAAAGAAAGCATGCAAAATATTATACCTGCCCAAGTCTGTCCTCTGGCTTTTTGCAGAATATTTTGTTAGACTGAAATTGGCAAGCAAGAAACACAGAATTGCTCATTTAACTACCACGATATGCTACTATCTATATAGGATATAGGTATGAAAGTTTAGCCTAATTAGCAAGTTAGGAAGCTTTCTAAACCCCATCTTCCTAAAAAGAGAAATCACAAAAAAAATAGCTTGACAGAGTCCTTTGAAGTGAACTTTAAGTAACAGCCAGAGGAGTGTCTAAGGTATGTTTGGACAGGTTACAAGGAATCACATGTACTGTAAACTACACAAGTTCTGCAGCTAATGCTCACAAAGACCTGCATGTCAGTAAAACCAAGCACATGACAGAAGCAGCTTTGCTGGTGCACACCATGCTTCAGCTTTCTCAGTGCAAATATCTACAGAGATACCTAAAGCAGACACTTAAAAATGTCAGTTGTGCAGAACAAAAACAGCTTGTGCTTTTTCAAATCACATTACTGCTAATTCCAAAGCTAGATGTACCTCAATTTGCATATAAGAAAACAGAAATCTGATTTTATACATTCTTACTTGTAGTGGAAGCAGCTCAGCCTTGAGATCTCTGATACATTTAAGAATCTCGACTTTAATCCACACAAATTAAGGGTCAGACCAACAAAATATCTGCATTGGAGTACAACCGAGTATCTCTGCACATAACTGAAAAACCAGTAGCTATACCTCCCTTTTAGAAAGAGGATCACCAGCTGTCGTGGCTTAAACAATGACACCAGTTCTCCCACATATTTACATCAGCATGCAGTAACTGCATCTTTGCAGTGCAGAATTCCTTAAAATTATACTTTCAAGCTGCAAAGATGCTTATGTACAGCTGTACTCACACAGCTCCAGCACTTTTAGAAGTCTTAGTAAAAACCCTTAATTTCATAAAGTTCCATTAATCTGATGGCAGAGCCCAGTATCAACAGAATTAATTATCGGTAGGACCCTGTTTTTTTCAGGTTTACATACTTTACATATACAGAAGAACATGCTTGCAGTAACTAGCTTTCTAAAGCAAACTCTGAACCTTGCTAGAACTTCACTGCCACCTCTCAGTTTCTAGTTCAGCAGGACACTTCAGGTGAAGGTGTGACTGATGCAGACTATAAATACATGGTTTTATGATATTCAGGGACATGCAGATCATCTTACTATTCTAACTCAACACTTCATGTTTTTAAGCAGCACACACATGCTCCTTTCGGAAGAGTCCCACCTCTGGAAAGAACTTTTACTTGGCTCAGGAGCTAGTGGCCACTGAAGCAAACTAGATAAGCAGTTCCCTTTTGTTCTCCTAAAAGCCAGATTACACATGCTCTTTATGCAAATATCACATTGTATAGAAAACCACATGCTATGGCAAGTTGCATTTTCTATTATGGAACAAACACTCACACGTACTTCAACAAGCTGTGCTTTGTTAAGTCCTGGTCTGGTCTGTAGCTTGAAGTGTCTTTTGTACCTTCGAAGTGTGTTTACTTGTAACTGATATAAATCAACCTAGAAGAAAAGGAGGGGGAAGGGGAGGAAATCTAATGTAACAGAAATGATTCAATCATGAATAGTTATGCCTCTCACAAATATTTTGGAATCTCACAGACATACAAGTGAAAACAGTCAGCCCAGCAGATCTCATTTTGACAAAAAACAAACTCCACCCTGCACCTTCCAGCAGAAAGGAAAACACCCCTGCTCAGTTTAAGGGCATTTTATCATTACCAAGCATGGCTCTGCCGCCCTTTAGCTGTGGACAGTATTTGGAACTCACTGGGCTTTCTGCTTGTTCCCCAGGTCAAGCACGACAAGACAAGGCCCAATAACAGCTTTCATATAACATCTATGAAGATGCTGATTCAAAGGACGTGCCCTATATTGTGATTTTTTTACACAAGTTCCATGCAGGGTATGGCACATCCACACCATGAAAGAGCATGTATTAGAATCAGGAAAAAGTGTACAGTGCAAAGCTTTTCTTGGCTTGAGGTGAGAGAAGAAAACAGCTGCTCTTGCTCTCCAGATGTATTCCTGCTACATAAGCATATGTGCATGAGCGTAACTGGCCAAACTGTTTTTCAGTGCGAGTGGACAGTTGAGAGAATTGCACAAGGTCCCTCTTAGGATACAAACACACAACCTTAACCCAGTACTCTGCCAGTTTTGAATCCCATGAACTCTGATCAACAGTCACTTCTCCCAGCAACAGCTTACCCTCCTCTCACCCTCCTTGACAATGGAAGAGAACTCTAACCAGACAACTCAGTGTGAAAGAAAGCTGAGAAAGCAGGCTGAATGAGAAAGTCTGCTAGATCAGTGCAATTACAATAGCATTCTCCAAACTCACTGCATTAAACATTGCTTTTGCTTTAAATTCATTTAGCAGTCTCACTGTAGAACATTTAAAGAAAAGCAGTGCTACTGCATACTTGGTAACCTGGCGAGACTTGATGCGATGCAGCCTTCCATGAGAAAGGATGGGTAGGTATCTTTTAGGTGTCTAAAGCTTACATGGCACAAATTCCACTTCCCAAGTCACAGTAGGGAATCCACACTCCAGAGCATCACAGAGGAGTACAGCTTTCCATCAAGTCACAGAAGGTACCCGTAATGCAGAAGCCTCTTCCCCTTCTTTAGGAGCCACTTCTAACAGGTAATGATGGAAACAGGGAGGCCTTACAAGTCTTCAGAACAATGATACTTTTTTTACTTTTTCCTTAGTAGACTGGATAACAATTGAAAATAAAGAAGATCAAGGGCCAATGGACACCTAAGGCATGCAGTAATCACGTGGGATGAACATACTGCCCTTATCCAAATGTCCAGCTGAAACTCCTCAAAAATACTTCCCAGGCAGTTTTATTTCCTGCAGTAGTACCATTAACAGAAAAAGCTTGCTTTCTTGTCCTAGAGATATCCATCAGTTGTGACATGTTTAATAATTCTTTCATGAGAAAACAAAACAGGCTTGCAAGAGAGCTGCGATTACCAGTGTGCCAGAGAGCTACCTGAAGTCACAGAGTATTGGCTTCAGACACAACTCTCAAAGAAGCAGTCCCAGATATTTAACAAACAACACAGCCCAACTTCAAACTACTCCAAATCCCCTAAAATCCTCTTACTCAGAGCCTTCAGACTGCAGCCACTAAGTGCCTTTAGACACAAAGTTTCATCACTTATGCTGCTGTCTACAGATGCTGACCACAAGGATGCCATTAAATTAGCACTTACCAAGCAATGTTTGAATGCTTTAAAAATCCCTCTCGGAAGGGCCCAGGTAGGCATGACAGCCTCTGCTCAGTTACCACACTGAAGGGCACCTGCTCAGCCAGGCTGTAGCAGAAATAATCCAGAGCACACATAAGGGAAAAAAGAAAAAAGGGAGCCTTTGGTGCAGTCTCTCCTATTGTGCTCTGAGAAAGGTTTAAAACTGTAGCTCACTTTTTTAATGGATGAAGTTTCACTGGTCTGCAGCGGAGAAAACAGGTGGGAAAAACACAACTTTCTTGTCCAGCACAACTCCCCGAATGTCTCTTCCCCCAACAACAGGGTAAAACCAAAGACCTACCCTTGTTAAACTGGGTGTTTAATCTGACTAAGGCAACAGAGTAACTGCAAGAGCCATCTCCAACACACTGAACACAGACTAAAGGATCAGAGGGATGGGGCACAGACAATATCCCAAGCTCCATGTGCAATTCCCTCCAAATTGTCAGCTCCTGCGAAGATAGAGTTTGCTGTTATGTGGCAAAGCACGACTCTGGAGAGAAAGCACCAAGAAGAAAGCTGGAAACAGCTGTTTTCCGAGAGAACTAGCAGACACTTAAAAATCTCATACAGACTCTTGCTCATTCTACCACGCACAATTAATACAGAAAATATACGGTAAGATTCTGTGAGATTTTGTTTTATTAAGAGTGAATCAAGAGTATTTCCCACATGCCCCAAAGTAAAGAGAGCTGTAAGAAAGTGGTGTTGGTGTGGACTTGGTAGTCATTAACAACAAGCTTAACAGGACAGTTAGGAAACCAAACAATTACACCAAACCAAACAATTACTTAGCTACCTCTGGAGTGTCGATGTCTTGCACAGGTGAGTCACCATCATCATCGCTGCCTTTCCTCTTTCTTCTATTTCTCACACTCTGAATTAAGTTTTTGTGGAAATCACAAATATACAGATGTCTTGCCTGGAAGAATAATTCGGCGTCTTTCAGTCAAACGCACGTCAGAATCTCCCACTGACAATATAAATGCACATACAGAGACAACCATTCAGCAACCGCAGTCACATTAACTGCGTTGAGAAAGGTTTTCTACCGGGTTCTCCTAAACAGTGTGTTGTGCTGCAGCTCACTGCCACCGGCTTGGCCAGGGGAAGCCGAAGTGCTGCAATCTACTGGTTCAGCAGCACCAGGCTGCAGACACACACGCGTACAACACTCCCTCCAGCCATGCATCGCAACTCGGGGATCGGGAATCAGACAAATACAAAACAAGCTTTCAGGCGTTCTTTCGAAGGCAAAATGCCGGCTCCCGTTTCCCATCTGTAGCCTCCCACCTCTTGTTTCACTTCTACTACCTAGGCCACGTCAAGCAACGCACTTTTGGGGGGTATTTTTCCCCTTTATCAGTTTCCCCTTCTGCGGGTCTTCACACTCTGAAGAGCTCTTCAGCACGTACCAACACCGAATTTCATGGCAAAGAAAACATGGACCCCGTTTAGGGATCGCGCCTGCGGAGCGAGGAACCCCCGGCCCGGGGTGGTTGCGGGGGTCCCGCGGGCCGAGGAGCAGAGTACTCACGTCCGCTACCGCGCATTATAATCAACCTTGCCCCAGCGCCGGAAAAACCTGTAGTATGGGGCCAGAGCAAGCACACCTCCGAAACGGGGTGTTCCCCGCTCCCCACCGTGCCGAGCCGAGCCGCCCAGAGCCTGATGGCTGCCAAGCGGAAGATACAGTGGCAAGGGGAGACGTGCAACATTGCAACACGAGGCGGAGCAGCCGAGCGCCGCGCTCGCCAGGAACAGACACAAACTAGCGCGGCGGGAGCCATGCGGGCTTCGCTCCGGGGAGGCGGGGCGCTGCCCAGCCACGCTGCTCCCCGCTCCAGCTGCGCGGGGGGGGAGCGCAGCCCGTACCCCCCGCTCCTGGGAGCTGGAAGGAAACCCCGGGAGCAGACAGGAGGGGCCAGTGCTCCCCCCTTGCAGAGGAAGAGCACTTTCAGGCCGCGCTCCTGCAGCACTAGCCAAACTCCACCGTGCTACGGAAAAAGAGGCGAAAGGGGAAACAACGCTTCCCCACCGCCAAAACAAAACCTAAACTTTATTAAAAGCCCCCAAACCAACTAAGCTATGGGAGCACCCGGCCGGAGGGAGCGCGGACTGAGGCCGGACCTGCCGCCGCTGCCCAAGCACGCACCGCCGGGACCCACCGGCTGGTTTTGTCCGCCTGCTCCGCCGCAGCCCCGGCCCCTGTGCGTCGCATCCTCCCTTGCCCGGACTTACGCTCTTGTCCAGCTCGATCTTCACCTTCTTCTGCGAGATGCTCTTCTGGATCCGCTTGCTGAAGCTGGCGTTGCCGGCGGCGCGGCCGCACCGCTCCCCCTCCTCCCGCAGGCAGCACAGCTGCCCTGCCCCGGGGCCGCCCGCACCCCCGGCGCCCACCAAGCCCGCGGCGGCGGCGGCTACGGCCGGACCCAGCCCCGGCGGCGCTGGCGGTGGCGGCACCTCCACGGCGGAACCCGCATTGCCCACCACCGCGGCGGCGGCTGCGGCAGGGTCCGCCCCGCGCTGGGTCACCTCCTCGGGGGCGAAGCCGTTCATGCCCGGCGCCACCGCCGCAGACGGCGGGAAGCCCGGTGGAAGGAGGCGGGATCCCGCCCGCACCGAACTTCCCCGGCGAGACGCTGCGGCCCGGGGGAGCGCTCTCCCGCTCTCTACTCGCTCGCCCGCCTCCTCTCAGCAGCGGCACCGGGGATCAAGCCCGCCCCCGAGGGTGGCCAGCCCGCACGTCGCGGGAAGGGCTCTCCCCGTCGGCTACGTTGCCCGTACCCGCAGCTACCAAAGCGGTAGCGGCGCCCCGCGAGTCGCCCCACTTCCTCCTTCCCCCCCTGTCATGTGGAGACTCTTCAGCTGTTTCCTATGTAACAACAGCAACCTGCCCGCCGCTCCGCCCCGCCCCGCCCCACCCGCCGCGCATGCCGGCTCCCCGCCGCGGGGCGCCACGGGAAATGCAGTCCTGCCCCTCCGACCCCTCCGCGCCCGCCGCGGCGGGAGAACTACCGCTCCCGAGCTGCTGCGCGACGCCGGCGGGAGCGCGGGCGGGCGGGAGCGCGGGCGGGCGGGAGCGCTGGGGGCGCGCCGCGCAGTGCCGGGGTCTCGCCGTACCGCTTTGCGGTGCTCAGGCCGGCGGGGCCGTCCCGCCCTGGCGGCAGCTGCTTGCTCTTCTCCGCCCTGCTTCGCTCTGTGCACCGTGTGCCCCGCTGTGCGGAGGGGTGGCAGCTGCTTCTCAGCCCACTTTTAAAAGGCCCCGTTCATTCTCTTTCCCTTCCTTCCCCCGTTGTTTCTCCTCCCCGGCGGCAAGGCCGTTGGGATTTGAAAGGCAGCCTTGCGGAGACTCCAGCCCGACAAGGGCGGAGGCGGGAAGGCGAGAAAGGCGCCGGCCGGAAGGCAGAGGCCGGGCAGGGACCGGCGCTGCCGCCCGCACCGCCGAGCGCATAAACGTGCTTCCGCCAAGGGCGCATCGGGTGGTTGTGCTTCCCCTTGCCCGGATTCTGGCGGTGCCCCTAGCTGCTTCCCTCTGCACTAGCTCCAGCTCCGGTGTTTCCGCCACCCTGCCCACTTGTCCACGATTTTCTACGAGTTGGGTTTTAATTTCTTGTCCCTGCTTGCCTCGCCGCCTCCTTTCTTCTACACTTTCTGTCAACCATTGCCGGAAAGCGGGTCCCGCCCCGCCGATCCCGCTGTCACGGGCAGCTCCCTGGGAGCCGGATCGCAGCCCCGAGTGCCACTCTGGGTCGAGAGCAGCCCGAGCTCTGGCCTTTGTTAAATCTGTTTTTAAACCACATGCAACGAGGGGTCCGCCTGGCGTTCCTTTGGTAACGATCTCTGAAAACAAAGAGGACTTGCGAGTTTCCACTTTTGACATTTAAAAGAGCTTTTTGTTAATAAAGGTGACTTTTAACAACAACAATGACTGAGAATGCAGAATTGTCTTCGCTACTAGTGAAACAAGACCTTGCTGTGCACACGGCTAGCTAAAACAGATACTGTGAAAACACTGGATAAAAGCAACTATTTTCCGTTTTGAGAGTACAAAAACTACGAGCGAGATGCATTGGAACTAAACCATGTAAGGATTCAGCTGTCGACAGCAGAGCGGCAGAAAGCAGCAAGCTGACCTCTTTCTTCCAGCGCCTTCAAAGCAGACGCAGTAAAGGGTGAGGTTTTGCTTTCCTTTTGAACGGCTGCAAATACTCCCTTAAATCTCAAAAGCGGCATCCGAGCTGGCCGTACTCTAAGCGTAATGATTTAATCACTGAAATATTTGACTATATAGCTTGGCCTGCTTGCAGGAGGAGGAGAGGAATAGTGGGGAGGCCGGTGAGTGATTCGAGGAGACACAGATCCTGCGTAAGCCAAAGTTCTGCGTGAGCCGGGAACGCGATTATAGCACAGTTTTGGTTTGTGCTGCAGATGGCTCCTTAATCTGATTGCATAACCTGGTATTAGAGAACAAGGGTAGGTCCTGCTTCAGGCACTCACCAGTTCATCTGAAGGAAGGCTACAGTAACTGTAGCTAAACTCAGCATAAAGTCACTGGCAGCAGTTCCCTAGAAGTCACGTTTCAGGCATTAGAGAAGGGAATTGTGTAACTGGTGGGAAATATACCGAATCCTGGTTTGTTATCAACCGATTAAATACCATGCGGAGTGCCTGGGTTCAATTCCATGCTTTGCTGCTGTGCAGTCTTAGTCATCAGAAGTTAAACTCGCTTTGTGTTTCTTGTGATTTCACACTTTCAAAAATATAATAACGTTTAAAAAAACCCAAAAAACAACAAAAAACCCCGAAACAGCCCAAAAAACCCCAAACCCAACAACAAATCAGTAACAATGATAGTGGGCCTTAAAGAAAAACATAGGAAGCACAAGCTGGGAAAAGTGGGACAAGGGTGAGTTCCAGGAATTCTTCAGTGGAAATCTGGGTTCTGAATAGCAATTTCTAGATACTTAGGCTATGTCTTTGGAGGTCCCTTTTATTTCTTCAGATGGCTTTGACCTTGCTGCAAGCATAAAACACATCAGTCTGGGTCTGGCTGCTGTGATTTGCTGCAATGGAAAGATCACTTGTGCATTTTAAATGTTTCTGATCCTCTTTGTACAGTTTGTGAGCCGTTAAAAGCCTGATTATGTTACCCAGGCATGCTTGCCAGTATGTTAATTTTTAAGTGGAATTTCAAGTAGAGAAGTATCATAGTTTCATGATTAGATCACGATAAGACAGTTGTGGGGCCGAGAATGATGGTCCTACTTCTGCCGTAAACGGCTCATTTTCACACCTGTGCCCTGTCCTTCTTTGTGCCTGTAAAAGCATTTCTTTGGCTGCACGGCAAACTGGGTTGCGTTACAACTAGAACAGTGACAAGAAAATCAGTGAAGTTTAACCCTGCTTTACTGCTCAGTTGCGTGATGTCCCAGGACACAGGAAGGTCCAGTGGAAGGACAGGACTGTGTGACCCATTCAGGGGGATGACCACCTCATTTGGTATGAACCCATGCTTACAGTAACAAAGAAATCATACCATTTTTAGTCTTGTGTCATATGTGGGATCAAAAAATGCAAAGAGCTGCAGACAGAAAATACAAAGAGCTGCAGCTAGATGGGCTTGCCAGGCAGTATCAAGCTTACTATAGAATGGATGTGCAAACTTCCATGAAGCCTGGGCCCCATGAAATAAAAAACATCAGTTGTCACAAAGTTTGTTGTCTAAAATTATCATTTTATAACATAAGTTCTAGTAGTGGTTGGTAGAATTATTCAGGTATAACTAATATATATATAGGGAGAGATTTTAAATAAACATAAAAACATGCAGCATTGCAACAATATCCTGATTAGAGTAAAACATTAAATCAGTTCAAAGCCAACAACAGCTACAAACCAGCAACTCTGCATGAGACATCAGTAGCACTTACGGGCCATGCACACAAGCAGAACTGAATCATACAGAAGGCAACACTTATCTACATAGAATCATAAAATCATAGAATAGTTAGGGTTGGAAATGACTTTAAGATCATCTAGTTCCAACCCCCCTGCTGCGGGCAGGGATACCTCACACTAAACCATGCCACCCAAGGCTCTGTCCAACCTGGTCTTGAATACCATCAGCGATGGAGCATTCACAACTTCCCGGGGAAACCCATTCCAGTGCCTCACCACCTTTACAGTAAAGAATTTCTTCCTCATATCCAATCTAAACTTCCCCTGTTTAAGTTTGAACCCGTTACCCCTTATCCTATCACTACAGTCCCTCATGTATAGTCCCTCCCCAGCATCCCTATAGGCCCCCTTCAGATACTGGAAGGCTGCTAGGAGGTCTCCATGCAGCCTTCTCTTCTCCAGGCTCAACAGCCCCAACTTTCTCAGCCTATCTTCATATGGGAGGTGCTCCAGTCCCCTGATCATCCTCGTGGCCCTCCTCCGGACTTGTTCCAACAGTTCCATGTCCTTTTGATGTTGAGGACACCAGAACTGCACACAATACTCCAAGTGAGGTCTCACAAGAGCAGAGTAGAGGGGCAGGATCACCTCCTTCGACCTGCTGGTCACGCTCCTTTTGATGCAGCTCAGGATTCGGTTGGCTTTCTGGGCTGCAAGTGCACACTGCTGGCTCATGTTCATTTTTTCATCAACCAACACATCCATCACAGGTGCCAAAACCACAGCATGGACTACTTGTAAGTGGTATGCAGAAGGAGCAGGAGCTACAGCATCCCAAAAAGTGTGCCTGAATCCGCAGCTCCCATGATCTGAAGCTGGTGGCACTCAGTGGCCCCTCCTGGCACTGAGGTGGGCCAGGCACAGGTGGAGCTGGGCAGCTTGTGCCACTCTGAGATGCCATATGTCCCAGCTCGTGTTAGCTCTTGACTGATGTGTTTTGTAATTTGAGAGAGAAGAATGGTACCAGACACATCACCTAGGATATATTGCAAGCATGCAGTAAATGTATTATTAGTAATTCATCTTGGAGAGCAAATGTGGCTTGTAACTGTGTACATCTTCACATGATAAGGTTCAACTGGGGACGACTCTTCTACAGCACACATTAGTGTACTTGTGTGCAGCATCTGAAATTATTATTTTATTTGCTATTGCTAGCAAATAAAATAATAAGGAAATCTGCTGGTGTAAATTTTTCCACAGCAAATACACATTTTCTTTATTTTGGATTGTAACTTGGATTGATTTAGATTTTTCAAATGAAAAATAGATTACTTTAAAGTACTTTTAAAATTCTACAAATTCCACCACACACCCTGGTGATTTTGATAAAAGAACAACCTACTGGATAGGCATTCATGGGCTGTGATAAAGAACAGTGACTAAACCTCTCCTTCCTTATCAGAAACAAGTCCTATTCTTTTTATTGGTCTCTCTTTTTTCTGATTTTTTAATTTCTGATTTTCCCTTCCCACTCCTGCACCAACTAAGTATTACAGCCTCTAACTAACCAACTGCCTCTAGCCAACTGTGCTACTGCCTCCTACTGTTGTTCTACCTCCAATTTATCATCCAAATCTGTTAAAGCATAGAGCCCAAAGAACAGGAATATTGGGACTTACTTACAGACTGTATATTTTTACACTTCTTTATATGTTTTACACTAGGATAGTTAAAATGCAACTTCAGATTGTTAATTGTATAATAAAACTTAGTCTGCTTAAGCACACATAGAGGTTATTGTAATACAGTAAGAGAAAAAATCATCCCTTTAACCAAAATAGTAATATTGGTGCAAAACTGGTATTTCCAGGTTTTTTGAGTAAATCCAGCTGAAGCCTAATGTTCCTTTTCAAAGCATTCTGCCTTGTACAGTGGAAACTAAGGGTATGTGAAAGACTTTATGTAACACAGGCTCTTATTAAAAGATTTAAAGCAGTAAACAGGGTCCAGAACTAAACACTGTACTTTAAGAATAATCTAGGTGTTATGGGATTAAAGCTGGTAAGCCTGCATACTGTAAAAGCTTTAAAGCTTTGTAATACATGCCCCTTAACAGTTTGTGCCAGTTCGCTTTTGCAATAAGCCATTAGTTACAGGAGGCATCAAAGGGCCTTCTGTTACAAGGCTTCGTTCTTACGTGCAGAAATAACAGAAACTTTAGATGCTCTTTGTTGACAAACAGTTGGTGGGGGAGTTATTTAAGTATGAGATAAGGGAGATACCTTAGATACAACAACTGCCCAGAAGCAGAGAAGCCAACCTCCAACTTTGCACTAGGGTAGCCCCGAAGTTTCAACACGCGTCTTCTAACTCCATCTTCTCCTCCTCCTCCCAAGGCCTGCTTCTGCCAAGTTAAAAGTGTACATCCATCTGCTTGTTTCAGAGGCACTGATGACTTGTCCATCTAGATTGCTTTGATTAACATTTTGTTTCATACTACATGAGATTTCACAGTCAGAAAGAGACCAAACAAAATCATCGTTAGTGCTTTCTAAAATGTAATGCAACTGTCTGGAATGTATAGTGGAAAAGTATTATAGAATCATAGAATAGTTTGGGCTTAAAGGGCCCTTCAAAGCTCATCTAATCCAATGCCCCTGCAATTAGCAGACATCTTCGACTAGACCAGGTTGCCCAGAACCACATCAGCCTGGCCTTGCATGTCTCAGGAATAGCACATCCACCACCTCTCTGTGCAACCTGTTCCAGTATTCTACCGGCCTCACTGTAAAGAATTTCTTCCTCACATCTAGCCTAAATCTCTCCTCTTTTAGTTTAATAGCCATTAGCCCTCGTTCTATCACAACAGGCACTGCTAAAAGGTCTTTCCCCATCTTTCTTTTAGGCCCCTTTTAAGAACTGGAAGGCCATAATAATGCCTCCCTGAAGTCTTCTGTTCTCCAGGCTGCACAACCCCTAACTCTCTCAGCCTTTCCTCATAGGTGAGATGCCTCCAGCCTTGTGACTATTTCTGTGGCCCTTCTCTGCACCCTCTCCAACAGGTCCATGTCCCTCCTGTACTGAGGACTTCCATAGCTGAAATCCTCAGCTATATCACCTCTGGAGATTTTGAGTAATAATGCAATAAAAAAAAAGCTATGATTAATAGACCAATGTAATATATTGCTTAAGAGATATTTCTTAATTAATTGAATATAAATAAAAAGCTTGCTTAGCATTTTTTGTTTGGTTGGGGTTTTTTTTTGTTAGCTGCAACACAAACTGTCATATCTTCTCAGCAAATTTTGCTTGTCTCTAATGCATTGCTGATACCACAGAAAGCACTGAATACTCTTTGCTGCAGTCTTGTGAACCACAGTGTTCTCCTTATAGAAAGTCAAGATTTGACACTGTCTTTAATCACTTGCTTTTTTATTTGAATAAAGCATATCACACAATCTTCACAGTTTTGTGAGTCTAGAAACTGTGGTGGTGCTTTGCTTTACACCATTATGTTTTCTTCTGGTCTGGATTCATTCTACAGAAAGGGAACTGGGAAACATCTGTAGCCCTGATGCTTCTTCCAGTGCCCTCGTCTTTACAGCGTGCAGTATCTTGTAGTCTGACTCAGCTCTTGTTGAAGTTTACAGCAGGTTTTAAGTGCCCCTTGGGAGCACACTTCCTCCACCTGAGTCCAGAATGCATTACTTAGACGGTCTCTAGAAGGCATTTGGTTCCGTCAGTAAAACCAAAAGAGAGTCCAATACTAATACAGATACTTTTATAAAAAATGAGTAAAATTACATGTGGGTTTGGGGTTTAAATGTTTTCCTGACTTCCTGCAGAGCTCATTCTATGCAAAAGATACAGGCTTGTACTCCAACAAACTCAAGTATCATGATAGTTTTGAACTGCAGTTGGCTTTTGATGATGTTACTTGACAATAAACTCTTAACTGAGAAATGCAATGGGAAAAGGATCAGACAAAATGTTCTCCAGTCTCAGCTTTCATATTGACCAAACTTCTAGCCTATATGGCTGCAAAGGTAAGTTTGAAATCCGGTCAAGGACATACCTAAAGCATAGAACACAAAAAGGGACTCCCACCCTCCAGTTTCAACATTCTGTTTTTTAAACAGATACGGTTTTAGAAGTTTTCTTTTTAATCCAAGATTTTGCTTGTTAATCTTTATTAACATTATGAACACCATAGATGAGACCCAATACTGCTATTAAAGCTATCCACAGACACTAAAAGATCCTTACCTCTCTCCAGAAGTGATGTCTGGAGCAGGATTTTACATGATCTTGTAAATTATGTCATAATTGGGAAAATAATAATGCAGATCTTTTACCTCTTAAACAACTTTAACTTCTTTGTTCTGTGATTCTCTCTTTGTAGTTATGTTATGAAAGCCTGTCCCAAAATGAATCATATCTTTACAAAGTAAATTTTTTAACTACTGGAAAAGGAGAATGAAGATTTTATGCTTTCAATATTTATGCACATGACAATAATTTAAAAACATATAAATGCTAATTATTAATATAAATTTAGTGACAAAAATTGCGCAACATGATCAAGCTGGAGTGTATTCATCAAGATGGCTTCTCAAGGGTTTACAGTGAAGTCAAGAGTTTACAGGTTTTAAGGATTCTTGTTTTCAACTTTTAAAAACTGGAAAATACATGGTTTGGGCTGCAATTTAGTTTCTTGGTAACTTTGAATAAGCTGCGCTTTCTTTGACGCGAACAACTTGACATTTCTTTATTTCTTCAAATGCACAACTGTGCTGCTCCCTATTTCTTTTTCATTTATAGTATGCGTTTATCCCTGCCAGTATTTGGGGAAAGCTTCTGATTGACTTCACACATGATCAGACTAAATGATGAGGGTTAATTATGGCCCCAAGGGTTTATTATCAGACTTCCTCAACATTTATTCCCACCCCCCAACAGTCAGGGCCATGAAGAAGAAGCGTTACCTTTTGACTGGTATTACAGACAAACACATTTTCTAATAGTGCAAGATCTCTGAAACAACCTTCCTTATTACTGTAAAACATTTAACAGTATGGAGTAGGGTATACAATGGGATGTTGTAGAGAAACTATACTTTCATATCATTAGTTGCTGGAAAGTACCGCAGGATCTATGACAATCCACAATTGCAAAATTTCCTGAGTGTTTTCTTACTAGTCTCAGATTACCTGTGTATCCCATGATCATTCCTTTGACACGTATGACAGCACTATTTGCCAGAAATAACAGAATAAATTACTCTACCAAGACAATGTCTACACTAGCAACAGCACAGGATGCACTCCACATGACCAAAACTTGAGACCCATTTAAGTTTAATGAGACTTATCGAAATTCATGTAAGTTTTCCACCATCTGGATGTAAGGCCGACATTCTAATGAGTAGCACAGTGCTCAGGAGGAACATGACAAACCTGCTCTCTCTTCTGGCTCTGCAAGATAGGAGGGCCCTACTCCTCCTTCCTCTTGCAGCTTGTGGCACACATGCTTGTCAACTCACACTATAATTTCTCTTTCCTAAGAAATTTTAGACCTACAATTATATAGCAAACAGCTTCTACCACCAGGTTCAGTTTATTTTTTAGGCTTCTAGCCCTCACAACCGCTAGAAGAAAGCAGTCCCTCAGACTGGACAGGGTACAAACAAAACATTCTGGTTTGCTCTGTAGAAGTTTCAACATTTGTAACTCACCATGGGTTATGATGTACCTAATTCTGGCAGCATGAGCACCAGCGGCTAACCTCACATGGGTGCTTGGACTATTTGGGAGATGGACTGGGACTACATCCTCTTCAGACCTGCTTGTTGGATGTCACACCTCCAGGGCCAGACACAGTCCAACCCTTTGTCTTACTGCTTAGAAGGACAGAAAAAAAAAAAAAACCCATCCCAGAACTATGTTCTCCAATTCCCAAACGATACAACATTTTATTTTTCAATTACATTTTACTTTTTAAGAGTAGGTCATGTAAAGCACCAATGCTTACCAAGGCTGTAAGAGTTTGTGGGTTGGTAACAGAAGGGTAGAAAGCTTTTTTCCCCCCATTTAAACTGATTTCAGAGTGTAAATTACAGCTATCCACATTTTAAAGCCCCTCTACACTGCCTGTGAAACTATCTAATGGATGAACAAAGGCAAATTACTGTTTTCTTCTCACACCCGTAAAAAGAGATTAAGAGTATAGCAAAATATGAAGGAGTCTTATTAAGATCTTGAGGCGAAAATGTAAGATGAGTTTTACTTTGAATGTAAGTAAGAAAGTGAAAGTTAAATCTAGGAATACAAAAGTAAAAATATATACGTGTGTGTGTGTGTGTATATATATATATATATAAAAAAAAAAAGCTTGTAAACCCAGTGCAAGAAAAGTTCTTGTCAAATTAAGACTGACAAAGTTCAGTTAACAATTACTGTGACCAGAACAGCCAGTGCTCCTAGTATTATCTGCATTAGTACCAGGAGAGATTTGTTGTACTTATTTCCTATCATATAACCACTGCAGTTTCAGTCTCCACTCCACAGCTGTCCCAGGTAGTGTCTAATGTAGGACACCTTTGTTTTAAGTATTTGGTACACAGCACAAAGTCAAAACAAGTTCTGAGCTTTCAGACTAAACCAGCAAGCCACTTGCCTATGAGCTGCTTAACTGGTTATGCAGGCTTTACAAGAGCCTGCATAATAAAAATATAATGTTTAAAGGGTAAATATAATTTTTACAAAATACTTATTATTTGCATGTTACAGCAAAATGGGAAAAGTTCTATTATCTTAATGCAATTCTTTAAGACATTGACATTAATACCAGTTTTGCAAACTTTTGGCAGCTGCAGTTATATATGTTTTTATCAAAGTACAAAGAAAATAAATGCTTATAACTGGAACACTTCAGTAATATAGGTTTTGTGTTGAACTTGGGTAACCAGTAGCCTAGGTAGATCTGTTTTTTCAGCAGCTTTTCATCCTAAAGCTCCTACCATATACCCATTATGAGATGCTCACATAAAATAGGCCAAAACCATAGTAGCTGCCTGTAGACTTTGAAACTTATATTAAAAAGTGGGTTTTTTTGGTGGTTCTCCCCCCCCTTTCTTCAAGGTAGCGACCTATTTAAATGCTTTTTTGTATCTTGAATTTTAATCTTTTCCTTTATCAAAAAAATGCTGATCAAAGCTAAATTTATTCTTTCTTTCATCATTTTGCATTAGTGAAGCTAGGTGACATTGACAGCAGCTGTTAATTCTCTTTCATTAATCATCTGTCAAACACTGACTTCTCAGGTCCATAAGAGAGACCCTTTCAGCAGTAATCAATCCAGATTGATCACTTTCCAATGCAGAATTTTACTGCCATTAAGGCTACATTAAAGAATATTCCATACAGGAGCTTGGGTACAGCAGAGTCTCTGGATAAAGACAGTAGAGCTTCTTCATCCAACCGACTGAATTAGAACTGACAGCGTCACCATATAATAAATGTACACTGGAATGGAACTTTGCTTGGGGCTAAGGTCCGGGAACTGTAGTTTGCGATTTCCTCAGCTGAACAGTATCTGTTGCAATGGATCCCCTGATGGAAACGTTAATTCAAATAAAAGGTCTTTGTTACTTTCTTCCCCTGCTTTGTCCACCCTGACCCCAGTACCCAGAGAAGCTGCACACAGAAGCCAGAGGACACAGTAGGATGTGAAGTTTTATCACTCCAATCACACATTTTTGTTGTCCATGACATATTTTTCTTTAAAACATATTTTCCTTTAAATCCATTTCTCATCTCTGTAACTTGGTCTCACACACCTCATCTTTTCTGTTCCTTTTACCCTGTTTCTAGTCACTACATCATTTATCTCTCCTCACATGCAGTTTACTGAAGATTAAGTTAACAGTAGTGCCCAAAATTGTAATTGTGGAGCAGATTAGAAACTCCAAAGAGCTCAAAGCCAGGGAGCTATAAAGTTTAACAGTCATTTCATGAGCTGAATTATTCAAGCAGAAGTAAGCTTCAAGTCCTGGAGTCTACAGTTGTGTTTCCCACAACTGTCATCCACATGTGGTTAATAAATTAACCACACAGACTGACTGAAGTCAATACTGCACAGATCACTGCTTTAGAAGAGTAAGAGTGACTGAATCTCTTGAGACAGAATTTGTGGTTTTGTCTGAAAGGGAACAGCGCAGTGTAATGAAAAAACAGTGACAGCTTATTGTGGAACCAGGCGCACAGAGTAGCGCTTTCCAGGAGTGAGGATGCTGGGAGGAAAGCTTTGGGACCGACAAGTTTCTAACATCGTCATTTTTAAGTGGAGCTTTCAGCATGGGTGCTGCTGTGGAAAGCTCCCAGTATCGTGTTCAAGCATGGAAAATTTTCAATACTGCCTTCCTTGTTGGAGGACAGACAGATGTTAGAGTACAACTGCTTGGTTTGTTGTACTCTACATGCCTGTGTTGCATGACATTACATGACATAACCCTCTAAGTATATATGTAATTGTACAAAAGCTTTCTTTTTCAGAGAAGAGAATCTAGAAAAAGAATATCTTTAAAAGAAGAAAGAACCCCATTTCTTTCTTAAAAGATCTGATTAAATCATTTGAAAGCCAAGTCCCCTTTTTTTCCCCCATAGCAGTAATTAGATTTTCTCACCCTACCTGCTTTTCCAGAATTATTTTCTTCATATTCTTGGACCAGATATGAAAACAGATGCAACAAGGGAAGCCGTACTGCAATTATATCCCATAATTTCAAAAGACTGTTCCAAAGTATTTTTTTTACCCTCAACTTGTTATGTTAGTGTTAAAAGGAAGAGTAAAATATGTTAATAAACTTAACACAAAGATTTTTTTTTTTTTTTTTTTGTTCAAGAACTGACAGAGAATGGATTTGGAAGGATAAAATGAGAAAAATTCTTCTCTCCTTGCAACTGTTGAAAATAATTCCCAGTATGTGTGTGTGTGGCCATCTTGACAACTTGTCAGTGACAAATTCCCACTGGTCACAACTTGCTATTTTAGAAGCACTGACACTGAGAAAACTTTGTTTCTTGAAAAACAGCAGCCCACTTCATTATTTTTTCAGCTGCATCAGTGAGGATTCAGAAGTAAAACTGATTTTGATGGAATTAATCTACACCTTTAAATAGCTGTAAACAATGCAGATGGTGCCCATGAACCATAGCATGGTATGGAGAGCTACAGGTAAATCCGGTGGACAAAGAATGGTTTTACACCAAGGATAGTAATAGCTATTCCATACACACTAGAATTGCAAGATTCTACCATCTGTTACAAAACTGCTTTATAACTAAAAAACACTCTGCAAGAAACTGTCATCCAGAGGTGGTTTACCACAAAGTGAATGAGTAACCCATCTGGCAGCTTAATTCACCGAACAAAATAGAGCTTGCAAGTAATGTATGAAATAAAGGCATTTTTAAAGCTACATAACAATTAAAATAACTCCTTCACAGAATTCAGTGCCACAGAACTGAGAATATTAATTTGCTATTGAGCAGCACTGGAATGGTTTACAGCAATAAAAAAGCCAAAACTGGAACATGGAATATCCTCTTGTAAATGCTTATTTTAGAAAACAAGTGTAAGCTTTGTTTGTATATTAAACACCATCAAAAGGAATAGCTACAGAAGGCAGCCAGTACAAGAATTTGGATAACTAGCTTCTGACAGGCTTTGACATCTGCAAAGGGACTACATCTCTCTGTATCGCTCTGACAATTTACCTCCCAGTTACCCACTCTTTGTAGCAGATTCTGACTAACTTTTTCCTGGTAACATTACGTCTATTAAGGCTGCAGTTTGGGCAAATACGTAAAGCTTAAAATGAAACAGGGATCAAGGAGGCATTTACTACATTAGTGAACTACTCTACGGGAACACATCAACAAGGAAGAAAAAAACCCAGGAACACCAAAAAACAGCTTCGAGGACTGAACCCAATAAGTGCTTCTTATTCAGTGTTGCTTACACTGAACAAATCTGGAATTGGGAAGTCAGTAGATCAAGATACTGACCGCTCTCACACCTGCAGTTACTCAACACAGTCAGATATCTTAGGGATTCTTTCTGCTTTACGGGTTTTGTTTTGCTTTTTTACCATTGAGGTAGTTTAATGTGATTAAAACTCAACTGAAATCATGGCATCTTCAGCAGGCAAAGTTATAACCTGCTTTTCACCAGTGCTATAAACTACAACTGAAAAAGCAAGAGTGTTAGAAGGTGCTCAGATGACTAAGGGTATTTACCTAAACCGATGTTAACTAGAGAACTGGATGAAAGCAATCATCTGAAGAAAACCAACATCAGCAAAGCCCATATTGTGTAAACCAGGGTCAAATCACGATAAACCGGGCTGAATGACAGTACGGAAACTTCGGTTTTATCCCCAAACGGAATGGGCAAGGTTCAACTGCTGGCAGTTCACTTAAGAACATTAACACAGACCACAGGCATTATTACAGCTTGGGCTGAGCGTTGGCCCCAGGCTCCCATTGCTGCGGCTTTCCCTTTGCAGGAGGAACAAAACACGGAGAGGCGACACTTCCCCTGCCCAACACAGCCCGCCGCGGCATCCTCCATCAGACCCGCCAGCCAGAAAGGAAGGAGCAGGCGGTCTCTCCACACGAGTCCCCTCTGATGGCCGGGTGCTGCAAGCCAGGCCCAGAACCTCGGCAGCACCCCGATCCCTCCCCGCCATGTAACCCCGCGCCACGCCAGGGGTTACCCAGCAGCTGGGCGGCTCGGGGCTGGGGGTTTCTCCCATCACCACTCCGGAGCAGGGCCCGCTCGGGCAGCGCACCCGAAGTTAAAGCTAAGTTTTACAGCTGCGGAGGCTGCTGCTGCTCGCCAGGCTCGGGGAGCCCCGCCACCACCGCTCCGCCCCGAGGGGAGGGAGCGATGGAGGCGCTCCCCGCCCCGGCTACTCTCCAGGGCTGGAGAAGCAGAGACGCCGAGGGGACGCTACGCTCTCCGGCGGCCATGCCGAGACCAGGACAGCTGTCCCCCACCGCCGCCAGCAGGGCTGACCTGAGCCCCACTCACCCCGGCAGGCCCCCACGGCTGCCCACGCCCTTGCGCGACCACCCCAACGTAACCCACACCAGCCATCCTCCTCGCTCCCTTTGTATTTTTAAACCACGCTACAGCATCCTGCTCCGCCCAATCAAACCGCGCGCAGACCCCAGGCGGCCAATAGCGAGGGCCCCCGCGGTTTTTTAAACCGTCCCTCTCCCCAATCACCGCCCAGCGCTCTTAGTCCCGCCCCCTCCACTATCCTCACCCCAACCGGTTCCAACGAGTATGAGTGCTAACGACCCCCTGCGCTCGACCTAGCCGAGGAGCAGCTCGGCCACTGACGTCAGAACAGCAGCCAGCGAATCTCAGGCAGCCCTGGCCCTAGTGGGCGGGGCTGCAGGCAGTTTGAACCGGCGCGGCAGCCAATCCGCTGTGGTAGGGGGCGGGTCCCTAGGCGCCGCGGGTCAAGTTGCTGTGGCGGGTAGAGCTGTGGAAAACAAGAGGCTGTAAGTCCGCCGCCGGGAAACCATTTAGCGGTAGCCGCGGAGGGAGCATAGCCCCGTGCCGCCAGCACCTGCTCATCCCAGCCAGGCAAGGCTCCGCGTACCCCGGGCAGCGGGGAGGGAAGGAGAGAGCGAGCAGGGGAGACGGGAGCGTCGCCAGCGGTCCTGGGCGCGGAAGGAGCGGGGGGTTGCCAAGACGGGCGGTGCGGCCAGGGCTGAGGCAGGAATCGCGCCGGGCGGGTGGGGAGGGCGGCCCTACCGGGGAGGGCTGGCGCGCGGGCGGTGGCTCTGTGGGGGCCGGCAGCGGCGGGAGGCGGGTGGAGGCGCCTGGTGGCGGGAGGGACGGCAGGCGGGCGGGCGCGAGGTCGGCGGCGGGGGAGGGGCCGAGGCCTCGGGGGGTGTGCTCGGGCGGGAAGCGCCGGCAGCGAGAGCCCGAGCGGCTCCGCCTGGCGCTGCTCCCGCCCTCAGGCCGCCTCTCCTTTCTCGCTGTACCCCTCAGGTACCCTCCGCCGACCGCGCCATGGGCAAAGGCGACCCCAACAAGCCGCGGGGCAAGATGTCCTCGTACGCCTACTTCGTGCAGACCTGCCGCGAGGAGCACAAGAAGAAGCACCCGGACTCGTCCGTCAACTTCGCCGAGTTCTCGCGGAAGTGCTCTGAGAGGTGGAAGGTGAGTCTGCCTAGGCTGGGTTGGGCTGAACTGAACTCAGTTCGGCCGGCCCTGCCCCCACCTGTCCTACGGGCTGCTGGGAAAAGATTCCTGGTGGCAGCTGCTGCTGAGGCGTTAGTGGGTCACCGGGCGCTTTATCTTGTGTTTTTCCCTCCATGTGTCTGCAGACAATGTCTAGCAAAGAAAAAGGGAAGTTTGAAGAAATGGCTAAAGGAGACAAAGCTCGTTATGACAGGGAGATGAAGAACTATATTCCTCCCAAAGGCGAGAAGAAGGGAAAGAAAAAGGACCCCAATGCTCCTAAAAGGCCACCGTGAGTGTTTCTGTGACCAAAAAAAGAGGAAAAAAGTATTATTTGTACTAGTCCGGCACTTAAATCACTGCCTCTTATTTTAGATCTGCATTCTTCCTTTTCTGTTCCGAACACCGTCCAAAAATCAAAAATGATCATCCTGGTTTGTCTATTGGAGATACAGCAAAGAAATTAGGTGAAATGTGGTCTGAACAGTCGGCCAAAGACAAACTGCCATATGAACAGAAGGCTGCAAAATTGAAGGAGAAATATGAAAAGGTACAGTGAAAGTGAGAAAATAATGGCTAAAGTTGTAGAGGTGAATGTGTGACTTTTGTTTTCCACCTAAACCATTTATGGCTCATAGCTACATGTTTATATCAACCCTTGTCAGGCTTCAGAGGGCAGGGTATGATGTGAGAGGTGTCTGGAACCCTTGGCAGTGAACCTGGATGTGTTTTTTGCATGCCTAGGGATTTTGCCCATAAGATGCTTTACTTCCAGAAGACAGGGCACCTGCTTGGTAAATTACACAGTCATGCTCCAAATTGCTGTGGTCATGAAATTCTTGAGCTGTCCAGGTCATGTGTTTTCTTGCTAAAAGGTTTAAGTGTGAAAGTCTCAAGGCTGAAACCCTGCTTTACCACGCACTCTGTAGTTGGTCTGCACAGTAAAGTAGTACTAAATTGAAGCAGTACAGATTTGTCTTCAGAGCTATGTTACCAGCAACTAAACAGCATATTTCTTGCAGGATATTGCAGCATATCGTGCCAAGAGCAAGAGTGATGCAGGAAAAAAGGGCCCAGGTAGGCCTGCAGGATCTAAGAAGAAAGCAGAACCAGAAGAGGAAGAGGAGGAGGAGGAGGAGGAAGATGAAGAGGAGG
Organism: Myiopsitta monachus; assembly: GCA_017639245.1. Taxonomy (NCBI): domain Eukaryota; kingdom Metazoa; phylum Chordata; class Aves; order Psittaciformes; family Psittacidae; genus Myiopsitta; species Myiopsitta monachus. The sequence goes on along the minus strand of CM029917.1, from coordinate 77,826,120 downwards.
AAGAAGATGAAGATGAGGAGTAAATGAATGTCCCGCTGTAAAGATTTATGCTCAAAATCCAATATTTTGCTAAGAATGTGAACTCAAGTGCAGCTCATTGTTAGCTTCAGTATAAAAATCTGTACAGAATTGTGTATAGGTAATGTGGTTCTTTGTAGGGAGACCTCTATTTTTAATGTAAGTAGTAGCTGAGGGCTGCTACAGTTCGGTTAAAAATTGAAACAGAAAAAGTTGTGGAATGTTTCTGCATATTTAATGGTTTTGTTGAAATTCAGTGACTGATAGCCAGGTGTTTCTTTATAGCTAAGTAAAACAAAGGAGGTAGCTTAATAGCTGATCTTATATTTTGTAGTATATTACATTGTATTACTTTTTTAACAGTTTTGTAATAAAATGTTGTACATGATGATTGTTGCATTCTTGATGTTTTGGAGTGGCTGGCTGCCCCCAGAGCACTGCAGCCTTGTTCAGGGAAGTGCTCTGTGTTGTTTTTGCTCTTGTCACAAAACTGACAAGTGTCTGGGAGCGTTGACTCCTGGAGTCTATACAGGAACCTAAACGTTTTAAACCACAACTCTCTCCCACATTTACTGCTGTTAGCTGCAGTCGATGTTTTCCTTGTGCTAGCATTTACTTAGACCACCTTGTGAGTGAAAAAAAAAAATCTAATTTCAAGTATTGAAGTTGCTGATAATTATTCATGGATTATTTTTCTTTTCCACAAGCTACTGAAGCACACAGGCCGTTGAGTGTTTTCTTGGTGTATTCTCTGACAACTGTGAATCTTGGGAACTTTTTCTCCTAGAGCTAGGGCCACAGGCGTTTTCTGCTGTCCGTACCAGGACAGGAACATCGGCTGTAAGATATGGTTAGAGGTATGTCTTCCCAGATGTTCCCTACTCCTTCCTTCTCCCCCTGGCCCCAGTATTAGTGGCTTCTCATAAAATACGCAGCTTGCAGAACAGCATGAAAAATGTTGGAATGTTATTTCCACACATGCCAATAGATTCCTGCAGAAAAGAGAGGAGGAGGCAGCATTTGTAAAGAACATGTGCTCCTGATATGTTCCTGTTTGTGATGGTAACAGTGTTGTCACATAAGATTTCTTGTTTTTCAAGGATTTTTTTACTCAAACTTTAGTATGTTTAAAAGTCTAAATCTAGATACCTAACTATGCTTGCAAGTGGGAAATGGGAGGTGCCACAGCTAAACTAACAAGCAGCTTAAGTTTAGTTTGCTGAGATAAATACTAGGCAATAGCTTTTACCAAGGCTTTGAAAGCCCAGCAGTGAAAAGGATTTAATGTCTAAAATAGTAAGTACTATAAAGAGCAGGTTTCCAACTTTGTTTTTTAATTGTCTCCCCTATTGTCTGTCAACTTCTGTAAAGAATCTGCTTACAGTCATTGTGCACTTGTAAGATAAAAAGTGGTTTCCGCACTGTAACCATGGTGCATGTCACTGCGGTTGGTTAACAAGAGCTGTAGCACTTTCTGAAGCAGGAGTCTGGACAGAAATACACAAAGTGTATTCCTGAAAGTATGGAAATAAGGTAACTATATAGGCAATTCAACCATTTTCATACAAATACAGGTACTAATCTTTGGAAGCCTTGGAAACCCAGAGTTGCTTTTCCTCCCCAACCTGCCTCTGCGGTACTTACAGTACTACCAGAAGGACTGGCTGCTGTTTCATATGTTGGCCTCACTGGAGATACTCTGCACGGGCTGGATCAATAGCTCCGTTTTGCAAATTCAGCTTTTGGGAAGCCACAGGCGTGAACTGGCAGCGAGAGGCAGCAGGTCTGTGTGCAGTACATCCAGTGCTGAAGAACATTTTCTCTTGCAGAGAGCTTGCAATCCTAGAGCACCTTTATCCTTAACCCAAAGACTCTTCCAGCTAGAGGCAATTCCCTGTCGTAGCATGTAGCTGAGACTATGCTGGTCTCCCTTCTTTTCAACATATTCTGTTGAGCTTTCCCTGTACAAATGCACCACCACATCCCCTCAACTCTCAGACATCCTCCCCCAACAGAGCAGCAATGCTTCAAGGAGTCTTTCTGATTAGATTTAAATAATCTTTTGCAATGGAGCAGTAGCATCAAGAGTGAATTGGCTAATTTGCTTACATGAAATGTTTTTTACTTCTGCTCAAGTGCTTTTAAATTGAAACAAAATACAACCCTTCAAGTGTCCTAGGAAGCTGCACAGGTTATGGAATTTTAAATACTGTGTCAGAATCTAGAGGTGATTCAGAATAAAGGAGCTCTCCTAATATTTTCCTCACTGAGGTAAAATGGCTTTTAGGTTCTATTTCATTTAGCATTAATTGGCTAATTTTGTTGCAGCACAACTTCTGCACAAATCAGTGCAGAACCACCTAATGTTGCCACTCTGCTGTGCTATGTCTTAATGATGTGGGTTACTTTTGTTTGTGATTTCATTTACAAATATATCCTGATCGCTGGAGTGCGGTCTATTGCAAAAATAGCCTTGTTAGCTATTTTTGCAAAAACAGCTCTGCTAGCCTGACCCACATCAGTTACACATATCATTTTAGGTGCAAGCCATGTCAGCATGAGCTGCAGCAAGCCATGGCAAAGCTCTGCATCAGGCTGATCTATCAACCAGGAATGATGTCATGACTCAAGATAATCAGCAATTTAAGAAGAAAATAGTATTTTGTCCTTTCAATACGAAGGATGTTGAATACAGATTAAAGGCAAATGGAAAAGAGCATGTGGAAATTACTACTTTCAAATTAAGCTTTAAAAGGTACGCTATGTCAAGTCAGGGGGTTCAGAGAATGCCCATCTGTGAGCGCTGACAGAGCTAGCGCTGGAAAGGACTAGTAAGTGATCAAAGTGTAATGGGAATGTTCAGAAAAGATAAGGCCTCAGGAGAAAAGCCAAATTAGTTTTTCACATCCGTGTTCAATATGGACAATCTTCCCAAATGACTCACTGGAAACTTTTCACTGGAGGTGAACTGGGATGTCTGTCTCAAATAAAAACTAAAAGCGCTGTCTGAAATGGTTGCAGGCATCAGGGAGACTGATCACATTGCACTAAAGATCCAGCATAAAGTCATACCACCCGGTGAACCATGCCAAAATACTACCAAAAGTAAGACTGAGGTGGATGAAAGAGCAGGTATGAAAGAGTAACAAATGTAGGAACTCAGTCTTTAACAAGTCAAAGTTATTTCCAAACCAGACGAAATCTGCACCTCAGCAGGCTGGACACAGCAATGTGTGGCAGGGAAAAAGAGCATCAGAGCAACTTGAGAAAACAGACAGATTAACAGCAATTTACAAACACATCTGTCGTGGTTTAACCCCACCCAGCAACCAAGCGCAACCCAGCCACTCCCTTGCTCCCTGCCCCAGTGGGATGGGGGAGAGAATCAGAAGGGTAAAAGTGAGAAAACTTGTAAGCTGAGACAGATAATGAAAGTATGAAAAGGTAAATAACAGAGAGAGAACTAGAACCCAAGAGAAACAAGTGATGTAAATTGAAAACAGTTGTTCACCACCAACAGACCGCTGCCCAACATGTTCCTGTGCAGTGGCCCTGCTTTCTATGCTAAGCATGATAACATTAACTCTTTCCATGCTAAGCATGATACAATTAACTCTCTCCCAGCTGACACCAAGTCAACATTAGAACCAGGAGGCCTGCCAAGCTGTCCTGAGGACAATAGAAGCTCAAGATAAAGTAGCAATGCCTAGAGAAGATTTCAGGAAAATGAAACTACTTCTTTTTCTTTTTTTAACCTTGCAGAGGAGCTTCAGGAAGTTTTCATGACAGCAATTTTTAATTGGAGAGGCATGGTGAAGCATCTGTCTCAAATCCAAGTGTAAAAGGTTCTGAAACAAAATGACAGGACAGATGGTATCCATCCAAGAGTTCTAAGGAAACTTAAGGATGAAATGGCTGAACTATGAACTGTACTTTGTATTTTTTCACTTAAAATTGCCTTAGTGCTAGAGGAATGGAAGGTCACAAATATGACACTGATTTTTAGAAAGCATTCTGTGGGGGTACAGGGGACTTCAGACCAGTAATATCCATATGCCAGGTTGGTAGGAGCCACAGTATGCTGAGAGTTGTTGTCCAAATGGCTGAACAGGACTGGCAGTTTCACCAGAGGAAATCCTATTCCACAGACATGTAAATATTCTTCAAAGAAATCAGTGAACATGAAGGTAAAGGAGATCGGGTAATTCTGGCCTACTTGAGTTTGATCTGGCCAGTTCGTAAAAGAAGTCATCATTGAAGGCCTTGCAGGAATAAACAGCTGGTTAACTATACAGGAACAAAATAGGAATTAGTCATCAGTTTCACCAGTGGAGGAACATTACATATGAAAACCTGTAAATTATTTTTGGAGATGGGGTTCATGACTAATGATTGCTTAATATATACATCAGTGGCTTGAAAAAAAGCAGTGAACAGTGCTGCAAGAAAAGCGAGAGCTAACAGCAAAGAACTGCAAAGCCAGCCTGCAGCCTGAAGTGACAGGATAATAAAACCAGCAGGTGAAATACAGTGTTAATACAAAGCATATTACATATTAAAATGTGCTTCTCCAACACATGGGAAGGGGAAAAAGCAGGCCTAACATTTATGTTATGGGTAATGCGGGTGGACAATAAACTACATTATGTTAGTCTGGAGGAGATGCTGAATCTGTAATAGGTAATTCTGTGAAGACGTAATAGATGGCTGCTAGAAAAGCGAATACAGTAGCATTTGTTAGGCATTATTAGGGAAAGAGTTAAGAGCAAAACAAGCATTTAGTATTTCCTTACCATCTTCCTAAAGCAATATAAAGGTTCCTTTTTCTTAGATCAGCTTAGGACAAAGCCTATTTACAAAGTTGGTCTTATTTTCCCAAAGCAAACCCTATGGTTTGAAGAGCTGTAAATATATTTAGAACAGCTACAGAGCAAGGAACTCACTGCAGCATATACAGGCTTTAGCGCTCAAAAAACACAAGAGAAATTGCAAACTCGTGTGGAGAGAAAACCAGAAAAAAATGGAATTGGAGTTTTGTCTTTAGCTTATGATCTATTGAACTGTTTCGCAAGTGTATCACGGGCATCTTGTATATAACATTGGTAAATAATCTAGTACATACTGCTCAGTGGTGGGTTATTTGCTGTGGTGGTGTCTGTCACTGTTCCTGCTACACTTGCCTTACCATCCTTAGTGTACATTTATTCTTCTGTTTGTTTTCTCATTTTGGCTTTTATTTCTTTCCACATCTTGAAACAGATAAGTGTTTTGCCAGCAACCCCTGCATTTCCAAAACTGCTGGGCCTCTTGTATGAGCTGCATCATAGCTCTGTCTGCTTTTCCATTATTCCATTTGAATCCAGTGTCAAGAATCCCATAACGGAGCCCAGATGTCGAGCTCACGGCTGCATTCTCCAATGCACGCAGGCCTTGAGGGATGCATTAACTCTGCTGACTGTTATGGGATGTGCACGAGATTCAGACCTACCCTGTTAAAAATTTGACTGCCTATGCAAATTTGTCTTCATCAGTACCAATTAAGTAATTGTCACAGGCCAGCATCAATTAGTGAGTGAATCTGTACTTTGCTCTGACTATGCTGATATCCTGAGATAAGCTACCCAAGTCACCTTAGTGTTGGAGAGGATCTTGATGTTCCAGGACTGAATATCAGATCATATTATATTATCATATAATATAATATAATATAATATAATATAATATAATATAATATAATATAATATAATATTATATTATATTATATTATATTATATTATATTATAATATTATTTCAGGAAAATCTTTACAGCCAGCATATCTGGTGCTCCACCTAAAAGTTATATGGCTATTCTCAATGTTTCCTGGCCTAAACATCTAATGGTAAAATTTATACCCATAAATCAGTTCTTCAACAGAGCTAAAGGGGTGGCGTTTGTGTGGCCAAGACCACAATCTTCTAAAAGGCCCTTTGAAAAACACGCTGGGATGATGTTATTGTCAGTGCTGCCACCCTGAAGCCAGTTCCTGGCTGGTTGGACCCAGCACTGACCTAGCACTAAATACTCCTTTGAGAATTAAGACCTTTAACAAGCCTTCATAGTTCTGCTATACCTCACTGATTTGTCTCAGCAGAGGAGTGGACTGCAGAGCCAGTGTGCCTCTTCGCAAACCTTGAGAGTTTCTGCATAATCAGATCTGATGGATGACCAAAGCCTGCCTAGATTCAATCAGCAGTTGGACAAATTCTGAACTATCAAATAGAAAACACCATCTCTAGCTCACAAAGTGCTGGAGTTGTATACTGCCAGAAGTAGGAACAATGTTGGACAAGCATCCTTCTGTTAAGCTCAGTTCTTATCCTAAGACAGGTTTTTTTTCAACTTTATGCATTAGAGAACAGAGGGTTCTGATATTTCTGAGTGTGGACTCCACTCCTCTCATAATCATCACATGGAAGATAATAGGATACTATAACAGGCAGAAGAACCAAGCAGGAGTGGTTCCCATCTCCAGCTGGGAATGGCCCAGTTAAACATTACTTCATCCCCAATTGCTTTAATACCCGCAGTAACCAGACCCCACTCTGCTACAGGGTTACAGAATTGTTTTCTTCAGCAACACCCCACACCATCTTACCTTCACGCCCAGACAGCAAGACAGGCAGCTTTCCCTTCCGTTGCCGGGCTGATTAGCTCTGTTATTAGAGTTTCCTTTATATCTTGAGGACAGACAGGACTTCAGGGCATTCCTCAGTGCAATTGAAACAGCAGTATAACCAGAAGAACTTCTAGAATTTAGTATGCTTTTTCTTCCGGTCTTAATCCTCCCTTCCTACTAACCCGCAAGAATCCTCCAGAAGGGTTCTACTCTCATCCAGTTCTACTTTTGTTCATTGTTTCTGCTACTCAGAAATGAAGATATGAAAATGCAAATGTGGCTGCCTGTTGTGCAGCTTTGATGGCCCTGGGTACCCTGGCAAGGGGGTGTAGCCATCCTGCAGGCTTAGGCTATCAAGACAGCAGGGCGTGGGGCCTCCTAAGCATACCAGAGAATAACAGGATGCTTCTCCAGTGGGAAGAGATGTGTGGAAAGCATGGCTCATAGAGGGCATGTTTTCACCCAACAGCCCTCACAAATGCAGGTACCAGTCTTCATGGCTCTGGACCAGCTGTTATCTGTAAGGGCCAGTGCTGTATTTCAGAGAACATGCATGCACACACAAAAGACCCAGAGTGCTTTATACTCAAAGATCCACCACCGCTGAATATCAGGGCTTGTTCTACAAGGGGTTACACTATTTTCCTGTGGAAACCCGTCCAAACTTTCAACTGAAAAGGCTGTATTTTGTTTCCAATTTCCACTCTAGTGCCCTCCAGTGATTCAGAAAGCCTATTCAAAGCAGGACTAAGACTCTACTTTAACAACTGTCTGGGCATGCTGCCTTTTTGACTGACACACACTGCCACCAGCAGCCCTTTTCAGGAAACTAAAGTATCATCTCTCCATTAATTTCCCCTTCCCCTTTCTGGAGCCCTGGGATGCTCAGCCAGAGGGCTGCTGTTGCCGTTACGCGCATCTTGGGCATTAGCTTGTTCTGTTCTGATTTTATTGTGAGCTAGTGCTAAGCTGCTTCTCTCACCTTTCTGTTCCTTTCTTGTGCAGGAAACATTATTCTTGTGCAGGAGACATTATTACTCTTGTAGAAGAAACATCAGCAAGTTTTTTGAACTGGCAGCCCACCAGAGGCAGTTCGGCCCTCACATTGAATGCCTGCATCCACAGGACCTGCAGGACCCAGCTAGCCCTCAGCCCGGCTCTACTTGCACTCCACCTTGGATGGGGCATGGTTCTTGTCCCTAAAGCAATCACTTTTCTTGTAAAACATATTACTGGAAAAGGATGTCTCCTAACACGCAAACGTACCTCTTTATTTGGGTGTTTGAACAGCTCTAACTCCTGTTTACATGCTTGGATCGTTGCCACCTTTGTCAACCTGTTAAGGAACAACCAGTCAGTTAAGGTCTTTCAGACCATAAGCTATGCCACTATTTTGCTGAGGAGTCTCTGTCTTGGCACTGTTTAGAACAGCCAGCAAGCAGTGTAACATGGAAAAATACCTAAGAACTGTGCAGACAGCTTGTTTTTTCCTTTTATGAGGACCCATCTTACATGGTAATGGAGAATAATTAATATGTTTCCCATCTTACACGGTAATGGAGAATAATTAATCTGTTTCCCAGTGTAAAGAACGGATGTTTTTAAGATTTAAAAACCAAAGATTACTAACCATTAACTGGGTTAATGAGATGTATAAGCCACACAAACACTTCTTCCCACTTCTGCTGTGCTCCACACTAGCTAGTGCAGCTGAGGGCACAACGAGCAAGGCAGCACGCACCTAGTGCACGCGCTTGTGGCAGCAGCGTGTGAGAGAAGACGGCCAGAGGCTCCCCACAGTGCAAGGAGGGCCAGAGTGGCTTCGGACTTTAGGGGTCACTCACAGTTTGTGTACTTTTTGCTCTTTAAACCCAAAGGGAGCCAACAGATTTTGATAGCCTATTGCTTTTCCTAAATAGACTCACTCTACAGTAGAGAGTCCTCCTGTATAGCACCAGCCAAGGCACACAACTACAGGAATTCAGTGGAGGCTTGCAGGCTAAGTCAATAAGAAACAGAAACACAACTTATTTGTTTTTCCCAGGTTGTTTCTTTTTACCTGTTACAACTAAAGGATCTAAGCTCACCGGCAGGGAACAAACAATAAATGCTTTTAGAAAAAAAACACCGTTTGTGTTAATGATGCGGGTAATTTCTTCTGCACTGTCTGAAATTCCCCTCCTTATTCCCATGCCTCCACAGATCTTGCACAACTTGATCTTTTTTAACCTAAAGAGGAAATTATGCTTGATATACAGCAAAATCTACCAAAGCGTCTTTGTGGTTTTACAGGCAGAGGGTATGTTTTTTCTTTTCTTGTGAAAAGTCTCACAGATCAGACAGAAACATACATTTTTTACACCCCTGACACTGTGTAATAGATCCCAGGCTTCTTGGTCTAGTTTCAGAGCACTAAGTTGTTAACTTTTGGCTTTAGGGACTGTGACTTGGAGGCAGATGGTACAGGAAGAAGCCGATAGTAAAGGAGATTAACTGGCATTAGGGAAAGAGGATGAATTGATTCTAGGATGCCATCGATGGGGACAGTATCTCTGGTACTACCCAAACAGTTTTGTTGGTTCTTCTGGTGCTAGGATCCTGGTAATGAAGGAGGATGTCCCCTCCCTTCCTATCAGTCGCTGTTTGTGTACATAAAAGGGTACTCCTTACATGAACTGGCTGTTACTACATCCCCGGGGTTTTGCCAAAGGAGTCTTTTGAAATGTGAATACGCAATAGTTTCCCAGCCATGTCTATCAGTGTACAAGAATACCATATGCAAAAACGTGCTGTAGATTTCAGCATTCAGGTTTGCTCTTAGGCCAGAACTTGCTCCCCCCCCCCCCCCCCCAACTGCTTACTCTTTTGCTAGGAAACCTTTACAGGACAAAAAAAACCCCGAAGTATGTTTGACTGAAACGTTTTTGCTGCTGGAAACAGAAACAGACCGAATTAAAACATAGAGTCAGAACATTATCAGCTAGTCCTATCTTTGGTTCTACATTAGAGATCATTCTCAATTCATGTCCTATAAGCACATTAAATCTACCTAATTAGATCAGGGCAGGTGATACAAAAATCCAAATGCATCCATACAGCAACTCTCAGTGGGAATTTTTCATTTCACTGGAAAAAAAACCCTAAGTCCCCACAGATGTGACTAGAAGGTATCTAGATAAAAATTAAAATGAAACACTTTAAAGATATCTGTAAGTTTGTAACATTGAAGTTGTCTAAATTTTGAGATATGGGATTTCCGTAAAGGCAAGAATCCATTTTTACTCTGTAAATGTATTGTAAACCCAAAAATCAAATCTTTTATTTACTTCACCTAAAAAACAAGCAACTCATAGGTAAGATATACATAGGTTTCCCCCATTTATCCCTAATAAATTTTTTAAAGATTTATACAATTTCTACAGAAACATACAGTGTATCAAAAATCTGCATAAATCAAATTTATAAAATATGTAGAAATGCATAGTGATATTATCAACTTACAAAGCAAGAATATGGGAATTATTTTTTTCCAAGCTGGCTATAGTAGGAAAAAGTCATAACAGCAACAGCTTCTTATGATCTCATGTTTCATAAGGTTTCATTCTCACATACAGATTCATATTCACACACAGCATCAGCTTTCAATGAATTGCACAAAATACCCATTTAAAATGCACACCTGCACAATTTATGTGCCACCATTCTTTCTCTTATGCATAGTCGTATGATTAAATTAACCTACCCAATACACAAAAACGGAGTCAGTTTTCATACACACAAGGAATAAGTACTGGCTCACCCCCTTTTTTTCCTTTTTTTCCAGTTTCTCCCTCCTTTATTTTCTGTTTCATCATAGTTCTGAAAGGACAGATGGGAAGTTTAAAGAAACTAGGAAAGATCCCAAACTAATAGATCAGTGCAGACAGCCCTATAAAGATCAAAATCTGTCACCAAATATGATACATAACCCTTGTTAACACCAATGGAAGCTGCATGCAATGCTATTCTAGACTTCAGGGAAGTATTTAGTCATATTTAATAGTGTGGCATGTTCTAGGCATGACTCTTATGAAATCAGTACACTGATGTCAACATTTAAGTCACAAAATCTGGAATAAGGAAGTGAGGATAAGTCATTTCTCCTCCACCTCTCTGCTCATTCAGAGTAAATATTTATACTCCTAAGGGTGTTTGCATCAGCTCCTTTCCAGAGCATTTTTAGAAACTTCTTCGCGTTCTATTCTGTACACTATAGCACCAAGTGGTTGTATTTTGTGTTTGTAGTCCCTCAGGAGAAGTTTCTGATGACTTCCATTCTCCCAAAAGAAGAAAATTAGTATGAACAAATGTGGTTTCAGGATTTCCATTTCTCTTTTCAAATCTAAATCTGGCATCCAGACTAGTTGACAGATGTCCTTGTAAAGAATTACACAGCTGTGTTAAGAAGCGGGATGCTTTTTCCTAATTCAAAGTTTTAGTCCACCTCTAAGTGATTTCCACTTAAAATAACAAATCAAATGAAGCATTGGATTCTTTCTAAGTTTTACATAATTGTGCAGCTTTATTTCTTAGCTTTTTTAATATTTTTTTTTATGTAAGGCATGGTTTAAACAAGTAAGTTAGTGCTTATAAATTCTGAACTGGAATCGCAAGGGTGCTGACTTCCAACAAAATGTACCACATTAGCACTAAACGTGACATTAAGCTCTTCATTGCACCATACAATGTGTCCAGTCAAAGTAGAGCAGCCAAACTGGCAATAGATATTTGTCTTTGATCACACAGTAATGACACGGGGTAGTATGGTTGGTCCCTACCCCTGGTGACAGCTCAGAAATATCCATTGTTTAATTTCCAACAAATGCTTTTCTTGTGAAAGAGAGAAATGAAAGAGGCACTAAATATGTTGAAATTCACCTTCCAAAAAAGCAGCATGACTGTGAGAGAAGGCCACCCTGGCTAATAACCTGTGGCAGTGCTTAGTAGGATGTAAAATTAAATAAAAATATACAACAGGTTGATAATCACCAAGTTCTATGAAAATCTGGTTACTCCAACCTTTTCAAGTGTGTGTAAAAAAACTGCCTTCAGACCCCTGAGTGTAATCCCAAAGAAGACGACAACGCCTTTAGCTATGTTCCTATGAAACATAGCTAACAGCACATTAATTTACCAACATCTTGAAACAAAAAGATGTAAACATCTACAGAGTTTAAGGTAAAGCAGTTCTGTAAACATTAACTGCAGATGATAATGTTATTGTAATAATCACAGTTCTTCTATGTCCTTCATCCAAGCCAGAAGGCTTGCAGCTGTACAAAGTTAATAATTGCAGCAGTTTTCAGGCTATTTTCAGTCCTGTACAAATTAATGTGTCAGTAGGTAGGTTTCGTCTGTCTACACACTAAGGATGTTGTTCATTTCCCATTTTTGTGTTGCTTTACTGGAGTCACATTCTGAAATGAAAACTTGATGGAGAACTTCGGAGCGATCCAAGCACTTCCCTGATGGAATGTGAGTAAATCTGTGTAGATTCTGGAAAACAACACCATCAGGAACATATCAGTTTGTTTTTTTCTTCTCAACTTTAGTACAGTTATTTACAAAATCAAGTTTAAGGGTCCCAGAACAGATCAGTCCTACACTCATTTTACTGTTTGTTTAACCTAGACTTTCACTAGCCTTTGTATTACTAAATGTTTGACACATGTAGGCCTACCTGAGACACTTCACATTTCTCTTAGGCAACAAACTGCTAAGAAAATGAGTGGAGCTGTGCCTAAAATATTTCCAGCCTTTTCATCCATCCTGTAACCAAACCAAAAGATTGACACATAAGGACAGCTCTATGAGACCTGACTTCACTAGGCAGATCTTCCTTTGGTTAGCCCTTCGCATAAAACAACTGCACAACACCAGCATTAACCACTCGGGAAAGAAAAAGCACTAACTAACTTTGCTCCCTGCTTGGCTGGTAGAAGAAAGAGAAAAGGGTATGAGAGCAAGTCCGGCCTCCAGAACAACAGGATGCTGCCTAAGAAACTGCAGACCTATTGTGCCCAGCACATTCAGGCTGAGACTCACACACTTGGCTCCTTCCACACCCCCTGCGCTGCCACGCTCAAGTCCCATGGATTTACAGAGCAGCCTGTGGCTCCTCTCCTGCTTGCTGACCCCCCGCACCAGATGCAGCCACACTCACTGACTTGTATCCAGTGTGGAGAGAACCGGAGCAGAAGTAAACTCTAGGCATTGCAGCCAGGCTGGGGCTCCCCAGCCCTCCCCCGTGCACCTAGCTTCCCTTGGCATAAGACCCTCTCCCCCATCACTCCCACACACATGTGCATGTCCAGATTTTGGTTCAGCTTGATACCTGCTCCTGCCATGTGGCCAGACATGGGGATCCTCTACTTGGAGAGGCAAACAGATGCCTGAACAAAAGCAATAGGCAGGGTACCACCAGCTCTGTTCTGGATGCTTGCTTATGGGCACCGAAGCTCTGCTGCTGCTCAATGCTCAAGCCATACAGAGGTTACACTCACCAAACTGGCACACAGTATTCATTCCAGAAACAACCAACCAACCAGCCAGATAAAATCTCCTGGCAGCTTTCTCTTATAGGAGGCTGCAACATTTTTCAGCAGTTCATAAGCATTTCATTCCTTACGCTCTCCTCATTAGAAGAAAGGGTCATACCCTCTGTACTGCACAGCACAGAGTGCCAAATTTCTAGTATTTGCTTGGTTACACACCCTTGGTGGTCTTTTTGCTGTTACCCCCACCTTTGTTTTTTGCCTTCTGGAAGCCAGTCAGTGTTTTGTTCTACAGCCCAGACCATGCCTACTGGGCTTCCTTATAACTTGTGGTAATAAGCAAACAATTACACAATTCACTACCAGTGTGGAGGAAATGCATAAAAGAAATGCTTAGAGAAGAGCCAAGTAACATGCTGGGACACACTAGAATGGCTGGAGAGTTAACAAGTGCTACATATTATTTTAAAATTAAAGCAGAAGTCTCAGGGACTGAAACACTGCTTATCAATTTTTAAGTTTCAGGTTTAAAGAATTTTGTCTGCCTATATGGCACAAGAAAGCTGTGTGGAAATTACCGTGCTTGATATTTCCTCTTTACATCGATTATCTATGTAAAAAGCAGAAAAGGTGGAGTGGCTTAAAGAATAATAAACAGATTTCACTGAACTCGACAGTGCCTGCATCTTTCAAACACAATCCAGATAACCAGCTAATGAACTAATTAATATGCAACGTGCTAGGTAGACTGAAGAAAAATTGACTCAGGACAGTTTCTTAGAGAGAACCAAGTTATGTGTGGTTATATCTAAGGATAATGTCACACTTAAGAATATTCAGTTTTCTTTTTTAAAGAAGCAAGCACAAATAGAAACTTCAACGCTTTTTTAAACAAGTAGTAATAGAGGACTTACATATATAGTGATTAAATAGACTTTAGCAGCCCTTGCATGACCATCAGCCAACATTCCAAGTCTTTATTAATTCATATTTTGCAATAGCGTTATAATGGTGCCACACCCAGAATTCACAACAGAGCATGTTATTAGAGAATGGTTGATGAACAGGAAAAAGAAATACTGAAGATGACAAAAACAACACAAAAAGGCAAAGAGTAATGCTATGTTCACCAATTTCTATGTAGGGTTAAAAAGACCTGTCTTTAAACAGAGCAACATTTCAATATGGACTTCCTAAAATTAGATTTAATATTGAACCTAGCTGCTAAATGCACCCCAGAATTTAAGTAATCTTCTCACAGTATACATTAGATAAAGAAGCTTTCTTGACAGAAAGCATAGAAGCAGAGGGTGATGACACCAAAAGCTTTTAGAAACTCTGTCATTGCTAGTGGACATGCGCTTTACTTCCACTGAGGCAAGTGCTAACTCCTAACATAACCTGTGGCAGCAGATGTAGCCTCATGAGACTCTCCTTAAAGATTTTGTTACAGAAATCAGCAACTAGAACCACATCTAGAAAAGCATCTTTTCCTAGAGGAAGCTTTCCCAGCAAGCATGGATTTTTGAGTTACCAACATTCAGTTAACAATTTACTTGGTTCAGTTAACCATGTCATAGAACTTTAGTTTCAGATACATGTAAATAATAAAAAAGAAGTACAAAAAAACAGGATGCAAATTATAATCTTTTCTGCTATATATCTGTTACATACCTTGAAGTACTGCCAATCCTGGTATTCATTCTGATTACAGTGTGTAATCATAATTTTGGATCCATCTGGTCCTTTAGTTAAGCACTGATCGTACTGCATGAGTTGATTAGCTTCATTGATTCGGAAAAGCTAACAGGAAGAAAAAAAAAAGCCACCTTTCAAACAGCTGACTCAAAATGATGAGTATTTTAGAAATACTGAAAATACCAACTAAATTTCATCATTCAAAACATTCTCTGGTGTCATTACACCTAACTTTCAGGAGGGTTCTTAACTTTACATGATGTAATGCACTTTTACTGTCATGACACTCAATTTCAACTTTCCTCACAGATTTAGAAAAATAAGAAACTTACCTAGCAAGACAAAAATGCTAAAAATATATGGATTCCTATTTGGGAGACTTCTGAAAGTGTTTGATTAAAAACCTTTGTATGATTTGATGGTCAAACAATCCATTATTTTTCTGAAGGTCTGGTAGCAAGTCCTTGGCACTGGATGGTAATTTCATTTGAGTGGCATTTTACCCATGGAGTGGCATTTTCCCCATTTACTAATGCATCCAGATAAAGAAAGATTATCCTAGCTACTTCTTATGAAATCATTGTTACAGGGTTTTTTGGGGTAACATATAAAGAAGTAGTTTAGGGAACTTTTTCACTAAATATCAAAGAGATATTTCCAGGGGCTACCAAGAGATAACCCAAATATGATTTTTTTAAAAGCATCATTCTGTATGTGATTTCATAATTGCTGTGACAAAAATTGCCCTGGTTCAAATCTACATCAACATAAATAAGGACTTTGAATTCTGAAAAGTTTTCCAACTGAAAAAGGAGATGTAAAGACAGAACAGCATGTTTTTGTGGCAGTGTGGGTAGGTTTGTGAAGATACAGGTCAAACACGATAGCAGCTTGGATTGCAAACATCTATTAGCAGTTACATTCTGCCAATTAATTTGTAAATGAAGCAGACACATATCTGTATTCAATTTCTTGTCTCCTGTGGTGGAAGATGACCTACTGCACAGAAGTGTTTTATACCTCCCCTGTAGCAAAACAACTTTGTGAAATAATTCAGCCAAAGTGAATACGGGGATTGTTTCCTGAATGATTAATTATTAAGTAAAGATAAATGATGAATCAGCAGCCATGCCAGGAGCTGCAGTTATTCTAATGCAGTGATATGGTTGCTGTAAAACAGTAGAGTTCTCGCTTCCTCATGTACCGGTTTCACTGAAGAAGACATTATGAATTTGCCTTCAATTTTATACTGTTTGTGTTTGAAATTATATTTTCAGTTTCCCATATTTTATCAATGTCAATATGCTTATGGAAAGTCCCCAACTCCCATCTATGAAGCTGGCACCTAAGTCACTTTATGTACAGGCTTGAACAGAAAACCGGCCTGTTATAATCCACAGCAAGTGATCCTCCTTTGGACTTGCTTCCAAGCTCCTTACCTGATTTCCTCCCATCCTGTGGCATGGCCCAAGCTCAACAAAGCCACCATTGGTGTGCCCCATGCTATCAATGCAGTAAGCGGTTTCAAAGCCTCTAATCTGGAAAAGAGGTTTTGCACTCAGAGTTAGTCTCAAGTTAAAAATAAATGTGAAGGAATTCAGGAAATTCGCACTTATTTTTCAAAGCAGAAACAGATATGTGACAGAGAGATAAGAGACAAACCTGTGTATGAAATTTAAATACTTATGCTAACTCTTCTGAGAGATGGAGCTTCAAGGTGTCTGTACTAATTTGCAGGCTCCTATGTGAGTTACAGTACACTGATATAGCTGGAGTTGTGAAGCTCAGTTCCAAATTAATGACACTGAGATGTAGGACTTTCAATTATTTTAATTTATTCAACCCCCTATCAAAGCATGTTCAGTCCCACAGGTCATCATAAATAAAGCAGTAGCTCAGCTAAGTTGCTCTCATCTTGTGGATGGGAGAAACAGGATGCAGAGGAGTTATGCATGGCAGTTATTAACTGCAGCCAGGCACAGCCTACTGACCCAGCTGCTCAGATGTACCTTCTGCAGCAGCAATTACACAGTAGAAAAAGAGATAAAATTGATGAGGGGCAGGCACAGGATATAGAACAAACGTCTTGTCAGAAAGCATGCCTCAATTGCTGATTAACCCAATCCTTTCTCAAAAGGGCCAACCAACATCTTTACAAAGACTTTAAGACACAAATAACATTATTTCCAGACCTATTTTATTTGCCAGAGCCTCTTTTGTCTTCGTGACAGTAGAGGAAAGTCCAGAAGACTAAGCTTAGACCTGACTCCCAGAGAAAGGGTTAGGGAAGATGAACACCACACTTCCATTCCAGGAAGTTTGGAAATGCAATTAGTGTGGTGTTACAAACAGAAGGGGATTTCTCAGATGAAGGATAACTAACAGCCAGTGAAAAAGAGTTGAAGAAAACTTCAGAGAAGTCTGTGAACTTTGACTTTCCTGTTGCTTTACCAGAGCTGCTTGCTTTTATTAGTGACGATTTCCCACAAGGTGGCCATTATTATTTTATTCTCTTCAGATACTTACACCTCAGTGAGCAGTAACATGTAACATGCCTTCCTAACCCTTTACGTGGATTCAAAAGGAGGTCTAACTCTAATCTAGTAAGTGATGCTTTGTGCCAGCTTTTAGGCAAGAAATAAAGGTGTCATTGTTCACCTGGTTCCTCAGATACGGTACTATTTGTACCTTATTCCACCATGCACATGCTCTGTATCACTAATTCCTCAGGGATATTAAAGATGGCACTTTCTTGGCCATGGGAAACAGCATGTATCTGTACTTTCTAATGCTTTTTTGAAGTTGTAACTGAAAAGGCGAAAATAAATACATAAGTAATCTGAAAGCAGACAGCAGACCTGAAGTAAAGAGCTCCTCAAGGTGTGGCCTAAAAGCCAGAATGAAACAAGTGAGGATCAGTGAGGTGTCCTGCACTCCCTTGGCTACATGCTCTCTCTGTGAACCATGTGAAAATGACAAATTTCTAACCATATTCTTAATTTATTGAGAATTATACAGTATACACTAATGCTGGAAATGACTGTTAAGGAATGGCATCAAATCATTATATGCAGATAAGTGATTTACTGGGGCTGTAACTGTGTGAGTACACATCACGCTAGCAAATGTAGGTGAAATATACTCCTCCTGGATTTAATGATGTATTCTCTAGGCCTTCACAGAAAAAAAATATCACCTTTTTATCTTCACCAATACTCCTACATGCTCAGGATTCACATTTCTTCTTTTAAAAATCTCTAATTTTCAATTATGGGAAAAAGAGCTTTAGACATAACTGAAGACAGGGATAGAGATAAAATCATCCTTCAAGGACCTATGGAGCTAATTAAAAAAAAAATCATACCTCTTAAAGTGTATATAATTTTTTTCCTAGGTTTATATTTCTATAGCTCTCTGGTTAGTATCATATACCTTAATACAGCAGTAATCAAAGAAACTGTTCTCAGATTGGTGCCAAGTAACAATCAGTTCCTTTTGAATTCCCATTTTTTTAGCTCCTAAAATAAATACAGGTTATGTGCTGTACTTACCTCTCCCCAGTCCACATTTTTAGGTGGCAAGGGATAATATGAAGTTATATCATATGCTATTTCTTCCATAAACCACTTAAAACTTTTGCAGTTGTGATCTTCACGGAATTTTTTCAGCTCAGATATATCTCCATAGGGTAGTGCTTTTGTTTCAGGCCGACTGGCATAGAAGTAGTCTTTGTATTCATCCCACCATACTTCTACAACTCTGACATAGTTCTGTTTAGAACAAGAACATTGATGTGACCTCAAAGCACACACAACAAACAGGTCAGATGCAACTGCATGCTAATTTCAGAAATCTGAGTATTTCTCCCTTAAAAAGTGACAGCCTGAAGTTACTATATAGCACCAATGATTTGTCACCTTCAGCAGACTGCACCAGAACCGCAATTCAGAGTTTCTATTCACCTTCTTTAGTTTAAATACAGAGAATGATGCATTAGTCTACTAGGTGTGAAAAAGTTAAGTCTTAAATGGGTCAGCTGTGACACATCAAGGAGATTTTACCTTCTGAAGTAAAGTAGTTTATTGCTGCTTGGACAAGGGGGAAAAATGGATAGCTCGCCTGGTGAACAAGCCTCCCCCTCACATCTTTCTTCTCAGTTTCTTTGATGGCTCTTATCTCTGTATAGTCTGTAGCTGATCTAGATGCACACCTCACTTTGTACAGTTCTTCTAGTATTAATGAACTGGTGTTAAACCAGTCTTAATAGATCTGGCTGAAGGCACAAATTATTACAGGTTTTCCTTTAATCTACATCCCGTGTAAATTGAACACAGCTATAAAAAAGCAGCAGGATTGGCACAAGTTTCTCCTTTCATGGGGAAGGTCATCTCAGCTTTTGACACTAAATAGCTTTGGATGAAGTGCTCTCTAAATTGCTGCTGATAACTTAACTAGCTGTTGTTATCTAAAATCAAAAACCACCTTCAAGGTTCCAGCAAAATAGTACCTTTAATGTAGGAGAAGACCCAACGTACACAGGAGGAGGATTTCCCTGCCAACCCTGGAGACGGTAGATGTGTCCAACACGAGAACAGGGAACAAACAACAGTTTTCCCCCACACTGCCAGATCTACAAATTAAAGCAAAGGTATTATTAATATATATACACACAAGAATGGGGGTTGGACTAGACGGTCTCCAGAGATCCCTTCCAACCCTAATGATTCTGTGAATTTAAGACAGATAGGTAATAAACGATGGGAGAAATATCAACTACTTTTCTTACTATGTTAACTGTATGATACATTTAAATATATTTGCTTCAGATGTAAGCATAAACATAATTGGCCTCTGAAATGAAAAGCTGCACTGAATGCATCTTCAACTCAGCCACAGAATTACTCAACTAAATTGCTTTTTTAAAAAGCTTTTAAAAAGTTTGCCATCTCATTCCAGTGCTACTTTAGAGCAACAGTAATGAATGAGTGAACAAAATCCGGAACTGGGTAATTTTTATTATGACAGAATTAGTAATATTTTGATTTTATTAAAGCAATTCACATACCATCACTAAGATGGGTTTTGGTTAGATGCCAATCACATTTAGGTCTTTATTAATAAAGGCTAGTAGGAGATAAGGATGTCTTTGGTAACCCAAGTACAAGCAGATTTTTCTTTAACTATAGTAGCTGAAAATAAAATATGGGTGAAATATATTACCATTCTGAAATTCCCTCCCCCCCCCCATGCTCTCGGATAGTCCATTTAGGAGGAAAAGAAAACACACCGAAATCTGAATTTAATTGCTCATAGTTTTGACAAGTTCGAAATGTAGCACCAAATCTAAATTCAAGGTAACTTTGGGTGTGTTCCAAATTAGTCCAAATTTCAGATTAAAAAATATGACTTAGCAGTGTTAGGAAAGATGGGCAGAATAGTTTACTTCCTTTATTGCATCATCACATTAGTTTTCTTAAGTTTCACAAAAAAAACCCCAATTCAGATATGCAAGGCCACTATATTTGCTACCTAGGAGTCAGCATGCAAGAGTGGTAAATACTGTTTAGTTCTTCTAAAGACTGGTTATGATCAACATGAAACCAATTTGGAGGTCTCCACATAATCACCACTTCAATTACAAAGCTATTCTATGCAATTTCAAGCAATTTTAGCTCTAAGAAAGATGGAGAATTAGAGGGATAAAGACCCTCTATATGTAACATTCTCAATAACTACCTTTTGCATATGGATTTACAGCTGAGCAAGTGCACTCAGAGCATTCCTCAAAATCATGGGGAGCAAGAGTAGCTAGAGGAGCTCTGAACCTACTTTCAGCAAAACTCAGCTACAATGTCACAGATCGCTACTGAGAATATTAGATGTCTCCACTTTTGTTTGTTAATTGGGGCAGATTCCTGCTGTCTGCCACTTGTGTCATTATGAATATTGAAGCTGATGATTATCATCTTATGTTTCCTGCTAACTGAAGAGCGTGCATATGCCTAGGAGCGAAAATGAAATCTTCTTCAGTGATTACGAATTACGCAGTTAGCACTTCAATTGTGAAGACATCTCTTGTAAAGTTCTTTAAATTTTGAAAAGTGTATGAGATCATTTTCCTACCCGTAAAAAAGGTAGGGAAAAGGAAAGCAGGGCAGATTACTTCTTGTTGCATCCTTATATACTTTACAGGCATCTATGCATAAACTGAGTACTACTTGTTCTCTATAATCACTTCCATTGGAAATGACATTTTTCTATATTCATAATGAGAGCAGTCATGTAGTCAAATCCACAGATTTGCCAGTCTGGTTTCAGATAAGACATTTCAGGACAAATCAAACCATATCAAGATCCCAAACCATTAACAAAATCTAGATTACTCAGTATTCGGCTCTCAGCACCAGGACACCTTTCTGAACACTTCTGCCCCAAAGGCCGCAAGGGAACTCTGAGGGGACGCATCTCTGCTACAACATCTCCTCACAAAGAAACCTTATGGGCTGCACGTTCACAAGGCAGAGGTGGCACACATCAGAAGTAGGTCTGCCTGACCTCCAAGCAGAAGTATTTACCAAAAAAAGATCTAGTAAACTGAATTAATTTTCCATTTTCGGTGTTACCTTGTAAGAAATTTCAAAATTTTCACCACCCCAAATCTGAAGGCCTGGATCATAGAGACCCAGTTCAAAGAAGAAATCGCGTTCAATGGCAAACAATCCACCAGCCATTGCAGGGGACCTGAAAGAGGAAGACAGTGTTAAGTCATTCTGCCAAAAGGATATGACAACACACAGAGAAAGCATTAATTAAGGAAGCAAATTACTGCTAACATATAATAAAGATTAGAAAAATGGCAATGCACTGAAAAATCATGAAGCTTTGTCATCAGCTTCCAGGAATTTTCTGAAGTGACAACCATTTAACTTCTAGTGAAGTCAGTTTTTATTATGTTGTGGTTTTGGTTTGGTTTAGTCTTTTTCGTTTGCTTGTTTGTTTTTTCTTAAATACAGTTATACAAAATTTTGGTTGGAATTATTTACTCAGCCAGCCAGCACGTTTCTATTAAAATAATAACAAAAAAGATAAGAATCAGTGTGACATTTCTCCCTTGAAAGTTGTTCAAGCTTTTGAGAATGAGACTGCATAGCAGACTTAAGTTTACATTCTGAGAAGCAGCCACATTGAAACATTGTCTATTAGCAAGCAACAGAGTTTTTCCAGCTAAATGATACCTTTCTATCTTCTCCCTCTGTCTCTTTTTCTACTGCTGCCATGAGAGACATTTTTCATTATACTGGAAGGGCCTGGATTCAAGTAGTAAGGTTTGCATTTGGTTGATTTATTTATTTTTTAAGGTGACTTTCCAAATCCCTCTGTGTATGCCAAGGTTCAATTAACCAGCTTTAATGCGTCAACAAGATGTTGTGGCTTGGATTAGAGCATTTTTGCACAATGGCTATACCCAAAATTCTTTGGTAGCTTGCTCATAGTGAAACAGTAAGTAGGATATGTTAATCCATTTCCAGTGCACATACCAAGCATTTTTCACCTGAGGATCAATAAGTACATAAAAACCTTCATGGATACGAGCTGGAAACCAAACTAAGTTGGCAATTAAAAAAAAAAAAAAAAAAAAAGAAAAAAAAAAGAAGCTGGTGGGGAAAAAGTGAATTCTTTCTGACTTTAGATGACTTGCAGTACTGAAAGCAGGAGGATCAAAGAGTCCAGATCACACTGGTGAGCCAAGTAAAACACAAATGAAATATTCCTTCATGACCAAATTATTGGGAGATAGGTAATTTCCAGCAGTACTCAGTCTCTCCATTCCATTAGATTTTTAACTTAGTGGTGCTCCTTTTAACAGCAATGGTTATATATTTCCCTTCTGCACATAAATGGAGATGTGCTTAAGAAAAAATAACCCAAAGGGTTAACATACACCCCTTTTGCATAGCAGGGGCAGGGCAAAAACAAAGAGCT
This sequence comes from Myiopsitta monachus, assembly GCA_017639245.1. Taxonomy (NCBI): domain Eukaryota; kingdom Metazoa; phylum Chordata; class Aves; order Psittaciformes; family Psittacidae; genus Myiopsitta; species Myiopsitta monachus. The sequence goes on along the minus strand of CM029917.1, from coordinate 77,803,231 downwards.
GCTGGGTGCACCAGCTGAGTTAAGTACAATGGTTATCAGTTCAGAAGCTCTCCAAATCACTTGATCAGTTACTTCTAAATGTCCCCTCCTACTTGTCTGTACTTTATGTACTGTATTTGCCTCCAGCATTGCTTTTGCATCACAAGGGTTCAAAGGATTTGAAGACAGCAAGAGCAGCAGGGAGAAGCACGTTACATAGTACAGCCCTGTGGCCTTCCTGCATTTTTGGTTTTCCTCAGCACTATAAAGACTTGGCAAGTGTAGAGGCCTCAAATGGTGAAGTTCCAGTCTTGGCCTCCAACATGCTGTCAAGTGTGTTAAAGAACACAGTAAAATCCACAAAAGCTCTGTAGTTTATTTTATAGGATATGAAGAGGTAAGCACAATATTACTGAAAAAAGGGGCAATTCTCACATTACAGAAAGTTTGTTTCTGCACTTTAAGCTGTTGAGGTTTTTTTTGTTTGCGTGTTTTCTTTTTAAACTAAGCAATCCTGGCTATGGTTTCAGCAAGACTTTTACTTGGTCTTACTTGCCTTGGTATTGCTGCAACAAAATGCATACGGCCTGGACATAAACAGATGCAGGGAATATCTCTTTTTAAAAGAAGCACTGTAATTCTTGAAAGTATTATTAAAAATAAAGTAATCTTTTAAACCATTCTGAGAACATGTGTTCTGTGTTTCTGGGAACAGTTTAAAGGATTTTAAGACCTGTTTGGATAGTAAACACAGAACACAACAGCAATGTTTGAAATAGTTTATCCCCCTCTAAGAGAATATTAAAGTTCCAATGTGGACAGCCTTGTCAGAAAACAGTACTATTTATACTGTATACAAAACAGATCAAAGCTTCATAACTTCCTTGCATGTGTTGCCATTTTAGCAGAGAACAATCACGGGTAAGGATAAGGAATTACCAACATCAGTTCTTACAATGTTTAAATCATATATACGAGCAATAGAGGACATTAGATTCAGAAGATGTGAGGATTGCTTTCAAATGTAGTAACACGATTAGTTAAGTGTGAAGGGAAAGTAATAAAAACCAGCAGAACCACAGTATCCCAATCTTGAAAAGCCATCCAGAAACCTAAGCTCCTAAGCAAGGTTTCTAGCCAGTTTCTGTGTGCTGGGAAGAAAACATAACCCACTACAAACCATAAGAAAAAGGTGGGACTTCTGTCAAAGTTATTGGAGTTTTCTTAGAAAATAAAGTGGTGGGGGTTTCTTTCTTTTCTTTCTTCATTTTTTTTTAACAGTTCAGTGCATTAAATTAAAATTCCCAAACATACTGAGACCTTAGAAAATATTAAGCCAAGATTCTTAAACAATATGCTTCTTTGTCAGATGTGGTCTATTATAAAACAAATGAGAGAAATATGATAAAAGGGATTTTCTTGATGCACATGCGTAATCCATGAGCTGAATGCATGCATCAAGCCATGACAGCAGGCTACAGATTTTATGCATTACCAGCTATTATAAATACTCACCGCATGCTTGTTATTTCAAACCAAATGTTTAAATAAGCATGGCTGTTTCCAACCCTACTTCTTAAAAAAATATAGCTAAATTAAGTTTTCCCTGGAAACAGAGTCATTCAGTATTTTATTTTGCCAAAAAAAAACCCTGTCATTCTAATGCGCAGCCTATTAACCACACAAGTGCAGGAATAGAGAGGCAAGACAAGGTAGCAAAGGCATTTTGAGCAAATAGTCAGTTGTGGCAAACAGGTCTGGTTAAACAAAGCAGCTGGTATGGTTAGGAATATGGAGATTTTCAGGATAGAAGTACATGCAAGTTTTAGTGGATCAATATTGACTTCAGGAAAAACAAGAAATGGGTAAGTGATTTAGTGATTACCGATACGGTTCAGTTTTTGTCTTTCTGCTTTCCTTCTCTCTCTTGGTCAAGGGAACCCTCTTCCATAGCATACTCCAATCCCATGCGCCTCTAGCAAACCCATCTTCGTCACCACCCCCTTGGGGCACAATCTTATAAGTGTTGCCATCTATGACATCTATAAGCGGCACAGTGCATGTGGTTCTGCAGGGTGGCGGATGGTGGCAGGGAAGATGCGGTTATGTGTAAGGACCCATGTGGCACGTGCGCACGGGTCGTAGTTCATGGGAAAAGAGGTGGGGGAGGGAAAAATGAAAGGATTTAGACAATTATTCATTACGATTCACAGTATGTAAACAGCTATCTTTACCGATAAGGCTCAGTTTTATGTTTTCGTTTGGCCTTTTCCTTGTGGCTTAACGGAATTCGTTTCCATAGCAAACTCCAGTCCCATGCCCCTCTGGCAAAACCATCTTCATCCCCACCTTGTTGTGGCTCAATGGAATAATCATTTCCATCTATGTAATCTATTAGAGGTACAGTACATGCAGTTCTGAAACATTTATAGAAGGGAAAGAAAGAGCAAAATACAATTTCAGAAGAGTAATCTATCTAATCTGCAATTAACACCATTAATTGTTAAGCTTATGGAGCAGTGTATAGAAAAAGTCACTTGTAAAGATATTACTAAAAAATGAAGCCTCATTTGAATTAAAAAAAGAATGAGATATTCTTTTCTTTATGCTGTCTTAAGGGGTTCTGAATGCAGAAGAGTTAGGCCTGAAATGCTAATATATCAATTTATTTATACTTTTTCTTTTATGTGTACTTCTTGACATTGGTCTTCTAATAAAGCACTGCAGGAGGCAACAGAGTTGCCCATGGGCTTCTCACAGTATTGTTATTTCCCATAATTTCTATTCATATCAGATCTTATCTGTCAACACATATGATAAACTTACAGCTTTTACTAGTATAAACATGTATTTTCACTATTCTGTCCTGTTCAACTGTTAACCTCTCAGGATACAAAAATAATAGTGGTGCTCTCCTAGCAGCATTCTTCAGTAGAATTTTTCCTGTTTGATTTGCAATATGCTGCTCATTGTGATCTATCACATATACAATATTCACCAAGGAAAAGACATTATCTTGTTATTCTCCCCAGATTTTCCAAATGAGCTTCCCAGTGACCAAGCTTAGAGAATTTCTGTCGTTTTAAGTCAAATCCTGTAAGATCGAAAATCAGTGGGGGAAAAGAGAAACATTAACTCTGGGCCTTCTTCGAGGCAAAAGCAGCAGCATGCTGCACCCAGGGTTGGAAGAAGGCTGCTGAGCACTGCCTTCTGGACCACGTGCCCCAGCATCACTGGGTCCTCCTGTAACTACTGCTTTTGAAGGTGGTGCTGGAGAATGCCTCAAAAGCTGCCTGTTCTCAACAGCCTCTCTCATGCAAAACAGTAACACACATTTGATGAAAGCACACAAGCATTTCCACCTGACTTACAGCCTTTAAAACACACAAAACCCACCTCTTCATGAAAGTTCTGATAGTACAACAGGTTAACGTATAGCTTTTTAGGATTAAACAGTTATCTTATGGATTAAAGATTAAATAAGCACATAGTTTCCTGAACACACATACCCCCTGACCACACAAGCACAGTAGCACACAGCAACAGCAGCATTTCAACAACTGGAAGAAGTGAAGCCCCTGGGGGTTCCCCTCCGCTGTCACCTCTTGTAGATCTCATGTACACAGCACAGGCATTTCCATCACTTGACTCCTAGCAAGCTTCTGGACTTGTGGCAGAGACAGGCTCAAGCCCTGGCCTTGGTTCACTACAGAAAATGCTCCAAAGTGCTCCAGAGAAAACAAATAAGACCACATTGCAAGACCAAAGAGGAGAAAGCTATAAAACTCTTGAGACCACAGTGGCTTCCAATCCCCATTAAATCAAAACACTTAGTACTGCTTTTCCTCTACCAAAAATCATAGTTTTGTTTAGTCCTTTTATTTGATCAGGCTCCTTATTCAGCCAGAACAGAACATTTTTGTAACAGTCCCTCAGATCACTCCAAAAGACAAGCATTGTCTTATATTTAATCTACACTAAGCAAAATATTCAGCATGCCTATTAAAATAAACTACCCAGAGATTCGTTTGCCTGACTATTTTCCTTCCTCCTCACATAGCTTTTATGCAGGGAGAAAAGAAAATAATTTTATAGCAAATACTGATATAGTTTTATATATATATGCATTGATATAGATACAAAACATACTGACTATAGTTTGAAAAGTGAAGATCGTTACTGTGAGTTTTTCTTCCTAAGGGATCAGACACTGGAAATAACAGGAGAACATTACCTGTCCTTAGATATAGGAGCTATAAGTGGCGCATACCAATTAATTCCCACCTCACAATGGGCATCGAGGTAAACCAAAACCTTCAAAAGAAAAAAAGTAATGTAGTTCATATTTCTGTATACGAAATCACAATGATTTAATTGAGCTTATTTACCCTGAACTACTTTCATATTATGAACAAAAAAATGTAGCTTACATGAGTTAAATTATTCCCTTTAACTACTATCACCTCACCTCCCCTACCCACCGTCGGCCTTCCCCATACACTAAGACTTGTGTGTGAATTGGCTCCTACCTGTCCAAGTTTAGCCTTCTGGGCTCCAATGCTCCTAGCTTGGATTAAACCTTCTCTCCTCTCATTTCGAAATACCTTTACAAGGCCGTTCCACTGCTTAATATACTCATCCAGCCTCTCTTGTAGGTGTGCTATCAAATAACAGAGAAAAAAACATGGTTGGGTTTAATAATAAAGAGCTTTGTACTCCTAACACAACCCAAATCAACTCTACTTAAAAGTACCTACAAACACTTAAGAGAATCTTTAATTCAACTGCTTGTACTACCACTCACAAAACTCACAAATCAACTGCTTGTACTAAACCTGAAGATCTGAAGACTTGGAGCTCTGACTTCATGGCAAAGATTTGTCTCTGGCACACTTGAAGAAAAAAGCAGCTGAAGCAGTTGGCCACACCACAGGGGAACTGGGTGGACTATTCCCAATCACTTAATAGATCACATTGTGGCTTTCAGGTCATCTCTAGTATTTCAACCAGGTACAGAAGTTTCTACACTTCGGCACATGGTCTTTCCTTATCAGATAATGTCACGTGTACAGTTGAAGGTCCCACTCTTCAGTTAAATGTTTGTCCTCACTCGCTTTCTGCCTCACAAAATGTTATGTTGGTCTGTTAAATCCGGAAACACGAGACAGAAACCCACCACACTCAAACTATTGTGCTCCCTCACCTAGACCAGCTCCCTCTTGGGACTGTGGAGGTCTTATGTTAATCTTCTAACGAAATAAAGAAAAAGAATAATTGGAGGGCCAGAACTGCAGTGAACAAACTATGTCTAATTATTCTGATGAGACTGGAAACCTTCAGTCAAAGGGACTTGGTCGGTATAGGGATGAGTAACCCCACAAGAATCATGATGGGCTACACTTAAATGGTTGCAGATTTGTATTTGCACACTGGTCTTTGCTAAACTAATCTGGAAACCACATTCTACCACACAATTTGAAAAAAGGATTCTAGCCTTGCTTAATATTGCACAGACGATTCTGTTGAGAAATCTCACAAAGGCAGAAGGGCTGGCAATAAGGCGCTTGCTGTTTGAGGCTACACTGATTTAGCTACTGGTGTTCATTCAACATCTATTTTTGTACTGAAAAGCTCAAAAGAATTGCCTGCAGCTTCAGTTTCCTTCAGTCAGGAATCAAACTAAGCCATCTCAGCTACAGCTGAGGCATACATGCACTGGTTTGCCCCGGCTCCGAGGGGCTGCTAGAGGCCATGCCCCAGCTGATCTAAGAGGAGAGGGGATGTGCAGAGGTGGAAGGAGAAGGATGTCCCCTGTAGCAGCAGTAAGCCATCAGGTTGCTTCAGGAGCAACATCTTTCCCACCCTGAAACAACCTGAAGTCTGGAGCTTGCTGCAACTTACATGTCAGTATGTTTTATATTCTTGCTGACAGTATTAAAAAAATCTAGATTAAACAAAACCTACATATAAATAATTCAAATGGAAATGTTGTTTTTTAGAAGCACATTTTCCAAACTTGAAAATCAAGCAACTCTACCAAAGAACAATCTCTGAAACCACTATCTTATAACACTCTTCTTATCCCTCGTCTTCACCTTTATAAAAGAATAAATTTTCTCAACTGAAAGTTTTACATATACTCTTCTCATTTCCCACACGCATTTACAATCTCTTTTGTAAATCCTTGTGCGTTAGGAAACCATCCAGGATACATAAATATCAAACTAGAGAGAGAACAATTTTATCACATATGCTGTATAGAATAACATGCCATGCAATATATATAGAATACACGGTACGATAGTTGTGATATAAATTTTTATAGGATAAAATCAACAGAGTTATGAGGTCATACTGAAGTGGTACTAAGAGAATCTTTATACCACACCATTATTTATCCTGCAAATTCCAAGTATGTGTTACAGAAGGACTGTCAGGAATGTTTTACAGATTTAAAACCTGACTTTATTTCCAGCTCTCCTGCCTATGAAGCCAAATGTTTTAGTTATCAAATGTTCAGTTATGTAAGGCTCACAGGGAGCTGTAAAAACCTGTCATATTGGCAGTGCAAAGCTTTTCTACAGTACAAGTCTCAGGACTTTGCAGTCCATTATCTGAAACTGTGCCAGGGTTAGCAGCAAGTGCTATTTCCCACAGGAGAAGTGAATTTTTCCTCCTTCCTGTGTTACAAAGCCTGCATGACAGTAGTGTATAAAATCCTGATACTTTTACAGTCAGAAATACCATTTGGCCTCTGTTAAATTTTGTTCACCTAGAACATGTATTTATGATATCTGTCAACAGCCTTACAACATTCTGTTTTTCGTTTAAAAATGTATATTTCACCTTTCAAAATATTATAACCATCGCTCTGGTCTTCCCTTATTCCAGGGGTTCTCTCTTGTCTCAGCGCATGATTAAAGCATGAATCTATGTTTTTTTTAAACCATGTCCTTTCTCCAAATGATCTCAGGCACTGCAGGTTACAAGAAGGGGGAGGAGAGAAGCAGCTTTTTTTCTCTTGACTCATGGATGTCAATTTGTAGAAAAATAGCATCAGAAGTCCTCCCTAAAGCAGCTGCCCAAGTCCCCTGCACTGTAATACTACTAATGTGGGGCTCTCGGCTAACACAAAGCACTGATCAATACTTCAGTTTCCCCACTACAAGCACTGTTACACAAGTTAATAAAAATACTGTTATCTGTCTGCTCTCATTACATCCCCTTTGGTTATATTATGGGATGCTGCATCAGTGGGAAACATAAAGAAAAAACAAGTAAATGCAAAATGTAGACAAAGCCTTTAAATGCTACTAGGAGCACTGGCATTTACCTTGCAGTCACTCTTTACAGGTGGCATGGGCTACGAAAGTGAGCTGCACCAGCTGAGATATTGATCTCTATGCTTCAGAAAGCAAGCAAGCTGATGTCTAAATACATAACAAGTAGCTGTCAAAGACCTATATATACAACTGCCAACTATAAGGAGCTTCAGAATATCTGGTGATACGAATTCTAATTGCCCTTCCAGAGCAACTGTAGCCTCTACTCAGCTTGCACTGACAGCAAAATGAACTGTTTCTATCAAGAAACACAAGCAAAACTGAGGAAAAAAAATCCCCATGAGCAGCAGTGTGGCCACAATGACACTGATATAAGCTGCTGCAACACTTCTTGGACTCTAACAAGTGTTAATACAGAGGTCTCCATTGAAAATATTAGAACTAGCATCATTCAATTATCTTGGCGTCTTGTTACTGTTCCCTTTGTGCTTTAACAGAGGAAAAAATGCCCCGACAGAACTCAGCACATATCTCTGTGCAGTTACCCACGGTCAAACCCTGTTGTTTGCAGAAGAGATTAAGGAAGGGAGAGAGAGTGTTGTTCAGCAAAAAAACTGCTCCCAACTGACTTTATACAAAGAATTATAATGAAAAGGATCTTTTTCAAGCATTGGAACTGTTCGTCCCTGTCAGGCACAACATATATAAGCCTCTATGCAGCTGTAACTCCCTTCTGATGAAAGAGGATTTCTCATAAAGAAGGACAGGCAAGGCTTTTTATGAGCCAGACTTTGGAAGTGTTTGCAACTCCTATACTCCATTTTAATTTCATATGTCTGGAGAAAGAGGTGGCTAAGAAATAAGGACAGTCACACTGAGTGTGAGCAAATATCAACTCAGTTCAGCACCTGCATTCCTCAGTGCTGGTCTCAAAGAGTGCAAAACGCTCTTTGCTGGGTGGAAAGCCAGATATGAAGTGTGCAGGCTGAAAGTAGGTGGGGAAGGAGAAAATCCTGTATCTGTGCTGTCAGCACTGCTTTTCTTCTGGCTGAAAAGGCAAAAAGCCACCAGCAGCTCTGGTGTGATTAAGAGTGTTTGTGTTTTGCAGCTCTCCTAACAACTGGACATCTCTTTAGGAGGCTTGGCACGCTTCGCAGCCTGTACTAGCTCATGCTTCTCTCTGGGGAGAAAGAAGTGGAGTAAGATTCTATTCCCTTGGCCATTTTTCATCTAAAATGCAATGTGAATTATTGAAATTAAGTTAATTATGTTTACCAAGTAATAGCCTAAAGCACTTCGAAGAACTATTATAGTGAAACAGTACAGTTGCAGCAAGGTGTTCAGAGCAATTCCAGTCCGTGCTTGTTTTCCAGTCACTCATACATGAGAAAACATGCATCTTGATCTTGTTTCACTGAATTTTCTGATTCAGGAAAGCTACTTGGGAAAACGAAGTGTGGGAAATAGAGAAACAAGGGACTGCTGGATGTTAGGTCCAGTCTAGCTGTATCTGCTAACCATTCATATATGAGCAGAAAGCATAAATAAAGTTCTGTATTTCAAAGCAAATTTCTTGTAAAATCCTGCCTGTATTTAACAATTTTCATATATTGGAAAACTGTGGTACAAGTTATGCCAGACAAACTCATTCCATGAATTACATATACATAGCACAGATTCAGCTATAACTCATGTGAAACCCAAGTACTGAGTCCAATCATGAGTAAAAAGTCTGGTAATTTTTCTAGAGACCATCAGTGTCATAGTTATTTCATGCAGCTAACTCAGTCTTTGAATAGCTCTGAAGGAAAGCTGTGATCCCAGCTGAAAAGGAAAACACAGCACATGTCTGCTGACCGAATTATTAAAATTATATCCCTTAGGAGAGAAGATATTTTTGGTTTACAGTGTGCGTGTATACCTAAGCCAAATTCTCAACAGCTGTTAAAGGATATAGGAGACTAAAATGTAGCATTCAGTATCTTTATTAGACTAAGACAGATGTAGTTAAGTTTACAATACAGGTAACTTTTCCTCTCCTGTAAAAACAAACAGAAAATGATACCTACCTATCTACAGGTATGATGTAAAAATTAACAGACAATAACTATTTTTAACAGCAACTTGTACTCATAAAAGGCAACCTCAAATATGTGACGAGTTCAGTTATAAAATTTACAGTGTGTATACCCACAGAAAACAACCCTTGTGAGGCAGGAGCTGGGAGAAGATGAGATCACTTGATACAACAGAGGGTTTCAGAACAGTCAGCTGCTATCCATGCCACTACCCAGTTCAGCTATTACAAAAACAAAGAGGAGGGAAAAGAGAACATATCCTATGCTGATGACCAGTTCAAACTTGCTTGTACTCCTAAAAGCCATGGTCGTCACTGTCTAGAAGAGGCTGTCATCCTGAATACTCAAAGTTATGTTTTTATTCCTGCATCTACTCATTTTCTCAGTCAACTTCTATTCGAGTACTATGCTGCAATTAGATCTTGAAGAACGTACTGCTTTGGTACACTGTTTTTAAATTTGTTTAAAACCAGACAGGCTTCATCTAATCAATTATCTGTCTCTAGCATACCTCTTTCAGCTCTTCTTTGTATTCAGCCTTGATTAGTGCTGAAGATATAACTATTAAAGGAAAAAAAATCAGTGTGTGCTTATATCTGTAAGAATCAAAGGTATGTACGTACATCCTGGCTATAAAACAAGACCAGAATGTATATTACTAAGGAGGAGGAAAATCTCTGGACTTTTGAAAATGTTTAAAGGCAGAAATTATAACACACTTAAAAGCCTCTGCCCCTATAAGAAACAATAAACACCTTACCATGATGCTTAATTGAATAGGATGTTGAAAATGAAAAACAGATTGAAAATGGATCAGAATAATTCAATAGTCTTAGATGTATTTTTATTATAGCAACACACACACCAAAAGGGAATCTGGATTCCTAGATGGAATAAAGAAATTATTGGCTTAACTCAAACTCCTTCAATAATCTTGAACTACTTGTTTTCTAAGAGAGGTACTAGCTATCCCAGCTTTCTACTATGAACTACCCCGCAACTGTGGTAGAGAGACCTCCGCAAATCCTGTACTTCAATCAGCTGAATACACACGAAGGATTGCCACCTTTATGAAAGCAGTTATTGGAAAAGAGCTTTCTCTTCATTGAAAAATGAAAGGACTGTGACGAAGCAACTTTTCTTGCAGAGTCAACTCTATCCATGGCAGGTAATAAATCAAAAGAAAACTACGTAATGAAAAGGAAACATTTACTTTTCTACAAGTAGTGTGTTAATATTCCAAATATACCTTTGTTGCTAAAATCATCAATCAGCACGATTTCTGCCAAGTATTTCCTGGGTGTTCTCTTAATGACACTGTGGACTGTCCTCATGAGTGTAGACCATCCTTCATTGTGGAAGACAATGACAACGCTGGAGGTGAGCAGGTTATCATCATAATGCCAGTATTTGCATCTGTAAAAAGATTTGATTTTATTAGCTTTGACATTGTGATTCACAGAACTGCTTAACAACTCTTCAGTGAAGATTTCATTTGGACAAAGATGAAGAGAAACAGCACATAGCAAGTAGTGAGGCCTAAATGCATCACAGAGGTATGAGGCCCAAACAGCAAACTGATTCCAGCCAGTGACCCTTTTTCCCCTCCTGAAAAAGGTAGGATGGAGCTGGTGAACAACACCACCTGCCTCAACATCTAGATACTTCCTCCTGCACAGGTGGCTGGCATTTCAGGGACCCCATGGAAACATCCCCCCCCCACTACCCTGTGTGGCCAGTAGAGAACTGTGGAAGAAAAGCCCCAGTCTGCAGCTGCCAAGATGAGGGTCACGTTCAAAACATGAGATATCATGATTTAGGATGGACTGTGCATTTGACTCACCTACTGCTTAACACAGAAGATGACAGTGCTGTTTTTTCCTAAGCGTCTTGAAATAAGACTTACCCAATAGGAGGACTGTCTATAAAGTGTTTCTATTGGCTTTATACAGCCCACGTGCAGAATCAGCAAAATTAACAAAGTTAGAAACATTGCTGTGGCAAGGCAAAATCATTAATTTTTACCCTTTCACAATAAAATAGATTTAAACATAGTAAGCAAACTTGCTGGAAGTACAGCAGCAGCAGATGAAAATACTCACGTCAGCTACATTGCAAAAAGCTGTCTCCATTTGCAAAAACTGTCAGGAAAAACATAGTTTCTTGTGGGAAAAAATGTAATCCCACGCAGACAAGACATGATCTTTACTATTTATTATTCATGGTTAAAGTATAACAAACGTAGCTTAAAAAAACCCAACCTTACCAAACCTTTGATTCCCTACATCCAAATGCAGACATGTTTACTAGACATAAGAAGATAACAACTTTGGTCATATTTGTGTATTTTTTTTTTTTTACAAACAGCTAAAAATAATAATAATGCTGAAAAAAGTAATAGACTGGCAAGGAAAAATTTCAAACAAAAAAAATTTCAAACAAAAAAATTTCAATGGTGTCCTTCCCTGAAAGAAAAGGGAAAAAAAGCCCACAAAAGGAGAGGTGAGAAACTGAACAAAAACAGTGCAGAAAACTCAAAGGAATAAAGTGAGAAACTGAACACTGAAAGGCTGCCAAATTTTAGAAAGAGGCCAAGAATTTATAGATAATTTTAAAATGCAATGCCTATATAAAATTTGACAATAAATGCTATCAAATTTGTTAACACAAATTTTGATCAAATTAAACAGTTTCTAACTGTCATCCCCCAATGAGAAAATGAACATGAGCCAGCAGTGTGCACTTGCAGCCCAGAAAGCCAACCATATCCTGGGCTGTCACAAAAGCAGCATGACCAGCAGGTCGAGGGAGGTGGTCCTGCCCCTCTACTCTGCTCTCGTGAGACTTCACTTGGAGTATTGTGTGCAGTTCTGGTGTCCTCAACATCAAAAGGACATGGAACTGTTGGAACAAGTCCAAAGGAGGGCCACGAGGATGATGAGGGGACAGGAGCATCTCCCGTATGAAGATAGGATGAGAAAGTTGGGGCTGTTGAGCCTGGAGAAGAGAAGGCTGCATGCAGACCTCCTAGCAGCCTTTCAATATCTCAAGGGGACCTATAGGGATGCTGGGGAGGGACTATACATGAGGAACTGTAGTGAGAGGACAAGGGTAACGGGTTCAAACTTAAACAGGGGAAGTTTAGATTGGATATGAGGAAGCAATTCTTTACTGTAAGGGTGGTGAGGCACTGGAATGGGTTGCCCAGGGAAGTTGTGAATGCTCCATCCCTGGTGGTGTTCAAGGCCAGGCTGGTCAGAGCCTTGGGTGACATGGTTTAGTGGGAGGTGTCCCTGCCCATGGCAGGGGAGTTGGAACTAGATGATCTTAAGGTCCTTTCCGACCCTAACTATTATATGATTCTATGATTCTAACTCATAAAATGCATGAATGGACATTCAAGTAACAGGTTCAATCAACCATGTATCTGGCTATAATATACATGTTTCCAGCAGCCAGATCACAATTGCATCAACTGATTGTGCAAGACTAACCAGTGTCAGAAAGAAAGAGTAACATAGGAAATATAGAATAGAATCATAGAATATCTCAAGTTGGAAGGGACCCAAATGGATCGTCAAGTCCAACTCTCTGCTCCTCGCAGAACTACCTAAAACTGAACCATAAGACAGGAGCATCATCCAGATGCTCCTTGAATTGTGACAGGCTTAGTGCATGACTTCTCCCCTGGGGAGCCTGTTTCAGTGACTGACCACTCTCTCAGTGAACAACCTTCTCCTAATGTCCAACCTAAACCTCCCCTGACTGTTTAGTCCCAAATATCTCTTAGTTTTCTCTTTAACTTTTACATTTTTTTTTCTCTTCCCCTCTCCTCCCCCGAAATAATTAGCCATGTAGCTATTGCCTATGTTCATTCCTACTAAATCTTTTCAACTTAAGCATCAGTACTGGTGTGTTCCAGCTTGGCGTGCCATGGAAATCACTTCTTTATCCATTTAAAACATTATGAATTTCAATTTCACCTGTAGACCTGGGCTCAGGTCTTTTTTCCTGAGGGATTACAGGATTATTTAGAAATAAGCAATATAAGTGATTCAGTCCACGCTTTCCAATATTTATTAATCACATTTATCAACAATGCATTTAATTTGCAATTGTAATGTCCATTTCCTCAACTGTATCCCTAAATGAGACTGCCACAGTCTCCTTAATTACAACCAGTCTCAATATTTCCTTACCTGGAATTTTCCCTACCTTATCACTAGCCTCTTTCCTACCTATGATAATAGAATTCCTATCACCAAACCCAGAGACATTGCAGTTTTGATTTCAATGGGCAAAAGACTTTCTTATTTAATCTTTCAGCAAGTAAACTCTCTACTAGAGAAAATCTGAATTTTCAATACTTTCTTGTATTAAGAAAATACTACTGACAAATGAAACATTTTAAACCTAGGGGTACATAGACTTCCATAGTCCTATTTCTCTATAGACAATAAAAACCTTAAATGCACAGAAACATTGCCGTGTTTGAAATTATCTTAATCATCAGAAATCTTAATCAGAAATTAAGATAATTTAATTATCTTAATTAAATCAGAAATCAGAAAGTAGAAAGAACTCCTATAACAGATCTATAGGAGTATTTCACTTATTGCCAGGGAACAGCATTAATATATATTTCACACCCCTCCCCCCCCAAACTAATTGGTAGAAACATACTATTAATTTTGGTTATGCAGGAAAATAAAATTACAGAATCAAAATAGTCTATAACTAAGCCCAATATAATAAGGTATTTCTTTTCTTAGGCATGCTGTAAGCAGCTTCTGAAAGAGCATGATCGCTGCGAGTACAGTTTGCTGACTAAAATTCTCCAGTTCAATTGGTTTTGTGTCTGAAGTAGTCAATCATATTTATAAGCCACAAATATACAAGTGCTAGACTGATTGTTTAAAATGCATCGTTCAGGCCACTGAGGCCTGCCTTCCACAGATCCCTCTCAAAAGACTTCAGCTGATTACAGGTTGCAGTACTTCCATATGTAGCACAAGCATTTAAGGCATTGACAATTTAACCATCTGCAGAGATAAAATGGATATGCTACCTAGGTATGCTAAGTCAGCTGTGTAAAAGAGAGGTTTTCCATTATATGTTTAATAACAGGCTAATAACTGTGTTGCCTTACACACACATTCACCTGGTTTAATTTTGGTGATACAGTTATGTTAAAATGCAGGAAAATGGCGTGTAAAATATTCAAAGTCAGCATGCCAGCTGAACGTCATTCAAGAGCTCCAGGTAAAAAAGTACTGGAAACTAATAGCTCCTTTTGCCTCAAAGGAGAAGGTGATATCTGGTGCAGGTTGCACACTGCCGCTGGCCTGTAACTTCAGTGGTTTAGCTAGGAAATGGTTCTGCTCACCAGCTAAAAAGGCAGCAACTACATTTCAGACTGCATTCAACAACAGAAATAAAGCAAACACTGCAAGAAACCTCAAAGCTTTTGGTTGCTTATTTCTTCCTCTTCCTGCAGTGTAGTTTAGTCATATTTAGGAACAAAAGAGTGAAGAGCATAAAAATGAAAGACAGTAAGTAATTTTAAAAAGCCAAACCTCTTACAAAAACCTGAACTGAATAACACATCTGTGTGCAATTTATAAGCATTTTTTGATCTGTATTTAATACATTTTAAAAACATAAACCCAGAGGTCTAGACAGGCTTTTTGCTACATTTCCAACTTAATCTCCTCAAATCTGTCAGCACGTTTTACTTTTTAAACTTGAAAAATCATGTGTTGCTAAATGTGCCATTTGCAAGCCATATAAGTACTACATTTATACCTGCAGGAAGATCATACTTTTAGGCTTTTTCCAAAGGCTTTATTTCACTTATTGGACAGTCCACAGACTGACTCACCAAGCCCATAAGCTCCAATACACTACAGCAACTCCTAAGCACAACCTTGCCTCTCATTCTGCATTGAGAAGTAGAGGTTTGAGACACGGTAGTTGTTTCAGATCTGTGCCATGAATAAATATTTTAATCTCTGCAGCAATTTCTTCCAAAGAAATGTGAATGTTGCTCAAGTATTTCAGCGACAAAAATCAGGAGCCTCCGCTATCGTTTCCTTCGCAACGCCAGAGAAGGAAGCAGGGAAGAGCCTTTCTTCAGTGGAGCAGCACTGACATCCAGTGGTTGGCAAACCAAATACCAAGAGACCGTAAACGCATTTTCCTTGTGTTTAAAGCCAAATTTTACAGTACCAGCTTCCCTGTAAATTTTAGGTACCAGAAGAGGAAAATAAAAAGCCTTGATTTCCAGCCTCACGCTTCAGTTTCAGGAAATAGGGTCAAGTAGGGACGGATGTCCAGGAAAAAGCTGCAAGCTACTGAAAACTGGTATGAGCAGATTCAAAGTACCAAAAGGTTTGTGACAAAAAGGATTTAAATACTTTTCAAACCTCTAACTTCCTCCCCTGGGTGTTGTCCTGCCCTCTTACGTGCGCCCACAGCACAGTGTCCTATCAGATGCAGTCTGCAGGCCAGCTGTGGTGATATGTTTTGAACCAAACTGAGAAGCAAACTCACTTGCAAAAATGTATCTTGAATTCTTATGTTATAGCTGAGAAAGCAGCACATTGCTGCAGGTGTGCAGGAACGTCAGGGTAGAATCCTTAAGCTAGTCTGGCCTCTAGACACTTCACATCACTTTTTCGGACCCCTGCAAAGAGTTACTGTATAGGGCAAGAAGCAGCAGGCATGCATGGATCTGTGAAGGGCTGGCAACACCTTCCCAGGGCAGAGCTGCTTTGCCTCCCACATGAGGGAGCTCATGGGTGAAAGGAAGCAACGCCTTCAGATCAGTCCATGAATAAAAACTTCCTGTCCCCAAATCAGCACTGGTACCACTGAACAAAGAAATGGACTGACTCATCAATGGAGCGAGAAGAAACCTTTTGAAAGATACTGTAGGGATTTAATGGAGAAAGAGGGTGAGTAACATTTCTTCTCAACATTAGCCTGTATACTTAAGATATGAATTAGTCTTACTTCCTCTCCTCCCCTGGGAGGGAACAAAACTGTTGGAGACTGCATCACACCAACATCCCTGTCCCTTACTTACAAAGCTGTGCACCAGCCACAGCAGGAGAGGACCCCTTTTGTAGGGACCCCTCTGCACAAAAAGCTGGACATCTGAGCTGGAGACCTCCTTGGCTTGAGGAAACTTCTGCTCTTACAGCTCTGTACTCTCTTTATTAGCTTGCTCTTACTGATGTCCGAGGGCCCCACAAATGTGATCATGGGTACATGTTCCAAGGAGTGGATGACCCTACACCCTCCCTGTTAGCAACCACTAACAGTTGTTAACAGGGAGGCTGCAGGGTTGCAGATATGTGCTCAAATTTCCCCAAGGTAAAAAAAGCACAGGCTCGAGGCTGCTTCTCCTGGAAGAGTAATCCAGCCAGCAAGCAAAAAAAGCAAGAAGAGAACCTCAACAGCAATTTAAGGGTGACCCCCAGTCAGATAGATACTTAGAGGGCAGTCTCAGACCTTGAGCCAACAAAAGCGTTTCCCATGTCATCCTGAATTCCTGCCTTCCCTCGTATACCAGCAGCTAAGATCGGAGAAAAGTAATATGTATAATGGCTGCAATCAACTCTATAACCTCATACAATCTTCGTCAAGTCAACTTGTGAATTAAGTTTAGTTAGCTGAATTCTTTAAGAAGTTAGCTGAATGCTTTAAGAGTTGTTCTGACTGGGTGGTCTTGCTTAGCAAGAGTAGTTGCTTAGCATGGGTACCTGAAGTTGCTGGAGCCTTAGGCTGCAACAACTTCTGCTTAGATATGTAAATTAAAGTCTTGAGGCCAATGCAAATTAGAAGATAAAGCAGATACATCCTTAGTAAGGAGCAACAACTGGAGAGATAAGAAGGAATTTACCACCACAAAAGAACCCAATGGCAGACAGGGAGATCCCGGACCAAAACTAAGAGGCATATGGGAGGCCCATGAACAATGTGAGGTGATCAAGTGCATAGAATGTAAGGGTATAAAACCCCAAGAATTTCTTTGTTCTGGGTCCCTCGCTGAAGGCACCAGCTCAAGCTGCTCCTATTCCTGCACCAGTCAGTCATTAAACTATTTTCTGACAACTGAGACTCTGCTGTGGGAAACAACTTTTATTTAACAAACTATCAGACTAGCACCCTCACTTACCAAAGGCACACCAGTCCCCTCTCCAGATTTTAAAGTTCTGTACCTCTGTGCTCGGACCAAAATGTAGTAGCACAGATTCCTCTGAGGTAGCAGGCAGATGATACTGCATTCCTGTAGCAGCTCCAGCAGCCAACTCCTAAGAAGCTCGAGTCTGCCATTTCAAGCTGAGAGCCCTGAATCAGTACAAAGCTGAAGGTCTTAATTTAGCATTTATCCTGAAATTGTAACTAACATTAAATGGAATCTCTCTTCTCCATTAGTACAAAACTGTTCACAATTTTAATTAGCACTTTATTTCATGTTTAAAATGGTATGAGATTCATAGTGATATCTATTATCACCTATTGGTAATTGCTTTATAATATATGCATTTTTCTCAGTCTTTGAGAGGGTCTAGCAGTAGCAGAGCCCCAGAATAAATTAGGAGCTCTGTTTTAATTTGCAGCTCCCTTTCCTAGAAAGCTCTGACAAAGAGACAGTCATTCACCAGACAGCATGCAGTTTATATACTTTAAAACTGCATTCAGGGCTGCTTATTATTTTAAATCATCAATGTATTATGCAGCAAACTGCATCTACCCCCTAGGAAGATGGATGGAGAGGTTCTTTCATGAAACACCAACAGTGTGCTCATCTACATGGCTGGCATCATGAAGGTTCTAGCTGAGACCAGCTGCTTCATGTCTGCATGTTAGAGGGATCATTGCCTAAGTCTAAGAGTAGAAAGAAACAGATTACAGAACTGGGCATTTCTTTGTTATGATACAACCAAGTGAATCTAATGTTAATACTAGATTTGTTACCTATGAAGCCTTACAAGGTACTTCTATGCACCATCAATATCAATATAAGGTTATAGTAGTAAGCTTACAAAACAGGGGTTCTAGAAGAGAAGTGAACTGACAATCCAAAGACAGTTTGATCAGCTGAATAATTTATATATTTTTCCCCTTCAGCAAACAGCAGCAAAACCTCTACTACACACAACCTAGCAGCTTAAACGTATGCTGAAACATAATATTCAGCTGTTCTTACATTAGCTACAAGCATTGTCTATTTCCAATCCTGAAGCAGCCTGCAATACATTTTGTTAATAATGCACCTGGAAGCACAAGCTACATACCCTGTCATACATCCAGAAGCGCTATCATTCAAATTCAGGGCAAGGTTTATACAGAGATCCTACATTAGGGCTGATTGGAAGTTAAAGGAATAGGCTTTGCATTTCTATTTTTAATCACAGAATTCTTGCCCATGGTGTCACTTGCCCAACACTGACAAAGCTGAAGTAATAAACAACACAGGGCAGGAGAGCTGGGGCAGCTTCCTTAGGGAAGAGGAAACCTCATTCTAGAGAGAAGGAGCCAAAGCCCCCTTCTTTCCCGTTTTGGTTTAAAGTGGTGCAGTACCTCCCAGTGCGTCTCCAGCCCTTTTGCAGCACTGCGACACACCAGGCACTCCTGCAGGGAGGAGATGGTGCAAGTGGATCACTCGTCACCCATGTAGGACACTGCTTTGAGCTAGCTGCATGACAGCAGCTTGCTGTGATGCGCTCCCTCTCTCTTCTGAAGGGGCTAACTCAGAGTCTTCAGAGAACACTGGTAAAAGCAAACACATCAAGCCATAACTAGTTCCCACCTCAATGGGGAAATTATGAGAATTGACAAATGCAGAAGTTTGTAACTTATGCAAAGCTCAAAAGAGTCCACTTTGTGCAAAATTTTGCATTTCTCAAACAATTTCTGGTTTTATCCAACATTGTAAATAAAAGGCTAGAAGGAAGCTGAGGGCAATGGGCTCAGTCCCACAGAAATGGTTTCTTTCCACCATGCCTTGCTCATCAGATATTAAACCTTGAATCTCCTACCTATGCTCAGCTTGTCTGAATTATAACTTACACCATGCAAGTTTATTTAAATGCTCTCACACTCTAAGTTCTGGTTAACAGGAACAAAACTTGTAAGTTCATTTAATTTTGTTTCATACTTAGATTACAACTCATTTAACAGAATGCTTCCTCCATTTGCCCCAAAATTTCTATGGTGCAAGGCAGCACCTGGAGCATGAGCAGCTGCGGGAAACCTCTCAGGCTTTTCTCTTCCCTCTATTACCAAGTCAAGGTTTAAGGTAGAATTTAAACATACTCCACATGCTGCAGTATACATTTCTATTGAGTAAGAGGTCCTGGTCAGAGCTTGATCCTCTCATTTCAGATGTGCACAGAGGTAAGAAAATCCAACTACAGTTAATGTACCTGGTGTCTCTATCAACTTGCTTGTACTTTTTGGGTGAATAATTTCTCTGCTGAAATGTATAATTTGAAACGCTAGCAGCCAAAGCTAAAAAGACACAGGATCCATCTTCACTGTAGTTTTCACTGCTAGGACCCGAAACATTAACAGAAAATGCTTGGTTTTGCTTTAAGGCCAATGCCTGGAATTCAAATCCTTCCTGACCACAAGGAGACGCTCTGACAATACATGGCTAATTTTATTTTAAACACACTCTTTTCCTCCAGGAGTCTTGCCAGCAGTCAGGCAGCTGATAACCTGCAGCGGAAAGCCAGCCTTCCTGATTTAGTGTGACCACTATAATTCACCTGATTCTCAAGCCCAGCTCTCACTGAGGCACACAAAGATTTATGTGTGGACCATAAAATTGATTTTCTTGGTTACAGAAGAGTTCCAGTGTACTGCGTGGCACTTGAATAAAAGG
Organism: Myiopsitta monachus; assembly: GCA_017639245.1. Classification (NCBI taxonomy): domain Eukaryota; kingdom Metazoa; phylum Chordata; class Aves; order Psittaciformes; family Psittacidae; genus Myiopsitta; species Myiopsitta monachus. The sequence goes on along the minus strand of CM029917.1, from coordinate 77,782,994 downwards.
TTTTCCCAAGGTACCTTGTGAAATGTAACCAAGTCCCTAATGCTCCATTGCCAGTGACACAGATAGCAGCAGTAATGACTGAAATATTCTTCATACACCAGTATCAAATATATAATTTGCACAGTGTTATAATTAGGGAACTAATGACATTCTTGAATAAAGCAGCGTCCACTCCAGAGCTCTGCTATTCAACCTTCTTAGCTATGACAGGATTGACTGGACAACTAACTACTTACTGTAAGAGAACGTATTAAATTCATGTTATTTGCCTATTTTAAAAAGACCATCCATTTTTAATGAGCAGACAAGATTTATCTGCCTTATTTCACACCCTGAGTAATTGCATATGACTACAGATTTCAGTATTTTTTCAAATCAAGTCCAGCACCAGAAATTTTCTATATAACTTGATTTTTTTATAGCATTCAGACTGTCTAAAGGGTTCAAGCTGTCACCACCAAACTACAATAGCAGAATATCTTTAGTAACATATTTCTGCTTTACTAACACACAGCTTTGCATGTCTGTATTCCTGGAAGTCTTTATTTTTGGCAAGAATTCCCTCCACTGCTTCTACTAAAAATAATAAATAATAATAATAATAATAAAAAGGCCCTTCAAAACTACAATTGTTAAAACCAAGCCAATTCTTACTTCCTTGCAATTTATTTTATAAGATGCCATGAGCTGCAAAAACAATTGTCCAAAAATACATTTCTGTACACAAGAAGCATCATATTCAAGCAAGGAAAAGTTACTTTTTCAGGTTTTTCAGCAAAAGCTTGTTGCCTGTTGTTCTGCTTGAAGTAAAAAGGGGACCTATGGCAACAAATCCAGTGATTCAAGGATGAATTAGTGTGGCCCAGGGGACATTCCCTGTAAAAGCAGTAATGTAATTAAAAAGAAAAAGTCAAACTAGATAATCCATGGAAGGAAAACACACTTAAAAATATTTATTTTGCTATGATCAGACTGACAGATGTGTGTGGGTGATACAGCTGAAATGTTGGCTCATGCTAGCGAGCAGACAGCAGTTCTCTATTGTCATACTAAAACCCAAAAAAATATTCATTATGAGTTTAATTTGTCTCATGCCATAAACATTCACAGAGTCATGATGCTTCCTCTCCCAGACTACTCAGAATAAAATTCCTCCAACATTTGTCAAAATAAGCTGTCAAAAAAAGCCTGTCCTACATACAGTCACAAGACAAATACCCTCTGGGTCAGTAAGAATAATACCTAAGCAAGTCGTCCATGGATTGGATAAAAACAGCATATCAAGCCTGGGCAAAGCACATTGAAGACTGTGCCTTTCTACAGCCAGCACAGCTAGTTACCCTGGTATGAAATCTAATCAACAGTATGAACCTCCCTGGTTGAAGGGATGCAATGTAAGTTAGTTAATAGGACAAACGGAGTTTCACAGAGCATCACTTACAGTATACTTTACGAGAATGATTCTTGATTTATATTTCAATAGAAAGTGCAATAAGCATGACCCAAACCCAGCAAAATATACCAATGGAAATGGCAGATGTGGATTGAAATGTTTCATTAACTTCATAAAGGAAAACCTGCATTGCTTCTTAGTGGTTTTGAGATAAAAGAAACTACAAAGAGACTAGTGCAACTATGGTATTGTAGATACATAATATTTAGAAATACTGAATAGAGATTCTTTGGAACAACTTGCACTATTTTGGTCTTATATAACCGGGTGCAGCTCTTGAAATGAGCCATACACCAGTGTCTTATTAGAGCCTCACACTCGCAGTCCTCAGTGGTTTTGTCCATCGAGCAGCTTTCCCTCCCTTTTTGACTCTTTCATAGAGAAGCCATTATTTAAATGCTTCCCAAGAACTGCTGTGATTTCAGATGTCACAACTTGGCCATAAAGGGCCCATTTTGAGAACAACCTCCCCAAAACACAGTAACAGTCCATTCCCACATGCAGCAAGTCAAACAGGCGTGGCAGAAAACCCACTTGGCTGCATTATGACCTTCTGATGGAGCTCCAATGCAAAAATGGAGAGCGGAGAAGGTAGATGCATGGATTGGCTACCTAGGAGGAGTACAGAAATATTGCCTGAGCACATGCAGACAGAATTAAAGGCAAAGTTCTGGTGGAGTTGACATCTGTGAGACAGGAAGGGCTTGTAAGCAAAAGACTAAAGAAAACATGAGTTTAGAGCTGAATGACATGAAACTTCATGTCAAAGGACACAGACAGGACTGAGCCACTCAATATCCGATTTTGCTATCTTTCATTGCAAGGTTTGCTGTCACACATCCTGCGTGTCTAGTGGCAAAGTCTGTGGAAGTGAAGGAACATCCACCATAGAAGGAAGGGTGGGTGAAGGACCATTTCACTGGACATACCACAGCAAATGGGATAAACACAACACAGATTCATTGGTCTGGTTGGGCTGTACCAGAGGGTGCTGAGGAAGCTTGTGAGGTCACGCTCTGCCAATTTTACAAGTTTCTGGTACTTGACTGTGAACGGAGGACTGGAAAAGACAGATGCCATGCCCACCTTCAAGGAGGACCCAGGGAACTATTAGCCAGGCAGGTTAATCCTAGCCCATGGAAAGACAGTATATGCTACTGAAAGACATTTCCAAGTGGATGAAGAAGGTGACTTGGAATAGCCAACATGGGTTTACCATGGGCACTTCTATCATACTGACCATGAAAAAGTTTCCAACTCCAAATGAATACTTTCTGCCCCAACAAACCAGCTATTAACAGCAGACATTGGGAATAAAAAGCATAAGACTATGTCCTGCAAGGATCCATTTAGGATAATGATGTAAAAAGCAAAATGCAGTTTGACTCTGCCTCCTTAAAAGGAGGCCAACACACAATGACAGCATGGGATTTGCGTTAATATTTTTTTTAACATACTGAGATTATTATACAGCACTTGCTGCTTAGACAGGCATGCAGCAGGACTTCCATGAGAATGCAGGAAAGAACATTATTCACTGATCTGATATGACAATTAACCATAGACTTCAAGCAATTTGACTTCTAGAGTGATAACCACTTCATGTATGTCTCTGAACCTGTTGATTTGGAGGAGTGATTTTGCAGGTCTCTTCAGATAGGCTTTCACCCACAGCTCCAAATGCAACAGCCCCCTTGGCCACCATTGTACCTGCTTTGTCCTGCCAATCTTTACGCCATAGAAAGTAATAAAACAGATTGGAAGAAGCAGAGGACAGGCCTGGCCCAAGGACTCATTTAACATCTCACAGCCTCAACAGTCTCAGCCATGGAGCTGAGAGGATATGGACACAGTTTGTTTGTGTTTGTGTGTGTGTGTGTGTGTGTGTGTGTGTGTGTGTGTGTGTGAGGTTCTGCTCCCTTCCCCCCCCCAGATGGAAAGAAGAAGAAAATGGTTGGATGTACCAAATTTCCAGGAAATTCAGGGAGGGGTGGGGGGTGAGAGGGGAAGATGGGAAGGAGGAGAAAAGTAGAGCTTCAGTGCCTGGATGAGAAAATAGCATGTTCTGAATTCATTAGTACCTTGTGAAATTTTTGGAACTGATTAACTTTATCCAGCAAAAAATTGTAGCAGTCTTCCCATATCTAAAGGGGACCTACAGGAAATCCGGGAAGCCACCTTTTATAAGAGCAAGTAGTGACAGGACAAGGGGGAATGGCTTTAAAGTGAAAGAGGATAGATATAAATTAACTATGAAGAAGTTCCTTACTGTGATAGTGAGGAGACACTGAACAGGTTGCCCAGAGAAGTTATGGCTGCCCCATCCCTGGCAGTTTCAAGGCCAGGCTGGATAGGGCTTTGAGCAACCTGGTCTAGTGGAAGGTGTCTGTGGCCTGTCTGTGGCAGGGGGTTAGATCTAGATGATCTTTAAGGTCCCTTCAAACCCAAACCATTCTATCACTCTGTGATTCTCCAAAACCGGAACTAGATTACTACAGCTTAAATGTGCCAGGGATCTTCTAGCACGAAGATAAGGGGAAGCCATCAATACAGCCACACATGAGGTACTGGCTGCCCAAGCAGGACTCAGACAGCACCTGCAACGTGTATGGAGAAATCAGAGAACATGAGAGGACAGAAGATACAGGCAGGAAGCTTCTACTACCTCAGGGGACACACTAAATATAAACTGTGCTCCAGACATTGCTGTTTCAGGCATCACTAATTAGCGTTTCCACAGAGGGCAGCACATCAGCGAACCCACAAGAGAAGCAGCACATTGAGTCCTCAGCGCAATGTGGAGCTCATCCGAAGACACCTGTGTTGGAACCACGCTCTAGTTGTGGCCACAACACACTGAAGTTCTAATGCTGAAAGAGGCAGCCTAGCAACACCTCCTTTTGATAAAGGGGAACTATAATGAAATAAGTTGGGCTTATTGAAAATATAAGCTAAGGGTAAAATGCCTTCAGGTTACCTGGAGCTTTTTCAAAGATACCATATTAAGAAGCTGAGAGTTTTTATCGTTAATCATAAAGAAAAGCCTAGACAGGAACTAGGGAAAGCCAGCATAATTAAAAACCAGATGCTGTTAGACAGACATTCTTTAAATGCACAGGGTGGAATCCAAAAAAGGAAAACCAACATGAGCACTAATTTAGGAAAAACAGAATGTAAATAAAAAGATAGATTAAAAAAAACCCAACAAAAAAAACAAGGTTGAGAAATAGCTTTCTGAACTATAAAAGCTGCTATTGAAAAACTTCTTTTTGAACACCACAAATAGGATGCCTGCCAGAAAGTCTGTTGGGCTGATAGATGATCAAAATGAAAAGAGACCACTTCAGAAGCAGGAAAGCTAAATTAAGTATTTCCATTGAACTTTTAGCAGTGACCAATGCCAGACACTCAGGGAAGAGAACAAAAACAGGGCAAGCACACAGTGATACTTCTATCATCAGCTACCTAAAACTTAGTGACTTTGTAAATCAGAGGTATCTGTATGATAGGTTCTGGTGGATTTTTGTGACATGAATAGCCTATTTTTTATTTTTTTATAAATCTATTATTTCCAAAAGAATGCAACCTAAATTGACAGACTCTCACAGTATATCAATATTGTTGACATCAGCCTTGTTATCAAACAAACAAAAGGAGGAAAACATGACACTAATTTTTATGAAAGGGCACTGAGGAGCTAAAGAACTGCAGACCACTAACTTTGACTTTTGTGCTGAAAAGAAGCTAGCCATAAATAACAAAATTAGCAAACCATAGACACAGCTTCTGTGGAAAAAAGCCATGCCACAGAAACACACCATCATCTTTTACGGAAATCAGAAACTATGTAGACACAGGTGAGCCCATTAATAGAGTGTATTTTACACTGTAAAAACTGTCTATTCATTTCAGTTTTTTGAGGAAGTTTGTGACTATAGTATCATTAAGTGTCTGTGCTGGGAACCAAGCTGTCCACCTCCCCTTCTAAGTCATTACTGAATAATAGAAAAAATTCTTGGCAGTTGCAATTAGAATGACTATAAACAACTGCAGAATAATCCAAGGACACTACCGATGAAACAAGCTGGCAGGAAAGCTCCCCGTGAGTGCAAATGAATGTATATGGAGTGTTAAACCACTCTTAGTGTGCATAGTCAGTGACAGACCTGAAACTTGGCATTACTACTCAAAAAAAAAAAATTAGAATGAAATGTGAATAACTTTGAGTATTTTAGCTTAGAGTTAAAGACAAATAGAATGGAGGGAATAATAAGGAAGTAATATGAAACATTTACATAGTAGCTTGATGTAGATATCTCTGATATTACCGTTTCACAGGGTGGCAGAGCGACAGGGGTACATGACAGTACCTGGGAGGACAGGCTAAACAAACACCATGTTCTTCAGCCTGGAAACAGTCACTGATTCAGGATGTCATTAATTCCAAGAGTAGAAAAGCGTTTAAAAGACAAGTCTGTGCACAGAAAAAAGTTTATGAATCATGACAGTCATGTTGCGACTTTTGGCTGAAGCGTCCCAGCTCGCTGGTTGCCAGGAGCGAAACTTAGTCCATTTTCATATGTTTTCTCCCAAGTTTGTGTTCCTGGCAGAGCTAGAGACAAGATTGTAATGAAAAATGATATCTGGTCAGACCCAGAGACCCATAAATTGCATTTTATTTTAAAATACTCTGGACAAGTGGCTCATTATGCTGGAAAAACAGCTCAGTTCTTGTTCTCCCTAGCAGCAATGCTCTTCAGTTTTCATTTTGAGAGGACGCATCTTGTTACCTGACAGCATTCACCCTCAAACTTAGGTCCATTTTTTATTTTTCTTCCAAGATGGGTTTATCTTGAATCCATGACCATCCAGAAATTTTATCACTCTTTTTTTTTTTTTACATCAGCTCTACTTCTGTACAGACTTCTGATCACAAAAAAACAAATAAAATCTGGAAAGCAACCTCACTGATATCCTTCTTCCCTGAAGCTAAAATTAGTTTTATCACAGATCTGCTAGGAGGCAGGTATATATAAAATTCAATAAAAAATATAAATGACTGCTCTAAAAAGTAAAAGGCTGTCACCTATCAGGACAATAAAAAAAGATCTGAAAATTGTAAACCATACAAAGTTTTAAGAAAAAGCTTTCTTTCTGCAACTGTACAGAGGTTTTGGCCAGGGCCTGCTAAGCTGGCTCTACTTCTCTGCAACTAGAAATATGATGGAAAACAGGTATTGCTCCACCTTAATCCAGTTTATGGCTCCCCTGGCTCTCCTGCAGAGCACTCAAAAAGGCTGCAGTGAGATGATACCATCTTTGAAATTTTGTACACTGATTTTATGTACCCCCTTAGATTACTGATTTTGTTTAACCAAGCCTATGACTTGCCATATGCCAACAGAAGTGCTTGGCTTCAACCTCAAAACAGACCAGTTAAAATCCATACGGCAACAATAGGCAGTGCTGGCAAAACAAATATTCTGAAGTACCTGACAAGCAACTTCAACACACCATCCAACATTATTCTTCTCTACAGGGTGCAGCAAGAGTTAAGGCTTTTTGCGACAGCTGAGACTGCCCAGAATCATCAACAAAGTTCCTATTGAATCAATAAAGACAGCTGACAAATCAACTTGGCAACACATCCGACTGATTGAATCCCCCTTTATTAGCATCTCTTCCCTCTTCCCCTTCCAGCAGGGACAAACCCCAAGGCCATGTGTCTTTCAAGCTGAGAGAGAAAGTTCTTGCAGCACTATTTCACTCCTGCTAGCACTGCCTGGGAAAGCATTTGGCATACTTCACTGAGCAGACCCTACTGCTTAGGGTGACATTTAAGAATTTTGATGCTTAAAGAAAGAGAAGGCTCAAGTGAGGTCTACCTGTATTTGAATGTCTATGAACGAATAACCCAGCCTTTGCCTGAAAAAGTTGATTATATGGCTTTTTGGCAGGATTAAACTGAATATTGACCAGCCTTATCAACCAAAATGGCTTCTGGACTTTTTAAACAGATCAGTGGGAGGAAAATAAATGGTGCATCTGACCTTTTGCTGCATTTCTCGCTGATATCTGAGGATGAGCAGGAGAGTGAGTATGTTGAGACCTGAAAGCATATAGCAGTATTGGCCAACCTGACATTGCTTCTCCTCTCTTCTACTGTTCCCAGGAGACACATGGAAGCTATAAAACCTTAACCTAGTTAGGGCAATTGCAAGTATCTGAGGCATTCAATACACAAAATATTTGCAGTTGTCAAAAAGACGGCTTGCGTTTACAATGTTTTTAATGCTGTTTTGTTTGCCTGCTTAGAACATTAAATAATCAAACCTAACTAATTTGAGCTTCTGGCTTTGACCTTCATGGAAGACTTACCTGCAAAAGTGCTTGGAGGAAACTGTTTCTAAAATCCACCATTTCTGTTCTGATCATGACACGGCTGTACCTCCTATTCCTCAAAGTATGCAAAGTATTTGCTGCTTCTCTGGGAATTTGCATTCATTACCCTTTTTCAAAACAGAACTAAAGACAAACTCTGAGATTAAGCAAAAAACACTACAGGAAGCTATAGGTTTGAAACTATGTGGCAGATACATGTGCTGATGCCCTCCACCTTAGGAAAAAATGGAGGGTAGGGAGCACTTGAGCTCTGCTGCCAAAGATAGGGCTACTAGCCTGGGCAGAGGCAGCCCAGTCCCACCTGCACATGACATGCTGCCATTTCTGCTCTGCTGTCCTTGCCAAGAACAGAGAAAGGAGGAGAGCATGGTTCTCTTTCCCACCCTCTCCAGGGAAAGCAGGGCCACAGCCAGCTCTGCTAACATGAACTCCTGGCATCAGCTCCCCTCTGCCCAGTTAATCCCAACAACACTTGACAGGGAAATGGGTTTTCTCTGTGGGCTTGTTTAGTCCTATTGCTTCCTACAAAAGGGGCCCCAAATGCCTCAGCAGAAGCAGCAGTGTCTAGGGAATAACCTTCTATAAGAGAACTCTGACCTATGCAAGTTACCCAGATGATTTCCTCCTCTTCAGAAAAATTTCTTCAGCACAGAGGTCTGTACATGCACAGGCATGAGTCACTCACAGCTGGCCAGCTCTCTCCTAACTCACAGAATGGAAAAAAAAACACTGCAAGAAGCAGCAGCAGAGCCTCAGTAACCAGACAGTGACCAACCAAACAGATCAGCTGCCAGAGCTGGAAACACACAGCCCAGAGGCTGGCACTCTCCAAGGGTTGGTGTAGCTCCATTGCCAGGGACGAGGTGGAAGTGAAAACAGACAAGTCCCTCATTTCATATCTAAATTTATATAACCTTCCCCCCAATGAAAAAATATCAACCAAACCAAACCAAACCCACACCACCAAAAAAAACCACCAACCAAAACCCCCTACCAGTCAGTCAGTTTGCATAGAGACCTGTCCTTAGGTGGTATTTAACAAGGAAAATTATACCAAATATAATTTGGCTCCAGCATTTACCAAAGATCAGAAGAGGCTGCGTAAACCTGTAAGTAATCACTGAGGAAATGCTGACAACTTCCCAGAATTTCCCCACACTAAAGTAGACACTCTCCCAGCAAATAAAAAATGTTTTTCTAAGATTCCTTTCTTCTTTATGACAAATGTAGTGAGAAATCATTACCAAACTACTCTTCCATCAGCTCCAAACCCCAAACACCACTATGGCAGATCTATACTTCTGTTTATGTGGGTAGTTATGCGGAGTTATTTAAAGGGAACAATATTTGTTTCTTGTTTACTTAGTTGCACTTTTTTAAGCATCAGGGTGAAACTAAAACTGAATAAACTAAATAGTAGAGGAATTTCTAATAAAATAATTCCTTCTTGAAGACAAATCTTAAGAAGTGATGGATTAAGAGAAGATATAATAATGAAGACTGTGGCTGGACATGGAACATGCTAATAGACACTAAAAGTGATGACTTCAGAGATTAATCAATATAGACTAAGTATTCATGAAAGGAAACACTGCAACAGCATTAAGAATAATATATGGAAACATTTGACATAATATAGTGATCTTGCCTGTCAGGTATTTTACCTAATTAATATTATTTTAAGCATCAATTAATATATATGGAAAAAATTAATCAAATTTGTAAAAACAGAACTAAAAGAAAACAAGAAGTTTGCTTACTCTTCTTGACGCAAGTCATTAACGCTCCGATCTAGTGAGATCATATCACTTGCCACCATATTAAACCCAAACTCTTTAATGCTGGCTTGAATGGATTCTTTGTAATCTGGTCCTAAAACATATGGCTTTGCTTCCTCTCCAGGGCCACCAACAACTCCATGAGGCTCAGGCTCTTTGGGTTCAAAATTACCAAGGACTCCAGGTCGTAAAACGGGATCTCGGTATACAAATGTCTGAGGCTTAAATGTGAGATACTGCCTTTGGATGATGTTTTGCTGTTTGTTATCACCACCAACATGATGATTTAGTTCATTTTTGGCCTTATTTTTCCTTCGAATGGATTCCAAGTCCACTTCTACACCTTCAACATGAGGCCAAGGTACCACAGGTTTGAACTTCTCATTTCCTAGTCCATGGTCTCCATTGTTTGGCATGGGTCTGTTGGCTTCTTTGTCATCCTAGAGAAACAGCAGATCATACAAATTGATAATCCTTCATTTATTTAAATCCAGTACCTTAATGCATTGAGAGTTGATAATAAATATATGTAAGCAATAAGGGAGAAGTCTCTGCATGTCTGTGAAGGGGTTCAATGAACACTATTTACTAAAGCAACTGCTGCTGGAAAACATTGCCAGCTGTTATCCACACTTACCTTGGCAAGTAGAGCCTGGAAACGGCCCAACACCCAAAGCATTCCCAAAGACCAAATACTCATGTAGGACATGCTAGCTTGAACATAGCTCAGGCTGCATGCCAAACCAATGCGCAGGGAGCACTGGCAGAACATTTTACAGAGTATGGTATGGAGGCAGACAATGCCCCAGTGTGAGACATATCATCCTTAGGGCCAGCCTTGGACACAGGGTGTTTCTGACGCTATGCATACTGGCTGCTGAGACCTGTAAAAGGTTTCAGTGGTTGCTAGATACAGCCTCAACATGCTTCCACACTGGGAAACAGTGTAATGACTACGTGTAATCTGGCACACACATCTGCAGTAGCCTCAAGCCACATCTTATCTGTATTCTTCATCCCCCCACAACTAACTCCCACCAAGCATCACTCCTGCTGCTGCAATAGCAACACTGTTTAGAGCCATGAGATAAGCTGAAGGAAGTGGGAACAGCCGGCAAAAATAAGATGCAGCCCTGGTCTGATCTGCTGCCTGGCCACATAGACTGACCCACCTGAGGAAGCAGTGCTGGGGCTGAAGAGAGCTGCCACAGGCACTAGCGTCTCCTTGTTCGCTTTAAAGGGACTTTTCCATTTTACAGCACTCCTCCCTGCCTCCCCACCGAGAGGTTTGAAGTACTCACTGAGAAGAAAGGCTGGGATTTTGGAAACTGCTCGGCTTTTTCAGTGATCAGTGAGGCTGGTGGGTTAGAACTAGGGCGGGTGATTTTGTAAGTGTGAAATACCCAGAGTACAACAGTCCCACCCAAAACATACAGTCACTGTTTTTTCCAATACTACTGTCCAAGAGGACAACAGAAAACATTGCTGAAGGCTCAGATTTCCTGCTAAAATTATTTGTAAACATAACATGTTAGATCACACCGAAATCAGCAGAGAACAATGCATATATTTTAGCAATGTCCCACTATCTATTCACAAATACAGCCTCAAACAAAAAATTGAGATCAGAAGGATGTCACCTATTCAAACCTGCTGGAGGCAGTGATAAGTTCACATGTGGACCAGGTTTCTCAGAGGCTTGACTAGTCACACTTTGAACACATACATTGTCTCTGGACAAGGTGTTCCAGAAAGTATGCTGGGCTGCATTAAAAGAAGGGTATCCACCAGGTCAAGGGAGGCGATTCTCCCCATCTACTCCACTCTTGTGAGACCCCACCTGCAGTACTGCATTCGGCTCTGGGGCCCCCAACACAAGAGCGACAAGGACATTCTGAAGTGAGTCCAGGGGAGACAACAAAGATGCTCAGAGGGCTGGAGCACCTCTGCTACGGAGACAAGCTGAGAGAGCTGGGATTGTTCAGTCTGAAGAAGAGAAGGCTTCCAGGAGAGGGGCTTTTTACAAGGGCATGTAGTGACAGGACAAGCAGGAATGGCTTTAAACTGAAAGAGGGGAGATTTAGATTAAATATCAGAAAGAAATTCTTCACTGTGAGGGTGGTGAGGCACTGGAACAGGCTGCCTAGAAAAGTTTTTGATGCCCCATCCCTGGCAGTGTTCAAGGGCCAGGATGGATGGGTGTTCGAACAACCTGGTCTAGTGGAAGGTGTCCCTGCCTCTGTCAGGGATTGGAACTAGATGACTTTTAAGGTCCATTCCAACCAAAACTATTCTATGATATGACTCATTAAAATTATTCTATGATATGACCAATCAAAACTATTCTATGACATGACTAGTGAATGTATTTTCCCTTGTACCTCAGTAGAAGTCCCTCATGTTGCATTTTGTGATGATTGCCTCTTATCCTTTCAGCATGCACCCTTCAGAAAATTTTATTTCTGTTTTCACTGTAACCTCAATTTTGAGGGCAAAAAGATCCAATTAGATTCATTGTTAGACTTTTCTCCAGCCAAACCAACCTGAGTTCCTCTACCCATTCCATGATTATGCCACATACTGCAGCCCTATAATCTCCTGAGCAGGTCTTTGCCCTCCATTTATTAATAACTCTCCTGTGCTTGGCAGCACAGAAGAGGCCAGACATAGGCTTGTTAATGCTATGTGTCGGGAAACAAACCACATCCCTTTGCTTGGTGGCTAAGTTCTTCCTAATGTAACCCATTATGCAGTTTGCCAGCAAGGGCATGATGCCAACTCATGTCCATGTTTAACTAAACCACACAATACTTTTTACTACACTACACTATTTTCCTCGTCTTGTAATGCAGAATGATACACATCAGAAATGAAGAAAAGACCAGCATAAAAAACGTCTAGGTTAACAATGTAACAATGGGAGTCAAACTGTCTCCAATTCAAAATATTACGAATTTGTTCAAGAAACTTTCTACTTCTCTGCTTGTTCTTTAAACAGTGAGGATGCACAAAATGCAGAAGTCTTACATTATTCTGTTCTTCCATCATTATTTTTTGACAACTTTAAAGCCAGCATGAGAAAGGGAAGCATAATGGCATGTGAAAAGGCACATTTTGCAAGGTGAATGACAGGTCTGTAAGTGGACTGGGAAAGGGCTGGGCAGGGAGGTACCTTCTAAAAACCCTAATTCAATAGCTGTGGATGCTGGATGTTGGAAGAATCCAAAGAAAAAGGAAGCATATAAAGCAGCCAGTTTTATACATGCTGCTGCTCTCAGACACCATCCCGGATCACTAATCCAGTCAGGCAGTAATTTCTTACGGTCAGTGTGAAATTAAATAACCTTTCATTCCACTTCCATCACGTATAAAACAACTACTAGTTTCCACTTAGTTCTGACTCCAACATAATACTTCTCAAAATAATTTCTTCATTTTGCTGTCATCAGAACTATGACTTATCTTGTATTACAGTTCACCTCATTATAACTGCTATGCACAATTTGTGTTGTAATGCATTTATTTGCTGTACCCTTCCAAACACTAAATATATTGCATTTTTGTAGGCCTGAGAAGACACTGCCTAAACCAAGACAATTACACAGACACACTCATTCATCTCTTTCCTTCAATTTTTATGTGCCTAGGACAAATATGATGGAAGGTATGTGTTGCAGGCAGCTCAGCACCACACAGCTGCTCACTCCCTCCTCCTGCTGCTTGCAAATCTAAAACACATCATATGGGATGCTATGAAGAAAATTAACTCAATCTCAGCATTTTATGGCCATTTAAAAAGAAAAAAAAAAAAAAAAAAAAAAAAAAAAAAAAAAGAAAAAAAAAAGGAAGAGAACTAGCAGTGTGCAGACCACAGTTCCTGGAGGTTATTCATTTCTCCAGAGATAACCGAGACAAAGGTTTTCCAAATACTGTCTGGAAAAAAGGAAAAGTCAAACCACAATCAAAGAACTATTTTAGTCATCAGATAAGCCACAATGCCTTAGTTGAACACTCCAAGAGCCTCTTCTCTCTCATGGATTATGACTCTCCTCCCCCACTTTAAGAAAAGTGATATAAAACCCCCTAAAATAATTTTTAATCTGTATGCCTCACTGATTAGAAGCTTAGCTCCACTAAAAATTTAGTATCAAACTTCCAAAAGATTCATACAATGACAGTCAAACTGGAAGGCATTTAAAAAAACCCCAAAACCCCAAACCACAACAACCTTTTAAAAGGTTTCCAAAAACAAGTCTAAAAGTTATTTGAAAAACTGTCAAAAGACAAATTAATGACATCAAGGTGAAAGGAAGGCTCAGGGGAAGTGAGCACAACAAACGTCTGAACGTTATGCTTCTAGGTTGTCCAAAAATGAGAGCAGAGAAACAAGAAAAGCTGTGAGTGCTCTCACATCTGAAGACAAACATCAACAAAAATCTCATTACGTCTTTATAAAGGACACATAGTAAGCTATTTACATGCACATAGAAAAATGATTTTTTTGCAGATCAGTTTTTTTTTTAATGTAGGGCTAGATCTAGGATTTCCCACCAGCTTTCCCAGCTCCAGTTCAGTGCGGACTGCTTTATTTTTTCAAATGTTCTTTTCACTCCTTAGAGCATTATGTATGAGTCACTGCAATGGGAGTTTTGGAAACAGTGACTCGCATGAAAAAAAAAATAGGAAGAGGTATTTGGTGTAATTTTTTTTTTTATTTTTTTTTTTTTTTTTGCAAATTGGGTTTTTCCTTTTTGCAAAAGAGAGGAACATGATTAAAGGCATACAGAACATAACTGCATCCCTTTGGAAACATGCTTCTGTATTTTACAAAGCAAAAGGGAAAACTGGGAGAGGTCTTCATAGGTCTGTAAGACTGGTCAACTGGTAGAAGGGTTTGAGTTACAGCTGGCAATAAAACTCTGAATGTGAAAGTTGCACAATCTGCTTTCGTCCAGTCAAGAAGTTCAAGACTGGCAACTCCCTAAAACTCCCCATGAAATAATGTCTGAAGTACTAATTGACATTAAAAAAGTGGATTTGCTTCATTTCTAAAATGGAACATTATCATACTGAAAGAAGTTTGCCAATTCAAAGCCATGTCTATAAAAGTGACTTGCTCATCTAGACAAAAATCAGTGATGCACAAAAACTGAAAAGGGGAATAATTAAGTAGAATCCAGTAGTATTCTAACTACCCAAGGATGCAAAGGGAATTTAAAAAACCTTACACTCTCAGAATATACATGTTCATACCCAGCTGATTAAAGACAGATACTGAGCACAACAATATTCTGGTGTTCCAGAAAAAAACCTATGAAAACTGATACAGTTTAATATTTTAGTAACCTAGCAGGCCACTCCCTATGTAGCTCTATTTCTTCAGTCCATCTTTTACCCTCCTTAATTCTCAGCCACATCAACATCACTGCACTTCCCATGAAAGGTGAATACAATAGATGTTCTTCTACCGTAAGGAAGCATTCAAGGACATTTAACTAAGGATGAATCAATAGCTCTTAGAGCTCCCCTGATACAAGTTCTTCTATGCAAAAAGGCAGCATTTTCAATAGTGCCTCTGCCACAGATGCTCTGATTGAGACCACACAGCTATCAGTTTAGAGAGGATTTCAACATATTTAAAATATTCTGGTTGGTTTGCCTCAACTTACTGCAGCCACACTCCTAGTTTATTGAAGAAAAAAGGCCACCGGGGAGAAATGATACAGAACCTAGCATTTTCAATTGTTTGAATAAATAGGAGGGGGTTGTTTCAACTTATTCAGTTAGCTTTTAAAAAGGGGGAAAAAAAAAAAAAAAGAAAAAGAAGGAAAAGAGTTACAAGCTGCATTCACAGATTTCCTTATTAACTAGGCTCATGCTGGGAAGACGCCAAAATAACGCCTGTCCTCAGCCAAACTTCTGGTGTGATTCTGCTCTGCCAGCTAATAGAAGAGAGAAAAATCCCAAACATCTAGTATATTTTGGTTTGCTTTGAATCATTAGTGTGGGGGTCTTACTTACCAGGTTACAGTTCAGGGCATAGATGGAAAAGATGAAGGGCCACACCAAACTACTCAGTCATGCAACTATTTTTGTGCCACATGATAGAAAAAGTCTCCACAACACTCTTATGATCAAAAAACGGGAAGGCTTTTCAGTGTAGAGGATCAAACACAGACAAAAGGGAAAATCAACACATCCAACAATATATTTCTGAATAGATTTCACTCTAAATACCCACTAACTTTAGAATAAAATAAGCAGTAATTCCCACTGCACAGTTGGCTGACTGTCGAAAGGAGTCCATTAGACTGCACACCTTCCACTTCCACCACCTGTAGCACCCATCCACGCAGTCAGAAGTTCTAGCTACAGCAGGACCAGACGAAGAAGGGAAAGCAAAACCAAAAGCACACACAAATGGAAAAACACAGCTTCACAAAGGATGAAGATCTATGTACAACTGCCATCACTTCAGAAAATAAATAATTAAAACCCTTTTGTAATCATAACAATATTTTGCACATAAAAGACTATTTTAAGCTCCACATGCAACACTGCCTTCAAGTCATAATTTGCAAAACTTTCCATCAAAAAATTCCATCACAAGGCAATCACATCGAGTCAAATTAGGGTAGAAGTGGAATCAGGAGAAATCTTTTGTCAAATATGAGCAGTAGCATTTAAATCACCTGGCTCAAAACGTGGCTTGAAAAGGTGCTCAAAAGGTGCATTCGCTGTCACAGCGCCTGGGCAAAACTCTCTCTCCTGATTTGGCTTCTCTCAGCGTATTTCAGAGGCACTCCAAATGTGATGCAATGCATACTTATATACTTGGTAGCTCCTACAGTGACCTTTAAAACTTGCGTAAGCTCAGAACAGGGCATTTATGGGAACTATAGAAATGCAGAAATATAATTTCACACTAAGTTATAGAAAACTTTTGGTGTTTAAAAATACAGGTTTGTAAAAATAACAGATTGCTAAGTCACTGTAATTGTATGCTTTGTGCAACCCAAGTGAAAAACCATACTGTTGATGGTACTTGCCAGCAGCATTTCCAGAAAAACATCTAATTTATGTTCTTATGTTGATAGTTGCCCTCAATTTTAACACATACACTGACAACATTAAAGTGCACTATGGACCAATGCCATGTCTCCACAGTAGATTTGTTCTCTGTTAAATATTCTAGGGGAAACAAAACTTACTTGAACATACCTAAATCACATGTATCAGTGCTAAAGCTGTGTAAATTGTCTTGTACCAACCTAGAATAAGTTTTGGTAGACAGAAGTAACTGTTTTGTACCAAACCCACATTACTGCAGTGGCACCTCCAAAGAGCAAGCAATCCTACCATAACAACTACCACATCAGTCTATTTTTTGAAGTGTTCAACGTAAGACCTGATCAGAAGCTGCTTATGACCCAAGACAAAACTCCAAACAATTAAAAAAAACTTTGATGGTCTAAACAAGCAAGTATGGAATTATATGCATAATTTAGATCTATCTATGCTCTTTTTGTCAAAAAACCCCAATATAACTCTGAAGAGTAACTGAGGTGCAAGGGCCACACACAGCTTTGAAGAAATGAGCGTTCAGTAATTTTATCCTGCTGTGTACTGTACTCCCACCTACATCTGAGGAATAAAAAATAACATGTGCTTTGGTGTTGTTAATTTAAAAAAAGCAAAGCAACTTCCACCTTCACCTGCTTCCTAGATTTCACAGAATCTGTCAAGATAATTGATATGTGATGCACTGCTTATGGGCCTGCATCATCTTTTATCCAGCTTGCTTTTTCTAGCGTGCTTTCTCAGTTCCCAAGTAGGTCCTCAAGAGGGAACTCGAGGAGGAAATTGTATTGCCAGGGAGATACCTGCAATAAAACAGGTCAGTAGCATTAAGAAAAATCCCTTATCCCCACTCATTCCTGGTAAGGCAGAACAGGACTGTCGCTGGTACTTACATTTCTACTGTTACACAAGTACCTTAGTTTTCAATAGGTACCAGCAGACCGCAGTCATTAATATCAAATCAGCTCATTGAAAAAAATAAATAATAAAAATACGTAGCATTATCTTTGAGCCTCCAAATTACCTGACTGAGCTGAGAGGCAAAACAACTTCGGGGAGTAAAATCAACAGTTTTCTTCTGTCTTAGGATTGACAGTCCTGAGCCTTTCCATTGCTTATGGAAAAGCAACTGGCATGATCAAAACTAAAGAGGGCACATAATAAGGGAAACAAATCACAAAAATGTAAATTTGGAAACAGCTCAATATTCTGCTATTATGACAGAGTTTGACAGATTTTAGCATTCAAGTTCCGAGTGACTTGCATTAATCTATGTGACTGTCTCTCACTGATCGCAAAAAAATGATAAAACAACTTCTTGTTACCTAGTAATGAGTCTAAAAACTAACAATACTAACATATATGCTTATCTCTGCTGCTGTCTGAACTTAGGGGTGGAAGAAAGACACTGAGGAAGGTTAAGTTTCTCAACCATTTTTTAATGGTTGCTGTTAAGAGTTCCCTAGGCAAAAAGACCAACTAGCACTTCGTGTCTTCTTGGATTTTTGTAAAGATCCTGTCTACTTCACCACAGCAAAAGCATTCATCTAAGACAGTGACTTCAAGCTATTGCTGCATACTGCCATGGTCTGCAGACAATATCTCACAAGGTCATCGCATACAAAATTGTCTTAAGCTATGGAAACCCCCAGGTAACAAATTATATGGAGACCGCCTCTGCCCCTTGTCCTTCCTTTTTCTGTCCTATCTGTAAATATAAATAATTCCCATATTGAAATTCCTAACAGTGCAAGAATACTTATTTTCAGTTGAAATAACATGACTGCGCAGATGTTTGCCTAACAGAGGGGAACACCATAAATCCTGAGTTTTACACGTTTACCCACAGAGTACCTTGGTTAAAGCTAGATATCCACATATTTAGATATTTAGTCAGTATGGTACCCATCTAAGCATCCCATTTAATGAAGTGGTTCTGTTGTGATATCATCTTTCACTTTCAAAGGGAACTTGTCTGAGCTAATGGTGCTTCTGTCATCCTCTTTGGCCTTGCTGCACACATATCACTTAAACTCCTGCAGAGCAATGCAATCCTGCTGCAAGTGCTGTTTCAGCTTGTACTGCTTTACCCCCCCACTCACCTCCCCACCCCATCCTTGCTCCTTTTCTGATGTGCCTGCTCTCCCACAGCCTCCTGCTGTACATGTCCCTCCTCCTGAAGAAGTCGCAATCTTCTATAAGTGTTATAGTCGCATTTATACGCACCTGGACCAGACCAAGCGACCTCCTTTGCTTAGCAAAGTTCAGTGACCTTCATCAAAAGCAGAAACTACCAGAAGACCTGGGTCTGCTTCATGCCAGACCCAGCCTCTTAATGGGGATGCCATTGGTCAGCCAAAACTTGTAAATTTCTCTCTCTCTTTCGCCTTCAATGAGATTTAAAAGTACAAACAAGACAGTGAGAACATGGCCTGTACTTGACCTGTCTTACATGATGCCTCCTTAGGAAAGGTGCAGTACTTCTTGAATTCCTATGAGACAGGCAGTTTCACAATTAGACTCTGCCTGACTGAAAGCAAAGGAAAATAAAGATTCCGAGTGCTTCAGAACAAATTACTGTCAAAAATAGCAGCCTTTTATTGGGCTCATTTTTACTGGCATTCAGTGTTTGGGGAATATCGAACCAGCTATTAAACCTTCTGATTACCTTGTTGTCCAAGATGCAACTCTTACTCAGCTTTTACACATCCCATACTGTCACTCCTGGTACCATCATAGTTTATTGTCCCACGTGGCTCCAGGTCCCGTCTGTGGTTCAATAGTCATGCTACACTAAAAAAGCTTTGCCAGAGATTCACTTCACTCAAAGCATCCACTTAAGAGACGCCCGAGGACTTTGTAGAGGTAATCACAAGCAATGCACCTCTCCTTGTGGCTCTGGAAAGCACCATCTCATCAGAGATAGTAATTCAGGAGATGTAAAGTTGAATGACTCAGATATATATGTGAATGAATAGATATTTAAAGAAATCCTTGTTTAACTTTGTAACTTAAGGATAGTTTTAAAGCAGGCAAAAAAGCCTCTTATTGTTAAGATTGCAATAATTTTCTAGTAACACGTATTTTCTTAAACTGAATCATAAATGAAGCTGCACATTACCTAAGGTGATGTTGTATTTTACTCTCCTTTGTTTTAGGAACAGAAAGATGTTGGCACTAGTAGACTTTAAAATAAAAAACCCAAACCACATTTCTAGCTGCTAGCTGCAGAGTAACAGAAAAGTTAGAGGACCCTGGATAAGACAGAAGTATGATCAAGGGCCTCCTAGATCCTCTCCTTACAGAGAGTGCACCAAAGATGACAGGGTTTTAAACTCAGAACATCAAGAATCGATTACAAGTTTGTTAGAACTAACCAACACTTTCAGTAAAAGAAAGCCAAAATGATCAAGTGGAACAGAATATAAGAAAAACAGTATAAAAGCAAGTGTCTCCCTAAACACTGCATCTTTTCAGATGTGTTTGCTCCTTGTTAATTAGGTGGCATTCTGTGTTGCATCAAAGTCCCCTAGAACTCAGAGACCACAAGAGACCATACACCTTCCTTGCCTGCATTGATTCTGACTGGCTCTTCTTAATGGAACATGACACTAATTGAGAAAAGACAACTACTGTGCATCATACAAGACAATTCAGGTTAGATTAAGTACTTAAGACTGGTCTAATCAACCATCAGCTGACCCAGACACTACACCATTATGACTCTGCCATTAACTGCATTTCAAACACCCATAACTTTTCTTCTTCCTCTGCACAACTGACAAATTTCTACGCACTGCAGCCTACATTGTCATTTGTGTGTACATAGCATAGTATTTTGACTGCAAAATTCTGTAGAACATTATCCACAGTAGTTCATTCTCAGGGACTACAGTGGCTCAGAACTCCAAGCCAACAAAGAAGCACCTGTTTGGTGTGTTTACCCTCAAATGCACCATATGGGTTGCTATACCATAGATAAGCCTCAATACAAATTAAAAAAAAAAAATTAAAAATAATTAAAAAATGAATATGCCAGTTCACTCCATTTTGCATGAAGTAAGTCATTTAAAGTATTTTACTGCAATTCAGCTGTTCAGATCGCTGTTATGGTAACAGCCAAGCCCCATGAAAAAGAGTAAAAACCAGAAAAGCACCCAGCCCTGGGACACAGCTATTCTACTATGGCACTAGAGTTAAAAACTGTCCCAGGTAAGCAAAGCCCACCAAACAAGGACCCAAAGTGCAGTTTCTTGTCTACTCTCGAAAGCAGAGACTCTTAAGGACCCAATCACTTTTGATGTTCCTTCTTTTCTTGAAGCAACCCTTCACCAGAAGTCTTAGGAGATATCAAGTTGCATCTATTCACAGGAAGGACAACGCTTACTATTCAGAAAGTTAAACCTTGTTTGCTCTTCAGAAACTTAATGGAAATAATTCTTTTCCAATTTCTTAACCTGGAGGCAATCTATGGGGTTTGCTCTCACCTGTGCGAGAGGTTCAGCAAGGTGACTTGCTCCTTAAGCAGATGTGCCAGCTGCTGTAGGTATCACAGGAGGAGCAAAGCAGTAGATGGACTGATGCATTTCTAAACAAAAAGTGCAAGAAACTGGCTCCTAGGGACACAGCAAATCCCAGAAAAACTGTTTAAGCAGATGAAGGCTGTGGGAAGTCCTCCAAATGCTCAGAATTCTGGCTGGCTCTAATCAATATTAGCATCTCTCATTTCTGTAAACATTTGTTGTTATGTATTTTGTTCAAATGTTCTTCTGTTCTCTTTTTAATTTCTCAAATTTCTATTTCTGTTTACAGTGCTTTGATAAAGACATTGCTTACCCTATTTTAGAAGGGCAGAAGGTGGAAGTAAAATTCTTTTTCCAACTCTTTCTTCCAGACAAAAGCTGAATATCAGTAAATCCTTTTTGAAATATGCATTACGGAAACCGGTGGCAGAAAATTCTGGACTTCTTTCTGTCTCTCTCCTCCAAGTGATTATGAGTACCACATCTGTACAAGGCTATGTGATTTGAAGCAGTGCTATGCATTCAATTGGATTTTGAAAACAGTGCTGAATGGCTCACATAATACAATCTAGAAAACAGTCAAGTCATCAACAAAAAGGGGAAACATAACCCTGCCCTTCAACTTGCATAAAAGGGCTTCAGAGTCAAGTATCAGATGCTTTTCTCCATCTACTCTAAGCTTTTCCTGAGGCACACATACGGGTCATGTAATATAAAAAAAAACTCACAACCATAACATACAGTTTTCCAATGCAGCCTGATAAAACCAAAATCCATTTCTTGTTAATAGAAAAATAGACTTTCAAGTCAAGGCCAGCAAACTGGAGTGAAGATAATGGTATTTATTCTCACACATTTACAATAAAAATAATCAGAAGCATACTTGGGGTATAATAAATTGTTTCATAATAACTTCAATAACCAACACCTTGCTGGCCCATGAAGTTTTTCCCCAGGGTACAAGGAAAAGAGAGGAACATACCATAATTAGACAACTGCCCACAACTTTTCTCTCTAGAGGGACCTTATAAATGCTTGACTGGAAAAATTAGAAGCATTAAGAATGAAATGGACAATTGCTTAAAACATCATCTCCATCGGAGCTGACTGCAAGGTGAAATGGACAATTGCTTAAAACATCATCTCCATCGGAGCTGACTGCAAGGTGCAAAAGGGATTCCAGATATCAGGTCTCAATCGATGACTCTTGGACTATTTTGTCCCTTCTTCAGAAAAAGAAATGCATTGATTTTTCATTTGAGCTTCACTACCTTTCTTCATATTGTCAATTAAAGGCTATCAGAATAGCAGATATTCTGTTAGCAAAGTACATTAGTGTCCTGGTTTCAGTCAAGTAATCACAACAATTAGTAAAACTGTACTCACATGAGAAAGCATGTCCCATCTCTTAGCTTAATCAACCTCCTTCCTTGTAGATCCCTGAGACTATTAAACTTTGGAGATTAATAAAAATTAAGAGCAAGCGATCCTGACTACCTGAAATTAAATAAAGTGCTGCATTAATGTATTGTCAATTTAGTCTAAATCAATGTAGCTTAACAATTTCTACAGTAATATTCTACTACTGCCAGTGCACATGCTTTCAAGTGCCTGGCAAACAATTTCAACAGTTTTTTTCAATCAAATGGAAGAAGAAGAGAGAAAGCAGCCATGAGAATGAATCATTCCACTGCATTATTACCACGATCCATACTTCTATCACTAAGACCTTCTCTTTGGTACTGTCTCATTTCAATCCTGCACTCCGTGATCTTCAGCGGCATCGCCTTGTCTTTTGTGTCCAGCCACTGATCTCTTCTAGTCCTATACCTATACTCAAGGCATTGCTACAATTGCTAGGAACTTTCTCCCATAGCTCTTAATGGTTCAGCAACAACAAGCTATCTCTTCTCCATCTTAAAAACCTCTTCAATCTTTTTTTCCCCCAGGGAAGTTGTGCTCTCCAAGGTGAAAGGCTTAAAACACAGCATCGCTGAAGAGATACAGACAAGATTTGTTCTCATCACTACATTTCAACATTAGACGAAGCTTGTGACCTTTCTAGTTGAGTCACTGCACTTCCACTTTCTGTCTCACTTTAGGAATATCATTCATTTTATGCACGTTTGAATGAGATCTTAAAAATAGAACTCATGTTTATTCATACAGATATTTGAAATTCTTAAGGGCTTATCTTAGAAGTCCTCTGTCCAGCTTCATTTCCTTCCATAAAGGAAGAATTATGCTCCTTTTCCTGTGTAGTGGTGTTACATAGTGGACTACCCGGGGCAAGGCTTTTCACTTTACTAAGACCAAGCCCCTTTTAGGAGTGCTCTCTGTAGACTGAAGAAAGAAATAGATGAAGCCATTTCTTTTGGACTTAAACTATCAAAATTGAGGTAATAAAATTGTATGCTGTAGAGATAAGTAGATAAAAACAAGCACATGCTTTGAATTTAAGAACTAAGAGACCAAAGAGTTAAAATTTATAATCCATAAATTTGCTATTGAAAATATCCAACTTCAATTATGCTTCCCTCCAGAGGGGAAAAAGCCTCAGAAAGAAACAAAAATTACCATCAATCCTCATGTTCTGAATGACTGAGGACATCTTTTCTGGCCAGCTATGAACACTGCACTGGTTAAAGCCTGCAGAGGAACTTCATCCTTGTTTCTCAGTCATCTGAGAGAGATGGCTATTTAAAAATCATGCATTTGTTTTACATACGTCAGCAAGTAAATGACATTTACAATCCAATAAATCTATCACTGAAGAAAAAGCTTGATCAAGGGATGCGGGTTTCTGTGCTGTGTCTACCTCAATTTTTAGATACACATGTCAATCTCATTTCAGATTTCTTGCTGTTTATCTTGAAATACTATTACCATTCTCAAGCTTTACAACAGCCTATTTATGTCTTTTTTTAAACACATTTCACAATTTGATGAACATTACCATTTTGAAAGCTTTTTTAAAGCAGCCAGCTGAAGCCAAAAGCTGCATTGTATGAAAATTACACATACTGTCTAAAACCCGTTTCCAAAAGTTTCATCTGAGTTCCCAAAAGATTCCAGAAATTCAGAGTAGTATTTACATAATTACTTTGTGTACTGCTTGACTAGATAAATGAGGGGAAATCAATTGTTATGATCAGTTGTGTTCTCAATCTCATCTTTCCTTGACCCTTCACTCCTGTGTTTTTTCTATGTAGGATATTAAAGAGAATTTGTGTGGTATTTGCCAATAGATTAGTTATATTCTAGTGAATTGTTGAGGTGAGGTAAGGTAATTTCTTATCTGTTCTAAATTCTTTAAAAAACAATCAACACATACATGCATTTGAAGCATAAGAAGGAAAAAAGAACTGCAACGATACTAAACTAGTGAGAACCAATTAACTTGAACAGATAATTCAGTTTTAGTAAATTGATTACTCTTTTTGTGACAAATACAGCTAGTGACATTACTTGTTTTGCCATGAAGTAAACATGATGAATATCAAAACCTACTTCAAAGCTTTGCTTTAGAGGCCACATGCGTGATGTGTGAGCACAGCCAGGTTCTTTGCATCTTTTACGTAGACAGCAGGAGTAAGACAAGATAATCCACAAGCTTCTTGAAATGGACTCCATCAAACCTGTCTGCTCCCCAGTATGCTTTTAGCCTTGCACTTAGCTCCCCATTCTCCAAGTGACATCTTTTATTTCTAGCATGGAAGTTTCCATGTTCATGTTGAGACCACAGACACAGTGGAGAGGCAGACACGCCGCACTGTGGACCTCAAGAAACAGACTCCCTTAACATTTACTTTGTTAGTGCAGATGATCCACATTGGTGCCAGTAATCTAAACTGGAAGCTATCTGAGACTAATGTTCAAAACATTACTCTCAAAGCCATCTTTGGGAACAAACATCCTACTGCTTTCTTTTAATATGGTAGTAAGGATCAGTGCCTGGAACATCTTCCAAGGGGCCTGCCTACATCTGCCAGATCCAGAAGAGAGTTTTCATGTCATGTTTGTGTTCCCAGCTCAGGTACACTCTGGCTGGCATTTCTGACCACATGTCTAGAGAAGATGCAAATGAACATCATCCTTCCATCATCGTCCTGGGGAACGTGCACCAATTCCTTTGCAACTGAACGTAGCATTCTACTGTTTAAATTATTTGGCATACAGCACACATACAAAGAAAGAGGATCCTTCTTGTTTGCAAGAAGAGGAAGTCAGTGCTCTCAGCAACAGCTCTAACCACAGGATACTCTCACCACCCAAAAAGCATAGCAAGAGGCATTTCTCTGAAGCACTGTAATCTCTTCAATAACTCTTTGCTCCTTGTAAACATTTATGTTATGAAATCACAAGTCTTGATAATTCAAATTCTCCATGTAAAATTTTGGTTAAAATTTGATCTCAAAACAACAGCAAGCCTTTCATCAGGTTATACTTTCCGCAGTAACTACTGCTTCCATCGGGAGTCATTTCCACTAAAAATCCCTAAGAATGCATGGTCCTATTGAGCTGCTAATAACTGCATTTATAAAAACCATGCCCTTCACTTACTGCATCTAACACAGAAAAGATAATTAGCAAAGCATAGTTATGATCTATCCAATTCATTAAATGCATGTTTAAATGTGAACACAATTCAATGAATCAAGATCTTTATGTGCTGGCCTTGCACTTTGACTTCTGACAAAGACATCTATGTTAAACCCTGTCAGAAACCTCATATCAAAACCCCTCTGCAGTCCCTGAGAAAGACAGTCTATTGTCTCTAACACAGCAAAATCTGGCCAGCAGCTGGAGAAGGCAGAGTCAAT
Source organism: Myiopsitta monachus (assembly GCA_017639245.1). Lineage (NCBI taxonomy): Eukaryota > Metazoa > Chordata > Aves > Psittaciformes > Psittacidae > Myiopsitta > Myiopsitta monachus. The sequence continues at coordinate 77,756,935 of CM029917.1, read as the reverse complement.
AAGGTAGTTCATAGTGAAGTCCGGCTGGGGAAAAACTGCCTCCCAAGAGGGAGAACAGCAAAAGAAGAAAGATGTCAGTATTTCAATCTTCAGTATGAAAGAGAAGCTATGCGCATGAGCCCTCAAATACCAGAGAAGGATGAACTGGCCAACGTACCAGGACAGGACAGTAAATAAAACTGTTATATAGAAAACAGTTATATAGAAAATGGTAAGTAAAAGCAATACAGAAGAGCCTCTTTAGTAACAAACAAAACATTCACTGTGATTGTCAAGAAAGCCAGTATTATTGCTGTCATTAATCAGTTGCCTTTTGGGTTAAGGTCCTTTAAAAGTTCTTGCATACAAAGCGACAACAGCAAAACACAAAAGGAGCATGCTCTGTTTAAAGCTATCTTATGTGAGCTACCCAAATCAACATTTTCTCAATACATTAGCATATAATGTAGACTGGGACAAATCTTCCAAGTTATAATAAAAACAGAAATAAAACCAGATAGAGTCACCACCCTACTAAACAGTTCCAGTAAACTGAAACAGCCAAAAAAGCAAACCAAACAAAACCCAATGAGAAAACCCACTATTCCCCCTCCTTAAATTATAATTAAACAGTTTTACAGTTTTAAGTCTCATGGCAAACTAAAAATATCAGGGATAGTGATGAAGAAGTATCAATATGTTCGGTGATAAAATTGATCGCAATATCCAACTGGATATTAAAAGAAATCCCTTGCACCAACTAGAATAGACAAACAGGAGGACAAGTTAGGCAGAATGGTCATGCTGCCTGCTTCCCTCCCTCCTTGTAGGTGTTCAAGGTCAAGGTGTACAAATCCCCGACCAGCCTGTCTGACTGTATAGCTGACCCTGCTTAGAGTAGAAGTTGGACTAGGGACTTCCTCAGGTCCCTTTCAGCTTGAATAACCCCATGACCTTATGCAAGAAATTCGGAGAGCCTTTCTGACATCATCAAAGCTGGAACTTCTGACTCTGCAACTTGCTTCCTTTAAAAAAAAATATAAAAGCTTAAAAATAAGCTACTATGCAGTTTCCTGTTTTTAATGATTTTAACATCAATATGCAGAAACTCTGCATCTCTTTAGCAGAGAGCAGCTGAAATCCACAAGCAATAAGTCACTTCAGACACAGTATTTTACCTGGAAACAGAACATTTTCCTTCTGTTTAGTATGGCATTTCCAATTCTATAACTCTTGACAGCATGACAACTGTAGATTTGTAAAAGAAGTCAGATTTAGATAAGACATAGAAAAAAAAATAATCACTTGCCTACACTTCTGAGTAAAGGGACTCAAGGCTGACTTCCAAGGTTTATTTAAAAAGCAAAGTTTGGAAGACCTCTGAATGTCAATACCATGATGTATTACATTGATGTTTATCTTCCCAAGATTGCAGATACATAGTAAAACCTGAAGGTGATATTTTTCATCTCTGCTTTAAGAAGAACTGGGGAATACCAGGAATACAAATTGCAAGATGCACCTGGCTCCTACAGAAAATTAATGACTGTAGACAAGCTGCTTTTACTTTTTTGTCTTCACTAATTGGTTTTCGATTTAAACCTCTGTCTGACAGATGTTGGATTTTTTAAGCTGATGTTCCAGAGTAAGATGGATTCATTTCTACAACCAGTTTACTTTTCCCTTACACATTTTTGTCCTGTTTGTGTGCCAATACAAGCACCTTCACACCAGCATGAGGAGCTGGATCAAGGACTTCCCACAGCCAGCTGTGCAGCAAGCCAAATACTTTGGTACCCAGTATGCAGGGTGAACATCAGTGCTGAGCTAGTTCAGAACAGGAGCATGGGGAAAAAAAAAAAAGGAAAAAAAAAGCTGCTGGAAGCAACGGATAGCTGAAAACACTGAAGAAAGTGCCCTAGTAGTAAACCACACAGAACACAGCTGCCTCCCCAGGCCTTTAAAACCATTATTTGTACATAGGCATGCAGCAGAGAGACAAGGACCCTGCAGTTCTGCTTTCTCCAGGTGGTTTCTGGCCATCCTCAGGACCAGAACAAGTACCTGCATGGTGCCCAACTCAAGAGAGCATCTGCTGCTTTTATACCTTTAAAACAAAACAAAACAACACAAATAAACAAAGCTAAAACAAGAAAAATACCCCAGAGCACCTTACTCAACCTTTCTTCTCCCTTGGAGGAAATCCACTTGCTGTGCTAAGGAAAGGGAGGCATAAAGGCAAGCACACTTATGTCCCAACAGAATTTAGGGTCAGACATTCATGGTGAGCTTAAGAGCATCAGAAAAAAATATGCAGGCTTTCTTGTTTTTCCAAGACACCACACCACGCCCAGACCCCGTTTTAGAAATAATCCAAGTGTTCCTAGACAGGGAATGCCTGTAACAGTAAAACATGACTCTTTTGGGTGGTCTGGGCAATGGCTGCTGGTCCCCTTCCCAAGGCACCAAGGCCTGCTTTTCCAGTGTTTCTTGTGGTGTCAATGGCAATGCAGGAACACTGTTATGTTTAAACAAAAGGACATTTCTGTTAAATATTCTTAGCAGGATGAATCTCTCTTTCCTCTTCTCAACCAAAGCTACAAAAAGATTATTTTCTCTGTTAGCGCAGAATTAAGGAGGACAGCTACATGTTCTTAATGGGAGGAGAGGGAAGATGCGCATAACCAGTGGTTGCCTTGACCTAGGTGAGGACACTTCTTCCAAGAAAGCTCCAAGCCTCAAGAGAGTTGTCATTAAAAATACATAAAAATGGTGACTCTTCACAGCATGGTCATTTGAGCATGTATTTCTAAATCTCCAGTACTACCCTTTCCTTAGAAAATGCACACAATTTTCAGGCAAAGCTCCCTTCCACATAAGTATTTTCTCACTCTTGTATCCAATCTTTTATGCCAGTATTGCTAGATAAGAAAAGGTGTTAGCGAGTGTGCCAGTCTAGCACTGGCCACATTTCTTCAGTCTATAGACAAAATAAATCAAAGTAAGTAAAGAAACCAAAATTTTAAAAGCAAAAACGTATGAAAGAAAATGAACATCACAGAGGTTAACATGCATTGGGATAATATCATCAATGGTTACAGAACATTAGAATTGCCAGAACTAGTCCTTTTCATTACATTTAAAGATTCTTTGAGCTCTACAGCTGATACAGTATAAATCGGCTAGGCAACATTAAGGTCTGACAAAATTAACAAAGGCATACAGGGGAGAAAATAGACTTCCTGCAGGAAAGCTGTTGGGGTTTGGTGTTAGACTATGAATAGACTCCCTAAATATACACTGCTGGAAAGTTTCCATTCGTAAAGCCAAAGTGACTTACAGAAAGCCAGCTACATAGAGGAATATTTAAGAGTTCAGCTATAAGACAATGATTCTATATCTGAGACCTTAAATTCCTCATTAGTAAAACTGGGCTTAAAAATAAACACCCATACATTTTAATAAATGCGTAAAAAGTATAGTGCTCTAGACTTAGGAAATCTCAGGTTTGAGAATGAAAAGAGGACAATAAAATACAATTATATGCAAAAGCTTTCTTACCAATGAACACTAAGGCATCACTGTCAAGATTATTCAGTTAAGTTATTAAAATGTATTTTTGAAGCATCAACCTAGAAGGTATAATGAATTGTAAACATTATGCCTTTGGTAATAATAAGTAGTACATTATGGTTATAAGATAAACCAAATTCACAGATATTTCTGCCTGTTTCTTAGAAATTGACAGCTATGAAACACTGCTGAAAATTAGGATTGCTGGGATTAGACAGCAAACTGTATTTTGACAAGTCATCACTATAGACTAAATTCTTGCAAATACCATGCAAGATAAAACCTGTTCAGAAACCTGTTCAAGCCGCCCCTCCTTTGCGGCAAAGATAAATGGCCAAGTCCATCAGTGAAAACTTTAGTGCTTAGCATTTGAGGCTGTAAAGACTTCTTTAATCATAGACAAGAACTGTAGAATTTAAAATTAAAGAGGTTGGGTTTTTTTTCCCCCATAAAACTGTAGCATTTTATATCCTGTGACAAACCTGTTAGAAGATAGATTGCCCAAGCTATTACAGAGGATAAAGTCAAGAAAAGTAGTCTGATCATTTTTCTTTCTTCCTTACTTCCAGATATCCATATCACTTAATACCTTACTGCAATGCAAGAAAACTCTTAAGCTGTTGAACAGTGGTTTGTGAGAATAAGCCTAATTAACTCCTCAAATTCCCACAAAGAGTGAACAAGGAACTTTAAGTGAGGTATTCATCCTTCAACTTAGGATAACACTCAAATAAGAATCTGGAATAACAAAGATCAATGCACCTCATTACAGTAACATGGATTTTCGCTGGCCGTACCTTCACCACCTGATGTAAAGATACAGGACTGATAAAAAATTCATTTTAAAGAAGAAAAAAAAAAAAAAGAAAAATAAAAAAAATATGTTATCGTTTCCAGTAGATACAAAAATTATGTTACGACCTGAAAATCAGTCTCACATGCCTTACTGTAAGCCCAGCAGTGTCTCTGTTCTTAGCTTAACAGCAAAACCATAACGAGGTACCTCTGATTACCTGCAGTCCCCACACACATTTCACCACACAAATATATGTGAGTCAGACTGGGTTTAGAAATTATATACCCCTGGGAAATATTGCTAAAACAAACACCCTCCAAAGAGGCACGAGGCATCTCTCAACCACAAGATCTAGGCATATAGGAATCACAGAAAGGGGACGTAGGACAGATGAAGTGTGCTCAAGGACAGCAGATTTCAAAGAATTCTAATTATTTTTAAAGTAGGCCAACCCCCAGGACATATCCATTTCATCCAGAAAAATTAATCCAGCCTGCTCCCTGCCATCTTCTTTTCCCAAGGCCCCTAAGGCATACAAAAAGATTAAAGGCTACATGAACTATCCTGGCAGTCTGCTCCCTTTTATCACAACAGCTTGACAACTCCCCTGTCATCACCAGCCTTGGTAGAAGATAATAATGGGAGCAAAACTTGTTAACTCCAAGAGGTGACTGATATGACTATTCATGGAAAGGGTAAGTCTGCTATCTAATACTGCAACTCTAACTCACAGAGATTCCTCCCCCTGTCTCTATGAAATCATGGCAATGATAATGACATTTGAGACACATACTCACTGCTGTATATGAGCGCTCAAGGCTCTCATCATACATTGCCAAAGCTGGGCAAGAGTAATCATTTGCTCCAGATTTGATATGAAAGTCTTCTCCCAGTCTGGATTCCACTGTCATGGATAGCTGTTCTTGAGGCTGTTTCTTCTGCTGGTGTCTCTGAAGGAGGAGCTCACACCTGAACCCTCTCAAAGAGCTTCACAGCCTCACTGTCAAGCCAACATTTTTTGGCCTCCCTTAGACTAACCTGTCTTCTACTGTTGATATCACTAAAAAATAAGCAAGTGTTCAAGACAAATAGATTGGCATTGGAAAACACAGAGAGGGACAGAAAACACGAGGAGTCTTCAACCCTTAGACACTGAGATCATACAAATGCATACCAGAAGCTAATCTGCTGTCTTACTTCAGATACCCAAGGCTGAAATACATCCCCAGAGAATACTCAAGACCACTTTACACACTCAGTAAATCTCACACCGTATGCTGATATTCCATTGAGTGGAATATCAGTATTTTGAGCTCAGGATCTCCAAAAAGCGATACAACATGCTGGAGAAGATTCTTTTCCATCACCAGCAGGAGACCCATTCTTCTGAACGTGAGAGCTGCTGGCCTAAGAGCGTTCTGGTCAGAGGCAGGTGACAGAGACACTCAGTAAAATCTCATACTCCATCAAAAGAAGAAAACAACAACAAAACTCACCTCCCACCCTTTTCCATCTCTGCAGGTGATACTTTTTTAAGCTAATCACTAGTGAAGGTCTTGGTTCTGTGGAGGAGGAATATATTTCATAGAGGGGATGGAAATGTGGAACAGGTGAGAAAACCCCAGCATATTTCATAGCTGCTGTTCAAAGCTTCTCAGAGGCTTTGGTATGTTAAATTATACTTGTGGGAGATGGATTAGCAGAGCTAGAGCAGGTGAAGCAGTCTAAGGTGCATGATAAATGCATCACTGACACATGCATAGCTTTTACAAGACATATATTATGAGCCTTGAAGAGCTGACTTGAAGGGCTCATTTAAGTGAGAGTGTAGCAAATCTTGTTTCAAGACTAAAGCATGCAGGGAACAATTTATTTTCCTTGAAGAACACATTATCTCAATATCATCTTTCTTGGTCTTCCCTCCTCAATAGATATGTCATGAGAAAACTTGTGACATTACCATCTCAGATGCTTTTAAGAGGTAGCTTGGTTACTTTTTTGGGTTTGCTTCAAATAGTTGCAGGTGAGGCATTTTCTACAGCCAACTTAACATAATGAATACCTTTTTCTTAGACATATCTAGAATTCTTATTAACTAGCTCAAAACAAGGTCATTGCTTAATTATCACAAATCCATAAAGGTAGGAACTGAGAACTAAAATGGGGTGCTGTTATGCTTCTGCCCTATTGAAATGCTATCCTATTGAAATCCTTGGTTTTTTTCAGACACCCTTTGTCATGGGTTCAGCAGCAGCAGTCGTTTTTTCTCCTTCTTGGTAGCTGGTGCAGCGCTGTGGTTTTGATTTTGGGCCTGGGAATAGCGCTGATAACACCAGTGTTTTCAGTTACTGCTTGGCAGTGTTTTGTCTGGCCAAGGACTTTCTGAGCCTCATGCTATGCCAGGGAGGAGGGGAAGCCTGGAGGAAGCAGAGACAGGACACCTGAGCCAAACTGACCAAAGAGGTTATTCCATACCACAGCACATCATGTCCAGGATGTGAAGACAGAGAGCAGAGACCCGGAAGGGGGTGGTGGTGGTGGACTGGGGGTGCACTGCATGGTCAGGTTTTTGGTACTGGGGGGTTCGCTGCTGGGGGGTGCACTGTCTGGGTCAGGCTTGGTGAGCAGTTGTATTCTTTTTCCTTGTATTTCTCTTGAATTATTATTGATGGTAGCAGTAGTGATTTCTGTTATACCTTAGTTACTAAACTGTTCTTATCTCAACCCATGCGAGTTGAATTCTTTTGACTCTCCTCCCCATCCCCCTGGGACTGGGGGAAGAAAGAGGGGGAGTGAGTGAGTAAAACTGTGTGGGTGGGGGGCTTAAACCACGACACCCTTAAAAAGGAAATCTTTCACTACAGGTTAAAAAACAAAGAAAATTTTAATTCCCAAGTTGTGACAAAAAATATTCAAAAGGCTATATGCAATAGCACTGAAAATACTGTATTTTTATAAAGCACACTATTTAACATAATGCTTTCTGCTTATTGATAAAATCAGCTGCATTCACCTAAGTGATTACAGTTCTTTCTGAGCCATTTTCACTGCCCATTTTTTAGAAGACAACAAAACAAGTACGAAACTTTGTGAGCTAAGCACCATCTGCTTATGCTTTAATTTCATTAACAGTTAGATTTTGAGACCTTCAACTGTAAAGAAAGTTTCCAAATGTAAACAGCATGTAAACCAGTATACCGTTTTTACCTTATACCTTCCTACAGTTCTTTCCTGCTGCTCGGTGGTTTACTGCACATCAGTGCCAACTGCTGCCGTTTGCAACTGAATGTTCCACAAGGAAATAAAAGAAAAATAAGCTGCACCTCAGGAAAGCCAGAGCAATATAAAAAACATTACTGGAGTCAGCAGTTAGAATGATGGATTCAAGGAGACATGGTAAGAGAGAAACTTAAAAGAAATACAAACCATCATAGTGCAGCAAACAATTAGTTTACTATAAAAGAGGGAAAAAAAAAGACAATTTGTTCCAGAGTTGCAAGAAAGCATGTTCATGCATGTAGAAGCATGCTTAATTCCTGCTTAATACAATCCTTTTTTAGGCATCAACTCCTCATTACAAAAAGAAGATATTTTTGGTTTAGTAGCAATGTATGTATACAGCCTGGTAAGAATAATATTTTTATTCCCATGTGAGAAGTCAATGCATTTGCAGAATATAGGAATTTTGTGCTACAAAATGCATCCCTGGGAAAGCACCAACCTATTTCAAAACTAGCTTGCATTAAGCAAAAGAATTTGTTTTTTCAGATTCCAGACCTTAGAAATTTGATATTCCAGTGAATAAGCAAACATTTCAAAACTATTCTGTCCCAAGCAGGGGGAACACGATAAGGATATTTGTTTGAAAAACAAAGGTAGAATTCAAGCGCTAGCCTTCTCTATATCTTTTCACAATTATTAACAACAAAAAAACCCTTTTCTACAAAACCACACTTTCCTAGCAAGCTCCTTCAAAGAAATTACAATTAAACTGATAAATCCCAACCTAGAAATCTGCTATAAAGCAGAACTTTAACCTTTGGTTTAAGTTCACATAAATTTACTGAGTTTAATTCTCCTCCTCCCTCCCCAACTTGTATTAGGTGAAAGGCAAGAAAAATTGCCCTAAATTCAAGCCTAACAGTATCACAGGTTTCAAAGACATGCATGCCGCTGTCTTCTTATTGCTCGTCTTTGTTGGACCATCCCTGGAAACATCTTCCTTACTGAACACATTACCTTGGCATTGCTATTAATCATGGGGTGGGGGAGGGGGGGGAGGAGGAAAAGGGGAAGGAGCAGAAACCTCACTCACCTAAGCAGCATTTAGATCTAAAGATCTAAATCTAGAGCATTGTGGGGTTAAGGTGGACTGCTGAAGGCAGATTCAAACAAGATAAATTTCCTTTAATTTACAAAAGGATTAAAGAAAACTGATGGAGGAGGCAGCCTTTTAAGCAGCACGTTGCTATTTTTAAACTAATCTTTCACAGTAGATGTTTGTTTTCCATACTTATGGAGGAAATCTAGTAATTAAATGTAACTGTTACCAGAGTTGGAATCCTTCTCTCAGATCATGTGGCCTAGTTTCTGTAAAAAGCATCTCCCCCCACCCCCCAAGGTAGAAGTCAAACCTATTAATGTAACAGCTTATCCTGCCCTATTTCAACTTGGCAGTCTCCCATAATGCTGATTTAATATCCAACAAAAATAGGAAAAAGATACTGTCATTTTTCATTAGGGAGCGTCATCTCAATACAAGCAATTTTAACTCTGCTGAGCTTCGGGTGAGGGAAGGTGCATGCTGTTTGGCCATGTGGCGAAAAAGCCCATGTATATACTTCTGCATATGACATGCCTTCTCACAGGGCTGGCAGCCTGATGGCCCACTGAGCTGCTTCTGAGAACTAAATTAACCAGCACCAGAATTAGTACTATGTCAGTTTAGCCATCATATTTTAATTCACCTCCTTTTAAAATAAAGCTAACTATTACCTAGATTTTTATTTTAAAAAGTAATTTCATTACATGCTATTTTTAATGCCCCATTGGGCTGGCCACTAAGCAGCACAAATCACTTCTGTTGTTGTTGGCTTTTTTAAACAAATAACAACCTGCCCAACTAGTTGTGTTGATCCTTCCTGATTTCTGTGGTCATACTGTGTTTTCTCCACTAGGTACTGCAACAGGGGAATAGTTTTACCTGTGCGATCCCCCAAACAGACACAATTACTAAGATCTTGTTGCATAATCTCGTCCAAGAGTGCTGAGGATCCTGCCCTAGGTTCTCTGGGTGGTCTATATCTCCTTCTCCTGCAATGGGATTTGTGAAAAGCAAACACCAGCCTTAACATAAGATCGTTGATTTTTCAGCTATTCAATTCTCCTACATTACTCACAAATGTTAACACTTGGGGCTAGAATAGGACAAAGGAATCTTGTCACAGACATTGCAAAACTGCTCTCTCTAGAGGAGCAGACATTTACATAATTAATAGTCTAAAGATAACACTGAGTTCTTTACCTAACTTATTACAGGGGATCTTAATTACAAGTGAGTTCAGGAAAGTTTTAATACAATCTATGTATGTGTATATAAATTGTGGGAATTATGTAGGCTTTTTTTTTCCTATTTATTCACATTATTTTTAGTGTGGTCATTTATTTGCAAAGTAACCGGAAGTATTTGTCAAATGATTTCACTTTTAATATGACAGGGATTAGGTTCTTTATACTCTCCCAAGGGTGAAAGAATATTTTTACAAGCTTTTCAAGACCAATTGAGATGAAAGCACACATTAAAAAAAATAGCATTTAATATCTCAAAACATTTTGCCTATTACTCTCACTAGCAACAGCTAAAGATTAAAGTAATAAACAGAGGTGGTGGAGGAAATGATGCTCAGTTCCTATAATGGCTATAGCAAGCTCACTTCCTCCTTGCATGCAGATTTCAAACCAAACTCATTGAACCTGCCATGGTGTTAATTTCTGACACTGTCACACAAGTAGTAGTGATTTATCACATCTTTGACTGAAGAAGGCGGCATGCTTATATCTAGCCCTGCACCTGTAGGGAGCTTTTCACACCCAGATGATGAATGACTGTGTTGAGGTTGCAGGTAATGCTGGCGTGCCAGAACTGACCTGGTGCTGCCAGTGTTAGGTCTCACCTAATTATAGAGAGGCAAACCAGTAAAAAAAAAAAAAGTGACTAACATACAGATAACTACAGGAAGCAATTGGAGAGAGAGATTATTTTGCTATTTCATCACGTGTGTACTACAATGCATCACATTTTTACCAAACTCACACAACTCAAATCCCTTCACTGCTGAACACTGCTCTCCCTATTACATCAGATTTATAATCGTGTTCTAATTCCCACCTTTCATCCAGTAATGATATCAACTTCAAATTCCTGCATCTTGGTTTCTTTTCTAAGCACATTTGTCCTTACTCCTTAAGGGAAGGTGCAGAATTTGCACTGGGGCTTGCCTCGCAAAGAATCTAATTTAAACCACAGTAACACTTCAAGTTCAGTCTACAACTTGTCATTAAGTTCTCAGTGATGATCCAGCCAAGGCATACAGGATATTAGTGGTCTCTAAAGGAAGGGAGAAGGGGTGTCACCAGAAAGCTCAGAAAATGTCCATTCACCTTTTATTGCTTTTTTTTAATTCTAACTTCTCCATCTCCACACTATAAATTCTTCACCTTCTAGTGGCCATGTGGGAGTTGTAATGTTTAAACTTGGTTGTTGGTGAGGGCCGACAGCCCCAGCTGCAAGTCCATCATCTCGTTTCCTGAACCAGAGGGACATGCCAGAATCACCACCTGCACCAGAGTCCTCAGCAGAGCTTCCCTTCCTCATCCAAGGATAACCCTCACCGTGGCATGGCTTTCGTGACATCTGGCAGCCAGGAGAGCTAACCAGGAGACGAGGGTATACATGTCTAAGGGTGGGAGACTGTGGTCTTGAAAGCTCCTGTTAAGTTACAGACAACTGAGTGCACACCTGGCATAGGAGATGTCCGTGCTTCCAGGAGTGGCAAGAGGAAGAAGAGAGCTGTCCAATTACTTATGCACACACAAAGCAGCCCTGGGAACCCAGTCCAGAAAACCAGAGAGCTGTTGATAAACAAATACTCCCTGAACAAAGGGCCATTTAGAACATGTCACTTACAGACACAGAAAATTAAACACCTTCAATATGTGGCAAGGCAAGTTAACAGTTGGTGGCTCAGATGCAGTGGCTATGAGCTAGCTAAAGTTGGGAAATACCACAAATCCTGTAGTGCTTCATATCTGAAGCACCAGGTTCCTGGATACGAGGCCAGACAGCCCATGCCAAGATTTCTGGGAGTGGTCCTTGATGCACGTGAGAAAAGAGCAGAACAGAGAACTTATCTTGTGGACTTTGCAATCTCATCACCACATTTCTGACTTGTGCAAGGTCAACCACACACTTCCAGCAAATCTTTTGCTATTGCCATAGGCTCCAGAATGGGACTAGGAACATCCTTCATATGGACAAATGAATCGGGTAATTTGTGTCAGCTTCTTGGAGCACTGCCAGTGAACATTAGAGGAAGTGAGAGACCACTGTTAGTAGTACTGCTGCATAGACTATGAACAAGCAAAGCTGTACTTCCAACTTCACCTCAGGTAGGTTTAACAGATACTAAAAAAGCCCCAAACAAACAACAAAAACAAAACCCCAAAACCAACCAACCAAAAAAACCCAAACAAACATAAGTCAAAACCACTAACTTCAACTGTACATAGCTTTGAAGCTTTGGAATATTAATTTGGTCAGATTTGGATAGTTAAAGTTGACCCATACTACACTTACTTCTCCAATTACACTGTTTTCAACCTTCAGTTACAAGTCTTTCTTTACTGTTTCAGTCCACTGGTTCTGCCTGCTGTACTACCCACTCCTTGGTGATGTCAGCTTTTAAGGCTGTACCTCTGAGGCTGATCATTAGCGACACATCTCACTAGAGACTAACAAGCACTAATAGCTGGGATCCCTACAGCAATCTTCTTATGATGAACACCTTCAAGCCTAAGTCCAAAACTGTGACACTTGGACCCAGAAGATCAGAAAGTATCAGAAAACATCCCAAAGACCCCACAACACACACATAATAAAACAGATCAATGATTCTACTTAATCTTTTTTCACAGCCATAAACAAGAGTGTCCTGGCTTAAATCTTTGGTACCCTTATAATTCTTACTACTATATAGCAGATGTCCTTGTTAAAGACTCTGAGAACAGACCTTAATATGTTTCCATTGTTTCTATTTGGTTTAGGTTGGAAATTAAAAGTTCTTTAGGGTATTATTTTATTCTGTATGGATGTTTCTGAAAATGATAATTTTTTATTTATTAATGCTAATTTCTGATAATGACAATTTATTAGAAATGGTAATTTCTAATAAATACTTAGGCTCTCCATCCAGATCCTGCAAGCACTTTTTCCTCAAATAGTGCCTTCCAGAAACAAAGCTCCACAGCAGAGTTACCTGGAGAAGACCTTTGTCCCCCCCAACTTCTGAACATGCTTTCAATGAGCACACACACCTGTGGTAGTCTTCAGTCAGGGAGAAAGGTCTTATCTCCAACTGTCTGTATTACTGTTATCACCTACCTGTTCTCTCACTTCCTCCCTCAACAGCCACTTTTTCACTTTCACTTTTTCTTTTAAAAGCTTTCTGTATATTAATCATCTTTCATCTCCAATAGATCTCTGGAATATTTTAAGGTTATTAGAAAATCATAATGCAATATTTGAACGGAGAATATGCTTTTTTAAAGTACATAGTTATAACACTACTACAAGATCTTCAGAATTACTTATTCCTGCCTGCTGCTGTAAGCAGAAAAAGATTCAAAGTTATAAACATAAAAAAGAACAACATGGCAGAACTTTTATCTTTGTGTCTTTAATGCCTGTCCTAGGTTCAGCAGTAGCAGTCATTTTTCTCCTTCTTAGTAGCTGGTGCAGTGCTGTGTTTCTGACTTTCAGCCTGGGAACAGTGCTGATGACACCGATGGTTTTAGTTGCTGCTCAGTAGTGTTTACTCTGAACAAGGACTTTCTGAGTCTAATGCTCTGCCAGGGAGGAAGGGAAGCCGGGAGGAAGCAGAGACAGGACACCTGACCCAAACTAACTAAAAAGGTATTCCATACCACAGCACGTCATGCCCACTATATAAACTGGGGGCAGTTAACCGGAAGGGTTAGATCACTGCTCAGGTCGGGCTGGGTTTCGGTCGGTGGGTGGTGAAGTATTCTCTTCCTTTGTTATTTCCCTTATCATTATTATTATTGGCGGCAGCAGTAGTGGTTTTGTGTTATTCCTCAGTTACTGGACTGTTCTTATCTCAGCCTGTGGGAGTTACATTCTTTCGATTCTCCTCCCCATCCCTCCGGGAGCAGAGGGGAGGAAGAAGGGGAGTGAGAGAGCGGCTGCATGGTTCTGAGCTACAGCTGGGCTTAAACCACGACAATGACTCAGCGTTGTTAAAAAGTGGCCAGGGTTACAGTGCAGAGAGGGAAAAGGCACTGCCCGAGGTTAGCTATAAATAGTTAAATTCTATTTTAATCTGGTTTGAGGGAGAATTCTATGTCTCTGGGCTAGCGCTTTCAGAGCAAGCAAAGGGAGGAGGGCGTCGTACCAGAAGAATTACTCTGTTATCTTTAGCTTAACGAACTTTCAGGCAACGAGCAAGAGAGCAAACAGGCACATGTGTGTGACTGAACATAGTGTGCGCCAGGGCGTTTCAGAGAAGCAGTTACAATTAAACTCCCAGTTCCAACGCACTGATACTGCACCACCACAGTGAGCCTCTCCAGGTGTTGCAAGGAGCATACCCTGAGACACAAGCCCATGCCATGGGGATCGCACTGCCCTGCCTAGCAGGATGCAGGATATGTAGGCCCTAACCTCTGGACATACTCCTGGGCTCTGGCAGCTCCTCAGAAATACGCTGGAGCACTGCCAGTACCAAGCCTGCTCGCCAATGCTTAACTAGGACTCCTCACCTGAGCAGCTTCTGAGGAGGAAAGGAGTCCAAACCACGACATGAATTTAGCAATAACAGTACTTTTTCCCAGAAAATGAGCAAGCAGCATGTGTTACCCTCTCTCATATATATCATGATGACAAGTAAACAGCTGATCTAGCTAATGAACCAGATATTCTGTTTAGATTTCATCTTTGACAGTGTTTACTTAATATAATTATATTTGTTCCCAACAAACACTGAATTATTTCCTGAAGTGGCTGGTTTGGCTATTTCCTCCTCCAGCCAAGGCAAGGGTAATCAAGGCAGCATACTGCTTTATCAGGGGTTGGACTGTAAAAACCTCTTATGACTCCTTTACTGCAACACACAACAGCTAGAGAAGATTTCCAAATTAGACCTCTCATGCGAATGGAGGTTGTTACAAGGGTTCAGCTCAAAAGCCTTTGAGTGAATGCTTTCAGGCTTGTGAGAAAGGACAGCATGATTCATTACAGCACCTGAATAAGTTGACACAGCGCACACACTGTATGACTGCAGTATTTCACTTGTCACCCCAGAATAATCACCTGAAGATGGTCACTGCCCTACACAGTAACACAACCAGACCTCCTTTTTCTTTCTTCCCAGAGGATGTCATTTTACAGGTCTGTTACCCCTTCCTAAGCATGAAAAGCAATTCAACCAGATTTGCTGCAAAATGTTTACTGCCTGATTTTTTTTGGGGAGGTACGCAAATAAACTTCCTGATTCTTTTTTTTCTGTACCCGGGAAAGCCTATGTTGTGTCTAGAAGAACAGATTACAGAAACTTCACCACTTAATAAACTGTGTATCTCCAATATGGCCTATTATCAGCAGTAACTGCCAAGGCACAGCAAACTATAACAGCTTCAGAAGACAGAGCATCTGCTGAAGGAGTCCAAAGTAATTTCCAGTTTTCAAAAGCAAGAATTCAGTCAGCTCACTTGCCTTCCACAATTATTCAAAACAGCCCACTAGGGAGGGCCAAGATCATTACTGAACACATCACAAAAGATCAAATGAATCTTCACTATTCTTACTTCTAACAGATCTCCTTAAGCCCAGTTATGTTCCACAGCTCTAAAACATCCGGTGAAATGGGTAGAGCACTTTGACTCCTTCTAAGACCCTGGTGGTGTAGGGTCAGATTATTCTCACCTGACTAACATATGGCCTGGCAAGGCTCTCTCTACAGACCTGTTTGCTGACCTCCTGAAGCATTTCTAAAGCTACTGCCTCTTTCGGCCGACACACTGCCCACCCCACGCCTCACGGGTCCCCCCATTTCAGAGATCTACACTGCCAGCACCATCAACCCGACGCCTTGGGGCTGTTCTTCAGTTACCCGACCTGCTGCTTCTCCTCGGCAAACGTGCCGTTGGGTTACTAAAACGCCAGAAAGCCTATCCGTGGGGGCGGGGTGGATGTGAGGGAGGAACACCTGCACCCTTTGTTGAAGCCCGAGGGGAAAACCTTTGCAGGATGCTTTCACCGCGCACACCAGCGCGGTTATTTTTGTGGTGGAAAACCCCCAAAGGCGGCGCGGGCTCACGCGGTTTGGGTGGGCAGGGCACGGCCAGCGGGGAGGTCCCGGGGAAGGGCCCCGTCGGGGCACTGCCCACACCACCACGCCGGCGGCGGACACCCGCGGCGAGGTCCCGGCCTTACCCCGGCTGCCGGCGGAGCTGCGGAGGGAGCCAGACACCCGCCAGGGCCCATCGGAGAGCAGCGGCCCCGGTCCTTTCCGCGGCCCGGCGAAGGCAGCATTAACGGCGGCGCCCGGGCAGAGACGCCGGATCCGGGGGACAGCTGGGGCCGGCCCCGCCGCTCCGCGCTGCTCTCGGGCCTGCAGCGCCGCAGGCCTCAGCCCTAGGCAGCCCCCCCTCCCCCCGGCCCGCTCGCAGCCGCCGCCGGTCACATCCCGGGAGGCGGCCCCGCCACCCGCTCTGTCCCGCCCGCCCCTCCTCCCGGCGCGGCCGCACACTCACCCGCTTCTGTCCCGGGGGAACCGGCTCCTCGGTGCGGGGCGACAGCGAGGACCAGAGCAGCAGTAGCCCCAAAAAGCTGCCCGCCAGCAGCACGGCGCGCAGCAGGAAGCCCAGCTTCAGCCGCATCCTCCCGCCCGCCCTCTCCCTCCCGCCGCCGCGCACGCAGCGCCCGGCCCCGCGCACCGGCGGGCTTCCGCCCCCCGCGGCCCCACCGCCACCTCCTCCTCCTCTCCCTCTCCCCCTTCTCCCCCAGCCGCCGCTGCTCTCCGGCAGCCGCCCGCCTGCGGAGGCTCCCCCCCACCGTCGCACGTACAAACTTTCTGCGATTTTTCTCTTCTTTCTTTCTCCCCGCTTTTCCTCCCTCCCTCCCTCTCTCTCCCTGCTCCTCGGTAGGCTTCCCCACTGCGGGCTGCTCGCCTGCCGACTGCCTCCCCGCTGTGCACAGAGGCCGGGGAGATGTGGAGCAGGAAGTAGCCGCCGCAGGAGCCGCGGTTCCACGTAGCCGCCCCGCACAGGGCAGCCGCTCCCGCCCCGGCACCCAGCTCCCGCCCCGGCGGCAGCAGCGGCTGTGTGCTTCCACGGCACCTGCTCCGGCCGTGGGGTTAACGGTGCCTGCACCCCGCCCGGAATAATGGGACGGAATGGGAGAGCTCGAGTCGGGGATTGACTTTTCTCAACCAGCCGGATGGTCAGCTCTGCTCCGGGAACCGACTTGTAAAAATTGAGGTGCAAACGCTCAGCTCCAGTGGTTGTCACAGGGTGACACAGACCCATTAGTTATTGTTTGCAGCCTGGGCAGACTAACACCGAAAAGTCAACAGATTTTTCTTGAGGGTAGCAGATTAAGTACGAGATTACAGAGATGTTATCAGCCCTTATCTTGCACGTAGTTACTAATTTTCTGCACTAAAAGTTAGGCATCCTGTTTCCTCCTTTGAAGGAGTCTTGCACGTGCACACATGCATGCAAACCCGATAATGTGAGCATAATAATAATAAATAATAATAATAAAATAAAAATAATAAATAAATAATAATAAAGCAGAATGATGCAAGAACAGTGCTTCCAATGTAATAACTTTTTGCCTTTTCTGTGTATTCAGTGCTATCCACTTGCTTTGATGATTTTCAGATCTATTTCTTGTGTGCACTGAGACGATATCACATCCAAGGATCCCAAGCGTTAACTTCAGTGATAAGCACTGTAAAAATAAAACAGTATATTACACTCTGAACAGATTCACTTCGGAGGAAAAGAAACCTCAAACTGCAACTCATACCTAAGTGACTTTTGTAGTTGGACACACCTAGATACAGAAGTCTTTGTTTATTCATATAACTTGTGCTATAGCACTGTCTGATCTGCCACTTCTCTCCCCCCTCCTATTCTTTAAAAGCACAGCTCCAGAGGTAGACACACACAATGTTCAAAGCATGGGCAACAGCTCTAATCCTTAGGAGTGTTTGCACAGCCCTGTGACTTCCAGGGGTCCCCAGAGGTGTTTTCCCCAAAGCTCCTACCCTGTTTTAGGTTGCAGTAACCACACAAACAACCCAACACAAAAGATTATGTGACTGTTCTCAGGTAGATAACAGCATAAGTCTGTGAGGGATTGGGTTTTTTTTTAGCTAGGAAAGGCATAGGGTTGAGGTGCTCGGCTCTAAGCAGACCCCTTGGCCCAGCAAGCCCAGTAGGAAAGGGCAGGATGGGGCTACAAACTGTGAAGCTTTGTAGGCTGTCTAAAAGGTACGGAAATGTTCCTCACAACTCTTCTTTTCACTGCCTTATGGAGACCTTACTGTGGCAAGAGGTGCTCTTTCCTTCCATTGTTTTGTTGTCCATTTTTGGGATCCCTTTTCATTGTCCTGTGTGGGTGCTGTGAGCACATTCAAAGAGAGTGAGAAACAAAAATAAGTTACCTTTAGCCTGCACAGAGGGCTCTGTAAAACTGGCTACATCCAAGTGATATGATACTACTCTGCTGCTGCTTGTCAAAGCTGAGAGTGACAGGGACAGAGTCCTCTGCATGTGAGTCTATACGATGTGAATTCACATACGTAAGGCTGCCTGCAGAAACTCTTTGTTTGTTTGTTTGTTTTTAAATGGAGGCTTATGTTCTGCAGAAACCCAAGGGTGAGCCATGCATCTGAGATCCTTACAGAGTGCTGTACACTGTACAAAACCCAAGAGTCTGGTTTTAGAGAGCAGAAGTGTCACCATCGGTGAATTCCCCCATTAGTTGTCTGAGGGCAGTGGTTTCTGTACTGGGCGTTTAAAAAAACGCTTCCTTTTCCCCCCAGAGAGAAGTTGGTACCCACTGGGAGGCAGCATGGGCCAATGGACAAGATGTTCATGCCAGCCAGCCCCACTCCCTTCTGAAACTACCCCTGACAGCAGATTGGAAAAAGCATCATGCTTCTGTTTTACTATTACGCTTGCCTGCTCTGGTCCCACCACAACAGGGAGCATCACCTACCTTTTTACCTCACACACAGGCCATAGAGTCTGACTGCAGATGCATTAGGTTAATACTGACCTTGGAAGCAGGTGTTTTCCAGTTTTATCCTCATTAAGGATGTGTGAAAGTTTCAGATTCTGCACTTGCAGTTTTCCCTATGTAGTGAAATGCCTGAAAAGACCTGTAGAAGATATTTTTGATCTTGCTGAATTCATACTGGCAAAGACAGAAAACTCAAATTAAAATTGGCTTTGGATTGCCTTCAGTAACATTCAAAACCACTTTCAAAGTCTTTTACAACCTGGACAGGGGAGAGGAAGGGTTAAACATGGATTTTTGCCTCTCTCAGTTGCAAAATACTGTAGAAACCATGATGCTTTTTACAATCCAGACAGCACAAAACCAAGACACAATCCCCACTGTTATTAGGGAGTTAATCAACCTCTGTCAGACTGATATACTGTCATTCAAATGTTTCTAACAGACTGGCAACTGTCACAATATTTGTATCTATATGTGGACGTCTGCTGCTTGCTGTGCAGAAATCATGTATTCACTTATCCATATACCTCCAAATAAATATCCAATGGTGTCAAAGTCTTTACAAAGCTTTGCTGCTCTTGAACTAGAGACCTATAATGACCTGGAGGTGAAGTATCCGATTACCAATCCCCTAAGCCAGGCAGTTGCCTTATTGCTGGGGATTTGGGGGATGGTGCCTGGAGGAGGGTCACTAGCAAATGTCAAAATCTCCTGCAACTGCTCGCGCTAGAGAAGCACCAGGAGCCAGATATACCTCTTAACTCTTGTCCTGTATATTTGGCCATAATAAAGCACTCTGCTTGCTCATTAACACAGTGTTTGAAAGGAATTTCCTATAGAACTTTTGCACCTGTTAAGATGAAAAATTAAAAAAGTTCCATAGTACAACAAAGCTGCTCTGATGGCTTTGCTGTTCATTTGCTCATCTGCAGGTTATTTTCCGTCAACGCATAGATTTCCTTTGTAAAATATGCAAGTCAGGGACCAACTTCTCTTACTACTGAGTGCAGTGAGAACAAACAACAAATTGTGGTTTGTTTTTTTTTTTTTTTTTGGTTTGTTTTGTTGTCCTGTCGTTCCCCTCCCCCCCCTCCCCCCCCCCCATGTAAATAGGCCCTTTGAAATTAGCAATTGCACGCTGGTGTTGGCGGGGGTAGAGTTAAGTGTCCCCTATGGTTTGGATTTGTGCTGGAAATAATGTTGCTAACACACTGATGTTTCAGTTGTTGGTGAGCCGTGCTTGCGTAGAACCATGGCCTTTGTGCTTCTCGCCTCACTCCACCAGTGAGGATGCACAGCAAGCTGGGAGGGGGACACAGCCAGGACAGCTGACCCCAACTGACCATAGCGATATTCTGTACCTTATGGTGCCATGCTCAGCATATAAAGCTGGAGGAAGAAGGAAGTGGGGGGATGTTCAGCCTGATGGCATCTGTCTTCCCAAGAAATCATTACACATGATGGAGCCCAGCTTTCCTGGAGATGGCTCTAAACACCAGCTTGCCCATGGGAAGTGGTGAATTAATTTCTTGGTTTGCTTTGCTTGTGTGTATGGCTTTTGCTTTACCTGTTTAACTGTCTTTATCTCAACTCACGTTTCTTCTCGCTTTTACCCTTCTGATTTTCTCCCCATTTAAGGCGGGGGGCGGGAGGGGAGGGAGGGGGGGAGAGTGAGCTTGTTGCCAGCTAGTGGGGCTAAGTGGTGTTAGTTGCCAGCTGTGGTTAAAACACAACAAATGGATTGCAGACCTCAAGCAATTTTGTTTTCTTAGAAGTTTCCAGATTTAACTACCAACACTTCATTTAATACAATATTTCACTACACAATATACTCTAGGCTTTACATAACGCAAACTTGGTCATGCTTTGATTAAAGAAGAAAGTGCTGGAAAAAGCCAGCTGCAGAGAGTAACTTTCTTTCCTCAACTGAATACCCTCGAAACAAACAACGCCTCTGCTCCAGTGAAAACTTCCAGCTCCCTTTTCACACATCTTCTGACCTTCCCTACTCCAATTCTAGCTCTTCTAAGGTCATTTACATTTGAGCAGTCATCTCTGAACAAAGCTGATGCAGTTTTCCATATTGCTACATATTGCCACACTGACACTTATGGAAAACGCTTGTTGTGTGCTGCTAACTGAACTTCTGGGGAGTCCAGGTGCAATCCAAGACACTCCTTCCCTGGTTTGCATCTGAGAAGGTAGAAGCTCTACATGTGGCTGGAGAAGCCTGGCCAGATTTACCTTAATTTGTGTTAAACAGGCTCATCCTCCTTTCTGGCACTGTCCCCAGCATTGAATGATTTGCAGTGAGGTTCTGGATTAATGAGATGATACTATGATGGAGATAAAGCTATGCCCTAAATATGTACAATGTGTGTATATTTAACCTCAGAGTTGATAAAAAGGAACTACAGGATTTAAAATTCTTCTTAACTTCTGGGATTGTTTTAAAAGTACTTTAATCAAAGAAGTGACTCTCAGTAATATTTAGTATGTGATTTTGCAGATTAGACTGCGATGTACTTCATCTTTATTGTTTTGTGTTCATGATCCCTAGCCTTTAGTACTATTCCTCCTGCAATTCTCATTTATCCTTTTTTTTTTTTTTTTTTTTAAACCAGAGGTTTAGCAACGTGTGTCCTACCAAAAATGATCCTCCAATATTTCAGGATTTGAATGGATGTTTTCGGCAGAGTGCAGTTTGCTTCCTTTGTTTTTCCTGTCATTTTTATGAAGAACATGTTATGAAGTTCCTGTCATTACATTTAGCCCCCATACTCCTGTCGTGCCTACTTATTTGGTTTTCCTCCTGCTATATCACCTCTAGCTACTCTTTTCCCACACAACAGTAAATGAGCTCATTATTTTGTACTGGTTTAAATTCTACTCATGTTCTAAAGACTGGAATGTAAGAAGCTGGGTTTTTTTCAGCTGCCCTTTTTGGTATTGAGTACCAATCAATGTTTATGAGCAATGTTGTATGATTAATACTGCTTTTGTCTGAAGAAATTTAACTTCTTTCAGATTTGCAAGTCCTCAAAACATCCACACTATGATGAGTGTTGACAATCCTTGACAGATTTAGATCTCATTAAAATAGTGGATGGGATGGTCTGTTATGTGGGTGTTTCATTTAAGTTTGAAGGGAATTGGATTGGTTCTAAGTGCAGGTTTGCCATTTTAAGTAAAAAATATTTTAAATGTCTATTTTATTTACTTTTTTTTTAAGAACTCTCACCTGTATTTTGAGCCAGATGTAAGTAATTAGGTCAGGTCCAGAAAATATGCTTTTCCAAGGGATCATATTTCTGAGTATGAACAGAAATTAACTTGCATCATTTCCTGAATCTAGGGCAGAGAATATTGAAATAGGTTGCTGCAATTTCTGTTATGCTGAAAAAAAGATGAGTGGTGTAACCACCCACAATTCAGATGCTGATTTACTTTTCCAGAAAACTTTTAAAATATAGTGTATTAATGGAGTAAATCTGATGAAATTGTCAGGCTGAACAAGATCTGCAGTGCATGTGAGACACAAAATGGAAAATTTTGCAACTATAAATTAATGAGATTTTCACATTTCTGGATTTTTACTATTTAGTGATAAAGTATTGAAAGTCTAACATATAACTGGTAACTTGGGAATTATTGATTCAGTATCATATCTGCTATACTGGCTGTAAAACTTCAATAACTTTGACAGTTTTTTCTTCAGGATATATTCTGCCATGTTGCTCAAAATGAAACAAAACCCAAGTACTGAAGATAATAAACATGTATAAAGGACTTGATGAGTTCAATAAAGCCAGCGTGTCAAATCTGAGCAAGATCAAACCTTATGAAGCTTCATAGACAAATAAAAAAAGACACTTGAGACTTATACAGAAAAGCATGGACATGCAACAGTTATTAGTCCCTAAACCAAGTATCTTTTGTTGCTCCTTAGTTGCAGGTTAAGTGTGCAAAGTACTATTTCAGAAAGTGTCATCGGCCCTGTTTTACATAAATAAGTAAAAGATAAATTAATAATTACTGGGAAAGTCCAGTCCAGTAGATAGGCTTATACATTGACATTGAAATAGTAGAAACTGAGCAACATCACAAAGATCAGCTGAACTCTGATTTTCAGACTGGGGTCCCTGGATGCCTGGAGAATGGGGAAGGTCTCTGCAACAGAAAATGACAGCAGGATTATTGCCATTAGTCATTTAAAGTTTTCAGGACAGAGCCTCAGTCACAAATTGATGACTGGAAGTTGAGAGTCTTAGTAGCAATGAATCATAAAAGCATTGCCAGACAGCTCCAAGCGTTCTTATTTCTTCCAGATTTCATAAGTTCTAAGTTTGATATTACCAGCGGCTGAGCTGCTATTTGGAGGGAAATTCTTAAACACTAGATTATTTCTATTATGTATGGTCTGACACCAAGTTGTATTGATTAGTAATTCAATGAAATGATTCTGTTGTAAAAGACATATTTTGCAGGAATTGCTTGTGAAATTGCAGTCAATAGCAGCTGTTGGATCATAACACTGCACACATTCAAGTCTTTTACTAAATATAATCATAATGAAATAGGGGCTTTAGTACAATATGCAGATGCATCATTTTGTGGAAGTTTCCCCCTTTTCTCTGATCCAAAGTTACATACAGATGTCCTTATTTGATATGAATTAAATGTTTCCCAACTTGTACAGTTTTGACTAAAGTATTTAGATACTCCTCTCAACTTTTTGCTTTTATGTTTTCCATCTTTCTCTCAAACTGAAAGCTAAGCCAAAAAAAACCCACGACAACCCACAACCGAAAAAAACACCCACCCAAAACCCAACCAACTTCAGAGAAAAAATTCCTAGACCTGTCAAAAAGACTTTGAAATAAAGGTGAAGAACTGTAATAAAGTCATCAGCTTGGCAAGCTGAACTCTGCTGCTTCTTAGTCACCTGTGACGAGTAATAGTGACAATGGCAGGATCTCATCCATCTTCAAATACTGCAGGTTTTCAGACCTTTCAATTCACTGCCACTCAAACCACTTTTTCTAATGTATTACTGTAGTGACTTAAAAACTAGTGGGCTGATTATTCCCATTAAACCAAGAATTGTCCAAAATTCCCTGCAATTAGCAAGAAGCAGATTTCTATATTGTACTTTCATTTTAATACTGGCTTAACTGAATCTTTGTTTTGAGTACTTTGATCAACTCAAGGAAGTCCTTTAAATTTAGAATTTACTTAGAGTTCACAGAATAAGTGGGAAAAGATTAATTTGGAGTTTTGTTCTTAAAAAAAAAATTATTTCACTGGTTGTAACTTGAAAAATGCACTTATAGAGCAGATTACTGCAGTTGACATTATTTCAAATAAAACTGAAGAATCACTGATGTTTTGACAAATGAAAGCTGCTCCTGTAAACCTTAGGCCAAAGTGAAGTTTATTCCATTCCTCATTTGCTATCAACAACTTTGACATATTTGTATGTACTTAAAAATGAACACAGCTTGTGTGTGATGAATTGGTTTCCTGCTGTCCAAAATGGTGCTTTGGGACAAAGTAGAAGCAATAGGAAAACTTTATATTCTGTTAAAACATGGTGATCCACAGCAGGGCTTTTGTAGACTCTTGACTAAGTGCTTGGAAAACCTGCTTGACTTCTTACTAACCAACAAGGCACAGGAAGTTAAATCATGTCTTCAATACACTTTAAATCTAAACAATAATAATATGAATTAAAATCAGCATAATAACTTGCTTGTCTTTCAGGCTTATATCCTTGTCTTTCAGGCTTATATCCAGCCTTATATCCAAACACTCTCTTCAAACTTGTCCTGCTCAGCCTTTGGTGTCAAGGTTGATTAACAAAAATAAGGAGAAAGAGGCACTGTTCCTTGCAACATTTAGTTCAGCCCTGATACTCTCTTGCTTGTATCTAGGCTATGTCTAATTAATCCCAGAATATTTCATCACTGCTGGATTACCTCTGTCAGCTTCTCCCACAGAAACCTGGCAGCAAAAAATTTTACCTTAGGTGAGGAATTTCCCTTTTCTAAAGACAAATGGGTGGTGTGTTTTTTTTTGTTTTTTTGTTTTTTTTTTTTTCATCATTTAAATACATAATTTTTTGCAACAACTTACTGAGCCCTTAGGATATAAAGCATTTAGTAGGGTGAATACCTTCACTTGAAGTTAGTGGAACGTTGCCACTGATTTAAATAGAGCCAAGATTTCACCTTGAACTGTTTTTAGGATAAAAATTACCAGCTACAGCTTTCTCAACTTTAAATTTGATGATGTTATTCAAAAGAATAATATTTTTCTTCTTTTTCTAAGCTAAATATAAATACAAGATGTTTAATCAAACTAAACCCAGAAAAATCAGATCTGCAAAATAAAGTAAGTACTCCACCTAAAATCCTGCTGCAAACCAGGAGAAGGGGCTGAATTGTACTTGTGCACTTTAAACTGCAGTCTGCGGTTTTCCATGGTATTATTAGAATTGCATAAACAGTTTGCAGAGACACTCACATTGGCGTGGGAGGTTCTTAAATCAAGATGAGCTTCACTGGAGCAATGGATATACAACTGCTGACCACTGAAAAGTAATTCAGCACACTTATGGAAGTAGAGATACACTGCATCTGTGTTCCATGTATCACAAGAGTGACGCACAGAATGACAGCACTAAAATTAGAGCATTAATGGCATTGCTAAATTTATAAACATTTATGCTAGTTGCTGGGTGTCTCAAGCAGTACCATGTTTGCATCCTGAGGGCAAAGTATTGTGACTTTTCAAACCAGCGCTCTGTAATCATGCATTAGCCTAGTATGCACAAGGACAGATGATATTTTTTATACCTGATGGTAAAGTACTACGTAACAAGATATCTTACTACTTGCAGAACAAGAAATACCTGTTCTTGGAGATCTATTAATATGCACTTAAACATAGGTCAAGAGCAGCACAGACATTTTTCTAGCGGGTGAGGTATCTTTTTTAACCCCACCCTTGTCTTTTCAATTTTTTCTTTACAATCTCCTTTAATTAATCATCAAAAGGATTTTCACTGCATTTGGTACAGCACTGTTGTTAAAACCCTTATTAAAATGCTTCTACTGATACCTTAAGAATTATGAAATATTACAAATGTAAATAGGATGCAGACTTTTCACATACTTGTTTTCCTTTCCTATGAGAGTTGATTACTAAAGCTATTCATAAATGCTTGATACCAACACATTAAAAAAATCCATATTGAAAACCTTCTCTTTTTAAATTTCATTTGAGAAATAGTCAAATCAGTATCAACCATGAATTTTGACTAAGTTAAGATTAACCTGATCTTTAAATGTGCAGTTGTGGCTCTGCTGATACCTATATTAACATGCCTTATATCCACATGCTGTGTTTGAGAAGCTATCTTATATTTTAGATCACATTAGAAGCAGGAAAGCAGATTTTCTTTGATGTAGCATGAGTGCACCTGCAGCAAAAGTACATAGTGATGTATCTCATTCCATAGCCAATGCTGTGAAAATGCCAAATTCCACTGTCTTGAGCTTAATGTTTTAGGATGAACCTACAGAGGTAATAAAATAATGTCATTTTGATAGGTTAAAAAATGCACACAGGCTGGTGATGCGATAGTAAAAATAATCTGAGATGGTGTAAATCCTCACAGTTCACATTGCTCCTCCACTAAGGTCGCCTGCTACAACACAGGACTTCAGCATAGGAGATGGACTCTAATCTTTTCCATTGTGGCCCACATTACTGGCTGTATTTCAAGTCCTCTGAGTGGTAACAGTGTGCACTAAGGCAGGTAGACTGCCTGGATTCTAGTCATGCAGCTCAGTTCAGGGCTGATGGATAACTAGATTGGTATAAGTGTTTCAATCAGTGACAGGCTTCATGATGCTAAGCATTAAATAAGATAAAAATAAGCTTATAAATTTATTTATCTTATAAAAATAAGATAAAAATAAGGTGTGGGACAGGGTATGTTACTGAGAGATTATACTGTATTTTTCCTTTTGCTTCAGGGATGTTACCTCTTCTTGTTCCTCATCATTTATTGCACAAAGGGTGGTTTAGTGGCGGTAACAATATAACAACACCAAACTGCTCTCTAAACTCATCATTCCCCATCATGTGCAATGTCCACTAGGCTACTAAATTTTCACCACTGTTTTCTGACCAGCTTCTCAAATTCATCAGCCTTAAGTAGACTGTTAGTAAAAGTTATGGTTGTTAGAGTTGGCTATAGTCTTTGTGATATCAGCTTGATGACACAGAGATAGATGTGCACTGGGAATTATTTTTGTGGATTATACAGGCTCTGAACTTGGGGTGTTATTGCCCTGTACACAGTAGACAACCACTAAGTTGTTATTCAAAAAATATATTAGTCACTTTAACTTGAAAAGTTACTAGAATCTGGATTTTAGACTGCTGGCATAATTTTCATTAATTAAACAAGTAGTTATTGCTTTGCAATCTAGACAGAGATGCACTATTAACTTTGGCAGGAGTGATCAATTACTTGCACTCTCTGAAAGAGTAAGTGCATACAGTACATGTAAAATGCATGCAATTATCTTCAAAAAAGCTTTTAAGTTTTTCTGAGTGGCTGCACAACTTGAGTTGTTGTTGAAAAATTAAAATAGTTCATTGTATGCCTCCCAGAAATTGCTTTATCTGATAAGTATCCTCTCTGATCATTCAAAGCTTTCACCAAATCCTTCTTTCCCTGCTACTGCCCTTTCGTTAATCTGTCATCACTCCCTACCTCTCCCCCCTCCCCCCCAAAAAAAATAAAAATTGCTTTATACAGTATAAGTTCTTTGTCAGGCTACAACCTTGATATTAGGATTTCTGGTTTCCTGGTCAATTATCTTAGTACAGCTGAATAATTCTCTCCCTTCAATTATCTCCATTATGAACCCAAAAGTTCCACCCTGCCCCACGGTGCATGGACAGGACCAGCACCAGCACCAACATCTACACTCACTACACAGACTAAGAAAAAGCCAGACCTCTTTGAAGCTTCTGGTGTCGCAGCCTTCTTCCTGCTACTTGCAGGCGTGGGAGAAGCTTCTCAAAGTGATCAAGTAAGCCTCTAGCACTTTAAGGTAATACCAGTCTGTCACTGATGCATCCTGAGACCTAGTATAAAGTACAAAGAATAGGCAGATGAATTCACAGGCAGATGAATTAATTTATGGCTCTCAACTTCTGACAGGCAAAGTCTTTAACAAATACCTGCACCCTGCCCAAGTTTATGACTTTGAGGTTCCTCACCTCTGCACAACAGCACATGCCCTCATTACAGCAGTCCTATTAAATGTGCTGACACCCTGGATTCTAAAGAAGTGGGAGAGATCAAGCTGGCAAATTTTTATGTAATCCTCTGAACACACCCCATTTTGCACTAAACATCAGCTCAGGGGTTCTGGGTTTGTTCATCCTGATGTGTTTTGTACTTAGATAAAAAAAGATGGTGCTTTGCTTTTTCGTTTGTTTCTTTTGACATAAGAAAGTTCATTGCTGCTTATCCCAGAACTGCAGTACTGGTCTGTCTGACTTTTTAAATGAAGTTGTGTAGTTACAGAATGACATTATGTAAATTGATCTGCCCAGAAATGCTTAGCAGATGCAACTGGTTTTCTTCATTCGCCTGTGATGCTGTGTTTCAAATTCAATACATTATTTTGTGTATCCTGCTGACAGTGTTTATTTTTACAGCCATGAAACTCTCAGTGCTTGTCTATTCTTCCTCAACGCTAACAGTGCTCTGAACATGGCACTGGCTCACTGAAGCAATGAAAATGAAATAAAAGTCATCTTTGAAATGAGTCTGCTTAACGTCAGGACAGAGATTCCCTTGCCTTCTGGTTTTGAAATTTCAGCATGTAAAATGCAAAAAGTTCCTAGGAGCTCTGCAGGCTCAGCAGGGGAATACAAAGTTTGGGTGCTGTCGTGCTGACCTGGTTTGGCTCTTTACTTATCTTTCTCTGCTGTCTTTTTGCTTTGTACACTGTTTGCTATGTATCTTTGTCCTGTGTTTGCTCAGTGCCTATCACAGACTAGTCCAATCTGCAACTAGAGCTCCTACAGGATGGTGTACATACTTACAGTCTCTTAATCCTAGAAGCGGAGAACTCAAGCACGCATACACAACCTACTTACCCAAAGTTTGAGCATGTTTTCTATAGTTATAAAAAACCTGCAGGCATTTCAAAAGGCATATCTGCACTAATTGGAGTCAGCATCGCGTGCCAGAGCTTTCCTCATAAACTCCAACTGCCACGGGTCCTCCCCCCCCCCCCCCGAGTTTTAACAGTCATATCATCTTGCTTCTTTGAAAACGCATTTGGAAATGAGTTTCAAACTCACAATCTACCTCTAAACCAGTAATAAGTCCTGTTTCAGTTTTTGATTTCAACAAACCAGCTTGCATAGAAAAGTCACAGCTTCCATTACTGTTAAGTTGCTTAATTCCCTAAGACCTCTGAGGCTGTAGTACCTGCAGCTGTTCAGTTCCTTTGACTGGGTATTTAATCTCCAATAATATAAGTACCTTTTGTGCATAAAATACTATACATCACTTTTTCTGGTTGTATTCTAATAAGCTTCCACCGCTATTTTTATCCAATCATTCTTAAGGTCCACAGGCCAGATGCTGACTATGTATAAATCATGCAGCTCCAAATACATCAAAGAAACTCTATTCATTTGTCCCAGGATTTGGCTTCCTACTTCCATTTTTACCAGACTTCTTCAACTAATCTTGCAAATGCCTTAACCACATCCACTTCCTACTGTACCCTCTCAATCCCTTTCAATTACCTCCTTCTTAACATGTAACCCGTCTGTAATTCTTTCCTTTTAAATCCTCTTAAATCCTATTTTTTTTTTTAATTAGCTAATTGTTAGAAGCATTTGTAACTCTTTGAAATTGTACTTCTGAATGCATTGTGGTATGTTGACTCTACGGGCTAAAGTTTCTAAGCAGCTTGCATAATAATGAGATTTGTGTGCATGACTCCCTTGCGCTGCTTTAAAGATTTACTCTTTAGAGTTAAAAGATTTTACAAAAAAGCAGTTTCTTTGTGCTCCCGGCTTGTAAACAGGGTGCTCAGAGCATGCAGCCTTTACCGCGCAGTTGCCTTTTTCTCTTCCCAGTTACTTGTGCTTGAGGAGCTTGTGAACATCTATCCCTAACATGTAACTTTATAAACTAAGGGTGTTTCATCCTTTGCAGCAGCTGTTACACTCTGCAGTTTTTGTCCAATTTGTCTTCAGTCTGCACTTAGCATTTGTATGCATAAAATATTTGCACACAGTGCATTCCTTTAACAGGCAACTCATTCTTTACTTTGCCTGACTAACATTTCCACTGGGAAGTGGCAACAACTTGTAGGTATCTCATGTGAAGTTTCAGTCCAATCTGAAATGGTAGACACACATACCACGTTTGTCAAGTTAGCAATGCCTAAAATGTTAATCTAAAATGCCTGGGTATTGCAGGCTGGCTTGGTTGCCACAATTGTTCCTGACATTTCACAGTCTGTTATACTTCGTATTATTATTTCACATCATGTTTCGTGACAAGTAAGCC
Source organism: Myiopsitta monachus (assembly GCA_017639245.1). Classification (NCBI taxonomy): domain Eukaryota; kingdom Metazoa; phylum Chordata; class Aves; order Psittaciformes; family Psittacidae; genus Myiopsitta; species Myiopsitta monachus. The sequence goes on along the minus strand of CM029917.1, from coordinate 77,726,419 downwards.
TACCTAGCATCTAATTACTGCCTGCAGTATGCTTGACCAGGTCATTTGGGTTGGGCTTGCTGAGCCTAAGCTTGGAGGCCTTTGCTCACCCTTACACTAAAGCCATAGCACAGGTATGCCCGTGTGCCACGTGGCTAGCTGGCTGTGCCAAGCAAGGTGGGTTGGCTTCACTGATTGTGCCAATTGGTCCTGGAGTATTTGCATTACCTGAGGTAAGCCCGGCACTCCTCTGTCCATGTCTGCTGCTGGGTGTGCTTTCCCCTGGTGCTGCGGGACAGCCATCAGTCTGAACCCCAAGGTTAGTGCTCCCTGATGTGAACCAGGGCACAGACACGTATGGTTGCTTTTTTTTTTCCTCTTTTACAGGCCTCCCCTAGCACAACTAAACCACCTCTAAACCTGCCATTTTCTTCAGAGCTAATCAAAGTATGTGCAGAAGCACTTTGCATCCTGAAAAAACATGTTATTCTACTGCATCCTCCATATACCACATTCTGAGTTCCAAGCTCATTTGTAGCTAGTTAACTAGTTAACTAGTTGATTCTGTTAATAATGAGCTATGCAAAATATAATTACAAATAACTGGAGAATAATAATGCTATGCAAAGCTCCCTTATGGGAGGGAGGGAAGGAAAAAAACTACCTAGTACAGTTTTTCACGCATGGCCTCACTTGCCCTCCCCTTTCCTCAGGGACTATGGGACTTTAGTGACTTTATGATGACCCCCTAAAATATCACGAAGTTACACATATACTTAAGTCATAACCAAGGTACTAAGGCTTGTGCTGGGTCTGTTCTTCACACTGCCCAAAGCTGTGTATTGGCTTTTCCATAATTAAGATGGCACTGCTCACTGATTGCATTTAATTGTTCCTTGACAGTTAAATGCAATCAAAACCAAAAAGCCAATCAATTAAAATGTTTGCTGCAGAGATTTTAAAGACCCTAGAAAGCATTAGGGTTACAAGAATATTATGCATTACAGATAGACGTTAAAAGCTGAATGATAGGTAGGAAGACAAAGCATAAAGAGAAGTTAAGACTTGAATATTTCCACTTGTTAAGGTGTTCAGAAGGCTTTCTTAATTATGCGCTATTTCTTCCTTGTAACAACTGTGCTTTTATAATAATTTTAAAAATCCTTAACTTCTTAAGTAATACAACTTTAACACCAAGTGTGTTCTGTAGGTATTTTAAAGTGGTGGTTTAAAAAGTTTCCTGCATTCAGAATGACCTACTTGCTTAGTATGCACTGAGAGTAGAGGAGGCTGCAGAATAGAGGATGTGGCTGAATCCTCAGTACACATTCCCATCCAGCACCTTTTAGTTTATTCTCTTTAAACATGGAGAGATGGGGGGCTGGGGGCTGGTGTTTTTGCTACATTTGCTGCCCAGTAATGGTACTTGGCATAGCTGCTTTAGGAGAGGTGAAGAAAAGGAGGCCAGGGTTAGGCTTTTGTTTCTTGGCTAGTGTGGCGTTTCAGATCAGTGAGCCAGGCTGCACAGTTTGCTGCTGTGCATTCAGCCTCTTTCCCCTATTAACCCCAGCAGTAACTAAAATACACCTTTGGGGGGGGGGGGGGGAAGTGCTTCTCTTCTCAAAATACTTATCATCAGACACAGCTTATACAGGTTTAAGGAACTGTTACACAGATGCTTTAAGCATGCAAGAGTGAACTCCTGCAATCATGCACAGCGTTAAGCATGACAGTGTGCATCAAGAATTGTAATTCTTTGGAAAGCTTTCCAATGAGAGGATTATCATGCCTGGATCCAGTAAAAGGACCCAACAGTTCCCACAGATTCAGCCTGTCATAAGTGGTCGACTAAGCTGCCTCTGAGGACCCTAGATCTGATACTGTAACCAGTATCCCTGCAAGCAGTGTGCCATGTTTTGCATCTGTTCTGCCAAGCACTGGAGGGAAAGAGCGCAGAAGAGAAGCCAAATGAAAGGTATTGATGCCAGCTCTTGTGGCTCTGGAGCTTTCCTGGTGAATTTTGGATGCTTGCCACTGGCAAACTCTTTCGTCTTTCCAGCTTCAGACTTGTGCCTCTTCCTCTTTCTTTGAAGCTAAAGCTTCCTGGGGTTTCTAAAGGTCTCTGGGAACGTTTTCTGAACTCAGCTGGCTGTTCCAGCAGGAAGCACTTCTGTTCTATGGCAGAGTAAGCCAGGGCCCCTGCCCCACTCAAGAGGTTTGGGGACTTTCTTCCGAGGCATCACTGCCACAGGTAAGGCAGCAATTAGGAGAAGCTTTCAGGTATCACAAGATTATATATGCACTACATGAGTTATCTGACATGGCATCCTTTGCTGCATATATGTAGCTATGTGGTTTATGAAGCAAATTCATTTTTTTTTGTATTTGGTAATTCAAAAGATCCATGTTAGGAGCTCTCCTATATTTAATTAACTTCACCACAGCTTGAGAGCATGTGTTTCAGCATGGTGGGCTGGTGGTGTACTTTGCAAGGGGAGTTATAGCATCTTCATCTCATTGGAGATAAGCTAAGCACCTGTACATATTCTCCTTGTAAGTTGCATTTCATGAGAACTAGAGGGCTCCTTGCCCCCACCACAGGTACAACTGCAGTTCACAGAGTCACAAATCATCTGGCAGTGCAGATCCCAAGCACCCACTCTTGGGTTTAGCTTTGCTTATGGGAACATCTCCATGCAAGTAAACTTATATTTGGTCCTTGCACACATATGTTGCTGTTATGATCAATAAAGCTTAAAGAGAGGCCTGCAATACAGCTTTGGGACCCGATGCACTCTGAGGACAGCAGTACAAATTCCGTTGTGCCAGTTTACTTTGCTCAGAGGATGCAGCCAGACCGAGAGACATTTATGAGCTTCTGCTAACCTTTTCCAGTAAAGACGAAGATCTATTAAAAAATACAAAAACTTCACAAGAAGCTAAACACTCCTTACATGCCACATGCTATAATAACTCAGACCTAAATCACTACTGCTTTTGGGAGAACATCAATTAACACATACCAGCCTCTCACAATCTAATCTTTTAACATAAAGAAAACTATTTAGCACACAAATGAAAACCTTCGTTAAAAACAAAGCTGTAAGATTTAAATATATACACATACTGAGAAGAAAAGTCTTAAACCGCTGTTAAATTGTCTGTAAATTTCTGGTCTTCTGGGTAGAGTAAATATTTTGTGGTATACCATTGTCTCTTCATCTGAAATGCAAACTATTCTCTTTATTACTGATACAACACACACTTTTTAAAAATGAGCTGCCATATTTGCGTATGCCAACCACTGTGCTTAGACACCAAAGAATGTCGTGGCAAGCAAATAACAGAAAAATGTTTAGTTTGCCTTACTTCAAGTACGCGCTTTAAAAGGGAAATATTTCACCCTAGGTTTACTTTGATGGAAGCTGTTAGGGAACTGAAAGTGTTAGTCATGGCTAGACTTTGTTTAGTTTCATGACATATCCAGTGTCAAGTCTATCCCGAGAACCACCATAGCTTCAGCCTTTTAAGAGTAAGTTAGCTGAAGATTATCTCAGTAACGGGTCGGATGAAAGACTGATAGTCTATGCAAGAGAAAGATTTTTTTGCATGGAACAAAAGTTCAGCAACACCCCGTGTACCAAAAGTAACTAGCACAAAGGACACAGGATTTCTTCTTTTTGCTTTGAATTTACTGAAAGTTAGAACATGGTAGCTCCTAAACCAACACATGCTTTTCTAGCACTTTGCATTTCTTAATGCAAAAGCTATATCAGAAAGAGGGAAGAGGCTAAATCCTGTTGCTCACCGTGTTGTCTATCAGCCTAAGAGACTGCTGGTATTGCCTGTACTGCAAAAAACATACCTTCTGCTTATCTCAGCAGAAACAGTAAGGAGCACAGCAGCAACACTAATAGCACTGAGCGTGCTGACTGCCATGTAGGATGGGAAGCAATGCCATTTTGTCTTTGCTTGGTAAGGCTCACATTGTACCACCATCCTTGCCAAGCAGCCAGCAGGCAGATATGGCAGGCTATAATTTCTTGATTTAGAGCTTTGGAAACAGGTTAGAGTTCCCAAAAGGTCAGGGAACAGATCTTAATTTTGTAGCATGATGTTTAGAAGAAATAAACTGAAACCCGCAAATGCAGATTGATGTGATCTTTTTATAGTCCTATGTCCATGGTTATTAAAGACCTGTGCAGTAGTCAGCTAGTGTCCTTTGTTGGTACCACATTCATAAGCGCTTAATAGCAAAGACACCTGCATTCTCAGCGGATCACACTGCAATTTTGTCTCCCCACCCTTCTCTCCCTATCTCAGCTGCTATTTCAGAAACATTTAAATAGACAGCTCTTGCTCTCTGGTCTAAGCAACAACTGCAAGTGACTTCACAAATTCATGACACTTGCCAACATCAAACAGTTTAGTCACTGACCTGATTTTGAGTTAGTGATGTCTCCTTTCAGTTGCGAGTCCCAGTGCTTGGAAAGCCATATCTTCTCAAAGGGCTGCAAATGCAGGTTTCTGGCATGAAAATGGTGGAGCAGCAGCTGGTCAGTAATCAGGGGGTATAAACAGGAGCCCCTAAAGCAAAACAGCTCAAAAAACCACCCCTGAGTGAATCTGTAAAGGCTTCATGTAACCTTTGGTGTGATCTGTTGCTGTGTAGAATTGGTGAGGAGCTGGGAGATATGGGATTGTTCAGGTGGCAACACCCCCCCATCCTGACTGCAGCCTCCTATTCTAGTGCCAGCATGGACCCTCTTAGGTCGCCTGAAGTGTGTGGGGTGGCCTAAGGAGGCACTTTGGAGGGGTGCACAGTTGACTGCCTTCCTGCTCTCAATTTAGGCTCTGGCAAGCACTGAGGAGATAAGGATAACCAAGTAATTTACTTACAGTACCTACCTTCTCACCTAGTTTAGGCAATAGATACTGAGCCAACCTCTTTAGCAAGGGGCTGTGAGTTACTAGTGTGTACCTATTACTCCTGGGGTTAGTTTCCTGGCTGAGCTTTCTCAGCCCTTCCCACTTGTCTGTCTGTTTGTCTTCCTGACTGTTACAAGCTAATTTCCCTCTACTTGTCAGTTTTGCTTCCCCCTGCCAGAATGAAAGTTTACTCTGGAATTTCCTTAAAGTAGCTTATTAGTTCTAAATCAGTAGTCGCATTTAATTAAGCCAGTGGTGAATATCACTTAATAATCACTTAGGCAGAGAAAAAAAATATTTAAAAAATCCTGATTTCCCCCCCCCACCTTAACAGCCCCCCCCAAGAGTATTAACCAAACACATCCAGTCATGAGCACCCCACTAGGCATCCTCTTCTGCATTCATTCCCCAAGGCCTCCCGTTGAAAAGGTCACTACCGTCTCCTTTCAAAGCCAAGGGGGAGACCCTGCTGCTGACCAGGAGATCTCTCTCTTTCTTACCCAGATGGGGCAATGCACTGATCAGAGCTCACAGCATTACTAATTGTGCAGAAGGGCGACATGCGTTTGACTGGTGCAGGGAATGGTGTAAGTGCCACCATTAAGCTAATAGGCAGCTAATGTATGGAGCTACTGCATGAGCTGGTGGTGTTACAAGCTTTTCATGATGGAAATTCAGGCTGTGGGAGGCTGCATTCTGCAAGTGCTTCCAAATAGCTGCTGCTAACATGGTGCTGTCTCTGGAGGCTGAGATATTGTAGCTGCTGCTGACGTCCTTTGTTGGAGCAGTCTTCCACCTGTCCAGCTGTGATGATCACAGACTGCTCTCACCTTTTCCTATTCAGAGGCAGCAGGAGGGGAGGAGGTGAGAGCCAGGCTTGGATGCTCCTCTGCTTCCAGACCAGCAGGAATACATGTGGCAACATCTCAGCCTTGGAGTAAAAGACAAGTCAAAGCAAAAACCCACTCAGCCTCCTTGTTGCTCTTCCTGTGCTGAAATGTTGTGGGTTTAGTTCATAAATGTGCATCTGTAACTGCTGTGTAACTCCTGCCTATCGCTTTTCCCTGCAACCAGGGACAAGCCACTTATTTCAGACCAAGACACAGTCCTGTCTCCTTTCTTTTCTCCCTGCTTCAAATCTTATTACTCTCCTGATGTGTCCTTACCTGCAAAAACTCATTAAAGCTTTTTCCTTGAAGCTTTGCACCTGATGTTATCAAGGGTAATTAGATAATTGATACACAATTCACATAAGACTATCCTGTTTCTTTATACATGCTTTCCTCAGGCTGTGAGCTTTAAATGATGCAAATGGGAGAATCCTCTGCTGGTTTACTGCATTTGACTTTAGGCTATGTTAAAAGTAATGCCTAATTGTTTTTGATGCATATAAAGCCCTTTATTGTTCTTTTCATAATATGTTGCCTTCATTCTTAGTTGTTCCCTTGCCAAAGGCAGTGCCTATCATGTGACTCTATCCTCATTAAGGATGTGATAGGAGTTTTGTTGTTCATAAAATTCCCCCCACTTGTATTTTGTTTTGTTGTTATAATCACCACTTCAGTTTATCTATCTTCATTCTAGAAAAATATTTACCAAGTTTTATTTAGTAGAAGTACTGCCTGTAAAGAATTAGTCCCCAACAGTTTGGCTGGAAAGTTTATGTAGAAAATAGCTTATGTCGAAAGAGTTCAGTTAAGTCCTGCCACAGCTCTGTCACATGCAATGGATGTCAGGAATGAATTTAACCAAGTAGTTTAGATTAGGAAGTTTTAGGGTAGAGGTACAGCAGTGAAGAACTGCAGTGTATGGTTATGTATAAAATTAAGCTACAAGGCTTAAAGAAATGCAAACAAAAAAAGAAAAATCATTCATTTAAAGATAAAGAATAGATAAGAAGCAACCTTTCCTTCCATAGTCTTTGAAGATGATTGACTCTTACTGTTTCTCCATGACTACTAAACTTCTGCAGTGTGGGTACCCTCTTTCAGCAAGCCAATCCTGCTTAGGAAGATGAGGTGTATCTTATCAGCTGTAGACAGAAGAAGAACTAGTGGTGCTTGGAATTTGTTTTTTTGGTTTGTTGGGTTTCTTTTTGTGTGGAAAGGGGACAATGAAATCTTTATTAGATTATTTTAGACTTTTTATTTATTTATTTAATAATTTTTTATTTTTATATATTTATTTTATATATTTATTTTTATTTTTATATATATTTTTATTTTATATATTTATTTTATATATTTTATATTTTACTTATTTATTAGATTTTTTATTAGACTTTTTACTAGGATACGAGTCCTCACTGACTTTTTCAGTGCTTCTGTATTTGTCACTTGAGGCCTATGATGTGTGTACGCCTGTTTTGTCCTCCCTTCTATATTTGCCTCTCATTTCAGTGGCCATCCAAGACATGATTTACAGTATTGCCAGAGCTAACAGTGCTCTTTGTTGGAGAAGATGACTTTGGTTTCTCTTTCTGTTGATATTACACAGCTGGTGTAGTGGGGGACTGTGGGAACAGTGAGCAGCCATATGGCCCTGGGCAGCCCTGAGGCTGGGTGGGCTTGCCTGCTCCTTCACTCACTCAACACAACAGGTTATTTTAGCAGCGGTAGATGTACAACAAATAGAAAGATTAATGCTGTGGCTTCTGAGAGGTATTTATTCATTCAGATCATGGTAATTTTTTTTGAAAGTGTACTTCAGCAATTTTTTACTTTGTATTCTGCAATGTAATACATCCAAATATAAAATAGGGCAGGTGTACAATTTTTATTCCATAATTCAGTTTCTTAATTACAGTCTAGTAATTTACAGGCATGTGCTCCCTGTAAATCTTTGAAACATGTCTTGAAAGTATTATTTTAATGCATCAGTAAATTGGTCAAAGCTTCTACAGCCATTGTTTAATAACATCTAAGCCAACTATCTGACTAGTCAGCACAGAAGTATATGTTTTCATTTGGCTTATTATAATGTATATATTACTAATTGTCATCTATTGTATAACGCTTATGCACACACCTGAAAATATTTTCTCCATTTTTTTTCAGAGAGCTATATTTCCTAAATTACAATAACCAAATAATTTGACCTTGATTCCCAGGAAATTAAGACAACTCCGTCTTATTTGTTGATCAATATCTACTAGCCACCTATCAGCCCAGCTCATCACTGGCTGCCTTGTCACTAGCACATCGGTTAGGGATTACACAAAGTTGTCTCCAGCTTTTCTTGGCCCTTTCAAAATAGTTTATAATAGTTGAATTGCCAGGGAATGTTTTGTCCTGAATGTTGTTTTAACAGCGAGCAAAGGCTGTAATTCCAGACTCTCAGAAAAGTGAGAGAATTTAATATTTTGCAGGATACCTGCAGGAAAGAGATGCCTGGAAAACACTCTGACAACCAGAAAGGCTAGTTGCTGAACAGAAGCACCTTAGAGGCTCAGAAGGGACCACAAATTCCTATTTTGTCACCTAATGCTTGGTAAACTGCATTTGTGTTTATGTGAATAGGACTGCTATGAAGAGCTAAGAAAAAAACATCATCTGGAGAGCCTGAAGATACCAAGCTACTTCAGCCAACAGAGTCTGAGGTGCAAAAATGCAGGTGAGGCCAAAGCTGGAAGGAATGTGACCATTGCAGGGACAACAACTAAGGAAAACAATTCCCAGCCCCAAAGATCAGGTTTATATGGCCACCATGGTTCAGATTTCTATGAAAAATTGGAAGCAGAGCCCTGATGAAGCATCATTATCTTTCCAGGTGTAGATTACCATGATAGGTTTCAGTGTAGAGCAGTAGCTGCAATTTTGGAGGTTGATATGACAGAAATAAAGGAAAACAAACTTTATGGGGCCTTATTTTTCTTCTATATGAATTCTCTCTTCCTTGGCTGACAATCCTTTTAACAGTGCATTTGTACAGCCTTCACACTGGTACTCTGATTTCCTAGGAACTTGTTTAGTGAAGGGTGTTGTGGTTTAGTGAAGGGTGTTGTGACAAAGTACAACTTCTATCCATGTGTTCTGTTTACAAACAAATTACTCTGGAGGTGTATAAAAACAAATAGGTAATAAATTAAAGGGTTCTCTACTGATAGGAAAGAAAAGGTGATGTTTTACTGCCATCTCTGCAAATGTAGCTTTGATAATATGAATCATTGGACATCTTTTTATAGATATCAACTTTGCTGACATACTGGGGAATAAACTGGAACCCTGAAAGCAGAAGCTGCTGCATGTTGGACAATCTCTCTCTTTTTGGGGTTTTGTAAAAAAAGCCCTGCTGACTCTGCAACTTGGTGAGAAGTTCACCTGTGGTGTCATGCGTTCATCACAGATTACACAACCATATCAGATTTGAAATAATTCCTTCAATTAAAGTTGTTATCAACCTTTAGTGGCTTACACAAAAGACATTTTAATGTAATTCCAGCTCAGTTTCTTGTACCTATGTTAACTCAATAAGGATAATCACAAGTTAAAAACCTGCTTTCCAAGGTTAAGTTCAGCTGTCTCTTAGCATTCATAAGAAGTATATTCACTGAATAAGATCTGCTTGCTCTTACACATTCCCCTCTCTGGGCAGCACTGAATTTTGAAGATGGGTGAGAAAGTAGATCACCAATGCAATTTTCTCCTTCCAAGATAACTCTTCCATGGACAAAATCTGTAGTGAGAGTGACCCATAAGGACAGAAGTTCTCCCTTCTCTTCATGTGCCTTTCTACCCCCCAGCCCTTTGCTAGCACAAGCAAGCAAAGCACCCCGAGGCAGAAGAGCTTGTGGCTCTGCCAAGTCAAGATCAAAATAGCTTTAGTCACTCTTATCTTGAGGAAAGGATCTGCAACAGCAGAAACACCTCTTGGCACAAAACAGAAAGGAGGGAAGAAAAGACCAGCATTCTGACAGAATCCTGCACATGGGGAGTCAGCAGAAGGGAAGAAACACTTCGTACTGATCTGGGTTGGTGTTTCTTGGAAAATTTAGCTGAACACTTTTCCTCTTTCAAAAAAAGCCTGAGGTGCAGAGAAATAGTAATCTGAGGTAAAACGGTGACCATAATGCTCTGCTTCTATTCACTATCCACAAAATATCCTCAGGAACACACATACATACCTTCGGTATAAAACTCAGCGCTGGCTTGGTATCCTTCAAAGCTTTGCTCTAGTTACACTCCTATATTTCACGATCAACAAATTTCAGATTATGCAGTTCTCATTATTCTAAAATTAAATAAATCCTTGGTAGGAAGACTCTCAATTCCTGAATATTTGTGATGGAAATAAACATAATAAGAAGAGGTAGCCAAAATTATCAGTGTCTGACCTTTGTAGGTCCTGCTTCCTTCGTATCCAGAATTAAACTACATTCCTACTTCTTCCCTTCTACCACCTATTTCCTCCTTCCTTTCTCAATTAAACTGCCATCTTCTAATCTCACCATTTGACCTTTCACCTCTGCAAAAGCTCAGGATTCCTGATCTTCTTAACCTAGGATCATTACCATCAATCACTCATTTAGGCAAATGAAACTTTTTTTCACAGAGGGATGCTAGAGGCCTACAAATTTTTCAGGCTGATAATATTGTTTTAGTTCTGGTGTCAGCTGGGTTATTTGACTAAACTGTGTCTAGTGGTGTTTTGTACCAATTAGATCCTCTGGGTTGATCAACAGAAGTTTGCTTGGGCTGTGATTCCTTCCAGCCCAAGCATTTACTGGGAGAGGTAAAGGATTAACTTAATTAAATCAACTAATACTTTGACAGAGCATTAGGGATACTGCCAAGGTTAATGAGGACCAATTTTTCCTTTCTTATGCCTTAATGTCTTTTAGATAGTACTGCTCACCAGACTTGCCTCATTGCCTCACATTCCTTACATTGCTCATGTACCCAATGTACCCTAAATTCTCTATTCATCTGCTTCTCTAAAATGGATCCTTGTGACTTTTTCTACATCTTCTGCTGAGTACAAGGTTTCCAGCTGGCCCACTTTGCAAGGTTCCTTCTCATTCATACATTCTGTGAAGCTGGACATCTACCACAGTGGTCTCACAAAAGAAACAAACTTCTCTTTGTGTATAATTAACCTGCTTGCCAGTGAGGTGAATGTAACACCTTTAGGAAACCACAAATTCTTACTGTTTTAACCCATGTCCTTTTTGTTGCCCTGTGGTCTGCACTGTTTTCATAAGGGCCACTGAAGCCCCTAGCACACTACCAGGGCCTGTAAAAAGATAAAAATACTAAGATAATGGAAACCTTACGGGCAGCTAAGACTTTAAAGGCATACCAGACTGCAATGTTTGAATTCAATTTTTTCAGGAACTGTTCCCTGAAAGTGGATTTTTTTCCCCCCTCTGGCACCTTGCTGTCCATCTACTGTGCCAAATGATAGCACATCATTTTCAGAAGTCCTACCTCAAGAGTAACACCACTGATATTAACAATATGCTGATAGAATAGAAAGCCACCACACAGAGCAAATGCATCTTCTGAATGCTGCTGAAGCTTTGAAAAGTGATGCGTTTTTCTGTTCATTTCTAGCTGAACTTTCTTATTGTTTGCCTGTTTTTACACAGGTTTTTTGGATAGTTTTTAGAGAGTATTTTCCCCCTACGGTTTAGATTTTCTCCAGTGCATTCAGAAGTATAAGAAGGAGGTATGGGATTACAGGAGACCTCAGGACAGATTTCTCTGTTACACGTGGTTAAAAAGAAAACCGTCAACAACTAACAATACAGATTCACTAAAATTTGATTTTTTTTTTTGTAAAAGACTTTAACAGAAAGCACTATTCCACTAAAGATTTACTAAACTGCATTACTTATTCATCTAAAATTTTCCAGTCAATGGGTACTATTTTAGAAGAAGAAGTTTAGCAAAATCTCTTGGTATACTAGGCATAATAGCCTGGTACTTTTTCTTGTGGGTATTTTGTTACCTTTTGGCTTACACTTGCTAATTTTTGGAAGTTCTTTCAAAACTTTCAGACAGGAAAGATCCTCAGAATGTTACATAAAAGCACTCTTGGACCCTTGTGCTTTTTCTAAGAGGATGTATGGAACAGATTTGGAAGGGGATTAAACAAATTAATTTATTAACATTATAATACTAATACCAGCTATGAAAAAGCTATTTCTGATCAGTTTTTTGTTTTCAAGGGTTTTGAAATTATTTCCTTAACAATCTTGATAGATTAAAGAAGCCCCAAAATAAATCGACTGTTGTATTTTTTTAAGGTACATCTTGTGTTCTCTTGAAAAGCAATGGGCAAGAGCATTAAAGATGCTCTTTAAAAAGAAAATGGATACAGCTCTGGTGGCAGCCACGTTGAAAGCCTCCCAGTACTGCCTTCCTAAATGCTCCATCACCAATCTGACTGGGGAGGTTTAAAGGGTCCCACTCAGTCCCTTGCAGAAGTTAGCTGTAAAAATGCAAATGAATTCTGAGTAGGATGACTGTTTTAAAAGAAAAAGTTGATAGCCACTCTTACAGAGGTGCAACCCATTACATGAATTTGGTTAAGCTATTTATATATGCTTCTTCTACCATCTTCTGTGGCATCCATTTTCACTGAGGTCATGGAGATACTAATGCCTGGCAAATTGCCAGTAATCAAAAGCTGTTAGGTGTTTCTCAGCTTCCTTTCAAGCTCAGTTTATCTTTTATCGTGAGGAAGACCAAGTTCAGCAGCTACAGACCATTTGCCCATAAACAGACACCACCCAGTAAGCATGCATTATATCATTAACATAACCATACAGTTGCAGAAACATTTGCTGTAAAATAAAACTGCTCAATGAGAAGTGAAGTCTGGTTGTGCCCCAGCAACAAAGCTGCTCTCCAACAGCTGAAATGCTTTGTTTCCTGGCTCCTAAGCCCTCTGTCCTGAGGCTTCTGTTTAGTTTAGATTTTGGCATATATGTAGTGATGTTAGAGTTTTAGTTGCACTTAAGTGTTTGTTCCAGCTTTTCCAGTTGCTCTTTCCTGTAATAATAGTTTGCTGGCCACAGAAAGATAATCATCTACTCTGTCTTTCCCTAAATGGAAAAACATTAGGGTAAGTAATGATGAACTATTAAGATACAGAGATCTTCAGGCATGTTGATTAAAGCACCTTCTCACCATAAAATAATTACCTGAAAAATCTGAAACAATTAATCAGTTGGGACAGATCAGTATAGCTCAACTGAAGTAATGAGCCTACATCAGTTAATGCTACCTGTGCACTAAATTCAACATATCTTCAGAACTACCCGGGTATTTAAAATAAAAAGTTCTGCAAAGAAACTTCACAGTCTTTTGAAGGGATGCGTATTAAATCTAAACGCTTCTGATGAAATATGCGAGGAAGATATATCTGCCCATCCTATCAAGTTGTTCAGCTCTATGCTGAGTAGAAAAGATATGGCTGTAGGAAGACTTAAAGAAATTTTGAATGTTAAATTAGTCATGAAATACTGTTATCAGTTGAAAGCTTTGGAGAACACCCAAGACAGAATTTAATTGAGATTTAATTTAAAATGATTATTTATTATTAATAAAACTTCCTGCTGAAGGAGTCCTATGCTTAGCAAGTCATAATCATTTTGTGAATCCATCATCCCAAATGTTATAGAAGCACAGCTCTGAAGAACTCCGTCCCTAGGGCTCCCTTCTACCCATAGTAGGAGGATTACAGCTGTTGCTGGTGAAGCTTCATGCTAGCTTTTTTTGTCTCAATTTTTAACAAAGAGTAATATGCTCAAGCTGAAAACAGAGAAGTAACCATCTTCTTTAGAAGTCTAATTATACCCCAGCATTTTTTTGTGTGCACTTCTGGTTATACTAAACATTTGAAAGATCAACCCATGAAGTGAAAACAAACTTCTCTCCTCCATCTACTTCTTTCCACTGGTCATATATACATATGTATATATACACACGCATATGTGCATGTGTGTTTCTATGCCTAACTCACCGTGACAAGTTCTCATTCAACTTTCCTCAAGATATAGACCTTCATTAAACCTTTATACTTCCAGATTGATCAACAGGTGGTCACTGTTGATCCACAACAAACTCCAATATATTTTTATTATATTTTCATATATTTTTTTCTTATATAAAACCTGAAAACATACATATGTAGATCATATTTCCTTCTCTCCTCCCCAAACATCTGAATATCTGTTACGTGGATTGTTTTCTGACATGGACTGCTAAAGCTTACGATTAGTGTCCAGCTATGAGTAAGGGGAAGGTTTCTTTTGGCAGTGCAAAATGATGTGCAATATTACTCAGCAAGGGTTGTAAAAGACATAGAATCTCTTTGCCCCCATAAAAGTCTATTTCCCACTAGACATTTCAAAATCAAGCCACTGAAATGCAGTCAGACACTGAATGATTCAACCTTACCAACCTGTGCTGATAAACTGCTTAGCTGGTTTAGCAATTCTCCTTTGCCTCTCTATTTTGGGGATAGTGTTGCTTCTGGGGCTTTTACAGTTTGGGGCCAGTTACAGTCAATAGTCTGAGGGCTGCATTTACATCATTGGCAACTATTTTCTTCTTTTTCCAAATCCTCTTTCCTCATGTTCAGGCGGCAAATAAATGATGCTGCAAACACTGCACCCGGGAAGGCTGACAGATTGCAGTGGCTAGTCTAGTTCTGTGTACTGATAGCCAAACAAACCTGAAGTATCCTCATAGAGTAGCCTTACTGCTTCCATTCCTCAGTGCACCATATCTTCAAATTAAAATTAACAGTACCTAAACAAGCTCACTTATTTTAAAATCATAAAATGAGAAGTCTAACTCTATAGATACATTTCTTTCAGATTATTTGAAAGATCTCTTCACTAACTTGCAGCAAGTGCTCAGTGTATGGATACATTTCACAACTGTCCAAGTGCATGCATCCTGAATACTGCTGGACCTCATTCCCTTCCTAAAAAGTTCCTATAACCTACAAGCTTGGGTCTCAATCTACATCTATAAGGTGCTGCCATAAAATATCACATAGTTATTGGTACTAGAACCATCCTCTGGATGCAATCAATGCTCTTTGTGCATAAACACAGATTAAGAAGCAATAAAAAAACCCAGTCACCTTACTCCCTCAAAACAGGATAGACAGCACAGCAGTATTCTGGTTAGTCCTCTACCTCTCCAGCAATCAGAATAAGCAACTTAATAGCATACGATATTTTTGGAACTTGAAAGTACTGTTACAGTGCAGAGGATGTGATCTATCTGCATTTATGGTGCTTTCATCTGTAAATTCATCTTTCAAGTAAAAGCCAGCCACATACTTGATATAAATTTATACTTTCTCTTTCTTACCTTGAAAAATCCCAGACCTATCAATCAGTATCCACATATCAGGATTAACTGATTTCTGCTGAGAAGAACCATAGGCCCCCAAACAAGTTTTAGAAGCCTCTCATGACAACAGCTTGGTGGGCCTGAGGACACCACAGGCTATAATGATCATCAGTGTGACAGAAGTCTGTGTTACCCTGAATTGTGCCTGTGCCTGAAGTACAAAAATACTGTAACATTTGACTTGTTTGCACTTCCTGTTTCCTCCATCATGAGGCCTACAATAGCATTTATTCGCTAACTCTGGAAAGTTCATGTGCCTTCACAAAAGCTCCAAAACCACCCAACTAGATCCATGCCAATTTTTGTCTCCACTCCCATCTGTCAAGGGCACTGCAACATCTCTGCAAGATTTTTAAAGCTGTGCTGCAAGGAGTCAACACGCTTTTTAGGTGATGGCAGTGCACCTATGTCAATTTGACTAACCTAGTTCTGCATGCAGTATGCAATTATTTCCTCCTTTCCTGATTTTCACCCCCACCCCCAGCCTATTTTCAATTTAATTTATAGTTTGGTAAAGATTCTACCTTTAGAAAAGATAGCTAGTCCACAAGCCTTCCATTATGTTGCAGCTGCTGCTGCTACATTTGTCACTAAGAAAAAAATCTCACCTTTTGTGACAACGGAATTTGAGTCACAATTGCTAAATATATCATGTATAGAAATTTGATTGCTTTACCTTTTGTCCTGAAGGGGGAAAATGTGAGAGCAAAACCTTACAGTTTATTTCATGCTTCACTACAATGTAATCCTAGACCCTAAGATTTCTAACGTTCCTATTTTGGTAATGAATGGACTGTAAAAGGGAGCTATTTAAAATTAATTGCAGCAGTTCTGAAGGTTAAACCTGCTTAACCCAACCTTTAATTAAGAGAATGTCAACAGAGCATATATCTTGTCTAGGGACTGCTGGGACATCATTATTCTTCTACCAGCATGTTTAATTCTAAAACCTGGTATTTCTTCAGGTTCCTGTAGCCATCATGCACGATATACCCATCCCAAATTATAGCATCTGTTCTGAGCTACTCACTACAGCAGGATTTGACCTGAGAAACTCGAGTTTTGTTTTACTTTATTAACTTGGAGTACTTTTAAACAGTTTTTAAACAAAGTTTTCCCTCGGCCAGCGAGGGAATTTTCAGCCTGAAGTTCTCAGCAGCATCCGGTGAGGCTCTTGGCCAAGTTCTCCAGATACTGTACATCCACAAGGACAGCCTGCTGGCTCTTGCTGTGGCATTTTCTTAATCCTCAGAACAGATTTCCTGGATCTAGGAAATTTAATTCCTGACTCCTTTGACCCAGATGCTGGCGAAAGTGTAGTCTGCAGTCTGTATGGAATTAGGTGTGTTCATTGTTTCTTTTTTTTTAATTTTCTTTTTCCTCCCCCCTCCTAGGAACTGGCCTTGCTGTTAAATTTTTCTAAAACAGTCTTATTAATATGCTCAAAAATCCACTGCTGAGTTTCAGATAAAGGATCACATCTGTTCATGAAAATCTTCTTCTCGGCTGGGTTGCAATCTATGCAGCTGCTGCTTACCGGATGGAACAAAGTTTTGTCCTACAGGAATGAAAAAAAAAATTAGAATTAAGTAGCAAATGCCAAGTAATTGGAAGTGTTCTCATTTTACAGAACATGGATTAACACAGCCCTATCTGAAATGATTCTGTGGTCTCTGTATGCTAACCCTTTGTAATAACCACAGCTATTATTAGGAAGCTGTAGAGAATGGAGTGGTTTTTTTCCCTTGGGTTATTATCCTACATGAAATGGAAGATTCAAGAAAGAGCGAGGAGACATCTTGTTAACTAACAATCACATAATCTAATGAAAAAAATAGAATGTCTTTTAATAATCTTCGCGTATCATGTGCTGGCCTGGAGCCTATTTAAATGTCTGAACCTGAGAAATGGTGGGTTGGTTTCAGGTTTTTCTTTTTGTTTGGATTTGCTTCTGACAGTTTCTCCGGGTAGGAGGATCTGTAGCAATCCCTCTGGAAAATGGATGCTCTTCAACTTGATGAAGATCTTAAATACGAATTATTAACTGAAGTGGTAAGCTGGACAGATGGGCACAAGTTCTCACGTGGTCTCAGTTGATCTCAGATGGTCTCAGTTCTCACCCCCTGAAATGCAGACTGCCCATGGCCTCGATAAGAGCTGTTACTGAAATACACTCTCTCCTAATAAAATGGAAATCCTAACACTGTTTTAGCTCCCTAGGGAGATTTTTGGAGGATAAGCATGGATTAAGTTGCTTTAAAAAGGATATTTATACTATTATCTTTATTAATTTTGCTTCATAAACTGTAGCAAATTGTAAGTAACCTGACTGTGAATATTTGGTAAAGCATAAATTACCCAGACAAGCAACTGGTGTATGTGGGTTGGGTAGTTTCAACTTACTTAGTTCATGTAGGCAAGTGTTTGAGAGTGACAGATGTGGGAGTGATTAGACAGTTTGAAAATTTCCAGGGACTATACCTTTACTGTATCTGTCGAAATAAATTTGAGATTACTTTTGGTAAACCGCATCCAGGCTTTTCCTCTCTGTGCCAAACATGCCCTGCCAGTATTTTAAGACTAATCCAGGATGTGCCTGCTTGCCCAGTTTGTGAGAGGGGGAGGGAAAAAAAAACCTGTCAAATTGCAATTGATTAAAATCTCACCCAAGTGCTCTGAGTGCTGAGCAACAATCATAATCATACAGAAACTTCTCTTTACCTAAAAATACCCTACTTTAACGAAGAATTCTGAAGACAAAAATAAATGACACAAGAAACCAATAAGAAATAGTACCTATTTAAAACACTTTGGAAAAATAAAGTTTTTGTTTGTTTGGGTTTTTTTTGTTCATTTGTTTTGGGTTTTTTTTGTTCATTTAATTTAGGAAAGCTGAAATTGATTGATTTTGTTGGTTGCAAAACACTGGTAATGCATAATGTCTTTCTTTGGTATTAGCATGCAACTAAGAGATCTAAAGCACCTTGTGTTATGTCTGAGGATGCTGGTGTTATATCTGCCTTTTGCAAACCCTGGTTTTCACCTCCACCATCTGCCCTTCCCCCCACACAGTGGGTAAACACAAACACACCCAAGATTGTAATTCAGCCGTCAAAGCTGACAGGACTAAACCAAATGGGTGGAGTTCTTTCCGTCCTGCTCCATTTTGTCGTACTAGGGGAGCAGATAAGATACTTCAGCTTGCAAGAAGGGGCTACCTGTGCCATGTCAAATGGCAGTCATGTCCCTACTAGAAGGCAGGCCCGCAAGGTCTCTCAGGAATCCTATGGGGTGGTGAAGCACCTATTTTCATCTTGCCAGCTCCCTCTGTCCTGGCACTGCCCAAAATCAGAACACACTGTCTGTGCCTTGGCCACCAGGCCTGCTGTGTGGCCTTGGAGGAAGGTGGCATGTGCTTTTCTTTGCCTTATAGCTGGGCATGAAGGTCAGCCAAGCTATTAGGAAGCCAAGGTTGGAATAGTAGAAGCTTTAATAGGACAGCTGGTACAGGAAGAAAGGAAGCAGCTTCAGTACAGAAGCAGCATGTTATGAAAAACACTCCAGCCTTCTGAAGAGACCTAGGGGTCTTCTCACAGAAATATCCAGGGGATGCATTTTTTGAGTGAAGCATTGTTGGCACTTTCTTTCAGAAAGTCCAATTATTAGGAAAGAAGAGTGTCTTTTAAGAGCAGGGACACAGTTACCACTCTGTAAAAACTTCTGGCAAAGTTCTATTAAATTATTATCTCAAGTTTATGCTGACCTAAGGTCAAAGCCTGCTGCTTTCACAGATTTCAACGGGAACAGGCTCAGGACTTTAGGCGGTAACAGTTGCATGCATGCCAGAAAGAACTTTCTGAGAGAAGTATATAAATTCTTCTTTACACTAATATAAAAAAAAAATCACAAGTGCTCTTGTGGAGACACTTCTAAAATCTGAAAACAGCAGAGTGATTTTTTTCCTTCTTCACGAAGGCAGGCCTGAAGATTATTTGTAGGGGGAGAAACTTCTCCATAAGATAATGTGCCTTGACAGTTCAGGGGATTGGTAATGAGGCACAGAGTCTTTCATTTCTTCTAGGTCACTGCTATAACGATGGCCAAGGTCAGTAGCAACTGGAAGTCATTATCAGCTGGTGGCTGCAATAGTTTATCTGAAATTAGTTGGTAGCCCCAGCACAGTTTCGGTAGGACACATGTCCACATGATAAAAGCCACTATCACAATGACATGTCTTTGTTTGTCTGAGGAAATAATCTATGCACCTACTGCGTGAACAGTGAACTTACTCTTACAGTTTGTCCCTGATGCTGTCAGGAGAGTATGAGCAAACCATGCTGTTCTTTCTGGGCACAGCTTTTGATGTTGTCAGTCTAGCGTCTATCATAATCACTGGGCTCAGGGTAGAACTACCGTATAATGAAACTGATTTTGCACAACTGTTTCTTTTTAAAGACATACTAAATCAGCCCTCTCTTGGATACTTGCACTCTGCAAATAGCAGAAATGGAACTAAGGCACATAAATTGAATCATACTTTATCACAACCAACGTATTACCTGCCAACCCAGAATGGTGCTACATTGAAAGCCAGAGCCATATTCCTTCACTGGGAGGAATGGGAATTTGTTAGCACTGTTGAACTTTGGCTCTGACATGCTTAAGAACCTCAAATAGAGTCAAAGAAACGGCTTCATTTTGGGAAGCCACTGTTCTCCCTCACCTCTAATAATTTCAGGTTCTTTACATTTACCTGATTTCTCACATTGCTCCTGTCACCAATGGGAGCAGCATTATGGTGTCATTACTTTTTTTTTTTTTTTGCCAGTATTAAACTCACTTTCTTCTGTTTCCAGCCCTCAGTAGTATTTATGGTACTACCTGGATTTATTTTACTCCATTACTTCTTACAGGGTTTTCTTAGGGTATACTTGTCTGTAGACCAATATTAGTTCTAAAAGAATTGATTACTTAATATCACAGGCTTACTAAACCTTCAAATAGTGTCTCAGATGTATTTTGAGCAGTATGGGAGTAAGCATAGTTTTCTGACATGTCTATTAGTGGTGGTTTTGGTTTCATTCACCTGTAAAGAACGCAGTTTGCACACTCTGAGACTGCCCTGCAATAAAAAACAAAGTGCAGGTAATGGGAATAAGCTGGATTTTTTTTTTTTGTTTTCGGAAGAGTACTCCTTACCCGAAGTAAAATATTAATGTATTCTACCTGCCACTAAAATATTTAATCAGGTTTTATTTGTCAGTATCCAAATACAGGTTGTTAGGGTTTCTATGCTGTAAGAATATGGAAACTTAAAAGAGTGCCTGGCTTCAAATAGTATTTGCAGTACTTTGTAATCACTTCACGGCCCCAACTTCTTCTTACCAAAGTCTCAAGGATGCAAACGATTATGAGAAGACACTCAAAAGAATAGAAATCTCTTATCTTCTGGTTTTGTAGGAACAGTATGACATCATAAGGCAAGAAACACTTCATGTTAAGAAGCTTATGAGATAGTGGACAAAGAAGGTAATTTTTTCTAAAATCCACTTGCAGGCTGGATACATGACTGTTAGGAAGTTACAGTGTCTGTAAGTGGTGCAGAGAACAGAGCAGAGTTGTTGACTTGCTTTCTGGTTTTTAAAAGGAGGCACTTGCTTAAGCGTACTACTACTCATATTTACTTAGGGTACAATTTTAGTAGCATACCATCCTCTAGGTAAGCCTCTAGTACAGATGCAGTTAAACCAATATAGCATCCATTTCTTTTCTTTTTTTTTGGGGGGGGGAAACACCATTATAAATTCTGTCGCCAAGATGCTTTCAAAACTAGATGAGGATTATATCACCAGGATCTTGGAGATATAGCTGTACCACCAAAAACCTCTACTGTAAATCTGCTCTGTATCTGAGGAAATAGACTAAGTGAAACAATAAAAAACACTTCCTGTGTAGCCAAACTAAAACTAAGCTTAAAGAAAACCATGTATACAGAATTCTATTATTCCAATGCCATTTCTTTATTTGAAGGTTTATGTAAACTAATCAGCTTGCTGTCAGGTTGGTATTACAGTTAAGGTTGTGTCAGTACTTCCACCATAACAAACTTCTGTGGTGTTTCTTGTTGAGATGGAAATGCTTGCCTTGCATTGAGAATTTTTATATCAGCCTTGTCAGCCTTCTGGAAATTAAAAATGAAGCTGTGCAGAGAATTTAATAGAACTCACAGTGTATTTTTTTCAAAAGTCATTTTTATTTTAGTTATTTCCTGTATTATGTGCTCATCAAAGGCGATGAGCCTGAGAGAGGGCAGCTTCAGACCTGCATTTTATCTCGTGAGCAGGCTACATTAAGCACCAATGAAGTGCTAAAGGTATGAAGGCTTCTTCCTTGCAGCTTGGGTAGGCAAAAAGATAAATCAGAAGGGTTTTGAGGCAAGAAGTTATTATTATGTCATTATGAAGGCAGATATGCGTCAATACAGCCACAGTGATTTATATCCTTTAAATATCTGGCCCATACATTCTAACTTTGTTAGAGGTAATACTTCAGTTTCAAAGGGATTACGCTTCTGGAAAATCTTGTGGTGGAGCTCCAATTGCAATACAAATAGGGTAAAAAGGCACAGGATAATAAGCAGGCACTCAGAAAAAGGGTCAGGGCAAACCTATTTTTAATGGTTCTGAATTAGTTTTCTATTATATATAATTTCAAACTAGAAAGCAGTATTGAGGTTTATCTGACAAAGACCAATTCCTGGCACTTTGGCTTCAGTTTATGCAAGGTGGTGGACAAGGCACAGTGGTCAAAGAAAAGTGAAAGATGAGTGAGAGGAATCTTCAGTGCTTCAGAGAAATGTATGTCTTCATCCTGCAACTTGCTGATTAACCTTGTAAAAAACCCTAACAACAACTTGGTAGCATTACCAAGACTTTTTGCCCTAAATGAGGCTCTGACAGTTTCTAGTTTGACCTTTTGTTTCCAGTGATTTATAAAAATAGCCTGAAACTCAGCAGATCAAAGCAGTGTCTAAGCTGCTTATCTTTAGTTTATAAACTCCAGCTTCCTTTGGGCTTACAGCAGTGCTTTTAATGTTGGCTCAATTTTGTGGGTTTATTTTTTTTTTGTTTTTATTTTTTTAAAGGGAGATTTTTAAAATCTTTAAAATATAGATCTTAATGATCTTCAAAATCTTTTAAGACCTTTAAAATGTAGCATGATAGTAACACTTAACTCATGAGCAGCATTTCTTGCAGCTGTTACATTCACTGAAAATATTTCCAGCAGAGCCTCTGTTGAAATGTCACAAGCATCTTGAAACGCCAGAACGGTAAAACACCTTTCAGGGAACAGATCCAACACAGATACTCTCTGAGCTGGATCAGATTAATTTTCATTTAAATTTGACCTAAATAGCAGAATGCTTAAAAGAAATATACCTGAGAGAGATTACCAGAAAATTAAATTGGAAGAAGATGGGGTGGATTTTAAAACAAAACTTCCCTGACGGTAAAACACAAGTCTGTGCTAAACTGAATACAGGCTCAAGACAGTCTGAACCTCTGACCTTCCTATAGCTCCAGTGCTGGTTTCCCTTCATCCCGTGACAGTCATACAGTGTGACAGGGCTACTGTGCGAAATGGCGTCGAAGCAGAACTTCCTGGTGTGAAGGGGCTCTCCAGGGCGGATGTCTTCTCTCCAACCAAAAGTGAAGAGCTAGAAAAACAATCAGGCAATATAATGATATATTACTAGTGAAAAATGTTTAAAACCACACACAAAGCTTGATCCTTCCCGTGTACAATTCAGTGATTCCAACTGCCTTAACTGAAGTGCATCAATGCCAGTGTGGAATACACCCCAGGAAGGCATAATCCCTATGGCAAGGAATTAAAAAATCTCTGGTGACACAGTACAGTGCAGAGGAGAGGGAATATGCTGTATTAAAGCCTTTAGTTACCCCATTTAAAGCAGCACTGGTGTGCAGTAGAACTACAGCTACTTAGGACAAAGAAAACCTCTGCTAGTGATGCTCCGCTAGCTCTCATTTGGGTCTGAAGAAGCTACCTAGAGAAATCTTTCCATCACAGCATCTTACTCAGAAAACCTCTGCTAGTGATGCTCCGCTAGCCCTCATTTGGGTCTGAAGAAGCTACCTAGAGAGATCTTTCCATCACAGCATCTTTCCCATGTTTAATGAACAGTTTCCTTCTGTTTATATGGGAAACCGTTAGCATACCCTCTCTCAACTGTCTTCCCTAAACAACACATGTTAAATGAATTTCATCTACCTACTGTGAGACTTGCGAGCTACAGGCAGCTTGTTGAAGACCTTTCTCTCACTGCCTGAGAGGAGTCATGGAGGGTCACAGTTAACAGAGGCATCTTTCTCAATTAGATACCAGCTGTCTGAAATAATGCTTTCACACTGAACTCTTTCAGTCATCAGATGAAGGTGACAGGTCTGACAGCACCAGATTTAAAGATGCAGAGTGCATTTTCCTCTCCCATGGACTAATCCTTGCAGAAAACGTGTTGCAGGTTGTAAATTACTACCTAGAAACTCTGCTGAGAGCTGTGAGGTTTTAGTCTCTCCCTTTCTCCCCTCTTTTTTTTTTTTTCTTTTTGATGTCAGCGCTATTCTTTGTCTT
This sequence comes from Myiopsitta monachus, assembly GCA_017639245.1. Lineage (NCBI taxonomy): Eukaryota > Metazoa > Chordata > Aves > Psittaciformes > Psittacidae > Myiopsitta > Myiopsitta monachus. Next base: position 77,702,486 of record CM029917.1, on the reverse strand, counting down.
TTTGCATGACTTTTGATTTTCCATATTATAAACTGAAGCATAACATTGAGAAAGTGAAGCTCTTTCTAAATGAGAGAACTTTGTTAGTGGAAACTGTTTAGATGTGATGGTTCATGCAGAGCTACAAGCAGGCTCATTAGCCAGAGGGGCAGCTCCCACTACTGTGCTCAGACTGCCTCCAGCACTGCACCTACCTCATCTCAGGATCTTTTCGACCCTCACCTAGCACCCTGCTCCCTGCAATGTGTACATTCCCTGGTAGAATCAGAATCTACAAATGACACTCAGTATAGTGTGGGTCTGATCCTGAACACTGGTTCCCAAGTTTTAAACCTTTCATTGTGATAGCTATCTTCTGTGTTCTTTCTACAAGATACAGCTTTGAAACAAGCTTCATCCTTCAATGCTGTAGCATCCTCTAAATGCCACATTAGAAGCATTACTGCTTCCCTTGGCCTGCAAGCACCAACTACAAGCATATATCTGAATATTTGCCTTTTTCATTGTGTGTGTTATTGCAAGCCTGTGTTCCCTCTATTAACTGCTGTTGCTCCCTATTTACTTTAGCATTACTGGTTTTCTAGACAGCATTTTCTTAATCTACACCTGTGTCCTGCTCATTTCTTCTTTCTTCAAGACTGCATTTTACATTTATCTGCAGTAAAATGCAGTGGACAGCTTTAACTTCACTTTCAAAGCAACCTCTGCTTTTCAAAAGGTTAAGTCTTTTTCTGCTTTTCTTCATGTTTCCTGGAACCAGTATCATGGATGCCCTAGAAAGATAACATCATTTCACAAGCAAAGACAGAAGATTTGGTACAGAAAAAAGCTACACTGCTGTTCCTTTAGAAAAAAGAGAAACCTGGGATAATTTTCCCTTAAGGAAAAAACAAGAAAAGCCATTTCTTTCTCTTACTTTGTACTTTTCTACAGCCAAGTAATAAACCTGGAGTTCAAAGTGATGAATAACAAATACCTGGAGGAATGCTGTGGAACAGTGGTTTCACAATATTCTTGCCTTCATCACTACTACAAGACAGGGATCCTCTTGCATGACATTCCTCATCTTTCCCAGCGGGTGGCTCTCCAAATTTCTCATTCTGTGCATGACTGGTGAGCTGAGGGACCAATTCCTGCTCCTCTCCGGACCTTGGCCAAGGACTACCATCCCACTCAACGCATCGCTACACCTGAAAGGCTCAAGCTAGCCCTTAAATCAGATCATACTAGTCCAGGCTATCTCTTTCCAGTCCTGTATGTTTTCTGAAGACTGCCAGGGCTGTGTCCTCTTTGAAAGTCAAGGCATGGTAATAGATAGGGTTTTTTTGATCTCTTTCACTGAACACTGGGATCTGTGCAATAGTAGGTCTCAATGTTTAGACCAGCACAGATTCTTTGCCTCCTTCCTAGCCTCCTGTTTTGTAAAGCAGTTTCATTTTTAAGTCAAGAAGTACATCTTCTCCCTAGTGATACTACTATAAAATAAACTCATTAGGGACAGGAACTAAATTTTGGGACTTAGAGAAGAAAAAAAAGATTGATCAGAAAAAGGTTATACTTCTCCATACACCTAATTAATGTTAAGATCTTGTAATTACAAGCAAAATTTGAGGGCCTGCAGTCCTTCCAATCTCATCATTCTAAGCTATTCTCCATTATACAGCCAATTTTCTTCAGTTAACACTAAAACTGGTGAATATAGAAATTCTCTCTCCACTGCCTAATTTGCCACAATGCTACATGTTATTAGATGAAGTCCTGAGTACACAATGCTCTGCTTTGCCACAACCTGTCACTTTGGATTTTGTTGTTCCTTTGACCTAAGCTGTTAGGAGTCACCTGTGTTGGATTTTATAAGAAGTGGATGAACCTTTTTGTACCCCTTCATTCATTCCTGTCTGCTTTTTGATTTGAAACAAGGCTGCACCTACATTTCCAGACACATTATTAACAAACAACAGTCTGTGATAACCTCCAACTTGCCAGGCTGCTGTTCATTGCTCCATGCTGCACCCAAGAAACCTTCTGTCCCGGAAGGATGCTTATTCTCCTCCTCTGCCTTCTCCCATACCACAGAGCCCATAAAAACTAGCCCCATCCTCTGCATTTGCAACCAAGCAACCACTCAGCCCTCATGCTTTAGCTTTTCATGCAGCCTAGCCTTGTCACACAGTATCTGGGGAAAACAGAGCTTTTCAGTTTCATTTATAATTGGCATAGGGCCTGAAGAATGATTGCCCAATATAGCCATTGGCTTGGGACCATCTATAGGACAAAGGCCCTTTTGATAATGTTAATGCTTTCCAGCCTGACAACATTCTCAATTACCCACTGCCTGGCTGAGGTCCGACAGCTGGCATTGTGCTTTGACTACAGGTTAGACTTCAGACTTCAGTGAACAAGATGTGCCCTGCACAAAGAGGAAATGCCACGTTTCACAACTGCACCCTGACCTGAACTATACCGCCAGGCAGAGAAGAAAAAGCTCATCAGGCTGCACAGCTGCTTGCTGGGCTGTGCTAGAGATGATGCCTGTCCACCTCACTCCCTGGCCAGGCTGGGGCACTTGAGAAGAGAGAGTGATACCTGTCATTTTCCTTTGCTGCTGGTTATCAGTCCAGCAGAGACCCAGTTTTCCCTGAAGTTAGCTCTTGGGCAGACAGAGTTGGAAGAACACCACACTGTGCTATCATAGAATCATAGAACGGTTAGGGTTGGAAAGGACCTTAAGATCATCTAGTTACAACCCCCTTGCCATGGGCAGGGACACCTCACACTACACCATGCCACCCAAGGCTCTGTCCAGCCTATCCTCCTGCCCCTTTACTTCCCCTTTGTGATTTAATTTTGGAGAAGTTTAGAGAAAGTGCAGCGATCTCTGTGAATTTATACCACGTTACAAGACCAGCTCAACATCAAACTATTTGAAATATGATAATAAAAAGCTTGATATTTTCATTAATGCTGATAGTTTCTACTGGCATATCTAAAAATCATGTAGGCAACAAACTCAAAATATATAAGCAATAAAAAGTTGTTCTCTGAGGATTGGTCAGGCATTAGGTGCTTGCTCCCAAACACTCTTTAACAAAGTTTGTCTTCACAGCTTACTATGTTGCAAGTGGAAGACCACACCTCCTCAGGAGATGGTTTATTAGACTGTGGTCCCACACACACTGCAGGTAATATTCAGCCTTTGGGACTGAATATGAGTCAAGGAATTTCATAAAAATATACCAATTTAAACCACACTTCTATCAACTGTCGCCAACCTAGGACCAGATTTTAACATGCAACCCCGCAACAAACGAGTTGAAACAAAAGAAAACAGCTTGCTTTGAGGGTTAAATAGCTAAGTAGCTGCTAGATAATTAAGCTGCCTTTGGGCATGTTTGCATTTGCTTGCCTGGAGCTGCAATAGCCTCTGGAGGAACATCCAGCAGCGCCTACCACCCAGTCCCTCATCTGCAGCAGCCCCAAGAAATCACCAAACTGATCAGCAAACAGACCTTTCCCAGCACAGCCACACTACTTAGGTGGAAGAAGTGGTGTTCCCTGGAAGAGTTTTCCACGCTGTCCCACAGTAAGATGGTACATGCTGTTCCTCCACCAACCAGGCAGAAACAATTCATGCTGTCCCTGGAGCGCAGTTCAAGTATGGATGTGTGTGAGGCTAGTTGTGGTTCTGTGATCTGAGGAGCTGGCTGACTGAAGTCCACTTGCTTAACTCTATTTATTTTTAATGAAGTCACTTTTTGTCATTAGTATAGAATGAGACTTTTACATGGAGTCTGATCCCAAACGTCGCAACGCACTGGATTACACTTGAAACATGGATTTCTCGCTAACATCCTTCTCCCTTTGCAACCCTTCCCCTTCCTCACAAGCATTTACTGTTTCATAGGATACTTCAAGACTCCCTTTGCTCTGCTTTCCTTGCTAAATTTTTCTTTTCTCACCTTTTCATCCAGTTTTCTTCCCTCCTTTCTGTCATGTATGTCCTGTCAGGACATGACTCTTTCCCTTCTGAGAAAGGTCTGGAGCTCTTCAGGTTTGTAGATTTTAAAGCCAGATGTGTGACGATCAAGTCTGGACCATAAAATTTCTTTCAATTAATTGCTTGAATTACTGGCTGTCTTTCATAAACAAACAGGATTATATTTACCTAGTCTTGGTATCCTATCACTGTGCTAGATCTTTGGTAGCTATGTGAAGAAGTCCTCATTCAGTAACTTCCTTTTTCCCATGTTGGCACTTCCCTAAGCTGCAATCATCCTTCAGCTTCTCCATTTCATGCACTTGCACCTCTCCCCCTGCGTTTCTGAGTATCCTCAGAGAAGGATTTATTGACCTCAGCACTTCAAATACCCCTTAGAACTTCCCTCTCCTGAGTTTTTTAAGCTTTTACAAAGTGCCATGTGTGACCGTCAGGTCAATTTTTATCCTAAGCACTGGGAATTTTTTCTAACCTGGGACCTTCCCCTGTGAAAAGTATGCTCACTAAAATTGCTAATAAATGGTTAGGTTGTATTTTTCATCTGGATTCTCTTTGCTCAGGTTGGCCAGACCCATAGCCTTTGGGTCATGACCCCTTTCCTATGGCACTCACGAGTACAAATCAGAGCTCTTTTCCTCCATTCTCCTGAGAGCTAATATATTTTTGCCTGGATAAAAGCTCTTTTTTGAATCTTTATCATTCCCTGTCTTTCTGAAATGCTTTCTTTCTAGCTTTTACCCATTTATCTTGCTTTTGCCTCATATTCATTTAAAATATAACCACTTATAGAACTTATTGAGATAAAAGCATAAAAGCAGTCTACCACTAGAGCTTTACAAGTCCAGGTACTATATTTAAAATACTTTCAGGTAACTGAACAAAAATCAACATGCTTTCATGACACAGTGTGGGAGAATGGGGCACCAAAAAGCAATTAGGGCATTTTGGAAATAAAGATTAATACACAGACCAGGAGGTGGCTGGAGTTTCTGGGGTTATGATAAAGAGTAGCTTGTAAAATACATTAAGGACAGCAATAATTCACAGATTATTTCCACACCCTGCATTCCTTTGCCTTAGGATAAAGAAAAGCCATCAGAGAAAGGTTTAGAAACTGAAGAAGCAACAGCTTTACACTGCTTTTCTCTTTCTGCCATTAAAATACCTGTTCATGTGACCATGTCCGTTCTGAGCCATCCTTCACACAGATGTCCAGCCTCAGCTCAGTCCCTGTGGCTCCATGTTTACTGTCCACACAGAGGTTGGCTGCCACATTTCGTATCTGCAAAACCAAGGAGCAACATTTCACATTACACCAGGATGCAGAATAGGGCTTCCAACATTAGGTCTAGCTCTGAAGGATTTCAGACTGACCATCACATAAAACTGGTGGGAATTGCTTCTTGCAGAGTAGAGAGCCATGTCCTTAACTGAACTATTTCTTTGGGGAGCAGGTTTAGAAGCAGCAAAGTTTCTGTTTGACAAATAAAAGGTAGGTCTGTATGAAATATTTTCATGCAAAGAAACTAAGAGAAAAAAATCTGAGAAGTTGAAAACTTGGTCTGACTGCTCCTACCAGAGCAAGAGAGATCATAGAATCATAGAATAGTCATGGTTGGAAAGGACCTTAAGATCATCTAGTTCCAACCCCCCTGCCAGGGGCAGGGACACCTCACACTAAACCATGCCACCCAAGGCTATGTCCAGCCTGGTCTTGAATACCACCAGCGATGGAGCATTCACAACTTCCCTGGGAAACCCATTCCAGTGCCTCACCACCCTTACAGTAAAGAATTTCTTCCTCATATCCAATCTAAACTTCCCCTGTTTAAGTTTGAACCCATTACCCCTTGTCCTCTCACTACAGTCCCTAATCAAGAGTCCCTCCCCAACATCCCTATAGGCCCCCTTGAGATATTGAAAGGCTGCTAGGAGGTCTGCATGCAGCCTTCTCTTCTCCAGGCTCAACAGCCCCAACTTTCTCAGCCTATCTTCACACGGGTGGTGCTCCAGTACCCCGATCATCCTCGTGGCCCTCCTCTGGACTTGTTCCAACAGTTCCATGTCCTTTTGATGTTGAGGACACCAGAACTGTACACAGTACTCCAAGTGAGGTCTCACGAGAGCAGAATAGAGGGGCAGGACCACCTCCCTCGACCTGCTGGTCATGCTGCTTTTGTGGCAGCCCAGGATACCGTTGGCTTTCTGGGCTGCAAGTGCGCACTGACAGCTCATGTTCATTTTTTCATTGACCAACACCCCCAAGTCCTTCTCCACAGGGCTGCTCTGAATCTCTTCTCTGCCCAACCTGTAGCTGTGCCTGGGATTGCTCTGACCCAGCTGTAGGACCTTGTACTTGGCATGGTTAAACTTCATGAGGTAGGCATCAGCCCACCTCACAAGCGTGTCAAGGTCCCTCTGGATGGCATTCTTTCCCTCCAGCGTATCAACCGAAATACACAGCTTGGTGCCATTAGCAAACTTGCTGAGGGGACACTCAATCCCACTGTCCATGTCACCAACAAAGATGTTGAACAAGACCGGTCCCAACACTGATCCCTGAGGGACACCACTCATTACTGGTCTGCAGCTGGACATTGAGCCATTGATCACAACTCTTTGTGAGATCAACTGTATTAACACAAAATTATTTCTGTATGAGTTCCTCACAGGCTTTGGAGCTGTATTTCTTAAAGAACCAGGCGCACCCTGTTCCAATCCATGTTCTTTGACACAGTAACACTGCTGTAGATAAGGTCACACAATAGTGCCCTAAGTCCATAAAATCATAAAGGTATTCAGCAAATCTGTGCTGAAAGTATGCTTACCCATGGAGGTTCTTTGTGTTGTCTGCATGCCTTCTGCAAATACTCTGCAGTGTAACTTATTCTTAAAAGGAAAATCTCATTTTTGAGATAGAAGCAACTGAGTCATAATTAATCTGTGACCATCAGTCGTAACAGTTACGTACTGTTGCTGCCACATGTATTTTTTGAAAGACTGGGTTGAAAAGGGGTAGGTTACCCACTTCCACCAAAAGGAGTGAGATCCTAATTTATTTTGCAAATTCATGCACATTTCTCCTTAAGTATACCTTAGTTGGGCTATTTAAAATTCTTTCAGATACCTCCAGAACAAAGAGGATTTCTTAAAATACTTACCCTGTCAATGAGATACACAGAAACTGAGTAATCAAAGTGCACATGCATGCACAGAAACATACACAAATACTTTATATATAATGTATAGAAAGCAGGTGCATATTTTGACATTCTAGCCACTCCTTTGATCCTTAATTAAAAAAAAGAAGACCTAATGCTGAATGGAGATTGAATTGATGTGTATTTTTCCATGGAAAATATTTTAGAAGTCACTGTTGTTGCCATATTAACTGCATACCTCATACACATCCAAAAGATGGAAAACTTCTCAGCATAGCACAAAATATTGCAAGGAGGGGCAATTGTCTTGCTTGCAAGACACATGGGGGAGTTACTCTGCCCATTTTCTGATTCTGGAGGACAGGAATCGAGTCTGCTCACTATGATCTAAGAAACATTTCGACAGGTGGGAAAGCAACACGAAGTGGAGAAGATGTAAAAAAATCACCTTCAGGAAAGTTTTTAGGAGCTGCATCTGTATAGTGTAGAAAAGAGCAGACAGGGCAAATAATGGGGGAGCATTCGTTTGAGTGACCGGCTCCAAGAACCTCTGAGCCTTCACCAGATCTCAGAGTAGTATTCTTCTAAAACTCGGACAAGTCAAGCTCTAGGGTAATTTTGCTTGTTTTTAATAGAGTAAAAATTGCTATAGGTGAAGTAAGCCTCTAGCATTTCATACACACCACCAGATGCAGAAACTGCACTGAGCAGCTCCATCATACAAAGAATCACGTTAACTGAAAAAAGAAGGATGAAAAATAATTAGTTCTCAACAACCCTGCCTTCATTTTCATATCACCTAGGAAGAGAGACTGGAAAGATTAATGAAGGGAACAGATTTTAATTTTATATTCTTAAAGTCTGATGTGAAATACCTACTCCAAGTAGAATTTTTTTTGAGAGTGTTCAATCATTTCTCAGTGCACTTAAATTTCCATTGCATAAATAGAGATTTCTGGCCTAATACAAAATTAAATGATACATAAGTTCTGTTCCTAGAACATGAGAGCTAATTAAAATAGAGCTGCAAACAATTTCCATTAATAATCGGGGTATATTTATGTGATTCAGAACTATAAAATGACAGTGAATATACTCCACATCCAATTAATGCTTATTGGATTAAAGGGCTTTCCTAATTTTGTCTTGATTAGCATAACTCCATCCCATTCTCAGTCATTTGGACTATGCAACAAATGTGTCCAACACATTTCTGGAAAAAGTTTGAGCTGAAGCTACATTTAGTTCCTTCACTGCTGGAATCTGTCTTCCCTGTTCTTTATTTCCTCTCCTCGTCTCTCTGCTCCTGGAAGGTTTCCTTGAGTTAGTTCTTCCTCTGGTCTGTTGCAGCTTACATGTTAGCTCATCCTTTTTTTTTTTTTTTTTATTTTATCCTTCCTTTCCACTGCAGAGGGGTCATGGTTTGTTTTTCATTTTCTTTTTGCAATACAGGCATTTCAGTCAAGTCTGTGCTTTTGTTCTCTGGCATTTTCTGTGTGGCCTTGGCAGTTGCTAGGAATTGAACTGAGCCATCATGCTGCTGCCAGAGCCATGGGGAATATTCTGCCAAGCACCAGTACCACACAGCCTGCAAATCCCCTAAGATGCTTCTATGGACAAAAGAAGGAAAGCAGAAGCACAGTAAAGAGAGGCTTTTTTCTCATTTATATATCAATATGCATTTGAACTGCCTTGTCTTCAGTCAAACAGCACAGTGGATTTTAAATTTCTGAGGTGATGAGTTACAACTAGAAAAGAAATGGCTAGTGATCCTAATACACTCATATTTCCGACACTTGCATTTGGGAAATTGCAGTGATGGGGTATGAACAGGAGGCATATTTTATCACCCATGCAGGAAGGGCATTTTGTTGCTACATAGAAAGGCTATTTGCTCAACCTTATGCTATCATTTGTACACATGGGTAGGTATACGGGAAAAGCACGTTCTCAAGGAGCCTGTGTGGACTAACAAGGATGGTTAGTGGTGATCTTAAAGGCTGTTTCAGAATTAAAGACATTCTGAGAAAAGCATAGGACTCTACATGTAAGTCATTAGGCATATTTAGTTCTTGAAATGCCATGCTAACACATGTTGGGAGAGATGCTAAGACTATGGGTCCAGTGGTCCTTATGGAGAGTGGATAAGGTTTGAGAACACAGAGAATACAAACTCTAAGGGGTCTGTTTTCTTCCTCTTTTACACTGGAGGTGTCTGAGCAGGGATGTACATACAGGCTTCTTAGTGCTCCACTGGTGCTCGTGAAACAAAGATGAGTCACCTGAGTGGGATTTCTGCTGGTGTAGAATATGATTCCTGCGTTATAAATGAGGTAGAAAAGCATAAGGGGAAGCCACTGGGCAAGCCTTGATGCAGTAATCTTTGGGTTTTACAAAAAGCAGTGAACTTACGTTAAAACTACAGCTTGCATTCTCTAAGTTAGCCAGCCCATGTTAAAAAGACTTTTCTTCAGAGTAGGCCAGGCCTTGAAAGTAGTTTAGCTCACTGGCACTGTGATGGGGAAGGAACTACCCTGCATGTTCATCACAGCACAAAACTGTCTGTGCCAAAAGCAAAAAGGGGGAAAGCACAGAAATCTAAACCCAAATTTATGTTTAATATGGTCGTCTGTTAGAATGATGAACGTGGAGATGGTGTTGGGACTATCCTTAGGGTGCCCCAGTACAGCAACGAGAGAGGCACTCTGGTGCTATCAGTTTATATAATATTTTCCATACATCTGACTTAACAGCTCAAATAAGAAAGTGGCTGTAGCTCTTTGAAAACATTAGCAATGTCCATTTATATTGCTTTTTTTATTTGAGCAGCACTTACAGCCAGTTTTAGCTTACATTCTTAGGTAAGCCTAGAGCCATCAGTGTCTACAGATCAAATATGGAAAAATGAGCCACCTTTCCTGTCAACCGATACATAGTAATTTTAAAAGTATTTATCCTTTGTGTGAGCCGTAAAAAGGAAAAGTCAAAGTTAAAAGAAGCCCAGCACTGCCAAGGCCTCACTGGTGAAACAGGGGACTCCGTTATTCAGCATGACATTGATCCCGATGAAAGAATTTGAACATCCCAGCTGTGTGCAGCACTTGCTTTGTGCAGGGTGGGGAATAGCTGGTTATATCTCTTTAGTACAAAAGACGTGTGCCACTTGGTGGGCTCAGATTGACTCATTAAGAGTATGACTATGTCACTTAAAAAAAAGGAAGTTATCAAAAGAGAAGTTAGTGAGTTCTTATGCTTTAATCCTTTTTCAAATGTGCTGCTTGACTTCATGGGTGATGTTTTCATGCCAGTGCTGTAAAACACCTCTGTAAAATCCACAAGTCTGGGACTTCTCAGGAGTATTTTCAGGTCCTACAGCTCAGCAATAATGCAGCAACTGAAAGACTTGCTGTGTATTAAGTAATTGAATAAGAAGTTCATGTAGCAGCAAATGAAACCAAGCCTAAATATTTCCCTTTTGACTGAATAAAATATTTTTTATAGCAGTCTATAATAAATTACAATGGCTGACATTATATGATTGATTTACTGTAAAATGTGTTTTCAAAGATATTGCTGGAAGCTGTGATATCTGCACAGTATATTCATGTTGGATCACAGCTTGCAGATGCATGAATACTTCCTAAGAAAACATTGGATGTCCAAATCTCACCTAATGAAGCTATTGTTTTAACTTCCTTCAACAGGATTTCAAATACACATTACAAATAAATTATTCTGCCTTAGAATGGGATGGGTATTACTGTTTTTCAATGTGTAGCATACTTCCCAATATATTCAGAAGGTTAACAAAACCTAATTGACAACTTTCCTTTTTCCATGGTGGGAGAGGAAAGAGTACAGTTATCTCACCCAGACACAGAACTAACAGTCTCACTAACCTTATTCTGTCTGGATTTGCTGTTACATTGCTTTACTACACATATTTGAGATGTTACAAGGCAGAACAGGGTATCAAGGGAACATACATCCTGCCAGCCACAAAGGACAAAAGGCAGAAACATGTAGAAGAGATAAGGGCATGAGAAGCATAGTGAAGAAGAATGGTTGCTGTTTTTCAAATTTCCTTCTTTTCCATCACGAACAGACTTGGTCAAGAAATGTAGGGGGTCACATTTTAAATAAATGCATTTGCAAAAAAAGAGGAGCTGTAGAGAGGCTGTTTATGAGATGTTTGCTTTCCCACCACACGCTTTTACTAGCTAGATATCAAAACACTGGAGCCAAAAATCGTCTGAGTAGCTCATTGTTTAATCTTTCTCAGACTGGCATAGACAAGCAGACATAAAGTCTTTCCAAGTGGAAGCAGAGAGGGTACAAAATGACAGTCAGTCTTGGCACATACTTCTGGTGTGTATAATCAGCAAGGTTTCTGGAGCTGCTTGATTCTTACAAAGCAGTAACACACAGTCTGTTTTACTCTTTCAGCTTCTAATTATGACAGCCATTGACCTTCAAATTTTTTCAAGTATCTTGCAAGCGCCAGCAAATTAATTAAAACTTCATAGGAACATGACAGTCTCAGGAAAAGATAGAGTAGTAGGGCTGAAACCTCTCATTGTTTAAGAAAAGGTATATTTTAGAGGAAAAAAGAAAGTCTTTGGTCTGCACTTCCTTCCTAAAGGCTCAGTAAGTACTTTTAAGGTACAGGTTTGATTCTACTGCTATGATTTTTTATTTTCTTTGTCAAAGTCTTGCTTTTATGCAAAGAGTATATTAATATTGCTATGAAAAGAATGAATACCTGAATCACAGTCTATTCTACACTAGACCCTCTGGTTGAGTTAAGGATTGTTTAGCCCACCAGAGAAATTACACATCTCATGATCACAGTCATCCAAGGACACACGTGTATAGACGTGGAAGATGATAGTAAAGGAAGATCGTAGTAGCAGTTGCAGCACCTGATCCAGCCTGACTTCTGATAAAATCTGTACCTCTTGGTATACATCAATCCCATAAAGTGTGGAAAGCAGAAAAGGTAAAAAAACTTTAACAGCGAAGGAATTTGTTATTGACAAAAAGTAGCAAACAGTAAGACACAAATAAACTGAATTTCCTTTGAACATCTGTAATTGGTAGCTTACAAAGAGGACTTAAGGACTGCTACTACCACAGAAAGCTATTATTAAATTTGGAATGAGGTAACTTGTTTTTTAAAAAAGAAATTCTGGAGAACAGTAGAGGCACCTGTTTAGAAACCCCCTGCACGGTCCAGCCTCGACTACTGTGGATATGCACAGGTGTGAGGGGTCTTACCAAATGTTGTGGTCAAAGTTTCAACTTCAGCCCCAAGAACACCTCCAGCAAAATCAGAGAAGGCCAGAATTCACAATACAGACATTCCTATGATTTTAAAAAAAGTAGCACAATACATTGAAAAAGCAAAGCCTTCTTTATAAACCTTAATGAATTGAAAGGCAAAAACCCTCTGCACTGCCAACTTTCCATGGAGTGAATGCACTGTAGCTCCTCCGGGTAAAAGGCTACTGCAATTTTTCAGCAGAGCTATGGAAGTAATTTTCTGTCCCTGCACTCTTTGTGTTTTCATTTCTTCTATACAAAACAAACTGTCAAAGCAAGATGTGTTACACTTTTGCTCTTCAGGGAGGACTGAATGCAGAACATCTTTGATCACAGGTGGAGAGTTCCATCAGGCTGTTTGCTTACCCCTGCTCTGGAGCGATGCTCAGATACTGGCTTCTCTATGGTGGTCTCCCCCCTCCCTCATCCCCAAATGAGAAATTCCATTTGCCTGCTACTGGTACTCAGTCATGACAGTACGTGTAGAATGCAAATGAAAAGCTAAGCAAACCCAGTTCTTTTAAAAGAAAAGTATCCAGGCTTCAACTGTCACACTTGCACATGTGAACAAAACAGCGCAAACTCAACTCCTGCTACATACAATTGTCCTAGTAAGAACAGGAGGAGGTATGTAAGTGGGTACGAAAAAAATAGTGTTAACTTCAGAGCTCTTTTTTACTAAAGTGATTCTCAGCATCTAAAATAATCTTGTGGCATGCAATAATGAGTGCTACACCTTCTTTCCCACATTTGTGTGCTCATTGTCCATGCATCTTATGGCCTATACATGCAAAATGTAACGAATTATAAAAGGGACAGCATAGTGCTAGGACATGAAGTTTTCTCATTTTAATGGCTAGTTCCAACCACTGTGAGCTCCCTTAATAACACTACTTATCACAGGAACTAAATCTAGTTCCATAATTTTAATTTCCTGCAATGTAAAATGTTAAACTTACTTAAATTTGATCCAATTTGTGTATTCCTTACCTCTCCCCAGGCAGCAGGTGGAGGCTCCACAGGAGGGTAATATTTGGGGACATCCCAAGCCACAGCAGCCATGAACCACTTGAAATCTTTACATTTCAGGTGCTTGCGAAGTTCCTTCTGGGCAGAGATATCGCCAGTTGAGAGATGTCTATACTCAGGCCGTCGCTGGTAAATGTACTCTGCGAACTCATCCATCCATGTCTCTGCGACACGCTTCAGGTTCTGTGCAGTAGAAAAAAAGCAATCATTAATTTCTTTCGGGTTTGAGTGAATGCTCTTTGTAATGGCAAGAATAAAAAAGGAAATTCAGTAGCCCACACAACTTTTAAGCTTAGTTGGTCTAATTTCTCAGTCTTAAACCATGGAAAAATACTGGTAAATGTATGTTATCTTCATCACAGTGTTAAGCAAATACTCCAGAGTATTAAGTACGTTGCTTGCCTGCTGACTCTATATGATATGGTCTTTTGTCTCTTGAACATCTTATTTTCCTTCCCATTTTTTATGCATTTTCACATGGGTTTTTGATTAATGATGGATGTTGAACAGAAGTTTTCTTTCAGCTGCTCACATTGGTACCCATGCTTTTTTTCCTGTTAGTTCAGAATCTCCTAATGTGCTTGAATGGTTCAAATTACTCCTGATTTATTGAACTTTGCATTTGAAAGGCATCTGAACTTTCAGCTGTCATCATACTGCTTAATCAGGTAGCAATTCCTACCTAAGCTTTAAGGTCAGGTCTTACATGCGTATGTATGGGGGCAAACAGTCAGGAGCTTGCTCTGCCCCACCTCACAGCTGGTTTTGCACTACCTTGGGACTTGAAGCTTTGCTGTGTTGGTGTGATAAGAAGCACGTGCAAAAGCATAGCACATAACCCTGAAGTGGAGCTGACCTGAGGCAAAGCAGCTCATGGAATAGGTATGGCAATGTGTGGCTTTCTGCAGTCATACTGTAGACATATATAAGACTATTTCTGTTCCATGAAACCCAGTTCTGGCTTATGACCCACAAAGTTTATTTCTGATTGCATTTTACAGGAAAGAGAATTACCTGTTTTGTTGCATAAGAACTTATTCAAATAATAATTATTTAAATTAGCTGTCAGAAATTATAAAATAAACTAATAATAAAAAAAGACTTAAGGAAAAATCCTGAGTAGATGAGACTAAAGAGATATATTTTATAGTTACTGAATGTCAGAAAGTATGAAAAGGCTGAGGGCAAATTTTTCTGTATTCTGTTTGCTTTTAAAATTCCTCCTGCAACTTAATCCACACAAATTCATATGCATACGTTGTAGTGGAGTACAGGCTTAGTCTATTCTGCATTTCCACAGCTGCCACCTCTTATCCCACCAACAGAGCAACATCTCAGTGGATGATATCAAGACACTAGGGTATTCTTATTGCTTTGTTTGTAAAAACAAGATAATCAAGTTTTGTAATATTCTTTTTATAGAACACTAACTGCAAAATGCTGAGATTCACTCTGTAATAAGCTTGAGGACAATATACATCTGATTATCATCAACATAAGGTAATGTTTCTTCTCAGAGCATTCTTTGCATCTAAGTAAACCTGATTTGTACTCTGATTTGCTTTCAAGGTTCATTTGAAGATTCCTTTCCCAAATTTTATTAATCCATGCAAACTAAATGTCTCTGAACTAATAAGGCTCATCTGAATACAAAGACAGCAAGATACAGAACAAATGAAGTACTTCTAGCTGACACCGCAGGATAAGTTTCTCTGTGACTTCTTTCTGGAATCAAATATGCTAAAAGCTGCAGGGACAGAGTAAGTAAAATTAAAGCAGTGTAAGAATTAACAACATTTATAGCCTTATTCAAAAATGGCTCGTGCTCCACATGAAGTTGACTTTCATTGTAATTTATCTGACAGTGGTATTTTAATATTTAAAAAACATACTGTAAAAAAAAACCTCTACAGTAGAAATATAGTAAAAACATTCTCTTAGGAAAGAAAAATCTAGAGAAAATCTAGCAGCAACTTACCCCATCAATACTTAGAGTAGGCTCTGCTGGAGTGTTCCTTTTAGTTATTTGGCTGAACTGAAAGAACTGCATTCTGCTTTAGATTATTATAACTGAATAAAAGAGGAGTCCAACAGAAATTTTGATACCATACCTGGTCATTAGCTCAAAATTCTCATTCACCAGTCAAAACTTCTTTGTTTTCTAATAATTCCTTTATAATTTTTTTGTGTGTGTGTGTTTGTGTGCGTGTGTAAACCCATCAAAAATTACAGTAAAAAAATATAAATCAGTTCTTCTCACCGTTTCCCAACTATCAGGTAAGACATTTTAGACAAATCTATTTAAAACTTTGTTCTCCAGTTCTTCAAAGACCATTTTCTCCATTGCATGCTAAAAATCTTCCCAGACCTTGCCAGATCCTGTAATGAACCTGTATATTATCCTTAGCATGTTTATACACTGCCGTCATAAACTGAACCCTTATGAGGCAACCCTTTGAATTTCAATAGGTTCCCTTTTAAAAATACAAACTCTTGATTTCCTAGCTCTAAATCTCCATACTACTTATGAACATGACTGCAAGTAACTCTTTGTCCTGGAGTAGTGGGAAGCTCTTTCTGAAATTACCAGTTCTCAGGAAGCAGGTACTTAGCATCCAAACACTTTAGTTTTAAAGAGGTCTGTTGACTTCAGTTAACACGGGTTTCTTATCCTTATTATCACTATATAAGTTCTGTAATCACACTTCCATTTAACATAAACAGGTACAGACTAGTAGTAAAACTTCAGATTGCAGCTAATCCCCATACTTGAACTGAATGTAGTCAGGAAGAGCTGATGCTCCAAAAGCTAGGCTGGTGCAACCTTGCACAATAAAAGCAAACATCATTTACATTCCCATTTAGAACATGCTAATCTAGCATGTTCCTGGTGTAAAAAATACAGGCTGTCCAAGATGAGATGAGTGAACTCTTGTACGCTGTAAGATCCCTGTTCTGTTGCTGTCTAACAGCATGAAAAACTCACCCAATGTGAAGAATCTCCTAAGAACATAACTCTTCTCTCCAAATGTCAGTGAACTGCTTGTCTTTTACTCACCTTATAACAATAGAACGGCAGAGGACCACAACCAAAATGAGAGTGCTGATCTCCGAATACTTCCAGCCCTATTGATTAAGTGATTTACTGCAAGGTAAGGATCTGATTTAAGTTCTTTATGAGTCTCCCAGAGTTGCCTTTCCCACAAGCTGGGTGAATGTCTGACATGGTGGAGAAAGAAGTGGAGAAAGGACAGCCACTTGCTCCATACCTGAGCCTTAGGTGAGGCTAGACACAATCTGAGCATGTCAGCGTATTAAGCCCCAGAAGTAGGAATGGTTACAAATAGCTACCAAATCTTGACAGACTCTAGTTGGAAAACAGGTGCTAAGCAGTTTGAATTTGTTAGGACTTTATTCTGTGTGTATGTATAGTGCCGCAGAGTACACAAGTTAAAGGATTTTAAGAGACTACCAGATTAGGTGGCATTTTGTGAACATTTTATAGCATCATTTAAGTACCCTTCAGCCTCTCAGTGAATCTAATATACAATGAATTTAGAACAAGATAAAGAGTTAGATTTGAATCTTCCTGATTTCTGTTTGTACGCAATCTTCAAAAGAAAACTCCTTTAAATACCAGCTTCCCAAATTGCATCAAATATCTTCATCAACAAGAAGAATTAGTTTTGTGATATCTTTGTGGTTGATCACACTTGCCTGGATTCAGTCTGAACACCTCATATAAACACATATGGAAAGGAAAAATGAAACATTTTTACAGCTGAAAACTGCTGTAGCTTAGCTTGGTTGTCAAATTCATTGCAAGGTTACAGATGTCCAGATTGCCTACCCTGGTCCTTAAATAGGAATGAAGGAAAAATAAAAATTAAACAGGAGCAATTAAATGAAGTTCAATTCAATATTAATCTGTTATATGATTGACACACCATGTAAGGAAATCACAGGGACTCTAGGTGAGTATCTGAGATGTTTCTCAGGACTTATCCATGACAGACCGACGATAATTTGTTCTCTCTCTTGTATTTTCAGTGAAAAATTTCTGTACAAGACTGAAGACTCAATGATATTTCAGTAGATGCATATTTCGATATGTCAGTGTGTGAGAGTTGTCACCAAAAAGCTGTGAGATGCATACAAAAGGGATGGCAATCACACTAACACTGACTCATCAGCTGCCATCAGTTGCCTATGCAAGTATTCTTGATATAATTAAGTTTTGTGCCATTTTGTGTAACAATTTTACTCTCCAGTAAATCCTTTATTGTTGGACTTACATTTAGACAAGTATTCTTTAAGTTTGCATGGACTCACACATTGAAGACTGTGACTTTGTTTTGTATTTTCACTTGGTAATAGTCTACAAGACAGTAAGTTACAATATCATTGATACCAGGATATCATGGTTGAACATCAGCTGGCAATCAAGTGTCTTGTGGCTCTCTCCCACTTACCTCACCCCCAGTTCAATGGGGGAAAGAATTGAAGGGTAAAAGTAAGAAGACTCATGGAGCTGAGATAACATCAGCTTAACAGGTAAAGCAAAAGCTGTGCGTGCAAGCAGAGCAAACCAAGGAATTCATTCACTACTTCCCATGGGCAGGCAGGTGTTCAGCCACCTTCAGGAAAGCAGGGCTCCATCATGTGTAAGGGTTACTTGGGAAGACAAAACCCATCACCCCAAACATCCCCCTTTCCTTCTTCCTCCAGCTTTATATGCTGAGCGTGAAATCATATGGTATAGAATATCCCTGTGGTCAATTAGGATCAGCTGTCCCAGCTGTGTCCCCTCCAAACTTCTTATGCATCTGCAGCCTCTTCACTGGTGGAGTGGGGTGAGAAGCAGAAAAGGCCTTGATTCTGTGTAAGTAGTGCTGAGCAATAATGAAAATATTTGGTTTTCAACAAATTACCAGTATTATCAACACTGTTTTCAGCACAAATCTAAAACATAGCCTCACACAAACTACAGCAAAGAAAATTAACTCTACTCTAGCTAAAACCAGCACACTGGACCTCAATAAAAGACTTTAAATCAACTTGACTGGAGAGAGAGAGAGAGAAATGATGACTTCTCTACTTGAAAAGACAACATTTTTCATGGACCATTTTGTCTCTTTCACTTTCTTCAGTGAGCAGGGAAGATACATCTCTCTGATCAAATGACTGTCCCTTCTTTTTAAGTGTGTAAGATCATCTGTCATTTTCAAGAGACATGGTATTACTCAAATAAATGCAGTGAGAAGAAAGTAGATGCTGGCCATGAGAATGGAAAAGTGGAGTGAGGCAGGGACATGTAAAAGGACAGATTCATAAATATTCCCTCTAAATAAGTTTTAACTAGATGGATCTCTAATATGAGAGCGTAGTTGCACATTCGTAACTGTTACTGGTATGCTGGCTTGCAACGACAACAAGAGAGAGACTCTGCTCTGCATTGCAAGCCTGCGCAGCTCCATCCCCCAGCTGTGTCTTTTCCAATTGACATTCCAGATGCAGCAGTAATTCCTGTTTTCAGTTTTTCCAGATGTTCGAAAGTAGATTTTTATTATCTTGTGGCACTAAAGCAGTACAATGGTTGTATTTTTGGTTTATTTTCACTTGCACAACCTGTCTTTCACCTGCATAACCTTTTTTTTCTGCTTTTGTGCCTGTCTCACTGTTTACATGAAACTAACCCTGACCACAATCCACAGACTTTACTTTTGTCAATATTAAACTCTTACAGGAACGTTTGGATCCTGTAACAAGTTCCTGTTGTCAGAACATTTAATCTGAACATCCTCCAGGAAGCTGGATGTCACCAGCTGGTATAGTCTTTTCTGTTATGATAGTGATTTCTCTCATCAGCCAGAACATCAAAAATCACTTTCAATTATACCAATCAAATATGAATCACCACAGCACGTCTGAAGCCTGACTGTATTTCAGTTGTAAAAAACAGAGGATATAACTGTTTATTTGCCAAAAAATAACACAACAGTCTCTGCAACAACTGACATATTAATCTCTTCTTCTTCCTAGTAAAATTCCAGTGGGGTTATATTCACTTCATCTACACAATCTTCCTAATATATTTTCCTTATTGTTTATTTTGAGAACCACAGTGTTGCTACTTGAAAATGGGTGACCTGCTTACTTCTGGAAGCAGATGAATTTCATCTGGCTGGAAGTAACAGAGTAGACAATTTATTTTACATAAAACATATTTTAAAAGCTCATAGGGATCCAGCCAGCCAAGACAACTATACTTTATTTTTCTCTGGAATACTGCTAGTATAATGTCACAATCAATCATCGTGGAGGATGAGAACAAAGTATGACTGGAGGAACCCAACCGACAAGTATAGATTAGTATGACAGAGGCAGCAGGGTACAAAACTCTGGAGCACTCACATGGAGAAAAATGGTACCCTCAGTTTCATGCAAAGGTCCTACCATCAGTGTTGGAACAAAGCCATTTATCATTTCATTGTATTTCGGCAATGAAAGCACAATACAACGTTTCCAGAACACCAATTACAGCTTTGTGACGTTCAGGTCTCAATATCTAAGCTGCCCACATCAGTTAAGTCTAAATGGGGATTTTCATCCCTTTCCCTTTCTTGCCTAAGTCCCTTTTAATTTAGACAGTACTAGTGTTTGTCAATCTTTCCCCCTCTTGAGCATTGTATTTTGGTCCTTTACACTTAACTTTGTTTAAAACTTAACTGGGTTTCATTCCAGCAATAGACTGGTTTTGTGTTAAAAAAAAAAGAAACCCAGACCAAATAAAGAGATGACTGCAGGCATAAAGGGAATGCTTCTCCATGGCAAAGATTATGCTAACTAGGTGATAAAGCTGCTGGTGTGTTTAAGTAAATCCTGTAAGAGTTAGCACAGCTGGCAGAGAAGCAAGAGACTAGTTATTCTCAGCCTGTAGCGTGCAAATACCTAGAACTGAAATTCCACAGATGTAATCTGCAAACAGCCAGGATTTCATTCTTTCTATAAAGGTTTTCCCCTCCACTGCTAAAAAAAAACCCCAACAACAACAACAACAACAAAAAACCCAAACACCTCCCCCCCCCCCCAAAAAAAAGAAACAACAAAACCAACCCGAAAAACGGTGTACACTTTGGAAAAAAGTGAAATAAAGTAAAAACCCCAGCCCACTGACTAAAGGCTGCATCTCTGCTCATTGGCTCACTTGAGGCCAACCTGCATGGCTGCGAAGGCAGGGTTTGGCACAGTCCCTGGAAGGATGCTGCCTGCCCAAAGCTTTCAGTCATGGGTCTCTGCAGGCTGGCTGCAGGGGAGCTACAAAAAAAGCAAAGTGACAGTGTGACAGCATCTTCGTAGATTTGTTGGCTACTGCTGTGCTTGTTTTACAGCCCCATACTCTGGAGGCACATATAGACCACAGCCAACCTTTGCAGCTGGGCCTGGAAGAGAGTTCAGAGGTTTGATTCCAAATAGGTTTCTTTAGATATGTAACTTGGGTTCCAGTGCTAGCATATTGAATGAATCCTGTAAAGCAGATACCACCACTTTGATGTTGTTATTGTCCAGAAACATCTAGCTCTCATCTTCTTTGTATTCCTTTTGGATAGCTAAGCTGTTATTATCTCAAAAACAAAACTTCTATTCAGATTTGAGAAAATATAAAAAAATACGTTATAAAAAATTACTTTGACTTTCTTGCATTCAAGGATTAGAAGACATTAATGCAAAGATTTTCTTTGGTAAGTGCTCTGTTTGGGGTCTTGGTTTAATTTTTTTTAATAATGAATTTATAAATCTGTTAAATGAAAAATAATGGAAACTTAAAAGCTGTATTGTTTGATCATCATAATTATTACATTATAGCTGTGCTGTCACAAGAAGGTGATTCTTGCTTGATTCCTGAATAATTTACTTATTCTCAGATGGTGTTTCAGCTGCTTACTGTGACTGCTGAATCACAACTGACTTTGTGCTACAGTCTTCTGCGTTACAGAGTGACTGGGAAAGTACCAGCAGTACTTAACAGCATGCCACATCTATTGGTTTGCACCCCGGTCACGACAAAACATAGCCATTACCTAACTGATCCTGCTTGAGTCTTTAACTTGGCTAGAAACAGAAAAAAAAAAAAAGTGTCCATGGGCTCCTTTCAGAAAATCCCAAACATTATCTGCAGCTGGAAAGAAAATAAAGAAGACCAAACTGGTCATAACATTAAAGGAAGTTCTGTCCAAAATGCAAGTATGGTTACAGCACAGGGTGGTATAGTTACAGCAATTCTCTTTGAAGATCCTTTTGAAGCGACATGAAAAGGCTGAGAAATGGTGGAGGTGGGAATTTAAACCCAACTTTATCAGCTGAATTCCTGAACCCAAACTCGTGCAAATTCCAATTCAGTGACGCTGTGTGATGAGGCACGTGTAATTGTGCTTGTGCCTGCTGGGTCAGAGGATCACTGCGCTCTGGGATCCCGTGTGCTGGTGTGCAGGGAGGAGGTCAACTTAAGGTTAGGATTCACCACACTGTTGGGTTAACATCCAGACTTAACTTTGGTGGGATTGCCCTTCGCTTCAGAAAGGCCTAATGCTCTAAAGTTCTGCAGTTAATACTAAAATGCTGTGTAAAATACCTGCAAGGGAAAAAGATTTCTGTAGAATCACAGATTGTTTTGGGTTGGAAAGGGCCTTAAGATAATCCAGTTCCAACCCCCATGCCAGAGGCAGGGACATCTCACACTAAACCATGTCACCCAAGGCTCTGCCCAACCTGCCCTTGAACCCTGCCAGGGATGGAGCATTTATCGCTTCTCTGAACAACCTGTTTCAGTGCCTCACCACCCTCGCAGTAAAGAACTCCTTCCTTATTTTGAATTTCTGAGTTCATCTCTGCATATCCTGTGGATCAGTGAGCTTTGGTAAATTCCTTATGGCTTTTATAGAATCACGAATAGAAACCCTTCCCTCCAGTGGGAAACTAGATAAAATAACTAGTAAACTAAGGTACCCCTACAAGAAAAAGCTACTCATTTAAAGATTGTAAAGTCTAATTTCATGGGTAACTGGCTAAAAGAAAATGGCTTAGCTAGAATTGTGAAAAAGGAAGCAAAAGTCAAGAATACCACTAAAATAAACTAGTAACACAATTAGAAGTTTTTAATAGGGCAACACCTTGCATAGGACATCAAGATTTTGGGATTTGCTTTCTATATATCTTGCCTAATATAAATGTGGAAAATAAGTTATAATTCACTGCAGTTTTGTGCAGAGGTTGACAGGTTTGGAATGATGAAAAATTATGTGGTGCTTCCAGATCATAATGTTGTTGACATCATAGTGTTGACATCTGCGTGCCCATTAATCTTGATGCCCAATTACTTGTAAATTGGAGACTGACTGCATTTGGCAAGCAACAACACCTTAAAATGCCTCCACACAAAAATATTCAGCATTTTTATCTGCATTTGGTTGTCACATTCTGTTTTATAAGTCTACCATGCATGTTTACAGTTTGCTTTACTTTTGCTCTGTGCCACCAAACAGTTTTACTGACAGGATTTCATAAGGTGTTTTTCAATTAATGGGGTATGTGTCAGCAAAAACTACATGCAGGCTTTGCAGGTCTTGAGTGACAGGCAAGAAGGTAAGAAATATGATGAAAAGGACATAGAAAATTGATGTCATGATAGATACCACTGTGTGCGATACATTAATGGTCACTTATTGATGGGGAGCAGAACAGTTTTTGACAAGTCTCTCCTTTAATAAAGTGCATATGATCCTCATGCTAGGTCACAGCTCTTTAAAAATATATCTAGATCTGTCAGGTGTTATGCAGCTGGTTGAAACTGTGTTGAAACTTACTGATAAATGATAATAGAAAGATGAAATCACCAGGGAAGGTAAAATGCCCACCTTAGCATTATTTTTAAGGGCAAACATAAGCTGACACAGCTTGAAAGGAAACCCATGGTGTGATTTGGGCTATGGCTGAATTTTATAAAAGCTCTGTCCTATTTGTAACCCTAGTCTCCATATGCTTCGTGTTGCTGCTGTAGGATAGAATGGGAGAATCTGTCATTCTTTTACACAGTATCTGTACAAGGTTAATGGAGGGGCTCTTGCGATCATTTATACAATCACAACGGGGCTTCATAAGGCTCATTCTTTTATGAACTGCATCTCCAACATCCTCCTTTACATACAGAAGATGGAAAAGGGTTTAGTAAAAACCTTAGTGGAAACTACATAACAGTGAAAAGTATTGCTTTTGGCAGCAGGAATAATACTTCTAGATATTCTTGAGTGTGTTATTCATTATAGTCTTGAACAGGAGGGAAGTTTCAGATAAAACACTCATAAGGGCTAGACTATAATCTTTCAGGATGTAATATAATACTTGAAGGATAATGCAAAGATAGCTGAAATATACAGCCCACTTTTCTGTGTACTCCCGTAGTATTATTTTGGCTAACAGCTCCATTTAGGGCAGTTTATTTGGAACACAGGATGTTTGTATCAAAGGGATCAACACACTTATGATTGGTATGTCCTTTCTTTTACTTTTCTGGCTTGGATGAGGAAAAGAGAGTACTTTTAGTTTAAAATGACACACAATTTGATGAGTCAGGGACCAAACCCTCTCTTCCTTGGCTAGTTATTGAGATAGCCCCAAACACTAAAACATGCAGAAGATCTTATGCTCTTGGCAGTGTTGATGCAATGTATCCTAACATCAATTATTTGATTTTGAATACTGTACTGGGAAGAAGCTGTGAACCTTAGAATTTCCTTTCGGTGATAAATATATGCTAGAAATTTACCTAAGCATTGTGGTTTGGAGCCCAACAACATATAAGAAAATATCTATTATCTGAATGGGAAGGATAAGACCCTTTCTACCAGCAAACTGCATCTTTTCCCACAAGATATAGTCACTCTGTGCATAGGCAAAGATTTCATTTTTAAAGCTAGGAATGGTTTTTGGTAATGTTTAATTACAGATTTATTGAAATCAAGCTAAATTAAATACTACAGGGAGGCTGCAGGCTGCGCATACCTGATGGTTCTAAGTATTCACAGTGCCTCCACAAAAGCTAGTTAAGTGTTGAATGGCATGAGATGCTAGTAGTCCAAATAGAAATGATTGTATTTTGCTCCTGCAGATAACGCGCAAGACAGCATATTCTCTAATGGAATACTTTGTGTGTAACAGAGAAAAATAGAGACTGAGTTTTAGATTTCTTATTTCAAGTAGCGTGTGATTTTTGCAAGGGACACCATAAATGAAGCAGTTTCTTTCACCCAGTCCAAAAATCTGGATGGGGAAACTCTGATATTACACAGAGCTATATTGCGGGAAGATTTTAATCTCACAATTTAGTCAATACAGTTTTTGTCATATCACTAATGCCACCACTAATCCCATTACTGTATTGTGTTGTCACGCTGTCTGCACTGGTGTTCTTTTAAGGTAAATCCTTCTTTCTATCTAGCCAGCTGTCAGGCAGGCAGCACAGGCAGCCTCTTTTGTCTGCTGCAGTTACTATAGCAAGCCTTGCCCTGTGGTGCTGAAACCAAGAATATCTTCCCCTTAAAGCAAGAGATTTATTCTGTTATTCATACCACATTTTCATTATTAAGAAAAAATATGATTCATAAAATATTACCCTATGGCAATATGCAGACTTTAATATTAATGCCATTTTATAAAAAACCCCCCCAAACCTTTAAAACAGAAAATATTAAACTCAAGCATGAATAAATACTAGTATGTGCCTGGAAGCTACATCTGTGCCCTTTGTCTCTCATCTTTGACATCCCGTGAACATCTCCAGAAAGTTGCAGAATATTTTCTCTTGAGCACAACATGGATATGGATGTGTTCATGAGTCCTTCAAAAATGTCTAGAGGTCTTGTGATTTCTCACTCACAAGGCTCCAAGCTGGCTGTATTCCACAGCCAGGTTTTACACAATAATTAGACAGTTATTCAAATCACTGTTACTCAGTCCTTTTGTTTCAGAAAACATTACTTCTGTGATATTCTGCCTCTTCTGTTGACCAATAGAATATGTGCATTTACATTCGTCCTGCTTGCAAACACTATGACTGGCAACACTGTGCAATTTGAGAACTATAAGCCTTAGGTTATTCTTAAGTTCTCTGAAACAGCATGAAAAGTGCTTCTATGTTGAGATGTCCAACCCTGTAGTTTAAAGTTTCCATTTTATTCTTGGCAATTTTGTCTCTGGAAGGCAGCATAACTTCAGCAATTACACATCTAATTTCAGAAATACAGAAACCCATTCAATTTTCCTTTTTAATGGTTTACCGGAAACTAGTTCATGGGGAATGAGAAGGCTGACGGTGAATGAATACAAAACCCAGCAAGATCAAATTACTTACCCGTGCTAGGCTGGTTCCAGAAGGGACTTTATATGGGACATACTTCCTGTAGATGTGCCCAACTCGAGAGCATGGAACATCAAACATGCCACCTCCACACATCCACACCTAGAAAGCAGCAAGAAGGCAAGTGAATGATTCCTGGAAATAAATGAGGCAAAAAAAAGGAATTTTAAGCAATGGGCATGTGAAAATGACACATCTTTCTGTATTGACCCCTCTCACAGTCATAGCGGTGGCCTTCTCAATATGATGAGAACTGGGATTAGGTAACATGGCAGACTTTCCTACCTGGAATCTCACTGTGCAAAAGCAGAGTATCTTCAAGATAAAATCATAAAATATATTTAGAATATCTACCAATATTCCTCCTGCAATGCCACCAAGATATTATTGTCTGTTGCTTTAAAACACCCAGGATGAAAATTTAAAGAAGGATGAAAATTTAAAGAAGGCTCTGTGAGTAAAATGGGCAAACAATCAGAAGCATTCCCCCCTCAAAACCTGGCTTATTTTTTGAATAGTGAATACAGTGCTTAAATATTAAGGCACTCTTCATTTAGTAAAGATGCTCTTTATTCTTTAGTAAGGGCACACTTCATTTTTTAAAGAAAAAGGAACAAAAATCAATTTCCTTCTTATCAAATTTACATAGCAGAAGAAGAAGAAAATGCCACTACATTTCATTGTTAATACTTTAATACTAAAACAGATGGAACCATTTTAGTGGTCTTCTTGGCAGTCCTGGGGCAATGGCTGGACTTGATGATCTTAAAGGTCTTTTCCAACCTAGTTGATTCTATCTGGAGTATGCAAGTTTGATGCTTCAGGTCTGAGCAACCAAAACTCAGTCGAGCTGCAAGTACTTCACGGCTCTAAAAATTAATCTGTTTCCTGATAAACAGCAAGTAAGATAGTATTCACCTAGCATGACTAGGCTCTACCAAGTGCATGTGAGAGTAAGGTTTCAGAGAAACTATGGCAATCATGCCAACCTGTGGGCATGATTTTCTATGCTCTGGCAATGCAGAGACACCAAACTCCAGCATGACTATTAGATGACTTATGTACCTTACTGACAACATTCTTAACTTTCTGATTTGAAAAAAGGTATTTTGACTTTGCAAAGCAGAAAAATGGAAAGCAGCATCAAAACCATCCCTGAAAAATCCCAAGCAGAAATCTTCAAGTATCCTAAAACCAACCACACAAGAGTTTAACTCTATTTCAGAGTAAAAACATTGGTATTGTAAAAATTATTTCCTAATCCTGGCTAAGCATTTTCTGCTCCCCCAAAATTTAGAACAAAATAGCTGTTATTCCACATAAGAAACACTTGTGGTCTCAGCTTTCAGTCTTTAGACTAAAACCAAAATCATCGTAAACCCAACTCCCAATTTAAAAGAAAACCACACCAAAGCTGAGAAAGAGAGAGGGCTTGTCCTTTCCATGTCCCTTTAGGTGGACATATATATAGATGGTCATGAAACATTGCCATGAATTTGGATGAGAACTTAGGTCCCTACCTTACATAGATATGCAGGGATTTTAAGTCTGTGTACCTGATGCACTCTGGAGCAGAATGGCATGAAATCAGTTTGTAACTGAGGCTAAAGCAGAGCAGAACGTAGACAACTGAAAGTTTCAGCAACAATTTCCATTCAGAAAGGAATTAATCCAAAAGTTGATAGACTCTGAATAAAAACAACAGTAACCAGACTCTTAAAAAAAAAGGTATTGGAAAATACGATGCGATCACAAATACTTGGCATTCTATGTGATGCCTGAGGAAAACAATGTGCATCTCTACCCTTTTTTTTACCATACATTTCTTATTCTGTCTCTTTTGTTCTGTCCCCCAGCTGGCTGTAGCTACTGACTGTTTGAAATCAGAGGAAAACAAACCCATAAATTCCATTCATCTAAAACAATAATGAAAATGGGCAAAAGTTTGGCATTTGCTGTGCTTGCCTGTTTGTGTTACAGTGGGTGTATCTGCTTGGTCCTGGCAGTGTGACCTTGGGACTCAGTTTTAGTAATCTGAACATGCAGAGGCTAAATACTGCAATATGGGACAATTTAGTGCGTGAGCATGACTTAAAGCACTTACTGAAAGTAGCACGCTGCAATTCAGCCCCTGGGACTGACTGTGCTATATATGCTTGGCTTTGTCCTGAAATTCTACAGACACCCTTCCACAGCTGGGTACAACTGAGAGGTACTCGGGAAGCTGCTACTTACCACTTCCCATCACACAGTTAGCCAAGCCATAAGAGCTCTGGGTAGGTGCTTCTGGTACAGGCCAGCATCTCAGAAGAGGAGACAAGTTTTGCAGATTAGTGGCACAGGGTAATAAAAGCAGCTGTCCAGGGCATTGCTCTGCCAAATGGAAGCACGTACGTTGATGGAATCAGAAGTATTTCAATACCTATTTCTGTGGTTATCCTGAAGTTATCTGTGAAATTATCCTGACCAGCCTCCTAGTGAGCACAGTCCTTCTCTGTGAGGAAACTTACTGCTGGGCTGGAAATAGAGACCCAAATGAAGGCTCTGCCTCCATACCAAAATAGCTCATTGCTGCCTGTAGCAGTCTTGCAATGCCATGCAGACATGGCCATTATTTTCTTTTCAGAAAACATTTTGTAAAATTTGCTTCTTAAGGAAAACCCTGAAATCCTCACCCCTTTAATCTCTTGTCAGCTGATTCATTGGAAAACATGTTCATAAACTTATTTAAAAAACCATAAAAATTATAGTGTTAAGCTGGATAATGTCATCATTATAAAAAATAGTTATTCACCTTTCTATTAGCATTCCATTTCTATGTTTCATCACTTGTACTCTTTTTAGCAGGAACCTCCTGTCTGTGGTTGTCTTCAAACAACCCAGTGCATCAATGTAACTGCAGACCCATATTTACTATTTGTTCTTGGTTTTTAAACTAAGGTGTTATTTCAAAGGCTAGACAGGATATTACAGTGATTAATCAAGGTTTCTTAGCCTTCAAAGAGTGGACAGCATACGAGTTTGACTCAGACAAAGGTCAGCCATGGAAGTTTAAGAGACAAGAAAAGAAATATATGTATAGGCCAGTATTACCTTAACTCAGAAAGTGAGAGTAGAAGTAGACATATATTGCATTGCTTCTAAAGCAGTAGGATACCAGTAAAAAAAAAAAAGGGGGTGGGTGGGTGATGGAGAGAAATACAACTAGATATGCTGAGGCAATAATATGTAGGAGGAAATAACACTTTGTGTTAGGCTTATATTTGATAGATATAAAACCTGAAAATGCTGTGCTGCACCTGAAGTGCACTGTGCAGGGTAATTGAAATGAATCTTGGCTGCCCTGAAGGACATTTAGCAGCTGTTCATGTTCATATTCCAGCTTCAGAATGATTTTAAAGCATTTTTTGTATTTTCATGGGAAGAACAATTCTGGCAACTTTGTCTTTAAAATGTGCACTTTTATGTCACATGCACTAAATGCATGAAACTGGAGAATGATTTCTGTGTTAAATATTACAAACCTCCAGTGTACCATGAAAGGAATTCAGGTGGTGTGGGACATTTGGCAAAATGATATCACAACACTGATGCCTCTCTGTTTATCTAAGAAATGAAACTCTCAAGATTGTTAATGTCTCCTCCTTACAAAAGCAATGAATCTGGTCTGCAGCTGAGGTATAAAATCCAAAGACAAAACCAAAACCATGCAATTTCAGCTAGGAAAGATCAAAAGAAGAGTAGTTTATGTGTCAACTATGTACTATATCGCAGTGTATCTTTACATACCTCCTTCCAACAGAATGTTGCAAACCCCTTCATATGGATGGTTGAAAGGAAAAGGCAGGCATTAATACAAGCCTTAAAAGAGATTAAGCTGTGGTTATTTGTTCATAACTGGAGCTTAGATGTCACAGATGCATTTTTTTGGCTCTGCTCTACAGCTCTCATGGGATTTTGTGTGAATCACCCTTTTTTTCACATCACTGCTTGTTCTTTAAAATTGAATTATTTTCCTTTCCTTTTCCTTTTTTTCTTTTTTTCTTTTCTTTTTTTCTTTCTTTTTTTCTTTACTTCTCTTTTCTTCTCTTTTTTCTTTTTTCTTTCTTCCCCACAGCTCTAGTTTATGAGTCATCCAGCCGGGGGACTATCTGGAAAATGTAAATACTGTGTATGCTAGAATGAGACTCCAAGCCATATACTACACTGCAATCATAATTACTGTAGTAAGAGACTCATGATTTCTAGTCTTGTCTAGATGTGTTGCTGTGGAACAGGAACATAAACATACAGCAAATTATGTAAAAGATTGAGAGGAGACTGAATAGATTTTGGAACAGGCTTCAAAGTAATTGAGAAATATTCTGCTTCTGAGAGTCAGTAACAAGACAGACAACAGTGAGAAACACCGAAATGGATGGATAAAACAAACAGTAAACTGCTGGAAGAGGAATATAAAGTATGTCATGCAAAGTTGTCAGCTTGGTGCTCTCTGCATTGTGCAAGGGGGATGGACTACGGAGAGATGTATTATCATAATGGGGCTGAAAAAGTTGTAGAAAATAAGACTATAAAAACTTCATGGGATTTTTCAGTCACTATTCCTGAAATATAAGCCAAAAGAACAGATTTAGCAGTTGTAAAAAAGAAGAAAGTTGTAAAAAAGAAAAAATATCCTGAGAATTTTTCCATGTAGTGAGGATGTTCAGCTAAACGCAACTAAAAATTGAAAAATAGGATTGACTGCAAATCTGGAGTCAGTGGGTTCACAAACAAGAAAACCATTTGTGGTGCAGTGGGATTTCCGGCAAGGATATTAAAACTGTTCCTTGTAAACTGGGAACTGATGACTGTGGGTATTGGAACAATACTCACTTGTTTCTCTAAAATGCTGACAAAAAATTGCAATATTCCACATTTGTCAGTTCTTCATACAGATTACAATTGCATTAACAAGTGGCAGTGCTCCCTCATTCCTGATCTCCTGTCAAGATTTCCAGCAGTGGAGGGAATTAATAATGATGAAGATTATGGTAAAGAAAGGGATTAATAAATTTAGAGGTGTATGTTGGAAAACAAAGGTGAAGAGAATCTGAAAGGTGTGCCAGCATGGATAAAGATAAAAGAACTCTAGATACAGGTGACTAGCTTCAAAGAAGCAAGGGTATCACTGTCATCATTTTTGTTAAGGTATGACATGATGCCTAAGGAACATCCAATGTAAAGGATTGTACTGAGTTTGCATGCAAGGTTTTAGCAACGAGGGGACTACAGGGGTGGCTCCTGTGAGAAGCTGCTAGAGAAGCTGCTAGAGAAGCTGCTAGAAACTTCCCCCATGTCCAATAAAGAAAATGCCAGATGTCGCCAAGACATCTGCTGGCAGAGGCCAAGCCCATCAGTGAGAGTGGTAGCTCTGGGATAACAGATTTAAGAAGGGCAAAGAAAATCCCTGTGCACCTGCAGTGTCAGAGAGGAGTGAGAATATGTGAGAGAAACAGCCCTGCAGCCACCAAAGTCAGTGAAGAAGGTCAGCCTGAAGGGGACTGTGGGCCCTTGGGAAGACTGTGTTGAAGCAGGTTTGCTATCAGGACTTGTGCTCCTGTAGGGGACCCACACTATTCCTGAAGGATTGAAACCATGGAAGGGATTCACACTGGAGCAGATCGTTAAGAACTGCAGCCCATGGGAAGGACTCACATTGGAGAAGTTCGTAGAGGACTGTCTGCTATGAGAGAGACCCCACACTGGAAGAGCGAGCAGTCGTCCCTGAGAGGAGGAAAGAGCAGCAGAAACAACACGTGATGAACTACCCCAATTCACTATCTCCCTGTTCCGCTGGCAGGGAGGAGGTAAAGAAAATGGAGAGTTAAGCCTGGGAAGTAGGAAGGGGTGGGGCAAAGGCGTTTTAAGATTTGGTTTTATTTTCTTATTACCCTACTCTGATTGGATTGGTAATAAGTTAATTTTTTCCCAAGTAGAGTCTGTTTTGCCCCTGATGGTAATTGGGAGTGACTCATGAGCCCTTTGTTATATTTTCTTTTCCCTGTCCTGCTGAGCTGGGGAGTGACAGAGCAGCTTTGGTGGGCAACTAGTGTTCAGCCAGGGTCAAACCATTACAAGGATCTTCAGCAAACACAGGAAATCAGTATCTTTCACTATTCTATATTTTGGAGATTGATGCATAAATTTTGCCTAACAGATTTAAATTTAGGATTTCGTGCATAGTGGCTTCCCTGGTTATTGAGAAGAGACACTATCAATCAGGTCAGTTCTAGTGCTTTGCCAGCTTTCACAAGTCTAGCACACGCTGAATAGTATCGTCAGCAAGATATCATACATATTTTTAATTAAAAAAATGGATTCTGAGATTACACTGCCGAAAGATTAAAATACTGCACGTTATTTCTTATGTAAAAATTAATCTAAGAAACTATTTAATGAAGAGGTCATACTTTGAGACAGGGGTTGTTGTCTGCTTCGCCATCCACTGAATGTGCATATGTGCGCTCTGATTTGGAAAAGGCAGTTAGCTAATCAGCATGGCACCCAGTGCTACGCTTGCTGCTGTCCAAGCAGTAATGATAGCAAGCAAGAAGAGAGCAACAGAGAAATATGTTGGGTTTTGTAGCTGGGGAAATAAAGGTCAAACAAATTTTTAAGCAGCAGTTTTTTTTTCTTTTTTTAACCTGACATGCTGTGTTCCTGACAATGTAGCACCCGGAATAGTCATGCCTGAAGTCGAGGAAGTTTCCTTTCCTGCTATGGCACAATTTCAGATGTCACAGAAACATTATAAAGTGTACTGTATTTTGAAAAAGCTTACTGCATTATGTTGCAGTAAATTTAGATTCACTGCAGACTCACTCTCCTTGGTATCTTTCTTTTTCAATCAAACACCCTTTCCCTTCAAACACATGCACATTTATTTTTGCTCACACCACCCACCTTCTGTCCCTGTACAATGAGATAACGCAACCCTCC
Source organism: Myiopsitta monachus (assembly GCA_017639245.1). NCBI lineage: Eukaryota > Metazoa > Chordata > Aves > Psittaciformes > Psittacidae > Myiopsitta > Myiopsitta monachus. Next base: position 77,669,584 of record CM029917.1, on the reverse strand, counting down.
TCCCCTAACTTTTTGTTAGGACCGTGCTTGGCACTGAAGCCTAGTGTCTGTCACCCCAGGTCAAGTCTAGGGGAACAGCAAGAGAAAAACATCAAAATTAACGCTTTCCCTCCAAGCTTCTCAGCCTGAATACCTTTCCTAAATCTGGTTTGACCTCTTGTCAGGAACTGCTGCCTGACTCCCCAGGCAGCCACTTGTCCTGCTAATCTAATTTTTAATCAGCCCTTGAACTCTGTCTTAGTGTCTTGAACTCATAAAGCAATATGGCTCTGCTATTCTTAGTGATCACTTTGAGCCTGCATGGCAGCCCTGGATCCAGCACTATTCCTTGTGTGTCTGGGGTTCGCAAAGTGCACTAGAATATTACAGTGAGCAGAGCAGAGTAGTTGATATTAAGTTCATGATGAAGAAGCTAATAATTCCTTAAGTCAAAGGACTTCAGACAAACTATTTTATTGAGTCTAGCACAGACATAGCCATCATACTTTTCTGAAAGATCCAATATCTCTGACTCTCTAAGCCCACACTTTGCACTCATGGCTTCCCATCTGCTTTATAGCAAACACTTCTGTAACTTGAGCTGTGGGGATGACTATGGAAGTCTGGTACAGTAATATAGAGGCTTTTGGTTGAGAAGATGCTTTACCTTAATAGGATCTTTATTTTTAAGTGACCTTTTCCCTGTATAATATGTGAATGTTTCTGTGGAGTAAATTTTCATTCCCACATCTAATAAATTCTTCTCCAAATAAAATTAGGCCAGAGAATATCAAACATATACTGTTTCTTTAATGTTATTCCACATTTGCCACCAGTGAATTTGGCCATATAAAAATGATATGTGACAAACATTTGTGAAAAACCTTCCTGAACATGCCTGTAAGCTTTACTTTGTATCAAAACAGTGGTGTTAATTAAAGTCATGCCACAGCTTACCTGGATTCTACAGTACCTGGATCTACTGTTAAAATGTTAAGCATGAGGGTTACAGTAGTCTGTCAATCAGAGAGTTTAAAATACATCACTGAGGACCAAAAATGATCTGCAAGCAATCTGCACTCCAGCCCATGGAGCAGGGCAACCAGTTCAAGATGAACCAGACACTACTTCATTTCAGGGAGCACATAACAACACATGGAGAGTCCTTCAATAACTACATCACTGCACCTGAATTAACCACAAGAACCCTCAGTCTGACACTGAGAAGGTCATGCCATCAGCATGTTCATAGCAGAGAAATTGTTTACTTCTTTACCTTTATATTGCAGGTTTTATACAAATGGATCTCTAAGTTAATAACATGATAGAGGAAAACATAAAAGGAACACCATGTCTGTCCCTGAGATGAAAGATCATCCTGAAACAGTCCTCTAAATACAAACTTCCACAATTATGGGACATTTCAAATAGGCTTCTTTTTGCAACTTCTTAACAAAAATCCATCATATTTTTACAAAATACTTAAAAATTGCTTAATCTAAGAGGAGATGTGTGAGAATAGCTAATCTGGTAGTTAGAGAAATTCTTGAGGCAGGGTACTCCAAGTAACTATTTGCCAAGCAAAATTACATTAATGTGAGACATGGAATCAACACAGGGCACCCATTCGACCATGCTTCCAGAGGCCACAGATGTAAGAGGTAAGACATACCAAAAAAGGTAAGACATAGGTTCAGAGCAATCCAAGCAGCTAAGGAAACTGAACCACATGGCCCTCTGGCTTTTTCACTGACTTTGTGAATAACAGAGAGATGGCAAGTCCATCATCCTTCCAAGTTTTGTGAATTAAATTGAACTGGCTAGCTAACTTGTCTTCATTTAAGTAAGTTTTAAGATGTTTGACTCTATAGCTACAGTAGAAACTGTTGAAGCAGAGACCTGTCCCAAGCTGATTGTGGTGATTCGATACTGTAAAAAACAATCCCTTCTGTTTCTCCCTTTTGCCTCCACGAGTTTTCTCTCCTTTTTTTGTCATTCCAAGCCAAACAGGAGTCTTCTTTTCAAAACTCACATTTGTTAAATTCGTCAAATTCTTCCAATAGAAAGTTATTTCTACTTGGCAACAATTTCTAAAGAGTATTTTCTTTTCCTTCTAACACTAATAAGACAGACAGGGACCCTAAGGTCAGTATATATTAATGAAATGAATCAGGAGATATGACTGAAATGAGACCTAGCGTGACATGCTGCCTCCAAAAAAACCTATCACTTGAACAAAACACGCAGGGACAACCTAGTATCTCAATTTCCAGTGCTGTTACCATGGTTTCTATAAAAAGACAGGAGAGCAATACAAGTATAGTTTGTGATGATAAAAAAAAAAAAGAATATTTGTAATAGGATAATAAAATCATGGGTGACCTGTCAAAGACTGCTGTGACAGCTACTTGTGACTACCTACATTTGCTGTGAAACAATATGAATGGACAGAAGGTAAATCAATATATTCTAAATACACTTTCTAGCTATTGGGTTTCCTCTGCCTTCCTGTTTTATTTTGCTGGCATATAAAAATTACTTGGAGAAATATGAGAGCAGCACAGTTAATTCAAACTATTTTGCTGCTCTTCATGACCCCTGTAAAGACAGCCTGTCAGTCCAGGTCACACTGTATGTTTCAGCCAACAGAATGGCCTCAGCTCTGTTGTTTTAATTGCTGTTGAAACTCAGATTCAGCAAGATGTATGATATTAGTCATGGCTGACATATTACATTTATTTACTAAGCTTTACACTGCCAGAGTCTGGAAGTAGGTTGGAAAGATCCTGAAGCTAAATGTGAATTCTGATTTCAGCACCAAGCTTTATCCAAATATGCTTGACTCAATTCCTCCATGTCATGAAATTCTACCAAGTTACAGGTATACTGCAACACAATAAACTCAGTTTTCTAAATTAGACATGTTAGTTCTCATCAAGATAATCCAAATACTTTACATGTGGAAAGTAACAGGACTTTCAACTCAACATGTAAAAGCCAAGTAACTGATTTGAATACACATGTCCACATAGAGGATATGAGGATATAACATGGCTGGTTGTACATAACCTCAGCATTTGGAAACTCCCTACATATTTTCTCATTACAGTACTTCAAATGCAATTGAAAAATCATCTGATTTCGAAAAGCTGGTCTGTAGATAACAGCTCACAGCAGCTGAGCAGATCTAGTGATTCACCGCTACTGAAAGCTGTACCTTTGTCTACAATTTTATCTTTCCATTTCCACCCATTTCCCTGAGCTGACTCCAAGAGATCGTACCTCCAGAGTTTATTAAACTTATTGATCTCAGCAGAAAATGATGCAGTTTTCTTTTTTCTGGATTAGTTCTCTACTGGCTTATTGAGCTGAGCTCAACACCTGTGCATATGAAGTAAATGCAGCCTGAGAGAAGGAAAAGACTTTTCCACTTGGAAAAGACTTGAAGAAAGAAACAAGGTAGAACTTAATTCTTTGAAGGTAGTAAGCTACCAGACTTTCAGTGGGAGCTGCACTCAAAGCAATTTTTGTATGGCTTCTGGAGCATATCCTTATAGCATAATTCTCTGTGAAACTATTGGGAATTCCTAAAGAAGCCTCTTATTGTACTAAATTAATCTTAGTTAAAAGAAAAAGCCAGTTTAAATGAAAGCATCTTGACCCCCAGTTCTGCACCCAAAAAGTGAGGAAGTATTATATAAGGTGACTTGAATACTTACCTTAAAGGAGATTTCATACTGCTCTCCTCCCCATATTTCTAATCCTGGATCATAGCCACCAAGCTCCCAAAACCACTTCCGGTTGACAGCAAATAGACCTCCAGCCATCACAGGAGATCTGAAGGATGAATAAAACAATGTAAATAATAATGAAGATATTTGGACTGTATGTGTGTGCTTCTGTGTGTGTTTGTGCGAACTGCAAAATTATGGAAGGCATAGGCAAAGGATACTATAAACAAACAACTTCTACCTCTTCACCCCAAAATGGACTCTAGATGAGAAACAGTCAATGTACTAGACATGTAGACAGATATATAAAGCATTTGCTATGCTCCTCATGTCCCTGTTTATTCAATGAATAAACGTGGAACTTAAATTAACTCAGGCTTTTCCACAGAAAACACAGAAAACTAATTCAATATTTGAAATTAGTTTTAAAGAATATTTAAGAAAAGTGCATTTAAATTTACAAGCAGGAATTTTGTAATGGAAACTAAGTGTTTGTTTCTTCTTTTCACTACCAAGACTATGTTTTTAATGCAGTAAATACATTGCCAGCTCTAAAGATTTAAATGCTGTCACTGATTCCTTGAAGTTGTGGTGGAAGGGGGATACAAAGGGATCTACACTGAACAGGAAGGAAACTACAAGCTAAAGAAAGTCCAACAGAAGTGTGCAATTCAATCAATGCAGGTCAACACTCGCCTTATGAGTTTTAGAGCAAGGAGCGAGAAGGAATACATTCCTGTTGAGGGCAGGTCAGCAAGAGCCACATAATGCAACAGGGGCTTGCAAGGCTTCCAGGCAGTGCTTCCTTATCAAAGAAGCAACATGAAACTGGATCCTATGCTGTATGCTTTGTGACACTGCAGATCCTGAGGGAAAATTACCCCATTTAGGGGCATTTTTCTTCTGAATTACTATAGATGGTTTGTTTGGGGCTATGGAAGCAGATGGTCCCATCCCTGAAGAACTGACTAGAAAATAAGAACTTCCCCCTTTGCCACTGATTCAGGATTTGGCAGTAAACTCAGGACTGGTTGGTTTCAGAGGAATCCATGCATAAGTTGGAATTTTATTAAAGAGGACATCAAGTTAATGAAATGACATCCTGCCCTATTTTTCCTGTTGTAACAATTTTTATATTGCTATGCTTTATCCAAGCCAGTGGAGAAGATAAAATAGCAGGCAGTGTGTCCTCTGCCACCATTAGGATGCCAGTGAATCCTCATACGCATGAATATTAGAAAAGTTATTCTCCCATCCTCATTTATGGTAACAAAAAACATTGCAGATAGTTTACCTCTCACTTCTATACGACAGTTTTAAATATATACATATATATATCTAAAAGATTGTATCTTATATTAAACTACCCATTCTCACAACTAGGGAGCTCTGTTTTTAAGAGATATTCTATTTTCTTTTAGAGATTATATTTTTAAAAGCACATAGAAGCTCTGTGAAACAAAGCTGCAATATTCTAATTGGCAAGGACGTGCACTGTAACATACACCAAATGCTAATATTTTTTTACTTTTATTGACATTTCATATCTCAAATATTGACTGTTCTTTCCACATATGAATAAATTAAATGAAGATTTTATTAGAAACCTTCTCCTGCGGATTCTGATTAATACAATACTTTCTCAATTCATACTGAAGTAAATCTAATTACAACATGCCCTTTGTGACTTCAGGTTCTAAATAATCAAAACAAAATGTCCTTTTATAAAGATGAACTTGCATGGGGAATGCTTATAACTAAATTGGTACTGACAAGAAATGTAGTCCCAGAAATCACTGGGGAAATACAGGATTTCTTTAATTCACTTAGGTACAATATTTTCCTTGAGCATTTTTCTTGGCAGAGTGAATTGTCCCTGAAAGTGGCAATCCCTGCAGATGAATCAGATGGAAGGTAAAGAAAAAATAGAGACTTCAAATTGCAAAATAATTGGCAGATGCTTACAAATGACACTTTATAAGTAATCTGTAGATTTTCTGGTGCTAGTACAGAATAAAGAACCTCATTGGTATTTAGATGTGAAAGTTCAGAACATTTGTGACAATTAACAAAACTCCCAAAGAATTCCCAAAGGAACAGCAGCAAACTCATGGCTCTTACACTTACTTAATAAAAAAAAATAAAAAAAGAAACTGCACATAATGTCCCTTCATTCATTCTTATTCTACAACATGTTCTGACATCTGTTGTTTTGCAGGAAGAGCAATGAAGAGGACAAACAGGATGCCTTTTTGATTTTCATTGGAGTGCGATGAGCAATAAGCTGTGCGAACCTGACCACTTGGCACAAGATATGTATTCCACTCCACGCCACAAGCCTGATGAACAGGCTTTAAACTGTCTCCAAAATATGTCCAGTCCTACAATCATGACTGATATGAAAAGTCCTTTTGTAGTCAGCAGGATCATTCACACAGATAAGAACTGCACTGAGCCCAAAGGAGAAGAATTAATCTCTTGTTTAATGGCGTCCGTATAGAAATATCAAGTACAAAGCTCTGCTTGTAGAAGGAATTTTTCATGAGATGCCCTACTCAGACACTTAAGCAATCACACTTGAGCTGCTGTAGCATAATATTATGTGAGTAATTATAGTGGGAAGCTGTCAAATACTTTTTTCAAAAACTTAGAAGGACAAAGACACCCAAAACACCTGAAAGGCTGGAAGGCTAAGGTCACTAAACTTAAAAACAGTTATAAAAACCTTCCACATGAGAAGTTCTGCACAGACTCACTGACTTCACCTGAAAGAACAATACTGCAAGTAAAAGCCAGCTGATCCAAAAGTGACTCAAGAGATCAGACTGCTGTGCTAAGATAGTTTGACTGAGTGGGAGTGCAAAAAAACCCCAACAAAATTATGTTTTGCAATAAAAGCCAGGCGGAGGAAAAGGCAGGTAAATGGTTAATGTGAAAGACAGCTCACAAATTAAAAAGCGCACTAAAAGAAGTGTAGCAGCAGCTTAAACTGTAGTCAGGGAAGGGTTTTGTAACGTCTTATAATTTACATGCAGAGGAAGAAAAGAGATAATCTTACCTACGAATTTTCAAGGTAAGAGAATGGCATACTTAAAAGGAACATGAAGTTACTTGCATTAGAAACAAATGTGGTATATTGCAAACAAATGAACTACATAGCAGGGTTTGGAATCATTACATTGCAAGAGTGATACATACAGTAGAACTAAAAGATTTGAGAAAAGGAAAGAGGAGCTTTGACAGCGTGCAGAAAGACACGAAATGAAAATGGGAAAGCATTTGTGTTAGATGACAGGTGCAGTAGATACACTGATGTTGAGACTGGAAGATTTCCAATGTAGGATACATCTATTTAGTGTCATATAATGAATGTTTGTGTCACCTGTTATTCAGTGAAAAGAAAATATTACACTGTGCATTGATTATTGTTGAACTGAGACACTGCTGCATTCAGGGGTGCTTTAAAAAACACAGGATAAAATTATCTGCCTGAAATAGGTGAAATTAGGCATTATAATTGTATCCAGTGAATGCCATATTGCACTATGCATCTCTCTGTATAATCCAGACTCAGTAAAGGCTCTGTGCTGAACTGCTGAAGAGAAAAGGATGAATGCCTGGAAAAAGACATCCATCTCATGCAGGATATGTGAGACAAGCCGACCTTCTGTGCCAAACCGACTGACACACTGTACAAATCCTGGGGTAAATGTCATCTGGGGAGCCAGCGCTGGGTCATGCTGACCTTGTCGAGTCAGGGAGGTGATAGACAAGGAGGAAGAGGCCACGTTGCTGCTGGCACAGTGACAGTCCCAGAAATGACAGGTGAGCTACTGAGCGCAGCTTTGAGCTGGGCTTGAGCACTTTTTATAGTGAATTTCAATGTCTTGTTAATCGAGGAGAGTGCCCCTCCACCCTAGTGATACCACATAAGGGCACCTTTTAGAGTCAATAAATTCAAATACCTTGTCTCAGTGGTTACTGCTCCCAGCGCTCTCTGCAGCGATTCCTGATACTGCACCAAAGCTTCTTAAAGCAAATAGCAGAAGCTGACACTAATCCTAGATAATAAAAGGTTCTAATAAAACTAAAAACTATAATCTGTGTACGTGTAATGTGAGAGACAGTCTTGGTCACCCACTTGAAGTGAATGCAGAAATAGAAGAAACTGAAATTGAGTTGCTCAAATGTCAAGAAAGTGATGCAGATTAATAAAATAATGACAAACCCCATGAACTTAAACGTTGCTCCAGCTAAAGATAAATTGAGGGACAGACTATATGCTGTTCATAGAAAAAATGTTGATGTAGCTTGAATGAATATGGATCAGACTTCCTGATTTTTCAAGAAATAAAATAAAAAGCAGAATCTTTTATATACTTCACTCTAGAACCAAGTAGATTTAAAAAATGTATTTCTAAATGTACTGACTTTTTACATTTAATATATCTGCAAGTCACTGTTTTCTCTTTTATCCATTCTAACAACATGAGCCATCTCCATTTTTATAAATCATCAAAATTTAAAGGTAAAACCTGTGACATTATCCTATAGGATTTACTCTTTCTTTTTTTCCCACCAGGAACAAGTGTCCAGTCTTCTGAAGAATTTCATCTTTGATGAATTTGTGCCCCTATCTGCACCAAACGATCACATAGGTTTTGCAAATCACTGCATTATTACTTCCTTAGAGAGTCTAGAAACAGCATCTTAAAATATATGGCTGATCAACTATGTAAGGAAAAGGTCTGCCTTAAAGTCAATTTGTTCCCCATAAAAACTGTCTCCACCCTGGTTTATTCACTGTACATTTAAACCTGTCACCACAGTACACTGTAAATTGCCAGCTTGTTTTTTTCACCTCTTAATGTGTGTAACTCTGACGTCCCAACTATTTACAGTAAGGTACCCCAGCAATTTTCACAAAGCAAACAAGCTACTGTCACATGAATTCAAATGTAGAGAGCTGTATTCCATTGTGCAGACTCCTTCTATATATCCAGTTGGTTTCGGTAATCTGCATTCTCTTATTAAACTGTTGTATAATTTTATTGTCAGTCTTAAGCAGTGGCGATATTCTTATGTTAATTTCCCTTTGCTGTATCTTTCTAAAGAGTTGATAGATTTGATACAGATGCATGCTGTCTCCATCTTAACTACCATAAATATGCATGAATGTTTCATACATTTCTATTCACTGGCATCCAGTCAACTATTTTACAAGTGATAATTAAATTGTGAGATAACTGTCCTGTAAGAGGCAGAGAACTCTTGTGTTTATTTCTGTGCTAAATGTTCTCCTGACTTTTTTCCCCAAACTTTTTAAAATACTCAGTCTAAAAGAGCATTCAACCATAGGCTAGCACAGAATAGCTAAATTTGCAATGACAAATATCTTGCTTTTTAAGCAGCTCCATTCAGATTCTATTCAATTTTGACAACAAAATTATTCCCTTCTCCAGAGCAGAGTTGCATTCAAGTTTAAAAGAGTTCCATTATGTTTTAAAGTAATATCTTTCCTGGACAACTCGAACTTGTGAAATGCTGATGTGGCAGAAGAATGGGTATGTACCCAACAATACCCACTAGTGATAGTAGCAGCTTGTGACAAGCTGTGACAAAGTCATACAAGCTTTTCCTGAAGCCTGGCCACTTCCCAGGGCAGAAGGCACTATTATGCAGGATAGAGAGCAGAGCTAATTTACTTTGACTGGTAGTTTTGGAGCCTGCATCTCTACATAATCAACAGTCTCTCTACTAAAACTGCGACCAGGCCTCATCTTGAAGCCAAAAGTGGCAAATTTTTCATGACCAGCAGAGTTCAAAAAGTTTTGATAAAAATTTGCATTCGTATGTAGTAACTGCTGTTGGAGATCATGGCCAGTCAGTTTCCTTGCATGAAAATTGTCTCAGTGGCATTTTACACTTGAAGCTTTAAATCACAGATTTTTGGCATTTAAGCAAATATTCTTAAAAGTATGAAAATTAAAAAGCACCAGGCTTAATTTTCATGCAACTTATCCATTCAAATCATAATTGTGCCAAAACATGTAGCAGCCAAGTCTATATAGGGACTTCCAAGTCCCTATGTAACTATGTTTAATTTTTTAACTAAACTTTAGTTTGGGAAGTATTAAAATAGAACCCCATTCTTCTCAAATGGACAGCCAGAAAGTCAGCTGCAGCAAGTCAGCTACAAAGCAAGCTCTAAAAGAGCTTGAGGTTCAGTTTATAAAAGTACTCACTGTGATTTCATCACATGGCTGCTTTGCATATTTTTCTTAGCACATTGCTAAACTCCATTGAAAAAAACCCCTGTGTGGTAAACGCGTGATGAGCCCTTATGTGGGTAATGATGCTGAGACCCATTTAGCCTCCCCTCTTATATTTAGAAAATTAATGAAGCTGTAGAAGATGTGTGTAAGTTGGGTAGAGATGGAAGCCTCTGAAGAGAAGACTTCCCCTTCTCACAATTCAAGGGAATCTATCTGAATTATTGCTAGAGGAGATCTACAGGATTCTAACTAAGGAGGTAAATAAGCAGAAACCAGCATTCTGAAGCCATCCTGCAGGCAAAGCTATTCAGAAGGATAAAACTGAGGAGCAAAATAACAGCTGGAGTACTATGCTGAAAGTCATACTAAAGAGAACAGCAGTTTTAAAGACAGAGGCCCGAGTGCTGAAAGCAGGAAAGGGGAGTTGGGAGCAGCACTTCAGCTGAGCCACATTCATGTCATGAGGGGGACGGATCTTGAAATTAGGAGTTCAGTTGCAGCGAAAATCCCTTCAGTCTATTAGCAGGAAGTGAGTAAGAACTGCCAGGGAAAACAGAAAAACCCTCTGAGCAAAATTTGAAACAAGTCTATCGATTTAGCACCTTTCCATATTGATGGGTATCATTTATATTCAGTGTTGTCCCTTGAAAATATAATATTTGAAAATTAAATGTAGAAATAAAGATCGATTAGAGGCAAAACATTATCAGCCATTCTTAAAATAGGAGCACTTTAACCCTCCTGGGTTTTGGTAAGCTTCAGTTTGAAGCATATTGAAAACTGAACACATTTTTTAAAAGGATATAGTCTTTCTCAACACGTCTAGACTCTCAACTGTACTAGATTCTGCATTTAAAGACAACCCAAGATGAGGATTCAAACAGATATGTAGTGTCCTGAAGAGCATAAAAAATTTTGGTAGTGTAGGAAGCCACTCTGTTTCTGGTTCTTGTGAAAATCCAACTATTTTGATTATGAAGGCACAATGAACCTCCTACGATCATCTTTTCCCTCTGGCTTATTATGAAATATGAAGCTGGAAGTTTAAGCCAATGCCAGTGCTCTAACCCAAGTGTATATCTTACTTTCAAACAGGAAAAATCTGTTCAAGCTACGAAGGAAATCCACTTCTATGGAAAGTAACACTTAGGTAAATGTAATCTCATTTGAGATTACACTTCTATTTTCAAATAAGGAACAAGGCCAGTAGCATATCTTTAAATTATCTATCCTGGTTGCACAGTGATTCCATCACACCCCCACCCCCACCCCCACCCCCCTTACGTTAGGGAATAACAACAGTTCCTTAAATCCCACCACAATCTGTTCTTTCAGAATATATAGGGACAGGAGCTGAACAGAATTACTGTCCAATTACGGTATTATCTTCCCCTGTTTAGATGTAGTGGTATAAACCAGAGAGCTATCTTCCATTTCCAGTGCTTACTTTTGCTTTATTGTTTTACTTAAGCCCAGTGTAGCATTGTAAGTAAAGTTTTCTCAATGAGAAATTTTAAAATACAGATGATAAATGATTCCTCTTAAAACATTGCCCCTGGCCTGAACACAAGTTCTTATTTCCAAAATAGCCTTTTAATTCAGACCCTGTGCTCCCAACAGAGATTCCTGGATAAATAATTATAACAAATCCAACTGGTAAGCAATCTGCTATTAAAAGTTACAGGTTACTCTGATTAGCTCATTTGGATTACTGTAACTCTATGACTTTGATTTCTATAACTCTAAACCACTACGTATTTATTCCAAATTAAAATAGATTTTAAAGACACTACAGCTCAGAAAAATAGTTTTGTACATAATATGCAAAAGTGACTTCACAACAGGATCAAAAACTGCTTCAGGAAAAGCCTTTTTTTGCATAGCTGACACCTTCCAGAACAACCTCACAACTAGACTGAGGCAGCTGGACCACAAAGTGCTCCGCAGAGTGCTCTGGCTCCGCTGTTCACCCTAGCCTCTGCCCTGCAGGCAGGACCAGTGGGCTGTGTCCATTGGGCCTGTGTTGTTTCCTGTGCCATATGCATTCCTCCACAGGGGTTGCTAGAACAGCTGCTTGGATCTTTTTATAGATGCCAGGTGAGGAAAAGAGGTCATTCTGCTAACTACACAACATGCTACTGTACAGCACCACATGCATATTTGCAACAGTTGGGAACTTTGGAAAAAAAGGCGGTTGAATTACAATCACCACCATAAACTCTGCACAAAACAGGTGCCTTTTTTTTTTTTCTTCCCTGGCTTTCCTGCAGTATTTCAGGCTGAAGCTTATTTGTACAACACTAAATGATCCAGGTGGGCAAATGTGATGAGTTAGTATTGAAGCACTGCAAAGAAATGACAGCCCAGTTCTCAGTGGGTTTTCTTTTTTGTTCACCCATTTCTGAGTTGCAAAATTTAAAATAAGGGGAAGAAGAATCACAATAACCTGCTCCTGATTTTTTAGCAAAGTCTGTTAAAATACTGATGGCTAGCATGCTGATGGAATCCGCTTTTCTTCAGGGTCCCACAAACTACTCCTAGTGACTCTGATTCAAGCAGACAGAGCCTTTGCACTAGGCTAAGTGAATGAGACACACAGTTAATGATATGGCCTCTGATCTGCCATGGAGCTGAGGATGCAGATGTATGTTATTCCTTTGATCAGTTCTTCAGTAGTACCGTCAGCATCTGCCCCCACTCTACCTTATGCACACACGCTGCTTCAAGTGCAGGCAGGAAATGGGGACAAAAGGTAATTTTAGCATTTTATCTATGTCTGCCTTTGGGGGTTAATGCAGAAGCTTGAAATGATTACATGCTGATAGGGAGGAAGGCTGGAGCCTGTGAGCCAGCCCATTGCTACAAAAAAGCAGGTCATCCATTTGCAAATGATCCAAGATTTCAAGACCATTATCATTCAGTTTTAGGAAGGCAAAAAAAATGCTGCCTGAAGAGGCAAATATGCAGACAAAGATATTCTGGGGCCCTGGAAACATGCTAGATGTATGACAGCTATTTATTAAAGCTTTGTAATTTGTTGTGCTATCCTATTAAGGAGGGTAATGGGGAGACAGTCAGTTCACTACAAAGAAATTAGATTTCTCCTTGTCTGCACCAGAGGCACAATAATATTTTCTTATAAAAACCATGAAACAGTGAAAGGAGTTTTTAAAAAATGGAACTGACAGAAAAAACACTGGAAAACACTTCACACTGAAGGATGAAGGAGCTGAAAACTGATGAGGTTGAGCACTTCATCATTCCATGATTGCATCTGCTTTAAATTTGATATTGCTGTAAAGGTGCAATGGCAAGGCTGTAGAAACTCAGAGAGATGAACCTTCTGGTTTTATCACTAATTGCAATGAAATTATGCTTAGTTGGTTTAATTTCTCAGTCTTAAACCATGGAAAAATACTGGTAAATGTATGTTATCTTCATCACAGTGTTAAGCAAATACTCCAGAGTATTACGTACGTTGCTTGCCTGCTGATTCTATATAATATGGTCTTTTGTCTCTTGAACATCTTATTTTCCTTCCCATTTTTTATGCATTTTCACATGGGTTTTTGATTAATGATGGATGTTGAACAGAAGTTTTCTTTCAGCTGCTCACATTGGTACCCATGCTTTTTTTCCTGTTAGTTCAGAATCTCCTAATGTGCTTGAATGGTTCAAATTACTCCTGATTTATTGAACTTTGCATTTGAAAGGCATCTGAACTTTCAGCTGTCATCATACTGCTTAATCAGGTAGCAATTCCTACCTAAGCTTTAAGGTCAGGTCTTACATGCGTATGTATGGGGGCAAACAGTCAGGAGCTTGCTCTGCCCCACCTCACAGCTGGTTTTGCACTACCTTGGGACTTGAAGCTTTGCTGTGTTGGTGTGATAAGAAGCACGTGCAAAAGCATAGCACATAACCCTGAAGTGGAGCTGACCTGAGGCAAAGCAGCTCATGGAATAGGTATGGCAATGTGTGGCTTTCTGCAGTCATACTGTAGACATATATAAGACTATTTCTGTTCCATGAAACCCAGTTCTGGCTTATGACCCACAAAGTTTATTTCTGATTGCATTTTACAGGAAAGAGAATTACCTATTTTGTTGCCTAAGAACTTATTCAAATAGTAATGAAGTCTGCTATTTTCATATAGCTGGAACGTATATTTCTGAGAACAGTAACAAGAAGGGGAACTCTGGCAGCAATTCAAAAGTGGTTCCCCAGAAGTAATCCTCCCTCATATGGGATAGGGCTGGACTGGATACGCAGTTGGCTTATGGGTGACTCACGGACACAGACTGCAGTTGCCTTGCAGGCATTCTGCCTCCTTGATGCAGAGGCTTACACAGTCCAGCTACATTTGTGCAGCATCATTCTACTGCCTGACATGAGATAGCACAAGGATCAGGAGGGATCCCCCTAACCTATATATATGCATGATGAAAATACTGCAAAAAAAAATTGAAAACTGAAAGTACTGGAGCTGCGTTAACCCAAATCCCAAGACTCCTGTCTGTGCTTGCTTCCAAGAAACACTATTCTTTCATATTTATCTAGACTAATAGTACATAGAGAAAATAAACAATATGGTTATTTTTATGGTTATCTGAATAGCTGGAGAAATTTAGGACAGTCATCTCTGAATAATTTCAAAAAAATTACTAGTGAAAACCCTACTGCTTCCAAATTAAGTTGGAAAGCACACAAAAAGCATATCAAATCCTGAGCTGGCAGGAAGGTAAGCCAGACAGTAATAAGGACTCTTGGAACTAATCTATAAAGGCTTTATTGCTAAGAGTTCACTACCTCCCCCCTCCCCCCCCCCCCCAAATCCCCCAAGAGTAAAAAGCCCAAAACATAAAAAGAAAATTCTTAAAAACAAATAATCAGAATAATCTCTGTTAGAAAGTGCAGCTACCAGCCCCAGTGAAACTGTCACTTCATCTGATCTGCTCCATCACGGCCACATTCATCACCATGAACAAATGGACTCTATATTATAGTCTAGATGGGTACTGACAGATAGTCTTGTTAAATAGATGATATTCATAGGAGGGAACTGGTAATACTGTTATTTTACAGACTACACAAAGATGCTCAGTCCTTCTGATCCAACAGATTTCTTAGCTCCTCATGGAAATACTTCAAAGATTATCATCAGTGGCTGCTTGAAGGCCTTGAGTCCACTTTTCATCAGCTTCTTAGCCTCAAATGTGGAGGCTGTCCTCGGGAGTATGAACCAAATCTCTCTAAGAGATCAAGGTGCTGCTATACCCATGTTCAGTGCCAGCATGTAGGTGGGCTTCACATCTCAAATCATAATTTTCCTTAGTGCATCAAACTGCTCCACCTGCCCAGAAACTTCTCACCACTTTAGCCCTGCAGGTATTTACATCACCTCTGCTTGTACTGCTAAGTAATCTACCCTTAATCTTTGAGACTGTCATCTGTTATTTAGTAGCAGGGTCAGCATGGATTATGCTAACTGAATAAAAGTATACCCACTCTGACCCTGACCTAGCTTATTCCTCATCTGTTCCCTGGGAAACTCCACCAGCTTCCTTGAAAGGGGGGAACCCTCAGGGGACACTTCTCTCTGTGGCTAGTGTAAGCCAGGAAGCATGGAACTCACTAGCAGGTTGCGCTCCCTCCATTTATGGCAGTCCTTCCTTTATTTTCATACTCAAAAGTCTTCCCTGACAACCGGCTAAAAAGAAATGGGAGTTATGATGCCATAAAGGGCAGGATAATGAATCTGAATACTTTGTTAATGAATACATTAATAAACCACTCATTTCCAGATAGCAGAAGAGAAGAGAGCCCCTAGAAACTGTAGAGAAGAACAGTTATTAGGTCAGTCTGACATTAGATGTCCTACGCTTGTGAAAATATTTTCCTGAAAACTTCAGTTATACAACAACATACAACCAAACTTAATACACACAGTAAATTGTTGGCTGTCATTGCCAGTAATAAGAGAGAGGAGTTATAGTTGCAAAGCAGCTGCTGTAGCATTCAGCCATATTCTACTGGCAAGAAAATAAAACTAATGAAAGATTTAAAGGAATTATGTTATGCGTGAGCTTTCTGAGACAAGCAATTAAATACAAATTGCAAAACACAAATAAGTACATTATAAAGCACAGAATTGCAGGTCAAAATTGAAATTATTAACTCTGAAAGAATTGCTTTTACAGCTTTCCTTCTGAAGCTGCACACAGGATGCCATACTTCTAAATCTATGGTTATGAATAAAAATAAAACATAACACTGCAAATATTTCCCCCTCATAACTGTACTTTAAAAGCAGAACCATGTATCTACTGTAATTACATAAGATACTATTCCATTAACAACTAGTATTAGGAGTGAATGGGAATGCAAAGAAGCCAAAGGGAAAAATTTGCTTCCAACTGATGTTAAAAGAACCCCATTCATAATTGAGTTTCCTGTTTAGTGATGAGGCTTAATCTCTCAATGGAGGCAGAAAAGCAATACAGTCACAAGTAAGCTGTGTTTTGGGGTCAGGTGAAGTGGATTCCTGACAACATCTTTCAATCACTTGCAGATGCAACCATTCCTGGAGGCCAAAACCTGCTCTAGCAGGAGGATACAATTTCTTGACAAAGAGTAATAGCAGGAAAGAAAGACTGAGTACATTTTCTTAGAAGAAGAATGAGCTCCACAGAGGTCAGCATTTTGTCTTTGTTGCTTCTCTTCCCAAAGCAGGGACAGCAGCTTCAAGCAAATCTGACACAGCATGGTCTACATTAGCTGTTTTCTTCCTCCATATATCACCCTGCCTGTACCAATACCCTTTGGGTACCTTCCCATTAATTTGGGAGTAGTTCATGCACCTGTGTTTCTCAAGGAGAAAACTCAGTGTATTTCAACTCCCCATATAGAAGCAATAGACAAAATACTTTCTCTGCCTGCATCACAGGGGAGGGATTCACCTTGGGACATGATTTCATTTCCTATGGGATTTATTAAATGAGAGAGCAATGAAGCAAGAAGTCAACTCCTGCCTGGGGTTCAGTTTCTAAAGACAACTGCTGCAGGATACAGTCTCTTATTTCTGGGTCTACAGGTGCTATCTGAAGTAATGAATAAGAAAAAAAATCAAGAAACAGTGAAGAAAAGTCTTCCTATTTTTGCTTCAGTAACTTGAGGAACTGTGAAAGCACACAGTAGATGTCAGCAAAAGATCCATGTGTACATTCCTGGTAGTTCTTCAAGATTAGCACATTATTGGCTGTGCACTAATAATAAAGATGAGTGTCAGGCAAAATTCCAAATGAATATCAATCTCCACAAACTCATATTGCCAGTAGCAATGGCGTCCACATGATGAACACTATGCTACCAAGCCAATATTCCTACAATAGATCTTCACATCTCTGTGGAACAATGAAGTTCACTCCACTGCCAAGATATGTTCAGAGCATGTGTATATGTGTTTCATTATCAAGAAAAAAGCCAACAGCTAAGTATTCAGCAAGAAATATGTATCATGTTCTTGACAAATAGTGCAACCAATAAAAACCTCCTGTTTCAGAGAAAGGAATACAGTCAAGAACATATTTCTTCTCGCATGAAGGATTTTGAGTTTAGTTTTCCAGTGACAGTTTTATCCATGAGGCACAGCTAATTTGTACTCTAGGTGGAGATTAATGTAAGATCTTTTGAATATATTTTCTAATAAGATGTCAGCATGCAATCTATTGCAGTAAGTATCAAAAACATAAAAACAATCCATTTTCAGAAAGTGCATGGCTTGTCTGCTGATGTAAATAATCCTTTGAAATATCAATTCTTCAGAAAAGGTGTTTGTTTAGAAACTGATACCTGAATAGGGCTTTTCTCAATCACTAAACTGCTCTAGCGGGACCTGTCTCCTACAGCCTCTGTGCAATCAGACATTCTGTATTCATGCCAGCCTAGTTAGCTGCTGAAAACACCTTATTTTAAGAAGAATTATTTTCTATTTTAAGAAAATATTGACCTATAATACCAAATACAATGTTTTCAGTGCTACTATTCAGGAAGCTACATTTAAAAGAATCCTTTTAAAAATGATTTCACACAAGACCCTAATCTTAACTTTGTTTATATTGTTTAAAGTTTGGTTGAATTATTTTTCAGTACTATAAATCTTAATCTTTAAAATAAAACCTTTCAAAGTTAAACATTTCCTGTTATATTAAGCCTTGCAAACTGACTTTATAACAAAAGGTTTAATTATTGTATTTCCCTCTTAGGAAACAAACACATAAATGTGTCCCTGCCCATGGCAGGGGGGTTGGAACTAGATGATCTTAAGGTCCTTTCGAACCCTAATTATTCTATGATTCCATGAAGTACCTCAGTAAATTAAGAATGCTCCTCCCTATGTCTCAATTACTAAATTAATTTCTTTGATTAAGGTGAATAATTCAACAAATTGCTGAGCACTGTTCTTTATCCATGGAAATGCAGTTTTCATAGCAAGACAAAGTGTTATGCACAAGTGAATCACCACTACTGAAGTTTTACACAGCACTCCCTAAAATACATGCATCTACACTATACCAACTTTACGAGAAACATTGGCAACACCAAAAGCCTTGAAGGAAGATCATATTTACTGCCTTCCTATTCTTCTAGGTAGCCAAGTTCCTAATATTGCTTAACACATCTAAGACTTTCTGGTACCAAAGAGAGACCTCACCACTCACTGACTCCATTCACTGCAAGTTGTGTGGTCTCTTCCCCATGAAGTAGCTTTGTCCTCCTCAAACTGCTTTATTCACTCAAATGTTAGAAAATTACACATTTTTTTTTTCCTGAGTGTGGGGTCTTATATGGCTTTTGGAGGTTGGTACTACAAAGCACAGGAGGCAGCACTAAGTCAGCAGTGTGCCATACAGTAGGAGCACTCTTTCCCCAACTTGGTGGCAGGGAGCTGGTCATGGTCTCCCTGTGTCTCATGGCATCATATCCTCTCTCATAGAAGGAAATTGAAGTTCTATGACAGGGTCAGTTCCTGACAAGCCCATATTGATAATTTTGCTATCTTTAAGATAACTGCAAGTGGATTATTTAATATGTTTTCCAATTTTTGATTCATGCTCAAATTGAGCCTTATTCACTTTTTTTTCTGATTAGGCAGTTTATAACAGCCTGCAAACACAGATTAAATATTCTGCAGTATCTACCATAATTTCTTTTCCCTCCTTCCCTCATTCACTGTCATTCAATAAACCTGCCTCTTGCCTGTCTCAAAATTTCATAGCAAGTATATACAATCTTGTATATCACATAAATCCTCCTCCTCACTCTGATCTAAAGATCTGATCTAAAGATCAGATTTTCAAACCACTGGGGAAATCCTTGTGTCTGCTTTACCTGATTCAGTACTCCTGGGACCATAATGAATTTTAGTCTGGTCCTGGGACCCAGGACAGTATGG
Organism: Myiopsitta monachus; assembly: GCA_017639245.1. Lineage (NCBI taxonomy): Eukaryota > Metazoa > Chordata > Aves > Psittaciformes > Psittacidae > Myiopsitta > Myiopsitta monachus. Next base: position 77,650,145 of record CM029917.1, on the reverse strand, counting down.
CCATCCTTTCCAGTTACACTGCACCCAGCAGTATCATTTGCACCTGCGATGATGCCCCATATCTGTACATTTCTGAGCGCTTCAAATCAGAATTGCAGAATCACTCATTTTGAAAGAACCTGGAGAAGCCACAGCCAGCACAACCTCTATCTCAAACAATGTTTCCCTGGCTCACCTCTTCTGCTTCTTGTTATTATTAGAGTGGGCTGACCCTTCTTTCAGGGCAGGAAAATGTGTCTACAAAGTGCAATCAGACTGACAACATCCAAATTTCCCTTGGAGAACACCAGCTGGAGTGTCCCTGCAGCAGGTAACTAATACGGATGGATGGCTATTTGCTTTAGGCCTGTCCTCCAGGGTGTTTTCCTCAGTAATCAAGCTTACTTCTGAAAATAATGAAACATAACAATTCTAACAATTTCTAACAAAACATTTCTTTTTATACCTGCATTCCTGATTCTTCTAATTTCTCTTCCATAACATCGATATTTGTATTCAGAAAACTCAAATTCAAAACATTTTCCTTGTTAAAATCAGCTTCTCTTTAAGCTTATAAAATACTTGCACAAACTTTTCCCTGAGTGTCTTTGTCACTCAAAATTATTCCACTAATAACAGCTTGAAATTTATCTTCATGAATCAGAAGTCCCATATTCTGAGCAGTATTTGTTGTGACCAGTCAACTCAGTCACCTTGTACAATACTGCTGTCTCTCCTTGCTTCAATATAAATATAGAGCTGCCCATTTGCTTGCCAATAATGTCTGTACACAGAAAGCTGAAATAAAATTTCCATGTATTTTTGAGATAATAAAGCTATGTATGCATCAACTGAAGACAAGCTGAAAGGGGTTGTAGAGCTGACATGAAATATTGGTGGATTTTATTTTTGTGTTAGTTCCTCAAGTTTATACACAACAGCTAAATGCCCCAAAATATTTTAGGAAATGCTTGATTTTTTTTTTTTAATTTTCTGCCAAAGAGCTGATGTTGTGGTTTAAACCCAGCCAGCAACCCAGAACCACACAGCCACTTGCTCACACCCCACAACTTCCTCCCCCCCATAAAGTACAATGAAACAAGAACCTTACTAGTTAAAGTAGTTACATTATAAAGAAGAATGACAGCTAAAGAAAATGAGGGAAGAAGGCCTAAGATGTCTGTAGCAAAATCTGGCCTCAAGAGTCCTCTGTGAACACTTCCATTTGACTTTAACAACTCAGCACCATACTGCATGGGGTTCTGAATGAGATGGTTTATAGATAACTGGGTAGTTGACAAATTCTTGACAAATTCAAATGCAGATAGCTGCATAAGCATATGCACTAGCAGTAACATCCAGCAACAAGGAGCACAGCCCTTTATAACCTGTATTCCTGTGGGAAAGTGCTGTTTCTTTCCTCAAGATCCAGCTAATGGTTCAAAATATCAAAATGACTCTGTTCTGGCTTAAACCACAACAGACCCAAATCCAGAATATCTAATTCCTTTGAAAAGACAGGGGAGAGATACTTGTGATAGTTACACTGGATTTTGCTCTGTTCCTCGGTTTTCCACATGCCTCTCCAGTAAGTCACTTGTTCTGTGCTTCATCTATCCAATTCAATATTAGTATCTTTCTACTTCAGTGGGATGCTTTATAAAACATTCACTAAAGCTTGTCATGCAAACAAAAGCTTTTAAGAAAGATCTCATTTAAAGTCTTCTAGTGAAAGGTCAAATAAAAACCTCATAATTTCTTTTCATGAAGTGCTCGTAAGGAATGAACAATTTAATTTTCTCATTTCATTTCTTAAATCTGTTCCAATCCCGAGAACATGTGTGTCCATTGTCTTTCAGGGATTTCAAGGGTTCATTTAAGCCAGTGCCTATCTGACACAAATACTTGCCTTCTGAAGAAAAAAACAAAAGTAGATTAACTTGGCACTAACCAAAGGATCAGCAGCGTCGCCTATTTTTCCCTTGTACATCAGTCACAGAAAGATAGAGGCTTGTATTCTGCATAGGTGATAGTATATTTTGCCATAGATTAGAGATGCAGGATGATTGCCAAGAAGAAAAATGTTTTTTTAAGATAAACAAGTCTATTCTGATTGAAAAGAGACCAAGTGGGGATACTGACTCACCATGAGACAAATATTAAAGCACCTAGATATCTAATCAAAAGCTTACCAAGCTCCCAATCCTGAAATGTCATTCCTTTTTTTAGCAAAATGTAGCTTCAGCAAAAAGAGCATTAAATAGAACACTAGCTAAATATTATTATCTCAGTAAGAAATAAACTAATTTTAATTTCCAAAAGAGGTGAAACGTGGAAAAAAACCTGACTAGAGCATTTAACATATGGAGAAAGGGACTGTCCTTCCATTTCTCTTAACAGTGTGGTAGATGTAGGATAGATCACATTTCGGCATTAGTTTAGGTCTATCTGTTTTTACTTATCTTGAAAGGTTTATCTTTTGTCCTGTTTCATAGAACATGAGTTTTGTCATTAACTTGACTGAGACCACGATATTTCTTCCAGAGTTTCCCACTCCTGCACTGCAGATTGTGAACTGTAGTTGTTATTTTAAACTGCTATTCGAGTACTCACAAAGCAATGAACTTATAACTGGAATGTTTCTTTTTCCCTAGTTTTAACTATTGCTTAGCTAATTATGTTCCAGATACACTAGCTGACTTAGCAGCAGCAATGATGAATAATTCAGAAATAAGGAATATCAAGTGTGCAGAAAGGAAAGCTGTCATGAAAATCCACAGGGGTCTGTTTTAGCTAACAAATCTGACAGCATAACAGTTGCCAGCCCTGCCTCTGCCACTGTGATGAGCTACTATTGTTCAAGCTATTGTTATCATCTACAGGATTTCTGTGTCCCAACAAGAGAATCTCCAAACCAGTACATTCTTCACACTGAAATACCTAACTTTGAAAAATGGATTAAGGACACCAAAGTTTACTTTTTCCATTACTATCATATCTCTGGAAGGATGTGCATACTGCTACCATTACTCTTACAGGGACAAAAAGCAGAGGGAGGCAAAAAAAAAAAAAAAAGGCTCAGAAAGGCAGAATTCTTCAAAGTAAATATTAACAGACTCTGTCCTTATGGCTAGCACCAAGTTTATTTAGACAGGTAGCAAATAGACAAGACACCAGAAGTCTCAAGGTGTATTTCAAATATCAAAATGCTAGTCATCTCAGTCACACCTCCAGCTGGCAAAGTTTACTTACTAAAATCTTGCTCACCAGTAACATACACTCATCTATGGTTTTCATAACTTTCAGGATAATTAACTGCTATAATTCTTCCCTTAAAAATGTACTGTTTTTTTCCATGTTATTACATATGCAAAGCACAATAAGAAAATTAAATTGTTCAGAATAAAATTAATGTGTTTACTTGAGCTTTTTAATAGAACAGTATCTGTGTTAAGGTAAAGTGATGCTACCAAAGAGTTCAGAGTCAAAATAGATTTTAGATCAGATTCACAAGGATTGTCTCTCACCCTCCAACAAATAGTAGTTTAAATGTAGAGATATTAAATATTAGTTACAGCAGGAAGGATTAAACAACTCAGCATGGTCTTCCTCCCAACATACAGAACCTATCCAAAATACTTTTCACTTCTGTTTCCAGCTTTACAAAAACTATTCCCAGTGCCATACTACTACTATCAATGACGTTGTTGCAAATAAGTAAGTAAACAAAAAAGTTATGGTTATTTCAGGCTTCATTAGAAACAGAAGTGAAGAAACATCAACAATTATTGAATGAAAATGGAGACAAGTATTGGAAAAGCAACATCAAAGTTCTCAGGGAATCTTTCAAATACATCTCATCTTTCTGCTTTCCCATACATCTTGTGCCTGTTACCTCATCAGAACCATGACTGGATCATTTGAACTTTTGCAAGAATAGCTGCTCCAAGTATCTGAGATACGCAAGGTCATATAGTTCAGGAATGGATGAAACAAGTATCAGATAAGCTTTGGAAAGGGTAAATGCAACTTTAGGATCTATTAGTAGAGATCTTTCCAGCAGATACAGATCAATAGCACTGCTGAGGATAGCACACAGTATGATGCTGCGTACAAATGTGGCCTGCTATTTTCAAAAAAGGAGAAATGAACCTAAAGTTAGAGCTGTGCTAGAACAATCAGAGGAATTATGGATCCAGTATTTTATGAGGAGAGGCTGAAGAAGGCCACTGAAATGAAGACTGAAACAGGATGTGATTTCTCTTTAGCAATAGACTAGGGGTTATATGACAGATCAAATACTTTTAAACAACCAGTCTGCTTAGATGTGCTCACTTAATTTCCAGAAAGACCAGCATTTTCTGATCTGAGGCATCATCTCTGCTGCTATCAAGTTGCAAGAAGCCCTCTAGTTCTGCTGGTGCTCACGGCTTTACATGTTGAACCCCATGTCTTTCTGCTTCAGTTCTGCTCTCAGGCTATTTTACATTTTCTATTATATCCAGAAGGTCACAACATGCAGAAATTTACAAATTCATTTAATAATTTTAATTGAATTTAAAAGTTTCAGAATTACATTCTCCAAGTCAAATGAAACCATTCAAAAATCAGTTATCTTGAGAACTACAGCTATTGCCTCTCTAGGTAATAAGTATTTCTGCAGGTATGTATTGTTTACAGATAGAGAGCAAAGTGCCTTTCAAGTTTCTTTCAGTTTTCTTCCACATTTCTGGAAAATTTCTTTTCTAGCTGGGTAATAGCTGTTTTTTATTTTCTATTTTTATTTTTATTTTATTTTATTTTTTATTCAGGGCACGCTCCTATTTTGTGTTATTTCTGCAACTATTTGAAGAAATTGCTCTGTACAAAAGAAAACTTAGAAGAAAGTTCATTTAGCATCTGGATTCTAGTACTGTTTAACACAAACTTCTGTAGAAAAAGGTACTTAATTCTACGTGGCTTGTATGACTTTTTTGTAGATGCACCTGATGTCTCTGTGAAACCAACAGTGTGGGCGTGAGAGAGCTACTATTACTCCACCCAAGTATCAGATTTCTAGTTTAACCATGCATTGTATTGTGTTTATTCTTTATATGACTACTAGAGAGATTGTGTGATTACTATTCCCCACCAAGGTTAAGATTTTACTAATGTATCTTTAGTAGAAAGCTTTCTGAAGCTAGAAACTTGCTAATTAAGCAAAAATTAAGCAGAAATGCTAGTCAAAAGATTTTAAGATGCAGCGAGATAGGACGTGATATCATCTCTCGAAAGTGAATGCCCCATCATAAAGAATGAGAAAGCAAAATCTTTGGAGCTGTTATTTTGTGTCTATTTGATGTTTTTCCCTTCTCCCCGGGGAAATCAGGATGAGGTTGTAGTGTCTAAAAGACAACAGACGCATGACAGATTCCATCTGTGATTGAGAGAAGAAGATATCCTGACTTGTGAGGAGAAAGAGTAGGGGCAGCTGAGATTCTGAAATATTCTGTAACCATGAAGAGACAAGGGCTACAGAAAAATAAGTTCCAGGATTGCATTTGCCCTTTTCACAGCTGCTATCATACTGGAGAGTCATTGTCTACGATCATCAGCTTTTTAAAATAGCTTTTCTCTTTCTCTACTGTTATCAATGGATGAAATCTACTCCGAAAGAAATTCTCATTATCAGTTCACTTTGACTTTAGATTTCTTGTTCCAAATTTCAGACTTCTCTCTTTGCTAACCTCAACTGCCGCTGGGATTTTTTTGCGCGTTCCCCCCCCTCTCCTTTTTCTTTTCCCTGCTGGATGCCAACGCTGACAATCACCCAATGGGGCCAGTTGTCTGAGTCCTTTTCTAGAACAGATTTCTCTGTTTTTTTTTCTTTTTTCTTTTTTTTTTTTTAATTAATTTCCTGTAGTGACATCATTCTTGTTATTGCTATTAAGCTTTACTGAGTTAATAGATACAACTTTCTACAGGCCTGCTGCACACTTAACTCTCATATGTGCCCATGCGTTCTCGATGAAAGGCTCTCTAGATGGGTTTATATACTTTTTTTTCTGACTGAAAAATCTCGTCATATTTTCTTATGAAGACCTAGTCTAATATTCATAGCTCAAGGACTTTGAACTCAGTGGCTTCATTACATACGTGGCCAAGGAACTTTGAACAAAATTCCCCTGAAAATCGTGCCTGTAAATGATTTTAATATAATTATAAAACTTTTACAGGTAAAACACTACTTGTACTTCATTTAAACTACCATTTGAATGGAACTTTGCCCCATTAACCAGTAGGTGGAGATATAAGCCCAGTAATTACTGCAGAAACCAGCTCTTTGGCAGTTCTTGATCTAATTGAAGGTTTATATAATACAATTTAACCGAGGTTAGATTTCTTAATAAGCATTAGATGAGACAGATGAAATCTGTCTGTTGATAAGGCCCATCTATCAGCTTTCCTTGACACAGATATTATTATAAGCCTATGGTCAGCTGTGCCTGCTGAGCTTAGAAAGCTTTCATGTCTGACAAGCTATTAATGAAAATAAAAAGGCAAAAAATTAAAAGGCAATAAAAAGACATATTTTATATTACTTGACCACGTGTTTTAGTATTTTAAAATACCTGAACACTTGTCAAGTATTTTAAAAAAGCTTGATCAGCATTCTCTTATGCCATATTGAAAAAAAAAAGGCAGTATAAAAAATTGTATAGACTCAGTCATCCTAATACCCACATTTTGAAAAGTTTTTGAGTCCTTCCATGTCTACAGAAATTATGAGCATGTTATTACCTTCCAGTAGGTATATGAATGCTCTTGAAGTATTACCAGTTCCACTGAGACAGTCAAATTACTCTGTTTTGGTATTAAAGATTTATGAATCTATTAAATTATCATTATAGGAATTCAATACTGGAAATTGGTTGCAGTAGCAATAGTATTTTGTGATTTACAAAAACCTCTGGAATGGAAATGCAACTACAGTAATATAAGATAAAAGTGCAAAAATAAAAGCAATATAATTGGACATTTATAATCATTTCATTTTGGTTCTGCTGTTTGATTTAAAGTCAAATGAGAACACTCCTGAAATAACAGGGCCCATATGAATTATCTACACTGACTAGTTATATATATTGTAGCTACCACTAACAAAGGACTATTCTTCCCTGAGTGCCCTTTGAGCAAGTGGGGAAGAAAGCCTGTGCTTCGAACAGTTTTGCTGTTTAACCTGTCATTCTGTCGAAAAGAATCACTACAAAATGGGCTAGGTGTTAAAACCTACTGCAAAGCAGTGAGCTGGGGATTTGAAACATTTCCTGTGGGTGACAACTCAGGAAGTTTGCTTTCCTTCAGTGCCTTCTGGGAGTCTCCTTGAAACCACTACCCTGAGGTCCCCAGGCCGTGGTCTGAAAATACTGCTCCAAACTACTTTTTTCCCCAACCGTTTACCTTTACCTTAGGTCCTCTGAGAGGTCCTTTGAATGGTCACAACGGTTTGAAAGGCAAAATGTTGTTACTGTTCTCCCACTGTGCTCCCGGCTTATCACCATCTCTTCCACTGCTAATTCACTGCATGTCCACAGGTCATTTGTACTCATGGGAAAACAGAGAGGCTATTTGTCCTAGCACAGAAAAGCCAGGGAAGTTCTGCAGAATACCTAAACTTTCTGCTGGATAACCAGTCTCCTCAATCCTTGCAGGCACCTCATTCTCTGTAGGGGGTAAATGGACTTGTGTAACTTAAAGCCTACAGCCCCTCTCCAGCACTGAAAATAACACTGACACATCAACTTAACAACAGAAAACATCAGAGTGGTTGATTTTCCAAATAATTCTCTTGAAGAGGTAGCTGTCTTCCCTCAAAGGAAATAGGCATTTTTAGAAATGAACAAAGGTGATATATGACTCTTCTTCCCCAGTAAAGGACACTACCTTGGCACTTCATGAAAAAACAAATGTCAATTGTTTTGAGCCTTATTTGTTCCTGCTCTCTCAGATACACACAGCATCTTACAAATAAACTAACACACCAAAATTTGGAGTGTTTATCGTGATTTTCACCCTCACAAGTTGCTGAAGGCATTTGCCTTTGCCTCTTGACAAAACTTGTCTTCCAGCTAGAATGATGATATTTTGGTTAATTACATGAAAAGAAAACAGATGCTAGTGTGTCTGGGGATAATTCAGAATGTGATCTTGCATGTCTTATTTCTAAGGTCCTCATCACGTCAATACCTATAGTGAACTCCCCTAATAATGTAAACAAAATTGGTATTAACTCTCTTTTTCTCATTTAGGTTCTTAGGTCTGATTCACAGCTAACTGCCAGAGTTAACTACTACAGAAATATGGAAGAGAAATAATTGCTGTCAGAGAGATGCAAAAACTGCTGATAGCCATTACTAAAAAGCAATCACCTATAACCCAACAGCAGAATGTAAATTTTCTTGAAAGCACATCTGCAAACATTGTCCTGCAGCTGACTCAGTTCAGTGTTGCATTAAAACCCTGCATGGTGCAATTCAGCAACGCTACTCCATGGAGCTTTAAACAGGGCTTTGTAGATAACTGTACTGGTATGGAACATGTGCCCATGAGGTCTTAGACCTTGGTGTCAGGTCTGGAAGGGACCTGGAGAGACAGCTGCCATTATGCTATAAATTCAATGCCATCTAGAACATGTGGAGGAAGTCTTGTGTACCATTTTATGGTGTCCTTGGCAGAAAGCAAGGCTTCCACATCTGACAAAATTTCCAGGGCCACAGAAGTGGTACATGCTGCATTTTTGATGACAAATTGGAGGAACATCTGGATGCATTGTTGGAAAGACAGAGACTTTGAATATCTTGGATTCTGGCATGGACCAAACAGACATTCCTACAAATCAGCATTTAGAACAGAGTTTGCCATTTTCATGAACCTCAAATAGAGCTCAAATAACATTGCATTAGGCTGTAAAATTGAATCAGAATGCAAAACCCTTAGCAAACTGGAGAAGTGAAGGCAAAAAAAGATAAAATTCAAAATGTTCACCTACAAATTTCATGCTGATCTAGGGATAACGAAGACAGATCATCTTTTTGGACACTGCACTTCAAATAGGTATGAAGAAAAATACCTTGCCTTCAGACACACAAAATCTGAATTACAAGAAGGGAATGATGAACACTTGGCTAGATGCCAGTTCTGCAGAAACTGATGTAGAGGTTACACCACAGCACAAGCCTGGCATAAATCAATGATGTCAAGGAAATGTAAAAAGTAACACAGTCTCTGAGACAGACAGCATCACCTGCTTATTCTACTAGGCAATGGTAAGGCTTTGGCAGTATCTGTTTTCAGTATGGAAAAAGTCAAGTGGAGAGCTAAGAATAATCAGAGATCTAGAAAACATGCCTTACTGAGACTGAAAAAAATAAAAATAAATGACTTGAAAATGAAAAATGAACTGATCTGACATGAGTCTTCAATTATTTAAAAGGTCTTCTCTCAGTGTACAGTGTATATGACAAAATATAAAGGGGTTAATGCTGTGGCAAGAAAGTTTGTGGTTGGATATTATAACAGTACTGAAACACTAGCTATACATAAATTTCTTCCCAGCCCCATCTTTTTGTGCGTCCAGCACAAACTGCATTGGCAACTTAATTTCTTCAGAGCGGAAGCCAGAAAAACCTCTTCACTTCAGGGCTAAGGGAGTCCTATGCCAAGATAGCTGGACAGTCAGAATTATTTTATGTGGACAAAAAATCAGAAGGTATATATTGGCAAGTGAAGATGCTTCTGCGCCATACTTAGTTGGTCACTGCCTCTGAAAAAAGGACCATGGGCAATGGAGAGGAAGTAAAGCATTGAGATACTGTGGAGTAAATGGCAGAACCCTATAGAGTAAGGGAAGATGACACACATAGCCCCCCAACCCCAACTGCTCATACTGGACAGATGTTAAAAAGTGTCAGTTAATATGAGCCAATGGGCATGTACGGAACATATGTCAATGGACAGATTTGGAAGAGGTTTGGCAGAGAGAGGTCTGACAAAATTAGTCAGTTTAGCCTTTGTTCTCTCTTCAATTTGCAGCAAGCATGGCACGAGATAAAGTCCTCAAACAGAAACTGGTCTTAGATAGAAATTCCTCAATAAAAACCCACAACAACAAATAAACAGAAATGGAAGTGGATGCACAAGTCACTCTTAACTTTATGCAGGTAAACACCATGAGTCTTGGTTTTCCATTTCTTAGTACCAATAGGTGTCACCAAATCCTGCATGAAAGTCCGAGAGCTAGAGTAAATGGTTTGAAAATACGCAATTAAGAACAGAAATAATTATTTTAAAAGGGTGATTTCCTTTTTTTTTTTTTTTTATGGAAAATTGTTTCGACATGATTTCATAATCTTGAACGCCAAGTCACCTGGGTTCAGCAGTAACAGTCATTTTTTTTTTCTCCTTCTTGGTAGCTGGGAGCAGCGCTGATAACACCACTGTTTTCAGTTACTGCGTGGTAATGTTTTGGTCTGACCGAGGACTTTCTGAGTCTCATGCTCTGCCAGGGAGGAGGGAGCCAGGAGGAAGCAGAAACAGCACACCTGACCCAAACTGACCAAAGAGCTATTCCATGCCACAGCACGTCATGCCCAGGATGTAAAAAATTGGGGGCAGGAACCCAGAAGTCTCTCTCTCCCTCTTGGCTCAGTTGGGTGGTGAGCGGTTGTATCCTCTTCCCTTGTATTTCCCTGGTCATTATTATTATTGGTGGTAGCAGCAGTGATTTGTATTATACCTCTGTTACTGGACCGTTCTTATCTCAGCCCGTGGGAGTTACATTCTTTCGATTCTTCTCCCCATTTCCCCCCCCCCTCCCCCCCCGGAGTGGGGGAGAAGAAAGAGGGAGAAGTGAGTGAACGGGCTGTGTGAAATTTACAGCTTAAACCACAACACACCTGTATCAATAGCATGCTGGTAACATTAAATAGCTCACGTGTATGCACTGAGCAACATCTTTCTGTGTTCTTCTTGGCCATCATCTCAGTCTTTTTTTCTGTAAAGAAATATTAAATTCATGTCCACAAACTACTTTGTTTTCTAATTATTGGTAGTTATGGTGACCCACTCTATGAATTTGTCTCAGCATATGTGCATATAGACTATCAAGCTCTAAAGTTAATACTTGTGTGAAGTAGCAGTCTAACAGCTCTAGAAACCCTACATTCAAGATGAATTATGAACATTTTGAACAAAATGAGTTCTTTTTCATCTTGGAAGGCACAAGTCACTAGCAACATTGAAGTGTTGTGTATCAAACCTGAATCTACTCATTTCAACTACTATGTAGGACTTGAATAATCCCTTGAGTGACTCTTGTGAGGTTCAAAAAATTATACCAGCAATGGCTTTTTATCCTTGGTTGTTTTTTTTTTAATGATTTTCAAATTTTATTCTGACAGGTTACACTCTCTGTAGAGTTCTCTCTTCTGAACTGGCCTTCAGAGGAAATGTACTGCTTGTATAGAACTTCTACACTGAATATGCATGTCTTCACTGTGCCAGTGCTATGTGTGGATGGCAGTTTGTAAAAGCTATTGTCATCTCCACTATTGTTATCTCCACTAACAGTCTTCTACAGACCACAGCTTGTAAAAACAGTAAATCAAGCCCTTAAATTACACAAACTCACACTGGTTGAAGACTGCTTCTGAGCAGAATAATGTCTTTGTATCAAACATTCCTGTAGCACAGTTCAAAACAGCAGATTATACTTAGGCTTTATAAAAATAGACAATTGTTTCTGGTTGTGAGAGGTTTTATGAATATGTTTATAGGCAGAAATAAGCCATAAAAGACAGACTATAAAGCTCTGGGAGCTATAGAACACAAATCATTGTCCAAAGCACTTTCTAAACTTTGGAAAATGATCATAAAATTGTAAAAGTGCTTGTCAGATTTGAAATGTAGTCTTAGCAAACACTTTCTCTGCACCAACATGCTGTAAAAAGTACATATAAGGACTGAAAGTAAGGACTTGCAGAGATTGTTTTTGAGAGTATGTCAATTCAAAAAAAAGAGCATGCTGACAATAGCTTGCATAATAATATGATTTTAGATACGCAATGCGACAGAAAGGGCCATGTAATCTTCCTGGTTACTTTAGGGTCACGCATTACATCCAAGTTTGAGAGTCTGCGTTGAAAGGGAAGAGAAAAATGTACTGATCGCCTCATTTTATCCCCTAAGCATGTCCAAAATTTTACCAGAAAGTACATCCATAAACCATAAGCAGCCCTCATAACTGTGAGACCTCAATCCTATAACCTTTGCCAGACTCATACGCAAAGTAGATTTGAAATTGTGGAATGCTTCCTATTTTATGAATAGGAAACTAAGTACAGGAACTAAAATGCCTCGTCAAAGTTGTTTCTACTTCCTTGGCTAAGCCAGTATTTGCCAAACTATCGTCCTGGTCCTTTGCTAGAATAATATGATTCTTCAGCATTGTCTCCTTTCAGTGACATCTGGAGATAACAGCTTTACATCAGAAGGCAAACAAGGAACCCTTGGAGGGTAAGGAGTGGTCATAAACCAAAAAAACTAACTTTCCCAAATAGGTGATAGAAGTCTTGGCATCCAGTAAACAGCACAACACTTCTCTCATCAGTTGTACTTTCCATCTTGAGTTGCAATTCAATAGCAATGCTGTTAGATCTCGGCTGCCCCTTTCCCTCTCTCCTGAATCATAAAGTTACACCACCAAGGAGCTGTGCAGCCCCTTCCTACCCTAGGTGATTGGTGCTGCATTAATCCTCCCCACCATTTGTTTGTTTGTCTTTCTTTGTTTTTTTTTTTTTTTTTTCCTTTGTTTGGGGTTTTTTTTGGTGTTTTGTTTGTTTGTTTGTTTGTTTTTCTTTACAAATAGCTTTTTGAGTTGAATTGCTGATATTTTCTTGCCTGGTTAAAGATATGCTGCTGCTGGCATGAATGGACACCAATGCCCATTTTCAGATCAGGCACCTGATAACATGAATTGACATAATCTAAGTGCTGCCAGGAAGTAAAGGGCAGTCATCCCCAGCAGGCCTGAGCATACCAAACCTCTGTTTTAAACTTCCACAGAGCTTTTAGCCCAGTCAGGCTATCGAATCATACAAACTGACATGCTGTATATCACAGTCCATTATAGTCACAAGGTTACCCTATTAGTTTAAGTGGCAATTGCTTGGGTTAGGCAAATTCCTCTAGAGACTAGAGTGGTTGCACCACAGAAAGAAACAGCCACGCAAGAGCACGCTCTTATATCCTGAATCTGCATGTCCCATAAGGGCATGCTTTCAAATCTCTGTCATGATAAAGAAACAAACCAGTGAGAGACAATAAGCTAAGTTCATCCTTGCCACAAAGGAGGTAAACATCTCTGGTCCTCCCTGTTTATAGACTAGAAGATAATTTCCCAAGTCACCTCAAATTCTGCTGAATAATCATTGACCCTGGATCTAGACAGTAAGCATCATAATGACGCGGTGATAATTGTCTGACAGTTTCCCAAAATACATCAGAACACCAATTTGCTCTGTGTCTTTTATACAACCCTGAATGCATCAGATAAAAATAGCACGAAGCCCCTTTAGAATATATTGGGGTAGCTGTACATAAATCACAAGAGAAAAATCACTACAGCCAATTGTCATGAGCTGCGAAAGTGGCATGTCAGTTGAATGCAGTATAAAACTTCTACTGCTTCTGTGACAAATGAAAAAGGGAAATTGACAAGGAGTTCACAGATTTAGCCTCTGGATGGGAAGACAACATTTTATAGGGGTGAAGTCCAACTTCCATGCTTCTAAGGGTTCAATGTATCCTGAAAAAACAGCAACACAGATCTTTCAGAAAACCAGATAATCTTAAAGGCTACTCAATATCCATTTATGTAATAGTTGCAAAACTTTCTCATACACTACAATGAGCACAGAGAAATAGCCAGTAATTCACATCAGAACTTCAATTAAAAATACATTTTATAGTTTGGTTCAAGCAAAATCTATGGAAAATTTGTAACGGCCAGTAACATACTACATGTGAACCAAACTGATACATTTTGGAGATGAATGCAGCCTAATCCCAATGCCGTTATAAATTGGTCACCTGTCTCCCAGGCTGGTGCATCTGTATCAGAATTTGACACTGAGTAGCCTGGAAGCAGTACAGTCCTAAAGTCATAAACAACAAGCCAAATCATGGTGTAAAGCTACTTATCGCGAACAGCTGTAGGTTGCCTGAGGATGGGTGTGGGTGCACATCAGGAAAAACTGAGATCTGAAATGAAACTTCAAGTTCTATCACAGAAAAGGGTGGAGATGGTGCCTGAGTGGCACTGTAGATGTATGAACAATACACCATTCCCATGCTCACACCACAGATGAATGAGAATGTCTAGATTCTTCACATGAAGGATTTTGAACTGGTAGTCTGTGTCCAGATAGATAGCATCCAGTAGGAGAGTATTTGTCAAATACTAAAGTGGAGTACATTTAAAAAAAAATACAAAAAAAAGCAGGGAAAAATTAATTCTAGAAACACTGCCACAGCTGGCGTTGGAGCTCAGTGAGTTCCATGCTACTGTCACACCAAAAGCCTATCTGACACCACTTTAGTTTATTGTGTCAACAGCAACCAGCTGATGTTTGCTGCAGCAGTATTTATCATAGAATGGTTGTGGTTGGAAAGGACCTTAAGATCATCTAGTTCTAACCCCCTGCCATGGACAGGGACTCCTCACACTAGACCAAGTTACTCACGGCTCTGTCCAACCTGGCCTTGAACTCTGCCAGTGATGGACATTCACAACTTCTTTGGGCAACCTGTTCCAGTGCCTCACCACCCTCGCAGTAAAGAATTTCTTCCTTATATCTAACCTGAACTTTCCCTAATAAAGAGTCCCTCCCCAGCACCCTTGTGGGTCCCCTTCAGATACTGGAAGGCTGCTATGAGGTCTCCACACAGCCTTCTTTTCTCAGCCTGTCTTCATATGGAAGATGCTCCAACCCCCTTATCACCCCCACGGCCCTCCTCTGGACCTGCTCCATGTCCCCAGCAGTTCCATGTCCTCCTTCTGTTGGGGACACCAGAAATGTACCCAGTACTCCAAGTGGGATCTCATGATTGCAGAGAGAAAGCCTTATATCATTCATAAAATTCAGATAATACAATGACTGGTCTTAGGTCTTCCATAGTTTGATCTGTTTTTATGTACATTAGTTCTTAGGCTAATGTGATCTTTTCTGCTTAACACATGTACTGAGTTGGCATTTTAAGTCAGGGAAAAAACTCATCAGTGCAATTTTTGGATCATGTACCTATTATCTGATGGTGTTTTACTAAAAATTCTGGCAGTTTTCCAGTTCATTAAGGATCATCTCAAATCTGATGCCGCTGGCAAGAAATACAGCTATTAGGATACCAGTAGTAAAATATTTAACCTAAATAAATAAAAAAATCCCAAATCCTACTGCTTACAAAAAAATAACATAATGACTGTCGTGCTGGCTGAAGCCATTTCTAGTTTTGGCGTATATGCACAGGCAAATTGTTCTGCCTCTTAACTTCTATAGAACTTGTCTTGGTCAATTAAATTGCTGATATCTAAAATAGTTTGTAATTTTTACTCTACTTGTAAGCAAGTTATTAAAAGCTTGAGGTGTTAACAGAGAAGGCCCTAGGAGAAAAGCAGTATTGACTGTGAATTAGAAAATAACTCCTCCCCTGAGCAAAATTCATGCTGATTATTTAAACACATCTATACTCTCACCATTATAGGCAGAGGGTACTTTTGAGCAAAGTTATTGCCCTAGCTCCACCAGCCTTCAATCCTGCTGCCATGTGTGGGGTTGGACATAGTGATTCATATACAATGCTGCTTTTCCACCTGCATTACTCTGATGCAGGTACTGTGATAGGGGAAACAAAGGAAGACTCTCACTGATTTGTGTAAGAGCTAGGAAGCCTTTTCACCTCTCTGGGGAAACAAGAACTCAGATTACAGGAGATTACAGGTCACACTGTCCTTTATGTTACTCCTTGTGAAGCCATTTATGTGTCTTATAAATGCAGGCATGGCGAGATGAGTATCACCTGCTGCCAGGCTGATCATAACAACAGTTCATGCAAAACCATCACATCTGTTCTGTACTGCACAAAGCAATGTCTGTTCTAGGAAGTGTCCTACAAACTCATCCTCTTCAGTCCTTTCTTGTCTTCGAAAGATGCATATTACAAACTGTAAATGGATGAAACAGCAGATAAGTAACCCTGGCAATATAGGAGTTTTACTTACATACAAACTTTGAATGCTGAACCAAATTACACGATATGCCAGGTGGCTTTCAGTAAGTAGCAAGAAATTGCAGCTGCTCATAAGACCAGGGAGACTTGTGGAAAAGAAAGGCAGATTCTAGAAGCTCTGGAGTGATATGTGATTGTACTAACTGTGTCTATGTTGTAGAGTGGTCACATTGGCAGCTGATGGAAAGTATTTCATCAGGACTTACACTGATGCAAGATGAAGACTGATGAGTCTTAGATGGAGATAAGTAAAAAGGAACAAGCAGAATAATGAAAATAAGCCCACTGAACGCCACAATTACCTATTTCTCCCTATACCCATCTTGTCATTCCCTGGATATAAGGGTCAATTTCTGCATGAATTGGATCCTTTACTTCAAAATAGAGCAGAGTCTTGGACAGAGAAAGAAGTTTTCTATTGCTATTGTTTCCAGGTTTTGTTTTGGGGAGGGGAAAATGCTGCGTTTTAAACTGCCAAAGCCTGCAGCAGTTTCAGCCAGGGCTAATAACAGTATCAGAGCCAGTCCTGCTGCCAGCCCTGCAAGGATCCAAGCACTGTGAAAGCACTGGAGACTTTGTCACGTTGAATCATGTCTGTCTGTCTGCCTGTCCTCTCTGCTGAACAGGATTAATCCTAGCTGATCCTTACATGAGAATAATTAAAAGAAAGGAAAAGAAAATGTTCTATTTTTGTGAAAAGTAGATGATCATTCCTGTGAATGAGCTTATGTATACAATACTGGCTGGCTTATAAAAATTTATTTACAAATCAGCTTGACAGTGTTCAGGTTTGACAGCTCTGTGTTTAAGTTACAGCAATACATATACAGTAGCAATATCACCAGTCATAAACAAAGCATCTGCTGGCAGAATGTGGACTCAGCTATTGATGCATGCGTTGCATCAATCTCCAGCAAATAAAACATTAAACTAAAGTCTGTTCAGTGCTCTGTGGAATAAACAGAATAACTGCAGTCACATTCACTCCTTGTCCAATGCCAATAATTTCTCTTAACTACCAGTATGTGCCTCTTTCTTTAATGTACGACCACTGGGCCAGAAAAGATGTGGAAGGTTTGTATTTCCAAGTGCAGCCTGTGAATCCTGCAACTCATTACCCTGATCTTTTTCCTAGTTTTGAGGTTTCATAAACATGTACAGAAGTTGTTTGCTTCTATGACCTTCCATTAGTATGAAGTGGCCCTTACATGGAAATTTCTGGGCTTGGATTCTTCTGCTACTGTTGTCTCCTTTGCTTGTTCTGCTTCATGTTCCCACTCTCCCCTTTATCACTACTTACTCAAAGGGGTCGCTGGGATCAGCTCTCTGGAGCTCTGGAGGAATCGGTATTCTTTTGTAGTACATTTCCCAGTCAAAAGCTCCTCGCATGGCATCCCCCGCCTGTGCCTCGTAGCCAAAGTGATTGTGGTCAATGACATCGATCATAGGACACACGATGGTTTTGTGGTTTAGTGCAATCTGGTCTGAAAAATGAAAGTAGAAAATAGGAAATGGCATGTCTAGTCAAGCCATCTATCATATTACTGCAAAGTGAATCCCACAGGTTTTTCTGATGTTTGAAGATTGCTTGCTTTGTTCCCTGTGGCCCCCAAACAATTTCATTTTTCAAATCTGTATCAAACCTTTATCTAAAGTGGACTTAATGCAGTTGGGCAATGATTAGAAGCATTTACAGTTCTTTAAAGGGAGGCATATCCCTGTGAGACCCACAGGAGTCCAGTCATCTATATCTCTGTCACTTTGCTACTCTGAGCTGTCCCCAATCTGTCAGCTACGGAACAAACCAGGAAGCAAAATGTAAAAATACTCCTTCAGATGTGGGGAGTGTGCATGGCAAGCTCCCATGAGAGAGATTTGTGTTCCTAAATGTGAATCTCAGCCCTTGCAACCATTCAGCTGCTGTTCCTGTGGCGCTAGCATGCATCAACTTTGAGATCAAAAGCTACAAATTAAAAGCAAACTCCAACATGAACAAAACAGGGCTTGCATCATATTTTTTTTTTTGTACCAGTCTTTGAGATATAAAGAAGGCCCCACAGTGTTGTTCTTACTCATTTATTTTCCAAAGAAAAGAATTTCTTTTTGCTTTTTTTTGGAAAAAAATACGGGAAGTGTGAAGCTAAATCAAATTCCCACGTCTAGCATAAGGACAGGGTGAGCCTGAGTCTGCTTTGGTAATTCCTACTGCTTAATCCCACACAGCTCCTCAGAAAAGAAACAAAAGTAAAGAAGACATTCCAACTGCAAGAATAAGCAGAAGAAGAATGGTTTGCAATTAGGAAGTACAAGGAAAATCTGCACTGTAGAAAACCTATCTGTGAACTGTTGAGGAAACAAAATCTTAAAATTCCAAGTATAATAAAGCTTTTCCTCTGAATGGCAGCCTAGTTTCTTACATTGTAGGGAGTAGGGGGAAAACTTGTTTTTTGTTTTTAAGGATTAGATTTCACTGGTGCTTGATAATACCCTAAAATAAATGAGAGGGCTGAGTGTGAAATGAACACTTTAGACAGGAAGGCAGGTAATCATGGTGTAAAGGTTAGTAATACAGACTCTGCTGCTGTGCTTCTGAAGGATTAAAATTAAGAAAAAATATTATTTCAGTGAAATGTCTGTAGTTTTCATATTTATTCTCAGTTGCTATTTATAGACTGTCCAGATGGGTGAACAACACCGACTGCTAGTGAGAAATTACTGTGCTTGGGAATTCAGCAGGTTTTTACATTCTTATCCTTTAATAGTGAAATAAATTTAAAGCACAGGCTCTCACAAAATTATAGGAAACTCATCTCTGACATAATGGCGGCATTACTGTTGCTATTGCCAAATATAATTTCATTCACTGGTATACTATGTGGTGCCATCTGTAATCATTATGTAAAGTCATTTTTACATAACCTCTTTCCAGTGATGGCCCTGCTAATAGTTATAATAATCTGTCTCTGATCCCTCCTTTCTAAATTGATTGGAGGAGAGAAACTAAATGGGATTGATTTGGCTAGAGCAGGTCAAAGGTAGACTCATAATACCTTAGCATCATTCTCATGATCTTTAAAAGCTGTAGCCTTAAATAGACTGAAGGATTAGAACTCTCTAAGTCACACGCAGAAATAGCTAGGAAGAAAATTATTTGAGGAATGACTAAACTCAATCCCAGTCTTCATTTATACAACTCTGGAAGAATTTTACAAGTAAGATGATGCTTACCTGCCTATTCTTGTGTGTTTCTGCAGAACCTACTTCTCAGCCCACAAAATATTTTAGAGAAGGTGAGGAACCACACGAATATCTTGACTTTTGAAGGAACCAAAGTGTTTGCAGTTGTGCACAACAAAGGCAGCAAATCAAACTTACAGCCTTAATATTTCAGTATGCCTAAAATAATTGATTTTGCATACATACTTCTTAGGCTTAGATGGAAGCCCAATATGAATTTAGGAAACAGAAAAAAGGGCTGTAGAACTACCTTACATTTCACAAGAGTGCTTGTGCCATAGCTTTACAGATGTGAGCATGCTGCTGCCTTTGCCAGCCACTGCTCTTTATCCCACCTGCTCCTCCGCAAGAAACTGAAAGCCGCAGCTGAAATACTTCATAGTATTTCTTTTCCGCTGTATTTACTCATCATCCTCTCACATATTCCTATGTCCTGAATTCCTATGTTCTGAAAATTTCTTTGCATTATTTCAATGCATATATGCTGCAGTTAAAGGGAAGAACAGAAAGATAAGCATCATCATATGCATCATCATATATGTAAAAATCTTGCAGTTTTGATGGAAAGCCTAGGAACAAGAGGCAATGTCATTGCACAGAGCTTTCTCCCTAGCAGTTTTAAGCAATGTATACATATATATTTGAATTCAGAATTTATAGTATCAAGCAGAGTGTGCATATGTGGCAATAAACAGAATTTTTCAATATTGGATAAGTCAGTATCACAAAAACCTAGGTTTTATCCTTATAAGAAAGATGAACCCCTTTAATTTCAAGTGCTGGTTTCAAATTGGCCTGGTTAAAGCAACAATGCCACATTACAAACACTCTTATATTCCTAATTGAATGTGTGGTTACAGATGGTGACAACATTTGAATGGCTCAGTGTCATGGGTTCAGCAGCAGCAGTCGTTTTTTCTCCTTCTTGGTAGCTGGTGCAGTGCTGTGTTTTTGATTTTGGGGCTGGGAACAGCACTGATAACACCAGTGTTTTCAGTTACTGCTTGGCAGTGTTTTGGTCTAACCAAGGACTTTCTGAGTCTCATGCTATGCCAGGGAGGAGGGGAGCCTGGAGGAAGCAGAGACAGGACACCTGACCCAAACTGACCAAAGAGGTTATTCCATACCACAGCATGTCATGTCCAGGATGTGAAGACGGAGAGCAGAGACCCGGCAGGGGGTGTGGTGGTAGACTGGGGGTGCACTGCATGGTCAGGTTTTTGGTACTGGGGGGTTCGCTGCTGGCGGATGCACTGGCTGGGTCGGGCTTGGTGAGCAGTTGTATTCTCTTTCCTTGTATTTCTCTTGTATTATTACTGGTGGTAGCAGTAGTAGTTTGTGTTATACCTTAGTTACTAAACTGTTCTTATCTCAACCTGTGGGAGTTGCATTCTTTTGATTCTCCTCCCCATCCCCCTGGGACTGGGGGAAGAAAGAGGGAGAGTGAGTGAGTGAGTAAGTAAAACTGCATGGGTGGGGGGCTTAAACTACGACACTCAGCAAATTATCTTTTGTTATCTGAGTTGCCATACTGACTTGTACCGTCAGTATCCCCACTGGTAAGTGAGGCATTATGTAATGTTGGGGAGATGGTCAGCTGTAGCTGGCAGTTATCTTGGCAACTTACTAAGCATGATCTAATCATGATATAATTTTAAGTCTTGGTCAGAAAAAAAAATCTATTTTAACAAACCTAGTTCTGGTAGCATGTGGCATTACTAATCTATCTATTGTCCGTCTCCCCTTTTGCTGCTCCCACAGCAACATCAGCAGAAGGAAAGATATGCTCTCATCTTTCAGCTGGTTTGCCATTCAGTTTATCTGCAATAACAGTGATTTCGCACTACACTAGATTCTCAACTACAGCAGCTGAAGCCCAAGTCACATCTCCTTCTGCTGACTATATACTATTGAGGAGTAATAACAAAAAGCTGTGTTTGCCAACATTTTTACAAGACTACAGCTACCTGCTCAGTGAATATCAGGCTAAACTCTCTGAGATCTGAAAGTTGTTTTTCTGAATTTAGAAGCCCATTTAAGCTAAAGAAATAAACTGAATAAAGCTTAAAGAAAGTAAAGAAAAAACATTTTGCATCTATTTTTAAGAAAACAAAGCAAAGGACTGTAACTGAAACCAACTGTGGCTCAGCACCACAAAGCTATTTAGATACCTAACAAGTACTAAAATAACTGTCTTCCTGACAGTCAATTCTGAAAATATGTTAGGTAACTAAATAACTTCGAGAACTGTCTTTATGTGATTGCTCCTGGTTTTCTTAGTACCTCCTAGTCCTCTAACTTTCAATGTCTCATTTTGAACAAAACCTGGTTCGGAACAGTGGAAACCACTGCACCTCTTCAGAGGAAACTGCAGAACAGAGTTGAACTGCGCTCCTGTTGAGAACTTCTCACGATACATGAAGGATAAATCAGAGCTAAAATAAGGCAGTTTCATAGCAATAAATACACAATATAACCTCTGTTGTGGCTTCCTTGAATGACATTCAGTCACAAGCAGTGCTGAATGAATCACAAGATAGATCTTTAAATAAACACTTGCAAAAATTCATTAACTTTACTATTATTAGTAACTGTCTGCCCTCTGATTTCAGTATAGTAAATATATGCCACCTATTGGATATGAGAAAGTATTCTCATCCCCTTAGGAAAAAAAAGTCATAGGGCATCCTTAAAAGCTGTGTGTTCATTCTCTAGTTGTCCTTCTTCATATTATACTCCACATTTTCTTTCAAAATGATGCCTGCTGATTCTGGTTTCCAGTATTCCTAAAGATTAATTTTTAGCTCTTCTGGCTGGTTAGCTATGAGTATTTCTACTATATGTGAAATGAGAATGATATGTGGAACATGAGAACTAAGCAGAACTGGGACTTGGTCCCTGATGAAGCCTCTGATCTGTCCAATTCTGTGGCTTGAGGCTGAGGGTTGCAATCATCAATTCAACACCCAACTGCAACATAACTGCAATTATGAATCCTTTGTGACCATTCTATTTATTTTTCAGTTTTTATAGTGTGAAACCCAGCTAGATGTACCTTCATTTCAGACAAGAAATCAAGAAAAGGAACTGGCTTTGCAACTTGCAATTTTCCCATGTCTAAGCAAAACAGAATGTCTACATCTCATCTGCAGTAACGTAGCAAAAGATTTCAGGGGACAAGAGTGACAGTCTTCTGGAGATTTTTTCATTAATAGCAATGTATTATGCACAGTGGGCAAAATCACAAAGCAGAGGAAAGGGGGCTGTACACATAGAGTACTCCAGAGTGTTTAACATCTACTTGTTTGCAGGTGTTTGTGGAAGGCTTGTTGAAACTTTTCTCTGCTCCTTTATGCTGTTTAGGCTCTACAAAAAGATGGAGGTTTTTTAAAAGAATGCTGAATTTGTGTTTAAGGACAAATGGAAACAAGAGGTAAGACTGTATGTGTAATTTGATAAAGAAGCTGAAAAGGATATAAATTTGGAATTTTGTACATTATTTTGTTACTGATCTGAAGAAGAAAAACTAGTTACTCTGGTTGGTTTTGGTTGGTTGCTTTGGGTTTTTGTGGATGGTTTTTTTCTTTTTTTTGGTCTCAAGTGACAGTTCATTAGCAGAACATTATTTCTTCTTGACTGCAAATACTTTATCAGCTTGTTATGTGGCCAAACAGTTCTAGCAACAAAATTCAAGAAACAATAACCATTAATTGGTGAAAACCTATCCTGTCCTGTACTTATGACATCGTCTTCTAATTAATATAAATGTCTTCCATAGTAAATGCAGAAATTTTCTTTGGTTTTGCTAGCAAAAAAGCACTCACTTTGCAAAGCACATACTCTTTGCATGCACTCAAGTGTGTAGAAAATAGGACATTGTTTCCTGAAGTGAAATCCTAGACTACAACAATTGATTCTTTCCATTCCTTTGACTAATGGAGCTTTGCTTGCTGCAGCTGGAATCCAGCAAAGCAGTCAATAGCAAATCATTCTTTCTGAGCTTCCTATTGTGAATGCAGTTGTTATTGGATTTAACTCCGAGGTCTTAGATACATTTACAGCAAAAGCTGTTTTAATGGAATGTGGAGGACTAAGAAGGAGTGCAATACCTGCACAGCAAAAGTTTACAGGTGTACAGTAAGGGCATACCATACTACTAGATTTAGTAGTGTATTTTGTAGCAGTAATAACAAAATAAATTTTAACTGTAATAGGCCAAAATGATAAGTCAAAATTTTACCAGCTCTTTATTCACAAGAACCGTAAAATAGGGCTGGTAGCATTTTTTCAGAGTTCTGTCTCATACTGACTCTTCAGAAACTGCAGCAGGGCTCCAATCACTTCTGTACAGTATAAATCCTGCTTATTGTGGACATGGCTTTGAAAGCTTAAGCTATACTGTATGCTCTAATTTTAATGGCTGATGAATGCTCGTACACTTACTAAGCAAGGGAGGCAGCCAATTCACGTTGACTTCGCAATGAGAATCCAGAAATGTCAAGACTTCTCCTCTAGCCAGCGAGGCTCCTAGCAGTCTGGTCCGAATGAGCCCTTCTCGTTTCTTGGTACGTACAATCCTCACTTTGGCAAAACGGACCATGTATTCCTCCAGCTTCTCTTTTAAATGTTCTAGAAAGAAGGGCAAAAAAAAAAACCATCAGTGGTGCCAGGCCTGGAGGAGCAAACAGAAAGACAGGTTGGCATATAACCTGCAAGCAGCTTATCTACTTCCATCTTTTGTCACTTCAAGTCCTCCAGAATCTGCCACAAATCCTTCCTGAGACAGTTCGGAAAGTGTAAATGGTCTCTATTTTATCACACAGAGGAAGACACTGACAGTTTGGACTTTTTACTGCAGTTGCTACTGGCAACCTGCCATCCATGATACAATTGTGGCCAAAACAACTGCAGGATATTCATCCATCCTCTGGTTCCTGCAGCCCAAGGCCAGATAAACATTCTGGCATGCTGTTTTATAAACAGTGTCCTTTCCAAGTGGGTTTCCTATATCAACTAATTATGAAGAACTATGCATGGAAAGAATTTTTTTAAAAAGTAAGCATTAAACTAGCATGATTAGATTGTTTTTGTAATGGGAAGGGAAACAGACCCGAAGGAAGATCTTAATAGTTGGGTGCCAGCGTGAAGCAAATGGACAGCTGACTTCCTAATAAAATTAAGCTGCTAATGTAGAGTAATTGATAGGTTCTCTTATCTGCATAATCCAGGTCTGTTTGCATCACAAACCAGCATCTTTGGGAACATTTTTTCTTCTGACTAGAAACACACACAAAGAATTATAAAAAAACCCCAAAAACCAGTGTTAAAAGACACTCTACAGTTTTGCCTCTTCCTGAATACAACTACAACAGAAATCCTGATCTTTCGTCTTTAACACCTCAGATTGTCAGACTCATTACTTTGGAAAAAACTGATAATTTCATATGGCAGGGAAAGAGAGAGAAAAGCCTAGTGTTCCATAATTAAAACCCAGGATAAGCCATATCTAGTGATGCTAGGGGTTTCCAACTAAGTCTCACTGAAATGTATTTGCCAGGTTATGACTGCTTCTCATATCAGGTTACTAGTTCTTTGTACTTGTATCGTCAATGCAGGCCCTGATCCAGACCTTACATCTTTATAGATTGCAAGAAGTTTACTACAGACTACCTGAAAGGACTACCATTTAGCAGTACAGTGGAGTGTATAAAGCTGATACATAGATTAAAAGCAACATGCAAATGAGCCACAGCACAGAGAATACAGGATCTTGTGTTAAAATAAAATCAAGCTCCACTGAAACAGTGCTCCCTGAACATGCTCCTCCCTGTCTCTGCTCGTTTCCTTCCTAGATGATCAGCACGCAAGACTTCTCCAATCTACCTGCAAATAAGGAAGGAGTAGAAACTGGTGTGTGGTTATAAGTATTTAGTGGGAGAGTACTGCATGGTATTGGGCACTGAGGAATCCTGATGTACACTGACATGGAAGAGGGAGAAGCCTGAGACCTGGGAATATTAGCCTGCAAGGATTACAGTACAGGTGGGGGTTCTGGGAGAAGAAACTTAACAGTGGAGACCTGGTGAGTCAAGACAGTGGTCTGTGTCCATAGTAATACCTGGAAGAAGTATTAGATCAAGTGAAGAAGGCCAAGTCTGAGATGACAAAAATAAAGAATGACATTCAGCTAAACATTAAATGATTTTGTCATCTACTCCAGAGCTGATTGAAGAATAAACATTTAAATTCTGAAATATGTGGAAATAAGGTGTCCCTTTTTTTGGTTGCAAGGGCTGAAATTCACATTTAGGAACACAAGTCTCTCTCATGGGAGCTTGCCGTGCACACTCCCTGCATCTGAAGAAGTATTTTTGCTACATTTTGCTACTTATGTACTCAATAAAAAGCAGCACAATCCCTGAACAGTAACGATGACGAGAGATGTACTGTGTCTTTGAATGGTGGTCTTTATATGACCAACTGTATTCACGGGATGAGGGCTGTACGCCATTCTGACTCACTTTAGCTGCAAATCAGTATCATGACTGAACAGAGGTTAAATCAAGTCTTTTTGTGCCCATGTGCAACACTGTCTAAAGCATATACTTATCAAAATGTTTTCCTGTTTTTATGAGCTCCATTGAGGCTACTCCCATAGCACAGGAACATAGAAGAAGGGCAACAGACATTGAAAACAGAGAAAAGACCTTGAAGGTAATATAAGAAAGTCTGATAGGGCTGTCAGTCTGGATTTTTTTCTACATTGTAAATTGTATCATCTTATACCCTTGAAAAATGGAACTGTTTCAAAGTGACGGTATGTTACACGTTTCCAAAGTAAATCAAATGTAACCTGCTAGGACCATAGCTTCTGTTAGTTCTCAGACACTGGAAATTTCCTGTAGCTCTTTAATGTCATCTAGCCCTTCTCCTCTGATCTCTTCCACCCACAAGTCTTAAGATTGTTTGCACTGAGCAGTGCAAAATAGGAACCCTGCACCAAGAGCAAGACCACATTCCTGCACACTGTACAGACAACTAATAAAAAGATTCAGGTTACTCAGCCTGAACACAGATCTCCAACTATGGGAGCAAGAACTTCACGCTATAGCTCCAGTGCAAATCCTCCATCTTCCCCTGTCCATCTTCAAAGCTGGGTTCATTGATAAGACTCTGGCTGATCACAGAATCCTACTACATAGCTCTGAATTTGGCTTTGTATCAGATACGATTTGCTATTCTCTATGAGCTGGTTCTAGGCAGTTTCCCCCTTTATATGTAAAGGCAGCTACCAAGGAAGCACACAAACTCTCTGATAAGAGAGAAATAAGAGCCTTACTTGGGCAGCCTAAGCTGTTCATGGTGTTGGTAAGATTTTTGTTGCCTGTATAGAAATTCCAGGTCACACCTTAACTGGACATTCACTAGCTAGGTATCACAATGTCTAAGGAAAGTACCTTGCAATAGACAGTTTGAATATGGCCACTACTGATTTTTAAATGAACTAATACAAACACACTCTTCATGTATTCTGATTGCCATCACTTGTCTTGGGCTAAATAAACTCAGTGAAATTCAGTCTCATACAAAGGACGATTTTATTCTTTTCACATCTCGCAATGAGCAAATTCTGAAAGCTGAGTGACTATACCTTCAGAAAAACACATCAGTGAGAGATGAGGTAAACTCTCATTATACGATACGTTCTTTTCTGTTATTATATCAATTTCCAAATAGAAAAAAGGTTGAATAAAACAATTTGACTGTCATCAGCTGTTGGGGTTTGAACTCCATGAAATCAATGGCAATTCGTACTGTTCTTTCATTGCTTCAGGTTTCTTGCAAACACCAGAAAAGAGGTTTCACAAATATTATTTTTCTTTTTTCAAGAATAATATCTGAAATTCTGTGAAACAAACAAGAGTGCTCTGCAGTACCTTCCTCCCTCCGTCTCGGATAATTTTTCACACATTTCAGACAGCATGTCATCTGATTTGTGAAGAACTGCATTAAAACATCCAGCACATCTTCTAAGGCCAGAATCACATACCTGAAAATTGTTCATCTACTCGATTAGTCCCCTGGTTGAATAATTTTATTATATTTTCTCCTTCTCACTTAAACAACAACTCACAAAAAAGCAGAAGAATACAAACAAAATTTGCATGTCTTGTTCACACAGAATTCCAAACACAGCCTCACTTAGACATATCTGAAAGTAATCAGGAAGAAAACAAAAGTAATATGTGTTTATTTTTATAGAGCTTAGACAAGTGACATAAAAAGATCAAGTCTACATAGAAATCAAAGTATATGGATTGCTAGAGATAAATAAGGAATCCAAATTTGTTGAACTACATGTTAGTAGTATCCTAACAAGAAGTCATGACATAGTCAAACAGATGCCAGTAACGATACCTACTCTATCTTTAATTTTGAGATTTGGCCAAGTTTACAGTTTGGGAATTTATCTGGAAAAACTTCTCAATAACTACTAAATCATCATGAAGTATTCAAGTTCAACAAGCAACTGCAATGTGGTTGTGAGAATTATAATATCTTGGAGGAAAAAGAAAAATCCCTTTTGGATCCATAAGTAATGATTTTCTTAAATCAATATGAAAGTGCTCTCATATTGTATTTTCCCCCGCTATGTCCTGTGGCACTGTCTGTTTCAAATCTTGCTAATCTCTAAAAGCATAAACAAACACAGAGTAAAAGCCACAGACAGTAGAACAGTGGTATTTTTAAAGAAAACTGTGGCTTTTTCTATTATTTATATGAGTAGCAAAACCATATCTTTCATGTTAAACCACTCATTAAAGCAATTCTTGCATTACTCAATATACTGGTATTATCATGGGGTGGTCAGCAGCTGGCTTTAAAGTCTAGCTACTTCATAAAAGAGCCCATGTTTCAGATGCTCTAACAAAGACAACACCGGGGATTCTCACAGCTCAAGTCTCGCTTAAAGCAGACTAGACAAGACTTTAGAATTCTCTGTCTGGAAATAATTTTTGATAAACAATTGATCTAGGTGTTTGTGATTACTAACAAACTTTTCACTGAATTCCATAAATTTCTTTCACAGAAGAAAACACCAAATGACATTTTATTTCCTATTGAACAACTGCATTTTCTTACAGCTTCTAATTATTGTATTGCTAATATTATCTCTAAAAGAAGCACCTTGTAAAACCTATATATTACACATACACATCTATTCTATGATTCTATGATTTAAAAGCAAGCGCCCAAGTAAATGTGCATCAATGTCAGAGCAAAACTATAATTCTAAAGAAATTCCCTGAAAGAAAGTATATGTTGTGTGTGAAATAGAAAGCAACATACAATAAAAAGGCCTTTAATTGGCCAGGGGGTAACACATTCTGCCCATTTATTACTAAAGGAAACAGTTCAAGCAAGCTTGCTATGACAATAAAACAGAGAGGCAGGATGGTTTCATTTATATGATATAATATTGCATAAATTTAACTTTCAGAATTAGGCATGATAGAGAAGCCAGTATTTAAATTCTACAGTGAGCTATAAATGGTGCACTTCAAATAAAGAAGCCAAAGCCCTTGTCACTAGATATGGGGTACGAGTGTCTAATTAGTAATTTAAAAGCAAATACATCACTCTTTTCTTCACAGTGTTGATCAAATGAACCCATGAATCATATGTTTGACACATGCCAGGCACCTGCTAGGGCAAGAGTTGGCAGAGTCAGTGACAAATAAAGAATAATGCATGGGCAGGAGGTTTACAGGCTGTCACTGTTATGACAAGTGATGATAAAGGGAAGCATTACATCTCTTCTAGCAATAGCCTGGAAACAAATTCTCTGCTGTAATTATTTTGTGTGGGCCTCCTCTGTCTTCATTTAAAGTCTGGAGAAGTTATTCTAAAAGAGTAACAGGCACACAATTGCCTGGCCCTAGTAGTTAAAGATCTACACAAGCAGAGTACCTAATTATTTAATTTAATGCCCAGAAATATATTGGAAATCAAGGTTCTGTCTTTGCCAGGAAAAGAACAATCATAGTAGTAAAAAGCAGAACTGCAATTCTTCTCTCTTATTGGGATGCATACAGGAAGATTTCGTTACCGCACTGGTACCCTGCGGCAGCATGTGCTATGTGACAACCAATGTTCCTCCAAGGTTATTGAGAAGATGTTAAGAAAGACTTAAAAGATGACGTGAAAGCTGGAGCTGGTCTTCAGGACTTGCTTGACTGCAGCATGGACCATGAAAGAGGACGGAAAATACAAAGAAAATAAAGGCTTTTGTTAAGCCTCTCTTCTGTACAGCCAGGCAGGTCCATTCCAAATCTAGGCCTAGGTCTGTAACACCTCTTACCCTCTGCATCCCTGTGGCATCTTGAAGTTTTGTCCCAAAGTACTGACAACCACTGTTATAGTATCACTGACTCATAAATTGTCAGTTAAGAACAGCGACAGAGCCTGCTAGATGCCCCCGATAGGCAATCGGAGCTAAATGTTTCTTTTTAACTTTAACTGACTGAGAAGTACATAATTTGAGCTGTTCTGCCATTCCCAACATGAGCCATATAACAATAGTGTAAGAAAAACTTACAGTAGCAGAAAATGTGCATTGGCCTCTCCTGTTACCTCAGCTCAAGCATATGGGAGGAAGCAATGTGGCTAAAGCGTAGAAGTGTGTGATCTTAGGTCAGTAAAATAATCTGCAAGTGACTATTCTGTTGGTGAGAATTAAAGCAGTCAAACGGCTGTTTTGACACGCAGCAGTAATGAGGACGGCTCAAGAATATTCTCTTTTTTTTTTTTTTTTCTTTTTCCCCTTTGGCAGCACAGCTTTGCCCAATATGCATAGAAAAACCTGCATTTCTGCAACATCCATGAGTCTCATTGTGAAAAGGACTTCCATCACTTCATGTCCTTTACTGCAAGTTGGGATTATCTTCCCAGGTAAAATCAACAAGGGTGCTCTCCACTCCTTTCCTGAGGCCTTGAGCATGCATTTTTCCTGGAACACCTCAGCTTAATCTTTTGGTGACTGAAATGCTTCTGTCTAGTTTAAGTTTTATGCTCAACAGAAAACACAAAAATGAAACTTAGTGGCCTACGACTGATCAGCTGTTACTTGTTTTCTGCAACAATTGACAAAAAAGTCCTCTCCAGCGCACTGCCATTATTTTTACTTTCACTGCCATATGGTATATATGCTACCATAAATGCAAATCAGTCTGAAAAGTAAATACAAGGTGAACCCATGAATTTGATACCTCATTTTTCTTTCTTCCAGTTTCCCTTTAAGCTTCTTATTTGAAGAAGGTTGTTTGGAAATGCTGGTTGAATACAGTAATGTTGCAAAGGCTGTACGAGGTCAGCTACCACTTTTTGTAGTCAAGTTGAACACTCCAAAAGGGCAATTCCCCTGGTTACACCTGGGGTTAAGCTACTTCACTGCCATACTATCCTTCTGGTGAATAACTTTTTCCTAAGGCTCAAATTTAAACTTTCAGGATGCATCTTGGGGCTGTTGTCTCTTATTGCACCATCTGTCAGTACTAGGAGGAATTTGGTTCTGCTGTCTGTGCAATTCCCAATCAAGCTGCTCTGGGCAGCTATTAGATCACCACTCAGTTGCTGCTTCACCAGATGAAACAAGATTAGGTTCACCAGCCTCTTCTCAAAGGTCACATACTTTTGATATGTGATAGTCTTGCTAGTCCTTGGCTGAACTGGCTCCAGCTTTTGTTGTCCTTTTTGCACTGCAGAGCCCAAACTGGACGCAGAATTACAGGTGTATGCAGCACAAGCATCATAAAAAGCATAAATTCATGTTATGTGCTCACTCTCATCCTAACATAATCCAGTTTGCCTTCTTGGTGATTCATAGAACCACAGAATCATAGAATGATTAGGGTTGGAAGGGACTTTAAAGATTGTTTAGTTCCAACCCCCTTGCCATGGGCAGGGACACCTTCCACTAGACCAGGTTACTCAAAGAACCATCCAACATGGCCTTAAACACTGCCAGGGATGGGGCAGCCACAACTTCTCTGGGCAACCTCTTCCAGGGCCTCACCACCCTCATAGTGAAGAATTTTTTGCTAGACACCACTTCATCATGTTCACCTAGTATTCACTGTGACCTTTGCAGGTCCTTCACAGTACCCTAGCTACCCAGTATATCATCTTTACTAGTACATGGGGTTATTCACCTAGGAATACAATCTTGTTGAACTTCATGAGATTTATTTTGCCCAGTCCTAGAAGTTCTCTAGACTGACATGATGCTATTTGATGTGCCAGCCACTTTTTCCATTTTAATATTGTCCACAGATTTGCTGAGGGTACACTGTCTCATCATTCACGTTATTGGTGAAGATACCGACTAACACTGTCCCCAGTACTTACCTTAGATATTCTGCTAAACGCATCAAGCCATTGACTACCAACCCTTTGAGTCTGTCAGCCTAACCCATATAACAGTCTTCTTGTGCAGCACGTGCTTCCTCTGTCTACCAGTGGGAATGTTACAGGGACTAGAACTTCTTAAAGTCAAGGTAAATTACGTCCATCACCCTTCCATTGACCACCAGCATTATAACAGGCAATCAGACTGTTGAAACATCATTTGCAGTTAGTAAATATGTGATGACCGTCCTATATATTTTCTTGTTCTTCATGCATTTGCAGATGGCTAAGCATCACCCAACAAGATGTGCTTTATTATTCCAGGCAGTGAGCTGAGGCTCATTGGTCTGCAGTTAGTGGATCCACTTTTCTCTATCTCAAAGATATAAGTAACACCTTTTTCTAATTGTCTGCCATTTCTAATGGTTGCCCAGTCTTTTGTTTATCTTCCATTGGGCAGTTACTTTTCACCTAGATGAGTGTGATAGTACCCTCTCTTCAAATACCCAGCCCAGATCCAAAGTCTTTTTCTCCTAATTAGTCCTGATGAAGTAATCCTGGAGGAAGGATTGGGAGGTTTTCTACCAAGCAGACTTTAGCATCTGATCCATAACCATAACAGACTAAACCAAGTTCCAGCAGACAAGTACTGTGAAAACTGTTGGATACGGTAGATATGGCACAGACTGATAAATAAGAGCAAAATTTGCAACTGTTTGGTATAATAGCAATTGGCTAACAGCAATCTCATTTGAGCACTAGGTAACTCACTCTTTCCAAACAGTTTTGTACACCACTTGAGAAAAGCTATGTAGTTGCTGCTGATCTGGAAGCAGCACTCTTTAGAGAGACATTTGTGCCAATCACTTGGAAACGTTCTCTCCTGACTGTGATGTTTGGGTTTGCTGGCTTGGAGCAAGTTAAAATGTAATCTTTTTTCTGATCCTAATAATAAGCCAAAGCCCTTGGATGATAAACTGCAAGGCTATGAGAGTATCCTGAATGTGCAATAGTTCCATTCATCACTTGCACATCAGTGACTACAAACTTCCAGATAGCACCTTAATTTTGATGTTGAATTTCAACTCCAGCCTGTTAAAGTTGAAAGAGCCTTCAGACTTGACAGTAAATGCACATTCTTTTGCCACAGCCTGAAAAGGTCAGCATTACTAAGACCAGGAGGCTGAACAGAGCAGATGAATACATAGCTTAGCTTGATTTCATTCAGGATAGACTTAAGATAAACTTCCCTGAACAAATCTGTTTTGTACCATGTGGGCTTTCATATAGTCATGAAAGGAGAGACTGGGACTGCAGAATCTGTCAGGCTAGCTAGATTTGCTGAGACTTTCTCAGAATGTAGCTCCTGTCAGTAGGGACCTGCAGAGATCCTGGTATCTCTTTATTCCATTTTCCTGATCCCATGTAATTGTGACTTCTCACAGTCATTCTGTTGCCAGCACAGAAGCACCTAGAATCTCTGTTATCAAGCTGAGTGTTCATGTAATCGAATACACACAGGAGGTTACTCAGATATAAGGTGTGCTGACTTATAGAGGTGCCATCATTAAACTGTTGAGATACATTTCTATTCCAGATTTTGCAAACGGCAAAAGGAGCAAAACACTTCATTTTTACATTGCAGTAATGTAGCATAGTATGTTAGATCACACCATGAACACCTAGAGCTGGCTTGCTGGTTTGTTGGTAGTGCTGACACAGCCCCAAATTCCCCATTTTCATAAGGAAAGAATGAAAGATGGTTATCTATTTTGCTGGATTTATTCCAACTGCCAGTTGTACAAGGTATTTGTTGATATGCTCACTGGTGTTCTAGTTTGATAACTCATGTTTTCCACAGCTGAGAGCAGACTCCTTCATTTGCTATCTTTGCAATAGTCTAGTTCTGAGAAACAGGTCTCCAGCTGGGAGAAAGGTGGTGCTATCTTTTACCCAAAGACTAAATGAACTAATCATTATTTATCGTCCGAAAGCCTCCAAAGTAACCAAATTGCCAAAATTGTATTTTACATATCACAGCTAAACCCTTCCAGGATGTAATCAATGCTCAGTGTATTTTATATCTCAAAATGGAGACAAAAAGAGCTTAAGAACTTACTCCTTACTAATTGATCTTACATGCTTAATACACAAAATTGAACAAATTTACAAAAACCTTTGTACCCAGATGTGTTTTTTTCACCCATACGTTGCAGCCATGACAATTAAATACATCTCCCCCAAAGAATAAAATCTTCTTAACTAAAATATTTTCAATAAAGGCAATTACTATTTCTTTGTATTTTCTTTGTTTTTAAAGCAATTATCTTTTAGATATTCATGCTGTTCACATCTCTTTAATGTCTGTGTTCAGAAAAGGGTTTTGTAACTGCCTGAAGAAAGCCAATGATGTTCTGCTTCATATATGCGCCAGTACCTACTTCTGTATGCTTCCCCATTATTAGCTTTGAAAAAAAGTAAAAAAAAAAAGAGAGGAAATATCTATTTTTTATAGCTCTGCTCCTGTGGTTGTATCCAATGGTTTGCCAGCTGTAATATGTGGAGAAATGATTTTGTTCACCAGAGGAATGACACATGATAAAATGTAACCACCTTATGCTGGATGAGGAAGTTGGTTAAGAATTACAATGAAGCAGTCTTAAATAGGAAGTAAAAATTTATTAGCAGGAAACTATATTTGTTGCAAGGCAAATATAACAATCACCTGAGTTAGAATATGAACAGGAAACCTAACACAGCTAACGATACAGCAGATTAAATGAGAGTTCTTAGTTCACAAACAGGAAACTAAAACTACATTCCTCTCTGCCTCTCTTCCTCCTAACTGTATGGGTTGAGAGCGCTAAAAGTAAGGTGCCTGACCTTAAGGGCGAAAAGAAACCATGTAACTCATGTTGCATAGCACTTTGCAAAGCATTCTGCTCCCTGGAATAGCTTCTCCACTGCATCAGCGTGGCTCATGGAATAAAGTTCAACCAAACTCAGAAAAATTTGCTCTCCATACCATCTTGGCAGCCCTGAACCTCATGCGACCTGCACAAGTGTGCTCAAGGATATACTGCCCATTCAGGTGATAAGACAAAAGGCAGAAGAGCTTGCAAAAGCTTTTTTCTTTTTTACAGCAAAGAATTTACTGTGGATGCATGTACTTGCTTTGGCACTTTCTTACACCACTAATTCAATGAATGCAACTCTGTCTAGAGCTCAAACAAGAATCTGGGCAACTGGATTACTTATCAGGGAAACTATGATAAATATGCAGCAAGATAACAAGGAAATATGCAGTTGCCTCTACAGTTCATTCTCTGGACACAATTATGGAGCACAGACCTGTCAAAAGGATTACCTTGCTGCATTAAATTTTGATTCTTTTGAACAAGCCTGTTTACTTCGCAGGTATTTATACAGTAACTTGTCCCTAAGGGGAACATGTTGTGAGGCTTCTTGCAGGTTGCAAGGACAATTAGAAGAATGTTATTTTGAAGTGAAATCTGGAAAGTTTAACTTTCCTTGAGATCAACACATTACTCACAAATGTCATCCGTTTGTTTTCAGTCACACTTTTGCATGCTGACAGCAGTGATTGTTAAAAATTGTAAACGATGACCTGCCGAGCAAGCTTTTTTTTTTGAACATTATTTCTAATGCTGCAAACAGTCTTGCAGATTTTGAGACCTGCCTTTACACTGATATTTCCTCTGTTTTGCCTGAAACTATCTTTGACCTGTTTTTAGGTCTTCCTCCAAATTATACCACTGACTTTTACAGCTGGTGCTGTCTTCAGAGAACAGTTTTCATTCATACTGCTCTTTTTAACCTCTCAAATGCCAATGACAGATTGTACTGGAGAACTGATGGAACATGCTGCAAGGATGGCACTGACCTTATATTTGCAGAGGATAGTAACAACGGTCCT
Source organism: Myiopsitta monachus (assembly GCA_017639245.1). NCBI lineage: Eukaryota > Metazoa > Chordata > Aves > Psittaciformes > Psittacidae > Myiopsitta > Myiopsitta monachus. Next base: position 77,614,261 of record CM029917.1, on the reverse strand, counting down.
TGGGAACGGAGGAAATAGAAGTGATACAACTACTGTAATTACTTTTTAAATAGTATCAAATTCTGGTGCAGCTCTCCACGCTGAACACTTATTTCCCAGAGTAATTCTACTGACATTATAACTCATTGCAAACCTTAGGCTCTACTAACCTAAGGATATTGGAATATGGCCATTTCCTAACAGAATATTTGAACAACTTTCTGCCTAACTAAAGATACTGCACTTCTGTATTTCCTGTTGATTCGATGTGCTAACCATCCCAGGTAAATGTTCAGGTCCTAAACAGAGCTTGCAATTAGTCCTTTCCTCAAGAATTCAGTAGGTGTTTTTTCCTAGTGGATGAGTTTGCTCTTGTAAATGAGAGAAGTCCTTGAAATATACTTTGAAACTGACATTTCAAAATACAAGAGAGATTTTAGGCAATACCTTGAAGTTCGATATTTTATCAAAAAAGTTGCTCTTGTCTTCCAACTTTTGTATCAGCATCTGTCTTTTTAAAAATTGCCTTCTCTGACATAAGAACTGGAATTCTGAGGCACCAAGTTTTTACTGTGGGATGATGAGGATACCTAAGCTCTGCATCCTGCAGTAGGATTAAATGTGAAGATACTCAGTGAGGGTTCTCTAACCTACTGAAAAAGCCCTTAAATTCCTAATACAAATGCTAGAACCAAGTATGTAGCCATAACTTTTTAAATATTATTTGCATCTCCTGAAGTTTATGTCCTACAACATAGCACATGGCATTACTTGATTTTTCATAGCTGGAACACAGGTCTTCAAAATCTTCAACAACATTTGTTTTTGAAGTAAGTATCCAGTTTCTTCTTTTGACTTCTGCATTCCATCATCCAAACACTTTATTTTCTCAGTTGCTATTTTAAGACATTTCGACTTTGTCTAGAGTGGAAATACCTCCCTTCTGAAACTTCGGTACTAAAAAGTTTCTGCCTTTACTATGTTACAACTGTAGTTCTCAAATATTTTTCACTCATTTATTTGTAAAAGCTAGCCATGTTCTTCATATAACTTTTGCAGTCATTGCTATGTCAAAGAGTACAGCGAAAGAAGATGGAGTTTATATTGCTGAAGATGTTTTCAGAAAGTTGAAGTCCATGGGAATTCTCTGACAACCAACTGGCAAAGTAAAGCGATCTGTTTGAGTCATGTTTCTGAGACTAGGTCAGGTGTCTTTTTTCTTTTCTCCTTTCATTATTTGCAACAGTTTGCTTTCAAAATTAGGTGCACAGAAATCTTACAGTGAAAGAATGAGACTGCTCTTTGGGTTACATATTTTGAAGCATGAGAACTAATTATCAAAAAGGAAACAATTCTCTGCTCATAGACTAATCTGTGGTGATGATGTTCCTTTATATAATGAGGCAAACATTGATGCATAATTAGGCATCTCCTAACATCAGTATGAGCTATTAATCAGACAATAACACCATGGTTTTTTTTTTATAGACAGATGATTGGCTTTTCACTTTTTATTTAAAACAAGAAAATGAACAAATAAATGAGCTGCTGCATAAATCACACTTTAGAAGACATCAAGTTCTTTCTTTTCTTTGTATTCTTTTCTCTCCCTTTGTTTTATACATTGAATCAACCTGTCTTGTCCTATCCCTCAGCTGTCACAACTGTTCTGCAGTATCACTAATGCTCTTCATGTCCTCTGTAGTCTGGCAGGTTGCCTCATTAAGGATGCGAAGTTAAGAAACAGAAGGACACAGTGAATATTAAATGAGCAGCAAAGATCCAAAGTAAATAAACAAACAAATAAATAGATATGGAATATTAACTAGTAGATCCAAGCTCCTAGCAGCTTTCATATGACGAAAATGGGATTAGGCTCAGACTACACTCATACATTTATATGCAGCCTATTTTGAACACTCCTCCACCACCTCCCCTCCCCAAGACTGCTGTCTGTCTAGCAATGTCAAAAGACAGAGGATGTGCCATAGGATATAAACTAGTATTTTTTATTTTATATCTTAACAAAGTTTACCATAACATGGTCGTCTCTGGGTACAAGGAATAAGGATGCACGAACTCCTTCAGAAAGATGAGCGTGAGGCTCACTCCATCTCCATATGGGCAGCCACACAAGTCCAAATCCAAACACAAGAATTTGTTCCATATAACCTTTAATGTATGAACAGAGTCTCCTCCTAGTGATTTTTAAAAAAATCTTTCAAAAGTAAAGGATTAAAGGATTAGCAGATATTAAGTGAAAAATAAATCATTGCCATGAACATGTCTTAATGCTCTTGGAAAGTATAAAGCTATTTCAAAAGTGGACTTGTTGTATCTGCTTTATCCGTAAAGATGAACAAAATGCTGTACTTCTGAACACAATTTTTATATCTTTATTATTATATTTATATCTTTATTACTTTATTATTTTATATTTCTTACTATTAAAACTACAGAATATAGATTTAATAGAGGAAATAACCTTTGTATTTCAGATTTCCTTAACATACGAAAAATAACTTTGTCCACAACTGCACTTAAATCCATAATAGGAATGCCTGAATTTAAGAAATATATAAACAGAAAAACAAAGCAGTATCTTATTTTCATTTTAAGGCACTTTTACTTAAAGTATTCAGCAGACTGTCAGTATTTGGCTGACCCAAGAAACCCCACTGTTCTTGATCAGAATTATATGCATCTTCCCCTCACCATCTTTCAGTTGAACAAGAAGTGCTGTGATTCACACATAGTATCACTTGCATTTCCCCCCAGTTTTGTGCCGGTGTGAGGTTTCCTACCTTAATCAGAAAAAGTCTTCTAAAAAAAAAGATGCAATAAAAGGAGAGGGAAAGTCATTGCCATTTGCTGCAAACATTTAATATTTTTAATCACTGTGTCCTCTGCACTCTAAGCTGAAAACCAGCCACGTGAACAAATACCTAATGTGCTAAGTATTTAAGTGCAATGTGGCGGGGGGAGGGGGGGAAAGAGGGATGGAAAAAAGGCAGAAAATATTCTCCCTGGGGAAACTTTTTGTTGTGTGAGTCACATATCAAGAGCTGTACTGTGTTACAGATAACCTCCTCCACCTACTCAGAATCACACGGACAACCATACCTTTCCAGTAATCAGCTCACTAATCTCTATGGCAGCTCCAACAATGGATTTGCCTGGGAAAAACACAAGTATTTTTGCAGTTTAGCTGTAGTTTGATCTGTAAAGATGGTGTTTTTTTCCATGGAAATCTTGTAAATCACTTTTCTCAATTTTTGTCATGCTTTGTTTAATTTTTAATAACTTATTCTCCAAGGTTTGGTTATTTCCTCTTTTTGTCTGGGCATCACAGCCAAGTGAAAAGGGTAGAAATCACACAGAACAGGTATAGGTTCAGGAGCAGACAGGAAAAAGCAAGTGCAAACAGAGAAACAGTACCATCAGTGATCCACATACTAGTTTTGTAACAGTTCTCATTAAGTGGTTTTATTTTTAGAAATTAATAAGAAATTGTCAAGTAATTAAAACTTGACTCAACTTTCTTATTAACTAAGGCACTCCTAGATTCACTTAGTATCAGCTGTAGTGGCAGATGCTTGTCAGGCTCTGGAAAGTAAACTGTGACAGAGCTTATACGTCAAGGAACACGGTTAGCTTAATTTCAAAGCTACTTCAGAGCAAGAGCTCTGGATTCTTTTCTAGAGTTAACTTTCTGTTCATATTTTCTTGGGAGCACCTGAAAGGAAGCAAGAGCAACACAAAAATAACAGGAGAGTAAATAAAATTTACAGTGGGCTAAACTGAATATAGGAAAACTATAAAAATCAAAATAGTAGAGAGTACATAAGTAAAAAGTAAAATACAAGTAACTACAATATTCTGAAAGGAATATGACTTCTATTCATACCAGGCTATCATTCTGCTGAAGTAAATGTTGGGCTTTTATTTCTGCTGTAAAGGCCAGACCGCATTTTAGCTCCACATCTCATACTTTGGTTCACTTTGCGACTTGGAGTGAAAGGAAGAAAAATTAAAACTCACAGACAAACGAAATACAAATGAACCTGATTTCCAGATGAACAGCTGGAGACGTTCAGAAGAGAGATACAACATACTACCTGGTTTCTTTCACTGACACATGCTTCACTTTGCCCACAGGAAATTCTCTTGAGGATAAGATTCTCTTAACAGGAAACTTCCCTTGGTACAAAGGTAACGTGCTCCTTTTATTAAATGTAAATTTAATTTTCAAGGGAATTAAGGACTGAAGCACTCATTTATACTGCAGTTCTGTGGACTACTCAGTTTGGCATTGCCAAGTGCTAGCAATAGGCCGCTGTTCAAAAATAAATGAAACAACATCAGGCCATAGTACTTGTACTGTATCTTGATTTGCTGTAACTATGAAAGTATGTAAGAAACACAGATCATATATGTAACTTGCTTAAAGGTCTGATGATTATTGTCTAGCTTGCTCTAGCTGTAACACCACAATTACTGGTGGTAAATTGGTTGCTGCTTATCCATTATTTCTGTGCTTTAATTACATTATTTGATTTTTTTCCCTGTTGCATTTAGTTTAGCCTTGTGTAGTTACAGGGTTCTGCCCCTAGAAGAAAATCATAGCATCTGCAGGGAAGGATTAAAAAACCCTAAGTAACTAACCCTGGGAAGAAGAAAACCTCACCCTCAACTTCATATTCCTGCTGGCAAAGAATTCAACTCAATGGAACAATGCAGAGGGATGGTGAGAATAACACCAGAGAAAAGGGTAGAAAATGGAAATTCTTACAGCTATTTTACTTGCATCATAATAAGAATATGGAATAATTAGATAATTTGCATAAGTGTAAATACAATTTTAACTGCACTAAAGTAACTTTTTGTGGTATTTTGATTAGGTAATTAAAACAATGAATTAACAATACAGTATAATTTTTGGATGAGAAGGTGTGCTTTTTTGTTTTCCATGACTAAATTGTACATATAGCAGTACCTTTACATGATGCCTTTGGAAGGATCTCACTGAATGTGAGAAAATAAAAAATACTTCAGTTTCCTTTGAACATGTCTTAGTGACTTTTCATAATCTCCTCTTTCAATAACCCTGCCGTGTGTTTTTCTTTAGCAGCTACTCTAGCAAAACTCTGCAGAATACTTTGAAAGCAACAAAGTCAACAAGGCAGTATTTCATCTGTTCGTCAATGTCAATAATGTTTTTACTTTTAAGACCTTTTGCAGCCTCTGAACACCAGAGCTATCTGTCTCATCAGACAACAGTTTACCATGAGACTTAGGGCTTGTTAGTGTAATGATTCAGAATCTGCCATAAGGCTGAGGCAGCTTTACACACACAAGCAATACCTTTATACATCTACTGAGTTTATGAAAATGCACTTTGTTTTAAACCAAGATCATCTGAAAGGGATTTTCATATAACACAGATAATTTGTGAACTATACAGGGAAAAATTGGGCATATACAAAAGAAGAGGAGATAGAATTCCAAATACCACCTTTGTATTTGACTTTTCAGACAGGCATCAGCTTCACTAAACTTGAGTCAGGTACAATCTCTCGAAGAACTGCTGCTCACCAAAGCCACTAAAGTACTGTGCGACTACAATTAGTTCCTGTCTCATTCCATTTTTCCTGGAGCTCATTTCTGGAGTGTGTGAAGGGCTCAAGAATCCATAACAAGAAGAGTTTTAAGAACTGCTGGGGAGGCAAGGAAATTTCTGACTCCAGTGTGCCAGTTTATCCTAATTACTGCAGAAGGTAGCACCAGGTCTTTAAGATATTACCCCCAGATAACAATACAAACCACTACCTGCGTGTGTGTATACACATGTGCATGAGAGGTGACAGCTGATGGGAAATTCCACTCCCTGTGAAGCTCCTGTCTCACTCTGGGGGCTGGTTAGACAACAAAAGCGAATGAAGTACCATCTCATGTGACCAAACCTGAGAACAACTTTGTTCAAACTTAGGGCTATTTGTTTTATGAAAAGTTTTCTGAACCAAAGTTACCTGCCAGAACTGATAATGACAAATGTATGCGTGACAGCCCTTCTGAAGTCCCTGAATACAAGCTACACCTTGGGATCCATCTGCGAAGTGAACTAGGTAGCTTATCCAGAACTAGTTGCCACGAATTCACCCATAGAAACAGGAAAAAAACACATGTGCACAAAAATGTCCTCATAAAAGTAACTTGAAAACCAGTATTACAGAAGAAACAGATGCATAAAACCAGTCAAATCCTTCAGGACATGAAGGACAATGAAAAATAAATTATGTTCACTGAGGAAATAATTGACTAATTAATTAAAAGTTGGATGTTAATACAAGTAAGATTTGGCTAAGTAACAGAAGTCAATTTAAGACCATGATATTCTATGATCAAGTTTTTCTATGCATTTCTGCTACATTTTGGTGTTTTCACCAAATTGTCAGACTACAGAAACTTTTTTTTTCCAATGAAGCCCAGTTTGCTTGTTTGTCCAAAATTTCACCTATGCTTTAAACACACCTGTGTAGAATAACTGTAGCTTGAATGTATTGCCTGCTTCTGATTAATTCAATTTTATTTTTCCATTGGATTCACGTTTCTTCAGTCTCTCTTCCTGGACAAAAATGGACGTGTCGCAGAAAAAATGGAACAGGATTTTTAAAGTCAGTCAACTGTGTATTCACGTATTTTCACAAACACTGCATTATTGCTATTAGAGCTACGGTTACATGAGGTTAAAGAATAAAATTAGACTGTTGGCACTGTTTTAGGAGAGACAGACATCACTTGTTATTTTTCATTATTAAAAGCTAAAGTTAATCCTCTTTTCATATTTCTGAGTGAAAAAACTGATTACCTTAGTAAAAATAGAGGATGGTTACTATTGGCAATGTGAAACACTCTCTTACTTGTTCTGCACTGGGATGACATCACGTATTTCATGTTGTGTAAGACTTGCAGAAGTGCCCAAACTAAAAAGACTCTGCAGTACTTTTTTGCTTAAATATTTTATGATACTCCCACATGCACTTTTAAGCACCCAATGAACACTTTTTATGGATGTCCTGATTCTTTCTGAAAACAAACCCAAGGTGAATATATGTGTGTTTAAAAAATGCTTACATTGCACTGAATTTCTCATGGAAAACTTCAGCTAATATAGCAAAGCAGAAATTGATGTAGTCATCTGATCCACAGTATCATTTGTCTCACATATTTCTGTCATCAGTCATGAAAATCATATGTAAAGAACAACCTCTTTCTTTGCTTTCTTAACTTTGTACATCTCTGTTTCAAACAACAGAGCGCTTGACCCATCCAAAATACAGGGATGCAGGCTTTGATGAATTTCTTTTTTTTTTTTTTTTGCTAAATCACTGTAGTCTATATTTCCTCATTTTTCATGTCATCCAAATGACTTGCTTTCTACCTACTGGCTTCATTTTTCCCTTTAATTGCCACATTAACACCTGTTCTTGAATCTGAACTGTTGTCAGGACAATATAGAGTTGGAAAACTGTGACTGCTGTTACCACAGATCAATGCTTATGGGAAAAACGGAACTATACATCCCGTGGTAGCAATTAAACTACAGTTTTGCAGAACTGCAAATTTTTCCCCAAGCGTAATCTAGATCCTATAAATGTTCTTGTTGAAGGCAAAATGCAAAGACTGTTTTCAAAAAGAACCCACTGAAAGATTCATGTTCTTTTTACTTTGCACAATTCATCCCTGCTAGGATAACTAATGAATATACTCTTTAGCAACAATTCCTCACATTAACAACTTCAGACAGCTATGAATTGCACACACCAGGCAGGAAGATTTTTCTACATAATATAAAATTTTCACAGTTCAACCCCATGTTAGAGAGCATTAGGGAATAGGATGCCATTTATTTAATCTCTGAAGATCACTTTGCTTCTTTATCTGAAGTGAGAGAATTAATGGTAATCAGGTGCTTTCAGAAATCTTCCTTGCTTGCATTTGTAAATTCTCATTAAATGATATGGCTAAAGTAAGCTGAGAAAATCCTTTAACAGGCAATCATCATGTCAGATAAGCTAATCAGCAAGCAATGGTCAGAATGCTAAAGGTCTTTAAGCATTGAGTGGGCACTGATAACAATGAGAGATAAGTATTTAAATACTTTTAAAACTATAATTAATAAAAAAAGTCTGAATAGATAAGAAAAGTCCGATCTCATTTTCTGCTCTTTTTCTTCAGCAAGTTCATTTGTAAAAGCTAAGTGAAAAATGGAATTGATATAGTTAGGGAGCAATATTTATCACTGTACAATGACTTAGAAGCAGTGCACAAGTAATTACTAATCCAAGCTCCATAACTCAGAAAAGGAGAAGAGTTGTGAGCAAAACCAGAATTTTGAGTATTATTATTTAACTGATTGGATTATTACATTATGAATTATTGCTGCTTTACAATTATCATCCTTTGTGAACATAACATTTTGGTCATCAGTAGTTTCTAAAAATCTCCTGTTCCTTCCATATGCCATCTGCCTTGCCATGGGTAGTGGTGCTGAGAGTGAAGCAGACCATTGCAATGGGATGTGAGACTGAAGTGAGAAGCACATGCTTGAACAGCCACACAAACACATGTGCCAGAACATATGTTCCCAAAGCTGATGAGACTAGCAAAAAGCAAGGCTTAGCTTATTTCAAATGGCCAAAAAAAAAAAAAAAAAAAAAAAAAAAAAGCCCCAAACCCCCAAAACAAAAACCAAAACAAGCCCAAAACACCTCTATACCTCTATTACTTCAGCTGACATGGATAAGGGTACGGAGACCAGTCAAATGCAGATTGACAGGATAGTAGATAACAAGGAAAATTAAACTTGCAAAATGATGGCTTCAAGATGATGAAGACAGTGAGGAAGTACCATTGTTACACTCTCTAGCACATTCAGAAAAGGCTTCGCAAGTTTTCTAGTAGGTTTGCAAATGTTACTCCATAAAGTAATCTACTAATACTAATAATATGGAAGCAGTCTATCATTGGCAAAAAAAATAAAAGACTTGATCCTTGATCTTGATGAATCTACTCAAAAGTAGAATGCTAATCTGTACATTTTAATCAAGGTTTTAGAAGATGCTCTTCATTAGAGGTGATAATTACCACTCAGTGACTCATGACATTCAGAATTTATCATCAGCTTCCAACCTAACTGCATGTGTTATTGTGATTACTATCAGTCTGATTTACATTGTGAAAATGTTTCTCTGGAACTGTTTGCAAATTGTTAAGATGCCAACCATTAAAGTGCATTTTGTTGGCATTTATTCAGAGGTAAACCAGAGGGAAAGAGAGGCTGAAAAGTGACAGAAATATTTTCTTTTTCTCTTACTTAAGTTGTAGTGACCAAAAACTACTCAGCAGGTTTTGAGACAAAGATGAACAAAATGGTACATACCTATATTTCATATGTCATGGAAAGGATGTTTTTACAGCTTCTGATATTGACAATGCAGGACCATACACTTTATCTTTACTTTAACACATCCTACTGTTAAACTAAAATTGAATGCACACACTGACAAAACTCTTCAGCCTGAAGTTAGTGTACTTTAAGTGAAGTTGTCTCAATATCTACACAAATTAACAATTTGATCCAACAGCTTTCACTCTGACAAAAATCCCTTTGATATACCTAATGTAGTACAAGGCGATTAAAGTGGCAAAATCACTTTTGGTCATTAGACATTATCAGACTTGCAAAAAAAAGTAGGCTCTTTTGACCAATTCAGCCTTCAGTAAGTAATTACCATGCTATGTGAACATTTGTGGTTCAATGATATCAAGTTGTTGAAAGTCAAAGTTCTGGTCTATCCTACCTTCTTCCCCATTCTAAAACAGCCATCTGCAGCCCCTATCTAGATAGCTCCCTTTCCAGCGGAAACCAGAGCCTAGGGAGTGGTAGGTACATGTCCAGGTACTGAAATCAGGAAGAAACCAGCCATGTACTTGTACCTCTATGAGTCTAGGGACGCCTTGGACTCTGCCATCTGATCAGTTGTGAACTGACTCTGGCTGCCTGTGAAGGCTGAACCTAAGATCATACAAACTACAGGAAATGAAAACAGTTTTAACCACGAAAAATTCCAGTGGTTATCACCTCTGAACTTGGCCCATGAATGATTCTAAATATCAATATGCATTTGCATTTTGCATTTTTCATTCTCCTGGAAAAAACAAGCAAACAAATGAAGTAGCATTCCAGGTCTGAACTTGTCTAAGCTAAATGAACTTAGAATGTGAATCCCTGCTCAGCAGTTTAGATTGGTTCCCTAAATTACTGATATGCACTGAAGAAAACTTTGGAGTCTATTTATGATTTGGGGCACAACCTGCATTATCATATTATGCCTTATGCATTAGAAAACCAGTTTCACAAAGAAGGGTCAGAATAATAATGATAAAAAAACCCAAAATAAATATGGCACTGATACAATACATATAATAAATGGATTTAAAAATGGTAATAGATATTACCCGTTAGAAATTCAATCATGATGCAGTTACTTAAGCATTGGTATGGTAGGTACTTGTCCATTCTGTAAGCTCAAAGGCTGATTTATCTACAAATTACATTGAGCAAAACTTTCTTTGCTATGTAAGGTTTTTATTCTGAGATTTGATTTGGAGCTTACTCCAGCATAATAGTGCAATGCCTACAAAGACTCACTCTCCCTCATCCCACACCTCTCCCCCTGCCCCGAGCCCCAGTATATTCAGTTCTATAAAGAAATATTTCCCATTCCACATATGCAAAATTAGATAGTTTGTACACTGAACAAAGTTGAGTTGCTAACTTTAGTCATGATATGTTTCTGGAAACAAGATTAATGGAGCGATATCTGTGATGTTTGAATTGGATAGAGGAAAAGAAAATAATGATAATGATGAACGTACAGGATAAAAATGGTAATGGTGTTTATCCTGAACATAAATCCTTACACACTCAATAATAAAAGAAATGATATTGAGCACTTCAGGGAATTTTATATGTAACCTAGCATTGAGTCAAGATGCCAAAATCATATGCTCTTTAAAGTTGAAAATTTCTTAAGTATCTTGCATATATCATATGTGGCATATACAAAATATGTGATGGCATGAACTAGAAGCTTTAGTTGCACATTAACTCGGGATTCAGAGAAAATCTGGTGGTTTTCTCTTGCTAATTTAAACCTTTACACTTTATTGTGTTACCGTATTTGCACTTTGCACTGCAGTTCTCCTCACATTAGTATCTACACACTCATTTGTGTGCAAAAGCATTACAAATTATTCCACCTACACTTATCAATGACCTACCAGGTGTGAATAAATGCTAATTTCTGAGAAAGCTCATATTAAAAATTTTCCATTAACACAGGAGACCTCATAGCAGCCTTCTAGTATCTGAAGGGGGCTATAAGGATGCTGGGGAGGGGCTCTTCACTGGGGACTGTAGCAATAGGACAAGGGGCAATGAGATATTCCAGCTGCTCCAGCCAATGAGCCGGCTTCAATTGGAGCTCAGTTCAGATGCCTCTATACAAATGCCCATAGCATGGGGAACAAACAAGAGGAATTAGAGATATGTGCACATGTATGGGGGTATGATATCACAGGCATCACAGAAACATGGTGGGATGGCTCCTATGACTGGAGTGTTGGAATGGAAGGTTACAGGCTCTTTAGGAAAGACAGGCCCAGTAGGTGGAGAGGGGGAGTTGCTATTTATGTTAGGGATAGGCTGGAGAGTATGGAACTCTGTCTGGGGACAGGTGAGCAGTCGATAGAGAGTTTGCAGGTCAGGGTTAAAGGGAGAACAGCAATGGGAGACATTACTGTGGGGATCAGTTACAGACCGCTTGACCAAGAGGACTCGGTAGATGAAGCACTCTATAGACAGATAGGAGCAGCCTCACGCTCGCAGGCCCTTGTTCTCATGGGGGATTTCAACCACCCTGGTATCTGTTGGAGGAATGGTACAGCCCAGCACAAGCAATCCAGGAAGTTCCTTGACAGTGTGGAAGACAACTTCCTTCTGCAAGTAATAGAGGAGCCGACAAGGAGAGGTGCCGTGCTTGATCTCGTGTTCACCAGCAGGGAAGGGCTGGATGAAAATGTGATGCTCCAGGGCAGCCTTGATTGCAGAGATCACAAGATGGTTGAATTTGAGATTCTCAGGACAGTGAGAAGAGTGTGCAGCAAGCTCACTGCCCTGGGCTTCAAGAGAGCAGAATCTGGCCTCTTTATGAACATGCTCAGTAAGATTCCATGGGATACAGCCCTAGAGGGCAGGGGGACCCAAGACTGCTGGTTGATATTCAAGGGTCACCTGCTGCAATCTCAGGAGCAATACATCCCTACTAGAAGGAAGTGCTGCAGGAGGGCCAGGAGACCTCCTTGGATGGATAAGGACCTGCTGAGGAAAATTTGAAGAAAAAGAGGCTTATAAAAGGTAGAAGCAAGGACAGGCATCCTGGGAAGAATACAGGGATGTTGTCCGGGAAGCTAGGGACCAGGTTAGGAAAGCTAAGGCCCACTTAGAATTAAACTTGGCTAGGGATGTTAAGGATAACAGGAAGGGATTCTATAGGTACATTGCAAATAAAAGGCAGGCTAGGGACAACGTGGTCCCTCTCCAGAAGCTATCAGGAGGACTGGCTACCCTGGATTTGGAGAAGGCTGCAGTTCTTAATGACTTCTTTGCCTCAGTCTTCACCGGCAAACGCCCTGACCACACAATCCAAGTCTTGGAAGGCAGACGTAGGGACTGTGAGAATGAAGACCCTGGGCCCACCATAGGAGAGAATCTGGTTCAAGACCATCTTAGGAACCTGACCATATACAAGTCCATGGGACCTGATGATATCCATCTGTGGGTCCTGAAGGAGCTGGCAAATGAAGTTGCTAAGCCATTGTCCATCATATTTGAAAAATCATGGCAGTCAGGTGAAGTTCCCGACCACTGGAAAAAGGGAAATATAACCCCCATTTTCAAGAAGGGGAAAATGGATGACTCAGGGAACTACAGACCAGTCAACCTCACCTCTGTGCCTGGCAAAATCTTGGAGCAGATTCTCCTGGAAGGCATGCTGAGGCACATGAAAAACAACATGGTGGTTAGTGACAGCCAGCATGGCTTCTCAAAGGGGAAATCCTGCCTGACCAATCTGGTGGCCTTCTATGATGGAGCTATGGAACTGATGGACAGGGATAGAGCACTTGATGTCATCTACCTGCACTTGTGCAAAGCATTTGACACTGTCCCACATGACATCCTTGTCTCTAAATTGGGGAGACATCAATTTGATAGGTGGACCACTCGGTGGAAAAAGAACTGGCTGGATGGCCGCACGCAAAGAGTTGTGCTCAATGGCTCAATGTCCAGCTGGAGACCAGTAATGAGTGGTGTCCCTCAGGGATCGGTGTTGGGACCAGTCTTGTTCAACATCTTTGTTGGTGACATGGACAGTGGGATTGAGTGTGCCCTCAGCAAGTTTGCCGATGACACCAAGCTGTGTGGTTTGGTTGATACGTTGGAGGGAAGGAATGCCATTCAGAGGGACCTTGACATGCTTGTGAGGGGGGTAATGCCTACCTCATGAAGTTTAAGCAAGCCAAGTGCAAGGTCCTACACCTGGGTGGGAGCAATCCGAGGCACATCTATAGGTTGGGCAGGGAAGAGAAGGACATGGGGGTGTTGGTTGATGAGAAAATGAACATGAGCCGGCAGTGTGCACTCGCAGCCCAGAAAGCCAACAGTATTCCTGGGCTGCATCAAAAGGAGTGTGACCAGCAGGTCGAGGGAGGTGATCCTGCACCTCTACTCTGCTCTCCTGAGACCCCACTTGGAGTACTGTGTGCAGTTCTGGTGTCCTCAACATAAAAAGGACATGGAACTGTTGGAACAAGTGCAGAGGAGGGCCATGAGGATGATCAGGGGACTGGAGCACCTCCTGTATGAAGATAGGCTGAGAAAGTTGGGGCTGTTGAGCCTGAAGAAGAGAAGGCTGCATGCAGACCTCCTAGCAGCCTTCCAATATCTCAAGGGGGCCTATAGGGGTGCTGGGGAGGGGCTCTTCATTAGGGACTGTAGTGATAGGACAAGGGATAACGGGTTCAAACTTAAACAGGAGAAGCTTAAATTGGATATGGGGAACAAATTCTTTACTGTAAGGGTGGTGAGGCACTGGAATGGGTTGCCTAGGGAAGTTGTGAATGTGGCATTGCTGGCGGTATTCAAGGCCGGGGTGGGCATAGCCTTGGATGGCACAGTTTAGTGTGAGGTGTCCCTGCCTATGGCAGGGGGTTGGAACTAAATGATCTTAAGGTCCTTTCCAACCCTAACTATTTTATGATTCTATTCTATGATTCAACAGGGTAATTTTAGATTAGACGTAAGTAAGAAGTTCTTTACTGTAAGGGTGGTGAGGCACTGGAATGGGTTGCCCAGGGAAGTTGTGAATGCTCCATTGCTGGTAGTATTCAATGCCAGGTTGGACAGAGCCTTGGGTGGCATGGTTTAGTGTGAGGCGTCCCTGCCCATGGCAGGGGGGTTGAAACTAGATGAACTTAAGGTCCTTTCCAACCCTATCTATTCTACAATTCTATGAATACTTGGAAAATGTGGTGTGAACTTGAAGACTAAAGTAGGCTCATCTATTTTGAGTCAACCATAAAAATGCTGCAAATGCTTACTCTTAGTCTTTGCTTTAAGAATCAGGATAGCTTCATTCAGGTAAATTGGATTTTATTGTTTAAAGTTGAAATACTTTTTATAAGCTTGAAGAGTCAATGCTTAGACTAAAAAAACAGGCAAAATCAAACTTCAAATGTTAAGCTTTCAGATGTCCTTAAAATATTCAAGTTAGCTGAAGAATTTCATCATCTACTGCTCAGGCGACTGATTAGAGAACAGGCTGATAGGCATTTGAGTCAGATATTGATTGAACATCATGAGAAGTCAATTCTGAGAATCTCTTTTAGTATGTCTGTACAAGGATTGGTAATTTAAAATATGTAACATACGCACAAATGTCAGGAACTATTAATGCAACTCCAAAGAGCAGAAATCCAGTTTGATTTCTAATATATGAGGAGAGGACTCCTAAGGAGCTGAGAGCAAGTTTCACCAAGTTCTTACTACCCATTAATTTATGCCAAGGCTGAAGTCTGAAGATACAAGACATGAAAGACACAAGATAAAACCCAGAAGGGAGAAAGAGGAAGAAAATGGTTAAAGCTGCTGTTGGTAGTCTCACATCTTTTAATTTTCTTAATGCAAATGCTTTTAAACAGTACACAGGTAATTTAGTTACCTAATGCACTCAGGGCAAGAGACTTCCTGGTGCTTTAGAAAAATTATGCCTGCATGAAAATTACTAATATCGGTGTTATGTACCTGTGAGAGTCTGAGTACAGGGGAAACAAGGATTTGCAGTCTAGATCAAATATTACATTAAAGTACATGATGTAAGGAATATATTTTTTTTCCAATTAGATCATCAGGTTTAATAGAAGATGTTACATACATAAAATGAATGTTAATAAATAGTAATCTCACTTTAAGAAAGTCAGTGGGATGTATTTAACTTAGCAGTTTGTAATTGAAAGTGATACATGTCCAAGGCATTTAGCAATACATTCACAAAAAACAATACCAAAGTTTCAAAGCATTCAAAATACTAATTTCTCTAACATAACCCTGAAGTGACCTGTAGAAGATAGTTCATGATTCTTAGAGTAAACCAATGTAATACTTGCACTATGAAAAAAAAGAGAAATTCAATGCTTGCTGAATCAGAAGAGCTCAGACATTTATAAAGGTGAAAGACTTTGCATGGATATTGTTGTGAAATAACATAAACAGTGCAGAAAAATTCAAGGAGTGAATATAGACCTATTTAATGAAAGGATCTCTTGCTACTAGTGTTAGTAAAGAATATTCTACCCTCGAGGAAGTTAAATAGAAACGTAAATATACAGTAAGAAGAAAGGCAGTCTTTAAACTGATGGGCTGGTGATCCAGGGTTTTTAATAATCTGCTGTATATACTGAGGTAGTATTAATTTACAGACAAAATAAATACAAGGCAAATTTGCTTAAGGATGGTCAAGAAATTTTCAGCCCTCAAAGATCTCTGTCAAGTTAAGCATTATGTTGCCTGTATTATTTGTGTCCATGTTCTTTGATTAAGCAAAAGATGAATGACTGACTCGCATATTGCTGTTGCCTTAAGATAAGGCTTACCCTATTCATTGGTATGAGCATAAACAATACACTCACTACAGGATACTTCCAGTTCCCAAAATCAAACTAGTCTGCTGAACTTAAGCTAACACTGGTGTCCTTTCTTCCACACCTTTGAAGCAGTGCTTCTTAGCTTTCTCTGTGCTTGCCATTATAACAGAATTTGAGCTGTTACTCCACTTCCCAGCTTACTGGAAATAAAATAAATTCATCATCTTGCTACCCAAAACATGCCCAATGTGAACATTTACACTCTTGTTATAAGCTGCTGAAATCACTACTTAAATCCAGTCCCCACAGCATATTTCAAAGTAACAAGACAAAAATACTAGGAAAAAGCATAATTATTAAAAAAAAAAAAAAAAAATTGCCTCAAATTTTATGGTAATTGGATCTTCTCAGAGTTACTTAAAATGAAAGAACATCTGAAAACCAAATAAGAAGGTGGCTTTTGGGATGCACTTTCAATGCTTAAAATTTACCTGTATGCGAAATTGTGAGGTATAATTCTCCAGAAACTGACCTCTCAATGAAAATAAAAAACTAAAACCAACCAAACCCCATGAATTTTCAACAATTTAGTTCATGGACCACAATGTTACAGTGTTAATGATTTTTCTATAAAACTGCAATGTCGTGAAAATTCAATCACAACTGAATTACTGGGAAGGCAAGAAGCCCTGGAATAATGCCGATAATGACTTTTCTCCAAAAATAATTCTTTTTGTTTGCTTCGTAGCAATAGTTTCTTTATAAGAATTATTTTGCTTGACCTTCAGCAAACAGTAAACATTTCAAATCTTTTACTCCAGGCAATAGCAATCTGGGCTTCCCAGAATTATTGGAGGAATTCAGCAACTTTGAAATGTTTTGCCTTTTACTGAAAGACAGTTAAAATTCAAGATCAATACTACGCATACTTTGCTGTCATGATTAACGCAGGGCATCTTGGAAGACAGTAATATAAAGTGTGTTTGGTTTCCTATTGTATTTTTGTAATACTAATAATTATTTAAAGATCATTAATAACACAGAAAACAAATAATATTGTTTACAATAATATCACAAATAATTACAGTTCAAAAGTGAATTGTTTAACAAAAAAAATTCAAAACTGACTTTCAGATTTCTAGTGTACTTAACCACAAGCTTTATTAGTCAACAGCATTTAGAAAAAGTGAATGCTTCTCTCAAAATACTGACTGTTCATGAGAACTATACATTATTAGAATGCTTGGGGTTTAGATCAAAATTCTTTTCTGATGGTCATAATTTTGCAATTGAGAGGAGTAATTCCACTCTTTGCCAGCCACACTAGCAGGTTATAATTAGCGAGAATGAAACAACTTGAAAATATCTCACACTAAGCTGCTCTGGGATGGGTAAAAATAGCAGATGATTTGTACAGTTAGTAAAAAAGTCAGAAGAACGGAAAATACTAAGAATGACCTCCAGGCTGGTCATTTATAATCAAAGCCTTCATAAATACCACTTTTTTAGTGGCATGTCTAATAACATTTTAATTCAACCTATTTTTTATACTCAATTCATAACAGCCACTACTAGTCTTTCACGACACTATTTAAGTGTGGGCAATTGTCCCAGACTCTCAAATCTCAGGTAAAGTCATGTCACTGAAGTCAAAACAAACCTCCTACACATCAAGACAAGAATTTCTATCTCTTTATTTACATTTCAGGTCTCTTACATGAACATACCCTGCTCTAATTCTCATGAGCTGAAGGGGTATAGGCTTTATGGTGCCATCCCACTAGGTACAGAAGTCGGGATTACAGTTCAGAGATTGATTTTGCCCCTTAAGACCAAGGCTGGAGAAAAACACACACATAAGCTCATATGCAAAATGAGATAGTAGCATTCCAGAAAAGATTATGCTTATTATCTATGCAATTATTTTTATTCAATGGAAATTAGTACCAGTAGCTCTAGTCTGTTCCTGAAGCACTGTTCTGGGTTCTCCTCACTAATACTGCTGCCAAGACCCCAGCAGTACATTTCTGAGCTTCTCACCAGGCCCAGGTTAACAAACCTGTCCCATTAGACAAACAAAGAAACAGAAGAATCCACTGGCCTAAAGCTAGTCTCATGTGCCTACTTTGCACACAGCATGAGGGACCCAAGGACAAATTAAGGTGTTCTTACTGTACATGAGATGCCCTCATGGTACAAAAGCTAAGCATGTACATACATGCTTGCTATATCATGCTCTGCATTCCTCTCTTGCCGGCATTCACACCAATTAGACAATCTCTTGCTTAGCCTAATAAAATACCAGTAAAAGTTTTAAAACTGTATTTTGTTTTTAAAATACTTGGTATTCTGTACAGTGAAGAAAAAAATCATTCCCTATATATAAAATTTAAAATATTTTTGGCCTCAAATACATTAATATTTTCTGCTCTGGGATCTTAACAAAGGGATATATAAATACCATTTCAAGCCATGCAGCTTTTTCGTTTGCTGATTTATTGCAGATTCAAAACCTAAACACGATGTCTTGTCAAAATCGAGCAGCAACATTAATCATGATCTATAAATAGGCAGAATATGAATACATGACTCAAAAATTACTTTTTTTTTTTTTTTTTTTACACAACCTATTTGCAGTATTTTTGTTACTAAGCAACAAAATAAACAAAATTCTTCTATTATCGAAAACACTTGCATTATTGCCAGGGTTGCCTTAATACAACTTTATTATCTCAATTGCTTCACTTGCTGAGCATGTGGAGCAGCAGATTAGGGATAATTAGACAAGGAATGAATGAAACTCCAGTGCAGTCACATCCTGAGAGACAAATGAAGTATTGATTTTGATGATTCTACTAACAGCCATTTAATATGCATAGCTACTAAACATTTGAATTGGTATGACTTCACTTTCAACATGTTGTTAAATGTATTCTGGGTTCTGGCTGAGCAAACGATGTTCAGCCTGTATGACATTGCATACCATTCATAGTTATTAAACACAATTAAGCAATACGGAAAATGTGTTAAGCTTGAAGGAAAGCTCACCAGAACAACTTTGCATTTGTCTTGGTTTCTGAGGTAGGATAGAAGGCTGAACATAAGAAAACGTGCCTTTCCAACATGCACACTCATCTGCAGAATGTAGCATTTCTCAAGATGTTTTGTAGCATAAATCACGTATATGTTTCAGTATCAGGGAACAAAATAAGGTGCAAGCTAGGGAATATCTGAGATGTCCCTATCTGAAGCATAATTCAATGTGATTAATGATTTATGCACCAACAACTGTATATCAAATAACCTTTTGAGAAAAGTTAACATTGATTCTCAAGAATGTAAAAAGCCTAGAAGATGAAATTTTGCCTTCAGTTATATCATTATAAATACAGGCAACAGAAACTAGTGGAGTTAACCAGGATTTATGTTCCTGTAACTCAGTGCTGCATTTTGGCCTTAGATTGCAGAGGAATTGCTTCTCAGATTAAAAACCTGTGCTCTCAAGCAGCTTAAGAACCGTTTCACAGCAAATTACTCAATGGAGAGGTACAGAGAAGAAAGGGAAGACTGCTATGCATAACAGAGCATACAGAGGTTTTTAGCAAAAAATCACATGAACTCAAATATCCCCAATACGCCCATAATTTTATGACTCTTAAATAAAACAGATCAGATTTTCATACACTGTAATATAAATCTAGATCAACCACACTGCCCACAAGTCCTGTGGTCAAATAACTTTTTTGGATTCAAGCCAGAAGATACAGCAGTATAAATGAGATCATATCCCATTCTCTCAAGTGGTCATTGTTCATCCAAAGGACTCAAGGGCAAAGACAAGAAAAATAATGTACTGAGAATCAATAGCAGTGCATCTGGTGCATCCTCATTGTAGTGGATAGACTTCAATACCTGCTACTGGAATTTAACTTGAAAGCCTAAAAATACCGTAGCTTTCTAAGCTGAGGATCACTCACAATTTTTACTTGCCTGCATGGGAGATTTTGTGTTCATTTGCTCAGGCCACTCTGCAAACAGACCTCACACTATCCAAAACAGACCAGGCACATTTTCTGCTCAACTGAATCATGCTTATTTGGTCGATAACCACAAATGCTGTATGGCTTTTGGTTCACGCTGAATGGTGTCTGGACTGCCTGAAACACAAGTGTCTTAAGCACACATCTCAGACCACTGCAGAGTTCAGGAACATCAGAACAACTCAGTACTTCAAGCATTTTAATGAGCTTATGCAATTCTGTATAAGGATGGGCCTTGACTGCCTAAGTGACAAAAAAAGAGATGTGGGCATACTGCATTAGAATCATAGAATCATAGAATAGTTAGGGTTGGAAAGGACTTTAAGATCGTCTAGTTCCAACCCCCCTGCCATGGGCAGGGACACGTCCCACTAAACCATGCCACCCAAGGCTATGTCCACCCCTGCCTTGAACGCCGCCAGTGATGGAGCATTCACAACTTCCCTGGGAAACCCATTCCAGTGCCTCACCACCCTTACAGTAAAGAATTTCTTCCCCATATCCAATTTAACTTCTCCTGTTTAAGTTTGAAGCCGTTACCCCTTGTCCTATCACTACAGTCCCTCATGAAGAGTCCCTCCCCAGCATCCCTATAGCCCCCCTTCAGGTAATGGAAGGCTGCTAGGAGGTCTCCATGCAGCCTTCTCTTCTCCAGGCTTAACAGCCCCAACTTTCTCAGCCTATCTTCATACAGGGGGTGCTCCAGTCCCCTGATCATCCTCGTGGCCCTCCTTTGGACTTGTTCCAACAGTTCCATGTCCTTTTTATGTTGAGGACACCAGAACTGCACACAATACTCCAAGTGAGGCCTCACAAGAGCAGAGTAGAGGTGCAGGATCACCTCCCTCGACCTGCTGGTCACGCTGCTTTTGATGCAGCCCAGGATATGGTTGGCTTTCTGGGCTGCAAGCACACACTGCTGGCTCATGTTCATTTTTTCATCGACCAACACCCCCAAGTCCTTCTCCACAGGGCTGCTCTGAATCTCTTCTCTGCCCAACCTGTGGCTGTGCTTGGGATTGCTCTGACCCAGGTGCAGGACCTTGAACTTGGCATGGTTAAACCTCATCAGGCTGGCATCATCCCACCCCACAAGCATGTCAAGGTCCCTCTGAATGGCATTCCTTCCCTCCAGTTTATCAACCGAACATTACTGTCATACTGTGTTCCCTCATCAGGCTTTTCAACACCAGAAGTTGCTCAATGCCTGTGACAAGTGGTATTTTAGTCCATGACAGAGTAGTGAACTCAAGGCAGCAGAGACCCTAGGGAAACTTTGAATACCCCACCAAACCGGATATACTTCAGACTTACTATATATGTTGTGCAACAGACTATCAATTATATCAAGGAGGGAATACATGCTCTTCCTGTCACCAGCATCCTTAAAAGTAGCAAACTGAAAGCACTGCTAGGGTTTGGTAGTGTAGGGGCTAGCCATGGCTGGAGTGATCAGCTTATTTTGATTCTCATGAGAACAAAATCAGAAAAAGAAGTAGAAAATAGATGTGAAACAAGGATTTGATAGGTTGGGGAATGAAGGACTAGCAGGTCTGAAAAGAGAAGCCAAGATTTTATACAGAGTGATGGGATGTATGCCACAGATCAGTTTGCATTTACTTGAAAAATGTGCTTAAAATGGTGGGGTTCATTGTGTATTAGTTTGAATTAGGCTTTTTAGAACAAGTGCAGTGCCACTTAAGATTGAGCACAGTCACTAACACACAACTCGTGGAAGTGAGTCCTGCAGTGGAGAGCCAGAGCCAGCATTATGCTGGCTGATATTCATTTCTTGTGGTTTATGGGCAGGTGAGACAAGCTATGGCAGGTCTTTCAGATGCAGCGGTGTCATCTGCTGGGGGTTCCTCTGAAGACTGACACCATCAGTGGTGTGATAAAAAGTTGCTGGGAAGAGCAGCCTGACAGCAGCTTACACTGTAATATTTTTTTTTGCTGGCTAAGTAAATAACAAGTAGATTTCATTGATTTTTTTTGTAAAATGATTTGTTATTTTTTAATAAGGTTAACTTTATCTGCAAAGCTTATCATAATTTGGCCTGAAATCACCAGCAGGAGTTAAGACACTGTCGTAGTTTAAGCCTCCAAGCCACACAGTTTTCTCACTCACTCACCCCCTCTTTTATTTCCCCCAGTCCCGGGGGAATGGGGAGGAGAATTGGAAAAAAAATGCAACTCACACAGGTTAAGAACAGTTTAGTAACTAAAGTATAACACAAATCACTACTGCTGCCACCAATAATAATAATGACAAGAGAAGTACAAAGAAAGAGAATACAACTGCTCACCAAGCCAGACCCAGCCAGTGCACCCCCCAGCAGCGAACTCCCTAATACCAAAAACTTGACCACGCCGTGCACTCCCCAGTCCACCACCACCACCACACCCTTCCAGGTCTCTCCTCTCCGTTTTCACATCCTGGACATGACGTGCTGTGGTATGGAATAACCTCTTTGGTCAGTTTGGGTCAGGTGTCCTGTCCCTGCTTCCTCCTGGCTTCTCCTCCTCCCTGGCATAGCATGAGACTCAGAAAGTCCTTGGTCAGACCAAAACACTGCCAAGCAGTAACTGAAAACACTGGTGTTATCAGTGCTGTTCCCAGGCCCAAAATCAAAAACACAGCACTGCACCAGCTACCAAGAAGGAGAAAAATGACTGCTGCTGCTGAACCCATGACAGACACAGATCTTCTAAACTTCCCTGTGTTGACACAGCAAAAACAGTAGCTAGGGATTTAAAATAATTTTGAGTTACAGTAAGGAAACAACTGTTGTCTTGGTGGGAAGACAGGAAACACCACACCCTGCTGGTGATGCCTCCTGTGGGAGATGCCCAGCACAGCAATACAGAAAAGGTTGCAGTTTCCAAACTAGGGGAGCTCAAGTCTGAATAGACACATAGGCCCATCAAAAATTCAACTGCTGATATTAAGCTGATACTCAAGCTGTGAACCTAAAAGCAAAGAAGCAAGGCTTCAGAAAGGAAACAAAGCTTCAGAACTTTCAGCTGCTTGCTGGGGGGTGGAAAAGACCTGGGATTTGGTGCTCCTGACTTCATGCATGCTAGTGATATGATCTTTGTCAGCACTAATTACAAGCTTCAGATTAACACCTTGCATAGAAGGAAGTCTCCTTCCCATAAATAAAAATATAAACTGTTGGAAACCATAGACAACAACATTTTGGCTATAAACTAATATCATATCTAATGCTTTAGTCCAATAAACCTAATTCAGTTAGCTTTCAAGGATGTAAACCACTTTTGGCTGTAAGTTATATTTATATAGTGTTCAAGAAATTCACCAGACATGCCAGGAAGCCTTTCAAAGGGAGAAATATTGGCTTATATCCATTTTGATGCTGTGAGAGTAGTGTGATTGAAAAAAACCCTGAAAGTGTTTTAATGCATTGCTTTTATGATAGCAATTTGAATTTTAGAATGATTTAACAGAGTGGAAATCATTCTTAAAAAGTAGTTATTGAAGAAAAAAACACTTTTGATAGCATGGACCAAAATACTGTTTGAAAATGAGAGACTGGATGGTAGAATTATGAAGTTATATCCAGTGCTGTCAGATTAAATAATACTGAATATACAGATACTTATCTAATATTTCTGTGAACAACAACCACATAGTTAATTGAAAGAAGTACTGCCATGTTTAGACAACCCACATACACAAAAATATTCAGTATCGACCTATAAATGTTAAGAAGAGACACACAAAAGTCCCTCTGAAATTGTGTATGTGTCTGCCTAGGATCACAGTCTTTGGAATCCACCTAATCTTTGCAGTACCTAAATAGCCAGTAATACATTTTTCAAGGCCCCAAGCATTGTGCGCATGCGTGTGAGTCCGTACTTGGACTTATCCAGCTATACAGAAATATCCACTTTGTCTGATATAGGATAACTACTTCACACCCTGCTATCAATATTGCATAAAACATCCACTGGATAAAATATGTGTACAGTCTGTGGAATAAAAACTTCCACTTCAGTAGGGAAACTATGCTACATAGTGATAACTCACTTACTTTCCCCTCCTATAGCAAGTATTTATGGTGTAATTTTTACTCCCACATCTACCATACTTTAAAAGAATAATCTCAGCCTTTTCTACTGTTTGGAAGGAAGCGCATTACAACAGGAGACACATCCAAGCAGTTCTTGCCAAAGGCAGGAGAACATGTAGTCTGCCTAAGGTAATGAAGGGACATTATACAAATCCCTCACATCAAAGTTTCCTACCAGAAGTAGTGGGCAGTGTGCTGGTTCTTTTGAATGCCACTAAGCAGCAGCAATCCCAAACTGTGAAGACATGCATGTGCATAAACATTACAGTCATTAAATGCCTCATCTGGGACAGAGGAAATACTCTCCAAGCATCTAAAAAGGATGTTGACAGCCTTTGTGTCTCCCTCTCTCTTCTAGGGCCTCTCTTCTAGGACACCCATTAAAAATTATCACACTCACCCCAAAAAGGTCATATCTTGCAATTAGGAGTACTTTACATTTTCATCCTTGTTTATACTCCCCCAAATACAGTATTTATTAACGTATTCTGCAGATAAGAGTCAAAGTATCTCTACTAACTTATTCACTGGGCTAGCTTTGTTTTGATAAACAATTCTGCTGAACTGGAATACAATGCTGTTCAGTCATTCATAGCTTACTTGGCTTTTCAAGGCTAGTAGGAGCGAACAGATGAAATCATCAGCTACATGACCACACACAGGAAGGCACTCTTACGGCTCTGTTTTAGGTTATAATGACATTTTTTCAAAATTATCTTACATGGCACTGATTAAACTACATTATCACAAGAAATAACAGCGCAATACAGGAAACTCTGATTACTCTAACAACCAGCTGCTCTTATTGCTCCATTAAGTCTATGTTCTACACCAATAATGAAAAGTTCATCATGGAGTTTTCAACACCTTGAGTCACAAATTAATAATTAGCTTAGACAACGTTTCTGGTTGCTGTTCCTCCCTGTTTTACTGCTTGCTATTTAGACAAAATCCTGACTTTTCTGCAACAATAAACTGTGCTTTTACCAAAATTTCGCAATGCATGAGGAAAACCATGAAAGCTACTGCAGAGCGGCAGTTCAGGATCTCAGCATAGAGACAACAGCAACTACTGAATCAGCTCAGGCTTAATATAATATCTTTTATTTTGCTTGCCATTCACTTTGGCTCATCCTTTTAATCTGCAAACAAGAAAGCATTTTGTGCCATTGAGGCAGGAGCTGCAATACAGAACAAAAAAGAAATAACAAAATGATAGTTATACAGTACTGTCAAACATATTTTTTTGGACAGCATTATATTAAAATAGTCTTGCTGATTCTTATCTTCCCCTGTGCAAATTACAGATACAAAACTAGCTTGAAATCCCTATTAAAGGAACTGGTGATGCAAATTTCTGCAAAAACTAATAGCACAGACATAGTGAAATGAGCCCTATGAAGTACATACAGATCAATCCAAATCCAGGAGAAAGTCACTTGCTCTGACTTAAAACTCTTATCTTTAACCTTTAAACAAATTTTACTGAAGTCGACAAATTTTACATTATGAAAACAATTTTCTTCCCTCTCAAAAACTGATGACCCTTACCACTGCGTTAACATGACCTAGAAAAAGAGATACGCCGACATTAAGATTTATATACAAGAGGACCTTCTACTGTGGTACTATTGAAGGTTGAACGTGGTATGTTATGAAATAGTTGGCTATATATAGCTGCAATAGAAATGTCTTGCTGCAATAGGTATACCACCTTTAGCATCAGTGACAGTAGATTATATTTTAATTACATATGCCCTACACGTAGTTATCTGGATATTAATGTTTTTGTAAACTCTAGAATGACATTGTTTTGCATACACATATGAAAATATTTTTGAAGGTCTGTAGGATTCTTTGTTTGTTATACTCAGTGAGAGCAAAGGGTATGGTTGCTTTCCTACCCTGGACACTCCAGCCTGGTGAATATGGCAGTGTTCAAGGCCAGGTTGGACAGAGCCTTGGGTGACATGGTTTAGTGGGAGGTGCCCCTGCCCATGGTAGGGGGGTTGGAACTAGATGATCTTAAGGTCCTTTCTAGCCCTTAATATTCT
The DNA here is from genome assembly GCA_017639245.1 of Myiopsitta monachus. Taxonomy (NCBI): domain Eukaryota; kingdom Metazoa; phylum Chordata; class Aves; order Psittaciformes; family Psittacidae; genus Myiopsitta; species Myiopsitta monachus. The sequence continues at coordinate 77,587,828 of CM029917.1, read as the reverse complement.
ATGATTCTATGACATAGTGTTTCATATTTGTAGTGTACACTGCTGGCAGACCCAAGTATGACAGAGATAAATTCAGTTTGCAAGAGGATATAAGCTTTTTACTTTTTTCTTTATTCACTTCTTAGTCTTTCCTTTTGCATTTTGCCTTATATTACTTTTTTTTTCGGCTTTTTTAATAGTATACATTACATCTACAACAAAATGAATACCTTCTCCTCAAAATCATTCTGGTCATGTGTAAGAAGTCTCATGTTTCTGCTCTATGCACTTTTGACATTGAGTAAACAGACAGCTTTTTAAGTTGACTGATTTTTAATCTCATTTCAAAAGATATGCCCTTCATAAACAGAAATTGGATACTAAAGTCAAAAGTAAAACAAATTATTTCATAGTAACTGAACATAGAAAACACCAAAAAACTCACAGAGCCATAATATCTTGATGTTAATTGTCATACTTATGTAAGTAATTCCTACAACAGAATTGAACCAAGAATATATAATCAAATCTCAAACTGCATCAGTAGGTAGCAGGTGGGAGTGGGGCAGAAGTGGCCCCACAAAGCCAGGGGATCTGTAGTGAGAATTTCAGTTTGCAGTGCTATCGAAAAATGTCAGAACAAGTAACAAAGCCTACTACATCACATCAAAGAGTACTGCAGAAGACTGTTGGCTCTTCTTCTGCTGTTACCTCTGTGTCTTTTTGCAGGACTTGCTTGCAAGAATTTTCTGTTTTCCAAGCAGACTTTGTTTCAAATAGCAGCACTGAAGTAGAAACTGATTGCTAAATTCTGTCCAAAATCACAGCTTTCTCCCTAAAATTACATCCCCCCACCCCCAAATGTTAAATATAAAATATTAAAGTGAACCTGCAAACTACTTTTGAAATGCTACTACCCCTTGCAAGTGGCACCAACTCTTTGGAAATATCTTTTCCCATACATGTAATGATTTTTAGGTAGATTAAATACAGCAAGCATGGATTGGCAGCATTTTGAAGTTTGCTCCTTTTATTAGTAAAAATTATAAGTTTAATACTCTGCTCTCCTGAGACCTCACTTGGACTATTGTGTACATTTCTGGTGTTCTCAACATAAAAAGGACATGGAACTGTTGGAACAAGTCCAAAGGAGGGCCACGAGGATGATCAGGGGACTGGAGCACCTCCTGTATGAAGATAGGCTGAGAAAGTTGGGGTTGTTCAGCCTGGAGAAGGCTGCATGGAGACCTCCTAGCAGCCTTCCATTACCTGAAGGGGGGCCTATAGGGATGCTGGGGAGAGACTCTTCATTAGGGACGGTAGTGAGATGACAAAGGGTAATGGGTTCAAACTTAAACAGGGGAAGTTTAGATTGGATATGAGGAAGAAATTCTTTACTGTAAGGGTGGTGAGGCACTGGAATGGGTTTCCCAGGGAAGTTGTAAATGCTCCAGCCCTGGTGGCGTTCAAGGCTGGGTTGGACATAGCATTGGATGGCATGGTTTAGTGGGACGTGTCCCTGCCCATGTCAGGGGGGTTGGAACTAGATGATCTTAAGGTCCTTTCCAACCGTGACTATTCTAAGATTCTATGATTTAACACACCTCACTTTAATGCGTATTACAGCATAAGCATTCCTCAACTTTAAGAGAAAATTCAGTGCAAAGTATTCTTGTAAATTTTGCAGAAGCCTCATCCCCAAAAAGCTCCCAAAGACTTGCTTGTTAAAGGGATGGAGAAAGAGAAGCTTTTTGAGTGCTATGCAAGACATAGGAAATTTTCAATCAGGTTCCACACACCCCTCCCCCCCCCCCCATGTATTTTGGTATCATCTTTAGCTTGCAAGTTATGGTTGTGTGAGGACAAAATTGGAGGCTCACAGATTGCTGTCAGCTCTGCTCAAGCTAGTTCTATCATCTGTACAGCTGTTTCTGTACCTTCCTGAGCTTTTATTAACAATTCCTTGTTACTAAACAGTAATGACTTTTCACTGTTGCAGTGAACTGAGGGTTTGTGCCTCTACTTTTGCAACTTTGCAAAAACGTGCAGAGAAAGCCTTAATGGCAGTGCACTACTAAGTGAGAAACCATTTCTGTTTCCACAGAACATAAAAGAAAGACATTTGTTCTGACTTGTGCTCAAACAAAACAAATTGCCATTTCTGTTTCTGCAGCACACTTGCTTTTAGTTCTCCCTGCTTGTGCAGATCTCAAGGAGAGGTTCAAATGCAGGCAAGGAATCTTCAGAGTAATCTAACACTCAAAATCCTTCAGTACTCCAATAAACTGGATTTATCATTCAGAACTTCAACATCCTTGGACAAAAATCAAGAAAGATCTTGTAAAACCCCATACATCAGAAAGAAATGAGCTATACCTCTGGTTGGAAAGGGATTATAGTGATGCAGGAAATTTTTCTTTGGCAATATTTTAAAATATTTATTCCCCTTAAAATTTAATGTTTCACACCCTCATTTTCCCATATGAATTCTTTCTGGAAAAGGGTTGATAATTTCACAGATGCTAAAGTTGAAAATCATCTTTCCACCAGATGTTGTCCAGGGATAGAAGAGTGTGCTTGCACCTAGAAAATACTGAGATTCAGCATCTACTATGTGCATGTCCTTTTATAGTTCAATAAATCATATCAGAAGTGATACAAGGACTATTTGAATGGAAGGATTTGTCACTCACAGGTACATCCTGGTAGTGTGAGAGGAAAGTGAAGAACTGGGAAGAATCAGCATTAGCCACAGAAATGTGTCAGTCAGCATGCCTGACCATCACCATACTGTCCATTTGCCTCAAAACAACATGATAAGGAAGTATCAAAAAGCACTGAAATAATCTACTGTTAATGATTGTTTCAAATATTGTAGGGACCCCACTGGTCTTTTCTCCTAGTGTACTACAGGCTGGGGAAAAACTCCTCTCAAGTAATGTCACTGAGCTTGGAAAAAGTCATTCTGAAGCAGAACAGAATGCCTCAGGTGAACTGTCTTCTGGACTCCATGCCTGTAGAACAGACCAATACCCAATATATCATCAGATATTAATTTACATGCTCTCAAAGCATGTATTTCAATTTGATAGGACAACCATCACGTACCAGATAAGCCGGATCAAATATCAAACGTACAAGATAAGCCAGATCTTAAGTAAGAGGAGTTACCTTGAACCACTGCAAGTGATGGGAGAGCTGTATTATCCAGGTATGGTTGAACAACAGCAGGCCCATGCCATCAGACACAGACAATTCTCATATAGACTGCATGTGTGCTTCTGACAACTCTGAACAATGGGGGCTCAGACAGCGAGGACACCAAGCCTGGCTCATTCAATATTACTCAGTTGATCCCTGTATGTAGCAAACCTTAGTTCCAAACTTTGACAATGCTGTGCTATCATATACTCATTCATATAGTATGCATAGTTGCTGCCTGAATCTTAGTGAAACAAGGATGTGAAAAATACATATAAAACTGCCTGAAAACTGGTCTTTCATAGCTTATAAAGATAACAAAAGACATCTGTTTGTTCAAGATCTGTATTCTTTCTTAGTACAAAGCTTTCTCTAAATGACATTGATAAAACTGAGCACTCTGAGCTTGATATACAGCTAGTACATTAGCCTACCCTGATCACTTTAATATTTGTAGTAATTCATTTTATGGCGGGTACCTTTCTATAACAGCACATACAGCACATGTCCAATATAAAGATATTTATGAATTAATTCTTACAGCTGCCCATTGAAATCACTGAGGGAAAGCTTACATTCTAAATTTATATTACATTGCTAAGCTACTAAAGTTATGGTGAAATACTCGTCTAAGTGGACCTAAAACACTTTGGTCACTAAAGCTTTCTAACTAGCTAACTTGTGCATAGGTATCCTCAACTCTAGGAAGTCATTATGTCAGTATATCACTTCCAAGTAATTTCCAATAACACCTTATATGTCTACTGACAACTTCATAGAGAAAAACTTGCATTTTGCAAGATTTAAAATAAGCACTTTCACAGAAAAGAAAATCTGAAAAAACAAAACCACCTCAGGTTGATGAATCATCTGCTGTCATCCAGAGCAAATCCTTTATTACCAGAATTTTTCTCTCAATGCACACAATAACTAAAGATGTTACATTCCAAACAGCAAGCCACAGGCTGAGGTTTCAAGTTGTTAGAGCTTCATGTTAGAAAGCTTTCCGATATCCCCCTGCCTCCCTCAAACCCCAAATAAACAAGAAAAATGTCAAATACATACAGGGGAAGCTATAAAAGCAGCTTATGTAAAAGATCAGTCTTAGAAAGAACGTACAAAAATTCTGAGTTTGAAGTCTAGAAAGACTTTTTGGGCTTTCTGGCTTCACCTTGTCCTTTGTCCTTACACTTTAGGTGACTTTAAGAAGATAACAGAGAAAGAGGGCATGTGCAATCAACAGATAATATTAAAAACTAAGTGATGATTATATTATATCATAAAATGGCCTACCACATAAACTGGTAGTTAATTACTTATATATATGTATTATACTATTTATATAGATTAGATAATTATAACTACCATATGTATTGTTTTTCACACATTCCTTAAACACAGAAGTCCTGTTTAATGGATAGAGGATTTTTGAACTGACTACTAATATAAAGATTTAGTTATCTATGACTCAGTTGTCCCTGAACCTTCTTATATTTATTGGGGAAAAAAAAAAAATCTGTTATTTATCTCTATTACTTCTGGTTTTTTATCTGTTTTGGTGTGGTGGTTTATTTTTTGTTTTGTTTTTAATTTAGTTCATTAGAGGTAATTAGATTATTGTGTCAGAACAAAATCCAATTTCCTTCCCCATCCCTTTCAACTGGCTTGAACCACACTTATAACTAAATTTTTCTAGATTCATACAAATATATGACTCTGCTTTCTTACTTACTTTCTACTTCTTCCTTCCCAAAGTAATAGAACAGGCTTGCTATTGTTATGCTTAACATAATAATGAACAATTTCCCTCTCTCTCTCTCTCCACCCCTGCTTGAGCCCATGAAGTTTGGGATTCTGTCAACTCTTGTGTGGTAGCTCTTCCAGCATAAATCCAGACCTATTGTCTGGTCCACTCTGCTAATACTCTGTACTTGAGTTAATTCCTATGGGGGTATTTTTCTTCTGCCTTTAAAGAAGAATATCCAAACTTGATTTAAATATTGCCAGTGAAGTGATTCCAGCAGAGTTTTTATGTTCTATTTCCAGCTGTTGGATTATATCACTCTTTCACAGATCTAATGTTATAGTATATTTCCATTTTTGTGTGGACATCTATTGACAATTAAAATTCGCACTGTTAATCTACATAGACTGTGCTCCTGTATAATGCATGTTTTTATAGCTTTCCTCTAAAGCCTTTCAATTTTTGTCACTGCCTTTCCTGAATTACAAACTCCAGAATCAGACACCCTATTTCAGTACTGAATATCTAGATAAGGTAACTCTGCTTTCACGATTAATCTTGAATCCCCTCTACTATCCATGGTGGGATACCTATACGGACATAATTCCTGAAGTATTTTTTTGTCTAATCTGGTTTTGAGAATAAATATGTCTTCATTTTCCCTCACCATCTACTCCACTGCTTTATGCCAGTGAGAAAGTTTTTGCTGCTGTTGAATACTAATCAACCTTCCTGCAGCCAGTTAGGCCCACTTTTCCCTATCCTGTCCCCCATGAGTCTGAGATGGTCTTTCCCCTACAAAGCAGATTTTTATGCGCATGAGGACTTGTCACTTCCTTCAGTACAGATACCTAAGGCATCTCATAGCCTCTTCAAACAATCTCCACATGTCTGAAACTTTGCCAGCTTCTGGAAGGACTTCTAGCTCAACTCTCGGCTGCCTGTTGGTGACCAGTGGACAACTTCTCATGCATTTGTGATTTACTCTGTGCTTGATCAGCCTAAAAAGTCTGTAAAGTTTTTTACATATTTCAGATTTAAAGCTGCTAATTTACCCAGAAAGCTGCATAAGAGATTTCACAATCACTCTCATTTGATCTGACTGAAAGCTAAAAGTGAAACTTTCTAAGTAACTGGAGAAAAAACAGCTCTGGCTTCTTCCAGTTTACACTGGAAAGATACTGTAGGCAGCAAAAATCGCAATTCAGGAGCTGCTACACAGTCTTTATGAGCTCAGTGGGACAGCGCAAACTCCCTTGGTCTGTAATCTCCTGATTTTTCCCGGTTTTAGCAGACCTCTCACTGGGCAAATTTCTGTGAGAAAACTCTAATTTCCAGACCCGAACAGTGGTCTTCTGTATTTACATGAGCCGCCAAGAAAAACACAAATCCTACATGCCTCACTGGCTGCTCTGCAGCTGGAGAAGCTGTGCAGGCTTTCTCTTGCACACCTGCCTCATCATCCTGCCACTGCATTCAAATGGGATCTCTCCACATCTGACTGCAAGTGAAAAGATCAGGTGCAGGGAAAACAACAGCAAGATATTCAGGGCCATAATTCTCTCTACATATAAATATCAAAAGACATTTTAAACACTATCTTTTAATGCTGGATCCTTATGGCATTTTTTTCCCCCAGATATGTTGCTAAAGACAGCAATCAGATAAAGCTCCTGTTGAGTGCACTCACAGTTCTATTTATGGGCATGAAAATACACAGTTGCTGTCTTTACAGAGAAAACCAAGGATTTCAATATTTATGAGGTTGTGAATATGTGACAGAATTTGTTGTCCTCAGATGCTGCCACATAGCTTAAGGAAAGGGATGAATTCTGATATTCTGGGGTATATGGCAGCTGCTAACCAAAGAAAAAAACATTATCTTTACTTTCTCAAGCTGTTTTCCCAATCTGAAGGAGAAATAGGTACTCAACAAGTCTATCAGAGTAATGATTGAACCATTTTGTGCCTGTCTCAGACTGAGAGGTAACACAGCACATAATCAGCCTTCAGTGTTAATGGAGTTTTGGACTAAAGGAACAAATACCTGAGCAGTTTATTTACTTTTTGTCATGTTAAAGCCGGCAACACAGTTATTTTGCTCTTGCTTTACCTGGCATTATTTGCTTGCTTTCAATATGAGAAATTTGTTAGGTGTTTCTTTAACCATAAATGATTGCAGGATAATAGTGGAATATACTAAAAATAATAGAAGAAAAACTGTTTTATGGAGGAGATGAGATTTTCAGTTAGACTGCTTTATACAACTGTACCTTTATCTTAATCAAGCTCCTCTGTGTAGCTTTAAAATTTTCAGATGACTTTATGGTCTGTACATGGTTCTCGAGACTAAGATCAGGAAGATGTCACACTACTTTCCTAATTCTCCCTAGTTTCCAATATTCTACAATTCTATAATCTAAAATCAGTCTTCAGAAAGGAAATGAGATGAAAATTTAAAACAAGAAACTGTCCTCCTATCAGGGAAGGGTGACAAACTCAAGCTATTTATGAACATTTAACTAAAAAACTTGAATCTTAGAGCCAGACACTACTCATTAATTCCCACCACAGCTTTCAAATTTGTACAGGACATTTTGTTTAAGTTGAAGGAGGTTAAATGAGTTGAACTTGAAACATGCATCTTTTACTAATGTTCATCTCATTTCTGAAACTAAAATTAGAAGAAAATGATCTTTCTTTTTACTTATGGCATGTAAGAAAAGAAGTAATGGCTTTAAACCACAATGGAGGAAATTCAGTCTAGAAATATGAATGAAACAGGAAGCGAGCAGAGGAAAAAACCCAAGCCTAGGTGATTCTTGGAGCAGCAAAAAGGCAAGTTAGACAAATATCTGGCAGCAGGAGCAAGCATAGAGACATCCTGTCTTGACGTGGGAGATATACAAGATGGTTTCATGAGGCTCATTCCAGTCCTGTTATGCAGGGTTAATACCTTAGAGTTTGAGGGAACAGACATACCCCTACACTTGACTACAAGGAATCATCACACCACACCTATAATAAGGAACAGACATATCTGTATTTGTTGCTGCCACAAAAAGGTCACCTAACTTCAGTTACGGTGTAACAGCTGCAATCTTAATAAATGTTAGCAATCCTTCTCACTAGAAAACTGATTTATAATGTATGGGTATGTGTATATTTATTGCACGTCACAACAGTGTGTGCAGGGTTCTGGAGAATCTGCAGATTCCTTCCTTTTCAAAAAACTATGTGATATCTGCTGCTTAGTTCCTGCTCTTGAAACCTGAATTGTTTGTATTTAATTCTATTTGGTTAAGAGGCTGAGTGAATGAATTGATTAATAACTGTTAGATGTTTCAACATCAGAGTGAAGGGACTGCAGAAAAGCTCACATTCAGCTAAATAAAAGTGGTAGTTTTAGGACCAGAAGAGATGGTTCCTACCATTTAACAAGACTTTTTGCATGCTACAGAGCACGGTATTTTGCTCAGTGATTTCCCCTGACCTCTGAAATGGCAGGAATACCCCACTTGCAGAGCAAAATTAACTTGGACATAAGGATGTCTCACATATCCATTCTACTATTTTCTTTGGCTTTCATTATATGCTGCTACGCATATGATCAGAATTGTGTTACGATTCTTATGCTCCTCCGCAGTAAACCTGCATTTGAGTCCATGGAAATGGACTGACAGAGCTGACGAAGAAAAGGTGGAGCCATGGAAGTTTATTCCTTCCACTAATTCCTATTAATCCCTTCCACTACTGCCCAAACTCTGGCTAGTGTACATCCTGTTAAGGTTTATCCCTGATCTTCTGCATCTGTTTCTTGGTTACTACCAGGGTTTTGACTCTCATTCTGTAGAAATCTGGAATGGAAAGCTTGCCCAGTGGACTACATATGAGGTAGTCATTGGCCTGAAAGTCAAGAAAGCAAATTAACTCTATCCCAGCCAAAACTAGCACATTCAGGTATCACTCTGTAAGATAGAAGGTGGAAGGAAATGAAAACAGCCATCTACATCTGTAGATCTTTTGCTATTCTTCCCAATGATGTTGTGTTTCTTGCCCTGCTTATTACAAAATGGTGTAAATTCCACAATTTGTAAGAGAAAAAAATAATTTTCCCCACATGTAACCAAGCTTAAATTACATGCAATCAAACTTAGAATTTGTAATTGGAAAACACTTAGCTGCACATGTTCCTGTAAAATCTTTCTTGATCTTCTGAATGTATCTATACATTTACAAGAGACACAATCCATTATATTTATTCCCTTTCTCTGTCAAAATCCCAATATCTTAGGATGAGCCTAATTACAGCTTCTTCAGCTATGAATATTTTTCTCTTAAGGGAGAACATAATTATTTTTTAATAGCTACCTTCAAAAGCAGATAAAATTTTCCCCTCCAAAGAAGCAGGAAAAGCAAGACCAGTTTTCATCCTTCATAAAAAGACAGTACTGTACATATTCTGGACAAAATGGTATAGAAAAAGCAATGTATCTTAATATAGTCTGAAAGCAAAGCCAACAGCTACTATGCATCTTTTATAACTCCCATTTCAGCCCACAGCAATACACAATATTGAGAGAGCTTTCTTAAACCATGCCAGTGTGTAAATATTACACTGCTAAACACTAACACCTTGTTGGATCACATTCAGGTCCTCTGAAGAATTCAGAGTGAGGTAAGGAGCAAATGCCTGAGCTTCCTGTGCAGCTCATAATCTTGCAGAACTAGATTCCTGTCTGACAGATTTCCTTAGCCCCTCTTAGTTTAGCTGCTACAACAGCATGAATAACACATTGAAGCTCTTAATTGCAACAACAGTAGGTCTCAAACTCTAGACACCTGGCTTGCCATATCTTAACATACTAGAGTTATACATTTAAAGGACAACTCTTCATATTGGAATTCTTTTAAAAAATGATATGGCACCACAAGGATTTCACTTGGAATATTTTATAAGCAAAGACAGACCTGCATTCCATTTTGATTCAGTATACAGAGACAGAAGAAAGGGCACGCTAAGAGAAACAACTCAATGTGCAAAATTCAATGAATTAATGAAGAAACACTAGTTAAATTAACTTTACATTTCCATTTAATTAAATGCTTTTTGAACTGTTTGTCTCTTCTGAATCCTGCATACTTTACATCAAGAAGTTTATTGTAGCATTTAGGTGTTCTTTTTTCTAGTGAATGGACCATTATTACACTACTTTTAAAGGCATTACATGCTCTTAATTAGAAGTTAGAGAATTAATTGCAGGAAACCAATCCTAGCTTTACTGCATAATAACTACAGAACACTGCTATATCCCCACAGGTCACAACCTGCAGGCAAAGCCAGCAACCCTGGAAAAGGTGTTATTTTCAAACAAGGAATGAGGAACGGGAACAAGACAGATGGTATGAAAATTATTTGAAGCACTTCTCTAAAATCACTGATAATGATAAGCCAGGAAATATTTATCAAGTTATGTAAATCTTGTGCTTGACTAACATTGTCGTTTCTTTCAAAATAGCTTTTCATGGCTCAAAGACTTGACCACATAGATTGTGGAAGCTTCACCATTAGAAATATTCAAAACCGAACTGGACATGGTCCTGAGTCACCTGCTTTACCTCTGAAGTTGGTCCTTTCCCTTCTAACCTTAATTACCTTTTGATTGTTAGAAAAGAAAAAGAAAAAGAAAAAAGAAAGAAAAGGAGAAAATAAAGAAGGAAAGAAGGAAGGAAAGAAGGGAGAAAAGGAGGAAGGGAGGGAGGGAGGAAAGCTGTTAAATCTGGAAAATGATTAGTACTTGTGCAGAGATTGTATACTATTAAGCATTTTTAAGCTTGAGTTATATAGCTGTGATGGGGAACAGCTTCAGCAATTATGTTCTTTCAGGTGAGTTAAAACCTTGCTTGTTTTGAAGTTATGGTGAGCTTTCCTTCTTTAGCAAGAACTGGTCATGCATGATTAAAACAGGCTGTGATTAATCTTTGTGTATTCAGATGCCCTAAGAACCATTAAAGGTGATATTTCATGAGCATTTTAAGCTGGCAGCTCCAAAAGAAATAATTTGCCCACCCTTTCACCCCACTACTTGATCTTGTTCCTTTTACACTGGCACAAGCATTTATGCAGCTGTGTTGTAAATCAGATTAGGGAAATACGGGTCAAAATTTATTTATTTTTAGGCTGTTTTGCTTTTATAGGCATTAGCAAATTACTCTTGACAGCATGGCTGGAGATTAGAAAAGCTGATGATTTTTTTAGATGAGGAAAGGGAATGATATACAGACAACCAGAAATGTGCCCAAATTAGGCATGAAAGCTGTTAGAGCCAAGAATTTAACAAAGATGCTCAAACTTTGTCTTTTTTTACCAGCATTTTCTTCACAGGAAAGTATAATTAATTCAGTTACCCATCAATGTAATTATATACAGAATTTAAAAGGTTTTCTTCTTCAGACTGATGATATTTTATCAACTAAATCGTACTAAGCAATTTCCAGAAGGACATATTAATACTTGCAAACGAACACAAAATTGCTCTACTCTGCCTTAACTATTAAAAATGACAGGATTTCTTTTTTTCTCTGTGCACAGATCATCTCTTCTCTTTACAAATATTTAGCTAAGCCTGAGTGATAATGCATAATTAGATTGATCTGGGTTATTCTTTTAAACACAAAGCAGTAAGCCCACCTGACAGTGGTAAGAAGCTGGCAAGACACAGCAAGCAGGTATGTGATACATACTGTTCATAAGTCCAGAATATACTTGCACTTCATTCTGCTTCAGTAATAACAGTATTCTTACAGTTCTAAAGCATTTGGAACCTTTGTCAAACTACTTTTGGCTTACATACATATCATTTCATTTCTTTACAAACTACAACTGAAAGCGTCCCAAGAAAAATTAAGTATCTGTAACATGACAATTGAATCCCAGTATTTAACGGCTGACATCACATAACCTATGGAATTTTCCTGTCTAGTGCCTTCACTGTGTGCTGCCTTCCAGTGTCTTCACAGAGGCTGTGTACTTAAATATTTTACATGTGTGACTTAAATGCATGCATACAAAACTGTGTGTCTTTTCACAAAGGACACCAGTCACAGATCTTCCCACCACGGTTTTGCAGTCTTGAAAGCTTCTTGTCAATGCCTTCCACAGACTCACTCAAGCTCAGTTTTAGTGGATTCCCCTACAGCATAGTACAGTATCAAGCTAAATGCTTTCCCAAGTAACCATCAAGTTTACTTCGAGTTGATGGAAAACTCAAGGAAAAATATTTGCAGAGCTGATTTCAGACTCTTCTCTGACATTTGCCTGTGCTCTCTGTACACATATCTGGCTTAATAAATGTCCCTGAGAGTCTTCAAATAATTATTTGATTATAAAGCCATTTGGACACATTTACTATATTTAAATATATGCCATAATTTCAGTTTAGAATGAACCTTGTGGACTAAGGCTAATTAAACTAACTTTTGGGCCACAACACACACATTGCCACTAACAACAGTATTTAAAATAGCAAACAGTCTAATGCTGTCTTACAAGCTGCAGAAAAAAATTATATGCACAACACTATTTATCAGAACAGAGTCCAAGCATGATGTGCTCTGGTTGCCCAAAGCACAGCCATTCATTATAATTCATACTGTGAAAACTGAGAGAAAAGTTGGCATGCTAATTGTTTAATTCAATCCAAACCAGTTATTTTCCGTATCTTGGCTAGTAACCATTTTACTTGAGAAAAAAATAATGAAGCAATCTGATATGATGCTTCTAAAATAATGACTAATGTTTCAAAAGGATCTACTGTACTTTTCTCCTGCAGTCAAAGAGAAGGGCAAAGCTCTAAGCTGTGAGAATATTGAGTAGTGGAGATTGATGGCATTTCTGGAGACATCTGCTAAGGATTATTTTAAGTTTTCAGAAGGGATGGGCAAGGAAGGAGAGGTAATGGGGTAATCCTCTATGTTAGAGAGTGTTTTCATTGTCCGGAGCTGGGTGATGGCGATGACAGTGCTAAGAACTGGGGAGAAGGCCAACAAGCCAGATGTCATGGTGGGAGCCCCTGGTAGACCACACAACCAGGATGAAGAGAAAGACAAAATATTCTATAAGCAGCTGGGAGGAGTCTCATGATGGCTAGTCATTGTTCTCATGGGGGACTTCAACTTATCAGATAATTGCTGGAAATATAGTACAGCAGAGAGGAAACCATCTAGGAGGTTCGTGGAGTGTGTGGAAGATAACTTCCTGACAGCTAGTGAGCTGACTAGAGAAGGAACCCCGCTGGACCTACAGGGAACTACAAGCCAGTCTGACCTTTGTGCTAGGGAAGGCTATGGAGCAGATCATTTTGAGTACCACCACATGCCATTCAAGATGATTAGGCCCAGGCAGCAAGGGCTTATGAAGGGCAGGTCCTGCTTGACTAATCTGATCTTTTCTGTTACCAGATGACCTGCTTAGTAGATAAGGGAGAAGCTGTGGAAGTTCTCTGCCCTGCGCAGACACTAATAAAGCCCTTGACACTGTTTCTCTCAGTATTCTCTTGGAGAAAGTGGCTGCTCATGGCCTGGATGGTTGTACTCTGCTGGGTAAAAAACTCTCTGGATGGCAAAGCCCAAAGAGTGGTGGTGAATAGAGTTAAATCCAGTTTGTGGTGGGCCACAGGTGGTGTTCCTCAGGGCTCAGTATTGGGGCCAGTTCTGTTTAATATCTTTATCAGTGATCTAGACAAGGGGATTGGGTGCACCATCAGTAAGTTTGCAGATGACACCAAGTTGGGCAGGAGTGCTGACCTGTTTAAAGGTAGAAGGCTCTACAGAGGGTTCCGGACAGGTTGGATTGATGGGCTGAGGCCAATTATCATGAGGTTCAACAAGGCTCAGTGCCAGGTCCTGCACTTGGGTCACAACAACCACATGCAACGCTACAGGCTTGGGGAAGAGTGATTGGAAAGCTGCCCAGCAGAGAAGGACCTTGGGGTGCTGGTGAACAGCCACTGAACATGAGCCAGCTTGTGCCCAGGTAGACAAGAAGGCCAACAGCATCCTGGTTTGTATCAGAAATAGTGTGGCCATGAGGACTTCCAGTATCTGAAGGGGGCCTATTAGGATGCTGGGGAGGGACTCTTCATGAGGGACTGTACTGATAGGACAAGGGATAATGGGTTCAAACTAAAATAGGGGAAGTTTAGATTGGATATGAGGAAGAAATTCTTTACTGTAAGGGTGGTGAGGCACTGGAATGGGCTGCCCAGGGAAGTTGTGAATGCTCCATCGCTGGTGGTGTTCAAGGCTGGGTTGGACATAGCGTTGGATGGCATGGTTTAGTGTGAGATGTCCCTGCCCATGGCAGGGGGGGTTGGAACTAGATGATCTTAAGGTCCTTTCCAACCCTAACTATTCTATGATGCTATGATTCTATGACTAGGAACGTGATTGTCAACCTGTACTCAGCACTGGTGAGGCTGCAACTAGGACTGTGTTCAGCTCTGGGCTCACTACAAGAAAGACATTGAAATGCTGGAGCATGTCCAGAGAAGGGCAACAAAGGTGGTGAAGTGCCTGGACAAGTCTTAGAGGAACAGCTGAGGGAACTGTTTAGCCTGGAGAAAAGGAGGCTCAGGAGGGACCTTATCACTTTCTACAACTATCTGTAAAGACCATGGAGCAAGGAGGTGTCTGATGTCTCCCCCCAATTTTGTAGTATTTCTGTAAGAAATTTCATGAAATATTAGTTTTCCTTTTGCCTTTTTTTTTTATTTTTTTTGCTTTCTTTCATAGATTTTTAGTAGTGATAAAACCAGAGCTACACCTGAAACTTTATTTGGTGCTGTACTTTTCTTTTGATTGTCATCTTTTAGAATGGTATTTTCTGCCTAAGTAGAAACTACATCTTACTATTTCAACCACGTTTTAACAGAGCATACACAAAGCCAAACAAACCTTTCCCTGACTTCTCCAGCTGGGGGTGTCACATGCAACCATGGCTCCTTTATATTGTCTGGCTAAGAAACTAGCACACATCAGGTAGATAATGAACATAGTTCTACTGTCCTCAGAGCAATGTCCAAAGATAGGTCAAATTTCTGTAAAAGTTTGATAAGCATGAAACATATATGGCATAAATGTGAATATCACCGTCAGAAATGGCCCCACATGGGACGTAGCAATGCAAGGTGTGGTAAACATAAGAAATTCCTGAACCACTTAATTTTCCTTATGCTGAGAATAACATGCCCTTTCCAGGTCTGTTGTTAAAATAGTTGTTGCCTAACCCTCCTTTATGAAAAACAAATGAAAACTAAAATCCCTTCAATTTCTCTTGAGTTGGACTGTGCTACACTATTTAAAAATCATCAGAAAAGATTTGCAGTCTATTCTACTTGGAAGAAATACAGAAAGGAGGCAGCAGGTCAAACAGCCCTTTCTAACCTTTGATCTCTATCTTACTTTTCCTAAATTCTTAGGAGCTGATGTTCAGAAGCTAGCTCTTAACTGACTCTAAACATGTACCCCACACCAAGTTTCAGGTTTAAGTTCCAGAAACTTCCTAGGATAAGGAAAAAAAGCAGTAATAGGTTCAGTTTTCAGGTGTGTCTGTCTGTGGGGAGTCCCTGTCTGCAAAAGTTATTCATCACCACGTTCTTGCTTCAATTAATATGCTGCCACTTTTCCCCACCCTAAACATGAAGAATATTCCTATTTTTTCAATTTCTGCATTTCAGTTCCCAGAATCACATGGTATTTTATGCTGCAATTCTGCAGTGGTCCCAGAAGCTGTTCTGTTCAAATCAGTTTTCTTTTGATCTGACCCAAGAGCATTCTGTTTGCTCCCCTTTAGACCTCTCCAACAACTAAAACTGTCACTGAAGCTTGGAAACCACCCTTAAAAGGCTACACAATGCAGGGACCTCACCTTGGAAACTAGATGTCAACAAAATTGCTTCGCTTACTGGACACATGTAACTCAATTTTTTCACACCTCATTGCTTCATATGCTTGCCAGTCCCCTTCTACCCCTCTGAAAAATGTCTACCTCCAAGGCTCACTTATTACCCTATCCTTGTTTTACGCATCTATAAACCCAGCATTACATCTTTCAGCCACTGGGAATATTATGGAAACTTCTCTTAATAAAGCATATAGCGTAAATAGAATTGCCATAGTTAAGTAGATCACAGGTAGGATAGCACAAATTTACAACATTTAGAGTGGGAAAAAGCCCCACAGATAAATGATAGAACATACCTTTAAAAACTGACGTTATGTACATAATCAGTGAGAAAGACTAAGCAGAAGGATGCAATGAGTATTAGATCTTTTCTCTACACCCAAAGAACAGCTATTTTGGCGTGGATAATGCTCTTAGAAGAGCAGCTAAGAATTTTGTTATTCTGTATTATTTTATACTGATCTCTCATTTGTGCATAACATATTCTATTAATTTTAGTGCAGTGGTTGGCAGCACTTCAGTGGCCTAGGGAAATATTAAGATTTGAGGTCATGTCTCAAATAGGAGATATGTTGGTAAAAAAATAAATATTTTGTCTGGTATTACAAGGATTACTAATACAACCTGTTCCTCTAATCTTTACCCTTAGTGACACCATACAGTTTTTTAACTCCTGCAATACACAAGGCTACACAATCTTTTTGGGTCTTTACAATCTCATTCTAACAGTGCCGCCAAAAGAGCTGTTTGGTAGTTTTGAAACATTTTGAGGCTGTTGTTTTTGTTATAGTTTAATAACTGCTGTGCTATTTCATACATTTTTAACCTTGACATGTCAATCCACGTTATTCGACAGTTTACAATGTACCAGCTTCAATTAATGTAGCTTTACTCAGGTCAGTCTGATGCATTCTAAAACCTGTGGCCTCACTGCTGCCTGTGATAGACCTCTTGTATCTGCTTAAGTACTGTATTGCATGATGGTAAACTTACAGTGTGACCAGATGAAGGGTGAGGAAACAATTATCATTAGTAGCATTCTTACCCCTCAAACTATGACACTGGTTTCAACATTTTTGTCTAATGAGCAAGGAAACACAGTGACAAAGGGCTTCCAAGCTACAATGGAAGAAACTACAAAGTAATTTCTATGGAGTATTAATTATGAACAGAATGAAAAAATCTTAGTCTTCAGACCTGACAGCACTGCCTATGGGTAGGTTTAGAGCAGGCAAATGGCACACACGGAAATTAAAACAAAGTTTTAGCAATCTGTAAAACTCTTACAGATATAAACCAGACAACCTCCGACACCTGTACCATTTGACAAGTTTTGCTACTTCCATATCTTATATGTACCCATCTCCTTGTTCTCACTTTTAAAACAGTAAGAGAAATAGGGTGGTTTTTTTTTTAAGTATTTGAGAGCCACTGCTATTATTTGTCTTACAGTGGTCATAATGACCTACATGAAGAAACAAGCCAAAGTGGAGCAGAGATAAGTGAAAAAGAGAGGTCCTTAATAGATAGTTGTAGGTCTGTGGAAGGATGCAATGGAGAGATTGACTGGATGGAAAGGTGGATGGGTGCAACAGGTAGAGGAATGAAAAATACAAAACAAAAGAACATACACTAGGTGCAGTAGCTGCAAGTCATATAAGACCTCGATGTTTTATACAATATTTTTGCAGCCTATTTCAGCTTTGTAGACCCTCCTTTCTAGAGGCATTTTTGCCTTAATTAAAATGCATCTTGCTCTTTCAACTTTCAAACCTATCCTTAAAGAATAAATGCTTGTTATTGAATACTCTTCAGTGATCTTTTTACTTCTGCATTTTGATTTTTATAATGCATTTAATTTAATACTATTTTTCATGTCTTTAAAAAAGATGAAGTCAGTAGATATGACAGTACTACCTTGTTACTTATCCCTCTCATTTTTATGTGCAGAGATGGAAAAATAATTTAACCAGACTACCCAATTCCCATTGAAGAGAACAATAAAACAATGTGCTTCTTCCCTGCCCCCATTTTTCTTTTTTCTTGTTCTACATTTTTCTGTTTTGTTTTGTTTTGTTTTTTTAAAAGGCTGCTGGTAAGTGAATCCAGACTGCTGAACTAGCCTTATTTGACATTACTTATAGGAAGTATGATGAAAATTATGACAATAGTTTAGTAAGAATTAGGCCTCTCTCAACTGAAGGAGAAAGTTGCAATGCTATGAAACCCAAATCTGAAAGCATTTATGTTGTAAAAGAAGAAAAATAATTTCAGGAGATGATGTTAATACTTAAGATATGGCAAATTAATTAATAGAAAAGAGGACAAAAAAAAGTGATAATTCCCAGATGAGTTGATTTTGGTCAACAAGATGTCCTCTTACTCTTATTCAACACATATGACATGATAATGCAATGGTGAGGGGAGGTGAGCAGTTCAGGAAACAGGGTGGCATGAGAAAGATTAAGCAGTATTGGCTCTAAACAAACTATAAGAAAGCTGTTTTGTTGAGAGGTTGTGAAGTGTAACTGATTAGCTAAAGGAAGAACATATTCTTTTGAGAGAAGATAACCTCTTTTCTTCATTGAATTCTCTCTGTGAAGTTCAGGACAGAGGAGAAAAAACCACCAGAGAAAACTACCTCAGCTCGTACTACCAAAAAGAACTATTTGTTCATGTACAAGCTCTCATTCTGTACAACAAGAAACTATGCACATGACTTTAGTTTTCAACATTAAAAGTTCTGGTTTTACAAGGAAGTCCAGATGTGTGTCTCTCCTCATCAGAGCAAACGCTGGTTTCACTTTCCCCTGTTTGCTCTGTACAGTCTTACAGACAGAGCTTCCTGCCAGCTAAGTAGTGCTTTTGATCTGATTGAGCTCTCTGGCTGAATCTTAGATCCTTACTTCTCTTGTAAAAGAGTAAACCAGGCACCCTTCTCTAATCTTTCATTCTCTTGATAAGAGATCTTTATCTAGGGTCTTTCCTATACTAAATAATTTAAATGGAAAAGTGGAAAGTTTTACCATTTTTGCCTTGGATGCCTAAATAACAGAAAAATCATGAGCATTTCTTATTTTTTAGAACTGTCAAAGATGAAGGTGATCTTGCCCCACTTAATAGACTGCAAAACAAACAGGGAGGAAAGTGACTTGTTCAACATCAGGCAGCAGCTGCACAAAAATCCACAAAGAAAAATATCTAAAACCCTCTGGATTTTCATGACTTCCTCATCAGCAGACCATAATATCTCTGAAAAAGCCCTAGTTCAGAAAAATAATTACTATGCAATACAGAATAGTTCATTGTTACAGAATCTTATCAAATAAGTAACAAGGATTTCAAGTATCTAGAATCTGAGAAAAAATACTTGAAAATGGTTGTAACTGCAAGGTAAAGAAGCATTCCAGAAAGCGAGTGAATGTCTGGTATAATGTGTCAAGGTTATGAAAGATTTCACTGGAATAGGAATGACATAGGATGAATAAAGCTTCAGCAGAATTACATGGTAGTCACTCAAATAGAGACAGGAAGGTCCACACACCCTGTGCGAACTCTGAAGATTAAAGAGGATGTAGACAATTATAAAACAATGAACCCAGCACTTAGAATTCACTGAACTATGTAACACAAAATGTGTACATTTAGAAATCGTCTGAAGCATGTGAAGCAGAGTAGATATAGTGTCAATAAATAACATACATATGCATAGGTTGAATGCAAAATATAGATAAAAAAAAAAAAAAAAAAAAAAAGAGCTAAAAGGGTACGTAAAAGGTAGCTAGTCCATCCCTCTACCTTGAGGCAACTTTTCTTCATTTTTAGGGCAGACACTTATCTCATGTATACTTAAAAGTACTCGTACTCAGTCTTGGAAATGTGACCAGTGACCAAACATTCGAAGTCTGGCTGATATCGGTAGACAAAACAATCACCTCTTACTTCAGGAGAAAAGGATGGTGTAATTAAGTACCCACTGTATGGCCATACACGGTGCAGTCAGAAATCATCTGCTCAACCTACTGGGCTGGAAAGCAAGTCTACTTTAGGATATGTTTGGGGTCTAGTTTAAGGTTCACTGGATATAACGGATGCACTACAACGTGGGTCTAAAGAACGAAAGTAGCATAGAGCTTTCAAAGAAGCATGGATCAGATTCATATTGGTAAGAGAGCCACACTGAGTCAGACTAAAGGTCCGTCTCACTCAATATCCTACTGCTGTCAGCCAGAGACTGATTTCTAAAACACCTCAAAAACTACACTCATTTTAATGATTTCCTAAAGTACTGCTTTCTATAGACTGTGTTTTTTATGTTTTTCTTTAAAGAAAAATAAATCAAAGGTTGATGTTTTGCACTGGCTTTCTATCAGGCTAGCTTCAGGTAGAGTGTTCATCAGGAAGGAAAAAGAAGTGGAATCCTATCTCATCTGTATTTTGTGACAAAACTCTTTCAGGTAGAAACAAGCATAGACTAAAATAGTGCAATCTTTGTCACCTGCTTTTCTTTATTTGTTACTATGTTTTCCTTCTGAAGTGTTCACTAAGTTAGCAATTGCTCAGCAGTGGCTTTCTATGCTCTGTGCTGCGCCTGCACACTGTGCTATAACACTGAGAAGCAGCAATGCCCTCATGTGGGATCCTGGACTAAATGGATAAAGGTGAGTAGCTATAAGACTGGCAGTTATAGATGAGACAGATATTCTTTAGCATTATCTTCAAATGCCATGAGGAATGGTACACACTATCAGCTGATACCACTAATCAGTGCTGGAGGTGGGAGGGAGTAAAAGAGTAGTTCTCACAAGGTATCGTGTTCAGCAGCAGCAGTCATTTTTCTCCTTCTTGGTAGCTGGCTCAGCGCTGTGGTTTTGATTTTGGGCCTGGGAACTGCGCTGATAACACCAGTGTTTTCAGTTACTGCTTGGCAGTGTTTTGGTCCAACCAAGGACTTTCTGAGCCTCATGCTCTGCCAGGGAGGAGGGAAAGCTGGGAGGAAGCAGAGACAGGACACCTGACCCAAACTGACCAAAGAGGTTATTCCATGCCACAGCACATCATGTCCAGGATGTGAAAATGGAGAGCAGAGACCCGGAAGGGTGGGGGGGCACTGCAGGGTTGGGGGGCACTGCGGGGTCAGGCTTGATATCAGGTGGTGAGCAGTTGTATTCTCTTTCCTTGTATTTCTCTTGTATTATTACTGGTGGTAGCAGTAGTGATTTGTGTTATACCTTAGTTACTAAACTGTTCTTATCTCAACCTGTGGAAGTTGCATTCTTTTGATTCTCCTCCCCATCCCCCCGGGACTGGGGGAAGAAAGAGAGGGAAGTGAGTGAGTTAGAAAACTGTGTGGCTTAGAGGCTTAAGCCACGACACAAGGGTTGAGAAAACCTGCATGTAAAATGAAACTTAGCATTAAAGCAAAAATCAACAAGAAGAAACCAATAAAATTTTCAAAGAGAAGCTGTGAGATGTTAATGTCAAGTGGCAGAATTTAATGATGGCTTGCTCCCTTCTTTCTTCTTTTGAATCTCCATAAACCTTCATTACTACATACAACCTGCTCTCCCTGACTACATCCAGTATGGCTGAGAGATTGAAACATTGGATAACAATGTCTGTGGCTACCATACCACCTTAACCAGTACTAGGTAGGTTCAGGGAACAAACCACAAAGAACTTCATGCTTTCTAATAGTTTTCATACAATAACTTACAGCCAAGACACCAAATCCTTAGAAGGGAGGCCTTTTTGAATGAATTTGAGCAGAGATGTTGTGATGGAATATCCCCAGATATACTGCCAAAGAGTGTTATCAAATATTCATGTTACTTTCAGGCACCTTCTATTGATTTTATAGGTATATTTTATGTCTGCTGTGAGTATAGCAACAAGACCTTCCAGCCTTGTGCGGGCTTCTTCCCTCTGACCTAGTGCCAAAACTAATATAACCAGTTTCTAATTTATCAAGTATCCAACTCCTCTTACTATGTACTAGATGGAAACATAAAAAAGAAATCCTACTCAAGAGTATGAAAGCTATATCTTCAAATGTGCATTTTTCCCACTAAGCTATTATTATCACTTCCATGGATGATTTCATCAAACCCTGCAGAATAGTTTAAAAGGCAAAATAGGAAGATTGATTGGTAGACAAGAACTACCAGCTATAGGATCATTATTCTTTATGTTCCAACCCTGAACTGGCCTTTAGAAGAAAAATTTCTGCTCTGCTGTGTAGTTCCTGCACCATGGCCCCATGATTAATTATCAGCCGCCACATGCAAAACCTACCATGATGGATCGTCTGCCCACATAAGCATAATTACTAACCACAGTCATTGACAGTCCTTGTTACTGGACCAACCAACCAGTAGGATTGAGAGGCGAACGAAAATACCTTGTAAGACAGGGCACAGAAATGCAATTAGAAAAAGGAAAACCTATCAAAGCAGTTAGCATAGTGAATAATTCACAACAAATCTCTTAGGAAATGCAGCATCTTTAGATGCTGAGTCTATAGACTCTACAGCATCCACCACTTAGAATTTTAGTCTGTTGCTTAATCATTTCTAAAAATCACATCACTTTTCCTGACCCTTGATGAAATGAACCAGGGTTATATTCATATAAAGACCTGAAAGCTTTGAAACTTTGACAGTGACCATGGCTTTCTTCTTAAAATGACAAAATAAAATTGGACTCTGAATAATGATAAATTGTAAAACTTCTGAGCTTTATTTTATATGTACAGTGAAGCTTTGTTCATAGCGTTTGAAGTCAAGAGTAGAACAGTTTTTGATGGGCCTAATCACTAACTATTATTTCACCCTTTAGTAGTCTACAGTGAATTCAGCTACACAAAGTGGGATTCCTGTAAGCGTGACATCTAACAGCTGCTTTCGGATCTTCTGTTTTCACTTTTTGCTTGTCTTTAGGGGCCTTCTTGAAGAATTTGAGGAGACTGTTGCCTTCTGAGCCTACCTCTTTCCCTTATCTTGTTTCTGATGTCAAAGGAACATAGGTAGAGGCAACAGGCATCTCGAAGAGTAATTAATTTGGTTGTTCAGAAGATGTTACTCCTGTTCATGTCCCTTGAGGATTCAATTCTGGTAAAAACGGACATGTGATGTATGAAAGAGAGAGGTATGGGCACTCAATTCTACTGGTCAGCTATCACCAGAAAACAAAGATAAGTATATTTTCTTACCCTAATGTATTGGTCCTTCAAAGCAGAAACTTTTATTCTCCTGTCCTCCTATTGTGAATTTCTTCAGCAGAAATATAAATATTGAGCTCCTAATTAAGGTGAAAAATGAATGGTGGGGATAGAAAAGAAAAATCCTGCTTCAGGGAAAGCTGTGTATGCATGCTCTTTTATGATATGTGATGACAGACCTTGACAAGCATAGATTGGCTGTATGCCACAGAGTCATATGTTGAAACTTAACTGCACAAGAGTGGCAGGCTAAAATGAGACAGGCTTGAAGTAAGGAAAAAAGAAAAAAGGATGCCTTCATGTAGTTTTCTTGTAGCATTAAGATCAACTTGCACTTGGTCACAAAGTGGACCCATTATTCAATGACACAACACCTCTTGCAACTGGGTCAGTCAGAAATAACAACTATAAGTGCTCCCTACTCAGACCATCGTAAGCAGTATCTTCAGTAGCTGTAATATATTTTTATATTTCAATAAGCGCAAATGCAAAATTACAAAATAAGACTCCCATATGAAGATAGGCTGAGAAACTTGGGGCTGTTCAGCCTGGAGAAGAGAAGGCTGAGTGGAGACCTCATAGCAACCTTCCAGTATCTGAAGGGGGGCTATAGGGATGCTGGGGAGGGACTCTTCATAAGGGACTGTACTGATAGAACAAGGGGTAATGGGTTCAAACTTAAATAGGGGAAGTTTAGATTGGATATAAGGAAGAAATTCTTCACTGTAAGGATGGTGAGGCACTGGAATGGGTTTCCCAGGGAAGCTGTGAATGCTCCATTGCCGTCGGTGTTCAAGGCCGGGTTGGACATAGCCTTTGTTGGCATGGTTTAGTTTGAGGTGCCCCTGCCCATGGCAGGGGGAGTTGGAACTAGATGATCTTAAGGTCCTCTCTAACCCTAACTATTCTATGATTCTCTGATTATGCATACAGAAATCTGTAATGTCTCCTCTATGTAATTTAGCTAAAATCTAATTAACTGAGAAAAAAACCCAATAAAAATGAAAAGGGGTTTTCTATTGGTGCTGTTATGTTTAAAGTTAAAGGTGTTTATTGAAGAGTTTTTCATTGCTATAAAAGAAATGACAGCACTGTCTGGCATGGGTGGTGAAACAGCATGGTAAGGCACAAAGGCGGTGGCAGTTTGCAATTGCTCAATACTGTTCAGGATATTGCATTGCAAAAAGCACATATCTGATTCATTTTAAATAAGATTAACACAGCCAAATTTTACTCAGAAACCCAAACATTTATTTATCAATGCCTACTCAATAGGTATGTCCTGAGCCAAGAAAAAAATAGATTGCAATTACTGTACTAACAGAAAAGATGGTTATATTAAATTATAGAATTTATTATTATTAGGATGACCAGCCAACAATTAGGAATTGTAAAAACTGTAACATGACAAGACAATAACCAGCCCATAGGAAACACCCCAAACTGTAGGCAAAGTTAATATATGAAAGCTTAGCCTATATCTAAAATGAGAAATATATCTAAATATGTAATATAACTCAAATATCACAGGTTTATTAAATATTAGACAGGATTAGGCAATAAATATTCAATTATGTAGGGACTATATTTTACTAGGTAAGGAAATAAATATTCTCTTATTCCACTACAGTGTTGCTATAGAAGTTCTTTCTGACAGGAAGCACTGTACCTTTCATATATGCCAACAAAGCACATTTTAGAACAGTAACAGGTTGTGCAAGTTTTAAGACAGATGGCTACACTCTGACTGAAACACACCAATATTTCCATGAAACAAGAAATCTGTGCAATGAGGTAGGTCTCTAAATATCAATCGTGATTCACCTCACCGTAAATGGTAAACTTCAGTAATTAAATAAGCTTTTCTTCTATTTGAAAATTCTCTGCTGTTAATGCAACTTTGTTAAATCTTCTCTTGTGTAAGTAATTTGACATGTATTTTACCATTGAGATCTTGGACTTTCAAAAGAGGACTGAATTGTATGTATTCTTTCTACTCAAAGACCATAAAGTCCAGTTTCACTGCCACCAGGCACCGGAGAATAAATTCCAGGGAAATATGAAGGTACCTTAAGGTACCTTAAAGGCCTGTATGATTTAATGCAAATTCAGGCAGCCCATAAATCTGCTGATTGAGAGAAAGATCCTATAAACAAATTGTCCTAAAGATATCTGACCTATCCATTCATATTGGCAAAATCCTTCATAAATGTGAGATAAGGAAATGTTACACCAAATATTACCACTTAATAAATTAATACTATTAATCGTTGATGATTTCTGCAGAAAGGTACGTAGCTTCTAAAATTTATGAAACAGATTCGCTTGTGAATGGTAAACAATGAAATACTTTATAATGTAATATATTGCATTTTGCTGTTAATAATCAAGATATCCAAAACTGATGTCATCATGGCCAAGACTGATTCTTTTATACACATTCTGTTACTTATGTATATTTCCATTAAAAAACTCTTAGCTACAGGCTGTGGAAAAAATCCTGTCAATGTATGGTTTCAGGTGTTTGGCATGCCACAGAATGTTCAAGATATAACAACATGTGAAATATGGCACACTTTCTTATATATGTTATTGCTAAAGTATTTCACACTACTCTGGAGTATTTGGGAAAGGAAGCAATTTAGGTTTCAAAATATATGGACCCAATATTCTTTTCTTTATAAGGTTAGACACATGTCAGAACTATAAATTCACTAGAAATTATTAAATTTAAAATGTTAAAATTATTAATAATTTCAATTATGGTTACTTGAGTTACGGCTCTAATAAAATTCAAAACCTAATACAGTCAGATACTTTAGAAAACAACCATTACTATGAAGGGTTATGTCAAACTACAGAAGGTTTTTGAGATTAAGAGCAGCTGTAATTACCTGTGGTATGCCCTAACACAATACTGTGCTAACTACACAGACAAAACAGAAATACCTACAATATTCATTCCTACATTTAACAATGACACACAGAGGAAGACTATTTATGCTGATCATCTTTCACTTTTAATTTTCCCATGTGTCTTCTTTCTTTCTAGAAACGGATAAAAATGCCTCTCTTCTGTGTCTATAAGACTCTCCAAACCCCTTAAATTTTCATGTAAGACATAAACCAAAGAATTTTACACATATAATTTTCCATTAATACTGCACTCTAGCAGAGGGGAACTTCCTAATGATATTTCTAGGATAAGTAAAAAGGCCAGATACAACATTCAAAATTAACTACTTTGCTTGCAAACTGCACCGCTTTTCTCAAAGACTCTTGGAATCTAGCACAAAGTCAATAAAACTTCTTTAAGCAGAAGTGTCAAGTCAGATTTGGTTTTTTTCAATATACGATCACATCACTGTACACAGCAGAAACGTAAAATGATTTTATCTTAAAAATTATATTCTTACTAAAATTATACCTTTCTCCACTTAAAAGTGTAATATTTAATTTTTGCAACACTTACTGCATACATTCTAAATTATAGCACCTCAATTATCAGTTTTAAATTACATGCTGAATGACTGTAATGCTCTACAGGTTTTATGTGAAGCACCATGACTTTCGACATAAAAAAACCAAACAACTTGCATCCATATACATGCATAAAAAGTCTTAAAATAATTTTTTAAGGTAACAGGTTGGAAATCATGCCTTTATATTCAGGCTCAGAAGAGAAACATGCAACCCCTTAGCTGAATTTCTACTACATGCTATTAAAGAAAGCACCTATCCCTGCAACCACCAGGAAACACTTTCTCATGTAAATCTAGTCAACAGCCAATTTAGGAACAAAAGGCTTTATGATGGACAGTAAACCAGAGGTTTTAAGGTAGCCAGCAGCTGACTTCCAGGAGAATAGTGAAGGAAGCTGCTGGTTCCCAGGCTGGGAAGAGCTGCTTGGCAGTTTTATAAATTCCAAACACACTTTTACCTGTGTAAACTATTTTAACAATGGTGATTAAATCTCACATTTCAGCATGTAAAATGATTACCTAATGGACAGAAAAAATTCCTCTCTCAATCTTATTAACAATTTTTGTGCACTAAAGCATTGTAGAGTTTAGTGTTGTAGATTTTAGAATATTTCTCTATAACAAAATCCTGTGGCTTCGTTAGTGTGTCCATATTTTTAAGCTTATATGCAAAAGCCACACACTATGAAATTTCTCAGTTTAGTTCAACTAATTACCAGTTTGATATGACAGAAAGGTGTTTGATGAATACCTTAAAACTAGAGCCATCAGATGTTTTTGAAGAGCATCAGCAATCAGTGCTGTGCTTTTTTTTTTTTTTTCTGATTTTTTTAATACCCTTTCCCCTTTTTTTCTCTTTCACGTGATTCAATCTATGGATAATAAAAAGTGAAATAAATGAGTGCAGAGAAACTGGGTTGTTATGAGAAGAAGAATACATGGAGATGTTGCACGATTTTACTATAAATACAGTTGTTTATATTCTGTATTTTAAATCACGTGAATCAACACCACAAAGTCTATTTAGAAAATATATCTAAGAGGTTGCAGCTTCTCAGAGAGCCATTGTGAACAACTGGCTGCTTTTTTCCATCATCCTGGCACTGCAACCATTTTTGAACCTTATTTGCCAGTCATTATAACATCTCTTATGAAATTACAACTTCTAATCCCCCTGATTTCAGAACTTTCTTTTTCTCTGTTTCATAAGTTATATTAATCCATTAATTTGGCTTATGTCATGGGTTCAGCAGCAGCAGTCGTTTTTTCTCCTTCTTGGTAGCTGGTGCAGCGCTGTGTTTTTTGATTTTTGGGCCTGGGAACAGCACTGATAACACCAGTGTTTTCAGTTACTGCTTGGTAATGTTTTGGTCTAACCAAGGACTTTCTGAGTCTCATGCTATGCCAGGGAGGAGGGGAAGCCGGAAGGAAGCAGAGACAGGACACCTGACCCAAACTGACCAAAGAGGTCATTCCATACCACAGCATGTCATGTCCAGGATGTGAAAACGGAGAGCAGAGACCCGGAAGGGTGGTGGTGGACTGGGGGTGCACGGCGTGGTCAGGTTTTTGGTGCTTTTGGGGGGAGTTCGCTGCTGGGGGGTGCACTGGCTGGGTCGGGCTTGGTGAGCAGTTGTATTCTCTTTCCTTGTATTTCTCTTGTATTATTACTGGTGGTAGCAGTAGTGATTTGTGTTATACCTTAGTTACTAAACCATTCTTATCTCAACCTGTGGAAGTTGCATTCTTTTGATTCTCCTCCCCATCCCCCCAGGACTGGGGGAGGAAAAAGGTGAGTGAGTGAGTGAGTGAGTGAGTGAGTGAGTGAGTGAGAAAACTGCGCGGGTGGGTGGTTTAAACCATGACAGCTTATTATCTGTTTTCACAGGAAAAAGAGCAGCAGAAATCTGGAGGATGGTGGGTTCCAGATTCCATTGCTGTTGCTGTTAGTGGAGAAGCAGGACAACAAAAGTAAGGACAAAATAATACTGCTACAGTAAAACAACTGGGAAGAAGTTTGTATTTTCTGCTACAGATCCTGTGATTATAATGCTAGAAAAATAACAATTTAAGACATTTAAAGCCTCTGGACAGCAAAGAAAACAGTCATTCAAGAAATAATTTCCTTTGAGAAAAAAGGTAAACACATAAACATGGATCTTAACAATGCTACTAGTTTCTACTATTTCATTTCAGACTGCTTTCCCAGAAAGGTTTGATGCAGTGAAGTCTGAAATAAAAATTGTGAAATAACTTATAGTGGCTTATTTCACTATGGGGGTAGGTATGAAAGTTCACATACTGAAACATTAGATTGACATCATTATTATATAGCAACCAAAACTGTGATAAAGAGGACTACTGTAGTTTGCATTGAGCAGATGATAAATGTGTGGTGAACAGAAGCAATATGCTTCATAGTTAGGTATCATGAAGAGATATTATGGTAACACGCTATCTATGACTTGGCCTTCAGCTGGCAATAAAGCGATATGTAGAATTAAACAATTGGAGGCAGTACATTCTATGTCAGCACTAAGGGGAAAAGACATGGTAGGGGACAAAGCACAAGCAAGATGTTAAATTGAACTTGGCGCTTTCTGGTGTAGCAGATGTTATTCCTATGGGCCCTAATTTCCACATGCTTAAAGCCTCTCAGGTTTAGCTTGTATACTAGCATGGGTTAGTGGTGCAGAACCCAGCAGAATCATAGAATAGTTAGGGTTGGAAAAGACCTTAAGATCATCAAGTTCCAACCTCCCTGCCATGGGCAGGGACACCTCACACTAAACCATACTAAAAAATGACCTTTTTTGTCTATGTATGGAAACATGGAAAAAAAAAAATCTTTCATGTTAAAACAACTTAGATGGAAGTTTGAATAAATAATGCACATTCAAATGTAAATGCACAGGCACAAATATATCCTTTTATGTAGGTATAGATACATATTATACAATATAATACATATTTATATTCTGCATGCAATTTTGTCATATACATGTATAAATATATATGCGTATGTATATATAATTGCACATCAAATCTGCAGTAAAACTAATCAATGCTCACAATACATAACCCTGAAAAGGGTTCAAGAATTTATTAATTATTTTTTACTTTCGGATGTGTTCTTTGCCCACAGCTGCCCTCAGACCAGCACAGCCACAACCCCATTAGCTCTGCTTGCAATAGAATCTATGAAAGCTGCATGATTTATATGTAAGTGAAACAGAAAGGCTTTTGAACCCTTCCTGTCTTCAAGCTCTTTTATACAAGTACCAGCCTTCAGAGAAAGTTTCAAAGAATGCCATGGACTTCAGTAACAAATTATGAGAAGGCAAAAGTGAAGGACATCTCACCTGGGTAAATACAGAAAAAGTCAGTATGGTGCCTGCACTGCCAAAATTTCAGACTTCTTTGCACAGAGAGAAGGGTGGTCTAGCTGATATAGTCCACTTGGAATTCAATGAGGTTTGAAAGGAAATTAATAAGCTGTAGCATAAGATGAAAAACCTGGCGTATAAATATACAGTGACTGAAATATATGGTGTAAAGGGTAAAATTATATGGCTCCTACAGGAGATTGCCAGTAAACCTTTGCCATAGCATGTACTAGGATATATAACATTCAATATATCAAAAAATTACCTGAAAAACAAGGGGTAAACCAAGGGTGATATTAGTTTGCTGATGATGCAAAGGGGTTTTTAATGCAGCAAAGTCAGCTGTCAGTTGTGAAGAATCATAGAGGAACCTGTGTAAGACAAGCCTGGGCGATATTTGAGCCTGATGCACCATCATCCATCTGCTGCAGAGAAAGTCTGAAAACCACTGTTACATTATAAATTTGAAAAGATTGTTTTCTTCTTAAAAAGCTTATGTGAGAAAGCTGTCATTTTTTCTCCTGTAACATTATTTTCCAGTAAGCAGATTTAAATGCTCTTTTCACTGTTGCGGCAGTTGGAAAACCACCTTTTTGATGAATGAGTGGGAGATTTTCCTTCATCAGTATTTTGTTCCATGTGAATCTGTATGCACAAAGTGAAGAAAAAAATCTAAAAGTGATGGTGGCTTAAGTTTATAACAGCTTAGCTACTCTGTAAAATATATTTCAGTAATACAGCTATGGGCTGAAAATCAAAGACCTCCTCGTATGCATTAGATTAAGAATTTATGACCTCATATTTAGTGCCTTTTTTTTTTTTCCACTGTTGCCACTGGTTTTATAAATCTGACTGTACAAGGACCCAGTATCTTAACATAACAGAGTTTTAAAGTATAACATATGATCATAATATCTGAACCACTCAGGGAAAACTGGTATCAAATAAAATCCATAAAAAACGCTTTAAAGTGTTTCTGGCACATCTTGCTTTATTGATGTGGCTGTGTTTAAAAGAAAGTATGTTGTATTTTTTTTTTTTTTAGAAACAGCAGATGGAAATAGAAGATTTTGTGAAGTCTGTCAATAAAGGAAACAGTTGTGGTAAACATATATAACTGCACCAAATTTCATTTGTACCTAGTGAAGTTTAAACTAATTTGTTTAGACAGCAACCAAGACAGTTGCAGAAAGATGTTATCTCAGTAACAAGTTCTTATTAAAGAAACTGGTCCAGATCTTTAAGTTATGGGCAAGTATATGCTGACTGAGCAATACTGTCTCTGAAAAGACAAAAATCCTGTAAGCTTTTCTCTATTGGTAAACCATTCGATGTAACTATCAAAGTTTTGCAAATAAAAATTGCATAAAAAAGGCAAACCCTCCCTTCAAACAAGACAAATGTATGCCTGTGGAGCTAATAAACAGAGAAAGACTCATGTTATTAATTAGCAGAATGATACCAATGTTACACATTAAGATCCAGCTAGTGCAAATCTACTATGCATCTTGGCAGCATTTTTTAGGACAGTAGTAATTTAGAAGCCAAAAAGGATATTGTAGTGAGGAAATTAAGTCATATTGTATCTCCAGGGACTCACTGCCATCACCACAGAAGTGAGAATTGTGCATTTATAACACTCCGACATTCTTGGTGTAGATCATAAAACTAATTGTGAACAACACAGAAATAAAGACAATGAAACTCATTGCTTTCATCTAAGTAGACAAAAATAGCATCTTTAGGCTATAAAACATACTTAATCTTCACAAACCAACAGACCTGAAGAAGAAAATAGGAGCAACAAAAAAACCCCAAAGCCACTGATAAGCAAACTACGGTATTACTCATGTGTCTTTGCAATTTCTGCCTTTCATCATTCATTGAAATAAATAATCTTCTTGATAAATTTTGGAAGATCAGGGACTGAGGAGAAAGGGGAGCAGAAAAATATGGAGATCGCTAGTGGTTAAAATACATTTTAATTTTCACTCTTTATAGACCACCATAACACCATTTGTAACAACCAGTCAACCATTTCTGGCACAGATAAATATGTACACATATATAATGGAATGTGAATTGGCTGAATTGTCTTTCGTAAGAAATTATGCAGATTCAAACTAAAGCCTACATTATCTTCAGAGTTAAAAAAGGACATCATAAAGATGTTCCTTCCTTGTCTTATTCTAAGTTAAAGAGTCGGTATGGTGTTCTAAAATACACTATTTCCTTAGAACTGTCTTTAAAGTTTATAATTCTTTAACATGCACACTAACAGCACATTAATGTACTGCTTTTAAACAGTGCAGTATAGTATAAAACTTAATTTTAGGCAAAACAGAGCTCTTACAGGTTATCACCATGATAAAATACAGTTAAATTAATCAGAATTGAAAGAAGATACTTTCATTTGTAATTCGGAAAGTAGAAATTCCCTTTAGAATACACATTTTTTCATAACTGCAGATCACGCTTGACCTCCCCTCTTTTGTTTAACCAAGCCTATTAATCAAATACATCCCAGAGGTGGCTAATGATCTTCCAGAATTCTAATAGAAGCAGAAAGTCAAGGACAGCATGAATTGATCCATATCACTTACCTTATTAAGTTTACAATGCTGACAATACTTCCCTAATTTTACTCAGAATTGCAGCCCATGTTGTTATTTTGAGACTATTGCTAAAGAATTAAAGCAATTTGACACAGTAACTCCCAAAGGACCAGATGACAGATTTTTTGTCTCAGTGCAATATATTCCTTAAAAATCTCTGTTGTAGGTTCTTTCCTTCAGATGCAAAGATAAGGGGCAGCTAAAGGTGCTTTTATAAGCAATCCTGAAGCATGTAAGCACCCTCCCATTGAATGACCATTGATGACTGAATATTATCTTAACGTAATTTTTAGAAATAGCATATATCAACTTTCTCACACAGTTTTATTCTCAGTTTTGCCTTCATTTATTAGATGACACCACATTCAGTTTTCAGTCTTCATATGTATAAGCAGAACTTTATGCTCATATGACCAAGGCATTAAAAAGATATGCTAAAACGTGGAGCTGAAAAAATGCTAAACAGGACACAGTAGCAAACAGCATTTCTGTCCTTTATGGGACTTACAAAATAACACAGATAGACTTCTTCAGAAAGGCAAAAATTGGAAATAATACTTCTTATGCTGTCTTTACACAGCAATCTCAGCAACAACAAAATCTGATATCCTTTGCTACAACAGTTACTTATGTGGGAAAGATGGTTTTTATGCTATGTTTTGCATATCTCTGTTTAAGAGGATTGGAATATCTTTTACTGGCCTAGATGGGGGTCACACCAAACCTACCAACTCAGTTCCCACCCACGAGAAACTGTGGTGGGATATGGCAGTCCCAGCTTAGGGCATCACTACTTAAAGAATATACACTGCTATCCCACAGCAAAAACTTGAAGGCAGCAGAGGAAACATTACCTTTCCATTTCAAGGGATGAATACCTATGATATCACAGAGATTAATCAATGAGTTTGAGATTAACTAACTGTATTGTTAGTTGCTGCACATACTGCCTTTTTACCTAAAAAAAGCATATAATTGAGGAAAAGTTAGAAAGTCTTTAAGGCAGAAGTAGGAGGTGATCTGCTATTGCAATACATACAGAATATTTTTTTATACCCCCTTTTTTACTAAACAACACATTGGTTATAAATAAAACAGGGTATTCTGATTGAGGAATCTATGTGCATATCTGCTGTTAAGAATTATATCATGTTTGGTAGAAAGAAGATGACATGAACATAGAAAAATTAAGGACTCAATTCAATAGGTGCTGAAAACACAACGGAGTGAAAGATTGATTGTTATTCACATTTTAGGTAGCAAACAGAAGAATGGGAAGGCAATAAAACAGAATCCTCTAAAATCCTGTGGCTTTTCAGAAAAGGAAGACAAACAGATGACAGGACAATTAGAGATTTACTGTATGCTTTACTGGTTTTGTGGAAAAAAAAAAAGATTAACAGAGCACATGTCATGGGTTCAGCAGCAGCAGTCATTTTTCTCCTTCTCGGTAGCTGGCTCAGCGCTGTGGTTTTGATTTTGGGCCTGGGAACAGTGCTGATAACACCAGTATTTTCAGTTACTCCTTGGTAGTGTTTTGGTCCAACCAAGGACTTTCTGAGTCTCATGTTCTGCCAGGGAGGAGGGGGAGCTGGAAGGAAGCAGAGACAGGACGCCTGACCCAAACTAGCCAAAGATATATTCCATACCACAGCACGTCATGCCCAGGAGCTAAAAACTAAGGGAAGAGACCCGGAAGGGTGGGGGTTCACTACGGGATCAGGCTTGGTATTGGTGGTGAGCGGTTGTATTCTCTTTCCTTGTATTTCTCTTATTGTTATTATCGGTGGTAGCAGCAGTGATTTGTGTTATACCTTAGTTACTGGACTGTTCTTATCTCAACCTGTGGGGGTTGCATTCTTTCGATTCTCCTCCCCATTTCCGCAGGAGCTGGGGCGAAGAAAAAGGGGGGAGTGAGTGAGCAGACTGCGTGGCTGACTGGGCTTAAACCACAACAGCACAGAAATGTACAAAGAGGAGAATACAAAAAAGGATTGAGGATAATACTGTTTAAACAAAATTACTTTGAAATGATGTCTTTACTTAAATTGAAGACATGGAAAATATTATGAAAGAAAAACTTCAAGGACACTATGACTTTACGAAAGCTTAGGAGGAGCTTTGCTCAGAGCCCCATTAACCAAAAACTTTTGATAACATGGTTAGAATCAACTTCTCAGTTCCCCATTACTCCAGGGAAGGGACTTAATGCCCTAAATACAGCACATACGCTCATTTGAGGTGAAAATGACTAAACACTTAACAGGATAGCCACAGTTCTACTCACTGCCCTCCCTCTGCTTTATTTAGAGCTGGAACTGGAGCATCAGAGGATGTTCTTATCCATATTTCAAAAGCTAAGCTAAATGTATGAAACCATTGTCTATAAAATAGTTTTATTCATGACCACCTTCTGAATGTGTTTTTCAAATAGAAATGCTCAGTTTAAAACCATTGGTTTGTTTTTTGAATCCAGGAAGACTACATGACAAGAAAGTCTGAAAATTATTGATCAAGCACACCAAAGTTACCAGAATTCTGAGTAGTGAGAGTTGGCAGACCTGAATTACTCATGAATTTACTGGACAAAAAAATAAAATGAAAATTCCTCTAACTACATCAGTTCTATAAAGACATATGAAAACGGTTATGACAGAGAAACAATTGTGAAATAATACATAAAATTTTATCAAATAATCTGACTGATTTGAAGGATCAGTGTGCTCATCTTCAAGATTAGCTATTTTATTCTCTCTTGTCTAAATGATAGAAGAATGAACACCATTATAGGATTTTTTGAGGAGCAGATTTCTTTGCCACTTGCTCCCATGCTTCTAAGAAACTACAGATTGTTTACTTTGACACGGACTTGAAAGAATGGGTCAAATCTGGTGTTCACATAAGGGCTTTGAATTCCCGAGAAATCAAGTACTTTTTAAAGAAAAATTAAGTTAAATATAACATAACAAACAAGAGGTGGAACTTGCACAGTATCCAAAACAGTAGTTCCCATAACACAAACTTATACTTTTTTATGGGAATGCCATAATCTGCATTCTACAGTGTTATAATTTCTCTTTTTCCCCATGATCCTAGAGAACGTATTCTTAGGATGTATCTATATTTCATACATAGGATACTCTTTTAGTCAGAGAATTGGTTATTTACTGAAACTTTTTGCTTTATATACTTTTTAATATACTTTTATTGTGTTGCCTTTTATTCTCTGGTTGTTTTTTTTTTTTTTCCTCCACAATGATCAGCTAATTGGAGTCACCATTCTTAGAGCTATCCAAAAAGTACTGAACATGGTCTTGGACAACTGACCCTAGCTACCCCTGCTTGAGATTGGACAAGACAACCTCCAGAGGTCCCTTCGCACCTCCACCATTCCGTGAGTCTGTGATGGCTTTGCAGAGCAACCAAGCTGCAAAGGAAGGTAAGCTCATTGAGTCTAGGAACACATCCTGTGATGAGTCAAAGCACAGTCAAGTGGGAGAGGGAGATTTTCTTTAAAAGCACGTGCCTGCTTCCGACCTAAAGAATACTGAAGTGGCACCCATTGCGTGTAAGACATAGAAACAGGACTGAGATTTGGTGAGTCAAGGCTCTTATCTTTCTGGAGCGAATTTCTGATGCGTATGGCATTTTGTATTACCCTGTGAACTGCCAAATCCTCCACTTGCACTGAATAGAGAGCTTTGTAGCCTAAATGTAGGACAAAATTTAGAGAACCAGGGCAGATAAAACTGAATGCTGTGATATGAAAATATAATACTGAATAAAAGCTGGAGTTCACTACTGTTCATAACTATGCTAACCATGCTTATAACAGGGCTAGGATGCTCTCACACTGTAAATAACACCAAGATGACTAGCTAATGAGCAAAACAGTTCAAAATGGAGAGAAAAACATTTTATGTTCTTAGAGAAAATGGCTTATCTATTAAATTACATATAGGCTAATCCACCGACAGAGCCAACCTCCATGGAAGCAATGCTAATCTGCCCTAAAATGTTCTAAGTGCACCTGATTGAAAATAATTTTCTTTTCCCTCCACCTTTATGAAAGCAAGTTACTCTTCTTACAATGGGAAAGCTTTATCAAAGCCACTATAAAATATCCTCCACAAAACCAGAATGTAGAGGGCATTCATCAGTCTCCATAAAAGGCTTTTTCTACAATCAATACACCTCATCATAGACTATTTTATCTCTGGCTGTCACACACATCATACTTGGCTTGGTGAGCTGTATTTATCTCACATGAAATCAACTGGTCTGGATAGTCATAGGCAATGATGCTGCTGAGCTTGGGTACCTTAACTGTTAAACTGACAGACACAGATTTTGCAAAAAGCAGTGAGGGCTCAATAAGGCACCACTTGTTTGCGCTGTGTAATGGCACATGGGCATCTAAATTAGTAGGGTTGCTGAAGCAGTGAGTACTCTGGTCTGGTCTGTAAAGTTTGTGTCAGCATTTAAGCTAAATCAGCATCACTGAGCTTGAAGTAAAATCCTACCTACTAAAGGTTTTATTAGGCTTAAAGACCTTACGTGACACTGAGTGCTTTGACTAGAAAATTCCATCTGTATCTATCTTTGTTGTCAGCGAAATAAATAAAAATCACTCCTGCGGCAAACTCAGAGCTGACCAAATTAATGTACATAAATAATCAAATCACTAAACATTACGATGATTATTACTATCTTAGTGCCATGCAACCTGCTAAGTGTAAACTTGCAAACTAAATAAAATTATCCATTAAAAATATTTTCCATAATTTAAAAGATTGACATCCATTTCCTCCAACATGATAATACAGTTCTCGCTCTATTACTCGAAGCACAAATAAATCATATTTAATGATACTAAAGAAATATGGGGCTATTGGTGATTCCTGAAACATTGCTCCAGGGAACACTGAAATACAGCATGATTTATGATTTAAATTAATCCAAGTGTAGTGATAACAAGTTTTTTAATATGTGAGAAAATCATATCAGAAGCTATGCTATGGTGATTTGATACAATGCAGTTTTTAGAATTGAATGAAAAGTAATCAAGCTACAATAAAGATAATTGAATGGAAATGTGCATAGAACTAAAGTAGTGCCACCCCCAATTAATGCCCCTGGAGCAGTCTATTAGTTTTGCAACGGGGATCCAGGAAGATGCAAATGAAGAGGGCACTGGGGACTTTAATTACAAGTGGGAATATTTATTTGACTAATATTTTCATTTATGTTGCTGAACAACAAAGTTCCATTAGCAATTCAATCTGGAACTTTTATCAAAGCCTGTAAGAAAAACCTTAAGGAAATTATGGCATGTGTCATCAGTAAGAGCTCATAAAATAATATAAAGCTAACACAAATAGTTTACATGTTCTCAGCATCACAGGCTGTCTTCATAAAATATTGTAACCTACCAACAACAGCCACCTCATCACTACACAGATCTGCTGTATTGCCTGCAATGGCTATCAATCTGCATGATCTCCATGAAAGCTAACTGAAGTTATCTGTGTGAATTTGTTTTTGAGCTTTCACGTTTGTATCGTCTGTATCTCTACCAATGGAAAAAAACACAACCTCTTCTACATTACTTTACTTGTGTATCCTTACATTGTAAGGTTTCTTTCTAGAGAGGCTGGGTTTGTAAAGAGTAAAAGTTGTGTGACCTGAATGCTTTAGGGCACTATTCTGTGACCTTTGCTCAGGAAGGTGGAGCAATTATTCATAACATTAATTCCATTCAAATTCACTGTAATCAGTTGCATAAGTGATAATCAAGACTACTAAGAATTTTATCATGATATCACTGGATTTCAATCAATATTTACTTGGGAAGTTATCCATAGAAAAATCTGCTGCTCCAATAGGTATAAAATGAAGTCATTGATTTTTCTTCCCAATGGGCCAAATTATATTTCCTGTTGTGATAGGGTGCCATTTGATGCTCCAAACATATAAAAGAATTCTGGACTCACAAATGTATTTAATCTTGTGAGACTGAATGGTCCTTTGTCCTCCATCGCACTTCCTCAGCAGCAGTCTTTTATGCTCTTTCCACAGATCCAAACAAAGCATTTACAAAGCAAAAGAAGAACCAAATAGGAAGCTGATCTAAGGAACTACCGTTAGAAATGAAACAACTATCAAATGTGGATGGAAGCTAAAAAAGTTTTCTCTAAATGTAGGAAAATTATTTTTTAATTTTGCTTCTTAAGTACAGGAAAAAATAAATGACCCAATGACTATTTAATTCCCAAATGCATTCTCATTCGCTTTGTCCCACAGCAAAAATCTGCTTCATGACACAACTGAAAAAGGTAGTTTTATTTTAATAGGAAAAATGTAGGGGCATAATATTTTCCTCTTCCTTCTCCAGCTTTGCTGTGGACATAAGTATGCTATTCCCGGCTCTAGGGAGAATCTCTCTTTAGTATTTGTGATTGTGAAAAGCATATGATCGTAAGCACTAACAATAAAGACTGTGCATGGTCAACACGAGAGTACTGAACATGCTCTGTCTTTCCAAGGAATCAACTATGCAGCTCACATGCAGTAAGTGTAAGCCGCACAGCT
Source organism: Myiopsitta monachus (assembly GCA_017639245.1). Taxonomy (NCBI): domain Eukaryota; kingdom Metazoa; phylum Chordata; class Aves; order Psittaciformes; family Psittacidae; genus Myiopsitta; species Myiopsitta monachus. The sequence goes on along the minus strand of CM029917.1, from coordinate 77,548,648 downwards.
CTGGCTTTACTGCTTATGCACCCAGATCTTGTGGGCAAACTGGTCACTATGGGCACACCAATACAGATGAGAGTAGTTTACAACTTTATAAAAATATGATGATGATGCCTGCCATGAAACTCTAGTAAGCAATGTCATTTTTGGAATGGAATGAGGCTTATACTTTTTTATGCTATTACTACTAGAAGGGTCACGCATTTGTCATGGGTTCAGCAGTAGCAGTCGTTTTTTCTCCTTCTTGGTAGCTGGTGCAGCGCTGTGTTTTTTGATTTTGGGCCTTGGAACTGCGCTGATAACACCAGTGTTTTCAGTTACTGCTTGGTAGTGTTTTGTCTGGCCAAGGACTTTCTGAGTCTCATGCTATGCCAGGGAGGAGGGGAGCTGGGAGGAAGCAGAGACAGGACACCTGACCCAAACTGACCAAAGAGGTTATTCCATACCACAGCACGTCATGTCTGGATTGTGAAGACAGAGAGCAGAGACCCGGAAGGGTGTGGTGGTGGTGGACTGGGGGTGAATGGCATGGTCAGTTTTTTGGTATTGGGGGGTTCGCTGCTGGGGGGTGCACTGGCTGGGCCAGGCTTGGTGAGCAGTTGCATTCTTTTTTTTCCTTGTATTTCTGCAATATTATTATTGGTGGTAGCAGTAGTGATTTGTGTTATACCTTAGTTACTAAACTGTTCTTATCTCAACCCGTGCGAGTTGAATTCTTTTGATTCTCCTCCCCATAACCCCCGGGAATGGGGGTAGAAAGAGAGGGAGGGAGGGAGGGAGTAAAACTGGGGGGGGGGGGGGGTTAGAGACTTAAACCACAACAGCATTGTATCAGATGCTTGTTCTTCTAACTGAACATGACTACACTCAACTGTACAAAAATAACACAATATAAAAAGATCCTTTCATGTAATCCACTCCTCTTGGTGTCATATTTTTCTTGCTTTTGATCACAGAGTTTAACAAGAATTTTAAATCCCAAATCCAACATTGTATGTTGTGGACAGGTTTAGCTGTAATTATGGAAGACTATTTAATTCCATTCTGAATTTGGCCTCTGATTGGAAAGGTGTCTAAGCAAGCTCCTGACCACGAAATATTTTAAATCACTACTATGGTATTGGTTTTTAGTACTGAATTATAAAGAGGGCTTTCATTAATATATACCAATAAAAAAATAAACAGCAGTCACTAGGAGCCCCTACCTGATAACTGGGAAAGGATAAGGAAAAAGAGCAATCATTTTCATCATTGCCATTAAGGAATGCAGATTTTTAAATCCATAGTTTGGAAAGGTGAAAGCACCATACAATTTCTTATCAGTTCTGTCCTTAACTTGCACATCTATCTCTGACCTAGAGCTGTAAGCTTGTTCTGGGAACTTGATAGTCACTCAGTCACAACTGTGGCACTTATTCTAACCTCTAGTCTCCCTGTAGGTTAGTGAATTGCTTGGTAATACGGTCTCAACAAGACTAATACCATCTACTTTTCACTATGTGTATCATGCCTCAATGCATTAAACACCATTTATTATTTTAGATTCCACAGAAGTTATTATTAAATCTCAAGAATATGACTGAATTTTCCTGAGATGAAATGAATCTTGTAACTCTTCATTTGCCTTTCAGAGGCCTCATTTTAGGGCATCTACTGTACATAAATAAACTTTCTGATTTTAAGAAGTCCATTTAGTATGGCTTAAAATTTAAGCATTGACATTTCCCCATTACAGAATCTTTGAGTGTGAAATTGAAAAGTAAATTTTAATATTGTTAGTCAGTGAAGTCCAACAATTTGCTAGATTGCAAAGAATCTTATTTAAAAGCATAGTCCTACAGAATAAACAGAAAACTAAATTTCCATTGCCTTTCCTTGCCTAAATGGTTGGTATAGATTTCATTAATTAAAAAGGAATACAAGTGTTTGTTAAGGAAGAAAATAACAGGCAGCAGTATTTGCTGAAACCTTGTCAGATTTCTATACTCTGAAGGATCCGTGCTGAAAGACTGTGCCACATCTTCTCCTGTACATAGGATTATTGTAAGGTTAAGAACCAGATTAAGTTCACAAGTGAAAACACATGAAATTCAATTTGAACACAAAAGCTCACTATTTTTTTACTGTGAATTTGGCCCAGCACTGAAACGGATTGACCACAGAGGTTGTGGTGCCTCCTTCATAGAGATACTCTAAACCTGATGTCATTGTTTAACCCATCAGGTAACTAAGCACCACACCTGCCCATTCACAACCCTTCCTCCAACACTAGTAGGATGGGGAAGAGAGTTGGAGGAGGCGGGAAATTTTCAGGTTGAGATAAAGACAGCTTAATAGGATAGAAAAGGAAGGGAAAATGCTACTACTACTAGAATTAGAATATGCACATTGCACAATGCAATAGCTCACCACCTGCCAACCTGTGCCCAACCAGTTCCTGAGCAGCAGCTACCAGCCAGATTTCTCCCTAGTTTATATCCTGAGCATGACATCATATGGTATGAAACATCCCTGTGGTCAGTGGGATCACCTGTCCCATCCATGTCCCCTCCCAGCTTTGTGTGCACCCAAGCCTACTTGCTGGTGGGGTGGTGTGAGAAGCTAAGTCCTTGACTTATTGTCAGCACTGCTCAGCAACGACTAAAACACCAGTGTGTTACCAACATTATTCACAGACTAAAGCCAAACCACAACACTGTACCAGCTACTAGGAAGAAGATTAGCTCTATCCCAGCTGAAACCAAGACACTGACTGGATGTGGTCCTGGGCAACTGAGTCTAGCTGACCCCACTTGAGAAGGACTGTTGGATGGATCTCAAGATCCCTTCCAACCTCAAACATTTTGTGATTCTATAATCATGTCTTGTCCGTAGTAATGGAATACATGAATGAAGGACAGACCAGTTTTGTGTTGAAAGGTTGTTCAAACAAGAGACTCTGCAGGAATCAGGTCCATCAGCATTGCAGACTCTTTGCAAATTTAGGCAAATATGTCCCCATGCTATTTCTGTACAGACTCTGTGACATGTTACTGACCTTTTGCAATCTTTTTCTGGACGGAAATGAATCTTGATATCAAAGGCTCATGAAACAATAACAGTATAGCTGTTTCTCAGTTATTTCAATGGTACACTGTCAACAGCAGTGTTTCTGAGGCTGATAAATGTGCGTTCATGCAGAATAGGGAAAAGGCCACATTTGCATTGAAATTCAATTTTTAATTGTTCTTATTCTTTATTGATGCTTGGTGAACTGGATCTATAAAGAATCATTTTTAAGCAGAATTAAATTTGACAAATAGCATAGCTGTGTAAACAATTTCAGTAATTATGGCAGCAATTATTCTCTGTTCTATCTCTTGGTAGCTTTAAAAAAGGGAGAAAAAGAGTGATGAGCTTTAGAAACCCTGTGGAGATCACAGCATCATGCAAGTTAGAGAAGCCAGATACCAAAAATCTATGCAATGTAGGTTTAGCACAGTAAGATAAACACTGTCCCTATTCCCGAGTTTCAAAGAGGAAAACTCTTCTTAGAGAAATCAATAGACTCAAATTAATTAAACACATAGGAAGAATGCCACCCACACAAAAACTTTAAAAAAGAGCATACAAAGTTGTGCAGTCGCAAAATGTTATACAGCACCTTATTATTTATACAACCACTAGAAATCATACTGGCATTATCATCTCTTCATGTTCTGTTAGAAAAACCAATCATTGCTCAGGATGATAATGAGGACACAGTGGCAGTGAGAGATTAACTCTTCAGATAAGTTTTGCTGTGTTCTGTAGAGGCCTGGTTACACAATAGGTCTTTTAATCTGAAATTATTGACATTTCCTGTGCAGGGGGACAGGAAATGCATTCGAGCTGCTCTGGTGCTAAAAACCATGGGTATACTGCATACAAGCATACAAGAGAGATCAGATTATGATAATACTCCCTTCTAGACCTAAACCTCATTAATCACCCAGTATCCAAAGTGTAATAACTCCATCCCAACAGAGGACTACTTGCCAGTTTCTTATTTCACGCTAACTACAAGTGGGACCACTGGGAATATTGCCATACACTGACTACGGAAAGTAGAGAGTCCTGAGCATATCAGTGAATTCCTTCTTGGAAAAAAAAGTTTTGAAATCAGTTAGAAAGAAGAAAAAATGGCAATCATTTGCTTTAAGAACTTAAAATACAATGCAGAATATACAGAGAAAATAAGTAGACAATAAAATGAATCTTGCAAGGAGAAAAGAAACCTGTGAATTCAGAAACAAACAAACAAAAAGCTTTACAGATTAACAGAAATAGAAAAAAGTATCTTTATGACTGTAAAAGGGTATGCTAATACCCTGGAGAATATTTTACTCATGAGAAGCTAAGCTAATTTACAAGTTTCTTGGTCCTCCAGCATTTGTTTTCCTGAAACTCAGGAATACTTAGGAAATGCAGAGAAAAGACAAGCATTTTCGTTACCTGTCCATTAAGAGGATTCAGAGAGCTGCTTGATGCAGAGAACAGTACATCTTAGCTAGCAAATTAAACTCAAAAAATTCAATTCATTCTTACACCAAAGCCAAAGCAGTTTTGCTTGCTTTATTTTTCCACTGCTTATAGTCTCACGCAAAATGCTGAAACTTATCTGGCATTGCAAAGAAAGAATGTGTATCAAGGTCTGTGGCTCTCTGTCGCTCGCTAGATAAAGGGCCATATTGGAGGACATTGTCCAAAAGGGTGTACCACATTTAAAAGCTGTGCTAAGTTGAAGCAGAGGTTACACTTTCTTTTGTGGTATCAGTCCTGACAGTTCTGCCCTTCAGTGGATCTCAAGGCACAGAAAGGAAGCAAAGAACTTGGAATTTACAACTGGGCTGGAGACTTAGGTCTAGAAACACTGGCAAGCATCAGTCACCGCCGCACAAAGCACACACAACACAAAGCTCTGCAGTTCATGGATAAGACAAAAAGGCAGCAAGAGGATAATCTGGATTATAGTGCAGCTACTGTGACTAATCAAATGACCAGCATCACCAGCAGAGGAAAGATAGGTATTTTGCTGGCATCCAGCACAGGCTGTGACTTTAGAAAAGGTTTACAGGATGACCAGCTAAAAAGTCAGAGGTGGTCTGCCTGCACAGCAGATCCTCATGTAAAGTATTTATTTATCTCCCGGCAGGGTACAATATCTATACTGCTGTCATTTTTTAAGCCTCATCCAGGCTAATAACTCACAAAGTCGCTCTCTCACTCACTCACTCACTCCCCTCTCTTTCTTCCCCCAGTCCCAGGGGGATGGGGAGGAGAAAAAAAAGAATGCAACTCCCACAGGTTAAGAACAGTTTAGTAACTAAGGTATAACACAAATCTCTACTGCTACCACCAGTAATAATACAAGAGAAATACAAGGAAAGAGAACACAACTGCTCACCAAGCCCGACCCAGCCAGTGCACCCCCTAGCAGCGAACCCCCCAGTCTACCACCACCACACCCTTCCGGGTCTCTGCTCTCTCCATTTTCACATCCTGGGCATGACGTGCTATGGTATGGAATAACCAATTTGGTCAGTTTGGGTCAGGTGTCCTGTCTCTGCTTCCTCCTGGCTTAACCTCCTCCCTGGCATAGCATGAGACTCAGAAAGTCCTTGGCCAGACAAAACACTACCAAGCAGTAACTGAAAACACTGGTGTTATCAGCGCTGCTCCCAGGCCCAAAATCAAAACCACAGCGCTGCACCAGCTACCAAGAAGGAGAAAAAACGACTGCTACTGCTGAACCCATGACAACTGCTTTGCAAACATAGAACTAACTTGCCAAGAATTATACGACTCTTAATACTTAGTGTCAGACAACTGACAACTCAATTGCCTTTGTATATGTTGGGGACTCATTTTTTCCATTTCTAAAATCCAGAGAGTGGCAGCCTTGCTCTCACTTCATGGACCAAGAGCTTCCTTCAAGAGAGGTACTTGTCATTGCCCTGGTCAATCCATCAGCAGGAGCTGCCTGTAGAACAGTTCTTACCTCTACCCTCAGCATGCAACTACATCCCTTCTGCATATACAGCTCAGAGAACAGTTTACTTTTATATGTCAATATTATTATTAATTACCTGTGTGGATTAGCAGTGAGGATGTGTTTAATTAGGGCATACAAGTATGGGCTACTGCACGACTAAAATGTAATTAATCTCTTAAAACCTTGGAGAGCTGACGTATAGGGTAGCCTAATGGTAGAAAATAAAACTTAATGAAGCAGAGTTAAGCATATGCAGATGCTAATATTATCAGAGAATAACAAACAGATTGTAATATTAAGAACATGAGAGTAATTACTACAATTTTACATTTTTAATACTGACCAGAAATGTAAGCCTAGCCCTCCTCTCATAACATAAATAACCATGTTTAGTTATGTAACTTTTATTTTGAGGGATGAAGAACTGTGCTCCTTATTCATGCCCACAATTTATTTCTTCCCATTTCATTACATTTGACCTGTTTACGATGATGCCTTCTCCCTCTCTTCCGAATCCTACAACACACGGTTTATCAGCTAATTTAAAGACATGATGAATACAGCTGTCTTTGTCTCTGACTCTTTCTGGAGTATGTTTTGTTTTATTGTGTGCTGGGGAATACCTTGTTGATGATACACCAGTTCTCAAATCCAGGTAGCATTCCTGATACATCATTTAAAAAAAAGCTTTATTTTGCAATTCCTCTGGCAAACAGATACATTCATTGTAAATTGCTGATATATGCATTCTTAAACGAGCAAAAAAATAACACAAACCAAGAGCTACAAAGCCAAAAAGACAAACAGAAGGCAAGTTCTGTTGTATTTAGGACTGTATCTGTTGAGTATTTAGGAACTCCCTAGCCTTTGGAGGTGTACACGTTGTTTATACCTAGGAATCTCACCAGAAAAGTATTAAGGAATAGTAGTAGTGAGTAACATTTCATCAAGTATAGTTTAAAAATTTGCTAGTTAAGGCTAAAACCAGTAGAGATTGTTGGTGAGAGCAATAATGTTGCATGCCTATGATTTTGCTAGATGGCTGAGTTAGAGGATTAATTAATCACAGTAAAAGATGTTGGGCTTCTATATTTAAAGATTAAGGAGATATATATATATCGACAAATATATGAGGAAAAACTGCAGGAAAGATGATGGATGCTAAATATTTGAGACTTCAGCAAGATTTTGTCAGGTGCCATAACCAGGTGACAACATTCACTTGTGTCCTTAAAAGCCATTTTTGCCATTTGGGTGGTATTCAATACCTAATGAACTTCACATAATCACTTTCAGTGTGGTAAACGGTATTCAGGAGATAATGATCCATACAAGAACATGACTACAGGCATGGAATGATTCTAGAAAGGGTCAGAAATGTCTGACTAACCCCAAACACAGAAAAATTGCAATGTCTCTCCTGAGTACATTATTTCTGCTCAAGAGAATTTATCATATGAATGGTGCTAGTTTGTATTAGTAAAATTGATACAACACTGCCTGTGCCCCAAACCAACAAGGGGTCAAGGCTCCTTGCAGAAGTGAGTTTGCCAGAGAAATTTGTGTTTGCTTTCCCATAGAAGCAACCTGAGAGCTGTACAGTTAACAAAGGAAATCTACAGAATATAAAGATGAAGAATTTTAAAATACTGAAAGAATAAAGTCTCAGTGGCAGTGTCCACCAAAGTGAAGTTATCACAGATACCTAGTAAAAGTCTGCTAAAATTGTACAGCAAAATCCAGGGGTTCTGCATCTAAGAGAGTAATATGCACTATATGACTATATACGTATACCATATTGATTGTACTCACATGGAATAGTTGGTTTGATTTTAGTCCACCAGCACAGAAAACGTCTACAGTAAAACATGCCTTATGCAGGACAAGTCCATGTTAAATAATATCTACAGCAAACTGTTAATACTATAACCAAACGTTTTCTAATAAACATTCCCTAGAAAATACAGACACTTGGGGTTTTTTTTCCCCCTTTGTCCTGGGTTCAGCAGTAACAGTCATTTTTTTTTCTCCTTCTTGGTAGCTGGTGCAGTGCTGTGTTTTTGACTTTCGACCTGGGAACAGTGCTGATAACACCAGTTATACATGACTGTTACATGAGAGTTACATGGCTGTTACTGCTGAACGCAGGACGCCCTTTTACAAATACAACTTCAGAGATTGATTCCAGAAGAAAAGATGCTGCTAAGCAAGACTCACAACTGGACTGCTTGTTCAAGAGGGAAAAAAGGAAAAGGAGCTAAGAACATCTGCCTGTTATCACAGGAAAAGTGGAAACTGCGTAGACATATAATCATTTCTGTCATTGCCTGATCAATAGCAATCAAGACGTGAGAGTTTCTACAGCTTCTTGAAACTCATGGTCTATGTCTTTAACAGGAAACAGCACTCGCTTTGACATGAAGATATAAATGCACAAGGTTTCCCACACACAGACATGCTCCAGGGAGAGGAATATTTAATTTCAAAATTAAAAAATGTGATGCAGGGCACTAAATCAGTGTTTTGCCTGAGAAAGTCTCAGACAACGTGCAAGTCCACCAGCTTGAGAAAGCTTCATCTCAGGAGGTGACAGACAGCGCTGAGGAATTTCTCACCTCTTGAAAACAGTTTTCAAGACACTAAAGCAAGCCACTTTCAGTGACTTCAGTGGCCCTGAAAATTAGTTCATATATTAGTTATAGCTAGCTGAAATGTACTGTATTAATGTTATGGATATTATAATATGCTATTGATACAGAGAAGCCTCAGTATGAGAATTTCTTTGAAATCCTTCTGAAACTGTTACTTCATACAGGGTCCACCAACTAGAAGCAGGACTCTGAATTAAATTTGGCTGCTACTCAATTCTTAGCTTCTGATTGGTACCTGAACATCACAGGGGACACCCCTAACTCTTCTTCAAGACACTGGAATGACCAGAGGCCACATACATGATGAACATAGCTAGCATAAAGCCAACAGAATTAACATGGTCTGATAAGGGCAGACTGAGTATTGAGCTTGATCATTGGCACTGTGCTATAACAAAATATTGGATAGCTAGCAGTGAATCTCTAGTGAGTCACATTTGCCCTCCAGTGGTCAACTAGGCCTGCTTCAATTAGTAAGATCACGGTGCAAGGCTACAACAGGTCCCCTTTTAACCACCTACATAATGGCAGTTGAGGCCACTGAAAATTTTTCTCAGCGCATTCTCTGAAACGGCTCCTTTATTATGGCAATGAGAGCTAGAAAATTTGGTCATTTTCCAGATGCCAGTGTCCTCACAGAGAAATGGAATGAAAATAACTATTTTAATACTTTGCATCTGGCCCAAATCCACACAGCATTTCAGAGTACAATGGAATCTCCGAAAGGGGTTTGAGCACCAGGCACTAATCTGAAAGTCTGATCCTTGTACGAGTCTCACAGTAGCTGCCAGAACTACTTCAATGCTCCTAACTTCAACATGCAAAAAATAATTTTCTGTCATGGGGGTGGGTCCTAGGCCATTTCTTCACAAATAAAAAGGCTTCAGGGAACTAGAAGCAGGCTGGAGACACAGCTTGGACAGTCACCCCCTGCTCATACTTCCATACCAGATACTCTTCATCTTTGAAACTACCCTGCTGGAGTGAGTCTGATGCTGTCACATTTCCCCCTGGTTTTCCCATCAACTAGTATTTCTGATGGCGTTCTACCTCCATAAAAACATCTTTGGCTGCCTGTAATGAAATGAAACAGAGTACAACTTTCGAGTAGGCATGGCATTTCAGAGGTTCTTGCACATCTAAACTTTAGATAATCTTATGTTCTGTGATTCTTGGTACTTTTGGATAACTTAGCAATATAGCTTCCTGGGGAACTATAATAAAGCACACTCATACAGGTCTGATGTGAAAAACTGAGAAAATAATTACTATACTCTGGGACATTTGTTCCATTGAGAAATTCCTACTGTGCCACTTCTGGATTTACTACTTTTGAACACTTTTTTTCTCTTAATTTTTATGTATATCATTAGATTTGCAATTTTGGCATTTAACTTGTAAGCTCACTTAGTGGTTATTGACAACATCTTAAATACTATAGCTGCAGTGGTGCTGCATCATGATCATGTCTACCTTATAAGCATCACAAGGCATATTTCTTCCCCTCTCTCACAAACACTGACATTTCAAGTCAAAGTTCCTCAAAATATTACCTTGTTACTTCTGATTCAGCATTTCCTGTGGTTACTGGCAGTGGCTGACCTTGAAGGAAGCATGCATTGCGCTCTGTTATATCTCATAGATTAGACTCTGCCTGGTTAGCTATCCTCAGCACTTTTTTTCCCTTCAGCTTATTCCTAGCTACTTAAGTGTCTCTAAAAATACAGGCAAAGGCCAGCTTCAAATACAGCTTGAAGATTATTGGCACAACAGAGAATCACTGCTGGTATTAGACCCTTCCAAGTCTCAATAACAGCAATTCCCTTCATTAAGCAGTGTTGTCTTTGAAAGGTGTAAGTAGAAAAACAAACAAAATTTCACAAGAAATTCAGACTTCACAATCAGCCATGCAAATGCCTAAATGATTTTGCAGAGTCAGAATACTGAGGACCAGCCTGACTTCCAGATGGTTACTCCACATCTGCGCTGTAAACTTGGGGGGAGAGAGTGTGAGAGAGAAGGGAACAGAAATTTTTGTTTGCTTCATTTCAAGAAAACATTATGAGTTGCTCTACAACATGAGGAAGGTCCACACATTTTTGCACTGGGAATTATGCAACGATATTCCCCATCATAGAAAAATCACTGGCAACAAGAATACAACATTTTATTTGCACTACTTATTGAAGAAATTAAGAAACCAAAATTTATCAGTATTACCATGTTTGTCTGATTCTATTGTAATTCTTAGCATTTTTAAGCTAGGCAAATCTGAAAGGGAAAAAAAGGTTTTTTGCTTTCCTTCTTGTACTCAGGGTTCAGTTCTTTTTAATAAATAATTTTGGTAATCTTCATAACTGTCAGGAAAAAAGCTCCCCGATATTTCTGTATTAAAAAAAATCATGCAAGGTCTCTGCTTTTCCAGGTAAAAGAGTGTGCTCATCTCAAAAAACTAATAGCTTGCAAAATATAAAATAATAAGTGTTTGAGTATTAAGACGACATTTCAAATTAACATGCATAATAAATGAAAGTAATTTATCTTACTCATTTTGCATCCATTGAAAAATCATATGCACTGTAAAGGCCAGATCCACCACCTGAGAAGTACTTAGCATCCTTTTTACTGGAAGCTTTAATTTCAGAAGATTCAGTCTATGGCTCTGGGAAACTCACACTCTGTATGTCATGAATTTTGGGGTAGGATTTAAAGGACAGAATACTAATTTCAAAACCAAAGTTAATTAATAACATTAAGACTTGACATTGGGGCTACCATTAAACATTATCTACCCAAGTACAGCTGTGACTTGCAGCATTTCTGCTTACCTAGTGCATTGAAAATCATAAAAAGAACAAAAAACTGAAATACAAACCAGTGAAAAAAGTTGTTGAATGGATTTGACTTAACTATTAATTGCATACTAAGACTGTAATGTTTCTTAATGAGATAGATTAGTTTATGAGGTAAGTAGCCTTGTAAACACTTTTAAAGCACCTGTGTAATGTATTTCAGTTGTGAGCCAAAGAGTATTTCAATACGTTAAAAAGTAACTAATAGTAATCTGTAAAACTCAAAAAAGTTTCTAGAAGGTGAGACGACCTTTGACCTTATCCCTAATTAATCAGCATGGAATACTCAGAAGAAGTGCAAATGCTTTTACACATATAGGACATTAATTTACACTAATTACTATGGACTGCAGGATACTTCAGAGTCACCTCTGTAGCTTCACTTCCTTTCACCAATGAATATATTAATATTTTAAAGTACTTTGTTTTTATCAAGGTACCTTTTATATGAAACAGAGAGCAATATATCAAAACACTGAGAGATTCTGCCTATTAAAACGAAGTGAAAATAAGTGGTTGTCATGGGTTCAGCAGTAGCAGTCGTTTTTTCTCCTTCTTGGTAGCTGGTGCAGCGCTGTGGTTTTGATTTTGGGCCTGGGAGCAGCGCTGATAACAACAGTGTTTTCAGTTACTGCTTGGTAATGTTTTGGTCTGGCCAAGGACTTTCTGAGTCTCATGATATGCCAGGGAGAAGGGGGAGCTGGGAGGAAGCAGAGACAGGACACCTGACCCAAACTGACCAAAGAGATTATTCCATACCATAGCACGTCATACTCAGGATGCGAAAGCAGAGAGCAGAGACCCGGAAGGGTGTGGTGGTGGTCTGGGGGTGCACGGCATGGTCAGGTTTTTGGTATTGGGTGTTCGCTGCTGGGGGGTGCACTGGCTGGGTCAGGCTTGGTGAGCAGTTGTATTCTTTTTTTCCTTGTATTTCTCTTGTATTATTACTGGTGGTAGCAGTAGTGATTTGTGTTATAGTTACTAAACTGTTCTTATCTCAACCTGTGGGAGTTGCATTCTTTTTTTTCTCCTCCCCATCCCCCCGGGACTGGGGGAGGAAAGAGGTGAGTGAGTGAGTGAGTGAGAAAACTGCGTGGGGGGGGGTTAGAGGCTTAAACCACGACAGTGGTAAAGAAAATAATTGAACTGAAAGTAAAGATGATCTAAATTAAATCTGCTGCAGCTAAGTTACACAGTATAAGGTATTATAAAATTAGTTTTCAGAATCTGTCTTGCAATGCAACCATTAAATGTTTAAACTGATCTCTGAAAGGCCCTTATGGATTATTAGCATTTGATTCACAGTCATAGATGTACAGGTATGACTATATGCAATCTGATAATCTTCCTGACATATCTACCAGTCAATAAACACCAATTAAAATCCTGGAAACCTGTAGTTCTTTGTTTCCTCCAACAATGCAGATGACAAATGAAAAAAAAAAAAAAAAAGAGAAAACATTGAAATAATTATGACAAAAATTCCTTAATCTTATTTTTCTTGTATGTGCATTACAGAAGTAATTTAGTGTCCATTTTAGAAAAAGCAATAAAAAGGTTTACTTCAAATCTGCTTTCAAAAGTTTTGTTCATTAAAGGTTTTTTGATACATGACATCCTCTCTTCATAGCAATAGATGCCTCTGAAACGATCAGTGGCATATTTTCATTTGTGAAATACATTTGTAATTAAGATGGTAAATAATACCAGTTTGATTACATTTCGTGAGAGAAGGTCTGAGATCTGGGTATTAGCCTGTTTGAAAAATTTTTTCATTTACAGCACAAAAATTACAACGCTTTCTTAGATTAAATACCAAACATCATATTCCCAACATTTAGAACTGTGTGCATTTTTGAGAATTTGGTAGTAATAACCAAAACTATAGATAGTGTTATGGGTTCGGGTTCCCCCCCCCCCCCTTCCCCCCCCGCAGAGTCTCATGTTACGCCGGGAAAGAGAGAAAAGCTGGGGGAGGGGAGACAGGGCGCCTGACCCGGGCTGACCAATGAGGTTATTCCATACCACAGCACGTCATGCCCAGGAGGTAGGAGGGTAGGGCTCTCACTGGCTCTCTGCTCTGTCGGGCGGCGAAACGGTTGTATCCTCTCCCTTTGTATTTACTTTGTCATTATTATTGTTATTGGTGGTGGCAGTAGTGATTTGTATTGTATCTCAGTTAAAGGGCTGTTCTTATCTCAACCCATGGGAGTTACATTTTCTTCGGTTCTTCTCCCCATTTCCCCCCATCGGACTGGGGGGGGGGAGGGGAGGAAGGAGGGAGAAGTGAAATTTACGGCTTAAACCAAGACAGATAGTAACTCACATTGATGAAACATTCCCCATCTATGGTGATAACTGAGTGACTGCAGAGAACAGATCTGAAATCCAGCAAGGGGAAGCAATTACCCTTTACATAGCCAGCTTCCATTTGAAGTATTACGAGAACCTTTGAAATATTTGCCAATTAGCAATTTCTAATGGTTATCTTCTGATGAAGAGGAGATGCCAGAATAATTTTAAACTTGTGGGTTTATAGCCTTTGATTTAATTGGAAGTGCTAGACATCAAAAGCAGTGTGGAAGAGAAAAGAGATCTTTTCCTTATCCTCACAGTATGTAAGGAATTCAAGCAAGGCACATACTGCCAGTGCAGCCTATGGGATGCAGTTAAAGGAAAGAAGTCATGTAGGTCTGCCTTTTGTTCACGTTGCCATATATTCACTAAAGCCAAAAAAACAGGGGTATATGGGAGAGGAAATCTCAAGTAATGTTCTTCTGTTATTTCTTCTAGTGGAGCCAAATCAATTCTTAGATCCAAAATATTAATATGGAAAATTGGGGATTACAGCTTGATTTGTCAATTTTAGGAGCGGTTTCAAAAGTGGAGAGCATTCTTCAGAAGGCAAATTTAAATATGAGTGTTCCCACCAAAAAGTAAAAGAATTGTTCCAGGGTTGAATTCCTGATTGCACTAATTGTCAGCAACACGAAGGAAGCAGAATGGGGAGAGCAGGCTTTGCTGTTGGTATAGGGATAAGTAAACTAGCATTTTTTTTCTTTCCTTCATTAAATTGCATGTAGTTAATTTTGAATTTTTTATCTTAATATTATTTGTGTTAAGATAGGTTTCACGGATAGGGAATGACATCAGGGCATTCCATCACAGTGGAAATTTGTAAATCCTTGATACTATAGTGCTTTGCGCTAAGCAAAACACTAGTACCTATTTTTGTGGAATACTCAGAAAACATCAAGCTGTTAACTCCACTTAATATGCTTAGCTGGGAATTATAGAGTCTGTGAAGACACATCTTCAAGAGCCTGTGTTAGCCAGGAAAACTTAATATATGGCAGGATTAAAGACACACAAAGATACCTGCTAAAAACTGCTTTAGCTGAATTTAGAAAATGGAAATTACTCTGATCAACTTTATCAACTTTACCAAAGGGATCATTATTGGTGGGAAAGCAGCAAGGTACAAATAGAATATCAGAATAGTTCTATTTGGTGCTGTTAGCAATGGCCAGAACTAGACAATAATGATGCAGCTATTTTCTTTGTTTCATACTGGAATTGCAGAAAAGATTTAATAACATCCTTTAAGAGAATAGCTTTTCTCTTTCATCACACCAAGCAGTCTGGGCATCAGGAATTATACATAACTGTTGTATATATTATATTGGTCCAATCTTGCATGTAAGCTGAAGGGGAATTTACTGAAACAGAACCACAGCTAGAGTTAATCCATATGTCTATACTGAATTAAACAGAATGACACTTATTGATGTAAAGTGAGAATTTAATCTAAGATTTAATGTAGGTAAGGATATCAGTACACAACAGAGAATACTGTCTTGCTACGTCTTGTATGTCAGTATTTCAGCTCACCCTAGAAGATGAAGTAATTTTGCTCAAACAATTCTGCAAGATTCAGAATGAGCTCAAAGTTGACAGCTGATAAAATAATTTTAACCTAAAAATATTCAACAAAAAATGATGGTATGTAGGTGCACAGGTTACTAAATACATATATTAGTTTGGTTTAAGGTCTGAAGAACTCTTCAGGATAAATTAGTTGTGCAAATACTGAAGGAGTGCTAAGAGGCAATCCTGTAAAGAAAAAGACTTCTTTTATGTGACAGCTGAAGCATAACAGACATCAAAAGAATGCACGGGTTTTAAAAAGGAACAATCTCTAGACACAGTAGGGAACTAGGAACAAGGAAAGACACAGTTTTCTACAGTTAACTGAAAGAAAGTCTGTTCAGCTAGAAATTAGAGTAGCAAGACTATTAGGAATGGCTAAAAAACACAGGGAATGTGTTTAAATATATTTTTTCCTCTTAAAAGGCCTCGTCTATTGTTGACATAAACACTGTTATTTCATAAGCCTCCTCTGATTGTGACATATGCTAGTGCCCACAGCAAAGAATCACGTGCATTAAAGATGGTCAGACCTGCTGAACATAAATGGTTGCTACATCACAGTACTATACTTAGTTGAAAATATTACATGAGAAATGAAAATTCATGTCTTTAGACCTCTACAGAAGCATTCAGAGACATGCATAAGAAAACAAAAGCACAGCTAACCCTGTACCTGGAAAGTCTTACATTGCAATAAATAAAATCTTATTATAAGAAACCCTAAAACCTAGTACTGGTGAGCATTTTCAAAAACTCACAAATAGCTGTAGATATTTGAGGTGGAAGTGTAATTTTCAATGTTTTCCATATAAATTTTTTAATGAATAAACATTTACCTTTTTGATTTCATACAGCACAATTTGTAACTCCCTACTCTTACTTATCTTTCAAAATTTACACCTAAAGCTAAAAAAGTCAGTGAAGATGGTAAAAGAGAAAAAAGGAGCAGCTCAGCTCTAAGTTTTTCAACTGTCTTGAGAGATGTACGTTATCTGGTGATTGTCTCAACTACACAGAGAACTTGGTAATACTTCCTCATTGAATGGTTGCCTAAATAAAGAAGTAATGCAGTGTTTTGCTCCAAACACAAGTAATGAAAGCCAGAAGGGAGCATAAATTTAGAATTTCAAGTGGGTTTCTCTCAGTTCATTTTCAGATAGCCCACAGCGATTGCTTTAAGCCTGGCACAACCACTTCTACCAAGCCCTGTAGCTCTCTGCTGGTGTGAAGAATGAATTAGCCAAGGATGATTTTCATAGTGTTGTCATGAAAAATATAGATCACTGACTGAAATGACAGACTTTTTAAAAACTTATCAAGATTCTGCAGCTGTTCAATCCTACACAGGACTGACAACTTTGAGTGTCACTATTGACACATCTGAATACTGTCCAGTTTAGCTTGTGCTACAAACTGGAACATTCACTCTCATGCATAGTCCTCAGGGCTAACGATACACATTTTTGTTATACTCTAGCTTTCTTTTTATCAGAGCAAGCATTCAGAGATTTGTACCCTTTTCCTTTCTGAAGTACTGCAGAAAAACACTTTTAAAAGCAACTAATTAGCTCTGTGAAAGCATCAGCTTTGCTGCTGCCCAGTATTTCTATGATGGGTTTGCTCCTCTGTGTTAAAAAGAATATGCTCAACTCTACCATCTTGTTTGATGGGGAGCATCTATGTGCAGTGCACAGAGAAGAAAGAATCCTTGTCTTTATAGGGCCAGAGGATTTGTAAGACCTTGAGGTTCATCAATCTTGTTCACGCTGAGTGTCATATTTGTAGGGCTATATCATAGCTAGACTACTGGAGATGTTACTTAAGTGGTTAGTACATACTTGGTTTATTTTTTACATTATTTATGATTACAGTGTTCTTTTCTATTATCTCTTCTATTTAGTAGTAAGTAAATATCGGGAGACTATTATTAAAATAAAAATAAGTAAACACTGGATTATTAAAATAAAAACTTTAAAATGATGTGACCCTCCACTATGTAGCTGGAAGAGTCTCATTTTTAGTATGAGACCTATTCTAACTTTAACTCTATAAAAATGTGACTTTGTAAGGTTAAAAAAAAGGCACTTCTAAACATAATATTTAATAAAATGATTGGAACATTACTAATTTTTACTCTTCTAATCTGCAAATTTATGAGACATATATCAAGGCTTTTCTTAGCAACACATGAGAAAAGAGTCACTAGAGAAGATCTGAAAGTAGCAGGAACAATAATGCTTGCACTAAAAATTCCTTTGCCTTTCAAAAGGGAGATCAAAGGAAAATATTAATTAAAATGCAAAAGTTTTTTTCCTATTCTAAGTAGCACTATAGAGGGCTTCAGCTAGGTATTTTCATTTAAGTTTAAGGTGGCTCGTGCGCACAAGAATTCCATACATTTATTCTGAACTAACTTAATTGTCTTTTTTTTCTTTTTTCCTGGGATATTAGAGAATGTGTGCTGATGACTAATGGCTTTGTAATTAAAATGAAAAGTAGTGGAATAAAACCTTTTCTTATTTTACATTTGTAAATGAGTAAATATATGTGAACTGTCATGGAAAACTAATGCTCATGAAACTTGATTCTTTGCTCAATGTACTATCATGACTGTACAAGTAAATCAAAGTACAAGGAATTAAAACATTTCAACCACGCTCCTGGCTATTTTACAAAATCTCTCTGCTGGTAATTCGCCAAATTCTGTGTTTTACAGGTTACAACTTTCTTCTAAAAGGTACACATCATACTAACCCATAGTGGGCCTAATACATTGCAAAGAAAAAGTAGTCAGTACATACCAAATGTGCTTGCTATTTATTTTATCAGGGGAAATCGTAGCATTATTCACTAACAATGCTTCTCAACAATTCCTTGTCACATGACTGTTCTCAGTATGTCAGCCTTACAAAAATTTAATAATCAGTACTGAAATTTTCCATGTCATGGACTTAATGAAGATTTATTTTCAGTTTCTTAGCGTTAGAGCAACTTCATAAAATGGTTTAATAGGTTATGAATAACTGGAAAGAATATGTTATTCCTTTGAGAAAAACAATTCTCAGCATTGAAAGCCTCTGATTACAACAAATAATTGAAATTTCTTTTGGGTGAGGCTTGTGTCAGAGGTTGGTTTCTGTCATTCCTATGGCAGACTTTTCAACATAGCTTCTGTATGTTCCCTAGAGATGGAGATTTTTCTTAGGAGCTAAATCCTTTGTAGCTTCCCTTCATTCATTTTACTCTATATTCCTTGCAATTGCAGCTTTAGTGACTATTCACAAAACCCCTTCTCAAGATAAGCATTATACAAATCCAGTCAGTAGCTGAGATACATTGTGCCATTATATAGTTGATAAAACAAAGAATAATATTTGGATTAACCTGAATAGAAGGTCACATTCAAGCTACTAGGACTCAGCTGGATAAGGGAGGTTTCCGGGTGCCAGACAGAAGATGCAGCACTTGCCTGACATACATATATATACCACACTTGGAGTATTGTATGCAGTTCTGGTGTCCTCAACATCAAAAGGACACGGAACTGTAGGAACAAGTCCAGAGGAGGGCCACGAGGGTCATCAGGGGACTGGAGCACCTCCTGCATGAAGATAGGCTGAGAAACTTGGAGCTGTTGAGCATGGAGAAGAGAAGGATGCGTGGAGACCACATAGCAACCTTCCAGTATCTGAATGGGGCCTATAGGCATGCTGGGGAGGGACTCTTCATGAGGGACTGTACTGATAGGACAATGGGTAATGGGTTCAAACTTGAACAGGGGAAGTTTAGATTGGATATGAGGAAGAATTTCTGTACTGTGAGGGTGGTGAGGCACTGGAATGCGTTGCCCAGGAAAGTTGTGAGTTCTCCATTGCTGGCGGTGTTCAAGGCCAGGTTGGACAAAGCCTTGGGTGACATGGTTTAGTGTGAGGTGTCACTGCCCATGTCAGGGGGGTTGGAACTAGATGATCTTAAGGTCCTTTCCAACCCTAACTGTTCTATGATTCTATAATCTGTGCTCTCCGTGCCTTTCTTCACAGGCCATCAGTTCAAAATGAAGCTAGCAACAGCTATATACATACGCCTAAAGATTTGTTGTCCCTTGACACATAAAAATGCTCCCTATATGCACACACTTATTTGACAAAAAAAATGCGAATCAGAGAATAAACTTACAGTAAAGAAAACACTTCCACTGAAAACCTGTATCTACCTTTACTTCAGGTACCAGCAGCACAAAAATTAATGTTATATTTAAAGGTTTTTTTCTTATTTTAAACATTCCTTTATAAAATAATATCACTTACATAAAAACTCTTCTAAGGAAATACTTTCTACTTTTGCACACGCATGTAATAGTGCAGGACGGTCGTGGTTTAAGCCTTTCACCCACGCAGTTTTCTCGCTCACTCACTTTACCCTCTGTCATGGGTTCAGCAGCAGCAGTCGTTTTTTCTCCTTCTTGGTAGCTGGTGCAGCGCTGTGGTTTTGCTTTTGGGCCTGGGAACAGCGCTGATAACAGCAGTGTTTTCAGTTACTGCTTAGTAATGTTTTGGTCTAACCAAGGACTTTCTGAGTCTCATGCTATGCCAGGGAGGAGGGGGAGCCAGGAGGAAGCAGAGACAGGGCACCTGACACAAACTGACCAAAGAGGTTATTCTAAACCACAGGACGTCATGTCCAGGATGTGAAAACGGAGAGCAGAGACCAGGGAAGGGTGTGGTAGTGGACTGGGGGTGCACGACATGGTCAGGTTTTTGGTACTGGGGGTTTCACTGCTGGCGGGTGCACTGGCTGGGTTGGGCTTGGTGAGCAGTTGTATTCTTTTTCCTTGTATTTCTCTTGTATTATTACTGGTGGTAGCAGTAGTGATTTGTGCTATACTTTAGTTACTAAACTGTTCTTATCTCAACCTGTGGGAGTTGCATTCTTTTTTTTCTCCTCCCCATCCCCCCGGGACAGGGGGAAGAAAAAGAGGTGAGTGAGTGAGTGAGTAAAACTTCGTGAGTTTTAGAGGCTTAAACCATGACACCCTCTTTCTTCCCCCGCTCCTAGATGGATTGGAAGGAGAATCAAAATAATGCAACTTCCACAGGTTGAGGTCTCTGCCCTCCAGGTTTACATCCTGGGCATGATGCGCTGTGGCATGGAATGCCTCTTTAGTCAGTTTGGATCAGGTGGCCTGCTTCTGCTTCCCCCCAGCTTCCCCTCCTCCCTGGCATAGCATGAGACTCAGAAAGTCCTTGGCCAGACCAAAACATTACCACGCAGCAACTGAAAACACTGGTGTTATCAGAGCAGTTCCCAGGTCCAAAATCAAAAACACAGTGCTGCACCAGCTACCAAGAAGGAGAAAAATGACTGCTACTGCTGAACCCATGACAAGAACTACACCTAAGAATAATCAATCCAAATTGTTCATAATCACTGCAATTTTTTTCAGGTATCAACATAATTGAGAGCATATTAGGCTCATTCATAAGTAAGGGTGAAAAGCTAGAAAAGGTCAGTTACTAGAATTTTGCCAAAACCAACTATAATTTCATGTAAATATTTGCACAGCTATGATGGAAAAAATAAACAACGCACCAGTCATCCTCTTATTAATCCCCTTATCATCATCACATCATTTTTGCGGCAACACAGAGGGACAGATGGGGAAACATATGACAAGAATTATCAGATCCATATCTTGCTGGTAGAAGCCACCTATTTAAGTCATCATTCAAAAAATGCTTTTATTTTGTACTTTTATGAAAGTCAGCGGTTGCATTATTAACCACGTTTTTCTTTTTTTTTTTTTTTTGAAAAAATATATAAATGGGAACTATGCACATATCTGTATGAAAATAACTCTTTAGCTCTGATTCCTGACTATTTGACTACAAACCACCAAAATAATGGTGGTTCCATATACTCCTCTCATATTTTAATTCTATATATTCTGTACCCCTTGGGGTGCAGAAGATACTATTTAAATTCCTAAGACTTTTATAACATGAGTGAGACTTAAACATTTCAAATGAACTCGTATGTGTAGTGATACTGAGTGGTATTAGTGAAATTAAAAACCTTAAACTAGGATTTTTTATATTACACTGAATGTGAATTTGCATAATTCATGTTCAGATACTCAGCTGCAATTTGCACTTTGAAAAAATAAACTGTAAATTAATCATATCATTTTAGAACCAACTGAAATGCAAAACTGCAATTTACAGAATAAAAGTGAATATTTCAGCAGTACAAAAATACATGAATTGACAACCTCAATAAAATTAATTTTTACAAGATTTAGACAAAAAAACTTTTATGAACCGAATTGAGCTGTTCATCAGTTACTAAAGCTCAGTAACACTTTCTTTAAAATGACTTAAACTCTTGGTGAAGTATGACTGCCACAAAGAATGTAGCATGATTCAAAGGTAATAAATGTAACATTAATTTTGAGGTTACATTAAAACTATCTATTTAAAAACTTTTCCTTACATTGACTTCACAAGACACTAGATTCTGAAATTACAAGAGAAAATTAAGCTAGATGGCATGTATTTGGACCTATATAATGAAATGCTTTCCTATTCTAGCCCTTGTTTAGATTGTGCCCACAGGACACTTGCAAGAGAAGAAATTTTCTTTGGAACACAAATACATCAGTCAATAGCTGAAGCACTAGCATGGTAAATCAGTTTAAAATGACTCTCTTCTACATCCCATTGCAAAGTCCACTATTCTCAAAAGAAATATCATCATGGAAGAAGTAAATGTTTTTTGCGGAGTAAAAGGCTATATTAAAGCCTTTCTGTTCAAAGAAATTTTAATGGTTCATCTCCCCATGAAACTCCAAGAAGCTGCTTTCTACAAGAATAAGGTCTAACCCATGCCCTTATCTTGGCATAAAACATGAGTTTATATTTATCAAAATATAAGGCATTGCTCTGAGACAGACCTTCTTAGACACCACCCCCCCCCCCCCCCCAAACAGAGTGGAAGGCAATATATAATCCACACCATGTAAAAAAAAGAAACCAACCAGAAAACCCACCCCACACTTTATGCTGAAATTGGCACACTTGTTTTTTTAGGAAACACACAGAAAAAATATAATGAATTTTTATTCTTAAGCCTTGCATTTCTTAACATTTGATACAATGCAAAGGAAACAAAGTGCCCATCTCAAGAGTCACCTTTCTGTATTATTAATCTACCACAGACCACAAGTTCCTAAAACTGCCTTTTCAGTGAGTACTGAAATGCCATTAACCACAAGTACCCTAAGTAAATGGAAATCTAAATCTAATTTTCTAGCAGGCCTCATTTGTGGAATAAAATTTACCATGTTACATTAAGTTATGTTATTGCTTTGAAAATGACCACTCAAAAAGAAAACGTCTAGGGCCAATCCATAGCAAGGAGTTTCAGCTACTATATATTTTCCAGATATCATCTGACATTACCATATCACTGGTGCCAAACCTGTAAAATGAGAGCTAAAGTAAACATTTACAGAAAGTATGCTTCCCATGCACTCTGGAGAGCATGACAGAGTAGGGGCTAAAGCGCAGTGGCTTCTGTAACTCAGACTCTGGGCATCCACACTGCCACCCACAAAATACCTGGTAATTCAGGAGGAACACACAAGGAGAAGCCTGCCATCACCAGTCCAGCCAGACTTCAAGCAGGGGAGACATGGGGTGAGGACGCAGGGTAACACATGCTCTTTCTGTCCCCTACACCTCTACTCAGAAAGTAACCCAATGAACTCCACAATAAAGATTATTAGCAGAGCACTGTTAACCACTATAATTAACTAATAGCTCAAAAAGACTGAATGTGAAAAATGAAAGTGCAACAGAGGATGCATGTTGGTTTCAGGAAAAATATTTCCGGGTATTCTCATTCCTTTCTAGCAGTTAACATATCACCAGCCATTATCTTTTGTCACTTTTCTTCGGTATAAGGACAGTAATAAAGACTGACATGAAACCAGATGTAAAACCACGTTGAGACAACCCCAGTTTGTCATTATATTATCAGGTATTCTAATGCAATAGGATTTAAACTACGGGAAACACAGAAATTTTGGTGTCTGCACCTGTCACCTTAAACCAGTCAAAACTATCTGACTTTGATTAGTGAGTTTGGTTATTTTTAGGAAACATGAGTGGTTTGGAAAAGAAATTATTTGCTTTGAAATATTTTTAATTTATTGTTGGAATAAAAGGCGAATTAGATCCTCTTTTAGTAAACACATATTCCTTTAAGAATCAGAACTGTAGCTTCCAAGCACCTGGTATTTCTTGTGTGAAATTTGTAACTTCTCATATACTGGACACCATCTTTTTTCTCTTTCATATTCAAGCAATAACAGCAATTAACTACTTGTTCTTGGCAGTACTTTCTGAATGAATGCAATTAAGTATGAGTCTAAAACTCTAGTCACACAGAAACAATACAATTTCCTTCTCATGAAACTGTAATGAATAAAATCAAACAGCAGGAATTTCACTGGAAACAATGAATAGTAGCAATCTACTTCATCTTATATTACACTGTCTGCTTCATATAATTTCATTTCATTTCTACATCAAATGGAGAATTCTATTGTCTGCTTTGCTGCCATTTCTCTTGATATTTGAAATATATTTAATTATACAAGGTCACATTTGAAGAGATAAAGCTCTCTGGAGAGAAAGAAATTGAACTTTTCCATATCAGATCATTTCTCTCTCCAGAAATGAATTCTTTATTACCCCAAAATTACATGGTATTATCCTGAAATGACATGATATGTCTTATTTCTCATCCGGCACATTCCTGGAATTAGGCTGGAGTATAAAAGAAAACTAATGGTTCTGAGAATTGGCTGCTCCAAAGGCTTCAGTCTTTTCATTACTCACTCTTGACAATTGGCAGTCCACAGCAGGAGAAGCAGGAAGAAATATGCCAGTTGCATTTAGAAATGGCTGTTATAGCCTTTTCTTTATAATGTTGCATAAAAAATTATGACAAATTATAACAGCTGTTACGGATGTGTTCAACCTGCTAAAGGCCTGTTTGTACTAAAAGAGTCTTCCCCTAACGTCCACAATTCTAAATTCAGAGTTCTTCAGTCCTTCAATGCCTAACAAGAGTGTTTGCGATGAGGGGAACAAATGGAAAAAGTAATTAATGGGAGGAAAGATGTCATTGAAGATGATCAAAAATTTCTGAAACTTCTTTTTTATCTCCATGTTGAGTAGATGGATAAAACAGACATATTTCATAGTTTAGTCATCAATGCCTTTTGTTAAATGTTACACTTTTTGGACTGTATCTAATACCCACAGAACATGTAAATATAAAAAAAACCCCCACCTATTCCATTTCCTTTACAAAGAAAAGAAACTGCAACTAAAGGGAGAACAGTTTTTTCAGTCTGGGCACAAGATTACAAAGCTCTCCTTTTAAATTACTCATGCTTTCTAAAGATATGCAGAACCTGCAAAATCAAAAGAAAGTCTTATGAAAGCTGTAGGTATGATCTATAAAAGTCCATGTTCTGCCAACTAATTCACAATTGCATGCACCATCCCAGCACACACATACAGCACAACACTGTTATATTATTAAAATTTTCTACATTCATTAAACTTGTATTAGAATTTATTTAAACTTTCATTAGGCTTTAATAAATAATTGGAAATCCTGTTTCCATTAACATACTGTTCAAAAACCAGATTTCCCAAGTCTTAAAATAGAGTAACAGTGCTGCCCTTTGATATGTCTTTGTTACAAAGTTTTCAAGGCATTATGCTGTGCACAAGTTTGTGTCCACAGATGCTTCATAATTTATTACTGATTCTCATTTATATTTGCGTGTTTTGCAAAGCTAAGCAAAATAACTAAGAAAAAAGAGAAAGACATAGAGATAATTACAGACTGACTTTGAACAGCTTCAAAACTGTTTAGCAAAGCTAAAAAGTTTAAATATATGCAATTGTTTTCATTTCCAAGAGTAAACTATTATGCAAGGTAAAGTGAAAATGGTTTTGAAATCACTTATCTTTTTTTTTTTATTTTCCATTATTACAGTATTGAAGTGCTCCAATGAAAGTGATGATCCTTCACAGAAGAAATGGCTGACTTTCAGAAAACCTTATTCCAAAGGGGAAAATTTTCAATAAAAAATTATGAAGACTTTCTATATTATTTTCACAGCAGAAATTATCTTCTTTCCCTTGGCTAACAAATGCCAAAATTAAATAGCCTAGCCATAGAATCTGTAAATGCCAGTCAAAAATTTGATGTGAGAAACAAACAAAACTTCTGAGGCAAAACCAGTCTTTCTTGTTTCATAATGATTGATATGTTCTGTATGCAACTACAGTATGAACTAAAAAAGTAGCAATAAATAAGTGATAACTGCTCTCAACATTTAACCTTGGCATTGTGGAAATCCTGTGGGTTTTTTTAATTCAAAGTTTTAAATTCTTGACAGTTTTCACGACTTTGATGTGCACATTAAAATCATACATGGAGAATAAAACTAAAAAAATACTTATGCAATAACTTAAATTTCAAAAACTAGAAAGCAATTATCAAATGTTATGTAATGTTTCTTTGCAATTTTTTTACTATTCCCTTAGAGGTTTTCAACACACTAGGAGCTCTGCATCCCTTAAGTCCAGTCTAGCTCTACTCCCTGGCAAATAATTTTGGTTTGCATTATTTGAATTTGTTAAGCCTATACCTCCAGCTGTATTGCCTTCTTGAAGTGTTATTCCTTCACAGTAGATCCCACACCAGAAGGAAAAATATTACTAAAAAAAGCCAATAATTTTATTTCATAGGAGTTAAATATTGTCCCACATTTCATGGAACTGGAAAGGGACTAAGCTAACTTGTCTATGAGCCTTTTTTAAAGCCTAGCTTGTCTACGAGCCTTTTTATGACAAAGAAGAGAAGGCAGCCATGAAAGACTGAGACAACGCACAACATATGAACTTTACTTTTACTTTTTTAAAGACAAAGATATTTTTTGATTACTAGGATAACCTAAAATTCTATTTTTTTTTTTGTTTAATTAATCTGCTTTTACTGAGACAAAAGAGGATTAAAACTGGACCTTGATTAACTTGGAGCAAATCTGCAATAATTTCAGATAATTGAGCACCAGAATTCAGCTATCAGCCATGGGTCATTATTTAACAGTAAATCTTCATCGATACCTCAATAACAGTGGGAAAACAAACAAACAAACAGGTTTCTATTAAATTTAATCCTTTTCACTTTCTTAAAACAACAGCATAAATATTCCTCTCCCGTTAAATACTTAATCACTGATCTAAATTTTGTCTGGTAAGACCATACTTATTGAAAATACTTCCCTTGGAAAAATAAAGAGTAGAATAACTCTGCAGTCGTAAACCAGGGATAATTTCATTCACTTCAGAGAGGGTGTATAAATGCTCTAAGCCAGGGTTACATGCTCATCTTAACACACCTGTCTGAAACTTGTTTCTAACACTTGATTTTATTATATATTATTCCAATTTTACTTTATTTTATTGCAAAATGAATTTTTAATGTATGTAATTTTTCAGCTTCACTTTTATCTTAAATCAGTTTGGAATAGGAGTCCTTTATGGCTTCAGTTAGTCTAGTATCTTCTGAATGACTGACAGCAGGTAATTTTGAAAGCAGATGAGAACAGATGAGTTTACTATTATACCTTCCCACACCTCTCTCTGTTTCTACAGGTGTGAACCTCAGTGTGCTGAGGTGAAGGGTTTACCTACGTATTTATGAACCCCTAATGAATTTGCCATAAATTTTTCCAGTCTTGCAGACTGATATAATCATTTAGCATCTATGACACTTGTAGCGAAGCAATTTCATACTTTTGAGTATTCATGCTACTCTTCGACAAATCTATCCCTATTTTGTTATGGCATTTTTGAGATGAGAGCATTGCTCATGGGATTCAATTTGTGGATGGATCCAGGGTACATTAATTGCACATTGATGTTTCTGTTTTCTTTATTCCTTTCCTAATTTGCATTTTTGGCCACTATTTCAGAGTCCATCTTTCAGTCAACATTACCTCTTTCAGTCAACAGTGAAATCTCTAAGTTGATATCAGCAAGTTAAGCTACATTGAGAAAGAAAAAAATAAAAACTTAAAATCCCTAAACTATAATGTTATAACTCAAGGAACTGAAAACACATGTTCCTTATGGTAAATACTCCGTGAGATGAAGGACTATATCAGAATTTTACATATGCACTAAAACTCCAGGCACTGTGCATGGAATTAATTTTAGTCAGCATAGCTCTGTCTTTTAGTCAGCAAAACATCAGAGGGCATTTTAAAATTGCTATCTATTTTCTGCAGCCAGTTCATTTTTAATAGCTAACAAATAACCATACTGTCTCTCTTTGAAGAAGTCACCAACATGAGAGATGACAAAGAGAATTCATCAGATCTCTGACTATTGTACAGTGTCGATTTCTCAGATAACAGTTCTTATTTCCTCCTTCCTGTCTCCCTTGCCTTTGAGGAAGAGCTATGAAACTTTTCAAAGTTCTGTAGAAATTTACTGAGATAATTTACAGTCACTTTTCCCTTTGAGAAACCTTGGATTTCTGGAATTGTCATCAAGTCTCATACAATGGATGTAGTTCAAATTATTTCCTTTGATCACTGCTGATACAGCTAAAGGTACAACATCATTCACACCATCCAGACCTCAGCAATCGTCTCATCCTTTCATCCTTCAGTGGCCAAGCTATTAGGTAGCTTGAGAAAGAATCATAAATCTCCAGCTGATCCCCAGTTATTTTTTCTCTTAATGAATTCTACACTTTAACTTCCATGAACTCCCAGGATTCAGATGCTTAAGGCATTTTCTATAAAAAACCCTTCCTCCTTTTGATTAACTTTCTTCTCTTAATGAGTAATACAGGCACAGTCATTCATTGCCCTAGTGCATATACCAGCTCTCCAAATTAAAATCGAACCAAAACACCACACCTTTTTATCTTGCAGGTATCATACTCCCTGGCTATTCTAAAGACAAAGCAGTATTATCATCTGCATGTCTGCTGACAGAATGTGCTAATTACTTCCATCAGCATATATTGTTGTGCTGATGGCACACTAGGCATAACTCCTAGTTACCAGAGATGGAATTAAAAACCTCATCATTTCATCCTCCGTATTGTAAAATCAGAGAACACGTCTACCTCAGATACTCCTGACCTTCCAACAGGAATTTCAATAAGGATGACCTTTTAGATAGGCAACATTCACAAAGAAGTCTGAAATTTCACTCAAGGGGAAATGCATTATTTTTGTTGAATACTCAGCATTTGTTCTAAAGATCCAGTTCATGACATGCTCAACTACTTATTTAGAAGTATGTGACAGACTGTTTGGCCTTTCTCTGATTGATCTGAGTGTAAAAGAAAACTCCTATCAGCATCCAATACCAAAAATACCTTTTGCGTATGCTCTGTGTAACAAAACCAGATTGCTGTCACTCATGCTACCTGCAGGAAGCGGGCAGAAGGCTGTTATCTACAGAATGACCTTTCTAAGAGAATACATTCTCAGGTAGTATTGCCTCTCACAAGCTTAGCAGGACCACACTTTTAAAAGTTTTATGAATGAGTACATTCCTACTAAATCAGGTTATTGAAAATAAGATAGCAAAACCTTCTCAATACTTCAGTGATTTAACTTACTGATTATAATTTTAATCACAGTGCATATATGCACAGATGCCATGTATACTAAGTTTTTTTTTTTGGAATCTTAGACCAGGTTGTGATATTGAACTAAACAGAAGTTAGTCACAAAGTCATCCCTTAACACAATAATACCCCATCTACAGTTCATACTTGGAACAAGTAAATGAAAATAACAGCTAAATAAAAAAATGAAAGCTGCAAGTCTTTGAAACCCTTTTGAAGCAACTGATACGGTGAGATATAGCATGACCTTGGCCACCATTACCAAGAAACAAAAAAGATTAAATGGAGGAAACAGTAGGAAAGAGCCTGAAGGAAGAGTATAGGGAGGGGCAGCTCAAAGTTGAAGGTAGTGACTTCCAGTAGAAATGCAGAGGTGTGTGCCCCAGAAAAATCCTGCCAGAGAGATCCCAGCCTCTATTACCCATTTAATAAAGTAAGAAAATTCTGAATTGAATATCCATGAAGGAAGAAAGGGGGAAAAAACTCTGGATGCTAGAAGATCATGCTATGTCTCCACAATACTGTATTTAATTTGCCTGGAACCTGGCCACCGTCGGCAGACAAGAGCTGGAATTTGTTGAGAGGTGATGAATGCTGAAAGGACGGATGCTGAGTAGTAAGTAAATGCCTAAGCTTTGCAACAGAAGGCAGGATCAGCTCATGGGAGTCAAAAAGAACGACTGCCACACTGTGGTAAATGGTAAAAAAATGTAATTTCTTTATCAAAGTAGCTTCGCAAGAGAACTCTGGTCAAAGAGAAGATATTTTTGTTTGTGACCAGTCTGTTTTAATACACTGCCAAAAATATGGAGAGAACTAGTGAATTGCTTGGAACCTCAGAATTCATCTCTTGGGAAATGGCTGTGCAGTCGTGATGCCATGTTCATGTAGCAAGGGATGAATCAGACCAAGGAGCTAGTTTACTGGAAAGATGACAGTTTTTGAATAAATAACTCTTGGCAGAACAAATGGCAGGAAGAAAGAAAAAAAGAATGAGGTTATTTAATAGATAATTAAAATTCCACATTTTGTAAACACTGCAAGAGTATGGAGTACAATCATACATACGATACATATGGTAGCTGAAATGCTTCATTTTTAAGATGCTAAACCAGCTTTAAAAAGGTTAAACAAACCTTAAAAATGGAAAACTACAGCATATTTTGAAATAGAATTAATTTTTCATTAACAAGTTGCTAAACATAACTTTCAAGCAACTCTTTATTTAAACTATAGCATAGTAGATGATGATTTTTTGAAAAAGCAAAAAGAAAATTTTTGCAAAAGCCAATCATCCTCTTTGAAAAGCAAAGATGATGATTCTACCTTACACCTATTACAAAAAGATGGAAATAAATGTATATAAAGTTCTGATTTTTATACATATACATACATGCATCCAAACACAATTTTTACTCAAAAATTCTTCCAGGAGGCATAACAGAAAAAAAAAAGTAGTTCATGCCAATTGCAACTTTTGTAGAAAAAGAAAAGAAAAAGTTCATCTGTTGCGATTAGTAGTTGTCTTTGGGTTTTAAACCTTTATCATTAGTGTTTGCTCAAAAGTGCTCGTAAAAACCCCAACCAGTTTAGAGAGTGATAATGTTTGAAATGTGTACAGATGTGTGGAATTAGATGAGAAATACCGGAGGAAACAAGTTTTTGATATTCTGTGAAACTTTGAAAGGAAGCATCCAGCACTAATGTTGTAAAGAGATGAAATTCAGAGTCTTGACAGCCCTGTTTATCATTACAGGCTATTGAGAAATCAAGCTCTTCAGAGGCTGAGACCCAGAACATGAACATTAAGCAAGTATCTCTCAACTTACTGAAACACACAGAAATGTGTTTTCCTCAAAAAACAAAAAAAGTGCTTTTTCTCATCCTCATAAAGTAGAACTGAAATCAAAATAGATTTGTTCTTTCTACCAGTGCCAGAAAAGCTTTTGCTTTTGTGAGTTAACTAACAGTTATATTAGTTGAATCAAAAACATTTTTACACACAAAAAAGTGTTTATAAGCTATGATTTTCTGCAAAATGCATTCAAATTATGCAGAAACTGAGAGACAACAAAAGAATCATATTAGACAAATTAGGAGAAGAATTATGTTTAATCAAGAACTAGGTTCTCAAGTATATCTTGATATAATCTGATATTAAAATGAGGGCGTGAAGTTGCTAGATTGGTAATTTAAAGTAAATTTAAGGTAAGTCAATTTAAAACTGGGCATTGGCAAAACTTATATCTTTTACATTCATCTGTCATGTAAAGTTAGCATGAGGTAGTTCTCACAGATGTAAAGGCATGGAACAGAAACAGCTAAACCGGGTATTATTTTGTCTCCCATCCCCAGGAATTGTAATGGCATTATAAAAGTGCCATCATAAGTAGAAACAAGGACATTTAAAGTGAATATGATGTATCTTCTTTCTTTGTACTTCTACCTTGGTGCAGGTATCTCCATTCCCTCATGTAGCTGAATACATTCCAACTGTGCTTATTGCAAGGGGCATAATTGTATTTTACAAGAGAGTGGAAGGATTCATTCCAGCAGCTTAGGAGACCTGTGCCTTTGTGCTTGGGAGGGATCAAGCATGCCTTACCACTGACTTTTTTTACAGACTTCTCATTTTACGGACTTACTATGCTGAGTGCACAGAGCTTTCATCTTGCCACGGAGATGCTCAGAAGAAAGGTGGCATATTTGGCTGCAAGCTCTGAGGCTGACCAGCAGATAAGGGAAAGAAACGTCTTGTTTACAACCCTCGCTGGGAGGGAACTGTAAGTCCGTGTCTGAAGGTGGCAGAAACAGGCAACTCCCTTCCCTCCTGGTCTGACTTAAGCCAGTGTTCTGCACAGAAATTGAACGTGACCAACTTAGGGGACCATCTGCATTGTTCCTGTATTCTTTTACAGCATCAGAAGAAGCAGAAATGCTTCTAAGCTGCTTATTATTTTGTAGCAGCATCAGTCAAGATTGCAGGCTCAAAAGTCATGTTCTGGAGATTGTATACCTGAACCACATACTTCTGTGATCTCAGGGATTTAGATTCAGCTCACCTGCATGTTCTGGGAGGGTATTAGAAGTTACCAAGGGATTCTATTTCCACATAAATCAAGCTCTGATAGATTTTGAAGCCTTCAGTTTTCTCAGTTAAAAAACCTGACCACAAAACAATGTAACCCAACACCACCACAACATCTGCACTGGCCAAATTCCCTCACACTGTTTTTTCCCTCATAATGAGGGCTATCATGATTAACTGTACAATGACTTTGTTGGTCCTTTACTTTTTCCTGAATCATGTCAGACATCCTGGCTGCTTGTAGTAGCTCCTGTAGCTGAGGTGTCAATAAATATTGTACACTCAGGACTAAGAGCTGAAGAATAGACTTAAAACAAAAAGAAAACAAAAAAGAGGGAGACTGACTCATGCACCTTAGGCTATATTTGTAATGGGACTGTGAATTTAAAAAGAAAGAAGCCTTATTTTCTTTTTTTCACCAGTTTTCAGTAGCCTGCTCCAACATTTTCCGTAATTTATTGCCCTTGCTACTTCGACTTTCTCTACACACTCTGCATCTTTGTTCATTTCTATTGATGTGAGCCAAACCTTTTCCCGGCCTTTTAAACTCACACAGTAAACTTGGAGGCACAAAGGTTAGCATTAGCCACTTTTAAGCTTCAAGGTCAATAACCTTACTGATAGTTTTTTCACAAAGAAGCAGTGGCACAGGGCACTGACTATGACCAGACAAAGGACAGTTAGGTACCACTAACCACACAGTTCTCATGAATGAAAATGGAGGAAAGAAGAAACAAAGAATTACAGGAGAGATGATGAACAACTTTTTCAAGTATCATCACAAATGGAATCCCAGCCCTAGACAGCAATGATGCATGTGAACAAGCTGAGAAAATTCAGATAAGGATACAGGTTTTGGAACAGGCAAAGCCTGTGCATTAAAGTGCAACCTGAGTTCTGCAATATTAGCCAGGTCAGTTTAGTCTGATACTAAGTCTAGGCAACTGCTTTTCTTTCCCTTTATTACTTAGGTAGGCTCTCATGCAAAAAAGCAGGATAACAGACATACTTTCAATACAGTTTGATACTCAATCTAGCACAACTATGCTTTGTCTTCTATTGTGGCTCTAGCTTTCCACTGAATGCCAATAATTATTTAATTAATAATACAGCACTTTATTTTCTTAGAGGGCAAGCTGCATTTTTTTCCTCTGAAGCTCTATCAAATTGATCAATGTTATTACAACATGTAGTTTCCACATACATTCTGATCCTTTTTTTCAGGAATGCTACTCTGCTGCTACCTTTTTCCCTTCAATTTTGATTTTCTTTAGGAGACTCTGGTGCCCTGATCAAACACTCTTGTTTGCT
Source organism: Myiopsitta monachus (assembly GCA_017639245.1). NCBI lineage: Eukaryota > Metazoa > Chordata > Aves > Psittaciformes > Psittacidae > Myiopsitta > Myiopsitta monachus. The sequence goes on along the minus strand of CM029917.1, from coordinate 77,515,072 downwards.
TTCCTCTTTACAGGTCTCAAAAATGTTCTCCAGGTAATGCATTCTTCAGCTTTGAAATGTGCACTCAGTGAACTCCTGCTTGCATCTGTATTGCAACGAACCAGTAGAGAAGCTTTTCTGTTATAATTCAGCAAAAGAGAGAAATTTCTTCTCATATCTAAGTATCTCTTGATAAAATTCTGATATTTCTATTTCCTTTTTAAGTGCATTTCTTTTTCAAGTAAACTGAAACAGAGGACAATGATAAGGAATGTGAAGGAATATAACAAGTTGAAAGAGGGTTTTGAATAATATGAGATACACCATTTTGCATTTTGTTTCTAGTTGTAAAAAGCAGAGTAAACCCAGAACCAGACACAATGACAGGTCAGATAAAATCTGATTACAGTTTAAGTACTATAATGCAGAACCTGTGTTATAAAATGAATAATGCACATATTAAAGATAATTTCCACTGCTTTTTTAAAAGGAAATTGAGTATCCTAGTTCTTGGAGTAATTGAATAAGCCTCATAGCATTTTGTTTAAGGCTTCCAAATAGGCATGTGTAAAATCAGGAAAAGCGAGATTCTGAAATGATAAAGCCAAAGGGAAAAAAAAAAAAAAGAAAAAAAAAGAGAAATCAGAATTTAACCAATACACTATGTTCGATTCTGCATGTAAAAGAAAAACTGCTTCATTTTAAATCCTGTGCTGTTACCTCATTTTCAGTTCAATCCCTAAAAGGCTTATTTCCTTCTGATACTGCTCCAGTTGCTCTCTGTGGGAAACTATAGAGTTTATATATTATTCATCCATCTAAAAACCCTGAGGCAGGACCCCTATGGAGCTTCTTCAGTAATTGGTCTCCAGATGCTGGTGATATGCAGTGCTCTAAAAGTCCTTAAACATCATGAGAACACAATTCCATCTGCTTTTCAAGCTGTGTACGTTAAAAGGAACCACATCGAGTGCTCACCTGCTTTTACACCCAGCTCCTACAGTACCCAGCAACCCATGTGCGCTGAACTACAATTTATGTGGCTAATAAAACAGCATAAAAATTTTCAAATGAAATAATCATGGTATTATTTAATAAATATGTGAAATAGATGAGCAATCTATCCCCAAAAACAGTGTACATTGGCAGCAAAATTATTGATCACTTTAATGGTTCCAGAATACATGTTACCAAGAGGCTGAGAGTGAAAAGTTGAGCAGGAATCATTCTGTATTAAGATAGTGTGACAATATGCAAGTATGTGCTGTGAAAGTTCATTTGGCATTTACATTTATACCCTGACACAGTACGACAATAATAACATTTAAATCTTATTTAAGATGCATGGGGAACAAGCAAGAGGAATTAAAGATGTGTGCACATGTATGGGGGTATGATATCACAGGCATCACAGAAACATGGTGGGATGGCTCCTATGGCTGGAGTGTTGGAATGGAAAGTTACAGGCTTCTTAGAAAAGACAGGCCCGGCAGGCGGGGAGGGGGAGTTGCTATTTGTGTTAGGGATAGGCTGAAGAGTATGGAACTCTGTCTGGGGACAGGTGAGCAGTCGACAAGAGAGTTTGCTGGTTAGGGTTAAAGGGAGAACAGCAATGGGAGACATTACTGTGGGGATCTGTTACAGACCACCTGACCAAGAGGACTCGGTGGATGAAGCACTCTATAGACAGATAAGAATAGCCTCATGCTCGCAGGCCCTTGTTCTCATGGGGGACTTCAAAAACCATGATATCTGTTGGAGGGATGGTACGGCCCGGCACAAGCAATCCAGGACGTTCCTTGACAGTGTGGAAGACAACTTCCTTCTGCAAGTAATAGAGGAGCTGACAAGTAGAGGTGCCGTGCTTGACCTCATGTTCACCAACAGGGAAGGGCTGGTTGGAAATGTGACGCTTCAGGGCAGCCTTGATTGCAGAGATCACAAGATGGTGGAATTTGAGATCCTCAGGACAGCGAGGAGAGCATCAGCAGCAAGCCCACTGCCCTGGGCTTCAAGAGAGCAGACTTTGGCCTCTTCAAGAACCTGCTCAGTAAGATTCCATGGGATACAGCCCTAGAGGGCAGGGGGACCCAAGACTGTTGGTTGATATTCAAGGGTCACCTGCTGCAAGCCCAGGACTGTTGCATCCCTACTAGAAGGAAGTGCTGCAGGAGGGCCAGGAGACCTCCTTGGATGGATAAGGACCTGCTGAGGAAAATGTGAAGAAAAAGAGGCTTATAAAAGTTGGAAGCAAAGACAGGCATCCTGGGAAGAACATAGGGATGTTTTCCAGGAAGCTAGGGACCAGGTTAGGAAAGCTAAGGCCCACTTAGAATTAAACTTGGCTAGGGATGTTAAGGATTACAAGAAGGGATTCTATAGGTACATTGCAAACAAAAGACAGCCTAGGGACAACATGGTCCCTCTCCAGAAACTATCGGGAGAACTGGCTACCCTGGATTTGGAGAAGGCTGAGGTTTTTATTGACTTCTTTGTCTCGGTCTTCACTGGCAAACGCCCTGACCACACAATCCAAGTCTTGGAAGGCAGACGTAGGGACTGTGAGAATGAAGACCCTGGGCCTACTGTAGGAGACGATCTGGTTCGAGACAATCTTAAGAACCTGAATGTATAGAAGTCCATGGGACGTGATGATATCCATCCGCGGGTCCTGAAGGAGCTGGCAAATGAAATTGCTAAGCCATTGTCCATTATATTTGAAAAATCATAGCAGGCAGGTAAAGCTCCTGACGACTGGAAAAAGGGAAATATAACTCCCATTTTCAAGAAGGGGAAAATGGACGACTCAGGGAACTACAGACCAGTCAGTCTCACCTCTGTGCCTGGCAAAATCTTGAAGCGGATTCTCCTGGAAGGCATGCTAAGGCACATGAAAAACAACAAGGAGCTTGGTGACAGGCAGCATGGCTTCACTAAGGGGAAATCCTGCCTGACCAATCTGGTGGCCTTCTATGATGGGGCTACAGAACTGATGGACAGGGGTAGAGCACTTGATGTCATCTACCTGGACTTGTGCAAAGCATTTGACACTGTCCCACACAACATCCTTGTCTCAAAGTTGGAGAGACAACAATTTGATAGGTGGACCACTGGGTGGATAATGAACTGGCTAGATGGCTGCATGCAAACAGTAGTGCTCAATGGCTCTATGTCCAGCTGGAGACCAGTAACGAGTGGTGTCCCTCAGGGATCGGTGTTGGGACCAGTCTTGCTCAACATCTTTGTCGGTGACATGGACAGTGGGATTGAGTGCCCCCTCAGCAAGTTTGCCAATGACACCAAGCTGTGTTGTTCGGTTGATACGTTGGAGGGAAGGAATGCCATTCAGAGGGACCTTTACATGCTTGTGGGGTGGGCTGATGCCAACCTCATGAAGTTTTACCATCCATGGCAAGTGCAAGGTCCTACACCTGGGTTGGAGCAATGGCAGGCACAGCTACAGGTTGGGCAGAGAAGAGATTCAGAGTAGCCCTGAGGAGAAAGACATGGGGGTGTTGGTTGATGAGAAAATGAACATGAGCTGGCAGTGTGCACTTGCAGCCCAGAAAGCCAACTGTATTCCTGGGCTGCATCAAAAAGAGCGTGACCAGCAGGTTGAAGGAGGTGATCCTGCCCCTCTACTCCGCTCTTGTGAGACCTCACTTGGAGTACTGTGTACATTTCTAATGTCCTCAACATAAAAAGGACATGGAACTGTTGGAATAAGTCCAAAGGAGGGCCACGAGGATGATCAGGGGACTGGAGTACCACCCGTATGAAGATAGGCTGAGAAAGTTGGGGCTGTTGAGCCTGGAGAAGAGAAGGCTGCATGGAGACCTTATAGCAGCTTTCCAGTATCTGAAGGGGGCCTATAGGGATGCTGGGGAGGGACTCTTCATGAGGTACTGTAGTGATAGGACAAGGGGTAATGGGTTCAAACTTAATCAGGGGAAGCTTAAATTGGATATGAGGAAGAAATTCTTTACTGTGCAGGTGGTGAGGCACTGGAACAGGTTGCCCAGGGATGCTGTGAATGCCCCATTGCTGGTGGTGTTCAGAGCTGGGTTGGACATAGCCTTGGATGGCATGGTTAATGGGAGATGTCCGTGCCCATAGCAGGGGGGTTGGAACTAGATGATCTTAAGGTCCTTTCCAACCCTAACTATTCTATGATTCTATGATTATTTCAATATGACTCCAACATGGGCATTTAGGCAATTCACTGATACAGGGACTTGAAGCAGGGCTAAAATTATTTTGTACTACATTTGAATGGTCAATCTCTGTATTTCCTTAGCCCCCACACCCCCAAACCACAAATAATAAGCATTTTAATACTTCTTTTTCCAAAAACATCATAATACAAAATGTATTAGTTTTGTAGACATGCTATTTGTGAGCATTGTTCAAATGTTAATCAAAGAATTTACTAATGATAAATTAATTTAGACCTGCAAAGGATACTGACAAATCATTCATCTATCAGTGCTTTCCTCTTTCTGTGTCATTTTGACCTATCTCCAGGGCTCCCTGCTACACCCTATACAGTATCACTATTCTTTTTTCTGTCTTCCCCAATATCTTCTATTTCCTTCCTCTGCCATAAAGACTTGCTCAGAGACATGAAAGACAGCAGTTCAAGGCTGACAAACTGACTATGTTCATTTAGCCTAGAGTTGCTGTTTGCCATCAAGGTCAGTGAGAAGCAACTAATACAATTTGTATGCTAGTGCCATAAAGGAGGCACATCTACGTAGTGAAAGAGCTACAACATGAAATCAGATGCTACACACACCAGAAACAGCAAGCATGAGCAATCACAGTTGATAGAGACATGCCTCCTCAAGAAGGGTGAAAATAAAAGCTGAAGTGGGAATGTAATGATACACATCAACAAGATGAGTATGCTAGGTAATAAAAAGGAATAAGACAGATAAAACGCAACCTACTTGGATTGAAACCAAATTTGTCACAAAATGATGAAAGAAGTTCTGACAAGAGTAATATCAGAAGGCAAGTACAGGTCTTCAGGGTGAGACAGAAGGTTCTCTTCCCAAGGGGAGACGAAATGACCAACTGCTGCTTAGCAATTGCAAGAGCCAAAAGATTTTTCGCCACTGTCATTAGCCAGTAAGAAGCAAAGAAATTTGGGATGTAAACTTTTGGTCACCTATAAGAAAAACTGTCGGGGCAGTATCCTCAGAATAATCACAGATGACTAAAAAACAAATTAAAAATTAGTGCAGTAGCTGAGAGAACATATATTATAACATCACTGTCGCTGCCTACAGTAAAGCAACCTTGACAACCTCACGTGGCAATGATTTTGTGGTCCTTATTTATGCAAATTCTTACACCTGTAATGAAGATGTACTCTGGCTCTCGGTAGCCAAGGGCAAATGTACAGGAATACATCAGTAGAGTGTTCTACACTGGAGAGCCAGCCTCACCTAATTTGGAGATAGTATTAGGGCAGTCTGCTTGAGAACAAAAATTCATTTATACAACCTTTACCCTTGATCATAGATGCACTGCTAGTCATTTTAGAATTATTACTGCAGGTATCATTTATCTAACTGTCATGTGAATGGAGGTGGGTAGGAAGGAGAGAGAGATTTTCTCCACTTCTAGAGTTTGATCTGTCTATCAGTGCCCCAGGAAAGCCAAGACCCTTGTGCCCGGCCAGTCTGTCAGCATCCCATTGCAGGAAATCTTCACTGAACAGTCCTGCTGGATCAGAGGGTGAATTGACTGACTTTTTCAGGGAAACGCACCAACATCACAAGGGGGACCCCTAAGCGGGTCTTCACACTTCGAATGTGTTACCTGCTGCAGGTAACTGCTAGCATCCACAAAAGGCTAATACTAACAGTTCATGGAATAACATTATTAATATAAAATTGTGACAAATTAAGGTTCGTGACTGCCAGTGACAGGGACTGTCTGCAAAAAACAAGCTTGAAGTGATACACAACCAGACTATAATCACTAATAACAGCTAGCATTAGTTATTTAACATGCATAAGATAAAGTTCTTACCCAATAGGCATCCCTATGGGGGAGAAGACAGCCCATTGACTGATCCCAGAAGTTACGATGAAGTCTTCTCTATCTCCCTCACCTCTCATTCATTTTTATACTTTTATTTGCTCTCAAGTGGATCTTGAGTGACTCTAGTCATACATTCTTTTATTACTGATTGGTGTAAAATTCTCATTTAAAGATATAGCTGACGAAAAATAGAAAGTGCATGCTTGGTGAGGAGTAGTTGTACCTTGGAGGCAGGTAACTTTGGGATGGAGGTATGCATTATTGTTATAGTGAGATTATAATGAGCAAGATTCACCTAAGGAAAGTGATTTTGCCACAGTTGTTGGCTCAACAATGGACATCTGTTACATTTCCCATTTGACAGCTGCCATGCGGCTCATCAGCTGCATGGTACCATCAAGTTCCTTATCCTGCAGTGAGTACAACAGTGCCTGGCAGTGGTGTGTCCACTCTGCTCCACCCTCCATTGCTCCTCTATGACAGCAGGTTGTGTTGCCTAGGGAACCATAGTGGAATATATTCTGTGCATACCAACCATCCTGAAAGTGGCAACAGTATTTCATCCCTAAGGTTTCTAAAATACTACAACTTCTGTAAGACCTCAGTTTTTTTCTAATTCCTCCCCCCCCAGTGATTTTTCCACACTAATAATTGTTAAATAATGCATGGGCAGCTGCAAAGTCCGACAGAGCTCCACCCTTGTGTAAGGCTTTTCCTCATCACTGGTATGTAAATAATGATAACAGCTGTAGTAAAATGGCACCACTTCAGTGAAGTGAATGGTACTCTGTTGATAGAAAATGACAGTATCCTTTTTAGGTTATCACAGCAACAAATACTCTGGGTAGGGATGGGACAACAGGAACACTGATAAACTCCTGCAGCACTCAGAAGACTATGAAAATGCGATGCATGTATTAATGAAATATTCTCAAGACACTGTACTTTACAGACACAGTAAATGATAAATTATGGCAAAATTCTATGAAAAAAGAAACATCATAGTAACTGGGAAAGGCATTTTACCCTTGTCAGTAGCATAACATTCCCTTAATTTACAATGATAATTTTTTATAACATCCTTTAGAAAGTCAAACGTAAGGTTTGCTTCACAGATTATTAAATTCTATTTACCTTCATTGAATTTCGCCTTTTTAATAAAGTCTGGATATTTGGTTACTGCATACTAAGCTATTAAGAACCACTTCCAATGCAGACCCTCTCAGTTACTGCAGCCATCAGTCTGCTTTTTTCATTGGAGAGAACGTTGACCTCATAGTATTCACCAAAAGAGGAGGAGGTTTGTCTTAGAAAAGATACTACATCTGACAGAGGAAATATGGGTGGAATGAAGCAGCTTATCTGAATACAGAAACATCATAAGAGGGAAAAAGAACCTCATGGTGGTGTTGTAGAAATTCATGACAGATGCACATTTGTAGTATTAGGAAAACTGAAGAATACATGTCTGTACAGGCAATGTATTCCAAAGCAACATTTGTTTTGTATGCATTTCCACATTCCCCCACCTAAATGTACATACTGAAATAATGTGATAACAGCAGAAAGCTGCAATAGAAAAAATTCTTGCTGTCTTAAGCACGCATTACAAAGTTTTAAAAATGCTCTCAAGTAATCCCACCAGCAGGTACTTGAAACTTCTGTGAAAACCAAGCTATTATAAATAATAATTAGAGAATATTTTTTTGAGCATGAACATATTTAAACATTTACAGTTTAAAATATCACAGATATACCTAACAAGAATCTGTAGAAATGCAAAGCTTGCAGTCGTTAGTATATGCCTGCCTACAGCAGGGCTTATGAGCAGCAGAGCCTTGAAAAACTCAAGATAATTAGAAATCAGCATAACAACTTGTTTCTCTATTTTTTCCTTAGTGAATATGATACAGCTTTACAGCTGTCACACACTAATTTCACTACCTTAGAAAGCTCACAGTTTCTTCTAAGGCTATTTGCACTGCAGAGAGGTGTACTTTCCATGAAATACAAGTGAGAACATGGAACTATCTTTTTCCTATTCCCCCTCCTAGCCCCCATGCCTGTCCTAGCTTACGTACAGTAGAGAAGAGGAAACCCACCTTGAAAAGCATTAAAGGACACAATTCTCCATCTTGAGCACTGGAAAAAAAATATATAATTTCAATTTCTTTACGCTGGTTATCTCAGATCAGTATAAATGTATACTGCTCTCACCCTTCACACCTTTGACATGGACCACAGTCCTTGCTGCCACACGCAGTCTTAAAGTAAGGTCTACTAGTGCAGCCTTTATGCAGCACTACCAGAAATCTTCAGCCATATGATAACTAATACCTTTTGCTTTTCTACTTTGTAAAAACAAGTAGAATTTTCTCTTTTTTGAATTTCTCTTCCAAGAGATCATACACGTTTTTCAATCTTCTCTTGAGAAGACTCCATTTCAGATTTGGAGAGAAGAAATGCAACTCTTTTCCAGCTAAACTGGCTATTTGTGTGTCAATTCATATTTGGAGGCAATATTCAGCAAAATACAATCAATCCTTCATAGACTTATTACCTTAACCATCTTCAAAATGCGTATAGTCACAAGGGATGACAACTAGGTGATGAGAATTTAATGCCTCCTGCTATAAACAGTATTCACTCTTTGATATCTATGTTCTTACATATACACATTAACTCTTTTTTCTCACTACCAGAAATTAAAGATGCTTAAACGCCATCCAAAAAAAATGAAAATCATAAAATTTTTCTGCATAGGTGCGCAGAAAGACATGTGGCCCTTATAACACACAAAGCATATATGTGTGTGTCTGTATCCATGTGTACATTTCCCATTTGTAAGAAGTTTCCTCCTTTCCACAATTTTTATCACTCTGGAAGTCACGATTCAAAGGTTTTACAGAGAGTTAGGTAAAGAATTCTCCCAACCAGTACGATGAGAAAATAGTAAACACAGAAATATTGTAAACACTGCAATCAGATAATTGACACAAGCAGCATAATACTCAGAAACACAATATTTGAAGCAATTACAAATTAATATTTGAAGCACCTGCTATTTGAAGCATTTTAATGGCATTCCATTAAATATCTGATGAGGTATATACAAAAAAAGTATATATTTTTTGCCTGCTAACTGTTTATACATAGAGGTATGCAACACTGCAGTATTATTCACTTAAATTTTAAGATTCAGAATATTCTTTGGTGCATTGGATCACACTTATGCATATTTTTCCTATATCTTTTTATTGTCCAAAAAGCTATCCACAAAGTTACTGTATTTATATTTGTGAGGTTATATCAGCAGGTTATGTAACTCTGAACCTGTCTAACACATCACACATTCAGGACAGGATTTTTTTAATACACAGAGTTACTATTTGAACATTTCTCATAAATGGGGTGGCATTCTGAGATTCTTGTACTGCGAATCTTAAAAGTATTTACTATTTCCACTTCATATTACTCTGTGCCAGCCGTCCACTGGAAAATGACACTTTGTTATGAGATGACTTCCCCATGGAGCAGCTTGGGAAATGCATTTATAACACTTAGAAAGTTAAACAGCAGTTCAGAGAGCTATGGCTCACAGCTGAGAATTTTGAAGAGATTCTATTAATTTCTTTGGAGCAAATCACTGTGGTAGAATCATCAAATTTATAACTAAGAGAAATGTATAAGCAAAATAATCCTGGGAGGACTGTGAACATGAAACAATTACAGTAAAAGGCAACTTTATGGATTTCTGTTTTACATTGGTTGTTCCCAAACCCCTGTGAGTGAGGCTTATTTCTGAACTGATTTGTTGAGGGAAAGGTGAAACAAAGCAAACAACATCAACATACAGGAATAAATACATAGCATATTGAATTGGCATACATAGTTGGGTAAATAACACAGTAATCTGGGATAGATTTTCATACAGATTTAGCACACAGTTGGAAGGCAAGAGTAGAGCATTTGTTTCCTGAATTAAAAATATATATGGAGATTAGCACCACAGTAAAATAACAACAGTCGCATTAAGAACTAGATGATGCTAAGGTCCTTTCCAACCCTAACCATTCTATGATTCTGTGTCTGTATGAATCTGCTAAAACACATGGGCTAGCATCTATAGATTTTCACATCCTTCCTAAGTTACTTTAAAGGATAAAAGTTAACCATCAGTTGTTACACTATTTTGAGTTCATCATCAGGAGTGTATTCTACAGTTTATGGTTGGTTTGCCTGATATAAAAGACCCTACATTAAATCACTGTAACAGCATTATAGGTCATAGTAAATAAGTTTCCATAGCCTAATAACATTATTGATTATAGAAGGTAACTATAGTTATATGAGACTGATGACTCTCTTTCCACAGGGGAAAATATTTATGAAAGATGACAGTGGAATCACAATGAAAGTCAATGATTCTCCTAAACAGAGAGTCAAAGAAAAACATCAAGATCACACTGATGAAATGTCTTTTCTATCTTCTGTAGGAATACTTTATTAACTGAGTTCATTCCTTCAGAGTATTAAGATGATATTAATGTCTTGAAAGCAGCAAGACTTTGGCATCAATATGCTTCTTTTGTCTCTCTTTAAGACCTTCATGATCAAAGGCAGACAACATTTTTCTTCCTACTGCACATGGAAATGTCTTCTGTAATATAACACATACTGGAACATATACAATTTTACCCATAACAATTTTACAATAATTTAGTGGGGAGAAACAAAGCAGTAAAAACATTCTAAAGACCTATTAGGACACATTTGGAGTTAGTAAGAGCATTTTATTGTTATTGCTGAAGAGCTGAGAAAATAATCTCTATCTATTATGTATACAACACCATGTACATTGAAGTTGCCTTCATAAAGATGCATTGGAGATAACAGATGAAATGTAAACCAGGAAATTATTACCTTAATATCCATACAATAGTACTTAAAAGCAATACAGAATCATTTAATGACCAAAAAAAGAGTGTGTAATCCTTTTATCTCAACTTCTCTGAATTCAGATTAAGTCTACTGCTACCTAAGAAGCAGATCACCTGTACCATAAAGATGGTTCCTGAAAATTTTAGTTGTTTCTGTCCCATAACAAATGCACAGATTTGTATAGAATCAGGTGTACAAAGCTGACTTTATAGTTGGGTGGGTCCAAGCCTTTAGGGCTGGAAAGCCTAAGAGGTGCCTGAATGTGGTGCCAGAAGGCTAAACTTGATGCCTTAGATGGACATAGCCATCTGCCAGGGAGCAGATCTGGCTCATATCCATTCAGGTTTCACTGAAAGCTCCAGCCCAGGAACAGAGAAAAGCATAGTGGTGCACTGTCCCAGTTCTTACATTATTCAGTAGCGGAGAATCAGAAGGAAACAGCTGGGTATAGAGTGATCTCTTCACAGTAATGCTTCCCTAGGCAGCAATTACGGGAAACACAGATTAAGAAGTTGCACCTAGAATACCATTTTTCTCAGTAATCAATATATCTGGTCTGTATGACTTCACCTGATGAAATTTTGCACACCCGGTTACACATACAGCATCCACTGTATTTTGAAAGAATGAGTTCCAAGTTCGTAGAATAAAAAGGGATTTTGTTCCCTTTTATGTTTTCTCAGCCTAATAATTTCTTAAATATCTGTCCATTATTACATTAACATTTTCCTCACCATCTCCTTTTGCACATACCTGTGCAGACCAGGTCTGTTGTGTAATTTCATTACAATGCACTAAATCTTTCACTAAGATGCTCAAGATCCTACAGATATTTAATCTATGCAACCATGCTTCGCATTTACTATCATTTTTCTTTACCATTTGGTCTAAGCTCGTGCATAATACTGAAATTGGAAACTACTTTCCTCATTTTCTTCTTGATGATTCAAAATCCTCCTAGCTAGAGCTGATTGTTTTACTTTAAATAACAGAAAAAGTAAAACAGAAGTATACACGTGTCCATGATAACATGCTTCAATGATGTAAATTTATAGTTAAAAACATATAACTTATCACTTCAACTGCTTAAGTCATAGTTAAAAAAACATATCAGGGTAATATTGTTTTACAAATCAATGGATAAAACAGTCTGCATTCAGTGAAGACCAGTTAAAAACATGTATATATATTTAAAAAAAATAAATATCAGAAAACCATTAATCTCATTACCAAACTTTGCCTTTAAGATTTTTCAGTTTCAGAAAAGGTGCAAATCATTTCTTTCCCATCTACTTGCCAAAGCTCAAAACAGTGTCTTAGAATCAAATGGGATTCAGCTCATCAGATTTCAGGGCAGTGACAATGAATGACTTTTGGCTCTCAACTGCTTTTTTGGAGGTCAATAGCCAAGGAATTAAACTAAATATTTTTGTTGGGATTGGATATTTTTCAGTTTCTATCCCAAATGAAGTCCACAATGTAAGAAAAGCTTTCTTCAAGCATACAAGGAAGTGTAACGAAAAAGAAACATTTTTTCCAGAAATTTACACTGGCATGAAATCAAATAAGTGTAGACCAGAGTAGTCCTGGCTCTCATTCTGCCACCTGGGTTGGCACAGCCTGAAGAGAGAAAGTAATAGCAAGGCACCAAACATAGAATAACCCATTTGATGATTAGGAAACCATCCTAATTAAAGATGAAGGTCACATCACTGTCATACAGAGAAGGAAATCTCTGAAACTTTGGGTAAGCATTTGACACCCCAAAAAAGCAAATTAAAAAAACCCAAAACAAACACTTGTAGGAGGACTGAAACAAAGATATTGCCTATTGTTCAGCCCATTATCTGTATAAACTAATTATTGTCTGGAGCCAAACTCTAAGCTATTAAGTAAACTAAATTAGAAATAGCCGAAATCAGAAATTACTTCCAAAACGATCCTCCCATTAGTCTCCACTGACTGTGCTTTGGTAGACTTTGTGGAACAGGCTCAGAGAAAGCAAACTGGATTGCATTTGTATGATATTAAATCAGAAGATTCTCTCCAGAAACACACTTCATAATCCTTCTGTTACTAATGGATGTGCAAAACTAGTCCAAAGTAACTTTAATATTAACACTGCAGATTTCGGCTGCTCAGGACATACTGTTTCCTTCTGCAAAGCACCTTCTGCTGCACTGCATCGCTTGCTGCAGGCTCAGAACCCCTGCTATGTGGGGTTTCATTCAAATATTGCCAGAGGCAAATGCACAGCACTGGAAACAGCATCAAGAGGAACATCATGGCACAGTGTTTTACAAAGTAGGGTTCTGAGAAAACCACAGACAGCAAGGGTGAAAGTTGCTAGAAAGGAACAATAAGCACTTTCCTAAAAAACTAATGGAACTAGATGATCTTAAGGTCCTTTCCAACACTAACTATTCTATGACTCTATGTGCTGGAAAGACACTGTGGTATAAAACACATAATGTAACTGCTTTAAGGACATCTTTATGGAGTTTTGAATCAAAAAATATTCAACAAGAACAATAAATGATGTGTAGCTATTCAACAAGATTAATCTTTAGAACAGAAGGCCCAGCCCAGCACTTGATGGAACTCACCCTAGAGTAATTAAATAAGAATCTGAAGCAACCTTTAAACCATCACTGTGAACTTACAGAGGCCGAGCATCCGAGAGGAGTGGAAAAGGATAAATATATTTTTATAAAATGTAATCTTTCAGTTAATAATTCAGTTTTCTTCTCAAACAGGAAAATCACCAGCTGGATGAGACACTGTAGAAATGCAGTGCATCTCAATTTTTAGCTAGGTTATCTGACATAACGTCCTAGGACTTTTTGTAACGAATGTTGCCCAATATCCACAAACATTTCAGAACATAAAAGACTTATGATATACAAGTAACTTCAGTTCTTGTTTTCCCTCTATATAAAGGGACACAGAATTTTTTAAAGGCAAAATCAATCACAGATTTAGTTACACAATCTTAAAATACAGGGACTGGAATTCATTCCCAATCAAAGAAAACATGGTACTTGGTCTACTGCTACTCATGGGGAAAAGCACAATAAGATTCATAGTTACCAAAAGAAGAGTTACAGAACATCATGAAGGACAGCGTAGGATATTCCCAGATCAGACAGATACTGAGATACTGCAGCAAGAAATTGGCTAGGATACAGTCTGAATGTGAAAACAGCCACGAGTGTGACTTGTGTAGAGGGTGAAAAAAAAGAAGCAGCAAAAATACAAGCTAAAGACAGAATGACAAGGAAAATGCATTTTTAAAAACTACTCCATTTCATGTCAACATTTTATAGGATTGCACAGGCCCTTTTAAATAGATGTACACAATATGGTTAAGAAGCCATGTTTGCAAACTCAGGTTTGGTAAACGTGACGATATTGAGCACAAATGGTAGTTCCATGTTTGCAAGTACACATAGGAAAAATCAAATAAGCAAATACATGCATTAAAGCTGACTCACATCAATCCTTATGGATTTGATACTTCTGTAGCAATCACTTTACAAACTTGTTTTCACAACTAATAGGACTTAAGAGGGCAGATGCAAATGCTGTTAGGCACTGAAATGCATTTAATCTCTCCTTCAGTTTCATAAAAGAATATAGTTATGGTGAGGGCTGGGACACTAAAAATACAGGAAGCAAAAGCTTGGATTATCACAGGAGAGGGATGAAGAATCCACAAAGATGAAGAATTCAGAAAAGCATACAATATCTTAGAAGTAACGAGGAGATGAGAAAACTTGTAAAAGGAATCAGAACCTTCCCCCAACCACACACAAATACTATAGTAAATCTACTAGAATATATATAAAAGAGGTTTTATGAGAAAAATGATGAAGATACTGCAATGAAGTATTAAACAAATCTTGGAGCTCTCTTGCATTGGTGATTAATCTTGCAAGGTTTATTTATAGTATTAATGAAGTATAGTTCAGAGATTGGTACAAAAGAGAAAAGGGATGAAGCTTTCTGTCAGCTTTATGCACACACTGGAAGATGAAGTACTAACAAGCTGCAGGCACTTAAAAGTGAAAAACACAACCTATTAACTGAAATAGGGGAACATCACCTCCTGGAGCATTATACTGGTGAAGATGGGAATCCCATGGGAAAGGTGCTGCTGAGAAGAGAACACCTGCTTTAGCAGTAGGCAATGGTTTTCTGAACAGATCATCAGAAACAAAGACAATATAGGGCATTATGGTAATAGACTCCCAGTGGGAGAGCCATGTGTCTGTTCTGCTTTAGGAGGACATGCGCATACACTCTAGGGAGGAGGTAACACGGGAAAACAGCAGGACAGGCTGCCAGCTCTGACTCCAGTGGGTCAAAGGAGGGTCTTCTTGAGAGAATGTATGCCATTTTCTCATTTTCTGGAACAGAAAGGGAAACTAGCCTACCCTTGATAACCTATGGAAAAATGCAAACTATATACAATCTGACATGTATGTTTATTTGGGGTTTTCTACTTTCCCCCCTCTGTTGAGGGAGGAATTCTTTGAGTATATAAAAATTCTGTTGTATTTTAAGATACTCAAAGCTTGCTTCTGGGGAAAGTGAAATAGCAAAAAAGCCTCTGACCTGGGACAGTCAACATAGCAGCATGCATTAACAGCATCCAGATCGCTTAAGCGAAAGATTAGGGACAAATAAATATTCTGATTTTAGAAAACAGTTTTTATTCTCACCTAGTGCTTTTCACTTCTGTTTTAGGATTTAATTTAGTAAATGCATAGTAGCATGCAAATCAGAACTTGAGATTTTTTTTAACTTCTTTCAATCACCTGTGTTCATTTTGAATATTTTATACAAGATTTGCTGCCTTTTTTTTTTTTGAGTACAACTTTTCCTTAATATTCTTTGAAAAGTCTCCTTTCACAGCTGACATGGGTTTCTAGGTTGTTTCCAACCTCCTTATCCAAAGAAATGGCAAGTGGGCTTTGCTGTAATGGGATGGGATTCTCTTGAACAGAATAGCAGTATTACAGCATTTTACTTATTTTCAAGTTAGTTACAGAGAGAAAACACATGGAAAAGTATATTAAAATACATCACTAAGAATTTGTTTTGTGCAATACATGAAGCCCACCAAGGGTGGTAACAAAAAAGCACCCCACAAAAACAACCCATGGAAGATGCTCTCATTCACACACACTGGAAAACATTTTTCACATGGATTTACCAATTCTGAGTGTAAGCCTGATCTGCTTCTAACTAATCTCCCTGCATGTGGCTTTCTTGGGATTCATCCCTACCATCTCCTTAAAGGTACCAAGACAAAGGTAATGAGGCAAACACAATGATTAATATATCTTCCTAAGGTGGTTTACTTTTTAAATTAACATATTAAAATGTAATATTTAGATTCAAGAGTTTTTGCCTCTTTCACTGACCTCTCTTTTATTTTTGAAGACTTCTCTAACTGCACAACTATGCTAATGTCTTAATTAACATTGGATTGCTTTCTTGTGTGTGCTTCAAATTGCATCCATAAAAAAGGACAGAAAGGAAATTTCAAAACTTGATTTTAACATCTCCTGAAATATTGCATTTTTCTGTTGAATTTCAGTGGGTAAAAGTCAAGGTAGTTTACCTAAAAGTTAATGGAGGATTGGCCCCAATAATTAAGAAAATCATTAAAAAATGCAATAACTTTTGCTCAGATACCCTTAATAATGAGGGTGAATTCCACTCTCAATTGTAATAAACTAAATCCAGATAAACATCAATGATGAAATAATACTAATGAAATAATGTGAATATACATCCCAAGAGGCTTCACTTGGACTAGAGGAACAGAAAAATTCAAGGCTGACTTATCAGTAAATTATATCAAAATGGATCCTTATTCCCAACTTTGCTTTAAAACTTCAGTGAACTTGCTGGATATTCATTAAGTAACACCTAGAGCATAACTACTTATATAAAACTCTTAAAAAAAAACCCCAACAAAAAAGTGATTTTGTATTGGCCAGCCATAAGAAAGATGCATGGAAAAAATACCACAAAAATCGTCTGGAAGGGGGCCATTTTACAGCTTACTTATAGGTGCTATGTAAGTGCTGCTGTAGGTCCATTGACTCAATAGAATTAACAAGTTTATCAGGTGAGGACCTGCTCCTAGATGTATTGCATATTCAGACATGTCAGGTCACAGTTCACCAGAAATTAAATGGTAAAACTCTATACATTATCTTCTCAGGAAAACAAAAGTAACAGAATTCACTGGTAAGAATTTAGTTTATATTTAAAAAATACTTTACAATGAGTATGGACATACATATGCAAAAATATACAAGCACACAGACTTGTCAAAATAAAATGCTGACATTCCTCTTATAGGATCCATTCATTGCGTGTTTTTATTGCTTTGCATATGGAAATGTATACTGTGCCTTTGGCCACACAGCAGTTTATGCATTATGTGCAAATATTATTTTCATATAAAGATGTGAATTTGCATAGGGATGCACTATTTATAGTTGGAAATAAATTTGGCCTTCTACCATTCTGTTCTCCCTCATCTGAACTGTACCAATTTTCATCAAATTCTGCACATCAGCAGTAGTAGCAACAGAGGAGGAGAAACTCAGCAGTAGAGAAACTGCAGACAGTTTGTTGTGCTCTTTTCTACTATTTTTTCTGTCCTTGGTTCCTGCCTTAAACTGCGTAGCATGAAGATTCCAGTTCACAAAGACTTGGTCTTCTGCAAGCAATACAAGTGAGACTGTAAAGCAGAAATATTTCCACTGTATTATTTTTACGTCTTCCCCTATCCTTCTACGCAGCTTCCATATAATTCCAGAGTATCAGAGTTGAATATTTGAAGAAGTTTATACATGAGAAAAAATTAGAGACACAAAGTTAGAGACACAATTTCCTCTCATGCCTTAAGAATCATTTCTGTGTTCATCCCTTTCTCTGCATTGGCACATTCACACTGCATTGACAATGCCACATGTTTACTGCAAACATACACAGAGAATGCTCAAATACTGCAGTCTAAATTGACTGAAATGACAAAACATGTGAAAGGAATTTCTTGTCTTGTCTCTCTAACATATAATGGATTAAATGAACAAAAGAACTGAAACTGTCTATAGGCATTTAAAACAGCCCATTTGCCTGTTGAAATGTCATCATTTTTTGTCCTTTAGTCCACTGAGTCTAGTTCATTCAGCACAACCTCAGGAATATACACCACACCACAGTCTGGGCAAAGGAACTCACCTCCTGATGCCAGATTGTGGTATAACTAAAGGACACAGTACAGAAACAAAACAATTATAAGCTTTGTCTAGTGTGACAGATGTGTCAGGTAACAGCTGGACAGTTTTTCTGATCAGACAGAAGGATCAAAGGACCATCAAGAATCCCAAATCACAAGTTACTTTCCCTTTACAAGTGTATGTACTATGCAGAATTTAATTAGCACTTGTATAACTAGGTCACTAGGAACAAAGGTACTTTACTA
Organism: Myiopsitta monachus; assembly: GCA_017639245.1. NCBI lineage: Eukaryota > Metazoa > Chordata > Aves > Psittaciformes > Psittacidae > Myiopsitta > Myiopsitta monachus. The sequence goes on along the minus strand of CM029917.1, from coordinate 77,496,591 downwards.
AGATTATTTTCTGCTTGACAATACTGCTAACATATGTGATTTGTAAGATGATGACTCAATAGTTTTCACTAAATTTTCATCAATATAAGGCTTATCAGATGTGAAGGGAATCAAAGCTGAGAAATCAAGAACCTGGTTGTGACCATGCTGGAAAGTTCTCTCTTCTTGATTTGCGTCCCAGACTCATCACCCAGAAGTCTGATGATGCAAAGAACTGCTGAACAGACTTGATCATGATAAAGGTGTCCAAAAGAGTGGCTGAGCACTGTCAAGCAACTACTGTTACTTTAGTGTTTCAAATTGTTAGGCTGATACCAGCAGGGTGAATCCTGCCTGCCTGCATTCCAATACCTATCATTGAGCAACAAGCTGGACAGGTAACTAATTCAATGCATCAGAAAACAAGAGACCTAATGGTGACCTATCATCACGTAATCAAAGGTACTAGGATTATTATTACCTGGTTGTTTAAGAGGTGTGGAACTACACATCAAAATTGATATAAATGTTTTAACAATATTTTTCCTCCTTATTTAATTGGAAACTTATCTGGGTTAAACCCAAAGACCTCACTTGAATGATTTTGATTAAATATATTAATCATATGAACTGTATTAATTATTAATTACATTAGAAGTTTTAAGAGCATTTCTACTGCTTTTCTGTGGCACACAGGCTGAATGGTTATCCCAGCAGAAATAAAAAAAAATAGAAAGGGAATCCTAGCTATTAACAAAAAAAAAAAAAGAACAGCAAACAATAAGAACCAAATTAATTTGGAAAGAGAAGTAGAAGGGAAAAAATAAACCAAGAAAATTTATTGAGGAGAGGAATTTACTACTACATTCTTTGCCTCACATTTTTGTGTCTGTTTGAATAGAAAATATTTACTGATTTTTTATTTTTTTTTCCCACTGGGAACTGTGAGCAGTAACATTGATAAAATACACAGTAATGTTCAGTACCCCAAATATCAATTCACCAGGCAGAGGAAGAATAGCCTACCTATTCAGACAGTTCCTTTAGTCTGGAGACTCTCATACTGTAATTTCTTTGGCTGCTTTTACTTAAATGATTAAACAAGTCTTTCATAATTTTGCTTCACACACAACTAAGTCAAAGCCAAAAATGTTTACCAGTGGTATCATCAGTTTTGTTAACTGCGTTATGAACTGTAAAGCAGCTTTTGCTCAGGACAGTCCAATTATTCTTTTAGCCATTTCTCACTGAACAGGGGTTTTGGTACTAAGCTGACTCTCACCACCTCAGCATGCCAGGTGAAAAACGCTAGTAAATAAAGTTTTTGCAAGTCTCGGATATTAGTCTAATGAGATAGTATTTCTAACATCTTGGAAAGCATTGCCATGAGTAGGAACAATGTTGTCCTTTTCCTGCCAGCACTGTTACACTGAGAATGGAATCTTTGTTTTTGTCACTAGGATGTTTGCGCGTTATGCAACTAGCAATACACAGTGCAAAACTGAGATGCCTGTGCCTTAAGTCTATGAACTCTTTCAATCCCTACTGTCAGGTGAGAATAGTTTCCAATTCCTTAGAATACACAGGAGCCAAAATTTAGAACCTTCAGCAGGAAGGAAAATCTTTCAAACTCTGAATGTGCACTCTGTTGTTCTCAGTAACTCACATTCCCCTCTGCAGCACAGTTTAATGATTTTAGAGCTTTAAGGAAGAAAACATGCTTTCCAAGGAGAATAAAGAGGGCAAAGAGGGCTGCACTTAATTAGAAGACTAAATTTACTCAAAGCATCTGTGGGCATCTGCCAGATTCTTCTCAGTTACATTCACAGCAATATTGAGGAAGTAAAAAAAAATAAAAATCCCAGTGAGCCTCCCCAAAACTAAACTGGCATTTAATATATAGAAATAAATTTGTACAATGAAAAGTAAATTCAAAAGATTGTGAAGATAGAAATGCCATTGCCTTTTAAGTAGGTTTTTTTTGGGACAAGAAAGAAATAGTTTCAAAATTACTTTTCCAAAACCATCAGTGTGGTAATGGAAAGTACGTCTTTATGAAAGCACAAGAAACAAAGAAACAGATTTAAAAAAACCTGCTGTCTTTGAATAGCAGACATTCAGAGCCTACGGGCTGGTCAGCTATTATTTAGTCATTCTAGCCTATCATTATGAATTACATTATTCAGACTATGCAAACTGAGCAATGAAAAAAAGACATAAAATGTAATGTAATAAGTGAAAATTACTCCTTACTTCAAATGTTATTTTGCATTATTAGTCTTTTACAGAGAAAGCAAAAAAAGATGACAAAAGCATCAATGATTGTGGTACTTGGACCTACATCCGTATTTACAAAAAAAAAAAAAAAAAAAAAGCTGACAGATTTTCTAAAAGAAAACTTCACTATTATCTTAAGATTTGTTCTTTTCTATTACAGTAAAAGTGTTTACCTCATACACATCAAAACACTAGAATACAAGCAAACACGAAAAGGAACCTGCTCCAAACACACACAGTCAGTTCTAAGTGCAGCCTGGAATATTTACATAAATGTATAAAGGTGTTGACACTAAGGTTTCAAATAGTATTTAGGTTGCTGTATTCAGACAAGGATTAAGTATCTGCACTACGCACCAGAATAGAGTCACACTTGTACCTGAGACTACTCATTTCCGAACTAGAGCAAGCCTCCATTCAGATGTGGTAGCGACAAGTTTTTTTGACACTCTCTGCAGTCTCAGACGCATGGGTATACCCTTTTGCCATCACGGTGAAAGAAACCAACAAAAGCACAATTATAACTGTACACAAAAATGTTAACGTGTGGCCTGCAGTAAGGCAATGATCCTCAAAGGGAAATTCTCTTTTGCAAATACATAGGCAACAGATCTCCTTCCTCCTCTCTCAAGAAGTAGGTTTGTACAGCACAAGGATTTACTGAAGTACTGGAATAATATGATGAATATTCAGGCCACCTGCATTTTAAACAATGCAATGTTCATGTATTTTTACTTGCACTACAAGCAAGAATTAAAAACTAAAAAACTCAAGCACTAATCAGGCAGCATAGATTTCACACCTTATAAGTAAAAAGAAGTCCTAATTTTTCTGTCATTTACTTCCAATACACTTTATAAATAATGCAAGTCTATGGAAGGGATTCTGCAGTTTTTTCACTCAGAAACACTGCACTGAAGACTGTCTAAAATGCACATTCATGAAGTTGGGCTAATATATTTTTACCTTCAAAAGTTAACATACATTTTAAGTTTATAACAAAGTTTAAGATGGACAACTGCTTACATCAAATGAAACAAAGCAATCGTTTAAAACGGAATGAAAATTGAATTCTCAGGATGAGAATTCATCTGTCAGTATATTAAAAATAAATTCAAACTTTGGTGTGGTCCCAAGAAAAGGACAGTAGAATGAAAAAAACATGTTAGTGGAGTCTGGAAATTCTTAGCATTCTGGCTATTCAGTGATAATTGAAATGCACTTCACACGGTAAGTATGCACTGACCCACATCAAGTAACGTGTACTTAAATGATTTTAATACTGAAAAATGTGTATGATTACAATATGACCTCCAAGGCTCAAGAAACTGCCCTGCATGGAACCTTTATTCTTGAAATTTATTCATTAGTCTAAAATGCATTTTACATACTACTACTGACTTCATAAAAGTATAATTTACATTTATTAGCTTTAGTAGAACATGTTCTTTATAATTAATGCTATATCCTGATGTAGTTAAACCAGAACAATAGCTCGGATCTCATCCTTGGGCTCATTACACTGTTATTTTCAAAGACAAAGGATGACAGCAGTTAATTCATATGTTTTGATGTTCTTTTGATATTTGTCTCTTGAAAAAAAAAAAAAAAACCTCCCCAAAAATACAAGGCATTTTAACAATTACTCATAGTCTCCTATTTCCTCACACAGTTATTAAAACTTGACTCAAACCCTGGTACTTTACTACTGAGCCAATCCTGTTGTTAGTGAATTCACATCTTGCATAACTGCGCTACACAAAATACTTTTTACCCAAAATGTGCACATACTATTATGTATGACTTTATGTATTTAATAAAACAGTCATTTAGCCAGGGCTTCCTCCTGATTAGAAGTTCTCAAAATCTTACCTTTGACCTAATTGTATTTTGCTTCTTAAGGTATTTGCATTGAATTCATGAATGCATTTTAGAATGACAGAATTTTTAGAAAATGAGATGCTCCCTCAGCCATGAGTACTGCATATTGCTATGTAAGATTGTAGCTTATGCTTTCCTAAAGCCTCTTCAACTATTATTCAAATATAAATAATCTGAGAAAAATATAGTAATCTTCAAATTTGCAGCAAACAACACATTTAGAAAGAAGAACACAAAGGTCAATGTTCACAAGCATGTTCAAAAATATGCTGCAAGGTGCAATTGCAGAATTTTCAACAGCTCACAATATACGTTTATTGAATATATTGCGTAAATTACACACAGTGGAAGAATAATAATGCTAGTATAAGTACAGAAGAAAGTTATTTCACTTCCATTTCAGATATACAGTAAGAGACAGAGGACAGCAGATGGAAGGACAGAAAATGATCTCCTCATGAGCTACAAAAAGGATGTAATTGGTCGGGGTCAAAAATTAACAAAGGGACTTTTCATATAATAATGTTTAATTTTATATATAGAAATAAAATATTGTATGCAACAGCCTTCACTGTGTTTCCTTGCAGTGTAACTTTTTTAACCTTTGTTGTTAGTTAAAATTAGAATGGAAATGATGCATCTTAGTATGAAACAATAGACTGTATGGACTACTTTTCTATGATCTTCAACATACGCTCTTACATCTGATAAGCTGTCTATTGCAGGATCACTTGTCTCCGAAAGTGACATGGTGAAGTGAAAACCATAACTTCCAGCTCTGTGTCACTATTCCTAAAAGCTGGGAAAATTTTCTTTGAGAACATAACATTCTTCTACTTTCATCAGGAAACATAACTTGCTACGTTCAGCTGCTTTTAGTAAATATCACTAGATATTTTCAAAAAGTTAAAAATTGAAAAGTACCTGGTAAGAACTTCTGAAAACATTAAGTTGTGAATATCCATATATATTTTTCAGCCATCCTTCAAATATTCAGACAGGCATCCAAATAAATGTTTAATCTTATGGACCTTAGTTCATAACTATGCACATTTTTTTGGACAGGATGCCCATTTCAAAAGTTCTCAGACAAAATACAACCAGAAATGATGGTATACAATTAATGCACCACTGCTTGCATTAGACTCTTGTTCATTTTTAGGTAAAACAAAATACAATAAACGTATCAATGAAGTCTTGAAATGTCATGAGAACTTTTATAATACTGCTAGGGGGTTTTTAAGGCATTTAGATCATGCTCCACATTTAAGAAACTGGAAAAGGCTGATGTAGTGATTTTATTTATGTCTGTATGTTTTGTGCTTGTTTGATATTTGTGATAAGGTAGAAACTCAATGCATGCAGCTGAAGCTTATTTTGCCTGGTGGCCATGTTAGTCTAGTTGGGTGCCTTCCAAGTCTGGGGTAGAAAGCAACAAGATGGAGAGAGCACAGATAATTTAGTAAAATAGGTACATATAAAATTGTTTCAGCATGGTCTATAGGTGTCTATGAACATGTCATCAAGAGTACAAAAATATTAGGAAAAAGCATTTAGCTATACCAATGCTTTGAAAAAATTTCTTTGGTGTAGGTCTATCAGAGCTGGAAAACAGTGTTTTCTTCTGTGAGAAATTAGCCTTCCCAGCTGTAATCAGGTTTTTGATTTAGATCATACATGAAAAGAAAACTGGTTCAACCGAGAAGGGTTGGCAACTATCACCTAAAAATTTCAGAGGAGGAACGGGCACACTGGAAAAATGTTTCATCATACAATTTTGTTACTGTGAGTAAATAAAAACTTTCTCGATTCATTAAAGATATAATCACAGTATTAAGCAATTGTACCTATTGATCTTTCACACTGATGCTAATAATATGCTTGGCACAAACCACATTTACATATAGAAGCAGTCAGCTGCAGCTGTTGTTGACAACTGGAGAATTTTATTGTACTCACAAATAACTATGTGAATTAGTTTTATTTTATTTCTCATTTTAAAATCAGTTTTGGAAATGCTCTGAAATCTTTGATACACATAGCCATTACAAAGGGAAAAAAATCACTGAATTGTATAGCTCAGCTCTTTCTTTAAGTTCCAGCAGAACTGCACAGAATTCTGCAACAGGCACACATTAGGCTGCCTCTCTCATAGTCTCCCCAGATTAAAAGGCGCAGGGAGGAATTATTTATAGGAAGATGCTTACAGCCTGAGCACTGTGGCCAAGTGCTCAGCTGTTAAAGAGTGTGTTAAGCCAGCAGGGAACCTTCAATTTCACACATGAAAGGACAAAAGGATAATTCTTGTGCCAAACCTAGGCCTCAAATTAAGAATCTGGTACCTCTCTAATTCTATTTGACATGAAATATTCTCTTGGAAGGGTTAGAGTGAATTAGTGTATTTAACTGAGTTTTATTTACTAAAATTTTATGCATAACAAGCTAGAGGGAGAGACCCAGCAGAAAAAAACCTTTTTTTCTTTATTCCCCAAAGACTGGGAAAGAATTGTCAGAATTAAGCAGCTGGGAAATTTGACTCAAATGAACCAGCTAGTTGTTAACAGATAAACACTGATCCAAAACCAAGGACACAGATGACAGCATGTCAAAACAAAGGTGCATAAAATTTTTAGTTCAGAACCTGGCCCTCTGCTATCCAACTGATTAAAGATGATTTGGTAACTACCACGCTCAGCTAATGCACAAAGGTAATGTTGTAAAACCCTACAGTGACTGATCAATTGACTAGCAAGTAGCAAAACAAGGCACAGCATATCTGAGGAGTTTTTCGTCAAATCACATTGGTAAAGAACCTCCCAGATGGGAAGAAAAAAAAGCACAATGTATACCATATTAAATACTATGAATATTAAATATGCACTACATGAAGCCCCCACTGTTTGAGAACACCTCACCTATTACCTAGTCGTCTGGAAGCTCTCCTCTCTTTCAGGCTTGTGTTTAAAAAAGTAGCAATGTAAGACAGCTAAAATCAAGTTTTCAAATAACACCTTCAAAGTTTGCCTTTGTGTAACAGCCAAGTGTGATGCACATGAGAACATGTATTCTATATTTCCAGACATCAGGTGGATTTTGCATCAGAAAGATTAATATATATGGTAGAAAAACACATTCGAGAGAGAAAATCTTGATATTTTCACTCTTAGGCTATTTGTCCAGCAAATATACAATCAGGGTGCCAGAGTGAGATGTCTTGTAATCTTTCTCCATTTGCCCATGAAGTGCAAAATTATCAGTATGCAGGATGAAACTTATTAATATCAATTCACACAAATAATGTACTAATCCAAGCAGACATATGTAAAGACCATTGCAAAGTCTGGCAAAGGAATAAAATGGAATAACCTAAGATTAGGGTTTAACTTTAAACTTGCTCCCTGCAGGAATTCCTTCCTGACAAACTTCCAAACAATCCAAGGCCAGCAGCTTTCTTTGGATGAAGGAGCAAAAGGCTGTTACATAGATCTCCTACTTAAGGCACTGAGGGAGGCAACTTAGCAGCTTCTGGTTGCAATTTTTTACCAACAGTGAGGCACCAATAATAGCTAAGGCTTCCCAGACACCAGACATCTTCTGAAAGTCATTATATGGTTGATTGACATGGCAAAGATTTGCTCCAAGTAATGAACTATTATACCCTGCTCTCCCTGGAATGTTCTTTCATCCCCTTTCCCCCCATCTTGTCACAACCCAGCAACTTCTGTCACTTTCTGTTCTGAGCCATGCACCATCCAGAAGACTCTGGAGGGAAGAAGAAGTTTGAGATTTTAACTCTACATGTGCCATGTTATTTGTGCTAGTCTTTAGTCCAGACCTAGAGAGGGCAACACTAACAGAGGTAAAGCCTTTCTCAACCGTAGGAGCACAAGGCAACCAAATCCCACCCTGACTCAGAGCTGCAGTAGTTATCAGAGATGGCCTCAAGTGCACTGCCGCCTGACAAGAAGGATAATTCCTTCTGCTTTCTGGCCATTCACTTGAAGTGTATGAACTCGCAAAGAAGCTCCTGCAGTACCTCAGAAAGACAATGCTAGTGCCACAGCAAATGACCAAGAGATAAAGCTATTGCCTCCAACCTCCCAGGAAATACTTAATTATGTGCAGTTATTTATTTCTTTCCAAACCTTATTTCTATTTATTTCCAAATCTGTGACAAAAAAAGCTCCTTGAAGAATGACTAAAGCTCAGCACTAGGGACATTACAAGCTATAACAGCGACACAAGTGGCACGAGTCACCTTAATGCAGGTTGTGTTTAAATAAAGTCCTTTTATTACCCAAGGCTAATGATGAAACCACTTTTCAAAGGTACAGTAAAATTTCTTCCCAAGATCATAAAGCCTAGTCTAAGAAATAACTATGCAGGTGTAATGTTTACCTTCTAATGCAGAACTTCTATATTTGATTGCTTTCCCCAGTATCTTTTAACATTCATGGAAATCGGTTATTCAAGCTTCTCCTACAGAACATGATCAAAGTCTACGGAGCTCAGCATGAATAGCATCTTTTTTTTTTTTTTTATTTTACAATTCTTGGGGATATCTAGAGTACTGCAACTATTTCACACTGCTGTATATAAACAGTTATGCACCATGAAGGAAAGAAGTGGTAATCAAAAAATAAAGTTGTTTCAATTTTAAGGGTCCATTAATACGCTGTAATAAACATGAGGACTTTTTTAAAGAACATTTGCAGACACAGCAAAACTTTAAGACTGTTTTTCAAGGTCAGCGAGCAGCCTGCTGCTATTGCTTATTCTACAGATGAAAAACCAGAATATATACATCAGTAGGTGGAGAATTTGCAAGACCTGAAGAGAAACATGCAGCAAAATTCCTTCTTCAAACCAAAATGGAGGCATATGAACTAGAATCCAGAAGGAACACTGTGCTGACAAACTTTCCTGATAAAACTACCAGCTCTTGGCAATGAGCTCTTTTGTTTAATTTCAGAGCTTAAAAGAGACAGACTCTAGCATCATGACACGATACTTTCACTTTTTAGCAGTGACCCTAACGAAAACTACTGGGGGAGCTCTGCATTGCCTGAAAAGAAGAGTAACCGTCGGCAGATCTGGCTACCAAGGCAGGACGTTAGGGGTTTTCCTCCTCCTTTCCAAATCTGTGTTACATACAGCGGTCTCACTCCAGGTCTGCTACTGCATTTGTGGACTCCCTTTCCCATTTGATGCCTCAGTTGTCTCACCTTTTCTGCAACAATAGGAACACTGAAGAGTCCCCAGAACGTACTTTTGCCTGGCATGTTTTCACCCACTGGAAAATTATCACTGAAAGATTTATGAGCTACAACTTGCCAAGTATTTATGGTCAAAGGTCAAGGAGGCTATGAAATTTTGTGCTTACTGCTGAAAGGTTATTTTCAAAAATTGGCCATTATAAACATAGATCAAAAGTTAATCTAAATCAAGAGGAGATTATTTCTTCATGAAAGTAGTCACGTAGCATAATGAGATAAAAAGAAATAAAAAAATCTCGCTCATCTGGCTCTGCCATTTTCCCAATATGATATATTCCTTTTTTAATAGTAGGAAATGAGGAATTCATAAGTAAATCAGATTTTTCCCTTCACCCAACAGAGAAACTCCTTCACGCTTTTATTTTCTTGCTCCAAAAATGCATGCTTATGATAGACAATAGGCAAGTTTTCTCAATTCATTGCTGGTTTTAATATATCATAGAATCATTAAATAAAATTGTTTAAGAGCGGCTGAATTTTAAGTATTATAGCTGTAAATATAAACCAATAACTCCTGCTATGTAATCCATTACAAATCTGCTAGGCAATCAAAATTCAATTAGATTTAAACTGACGATGTTCAATAAACATGTCAAAATAATGTTTATAACGAATAGTTAGAAATCACTATCCTTTGTCTACCAATGAAGATATGCATCCAAGGCAGAGTTATCAAAATGAAGAATTCATTGTTCAAGTTAGACAATTATTTTGACTAATTCAAGTACTCAGTTTGCCTTCAGTTTGGAAATCTGGAAAACCTTTCATCACTTTTCATTGAGCATCAGTAAAAGCTCTGATTAGGATGCTTTATAAATGACAGCTGTTCACTAGTCACTGGTATAATTACAGCTTATGTAATTGTTAAGTAAGATTTCAGCAACATTATTTTAAGAAAGATTAAACCTGTGATGTTAGCCCCAAAGCATTCAATACAACTGCAAAGGACTTACGTTATAAGATCCCTGCGTGTTCCATGTTTTCAAATCATGTTTAAAAGTGTGGAAAAAAGAGACTATAAATGTCTGTAAACTTTGTGAAATGTTGGTGTCTACCAAAACCACTGAAGAAACCTGAAAGCCTTCAATAACAAGAGCATCTGTAGGTTTGTCAAAAGCAGATTCATGCTCATAGACAAAAGCAGCTTGCCAGTCCCACAGCCTGCATATCTCTAAACATTGAAGATTTTACCATATAGTCTTATTTCTGAGTGTAGTCTACAATTAACTTACGTGATATAACATGAATAACAACTTTTCACATGGGAAAAAATATGCTTAAAAATATTTCAAACCTCAATTTCTAATCCTTCAGAGGCAGCCTTGGTCCTTAAACTTATTTTCGCTCACAATCAACTGAAAACACAGATAACAGAATTTAAACATAAGTAATTAGTTACACAGTGTATCTGATAATTTGCTACTCTAATTACATATATGAAATTAGAATCAACCTTTAAGAAGTGAATATTATTAATAGAGTAATTGGCAGTCTATTCTGAGACAGTAATGATTTATGATATGTCAAACTTGGGATGTGAGAAATATGATCAATTTTCATATTTCTAATCTGTAACTTTATTTTCAGTAACAACTTCATCTCACCAAACTGTGGAATAGTCATATCACATAGCCTGTGATATGACAAGGGTATATCATTTGCTGTTTCTATTTTGTATTTCCCTTCTTCCATTTACATATAGCAGATGGTAGCCGTTAACACATCAGCACTCATAACTAAATCAGACTCAATATCACATCTCACCAAAATTTTAAAAATAATTTATTTGTGGAATGATGCAGTTTAGAGTCAGATGGTTGCACAGAAGTTCACACCAAATTTAGTGAATTGTTCTGATAAAAAAGTTAGAATTTTCATTTAAAATGCTTTAAATGTAAGTTATCTTGATTTTTTTTTATTATTGTTATTTTAAGATTCAAAAGAAGTATTTTCTTTCCAGCAAAATGAAATGTTTTACCTAAAGAAAAACGTTTTATGTAATTTTTTACTTAAGTTTTCAAGAAAAATAGAGGCATTTTCAAGCTGGTTTTCCCACTCCCTGATTTAGTAAAGTATCAGTTACAAAATGGAACTTTCCATTCGGCTTTACTCATCATAAGAACATTTTCAGTAAACTTCAAGTTGTAAGACCTGAATGATAGCAAATTAGATAGAAAGTAATTGGCTACCAACAGGCACACAGAAATTGTTTTTCTACATTACAAGTAGGATTAGCTAAAAGTAAAGCATCTCTGAGTTCAGGTCTACATTAAACCAGACCACTGCACACATACATACATTTATATATATTCATACGCATGAATGAAAAACAGTAATATCTGCAACAGATTTCTTTTTAGTGAATCTCACTTTTTTAGCAAGCAAAAATAATTCCAAAATCTCTTTAAATCTATTTGCTACGTCAGATCAAGTCTGAAAAACTTATTTACCATAAGGTGAAGAAGTGAATGGTAGGAAAGCAGTTTACCTTCTGTCTTTTGATAAACTGGCTGCTTTACTGACTCTAAATCCAGTGTTTCTCCACTAAGTGAGGCCATCAGATCCCAAATGATAAATGTTTAAGTAATGCACCACGCAATGTCTGCCTGAAGCAGTTATCAAAATTTTCAGCAGGATCCTGTTAAGCCTCATGGCATCAAGTGGGTGTCACAAGATAAAATCCTTCCTCACTGAAACCTAATAGGCTTGATTCTGATGTTGAATCTCTTTTAAAATTATCAAAAGAGCACTTAAAATCATATCTACTTCTTATCTGCTCTATACTCCAAGAAAAATTTTCCACAACTTTTAAAAGGCTATAAAATGATTGAATGTTTCCTCTCACCATTGCTGTCAGAATCATAGAATCATAGAATCACAGAATAGGTAGGGTTGGAAAGGACTTAAAGTTCATCTAGTTCCAACCCCCCTGCCAGGGGCAGGGATACCTCACACTAAACCATGCCACCCAAGGCTTTGTCTAACCCGGCCTTGAACACTACCAGTGGTGAAGTATTCACAACTTCCTTGGGCAACCCATTCCAGTGCCTCACCACCATTACAGTAAGGAATTTCTTCCTCAAATCTAATCTAAAATTCCCCTGTTCAAGTTTGAACCTGTTACCCCTTGTCCTATCCCCAGAAGACTCCATGAAGAGTCCCTCCCCAGCATCCCTATAGGTCCCCTTCAGATACTGGAAGGCTGTTATGAGGTTTCCACGCATCCTTCTCTTCTCCAGGCTGCACAGCCCCAACTTTCTCATCCTATCTTCATGTCTCATTCTCCCAGCAAGTACCCAAACAGAATTAAATTTCTTCTTCAAATTAACTCAGATTTGTATTACTCAGAAGGGTACTTTTCCTAATAACTACAGCAGTTTTCCATAAGGTTCACTCTACTGTTCAAGCCTGAACACACTTTACAACTACAATCATACCGTAAATCACAGGAAATGTGAAGATGTAGGTTGTTAGAATCTCATGGACAAGAAAAAGTAAAATATGGATGCACAAACACAGTGTATGCCATTCTCTGTCATACTATACCTAAAAAACTTAAATTTAATTACTTTTATTTGGTCTATTACAGGCACTGACTTTGTAACTTGACCATTATGCTTTGGCAGAGAGTCAGGAATGAAATTCTAGACTCCACTGAAACTTCAGACAAATAAAATTAATATTATACTAGACACTACGACTGTATTATATTGTGTATAACTATTACAAATTTCATTTGTAAGTATATTATTCAACAGCTATAATAAGATCTTTGGGTTTCCATTCAGATCAAAATCAAAGACTGAACTTTTAAAAATGGTTTTGGTACAAAGAGCCTTTTGTAAATACTTTCGGCTATGAATCAATCTATGGAGCAGGGAAGAAGGCAAGAACAATTTTCTTTCAACAGAAGCCATAAAGACATGTCCAGGGAAAAGAAAAGCAAAAATAGGGCTGATGTACGCAGAACTTCCCCCAGCGCTCTTTCAGACTCCATTTTAATTAAAGGTAGCTTTGGAACCACATAGTTTCTATGTATTTCTGAATGAATTTTACGGTCCTGCCTTGAAGCTGTCTACACTGTCAGCATACACAGAATTGCTTGCTAAATTCTACAGCTGCATGAATTATGTTTAATAAAAAGCTGTCCTTCCTTTGGTTTAGTTAGAAACCAGCTTCAACCAGATTCAACTGATATTCTCTACCTATTCAACAGTATAAAGTTTATTAAATAATGGTGCTAAATATATTTCCATATTATTCATGTGACAATGTGCGAGTATGCTTAATAACCAGCAAGCGAACTTTGTGATATCTATTTAATCATCAAGATGTGCTTATAACAATACATTTGAAAAACAAAAGTGCCAAATAATATCTCAGTACATAAAAAAAAAAAAAAGGAAAAGAAAAGATGCATAAGAAATCAGGGGAATTCAGTTAGAATAAAGAATAGTATACAAGTTCAGGTAAAGGGGGATCTTGTGCAAACATGTCAGCCTGAAGTGCAATATATATTTTAAAAGCTAAAGTGATTTGAACAGTTAAGATAAATACTAAGACCAATCAGAGTGATTTTGAACACATTTTTAGCATAAAATTAAAATTCCTTGCTGCTACTGAAAATGATTCATGACTTTCTTAAAGCAGTGCTGCAGGAAGATAACCCTATGAGGCTGAATAACAAGTCTGTGCCATGATCATGAGCCTATGATTACAAATTTACTGCAACATCTATATCCCTTGCACCGCTGTTGCTTATCTTGCTTGGTCAATAAAATTGCAAACAAAGAGTAAACTTTTAAAGACTAAAATAAAAAATAAAGAATAAATCTCAGTAACTCACTTTATACTAAAAAAAATACCATGTATACATGCATACAATAAAAATACACTGTAACTATTTGATTTTCCTTTTACATTAATTTAACTTTCATAGCTGTGAATTGATAACATTAAATAATAGAACAGAAACATAGTATAGTTAGGGTTGGAAAGGACTTTAAGATCATCTAGTTCCAACCCCCCTGCCATGGGCAGGGACACCTCCCACTAAACCATGTCACCCAAGGCTATGTCCAACCTGGCCTCGAACACCACCAGCTATGGAGAACTCACAACTTCCTTGGGCAACCCATTCCATTGCCACACCGCCCTCACAGTATAGAACTTTATATATAATCTAAACTTCCCCTGCTTAAGTTTGAACCTGTTACCCCTTGTCCTATCACTACAGTCCCTCATGAAAAGTCCCTCCCCAGCATCCCTATAGGCTCCCCTTCAGATACTGGAAGGCTGCTAGGAGGTCTCCATGCAGCCTTCTCTTCTCCAGGCTCAACAGCCCCAACTTTCTCAGCCTGTCTTCATATGGGAGGTGCTCCAGTCCCCTCATCATCCTCGTGGCCCTCCTTTGGACTTGTTCCAACAGTTCCATGTCCTTTTTATGTTGAGGACACCAGAACTGCACACCATACTCCAAGTGAGGTCTCACAAGAGCAGAGTAGAGGGGCAGGATCACCTCCTTTGACCTGCTGGTCACGCTCCTTTTGATGCAGCCCAGCATACGGTTGGCTTTCTGGGCTACAAGCACACACTGCCAGCTCATGTTCAGCTTCTCTTCAACCAACACCCCCATGTGCTTCTCCGCAGGGCTGCTCTGAATCTCTTCTCTGCCCAACCTGTAGCTGTGCCTGGCATTGCTCCGACGCAGGTGCAGGACCTTGCACTTGGCATGGTTAAACTTCATCAGGTTGGCATCAGCCCACCTCACAAGCATGTCAAGGTCCCTCTGGATGGCATTCCTTCCCTACAGTTTATCAACCGAACCACATATCTTGGTGTCATTGGCCAACTTGCTGAGGGTACACTCAATCCCACTTTCCCTGTCACCGACAAAGATGTTGAACAAGACCGGTCCCAACACCGATCCCTGAGGGACACCACTTGTTACTGGTCTCCAGCTGGACATTGAGCTGTTGACAACAGCTGTTTGCACGTGTCCATCCAGCCAGTTCATTATCCACCGAGTGGTCCATCTATCAAATTGATGTCTTTCCTACTTAGGGACAAAGATGTGTGTGCTCACAGCCCAAGAAAGCCTTGGGTGACATGGTTTAGTAGGAGGTGTCCCTGCCCATGGCAGGGGGGATGGATCCTGAGGTCCTTCCCAACCCTAACTGTTCTATGATTCTGTGTCACGCAGGACAGTGTTGAACACTTTGCACAAGTCCAGGTAGATGACATCAACTGCTCTGCCCCTGTCCGTATATACCTTTTCATGGGTTCAGCAGTAGCAGTTATTTTTCTCCTTCTTGGTAGCTGGTGCAGCACTGTGGTTTTGATTTTTGGGCTTTGGAGCTGTACTGATAACACCAGTGTTTTCAGTTACTGCTTGGTAGTGTTTTGTCTGGCCAAGGACTTTCTGAGTCTCATGCTATGCCAGGGAGGAGGGGAGCTGGGAGGAAGCAGAGACAGGACACCTGACCCAAACTGACCCAAGAGGTCATTCCATACCACAGCACGTCATGTCTGGATTGTGAAGACGGAGAGCAGAGACCCGGAAGGGTGTGGTGGTGGACTGGGGAGTGCATGGCATGGCCAGGTTTTTGGTACTGGGGGGGTTCACTGCTGGGGGGGTGCACTGGTTGGGTCGGGCTTGGTGAGCAGTTGTATTCTTTTTCCTTGTATTTCTCTTGAATTATTATTGATAGTAGCAGTAGTGATTTGTGTTATACCTTAGTTACTAAACTGTTCTTATCTAAACCTGTGTAAGTTGCATTTTTTTCCGGTTCTCCTCCCCATACCCCCAGGACTGGGGGAATTAAAAGAGGGGAGTGAGTGAGTGAGTAAAACTTAGTGAGTTATTAGCCTGGGCGAGTCTTAAACCACGACAACCTTCATATGTCTTTGTATGTTCATATGTCCATATATATGTATATATGCCCTTATGTACCTTCAAAGTACATAGTTAAAGCTTGACTAGACTTTTTTGACATACATGACAGCTACATAATTATGAGGGATGTCTGGCCAGCTTGGCTGTTCAGGTGGGACATTACTGACCTGCCAGACAAACCTGCCATTGAACGTGAGATAGATATAAAGTACATCAGAGCATTCTGAGAAAACACAGGGCATTCTGATAAAGCCCATAACATTCAGTTGCCCCTTTAAAAATTTAAAACCATTTAGAACAAATTTATAAGTGCTTAAATGCACCCAGTAAATTATGTGCTATAGGTATCTGGCAGCTACAGTTTAAACAATGAAAGTCAATTAGGAGAAAAAAAATAAAGCAAAGCTAAAGTTGCATAATTTACAAGTACCATTTATGCTAGAAAATCAGTGAGATAAAAGACCCCCCATATGGTTTTCCTTTTGAAAAGGAAAAAAACCCAACCAACCAAGCAACAAACAAGAGCCATTAGTGCTGCAATATGTAAAGATACTGAAGAGGACTGGCAGGTTTTCTAATGTTTCTGGCTATGTGCAAATGAATGTCTTTTTACTGTATCTCGACAGGTATAAGTTAGAACTTAAAAAACAGCAATGTCATCAACTTTTGGAAGACATGCTGTGCTTTGTTCTTTGAAAGGAAATTGACCTTTTTTAAGTATTTTTTAAACAGATTGGAAAGTCTTGCTGCTGATGACTTCTACCATTAACTACATAATCTCTGAAGATCCATGCTGATACAAAGCTCATAAAACGCAATGTTGAATGAGAAAGATTTTCATTCTGAAAAATCTCTTTCAAACTGAAGTAAAAATTCGACATTGTAGTTTACAGGAAATGGACATTATTTAAACAGTAACTCACAAAAAAACATAGCAGGTCTTATTATCAGTTAGTTACAAGGCTGCTGATCCTTCTTCAGAAAGCCTAAAAAACCATGTGAAAGTGATGCTGATTTGTAACGCTCTGTCCATGTCTCTGACCTTTATTACTTTTAGTACAAATGCTAGTATCTCAGTGAGGTTTTCAACTGCTATGGTATTTTAAAACCTTATTTACTAAAGAAGCATAAAGATTTTCTCATGAAAACAAAGTGTTTCTTCTGAACATATGACCTCTTATGAACAGTTTTTTCTCTGTTTTACTGCAAAAGAATTTTCACAGTATCAGTTTAATTGTAACTTCACAGAAATAGAAGATTATGCTTTCAGGAAAAGAAAATAAAGGGAATAAATTAAGCTTTGCATAGGTGTGACATGCTTCAGGACAGCCTTAGTTTTAGTATGTGTTAAAATATTTAATATAAAAATTATAGCAAGAGAGTTGGCACATTCTTAATGTTAACTTTAAAGTCCATGCTACAAGTACATTAGGAAAAATGTAGACATGCACTGTAGACATGTGGACATATCTTGTATTTGCAGACCACTACAGATCCTCTCAGTCTTTCTTGTGCTTTCATGGCAGAAGAAAGGGCAGCCATTGTGAAATGGTATCAGTTTATATTCAGCTGAGAGGGAACAAAATCCCTTTAGAATAAAGCTAAAAAGAAATCCAGAAGCTTACTGTTTTACAAAGGTTTGTGAAGATGACAGCTAAGTGGAGGAAAAATTATGTTTTGTACTGCTGTTCATACAGACCACTAGAGCTTTTGAATCTTTTTTTACAAAACCATTATTTTTTGTTGTTGTTGACTCATTGGCTGCTTTAGATTCACTATACCTCAGTTTTATGTATGCATGTAGGTGACAGACTTACAATGTCTACCTACATTTTCCCAAGCTTACTTATACCCAAGATCTCCTCATCCTATACTTACAAGTTGAATATTTTTGTTAAAAGGAACAGCAACATTTCTGTCCTTGTAAGCTCCTTTGTTGCAAACAATGATTTTTTTCCCAGGTAATTTCTCCAAATAGTCAAGATCTTTTAAAACTGCAATTGTGCAACCAAACCTGCTTAGGTTCCCTTTCAGCTTCTGACTTTCATTATATTTAACAGGCACATGTTCTATTCCATCTTCCAATAGCAAAAATCTATAACGCTGTCAGAACCAGAGCACAACCATAAGGATCACAGAATCATAAGACTGATAGAATGGTTTGGGTTGGGAGGGACCATAAGGACCATCTAGTTCCAGACCCCCTGCCACACATTCCACTAGACCAGGTTGCGCAAAGCCCCATCCAACCTGGCCTTGAACACTGCCACGGACGGAGCATTCACAACTTCTCTGGGCAACCTGTCCACACACACTTTGGTATTTTGATTAGGAGCCACTGAGCATCACTGTGTGCACAGTTGCGCATGCCAGAGTAGTTTCACCTATACGAGTTACTAGTTTATGTGAATGTGATTTATAAGTTTTTAAACTGAAGAGTGTATCTTGACACTCTCATCCACAGGGGAAATGATCTGTAACTAGAACTCTACAAAAGCACAGCAACACAAATTGCAAACCAATAGTAGCAACAGCTTCAGAAATATTTAGACCAGGAATACGGGAGAAAAATAAAATAGCTTATTCTCATGTAAAGGAAAGTAGCAAACATAAGAAAGGGGTCAGCATATCTCTTGCAAAAAACATGCATGCTTATTCCATTCCTAAACCCGTTTGTTAAGACTAAATATTGCAACACCGCTATGCTATTAAGAGTAAGAAACCATAACTCTGCCACTGGGCAGGCTATGGACATTCTCTTTGTTCAGGAGGACACATATATTGAGTGACATGTTTTTCCACACATAGCCCTGAATTTCCAGAAAAATTATATGAAATTTTAACGTATTTTTGACCCACACAAAATTCTGGTAACTTGCTGTTTGCTTCTTGTTGCTGTTTTCCTTCCTTCAGGTTGTCTAATTGTAGCTAAGTTACTCACTATGGATTCAAGCATTTATGTTCCTGTTGCTACAAGTATATTTACGCAGGCATATAACTTAATTGTTCTTCCAAATTATCCAAATGAAAGCTACAACCATGGAAGTGAAGTAGAAGAGAAGAAAAGAACTCTGCAGGCTGGCACTGGTTAACTTTTCACTTTTGTTTTTAAATATGACCTTGCCTTTTTTCCTTTTTTTTTTTTTTCTTTTTTTGGGTTTCTTTTTTTTTTTTTTTTTTGCTCATCTCTGTCTTATGACACTGTCATGTCAGAGCATGAAGTACAGATGATCTGTGTCCCAATGAAATTTACATGTGAGGACTACATGTTCAGAAATATTCCAGATCTGTAAGACTGATGTCATTTTTATGATTTTAATAATCATATTTTATGGACTTGCACATTTGTGAAGAAAATAATTAACTTTTAAATGTAGCGTCTCCTTGGGGGGAAAAATGTGTTAGACACTGGAAAAAAAATGTGATTCAGAGCTCCCAACCATGATGGAGTGGTGGTGAAATTAATGAAAGTGAAGACAAACAATATTTGTGTTGCAGCAACAGTAAGTGAAATTTGGATTTAATTCTGATCATGTATTTAAGAGATTCTCAAAGTCTATTCCTCAATCATATGAATGACTAGTTCTTTTTAGGAAGGGCATACTTCTTTCCTTAAAATTCCTGGACTGAAAATTCCACAAAACAGAATGTGGATAAAGTCACAAGACAACACACCATCAACACTCTGAAGGAAAAAAAAATCTAATCAAGTTTAAATATCATTTTCTATCATGTTTCATTCATTACATAGCTAGGTGCTAAAAATTTAGTGTACTGACAGCACATATTACTAAAAATTTAGTTATACATATAAAAATAAAAGGCTATTTCTATTGGCTACTTAGACCATGGGACTCACTTTGAGAAACCTGTTCTGCTGGGGGCTGAGATGGGGTCCACCTCTCAGAGAAAGGGAAGAATGTCTTTAGTCACAGGCTTGTCAAGCTGGTGAAGAACGCTTTAAATTAAGTTGCTTGGGGGTGGAGGGGAACCTTAATCCATCCCACTCTTACCAGTTAAATGCTGGTGCCAGCAGGGGATGTCCAGAGCCTGGAAATGGATCACAGGTCAGCAAGAGAACACCTGAAGAGCAGGCACAAAGGAATCCCAGCCACTCCAGCCGATTGGTCGGATTCATTGATGACCCAACTGAAATGCCTCTGAACATAACATGGGGAAAAAGCAACAGGAGTTAAAGGTGTGGGCATGTCTGAAAGGCTATGTCCTCACTGGCATTACTGATATGTGGTGGGACACATCCTGTGTTTGGCATGTTGGAATGGAAGGATCTAGGCTCTTCAGGAAAGAGAGGCTTGGGAGATGTAGAGGGGGTGTCACCTTCTACATCAATGAACAGTTGGAGTGTGCAGAGCTCTACCTGAGGAGCTGACCAAGAGTTTATGGATCAGGATTAAAGGGAGGGACAAGGGACATTAGGGTGGGGGGTCTGCTGCAGGGCACCTGACCAGGATGATGAGGCCTGCTATAGACAGGTGTAGCCTCATGTTCACAAGCGCTGGTGCTCAATGGGGACTTCAGCCACCCCAATATCTGTTGAAGAGAGAACAAAGCAGAGCACAAGCAATCCAGGAGGTTCCTGGAATGTGCTTGTGATAACTTCCAATTGACACAGAAGCCAATAAGGAGAGGTGCTATGCTGGACCTTGTTCTCACTGACAGCGGAATGTGAAGCTGGAGGGCAGCCTTGGCTGCAGTGACCATGACCCAACTGTATGCTGGTCTGCATCAAAAAAATCATGACCAGCAAGTTAAAGGAGTGATTTTGTCCTCTACTCTGCTCTTGTGCGATCCCACTTTGAATCCTGTGTTCAGTTCCGGGGCTCCCAACACAAAAGGGACATGGAGCTGTTGGAGGAAGTCTAGGGGAAGGCTGTGAAAATGCTCAGATGGCTGAAGCACCTCTCACATGAAGACAGGCTGAGAGAGCTGGGCTTGTTCTGCCTGGAAAACAGAAAACTCTGGGGAGACCTTATGGCAGCCTTCCAGTACCTAAACGGGACCTACAAGAAAGCTGGAGAGGGAGTTTTTACAAGGACATGTAGTGTCATGACAAGGGGCAATGAATTTAAGCTGAAAGACAACAGATTTAGATTAGACATCAGGAAAAAATCTTTACTGTGAGGGTGGTGAGACACTGGAACAGGTTGCCCAGAGAAGCTGTGGCTGCCCCATCCCTGGCAGAGTTCAAGGCCAGGCTGGATGGGGTTTTGCGCAACCTGGTCTAGTGGAAGGTGTCCCTGGCTGTGGCAGGGGGTTGGAAATTGATGATCTTTACGGTCCCTTCCAATTCAAATCATTCTATGATTCTATGATCTTACACATAAAATCAGTATGAACAAACAGAACCGAAATGCTTCTCTACAAAAATCCTCTGAATTTAAATCCTTGAATGATGATCTGAACTCAGGACAATTACTAATAGTAGAGAGTATGACTAACAAAAAATCAGTTAGACTTACAAACCATTTTTTGCGGGTGGGGAGATAAGGAGGACCTATCATAGTAAAGTGAAAGTTGGAGCTAATCAAATTTGAAAATGTATTATACCAAACACTGTACAGAAAAACAAACCACCCTGCCTGGTGATTTATGATTTCATTAGAAAAGAATGGCTCTTGAAGGTATAAAATATTCTTACCAACATATATGCAGCAGGTCAGTGGAAAAGCCACAGCTGCCCAGAGATGCTTGAACACAAGCTCAGTGCAGTTTGTGAGGACCACTCTTCTCACACATTGAATGCTGCTGCAAGAAACAGTCCTCAACCTATCTGCATTTTAGCCTTCTTCCATGATTCCATGTTTTGTCAGTACCTACAACCTCTATGCTGGTCACTGGCCTTCTCTGAAGCAAATTGCACCAATTCTACTTGCTGTATTTGAATAACATAAACCACCATCATAAATGAGGGCTAATAAAACAAGAATTTTGTATTTATTACTGATGACAATACCTTAACTCCAACTGCATATCAACGTAGAGATACTCTATTACAGTTCCAGATATTTCACAGATGGTACAGACTATGCCCTTGCAGTTTATAACACTAGCAGTACTGATTATTTTGGACCATAATCATGCACTCACCTGAAAAACAAGCTTCTAGGTACAAAAAGACAACCTGGAATCACAGTTCATCAGCATAGCCAAGGCAGAAACTTTCACAAATAATGAACCAGTTCATCCATTTTCGTGCTGTAAATTTTCACTACTCAAAACTGAACTATTTTGGGAGAGATATTACAATTTTCCCTGTCCAAGACGAATTCACTTTTATCTTCACTTTCATTTAGATTTATGACTAAGTTGCACAAGCTGGATTTGAGTTATTCTGCCATTCCCATAATTTTGTGAATCAGGTTATTTTCTTTAGGATAATCAAGTTAGAAAAATTAATCCTTTCTTTTGGTACTTTAGCCATATGAAAAATGCACATATGCACTGGGGAGAAGTATGACCATAACAGAATTATTAATGTTTTTGTTAACTTTGTTTTATACCATTGATTCTTCTTAAGGATCTTATATTAATCATAGAATCATAGATTAATTGCGTTTGGAAAGGACCTTAAAATCATCTAGTTCATACCCCTGTACCATGGGGAGGGATACCTCCCACTAGACTATGTCACTCAAGACTCCATCCAGCCTGGCCTTGAACACTGCCATGGATGGGTACCATAGAGGAAAAAAAATAAAAAGGAAAGAAACTGTAATGCTGTGTGCTGTAATGCTGTATGATACTAAATGGAAGGCTGATGATATGAGAGTTACACAGAGAAATTACACAATAGTTCAATAATTGGTACTCTTCAGAGCGACTTTACCTAAGATCACTTTGGGGTAAAAACATGCTGCAATTTTTATTAAGATATTAAAGACAGAGTTGGTGTAAAATAATTTCTAATCAGTTCTAAAATAACAAAATATGGTTGAATTAGTATATAAGGCTGCTCAAACATACACTATTTTCAGGCTCAAACTTAAACAGGGGAAGTTTAGATTAGATATAAGGAAGAAGTTCTGTACTGTGAAAATGGTGAGGCACTGGAACAGGCTGGCCAAGGAAGTTGTGAATGCTCCATCCCTGGCGGTGTTCAAGGCCAAGTTGGACAGAGCCTTGGGTGACAAGGTTTAGAGTAAGGTGACCCTGCCCATGGCTTGGGGGTTGGAACTGGATGATCTTAAGGTTCTTTCCAACCCTAACTATTCTATGATTCTATTCCTTCATGTAAGCAGAATTTCCAAATGCCATCTACAGTATGATTTTTGGCATATTTAAAAAAAATTATATGTTTTTTCAAGGTATAAGATTTCTTGAAAGGCTTCTATGTGATAACTCAAAGTTTTAAATTTATCCTGTAAGTTGGGGTATTGAACTGTGCAGAAGATTGACTATACAAGTAATTCCTTGTGAAATACTAAAAGGCAGGCATTTAAAGGGAAAAAAAAAAAAGAAGATAATAAAATACAAAGCAGAAAATTTCACTTTATCCATTAGATACTTTCCAACAGTTATAACTTTTCTGAGCTTAATTAAGAGTCTAATTAAGCTGGCTGTAATCTGTAATATAGATGACTAAGCTTCACAACAAACAGCAAATCTGTAATACCCCTTTACAACTAAAGTTGACCATTTGTTGGAGGCATACTTCCTCTTTTCATTAACAATCACCAATCTCTTTGAACAGTTTGAAATCTGTGGCCTGTTCTTTAATTAACTAAAGCAGTCTGAAATTAGATTAATAATAGAGAATTGCTACAGGACTTTCATATGTTAAGTTTTCTGACAAGTTTTGTTATTCGAGGTCATTACTACAATAATATTTTCCTTGTGGGCAAGCACAGGTGCCTACTTTCACTGTTGAGAAAAGTCCTCCTTTTCTGGCATTAGCATTAACAAGTATCATGAAGTGTAAAGGGATGCTTGTCAAAACTGTCACAACGCATGACCTTTCTGTAGCTGAGATAGCAATTGCAGTATTTGTCTAGATTCCCATTTAAAACATGTTTATTTGGCACCTATTAGAAATGGGCTACATGCCGTCTTCACAGATGGCTGTAAGTGTTCAGTGCTAAACTATTATGTAGCTTAAGCGAGACTTTAGGGCAAGGTTTCTTATACAAGAACATTCACATGTTGTCATGGTTAAGTTATCTGCCATTGTAATTCTGCTGTGAGCTATATTAACCTTCAAAGCATGAAACTGTATTTTGCAGACAGGTAAAGGAATACTTGTTACAGTGACCTACAAGGAAAGAACATGAATTCAAATACCTTGAGTATTGTCTGCATACAGCTCACTTGCCTTCCAAGGGTTTCAAAAGTAAATACTGCCTTCCTTTACAGATGTGAAAAACAAGTTGAATGATATTTCCAAACAGGTAATGCAATGTACTGTAAATCTTGGAACGAGGAATCAGGAGATCGTGACACATTATACTGTTTATCTCCTGTTCTAGAGGCAGAGATTCATCTCAGTCTCCAGCTGACTGGCATGCAATTTGGATGCTGCAAAGAATTAAGACTTTTCACTTTTCTAACAGCTGCTTGTCAAACCATGCCTGTTTGCAGAAAACAATTCACATTAATACTTCCTGAGACTTTTAAACATTATTTTTCTAAGGCTCCCATGAACACAGCTGTACGCTGACAAGTACTAAGTAGGATTGGGAAAATACCCTGCCTACTTTAGTTTTACTAAAATGATGTAGAATTTGGGTTCACCTGGATATAAAGCCCAATTTAATTTCTAAGATTAAAAATGTATTAAAAATAATACTTCTACTAATGTTAAAACATGTAATGAGATATTTTTAAAGCTTATATAGTTAGAAGTATGTATTAGAAGACAGAAAATGAAGCTAGGAAGGTATACTGTTTATAGGAAGAGTTTGCCTCCACTGTAAAGTTAGATAATGAGGTTTATAAAGCCAGTAATTTGACATAAGAAGATTCCAAACAACACAATTTTGAACATTATTTTTAATTTCAATAACTGCCTTATGTAAAAAAAATATAAAAGAAGAAGTATATTCCTATTCTTCCGCCTGTTACTGACATGTTTAGTGATCACAGAGAAACTGTGATTGTGTTTGTGCCTACCTGCCCCTATCTGCAAAACTGAGACAGTAATGCTGGCCTCCACTGGAAAGTGCTTCTAACCAGTAGTTTGAAATGCAGTGTGCCAGAGTAAAGCATTACAATCATATCATGAAAAGTGTGTAAAATAGTACTGGGGATCTCTTTGACCAACACAACTGCCAAACAATGGAAAACCAGAAGATCAATTTCCATTTACACTGTTAACTTTTTTAAAAAACCAAAACATTTAGACAGTGCTCCACTGAATTCCTGTTTGTCAATTTAGAATATGCCTGGCTTAGGAAAAAGGACTTTGTCCATGGTCTGATTCATAGACTCAAAACAATGATGGTTTGACTTTGATTCTAGTGATGTTTGATGAAAAAACTAAATACTTCCTTAGGATAGTATGAAGTCAGACCTAGAGGTTATACTGAATGACCGGAAAATACTGTAGGATGACTAATATATTCACTGATTTTACGTTTCACAGCAACTCCCCTATAATTAAGGAATGCTGTACTTTTTCATGGTTAGAGATATCATTCACCGTTTTTACATATGCCACAATATTTAAGATAAAAAAAAGGATTTGGAAAGATCATAACTGGTCTTTTGTCACTTCCTCCAGTCTGTTCATGCACTATTTATGAACTTATCAAGATTACAATGCATGAATTTGTAATAATAATGGGCCAATTAACTTATGCAAGAAATTTCTGCTTGGAACAGAGTCAGCAAAATACTAAAAGGCAAAACTTGAACAGAAATAACAGCTTCCGATCTGTAATGTTATAAGCATAGTTTCCCCAGAATTATAGTTTAAGATTCTTTTAAGAATAGAAATCAAGCAATATTTTTAAGACACAAGTTTTCATAACTATTTTCATCAGCAAACTAATTTACTAAAAAATATATGAAAATTATGTTTAAAATGTTTTATGTCATTCAGACAGCTTCTTACTGAAGTTTAAATGTTTTGATAATGCTCTGGAGCCAGTATTGAAAATACTGTAATAGCAAAAAGTAAAATTCAGTTTAATCATGATTTCATGTGCTTAAACGAGTATAATCTTTTTAACACACAAAACCCATAGTACTGTTTTTCATATCAACTACTAGTCCTTGATCCAAACCCTTTAATAAATTACCATTCAATTTAAGAAAGGAAAACAATAGCACTTTCTTGGTAATATTTTCCTGCAAGTATATCATACTTAACGTTGCAATTTATATATCCCAAGAGAAAATGATAGTTTGACAACTCTGTCTTTTTGTCTCCTCAGATCCTAAGAGAGGATTCTGATACACATGTGAGATCTGGACATGACTATGTAATTTTATTTGTCTTTCAGAAAAGCAATATATTTGTCACTGCTCTAAGCGGGTGCTTTTTAAAGCTTCTCTGAAATTCATGCACAAAATGTCTCACTTGGTAACTTTAAAATTTTCTGCATGCTTATCTGTTTCTTTTCATTACCATGTGATTTTTAGCTTAACTTCCTGAAGGACGAACTGACAGCTCACTCAAAAAGTTCTGTGCCCTTTTGCCCAAAGTCTATCCTCATGATATTGCTAACAAAATACATTTCTACTATCCATAGAATACTATAAAAACTTGAAGTGACGCTGCAGAAGAGTGGAAGGAGTTCTTGTGCCCTACTTGATTCCTGCTTCCAGTCATCTGATTTCCTTGGAGAACTTAATCTCATTGCAGCTGCAACACAAATTGATACTGAAAATCTGAAATTTCCTTCTCTTCAACTTTCCTTTCTTCTCTTTGGCCAAATGTATTTTGCCAATACTAGTTTTCACAATTTCCTAAACTCTGCAAACCAGACACTAATACTAATTGGATTGCAACAACTAGTCTCAACTGCTTCTTTCAGTGATGGTTTTCATCTTGGTGTGAGCGATCCATTACCATTGCTGGAATGACAGCAAAGCTTTGATACAGCCAATGATATGAATAATGCAGAAAAATTAACCCCAAATGATTATTGGTATATAAAATCTTATGCAATGGGCTTGTACTTTGGAGGTTATAAATGACCTTGATACTTTAAATCAGAAGTAAACTCAACTGCCTCCCTTTTTCTATCTTAGGTAGAAAATATTTCTTAGATTCAAGGCAGCAAAAGGCCTTGATGATCGAAGTTTTTACCATATTCAATCAGAAACTGAATGCAAATAATTGTATTTTCCAAGAGAGTGTATGAACATATTTAAATTGATAATTATTAATATTCATCTCTAGTTTGTTGTAGGTAGAAGAAATATATGAGCACTCTCTTAAAGAAATGAGGATGAGAAATAGCACACTCTCAGGCTATTGCCAGTATTTGTGAAAAACAGGGACATGTGGAGCAAAGTCCAGCCAATATTCCCTTTGAGGATGGCAACTTGAACTGTGTGACACGTTATTAGTACTTCAGTGGTGCTTTAAGTACTTCAGTAGCATCAGAGGATGTCCTAATAGCATATTTGCAATATTGCAAAAAAATCTTAAAACAAAGCAACCTCTCACATAAAATGAAAATTCCTCTCCTTCAAGGGAGACCTGTACAGGGTTTGTAGAATGGAACAGGAAGACGAGTGGGTCTTCTAACAATAACATCTTAGATGATTTATTCTGAAGGTTTTCAGGCAAGTTCTCAAACTTCAGCATTGACTGAATTGAGCTGATGTCAAAAAGCCTGTACTGCACGTTAGAATAACTTACATTTGCCTTAACTGTTTGAACTTTCTTGTCATTAATCTGCACTGTCTAAAATCTCAGTTAACAGCTGCCCTCTACTACTTAAGGAGCTGTAGTCCAAAAACACTTCATGAGAACTGTTGTGTAAATGTAATGCATTGCTACAAAATAATTGGCTTAATTGGGATATGCTGAACTGGGATTGTCATTTTATTGAGAAGTCCCAGGAGACTGATTCAGCTACCAACATAGAATAGCAGTAAACATTATTGAAACAGGACACTAGTAGCACGAAATCAGTGTAATGGGGATGATTTTTGGATAGAATTAATTTGCTCAATGAAATGAATAAATAGAACTCAATTGTTAATGCTTATCCATTAATTCACAAATTGTCTAGGTAACATTTAAGTACAGCTGGCTTCAGGAGACATCAAACCAAACAGTTTCACAAAAGAATCACAAATACAAGATGATTTCAGTCATTAGCAATCTGTTAACCAAAATAACTCTCCTATCATTACAAATTGCCATCTAAATGAAATCACTAAACAAGACACCTACTTAAAACTTCTGAAGACAGGTGTGATTTAATGGTATTGTACAAGGTAGAATCTACAGAATACAAGTGCAAGCATACATACATGTTCAAATGCAAACCTTATCCAAACAGGCAAGCATCTACAATCAAAGTAGAAAGCCGCATATCTTATACTTCTTATGCCCCACATACATTTCACTCTCTGAAATTATTGCTCGTTGTTTTTTAAAAAAAGTAAAATCATCCCCTGATGTCTAACGTCAGACATAACTGAATCAGCGAAGTGCTGCAACACAAAATATAGTATTAGCATTCCTAAAACAAATGCCATATTTATCCATAACCTACATTATTGCTTTTCAGTGGTATCGTTGCCACATAACAACGCATGAATATTCCTGCAGCTTCCATCCTTTCATCATCTCCAGTCAACTGAGTCACTCTGACTTTGGAATAAATGAAGCTTGCTCTGTGGGCCAAATCATTGATCAATCTTGTGTTGTCATTCTCTTTTTTCTTCAGTAACAAACCAAACCAAATCAGTTTGGTAAAGTACGCCCAAGAGAGCATCACAAGCATCAAAATTAAAGATTTATGAAAAATAAGAAATTCTAAATAGCAATATAATATATAGTACAGATACAGAATATTTCCATATTTCCATTTTCCAGCATACCATAATAAGCATTTAAGCATTTCAAGAATACTTTCATGCTAACTTCTGCAAGATCAAGTTTATCTGGGATGGTTCACATGAGGATTTAACGAAGAAATCCTCTTTTTTTTTTTTTACATATATAATACCATCTCATTCCACCCAATGATTTTCATACAATCAGAGCTACAGGTTTATGCTGGAATTTGTTTTACATTTGCTCTAACTAAACCCAGTTTTTACTAGAGAGATAGCTGTGCATTCTATTTTCCAGAAAAAACAACGAGTTCAAGGTCCTTTTGCTTAGAGGAATCATGATCTAGATTTCATATAGGGCAATAACAAAGATAGATGCAAATACCAAAAGGGAATAAAATGTTGGCACTGATGCTCACAAGAAACTAGACAAAAATTCATGCAGATACCTCAGGCATCAGCCCATTTTGTGGTGTTTTGCTCCTCTGTTCCATTCTCCCACCCCACCAATAGGAATAATTTGCTTTGAACTCAGCTTTAAAATTCAGATTAATGGGAAGTCAAAGTAAGAGAATAATTTGTGAAAGGTCTATCTCTAATACAAATCTTGGTCAGGGAAATCAAGGGAAGAAGTAGATGAATGTGTGTTCTTTGAAAGCATGGATAAGGAGACTAGCCTGTAAATCTGAGATCAAAAGAGAAATCTGGGAGATACCTCTAAGACAGAGACCAATCTTTATCCAAAGTGCAAGCTTTCCTCCTGAATATGAATATGAAATGGTTCTGTTAAGATTATTTTGGAATCAACTGAAATTACTGAAATCTAACGCTGCAGATTAACAGGAAGACCACCTGTAAATGAGAAAGAAATGCTTCAGTCAGTAAAATAATCTTTTAGCACTCTACTGCCAGTACTCTCCTGTCAGGTAGAAAGGGAAAGGAGAAAGAAATTTAGCTGTCTACAGGTATCTTCTAGAGTGGTATGACTAACATACACATTAGGTTAATATACAACTATAGTACCTTCCCTTCTGTCTCATATCTTGTCTGAAAACTGGGAGAATAAATTTGGGAAATTATGTTTGCTGTGCCTTTGTAACCTCCCCTTCCCACATTCCCTGTATTTTCTTAATACACAGTTAAGGAAGTATAAAAATAATGGAATTCTCAACTGGAATATTTTGGCTATGTCTCAGGAAACATAAAAATTTGATTGCTTTGATAGTCTTGCTAGAAGTTATTAATATTAGTTTTGCCACTGATGATCTGTTTAGCAAAAAATGTTTATATTAGAATATGGTGCTAAAATGGAAAGCATCTATAGTCTGTTGTTGAGAATGTATACTGCACAAGATTGAGGCAAAACACTTCATAAATACTGATTCAAAAAACCCGACCAAACAACGGTGTTCTCATGCCCAACAAATATATAATTAGAAGAAATTTGCATGCATTCATTTCCTCTCTGAAATTTCAAAATAACATTGCACATACATGCCTTCTGTTGGAGGCTATATAAAATGACAGCTCTGATAGAGTAACTACCAGTGACCGATATTTTTCCTGTTAACTTCCTTATATTCTTTCTCCAAGAATTTATTACTGACTGAAGAAAGGAAAATTACTCAAGGTCTGTAATGACTGTGTAAAATATAGTTGAACAATAACATATAGTGTATTCTTGATAAGTATGTAACCACAGGAAAAGATAAATCCAAGTATCCTTGAGCATAGAGTCCAGGAGGATACATAGTGTCCGGGAAGGTACTGATAATAACCGCAAAACTCTGCTTAATTAGCCAAATTTAGGACATAACAGCTGGATGACAACTGCGCATGCGGCAGACATAAGGGATAAAAGAGTTCAACTGCAAAAGCCTGTACAAAGGTCACTGAGGAAGACTCTTATTCTTCATCCCGAGACCCTCACCCAAGACCACCAGAAAGCAGTGCGCATGTGGGAAAGGCTTGCAAAACTAATTATCATACGAAGCAGGAACTTATATACATATTATAATGCCTTAATGAATATGTATGAATTAGCATAATATTTGTCCAAGCTCTGTAACCAAAAGGTATGCACAATAGGAGGAGCGATCCCCCGTGCATCCAGTGCTGTAATAAAGAATAAGCTGCTTAGAAAAAAAAATTGATTTTGTCTTTCTCGGAATCAGACCACAAGGCACTGATCAAGAAATTTGGCCTGGACTGTCTTCATGATACGTACAAGCTCCAAATCCAGTCAAAACTGAGAGGCATCAGAGCAAACAGCAACTTTGGAGCTTGTGGGGGAAAACTCCACTACTTGTTGGAATTTAATATCAAATATTTTTCCAAGAAGCCTGCTTCACAGAAGTTCAAGTCCGCTGCTGCTGTCCACTATGCATTTCTGTATTTGGGGTGACTGTCCAAATCAGACCATTCATCAAGGGTTGACTGTCACTAAGCAGGATTACAGAGGAAATAATAAGAGGGCACAGCTTCATTATTCTGTGTTACAGGAGAAAGAAATCAGGATGGAGATACACAGGAAGAAATTTATTCTGTGCTATTGTGCCAAGAGAGAAAGTGTATCAGGCAATTTCATAGGAAATCAGTCCCAGTGCACCATTTAATAGATTAGAAGCCTTTGTGTAAAATAGCATTCAATCTACCCTGGGTGTCAGGCTTAAAATCGAACAGGCAATTACACACATCTATTCAGAAATATATTATTCTGATTGCTTGAAAGTACCTATAAGAAAGTATGCTTCATGGAATTCAGAGGAATTAATAAAAACCAAAAGATTAATGGAAACTTCAAAAAAACTAGAGAACTTATTCCTTGCTGTGAATTTGTACAGTGACCAGTTCATCCTTCTGCTTGAGCTAGTTGATCAGACAGTAATTATAACTTAGAATTAAATAACAGGAGTTGTATCAGGTCACTACCAATTTTAACTTAAACAGAAAAATATAGTAAAATGTAGAATTTTAAAAATCTTTTAATCAGCACACGGACAACACAAACATAATTATACCAGAAGTTTTCTTTCAGCCTTGTGACTGCTAAGAGGACACTTGACTCCATGCTGTGAAGGTACAATGGGTGAAAAAGAATTGCACAAGGTCATACCAGACCTCCAGTTGTCAGTAATGGAGAAGGCTTCTGGTCAAATAACATTTTCAAAGCCTATCTTGCCTTAAAAGGTTAGGAAGAATGCTTTCCAAGTCATTTCATCTAGTGGTGGGCTTTTCTAGAAGTGCTATTTAATTCTTTCCAAGAAGGGGTGACAAAAGTGTTGTTTTTCTTTTTTTGTGTTTTGGGTTTTTTGTTTGCTTGTTGGTTTTTTTTTTGTTTGTTTGTTTTTGGTTTTGTTTGGTTTTTGTTTGTTTTTTTGTTTTGTTTGCTTTAAGTCATAACAACAGAAGGGAGAGGTAATCACTCTGGTCTTTTAAAATAGAGAACATTTGTGGTGCTTTGGGCAGAGCTCCACTGTTGCTTTTGTAAATGTACTAACGAGCCATTGTCATACAGGTGCCAACCTGGCATTAGCAGTCACCATAAAATTTACTGCAAGAACACTGCTGTTTGTAATTAGCTCTTCATTACACAATCAGGCTGATTTAGAGAAACTCTCATATGATTTGCTCAGCAAATGAAGCAATATAATTACACCTCACTTGAAATCAACAAATTAGACTGCTCTTTGCAATTGGCTGTATTATGTGCTGTTAGCATTCTAACAATTGCATGACTGTTGTGACCTTTAGCACTTAAATAAAGTAAGCATAATTAAAGTACTGAATATTTTTGAATTTGCAAGATCAGCTACATAATAGTCACAATTCTTTGCAATTAAAAAGGAAGCCAAGATTTATGCACCCCAGGCTCTCCGTAAGATTAAGTTGCAATGTTGATAACACCTACCAATACATATAGAAATCAGCTAAAAACTGCTGTAAGAGAATAGTCAATGGGGCTAGTGTTTGCTCCATTGTGATTTATTTCACAGTCAGCACTGGAGACTTAAGTCTATTGAGATCAAGAGGAGTAGGGGGCTATTAGCTATGTCTTTGGTTTTGCACATCTCTTATAAAAGTGAAAATAATCTTCACTTTTTTGCATTTTACAAAATATTTCTGAGATGTTTCTCTTTTCTAGGTACACTATCTCATGCCAATCTCCTGGCTAAGTAAAAGCACAGAGGAATAATCCAACTGTTTGAATATAGCAAAGAAATTTAAATAGAGTGGTTAATCAACAATTCTTTTCTTACATGATCACCTGGGGCCAGGCTGTAAAAGGATATAGGAAAACGCAGTACTGAATGCACATCCAATCGTTTATAATAAAGACTAACATCAAGAAGTAAAAACATAAAACAAATCTTAGAAATAGGAGACAGATGAGATTGTGAGGGAAATAAAAAAACACAAAAACTTTGCACACAGTCTGCTTAGGAAGGACATGCATTATGCTACTCTAACTGATCAGATAAAAGTACAAATGTCTTGAAGATACTATACAGGCTGACACTGAAAAGGCAAACACCATAACAAATCCAATATTTGCTATTATGAGCTAGCCTGATATACTCACAATAACAAGGAGGGATAATAAGCTCTTAAACTTTGTTTTGGCAAGACTTTCAACAAGGTACCCTCTTTTACATACCAGGGTAACTAAATCCTGTGACTTTGGGATTCTATGGGCTTGCAGAAGAGTTGTCAAGAGGCTAATACTTAAAGACTGTATGCATATAGATCTTTTTTGAAAAAAAAATCCCAAAATAAATTAGGAAGATGGACAGCCATTTGAGTTGCTGAGCAGCACTAACCCATTCATTTTTCATCAGGATTAAAGACCATGGCAAGTCATTTACCAGTATAGCTTTAATTCTCTCAATATTTGGCAATCCAGCTGTCGTGGCTTAAGCCACTATAATTCACCCAGTTTGCTTACTCACTCCCCCCTCTTTCTTCCCCCCAGCTCCTGGGGGGGAATGGGGAGGAGAATCAAGAGCAACAACTATGAGAGCCAATAAATCAGCATTGTGATGAGTGGCTACTAATCCTGTCGTTATCTCAACCTTTAGTGCCCCACACTGGGCGCCAAAAAGAACTGTCATGGTTTAAGCCTCTCAGGCAGCTCGCTCACTCACTCCCCCTCTTTATTCCCCCCAGCTCCCGGGGAAATGAGGAGGAGAATCGAAAGAGTGCAACTTCCACAGGTTGAGATAAGAACAGTCCAGTAACTAAGGTATAACACAAATCACTACTGCTACCACCAGTAATAATAATGACAAGAGAAATATAAGGAAAGAGAATACAACTGCTCACCACCCGATATCAAGCCCGACCCAGCAGTGCACCCCACCCTTCTGGGTTTCTGCCCTCCGGTTTTACATCCGGGGCATGACGTGCTGTGGTATGGAATAACCTCTTTGGTCAGTTTGGGTCAGGTGTCCTGTCTCTGCTTCCTCCCAGCTTCCCTTCCTCCCTGGCAGAGCATGAGGCTCAGAAAGTCCTTGGTCAGACCAAAACATTACCAAGCAGTAACTGAAAACACTGGTGTTATCAGCGCTGTTCCCAGGCCCAAAATCAAAACCACAGCGCTGCACCAGCTACCAAGAAGGAGAAAAATGACTGCTACTGCTGAACCCATGACACCAGCATCCAACAGTGCAGTGAAATTACCATTTTATTTTGTTTGGGTTTTTTTGGCAGACAGTATATATGGACAGGCATTTCTGATCTGATGAGGGAAAAATAGTACTATGCTACAAATTAAATGATGACCAGGATTGTATCAATGACTGTGATATGTTAATGGAGAAATTAAGATTTGTGTGTAGAAAATATTGCAAAATCAGCAATGGCTTCATTACCAATGCAATTTATCTAAAGTTTAGGTCAGGATATAATTTCAAAGACCTATTTTTTTAGTATCATGAATAAATCCTATGTGTTAGTGCACAGTAAAGAAAATTACATGAAGAAAGACAAAGTTTTAGTTGAGCCTGAACAATACTCAAGATACAGTTTGAATAATTTATTGCAACTGCCACACAGATTTTTCAATTTCCTATATTCTACATTTTTCCAGAAGATTGAAATAAGATAGTCAAAGAAGAATTACATCAGTAAGAGAGTATTAAGAGGAACATCTTATTCTTAATAAAGTGCTATTACACTGCCCTAAAAAGCACCACTGAAGCACTGAGGAATACTTGGGTTTGGTAGTCTTTGCTCTCTTTTGAAACAAACTACATTTCAGTCTTAAATAAAGATACAACAAACTAGAAAAAGAGAGAGAGAGAGGAAGCAGCTCACTTGGTCATTCAGCAAGACATCAAAGCCTGTTTAAAATAAGGTTATACTCCAAGTCAATTCCAAATGACTGAAAAACCCTCATAGCTAGAATCTGAGTGTCCTACCTCAAGCAGGGAGGGCAAAAAAGTTGTTGAGGGACAGATTGCAAAGGTATGTGCCTAATAACAAGTATTTTACCAAAGAGAGAAGCTTGCCAAAAAGATTGTTGTATAAAAGCAATCAGATAGGACAAAAGCAGAAATCTATGCAAGTTATGTGGCATCTGGATCCACTGTAGAAGAGTTTGCAGTGATTTTCACATTATAACTTCTATTTATTACAGATATGGTGGAAGATCTGTCTCAAAATTAATCATTATTAGAAGCAGCTGTAAAACAAGCTTATAGTATGATAAGTATCAGAATGTCAAAACCAGAGACTATTCCACTTGGACTTTGAGGGAAACCTCACATGAAATGGATGAAATACAACAGCAGTACATAACTATCACTTAGCAACTTGACACTAGAGAAACAGTAGGTGTCAAATATAGCCTCAGTATTTAAAAATGTGCTTGCAGCACCTTGGAAACCAGCTCCAAATGTCTGACACCAGTATCAAGAAAACTGATATAAAGTGCAAAAAAAACCTACTGAATTTGTGCACGTATGGATAATATATCACCCTACATGATCTGTGGGTTTTTACCAAACATAAAAAGAGAAAGCAACTGAAATTCTAGGGAGGGAAAACTAATTTAATGAAAGAATTACTACCTAATCACAAGAGTAATGATAAACAAATTGCTAGGTTTTGTATCAGAGGTAAGCCAAGACTGGAATTCCAAAGGCCTGTTTTAGAACTGCTTTTTATCTTATTCATATAAGATTCATAAAAGAGTTAATCATGAAATGACATTTTTTTGCTGACAAAAAGGCTATTAAAGAAGACTAAATTATTCCATCAGTTATTGGATGGCAGATGACTTTCACTGTAGACAAAATAACTCACACGGGAAAGAAACAGCTAACTTCAAATATGTGATGGACTGAGCTGACAACCACGACTATGCGGAAAAAAATATTGATACCAGATATAAATAGACATGTCAGTGGAAATGACAGCTTAATGTTCACTAGTAATCAAAATAAGAAATAGAATGCAAAGAAAATCTAAAACCTCTTTATACCAGTCAAATCCATTGTGTGCCTGGATCTTCATTATTATCCACAGCACTCTCTTTACCATGATCCAAGATATAGGACAAGTAGAAAAAGTGAAAGAAAGAGCAATAGAGATGGTAGGAAAATATATTTCTGAACAAGGAATGGCAGACAAGGTTAAGAATCTTCAGTGTAGAAAGAAGCTGACTGAAGACTGACCATAACCATTATGCATGAAACCATGAATGTTGCAGGAAAGGTAGAGAGATAACCCTGCTTTTATTTACTGATTTGTCCAATACAAGAACCAACAAGTATCAAAGCAAATACAGATGAATTGAACAGGTACTTGCTCTAAGCATGCATTTCAAAACAGAGCTTGGTCCCATAAAATATTCTTCAAAAGAACTGCACAAGTTCCTGGAAGGAAAAGCCACTTAGTTCTAAAAAGAAAAAATGCCAGTACTGCATGAGTTGCTAAGCCACAGATTGTGGATAATCTGCAATAAAGTTCTATTACACTGCTGTCATGGGTTCAGCAGTAGCAGTCATTTTTCTCCTTCTTGGTAGCTGGTGCAGCGCTGTGGTTTTGATTTTGGGCCTGGGAACAGCACTGATAACACCAGTGTTTTCAGTTACTGCTTGGTAATGTTTTGGTCTGACCAAGGACTTTCTGAGCCTCATGCTCTGCCAGGGAGGAAGGGAAGCTGGGAGGAAGCAGAGACAGGACACCTGACCCAAACTGACCAAAGAGGTTATTCCATACCACAGCACATCATGCCCAGGATGTGAAAACGGAGGGCAGAAACCCAGAAGGGTGTGGTGATGCACTGCTGGGTCGGGCTTGATATCGGGTGGTGAGCAGTTGTATTCTCTTTCCTTATATTTCTCTTGTCATTATTATTATTGGTGGTAGCAGTAGTGATTTGTGTTATACCTCAGTTACTGGACTGTTCTTATCTCAACCTGTGGAAGTTGCACTCTTTCGATTCTCCTCCCCATTTCCCCGGGAGCTGGGGGGAATAAAGAGGGGGAGTGAGTGAGAGAGCGATTGCGTGAGTTTTAGAGGCTTAAACCATGACAACTGCCCAGGCAAAAAGTAAACATTTGAGAGCATTTAAAAAACCCAATATGAAAGAGAATCAACTTAATACCTCTGTAAAAGCATGCTTTCTTTAAAGCCCGTCTCTAATAATAATGAGTTCCTGATGAAACTGGCCTTAAAAAGATCTTAGACATTTCATATAAGCATTGGGCTACTAAAGGTGGTTTACAGAAGTACAGTCTAGAACCTTTTGCAAGCAAATGTCAGATTAGTAAAACACCAGAACATCTGCAGGGGAAAACATTCAGCTGGGGTTAGGTAATCCAGCCAGACCCACTTATTCTTAAACTTGTTTTTTTGAGATTTACAAAGAGCTATAAAAAAATTTCAGCTGGAGGCAGAGGCGCTGTTAATTTTCCTGTTAACTAAAACCGAAAGAACACAGATTAACAGAGATGATAAAATACGTTAAAATCAACTAAGATGAGATCATAGGCTTCTTTAATGTATACTTAAATATATATAAACAGCTGCATAAATAAAATCACTATTGTCAAGGTTTAAGCCTCTACCCCCCCCCCCCCCACTGTTTTCTCCCTCCCTCCCCCTCTCTTTCTTCCCCCAGTCCCTGGGGGATGGGGAGGAGAATTAAAAGAATGCAACTCCCACAGGTTGAGATAAGAACAGTTTAGTAACTAAGGTATAACACAAATCACTACTGCTACTATCAATAATAATACAAGAGAAATGCAAGGAAAAAGAATACAACTGCTCACCAAGCCCGACTCAGACAGTGCACCCCCCAGCAGCGAGCCCCCCACTGCTCCACCAGTAATAATACAAGAGAGATACAAAGAAAGAGAATACAACTGCTCACCAAGCCCGACCCAGCCAGTGCACCCCACAGCAGCGAACCCTCCAGTGCACCACCACCACACCCTTCCGGGTCTCTGCTCTCCGTTTTCACATCCTGGGCATGATGTGCTATGGTATGGAATAACCTCTTTGGTCAGTTTGGGTCAGGTGTCCTGTCTCTGTTTCCTCCTGGCTCCCTCCTCCCTGGCAGAGCATGAGACTCAGAAAGTCCTTGGTCAGACCAAAACATTACCAAGCAGTAACTGAAAACACTGGTGTTATCAGCGCTGTTCCCAGGCCCAAAATCAAAACCACAGCTCTGCACCAGCTACCAAGAAGGAGAAAAATGACTGCTACTGCTGAACCCATGACAACTATGAAGACCAATAAAAATATTACTACTCACGCAACCAAAAATACTTTAAAAAACAGTAAAAAAGTATTTGTGAGGATGCAACCCTAGCACACATAAAGACAAAAGCTTGCTGCTCATAGATTTGGTTTATCTCTCAGTAAACACAAGGCAAGCAGGAATATAAATGCTGCAAAGTGGACCCAGGGATGTGAAGCGTATAGAGAAAAACATTGCAGACCTAAGAGCTATATTAATAAAAAAAAACCCCAAACCCCATGTATATTGTGCAGGTTGCACAGAAATGCTGTCTATGCGAAGACAGGCGCAGAAGTAGTAGGAAAAAAGTCCACATTGCTTAACCTCAAAATAAATTCTGTTTTTATTTTCTACCGTATTCTTTATCAAATAACAGGGTTCCTAAGTTATGGTTGAATTTCATAGCAGATTCTCTCCCTCCCCCCAGGGCAACTGTAGTTCTGTTTTGAAGAAAGCTTCTTAATTTTTTCTGATTTTTATTTTCTGGGTAAGTTCACCCAGAATGTTTAAGTTGTTTTGGTTTTTGGTGGTTTTGGTTTTTTTTTTGTGTGTGTGTTTTTTTTTTGTTTTTTGTTTTTTTTTTTTTTTTTCAAATACACAGAAGCTTCTCTGAGTTCTTTTGCAAAATGTTACTAATTGGCTACTATGTTTCCATTCCTTATCTCTCACAATTTCATGTCAGAAGTAAAGTAATTCTTTTCTAGTTTCTCACCACAAAGTGATTCACATCAACCCATTTGGCTGTCAACTTCTCAGTGCAAACAAAACTGCTAACTAGGGAGGGAGGTGGCAGGATGCTTTAATATACACTGCTGGCTTTCACTCCCTGAAATGAAGTTTGACTCATGTTTCATAACTGGAATAAATTTGGTTGCCCAGATTGTGACAAATAATCCTAGGAAATGACAAGACAAAATGAACAACATTCACTGATTTGAGAAGTCCAGGAATTAACTTGCGTACATAGCTCAACAGGGAATTAACTCCAGTTCTAACAGAGGTGCTTTAAGAAGTACTGGGATTGAGGCAATACACATAGACATTCACACTGTAGAAGTAAACTTTAAGAACAGAGTTAGGAGTATGGGGTTAAGAGCGCCCATTAACATGAAACAGGAATATTTAACTGCTTTAAATTATCATTGTCAACTTTGAATGCCAAGGTTTTCAGAATATATCGTGTTAGAAAATTTTGCAAGCCATTTCCATGGAAAACTATGTGCTTATCCAGGAAGATACCACCTGTCACAGAAAATGGGAAAGGAATTAAATAATTAATAAACAGAAAAGCATAACTGACTCACATAATAGCAAGCTTTATTTGGACTAAGGCATTCTTTGAATATTCAAGTCAATGCTACTTGTTACCTTTAAAAGACATTATTAATTATGAGGTAACCCACTTCTTTATATTTTTATGCTTTTTGTAGTAATTCCTACACATATCAGTTGAGATTGGGACCATGCCAGCCATACAGATAACCCACCCACCCCTCAGTTCTTGCTTCAGAGAGTCTTCAGCTGACTGCAGCATCATACAACAGGATAAAACAATAACTGAAAAAAACCTTGGCCCTAAAAAGGCCATTGGCATTTATTTTTTTTCTTATTTGATCTTCCTGTTGGCAGCACTTGTATCTCTTCATTTGCAAGACATTTACGTACATCTAAACTTTTGTGAGAAATATCTAAAACAGTCTCAAGGATGGTTTAGCTGTGTGTCTGGGGAAAAAAATAAAAAAAAAAATTAAGTTTCCCTTGTGTCATAGTTTCCATCTTTATTGAAAGAATTTTGTGGCTGTTAGTAATGGACAGTTAGGGACCACCTAGAGCATAAACTGTCTCAAAAACGTAAGCTGAATACAGATGCTGTGTGGTAAGTTTCAGTAGATAATTTCCTAAGAAACATTAACAACAAAATTTGAGCTAATGCCTAAAATAATGATCACTTCTGAGAGGGAAGAGCAATTAGGCTCAGCTGAGTTCAGAAGGCAGCCAAGACAACTGTTCTCAGAATTCAGTAATACGTGGTGAATTCAGACTCCTGAAAGATTATCTGTGTTAATTTCTCCTACATTCCCATCTTAGCTGTCACATCATCTATGTGAACGCATATGAGCTGAAGACTGTCTCAAACCACAGCATAATTGAAAAACTGTTAAGGAACAGATAGGAGTGGAAAGGAATAAAACTTGTACTTTATTCAGAAGTCTACTTTCCTCTCCTATATAACCTGGTCATGCCAGAAGCCCCTAGCATTTCATTTTTCACAAGTAACATTGTAACATAATTACAGATTTAATTAAAAACAAAACAAAAAAACCAACCCCAAAATGCAGAAATCCTTGGATAAAGGTACAAAGCTCTAGAAATGTGTGCAGAGAACATAACATATTTGCACTTCCTTTCTTGAAAGCTAATTGCAAAAGCTCCAGTGTCTGACCAGCTAAAATCAACATCCATCTCCTAAGGCAAATGGATCGTTCATGATTATCTGTCTAGCAGCACATTCCAGATGTGTGACCACATTTAATGCACAAATTATACTGTTTAAAGCCTACAATTCTGGTTGATGCTGGATGCATAAGAAATGCATGTATAGTTTCTTGTTTAGTGCTTAAAATGACAATACGTTACAAATTACAGTGTACTTTACACAACATCATACACTAAATATACTTAATTGCTATGCAAGTATGTGCTTTAAAAGTTAGAATGATGTGTTAAGTAACCATAATGGTCTGAGAGGAAAGCTAGGCACTGATAATGTCAAAAATTTGCTAGGCTTTTTTGTCCTTTTTTGCCATTGTCTTTTCTTGCTTCAGTCTTGACCTACAGCCACAGCTTAAATCACACCTGACAGCCCCACAGAAAGGCTGTAAAAGCAGCAATTAGGAACACTGAAAAGACCCAAATAATTTATTGTCACCCTGGGATCAATTTGTGTCTGTTACTAAAACACTACAGTCCATCAGGCCACAAGACAGTCCCAGAACAAGCTGTCTCTCAGCATCAAGAAAGAAAACCAGGTAAGTGCTGGGAAGGAATGGAGAAGTGAGCAAAGCCTGTGGCAAAGCTCTTCTTGAGGCATTAGGGAAAAGGGCAGCATTCAGTGTAATTTGGCCCCCTCTTCCTATCAGTAGTAATTCCCCCACCATCCATCTCCATATTATGTTCTGCCTGCAATGCACAACTTTTCAAGGAAAAAAACAAACAAATCCAAGCAAAGTTAAATACATTTAGATAATGAGTGAGGAAACATCAAGACAGTGATAACTGGTTTTAAGGATCAGGTGCACCCAGTGAAAATCATCTAATTTCCTTTATAACATAATTCATTCTATGCTTCCATATTGGTGTATTCACTAGTATCTTGAAGCATTGCCCTTTGTAACATTTACTTTAGGGAAAAATTAAATGGATAGTTGAATAATTTACTTTATTGAAACCAGTATCAGGACTCAAACTACAGATCTGTGACCAAAATAATTTTACTGTTTTAACCCTTTGATCGTGATCAACTATTTCAATGGTTTATTAAATTATTTTCAAACACAACTTTAATGCTGAGGCTAGACATAATCAAAAATTACATATCAGAGGGCTGGAACACCTCTCCAATAAAGACAGTCTGAAAGAGCTGGGCTTGTTCAGCCTGGAGAAGAGAAGGCTCTGGGGAGACCTTACAGCAGCCTTACAGGGGCCAACAGGAAATTTGGAGAGGGACTTTTTACAAGGGCATGTAGTGACAGGGCAAGGAGGAATGGCTTTAAATTGAAAGAGAGGAGATTGAGATTAGACATTAGGAAGAAATTGTTCACTATGAGGATGGCAAGGCACTGGAACAGGTTGCCCAGAGACATTTTGGATGCTTCATTCCTGGAAGTGTTCAAGGCCAGGCTGGATGGGGCTTTTAGTAAAGTGACCTAGTGGAAGATGTCCCTGCCTGTAGCAGGGGGCCAGAACAAGATGATCTTTCAGGTCTTTTCCAACCCAAACTATTCTATGATTCTATGAAATCATTAATACAATGCCGATGAAGTGAGCCAAGTTATGGAGGCAACTTGCCCTTACACAGCTGCTGACCTTCCACTTCAGTGTAAGGTCAACAAGCTTAACATGATTCAGTTTGTTGTTTAGCCTGCATCAAACAATTAAGAAAACCCCTTTAGAAGATTGTATCACATCAGTGTGGGTGATTTTATTAGTATAAAAGCATTTACACTGTTAACTTTTTTCCAGTACATGATACTTACAGAAGTTGCTGTAACAGCAGTACAGCAACACTCAAGGTATAAGCTGCAGGGAAACTATCCACCCTAGATCCCTTATTCTGCTGATTGCATGTGTAAGTAAAACTTATTCCCTGCCTTAGTTTCTGCAGTGACCTACCTGACACATGTCCACCCAAAACAATTTTCTTAAGGCTTGCAACCTTTACAGAACAAAGATAAAATCAGAAGCTTAAACTGTAGCAGCCATTAAATCAAATGGAATGCAGAAATACAGTAACTCAATTAATACCCATATTCCCAGGACAGCAGGTATTTGACAGTAATGGAAAATGGGCACAACGAGAAGACACTAACCTTCTCCATCAAATTGTGCAATATCAATTTAAACGTTCCTTATTACTCACTGTTTTTGTTGTACCACTAGAGCACACTGCACTTTACACATATCTTGTTTTCATTGCATCCCACAGCTAACAGACATTTGTCTTACTGTTCAAACACTGAAGTCATGAACATGTGCTTTGAGGCACCACAAACCAAATGTTTCCAATTTCTGTGTAATAATCTGCTGGCAAGGTGAGAGATCTGATCAGAGCACCAGGGAACCATGTAGAAGTTTAAAACACAAAAACAAGCATAAATGTATGCAAATCTTTAGGCCCACCTGAGAACATTCCCACAGCAAATCCCTTTTTCTCTGCTTCTATTATGTTAATAACAAAAAG
Organism: Myiopsitta monachus; assembly: GCA_017639245.1. Classification (NCBI taxonomy): domain Eukaryota; kingdom Metazoa; phylum Chordata; class Aves; order Psittaciformes; family Psittacidae; genus Myiopsitta; species Myiopsitta monachus. The sequence continues at coordinate 77,452,600 of CM029917.1, read as the reverse complement.
ATAATGTAAGTTGTTCCATGCTTATGGAATATTGCTGGATACCAACAGCAGCAGTACCCATTCAGCATGAAGCTTCTCAAATATATAATCTTATCTGCTGGCTTAGAATTCCAGCTGGCTAGAGGTACTTCTGGACAAAGTAGTGAATGAGATGCTTTCCCTAGTATGAGACCATCATACAAACCAACAGGAAATTCAAGAAAACTAAGTTCATTCTGCTCAATTAGATATAATGCTGGTTTCCCTGTTGAAAAATGATTGGAAAAAGACAAAAATAAAATTAGGTTATGACACTGGCAAAGCAAATTGACTGCAAGAACACAAAATACCAGGCAGTCAAGAATTACTTCAGAGTTAAATATGCTCACAGATGTCCAATATCAAGCAAAGAAATTCTAGACAGAACTTAAAGACAATTTAAAAAGCTGAAAACAAGATTAAGGTAAAAAATCCTCTCTCCCTCTAAGACATGCTCCAATCAAAATTAAGTATCTTATACGAGACTGCTTAACAGAAAAGGGATAACTTAAAATGCCCACAAGAAATTGTAAATATGTTTCCCAGAAATGCATTATATTTAATTCTGTCTTGTACTTTATTTTTTGCTCAGCTATCTTTCATAAACCAGCAAAAGTCACAGTGCTTAGCTGTACTGATCAGAGTGGAAGTACAATTTATAAAAAACACCCATCACTCACCAGTTTTCAGCATAAAATTAGAGAACTTTATATAACAGAATTCCCATTGACATCAACAGAAAGAAATAATGTTAAATACAAAGTTTTAGATATTGGGAGTTTTCTGTTTCCTCCTGCCCCTCAGTAATTCTTGGAACACAGCCACCTAGCCCTACAAACTCAAAGAACACAGAAAAAAGAAATCATGACAGTGCATTAGACAACTTCATATACCTACAGGATATAATTCATATGAGTTATGAAGTTATGAGGTTATGAAGTTAGAATTAAAATGGCAATTTTCATTAGAAAGATATACATGAGAGTGACAATACAATCTTAACACTCTACTCTCTAGATGCCATCATAACCAATAGTGTGACCTACAAAGTTGCCCAAGATAGCAGGGACAAGTGTTAGATAGATCCATGTATAGCTGGAAACACGCATTCCTGTTGCAATGAATACAAAGACTTATATTTCTTCTTGTTTCCACCCAATAAATTTCTCACTTATGTTTCACCCTAAGGTTATTTGCTTTACATTATCATCACTGGCATAGAGTTTTTTGGTTCAATTTTAAAAGGAAACTGTCCAGATGAGTACTGTACTCTCTTGGCTAATTCTTCCAGCTTACTCTTCCTCATACATAATCAATCTAGTCTAAGCATCTCCTTGTAAAACAGGTGATATACCAAGAAACAACATGCCTTCTGGGACAGAGATTACATCACTGACTTTTTACCTTAACACATCAATCACTCTACTTCAGTTCTCCTTGACAACAACTAGTCCCCTAAAGCCATGCAGAAAAACAGTGAAGAATGACATTTTATATAATCCCAGAGCTGCTTCATCAGAGACATAGAAATGAGTCATTTTGCAGCTCTTTTGATTTCTCATGGCTTAATCTAAGTATTTTAACTAGCCCCTGCACTTTCCGAATCCTGCGCAAAGAAGGAAAATCAGATTTGCAGGTCATTATTATCAGTCATGTTAATCCATTTCACCCTGCATTCACTGTGATTGTCCAGTTCTGGATGCCAGTCAGCTAAGCAGCCATCACTTTCACAAGGCGTGGTAAGGCAGCTGTTAACTTCCGGTCAGAGATATTGACCTCTGTCCAGAAGCAGCTTAGTTCCATTTAAATATGAAAGAAAACACAAAATGCTGATTTTAGCACTATTCAGTAATATTTCTTATGAAGCTGAGTAAAAGCAAGTGTGTTGCTCATAGAAGCTTTAATACATTTCTTCACACAGTGAATTTCTGTAAGTAATATAATGGAGAGGATTGGCAAGCCAGAGAAGAGGCATGCTCATTTTGGTAATTTTGGAGCAACTTATTCTTTCAAACAACATACATGCTAAACATGTTTTTTTTATTTTATACCACGACAAACCAATAAAAGCATAACTGAATTCAAGAACAATTTCCATAAATTTCATATTAGTGGTTTTCCTTAGTAATTTTCCATATTAGTGTAATGCTTCTAAAAGAAACAGCGTTAATTTATATATAATTTTTTGGGGAAGCAATCCACAAAGTTGTACTTGAACATTCAGTAAGAATCTTTTTAAGAATTATATTATTTGAAGGATTTAGAAATTGAATATAAATTATACACTACTTTTCAGAATATGGCTTTCCATAAAACAGTCAATTACATAAACGAGCATACTACTGTCAAACAACCAAAACTGCGCATAGTTCTGGACTTGTTTTTTTTTAAATATGCCTCCGACCAGGAACACTAAATTTACTAGATTGTTTATATTCACATCTAATACTGAAATAACTCCATTTATAATCACACATATGTTAGAGAGACACACTGTAGCAACAAGATTTGTATATCTAATCAGAATACTAATCAGAAACAGCAGCGTAACCTTATCATTCCTAAGCTCTGTCCAGCTATCTAAAACAGGAAGAACTGCAGTTTTAGATTGTATTTGTATATAAATATAATCAGAAAAACTGCTTTTACCTTCACAGCAAGTGGGAACTGGCTTTTAGATATATGATTAACATGCTGATTAATAAGCTGAGAAATTAAAAGAAATACTGCTGATTCATGTTAAAATGCAACTTTATGCAGAAAGATAAAACTAAAAAAGCACACGCATCTCAAAGTTTAAATTAACTGTATCAGAACTGTGTTTCTGGTCTGACTTGAGGTTTTTCTACCAGTCACCCTTTTTTGCTATAATCCCTCTCTGCATTTCCTGCAAAACGGATTCTCATTCTTGAATCTGTTCCTCATCTCCCTAGAGATTGTTCTGATAAGATCCCCTTCGATATATTTTTCCAAGAATAACTTCACCACCATCCCTATTCTTTCTCCTCAGTTACTGAAACCTGGAATCATTCAGATTCCCTGTGATTTTGTAGCCTATTCTGTAAGTTTTTGCTTCAGGGACACTCTTTTTTGGTCAAAAATCTGAGAGTGAGAAAATCCATTTCCCGTGACGCTAGGGAATCCAGCCTGAAGGAGCAGAGGAAAAACAGCATACAGAGAGAGAATTTCTGTTTCTCCTCCGCTACTTGTCTCTTGTATGCATGCAGGGACGTAGCTTTGTTTGCAGGGTTCCGTTGCCTCATTTTATGACAAGAAGGCACACACTTTTAAGTGGCTTTACAGAAACACTCTGCAGGAATGCATTACAAAAGAACCCTGTATGTATCTGCGATAGGACTTCTAATAGCAAGAGATATTAGACTGGCATCTTACAGCTAGAAATTGCTTCATACAGACTGGTATGCAGTTAGAGTACTGTACCCCTGACTTGGCCCTCAGTTTATGCTGCTGCTTGTGTAATGCAGGAGTGCCACATACGATTTTCACATCTCAGTGAGACTGTGAGACAGCCAGTACATTGGAATAGAAATCGACTCTTATCCTGAAATAAAACATCATTTGCCTAAAGGAAAACTGATTGCAAACCAGACTGAAAACAAAATGTCTATGCCACATTTTTCAAAGATTTCGTAATTCAGCACACAGTCCTGGGCTGGTTTGCTGTGGGGGCGGCTTGGTAGGGTTTTTTGTTTGATTGTTTTTAATGGTTCGTGGGGATGATGGGTTTTCTTATTTTTTGACCTAAAGTGGTTTGCTAAAACTTAACCCAATATGTGCCCACTTCATTAGGTATCTTACATGAGATACAAGCTGTTTCATCACAGATCTTTTCCAGTCAACAGAATTGTTTTTATAGAACAAGCCTATCCTTTCTCTAGGCTTTACCTGAATTTGGAAAGTACCCAAAGAGGACAAAGAAAAAACACTACAGCACAGCAGAATGCAAATGACTGTCCCTATCAAAAATGAAGACGACACCATGACCAACCAAGGGGCTAGAATAATTTACTGTTTGACATTTGCATACAGTTTACAGAATTTCACACCTCTCTGCAGGGCTTCCAAACCCTATCTTACTGAAATAAAGAAAACAATTTTAATTTATAATGATTATTATTTTACTGTCATTCATAATCAAGTCATAACATTTTAAAGTACGTAGTTACAGCATAAGTTGTCCACTCCAAGAAGGAAACGAAGTTGAAATAGATAACACTTCAAAAAAAGCTGCAGCAAACAAAAATAGAGTGGGTACATGAGAAAGGGGGAAAAGAAAATAGATCACATTTCTTGCTAAAGCTCTAAATATAGTTAAAGTTTCCTCTACAAATGACGTTTACAAGACTTGACAGAAATACTCCACTCAATTCAGAAACAATAATCATCAATTACCTTCAAAATTTAATCACCCTACAGGAGTACACATCAAAGAAAAAAAATTAAAGGGCTCCAGCGTAACTGGCACTGTCAATCTATTTTAAATTTCATGCCCTTCTATTCACAGTTGGCATCTAGATTGTCACTCACTGGTTAAGAACATGTTTAACTTTAGTCCACAGGAATAAAACCCAAACAATGAGGAAGCATGTCAAAAGAGGATATTTAAGGCCTTCTTACTGACATTCTGACCAAATGAACATATTTTAATTTGTCCCATGGTACACTTCAATGCTGTGTTTAAAGTCAATAGTGCAAAATCTATTTCCTGTAATTAACATCAAACTGCCAATAGGAAAACAGAAGGAGGTTTGCAGATAAAAAGCAAGCACTCAGTCCTTTCAAATGTGTTCAAGGGCAGCAACAGTTTTAGACTCAAGTAAAAGTTTGGATTATTTTTATTTTTGCATTCATTAGCATAATCTACTATTGTTTTCTTCAATTAAAAACTCCAATACCTTTGAGAGGTAATCCACTCAGAGAATAACAAGACTAACATCTGCTCTAAATTATTTTGTAGTGCTAAAGTATATTGACAACAATATAATTTTTTTCACACATATTTCTTTCTTTCTACACACCTGGATCTATTTTATGAAACAGAGCATGGGACTAAGATCTTGGAGTAAGCTCTTTTTTCTTGGTTGCCATCTAAATTAATCAGTTGTACTTGAAGCACCTTTTAAAGCATCGTCACTTTCCATTAGAACTGCATAACATTTTTTAGAGAAACTTTGTGAAGTCAGAATGTTTACAAATTTGTCTTAAAAATGAGCAGCTTTTCTTTCTATTAGAAATACTTTACCTCAAATACAAAAAACACTGCAAAAAAGCAAAGGAAAGATACTCACAGCTACTCTATAGAGCTGCAGCAGAAACAACTGCTACTCATACACATCAGTGGAAGTTTGAAATCTTATGCCTTATAATTTCTTGAACTTAACTTTTCCATCAACACTGATTTTCAGTCCGAAGGATGATGTGGCTTTTAATATGGAAGACAAAATTACATTCTTTGTTGGAAAGAAAATGTTTAATGGTATTTTGACTGGTAAGATTACGGGATACATATGATACTCAGAAAGGTTCCCCACTCTTACGTAACACCCGCTTCTCACTCAGCTGCTGTACAGGCTGCATTCCCTACAGACAGTGATAATTAATTAGTTGATCCATTAAGAAATCCTTAAAGAAAAATCAACAGCAATCAAATGTTACACTTCTTACAATAACATACTGGACTGAACAGGCAACCACTTTACTTTGTGTAGCCAGGAGACATCAGAAAAATCCATGACGTATGGAAGGGCTCTCACATCTGCAAACATCTAAAGACAATTAAATTTGATATCTTAAGCAATTGATTGAGGCAAAAATGGAATAAGACAGCAAACTCATGTCTGTCCTGCTAAATCTATAGCAGCAAGCTTGTTATTTTGATAACTATGCACAAGCAGCACTTTTACAAAAAATGCAAACTCTATTTTTCTAAATTAGGTGTGCTGCCCTTCAAATGAAGGGGAAAAACAATAAAAAATAAAAAAAACCTTAGCCAGACATCCTCACCTTGGTTTGTTGAGATTTCTACCTATTAAAGATTATTAGGTCCCTAGTAAAGAAGCAACATTTTGCCTGAAAATTAGGATTATGCATTCCTCTGATTATTTTTTTTGAGATAGACAATACTGTGAAAAAGTATCCTGACCTAACAGTAGGAGAAATTAGCTTACATATGTTAAAAAATCCCAACCAAAAATCCCAGAACAAACCAAAACCAAAACAAATCACAGAATCACAGAATAGTTAGGGTTGGAAGGGACCTTAAGATCACCTAGTTCCAACCCCCTGCCACGGGCAGGGGCACCTCCCACTAAACCACATCACCCAAGGCTTTGTCCAACCTGGCCTTGAACACCGCCAACAATGGAGCACTCACAACTTCATCATCCAACCTGGCCTTGAACACCACCAGGGATGGAGCATTCACAGCTTCCCTGGGAAACCCATTCCAGTGCCTCAGCACCCTCACAGTAAAGAATTTCTTCCTCATATCCTATCTAAACTTCCTCTGTTTGAGTTTGAAGCTGTTACCCCTTGTCCTATCACTACAGTCCCTCATGAAGAGTCCCTCCCCAGCATCCCTATAGGCCCCCTTCAGATACTGGAAGGCTGCTATGAGGTCTGCATGCAGCCTTCTCTTCTCCAGGCTCACCAGCCACAACTTTCTCAGCCTATCTTCATACGGGTGGTGCTCCAGTCCCCTCATCATCCTCATGGCCCTCCTCTGCACTTGTTCAAACAGTTCCATGTCCTTTTGATGTTGAGGACACCAGAACTACACACAGTACTCCAAGTGAGGTGTCACAAGAGCAGAGTAGAGGGGCAGGATCACCTCCCTCGACCTGCTGGTCACGCTCCTTTTGATGCAGCCCAGGATATGGTTGGCTTTCTGGGCTGCAAGCACACACTGCCTGCTCATGCTCATTTTCTCGTCAACCAACACACCAAAATCCGTCTCCACAGGACTGCTCTGAATCTCTTCTCTGCCCAACCTGTAGCTGTGCCTGGGATTGCTCCCACCCAGGTGTAGGACCTTGCACTTGGCATGGTAAAACTTCATGAGGTTGACATCATCCCACCTCACAAGCATGTCAAGGTCCCTCTGGATAGCATTCCTTCCCTCTAGTGTATCAACCGAACCACACATCTTGGCGTTATTGGCAAACTTGCTGAGGGGGCACTCAATCCCACTGTCCATGTCACCAACAAAGATGTCGAACAAGACCAGAACACCACATACCCACCTAACAATAGCAACACTCGCTCAAGCTTCCAAACCCAGAAATTAGCAGACTGGAAATTTGCACCCCTGAATGCCATACAAATACTTGTGGTATGTTTTGCAGTTTTAATTAGAAGTGTTCCCTCCATCACATAAAAGCAAAATCCCTAACAATTACTAATGATCAGGAGTTGTTGGTTTGGGATTTTTTTTGTCCGAGAGATGCATGCCTTTTATTTTCATTATTAGTTCCATTTCAGGTTTGAAGTATTTGCCCTAGCACTTAGTTCTGGAATTTGTGCACCAGAAGGGCAGGGATGGGAATCCTACAGCAGTTGAACAAAGGCTGCTAAGACACTGACCGTAAATGAAATCAGCAGATTTTTTTCCCTCGGTATGCTGTATCTCAGCAGAATTACACAGCAGCTCTGCAAAGCCGGAAAAACTGAAGCATATTCTACCACAATGCAAAAGCATACAACAGGGTAAAAAGTAAAAAATATCTTCCACTCTACATGGAGCTTGCTCTAGCTTACACAGCCACACAGCCTGATTTGACCCAGTCCTATTGAAATCAATAATTTTTAATTGCTAGATAAAAGTTATTGATGCTTGGTTCACAAATCAGTAACATTTGAAAAACAAACTATGCATGGCAGATCCATTAAATGGTTCAGCCATTTATAAACTTCATTATATTGCCCATCTGCCTGAAAGATGCATAAGCTCAATTTGGGAAAACACCACAAAAGCCCCCAAAGTTGACTGAAATGTCTGGATAGTGATTTCTGAGAGCAACAAAAAATTCCTTTTCAAGCTAATCAAAATTATAATTGTGTTTTTGTACAAGAGATTTGTAACTAGACAATTCCAAACGTCATTAATGCCTCCTGTGAGACATCCAAGATGCACAGAGAAATGAACAAACACGCATAAGTATGCTTTTGATTTTTGACTGCACAAAATAAAAATCTGCATAAACTCATCCAACACTAAACAAAATAGATGCTTTCGGCAACAAGGCCTTCATTTATGCGGAATAAATAAAATTAAAAAATACAGATGATGGTATTTGTGAACTGTTTGCCATTAGCCTGGAAAAAATCATCAGAAACAAATGCTGTCAAATTACGTACTGTGTTATCTCAACAGAAAAGCATCCAGATTAAATGAATACAAACGAATTGCGGCTCTCAACAGCCATTGAAAATATTCTGTAGGCTTTTTTTTATTTTTTTTTTTTGAAAGAAATAGAATATACCAGAGCTTCAATGGAAACTGAAATGATTTTCTGTTTTACTCCATGTCTGAAGCAAGGTCAGAATAGCTTTTAGAACTCTTTAAACATTTCTGATTTTGTCAGGGTTACCAAATTAATAGGACAGGACAAAACCTTTGTTCCTCACATATAAAGCTTTGAAGGCATCCATTGCTAAACTTATTACAGGATTCTTTTTTTTCTCTAGGTCACGTTATGATATGAAAATTAAACACTCACTGGGATTTCTACATGTAAGATGCAGTTTAGATAAGACCAACACTCAGTTTGGAGCAAAACGCATGCAGTTAATAACTAAATCAACATTTTCCAAGTCATCTCTCAGAGAAATTATTGTAAACTACTATCTACACCCAGTGTCTGACCATATGGGCTTTTACGTGCCAGAACTGTGGGTTTAAAATTCTCTTACAAGTGGCAATTGTAATTTTCTGCTTTGGTCATCTCACAGTTTTCCTACCTTTACTCCTTACATGTACATCAAGTTTGGTACCACCGGACAGGAAGGAATGTAGGGAAATGTGGAAGGACTATATATTTTCCAATTTTTCAGCTACTAATGCACATGCTTTTTATAGTTCATTAATTATAATAGCTGAAGAAAGCAACCGTGAGCTAACTGTTCAAGTTTCTTATCAAGTTGTTTAATGTATCACTGCAATATGTTCACACTTTTTTAAGTAGAAAGTAAACAGCTAATTTTTGAAAGAAAACCAATGTGGAAACTGATATTTACTCATTTTTAGAAGTTTTCTTTCCTATTTATGAGGTCAAATTTGAAAAATTTACTTGAAGAATTTTAAAATTATATAGTTGCAGCCATAATTCACTTTAACCTTAAAAAAAAAGTAAATCAAACTGAGATGCATAGTAGAAAAATAATAATAATAAAAAGGAAAAAAACCTAGAATGTATTTAAGTTGCTACATGAATAAATATATTCCTAGTATTTCAAGATTATTCACAGTTAATATACTGATTTATTTTTGAACCTGCTTTGAGTATCTTACAAAGCACAATCCATAGAAGTTTGGCATAAGCACTTTCATAATTTGACACAGAGAACACAATCTTGCGAAGCATAGGCTACCCATTGGCTCCCGTCTCCAAAATTGTTTGCATGTTCACATGGGAAAGGGATGCAGCCTACACCCATCAGCATGATGTACACCCAGAAAGCATTTCATAGGGTGGACAAGCCAAGAAAGATTGACTAGAGCAGAGCTTGTGGAAATGCAATCTTCATATTCTGACTCCAGAAGTACTCAAAAGCAAAACAGTTTATCTACCGCAATCAATTCAAAGAACTATGTGAAAGATAAAAAATTGTTTTCATATTAATTATGCACGACTGCAGTTTTCATTTTTACAGCAGAGTTGTATTTGAGTTGCCCAAATGCAAGCAGCATTGGAATATGGGGATATTCCTAACTTTTTCCTACCACAGCCACATTCCAAATTAATTCTGACTAAGGTGAAGTGTACAATCTCAATTATTTGAAATTTTTCCCACATCTACCTTTCTTGCAACATGATCACAAATTGTGCTTCTGCAAATGAAAAGGATTTTGAGATGGGCTGCAGGTGCCTTCAAGATGACCATTATTCTTCTGAGCTGAACTCTGCTAAACCTCAGGGCAACCCTTTCCTTTCCCACTGGCAAAGCCCTTCTGTCAAGTCAGAATGCCTTCAATAATGAAACTGCTATTTGCAAGATACAACAAGAAGCTGAAGGCAAAAGCCTGTACTCTGCAATTTCAGAATAAAACCCCTATGACAAAAATTTTAATATTAAATAATCAAATCTGAGAATAGGCAATTAAGAACAAAACAACTTGGTATCACAGATTCAAATCAGTTTATTTCAACTCATGCTCAGCTATCTTTTAAATTGTACTTGTTACACTGACATTACTTTAATTTGACCAGAAGCAAGTCCAAGTTTAATAAAACTCAAATAACATCTGTGAGTGCATTGCAGACAAAATGAGAGGCATTTTATTGCTCAATATCCAAAGTATAAAAATGTAGATCCTGTTTTTATTAGATCTCTAGTCAACACAGACACATCTTGAAATAAAACATTTTGTTTTCCATTCAGCTTATTCCTTTTATTTTCCCCTGTAATTTAAATATAGTGATGAATTATTTTATCATCTTTAGATAACAAAGATTTAACTTTTAACTTTGAATGGGAGTTAGTCTCAATTTTTTCTGATGTTGCACATGAAGCAGTAATATGCTAATGTTAAGGCCAACATCAAAATTTTGCTGCATTAATCTCTGCCCCTGTAAAGGTTTCCTTACCCTATCAGTGATATAAATAGTGCAGATGAAGTTTGTTATCACTCTAGGTTCCAGGATGTTAAAGTAAGCAGGGGTGAAACCACCACAGATTCTCGAGGGAGTAGAAAACATCTATCTTTACCTTTGTATAATTACTTAACTGCAACAATAACTTTCCCAGCTGGTAAGGATATGTGCTCCAGGTGTAGCTAACACTGCAGTTAATGACAGCACTCTTAACTTGACAAAACTTTCCAAGATAGCAACATTAGCTTTCTCAAGTTTACAGCTTTCAAATACCTAGGGTGTGTCAGCACCAGGTGTGACTTTCAGATGACACCAATTCACTTGCAAGTCCTCTTTCTAGATATTGTGCCTACTTCAAGAATCATGCTGTAATTGATAGGGTCACTAAACAGCCTTACTACTAACAGCTTTGTTAGTCATTCCCAGGTAAAGAGGCAAAACCTGGGCTGCTCTAACAGATTCAGTATTACCTCTTGTTCTCAGCAATCACCCTTCTGTCTATGATAAACCACAAAGACAGTTACTTCAAGGAGACAGGAACGGAAAAAATAGACTGTTTTCTGTGGCAAGACAAGTGTGTACTCTTAATCCTTCACAGAAAGCACATTTTACAATGCAGGCACAGATTGCTCCTTGCAAGTCTTGTCCAGGTTCTCCAGTCTCCAGTTTAAAAGATGGCAAGACTTTAAAAAAAGACGACAAGACATGGCCTAGCACTTCCACAGATTGGAAGCTTAATTCAGTGAACCACTCCCTACTGATTTAGCAATGCTTTTCACCACAAACTTCTCTGGCAGAGATGTGTTCTAGATAAACCTAGGAAGGGGTTTTGGGAGGGTATAAATAATAAAATTCCACTTGCAAAAGCATATGCTTGTTTAATTGCAGTTTTCATTACAGTTCTATGCAGACACTCGCAGCTTGTTCTTAAAAATTAATAACAAAAAAAGACCATTTAAAATATTAACAAAGCCAAGCACAAAGTCTTATCCAAGGACTTTTATTAGCCTTTATTTTCTTATTACCTGACATTCCTTTCTGTTAGCAATACCCAGGAGTTCGCTTCAAAAGTTATAACACCACACTTGGATTTTGTTGTTGGGATACAAATAACATTGGCTATCTCTCAAAGTTCTTGCAAACGTGACACAAAATCGTGATGAAAAAGATGGTGTAACTCATGCTGTCTTTTAGAATAAGTGCACTTCAAAATCAATGTTCACCGCTTAGTGTTTTTCTTTCTCAGCTGTTCCAAAATGAAGCAAATCTCTCTAGTCTGTGCCACATAATTAGTGTTCTCCAGAGGACCCTTGTATATTGAAGTCAGCTTAACTTAAATGCTCTGGTGTAAATATTGTTGTACACATACTACAGTGCTAATAAGATCGTTTTCAACTGTAAAAGCTATAACAGAATTAGCCTGAACTTTTCAACTGGATTATTTCAGTTTAATACTAAGCCAAGGTGACAGATTTCTGTGCACTTTTATTCCATTCCTTTTAACTCTCAGTACTTGTTCGCTCTATGCTACTGTATAGAAGGTGATTTCAGAAGTTTTTCCTGTCATATGAATTTCCAACCATGTGTCAACTTATGCAGGTAACAGAAAGTTGCATCGGCACAGGTCTCCTACGATAGATATTCCTGCTGTACAATGTAATACCAAGAGATATCGTCCAGCTAGCATTAGTTCTAAAAGCAGTCTATTCTCATACACATAGTAGTTCTCCCCCTCTCATTAACCTTACTCAGCAGCAGCTGGGTACTTGCAACTTTCACTTGGAACCTCCCTTTTCAGTACAGTAATACCTGTAGAAGCAGGGGTGCTCCTCCTTCCACCTTTCTCCTCCCACTGTGGGCTTTTTTTTTTTTTTTTTTACTCTGTGTGTGCGTGGTTTTTTGGGTTTTGGTTGTTTTTTTTCTTTTTACCCCCTCCTTTCTGCCACAGACGAATACTGTAATCACATAAACAATGCTCAATGTGTTCAATGTCCCATATCATCACAGCATGGAGAACCACAACAAAACAAAACAATACCCCTCACCAGTAATTTGTTAGAAAATATCGCCATAAAATCACTTGCATATAATTATTTTTCTATATTTATAAAAGCTTGTTTCTCAGCTTCTGAGAAGCCGTACACAGTCAGGCACCTGTTAACTTGCTATCAAGAGCAAGTAAGGCCCTTAGCTTCTCCATTTGCCACCACTGATTCTTCCACACACGCCACTAATGGTAACTAGGGCTTCTCTCTGGCTTCCAGCATGTCTTCTCCAAGTTCTGGCTCTTTGTTCCTACCAAATACCTTTTAGTTACACCATTTCTATTCAAAAGAAAGGCATATCGGAGAACATCTTCCTGGCTGATCACTTTGGCTATACATAGCACCAGGAGGCAACCCCAGACACCTTCCCATTAACAGTTAATAATGCCCTATTCCTTGTCCTACTGTATATCCAAGAAAAGCACTAATGAGCTGTGCCCGTGTACTCCTTTGGATATGTTCAGCATGGACACTGCTTGAAATGTTCTGTTTAGTGTCCCAATCCCTTACAGGCGCATGCTTTTTTGAGGAGAAGGGTGGTTAAATTTCAGGGATGGACAGACACCCAAGTTCATGAGTAGAGTCTCCGGTATATAAAGGTTGAGAATTATTAATATTTAAGATTAAATAAATCACTTGTGTAACTTTAAAGAGCTCACCTTAAAATTCAATGAGTAATTACAAGACTACAAGACAATTACTACAAGAATATTGGAGAAGGACTTTTTACAAGGGCATGTAGCAATAGGACAAGGGGGAATGGCTTTAAACTGAAGGAGTTGAGATTTAGATTAGAAATTAGGAAGAAGTTCTTTACTGAAAAGGTAGTGAGCCAGTGGAGCAGTGTCATGGGTTCAGCAGTAGCAGTCATTTTTTCTCCTTCTTGGTAGCTGGTGCAGCACTGTGTTTTTGATTTTGGGCCTGGGAGCAGCGCTGATAACACCAGTGTTTTCAGTTACTGCTTGGTAATGTTTTGATCTGGCCAAGGACTTTCTGAGTCTCATGCTATGCCAGAGAGGAGAGGGAACAGGGAGGAAGCAGAGACAGGACACCTGACCCAAACTGACCAAAGAAGTTATTCCATACCACAGCACGTCATGTCCAGGATGTGAAAAAGGAGAGCAGAGACCCGGAAGGGTGTGGTGGTGCTTTGGGGGGTTCGCTGCTGTGGGGTGCACTGGCTGGGTCGGGCTTGGTGAGCAATTGTATTCTTTTTCCTTGTATTTCTCTTGTATTATTACTGGTGGTAGCAGTAGTGATTTGTGTTATACCTTAGTTACTAAACTGTTCTTATCTCAACCTGTGCGAGTTGCATTTTTTTTTTTTATTCTCCTCCCCATCCCCCCAGGACTGGGGGAAGAAAAAGAGGGGAGTGAGTGAGTGAGTAAAACTTCGTGAGTTATTAGCCTGGGTGAGGCTTAAACCACGACAAACAGGCTGCCTAGAGAAGCCATGGCTGCCGCACCCCTGGAACTGTTGAAGGCCAGCTTGATGGGGGATTTGAGTAACCTTGTCTAGTGGAAGGTGTCCCTGCCTGCGATGGGGGCAGAATTAGATAATCTTTAAGGTCCTGTCGTGGTTTAAGCCTCTCAGCCATGCAGTTTTCTTGCTCACTCACTCCCCCCTCTTTCTTCTCCCTGCTCCCGGAGGGATGGAAAGGAGAATCGAAAGAATACAACTTCCACAGGTTGAGATAAGAACAGATTAGTAACTAAAGTATAACACAAAACCACTACTGCTGCCACCAATAATAATAATGACAAGGCAAATACAAGGAAAGAATACAATCTCTCACCACCTATACCCAGCCCCACCAAGCAGTGCACCATCACCCTTCCGGGTCTCTGCCCTCTGTTTTTCCATCCTGGGCATGACGTGCTCTGGTATGGAATACCTCTTTGGTCAGTTTGGGTCAGGTGTCCTGTCTCTGCTTTCTCCCAGCTTCCCCTCCTCCCTGGCAGAGCATGAGACTCAGAAAGTCCTTGATGAGACCAAAACATTCTAAGCCATAACTAAAAACATTGGTGTTACCAGTGCAGTTCCCAGGCCCATAATCAAAACCACAGCACTACACCAGCTCCCAGGAAGGAGAAAAATGACTGCTACTGCTGAACCCATGACAGGTCCCTTCCAATCCAATTATTCTATGATTCTATGAATTATATACCATTTTGAAAAACAGGTTCCTAAACTTAAGGGACACAATTATAAGCGCTTTCTTTGGCAGAAGTTTGCTTTCAAAATATTATAACATCCTCTTTCAGTTTTCTTTTTTAAAATGTTGTATATTTTGACAACAATGACAATTTTTGGAGATGTGAGCTTTCATCGTATCAGAGAATAGCTGTCTACAGCAGAAGTTTCCGATGACAAGATAGTCATTCATACAATATAACCTTCACTTTTGTTTCATCAGAAAAGTTATATCCAGTCATAATCTGAAGCCAAACATCCATAAATTGGAATCACAAGTGACATGTTACATAAACAAGCTGTCTGCAAGCAAAATATGAAGAACTTGATCTTCATGCAACAAATAGCATGTATCTCTGAAGTGGGAAGTTTTGCAACCTGTACCCTGATAGAGCTCCTTTGCCTTTAGCACAAACTCCCTTATACCCTGCTGTATAATATGACTATTACTTTACAGAAATGCAGGTTTGTTTTTTTTTTTTTAAAAAGTAAATCAGACCACCTTTTTAAGGCCAAAAAGGGTTTAGCCGGCTATTGGGGCAATTGGGCCATAGACCTGATCTTCCTCCACATTCACACAAAACAAAGCAGGTAACTGGCATTGAAGTTCAGATACTGACTAAACTGAGCTCCAGCCAAGTGGTCACAGATTCCTTTTGCAGACTAATTTACACATAATTAATCTGGGCTATTCAGAGATGTGGCACAAAGCATATGATACCCGATATTGGACAGTATCATATTCTCAAATTAGTAGTAGCACATAAACCAGAGCTAAGCAAGGGGGCAGAGGTAGAAGAACATAATAGATGACAAAATGAGTAGAGATTGGCTTATCAATATGAACAAAAAAATCACTGTTTCTCGTTTTCTGTTAAAACACCAGTTCATTGAAAGTGACAGTAACTAGTTCTGTCCTGCAGAAAGGTGTTGGCTGTCTAGCTCACCAATTTTATTCTTTTATTTTTGGCTAAGCTGACTTTCTCAAACTAAAAAACTGCCCCATAACTGTTACTGCTTATAAATTTACACTTGGCTGTGGCATTGTTTATTTTTTCTTATAATAGCTGCTGTGCCAGTTAGAGAACTGTGGGGTTAAAGTACTTGGTAAGGGCACATGATGTGTTAGGAACAGCACAGAGGCCTGACTATGCTAAAAAAGTCATTTAAACACAAAATGAATGAAGTTTCATGTAAAAACGTATCATGTTTTGGCAATAACATGAACTCTAATGAATCATGCAAATCTGTGTTCCCCAAAGTTTTAAAACATTAGAATTTTTAGCATTCCTTGTAAATGCAAGCTGCTCCAGAGCACAACCTATCAAAACTTGCTTCTTTTCTCATTTTGTCTTTTTCCCTGAAACAGTTGCCCACATCCTGCTTTTTGTCACGTTTTCAGGGATCTGTCTGCCAACAGACTGTAACTTCAGAGCAAACTGTGTCAACAATAAGCACTGCATCCATAAATATAACCCTGCAAACCAACACCCCACCCCCATTTCAAACTCCTCTCATACAAGACAAAAAAAAACCACCAACCTCTCAAAACCCCCATTTTCCACAAGACTTATTTTCCCAGAAAGCAGGCTTACAATACCAGAGCTGCACACAAAGCCACTGCAGAGATACCTGACAGAGATAAGCTGGTACCTCCAACATAAATATGTTCAATATCCACAGTAGGTGACATTACAGAAACTGATAGGTCTTTAACTTACACTGTTAGGAATACAGGGCTTGCATGAACTAGGTATTGGAATTCCTACCCCAAATCCATTATGAAGTTGTAAATATTCAGCATACCTTGGATTGCAAAAGTATGTATATCATTAATCTTTTTTTTTTTTTTTTTTTTTTTTGTGAAAAAGCTACGAAACTTGAGTATAGAACTGAGTGTTCTACATTCCGAGTATAGAGTGGAACTCTCTAGTCTCTAGAAGACCTGATTCTTAAATCAGTTGGGAAAAGTAAAGGGTCTGCCAACACACAGCATAGCCAGTTCCCTTACCAATAGTTTTCTAAGGGAAACTAAGTTGAAGCTTAATACTCACTTCTTTATAGAGCTTGTTAAGTGACAATGTATTTCTTTCTTGCATGTTAAAACTCCTATAAACTGTAGATTCAGTTCCTGTTCATCTTGCCAGTACACCATCATTCAGCTATTTGTGTTTACAATGTAAATCAAAAATCTTACTTTTGTTGAAACAAAGAGGTCCATTAATTTGATCAATTTTCTCCATTCCCTTCCTTCTTTATTTTAAGTATATAAACTCTCTACAAATTACACAAATATAGATATTTTGCAACTTTGGGTACCTATATTCAAATCTACATTGATTTCTGTCACAGATGATTTCTTATATTCATGTAGGGCTTTTTGTATTAAATTTGTCCATAACTGAATACTACACTTTGAAATTTCATAACATTAGCTTACCTCCTTCTTAATGCCAAGTCTCTAGTCTGCTTTATATTGATATTTCAAAGGTGCAGCTGTCTTTTTATAACATCTAAACTTCAAAATTTATGGTGAATATTATGCATGAACTATCTAAACCTTTTGGTTTTGATCATAAATTTGAAGAAGTAAATATGAATAAAATGAAGGCACACAAGTATTTTGCAGACAAATCAGCAAACTGCTGCATACTTGGCTGTGCACAAAAACATTTTCATCATCTGTTATCAAAAGTTTTCTATGTGCATTTCAGCATTTATACTTGCTATACTTAAGAAAACAAAAAAGCTCCAGGTTTTTTAGCCATCTTCCACACAGCTTTCAAGTTTGTACTTTTTCTCATCTACTCTATTTCCAAGAGTGATTGGCTTTTCATAACAACTGCTTAGACTTTTGTAAAAAGTCAAAGTTTGATTAGTACAACACCCTAGAGAAAAACATTTACCATTTGATCACTACTTTTAAAAAGTAACAGTGCTATTGAAATATCCCATTTTCACTTCCAACTATCTACAAATATTTAGGTTCCTATCAGAATACTCTGCTCTTTTCACAAGAAGTTTTGGAACAAGCAAAGCATACACAATATCACTTAAATGGTACATAACTGGTTTGACAAAAGAAAGTAATTGCCATTTGTCAGCTATGTGACACTTTAAACTTCATGGAGAAATTATAAAATGAGAAAAAGGGATAGAGATTTATTACTAATCACTGTACTGCTTCAACACTGCAGTAAGCTTTGCTTGCAATGTTTCTGTCAGTTTTGACAACAACTAAACATGCTTATATTTAATATTTTATTCAATCTGTCTTCAGTGTCTTTCACACTGCTTTACTGCACTCATCAATCTAAGACAAAGCAACTAAAGGGTGAAGGATTAATAACAGTAAAATAGGCATCTATTTAATCACTCTTAAAAAAGATAATTGTGTGAACTGGGAGAAGGAGAAATATCAGTCAGCCTTCTTTCAACAGAAAATAACCCAACTGTATTACATATGGCTACTTCATGAAAAATTAAGAAGAGCACAAGAAAACATGATATAGCCACAGTTATGTACAGTTTAGAGGATCTCTGAACTACAAGAATTAAATCCAATTCAGATGCGCCAAAATGATTCACCCAACTTGAAATTCACTGGTACTGAATTCAGAGTAGAGATGCCAATATGTGTCTCTTGTGTGTTTGCTCTTCTCAAAACATACAGTACCAAATGTGTTACCAAATATACTTAACATTCAAAACTGTCAAGCATTCAAAAATGCATTTATAATCTTTATTTTAATAATGCCGAAACCCAGACAAGTAAATCTTCATAATGGTTCAGTGGTTCCAGACCCAGCTCCATACAAGTCTTTCTAGTAAGTTTCTTTCAGATTTTCAAACCAGACGCTTATGTTAAGCGTTTGCATACTATATGAACCACTTCTTTCAGCTGAAAACTGTTCAACTGAAAAGTTAGATAGGTTTATATAACTGGAAATTAAGATGGCTGCATCAAAAGGAGCATGACCAGCAGGTCGAGGGAGGTGATCCTGCCCCTCTGCTCTTGTGACACCTCGCTTGGAGTACTGTGTGCAGTTCTGGTGTCCTCAACATCAAAAGGACATGGAACTGTTGGAACAAGTCCAAAGGAGGGCCACGAGGATGATCAGGGGGGCTGGAGCACCTCCCATATGAAGATAGGCTGAGAAAGTTGGGGCTGTTGAGCCTGGAGAAGAGAAGGCTGCATGTAGATCTCATAGCAGCCTTCCAATATCTGAAGGGGGCCTATGGGGATGCTGGGGAGGGACTCTTCATGAGGGACTGTAGTGATAGGACAAGGGGTAATGGGTTCAAACTTAATCAGGGGAAGTTTAGATTGGATATGAGGAGGAAATTCTTTACTGTGAGGGTGGTGAGGCACTGGAATGGGTTGCCCAGGGAAGTTGTGAATGCTTCATCACTGGCAGTGTTCAAGGCTGGGCTGGGTTGGACATAGCATTTGGGTGGCATGGTTTAGTGTGAGGTGTCACTGCCCATGGCAGGGGTGTTGGAACTAGATGATCTTAAGGTCCTTTCCAACCCTAACTATTCTATGATCCTATGATTCTATGATGATGATTTTTACAGTGTTACAGGAATTAATAAGGAATTAGTATTACAGGCAATATTTACTCTCAAAATACTTCCAGCTAGCAGCAGAACCTAGGGTTAGTGCAGGCAAGAAAGAGCAACAGAAGTTAAAATATTCCCTGCTTACTGGCACTAATTCTTTATCTAATAACTGGAATGCAGATAAGCTTTCTAAAGCATTAACACATTTAAAAATATATCAACAATAGTCAGTATGATCTTCATTAAAAAATGCTACAGTATCACTCTATTGAGCAAACATAGCCTCAGTAGCAGTGCTCTCAGTATAAAAAGCATTTTCACTTGTCAGACACCTCATAAAACCGACTTACAGGCTTCCCCATAAGTTGGTTATAACTAGAGAATTGTTAGCCTGCAGGAAAATTGTTGTGCTGCTTCACAGTTCTTGTTTTGAAAACTTTCATCCATGGTCTATATTTTTATAAACATAGAATAACCAGAACTGTACTCACTTTACAATTTCACTTCAATTGCATTACAGATAGAGAGGCAGCTCGTCAAAGGACACTTTTCCACTAAACCAGCAAATATGAGAGGGTAAGATAGATGTGTGCAGCATTAATCTTTCTAACCCCTGAAATATCAAGCTTAAAATCTTACAAAAATGATTTCACTGCAGTGCTCCCTCTCATTCACCCAGGGACTTCTCACAATAGTAGTCAGAAATCTGCTCCTGTTAGGTTCCTAGCTGAGAAAAACGTTTTACCTAAAACATTAGTAAATAAGACAATACTCTGTTTAACTATCAGTCTACTTAGAACAAGGGGTACATACACACTAGAGACTGATATTTCAACAGAAACAACCAAGAAATCCCAAACACAGAGAAGCGAAAGCTCTTCATGCTTGAAGTTGTAAAATATGTACTGAAATTTTAAATAAAACTTATTTCCCAGTTCCACATCACTGTTATGGATTAATTTACCTGAGGAATTGTTACATTTCACTTGAGGAACTTAGAGCATTCATTCCTTGTGTTGCATTCAAGAACTAATGATAATAGAAGTATTTAAGTAATCAAAGTTTTCTTACTTTTACTATATATAGATAATGTAAACTTTGATTAACTTTTCTAAAGCAGTTTTTCATGTTCCGCTCAGAAGAGTCTAATTTCATCGCATTGCTACTTTGCACTAGTTTATGAAGCTCCCTAACTCAATAAAATTCCAGGATTAAAATCTAACTAGTTGCATCCAAAATGGACAAAGTTAATAGGATTTCTGAATCAAAGTGAAGCCTAAGGAAAAGATGCCAAAATACTAAAACTTGCAGTATTTCAGAAATAATATAGTTTCAAAATAATTATTAATAAGGGCCAATGAACAGTTCACAGTCTCTTCCCTTTGACATGAATTCCAATATTCACACAAAGTAAAACAAAAGCCACTTGTACACATTAAATCCAGCTAACTATCAAGCAGTACTTCAAAGCAAGCAGTCCAGCAGGTAGACTTTTCAGTTTTTTTCTTCCCTTATACAGACTACAGCACATTACAAAATTCAATTTAAAGCAAAACCAGTCGGGCCTTACCTCTGTCACTGAAGTCATCCACAAGAATGATTTCTGCTATCAAGCTGTCTGGAGTGCGGTTGATAATACTGTGTATTGTTCGCAGAAGTGAAGTCCAGCCTTCATTATGAAATGGGATAATTATGCTAGTATTTGGTAGCTTTTCCAAGTACACCTTGTGCTTACAGCTGGAGAGAAAAGAAAATAATTGTATAAGCATACTGAAAAGTCTGAGTTGGCATATACTGTGGGCCATTCCACCATCATGGTTTCTGGCATGAAATCCAGCAGCGTAATCAAGTGGTACTTTCATGTAACAATAACTAGTTCATTTAAAATATTTAAATAATAACAATTTAAATAATATAATTATGCTTATGATATGCAATACATCTGAACAATGACAAAATTTAAGTGGAATGAACTAACATAGCAAATCACTGGTTTGTATTAGATTCTTTTCCTTCACTGAAAACTTTTTCTTGCAAAATGACAGAGGACACATCTTCTACTACATTACTTCCAGAAAGCAAAACCTCTTTATCAGAAAGAATTCTGAAACATAATATGAAACAAAAGAAAATCTGAAATTATTTTTTGTCCATAGCATAAAAAAAAAAATTGTAAAAAAAGTTTACTACAAGAGACAAACTCTAGACAACAATTCAGTATTATCCTGGGTGATGTGTGCTTATAGCATGTGAAAGAACAACATCTACAAATACAACTCCAACTTCACGGCTAGGCATCCAAAATAATTTTTGCTGTTAAATATGGAGATAAACCAACACATGATTTTCAAAATGCAGACTGATACAAACAAGAAAATGTAAACAACCTTTCATTTTTCAAAGGAAAGCACTGCACCTTCATCATTTTAATGGAATGGCAGCTATGTAATATCAGTGCTTAACCTCACTGTTTTCAATATTGAGTTGTTTACATATTTGTGCTAAACAACCCATTTTTAAAAATAAAAATTGGCCTCACAATTCAATTTCTCCTGATGGATGAGTACATTTCAAAACTAACTTTGTGGTTAATGGAACTGATAAGATTTCATCTTTCTTGTTTTGTTGAAAAAGTGGGGGAAAGGGACACATTCCTTTGTTGTTAATACACCGTGGCATTTTCAGCTCTGGGGACAAAGTAACTGAATGATTTCTCATTCTGCACCCAGATAAAGGTATCCTTATAAGCATAAATGTCAACCTTGTGATAAACACACAAAAACAGCTAAAAAAGAAAAGGGGGTGATGGTGTAAAAGTTAGACCTGCAACTTCTAGGTTCAAAAAAGTGTAGATATCTTTACTGCTTTTCAGAAAAAATAAGAATGCATAACAATTACTGCTGTAGGTTATAATGTTGGTTTATACATATTTGCAGCTTAATTTGCATTTCCGCTTGTTCTGGTTTTGGCAGGGCTAGAGTTAACTGTTTTTCCTAGTAGCTGGTACAGTGCTGTGTTTTTGGCTTTACTCTAAGAATAATGCCAATAACATCCATGTTTTAGTTGTTGCTACGTAGCAATTACCCTCATCAAGGACTTTTCACTCTCACATGCTCCGCCGGTGAGGAGGGGCCCAAGAAAGCCAGGAGGAAGCAGAGACGGGACACCTGACCCAAACTAGCCAAAGGGGTATTCCATACCACAGCACATTATGCCACATATAGAAACTAGAGGAAGTTACCCAAAAAGAACTGATCATTGCTTGGGTGGTGTTGGGTATCAGTCAGTAGGTGGTGAGTAATTGTAGTATACATCACTTGCTTTTCTCGGGTTTATTCCTCTTTCTCCTTCTCATTACAATTATTATTAACAATAGTAGGATATTTTACTCTGGTTTGTTTCAATTATTAAACTGTTCTTATCTTAACCCATGGGTTTATCTTTTTTCAGATTCTTCCCATCCCACCAGGGCCTGGGGTAGAGGGGAAAGTGAGTGAGCAGCTGCATGTTACTTAGTTGCTGGTTGGGGTTATATCACAACAAACTTTATAAATGTCACTTACAAATCAATATTTACTAGTCTATTGTACAGCTACCACACGGATGAAGTGTTCCAAAGATATAAGAAAATGTTCACAGCTACTACAGTTGTATTTGCGAAATATTAGTTGCTATTTAGTTGTGAATAAGCAGCCATGGTTTTGGATGTTTTCTTAAAAATTTAGATTTAAATTTGTAATTCAGACACTTCTTCCTAAGATGGGGCAACAACAAATTTAATGACAAGCTATTTGCAAAAATAATACTTTTTGAAGCTTTTTAATAAGCAGTTAGCTGGTAGAACAGATATACCCCCAGGAAAATGGACAGTCACTTTGCAAGAATGAGAAGTTCTGAAGAAAACAGTATTCATTACCTAGTGACAGTAAAGTCTAAGTATATACCATTTTGGGAGGGGAAAGAAAAAAAAAAAGAAATTCCCTGCAGCAACAGAATTAAGTAAAAATTCTTTTTCTTATCTGCAGGAAAAAGAACGCTGTCAAATTAAGAAAGTCACCAAACAAACCCACCAGCTACTGTTGGTAGCTGTTTGCCAACAGTGATGCTTCCTGGACTAGAGCAAGTACAACTAGTATATGTGTACTTATTATGCTACTCTTCAAAGTACAATTTTTTTCGTCTAGCATTTGTAACTTCCAGTAAGTATGATTTTTAAAATGAATAAGTTCTCCATCTCCATAAAACCCTAATATAGCACACAAAACTCCAAAATACTACAAAAAACCCAAGCAAAAGAATGTCACACTTCAGACGACAACTTTCAAAGGGTAAGGATAAAAAATAGTAACACCCAGAACATACAAATACATCAGAATGTTGTTTATTTCTAAACAACATACCTTTTGAAAAAGATTGTACTGAAATTTGTGTATTTGCATGATCAATATTGTAACCACAAATGTATATGGATGGGAAGGTCATTAGATTTGGAGACACTCATTGATGGTTTCAGGGTAATTGTATATCCTACGTGATGAGAAGCAGCAGCAACATTGATAGACTTGGTTTTAGACTAATTAATTCTTCCTACAGAATAGATTTTTCTATTAAATCCAGAAGAAAGGCACACTTATAAGCCAGAAAAGAAAAAACACCTTACATTTTCTTAAGACCTCCATCATTCCAATTTGACCTTTAATCCTGATGTCATTTACTTTTACTTTGAGAGTGACTGCAAAGGTACCTGGCTATGTGAACAGATTTCTAGTAAGAGCCACAAGCCACCAAAATACTTTTTCCTACTTTTTTCAAATAAACTCGTCAGATTCTCAAGTTAATAGAAATGGAAACTTGAATTTCATCATCTTCTATTGTTAAGACAATCTCTTAGGTTTCATAGCAGTGCCCTAGCTGCCTTTCTTCAGCAAGTTAAATTCTGCTCAGTTTTAGCCCCTTGGTCTCTGACACGAGACTTCTACCTTAACAGAAGATCATTGTGTTTTAGAAGATGCAATACAGAAATTCATTTTATCTGAAGTTCTATTCAGCATTATCTAAAGCAGGGTATAACAGGCTCTGTGCTGTGATGGGCTGCAGGACAGATCTGATAGATAGCTCTAATGTTCAGAAAAGGCCCATGAATTGTAATAAGGACACAGAGATCCACTGCTGAAAATTTAACAAGAGAATAATCTTATATGCGTGCAGCATTTGTTCAAAGTCCATTAGTGTGGTTCTTCATACTTTGCATAATAGAAGTGATGCCAAATACCCTGGCAGCAACAAGACTATTTGGAAGCAGAGTAGTATTGCTTCTTGCAAGCCATTGCTAGTCTTCAATGCGATCAGGTCTTTGTGCATAGATGGAAAAAACTATTTATCATATCACTAGGTCAGAGTGCAGTCCACAGTCATAAACTATTATTACACTTAAATTTATTAATGTGTCTACAATACAGAATAAACTAGTCTAGGTGGATGAATGATTCATGTATTAAGCCGAAAAGTTTTTATATGCAACAGTAATTAACAAACAAATAAATCTTGACACACATAGAATTATCTAATACTTCAATTCATCTGTGTTTTAGTGATGATAATGACATTTAAAACCAAGAAGTATCAGCAAGTTATTAGACAAGCTACTAGACAGATACTTTTACCATTATCTGCAACAATTTTGCCTCAGCATCAAAAATTTTCAGAAGTGTTTTTTTCAACCCTTTTCTTATAAATAACTCTGTTGAGTACATTTACAGAAGTGCTGACAAAATTTGATCATAGCTTCAAACTAACCTTGTTTTATTTTTCATGCTGATTTCAATGTTCCAAAATACTACTTAATAAATATGTTATTTTTCAGCCACCATAAAGAAGTCACAATTTCAAGATTACAGGCTTTTTGCTGTCACCAAAATAGTCCTAGCATAACAGTGTTTTAAGCATTCCCAAGCAAAATATACACTCTGATTTTAATATGTCTACTCTCTAAAATTAATCTGGTTAATAGCTTAAATACACTGTGGAATGAATGTTTTAAAACTGAGATACTTGATTCTCCAAAGAAGTGAGAAATTATTATACAAGAGACTTCCATATTTCCTGAAGAATGCAATCATACCAAAATTTATTAAAATAAAATATAAAGCAAGATTTACTGTAGAAAGAAAATACACAATGCATAAAAAAAGGATTAACATTACCATCAAATTTTAACAGTTTTTAAAATGAGCACTAATATTCATTAGGTTTTTGTTGGGTTTTTTTTTTTTTTTAAAATTATGGCATATGTTAAGTGCAACTAAACTGGCTTCCTACAGAAAATACTTCAAATACAGCTGAGCAAAATATTTCTTATTTTCCAAAGACTCAAAATTTAACATTTACTTCAAAATTTCAGCTTCCAAATACCTGAATCAAGAAATCAGGAGGGAGTAAGTCAACAAGGAAACAACAGTATGCATATAGGACTCATGGCAGCATGCTATTCAAGGGGGAAGAACTACCCAACAACCAAAACTAGAAAAGCACTAATAAAACCTTAATAGGATACTACAGATTGACCTTACTAACGTATTACAGATGCTTTCCTAAAGATGCATCTTTTTTTGCAATTAATGTATTTAAGTGCAACACACCACCACTTATTTGTGGAACAATGCTTAATAAGAGGTTTAATAGCTAAGGTTAAGAGAATGACAATTTCTTAGCACAATTGTTACTAGATTTCTTCAAACTTATTCATAGAATCATAGAATAGTTAGGGTTGGAAAGGACCTTAAGATCATCTAGTTCCAACCCCCTGACATGGGCAGGGACACCTCACACTAAACAATGCCATCCAATGCTATGTCCAACCCAGCCTTGAACACCGCCAGCAACGGAGCATTTACAACTTCCCTGGGCAACCCATTCCAGTGCCTCACCACCCTCACAGTAAAGAATTTCTTCCTCACAGCCAATCTAAACTTCCCCTGTTTAAGTTTGAACCCATTACCCTTTGTCATCTCACTACAGTCCCTCATGTATAGTCCCTCCCCAGCATCCCTATAGGCCCCCTTCAGGTACTGGAAGGCTGCTAGGAGGTCTCCATGCAGCCTTCTCTTCTCCAGGCTGAGCAACCCCAACTTTCTCAGCCTATCTTCATATGGGAGGTGCTCCAGTCCCCTGATCATCCTTGTGGCCCTCCTTTGGACTTGTTCCAACAGTCCCATGTCCTTTTGATGTTGAGGACACCAGAACTGCACACAATACTCCAAGTGAGGCCTCAGGAGAGCAGAGTAGAGGGGCAGGATCACCTCCCTCGACCTGCAGGGCATGCTCCTTTTGATGCAGCCCAGGATACGGTTGGCTTTCTGGGCTGCAAGTGTACATAAATTCTTAAATCTTAGAATAATTTAAGTTTTACGTCTGAAAATTATATACAAATGTCTTGATAGGAATACCTAAGAAGAAAATAACCATGATAAGCAATTTTCATCCTGCTAGGTAAACAGCTCACACTTGTATTTTCTGACTGAACTCACTACATTAGCATTCAGAAGAAACAGAGTTTAGAAGAGAACATGCAAAGGGCATTAAGCACCTCCCTCACACAAATACTCAGAATTATGAAATAACATTAACTATTTTGACTTTGCCAGAAAAATATTCACGACACAAACCCTTGTTATGTAAGTGTGAAAAAAAAAAACTGGCACCAAATGGTGAATTTTCTGATGATTTACATACAATGACATTTTCAAGATTATTATCCTGAAATTAAAGTTATGAACTTTGATTTATGCTTTCAAATATTGCTATCCTTGATAGATTGTGTCTTTCCATGATATTTCATACCTTGATATCTGTTATTTCTTATCAGAGAATACAACTGCATCACTAAATTTGTCCCTTAATGAGTTTCAGATAAGATTGTTTTAAAAACAGACAACCCCTCTACCAGGGCAAAGGCCGTTTTCAAATTATTTTTAAAAGCAGCAAGTACCTCTTCACTATCTCTGGACAAAGAATCTCCCTCTTTCCTTTCCATTATTAGATACCTTACTAAGCACTAATCATATGTATGATTCAAGTATGCCATTTTGAAAAAAAACAAACTCTGAAAGCTTCACAATACTTTTTATTTACACACCTACCACAGAGTTGCCAGGAAATGATGAGTATGAAATCAAAGTTCTTTACTAAAAGGTAAGGTGGAATTTATTTGTAAATAATCTGTATAGTGAAATATGTTAAATATATATATAATTGACGAAGAGGAACTTTTCACCAGTTTGTATTTGTCACAGTGCTCCTAAAGTTTATCACTGCTGAAAATTTGCAACGCAGAGTTCAAGGCTCTTTCATAAAAATAATACACTCTTATACTTGCCTTTAAAACACTTAATACTGGTTTAGTTATTCTTTTGAGATATAAAATTCTTCTAATGGGTTGAAATAAGAGTCAAACCTGAGTTTCTGAATAAAACAATTTTGGAGTCAATTTCAAATTTGCAGGTTAAGAAGGTTAAGGAAATAGGAAGAGGTTCCTTTATTCCTGAAATACTAACCTGCCTGAGGAACTAAAAAAATAATTGTCACAGAAGCATCTGAAAGCTATTTGCAGGAAGCACTAATAAAATACAACTTGAAAAGAGGACCAATCATAAGAAGAGAATTAGTGAAAGGAGTTGCAATTACACTTTGCTATTCATTACTGAAAGTCCTACAATGATTATGATTTCATTTTGTAGGTTAGCCTACTCTATTGGGCAGAACTAAAGAAACAGCATCCTTTTACTTCAAGGTATAGAGATAGTTCTGTTTAATTCCCTGGTGAGTTTACAAGTAGGAAGAAAAAAAAAAAAGTCCCAAACTATCATAATAGCTTAAGATGCAGAACTGCAAAATTCTCCATCTTTACAGCTTCTCTGTTAATAGAAACATGCAGAAATCCACTACCACTGTAGAAGAGCAAATGAAAGAAAATAGGCTTCTAAATTATGAAAAAGCAGAGCAGTGCTGGCACCATTTCAGCCACTTTACAGCAAAAGCCGATTCATAAAAGCAGCAATGTGTTCAACCCTATGGATGTAACACTATTTTAGGCACATTAAGGGATGGCAATAGCAATGTCTTGGCCAGCTACCAGGCTCTGTGCCTTCTAGACACAACAGCCTTGTGAACCACCCTTTCTGATAGATAAATAACATAGGAGGAGTTAAATGTCTTGCAGGTATCCCTCTGCTGCATTTAGGAAGCAAGGTAGCAGCCTACTACTGCAATTACTTGATCACAAAAGTAGCCCACCTCCACTTTTCTCCTCTTTCAGGAAGTGCCAAAGAGCAAAACAGAAGGAGATTTTCAAGCTTCTATCCCTTCTTCTCACTGCACAATCCCACACATCCCCCCCCCCCCCATCTTTCTCAGCTGAGCAGCTTTTTCAGATCTGACCTTTTTTATCCTTTATTAAATCAACTACAGCACCTACTGGGTTCCCAGTGGGAAACTACTACTGACAAGCCCTCTATAAACTACCAAGACAAAACATTGTCCAGTGAAGATTTACATAGCATGTGTCTTAGCATGTCGAAGTACTCAATTCACAGCAACAAGCTTCAGTTGCACCTTGTTTCTGTTCCAATCTAGCTTTGTCAACAAAGCCCAGTAAAGTAGTGGTAACTAGTAATTTCTGATGCCATTTGACAAGGCTGTAAAATTAGCTTGGGTGTGAAGTGATGGAGGGGAAAGTAATCTTTACTTTCAGAGTGGCTCACAGCTGGGAAGTAAGCAGACACTACTCGGTATGTGCCTCAATAAGTGTTACAACACTTTTCCCTACTAGAACAAATAATCCTCCAGAATTTATTTTTCATTGTTATTTTCATGACATTTAAAAAAAAAAAAAAAAAAAGAAAGATTCTACAGTAGTGTCCTTGTTTCCGCCGGGACAGAGTCAATTTTCTTCCCAATAGCTGGTAGCTGCTGCTAAGTAATGCTTACCCTGACCAAGGACTTTCCAGTCTCTCATGCTCTGCCAGTAAGGAGGAACACGGGAAGCCAGGAAGAAGCAGAGACAGGACACCTGACCCAAACTAGCCAAAGGGGTATTCCATACCCCAGCACATCATGCCCAACATATAAACTGTGGGGAGTTATCCAGAAGGCCCAGATCACTGCTTGGGTGGGGCTGGGTATCAATCAGCAGGTGGTGAGCAATTGTATCATGCATCCCTTGTGTTTCTTGGGATTTATTCCTCTCTCTCTTTGTTGTCTCCATTTTCCTTACAGTTATTATCTACTCTACGTTATTTTATTTCATTTCAATTATGAAATTGTTTTTATCTTAACCCACAGGTTTTTGTTTTGTTTTTCTCCTCAGGGAGACTGGAGGGTGAGCAAGCAGCTGCGTGACAGTTGCCAGCTGGGGTTAAAACACAAATAGAAATAGTCTGCATTACCACTATTAAACACACAACAAAAAACACTCATTGGAAACTTAATAGGCAAAGCCCTGTGCTCTTTATATAGCTTTTCTTCAATATGGACTTCATCAAAGCTGATAGACCTGAACTAGCCACTTGTTACTTTATGTCATAGCATGGTTAGGGTTGGAAAAGACCTTAAGATTATCTAGTTCCAATCCCCCTGTCATGGGCAGGGACACCTCGCACTAAACTATGTCACCCAAGGCTCTCTCCAACCTGACCTTGAGCACTACCAGGGATGGAGCACTTATCAGTTATTTGGGCAGCCTGTTCCAGTGCCTCACCACTCTCACAGTAAAGAACTTCTTCCTTATACGTAATCTAAACTTCCCCTGTTTAAGTTTGAACCCTTTCCCTCTTGTCCTGTCACTACAGTCCCTGATGAAGAATCCCTCCCCAGCATTCTTATAGGCCCCTTTCAGATACTGGAAAGGCTGCTACGAGGTTTCCAAGCAGCCTTCTCTTCTCCAGGCTCAACAGCCCCAACTTTCTCATCCTACCTTCATATGGCAGGTGCTCCAGCCCCCTGATTATCATCAGTAATCATCATTACTCTCCTCTGGACTTGCTCCATGTCCTTCATATGTTGAGGACACCAGAACTGCACACAGTACTCCAAATGGGATCTCACTACAGCAGAGTAGAGAGTTCGACCTGCTGGTCATGCTTCTTTTGATGCAGCCCAGTATAAGGTTCACTTTCTGCGTTGTGATATCAATTTGCATCATTTTGGTCCATCATGGACAATCTCTCCATCAGCACTGCATTTCTTTGAAAAAATCCATCGGTGAGTTTGCCCCACTTGGCCCTTTGCACCAAAGTTTTCTCTAACCAAGTGAAGAACATGAGAGACAGATAAGCCTGAAGACACAAAGCTCATCTGTTTGCAAAGCTTGGTTTACAAGACAGTGAGGTATAAAACTACAATGGACAGACCTTACAAAATATGATAAAAAAAATAAAAAAAACCCAAACAACCTCTTTTACATGCTTTAAGAAACTTATCTACTCACCCATAGGTATTAAATTTAGGCTTGGAAAAAACAAATGCACATAGAAATTTATACCATCTCAAAATCCCTTATAAACAAGCCTACATCAGCAAGCACAGAATCATAGAATAGTTAGGGTTGGGAAGGACCTTAAGATCATCTAGTTCCAACACGCCTGCCATGGGCAGGGACACCTCACACTAAACCATGCCATCCAACGCTATGTCCAGCCCAGCCTTGAACACCGCCAGCAACGAAGCATTCACAACTTCCCTGGGAAACCCATTCCAGTGCCTCACCACCCTTACAGTAAGGAATTTCTTCCTCATATCCAATCTAAACTTCTCCTGTTTAAGTTTGAACCCATTACCCCTTGTCCTGTCGCTACAGTCCCTAATGAAAAGTCCCTCCCCAGTATCCCTATAGGCCCCCTTCAGATACTGGAAGGCTGCTAGGAGGTCTGCATGCAGCCTTCTCTTCTCCAGGCTCAACAGCCCCAACTTTCTCAGCCTATCTTCATATGGGAGGTGTTCCAGTCCCCTGATCATCCTCGTGTCCCTCATTTCAGCTAAACCTTGCTCTTTATCACTTATGAGTTCAAAAATATCAAGTAGCCCAATGTAAATAATATATACACCCCCAAAGCACTTGTGAGAGAGATTACAAAAACATTGATGTACTCATAAATCATTCGCTCACACCAAGCACACTTATAAGATCAATAAAAACCCTCTATTTTGAGTCTAGGTTCATCTTCCTGGCTGAAGAAGCACAAACAGGATTAGAATCTCAGTTTTTTGCAAGCTCAAAGTGCATCTTAAGCATGCTACTTCAGGAACAAACCAACTGGTAGTTTTGGTCAACTATCCTTTAACTTCTGTTTAATAAATCCTTGTTATCCTTTTACCAGTCCCTCCTACATTTCAAAGCTATACCAAAAGCTTCAAGGAGCCCTCTGGTTGGTATCAGCCACTCTTCCGAGCTTTGTGTCAGTCCTCATGTACTTGTCTCAATTGTCTTGATCTTGAGAGGGACTCCAAAAAGATATCAGTTCTTCATGTGTACATTTCATCAGAGCGTAAGGACTTCTCATATCCAGTTTGACGAAGTATTTTAAGATGGTTCTTTGTGATCCACCTCTATCTCTTCTCCTCCACCTTTCACAGCAATATGTGACCAGGCTCACACCTCTCTCTCAGTACCATCTCCCATACACAATATATGAAATAAAATAATGGGCAAGATATTACTAGGTCTGACCAGTATCTACAGCACCAGGATCCCAGCTGGTAGACATGGGAGCAAAAGCTGTGAGAGTGCTGCCTTCAGGTATCATAGACCACATATGCCTGTAAAATAAGCAAGCTCTCATGCCTGCTACTACATCCTGTGGCCAGCACAGCTTTTAGAAAATAAGCGCTCAGTAACGTTATTCATAGTCAAACTAGACAAAAGAGAAAAAGGTTGTTTTTTCATTCCAGCCTTGCTGCACATTTACTGTCCTTATTACATGAGGTCTAGCAGTTAATTCTGTTGCCAGCAAGAATGTACTGCTGGCACTTGCTGTGTTTTGCTGTTATTAGAGCTCAAATTTCATTTGCTTAAGTATCTAGTCTTATGCAAATTCACATTAGATACATGCCTAATTGTATGGAAAAAAACCCAACCAAACTTGGAAAGGAAGCAAGAACGGATGTATAAAGGAATGTATACTGAGACTTTTCAGAAAACTATTAACAGCATATATCATCACTTTCACCTGTGAAGTGCAAAGGTACAGATCCCCAGAACATTCCACTTCTCACACATCTTAGTGAAGTTACACATACTTTCCAATTTTATTATTGTATTATGTGAGAGTTAGGAATTCTGTCTTTAACTGCTGCCAAATGCTAATAGACTTGGCTATCCCAGATGTACAAAATTGGCTGGAGGGTAACACCCTTCAGTATTCCTCTCCCTATTAAGTTCAGATTTCACAGTTATGTTTACTGCAGCTTGTTATTTTCTCAGGAATGTGGGAGGCTTCACTGGATTTTAAGTAACATTCAAGGCATCTAAACACACAAGAACTACTTTCCTCCACTTGTATAAACAGCTTATTTCTTTATCAAATTCTTTTCAGTAAACAGAAAAAGACCCATCAGGCTTGCACTTTCCTCACTGGCCTATTAAACACGGCAGCCTGTTTCTCACCAAAAGGAGGGAAGGGGAATCATCAATCTTTAGCCACATTTTAGATGACGCTGTCAGAAAAAAAGACACCCAAAGCACCCAGAAAGCACTTGGAAATTATTCTGTGTTATTTGCTATTATCAATACATGTCATGCAGAGGAACTGACAACAGGCATGGCAGAGACAGAGGGCCACAAGTTTTCTTGACTATAAAATATTCCTGATCCTGTTTTGAGAAGCTGTACTTCAAGTAGGATGCCCTGAAGCAATTGCAGAGAACAATCTGATAAGGTTTGGAAATGGGGACAGTGCCTTTATTTTTTTGGACCATATGACTTTCTACACAGTGAAGGTGGAACACACTTTGAAAAGCAGTCAGAATAAGAGCCTCCAGCTTTCTCACTAGCCCACTAAAGGTACAATTTGAGTTTAGTCAGTTGCTCTGTGGCCAGATGTGGTTAAGGTAATAGTAATAAACATCAGAACAAAGCAATGCAACATATGTGCGTATTAAGACATTTCAGATTTCCCAAAGTGAATGAGAACTAGAAAGAAGCCTTCTACTCTCTTTGTTTCTTTCAAAATATCATCAAAAATTCAGTAGAAGATCTATTGAAACACCCAATTGCTTCCATGACCCTTAATAAATATGATGAAGTTTAGCATATTTAGATTAAATAATTTTTTAGTGTCCTGAAGCAAGACAACCTGATCCTGTCTTTAAAATCACAGAATGCTAAGGGAATTCATTTGACTCTATCTTGGAGTACTGGATTAAAGATAGATTTTTAAGGATAACACACATATATTAAACTGTAATAAATACACTGTATTTATAAAAAGTTATTAAATACCTTCAATGTAATTACTGAAAATTTGTAGAGGCTTCAGACACAAACTACTGCATGACTGTAACTATAATTTATAATATATCCCTTTTTCATGTGAGTCCAGTAATTCTAGTCTTTCTGCAAAGTTTACTGAAACATAAGAACTAACAGTAACCATCCCCCCTTCAGAAACTTAATACATATTAATTTTAGCCTCTTTTAAAAATACAAGGAACAGCAATCACACTGCATTCAAATATTCTGAGAACCATTCAGACATTCTCTCAGCTTTTGCTACTGACAGGAAGAGTTAGAGAGTTTCTGTTACGCAGAAAAGGTAGAGTGAAATTTGCCTTTATTATTAAAAGAAAATCTTATTAGTGTTCAGAACACAGAAGATCTCACAGCTTTTAGCTAAATACCTGTATTTCTTTGAATATTTCTTCAGGCCTATGAAAAGTTTAATGCTTAAGAAAAATGAGCGCAGCTCAGACTTCTGGAAAGGAATAATGCTGGGAGTGACAGTGAAGGGCCGCCACTTCACACAGCAACAGCAAGACCAGCAGGCGATGCTTAGGAACACTGATCCTAGCCCATACAGCCTAAAATCCAGACATCACAAAAAACAGTTTGGGCATCCTTAATGTACAACATGACCATTAATAATTTCAGTACAAAATGAATCTATCTATGCCCAGAGAAATCTAAAATGGATGGGGTTTCTTGCAATAAATTATTCAGACAAGCCAATGAGGATCTGTGCATCTGACTTGTGACTACACAAATTATCAACTACACAAATTATCAACAATTAATCGACAAATTTTAGATAAAAAGGAGACCTGTTGTTGAAATCAAGCTATAGAAGCATACCAAACCCAAAGACTTCTGATGATAATGCTTGCAGCTCTATCAGTATCAGGAATTAATTTGAATTCCTTGATTCAAGAATGAAAAGTTAAAAAGTTGGATGCTCTAGTCTACAAGGACCTAGGAGTTTGAAACAGGATATGCCACAAAATTTGTATTTATGTTAATGTTCAGAATAGATGACTGCAGTCATTGCCCTGAGCCCCATTAAAATCACATTTTGAATACTATCCAAAATGTCAATCAGATTGAGTTTTTTTGTTTGAACAAACAAAATGGTAGGATATTTAATAATGCTGAGAAGATAAGAATTAATGGTAAATTCTATATTCAATTATTAGAATAAGTAGCTTTTGCGTCTCTACAATAGAAAACAACACTGACAGAATTTTTCCTAACTTTAGCAGGTTTGTTGCATTCCAGACTACAGAAAGTAGCATGGGACAGGTGAAAAGAAAAAAATCAAAACACTCTTCTTGTGGTGAATATTTCAAAATATTTTGAAACATTTTTCATACTGCTACAGAACTTCTTTTAAATAGCAATTCCATTGCCAGCCCTCAGTACTACCCAAACCTCATAATATTGCCTTCCACTTTAGGTGAGAAAACCTCTTATTTTCACTAAATCAGTTCTGAAATTCAATGAGCTGATCTAGTAATTTTGTTTCACTTCTTTTTTTCTTTTTTTTTTCCCCAATTATAGAAGAAATATAAAAAAATAAACCAACTTTGTTTGTTTGGATTTTTAATTTTTTAACTTAAAGCCAGCAGGTGGTCATGGTCAAAGAACAGAGAATTAGCTAATGTAACTTGTCAAGAGCACCTGCTATGGGTGGAATAGAAACAAGACAAAAAGTCAGAAATGGATAAAAAAAAAATTCTTCAAGTGTAACTATGAGAGACAGAAAAAACAATGTGAAGTATCAGAGAGATGCAATAGAATCCATTAAGCACACAGGAAAGCTGTTATGTCAGCCTTAAAATAGAAGTTAACTGTTTTATTTCTCTAGGGATTTTTACAACACACACATTTTACTGTCTGAAAAAGGAAAGAAGCATCAATCTGAATACTTCTTGCTGAAGTGCTTTAAATATCACACTTAAAGGAAAAAGGAAGATTCTAAAAAAATGAAAACTGAATTTCTTAAAGCTCAATCATCTAAGCATTTGTTCAGTTCCACCCATCCATCTCCCAGAAGATAGAGCTTGCAAATCCCAAGACCTATTTCTTAAGAGAACAAGAAGGAGAAAGTTAATTTGGATTAGATAGAGCAAAGTCTGGTTACTGCTATCTTTGGATACTTTAAAGAAAACCAAACACTAAGAAGTAGGACTTAAAAAGTTTTTGGTCTAAGATTTTGGAATAAATATTTTTGATGAAGCTATTTCAGAGAAATGTAGAAACTCCTGTAGCTGCTTTTAAAATTAAAGTAACTTTCGATCCAAATTACAAGATTGATCACTCTGGTTTTGTTGTATTTGAAGTTTCATTTTGTGAATTTCCTCTACTGATAGCAATAAAACTATTATATTTGGTTATTTAAAACAAATCCTAGACAACATTTTCAGAAATGTTAGTCCTTGGCACAGGAAGGCCCTTGCAAAAACAGTATACACTAGACAGAAGATCAAAACCTCCATGTCCATATAATAATAGTATCCCCCACAAACACACAAAAGAAGATAGTTAAAAGCTGAATGGCAGTTAGATGCTCCACAAAGTAAAAGCCCTTTATAACACTCAGAAGCTGACCAAATTAATTTTGCCTGCTATACCTCACCTGAATTAGCTGCATTCATTTCAGTAAGAACACCATTTTGTGGCATAGAAGCTATATAGTTTTCCAGTGAGTTTTTCTGAAACCAACCTTACAAGCTGTTAATTACTTTATATTTCACACCTGCTCCTGAAGGGAGGACAGTTGGTAAGCGAAGTGCAGTCTGAGATTGGCTTGCATCATACTTAACACACAACAGCTGAGAGATTGGTTTGTTTCTGACAATAGTTCAGAAAGTATTGTCAGACTTCTGTGTGTTGTGGAAGTTTAAGATAGAGACTTGTTTCAAGGTGTAACCACCAGAAGTACAAGGTATAAGCTTTGTCACCTTAAACAGTCTACTCCTTAGTACTCGAATTTAGCAAAAGAACTTTTTTTATCCCGGAATTTGATGATATGTGACACAATTAACTAATGGAATACTTGCAAGTCTTTAAGATCAGAAAGGTGAGAAAGACATCGTTATGGGTTCGGCTTCCCCCCCCCCCCCCCCGAGGCTCATGTTACGCCGGGAAAGAGAGAAAAGCTGGGGGAGAGGAGACAGGGCGCCTGACCCGGGCTGACCAATGAGGCTATTCCATACCACAGTACGTCATGCCCAGGAGGTAGGATTCGGGGACGGGGCTCTCACGGCACGCGGTCGGGGGAGAGGCACGCGCTCTCTGGAGTGGCGCGCAGTCTCTCGGCTCGGTCGGGCGGCGAAACGGTTGTATCCTCTCCCTTTGTATTTACTTTGTCATTATTATTGTTATTGGTGGTGCAGTAGTGATTTGTATTGTATCTTAGTTATTGGACTGTTCTTATCTCAACCCGTGGGAGTTACATTTTCTTTGGTTCTTCTCCCCATTTCCCCCCACATCGGGGGGGGGGGGGTCGGAAAAGCAGGGAGAAGTGAAATTTATGGCTTAAACCACGACAGACATGATGCAAGTCAGTTCACTCAGGGCACTACCATATGAGACTTCACTGACTGGTATAGGAACCTAGCTGAGTTGGAACACGAAATTGATGCATATACAAAAGATTCACACTTGCCAAACAAGATGCTTAGGTGAAAGTCACAAAAGGATTTGTGCAGGGGGAAGACTGGCATAGAAGGACCACTGTAGCACTGATTTGCTCCTAATATGTCACTTCTGACAACACATCACTCTTAATGCTTCTGGGGACATGCATGGAAATGTCATTGACTGTGTGGACAGTAGCAGGTGAGAAACAAGTTTTCAGAAGACCAACTTATAAAAACACTAAGGGAGAATAAATGCCAGCTTCCTTTTGTATTTAGTAATAGTCCTCTGCAGTTTTGCTAAGAAATGATGCTTGATGAGCATATTATTACATCAACAATGTAATTTAACACAGCTTTGATGCTGTACAGTTGTACATTAATTTCAAACTTCTTGGAAGCATTCTTTCTGCAAGTAATTTCATGTATCTTGCAGGTATCTTGGTAAAGTAGAAGGTAAACAAAATATATAGCTTGTTAGAAAAAGTTATTTGACCTAATTCTAATCAGTGTTTTCTCAAAATAATGATACATGGCAATTAAATACGAAACACCTCTCATAAAAGATTTTTAAAAAAATATTTCGTTAATTCCTGCACTGAGGATTACTTTTTAAAATCTTACTATGCAAAAGTTCATATACCGTTCATTCTTTGGAAAGAACAACTCCACGTCTGAGAGAGCAAGAAGTGTTAGTTGCCATGATATTTCTCTTCCTCATCTTCCCCCCTCAAGAATGTCTGTCAAGCTCTCAAGTTCTGTTCAGCTCCCTGAAGAATTTCAGTTATTCACACAGCAAAATTGTACAGGTTAAGAAATAAGTAGCTATCTTAACCTGAAACATATTGTGTAGTGAAGGGAATTGTATCCAATAGAATATACAAACCTAGTCTTGGAAAAAATTAGTTTTGTCACACTCGTGTATCTTTCCCCCTTTGACTAGCTGCATACCACCCAATTAAAAGAGGGGGTAAAATGCCATCTAAAGAGACGAATCAAAACATCCCTCTCTTCAGAGCTCAAGATGACTCTGGAGGATTAGAGCCTGAAGCCTAGAAAGTCATTCATGCCTTTTCCTGTTGCAGACAGAAAGCTTTATTTTTTGTACATGGGAGAGAAAAATTACAGAAAAGTTATGTTTGCTTTATGTTGTTGAGAACGACCAATTTTAGCTTACGGATTATTTTCCAGAATAGTCTTTATCCTGTTTCTCTGGAGGTTATTACTGCTATTAAGGAACAATATCATAGACTCATAGAATAGTTAGGGTTGGAAAGGACCTTAAAATTATCTGGTTCCAACATCCCTGACATGGGCAGGGACACCTCATGCTAAACCATGCCACCCAAGGCTATGTCCAACCTAGCCTTGAACACTGCCAGCGATGGAGCATTCACAGCTTCCCTGGGCAACATCCAACCCCACCAAATTTAAAGAAATAGCCACAATTTTTTGCCTGAGGGTTCATGATTGACCTCCCAGAAAAGCAGGTTATTTAGAGATATACCAAGATAAAAACTTAAAATCAAATAATCCAGGAAAAAAATTACATACTTAGGATGTCGGATGTCTGGCAGAGATCGCTCCAGTGCTATGTTGTTGCTAACAAATATGTTGAAGCCATTTTCTCTATATGCAGAATCATCATGGTCTTCCTCTGTGAGAGGGTATGGCTTTCCATGTTCACCTTTCCCTACAAAGAAAAAATACAATTATTTGCCTTAAACTGACAGCACAAAATGGACTACAAAGACAAAAATAAGTTAGATTGAATTTCAGTTAGTACACTGCATCTGGAACATCTCTAAGGAGCTTCTTGCAATGTCTTTAACAATGCTCTTGGTACTTGCAATATAAAAATATGAAGTAGATACAAATAATAGGACTTGGAGGCCCCTCTGAATTCACCCAATTCATTTAGCTTTCCTTCTTTCCGGAGACACAATCAGCTGAAAGCATTTTATACACAAAAATGCAAATTAAGCTAAGACCTTTTTGCATCAGAATCAAGCTTTCATAGCAGTCATGAACAAATGGATCAGTTCCAGCAATTCTCCTTCTGATTGATATGAGTAACCTAATTACTCTAATATTTCAGCAGTCAGAGCAACACTCCCACCCCCTTTTCCAAAACCAACTTTTGCATTGAAGTTTAGAGTGTCTAACTTTCGAAAACAAATAGCAAGGAAACCAAATGTTTTGCTCTGGGCTCCTTGAACACACTTGCACTTGAAGGGATCAGCCAGATGTATTCAGTGCTTCTAATGTCTCAGCACTGCTGATTTGTTTTCAGAAAGTGGTCACGGTGGTTCCCTAAAGAAATTATCTGCTCATTTCTTGGCAAAGAACAGGCCTTCTATTCCAGCTTTTTATTCCCAAGTTGTTTCTCATCATCAGTCACTTGGCTTGCTTAGTACACACCTCAGGCAACCTACACCTCTATCTCTTCCAGTCAAAGAGTAGAGAACACACAAAAACACTTCAAAGAAAATCAAAACACAAAAGCCTTCACTTCTCAATTATTTTTATTCTTATTCTTTCAGAGGATGAACACTTCAGAGTTTCTAAGCCCTTCATGCCCACTCAGGCTCCCAAGAAGACGCACTTTCTTCTACATCCAATTGATCAGCTTATAACCTCTCTATCTTTCTCCCTCCAGGCCCACTTATAAGAAAACACCTCCTTCTTCCTGAGCTGTTTTGTGACATTTATCAGCTTCCCAGCTGGATTTGATAAATGACCACCTGATCCTCAGCTAATCAGGAGCAACTGCAGGAGGGGATGAAAAGAAAGTGACTCTAAGATGACAGAAACATCCAGTGGTATTCTTAGAGCCCGTGAGCCTCTCTCATTGCGCTATTTCATATTGCACGAGCATAAAATATTAAAAACATAGAATATGCAATTAAAGATTCTGTAGCCACTAAATTTTAGATTTTTTTCAGATAAAATAATATGTTTTATTTAAAAACTTTGTGCATATAATTGCAATTGCATTTAAATTCTTAAAAAAAATAAGGTTACTTACAGGGGAAAAAATGTTTCTATAATGAAACACTCTTTATTTATGCTATTTCACAGCTCATAGGTACCTTGCCATTTTTTTTCAAACATCCCCAAATGCACATAACAAAATACAAATTCTGAGAATAAGCTTGGATGTGAGTCCTTATGATTTCATACTAAGCGTGGGGAGTAACCATAATATTAAAGAGGCAGCTGATGAGTCCGAGTACTACTTAAAATTCAATAGTACAATCATATGAAATCTGTTTCATAATGCAGTAACAATAAGCTAATGTCATTCAATCCTCAAGACATGGAAATTTTAGCCCCTCTTGTAGTACATACTCTAAATAGACTAGTACATACGTAGTACATATTCTCATATTTTAATTTGCTTTTAATATGACATTTATCCAGGTAGTTACAAATATAATAGAAATTCCAGAATAAATTGCCTATACAATAAAAACATACTATTGCTAATTGATGTTTTTGCAATATAATTATCTGTATGTTCCAGCTATTCACCCTGTAGGAAGAAAGGTGGATTCTTTGCTTTTTTTAAAGTAGTCCATTTGGCTATTCAGGTGATAAGTATTTTTCATAGTCCTATAGTTTCTTCGTATTATCCCCTGCAGGTGAAACTGGAAACAAGTACTTCTAAAGCAGTCTTCCACTCTTATTCACTGAATGTGGAGCACTATCACTGTGCACAAGCCAAAAGAATAGATATCTTGGTTGTTATCTAGAACAACTCAGAAATGGGCTGAACCTTCTCATATTGCGCTGTAGAAGTGTTTGACCAATTGCAGTCTATAAATTGCTTTTGCAATTATACAGTAAGTTGGGCTATGAAGTGCACTAGAAATTGTGAAGTGATTCTTTCTTAATGCTATATAAAAATATAAAATAAAACATGTAGGGCATGAACAGAGGCTTGGGGGTTTTATGAATCCCATGAATATTTCTCCCAGCTTTCTTGTTTGCTTGCTTTCTCACCCTGCAGCTCGTGCTGATTAGCTAGGGATCAGGTGGTCATGTACCAGATTCAACTGAAAGCAGTGGGCTAATTTCTGTAAAAGACCTCAAATAAAACCAGGCTATTTCTTATGAGGAGGAGAGAAACAGAGAGAAAGGAAGGGAGGAAGAGAAAGAGGAAGAGAGGGAGGGAGGAAGGACAGCTTTTGGATAATCAGTAGGCCTCAGGAGTTCCTTTTGTACAAAAAAAAAATGCCATATATAAGTCTCACAGCATTAGAAATTATCATAAGCACATTAAAACTCTTTTCTGTCACTGATTTTGCTTTCCTAGATGACTGACAGTAATTGCCATCACTGCACACTGGTTTGGAGCTGGACTATCCAAAAGTTTACCTGAAATAACAGGGTGACAAGGGGAAACTTCACAATGCAAGAGTAAAATTCTGGTGAAAAGGAGTGTGAAGGAGTTCAATGTCCCAATACCGGCTACAGAGCGCTACTTTAAACACATCAACAGACAGATATAAGCCCTCCTATACTATTTGTTCAGCCTGAAGGCAAAACAGCAATTCAGAAGGTGTATAAGGGGTATTAAGTATTGTAGAGAAGAGAATAAAAAAGCCCAAATTTTTGGCCTCTTTGAGTTTAAAATGGGGCTCACCTAAATATAGTGGATAAAATCAGCCCAGCACCTGATACTCTCTCTGAGACTCATTTGCAATTGCAGATTAAAGAACTCCTGAATATTAGAACAATCAGATATTTTAGTTCAGTTACTTGGATTTTGATTTTTCAATGAGGTGGGAAAGAAGGGGAAGAACCCAAAAGCACAAGAATGACACACATTCATTGTGGCCCAAAAAATCCCATTAGAATGCTCCGTTGGCTGAGAAGCCTAACAATACTGTTTAATTCATACAATGTGGTCTTAGCGATTACAGAGTTATTACACTGATTTTTAATTCAGTACTCAATGTAGGCAATATTTTGAAAATATATTTGGGTTTGTTTGTTTGTTTGTTTTTCCTTAAAACACTATGATGGTTTTGGAGTTGACATCTCTACATTCCTTAGGATGTTATTGTTAGAATACACCATTAATGCACCATCTTAAAATGCTTCTCCACAGATATTCAGATAAACAAAATAGTGAAGTAATGCATTATAGCCATCCAGATAAAGTACTAGCTTAGCCAAATACCAAATGCTTTGTAAGGCTTTTTTTAGCCCCACTCAAGGATGTTACTGTCTCCTAGGAAACAATACACTCTATACCTAGCCCTAAAGGTTTTAAGTTTTATGCTGACAACTTGTGATAACTGATAGTTCAAGGACACCTCAGTTAAAGCATCTTCTGCTTATTTTAAATACAGATACACCAGAAGGAGAAAAAGCCCTCTTGAACAACAGATGGCATGAAGCACAGAGGATTAGGGTGAGAAAGAAAATAAAGAAAAAACCTCATTCTGTATACTTGGTACAAACGTGTAAGAGCAGAATAATGGCTCTGGATTAGCAACAATGATACAGTTGCCAGGTATGATAATTATAAAGAGAATAGGGATATTATTGGCAAAATCTATCAGCTGCTAATCAATTTGCACATGCAACGGCTGTTCTGCACTGCTTCAGCATGAAATGGATGGGGACCTTGCTTAAAATTAAAACCATCAAAACACATTGCAACAAGTTCTGGTTTCAGGGTCTTCTGGGTTTTGATTTGGGGTTTTTA
The DNA here is from genome assembly GCA_017639245.1 of Myiopsitta monachus. Lineage (NCBI taxonomy): Eukaryota > Metazoa > Chordata > Aves > Psittaciformes > Psittacidae > Myiopsitta > Myiopsitta monachus. Next base: position 77,409,107 of record CM029917.1, on the reverse strand, counting down.
ATAACTGAGATAAACATTATTTATAATTAAACAGGCATGGTAAAAAAAAATGGCTTTGCTGTATAAGTTAAAAGAAGTTAAACAGTTGCTTGACATACTATCAGAGGAAACTAAGTAGGTGAAGAATGAAGCCACTCAGTGTCTGTAAGTAGGAACTGTGTACGAATCTGAATTATTTACTATTTATATTCACTGCTATTAGTTTACTCAGGGAAGACTTCACAGTCACACTAAGTCAAGACTATAATTTAGTAAAATATTTAAGCACACCCTTTACTTCAAGCATTCATGCATCCTTTAATCCCGTAACAGTTGTAATAGGAAAAAAGAATTCTCTATGATGTGCTAAATGCTTTACTAAATAAAATAGTTCAATATATAAAACTGCAAATAAGTAAGTCGTCTTAGTTACAGTGCATCTTATTATTTTGGATAAAATACTTCTGCTTTTTTTTTGAAGTATATGAGGATTTTTGTCTGCTACCTAAATATTCCATCCAGAATCTAGTACAACATTGTCTGTGCACATCATACGTAAATTCAGAGCCCATTCTTTCACATGAAAGTTCTTATGGATAGAATAGATACCTAATCCTATCCTAGAGCAGTACTTCACTACAAAACTGAAGTCCCATGGTAGGCAGACTGGCTATATTTCTTAGCAGGGGTAGACAGAGAAATACAAATTCAAAATTAATGCAGTCACACGTCAGCTTCAGAAAAGAAGTGTAAAAGTGGAAATAAAGATCATCAGCTGAATAAAAGCATTAAGGTCAGACATCATCTTCCACCTTCTTGCCACCTAAACCTCTATACAATAACCTTTCATGCTCCTTGACACAAGAGTATGAGTGCAATTGCTCTGTCTGAAGCAATGTGTAGTATTTCCTACAAAATTTCTGAACTTCCCTAATGCATGCCTGTATATACGTTTCCCATCTTGCGCTGCGGAGATGAACTGCATATTATTTCGATTAATAAGTATAACAGGTTATAAATTCAAACTGCCACCACATTCTGCTCCTTGGTGAAGTGCATTTCCATTTGAATATAAACAAAACCATCTTATTCCTTACTTTTCCTTATCCTCAGAAACAAAGTGTGCAGCACATCTGCTAAGATACTGGTTACATTATCTTAAATTTCTTTGAACTTTATGAGAAATAGGAGGAGGACTGGGGATAAATTTCTAGCATTCTATTTTTCCTCAGAGTCAATAAAATATGTATCAGAAACTGAAATTTATCAGAAGTCTATTCCACTTTTCCCAGACTTCTCAGAGTATCCCATTTGTTGTACAACTTCACAGGCCTAATTTATAGGCAAGAAACTGAACTAATTTTGCATCAATAGAAACAGGATCAAAAATAATTTTTTTCCCCCTAGTAACAGCCATTGCAGTAAGATTTACAATAATTTTAACTATTTATTACATAACTCATACAGCTGTCAAGTTTCTGAGGCAGTATTAGGACAAGCTCTCCCTTAGCATTACAGACACAGCTATAGTCAAACCTTATGCAACTGGGAAAAACAAGAAACCCTGTCAAGGAAATCCTGAGCAATATGTTTGCAAGTAAGAATAATTTTTTTTTTTTTTCTAAATATATAGCAAAATTATTTTTTACTGTTTCAAAATAAAAAAAAATTATTACTGTTTCAATATCAAACTAGTACAGAACACAAACAATCCAAAATTCACTCATTTTCTGGTAGAAAGCATTCAAATTTCTACTACTTTATTAACCTTGAGCTGACAGTAGCATATACAGGCATTTTTTTCAAAGACCATGTAGTCCTCAGTAAGTGGGATAGATATGTTATTGTCCTTTCTGTATTGCTGCTACAGTAGCATGATGGTAGCATGGTCAGCAGGAGAAATACGAACTAAATGGTTTCTCTTTTCAGGAATGGCTTTATAGAAGAACAATAGGTTTGGAGGAAAAGGGAGAAAAACATAACTTTAAAATTTGTTATTTGACTGCTGGCTCACATCCAGAACGGAATGTTTGTTCTCCCAACAAACCACAAACCAAACCACAAGAACATCCAACCCCCTCCCAAAAAAATACAAAAAGAAAGAGAGAAGAATATGCTCCTTAAAAGATTTAAAAGGGTATATTCATACTGTACTGTAGTTGGATCTTTGGAATATTGTTTGCTTATCATTCACATGAGAGAAAAATGAAAGTAAACTGTTGCTAACACAGAAATGAGATCTATACTTAGGGCAGTGATGCATTTCTCCATCCCTCAAGACAAAGAAATCCCATACTGGGTAGGGGGTAGATAAAGGAAAAACATTTCCTGGAGAGGAGATGAGAGGGACAAACGGGAACCACTGAAATGTACTTATTTTACGTATGTTTGAGGGGCATTTTTATAAAAAGAAAGAGCAACTGCTAGCAAAAGAGACACTGTGAGACAGGGCAGCTAAAAGATGATTAGAGCAGCAGTGTGGTGAGCAGAAGAATGAAGCAGTATGGGTATTGGAGCAAGGAAAAACAGCAGGCAGGGCGTCAGAAGCACCAGATTGCAGCACCAAAGCTCTGACAACTTGAACCGGGTCTTGATGCCTCACAGGAATCCACAGTTCCCAAAAGTTATGAAGGATTTCATTCAGGAGTGGGGAAAAATCAGCTGGCCTATCCAAAGAGAGCTGCAAAATTATTATTGTTATACCTAAGGAGTTAGCTGTTACATGCTGTTTGTTTATCTTTAATTAAATATTGTTTGCTAAGTCAATTATTTACAAGAACTAAAAATAAGCTCAGTGCTCTCAAGATTAATTCCTGCAGGTATACAGGCATTGTATTAGATATCACTTTAAATTTCAACCTGGCCTTTACTGCTGGCAGTTGTGTTCTAGTAGAAAAAGTGCACTGTGCAGGTAACAGTTGGAACAATCCAACTCTGCTTATTGTAACTTTTATATCACTCATTTCATTCTGGTTATTTTAAATCAAGACACTGTGCTTTATATCTTAAATATGTGTATTTTCTCAATCAGTAATAAATTCCTAAATCAAATAACCCGTGCTTTATAGAAAAAAAGAGTAATGTATCCCTCACCTTTTTCATCCATTCAAAACATTAAAAATGCAGCCTCTGAATTTCCAACATACACATCATGGAGTAGAAACACATTGTGTGGAGAAAAGTGATTGCTTTAAAATACATCATGAGGTTAATCGGTGGCATCATTGTGTTTCAGCAGAAGAAACACTGCATATGGTTCTGAAAAGTAAGTTGTCTGAAGGCTTGAACGAAAGCTTCACAAAAATAAATAATGTTTTTAAACCATCTATAGCTTTTATCACTTGCTGCAAGTACTACAACGGCTTGCCAGGCAGAAAGACTCATTCTATCCCCCTTCCCGTTTTAATAAGTCTAGAAAAAAAAAGGAATTAGAAAAAAAAGGAATTAAAAAAAAAGAGACCATACTATTTGGTATGTCCAGTGTATTTAGAATGCCGCAGTGTACAATTCAAGATAAGCAGCAACACATGCTGTTTTGATATGAGTTGCTCTATCACTACAGCAGAGCAGCAATATCCCCAGTAGTGTTCTGCAGGCTGAGCTGAATCTAATCATAACTCTGTAGCCAGGGGATGCACAGTACATCTTCTATTTAGTCTAACTACTTATCACCAAATGCCACAGCCACCGGAACGTTTTTTCATTTAACATTGGAACAGGCTGGCTGTAGACCATTAATCAGAGACAAATGCTGAATGAGCAAGCATGTGGGCAACAGAACACAACCATATAAAAGGCCTCAGAGTTTGGTTTAGTAACTGAGTGACCTGCTAGGATAAAAAGGACCTACTATGGAACAAGTTTACCTGAAAAAAATAATCTTACACTGTTAAGGTGTTTGTTTCAGTGCTTAAATAAGTTAATTCACATAAACTGCATCAAGAATGGCATTCTAATAGTCTCTAGAACCACTGGGTCTTCTACAATTAATGTACATGTTCAGGCTGATCTCTTCAAAGAGCTCACAGTGTTACTAACAGGATATACACAGGAAATAAACAGCTCCACAAAATTTATGCAAAATTACAGCTGCATAGGTACAGTTTTAGAAAGCCCAGAAATAGAAAAAGACGGGGTTCTAACAGCTGTGAGAACACAAGGCTTTTCCCTCCCCTGCTTCTTTTTTTCTTTTCTCTTCATTCTAAGATGTAATATAACCATGTTCCATTTACTGCATTCCACCACAGGAAAACAAAGAGGATGCTCATGGAACCAACCTATTAATAGTAGTTCTTTAATTCTTTTTTTTTTTTTTTAATGAATTCAATCTAAACAAGCTCTAGAAGCTGGCTTTGTGGCTGTTGCACAACAAAGACGGAATAACCTGCAAAAAACAATTTAGCTATGTATGATTCAACATTATGAAACAGCACAGTCACTCTTGCACTGGAAGCACTGCTTCATGATGTGCATCCCACAGAGAAAGAATACATGAGCTGTCATGGCTCCCAGCAAATTTAGATTTAGCTTGCAAGTCTCCTAACAGAAGAAAAAAAATTTAGATATATCCATTCTTACATATGAAGATAGTAAATATTCACAGCTAAAGTTTGAGGCAGACCCAAGAACAAACGTGGTGATTCAGTGACAAAGGCCATCCTTCTTCCTACTGTAAAGCTGAGAAGAGTACCTACAGCAAGGAGAGTTTGCATACCCAGGGCCAGGAAGGTAACTTCCTCAGGTAGCATATATGTGTTTTTATTGCTTTCTCAGGTCCACTCTGACCTATATATTATATAATGTAGTGCCATATTTCTGGGATAATAATTAGTTTAATATGAAACTGAAGCTGAGCATGCAAATAATGATCTGATTTAATAAAAACGCAGCCACCCTCACCTCCACCATTCAGAGATACTATTATTACCCTCAAGACAAACAATATAAGCCTAGGGAACTGTAGTAGCATTTCAAGATACAGCAAAGTGCAGTAATGACACATGAACAACTGAAACTCCAGTTATGTCACGTTCCTGGAACTGGTCTACCTAAGTGCTTCTGCTTTAATTAAAACACAATAATTTTTTTTCTACCACACCCAAAGTAGCACTTGGAATCTCAACATCCTTCTCCTTTTTATGTTTTCTTTTGGCAAATCAGACATACTGTTCTTCTGAAAACTGTTTCAATGCTGCATATGCTCGCTGCTACCACACTTCCTAGTGACTGCCTTTCCCTCTTATAACATACTACTAATGCTACAATCATTAATATTGCCTTTTATCATTTGTTTTGTGGTTTAAAACACATTCTATCTTTGAAATGATGAAAGATTTTCCTATGGTAAGGAGATTCCTGTGGTAAGGAGAGCTAAACTTAATGCTTCCCCACTATGAGCACAGCTCTGCGCAGCCCTCTTCCTCCCTTGCCATTGATTCGCCCTCTCTCTCAATGACAAGTGTTAAATTAATGCCAGCCTTTTTTCATATTGCTGATACAAATTTGAAGAGATTTCTTATATTAAAGCCAACTAAAATTTCCAGTCAATATATGCTGTGGAATCAAGCAGAGGCAGATGTGGAGACTCAAAAAATCTTCAGCCACGAACCAAGTAGATTTTCAATGAGTTAATTTAAAATAGTTTCTATTTAAAAAGACAACTCATCACTTACAGAACACAACTAAATATTTATTCCAGGGCCACATTTACACATCAGTAAGAATCCATGTATTGGGAACTTTGTGGAAAAAGTTAATTTGCCAAAAACTGGTGTTTGTATTCAGCCAAAAATAATAGCTGATTTTTTTTTCTTTTCATTTTGTTGATGTCTGGGTTGAAGCAAATCAAAAATACATTTTGAAAAGCAAAATGCTAAAATTACAGGCGCTCTCTTTCAAAATCTTATATAAAAAAACAAAATTTAATTAAGATGATGAAAGAACAGACATCCAAGTTGAAAATCCTGTTTGTGAACCAAAACTATACTTCCTCATTCACTTTTTGTCAGTTGTCACTGTGTGCTGGGTTCAGCAGCAGCAGTCATTGTTTCTCCTTCTTAGTAGCTGGTGCAGTGCTGTGTTTTTGACTTTCAGCCTGGGAGCAGCGCTGATAACACCAATGTGTGCTGAACCCAGGACACACTGACATAAATCACTAGCAATAAACACACTTCCTTTACAATAGATTTATTATCCAGATGATGGCCTGTGAAAATGCATAAAATACACTTAAGCTTATTCAAAGAATCTATCCTTCAATATGCCTTTAAGAGTGGTTTCTAAAAACAAAGCTGAATATAAAAAACATCCCTATATGGTACATTCACATTTTACACTAAGCAAAGATGAACCTTCCAACCAATTCCTTTTCTCCTCTCTTTTCCATTTTGTTTGTATCAGTTGATCAAGAAACACTTGAAAGCAAACTGCTCATCCAGGCATCTAGAGAGACAGCTACCGTCAAGTATTAACATCAAAGGACCTTCTCAAAACAGGGATGTAGCTCCAGAACTTAGTTCTTAAGCTTCCCTCAAATGAAAGGTCTGAACTGAACTACACCAGCTGGCCAAAACTGTAGCCAAGAATCTATTGTTTTATCAGTACTTTTATTAGCATTTTTACTATGTGTAATTCTTATCCACTAAATAAAGGAGACATTAAATGAAAAAAATGTTGCTTGAGTATATGACATTGCCAAGAAATCCTCAGGGTTTCCTAACTTCCATGTAAAACTTCAGATTTCTCAGAAAAGAATCCGAAACAGATGAAAACATGGTCGGTATCACAGTTTATTATGAACTTTAAAAAACTTTGATGGTTGTATAAGCCAGGGGGGAAAAGGTCATTTAAATACCATGTTGAAGTGACAGTACGTTAGTAACTTGCTTAACTTACTGATTAATAGCAGCTAATTAAAATATCAGCTACCTAGAACTGTAACAGCTCACAGTTTTCACTCTTCTTTCTCAAGCATGTGAAGTTTGGATTTCTTCCCAGTATAACTCCATTAACAAAAGCTGGGAACAAAATATATAAAACCCTCAAATAAACGAGCATGTTATTTTGTTCAGGGCTTCTTTTAATTTTCATGTGACAATATTAAAATTAGATGAATCCCTAATCTAAAAATCTCTCAAGAGCGACTTGAAGTTTTCAGTAACAAAAATAGCCTTTTCCCCAAAGAGCAGGAAAGAAGTTCACAAGGGAACCATCAGTGCTGGGAGGACAATGAAACTGGCATCCTTTTAGTGTCTGCAACTTGCCCTCTGGAGACTATTCCTTCCCTGATTTATACACCAGTACTGTGTGCTTCATGATCAGAGCTTCAGGATCAGTCTCACCTTTTGTAAGTTGCCTTACAAAAGAGCAACTAGAAGTATTGGTAGCCTCATATACATTGACCAAAGTTCCCAAAACACATACATACCACCCAATTAATTAGCATATAAAATAGAAGTAATAGGGTAACCTGAAATTAATTTAGGTATCATTTAAAAATGTAAAAATATAAACCTTTTTAAGAGTAAATTAAGTAAGAAATACCAAAAGCAAGGCTATCGCCATGAATTAAGAACACTGATAATGCAATTTATATATATATGTATATTATCGATTTCTTTGTTTATTTTTCCATTGAATTTCCTGGCAAGTTTTACTATTCACATTACAACATCACTTGCAGGACTTTTAATTAAGATTGCCTTAAAAAAATTTGTTTTCAGCTTGTAGACAGCAGAACTTTGATGTCTGTTGGTAGAACAAAATACCACTCTCAGAAATGTGGGGATTTTTTTACTTTCCTTTGTTAGAAGGAGAACGGATTCTCTGATATCACACCACTACATCATTTGATGAGCTACTATCTATAAGGCAAATTATAGCAAAACAATCATATATATCTGCCTTTTCACGTATATTGACTAGATGTAAGACAAATTGTTTCACCACTCCAATAATTTTTCTCTGTCAGCCTTGTTTAATGAAAACAGGAAAGAAAAGAAAGTCACTTTCCACATATTTCAGTCATAACCTTTATTGAGATAACTATACTAGACATACATTTTACTTGTGGAGTTAATTTATACACTCAGAAGAATAAAGCTATGACATGAAAGTAGGAACAGTTTTCTTAGGGAATGATTGTTAAATCCAAACATCTTGTTGGCCTTTTGAAGGGAAAAAGGCTAAAAAATATTCTGAATTTGTGTTGATGAATGTAATTATGAGAATAAGAATATCTAAGAATGTAATCTTCTAAACTGTATTTTCTATAAATGAAAAAAGTTTACAACATCTAGTCAAATAGAAGCACACAGATAGTATCATACAACAATATATATCATCTTTGAAGAATTTTTACAGTTGCAACTAAGGAAGGCAACTGGTGAATTTTAGAGTGTAAAGAGATTTTTAATTTCTTTGGAATGGAGTGCTTATGATTATCATCATGATTATTCCACATCTGCAATATGCAAGATTACTGACTAGTGTGTAGGTAACAAATGACATTGGTATACTATGCTGATAACAAATTCCCTCAAGTATTATGCAATTAGACCCCCTAAAAAGCCTTGGTCAATTGTTTAGCTAGTCTTTAAAACTGAACTTCCTCTTATGGGTCATTTGACTTTGATTCAGGTTAAAGGACTGTCTTAATTAAATCTTTAAAAGAAATAGTCTTTAAAGCTCATTGACAGAAGCTTATTCCATGTTTTAAAATTAAAAAAATTACACAAAAATAGTAAGGAAAAATCCCCTTTTGTCTTCTGAATTGAAGAATATGGTCTTGATATGCTATAATTGCTGTCAAGTACTTGTTCCAGCTCTTTTTTTTTGTTAGGATTCATTTCCCTCTTCTTCTTTGAATTGGAATTTTCTTAGCAAAAAATGCAACGCTTCAAAACTGGCATACAAAAGAAAACAATGTTTCCTTTTGCCAGTGAGTCAAGCAGTAATTGCTCTAAACTGACAAACTTGGTAATTTTTGCACATATCACAACAGACAACTGACTCAATCTAGATGGTCTATAATGCTGTCCTCCTCCTTCCACACCAGACAGGTCTAGTCTGAAAGTCTCTCAGCTCTTTGTTCATTTCAAACTCTCCCTGCAAATGAGCCACATGTTTCAGAAGACTACCTAGATAGAATAATTTTTAGAGAATCACTAAATCTCCCTCTCTCTGATGACATTTTTTGCTGATACTGAAATTATAATTTTCTTTCTTCCTGTCATGGTAAAACTCAACATACCAGTGCCCAGTACAGAAGGATACACTGAAGATCACTTTCAGCGCTCTAATTAATGAGCCAAACGGATGTATTACGAACTCTGTTCCCCCTTCCTTGGCCAATCTCATAGTCCTTAAAAATTGGCTTACCAATTACATTTAGGTGTTATCACTGATGAGTTTTCAAAGGTTGGGGGCAGGCAGGGAAGAACAGGGAAAGAATTCAGCTAACTTCAACCACAAGAAGAGCCTCAGATCTTTGCTGTGAGTACTGACACCACAGAGTCATTTGTGCATTGAAAAGAAAGCTTGACTGTGACATACAGCCACACAAACTCCTTTTTACAAAGAGATTTAAGTGGCAAGAATTAGTTCTAGCATGTGAACAGTTTTCTGACAGAGACAAATGCTATTACAGCCACAGCCTTACACTTCCTGGCTTCTTCTGAGCAATGTAAATTTGGTTGTAAGTTGCGACTGAGTGGGGGTGTGTACTAACCCAAAATTACCACTTCAGTAATTCTGTAAAATGCCATTCCACAATCTGACGTTTGTAGTCATCCAGGGGAAAACTTAGGCGCTTGTGAAAAAAAACCAAACCAACCTGTATTTTCTAGATACTAGGCTTTAAACTTCTGGAGAAGGCATCATTGAAAAATCTCTTTACCAATCAATACTTGAGAGTATAATACACTTATTTGTATTTGGCACCTGGCTCCAAACTGCTCTGACTGTTTTCAATATGACATCCAGACCATCAAGCTTGAGTAAGAGTGGTAGAATCAGACCACAGTCTATAGCACTTTATATTTACAGGGTAATTGTGTTTTAATATGTTAAACACTTTATGCAACTGCAGTAGACTGTAACATCTTTCATATTATATATATTTTACATGCTATCTCCTTGACAAGCAATGATTAACATTATATTTCTGAATTTTTTTAGTCACGTCAGACTTGCATTAAGATAATCTGATGAGCATTTTCTCCTTTTACAAAACAATATATTGCAAACTCCATGAAGCATGCTCGTGATTAATGCTATGAACAATTAAGTTATGGCTGTTTACTGAGACCTTGGCTGCCACTACATTTCCAATTATATTGCAAGTTCTTTAATTCTTTCTACAGGAATTGCAAGTTCAGAGGCTTAAATTAAAGTTAGTAAATTTGCTTAATATATGATGATGACAGAATTCCCAGTGTATAATCCCATCTGACATATGGGATAAGTAAATCAATATTTTAATATGTGCTTCTTTCCCCGCACAACTTTAATTACATTTAGATGTATAGGTATCACAGAGCTAATTTTTTTGTAACTAATAGGGAAATACATTTAATGCTACTATCTGTATGATGCTGCTTCATATCTTCTAGAGACACTTTGAGACTAGTCATTGCTTTGATGAGTTCTTATGAATTTAAGAGTGCGCACTGTTCAAAATGATAAGGCTTAACCACCCAGTTTGCAGGAATTATTCTACTCCATTTTATTCTCAAAATTTCTTGAACAGAAGTGATGGGTTAAAAAAGAAATCACCTTTGCGCAATTTCTTTAGGTCACAGAGAAGGCAAATCTCAGGTGTTCCCTACTTTTTATTGCTGTACAAGAGCACTCTTAATTCTTTTTCCTCCTTTTAACATTCCACCCCAAGATAGTTTCATTCTATTTCCATTTTCATCACAAACATATACAGTTAATTTCTTTTTCAATGTCTGTTTAGCTTGTTTATAGAACTAATCTGTATGAATTTTTGTTTGTAGAACTATAGAACACACTGTCTGACTGTTTATAGAACTAATCTTTATGAAATGCCTGCACTGAGGCATGTAAAGGTCAAGATCTTAAAAATCACCTTCTCCTGGTCAAGACAACATTTTAACGAGGTAGAATGGCAAAGACTATACTGAATATAGGAAATTCCTTCTGTCCACACAAGGTTTTCCCATGCTATTTAAATATACAAATAGGAGTAACAAAGACTGCTAATGACTCTGTAGCTGCTGGGATAAACATTGGGTGATACTGTGCATTCTTAAAAGGTTTTCTCCTCTGGGATCTTATTAGCATATAGGAGCAAAATGGTTCAACAGCCAAACAAAAGTATTAACAGCCACATCTTGGAAGTCACTTTACCAATTCCTTAACCAATTTATTTTTAAGACAAAAGTTTTTATAAACTTATATTTAGTGCTATAAACACAACTCCTTACCTGTTTTTTCAGAAATTTGCTTTTAATTACACTGCATTTTCAATATCCTTCATGGAATGTAACCATTTTGGCATACATATGCAAGATGATAAAAATATCTCCAAAAAGTATTTAAAGAAATTGAAAACAAACAAACAAAAAAACCACTACAGAACTTACAGTAGGCAACCTTTCTACATCAGTTTATAGGTTATTAATTTCATTAATAGAATTGATAAAACTTTCTGTTTTCAGTCAGTTCTGCTCAGCTAGAAAGTTTCCATTTTTCTATTCCTCCAGTTCCACTGTTGCAGTATTTTACAATGAGAATGGTATCACTTGTAGTTAGAAATAGCTTTTCGTGATTAGAAGTAGCACCATATTTAAATATAAACATTTAATCTGTACTTCTTAAAAGCCCAAGAATTATACATTTGAATCCTTCCTCTTATCTGAGAAGTGCTGTAATTCATCATTACTGCTATTACTTGTAATTGATCATCACATACATCTAAGAATTTCTTGAGGAAAATAGATAAAATAACTTTCAGAAATGGAGTAACAATGACATTGACTGATTCTCTAGGACTTTTAGTCTTACCACCCAGAACATAAAGATAGAGGTGGAATCGACAGAATTTCTTCTCATGGGTACTTCTGAATTACTACCTTAGGCCTTCGTGGCTCTCTCTTGTGAATCTCATCCTCCAAAGGAGCATTCGGGGATCTCAAACTCCTAGTTCTGAACAGAAAGCCTGGAAAATCAGTGGCCACACGTGCCACAGCAGTTGCCATGCTCCTGAAATGGACATCTTGATAGACATGTCCTCAGAGTCCTCACCAGACAACCAAACGGAAGTAGGAAAACCTCTGATGTAATCTCTGAAGAAATTGCCAATTCAGTAGCTGATAAATAGCAGTATCAGGAGCTTCAGTGTTGAGGTTCTCTATCAAAAAATACAGACAGATTTACACTGCCCTGATACGGCGTTGCTGTAGCTGGACTAATAAGCATACCAGTAGCTACCTGGGTTATTACTACACAATCTGCATTTACATTTTACTACACAGTCTTGCACTCACAACTACGAACTGAAATGCGAGAATGTTCTTCTGATATAGTTATGACATTGTTTACCACTTACACAAACAAAAATTGGCAAATGTAAGATTTGCATTTGTTCGTAGTTCTCATATTTTTTAATGCAAATTAAGCATATTCTTCATCAAAGCATGTCATCAGTTGCATTCCCAGAGGAAAATAAACTAATAGAAACAGCTCTTATTTTAAATGCTGATTTCTTGTCAAAAGATGGCATGACATATCAGCTCCAATAAAGTCAGTTTCTCTGATTAGCTTATTCTGTTCCCTCCCGCTCCATTGTAATACGTGCTGGACTTAATGGCTTACTTCAGAAAATTGAAACAATTAAACCTCTTTTTTTTTCTCTTTTCTTCCTGAAGTATCTATCCTAACTATTTAGTTGGGAATCATGTTTTGGTTTTTTTTAAGGTAAACTTTTGCATTCCTTTTCCTGCATTTGAAGTTATGACAGAATAATATTCAGAGAAAAATATAAGTAATTGGGTTAGTTGAATTAAATAATATTCATTCACCACTTCTATTCTGTACTGATGAGCAGTATTATATTTAATATAAATCATTAAGGTCTCCTTTCTGACTTTGAGGAAATCAGGGTTTGGGTAACTGGCAACTAATTGGCTGTCTTCCCTATTCTACCATCAGTATAGCTATTAGTACTTTTGCAACCCAGCAGCACATCCCCTTTATTGGCTTCTTGCATTCTTGTATCAAAATTAACCAAATAAAATTCTTAGAGCTGTTTTGAAAATCTTATTTTCACTCTGAGGGATTGAAAATATTGAAACTGCATTCAAGTCTTGGTGAAAAAGTAATAAGCTGCAAGTAAAATAGCAAATTAATTTGTATTAGAGAAGTAGTTCTAGTACTTTTCCTAACTCATATTAAAATAGCAACAGTACATGTGATAGTATACAAAAATATACAATTAACCTGTATCTGCAGATCTGTCAGTGGGGAATTTTTAACCCATCTCTGTGTCCACTTAACTTCAGAAAATGCAAGTTGCTGAATGTAGAGTTGGGTCGTTTAGGTTTTGTTTGTTTATTTTTCTAAATCAAAATGACACATGGTTTGAAGTCAGAGAAGAATATCCAAGCAGACTGGATAATAACTTCCTTTCAGCAGTGGCTATAAAATAGGCATTCTGTTACACAAGACACAGCTGGGCATAGGTGTAGGAGCCAATTGCTGTCTTGTGCATCTGTGCAACAGCATCAGTAAGATCATGGCAATATCTCAGAAAAACCTGTGTGTAGCCCAGTGGGCCATGCTGTGATAAGCAAAACTAATAGCAGTGCAGTCCCACATCACATGCTAATTTACAGATTTTTACAAGGGTACAGAAAAAATATGATGTTGGACAAATTAGCTGTTAGGGAATTATGACTCTAAAGGCTGCTTTGCGTTTTCTCCACCAGTACAAAATAATACCCTACAACATTCTTAACAGAGGCAGAAAGTGCTCTCTTTCCAACAGAAAAAAATTTCACAGAGAAAATTAAATACCTGTGAGTAAAGTGAAAATTATGCATAAATTTACAGACTTCCAGGCTGTTGCCTTAATTACAGGCCATACCACCTGCAATATCTTACACTGGTGCATCTCATTGATGAGTTTATTCTTTTCTCCAATGTCATTAACGTTCGAATATATAAATATATATACACACACAAATACATAACTATATCTCCACTAAGAGTATATTGCTTCTGTGTTGAGAACAGAATAACAATCCACAAGGCCACTAAATAAAATGATCTGATGTCCACATCTAGATGTAATCTTATGCACACTTGAAGAGACTTGCCTGGACTTTGCTATGTGAAACAGCTTCAGATTCGCTTCTCCTATTATTAAAAAACAAAATATGTATTTTCCAAAAGTAAGCACCTCATCTCAAGAAATACCCACCATGAATACTTATCACAAGTCTTCTACATGAGTAGCTACTAGTTGATGTGTCTTCTACTGTAAAACTGACATCCTGAAGAGTGGGACTCTAAGCTATAAAGGAAAGTTAAATAAAACTATGTGCAGCACAAGTAGACACACTAGGCAGATTTAGACCATCACTGACAGAAGAGTGACAACAAGCAATAGCTACAGTGTGATTGCATCTGTACCATCCCTTGTCTTCTCAGGTGGGAAGACAATAAAGGTGTCTTCCACTCAAAAGGACTTCGGCAAATCCAGCTGAAGGAAACTGAACTTAGAGGGATCTATACCATGAGCAAATTCTATCTAAGTTAGAAGTTGAAAAAGTAGTACCAGTGTTGTGATTTAAGCCCAGCCAGCAACCCAGAAACCACACAGCCATTCACTGACTCCACCCTTTCCTCCCACCCTGCTCCCAGAGGGATGAGGAGGAGAATCGAAAGAATGTAACTCCCTTGGGTTGAGATAAGAACAGTCCAGTAACTAAGGTATAACACAAACCACTGCTGCTACCACCAATAGTAATAATGATAAGGGAAATAACAAGGGAAGAGAATGCAAACGCTCACCACCCACTGACTGATACCCAGTCCAACCCAAGCAGTGATCTAACCCTTCCAGGTAACTGCCCCCAGTTTATATAGAGGGCATGATGTGCTGTGGTATGGAATACCTCTTTGGTTAGTTTGGGTCAGGTGTCCTACCTCTGCTTCCTCCCCGCTCCCCTCCTCCCTGGCATAGCATGAGACTCAGAAAGTCCTTCGTCAGAGTAAACATTACTGAGCAGCAACTAAAACCATCGGTGTTATCAGCACTGTTCCCAGGCTGAAAGTCAAAAACACAGCACTGCACCAGCTACTAAGGAGAAAAATGACTGCTGCTGCTGAACCCAGGACAACCAGTTACTGAAGCCTCTGTCTCTGCAAGAGACAATTTTTTGTCTTTGAATATCAATTATATTTTGGCTAAATGTAAAGCCTTGCCCCTCTGTTATTTACTTCCTTCCTTCTCAAATACCATTATCATGCTAACAGAATGTGAACTAATGGTAGAAACACTATAAGCATACACTTGAACCTCAGATGCTCCAACAAATGGCTTTTCTCTTTAGCTTCAAACCAATCAATGATTTCCACTGAGGAGAGACCGCAAATTCAGGAATATTGTTTTTAATTTGGTGGAATAAAAGGGGGTCAAAATATTTGGCCTTGAAACAGAAGAAATAGCCATGAAGAAGCTAGCACTTCCCCATAATTAGATATATGAAATTCTTATGCCCAGTTCTTAAATATTGCAAGCTTTACAATTAAACATATACTGAATTTGAGAAAGTCTTCACTCCTTTTCTGTGTAATGAGCATAGACTGCCTTTCCTGAAATGCCCTGAAAAGCCCTTTCATTGGTGTTATTTCATGCTTTCAGATTGATTTTTAACTAAAAGTTGATTTCAGCTATATTTTGCTTTGTTATTCAGGGCAGAAATTATATAGTATGTTCCAAAAGTGTGCACTGAGATACTTCAGCTTTGTATTTACATTACTGTGTTGTGATCTTCAAAGAAAAAAAGGAAATCTAATTAATAATAATGACATAGAAATCATTAAAAAAAGATTTCTTAAATGCTAAAACTCAGCAATAAGCCAATGAAAACATAAACAAGTCAGAATATTTTAAGTATTATTGTTATTACCAAAAATAGAAGTTTACTGGAAGAAAAAAAAATCACTAGGGCATTCTTCTACAATTATAATGTAAAGAGTAGGACTGGGAATTGTAAAGCTGCATAACATTTTACTAATTTCTTAGTCCACTCCATGCAGTGGCTTGCATTACATTGCCAGTGCTACAGCTATCCATCAGATAATCATAAGTGTTATTGTTTATTTTCCAAAACATATGGGATCCACATGACAGGAATCAAAAGTACATTGCCAAAGCATCAGTGCACATCCCTCAAAAAGGTGTATTCTGATATTCACTACATATGTGCATGCTTATACAGACATGCTGCTTCTATTTTGTATATTTTGTCTTAGATATTTGTCATTTTATACTTAGCAATTTGGAACACAATTAACATTGATCTGACAACTCCTAAAATATCTATAATAACTTAAACCCCCTTCCCACCTTTTTTCCTCCTATGATCATGTAGGAAAGAAGGATAATTTTTTAGTTAGTGATGGCCTGGGTTCAGCTGTAGCAGTCATTTTTAGTCCGTAGTAGCTGCTACAGTGCTACGTTTTTGACTTTAGCCCGAGAACAATGCTGATAACGCAACAATGTTCTGAGTTATCAGCTGGGCTTAAACCATGACAGTGATCAAAGAGATTCAAAAGAAAGGGAAAAATGGTATAAAAAAAATAACCTATACTTGCAATATTTTACTGGTTGGGGCTACTGCAAGATCAAGTACTTACTAAGCCTTATGAATCTGTCAATTGGATTCAGTTATAGAGGCATTTTGGGGGCGGTGTTGGCTGCCTTCTGACAGTGGGATCAAGAGAGCAGAATTTATTTTAGAACAATAGATTGGCCTTTGTAAAATAATGAATTTCAGACACTGATTAAGGTGCAATTCAGCTGTTGTTTCCTTTCTTTCCTTTTAATTTAACTCATCTCATGCTGAATAATTGTAAATTATATTATAAAAGAAAAATTCAAATCTGAACATGTTCTGATGACAGAAAGAAGAACATAAACTTTTCTTTGCACATATGGCATATAGCACATGAAGGTACATTAAAATTAGATTACTCGTTGTAACAAAGTGCCCTTCAATGTATCTACAATTAGAATTTGCTTTCATTTTCAAATAATTTTAGATTGTCAGAATGAACTGAAGTAGCTTTAGCAAGACTAAAGGATTTGGGTTTGATAATGGTGAAAGGGTCAAAATTTGTTTCTAACATAACCTTGGATGCTCTTCGCAGTTACAGGTACTGGATTCAGGTTTTACCCAGTGATTTAAGGACAACTCAGCTTCAGCTGTGACATACATCCCTTTGGAAACTGACACTTTCACTTATATTTGGTCACAGTATAACAACTGATTTGGACACAAAAAATATTGTTATAATAATATTTTTGCCCATTTCCTTGTAAAATCATGACATAGCTATTAGCATGAAACACATTCTTTTTATTTTCACTTGCCTATTTTCAGAGATAAAGCATTTGTGGTTGGTCTGACCCCTCATTTCAGGGCATTACGTCCTTGTGACATGCTGCAATCAAAAAAAGGCTCTTAGGAATGCTTTTTAGCTGACTTAAAAGAATAAAGAAACATACAGAGAAAGAACGTATAAACCACTTAAATTTGCTCTGAATTTATGTATACCTGAACGCATAGCATCTTTTTGAATGCTTTCATAATCATGCCAGTCTTTCCTTTTCAAGCCGTCAGTCCAGATAAAGAGCTGTCCATCTCCGAGCCCCAACGGAATTGTCTATAAAAATAGTAAACAAACAAACAAATAAATGTATACATGCTTGTATGTTTGCATTTTTACAGAAGAACATTTATAATATGACACAAGTAAAAAAAACGTTCAGTTTATCCAATGCAAATATAGAAACTTTACTGTGATAAATGGAGCTATTTTCCTAAATAGTGTGAGAAAACCACAGGTTTATTTCTTGAGAAACAATTAATCAAAATATGTCAAACAATTCATGCTTAGCACTTCCCCTTCCAGCAGTGTCCTGCTATGACTGTTTGGCAAGAAGCTCACAGATGTTAAATGGACCACTAAATAAGTTCTGTTTGTTTGGTTTTGTTTTATTTTTGTTTTAATAGCTAAAGATGAGTTATTGTTATTCATATAAGGGCAAGCTCATGGCATCAGAGACAAAGAATAAAGAGACCCTCAAAGCACTCTCATATCCTATAAATCTTTCTTCATCATAAGAGATAAGAGGAAAAACGCAAAAAAACACCCCCTAAAAAATACCCAGCAAACAAACCCCATGCAACATGCAGTTGGTACATTGACTTCCCCTTTCCAGACCCCAATTTCTTGTGTAAAGCTAAGAACTGCTTTTCACTTCTAATCAAATATATCTTTCTAGCACTTTCCTTTTTTATTTCTGAAAAATGCTGGTATTTTAGAAAAACAAATTAGAAAAGTGCCATCAGAAGTACATTTGAAGTATAAAATTTAGATCCATAGGAGGTAGTACAAAGCTGCAGAATATTTTAAGTTTGCCATTTTCTAAATGCTTAATCTACAAAAGATATACGAAGAAGTGGAGAAAATTTTATCAAGCAAAGATGATCTACCGTATACGTGCTGAAGAAAGTAAAGAAGCGATTCATTGCAGCTTAGGAGTAACATGAAAACTCTAGATCTGTTAATTTTAGGTTTGAACTAGTAAGTTGTTAAGAACAAAAAGCATATGTACAATGCATGTTATAATATTGTTGTCAAAGGGTATATGACAACACACTTGAAAAACAGTTCCAGGGAAGCAACATTTGATCAGCCTTCTACTCGGAAATACTAAAAGCTCCATAATAACCTTACACAGATGTACAAGTGATGCTCTGAACTTTATGTACAAAGTGTGTAAGCCCAATACATATTGGACTCACCCATCTTCTTTCATTGACTTTGCACAGAACAGGATGATACTTGATGGCTTCAAGTGAAGTTGTCCAATTATTTTTAGTTAGGGTTTCTCTTTTTAAGACAGATAAATGTTTCCAAGGTACATGATATGGGTCTGGAAGGTAAGCCATCCTTAACACTGGGGTTTGAAGGCTTTCAGAGGTGTAAGCAGGAAGTGAGGAATGCCAGGGGTGGCTGGTTACCTCCAAGCAAAGGGTACTAGTAATCCTTTAGACCAGTTGATATTTCTGAGAACGTTGGATATTCAGAGCGAAGTGCTGTGAGCTCAGTGCTCTCCAATAAATCCCTGAGTTACTGAGAAAAATTCACCACATTCGGCTAGCATGACCCACTTTCCTTAGTTTTAATACTGAAGGTAACTAATGTAACATGTCACCAAAATGCGATCCAGGATGTGCTTATTCCTCTATTACAAATTCTGTAGACATACTCCAATACAACACTGCTGTCTTGTTTTAATATAATACAGTTCAGAGGTTCACACAGGGAAGAACTGAAGAAGAGCTAAAGATATCCTGATACAACTATTCTGTTATCAAAATATCTAACCTTCCACATCCTTGACATGAACTCATTAATGTCAATAATCCTTGAGTTCAAAAAATGCTAATATTCTAATAGTAATATGAAATTGGTTGTTTCTTAAAGTTAGAAGCATAAGGTCCAACACAGGCTGCCGGTGTTAACCACGATTCTTGAACCCAAATTCCTAAAATCATCCACTCTGAAGCACTAACTGGCTCCTTAAAAGTCAGATCCAGATAGACAGGCTTCAGTTAAGCTTCTATCACATGTCCGTATGGGTGCAGCTGGTATGACTCACTTAGTCTTAAAAATACAAGACTGTCAAAACTATCCTATCAAGAGCAGGATAAACTTTACTTTTGTGACCCATTATTCCTGCACTGGGTTCTTTTCCTAAAAATAGTGATGCAAATGGCAAGTTTGCAGCACACTGAAAGAAAGCCAAGTAGTTTACAGCTGGTTTTCTGATGCTTATTTGCATTTTGATGCCATTAGTCTTAAAAAATATTAATTACTTGTAGTTACTTTACCTGATAACATTTACAAGTCTAATGTACCAGGATGCCCTATTGAAAGCATAATATAGTTAAATAAATATATCCACCAAAATTAATCTAGCAAAAGGATAAATATAAATCCAAATATCATGCGATACACAAAAAGCTAACTGAAGCCTTCCTGTGGATGATATGTTGGATAGGTTACGTTGCCCTAAGAGGAAATCTGAAACTAACAAATCCAAAAACCATAGTTTTGGAGCCCTCATAAATCCCTGTTTAGTGACAAAGAATTTTGTTTAGATTGCTTTGGGTTTGTTTATTTTAAATATAAATCCCTTACCTCTCTCCCATCAAAATATATACTGTTAAGTGCAATCAATACCACGGTGATCCTTCAGCACTAACATCCTTTCAGTGTAGGGGAGAATGAAATACAATGCCCTCGCAAAGTGTCCTCCAAAGTGTGGTATGGGGAGTGCATATTGTGGCCTTTAGAAGGACTGAACTTCATGAAATTCATCTTGTGTACACACAAGTTTTAGTTCTGCAGTGAGCATGAAACAGGGTTTATGAAGTGATTCAGAGATTCAAAGCTATACTCTGGAAAGAGCAAGAGGTTTTACAGTGAAACTTCTAAAGATCTGAAGAAACCAGAACTGCCTTTGGTCCCTCAACTAAATATGTCCTTTGTCAGCAACTGAAGGATTTTTTTTTTTTTTTAATTTTTTGCTGTTACTCTACGGCTTAATAAGATACAAAAGCACTTGGGAAAATTGGTTCCTCCCGTTCACTTTTGCCTAAGGGTAAACAAATTGCATTTCGAAACACAGTTTCTGGAATGTTTTTAAAACTGCTAAAAGGCTACATGGCAAAACTCTATGCTCACATACCTCTTCCTTCCAGATGACAGTGACTGGAAAAGCCTCCATTTCTAAAGCAGTTCTAGCTGGCAAGTAAGCAAAGAAGCTTATGTAAATAAATAAATATTTAAATATACATCTTATTCTAGCCTTGTCTTCTCCTTACATACTCTTCTTTATCTGCTCTGTTTTGGATATATTGATAAATTACACCATTGTCGTGGTTTAAGCCCAGCCATAACTCACACAGTCGCTCTCTCACTGCACCCCCCCCTTCCTCCCACCCTGCTCCCAGAGGGATGAGGAGGAGAATCGAAAGAACGTAACTCCCATGGGCTGAGATAAGAACAGTCCAGTAACTAAGGTATAACACAAACCACTGCTGCTACCACCAATAGTAATAATGATAAGGGAAATAACAAGGGAAGAGAATACAAATGCTCACCACCCGCTGACTGATACCCAGCCCGACCGAGCAGTGATCTAACCCTTCCAGGTAACTGCCCCCAGTTTTTACATCCTGGGCATGACGTGTTGTGGTATGGAATACCTCTTTGGCCAGTTTGGGTCAGGTGTCCTACCTCTGCTTCCTCCCTGCTCCCCTCCTCCCTGGCATAGCATGAGACTCAGAAAGTCCTTCGTCAGAGTAAACATTTGAGCAGTAACTAAAACCATCGGTGTTATCAGCACTGTTCCCAGGCTGAAAGTCAAAACCACAGTGCTGCACCAGCTACTAAGAAGGAGAAAAAATGGCTGTTACTGCTGAACCCAGGACAACCATTTTATGTCAAACTAGAGCAAACTCGTTTTTTTTTTATATACAGGCTATGATTATTTGTAATGGCTAGATAATAATAACCAATATAGTGTTGCTAGTTGTAAGTGCACACAAGAAAGACCAGAAACCACATCCCAACCTCTATGGTCAATCTCAGAAAGACAAATTCTGAGTAGGGGAACAGGAAGTCATTTCACAAGATCAAATGTGCTAACAGATTCTGATTCTGAATTCTTGCTGATCACATACTTAACCATAAGCTGATGGGTTAAACTGAAATAAAATTAATCACACTGCATTAGTAGAAATACAAAGAAAACAACAAGAGGAATTCTTCATTTTAAAGGTAAGGTATAAGCAGCCAGACCAAAAATGATTAATTTTATGCTACCTTATGATTTCAGCACAAAATTTGGTTTAGACATTTAAACAAATAATCAAATAAACTTGGTTTCGGACCATAAAAGAAAAATTTACCAAGGATTATTAATTTGTTGCTATGTAAATTACTGAGCCATAGAACACGGGAGTCAAAGTGTTATGGAGAATACATGTTTGCTATTTGTGCATTCTGGGTTCTCTTATATTTAAATAGCAGCAACACCTCAACACTGGTGAAAAGTGTTGGTTCTACATGTGTCCATAATTGCAAGAGGAACAGTGCTCTTTTTGGTATATATGAAGGCCTAAGAAATGCGAAGTATGATTGGACAATGTCATTGTTCCTCCCAGCAAATGTAGTAGAGCTTCTTTCCAGTGGAAACCAAAGTATGAGAAAGGAGAAGGCACAGGCACCCCTGACTCCCCCAGGCACCTCACCCTAACATGTAAGCAATGTTTATATGTATGCTTTAGTGATATATAAATATGTAGGAATGAGAAACCAGCACAGCTGATTAGCTGAAACGTACTCGGGGTTTCCCATTCCAAAACATATCTGTAAGTCACCCACAAAATCAGGCAGTTTGCCTCTACAGCCCATAGCTTCTGGAAGTCAAGAACTACTTTTATCATTGCAACACTATTATAACAGCAAATATTACTCTACATACAGACAGATGGAATTTGACTGGCTGTCAAAAAAATCCTACAACAATTTATCATCCAGCCATTTGTAACATGTAGTATGCAGCTCTGAGTTGAACATTTTTAAGTGTTTCAGTCCAAAAGGGATTAGCCACCTACAGCAACATTGCATACAGCATCTGCCTTACTATTTCATTTTTACACTAACCTCAAACCTTTTGGGAAGCAAGACTGATACAGCACTACACAGACTCTGAAGCCCCTTCTCCTCCAGAGAAGACTCAACATCTGGTTCGATTACAGAGAATATGATAAGCCTCCAAAAGAGTGCGTTCATCAAAAACTCCCTCACAGACTATTGGATCCCTCAGAAGGAAAAATAACCCACCCTCTTCTCTGCTTTGACATTTGAAAGCTTGAACTCAGACACAAGTGCCTTCATTGAATAACTCATTTATTTTTAATTTCACTCTGTGGAGGCAGACAATTAGAAGGGGACTCAGGCAAAGGAGGATGATATATCAATGGAAATGCACCTTTCTAAAAAGAAGAGATAATTACACATTCACTTTTAGCCTGAGGTTACTAAACACCAACATACAATCAAATACTGCATTAACAAAACATATGCTGATCAGCATAATCACTTCCAATTGTCTAATTTATTTTAGGAAATAATCTTGCCTAGAACATAAGCACTTGATCCTGCTTAGAAAAAGATGCACATGGGAAAGAAAGGTGGTAAAGTACTGACATTAGACACCTTCAGGGATGTTTCAAGAGAAACATGAAAACAACCGCTGTTTGATTCTCCTTTGTTCTTGAAGTAAAAGATTCTGTATAGTGTTTGTAAACAGTGTTGTGTAAAACAGATAATCCACTATTTTTCTTTCATCCTCCTAAAAAAGATAGGTTCTGGGTCTCTAAGCTCTGACCAACTACTCTGATCCAACAAGACAATAATAGTAATAAACCCAGAACCCACTGAGCAATTAAATTAATTCCTTTACCAGATTATATTTGAGGAGCACTTTTCAAAGAGTGGTGCCATAAGATATATCACCATAAATTTATTATAAATCACCTGCAAAATCACAACGTGTGCATTTCCCAGATTTCAGTTCTAATATTATCACAAGCATAGGAAGACAGACTTTCTCATAAAGCTTTTCCCCAAGAATTGGAATGATCATGAAAACGACTCATTTTGAAAGATTTCTCCTCTTTCTGTTTATGCTGAATTTTAGCACAAGACGATCACAGTGAGATATTAGCACTACAGTGTCCAAATCTAAAGTTGAAGTGTTCTCCCACTTACACAAACACAAGAAAAATCCATTCTGGTGCAGTGACTGGCTGAGGATACTAGAGATGAAAACCAAAATATTATTTCCCCTAAAGATGTGCTTGATATAAGGCAGCCCGACCTATAGAAAATGGATAAAATCCAAACATCACACTATCCAATCTTTATGCCTTTATGCTTAAGCTTTGGATGTCACTTCGGTAGCTTTTCTTTCTTGTATCACTTTAGTGTTAGATTAAAAACCAGAAAAGGTCTTATGTCTGAACTGCCAATGCAACTGAGATCTCCATATAAGCATATGCAGAGCAAATAGGAACAATACAGTCCTTAGGGACCTGTGAAGTTTCCATCACCATAAAATCATACGTAGCAATTTGGATCCACCACAATCTTTCCCAAAAATACCAGGAACAGGCATCGCACAGACTGAAAGTATCAGCTGATAGTTTTGAACCCTCACACTACTTGTTTCTCAAGATCCTTCTCCGGGATGCTGTCCCACTCCTCCAAGGAGAGGAGCAGTGGCTGCAGTGAATGCAGGGGCAGGCTGGGGTGGGTGAACAGTGGCTGCCCTGCCAACCAGGGCACCCACCTTTCAATGCCATTCAGTCTGTCCTGCACCGCTGCTTGCTAGCCACTGCCTGCCAAAACTGCTGGCCATCAGAGCGGCATTTGAGGGACGTACAAGACACTATTAGGAAGAACTGGAGAGACAAGAGTGCCAAAGCAATGTTCGGGGGACCTCATTCTACAGTGCCACCCTCCCATGTAGTTTAAAGAAATAACTGCTGTAGATCTGGATATCCTCATTAGGTTGGAAGACACGGAAGATGAAGCAAAGGTTGTTTGGTAAAAAAAATAAAGAGAACTACTATCTCCTACCAAAAGAAGGCGGCAAAGGCTCTAAAGCTTAGAATCTTTCTAAAAGAACAAAAACATAGAATACATTCAGGTATAACCACTGCTTTTTATTTATATTTTTGAGCAACTTTAGAACATTTTTAAAAATACAAACCTGAATTGTTTTTTAAACCCTTGGCTTGAAGAAATATAATAGAGAATTGGGGACATGATGAATTTTTGCATATGCTCAGATTTCTTGTGCCATTTATTTGTTATGCCAGAGCAAATAAGTGTTCATTGCTCTGACATTTACATTAGTAGAAATAATTAGCCTAGCACATCAAAAAAAGGGCAGCAGTTGATTTAGTCTGCGACATCTGAATAACTCAAGGTTATTTCATATTTGAAACACATCAGACTTTCTGTGCTTTTAGTTTCTAGAATATCACGGCAACCCAGTAGCATCGTGTCATCAATTCCAAATTAAAGCTTTTAATAATGTTATTTAGAAAATGCCAAGCTCCCAAAGCATTTCAATACTAAGATTTTAATAGACAGGTATAAAAGCTGTTATGGCTGCACTACAATTATATTGTTAAAGTTACAAATCTACAGAAAAAAACCCTAATTTAAAATATGAATTTTAAAAACATCACAATTTCCTATTGACCCAGTGTATAAGTGCTGGAGCACTGGGTGAATATAAACTCTCCAAGGATGAATTTGTATGCTGAGAAGTTGTGATTTATAATGTCAAATTATGGAAGATTACAGCTGTGTAACAATATACATTGGTACAGGAAGACTAACAGCTTCTTTAACTCTGATAGCGTCTTGCATCCATCATTCATAGAGTAAGAGCTTGCAGTATGCGCTGCCATTCAGGATGTAGAATTTTAAACACATGTATTTTACAAGTTATGAGGAAAAGGATTCACAGACTCCTACTATGTTGACTATATAAGGTGATGCCCCAAGGGAAGTTCTGTGCTTTGCAACAGTGACGTATTTTGAAACTACCCTCAAAAAATTATTTCTCATTACTTTTAACATCACACATTTCCAGAGCGTCCATTATCACAACAGTGAAAGAACCAGGGTAATTTCAGTTAGTTTCTCGTATGAACAATGAGTTACGTGTTGGCATCTCTATTTACTATATAGGAGAAGTAACCAGAAAGTTGACATTTGTATTTCCTGACTTTTAAGAATGACTTTGGTAACACAGGCAATCCCCAAAAGAATACACCAGAGTGGGACAGAATAGCACCAAGTTTCTATCCTTGCATATCCTATACTATTCTATACATCGCAATATATCTAGATATATTTTTCTGTATTTCAGTCAATGCCCATTGCCTTTTGCCGTTTCCCTCAGCACCCCTAGAAAGGTCTGGCTCTGTCTTCTTTTCTCCCCACAGACAGATGTTTATATCCACTGGGATGATGGCTATAAACACCTTGTCTTTTTAAGGCTAAACAGTCCCAGCTCCCTCAGCTTCTCCCCAAAAGACAGATGCACCAGTCTCTTTGGAGGAGGAGAAGAGTAATACTAGTTCCACAGATAAGGGATAAAATTCCAGAGGAATTGGGACTCCATACTTGTTGACCTGAAACAGCATTAATTGCCGAAGGTGACCTACGAAGTCTGGCAGTGAAACTTGGCTTCCTATATGTCACAATTTCAACTGACTGTAGGACAGAAGGTAGGGTCTAGTCTGAAGAGGTAACAAAAAAATTCCCCAGAGTGAGCAACTCTCATCTCTTTCTGCTGGCTTGTCTAAACTGATGACAGATTTGCTCAATAACTAAAACACCTAAACCAATCTTTTCTTTATGTTTTATTGCTTGTCTTACTTCCAACTTGGTGAAAAGAAACTCAAGAAACATTGTAAGAGAAAGGGCAGACACAGAAACTAGCTTTAGCAAACTTTCTACATGTTTTAGCTCTAAATAAAAAAAAATTGCTATGGAAAAATAGTTTCTGTACCAATGAGAGCATATTTTTGACTGCAGTATAAGATAAAACTTAATTTGGTCTCTTAGAGAATTTGTAAAAGCTAAGAGCCTTTTATGAATACATTTTTTAATTGATACAGTAGAAAGGTAATAGATTTTTTAATGATAATTTTAACGAGCTTTAAATTCTAATCTCTACAGATAAATTACCATACTATGAAACAGCCTCTGTATACAGGTGAAATACAGTAACTGAACATTTTTACAAACAGCAGAAGAAAAATACTGTCTTGTTTAAACAGTATTTCTGAAGTTGTTTGCTGATCAATGCCACAACAGAATTCATGTTCCAAAAGCACTGATTTGCAGAATACTCAAGTTTTTGGCAATGCCAATATGGAGGAGGAAAGCATTTTACCATCTTGCTGAGCACCCCATAGTCCTAGCCTGTTTACAAATACCCAGAGTATCTATATTAAAAATCAAACCTTTCTGTAAAAAAGACCCACCATGAAAGTAATGCTGTTACTATTAGAAGTCTCTTTTCTGCAAAAACATCCATCAGTTCAAGAACTGGTATTAAAACACACTAATTAAATGCATCACTAATACCCAATTTTGGAATTTGCAGGTTAGATTACATTGGATTAAAGAAAACATTGTTTAATTAACTAAAGCAATAAACCCACATTGTTAAACAATTATTACTTTGCACTTTAAAGAAGAGACTGAATCAAACTAATCTTCCCAAATGCAAGTGTAAGCTCTTATCGGGAGGCTTCTGATACTGCAGTGTATGTATCATTACTCAATCTTTTGAACAATTCTTTCCTTACATGGGCATTCGATAGTAATTTCCATTCCCTAAGAGATTTTCAAACAAACTCCACAGACTGCTATAGAAAGAGGGCCAATTAAATGTAAATGACAGGTTTATATTCTCCTTCAGCTTTCTTAAGAAAATATGAAGCTGACAAGAAGGCCTCTTCCAAGGTCCTTGATTTTTTTTTTTGCCTCGTCATGCATTCTGAATGTGACTTAACTCCATGCTCGTTCCCTTCGCAGCCTCATACTCATTCCCACAATAATTTATTTCCTTTCTTCTGAGTGTAGTTAAGTCAAGCTATTCCTGCACAAATACCCTTTCATAGGTGAATCTTTAAAAATAAACTGAGGGAGATTTGACAAAATAACATTGTTTAGTATACTTCTTTCATGTAAGAAAGGTTTTCACTCTTGCTTTCTACCAACAAAACAACAACACACAATGAATGCCTTAACATACTAAAATAGAGAAGAATTTGCTCTCCTGAATCCATTTAATTGCAAGAACATGTTAATTAATACTGAAAGAGTCCTGACTTATCTTAATACTAAGATATTATGGTAGCTCCTGTTGCTGCCTTGTCATGTCCGTTTTTGTTGAAACACCAGAAATAAATTCAATATTACAGAAAGTTTTAAGCCATGTTGTATTGTGTGAAATTCAACAATCAGTCTCAGAATCATAAAAATGTATCTGAAATGTCTTTTGAAACGTAATCTTGCCCCAACTCAAATCAGGAGTGGATATGCCTAAATTATTCCCCTGAATACCTACCTAACCTGCCCTTGCAGACCTCCAGTAGCAGAGATTGCACAATCTCTCAAGGCAATCTACTTGCATACTTCATTATCCTTGCAGTTAGAAAACTTCCCCTTTCATCTAACCTGCATTACTTGCTGCAATTTAAGCCTTTTATTTCTTTGTTCTTTTCACCAGGGAAAGGAATAACATATTTCCTTTCCAGCAGCTTTTCATGGACATGAAAATTGTTCTCTTCCCTAGACTAAAGGCTCTTAGTTTTTCAGTTTCTTCTCAGCACTTGTTGCTGACCCTGTGAGTATATGAAACTTTGAAGAGAACAGTACTGCTTTGTTAGTAATTGGATAAGACTAAGAATAGCAAGTAAAAATCGCTTATTAAAAAAATCCAAACAAACCAACAAGAAACATTACTACTAACTGGACAAAGAGCTAAATGCCTCAAGGTGACTATTTCCTGAAAATAAGATAGATTATTTATTGTAATATGTTTTTCCCTCTCTGACAATGTAATAACATACCCATGTTGTGCATTCATATACTTCATACTTTCAATCCAACCTCATCCTAATTTATGAAGCAGCAGTGAATTCTCTTAAAGTGGACAAGCGACTGAAATGTTTATGCATAATTAAGGCAGTGAAAATTAAATTACACCACAATCCTGGTATGCCACTAATCAATGAGATTCTTACACTTAAAATTACCAAACTAGTAGGAATGATGATCTACCAGGTTTTGTACTTCTGCTTGCGCCTGTGAATGAATGCTGATTTTACCCCTGGCAGTGAAAGCATGTTTAAAGAATTCAGATATGCACAGAAATTCTTCCCCAGGTGGGAAAATAGCAACAGGAGTGGAAGGATGGAAAACTTATGAGAGGTTTTAATGAACTATTTCAAATTCCAACAGCGACCTTATGTTTTTTTTCTGAATGAAAAACTTTGAAATTGAACAAACAGATGATCTTCTCTGTCTAATGCTTTTTAAGCTGACCTTTCCATTTTATGCGAATAGTTTTCAATTATAAAACCAATCACACTATATTTCACCAAATGGAGAACTGTGATTAGTTAAATCTATTTTTATCAACCACCTGAATGTGAATAGCATATTAAAGTAAGGTGAACAGCTTTGATTGATACACAGTTTTAATTTCTAATTCCTTGTCTCCCACTCTTTTGGTAGGAATTGAAGGTTACACATCATTGAACAGGGTAAGCTACTGTAACTCAAATGTAGTTGCAAAGATTTGACCTTCAGCTTTTCTCAGACTTTTTTCTCCTGTGTAGTATATAGACACCAAATTGATAGGTCTGAAGCTATGTGGAAAGATTTTAAAATAAAATCTTTATCAAAAAAAAAAACAAACCAAAAAACAAACCAACCACCCAAACCTCAAGACTGACATAAAAATTAATTACCACATTTCTTTTAGAAGAAGAATTTATATCCACCCACCTTTGCTACATACCCTTTATCGATTTTGTAAAAATCTTTAAAATGCAAGATAATAATTCTTCTCCAATGTGTGTTCATTACTCGAGTTAATTATCTATGCCATTTAGCCTTCTAAGAGCTAGAACCCATGTCCAAAGCTAGGTATTTAAATGTGTGTTTACTTATATTAATATAAGCAGCCTAATTTTCATAGGCTCCTACTGATATCAGCGTTTAAGTCTGAGAATGTTAATGTTACTTACTATATCTGAGCATATTGTACTTGAGACCCTGCTGTGGCATTGCACTGTAGAAGTCACGAAAAGATTGTGCTCAATGGCCAAGTAAGTTCTGCAAAGAAACCATGGCAGACAGAGAAATGGTACTGCAGTTTCCACAGCTTCCCCGCTGGAAAAGGTGCTAGAGGATGGTCTTACAGACCATTTCCATAACCCCCTCTTCTGAGGGCAGGTTTTCTGGTAAACTCAAGACAACAGCCTGTCCTGCCAGCCTCCTGCTGGGTCACAGCTGCAGCACCACTTAACCCCAGCCCTTACAGAGGCTTTCATCGCAGCAGGCTCACATCTTTCTACAGGTTAGCTCTCACCAGGCCTTCTGGCTGAGAACTTAGGAGAGTCTCTGTTCTGCCTTTGCTAAGTCTCTGTGCATAAACATAAAACACTCTTATTCCCTCCTTGCTACCTTGGCTGAACCCAGTATCCTTATATTCCCCAGCAGATCTGATATACAGCTACACTTCAGTAGCTCTTAGGCAAACTCTAGGACTCCCTTAAAGGCCAATTCTCTTTACAGCCAGGACCATTACTACCAAGTAGACACAGAGAAAAAAATATATTATCTCAGCTAGCACCATGAAGTAGCTGTTCTTTCAAAACTGACTTTTTACTGATGACTGTTACAATTACAGGGATTAATATTATTAGTTCCCTTTTTCTCTTAGCTGGGTATTTCCATACTCAAAAACCTTGAACTTTAAAATGTCTTGGGTCTGGGGAAGAGTCAAAAAGGAAACACATTAAATTGTCAGTTTAATATATATTAGATTCCACGGTGACATTAAATTTCCCTTTTTATCCATGAATATTAAACATTAATGAGGTCTCAGGTACAAAGACATTAAAGTGAAACATCGGAGAGCTATCACTTAGCTCATATATAGAGAAAGAAAGTTCACAAGGGAAGCTAATAAAGGTCAAACCCACAGAACTACCATAAAACCAGAACATACAACAGAGAGACTCAAGTGAACATGCTTTCAAAAGTGCTATTAAAAAATGTATATACATTTCCACCAGAAGAATTTTCATGCAAAACACAAAGAAATGGAGAGTAATTTCATACATGAATCCTATTCGTGTATGTATTCCTAACAAAATTATGCTCGAACTGAGAGCCTACAGACATCTCTTGAGTGACTTGTGAACAACATGTAGGGGAGGCTAACAGACCTTACAATGAAGAATTCAAACACACAAACAAAACTGTAGTAATAGCTGCATCCTGATGTCCCTTGTTCCTCCCATGTCTCCAGTCCTGGAGACTCCCATGCCTATAGCTTTAAACATAATAATTCAAAAACCCAAGCACACAGCGACTACACATAAAGATAACAAGGCAATATGCACTATTTGCACGCCAGCATACCAAAAATACAAGGAAAGAAATATGTAAGGATGAATAGAAAAGCAAAAGATCGTAGGCCAAGCAAGTGACAGCATATTTTCCTATATTTGTAATTCACTTTTCTAACTCTACCCTTTTATTCATACACACAATACCTCTCTACAGGTATAAAAGCAGATATTTTTTTTCTCCATACCTGAAGATAAAAATTTCTTGTTACAAAATGAAAACCTACCTGGGAGACATTCAGTATTTGGAGGCATAGTCTAGCACATCTGACAGAAATATAGTGAGGCAAAATTCTATACCAGATGTTCTATAGGTAAAGCCCAAAACTGAAAGTCATAGATCTGACTTTATATAGAAATTACAATTGTGTGCCTTCAGCCAGTTGAGCATCCAGGCTGTATTTAAAAATGAGTTTCTGTAAAATCAGAATTATTATGGTGCATATGATGGCTAGCATAGCATATTCAGAATACATAGTATTCGTTCAACTGGAAAATTTTCACTTTTAAATGTCATATTATCACTCTGATATATAATGACTTGGCACATATACCATAAATGAAATGTTAACTGCTCAATAGTAATTTGTAAATTATCTCAGCAATAAATATATTTAGATATTCTATAAGCTGCTTTTATTATATTACAGCATCCGTCACCACATTAACAGTAACCAATACATGAGTCTTCACAAAAGAGATATCAATATCTGCACCATTAGATCTCAGATAAAGCCATTTGAAGAATCCTGTCACTCATATAAAGCTGATCAGGTCACCACAAACCCTAAATGAAGCAAACTCCTGTGGGTGAAGGGATAGAAATAGTTAACAAAATGGCTCAGGCCTTATCGCCCTGGTTTGGCTTAAGCTCTGAGAGCCCAGAAGAAAACACCAGGTGCTATTGCTCTGGTCCAGCCTAAGCCTTGGGAACTGTAAAGACAATAACAAAGGGTAAAGATCACTTAGCAAAACAAAGCAGTTTGCAAGATAAAGCAGGATATGCATCTCAAAGACGGACTAAACAATGTGAATATTTGTAACCCTTAGTAGTTTTGCTAAATCGGGATGATAAGGGAGTGAGAGAGTGAAAAGTTACTGTTTAGCACTTAGTTGACTATAAAAGGGATGCGAGATGTGAAATAAACGATTTTGTTTGTAACCAGCAAGGGGGGCCGTGCCTTACGTCTCCACAAACTCTTGCAAGTCTTCTATTCCAAGTCATTTTCTAAGTGGCAAAATCTGAACCCCCAGAAACACCTTTGCATAGCCATGTGGCACCCCTGAGTTTAAACAAGAGAAGCCCATTAATCCTCTATTTGCAGGGGAATTATCAAATCCAGTCAAGGTGAAGGAGTTGCGCTCGAAGCTGGGCTCAGTATGAACAATGTTAACAGAAGTAAGACAAAAGGATATGGTTTTGTTACTGAATTGAACACCCATACTGCACTCATGCTAACTGCAAAACTAGTGAATAAACATTTCTTTTTTGTTTTTTAATGGAATTTCAGAGTGCAAGCAAATCTGATTAAATTTTTCCCATGGACACATTTTCAGCAATAGTATCAAGAACAGTTGTAATTAAAGCTTTATTATAGATCCTTCACTGTGACAGAGACTCACATCCCTAGTTAAGAATCACAAGACTACTGTGCTCAGCAGGAAAACCCAGTTTTCAGTTTGTCTTCAAACAAGATATCAGACACTATCCTTAAATCACAAGTAACTCTTTAGCTCCCTGATTTTTCTTGTAATTGGTCTGTCAATTTTTTAAGATACAAATTTTTTAATACATACCCTTGTTCATTAAGCATACTTGTTGGGTTTTTTACAACTAGACCTATGCATTCCTACCCTCCAGCACCTCCTTATTTCACTCATACAGGCATGGCACTGATAACACAGCTTGTGACACCAAATTGCAATATCACATTGCCTCATGTCTTTCTGCCCTTCCTGGAGAATATGTGCATGATACAGCACTGTCGAGGTTTAAGTCCAGTCAACCATGAAGTTTTCTCACTCACTCACTCACTCACTCACTCTACTCTCTTTCTTCCCCCAGTCCCAGGGGGATGGGGAGGAGAATCAAAGGAATGCAACTCCCACAGGTTGAGATAAGAACAGTTTAGTAACTAAGGTATAACACAAATCACTACTGCTACCACCAGTAATAATACAAGAGAAATACAAGGAAAGAGAATACAAATGCTCACCAAGCCTGACCCAGCCAGTTCAACCCCCAGCAGCGAACCCCCCACTGCACCACCACACCCTTCCGGGTCTCTGCCCTCCGGTTTTCACATCCTGGACATGACGTGCTGTGGTATGGAATAACCTCTTTGGTCAGTTTGGGTCAGGTGTCCTGTCTCTGCTTCCTTCCGGCTCCCCTCCTCCCTGGCATAGCATGAGACTCAGAAAGTCCTTGGTCAGACAAAAACATTGCCAAGCAGTAACCAAAACCACTGGTGTTATCAGCACTGTTCCCAGGCCCAAAATCAAAAACACAGTGCTGCACCAGCTACCAAGAAGGAGAAAAATGACTGCTACTGCTGAACCCCAGACAGGCACATTGCCAATTCTTTATTTCACTAATTACCTGTATCAAGCCCATTATGCACATACAGATCCTACAGAAAGTGTATATATCTCTTGAGTATTGCAACATCTTTCCAATGATGTATCCTGACTTGGAGAACGGACTCCATCACACCTCCCTGCATGCAAATATGCACCAGACATGTACTCACTGTTTCATTTTCATCAGCTGCTCTGTATTCACTGTCATTCAGTACTGATTCAATACCAGTGTAAGTCAGTACTTGTCATTCACTTACGTTCAGGTATTCTTCTATGTCAGATTGTCTGTATTTAGCACCATACATAAATCTTTTAATGATCCTTTTAAAGTTTCTGCCCCCAAATTTCAGTTCAACATACAATTCTCACAATAAGAATAGTTCCTAAGCTGACCTGAAGAAGAAATAAGAGTTTCAAAAGAAGTTATAACCTAGATACTGTTAACAGTCTCTTCCAAGATGAAAAATATCACTGTTTAATCCCGAATCAATATCTATCATCAATATCTATTATCAACATCTGTAGCAAACAAAGCTTAAGCAAATCAGTCAATAAGCAATTTAATGAAAACAATTTATTCAACTCAAGACTCATTCAATTTCTACATCAGCTGCCTGTAACTTCTTTTTCATACATTAACATATCTACATCTCTTTAAAGGATGGGATCGTCCTCTGAATCAGTGTTTCACTAATAACCAGGTGCCTGTAGCTAATACACATGTGGAAAGAGAAAACTCAGTGCAGAAAAATATTTAAGAAGACTTTCACTGGAATTTGTATTTATATATATACCTTTTTTTTCTTTCTGACAATGAATTACTATTATCTGAAAAAAAATGTGATTATCAAACCAGAATTTAGATCATAGAATCATAGAATGGTTATGGCTGGAAAGGACCTTAAGATCATCCAGTTTCAACCCCCCTGCCATGGGCAGGACGTCTCATCCTAGATCATGTTTCACAAGGCTCTATCCAACCCAGCCTTGAACACCACCAGCAAAGGAGCATTCACAACTTCCTTGGCCAGCCTGTTCCAGTGTCTCACTGCCCTCACAGTAAAGAACTTCTTCCTTATATCCAGTCTAAACTTCCTCTGTTTAAGTTTGCACCCATTACGCCTTGTCCTGTTGCTACAGTCTCTAATGAGGAGTCCCTCTCCAGCATCTTCGTAGGCCCCCTTCAGACACTAGAAGGCTATGAGGTCTCCACTCAGCCTTCTCTTCTCCAGGCTCAACAGCCCCAGCTTTCTCAGCCTATCTTCATACGGGAGGTGCTCCAGACCCCTGATCATCCTTGTGGCTCTCCTCTGGACTTGCTCCAGCAGCTCCATGTCCTTCTTATGTTGAGGACACCAGAGCTGCACACAATACTCCAAGTGAGGTTTCACGAGAGCAGAGTAGAGGGGCAGCATCTCTTCCTTTGACCTGATGGTCACACTTCTTTTCATGCAACCCAGATACCAATCCTACTTTGAAAATATTCCTAGCTTTCCAAAATTCAAAGGGCATGAAAGCCACTTTTAAATATCTTAAAAAAAATAAATAACTCACCAGAAAGCTGGAGATACAGATTTATATTGTTGTGGATAATGTGTGTTGTTATACAATGCAAATTAATACTTAGCATAATAATGATTGACTTAATTAATCATTACATAATGTGAAATAAGAACAGCAGATCATCCAAAAAATCAACTACAGCCACATCACCACTACAAGATCACCCTTGTGAATCAGAAGCTAAAAAAAGACCACAGCTGAAAAACTTTCTCTAGAAAGTTGTGCTTGAAGCCTGAAAGCCATCCGTCTGCATGGTGATCAGCAATACAAAATCCCAAAGCCCAGCACCATCCTTAGTAGACCATCTTTTTAAGCTCTTGTGAAATGTTACCTAAGAAATACGCTAAGCCTGGGGTGAACTAAATCTGGGGAAGAACAAATGGAGGTCAGTTTTCTATGGCTCATGATGAACTTGAGTTTACGGTCACCTACAGCTTTCCTCAAAGTGCCTCTGGTAAAATCACATAGCCAGCTAATTTCTGGACCCAACATGAATCATTTACAAGAAAAACAACATGCTGCTAAGGCCATAATGCACTCAATTAAATTAACGTACCTGAAAACAAATGCCATAAACAGCATCCACTCTTTATGGAGAATATGAGGCTACAGCCATGCAATGTTATCTAATAAAAAGAAAAAGGAAGACTACACATCACAGAATATACTTACCAAAACGTATCTCAGTCATAAAAAGAGAACATAAGGTAAAATAAAACCAGCAAGGGAAGGTAAAGTCATGAAGAAAAATTGCTTGCACTGAAAGTAAAATCAGTAGTGAAGAAACCCCTGTCATCTATCAAAAAGGTCTAGATAACTGAGATATTACTAAACAAGGCACTACATGAAAGCTCTAACAACTGGTGTAATTCATTAATTTAAGAAGGGGAATACTCCGACAGGGCAGATTGTAGCATATTAAAGGCAGTAGGCTGTATCTGTGCTAATACATTTTAAAGTGTTTGGGAGTAATTTCGAGCAAGGGAATGTACTCTTCCTAACTGAGAAGTGTTAGAATGCTCTCTGTCATGCTTTTGCCCCTTGCCAACTAGCCCACACATATTTCTGCAGTGATCATATACTGAGCACCAGTTCCTATCAGGTGCTTTTTGTTGAGACATCCTGGTTTAGACCCAGAGCTGCATAGTGCAGATACAGGTAGCCACTCTGTGATAGCTGGCCACCATTCCTGGCAGAGTTAAAATTTTGGGTTATTGCATAGAAGAAAAGCACTGCTTGGATGGAGCATGAATGCAAGGTAGTCAAATACCAGTTGTCACACTGTACCATACAATTCCTAACATTTCCATTTAAAAGCCATGAAAAATATTAGCAAACCCTTTCATACCTGCAAAATAGTTAACTGACTTCATGACAAAAATTTGTAAATATGTTAGCTGAAACACTCCTTTCATTTTTAACCTCAGTAACGTCAAATCCTCAAAATACCTGCTGAAAAGGCTACAGACATTATTTGTAGTGTGTTGTAGAGTGCTGAGCAGCACACAGATTTTCATAACTGTGGTTAATTCACAAGGTTTGAATCATCAGTTGGTACATTTTAATTCATGTACAAT
Organism: Myiopsitta monachus; assembly: GCA_017639245.1. Classification (NCBI taxonomy): domain Eukaryota; kingdom Metazoa; phylum Chordata; class Aves; order Psittaciformes; family Psittacidae; genus Myiopsitta; species Myiopsitta monachus. The sequence continues at coordinate 77,371,837 of CM029917.1, read as the reverse complement.
AAATACACCTAAGAGACATGGCAATATTATCTGGGTAGGATTGTAAAAAAAAAATTATCTATAAAACAGTCTTTGCAGACATAGAAATAAAACTTGTAGTTACATTGTTTATTATGTGTTGATAACTACTATAGCTTGCATGCTTATTAACTGAAAGTAGAGAGAATTATTAAACTCTTGAAAGTTTGTTTTTTTTTTTTTTTTTTTTATGTTTCCTTTGTGGCTGCTCTAAGTAGCAAATTTCAATCAAGTCTTATAGCAAACTATTGCAGAAACTTTGACTTCACCCGAGGGATGAATTTTACCTCTGTAATAGTGTCTATACACTATCATTATGCATTTGTTTCTACAACTTTTAAATTTATCCTTGTTTAACAAGCTGAAAAGGATTCTTTTGATCATAAATTTCTCTTGAAACTAATTTCTGCATGGTGAATACTGTACTTTCTTGGACTGCACAGAATCACACTGAATGGCTGGGGTTGAAATGGCCTCTGGAGATCATCTAGTCCAAACCCTCTGCTAAAGCAGGTTCACCTAGAGCACATTGCACAGGATCACATCTGGGCAGGTTTTGAGTATCTCTAGGGGAGACTCCACAGTCTCTCTAGGCAGCCTGCTCCAGTGCTCTGCCACCCTCAGTATAAAAGTCTTCCTCATATTCTGATGGAACTTCCTGTGTTTCAGTTTGTCCACATTGCCCCTTATCCTATTGCTCGAAAGAGTCTGATCCCATCCTCTTGAGTTTGTATGCATATGTACAGAAGTATGGCTCTGAAACCACCTATCTATCTCTGGCTTGACTCCTCCGGCACTGTTTCCTGCAACTCAGCCACCTGATGTAACAGACCATCAGGTAATGCATAATAATGCAGGTACCTACATTTTCTCCAGGTCTAGGCACTCATTGCAACCTACTGCCCATACTGAACTCTCCTTCTTTACTGCTTCCATCTGGGTGGATGTGTCAGACATCTCAGGGGCTTTCTACGTAGAAATTCTGGTTTTAACTCTGCAGGGAGTGTCCGCCATTATGCAGAGACCTGGAGCACTTCCCTGGGCTGTGGCCCTACCAGCAGGATGCAGAGCCCTCCCTGCATGCCTTCGCACACCATGCTGTGATTGCTAGAGCTCCCAAGGGCCATTCAAATCTCCCACGGCTGCTCCTGGCAATGTCCAAGCCATGTCAGCCTCTCTCTCTCTTTCTTGAGCTGCTGGCTTCTGGTGGAGCTCTTCTTGGCTCTAGATTGGGTTTCTCTGGCTCTGTAAACACCCCTGTATGCCTTGATCTAGTGCTCAGCCACAGGACTACAAACATTTTAAACGTAAAATTACAAGAGGTGAATTTTTAATGTTTAGAAGGGTTTGTTTACTTTTTTTTTCCCAGAGCAGATATATAATTAAAAAGCAAAACAAGAAAATTATAAGCGCACACATCAGTGTATACAGCATTTAGGGAGATACTATTAAAATTAAAATTCAAATCCATCCAGAAACAGAAATTCTAGCTGGGCAAACTGGATCCTGGTTGAGTAGCATGCTGGCCTCTGGTTTTTGTTACGCGCTGACTATCTAGTAAATTCACAAAATAGCACTAGCTGTACTGTACTGCAGAAAAGTACTCTACTGACAAAACATGGCTAATCCAGAATGGGGAGCCCACAACACAACAAAGTACAGACACTGACTCCATCTGTTCCCTGGAGCAGTACATTTTCTTTGCACAGATCGGATGAGTGGGACTAAGAAAAGAAAGCTGAATTACCCAGCTCAACTTGTGGAAATAAAAGATTCCTTTTAAAGGAAGAGGATTTTTTTACTGACACCACATGTCCTGTATTGGTATCATATATTGGCGAATAAAAGGCAAGGTGCCCTCTCTGCCCAGTCCAAACGCTCAGCTTGAACTGTAAGGGTATTTTTAAAATAACTTTCTCCAAGTGCTCTTAAAATTGGCTATAGCTATAAAGCTCCTGTGCTGTGCCTACACTGTTTGCTATATAGCATATCTACAAGTGGATTGAGGATGATGCCTGAGTATCATCAGGTGCTGAGGGAAGGTATACACAAGTGAGCATGGGATAGAAAAGTGGGAGACTTCAGACACTGACTTCAGAGTTGAAATGCTGCAGTCAGTCTGTTTAAAGGAGGGATGTTAGACCAGAGTCCCAAGACTACAAGAGGGACCAGAAACCCAGAACAGAAGCAGCTAATGCTTCTCTCGTTAGGCTGAGGATTTCAGAACATTTCAGACCAACAGCCCTGTGATCATACAGTTGTAGGCCAGGCAATAGCATGTATGGACATGTTTTTAATGATGAATTTCAAATTACCAGATATTGTTGCTGCTTCACTCACATACCTTCTGGAGCTCTGGTCAAAGTTTGATTTTTATCAGTTTTGCCCTTCCTCAAGTCAGGGCTTGATGGTATAAGTTTTTTAGTTAGAATTGAGCAACACTACCTCAAATCACACTGTTAAATCCACTATTTCTGTTTGAATTAAACTAGTCGGAAGAGTTAAATTTAATTTCTGGATGTGCCAAGCAAGTGAGTAAGGAAGACGGAAGCAGGTTTGCAGCTTTTAAACAGGAGCTGTGTAAATAGCTTAGCTGCTTTAGCCCACTTTGGGCTGTGCTGACCCTAGTTAGCAGATCTCATCCTCTCTACCTGCTCTTCCTCCAAATTGTCTTGAAAACCACTGAGCTTATAGCAGCACAAGTTCTCTGTGCAGGTGTTAGGACAACTAAACTTGTGCTCTAACTTGCACAGTATTTGGCAATATGTAAAGACAAAAAGCAGACTTCAGAGGATGTGCGCTGAAGCATGATGCTTAAGGACAAAAACTTTATTTGACATGACTAATATATGCTTTTCTTAAAACATCTGGTATTTTCTAAAGTTTTACTAATTATGTAACAGACCTAAATTACCCTAATGTAACAAATTGTTGTGCATTTATATTACACAGCTATCGAATACACGTATGTAATATATATATAACATATAATAAATATTTTTCTAGTTATGTCTGACTTTATGATGTTACTTTTTCTGGAGTAACAGATAGAATCTCTGGATTTTGTTACAGGACTGTGTATTAAGTTGTAAGCTAACAGAAATCAACACATGATCAAAGTTTATGGAACTGTAAAATACACATTCTAGTTCTCCTAAAAAAGACAATGTGCCATTGTGTTTTGAACTAAAGCACAAAAGCTGTCTTGTGTTGTTAAAAATCTTACACATTGTGACAATCATATGACCTTTTTAAGATAACAAAGTATGAATATTGATAAGAATGTGTATTTCTGCGACAGTGAGCATTCATAACCCATATTAAACTATTTAAAACATATTAGACATCAAAGTATATTAAAAGATACTAAACTATAATCCACATAAATTGCACTACCAGTTTGCACTACATGTCCATGTTTAATTTCCGTGTATGTGCTTTTGTTTAAACATACGGGCTAAATATTGTATGTCTTTGTTATGTCATAGATTTTTAAGTTTCATTTGATTGTCTAAATAAAGCACAGCAAATGGTTATTACAACTATGGTAAAATTAAGTATACTCATAGACACCTCCTGTTGCAGAAAAGGCAAATGAAACTCATGCAGCAGAACGCAATTCATTGGACACACTAAGGGCTCAAAACTAAGGGTCTATCTCGTTCTCAGCCACACAGGATCTAGCAACTAATTGTGGGAAAGAAAGAGGACACCTTCACCAATTCTCCACCTGCTCACAAACTTAAACAGGGGAAGTTTAGATTGGATACGAGGAAGAAATTCTTTCCTGTAAGGGTGGTGAGGCATTGGAATGGGTTGCCCAGGGAAGTTCTGAATGCTCCATCACTGGCGGTGTTCAATGCCGGGTTGGACATAGCCTTGGGTGGCATGGTTTAGTATGAGGTATACCTGCCCATGGCAGGGGGGTTGGAAGTAGATGATCTTAAGGTCCTTTCCAACCCTAACTATTCTATGATTCGATGATTATTCACACTTGTAATACAGTGACAAGAGTAATGAGTGATCAGGTTTCAGAGTGGAGTCCAAGTGCAGTGGATACCATAGAAAGCAAGGGGAAAAAAGAAAAGAATATGCCCTACACATGCAGAGAGTACAGAGAGGAGAGAACTTAGGGAGATGTTACTTCCAATTGAGATTTTTCTGTCATTGATATAGAAACTGTTATGCCTGCTCCTGACATCATCATTAGGAATATTCCAACTCACACGGTGTGAAAATACAGATGACTGTGCATGCACACAGGGTGATCAGATGTGTCAATATTTATCTTTTTTCCCCCCTGTTCATCATCCAAAACAACACAAAAGAAATTCCAGATTGCTTGGGGGGGGGGGGGGGGGGGCATAAAATAAAATCACTTGAAGGCAGAGGCATGAAAATGAACCATTTTTACCTTTCAAAAACAATTTTGTTAAGTCCTGTTCTGATGACCTGCAGTCATACTACTTATGTTGGAATCTGAAAAAAAACACCAAAACTGAACTATATATAGTCAAGGGTATTCTACTTGGCATTCAAAATGTTTTAATTTAATTCATATGATCCCCAGATGAGGCTTGGGTGTCCTGAGCCTATCCAAGGTTGACTAAATTCCCATGGGCTTATATCTAATAACATAACATAAATAATAAGGTCAATAACAATAGAAGACAATCATGTCTGGCTGATAGAGTTTGACCTGAATGAAACAACCTCTAGTGTATTTTACATAAAAAACTAACTAGCTTCATAGACCATAATATTTATATTATTGTTTGCACATACATTAGTAATAACACGCATTAGCAGCTGTAATAAGAACTGCAGGTTAAGGAAATACAAATAGTGAATGAGTCTATTAGTGTCATGACAGTATATCTATTTTTTAAAAAGTGCAATCTACAGGTAACTGCAGAATTTCACAGGAAATAAATCACACTTGAGCTTTTTTGGTCTTTCAGTCATAATCACACCAAAACCTCAGTGATGTTGAGGCTGAAGCATATGTGAAACACACAGGACTGAATAGTCTGTATGGCAGATAGGTCAACCTTTCAATAATAAGTTCAGCTGCTTTAGTGATTGTTGAGATAGATTAGGCAAGCTTTTTCCATAGGCTTATAATCATCAAGATACACCATTTTCTTTATCAGAATTCTGCAGATGCTTTATTTCTTTTTCTGTTAGCATCACTATACTCTCATGTGAAAATACTCCTATCCTCAACTGTCACAGTCCTGAATGATCCACAGCTTTCTATCTAAAGCAGATTTTATGTAATGAAAATAATTATGCCTTTCCATAAGCATTGTGGAAGCTCTACATTTTGCACCTCAGAAACTTTTGATTTAAAAATTACAGTTGTTTAGTCTCAAGGTGCTTTTTATGATAATCAGAATGTTTTTCACATTTCTATCTGAAATTTTATATTGAAAATTCAGACTAGTCTGAAATTTACATCTGCTGGAACGAAAAACAATGAGAACTGCCAACTCAAATGTTTCAAGACTTCTGTAACAGGAAATAATTGCTTTGTATTAGTACTAGAAGTTTATTATAAATTCTTTCATTAGGTATTTTCTCAACTCTTTCCAGCCCTCTTCAAGATAGTGGATAAAACACTGGTTTAAACTCTTATACTTAATTCTTATTAACATTAGCATACAAGAAGGTTCAGTATATCAATTTGAGAAGAAAAAATAGACTGAATAATTTTAAAGGATTATATACTGAATAAAACTTGAAACAGTGATACCATAAACCACTGAAAATGGATATTGGACTGGGTTTTCTGTGGAGCTCAGGTTTCAAACATTTCCTTAATTGCAAACCTGTCATGGAAACTACTGATCTCCATTATTTAGATCCTTCAAAGTAAGGCTCAACTCTAAAAATTTTCTGTGTTACAATGTCAGCTTTTTATAACACATTATAGCTTTTGGATTATAATTAGAGCCCTGCTTGCTTACTTCAATGATAATAATTATAATTACCAAGTTTTATTAAGAATATTACTTGCAGGGTCTTACAAGCAATAAAGTGTGTTACATTATATTACTTTTTCTGCAGCAATAATAAATGACTTAAAATCAGTAATTAATGCTTTGATCAACAACTGAGAATTGGTATAAAAATTTCATCACAGTAGACAATATGAAGAAAATAGGACAACATCAATGTTACAAAGGTTTTAACATTTTTAGTGAAGATGATAGAACAGAAAGTAAAGGCGGCTCTTGAAGTCTTGTTCTGCCTATGACAGAAAAATATGCTTCAAGACTGGAACTCATGGGCACTATAGCAAACATAAAATAAAAAAATTAAAGCTACAAAATATGACAGGAACTACTTTGCCAATGGTAATAATTTAACTGAGTTCCAGAATCTTCATTTCTAATTTTCAAAGAAAGAAGCAATATTTTAATGGGATTTTCCAAGATACCTTGTCTCAAGTTATGAATTTGATTTTGATACTTCAGGGCTATTCATGACCAAAGCCCTCCTTGCAAATTACAGTACCCATCTTCTATCAGAAACTTGACAGCAGACGTTCTCTGTCTGGGAAACTGCAACAGAAGAATCAAGAGCTTTCAGCACTTAACAGCTCTTCAGTCCTGAAATAATACATTTCTTACAATCATGGCCATCAACTGAATGTCCATTTACTCAGGAGCTCATGATAGGGAACTGGAAAAATTTCAGTAGCAGAGCAACAAGAGGGATGCACCCTTTTTTTTTTTTTTCTCTTAAATGGTGCATTTCTTTGCAGAATTGAGTCTGAAATGACTACCAGGAGCAAAACAAGACCAAGAAAGCCAGAAGATACCTCAACAAAGTGGGTACAAAGACAGAGGTGTAGTAAGATGAGCCTGCTGCAATGATAAAGCCTGACATTCAAAGGGCTGAATTTCAAGGTGCTTGAAAGACAACATCTGTAGAGGACAGTCCCAAGCACCTCTAAGAATTAAGAGCTGCAGTTTCTATTCAGCATTGCTAATTCAATACAGAAAAACCTCCAAAATCATAAAGTGCTTTTTAGCATAATATTGCATCGCTATCTGTGATCTGCTTTGTTTTATTAACATAGAGGTTTTCAAGAATGCAAGTAGTTCAGAGCTGGGAAGATAAAAGATAAAAATACAAATATTAAGAGAATAGTAGCACTGATTCCAGTGACAAAATAATTCACTTGTGAAATGCCTCTTCTTGCAATGTCAGGCAAACATGTGACTCCACAAAGGTGTCAGCTTAAAAGGCTGATCAGAAATAGCTATGATGAAAGCACAAAAAAGACGTGAGGCACTTGGTAGGTGAACTGTGTTCACACCAGCTCTGGTAACTGTTATGAGCAGAAGTGGTCCACATAATTTTGATGCACATTTTACTGTTTAATTCTAGTGTTCATTTTAAATTAGACAATTACATTATCATATCAATGAAAAGCTATACACTGCTGGATGAAAGCTAATTCTTATCTTTCAGATTTACCTTTTACCTTACACTATTTTCATATTTACAGCTTGGAGGTTACACATAAAAAAAACCTGTGATGCAGCTGTGGTTGTGTATACATAAAAGTAATATACGGAGAAATTTATGTCAGAGCTGCTTCTCTGGTTCCCACAGCCTGATCTTCCACAGCATCATCTGCATCTCTCAATAGTCATCTTGCTATTATTTATCCTCACCTTGTTTCCATTACTACAAAACCCATCTTGCTTTTCATTCCCCAACCTCTCCTCCCCTCCTTCCCCCACTTTTGACATTAAGAGAGGACTACCTGAACATGTGGACTTATTTAAGTGTGGAGTTTATGTCTAAAAATATAATAGCTACTTAATTATGTAGTTTTAGTTATCACTGATATAGAGAATTTATTTAAAATTATATATAAAAGAATAAAGAAATGCCATCAAAACTACTTTCACAGGCTCTTCCTTTATTTTTAATTCAATAGAAAACCATGAGTGGGCGTACAACCAAAATTACTTGAAGGTGGTTAAAGTATTACACTTCACTTAATTTAGCCTTTTCTTCAAATTCAATATTAGATTAATAGTAAAATAATTAAAATTACCTGAAGTGGATTTAGCTTCAAAGTCCCCTTTATAAGCATTTTTTTGCACTGTACTGCAACATTAGGGAAGTTCACCTGGGTAAGATATTTGTAACTAGCATGTCACAAATATTCCTGTATTCTGGTTGGCCAAAGAAGTAATTAATAGTCACTCATCGCAATGCTAGTTTATTGGCTCTCAAAGTTGTTGCTCTTGATCTCACAGTTTCAGCATGTCTTACCTTACTTACAGACAGTATTTGCTGTCTTAGTGTTTATCAGATGGGGGGCTTGGGCTAAGGCTCTTGTCTCATTGTACTTTATGGTGATGACTTGTGACACAACAGACTCATTGATCATGAAACTGATCTGGCTTGTGTTCCCAGTGTGGCCACCACCTCTATACTTTGGGAAGTATATAATAGAAGTGTTTAACAATTACAAATCTTTTTTCCCCTCCTCGGGTGGTCAACCCATGAAGGAGAAATTCCCTTACATTCCCAGTCCCCCAAGCAGACCGTTTACATCGTCATTTGAGAGTTCTGAAGGTTTTGAATGGCCTTTAGATACCCATGAGACCTGCCTGCTGATTGTGATAGGGATCACCATGTTGGCACGCATACGGAGTGTGTTTAACTCACGACTGTCTAGTCTGATCTTGAGAGTTAAGCAGAGTCGGGTTTGGGCCTTGTCTAGGGTTAGATGATGATATAGGAGGACTAAGAGATTTTCCCCGAGGCTGGACAGCCATGAGTGGCAGGGTGCATGGGATAGTATGGGCAAGTAACTAGGCTAGTGGGCCCCTCCAGTGCTTTGGAACTTCACCAATGAATAAGTGCAAAATCCAGAAAAATTAGTAAAACGTGTAAATGAGGTGTATTGTCATTCTGGTCATACCAGAGATGGACAGATCATGGCAATGTGCTGGTGCTTGGCCTATGCTTACAGAGGCCTGTTCAACACTATCCAGCACCTTCAAAAGGAAAAAAATGTCCCTGGATCTGAGGGCAAAGCAACAGACAGTGCAGCTACGCCAGCTCCAAGCACAGCAGCTACACTAGCCACAGCAACAAGTACAGCAGCTACTCAAACGTCGACTGCAACAGACACTGCATTTACCCCAGCCCCAGAGCACAGAAGCTACGCCAGCCCCAGCAACAAGTACAGCAGCTACCCAAACCCCGACAACAGATACTGCAGCCACTGCAACCACAGTGATAATCACTGCAGCTAAACCAGAGGACCAATTTGTACCAATATTGGTTACCCCTGTACGCAAAGGGAAAAGCAAAAAAGAGGCAAGAAAGATGAAGCAATATGAAGAAACAATGTACTCACCACCCTCGACAGCATCTGACCAGGAGTTATTAGTATGTAAATCAGAGGAAGAAGAGGTGACATCTCTACCCCGGACCTCAACTGAGCTATGGAATACGCAAAAAGATTTTACCCATCAACCAGGAGAGCACATCCATTACCTGGTTGCTCCAATGCTGGGACAATGGGGCCAACGGTCATGAACTAGAAGGTAGGGAAGCCAAACAGCTGGGATCACTTGCCAGGGAAGGGGGAATTGACAAAGCAATTGCAAGAGAGAAAAAGTCCCTCAGCCTTTGGAAGCGGCTCTTGGCAGCTGTGAAAGAAAGGTTTCCATACTAGGACAATGTTATGAGTCGTTTGGACAAGTGGACTACTCTAGAGAAAGGCATCCAGTCTCTGAGGAAATCAGCCACTGCAGATATGATCTGTCACATCAAGCCGAATGTTGGGGATGTAATCATAGATCCAGATGAAGTCGAATGTACATGACCCATGCAGTGGAAATTTACATGGAATGCACCACCATCCTATGCCCATTCATTGGCAACAGTAACCTGGAATGACATAGTACCACTAACAGTGAATGAAATTATTTGTAAACTCCGAGAGTTTGAAGACAGTCTCATACCTTCCGTCATTTCAGCTGTGGAAAAACTGTCCCAGGACCTCAAACAATGGAGAGGTGATCTCTCTGACCTATCCAGCTCCTCATGCATACCAACACATGCCTCAGGTGTTAACAAAAGGCGTCCTACTGCTCGAGAGAGAAGATATAGAAGGCATATGCCATGGACTACCCTATGGTTCTACCTGAGTGTCGTGGTTTAAGCCTCACCCAGGCTAATAACTCACGAAGTCGCTCGCTCACTCACTCCCCTCTCTTTCTCCCCCCAATCCCAGGGGGATGGGGAGGAGAATCGAAAGAATGCAACTCCCACAGGTTGAGATAAGAACAGTTTAGTAACTAAGGTATAACACAAATCACTACTGCTACCACCAGTAATAATACAAGAGAAATACAAGGAAAGAGAATGCAAATGCTCACCAAGCCTGACCCAGCCAGTTCAACCCCCAGCAGCGAACCCCCCAGAGCCACCACCACACCCTTCCGGGTCTCTGCCCTCCGGTTTTCACATCCTGGACATGAGGTGCTGTGGTATGGAATAACCTCTTTGGTCAGTTTGGGTCAGGTGACCTGCCTCTGCTTCCTTCCGGCTCTCCCACTTCCCTGGCGTAGCATGGGACTCAGAAAGTCCTTGGCCAGACCAAAACACTGCCAAGCAGTAACTGAAAACACTGGTGTCATCAGCACTGTTCCCAGGCCCAAAATCAAAAACACAGTGCTGCACCAGCTACCAAGGAGGAGAAAAAACTACTGCTGCTGCTGAACCCGTGATACTGAGGGATCACAGAGAAGCCATGAGCAGGTGGGATGGAAAACCTACCTCAGCTCTGGAGGAAGGGGTGCATGAATTGAAGAGGAAAATGAAGGTCAAGGCTGATTATCCCATGAAAGCTGTGGTTTCAGTCTCTGGGGAGCAGGTTCCCAGATGGAGTGGAAGAGCTGATTTTACTTCAGCTCCTGTGATAAAGAAGGGTAATTTCTTTCTACAAGACTTAAGTGTCCAATGTTGTGATGACTATTAGAGGGGCCCCGCCTCCAGCCAGGTGGAGGTAGGGGACTATTGGATTTACTGGACTGTGTGGATCAGATGGCCTGGCACATCAGTCCCACAGAAGTATAAGGCTCTAGTAGATACCGGTGCACAGTGTACTCTGATGCCATCAAGCTGTCAAGGGGTGGAACCTATTTCTATTTCTGGAGTGACAGGAGGATCCCAAGAATTGACTGTACTGGAGGCTGAAATCAACCTGACTAGGAGGGAATGGCAAAAACACCCCATTGTGACTGGTCCAGAGGCTCCATGCATCCTTGGCATAGATTACCTCAGGAGAGGGTACTTCAAAGACCCAAAAGGGTACCAATGGCCTTTTGGTATTGCTGCTTTGGAGACAGAGGAGATTGAGCAGCTGTTCAACTCGCCTGGTCTCTCAGAGGAACCTTGTCTTGTGGGGTTGCTGAATGTCGAAGGACAACAAGTGCCAATCACAACCACAACAGTGCACCGTCAGCAATATCGCACCAACCGAGACTCCCTGATTCCCATCCATAAGCTGATCCATAGACTGGAGAGTCAAGGAGTGATCAGTAGGACCCACTCACCATTTAATAGCCCCATATGGCCAGTGCGAAAGTCTAACGGACAGTGGAGACTAATGGTAGACTATCATGAACAAAGCCATACCACCCTTGAGTGCTGCCATAGCGGACATGCTAGAACTTCAGTATGAACTGGAGTCAAAGGCAGCCAAGTGGTATGCCACGACTGACATTTCCAATGCTTTTTTCTCAATTCCTTTGGCAGCAGAGTGCAGGCCACAATTCGCTTTTACTTGGAGGGGCATCCAGTAAACTTGGAACTGACTGCCCCAGGGGTGGAAACACAGCCCTACCATCTGCCATGAACTGATCCAGGCTGCTCTGGAACAGGGGCAAAAAAAAAACAAAGAAAAAGAAAATCTGTCTTAAACTGTCTACTGAAAGCTAAAGCAATATTATTACATTGCCTAATGATTAATGATATAATTGAAAACAAACATTTTAGCATAATTTATGTTTACAATAGGCATTACATTGCAATGCAACAATTTTGGCCTAATTTTCAACCTATGCAAAATTAGTGTCTTCCAAAGAGTTACAGAGAACTGTCAGAAACAATGGAAAGAAACAATTTTTACCTCTTCTTCAGAAAAGGAAACATTCTCAACTTCTCTCGACTAAGAAACAAGATTACCCAGTAAACACTTGAGGAAGGTAACCTAAGTGATCGTGATGTCTAGGCAGGAAACATATTATTTAGGCTATTGAAGCAAGTGAATGATGTTAATTATCTATCATGGTTAAAGACTACTTACTACCAACTAGATTTTTATAAAAATATATTAAGCACCTTTCTTTTAATAAAATAAAGTTCTATGAGTTCAGAAAATGTAACATTTGAATATAAACCTTATAAAGTATGGCTTCAGACACACAATAAATTAATACTAACAATTTCATCAATTAAGTTTGAGGGGTGAGAAGAGAGAAAGTGCCCCAAGTCCCACACATCTCTTCATAGCAACGAAATATGCAGTTTTGCTCCCAGGTGATGGCAGTGTGGATTTACCAAGGCATTGCTTGCAGTCTTATCAGGTAAAACTCAAGGGAACGAGCAATCCCAAATGAAGAAGAAATGAAGAAGATCTACTGTCTTGATCTGGTATTTCGAGGATATCTTAAGGAACCATGTTTGCTAAGTATGAAGTTTGCAGATTAGATATGATGCTCTCAATGCCCTCAGTACATTTAAAGACAGTAAATATTTATTGATGGGCACTGAATTTTGCTAGAATTTACCCCTGAAACTACACAAGAAAAAGAGACAGTTGCTTCCTCTGGGAAATTGTAAATACAGGCAGATGTTATTTCACATTTGAAACTATTTTGAGAATCCCATAGCATTAACATTCCAAATAATCAATTTCAAGAGTGCATCTCTACTCCTAAATCAAATGAGAAAAATAGACATCTTATCTCTACCAAATTAATATTCATGCTGAAAGAGCTACACCTTGTAGCTCTCTCTCTGTCATACAAATAAATTTACAGGCTTACCTGCAATCAAATAGGACATGAAGCAACAAGGTACCATCCACACATTTGAATACATACCTAGTATTAATGGCTCCTAACTACTGCAGAGTCAAGGGCAGGACCAGTGGGACTGATGATAAATTTCATCAAGTTAAAATAATTTCACTTCTATCTTTTCCTTTCCATGTCTACTGTTGCCCTGCTTAGGAGGCAGCTTTATTCTGGGACTTAAAACATGTTCTTTAATACTGTCTGGAATGCAAATGATCTTTGGTGCTTAATAACTAATTTTGAATCAGATCTTGTAACATGGAGAAAAGGGGAATAATTTAAAATACCTCCTAAATCCAATCTTCAGCAATAGATGAAGTCTCCACAAAATCATCTGCCTCTCCACTTATCTGTATTTCATCCTGCTTTCACTGCCTTGTTTCTAAAATACCACACTTATCCTAGTACAATCATCACCAGACGAAATTTTGCAGATTCTGTTCTCACTCTTAACTTCTCTTTGTTCTGGTGCCCTTCCATTGTAAATCCAGTCCTAAATTCTTTCTCCCATACCCATCTCCTAAAGTGATCGGATTCTATGCCAGTTTTTCTCCATTCTTTTTCCCATGTCACTTATAACACAGACTTTGTGTGCCACATACTCAACTCTAAGCTTCCTTTAGCGCACACCATGCCATTTTTCTCCATCTTTCCCACTTACTAGTCCTCAGGATTCTGCTCTGATGCTCCATGGAACAGAGGTTAATGATGCTAAGTGACAGAAAGATCTTTGAAGATCTAGTCATCTACAAAAAAAAAGTGAAACTTTTTTTGTTGGTAATGCAAAAAGTGGTATTTTTAATAGTCTTAAAACTTGCCCAAATTTGGGCCTATGAAGCGGAAAATAAGCATGGTTCTGATTCAACCCCCTTCTCCATGTAATTTCACCTTCCCTCTTCACAGTAGGACAATAAGATCATTGAAAGTAAAATAACAGGCATAAATAAGCAAAACACTGTTTTCCTTACTTAAGGATTTTAAAATGTGCATTTTGCCTGAAAATCTCCCTCCAACTATATAACCTGATATGATATATAATGTGATATCTCACGTTAGGAATTCCAACCATTATGCTCAACAGTGTCATAAACCCACTTAAACCTGAAAATTATATTAAGAAATATTGATCAAACTTAATAGACATTTCAGCAGTTCCACTTATGGTAACTGAGTGCAAAATTCTACTATGTATTAGAGTATAAACTGTTTGAGCTAAATCATGGAAGTCCCTAAATTGCTCTTTTACAATACTAATTGTTACAGCTCACAAAAGGAACCTCCTGTCAAAAATATTAAAAATCAATTAGACATTTAAAAGTATTTGGCACAAGAACTGCAATTATTTTTACAAAGCAGCACACACTTATACCATACAAATCACTTGCAATTATCATTTCTTCACTTAACTTGTTTGCTGGTTTTAATGACAGGGAAGATTATATAGACAGTCTCCCTTTTTTTAGGTAGCATTTCAAAATTTGAAGTCTCTATAAAGTAATGTAAAATTTCTGTTTAGACAAACCTATTGCAAAATCCACCTCTACATTCAGACACGTCTACAAATTTATGTGTATATACCTGAACTCGACACTTTCATGATGTGTAGGGAGAACCAGGTGTTTAGGAAAGGAGTTTACTACCATCAGCTCACTGAGCACAGGGCATCTACGTTAGCCACTACGAAAGGCCGAAGAAAAAGCTGAGTCCTTTTCCTTCCATGGGCTCCTGGCAGCTCGCATTTGTAACTCTGAAACATTCTGAAACACAGTTGCGAGCTCCCTTCTGAAAACGAAGCAGTGTGGATTCTTTTGAAACATGTTTGAAAGTTACTGTTTTACCTGGTCATTCACTGGTTACAATGTGCAGGCGAGATTAGAGAAAGCTCAGGTTCAAAACCCCTTCAACTATACCACATCTGAACACTTGTTTTCCGCTTTCAGGAGAGCCCGAGAGTTAGCTGCGGTAACAGACTCTGCGTTAGTCCCTGTACTCCTGTAGCACGCATCCATGGCACCGCAAAGGATCCTGGGATACCCTGTGGATCACAGCAAGCACACAGGAATTGCCACAGCTCCGTGATTAGGGTGTTCACTTGGGAGGAGGGAGTACCGAGTTCGAGTCCCTGCTCTAATGACTGCTTAATTTAGAATACTGACTTATTCATTGTCGTGGAATCAGAAAGCCTGATTTCCCATCCCAAAGGGCTTCCCTAGTCACTAGACTACAGAGTTCTCTCTGGCTTAAAAGATATTTTAGCACTTAATTCTAAATAGAACAGCTCCATCATGAAAGTCTCCAAAAGGACCACCCAACTGATTAGCGTGAAAGCCTGAATGTTAGAAAAGGAAGGAGGTGTGACTCTGGTCTCTCCAATATTTCAGCAAAATATTTTTAAGCAAACCATCTTACACCATCTTTTCTGGCAGCTCTTATCTCATAAGCTCCTTTAAGGACATCCTCTGCGTATCACCACGGAATAGGGGACATAGGCATCTATGCTACGCATACATTGTTTTCAGAAAAAAAGTCAATGACTCACAGGCTCCTTGCAGCTCAGCTCTCTGGTCACATTTTGCAAGCCATGCAAATACTGAGAAGCAGCAAATTATCATCTTATATGGCTATGGAATTTGAAACTAAAAATACAAAGGAGTTTTCTTCTCAGTACTTGGCAGGTGAGGTATGAATACATTGACATTTAAATACCTGATTTAGATGCCTGCAGGGACGTTTAGGCACTGACATCCCTCTTGTAAATTTGTCTTTTAAACACTTTGAGATTTACAGACAAACAATACTTGTAATAATGAATTTGGAGAGTTTAATAATAATGTCATCAACTAATCTGTTTAAATTATTTGAGTTCCTTCAGCTAACCTGAATTAAAATCTTGCTAATAACTTTAAAAGAAACAGGATTAGACCTATTTTCCATTGCTAAAACAAAAAGCACTTCAAAATCTGGTAAAGACTGCTAAGAGCCAGAAATGTTCCTGTGACATCATTCAGAAAATTGAAGTATTTAAACAAATGAATAAAATAATCAGCTGAGTCTATCATGTCTTATACTGCTTGCGTACCATAAACATAAACATAAATACAATTTGACGAAGTATAAGTAACCACTTTTTGTCACAGGTAAGATTTACTAGCTTCCAATTCAACTTGGTGCTGTATAATTCATAAGTAGGTCTTTACAGGGAGAAAACAACAACAACTACAAATCCAAACCAAACCAACAAACAAAAAAACCCCCACAAACAAACAAAAAAAAAAACAACCCCAAAACCCAAAACCCAACCCAACCCAGTGCCAAACCAACACATTTCAGAGAAGAAAAGGAACCCAGAAGAAGCCAAGATGTTCTGACAAAGCTCACGATAATTTCTGCTTTATTCCACAGGCAAACTGCAAAGGTACTGACTCAGCAACTTCCAGTGCTTACTGACAATGCTCTGCACACAGACAGGTAATAGAATTGCATTACTAGCAACCTCCATTATATTTTTCATAGATTTTTACAAACAACTAGATTTCCACTTCATTAAAGTGATCTACACTTTAGTCTGATATGGGTGGGTGGGTTTTAAGAATAATAACGTAACTAAAACCTTCTTGCTCCTACAAGAGCACTCAGGCATCCGCAAGCTGAGATTTAGTCATTTTCACCTACAGCTTTCCTAAGAAGAGACAAAGAATAGCACTCATCTAATTTTGGAAGGATAAACTTTTGACCATGTTAATGATTGCGCTTTTCAAAATCTTAGTCTCTTTTCCTCTCTGAGGGAAGTGTTACATGCATGCTCTTACACATTCAGGCCCTGATAAAAATCCCGTTGCTTCAAATGTGGATCTGTGTTGTTGTCAAATTACTTTAAAGCAGACTTTGTATTATAAAGAAACATAGACAAACATTCTCAATTACAGTGTGCATCTTTGTTTTTAGAAATAATTAATCAACTCTCTTGTTCAGTACACTCCAAATAACAAAGGCTAAGAGGCTGCTATTCTTAATGATTTGACCCTGCCATTACAAGATTAATTGCCTTGGAATACAAGATTGAGAGAAAAAATAATTCATTTCTGAGCAAGCAAATTATACAGTAAATATAAAAAACTTCTCTAGTTTAAGAACACCTTAAGAGCCTGATGAGGTTATTAAAAACTGTTTTATCATGTAAATTATTTTGATATTACCCACACGGCAAATGCTGTGGCCACCCCACCCAAGTCTTGGAAGGCAAATGCAGGGACTGTGAGAATGAAGACCCTGGGCCTACTGTACGAGACGATCTGGTTAGAGACCATCTTAGAAACCTGAACAAACACAAGTCAATGGGACCTGATGAAATCCATCCACGGGTCCTGTAGCAGCTGGCAAATGAAGTTGCTAAGCCACTGTCCATCATATTTGAAAAATCATGGCAGTCAGGTGAAGTTCCCGATGACTGGAAAAAGGGAAATATAACCCCCATTTTCAAGAAGCGGAAAATAGATGAGCCAGGGAACTGCAGATCAGTCAGTCTCACCTCTGTGCCTGGCAAAATCTTGGATCAGATTCTCCTGGAAGGCATGCTGAGGTACATGAAAAATGACAAGGTGGCTGGTGACAGCCAGCATGGCTTCTCTAAGGGGAAATCCTGCCTGACCAATCTGGTGGCCTTCTGTGATGGGGATACGGAACTGATGAACAGGGGTAGAGGAGTTGATGTCATCTCCCTGGACTTGTGCAAAGCGTTTGACACTGTCTCACATGACATGCTTGTCTCTAAGTTGGAGAGACATCAATTTGATAGGTGGACCACTCAGTGGATAAAGAACTGGCTGGATGGCCGCATGCAAAGAGTTGTGCTCAATGTCACAGTGACCAGCTGGAGACCACTAACGAGCGGTGTCCCTCAGGGATCGGTCTTGGGATCGGTCTTGTTCAACACCTCTGTTGTTGACATGGACAGTGGGATTGAGTGCCCCCTCAGCAAATTTGTCGATGACACCAAGCTGCGTGGTTTGGTTGATACGTTGGAGGGAAAGAATGCCATTCAGAGGGACCTTGACAGGCTTGTGAGGTGGGCTGATGCCAACCTCATGAAGTTTAACCATGCCAAGTGCAAGGTCCTACACCTGGGTCGGAGCAATGCCAGGCACAGCTACAGGTTGGGCAGAGAAGAGATTGAGAGCAACCCTGCGGAGAAGGACTTGGTGGTGTTGGTCGATGAAAAAATGAACATGAGCCGGCAGTGTGCACTTGCAGCCCAGAAAGCCAACTGAATCCTGGGCTGCCACAAAAGCAGCATGACCAGCAGGTCGAGGGAGGTGATCCTGCCCCTCTACTCTGCTCTTGTGACACCTCACTTGGAGTATTGTCCTCAGTTCTGATGCCCTCAGCATAAAAAGGACATGGAACTGTTGGAACAAGTGCAGAGGAGGGCCACAAGGATGATCAGGGGACTGGAGCACCTCCCGTATGAAGATAGGATGAGAAAGTTGAGGCTGTTGAGCCTGGAGAAAAGAAGGCTGCAGGGGGACCTCCTAGCAGCCTTCCAATATCTCAAGGGGGCCTATAGGGATGCTGGGGAGGGACTCTTCATGAGGGACTGTAGTGAGAGGACAAGGGGTAAAGGGTTCAAACTTGAACAGGGGAAGTTTAGATTGGATATGAGGAAGAAATTCTTTACTGTGCAGGTGGTGAGGCACTGGAATGGATTGCCCGGGGAAGCTGTGAACGCTCCATCGCTGGCAGTGTTCAAGGCTGGGTTGAGCATACCCTTGGGTGACATGGTTTAGTGGGAGGTGTCCCTGCCCCTGGCAGGGGGGTTGGAAGTAGATGATCTTAAGGTCCTTTCTAACCATGACTATTCTATGATTACATGATTCTATGATTCTGTAGTACAAGTAAAGCCCAACTTCATGAAACCTTCAGTTTGGATGCCATGTTTGGAACTCCGAATCCTTACAAAAAATAATCAAACAATTCTATAGATGGATATGTTCCTTACAAATTTGTGAGATTGTTAACTGACAAAAGCATTAATAATAAATTTCTTTCTTGATGTCCTTCATTATATAAATTCTATTATACTTCAAGCAACTAAATAACTGCCTCTTCCGGATTGCATATCTTCAGTGCCACATACATATGTAACATAAGATTTTCTATGCTATAAGCATTTTCACAGACATATGTGGCAATAAACAGCTTAACTGTTTTTCTATTCATGTTCATAATGTGATTTTTGAAGAAAAGAGACATCACTAAAAAGCCTGAAAATTCCTACACATCCTTCTCACCATGGATTTTATATGAATACTTGATTCACGTTATATTGTACATATGATCTAGTCATACAGGCTTGAAGTTCTAAGCATAAAACCAAATCACATGATGTAGGGATTTCATTAATAAAACCATACTCGCAATACTGGACATTCGCTGACATCAAGTCACTTAGCAGGCATCAGTATCTCCAGAGATCAGCACACTGAATTAAATAAGTAAACAACAATTAGGATCACTATGTGAGGCAACTATTAATAAACTATTAAAAGAAAAAAAAATCCTGTAAGCATGAGGTGAGATTTCCTGCAAGGGAAAATATAAGAAACTGTGTGTGAAAGTGTGTGGGGTGGAAATCAGTCTTTATTTGATATATCTTGATATCCTATTTAATTACTTTTCTTATAAATTTGTTTATCACTTATACATTATTCATATTTTTATAGTACATAACTAAATGGAAAATAATCATATGTGGTGCAGGAGATAAATCTTTCATGTAGATTCAAGCACAGTAATCTTAGGGAAAGCAGAGAACTTCTATGGATTTATCAGAAATAATTAAGACGTATGAAACAAATGAAAGAAATTGGACAGGACACTGAAAGGCATTTTGTAACAGTGAGGTTAATTAAATCTTAGCATAGTTTTCCAAAGAAAGTGATTACATTTAATTAAAATACCAAGGGAGGAAAGGAAGAAAAATGTGGTATTTGTATATACTATATAGTAGCATTCCTCTGCTTGGGCTTGTAGGTTACATGTATGAAGACTTTTGTGGAAAGACAGGGCAGACTAACTTCCCAGGCTCACAGAACTGAGTTTTTCCAGATCTACCAGCTAAAAACAGCTAGCAAGCATGCAGTCCATAGGACCAGTCTAGGGCTAGTCCAGAGTGAAACCCTTTGGAGTACACATAAACAAGACATTTGGTCCTCAACAACAAACACCGCACTATCAACACTATTTGTTGATGTAAACTTAGTGGATGGCCACCAACCAAAGCCAAAACTAAAAAAAAGCATACATCAGTTTGCATTCTGCAGTGTGGAAAAACAATCAAACCATTTTCAGTTACTCTCAGGAGCAAACTCATTTGCATCTGCCTTGCTATCAGCAGAGTCTGCTCACATCAATTTACAAAAGGTTATGTGGATTTTCTGTCAGTAGAATTTGAGCACTTGGCTTTAAAGACTGCTGGAGCTGCAGAAGTCAGCCAGCTGCAGTGGTCTTTCCCAGTTATGCTGCCTCACCCCAGACTTCTCTGGCCGTTATGCTGTGGCATGACATGGTGAACCTAAAGCAAACACAGCCTCAGAGTGGTTTCAGACACTCTAGCACAGTGCTCAAGACTGACTGGTAAGCTCAGCTAGCCTCCACATATCTATGTTGTACATAGAAACCTTCAATGGTGGCTGTGAACGTGTCCACAGTGCAAAGCTCCTCAAAAAAGAAGCTTATTTAAGTTTTATTTTAAACTCAGCATTCACAACAATAAACAAAAAATTTGCCAGAATATAAAGAATAGAATACCCTGAATATCAGGAATTTCTCATCATTCCTATACACTCACCAGCTGCCTGTCCTTCACACCACTTTACTATATTCACATCTATTTCAAAGTAGTTTGGAGGGAATCCAAACAGCTACCAGATGCTGTTTGCTGTTCCCCAAAGAGAACCACAGATTATATCATAATAACAGACTGCAAATCAGAATTAAAAGTGATACATCATAAATCCCTTTTTAGGGGTCTATTCTGTGGTTTGAAGTTTCTAAATATGATTTCGTATTTTTTAATATCTGCTTATATTTTCTTTTGTTTTCCACAGCTGCTTTCTTTGGCTAACGTTCATACTGCCCAAATTACAGGCAGAATATTCTTCCTCACATTGACCTTTGTGGCACTGCTTGTTGAGAGCATATTTTTATTTAGATTTCCAATACTGGCATGGAGAAGTGTGCAAGGCTCCTTGCATTCACATTAGTGGAGAGTGCCAATAAGCACACAAGAGATGTGACATTAGACACATCCAAGCCTTAGCATTAGTCAAAATGAAGATAATTAATCTCAGTCCCACCCCAAAAGAGATACTGTTTATAGAGTGTAATGAACATTTTCTTCTGATCTACAGGCAGTAGTGTTTTGAGTAGGACAAATTTCCATATTCTGACCATAACAGCAGAAAATCCTTAGCAGCATGAGGTCCATTCACAGATCTACTAAGACCACAAAGTAACACTTGGTAATATGCTACCAGATATTTTTTCCATATATTTTATCATTGATGAAGAATTACAATAGAAATACACTAATAACCTTCCAAATTCCTGTCTACTTGGAGTTTTTTCCCCAAATGACACACAGGACCAGCCCCCTTGAGTGCTGAGATGATTCTCTTTCTAGTATTCACATGACCCAAACAGGTCTTTTCCCTCAATATGTATTTCTCATCAATACTCTTCCTATGTAATTATACAGAAATACTGAAATCATATTCAATACCACCCTATCTATCAAAAGCATGACACAGTGCTTTTGAAGCCGGCATATTTGAAAAGCATCCGGAGTGACCTATGAGGCTACTGGGTCATTTTGCCTTTCCTCTGAATTAACAGAAATAATGTTCCTCATCCCAAAAGGAGAATTTCTTATTTAAAAATTCCAGGAAGATGTCTCTTTTGCTTTTTGAATTGTGACACATTGCTCTTCTCAAAATATGATAAAGGTAGTCAATGCCACCTTATCATTTCTGGTTTTATTCAGTATTTCTGTTCTTGGAGGAAAAGACACATAATTAGCAAATAGCACGACTTCTGCATCTCTCACATCATGAAGGCTGTGATGTTATGCTCCTGCCACCATTTCCCATACCAGCTTCTGTAAGGCTGATGTGATAATAACACACTTTCAATTCACCAACAGTAATAGGAGCACTGAATTCTTTGTAAAGTAAAATTACAAATGAAACAAAGGAAAAGTATGAATGTATTAAGACTAGTGAAGCCTCACATTTAACTTAAATGTCATGTTGGGTTTTTTTTAAATGTTAATACTGGAAGACAATACTTGACAATAGCCGTTCTGCCACCCACAGAGTAAATGCAAATAAATTGGACAAGTACTGAACTTTTTATAAACCAGACCTTTGAGCACCAAAGGAACTCTTGCACATTTACATTACAGTTTTCATTCCTCTTTCTTTGCATCAGAGAGCAAATGGAAGACTTATTTAATTCACCTGTTAACTGCAAAGCTGACACAAACACAAAAATGAAAAGTAAAGCACAAAATCCTTTGAAATCACCAGTGCTGTAATCCCATCCTTTTCCTGCAACTGCTAAAGCTGCAAACCATGTCTCTTGTTTTCCCTTCTCCTCCCCGGCCTGAATTTCTAATTTTGAATCAATTCAAGATGACAATTCCAAAATTACTTTTCTTTATTATACTATTATATTGCTATTTTAATTCTATTTCCTACAGCATTATAACCTATCCCCTGTATTATGTCTCCACCTCTTTTGTATAAAAACTTTTTTGCCTTCATATTCCAAGTTTTCCATAACATCAAATCTGTCTTCATCCGAGCCTCCAATTAACTCTTGCTGTAAAATCTCCCTAAAAGCTTAGTTTTAGTACTAGTGTTTCACAATACCTTTGAATCTTGTTTTGGGGAGACAGGATGCATTTTTTTTGGTGTTTGGTTTTGTTTTCTCTTTTTTACCTCTAGAGGAGTGGGGGTGAGTGGCTGTGGTGGAGCGGTTCTTCTATGCTATTATTGTAATTTTACATTTTACCACTGCATACTGCATTAAGTCAAATATGCTCCTTCATCGCAAGTATTTCCAGCATACTCGTAAAAAGAAATGAAATACAAATACCATTACTAGTGAGAGATTTGGCAGTTATTTAGTTTGCCACTTCAAGTGAAACATACAGATTTCTCTGAAATCCATTAATCTGTCATTTCCAAACTATTAGGATGTGTTTCTTCCAAAAGTTTATGTTTCATGATTTGAACTAATGATACCTAAATAGTTAAATGTGCCTTTTGCATAAGTGTGTCATATATTTTTGAAAAACAGTGTCAGATGTGGAGTAGAGCAATAATTCTAATACATAAAGATTAGTGAGAGGGTGACACTTGCTCTTTATAAAAATTAATGTCAGCTGATCTTTCCTGAAATTTCTATAGCATGCTACAAAAATGGGAGCAAAAATCCTTCTGCTTTTTCACAAATGCAATAATATTGTGACAGGAAAAGTCTATGGCTAATCTCTAGCAAAAATAACCCATTAGCTCCTTCTGGTTCGTTACTTTTTTGAGTCTTTTCTTTCAAATATGTTACTATGGCTGCTAGTTGTCATGACATATTATTTATGAGGCATATGTCTTTAGTTAAGCAGTGTTCTTTTTATGGATCTTTTTGACAGGTTTTATTTGCTGCCAGATAATATACTAGAACATTTTACTGGCACTGGTCATGTTAGGACTGTAAATTAAAGAATCTGGGATGGGGAACTAGAACTTACTAACTCAAATTATAACAGTTGAAGAACAGGAAAGTTGTGATATTTGATTAATTAGGAAAATAAAAATTTTTGTATTACAAAACATAGCTAACTATTCATGACATTCTAAAATAATCATATCAAAATGATCCACCTGCATCAAGAACATCTCATCATAAAACAAGGAAAGATAGCACTAAGTACATCATTATTGACAATTTTTTGTTTCATTGCTCCCAATACTTCAAATTTAAGCTCATTTACTCAACAGAACATTAAGAACTTGTATTAGCCTATAGATATAAAAAAGGAAAATTTCATTTAATCTTTTCTGCTTTAATTACCTACACTGAGAAGCAGAGTAATAGAAACCCAGGTGGAGTACTGTGTTAGCTGCTAGCATGCAGCTGTATGCAATTATCTTGTGCCATCTGAAAATATGGCTCTACCAGGCTGAGCTAGCTTGAGAATCTCTGCTCTGTTGCGTTACACAAATCTAAACAAACGTTATTCAACAAGCTTCTCATTTTTCAGAGAATGAATAGGACGTGCCATTAACACATTAAACATCTGTTAGAAATCTCTACATCAAATCAACATACGAATGATTCATCAAGAGAGGTTTAATCTAATTACTTCGCTGATACATGACTGTGGTATCATTTGAACAGCAATAGCAGTAAACATACACAAACTAATATTCAAGGTCTAGTAAAGACAGCATAATTGCACATAGAAATCTGTGCAACCACAATGTCACTGATGATCCAGGCCAGCTCAATTAAAGGTAGAACAGATATGCCTAACTAAACTGCTTGTCACATATTTTGACTGCAGTACAGACACACCCACGGCAGTCAGAACACCTAGGTGATATTTAAAATGCTTTCATATTTTCATGCTTCATGTTTCCTTCCCCCACTCAAAAAAAGAAAAAGAAAACTCCTCAGAAAATAAGTAGACTTTTCTAGCATGGTATTATTATTCCATTTACTATTCTTTCTTTCTTTATTTATTTGTTTATTTATTTATTTCTAGTCAGGTGGATACAATTAGGCCAGAATTAATTACATAGAAGAACTGAAGGGATAACAACTCTCTTCACAGTTCTAATGCAATTACTCCAATTTAGAAAACAGTCTAAGCAGAAGGTTGAGCTAGCTCAAATTCAACCCATTTTAGGAGGCCCTACAAGGTCATAAACTGGCTCAATCTCAAGACTTTTGGAAGCTCAGTACCACACAAAGGCTTTCCTGGCCTTTGAATTCACTTCAGAGGCTTGCTGGGGGAGGTGGTGGGGGTGGGGGTGTTGAGTGATCTCTCTCTTTATGCGTATGTGTGTGTGTGTGTGTGTGTGTGTGTGTGTGTGTTTTCAGCAAACACACAAGTATCAAGAAGAAAATTACCTATAATTATGACATCAATTTCAAGACTTTCCGACAATATTAATGGAAACGTGCAATTTTAAAGCAAAATGAACAGCATCCCCACACCAACACTGTAGCCTCTGCTAGTAGGTAATAGCTGCAAAACTCCCAAGATGAGTTCTCCCAAGCTGTAACTTGGCAGTTGCTATTTATGGGGTCTCAGGAAAGACACCTTCAGGAAGGTAATATTTATGACCATGCTGTTACCTCTTGCAGAGACTGCCTTTGAAAGACAATTCAAGGGGGATGGAATACCTATCAGGCTTTATAAAGTACTGCATCTTAGTAACACCTAGGGATTTCCAGATTGATGAGTTCTTTTGAACAACCTCTTTCAGTCTACTTCTGGTCCTCCCCATGCATTTAGCCCAACACCTGTGTGAAGCACTCTTGTGATTTCTTGATACAAAGCCTAGTTTAGTATAATCTTAGGCCTTTTTTTGCGGCTTCTTAACAGGAAGTCTGGAACTATAGAAATAAGAGACCAAAGTGTGCCATTTAGCCTAAAATCACAGAATCTCACAAACTACCATAACTAGGTCAATATACACATTCTGATTTCTTTTTTGGATACCTACTTTAGCATACTGATAAATAATTAGTAATTATTAACCAAGCTCCTGGCTTATTCAATGGAGAGCAATAAACTCCTCCAGAGGACAATTCAGAGCCTTAAATTAAGCTTCTGCTCAAGAACTATTCTCTGGGGAAGCCACGTTCTCACATATTTTGAAGAGGTCCTAGGAAGATTAGTCAGGTAATTTAGCCTGCTCAATTAGATACTAATAGTCATACCATACTGATATCTTCTAAGTTTGAATACAGTGCAACTCCACTTACATATTTCACACGCAAGTTTGTTGTGTTGCTCATCTGCATGTAAACTGTTCCCTGAGGCAAATAAAATGTACAAGCACGACCTTTACATGGACATCTTGTTAAACATAATGATTATCATTAATATGTTGTTAATCATAATGATTATCATTAATATTTTTTACAGTATTTTTATTTTGAAATGTCTCCTAGCTCCACAATAATCTCATATATAATGTTTGGTGACATGCTCAATGATTTAAGTTTATTTAGGACTGAAAAAAAGACAAAGAACTAAATAAATGAATTCTTACTAATACTCATTTGACTGATTCACAGCTAGTTCGGCTAGCTACAGAATAAAAGGCAGGTAAGGCTTTTCTTCAAAAGTGAAAAAAAAAACCAGTTACAAGTCTCTTAAAGCAAAAACTTTGATAGCTCTTGATCAAAGTATCTGAATCTACAGATTATCTGTAATGTCATATAATAACCCAAACCTCATTAGGTAAACCTCAAAGGGGTAGAGGAAAGAGAAAGAGAGTGAGTGAACAACTGAGCGAGAAAGTAATCGTTTGAACAAAGGCACAAAAAATTTAAAGAAAATTAAAAAAAAATTAAGAAAAAAGAGTCGTAGAACAACACCAAAAATATTTCTCATCCACTGCCCATGGCTTCCTGGTAAACTACATCCCTAGATCCTTTTTTAACATAAAACTTAACTTGAGAAGAAACGTGACCCCAGGGTTACACTTTCTCTGTCCCAGGAAAAAACAGAACCACTGAAGTCACCTTCTGAGGCCTCACTCCTGCAATGTCGAAATCATGAGAGGGGCATAACTGCAATTAGCTCAGAAAATGAGTCTGCCTCTTTATCCTTGGCCATATCTAGCCTTGCTGCAGCTTTATCATTATTCTAAAACGGTATGTCAGTTTTTCAATTTACACCATGATCTGGGCCATAAAAACGCTTCAAAGCCAATCTAAGGATGCATATGATTCATTGCCCTACTGTAACCTAAGTCACATTAAATTAAGTAGTATAATTCATTACTTTCTCAAGAAAAAAATACCCCTTCATATATTATTCTATTGGAAATAACAGGAATAATTGAATCCTTGACATAAACTTTATGAGAAACATGAATATGTGGATTCTGCATCTACATTCCTTACACTTACAAAACTATGGACAGGGAGAGATCTAATTTTATATTTGATTTCTGTGTTGTATAGTAGCGAGACATCACTTAACCATCAAAGGATAGCTGTTCCCTTCTCAGATTCTAGAAAAGAAAAAAAAAATCATCAATGAAATTGCCAGATAGAAACCAATTACATATTGATAATGCAATATGATAACAATGTTTTATTTTTAATCAGAAAATAAACTAAACATTCTGTAGTTTTTCAGTATCTTACTGTTTCTTCTCCAAGTTCATAGTTCATGGTGCAATATCATAACTGTTTGCAGGAATTAATGACCCAAGGAAAAATATCTAATACAACAAAAGTACAGAAATTAGGTCCTCTACATACCACCTCATGCTGCTTCACAATCAATGGATCCGTTACTGGGGTAATCTCATACCATATTCAGTTTTTTATGCCTCAAACACCAGCTCACTGTCTAGCTGATTTCAACTGTGTTATATTGGGCTCTTCCGAGCTGCTGAAATGACTGTTATAGAAACTCTTACATTTGTCAAAGTAAGGCTGAGGAAAAGATCAAGAATTGAATGTGTGTACTTGTATAGCACTTTCCCCCCATGAGTAACACGCAGTGAAGATACTATAGCTGCAGAAGTTAGATAGCTTTATCATTATGTTGATGGACTTCCATTTCCTCCATAAGAAGTTAAACAACTCTATCTGTTTCTACTGTATTTACAATTAAAATATGGCACTGATTACTAGCAAGAGAGGCCAAATGACACTCTTGAACAGACTCAAGAGCTCTTTTACACTGAACTGAAGAGCTGCTGAAGAACAAATTGAGTAATGTGAAACAGGTGGCAACACTGACGTACATCTACTCCAGCCCAAATTCACAGTGCAGCTGAAGAGAAGAGCACATAAACAGTAACACTGATCCAATGTCAAGTGTCAAAGGAGAGTGGAGCTTTTATTCAAACATTCAGCCCACAAAATTATCGCTGCTTGAACATCTCTGCTTGTGATGTTCAACTGACACCCTCACCCTAATTAGACTGGCTACTTCATGATGTCAACATCTGCATCACTTCCTTTCCCCTCTACAGTCAGCATTTCTATTAATAGGAAGGTGTTGAAATGCATTACAAGAGATAAAAACTTTTTCAAATCTGCACTCTCTACTCTATGCCTTACTACAACCCCAAAAACTGTTTGCATAACCAAAAACAGTCACAGAATTTAACAACTATTGTTACATTTATGATAACACTCTGAACACACATGTCACAAAACCATAAAAAGCAGCAATTCCTGAACTTCAGTAGGAATTTCCCTGAATTGCAAAAATGAGACAAAACCATGAAAAATGCACAGCGTTAATAAAAAGGCAGTAAAAAAAAAAAGATTGTCTATTAACCAATCTCTGTCAAATAAGAAGGAGGTGAATAAGCAAGGGTAAGATGAAATCATAATTTTTTCAAGAATTAGGAGGAAAAAATTTTTAGTCAAAGATACAAACTGGTTAGCATGTTGACTAAAGATATAATATTACTGGATAAATATAACAACCATTTGAACTGAGTCTGTATCAAAATATACTTGAGGAGGAAGAGCTTTAAGGGACGAATATAAACTACAGAAAACACTGACTAGGGAACAGCACTGCAGGAAAAGATATATAGAATAAAATACAACATACCAAATGTGAATAGAATTAAAAGATCAGCACTGTATGCTAGAGATTGTATGTAGACAGGCTGTATAGACAGCTCTAGCAGAGCAATTATTTCTCATGTACTGATGCAGCTAAACACAGAATACTCTAAATATGCTGCTAATCTGTTTAGTCAGAGTGGTGACAGCAAGAATGCAGAGCAGTAAAAAGATATTTTGTAAAGTAAGGGCAGTAAGTGTTATAAAAATTAGAAGAAACTGCATAAATAGGAAAAATTAATATACACTAGAGGAAAAAATTACTATTGAAAGAGCTTAGTAACTCTTTATAAATACATAAGGAGAGCTAACGAAAACAATGCAAAAGTGTATATAAAGCAGTTTTTGGCAGAACATGAAGAAATAGCCCTCAGAGTATGACAAGAAATATAAGCCTAAATAATGCAAGTATATTTAGTGAAGCTAATTGGGTTGTTTTGCTGAAAGGAAGGCAACAAGGTCACTATCTTGGAAAGTGTTCACAAAGAAAGAAATGAGGAGAGGTTGTGGGGGAGTCTAATGAATACTCTGTAGAAAGTCATTGTTATGGGTTCGGCTTCCCCCCCCCCCTTGCAGAGTCTCATGTTATGCCGGGAAAGAGAGAAAAGCTGGGGGAGGGGAGACAGGGCGCCTGACACGGGCTGACCAATGAGGTTATTCCATACCACAGCACGTCATGCCCAGGAGGTAGGATTCGGGGGCGGGGCTCTCGTGGCACGTGGTCTCTGAAGCGGCACACGGTCTCTCGGCTCTGTCGGGCGGCGAAACGGTTGTATCCTCTCCCTTTGTATTTACTTTGTCATTATTATTGTTGATGGTGGTGGCAGTAGTGATTTGTATTGTATCTTAGTTACTGGACTGTTCTTATCTCAACCCGTGGGAGTTACATTTTCTTTGGTTCTTCTCCACATTTCCCCCCATCGGGGGGGGGGGGGGGCGGAAAAGGAGGGGGAAGTGAAATTTACGGCTTAAACCACGACAGTCGTAAATAACTTTGAAGCTGTTGGAACAGAGTCATTGAACCAGACTCTCCTTCCAACCCCATCATCCACAAATGCAAGTATTGAATCATGAAGGATGCAACTATTAAGAATAAAGGTGCTCTCAAAAGATACATGAAGTTGTCAGAAATTGAGGGGAAAACATGGAAAAGAACAAAAGATGGTGTATTATGCAGGGTCAGTCCTGGCTCTACTGAATACAGTAATGTGACAAAATGACAGGCGGTACACAAAGAAAAGAGCACAGTAACATTAATAGTGAAACTGTAATCATTAACATGAAATAAAGTAACATATTCTGTCTAGAGATAAATATAAATAGTCATGTCGATTCTTTCTATTGAATTATAGTAATGTTCACAGCCAAATGTTCACAGCCTATTTAAAGCAAATGAGGCATTGGCCAGGAGGTTAGACAGACTCTGCATCAGGCCTTAATTAGTTTTTGGACACTGGGCATCTTTTGACTAGGAACTTCAGGGTCAAAGGTCAATCCATGAGGCAGGTGGCTTAAAAAGAAAAAAGGTTTCTAAACATCTTTCAGGATCTAGTGCATCCTCTAGCTCTTTTTGCTCCAACTTAAAACGTAAGAATGAGTGAAAAGGTGTCATGAAGCCAGTCACTTCATGTTGAGTGCATACATGTTCTTGGGAAAAGACACAATTTCTTATTCATAGTTCTTGGCTTGTAACTGTTTAAACAATACAATGATCAAATATAATGTGGGATAGTCCATGCATCCTGTGGCATAATGATTAATTTCATAGAAATGAGAAACTGAAGAACCCTAAACACAAAAAAACCCAAGAAACTCTACCAAGTACTTTAGCCTGTGTAAGAATGATAAAGAAAAAACTAAAGAGAACATATTAAAAAAAAATAAAAAAATATCGTATTATATGTACTGGACAAGATAGACAAAGTAGCATCAACAAAACTCCAACATTCCCCATAGTTTAAATAACTTAAAAAAACAACTAATGAAAAAAGCCCTCTAAAAACCTGCTGTGGCATTCAAAGCAATGTTCTAGCTAAAACATGTTGGTTCACCAATCAAGAGAAGTATTTTTGAGATTTATAAGGGAGAAGTTCATAAATGCCTATATGGACAGAGCAGGAATCACAAAAAACCTGCATTTCTCATTCTTAGGAAAGTTATTACAGAATTTTCCATCATTGCTATTTGTACTTAGCCAACTTACAGTATAGTAAGAACCTCACTGCTTATTTTAAGAAAAATACTGTCACAATAGATGTACTGCAAGCATTTTCCATAATATGAAGTCAGATCATAGAAAGATAATCACTTTACAGTAAAATATGGAAATATGGTATTTATGAAATTTTGGCATCACACCCAGCCTCTAGAACTTTAAGCCATTTCCATAAGAGACAGTATTGCTCACAATGTAACAAACCAAGAAACAGTAATTACTCCTGAAAACATCCTAGAAGCACAGCTAGAAATTTAAATAATTAATTGTATAGGCAATATTCTTGGTAGTGTTTGACTTTTATTTCTCAAGCATTGTTTTAAATTTTCAACAGACAGCTATTCAAGCTAGAATATCAGCTTATGTGGGGAAGTCAATTTGACATACAACAGAGCAATACTGAATGGTCTGGCAAAAATCATATATATACTAAAAATAAGTACTTTTATGGTCCTTAAGCATCTGAGGTTGACAAATAAATTTTTAATACTGTCTTTGTAAGGTCAAATGGTAACCTTAGAAACTGCTTTTTAAAAAACACTATTTTACATTTTTACCAATCTCATTATTGTAATATAGTTTTTGCTACCATTTCCTCTTCCAGAGCAGCTCTGCTAGTCACAAAATTGCAGAAATTTTAATATTTTGAAAATCTTTTTTCTTGCAGGTCAGAAATTAAACAACAGCAAACAACTTAAAAACACCATAATCACACTTCCATGACTGATATAATAATTAATCAAACAAACAAAGAAAACCAAAAACCAAAAAACCAAACCAAGAACAACCTGTTCCCAAGCTGCAGCCCCTGGCCAACTTTCCCCCGGCTTTATATACTTAGCATGACATTATACAGTATGGAATATACTTTGGCCAGTGGGGTCAGCTGTCCCAACTGAGTCTCCTCCCTCCCAGATTCTTGTGCACCCCCAGGCAACTCACTGGTGGGGTGGTATAAGAAGCAGAAAAGTCCTTGACTCTGTGTAAGCACTGCTCAGCTGTAATGAAAACATCCCTGCATTATCAACACTGTTACCATCACAAATTCAAAACATAGCACCATACTAGCTACTATGAATACAACTAACTCTACCTCGGTCAAAACTAGCACAAACTGGAAAATATATCTTTCCAAACTAACTGGATTTAACTTCATCTGCTTCCCTCTTATAACTGTTCAAATGCTTATACTATGATAAAGAATGAGATCTTGTAATCTATACTTAAAAGGTAAAAAAAACTTATAAAACAACTGGGCAGTGACTGAGTTGAAGAGTATGTGAGAAATATTCAATATAGCTGAATTCACGATTTCTTTGTTATATCTAAGTCATGCACACATAATACATTGTGAAATTTGCACAAACCCATCAGGTAACTAAATTCACAAACCAGAAATGAAAAAAAAAACCAACAGTTTTATAAAAAGCAATATTTCTGGCCCTACAAATCAAAAAGCAATTATCTGCCTCTCTTTTCCATCACAGATATGGTAAAGAAATACAACTTTCTGAAACAAATTAACAAAGAAAACCCCAAAACATTTGTATTTTATTTATATTTGAAATACTATTTCAAATTAATGTTTTTTGTCTTTATGGATCACAGTCTTTGTCTATTCCACTCCTGAAGCCAAAAATACAGATTTCCTATCATGGACAGGAAAACATCTTCCCTGTCTTCCACTCTACTCCAGCTCCCTCCCACACACACATGAAGTAGTACAAAAGTTCCCAGAAGTATTATTACTTTGGAGAAGCATTCACAAAAGATTTATACTGGAGCAGTGGAAGAATAGTTAGCAGAAATTATAGTTCTAGCATAGTTTGTACTATATGCTGACTTGCTTGCCCCAGTGCCTGTCCAAGAGTGAAGAAGGATACAGAACAAATGCTGGGCTCTTTATTTCTAAAGAATAGTGCACAGAAATATGAAAACAGAATAGAATATAATAGAAATAATAGTTTTTCCTGTATGCAACAGGTAATTTTTGACAGCTAGGCCTTCTTCAGATTGATACAATTCCTCTGTATATGACTTTTTTTTTTTATTTTAGTAGTGGATATGCCAGTGACATATGAAATAGTTCTATCTAATCATTATATAGCGTGAAAATTTAAATTATTTAGAGATATTTTAAAGCAAGATAATAGGTTCTGATTTGCCAAAGCACAGAAAGTAAGAGAGAAAAGCAACTGTAATAATTACATTAATACAATAAAGAATAATTCAAACTTGATTTTGTACTCCTTTTTCTTTCTTTAAAAAGACTATTTTTTGAAGAGGCCCGTATAAAGAAGGAACACAGGAAATTTTAAATGGTGATTTTCTACCTTCTTTTTCCAACATGATCAAGCATTCAAAATAACGAAGGGTAAAAACTTGCTCAAAAGCTGCATGTTTTATCTTTGGTTCTCAGCAAGTGAATGAAGGTACAGATGGGGATTCCAAAGACATGACTAATATATTTGCTTTAACCCCTAGCAATGAATGTGGGTAGAGAGCACTATTTCTTACATTCTGCATTTATAATAAGCATGAATATTTTAGTTTTTGTAGTGTCAGATGTCAGTGTCTCCACTCGACACTCACTTAGTGTATTACATCAAATGTCGGAAAGACTTTAATTTGAGGTTGAGAGATGAATTGCTCTCTTTCCTCCTCGGACTTCTAAATCTTATGGTCAAGCAAATAGCTCAGCTGTCAGACATGCCCAGGAAATAGTAATAGAGCAGAGCATAAATCCCAGATCTGTTCTAACTTAAAAAACATAAAAAGTAAATGAAGACCATCGATGGGAATTATTTACAATAGTACCGACAAATGTTATAGATACATAAATTTCTAAACTATCATGCAATGCAGAAGGTAAATAAAGCATATTTATTTCTGAATCTAAAAGATTATATCCTTCTAATATATGGGTTTTTTTTTTCTGATCAGTAGCATACTATATTAATACAATATAACCTATTCAAAGTAATACATTAAATAATGTGACTGTATAATTTAAAGTATTTCTAAATTCATTCAGACCTTCTACTATTTAAAAAAATTAATGTTATAGCATCCAGTCTGGACCATTTTCAAAAGGAGCTGCCATCATGTCACTAGCAATAAAGCATCCAGCACTCTAATCCAGGTCTAAATATTCGGATTATAAGTCTTCAGAATAAAACTAAGTTATGATTGGTAACTTTCTCTTTCAGAATTGGCCCATAAGGGCAAGTGCTCCAATTCATACTAAGGATTGAGTATGAAGAGATTTAAGTTTGAAATTTTATCAAGAATGAACTTTGAATGAGCTTTGCTTTTGCCAGTAACAGAGAAGGTGCCTTATAGATACATTTGCTGGGTGAGCATGACTCACAGGGGACCTGGCTGCATTTCAGAGCTTCATCAATTCCTTATCTTGGAGCCACTACAAAACCATCCATACAGAAATCCCTTTCCCAACAACCGCAATGCTCAAGTGAAAACACGTAATGCAAACTCTACTTGTGGCCTTAGTAGCAGGAAGAATATCCTTCCTTGTTTTCATAAAAAACACATCAAGGTTAGAATACAAACGATTATGTGTTTGAAATATAGTACTTCCCTGAGTGCAATGACTTAAGAATGTTGTAAAAACCATGCATTAAGAAATTAATACAAAGGAATGCTCCTTAGTACCAATTATCTTCTATTTTTTAGAATATATTTATAGCTAAAAATTATAATAGTACTTAATATTTTGTACCCAGAACAAATTGAAACCCAATGCTGCTCCAAAAGTTTCCGTTATTTTTATCAATCTTTTCATATTCATTTCACACTTACACTTATCACACTGAATTGCTTTCTTGCTGTGGGCTGTGTACACTTCAGATATCAGAAAATTCAGGTTTTTTTTCTCTGCTGAACTAATAATTGAAAAATGTCCGGCCAATTTTTCCATATTTTCACATGTTGTGCAGAGCAGCATGGCTCCAATCAAAAATTCAGTAGATAATGAAGAATCATATAAATGTTTAACCTGAATATTTAATCTCTGGAGGAGCTGCTCAAAAACTACCCTTCACAAAGGAAGCAACTTTGTATATTAGTATTTGTAATATAAAATGTCTTGTAGAACAAAACTGAAATGAAAATCTGAAGTCCAAGCTTCCTGCTCTTACTGTCTGCATAGTTCACAGACAGCATATTACTCCTCTGCAGTATTTTCCAAGATGTTGCTTAAAAAGCCAGGAGCTTATAATCCTGGCAGGGAAACAAGAGGCTCAGGAGAGTCTTAGCATCAGTCCAAGTGTTGACTATTATACACAGGATGCTAATATATAAAATATAGATCCTATCTCCATTTCCAGCTGACAGCAGTTTCTTATGCGGCAGCTGGAGGGTAGGATCAGAGCAATCCCTTCCAGCAACAAAGAGGATGAAAGATTACTTTCTGTTATCCTAATTGTTTGGCTTTTACTTTCACCTTCAACATACTCAGAAATATACTCTTGAGAAAAACAGATGGGCTTGAAATTAACTGATACAGAACTCTATGACAGTATTAATTATAGCATCATTATCCTATGCTGTGGCTAGTTCACCTGTTGCAGCATGCCACTGATGGTAAAATTTCCTTACTGTACCATACAGTCCAGGGAGCAGACAGGGTGTAGAAGAGCAAAAAGGGAAATCACTGGCAGTATGTTCAGAGAGACTTAACTGGTAAGTACTCCTAGGACTGGGACTCAAGCTGCAAGTCTGAAACTCCAAATTTCAGCGTGCCACTGAGCTGCTATTTAATGCCACTGAATATCCCATGCTAATCACACTCAGAGGATCTAAACATAATACCATAATATACTAGCTAAGTTAACAAGCCTTGAAAACCTCAAGGGAGAACTTTCTGACAGAGCCAACTGTGCTTTGGAGAAGGCTGGTGCAGTGCTGTCTGCTACAAGCCTTAAAATCACCTGTGACTTTTGTACATTTTGATACCAATACGTAGCACTGTTATAATTATTCTTCATATTGTAGATTAATGTAGATAATGATAATGTAACTAAATATTCAAAAAACAAACTTAAAAGATATGTCAATATTTTTAAAATTTCACAATATCTAGCAATGGTTATGCCCA
The DNA here is from genome assembly GCA_017639245.1 of Myiopsitta monachus. Taxonomy (NCBI): domain Eukaryota; kingdom Metazoa; phylum Chordata; class Aves; order Psittaciformes; family Psittacidae; genus Myiopsitta; species Myiopsitta monachus. Next base: position 77,335,470 of record CM029917.1, on the reverse strand, counting down.
TTTGCAAGACCTCAGGTGACTTTTTCATGCACCCTTCAGAACCTTTTAAACTCAACTTGAAAAGTGTTCTGATGTCAGTTTATAATATTGACATATAGTCATCAACTAGTTAAAATTAGCTGGACGGGCCACAGGTAGCTGCGAATGAGAACAAATAATTGTGTACTGTGGAGGAATGGCTCAGTGAGAGAAAGCATGTTAGCGTGACTGAGCTACTCACGTCAGAGGAGTTAGCAAGAGTAAGGATTCAAGTTGTATAGGCCTCTGACTAGGCCACTTAAAGCTGCTGACACAGCTGCTGATGAAGTAAGGCTAGAGCAACCTTGGGCATATATACAATGTTACACTATAATACAATGTGGTAGTCAGTAAGACAGGATCTTGAGTAGGGCAGACACCACAGGAATGTTGAAACTATCTACTCTTGTGACTATAGTGGGTGAATCGCTTATTGTTGTAATAACCAATGACTAAACTATTGCTGACACTTGGCTAAAAGATGTATCCAATTAGGTATTTGCTGAATGCTTTAGTGTTTCTGAGACCGCTAGCTAATCTACAACCAACAATGAGCCTGCTTTTGTACTATGCATGAGGCTAATTAAAATGAGTATAATAGTTGGTATTGTACTAATAAAATTTGAGGTTTGTTGATCACTCGTATCAAGTGCTTCATTTCTCCCGCCGATCCGCAACAGTGTACTATGGTAGTTTTGTTTTAAAGTACTAAGAATACTTCAAAAACATTTTGAAACTACTAAAAAGTTTTACTTCTCAGTTGAGAATAATTTTGAAGTAAAGTTTTACGTAAAGGATTATCTGCGACCTCGGCATTTCTTCTAAACCAATTGAAGATATACTGTTCAATTTTTAAACAAGCAAACTTTGAAAAGGAAAAATCATTATCTGTCAGAATTGTATTTCTCTATTCCAATCTACTACATTTTTTTTTTTAATTTAAATTAGTATGACATGCTTTTTTTAATCAAATAAGAATTCATAGCAAGCAGTACACAACTGTAAATGAATAAAAGGTACCAGGAATTCTTTGGGCTAGAATCACTCTCTCAGTGCCAATAGGACAATTTTGTCATATGTTCTTATATTAAAAAAAACCTTTTGGCTAGACTCCACCCCTTTATTCAAATAAACACTTAAACTGCTGCATTCCATTCTGTCCATTTATTTTATAATATTAGACACAGCATGTGGGTTTAGAGTTTCAGATAAAGTAATTTATTCTATTCTTCAGGGTTTCACGCTTGATAAAGGCAGAATTGTTTTGACAGGCTTCATAAACTTGCGGCTATGAAACAACCAAGTTTTTTACATACAGCTACTGTACAAATGTTAGATTACTATTTGTTTTTATATGCAATTATACTACTACTGCATCTCATATGCACACCAAAAACTCAGCCCAGGTGTTAACAAGTAATATTTCTTCAGGCAGATTTAAAAGATGCTCATGGTGCACATCAGCTGTCAGCAGCAATGTGATGTGGTCACAATTCTCTTTTTCACACTGTTCTCCCTCTTAATGTCTCTGCTAAACCTAATTGAATGTGTCCTGGTTTCATTTAATCTGGGTTGCCCTCTGCCAGTAACTTTACTGCCTCATTCAGAGTCTCTATTGATCTTAATGTCTAGATACACAACTTGCTTTATACTGGGAGATAAGCTGTAATGCTGGTTTAAGAGATCACGCATCCCAGACCTGGCTATCTTAAAGTGTTAGTGAGATGGCAGAGGGAGGTTTTCTAGAGCCCCATAAAGAGTGGGATTTGGAGTTTTCCAGATTTTTAGCAATTTGGAAAAATTGGACATATGGATTGATAAGAAGAAATGTCTTTCACACATTCAAACTGCATGTGTCTAATCATGAATGCCTTCTTGATTTACATGAACATAGGTGCTAGGCATGTGCAAATAGATATAATTACAGAGCAAAGGTTAGACACTCACTTTTCCATTTCACATAGAGATGAAGGGAGGTGAATCACTTCACTAATGAAAATCAAACTTTTCAAAATGCTTTTATTTTCTGAAAATACATCACTCATTTTAACAAAAAGAAGAGTAATATTGTATGGAACTTTCTTTACTAATGAATTTACAAATTAATTAAAAACATAATTTCTCTTTTGGTTCTAAAAACATCAGGCTAAATCAAAAAATGCAAAAACCAAAATATATTTATTCTTAGGAAATCTACATATGTTTTTAAAATATAATTCATTCAACAATTCAGGTTCCATCTCAGCTACTTTCCTAACCACTGCTTTTAGATTTGAAGTTTCTTTTCCAGGTTACAGTGCAAGAAAAAAGAAGCCAAATAAAATTCCACTAATACATCTTTTTGATACATTTGTATTTAGCCAGTGGTATACAGCTTCTTCTTGCTGAATACAATAAATATTTACTGTATTTTAATTTTAACAAATGCTTTTAGGCAACCATAATTTTTTAATATATTTCTACACTATATATCCATTGCAAGAGAAGACCACAGACAAGCCTATTTAAACAGGCAGGTTTAAACTAATTGAAAGCAAAGCCAAAAAAATAACAACAAAAAAACCTTACTCTAGATTCAAATGCAACTGTCTCAATGAACTTTTTTAACCAGAAGAGCTGTGGGGAACACAGCAACTGAAGAACAGCAGCTGATGGGTCAGTCAATTAAATAGTGGCAGGCAGTAGAAGAGGAAGAAGGCAAATACCCAGTCTGTGCTTAATATTAGACTAGTGATGTTGAGAAACACAGTCCCGGAATCATACAAAAACCATGACTCATCTCCCCACTCCAAAATTCCCAGGGTATACTGGAAACCAGTAAAATGAAATTGAAAATGTTGAAATGATGGCCTATCTCCTCCTGTCACTTTGGAAAAACAATGGGCCCAGACAAAGTCTGAGACACCACAGTGTCTGAGACAAATTTAGTATGCACCTTAGTAAAGTCCTGACATTTAAGAGAATATCTGATGAGCCAAAGAGAATATTAAAGTATTGACCTTTCCATCTATATATTCAGCATAAAGACAGGATATGGGCTTTATGATAAATTTCAAAATTACACTTCAAATTTCTTCCTTGCATATATCTGTTTATTATTTATGCTCTGCACCGCTAATGAGTACCGTCAATAATCATTAGTAGTCTAGCTGAATTAACTAGAAATACAGAGACACAAAACAGTTAAGTAGGTACGCAGAGATGGTTTTGAGGATTTATTAAACTATTCTTCAACTATCTACAGTGTCAGGATACACCCTGAAACAAATAAATGAAGTCTGAACATATAAGAAACATTTTCATACTGAAGGAATTAAAAACTAGTCACACAAGTCTGGCAAGAAAGAAGAGATGCTGTAAGGTAACGGTTTGTTGGATTTTATTTTTATATTTTCCCCTATTTTCCTACTTGCAGATTCCTATGAATTTCATTTGGTCACAGACACATCAAAACTTTTCCACATGTGGACAACAGGGTATCGTCCTTGTCCTTGCACAGGGATGATATATCTTCTGTGTTAATAGGGATATCGTAAAATTTTCAGGAAGATTTGAAAGAGTTGGGAAAGACCAATGCAAGTGTTTGGGAACTAAGGTTAGAAAAGAGAGGAAAACTGGCAGACTATTTTGGATGACTGTGTCAGAGATCCACAGCAGTCAGTGGGCACTGAGAAACAAGGAATAATGAACGGTGAGCAGAGCCTGAGGAAGCTCTGACTGGAGGTAGGACAAAGGAGAGTGGTGCAATGGGGACCAGAGATTGCTGAGGTGGGGAGAAGGACTGCAGAGCTGGTGAAATTAATGCCAAGAGATGTGCTTTGAGGAGTCCATCAAGACAGGACCTAGCAGATGACTGAAATGGTATAGTCCTTACTGACCCACAGCACACATTAACTTGGATCATATCTTTCTAAAAACGGATATGCTTATATTTCAGATGAAGGGAAATTACCACATAAGTGCCATACATTGTACACAGAATTATCATTATTATCATTTAAACTCCAAATTTAGAATCCAAAAATCTCTGCTGAACGTTTAGCACAACTTTCCCAATCATCATAAACTGGAAACTCATTATTTTCATGTTATTCTGCTGAGTTTGTCAATATTAAATTTAGCAGATTGCACGCTAAAAGGCACTGGCTTGGGTTTACATTTTTGCCCAGTTTCCAAAGTCAATCTTCTCATCTTCATTGTCTTCAGAGCCGCTAACATTTTAGATACTTTCTGAGAAATCTTTCTGATGCTGTCAAGGAATAGAGAGAGAAAACATGCAAACTGCAATTGTTTCTTCTGAATTTGCATTCTTCCATCCATCCAGTTTTACAAATCCTATCATTACACAAAAGGTCAAAAACTGCCACTGGCGAAGACTGTACTTGTCTCACTGTAATGTTAGGGCTCAATTTACTAGCATGACTAATTATCTCCCATTGCTGGCTAATATTCAAACCAATACATTTAAACAAATGTCTCTTTCTTAATAGTGTGGAAGATGAAAAGGACATGCCTATGGTATAGGTTCCTAATTTGTCATGTTACTTGCATGTCTTATTGTATTAATTTCACTAAAATTAGCACCATAATATATTCTTACTTATAAAAAACTACACAAGAACAACTCAAGAATATCTACGCATTAATTTAACTGCCTATCATTGGAAAATGTAAACCCTCTCCTTTCGTGAGTTGTACTCCATTGGAAAATAAGCTAAAATATAGAATCTGTTCAAAACACTATAATATCAAAATTGAGCATATCTACAGTGAAGTAATATGAAAATAGAAGGAAGATTGATGGAAAATAACAGTCGTGAGAAATAAAGATTACTGAAAATGTTACTGTTCTGAGCAGCTCCTCTGAAAGTACGCCTTTTTATACTTGCTTTTTAAAGTTTTGGTTCACAGCCAACTGGTGAATCCTTTCCTCCCTTCAATTCATGATTATTGCAATTGATTCTAGGTAACCTAAAATTAATTTATAGTTAATTGAAAATGAGAAAAGTCCGGTGTATTTCATGCTACCGTCATGACTTTTTAGTGTATACATCACAGCAAGTCCAATCTTTCTTTTTCTCAATTCCTTGCTGTTTGCTGAATGTGTCCTACACGCTCTAAATAAAACATGCCAGCTTATAATATAAAGTTTAAAAGTTTCTACTGAAATCTATTACTTCTTTAAAAACAAATCACTTGTTAATTCATGAAAAATACCCACACTTTGCTAAACTTTATACACATGAGAAGTAAATAAGATGGATTACTTCAAGAACAACATTTGTGAACAGTATTCAGATTTTTTTATCGTGTTACCCATAATTTAAATTTAACATCCTTTCCTTTGAAGAAGAAACAAATTCTCTCTGTAGTTTTATCAAAAACTGGAGGCCAGAGGTGAAATAATTTGTGACTCAGTCAATAAATACAATAAAGGACTGACATCTGGGAAAAGGTATCTTTACTTATGTAACTGACAGGTTGATGGCACAGTTACTAGCTGTGCAGGATTACAGTAAATTTGACTTCAGCTCTGGGCAAATCATGTTAAGAAATATTGTCATGTCAAAGAATTTCTTAGAGATGTCCCTGTTGTATAATGGCATGTCACCTGAGAATATTCTCTAGTGACCTATTTCTCATCCAGATGATGAAAGAATCTGATTAGTATTCCTTATTTAAAAGTGCCATAGTACTGAAAAATATCTTGATCATACCACATCAGACAACAGTAACTACAGAACTGTAATTTTTTTTTTTTAAACTTTAATATCTTACTCTGGAATGTAATATATTACTTCTTTAACACGAGGTTGTATAATGTGAAAAAGGCAGGGAAATACTTTTGTACTTGGGATCCCAAGATAAATACAGTTACCTCAGTATCTTTACGATCTCCTTGACTTCCCATCTCCATGTGGCAAAGTTGATTTTGAAACTGCTAATACTGATTGACTAAATGCAAATTTTGATAATCATCAAACCTGAAAACTTTTATGGGAAAAAGAATCAGCTGCTATAAATCACTTCAGTTTCAGCAAAAGATACAGCTTTATTTCAGCTAATGCCAGGTGGAAGTTAATTCTCTGGTTTCTATCTAGAATATTAATAATCTGAAATGCCACTTCCACAAAGCTTATGCATATATAATTTTATGAGAACACTTCTTGGAGTTAATGGGAGTTCATTTGAATTTATATACACATGCACAAAAGTGTTTAGAGGATCAGTATTTAAGTTCAGAAATAATAATTATCAATAAATGGAAAAAGTAAGCCAGGAGAGCAACAATTCTTGGCTACCCTCATCAGTATTTATGAATCTTCATGTTAATTTCTTAATCAAAACAATTAATTCCTTGCTGTCCCTCTCTCTCAAGGTTTAATTTTCCGTGGCACTGACCACAATGAATACATTAAAGTAAAGGTTCTCTTATGGTAAAATCTGCCTGCAACAAGTCAAATATCTTTCTTCAAAAAGTCATTTTTACAGGGAATAAAAGTTATTTTTTTAAAAAATCATAACATTTCTATAACCTACAAAAGTGTGTTAGAATCCTAAAGTGACTAAAATCCAAATAAATTATTGTGAATTAACTCAGACAAGACTGAATTACTGCAAGGACAGATGAATGACTACTGCTACAGATTTCACAGCTGACATAAAAGATCAGATGTTTTTGCAGATTTTGCAACTGAAGAGAAAGTTCAGGATTGTTCCATTGTTATATCAAGCCTAAACCTTGTGTTCAGAATTCAAGACTTAATTCAGATCATAGGATCATAGAATAGTCACGGTTGGAAAGGACCTCAGGATCATCTAGTTCTAACCCTGCTGCCAGGGGCGGGGACACCTCACACTAAACCATGCCACCCAAGGGTGTGTCCAACCCAGCCTTGAACACTGCCAGCGATGGAGCATTCACAACTTCCCTGGGAAACCCATTCCAGTGCCTCACAACCCTCACAGTAAAGAATTTCTTCCTCATATCCAATCTAAACTTCCCCTGTTGAAGTTTGAACCCTTTACCCCTTGTCCTATCACTACAGTCCCTCATGAAGAGTCCCTCCCCAGCATCCCTATAGGCCCCCTTCAGATACTGGAAGGCTGCTAGGAGGTCTCCATGCAGCCTTCTCTTCTCCAGGCTGAACAGCCCCAACTTTCTCAGCCTACCTTCATATGGGAGGTGCTCCAGTCCCCTCATCATCCTCGTGGCCCTCCTCTGCACTTGTTCCAACAGTTCCATGTCCTTTTTATGTTGAGGACACCAGAACTACACACAGTACTCCAAGTGAGGTGTCACAAGAGCAGAGTAGAGGGGCAGGATCACCTCCCTCGACCTGCTGGTCATGCTGCTTTTGATGCAGCCCAAGATACGGTTGGCTTTCTGGGCTGCAAGCACACACTGCCGGCTCATGTTCATTTTCTCATTGACCAACACCCCCAAGTCCTTCTCCGCAGGGCTGCTCTGAATCTCTTCTCTGCCCAACCTGTAGCTGTGCCTGGCATTGCTCTGACCCAGGTGGAGGACCTTGAACTTGGCATGGTTAAACTTCATGAGGTTGGCATCAGCCCACCTCACAAGCCTGTCAAGGTCCCTCTGGATGGCATTCTTTCCCTCCAATGTATCAACCGAACCATGCAGCTTGGTGTCATCGACAAATTTGCTGAGGGTGCTCTCAATCCCACTGTCCATGTCAACAACAGAGGTGTTGAACAAGACCGGTCCCAAGACCGATCCCTGAGGGACACCACTCGTTAGTGGTCTCCAGCTGGTCACTGTGGCATTGAGCACTACTCTTTGCATGCGGCCTTCCAGCCAGTTCTTTTTCCACCGAGTGGTCCACCTATCAAATTGATGTCTCTCCAACTTAGAGACAAGGATGTCGTGTGGGACAGTGTTGAATGCTTTACACAAGTCCAGGCAGATGACATCAAATCCTCTGCCCCTGTTCATCAGTTCCGTATCTCCACCATAGAAGGCCACCAGATGCCATACCTTTTCACTGAATACTAACTTAAACACAGTTCAGTGCTTCCCTGACTACAGATGGACTGAAGAAAATGTTTGTTCATTATACTGAAATGTGTCTGACATGAAGTTAGCTCTGTAGAGCTACTCTCTCAGCTACGTGAGTACTCAGTGCAGCAAAGCACTTAGTTGCCAACATGGATAACCCCAGTGCTCAGGATCTATCATCACATGGCAATATTTAAACAGCAGAAAAGGAAAAGAAATTATGAAGAGCTCTCCTTACAATCATTTCACCTTAAGACTACCTTCAGATCTACTACTACTGAATCATTAGAATGGTATAACAAGTGAATTCTGACTATACGGATTTCCTTGTGGAGGTAATGGGGAAAATATTTTTGGTCAAGAACAAGCAATCATGTCCCATTTTGCCATTTCCCTGCACTGTACAGCATCTTCAGTTTCTGCACAAAATGATTCCACATAGCTCCTTAATAAATCTACCAAAAGTAGTATGAGGACCAAACCAAACACTGAATAAAATGGAGATTAAAAAACACCTCTGTGCAGCCACAATACACTGCCAAGTGAAGTGGAATCACAACCTGGGTTGAAAACAACTCTAAAATGTATGCATTTAATTATTTTTAATGCAATTTGGATCACAAAATTTGCACTTGGCCCTGGGATTCCTTTTCTTATTGAGACCAAAACCTGAAAAAATCCCTCTAACTTGTGGTTCAAATGCAGAGAAGAAATTACATTATTTGCAACAGTGTGAAGTAGTTAGCTATTGCTTTGAGCTGGAAGCACAGCGGAACTCATGAAATTCTAGTGATAAATCCTGTTCATGTTTGAATCTAACAAATTAATTAAAATTAAATTAAAATCTCATTTAGAATTGTTTTTGTTTTGTTTTCTTTAAGTTTTGATAGAATCAGAGCTCCAATTCCAACAAAATTCACAAAGAATTCAAATTTGGAATTTTTTTGCTCCGTCAGAAGATAGCTAAACTAATGAGAGACTGTACTCTTTCTGATCTGGCTGTACTGCTTTTAAGCAAAGCTGTATGTGAGACCCTATGGTCTTCTTATTCTACCTGCATGCCCATGAAACTCAGGATCCTTCTTAAAATATTGTGTGCAGGAACCACAGAGAAAACTTCCTGTCTGTCCTTTGTAGTACCATTTACAAAATGCATTATAGCTGACTTAAAAGCATGTCATCACTTAATGTTTAGCTCAAAGATGCTTAGCTTCTTAGCTTCCTTAATTTTCATATCTAATTTATAACAAGGACCTTTGGTGTGGTCCAAACAACGTACTTTCTTTAAAGCATATGCTCACATCCTGATCATCACCTTTTTTTTAATGAGTACTGGATGAACTGCAAGGAGTTATATTATACACGCTTTTCAAGTTTTCATACTGACAGTCTTTTTCTTATTCTTTAAAGTGCATGAGAGGTTATAGAAACCCCAAACTACACAGGGCTTCATCCACTAGGATAAGGCTTATATTCTACTCTGTTTCTTCCTCTCAGAACACCACGTTCTGCCACTACCTTTGATTTTCCTTGCAGATCAGTCCAATTACTTTAGAAAGCTTTTGTTAGCATATCCCCTCCTGCTGTTAATAATTCAGTATGAACATGATCCTCACCTGAAACTTTGTTGTTTCAGAACAGTATGACTTCCTCCTCAATCTCTTTAAAAATCCATTTCTTACATAAATAGCTCAGCTGTCTACAAAATGGTTGCCTGCAGTTTAGTTTTATATTTGTCTCTTTGATGACATAAAGTAATATTAATAATATTTTAATAATATTTAAAATATTTTTGATTTTAAAATTATTTAAAATATTTAAAATTTTAAGTCATTAGTTTCAGTGTTGATCACGATTCCCCCCCCCCCGAATTCTAGTATATTTTACACTAAGTTACTATTTTAGTAAATTTAATAAATGAAAATCCATTTTTAATCAACACAGTCAAATGCAATGGGAAAAGAATAGTCTCATTCATGAATTATACTTTCTATAGATGACAAATATGGAGAGACATGTTGCATGTTTGTGTATGTTGCTGAGTATGAAGAAGAAATCACAAGTCAGATTCCTTCTAATTAAGCCATTTTTCTAGCTGACAACTGTCAAAGCCATCCCAGAAATCCATGAATATTAAAGTGCTGTTCACTGGCACATTTGGAGTTTTGAAGCTGGGCAAATAGAAGTCATGAAATATAAAAAGAGTGACCCATGTCATTTTGCAGAAAATGTTGCCATTTAGATGATATATGGGAAAATTCACACTTTTATTTTCTGGAAGTACTATACTATATTTTCTGTATTACTTTGCTTCAAAAGCATTACTAGTGGCGGACATTCTCTCTCCTTTGGCTGAAAGAAATTTATGAGAGATATTACAGTCAAGATCTTAAATGCCTGCTAATATTGATATATATACTTACCTAAACCAAGTGCATATTTTTATTTATAATGAAATTTTCTGCTGACAGTGCATTCTAATGCCGCCTTTCTCTTATCTACTAACAGTGACACAAAGTCATTACATTAGACCTAAAAGAATTTTACAGTTTTTACAATTAAAATCCATGATAATACAAAAGGATGAGACATTTTTACTTGAAAGTAAAGACTCAACTTTGTTTATATTTTGGTCCTCTCATTTGGGTTGAACAAAAGTCTCAGAAGACTTAAATTCACATCACACAACATACTTCCGGTCTTCCAAACAGCAAACTGTTTCAGAAAGAGAAGACTTTTCCCCAAATTTTAGGGATATAAAAATCATAAAAATAGAGCCTGCCTGTGGTTAAATCTGCCCCACAATTCATAACATGAGTTAAACTCAATAATAGGTCATTTAATACAGTTGTCTGATCTATATACTATCAAGCAATTCACCAGCAATCCAGATGCCTGCTTTATCACTCAGGCATTTACTACACTTTAAATACCTTATCAAATTTACATCTAAATGCATAAAATACATCTAATGCATGTTCCTGGCCCTGAAAGAGACAGTGTCCCACTTGGTGAGGCCCAACTGCCTACACCTAGGCTGCCCCAGCAGCCTGTCTAAACCTGAAATACTAACAAAGCCTGACATTATTCCCTGGAGTTTACGCACAACTGGAAGCATCCTGGAAAGCACCAGTTCTTCCAAAAGATCTCAGACCTTGCCACCCAGGGCCAAAGAGGAAGCTTCAAAATTCAGTCTCTAATCATTGTCACAGTCTTTGTGCTTCTGTTTGTTATTTTGGATAACTTTGGTATTAATTTATTCACATCTCCAAAGTAGCATTCTCATATACAAACAAGAGCTGAGCTGTGACTCAACAGCAATTTTAAAATCTATAAAGCAGAAATATATCTTTGATGAACAGGTCAAGAAGAAATGGCTTTAATCTGAAATATGCATGGCTAGATAGCGAGAAAAATATTCTAATGAAGCTCTGAAACAGACAACACAGTGTTGCAAGCTCACTAATTAGGCAGAGAACTTCATTGTATTTAGACTCCTTATGAAGAGGCGCTCCTAAGCTAATACTGTATGAGAAACTAAGATTCACTAACATTTCTTTTTTTCTTTTCCCCTCAGAAAGACATAATTCTTATTTTTCATCCAACACTCTGTACTGTCCTCATTAAGTAATAGGATTCACAGGAAGTCTCTAACAACTGTAAAAGCTGAAATATTGAACAATTGCAAAAATCCAGCATAAAATACTATAGATTTATAAAATCATTATTATGTCCTGTAAATGTTTGTACTGCATGTCTCACTTCAGTCCTCTTTTTAGGTCAAAATAAATTTATTTTCCTCATTTTCTTTCTCAGAGGAAGGAATGGAATAATTTGAATCATGTTTATCCATAACAGGGTTTAGCAGCTTATCTGGCCAATGCTTAATTGGGTTTCAGATTGAAAAAAAAAAGAAAGTAAATAATTATATCCACTGTAAGTATCTGTTTACAACACCTTCTATGTAAACTATCACCTTAAACAGAAAAATAAGGTTTTCACTCTTTCCAGGGAAAAAAAATGTTATTTGCTTTCCCTGAAATACCATAGTAGCAGTATCCCAGAGAAATGAGGTTCAATTTCACACTGAACTTTTGTGAGCCACTGTAGATAGCAAAGTTTCTGAGCTCAAGTTCTACTCTGACACAAAGAAAGCAAAGCACAACTGTGACTTACCAGCAGCTGCACTCCTAAGTACTGCTAGTACTGTAATACTCTTTTTTCAAAGTTAGTTCCAAAGATGCGATACGGACACTCACAATCCACATATTTACCGAGTAGTGAATTTCAGATGGCCAAATAAAGCTGGTAACTATGGAACAAAAGCTCTCTAAACTTAATTTGCCATGTTACAAGAGAAGATCTTGGTCATATCTTTCTCCGCAAGGTCATGCTGTTTGCTGCAGCCTTCTATGCACATCACCTGTGAGTAATCAATTGTTTAGCACATATGACAATTAAAAAACTTTCTGATTTGACAAAAAATGCATTATAAATATGTCTTGGGGAACATCTGCATCATAACCTGATAACAAGCACTGACTAACAAAAAAATAAATCTTGATGGCTTTTACCATATCTCTAGACTTATCTCTAGGAATCAGCACATCTCTGTGGCACTACTCCATTCTGGAACTTTCTGAAGGAACTTACATTCCTTTTGCCACACAATGTATTTGTAGTGAACCTCACTTTTCAGTACGCAAGGCTGAATGAACAAATACACACCTGCAGACATATATAAAACATACATTTCATAGGAAGGTCTGTGAGTCAGTCTCACATGGTAATGCTCTGTTCTGAATGGCCATGGCCATCTGGTACACCAATTAGAAATTTTCTACAAAATGGAATTCTGGAAATTTACTTGATATTTCTAATTGGTGCACCCTAGTATAGCATCCAACATTCTCATGCATACCTTCCTCAAGAAAATCCTACCCACCTGCTCAGGAACTTGGGAATGCATCATTTAGGGGCCACCCTTTGACCTCTTTCAGAAGCTCTTCACTATTTATATTTACCTGTCACCTAAATGGCATATTTCTTACAACTTCTTATTACATTTTTTTCTTTTTCTTCTGGCCTTGGTTGAACTAAGCAAACCCAACAGAAAGAGAAGGATGAGCTTTTAGGAAAGTAATATTACTATTCAATTTTCATTCTGTTTTAAAAAGATATTTTTAGTATTGTCATTTGAGCCTGAAATCCCAAGTTCCTGGCATGTCTGTGAGCTATAAATCAATACATAATTTCATCAGAAATGACTTAATTAAGATAAAAAGGCAGTCAGGTGTTTGTTTCTTTATCTAACAGATTGACCTAGGAGTTCATGATGACATCCTGGATGCCTCAAAGAATACTTAGAAGAGAGTACTGCTTAAGCAGGGAGACTTCAGACAGCATAGCTTGCACACATTGGACTAAATTACCTTGAACATACCTTTGTGAATAAATACACTGGCATTCAGCAGTTTGTGTGTCAAATCCTTATTCCTTAAAAGTACATTGACCTTAAGCTGTAAGGCCTACTGTAAATGTGGACAGGAAAAAACATCCCTTTTTCTGTAGTCCATACAAAATTACTCCTGCCCTTTTGGCTGCATAAAATGATCTGCAATAAATACTTCTCATGCTCCTATATCTTTAATAATTCACTTTGAAAAGCCAACAATAGCTGTAGGCACAGTGTGTTATGATTAATGGCAGAAGCAGCTGCCTTTGTGTAACAAAGCTCTAATGATTCTAGAAGTTTTCAAGGTCACCATTTCACCCAGCAAAGTTCTACTTACGCTAAATATTCTTTAAATATAACAGAACTTTCATGCAAAGTAAGATGTGCATTATCTTACAGGAAAGATGATACAAAGAGTGTATTACGAAGCTTCAGATTAAAAAAATTCACATGCACGTCAAGGAAAACTGTAGTTCCAAGGTAAAGTTTTTGTCATCCCCTTCTAATTACATGGTGGAAGTACAACCACAACTCAGATAATTTTGCCAAGTTATCGGCAATTTGCTACATTAATGCTCTTTTCATAAAGTTGAAGCTAGAGAAACTAACTTTAGTATGGTCTGCTATGAAATTAAATACTGATAAAAAAATAATGCTGTGAAACTATAGATGTCATTATAAAGAAAGTCTGATTTTGTAGGCAGCCTTTACAAATAGTTGTACCAGAAAAGAATGATAGCTTTTGATGCAAAAGTTTTACTTTTAGCCTTTATAACACCTGAGAGATTTATCTGTGAGAAATTGCCATCACTTACATACAGAGACATTCATCAAGAAGTGTGAAAGATCATTATCACCAAACTTTCCACTCTAAATACATGCTCCTGGAGCTTTATGTTCCCCTATTATTCTAAATAGTCATTGCCGTACATTAAAATAAGTTACTACACTTAATCTTCAAGAGGACAATAAAATCTCGTACAATATTGTATCTTTCACAGAGGGCATATGCTAAAACACTTCAGAAAAATCAAAGTTTATAGCAGTGGTAAAAGAAATATAAAGTGAAGTAGATGATCATATAACAAATAAACCCCCTTCTTTTATATTGTAAAATGGCAAAGAAAAATATGAATACACATAAATAGCTAAGCTTTAAGTTTAAATCAGAACCAAACTGGTTCAAAATAAAAGGAGCTTTATGCAGACCCCATTAGAAGTGATGGAAAAGGTTAATGAGTAAGGAAATGGAACAGAAAATTGCTAAATTTTTAATGATTCTTATTTCCAAAGAACATATTAGAGTTGTTATGTTAATCTCTGGCTCTCAGAATCACCTGATTTGATGAAAACCCTATCTTTCACTTAACTAAATATATCTACAGTTTCTTGAAGAAAAAGAAGGGGAAAAAAAAAAGAAAGGCACAAAATTTTGACCCACAGAAACCTAAAAGTTTTCAAATTAACTGTATGTTTGAGCATAGTTTAAAGGACAGCACATTGCTTCCACAGCCTCATCAAACTGTGAGGAAAGGATGCTGAGTCACATACAGCAAAGTTACAAACAGCAAAAAACCCTCAAATGTAAGTAAGTTGTGTACAAAAAAGGATTTACAACTGCATTTGGGATTACTTAACTGGTTTGGTCAAAAACCTAAAATAATTTTCATGGCATTTTGAGCAGTATAATATACAAACTGCCTTGGAATACGAGGGGGTGAAGCAGGAAATGGGAGAGAAACAGAACTGCCTGTCCCAGTAGTGTAAATACTACCTGGTACTTATGGAGGGGCAGCATTAGACTAGTTTGCCCAAATAAATCTTTGTCTATTTAATTTTGTATAACTAAAGAAACTTGCATACACCTCTGCTTTGAAAAAGTGTTAGTAACTCAGCAATATTTTTGTCAGTGATGAGTGACATGCATCATCACAAAAATTGTTTTCTTCTAATGATAAGAATAAATTATTGCTATGTTTTGCTTGCAGTACTATTAGGGGCATAGATGGCAGCAAAACTAGTCAAGATCATTCATTACCAGCAGAACTGATACGTAAGTTGCAGTCTTTAGTGCTATTGATGCCTCTGTCAGAAGAACACACCCAAATTCCACTGTCCGTAGGAAATCAGTGTGCAAGAATGAACATGAAGCTAACAGAAACAAAAAAGTGAAACTCATACAAAATAGTGCCTCTAAACAGATATTTACAACCAAACAAAAAGAAACAACCAGCAAACCTCATTATAAAAATTGAATACAACACTGTAAAAAGATATTTGTAGCCAAGTTTAACAAAGCCAGATACTTGTTTAAGCAACTTAGAGACACAGCATCTAGACAGAAAACAAAATTATCAGAATTCAAACATCCATGACTAGGATAGAATTCAAGTAAAAAAATCATAAAAGAAAATCTGATTTTGTACTCTTGCAGTAAGATTAGCTTCGCTTTAAACTTCAGATTTCAGTCCAGGTGAAAATGTGGAATCATAGAATCATCACATTTAGTTGTGGAAAAAAAAAATTAAGGTGATAAATGCACATTTTGAAGCAGTATAAATAAACTCCAGCCAGCAGAACCAAGCGTGGCTCATGACCTGGTCTATTAAATCATGCAGTACATCATCTTGGATTAGTGCAGAAAACTGGAAGATACAGTCCTTGTCTTATAGTTGAGAGTTATAAAATAGATTGTGAAGCAGCACATAATGACAGGGTGCAATGTAAAGGTCTGCAAGTGAAATAAAAATGGACATATAACAGCTGACTATGATTGCTTAAGAGAAACAAGATGTTTCAAAGTGTTCAAGGGTGAGCATATCCAGAAGACATACTGACATACAGCAGGGCATAAAACATTCCAAAGCACATGACAACCAATTTAGTCACATTTCAAGTATATTTTAGTACATTAAAACTACATATACTGTGGCCAAGATTCAGTTAGGATTTCAAATTGTAACAGCAACTGACTAGAAGTACCAAACCTACCATAGCATCTTATATACTCTGGAGCGCAACTACTGAGTGCAATGTGTGTACATACAGTGACTTTATAATTCAGCCTTCACATAATTTTTTTAAAAAATTTTTTTTAAAAAAAAAGAAAGAATAAAAAGCTCTCTGGCTCTATCTTCTGATGCTTGTTGTATTTCATATACAAATGAAACGTGATAAAGGAGAGCCCTGAATGTTAAGCTTGCTTTCACAGATTGAAGGATGGAGGTTCCTAGTCCTCAGAGACTCGTTTAGTAATATTTCAATTTGTTCACAGTAAATATTTAATGTGACCTTCAATACGTCAGTGACTAAGGTATCACATTATGCATCTTTCCCATTTTTAACAGTCTAAAGTCAGCTTAATGAAAAACTTGCATATAAAAAAATCTCTAACACTGCACAAATTTTTCATTTTCTAGTGCAAGTGCTCAGATATACCAGTTGGTGCTTTTAGAGCTTTGTAAAAAGCATTCAAGCTTGTTTTGTAATAAAAGTCTGAAAAATACCCAAACCAGTGCATCCTTGTGTCAGCAAAGGGAGTTGTAAAACTGACACTGTGCAAACTGCCTTCTTTCCACTTAATAAAACATGCTGTGTGTGGAGAGATGGGGAGGGACAGAGCTCCTTTTTGTACAGGAGCTGTGTAGAAAGACTTCATACTTTTGTCACCTTGAAGAGATACAGTGGAAGATGGTGCACTGAACTTGATGGTCTATTTCTGTTACTGATTCAGTGTTTTTCCCAAGTAATTTAGTAACTGCTGCATCAGGTCCATGATGCCCAACATAATAGTGGTGACCACTGCCAGAAGCAGAACCTTCATACTGGTTTCACTGGTGCAAAAGGATGGTCCTGAGCCTTTGTTTAACAAATGTTCTTCCACTCCCAAAGATTGTAGACCCTATTAGAAATATCTCAACATATGCGTATGAAGGAAGTTTTCCTGAAATTTACTCCAGTGAAATGAATAAAAATTGCTCAAAATGTTGTAATACATTTCACAGTGGCAAAGAGACATGCTAACTAGCTGCTATTAGCTTGGATTTCCCATTTCTGCTTGATATGCTTGTGCTTGTCCTAATGCCAAGTGACACCTACAAAATTATTATGATCATTGACAAGTTCCTCTCTGCTCATCCATGACAACTGGTGATAATGCTGATAACCTTGTGTTATCACAAACTTTTACTTCAGCAATGGGGAACTAAATGTTTAACATCGCAGATGCTTGTGTGCACCAGGGCAGAATGCAGAGGCAGGGAGGGTGGTAATACTTCTTTCATATTAGGTTGGTAACACTTCTTTCATATTAGGTCCCCCACTATTTTACTATACCAGCAGCAAGACAGCCCTGCCAACATACTGTTTTATTTTAGATTCTGTATTTTTCTCCTTCACATTCTTTGCTCAAGACATTAAAGCATTCAAGGAACACTAAGTTTCAATGTTTCTTTTTACATTCAATATTTTTTAAACCTTTACTAGCAGAAATATTGGGAGATGGAAGTGCAAGAGGAAGTTTTACAACTCTGCAGAAGTTGTTTTAAGGATTTTATTTTAAATTCAAAACCAATCAAACAATAGCACAGTAGCCGACTACTGTATGCTGCTTAAAGAGTTCAACATTATATTTAAAATTAATTTAATTGCATTAAAACAAACAAACAAACACCACCACCACCACCACCCCCCGAATCTCCCATAAAATCTGTATTTTTAAACTGAATGTTAAGAGCATCTTGCAGATCCAATATCTTAATCTGGGAAAACAAAAGTTCCTGTAGACAAGAAACAGAACTCAGTCAAGGACTGAGGTGCCCCTTGTATATATGGAAAGGACAAACCATAGCAGCAAAGACATTTGGAAAATAATTAACAAAAACTGGTCATTCACTCCCTGTATGCTTTCTTATCAGAGGAAAGTGAAAGAAAATGGACAAGGACTATAGGTGAGTAAGAGAAAAATAGCCCTCAGATAACTGCTAGAAATATGAGGAGCAGAGAAAAACAGTCTGAGTGCCATTCTGCCAGAAAACACCTCTATATTAGGACATGAGGACCAATAGTAACAATCTTTCATAAAATAAAAGGAACATCACTGTTCTTATCTCATGGGATACATAGTCATTGAGATAATTTGATAATCCCTATTTAAAACACCTAGAATAAAGGTTTCACTAGGTCAATATTTCATTGGCATTTTAAATAAATAATTGGTCTAGATTCCAAACTGGGAAATAAAATTATGATCTTATTTAAGCAGAATAACTGGGGTCATCAAATGACTTTTAATTAAATTGTTAATAGATTTTTCTTTCATTCTTGAGGTTGATTGATGACTGCACACTTAGTTGCTGAGTTTGTTAATTACTATTATGAGTCAATCCCATGCAGTGCACTTTGGTACAGCTACTCTAGTTATTTCCCAATTAAAAAAAAAAGAATTGTCAGTTTTACTCCACAGTTTCGCATTACTCGTACATGCTTCCTGATGCAGTTCACTTTTAAAAAATGGTCAGGAAGGTCGATCATTTCCATTGGAAGGATGTAGTTTACAAAGTTAATCCGCAAGTAAATTAGTAGACTGATTGTATTTCCCAGCAAATCTTGCTCCAATCATTTTAGTAATCTTTCTTATGATTGTCAAAAAGAACAGTCATTTCATTTTTTGAAAATCACGCAAGACATGCTACCTTAAACTTGCTTTAACTTGTGGTGTAGAGATGGCCACATCTTTTGGCACGTTCTCTAGCTTTATTTACAGAGTTCTGTAATCTCCTGATAACAGATATGTGATTATGCATTGAATAAAGAACTGGAAAAATGACAGCTTGGTTTCACGCTATCTGTCCTTAGTTTGTTGACAGCACAATTCCTATTACCACCAGCAGCGCATAAGCAGGGTAGCTATTTCACCTTCTGTAAACATAAGCTCTGGATTTAAACTTTTTTACTTTGAGTTAAGCAATTACAGCAGCTTATAGCACTTAAAAAAAAATTGAAAAATACAGAATTCATCTCTGCTTTTTCCTAAATTGTACATCCATGAGAATATCGCTACCAAGACGTGAGCTTCCATAAAGCCTTTCTAAACGTGTATCTAAACAATTTACTAGCAGTAGTTTTACTCACTTTTATCAAGTATATTTTAAAAAAAAAAGGTAACTAACAAAAAAGTACTAGTCCCAGGTTAACCAAATCAGCTGTCTCAATGTATCTCAGTATCTCAGTAAAAAGAACATCATTTCATCATCTCATCACTATCAGGGATTGTAGAGAATCACAATCCATATTTCTGAACAATATTAACAGAAAAGTTGCAAAGATTTAATGGAGAACTGCACATCTACGCTACCACCTTACTGAAGATGTGTTTAACACTATATTCAAGAGCCTAGTAAAGATTATAGGATCACTTTTATTATTTTACCTGTGATTATTATGATGGGATAAACTTTTGCCCCTCACCATCATGCAGGAAACATGCTGACAGAAGAAATGCATCTGCTAGGCCACAAATTAAAAACTAAATAATACTTTTTTCTAAGTATTGATATATTTAGATCTGAAAAAATACAACAGGGACACAGTTAGTTAAAGCAAAACTAAAGAAAAAAACAAAACCCAAACACAGATAAATGCATAGGAAGCTTATTTTCTACAGAGTTCATTTTGGCCACAATTACTTTCTTATTGATTTCTTTGGTGGCTTTTCCTGAAATGTAGAAAACTTCAGTTCTTTTATCAAGTAATTATTAACACTCTCATGAAGCCCACTGTTCTACTTCAGTCTCCATTTGTTTAGATTTGGAAGGCAGAGTTAGAAACAGAAAATCATACATCTGGTAAATTATTTTTTTTTCTTCCAGTTTATCCACTATGTTTAAGTAGATGAATGGTTAGTTAGCACCTCTTTGGACTTAATTTGTGTCTTAAGGTTTGCTAAGCCAAATTTCTTGAATGAGGTGGATGTTTAAGTCAGGCTTTCCACTTGTAGGCATTTGCAATTCTAAGTTCCATTTAATAAAAAGGAATGTTTTCTGTTCCAGCATATCCAGGAAATTTTGAAATCAGGAATAACTTGATGAAAAAGAATAGTTCTGGAAAGGAAGAAAAATGAGAAAACTCAAAACAGTAAGTGCTACAAGCGAAAGGTTTTGTTCCTTTTGAACTTTGACCTGAACATGGATATCTGCAAATCTTTACTGCTTCATGCAGGCAGGAAAGGGGAAAAACTGGAAACCTTGGAATTAGCTGTTAGGCGCAAACAAGCCTTCAGTAGCTAGCAGAGAGAGCATAGAGACCATTTGAAATTTTATCTGAGAAGTAAAACATAACTTATCAAAGGTCAAAGGACTGTGATAAAAAGTTGAGTAACAATGACTTTTAGTTCACTGGATTTAAAACTGTGACTTTATGTGGGCTTTTTGTTTCCAGTCTAATACGTATTTCATCAGCCTCCAAATATGTCTGCCAGGTAGCACTTTTCAAGAACTAAAAAAAAAACCCCGGCCTTTATCAAGACGTCTTCAGACATAAGCTTCATGTTTGTGCTAGTGAATTAGATCCTCTTCCATGATTTTCTGCATTAGTACTCCAATAAAAGAGCAACTAATTGAAGACACTGTTTGTCTTCCTTTAAACAATTTTCAGTATTACTTTACTTGCTTATCCTCATTTAGGAAAATGTTGTAAATTCTTACGTGGGAGAACAAAGACTTTCCCTCCCTATTTTGGGACAGCTAAGCTTGGAGGCTAGCATGAAAAGAATGACATTCATGGTCCTAACATTTATACAGCATGCAAAGTAAAATGTATTGACTTGTGTTCATCGTTTTGCTTTCCTAGTTAAACTTACGAAAAGGATAAGGCAATGGAAGCAGTATCACAGCTTACAGGCAGAAATTAGGAAATCATGTAGGGCATCTAGAAACAAGACTAATAAAATATAGGGTTCAGCACAGAAACTCCACCATCCTTCAGGTAGAAGAGAGATTTTAACTACAAACTGTGAATTGCAGGATTTTTCCTCTGTTTCCATTCTTGCTACGCCAGAGGCAGCAATTAACCCTTACAAGCTGTTTTACAACATGGGTCACGTCTTCCTGTTTTATACCATGCTGTCATCATTAAACAAATTGCCTCCATAGCCATGTTTATCACTGCAGTGTGCAATTCAGACACAAACTGAGTTTTGACCCTTCAAGTGCAAAATATGGCTCTGTGTATTTGTACTTCTGTTTACAAAATTGGATTTAATATCAACAGGATAAAATAGGATCAATGGAATCATGAAATGAAAATCCTTACACATTCATAACGATAAAAAGAAATAGAAAATTATGAAGATGACTGCAGGTGGAAGTTGAGGGAAATTATGCTCAAAAAACAATTTCCTAAAAACACATTTCCCTAAGACAAAGTATTTAATTGTGATATATGCTTTTGAAACACAAGTGACCACATTCTGTTGCTAACTAATGGAATCAAAACAGCATAAGTGAAAACAGAATTTATCACTGCATTTTAATGCTATTCTATAAAAGAAAATTAACTTTAAAAAAAGCTTAATTACAGCATAGAAGGTTATTGTTAAGAGAAAAACCCAGTATGCTGTGAGTTAGCTAAAAATATTAATCAGGTTTTACAGTTTAAAATCAAATCTCACACATTCCCAATACAGTTCCAGACAGTTATTACAAAACAGTAAGTGCAGATTATGTAAGAATTCAACAAACTTTTCCAACTTGCAAGGCTTCAGACTAAACTGACTTCTATTGTAAAAGCAATTCTATATCCTACTTGAAGCTTTCCTAGCAAATTCATGAATAAACTGCTTAACCAACATTACAGCAAAGTAACAAGGGACGTGCACCATTTTTGTTGTTTGTTTTCCTAGGAAAAATGTCTGCAGAGACAGAATTACAGAAAAAAAAAACCAAGCACACAGTTTAAAAAATGTGTTTATCTAATATGGCTTCTTTATTGATTTTTAAATATATGTAACATAAAGAGAATGTCAACAAAATAATTCAGCTACTGCTTATGCTATGAAAAAACAGGAGAGCAAATTAAACGCTGTCAGCTGTGGCACACTACAACAACAGAACCACAATTTACATTTATTCCTTAAAATAACTCAAGTAATAAAAGCAAAGCATAACAGTGCTTTCTTCGGGCAGTGCAGTAATAATGCCAAATGCAATAGCTGTCATAAAATGGTAAGAATACTGAAGCATACATCCTCTTATATAAATTCTCTTCAAGCACAGAAAATTTTCAGATTTGCAGTCATTTTCACACTTGTTATAGATATAAATCCCTCTATATCAACTGAGATATTACAGATATTCACAATCTAAGATCACCAATAATGGGACAGAAAAGTTTGTTGATACTGAAATCTAGTCCTATTCAACAACTCCAGATTAAAAATCACTCAGAATCTCACATCGGCTTTGTCACCTTTTAACTATTTAGAAATACTTACCTAAACAAAGCTCTCACTTTCTGGCCTCACTACTGTTAAAGAAGAAACAAGAAAGCTGTAATGTTCAAAACCCAAACTCCTTGATAATCCAACACCTTAAATACGTATTTAAGAAACATCAAAGTAATGACACATCAGTATATAACCTTTTAAATACAAACATTGCTCTAAGGAAATACTGAGAACAGATTCACACACTTAAACCAAAGACCCCAACTGCTCATGATAAGGGGTTCTCAGAAACTAAGAGTTGAATGGTAACTTGCAAGACTGGAGCTCATTCGGGGGTGAATATACTGAAAATTTTTGGAATAACTCAACCCCAGAAAAGAGCTGACAAATAATGGCACACTAAAGCTAGTATATCAAAATGAGCAGGAGAAATAATTAGATATCTGTTTCCTTCAGCAAGGTGTTAACTTACCTAAAACTGTGGTTTAAAGGAATTATTCTATGAAAGAATTTATAAAAAAAAATAAAAATCATACACCATTAACTGTCAGCCAACTCATGGCCTTCTATTGCACAGCTCTCTGAAAAATAAATCAAAATGAAAATTTTCTTTTGTGCTAGGGATGTCTTATTTAAAAAGCTAAAAGTAAAAATTTACACAAAACCCATTTCTTTTAAGAGGACAAATATACTCTTTCATAACTCAGTCATAATCTTCAATTAATAGATACACTTAAACATGATAATGTATTTTTTAACTTACATTTTTCCTTCCAACACCAATGAAGTTGTCATTGTCAAAGAAAGGAACCCTAGTTTTTCTTTATTCTGCTATTTCCTCCTGTATATGCTTACAGCATGACTGCTGCGTTAGTCCATTCACAAATCTCATGGAATTAAAAAGAAAGCTCCCAAAACAGCTGCCAAAACTCTCTGTAGGAAAGAAAACTAGGGATTTTGTTCAGGAAGTAATTCAATTGGCAGGTAATCAGACTCCATGAAAGCTCAAAACCATAGTGCTCTTCCACCAAGAACAATGCTGTTTTACAGAGACTAAAACATCTTTGTAAGTTTTATCTCCTTAAATTTCATTTAAGGTTTTAAGGAAAACAAACAAACAAACAAAAAAATTATTAAAAAAGAAAATCCCACACCACCTGAAGGCTGCTGGTCACACAAACAACTACTTAGTGTTATTGTACCTTTTCATGTCTAAGCCTTGAGATACTATTTTTGTGAAACACACTTTTTTAATTGGGTAAGATCTGGTTAAAAATAGTTTCAACACTCCAGAAAAAGAATCTACTGCATTTAAATACTATTAAAAAAGATTTTCTTTTTTAAGAGAAGCATGATGAAAACCAAAACAGTCAAATACAAATCAGAGAATTTACCTGAAAGATACTAGAATATTGCAATCCCATCCTTCTTAAGGAAACATAGAGCCTTGTTTCAGCCCTTGTAACTATAAGATGATGTAATCTACATGAATTAAATATGCTTACTGTAAAGAATGGATGCAAATCTAAATGCCAAGCTGTGCTCCCACACAGCCATCATGAGCTATACCATAGGCGCCCTATTTGTCTATGCCACAGACAAGAATTTTCCATGAATATAAAATCCAAAAGAAGTCAGGAGTTGGTATTTCCTGAACTCATAAACCCAAGTTTATACCCAGATTTGAGTACTTCTTCTTATGAAAACTAGCCTACTGCAACAAAACTATGTTCTGAGCATAAGGAAAACAGACCAGTGGAAGTTACACATCAGAAAGAAAGGTTCCTAACACTCATTTGGGATTTATTGCATTTATGCTCAGTGGAGTACACTTAGCAAAGTCACTCTCAGAGGAGGAAGACAAATGCTTGCTATGATGGAAAAATACAGCTTTTCAAGTGAAGTGGAGCTAAGAGTGACCCTGCGGTTAGGGACACAGACAAGTATCACAATTATCTTGAAAAGAGCGTATATTACCTCCAGGCTGGAAAGAAAAATTCTCTTCATCCATTCTATACAGTTGAAAATTATTTTGTGGCTTCCCATCAGACAGGCACCTTGGACACGAGAGGAAAAAGACACACTATTTGAACTTGCTTATGCAATGCTGATAACTACAGCAATTTTCTTGTCACCTTCACTTTGTGTCAGGTATTGTGGATCAATATAGTCAGTACAGAGTAGTGCAAGAAGTAGGTTTTAGCACACAGAAAACTAACAGCAACTGTATAGAAGGCAGAACTGCTTAATCATGGCCAAACTGAAAAGAGAAACATAGCAAAACTCCATCACTTGGATCCTTATACGAAAAAAATCTCTAAAATAAAACATACTGCAGAAAAGATTCCCTATCATTCAGGAAGGTATGAAACCCCAAAATGCTTCCATATGATTACGTGCACTCTGCCCATATAGTGATGCTGTTCAAGCAAACTATACACATTTTACCAGAAATAACATTTCCTCATTTTACTGACAAAATGAAAAGAACATTCGTTGGATGGTGTTGTTTGCATACTGAAAGCTACAGAAAGTTAAACAGTAATAACTATAAGCTTACTGCAACAAATGCTTCCCTTACCAATAATTCTATTATATGCTACATAGAATAAAAGATACCAATTGGAGTAATCAAAAATTATACCTATATTTTACAGGTGGGAGAAAAATATGCATGTAAAAATGCTTTAGTGCACCTATCTTTACCTACTTAAAAGCATTTTTAACTAAGCTACTTCTTCCACATTTTTTAAAAGTATTTTTACAATTCCTTAAGAATAACAATACCCAAACATTTAGTGATTAATGTTAATAATATTGAATTAAAACTGGTGTTCTACCTATATAAAGAGAACATATGTAATGCAGGATTTTTTTTCTCAGAGCCAAGAAACACTAAAATTTGATTCTTTTGTCAAAACTTGTTAGACGAGAGTTATATTTCTAATACTATGCTAAAAATATAATCTCACCTTTTGTTTCAGGAAATATATTTATATATACAACTGCACGAAAGACCAGCACTTTGTCTTTGATAAACAGCAAATAGCAATCTGATGCCTAACAGGGTGGAAAATTTCTTTTTGAGATATGAATCCCATGCTGTTTTCCAACCTGAAGTTATTTGTTTACTGCAACATCAAAGATGCACACCTTTTAGAGATACAAGACAAGACAGTCCTGCTTTTAAGGACAGACATAAAATTCAGGAACAGCAACAATTAAAAAAAAAAAAAAAAAAGCTCCACTAGATAAATATAACCTGAATTCATGCAAGATATATGTCCCTATTTATTTGTGGGCAACAAGGATGTTGTTTAGAGGCTAAAAAGAAGTGCCAAGGGTGACAAGATCAGAAGCAGTCAAAGAAAACACAGTGGTAAAGTAAAGATGGAATACATAAGAGTCTGTTTTGCACTGGAAAAAGAAATACGTGTGCGGGTATTTGTGTATGTACATTTATAAACGACAATTATGCTTGTGCACAGATAGGTAGATGCTCAGAAATACTGAAGCGCAGCAGATGGAGTCCAATGAACACATTCAAACAAAAAATATGATCCCATCAGTGAACAAGGATTTAAAATGCACATTCTCTGTATTCAAAGAAAAGCAATACTCACTTGAGAAGCCAAAGATGACTATGCTTCTGTGATAAATGAATAGACATTCCCCTTCAGCAAAGAATGAGAATTAGAAGAGAATGAAGAGACTGAATATCTGACTTCACCAGAGCTGTGTAAGCACTGAATTGGAAAGAAAGGTGATAAATAAGAAACCCAACATGGAATAATGATAAATACAGGCAGGTGGTATCAAATCAAAGTAACAGCCAAGTAACAAAGAATGATTAGTTTGAATTATTCTTATCTTTGCAGTATGCAATGCTGAGTGAGCAGCCATTTCAGAAATGTAAATCCAGTAATACAAGCTCCATGGTTGAAGACTGAGATGTAAACGTGTGCTGTTACATTACCCGAGATATCAGTGTGGGACATAAATTTCTAAGAAAACGATCATTGCCAGGACTAAAATCAGCCTATTCAGTAGGGTACAGAGAGGTGTATATTACCAAAGAAGGAGTAGCAAGATGTATTTGATGCCCCTGTACAGACATCCTCTCAGAAATCAATTTATTGAGTTATATAACCACTTCTACCAACTGAGGACACCTCTACAGGACAGTTGTGACCAAAGAGATTCATCATACTTGCAAATATAGTACATTTATCTCCATATAGCGTGCGCGGGCCATACAATTACTGTGCTATTTTGTTAGTGGAATAACAAACTTTACCACCTACGTATTCTAATCTTCAAGACCTATGAGGAAACACAATGGATCCAAGAGAAGCTCCTGAGAAATTGCTTGCTCCTCAGGAAACCAGAGTCTGTATAACCTGTTCTTGTTCAAGGGACTGCAATGTCAGCAAATATTTGGATATCGAATCTCAAAAAACATGTATCTAGAACTTGACTTTACACATCTTCAATTCTGGTAATTGGATCATTGCAGATGAAAAGATAATTAATTGATTAGTTACTGAGACAGACAGACTATCTAAAAATATAGTGATATGACGCTTTATATGGTACTTGTAAAAGTGAGTAAATAATACCTGAGATTAAAATTTTTCACTGCTGGAGAATAATAGCTAAAGCCCCATTTTCCATTTCGGAACTTTACTTCCTTTTTAATGCATCAGAAGTCTCTGAATGTCATCTATGCATTTACTGAATCCCACTTTGTTTTTAAAGCCCTTCCAAACTTCTGAGAGACTGACACATGAAAAGATGGAAAAGGAAGCACACATTTAAAACAACCCACCCAACAGGCATAACAATCAGCAACAACATACTACAATTACAGCAACAGTCTTGCTGCTGGTTTTGAGTATGTAAGCCTTCAGCGAGGTCCTTAGTGCTGCAGGCTTAGATTACCATTTCTGAAACAGAAGTGCTGATGACACACTAAGCTTTAAGCATAAAACGTACTGATCTCCTCTGGAGGTAGAGTGCATGGTATTGATCTTAGCACTCCCTATACAAACAGCAAGCTGTGACTGATAAAAAGCGTTGTTCTTAAATGCTCTTGAGGGGACTAAGAGAGCAGATGCAAGGTGACAGAAATTAGAAGGGATTGAGCGCTGTGGGTGTATTTTGAGGTAGTTGGCTCAATAAGTAGAAAACAATTTTGAACAGCATTCCCTAATTCTTGCCTCATTCACTTGCTTCTAACAGACAAAAGCATGCAATTACCTAGATAACCATTTAAAAATTTAAACTCTTAAACTGTGCATCAGCGAACACTGTTTCCACTGCCTATCAAAATGTGAAAACAGATTATTTCACCTCAGCAGCCAGCTGTGGGATAGAGAGGTCAGTGGACGTTTTGCTCTCATGCGATTATGCATAATAAAGGTTTGGCAACCCAAAATGGACTCTGAGCATCAGCTGCTTTTGCTGGAGCATCATAGATATTAGCTGTAGGTAAGCCATTCTGCACTAGAAGAGAATTCAGCTAACTCAGCTGATGATGTATTATGGTGCTAAACTGTTCTAGAATGAACAAACATTAAAATAAAAGTCATCACTATATGTAACAAAATACACAAACCCAGCAACTACTCAGCACTCTGGTATCATTTTTACACATGTAGTGCAGAGCAGAGTAATGCTGAGTCAAAGAAAATAGTATTTATTGAGCACACACCAGGCTACCCAATGGCAAGGATAACTTGTTTCTCCTGCATGTTCCACCCTTCCTTCAGTCCTTTTATCCGCCAGGGGAGAGAAGGAAGTTTTGTGTTGAGTTTTGGAAGAAGCATGCATTGGATACAGGCAAGTTAATTTCTGCATAACAAAAAGACATGAAAAAGTAAAAGCAAATACTTGTTTGTTTTTCTTTTAATATAAGAAAAAGCTATTTGAGACATATTATGTTCAGCAGATTCCCACTCCTTAAGCTCTTCAAAATTCATTGATGCCAAATACACTTAAGAGTTCAGGAAAATTAACAGAACTTACTCTTTTTTTTTACTAACAGTACAGAGATGAGAAAACAGCAAATTCAGCTGCCTGTCCTAGTCATAACTTAGTCATAATTTCATATTCCTAATACCTCAAGAGAACGTAATTTTTAGGAGAAATGCATTATTTGATTTTTCAGCTCAATTTGTCTCATTCAATACTTACAAAGATTTTAAAAATTCCTTATTCATAAAATGCTTTACCAAAAAAACTCAGTGTTATTGATATATGACAAGCCAGTAGATAAACTCATTCTCAATACATAATAGATTATCCAAATACCAACGTTCATCAGACCTCTTGAAAGACATTATCTCAGTTTTAAAAAGCTTCAAAGAAAACATCATCTAAGTTTTCTGACAGTCAGCTGGCAGATGAATTTAAAGCATATTGTATTGAAGTGAAAATGTGAGACCTAAGTTTAGATTCTCCTTTTCTTTGCAAGCTTACCTGAAGATATTTCACTTAAATCTTCACAGGAATGTATCAGTATTCTCAGCTTGCAAACTAAATATAAGTGAATACATAAACATGGAATTCAACATAACACTCTAGTTGTGCTTCACATTTAAATTAAAGTATAATGATCAAAACTTGCATTTGGGGGAATAAAGTTTATGCAGTCAGAGAGCACAATCTTTCATGTTCGTACTGCGTGTTATATGTTTAGAACTGCACAGTAAATGTTACCCCTATTTATCTTTTTACAGCATCTTAGCACCATGCTGTTTCCTGTAGGCTATTTTCACAGTAAGAACCCCCCAAGATAAGTATGCATCTAGAAGCCTATCCAATGGCAGGTTATAGAGACTGAATGTATTTACAAGGAATGATTAAATCATCAGAAAAGTCAGTAGGAGTGCTTATGCGCTTAAAATCAAACAAGTTTATACAGTCCCAGACACTAAGTGAACAATTCTCATAGATGTCAGTAACACTGATATACAACATTGTCCTCCTCTTGATTACACAATCATGTAACTCATCAAAAACAATAGAAGTATCTAAATGGCAATTACTTTTTACAGATTGAAAGCAATTCAAAGAACAGGGATGAAATCCACCATCTCTCATTTAGATCCCCACATAATAAGTTCTCTGAACCTCATCTAAATCAACAGAGAAATCTGCTATCTAAATGAGACAGCTGAGTTTTAACTGGAGCAGCACAAAATTACATGATGATTCAGAGAAGTAACAACATTGCTAGTTTTATAGATGACCATTAGTTTTCTGTATTAAAGAGTTCTTTCTTTCAGGGAAGGAGCAAATACCTTACATATTCCTTTCTCTATGCCTGGATGTTTATGAACCACAAATCATCTTCTGGCTGGGTATATTGGGTCTGTGTGGCAAGATTTTGGAAGCGGGTAGCTTCTCCTGTGAGAAGCTGCA
The DNA here is from genome assembly GCA_017639245.1 of Myiopsitta monachus. Taxonomy (NCBI): domain Eukaryota; kingdom Metazoa; phylum Chordata; class Aves; order Psittaciformes; family Psittacidae; genus Myiopsitta; species Myiopsitta monachus. The sequence goes on along the minus strand of CM029917.1, from coordinate 77,305,110 downwards.
AGAAGCTTCCCCTGTGTCCAAAGGGCTTGAGCTTTTGCAAAGGTTTGAACTCATCAAGAAAGACAATCAGTGTGACAATGTTTGGCAGGCACATCCGGATCTGAGAACACCTCATAATGACCTTTAAAGGTTTTTCAACACCTCTGAAAACATGTGCATCTAGGAATAAAGACCAGTGATTTACTCTGCATTTGCTGGATGGCAGGAAATATTCTAACATTCTGGTTCTGCTACTCAAATGTTCATTTCAGACACTTGATAATGTACTCAATATTTAGGTATCAAAAATGGAACAAAATTACTTCAGTCTTGGTGTTTAATTTTTTTTCTTTTTTAATATTTGCAGTTCCTCTGTATAAGGTATCACTTAGGGACACATAACTCGGAAATTACTCATATCATATGAAAAAAAATTCTCTAGGAAGATTATGGATCATCCTTCTAAGCATACTGCATTTGAGTCAGTTTTCATATATACAAAAGTTATCAGCAATGTAGATCTTCTTGCCAAAAGTCTCCAAAAACTACAAAAATGCTTTCTAATCCTGATGCTTTTAACATTATGCAAATTATTTATCCATTTACTTTATTAATAAAACATTATTGTATTACAGAGACACATTTTGCATTTCCGTTTTTGAGCTATTTTTAAATTAGGTTAGATTTGACAAGAGTCTATTTGTGGTAATGTGGTAATTAAGATTTGAACAGATGTCAGCGTTAATAAGGAACTCAAATGAGGTGTAGGGAGATGAATGTACTCTTTTAGCTGCACTGGCACACCAGACATCATTGAGAGGAGAAGCCAGCATGGCTTCAGCAGGTTCTTTTTTCAGATTGCTTCTGGAAAATTGTCCAGTAACTCAAGTTTTCTGATTTTATTCAGTCATTTTGCACTATCTTTCAGACTGCTTTATTCTTAAAATAAATTACTGCTTTATCAATATTTATGACATTATAGATTTTAATGCATTCCTTATAATTGCATAACTCTTTATAACAGAAATTATCTTTTTTGTTATTGATCATCACTTTAAAAATATTCCTTGCCTAGATTTTCTTATTCTCTCTGTTCAGGTTGCATGAATACTTAATGCTGTGAGAAATAATTTTTTAGAAATTACAATCTAAATTCCCAGCCTAAATTCACTAAATTCACTGAGTCCTGGCCAAGAGTTTTAAATTTAGTGTAAAGAAACACTGTGTGTACTCAATTGGATAAAGCAGTACATAAATCCACCATTAGCTAACAAAGATGATAAAAAAAAATATAGCTAATTACTTCATTCACAGTCATATCTACAGTATCTACACTGGTAAATGAAAGTGGTCAGACACCATTCTCTGAGCACAAAAGTAACTGGTAGAGCATGTGCCAAAATCTCCAAGCCCCCAAATCAGTGCAGTCACTTCCAAATAAAACTGTGAGTGGTGACTAGCCATCCCAAGCCCTAAATTTTGCTGATGCACTTTTTGAGAGGAGTGGCTGGCATAAGTAACACCGTGTTCTTTCCATCGCTCGCTGTACAGCAGTATAGGAAACTGGGTGCTAGCGCTCTGAGCCACACCTTGGTCTTATTTCCTGTAAATCAGCAAATCCCTCTGTCTATTCACTGAAATCGCTTACATGCCTTCCTTGCCTCACATCATAAATGAACAAAATTTTTACTAAATTCTTAACTGGTTTCTCGGTTGCTGATCTTTTTCCCAAAGGCACTTCAACAGAGTTTGGATTGAGTCAGAGAAGAAGCAATATAGGAAGCACTCCTGATAAGGAAGGTTGTTTCTTCGGTTTTGTTGGGTTTGATTTTTTTAAATCTCTTTAAAAGAAATCGCTATCTTGATCGTTTCTTTTTTCTCCATTTCTCATGATACATATCACAGTCACATTCTTCTAGCACCATCTTAAGATCCTCTTTCAGTTACAGTATTTTCATGTCTCATTAGAAACTCAGTAAGAAGACCCATTAATTTGACCCATAATAGTTTTTGCAAATATATTTCAAACTATCTAGCATTCATTATGCTTTCAAAATAGAAAAATAAGAGATTAACATAAAATAACAAATTGCCTCATCACCATGTAAACACTGGCATGTGTCTAAGCAACACCCTCTCTGCAAACTGAATCAATATATACTTTTGACCCTGTGAGCACTTTTACTCAGAATATATCTCAAGAATAGTAGAATGATAGAATGGTTGGGCTGGAAAGGATCAACCCATCTAGTTCCAGCCCTCCTGCCATGGCACAGGGAAACTAAACCAGGTTGCTGAAAGCCCCATCCAGCTTGGCCTTGAAGTGTATTATTAAAAAGGCTTCGGCCATCTAAACTAGTTGCTGGAACTTGTTCCTAAGTTATGCAGAAACTATGGTATGCAGATTAAATTATAGGCACTATTAAGTGCAACTTCATAACTCCATGCAATTTCTGAAAATAGAAAGAAAGTTTAAATAATATTCACTATGAATATTAAAAAAGTCTTTAAAAGAGAAGAAATTTTCAGAAAAAAAAAATTTGGAATTAAAACTATTATTAAGCATTAGTTAAAAATTATTGCTGCTTCTCAGTAAAGATAAGAACTGGCTCTTACACAGTTGGTTTCTTCTTCTTTTTTTTTTTTTTTTCCTTTTAAATGAGCAATGAAGTACCAGTTAATTTAAAGCAGTTATGTTCAGAATGGGACAGATATCAGAAATATTACAGTCTGCCTAAAACTCTTATAGAATACTGAGCACCTGAAACAGGACCAGACTGCTCTGGACCAAAACACTCAGAAAGATACATCCTGGCATTATGTCGCAATGTAACTCCTGCAAATCAAGGCAGTGCTGAAATTTGGCAGAAGTTGCAAAAAAAGGCAATATGTTATCCACTTTGCAAGAATAAAAAACCAAATATGAAAAGACAGACAAGCAAGTGTAGCAATGCAAAAAAAGGGTAAGAAAAGTAACATTAGTTCAATAAAGTTCATTATAGGAGGACTAGACAAATACTGCAACAGAAAATTATCAGCTTGTCAGTGTGAACTGGTATGAGAAGTTTGCTTCAGGTTTGACAGGGACACGGAGGCCCATGTGTGCCAAGAACAGCAATATTAGCAGGGAGTAACAACCACGGGCAAGCTAAAGCTGATAACAGTGATTTTAATCTCAGTAATGTAGAATTAACTTGAAACAAAAGACAGATTAAAGAAATGGAAACAGGCAATATTTGTAAGAGAAAGGACAAGTTATTACTAGGCTTAAATCCACATAGATTCCGTCAAAATGCTGAACACAACAGAGGAAGAGTCAGAAGCGCGCTTTTTTTTTTTTTTTTTTTTTTCCCAATTTCCTGTTTTGGTTTTTTAGATCTAAATTAAGGCATCAGTAACTGCTACCAAGTGCTAGAAAAGAAATACGTCATTGTCCCAACCCAATCCAATGCTGTAAATGATAGAAGTATCATAGATGTGCAGTTCTCACCCATGCAGACATGTACCATGAAGAAGTAGGAAACCATTCTTTAGTTCCATAAAGAGGCAGAGGAAGAAATCAACACACTTTGGTTTTCAACATATCTTCTTCAGATTAGCAAGGCTATAAGACATCAAGAGAAAATACTAGACTAACTGGCACTCACCAACAGGAACTAATGATTACGGGAGCCCTGAAATTTCACCCACATTGCAGGCACTGGTGTTTCAAACTAAGGGTTTGAAAAGTCTTTGACATACAAATGTTGATCATTGTTAATTATAAATCTATTTAACTGGGGAAAGAAGACATGGGATTGTTTCTGCCAAGAATGTGGGAGCTTATGCACGTAATAGACTGGTTCATCTGATTCAGGTGCTGGACTTCTTTTGGCTTTGAGTAACTACTAAGCATGGTAAAAAGCAGGAAAACACTCAGACTGGGCAACAGATCAGACTAATAAACAAGTATTTTGGATTATTCTGTCATATCAAGAAAAAGAAAAAATATTTTAAGTCATTATTACTGCTAAACAGTAGTTCAGACTCTGTTTCATCTGTAAACCAGATGAAAATCCAGTATTGAAGCACATACCAGCTTTATATTTTTTATACCAATCTGTAAAACGTTTACTTTGAAGCTTACGTCTCCACTTCTGACACAACAATGAAATAATTTCAAAGCAGAATTTTATCTTATTCTAAATTTTTGCCACTAAAGTTAGTAGTTCATAGTCCTAGTTACAGAGGACCAAAAGCTCAAATATTTAATAGGAAAATAACCCACTGAAAACTTCAAAATAAAAACCCCCCTCACACACAATATGTTGACGTTTTGTCTTATTTACAGATGTGATCTAGGGTAACACACATTGCTATGCTAAATCATTAAAGTAGCTCACCTGTTGACATTCAGCTCAGCATTCTCTATTGGTGTTATTTAGATAAACTAGCAGTTCATTATCAAATCAAAATAGATGTTATACAAAAGATATTATATTAGTAAATTCTGACACCACTGCAGACACACTGGGAAATCTGTGTGTAGTTCTGTAGTGAGTGTTTTAATACAGTTGCAGTTTTTTCTCAACCATTTCAAATGGACTACTGCTCACATTCTAAAGAGTTTCTGGACTCTTAACAGATTATTGCCATCACATCTGTTTCCACGGTGTTCATTTCAGTGCCGTTTTGCTACGCTATTATTCTACCAATCACTCCATTTTCAGCAAGGTAAAGAACTCTTTTAGATAATTCTTGTTTTTCTGGCCTCCATTTTACACAGACAACCTATCTCGGAAGGCAAACATGATATTTATATGCATTTATATCTTTTTATTCTCTTTTACAGTTCAATTCAGGCAGCAGGATTTCACTCTTGTACAATTTGGGCTGGCAAAAACTGCAAGTACACTGTATCCCTTGCTAATCCTCTTGTCCTGCTTCCTCCATGTGTTTTATTCTGTTACATTATTTTATTTACTAGTAACTGTTAGCAGCAAGAGTAATGATCTCCCTTCTGCTCTCCTTCCAAGACTCCTCAAGTATTAAATACGGTGAACAATATTGTACCTTCTTTTGAAGAGGGGGAAAAAAACCCCAAACACAAAACCAAAGAGAAAGCCCTTCTACATCTTCATCAGCATTTAAAGCAAATGTATTTAAAATGTCAAGACACCCTGTAATGTCAAGTTACCCTTACTTCAGCACTTCATTTCTCATATGGTATTACATTAGCCACATATGCAAACCAACTTTCTGTATTACCCAAGATATGCAACAATACCACCCCATCACCCCCAAACAAATAAAAAAAAATAGACAACAACACCTCCCCGCACACCATAATCATCAGAATTACTACCTCCTCCAGGTCCTGAGACATGAGTAAAATAATTAAAAACTCATAATTCAAAACCAAAAAAATACACAACAAAGCCTATTTTTAATATATGATGAAAATAAAGGGGGGTGGGGTGGAGAAAGACTTATTTTTGCTTTGTTTCCCCTCTTGCCACAAGTTTAGCATAAGTAACACTTAGGGAAATTCACTCAGTCCTGTGATTTTAAGGAAGTCTGCTAAATGCAGTGAATTAGTCACACAAAAAGTAACTACATTTCTTAGAATTTTAAAGAAACTTATAACAAAAATATCCTGGATGCCCTTATCATTCCCAAATATAGCATGATACTCCACAGCCTCAATATTTCTATTGCAGTGCCTGAATTTCTGTACACATCACAGTGACATGAACCTGGAGATTTTCAGGATCACCATAAGTGATCCTTCCCGACTTGTCAGGTAGTACCTACGGTCCTGAAGCAACGTCCATACAGTGTGGGCTTGAACGACCTTATTCCTGGGTTAAAATTGCAGCATTCCCACAAAAGAAATCTGATGATACCTTCTTCTTTCAAGTGTTTCTAACACATTGGCAATGGTTTTCAATTAAAATGAACAGTTTCTCATAAAAATTTCTTCTACTTTTAACATAGGAATCTTAATGTTTAGAGCATAAGAGATGATACATATAAAGCAGTTAAGTGAGCAGGAATGGATACAGAGAAACTTCAACATTAAAATATAAAGAAAAAAAATCTCATAAATTGACTTATTCCCTTCATGTTAGCAATTCTTCACTTTTAGGTAAATGGAAAACCATGACACATTTATCACTGCATTTTGCAAATAAGAAGACAACTGTAAATCATCAACATCATTTTGTATGCACATTTTAGTTCAGATCATAGCTGAGTAACTGCTGCTCTGCTGCTGTTCAGTTTGCAAAAAATTCAAAACATAGAAGTAGTTGGGCTATGATAAAGAAATTATGAAATGGCTGAAAATACCTCTCTCCACACTGAACTCTGCTTTGATGATGGAGCGACGGAACTGATGGACAGGGGTAGAGCAGTTGATGTCATCTCCCTGGACTTGTGCAAAACATTCAACACTGTCCCACATGACATCCTTGTCTCTAAGTTGGAGAGACATCAGTTTGATAAGTGGACCACTTGGTGGATAAAGAACTGGCTGGATGGCCAAATGCAAAGAGTTGTGCTCAATGGCTCAATGTCCAGCTGGAGACCAGTAACGAGTGGGATGGTGTGTTGGGACCAGTCTTGTTCAACATCTTTGTCAGTGACATGGACAGTGGGATTGAGTGCACCCTCAGCAAATTTGTCGATGACACCAAGCTCTGTGGTTTGGTTGATATGCTGGAGGGAAGGAATGCCATCCAGAGGCACCTTGACATGCTTGTGAGGTGGGATGATGTCAACCTGATGAAGTTTAACCATGGCAAGTGCAAGGTCCTGCACCTGGGTCAGACCAATCCCAAGCACAGCCACAGGTTGGGCAGAGAAGAGATTCAGAGCAGCCCTGTGGAGAAGGACTTTGGGGTGTTGGTCGATGAAAAAATGAACATGAGCCGGCAGTGTGTGCTTGCAGCCCAGAAAGCCAACCGTGTCCTGGGCTGCATCAAAAGCAGCGTGACCAGCAGGTCGAGGGAGGTGACCCTGCCCCTCTACTCTGCTCTCCTGAGGCCTCACTTGGAGTATTGTGTGCAGTTCTGATGCCCTCAGCATAAAAAGGACATGGAACTGTTGGAACAAGTGCAGAGGAAGGCCACGAGGATGATCAGGGGACTGGAGCACCACCCGTATGAAGACAGGCTGAGAAAGTTTGGCCTGTTGAGCCTGGAGAAGAGAAGGCTGCGTGGAGACCTCATAGCAGCCTTCCAGTATCTGAAGGGGGCCTATAGGGATGCTGGGGAGGGACTCTTCATGAGGTACTGTAGTGATAGGACAAGGGGTAACGGGTTCAAACTTAAACAGGGGAAGTTTAGATTGGATTTGAGGAAGAAATTCTTTACTGTGAGGGTGGTGAGGCACTGGAATGGGTTTCCCAGGGAAGTTGTGAATGCTCCATCGCTGGCAGTGTTCAGGGCTAGGTTGGAGAGAGCCCTGGGTGGCATGGTTTAGTGGGAGATGTCCCTGCCCATGTCAGGAGGGTTAGAACTAGATGATCTTAAGGTCCTTTCCAACCCTAACTATTCTATGATTCTCTGACAAGGGATTAATTTGAGCTACCAAGTGACTTATATTGTTTGGTAATATTTTGAAATTGTGGTTAATTTTGACCATAATACCAATGGCGTTAAATTAGATGAGACTGAAGAAGAAAATTTTGACCCATAGCCTTGCAGGCTTCCATTAATAAAACAAATCTGCAAACGGCAGTCTCTACAGCAGAACTTGACACCGATGTGGAGTCATCTGCTCTACTGCACCTCTGCCAGCAAAACACAATAGCAACAAAGCATTTAGAGGTGTTTTATTTGTAAAAGAAAAAAGAAAATTACTGGTTTTCTGGAAGACTTTCAAGTGCATCCAGGAAATCAGTCCATCTTTAATCATATCTACTCTGTCAGTAAAAAAATGCAGTAAATATATCCTTTGAGTTGGCAGATTATTCCTTATTTTGCAATACTAGCACACAAGTGTACAACAGCTAAATGATTTAGCATTTGATATATAACATACAGTTACAGGATCTACAAAGGTCTGTAAGAAAGAACACACTGTAAGGTAACATGAACAAACCCTGAAATCTGTATTTAGAGATCAGAGTCTGATTTATTTTTGAAAGGACAGCAAGAACAACTTGCTTTATCTATGTTCTCTTCATAATCTATTTTTAAAGACACTATGATAGTTTAGAAAAATATTTCCCTGTAATATAAATAATGGTAATATAAAATGTATATATATATATTCTGTCTATGACATGATAATGATATGAGATCAGAGCGTGCTTATCTTTGAAGAAAACACACTGTTTTAAGAAACAGATAGGATTTTCAAATATCCAAGTCCACAGAAGAAATAAAAGAATCGCAACATAAATCTGAGCAAATCTTAAACTTCATGAAACTCAAAGCCCTCTCACAGCTGGAGTGAACAGAGAACTCCAAGGCTCCATCACACCTATAATCCAAAGACTTGCATGGGCTCTAAGCACCCCCTACTACTAAATTTTAAGGACTAACATTACACTACAGTTCTGGGTTCCTACCTCTTTTTATCACCTGGCACAGTGACCAATTTAGTAAAGGGTATAAGCTACCTCTCTATTTTATCAAAGAACAAAATTATTCCAAAATCTGCATTTGAAAATAAGAAGGTGCTTGGATACCCTGCTGAACCTGGGATAGTTTCAAATGCCACTGAAGTGGCAGACTTCACCTGAAAAGCAAGCATTTACACCAACACAGGCACCTGGGGAAGGATCTTCTCTTTGCACAGCAGTTCTGCCACTAGCAGCAGCTCACAAAAAACAAAGCAAAGCCTTCAAAGCAGAAAGCAGTTGACAGAGAATTCAAACCAGTTTCTTCTGCAAGTGCAGAAGAAAAGAATGTTGCTGCTCCAGGGACACATTTTGAAATTATTAACAATTATGCCTACAAACTGGATAACTGCTCCCTAGACAAAAAGGAGCATGCGTGCACACACACGCACACGCACAGCACGCTTTAGATCACAGCCACTACTGCATCGAAGGAAGTACATTTAGATATTGAGCATGTCCTAAGAAACATTTATCCCAAGATGAATATTCTCATGCATTATTTTATACAAACAAAAACCTCATGCATTCTGAATGAATATTCTCAGCAAATGTATGTGAATGAGCATCTTTTACATCTCCAAAGAAAAAGAAGTGTGCATGTTTCTGAACTTCTTAAGAGTCTAACCATTTCTAAACAGACCATATATTTTCTGCCCTCAGTCACGATTTTTCAACACTTCAATACTGAAGACACTAGCATATACAAGTTACTATATATGCTACTTATTTTAGTTTCAAATTCAAGAATTCTGTAATGTCAGAACAAATAAAAAGACTATACACAAAAGTTTTATTTCATAAGACAAGTACCACAGGCTGACTCAACGCAACATTTATGTTTTTATGTCGCCTAGTGATTCAAAAGAAATAAACAAAATATCTTTCCCATTTACTGCCACTTGCACAGGAAATTATATTTTATTTTTAACCTTCCTTTCCTTGTAATGTCTTCACAAACAAGGTGAAAAAAGGGAAACACTCCTATTTCTTCCTCATGGAGAATCTTCTCTTCCCAGCTTTGCAAAAAAAGCCACCAAATAAACACAAAGCTAAACAAATAAAACCCAACAACTACCCCCCCCCCCATCACCACATAGACACACAAAAAAAACCCAACAGTGGTACTTAAAAATTTATACAAATGAAAATGGTGAAGTCTGGATATGTAGTTTCACAGGGATTTCAGGGATGTTGGATTTCAATTGGTCACTAGATTTCTGCACTTGTACTGGCCATGTCCAGATCAAAACCTCTACAAACACTAAGAATGGCTGGAGCACTGGTTTAGATTTAGCATGAAAGGAAATGTACTACAATCTTGTTGAGCTGTGGTGCAGTAGCAGCCACCAGCAATAAAAACAAATTGTAAGTTTCACTTGGACCTTTCTCTGTCATACAAAAGAACTGGGTTTTACCCTGACATTGAAATACAAACCTTCTGGGAGACAGTAGGAAGCTGGGTGATAAGAGCTCTACCTCCTCTAGCAGCAACAGTGTGGGTGCTACTCTGCTGACAGCTGGCAGAGACTTCTTTCCACATAAAAAAAAGGAGAAGAAACAGGAGCTGCCCCTTTATCATTTGTGGGGACCTTTCCATGGCACAAGTGGTAAGAAAGCTGCTACAATTCAAACGACATTGGTTTCAAGAGTTAATCCTTCAACATGAAAAGAGGGATGTACCTTATGGCATTTGCTTCATCAGAAAGAAGCAGCTTACATACCCCACCAGCAGCCACAGAAGCAAACAAAGGTCAAGAATGAAAATTAATTAGAATCAGGTCAGGAAACCTGGTTTGCAGCCACAAATTGATGCTAACAATGAAAAATACCCTTATTTGTCATTTGGAAACCACATACCACAGGATCCTGGAGAGTGTGTGTGCAGAATAAAGGAAACTGACTTCATTTGCCCTCATCAACAATACTGAAATATTTACAAGAAAGCATTTTCAGTTATTCAGTAGCCTGGTACAAAGGCTTCTCTGCAGTTTTAGGCACTTGGAAGTAACATTTTTCTTACTTATTGGTAAGAGTATGCCTGCAATGTAGCCTTTGTTCTGTTAATGATAACTGAATTTCTAGACACATCACATGAAAAAAGCAGCACTTGAGACAATTTACTAATGTGAGAGTAAAATTGTCAGATTGAAGTCAATAAAATTTTTAAAGAGTATTCACACTCCATATCCAGTGACTTCAGGAGACACGGTGTGCAGCAGTCACTAATGCCTAGGTAATCAATACGGAATTATGAGACTGGTATTTTTCTTTTATGGATATCTTTGTAATCAGTTTCCTGGCATTCTACCCAGTGCTCTGCACAATGCTTTAGAGGAAAGAGTCCTTATAGAGTGATTAAAGGAAAATGCACCTACCTGTTCATATATATGCAACTCTGGAAAATCATTCTTGTGGAGAATTGCCAGACTCCATGGGGAAAAAATACATTTAAAACATAATGAAGTATCTTTATCTGGTGTTCACAATAGGGAGCAGAGGAACCAGTGACCAGCTCACTCCTTTTGCAGAAGTTGTGCAATGCTTTTTTTTTAATTTGGTAAATGCATGAAAAAATTTGGTGCATCTTAAATAAGGGTTGAAATCCACACATACTATGTTTTATACAGTGTTTACAAGATTCTTCACTTTAATGTTTGTAGAGTGTGCAGATGGCACTGTATTTTGGAGGTTACTTGTTCCTAAATCACCTTCTGAAGGATGCATAAGACATTTATGAATACATACACTTACACTTTGAACTCCAGGCTGGGATTTGTTAATATAGCTCAGCATCACATAGAAGTCTTGCTCCTTCCTCTGTCTTACCTGCCAGATGAGATCATAATGAATATGAAAGCAGATTTTTTTACAATGCAGGGACTTACAGTTGCTATAATGACTCTGCTTCACCTTGTGCAACCTGTTATGCAATGAAGAACTAATGCTAGTGATAAAAAGACACTGTCACCCATGATTTGCAAACCAGAATACTACAAGGTTTTAGGGAAAAGAATGAAGAATAATAATCAGGATTCTCAAAGATTATTGTCTTTGGCAAATGCATAGCCCTTCACCAGGAACAGCAACTAATATAAGCTTTTTTTTTTCTGATAAATTATCTACAATAATAATAATTCAAGGAATCTCCTTAGTAGAGAAAGACATGTTAGAGCCTAGGATGTATAGTGTGGAACAATACAGCTTTAATATGTAAGTATTAAAAAAAAAAAAAAGAGGAAATGAAGTAATTTTTACATATTTCTACACTAGGCACTACTCCTCTTATAACCACTTTCTATTAATAAACTGTACATTACAAAATTCCATCATCCCACATTAAAATACTGACAGTCACAGCCAACAAAGCTGAGACAACTTAATATGCAAGTCTGACACTTCAAGTCAAACTACAGCTAAGAGAACAGCAACCCAATGTCATGTAGCTGGCTGGTAAGTAATCTCAAAAGCATTCTTGGAAACAGCCTGAGAAGGTGCAAGGTATGATAGTCAAGCAGTACATTTAGGATAGCAATCTAGGCAACATTTGTCACCAGAGCAAAAGTGGAATCCATTCACAGAATCAGGTGAGCACCTGCACCCACAGATCTGTGCACAGAAAATCTCCCCGGGGCAGCAGCTGCTACCGCTGGTAGTACCTATTAGGAAGTCGGACAGATCAATCACAACTGTCACTAACAGGGAACTTCTTAACTCATAAGGTATTTAGCAAAAACTTCTTTGTTTTTGTTATAGCAAAATGTTTAATTTTGCATTCTTAACTGGAAAACAAGACAATGTGGGGGGTAGTGGTAGTTCTCAGTTACAAAATCTCTTAATATCGGTTTCCCTCTGTAAATTGATTATAGTGCAGCATGCTTTGTATCTGAATTGTAATCATAGATGAACAGCACAGAGACACATGAAGGAAAAGCAATCACTAGCCATTCATAAAATACAAAGTATAGCTTCACATTTTAAAGAATAACTTAACACCTACACAAACCTCAAAGTGACACAAACAACAAACTTGCTTCCAAAAAACTTTATACAATAATAAATGAAACTTCAGTCATTTACAGGCATTCCACAGAAAAAAATAACTACTTTTAAAATTAAAATTTAAATTATTAAAGTATTAACTTCTCCAATTATATTAAGAAATCCTTGTGCAAGAAGCTCAAGGTATGTTACAGTTTCAGAACACAATGGCTGTTAATAACTACGAGATCTTTTTATGTTCAGACACTTTGAAATCTATTCAGAGATGTAGCACATTTATTGATTTATTGCTGTAGGTAAGTAAATTGCTTAAAAGCTATTCCTTCAAAATTACAAAGAAAATTTCCTGCAGTGGATATACATAAATCATGTCAGCATACATGTTTATAATATGCGGTATTTTTTCCTCACAAACATTTCTTCTTAGGATTTTGACATTTGCTTGGTTAATGATTTGTAGATAAAGGAAAAAAAAAAAAACAGCTGCAGGAAGAGAAACATATTGTGAAGGTATATTTGCATATGAATTTACAAAAGAACAAAAACATACTTAGCCTAAGGTATTTTGCACATCTTCTCTTCTGATACAGTCCATTTTGATAACAGTTCTACATCCATCTGTTTTATTACTACCAAACATGGCACATTCATTTGTATTAAACAGCCTGGTGGAGTTGCCTGAGATTAAAAAAAAAAACAAACAACAAAACCTCTAAATCACCATGAGCCACATCCTCAGCTGTTTTGCTTCGATGATACAATATCCTTCTACAAAGGCAGGTTGATCTTACAGCTGTTCTTTGTTCAAATTCTCACTGACTACAAAGAAAGTTTACTGCATGGAGAAATCACAACAAAAAATGATGGAAATATTTGACCTAGTTAGGTAGAAGTTTTGAGATATCACAAAAGAACAGGCAGAGGAAGAAAGTATCATTCATTTTAGCTTGTCAAAATGGTTTCAATATATTTCCAGTTATTCAAAGTAATGAATTAAAGTTTGAGAGCATTAAAAAGGAGATACCTAAGTCTTCTCTGCTCTTCTCAGAATAATGTTTGCACTCAGTATACTAATATTATTGTATTCTTTACAGTATGTATGTAGCATTTAGCTGCATCACATTTGCAATTTCATACACACATAACAACACAAAGATTCATATTCAAAAGAAGACAGAAGTTGCAAATTATATATCACCTACTGCATACTGCAAGGCTTTGTTTGGCTGGCTTTTAGGAGGTTTGTTTGTTTGGGGTTTTGGGGTTTTTTTTAATTCGCTGCTTTCAGGAAGAAAGAAAAAAAATTAATTCTTATTTTCTTAGAAAAAAAAAACCACAAAAAATTCTCTCAATTACTTATCCAAGCTTTGATTCTAAAAGTAATAGAGACTGAATTGCTACAGAAATGGAAAAGAAAGAAAAACAGCAAGCAAGAAAGAAAGTAAACCTACAGACCTTTTTTTTTTTCTGCTTTCTCCACAGTGGGTTTTGTAGGGGGCTTTTTGGTTGGTTTGTTTGTTGGGGTTTTTTTGTTGTTGTTTTGCTTTTTTTTTTTTTTGAGAGGGCAAGACAACACTAAGAACCAAAATAAAATACAACAAAAAATATACCTTACATTACAGTATTTGCATTTACCAGAATTACAGGTTTCTTTCTGCAAAAGTATCAGTGAACAGAGAAAGGACTGCAGATAGAGGTGCAAGAATTAAGGAAGAATTGTTGTGCGTATGTACATGTAAAACATATAAAGTTTTTTATATATACTTATATATAATAGAAGTTAGAGCAGGGCTGCTCTGAATCTCTTCTCTGCTCAACCTGTAGCTGTGCTTGGGATTGCTCTGACCCAGCTGTAAGACCTTGCACTTGCCATGGTTAAACTTCATGAGGTTGGCAGCAACCCACCTCACAAGCATGTCAAGGTGCCTCTGGATGGCATTCCTTCCCTCTAACGTATCAACCGAACCACAGAGCTTAGTGTCATTGGCAAATTTACTGACAGCACACGAAATCCCACTGTCCCTGTCACCGACAAAGATGTTGAACAAGACCAGTCCCAACACTGACACCTGAGGGACACCACTCATTGCTGGTCTCCAGCTGGACATTGAGCCATTGAGCACAACTCTTTGCATGCGGCCATCCAGCCAGTTCTTTATCCACCGAGTGGTCCACCTATCAAATTGATGTCTCTCCAACTTAGAGACAAGGATGTCATGTGGGACAGTGTTGAATGTTTTGCACAAGTCCAGGGAGATGACATCAACTGCTCTACCCCTGTCCATCAGTTCTGTAGCCCCATCATAGAAGGCCACCAGATTGGTCAGGCAGGATTTCCCCTTAGCGAAGCCGTGCAGCCTATCACCAACCACCTTGTCATTTTTCATGTGCCTCAGCATGCCTTCCAGGAGAATCTGCTCCAAGATTTTGCCAGGCACAGAGGTGAGACTGACTGGTCTGTAGTTCCCTGAGTCATCCATTTTCCCCTTCTTGAAAATGGGGGTTATATTTCCCTTTTTCCAGTCATCGGGAACTTCACCTGACTGCCATGATTTTTCAAATATGATGGACAGTGGCATAGCAACTTCATTTTCCAGCTCCTTCAGGACCCGTGGATGAATTTCATCAGGTCCCATTGACTTGTACACGTCCTTGTGCACATAATACCATGATGTAGCTAACCAACAGGGAGCAAGCTAAAATTGAGGACATTGTCTCACATGACATCCTTGTCTCTAAGTTGGAGAGACATCAATTTGACAGGTGTACGTACCACTCAGTGGATAAAGAACTGGATGGATGGCCAAATGCAAAGAGTTGTGCTCAATGGCTCAATGTCCAGCTGGAGACCAGTAACGAGTGGTGTCCCTCAGGGATGGGTGCTGGGACCAGTCTTGTTCAACATCTTCGTCGATCACGGGGACAGTGGGATTGAGTGCACCCTCAGCAAATTTGTCGATGACACCAAGCTCTGTGGTTTGGTTGATATGCTGGAGGGAAGGAATGCCATCCAGAGGCACCTTGACATGCTTGTGAGGTGGGATGATGTCAACCTGATGAAGTTTAACCATGGCAAGTGCAAGGTCCTGCACCTGGGTCAGACCAATCCCAAGCACAGCCACAGGTTGGGCAGAGAAGAGATTCAGAGCAGCCCTGTGGAGAAGGACTTTGGGGTGTTGGTCGATGAAAAAATGAACATGAGCCGGCAGTGTGTGTTTGCAGCCCAGAAAGCTAACCGTATCCTGGGCTGCATCAAAAGCAGCGTGACCAGCAGGTCGAGGGAGGTGATCCTGCCCCTCTGCTCCGCTCTTGTGAGACCTCACTTGGAGTATTGTGTGCAGTTCTGATGCCCTCAGCATAAAAAGGACATGGAACTGTTGGAACAAGTGCAGAGGAAGGCCACGAGGATGATCAGGGGACTGGAGCACCACCCGTATGAAGACAGGCTGAGAAAGTTTGGCCTGTTGAGCCTGGAGAAGAGAAGGCTGCATGGAGACCTCATAGCAGCCTTCCAGTATCTGAAGGGGGCCTATAGGGATGCTGGGGAGGGACTCTTCATGAGGTACTGTAGTGATAGGACAAGGGGTAATGGGTTCAAACTTTAACAGGGGAAGTTTAGATTGGATTTGAGGAAGAAATTCTTTACTGTGAGGGTGGTGAGGCACTGGAATAGGTTTCCCAGGGAAGTTGTGAATGCTCCATCGCTGGCAGTGTTCAGGGCTAGGTTGGAGAGAGCCCTGGGTGGCATGGTTTAGTGGGAGATGTCCCTGCCCATGTCAGGAGGGTTGGAACTTGATGATCTTAAGGTCCTTTCCAACCCTAACTATTCTATGATTCTATTCTATATTGAAAATACCAAATATACTTATTCAAAATACAATCACTGAATATATTCAGTTGTTTATTCATCCAGCTTTCTATTTTCCCTTTGAAATGGCATAGTAATCATCCCTATTGTTGATATCTGTCATGGAAACACTTTGAAGATAAGGGGAAATATATTTTGCTCCCTTATCACCGGTATGGATCACAGCCTCTTGTGCTAAAAATCTCTCTGTGACATTTTATAATGAGCTTTTCTGGTCCCCTTGAGCAGCCAACAATCCTCATATGTGCAATAAACACACTAATGCAGATTATATAGCCTATATACCTCATCTTTCTCTGTACATATTATTATGTTTATAATTACGGTGGGATGGGGACTGTAAGCATATGGAACCATATATCTCACTGAGCAATACTTCCTGACTTTATTTTAAAATATCTATGCCTTATTATACATTAGACTTAAGAAATATTAAATCATATTTCATATCTTACCTTTAGATATTTCATATCATTAAATATTCCTTAAATCTTATTTCTTATAAATATTAATTTTCTCCAGCATTTTGTATTAATTTATACACATTGCCAAAAAGTTCTCCACAGCTACTCTGCCTCCAAAGCACTTCCCTTTCTTTGAAGGGCTGTACGACAGGAGTTCTTCGTACAAACAAGACACCCCATCTACCAGCAGTTTCCCATCCAGGATTTTGCCTTTGAAAGGTTTTAGCAAGCTCACTGGCTTTCGGCTGCTTTGTTCAGCTGTTCACGATTGATCATAAACCTTCCCAGGGCTCTCTTTACCTGCTACTAGTTATTGTGGGGTTACCACATCGAGAGAAAAATCAAATCCTCTTGCAAAAGCTCCAATTATATGAGTCTAATCCAGAGCTTCTTTATGAATGCTGTCACCAGCCGAGAGCATGGAACATGCATCTTTTTGTGAAATAAGCTCACTAAAACAAGAGTAACAAAGAACATGAATTTCAAATTCTGTATTTTTTTTTCTGTTCTTCTTAAACTCTAAGCTTAGCCAGTATCTTTCATGAAAGAGATCAGATCTTGTATGCAAGCAGCTGAAGAATAAGACTTGTTCTTATTTGATTATTTGTTTGGATTTCATCTGCACTATGATAGTCCTAGTAGAAGAGAAAGCAACTGGAGGATCTAAATTAAAACACCAAATGTCTAGATTATAACCGTTCATTCTGTTCAGAAAAACACTTACGTAAATCTTAAAAAGACTAAAAAACTCCATCTTCAGAGCAACCAACAATCTCTATTTAGTGATAATAGCAGCTGCTGATTCATAGCGATTGCCTTTCTGCAGCAGCTCAGTTTGGAAACAAGTATTCAATGGCAAAATAAAAGCATACAACTGATTTTTCAACTCTATTAATTGAGGATGTATTCATATTCCTTTATTGGTAAGCATACTGTGAGGCAAAGACAATGCATTATAATAGCAGAAAAGGTAACAGGAGACTAATACATTTATCATTATTCACTTTCCATCATCCAATCATATTAACAAAGCCTAAATTTTACACTTTGCTATATCATTAGTATTGAAGTATAAAGAAAACTAGATTTCAGTTTGAAGAACTTAGGTCCAAAGTCATACAGCATTTTTGGCCTATGTTTCAAAACAATTCAAATTTATTCATATTATGTCTTTGCTTCCTTAATGTTAATTCATTACATTTCTTTGTGGTTATTAGCCATGCTATAATTTCTGTACTCTTGTCCATCTCTGATCTTCTAGCAAAGATTACACAGATACTGAGCATAAAACTGCCTCTTATTTCTATTTGAGGAAGGAAGGCCTTTACTGGAGACTTCCAGGAAAAAGCCCCCAGGTACCTTTGGAAAATAAGGCATGCTAAACTTCTGTGAACATACGTGTAATCTCCTTGTAGTATCCTCTACAGATATACCTAGAATTACTCATTATTGCTTGTATAAAATACAGCGACTCATTTTTATAAGCATTTTCTTTTCCCACTTTAGCAGAGAAACACTCTATAAAATAGAGTAGGAAATAAAATGGGTTTCTGATTTTATTACTACTATTTTTAGGGATCCGTATTCTTGAAAATAACTAGGTGTGAAAGCCTTTTGTTCATGGGAATCTCTGGGACAGATTCCAGCATACTTTGCCACAGGCATACTTTGTTGGTACGTGATAGCAAAAAAAAGCTCCTTAATTTCAGCAGCCTGAATGCAGATTAAGGCAGTATTTACCGCAGGTGCTTGAACAAAACCAAGTGGTTTTTCTTTCTTCCGCTTGTATTCAGTGAAGAAACATCTGCTGCTATCCACTACAACATCAAGAGAAATTAAATACCAGCATAGGACTAATTTCTGCTTGGCTCTTCTGTAAGGATGAAAGAGGAGCAGCAGGGGAATATTCCCTTCTTCATCTGTCAGGTGATGCAAGACATCATCATCATTTCTTTTTCAAAGGTTATTAAATATTCTCATTTCCACTAACTGAGCCTGTGGAAAACGGACTCAGGTAAACTACAGAAACAAAGGGATAGACACAGAAAAAGATACAGGGAAAAGAAAAATGATACCACTTGGAGTTTAGTTCTACAAGAGTCTGGAGAAGGACAAAAGCAGAAATGATAGTCTACCTCCAACTCAGCTGGCTCAATAATTTCTTCTTTCTAGCTGCTTCAGTCTTTAAGCTTTCTTGCTGCAAAATTCTGAACCCAAGAAATGGTTTCCAGACAAACAGATCTGGGAAAGATGGAAAGATGATACCTTTTGCAAATGAACTGCCTCCATCATGCAATGTGAAGTGTGATCAAAGCAAAGCTGGAAACTTTCTGGGTCTTCCAGAGCATCCCATGAAAGGTAAGGAAATAGAAGTCATGTGAGTCATCCAGATCAAAGATAAGCATTAAACAATTTTCCAGATAAATAATACAGTACGAAAGCAAAAACTTACCAATTTCAATTAAATTTAATTTTAATTGACAATTAGGTGAAAGAGATGTAGAAAAGTGTGTCCATTCTGTGCCTTTGTTTGCTATGATAAAAAAGTGTCATGGGTACAGTAATAATAAAAAATAATCCTATTGAAATTAAACATTGAAATTTAAAGGGGTTTGCATCTAGTATGGTGTTCTTTTATTCTACATTGCTTTATTCTACATTACTTCATCCATCATGACTTAGAAGTTGTTTTCTTTTCAGTTATCCAATGAGACATGATAAGTCTTCTACTCAACAACTTTTTTGAAGGTGCTTTTTTCCCCTAAGTAGTTTTCTCCTGACACAAAAGTGAAAGACTGTAAACTCCTTTCAAAAAATCACTATAAGTTAAAATATAAAACAGAATATCAACTCCTCTGTTATTTTCAAGAGGGAATTCAGAGGCATGACAAGTTAAAATGAATACATTTCTTAAGCAGGGTATTGTAAACTTCTCCACAAAAACAAAACAAAAACAAAAACAAACCCAAGAAGAAAACACACACCAAAAAAACAACAAACCCAAACATAAAGGAATTATGAAAGTGATGTGTAGGTAGACTAGATATCCCAAGTTTCCCTATTAAATATACTCTGACTGCTCTAGGCATAGCTTCTGCGTTCTCCCAGTGTTGTCTATTTATTTACAAAAGAGTCACATTAGACTGGAAGAAAGAATTTTCCCTACCTACTGGAAGTTCAGTTTTGAGCTACTTAAAGAAAACTCAGACTTCAGGATGAAAACCTTTTTTCAGAACTTTTAGAGGGTTAAATTCAGTTGTACATAGAATGCCAGTTAAAGGACATAAACACAATCTCATTTTATCTTGAGGAAAAAAGCTCAGGTCCATATAGTCTGAATTCTATTGACATCCCTGAGACTTACAGGCAGTCAGTAAAGAAACAGAAATTAAGGGGGAACCTGAATGGAATTTAGCTTGTCTGGTATTTCCAGGTAAAATCCCAGTTTTGCAAGCTACTGTAAGCTACATTGATGACTTCAAGAACTCTAACTGAACAGAGTAAGCTCAAGAACAAGGCTGTTTCAGTAGCATGTAAAGAAGTGAACCACCACAGAAATTTTCCCTAATCAAATACATTAATCTATGGAGAAACGACACTTGACTGTGGTAGTTACTTTCAACACATTGCTTGCCTCTCTTCACCATCAATAGCTCTTACAGATTACTCAATACCATAGCCATAAAGCATCTAAAAAAATGCCTCAAATCAATCTGACACAAAATTTGCATATAGTTTTCAAGAGAATTAATATAAGTCTTTTAAATCTCCAATTTCAATATAATTTATATAATATGCTTTTAAGGTCAAGGATTATAGCTCAATGTTTCATAGAACTTAAGTTTTTTCTGTTGTAAAATACAACTCCAGTCATTTCAAACTGTGAAAAAAAAAATAATAAAACAACTAAGATTTACCCTATAATATCTTTTCTACGATAAAATACATTTAAAGCAAAGGAATTAAATCCCAAAATTTTTCATAGCTAGTAAATTATATGAACCTCTTTCATTCAACATGACTTACAAAAAATACAAATCTGTATTTTTTAGAAGTATGTCCATTTCCTTTCCCCCACTGACTTTGGTATGCCTTTTACATCAGTGGCAGAGCTCTCTCTCAGCCTAGTGCCTAAAGCAATTACTAACCTAGGAACAAAGACTTCTAACTCTAAATCAAAATGTAATCTGAGGAAGGTAAATTCTTTATTTAAGAAAGGAAACACTCTTGATAGATTTATTTATACATTTACATTTATACAGATTTACTGTCCAGCATTGACTTAATTAGTCAGGAAACTAGTATGCTCTTGATGGAAATAACTCTTCAAATATTGGAAAAAGAAGGAAACCAAAGGAAAACAACTCAATTTATTGCGTGACAACATAAAATATTAACACACATTTGATCAACAAACACAGACACTACACAAAGGCAACTCATAGGTGTACATTCAAATGGATGGGAAAGACTGCTCAGTAGTGGTCAAAAAATGCTTTATCAGGCAAACAGGAGCTTGGGTTCTTTTTGATAACTGTGGAGCTTCGAAAGAGTGTTGACCTCAACTCAGCTGTGGTTCAAAAAAGAAAAGCAATGAGGCACATCTACTTTGAAGCTATATATCACCTTAATAGAACTGGGTAAGCATGATGGTCAGCATCTCCGAGTCCTCGCAAGCACCTGGAAAGCTAGAAAGGAAGTCTTTAATTCCACTTTGGCCCCTTCCAACCAGATGAAAGAAACTATCTGAAGTAGTCCTGAAATATCTAAAAGTCTAATTTTTTTTGTCACATTCTTCTAGAGAATGTAACTTCATTAGGCTCAGGAGTTCTGTTCAGCAAGTCATTATCCAAATCAGGAAGAGACCTTGACATAGTAATCCTACGTTCCCTCACATTTTCCATTTGTGAATTAGAATGGCATGCTTTAAAACGAAGAGAAAGAATTACTTCCAATGTCAGAAATGGCCGCAGTTGCGACCCTTTTCAGAAACAGAGTAATACAGTTGTTCAGCTCCAGGGAATACAATCTGAGGGTACACAGTACAATCACAGATACGCTAAGTCAGGCACAAGCTATTCCCCTGCTCAATACCCCTCAGAGATGACATTTAAATTTAAAAGACTGTATAATCCAAAAAACCTTCCAGTGACTGTCAGCTCTGACTAAAATCTCTTCTTTTTTTAAGAATACACATTTCTTGTGTAGTACAGTGATGCTGATTAGAGTTATCAGATGACTAACAAAATCATGTCAGATGCGCAATTTAAATAAAATTAACTGGAGAGCCTTACTTCATAAAAAGATTACCTATTTATGAAAAAATATCAGAAATTGCTATCCAGATTTATTTATTCCATAATCAATCCCCACTGAACTTACTAAGAGGGGGGTGGGGAGATCCCCTGTTTCTTTTTCTTTTCTCTGACATCTGGATAGAC
Source organism: Myiopsitta monachus (assembly GCA_017639245.1). Taxonomy (NCBI): domain Eukaryota; kingdom Metazoa; phylum Chordata; class Aves; order Psittaciformes; family Psittacidae; genus Myiopsitta; species Myiopsitta monachus. The sequence goes on along the minus strand of CM029917.1, from coordinate 77,282,748 downwards.
CCAAAGGACTAGAATATGACTCCCTTCCAGCTTTTTTTACATCCCATCCCACAGGCAAATTATGGTTTGTTACATTCTCCTCTCTCACTGCTATGCCAATGACATTAAACTGTATCACTCTCATGATCATTTCCTTTAAAATATATTTCTGATTCTAGAAAATTCAAGTGTCTATACCCATTAATTTTTTATGTATTGATGCTTGGCATACATTAAAACTGTGATATGCATAAACCTTTCAAAAGACTGCTTTATTATGCTTTTTCTGTTATGCAGTCTACCTAGAAACAAGTTATGTATGAATTCACAGACAGCATGATAAATATTTTCCTCTTATGGGAAAAGTCTTCACTTATCAGAAATATTCAGTGTTGTGGATTGCCAACTAATCCCTGGAGTCATAAAGCAAACCAATCAACTATTTTTTGACATGACTGAAGTCTGCAAAATTTTAGAATTTTGTTTTGAAAGGAAAAGTTCACAATAAGTAATCTCAACTTTCCTTTGATATTCCACAAATGCTGGCTCATTTCTGCAACAAAGGAGCATTTTGCTCACAATACAAAAACCTTTGCAACTACTCAAAAGGTCTGAAGTCTGACCTGAAACGTGCACTCTCCTTTATTCCCCTCAGAAATCTGTCCAGAGTAAATAAGAAAACTACAACTTATGGAGCATAAACTCAGGACTAGCTGTGTGCTAACAGTGAGTCCGACACATCTATGATGACTATACTGTGCAGTAAAATTGAGACATACATACTGAATCCAGCACCACCCCAACTCCTTAGACTTGCCAGGCTCAACCTGCAAACACAGAGCGCACTGAATTAGTAACTACATGTCAACATGCTCCCAATAAGCCAGAAGCATCAGGCTCGCCATAAAAATGCTGCACTGATAGAAATGAGAGAATTCTATGCCATATTAATAAAGACATGAAAGCCAATGGGCACATCCTGGATTAAAGCAGACTCACACTTCAGAGCAAATTTATACCCTATTTGTCAAACAATTCAAGGAGCAGAAGGTGCCCCCATTCTTGTTCCTCAGTTTTCATCTCAAGTTATTTCATTCAAACTTATGTACTTGAACGGTCTTGCATCAAGTACCGAATGTAAGTATTTACTGGATCTACTGGCAATGGATCATTGGCAATACTCTGTGTTCAGTGAGATAAAGACTGTTTATCAGGACTCCTCAAATTTAAATGTATTCTTAAAAATACAAACTCATATCATCCTCACATTAGAGATCAGAAAAAGAGAAGTAATCAGAGGGTATTTCAATAAGCATATAGTGTATGACTAGAGACCCTCTGTCTCTGCTGAAATCAAAAACCTATACAAACATATTTCAAAACAACAGAAAACATTAAGTCTTTACACAGAAATTCTGAGTTCACCCCCTCACTTACAAACACCTACAATGGCATTCCTGCTTGAAAACTGACAGTATGCAACAGCCCAGCCTCCTGTTAAAACACTCATCACATAGTTGTGCTCAAACCAAATAATGAAGAGTATCACACTTTCTACTATATTGATATCCAGCTTTATGAGTCACAGATGGCTTTTAAGCAAGAGGTTTGTGACCCTTTGTTACACTACCTATTAGGTAATCTGGCATTTCAGACCTTTGGATTTGTTTCAGGAGTCTCCACTAAACTATCTTCATGTGAGGCTGGTGAGGCCCTGGAAAGGATTGCCCAAAGAAGGGGTAAATGCTCCAACCCTGGTAGTGTTCAAGGCTAGGTTGGACAGGGTCTTGAGCAACCTGGTCTAGTGTGACTTGTCCCTGCTCATAGCAGGGGGGTTTGGAACTAGATGATCTTAAGGTCCCTTCCAACCCTAACTATTTTATTATTTTAATTATTTACATAAATGCACATTCCAAAGAGCTAAAATGGCTCCTCTTTCTCATCTGATAATTAATACCAGTGAAAATTAAGAAAACTGTATGAGAAACAAATATCTGCACACAGAACAGAATACCTTTCTCTACATCATGTCTCCGTCTAGTGAAGACTTTGCCACATAAGCAACCAAGTCTCAGGTATAATTTCGTGCACTGTCAATTAAGATCGAACATGACATCCTATAATTGAAATGAATGACAACATTGGTAATGCCCTTATTATATCTTAGTCTTCATTTACTTCTTAAATAATAAATCTTGTACACCTGCATATACGATATCAACCACATCAATCTTGTCCTAGTAAAGAAAGTTGGCAGCAGTATGAAACCTTTTTCACAGTTATTTTTCTGCTCACCCAATATAAAAAACCAAAAGAAGATATTATAGTTTCATTTCTACATTATTTTCTAAAAAGTAGGCACATGTGGAAACTCCACTTTTACAGCTTTCCTGTTTGCAATGTTCCCTAAAAATAATGGAATTGGGCCAGATAACATTTTAAGCAGAGACTAATACAAACTAAACTTACTTATGAGGAGTGTCAGTACTCTGAAAGAACAGCTGTTCCAACTGGCATTTAAGGGTCCTATGAAATTTATTGCAGGAACCCAACGATTTGAGAAAATTAGAAATATAAGTGGCTATAAACAATCATTTTAGCAATAATTGGCAATCAACTAATCTAAATTTTCACCCTACAAATTGCATGGCACAGTTTTACTGTTAGCTAGTAGAGAATGATGAGATCTTTCAACATATTTTATTAACAACATCTGCAAAAAATTACTTTAGACTTAATGAGTTAAACATTATTGCAGATTTGCAAAGCTTTCATTATTTTTGAGCTACCAAACCACCTCAACCTTTCAGTAAATTTTAAGACAAAAATAAATTGATCTTTTATAAAATGTAAGAAAATATAATTGTTTATAAACAAATAAATGGAAGGAAGCCCTTGTAATGGTTAAGTCCTACTGATTCAAGTAAGATCTTGTTTTCCGTTGTTCAGATCCTCATAGGAGTTAAACTCTAAAGCTGAACTTTAAAACCAAGGTTTGTCTATCTGATGATGTGGATCATTTAAACATCATGTGATGATGTTTAAATTACCTTTGAATAAACGATATACATTACTTCCATTTAAGCACAGGTAGCATTTAAATGTAACTTTCTTGTGCCCAAAAGCAAAAGCTTAGTGCAACACCTACTCTTAATTCCAGTTTCAGAAGAGGTTAGAAAACACCCAATAGTTTTACCACTGAAGGTACATACAGAAATATGTATAAATACAACGGGCAATTCATGAAAACTTTTTAGAAACACTCCCTGAGTTACGCTTTTCCAGTCAGAAATTTATAATATAAAAGAAGCTTTATGAATAATTTTAAATCTTACCTTGAAAAGGACTGTAAAGATTCATTTCCTATACATTTATCTGTCCCCGGCATTTCAAAGCTGATGCTTTTGATTCTTCAGACATTTTAGGAAGATAGCTGATATGCATATGTAACAATTTACAACAAAAATGTAAATGTACCTTCTTTGTGGAAATCTGACTTCTGCACTTTATATTTACACAGCAGGACCATGAAACAAGCATTTGCAAGGACTCGAAATACCTTTCCACTGAAGGCTGCTACCTACAGAGTGAACAGCTGTGCACACCCATCTGGGTCACCACTGGCCATTTAGCATGCAGACACATTATAACATCACAGAAATCAGGCTTATACTGAAAAGTTTATGAGAAATTTGCTTTATAGTTCTAAAATTTTAATAGGTAACTGTGGTGTCTATGCAGGTTTTTGGTTTATTTTTAATTATGCTTTAACTAGTCACAGCTCTGGAGTACATTTGCTTTTGTTTAGACAAAATGCCTTATGCCACCAATTAATTTGATTACTATAGTACTTTGGTACCAAAAACCTTCACCAGAATTTCCATAATTACTTTTGTTCTTTCTTTTAAAGTACACCTATACCAGAGAAATTTTGCTATACATCTGTAATTTATATACTTAGAATCTGAGTGCAGGCAGTGCCTCACTAAGCAAAATATGTTTACATTATGCTTTCCCCTCTCTCCTGAAAGAACCTTTCTGGTTCATTGTGAGACTTCAGAAACCTTCTTCAGTAGATGTCAAGTTTGGAAAAGTAGGTTTGTGGTTTTTTTTTTTTTCAGAAAGAAAAAACCCTTTTGTTAACTATTTGATATGCAAACCATCTCATAGACGAATAATTTTATTCTTATGTGCATCTCCATTGACATGAATGAACAAGATATATTAATGGTTACTTCAGAGTACTCAGGTATTGGCAGTGTATTTCAGTATTAGCAGTGTAACTTCTTTAAGATACAAGGACAGGAACTCCGTTCATGGAAAGCATCCATCATACTCAGTGGTACTCAGCAAACGTTTCTATTATCACAGATTTTGCACAATGGTGTTCTCTCCAGCTACCTTGGAAAACATATAAACACATCCTGCTACAAAATCCCAGGTTATAGTCATGATGTTTCAATGCAGTTATTCAGTGTTGTGCCTGAAACAGAGGGTTTTTTTCCAAAAGATCAGATGATCATGGGCATGTATCTGGGGAAAACTTTGGTCTCTGCTCTTCCCACTCAGGTGAGGTTTACACAGTACAGTCCCAAAATATCAGAAAGCTAAATGACTCAATAATTCCAAATGACACTATAAAGAAGCAGGGTTAGATGAAATTTCAAATGCAGAAAGAGTACGTAGTTGCCGTTAAACATCGTTTTTAATCATCATTACTGATGTCGGTTACATTCAATCACTTGGGCAGTACCAAATCAAATATCTCTGATGTTTTAGGTGGGTTGCTCAGATAAATAATTCTTAATCAAGTAGAACATCGTCGTGAACTTGTTCGAGTTGTAATGCTCCTGGCACTACGGATTCACCCTTACCACTGGGCTAAAAGTGAAAACATTGAAGAATTTGTTTTTTTTCATTGCAATGCAGAGTAAATACAACCTTGAATTCTTCCCGCTGCACCAAGGGTGCAGTGCTCATCTCTGGCCCAACACTCAAAAGAACGCCTTTCAAAGATTTAATAGTAGATAAAATTTATATTTTTTTATCTTTTTTTTTGTCTTATAATTTCTCAGGCCTCACTTTATCAAAAGTCATTCATTGTCACTCTTTGAAATTACCTGGTTAAAATGCTGTGCTTAGAGGTAAGTAGGTTTTGAAATGCTTCATCAGGTATGAATCTCCGAGCTCCTGATTCCAAATGGCACACACAGGGACTAGCTGTATGCTGGTGGATGTCACTGGGATTTTATTCAAGTGAAAAAAGTATGTCCATCTATAAAAGCTTATTGTGAAATAAAAATGTAGTTAGTAGTCCAAGTCTCTTTGGCTATTAAGAAAAGTTAAAAACCTAACATGGTTGCCCAAGGAAGTTGCGAATGCTCCATCCCTGGTGGTGTTCAAGGCCAGGTTGGACAGAGCCTTGGGTGACATGGTTTAGTGGGAGGTGTCCCTGCCCATGGCAGGAGGGTTGGAACTAGATGATCTTAAGGTCTTTTCCAAACCTAACTATTCTATGATTCTAAGATTCTATGACATTTACTTTACAATTGTCACAATTATGACAATTACTTTAAAAAAAAGACATTTGACAAAACTTCTTCAGGTGTTCCTCACTGCTTTTACCTGCTGTAGTTACAGCTTCTATTTTTCAAGTCCCTTTTTGAAGTACATGGGAAAAAACAGAGGCTCCCCTTACAGTTTAGTTGAAAACAGATTGCCGATGACTAGAAGATAAGCACTGTGTCACAATTTTTAGCCCTTAATGCACAGGAAAAAAAACCACTTTTTCAAATATACAATGCAGTACTTAATTAACAAATTTAGATAAGCCCAAAATGTGGAATACACTTCAGTACTGCCGGAGATCACTGCACTGATAGTATTGCATTAGCATGCACAGCTATGTATTCACAGCATGCAAAACTCTTTCATTTTTCTGGGATACAGATTATGGTTTGTAGAGATTTTATTTTTCCCCTTCTTTCTAAACATGAAAGTTATATCTCAGTTTTTATTGAAAGCACTGTAGAATTGTCTCTACTATTTTTTTCAAAAACCCTATAAAATGTAAGCCACTAGAAATAAGGAACCCAATTCTTATTGGGATATCCATCCAGATCTCTCACTGACCTTCAAGTGAAATTAGAAGTTTCAAGGCATTCTTCTCATTGGGCAGATCACGTTTATAGAATACAGTTTCAGAAGTCTATTTCTTTAATATAAATTTGTAGGCTATTCTCCAACTTTTGTTTTTTTATTTGCTTGTTTTTGTAATTGTGCAATAAAAAAGCAGCTTCACAGGCATCTCTAATTCAATGTCGAGTTCATGTTCTCACAGAACTGCTAAAGTATCTGTACACAGAAAAAAAGCACATGCTTTGTATGCCTTTGTATGAATGAGCCTTCTAAAAGAGGTACAGAAAGCATAGCCCATTTCAAACTAAAAACAATATTTTCACTACCAAAACCAAAACCAAACAAACAAACCAAAACAAACAAAAAACCCCCAAACAAACAAAAACCAACCAACCAAACAAAAAAAGTAGCCCTTACTTACTGAATGAATAGACTTCAGGTAAGTATTTCCACTTGGAGGGTGTGGGAGGTGGAGAAGAGGGAAATTACATGGCAAAAATACATATATATTAAGTGTTAGCTTATACCCTTTCAATATTTGTATCTTTGCTATTGACAGTTTCATCACTCCAGGTGCCTGTCTCCCTCAATCATCCTTCTACTCTCTGAAAGAAGTGACATGATCATGAAAAGATCAAGAGACAAAAGACAGAATGCTAACAGCAGCACAAAACTGCAGGGATGATATTCAAAATAAAACTGTTGAGACACCCAAGCTGAGCTCTTCATAAAACCCAGAATTAAGCCCTCACTCATTGTCCTTATGAGCAATGGATGCAGCCCCAATTAAAAGTCTTACACCTGTGGCAATTTTAAGTTAACACTTTTTGCCATTCTCTCCCCCTTCGCAACTCATTAATGCACTGCCATTACTCCTCTCCTGCAGATCATCTTGTATTATCACAGCATCCAAAGTAACTGCCTTATCTGAAAACATTCTTTTTCTTCTTCTGTGAATTTTTTTATGCGCTTCTACAGTTTACAAGATTTTACTATGAGAACAGAGGATTTACTACAAAGCATCTATAAAGAACATACTTATTTTCTCACTAGAGTTTCTACATAATCCAGATTACAAATTACAAATGAATCAATCTGCTTGTTTCTTTCTTTCCTCTGCTATCAAACCTAATCCTTCTTAGGGTAAATTAAATCCTTGTAAAGGCTCCAGGGACTATATTGCTTAGCCACTGACTATAAAAATGACAAAACTGCAGACATACAAAATTTTGTGTTTATGCTGGTACTTCTTTTTGAGTATTTTCACCTTTAAATGTATTTCGGTTTGGGGGTTTGAGTTTTGTTGGGGTTTTTTTGTTTCGGTTTTTTTTGGGAGGATTTTTTTTTTAATTATTATTATTTTTCTATGAAAGCAAAAATCATTATTCTTACAGATGTAGTCCTTTTTCCAGCCTGAAAGTGTGGCATATTTCACAGACTTACTTTGTTTACTGAGTGTTCTACACAAAGCATCTTTTACCACACAGCATTGCTGGTTAATGTGAGAAAACACCTTCACATTGGGTCTGCTTTCAGCATAGAAGAACTCACACAAAAAATTCCATCACCACAAATAAACATGATCTAAGTTCAACAGCTCTCCAGCACTTATGTCTTTGGAAGGCAATAACCAATATCATATATGTCATTTATTTGTATTTGAGGGAACAGAAAAGGAAGGTTTATATCGGTATTAATGCTAATTATTTGCTTCAGCAACAGGACTTATAACCATAGCTTTTTAATTAGGTGTATCAAAAATTGTATTGCGACAGCAGATAAAAGAGCATTAAAAACTGCTACTACAGAAAGACCAAGTATTGCAGAAATTCTTCACCCAAGATTTACCATGAACTGCTCAGTCTCCTTTAGCGGTTTCTGAAGTCCTTCTGAGTTTTAAAATAGAACACTTTTTCCATAATACAAACTGCATCAATAAACATTTTTGCTCATAAACAGGATGTCAAACATCAATTACTGTGAAAATTCATTTGACTCCCCCCTCCCACACACAGGGCTTTTGCATTTTCTTTTAGGTTTGTGGAATCTAAGAGAAACTTTCCCTCAGCTCAGCTACTGTGATAAATTATTGAAGACAGTTTCTCAACACATTATAATTAATTCTGAAGTCAGTAAAATTACAGCACTTCATACAACTTAAAACCTGGTACAGGTGTTTTAAGTATTTACCTACAATTTTGTATGGTTTTGGAATATTTTGTTGTTGAAAGTGAAAGGTACAAAATTGCTGAGACTGTCATAATTTTTTTAAGTGGCTGGAACATGCAACTCTGAAACCAAACTACAACTAGTATATTATTGCAGTATATCACAAAAGTAAGAATTCAAAATTAGATAGTTTATATAACATGCTATTACCACTTCTCTCTCCTAGCTAATAAAAAATGCATTTATAAGCCAAATAATTACTAGACTTACGATTGACATCTATCACAGATATCCTATACATTAAATGTTTCCCTCTTTCGGGCTTCAGTTTTAAAACAGCTAGAATCATCCCTGACCCATTCCTCCTCTCTTGCATTAAATATTATGGACTGTCTTGTTTAGGATGTTATGCTCAGTGCTAAGCAATACATAGTCCATAAATACAAAATCTACCATGGTTTTCCCCAGAAAGATAAATGGAGAAAATAAAAAATAGAAATTGAGAAAAAGGGGATGAAAAAGGAAGTGGAAGTCTGCAGTTACTTGCCTTAATATAAACCGGCAAACGTTCAAAGTACCACTCAGATTTCAGATGCATTATTAGAATCTAAAAAAACAATACATTTTCTACAATTAGAAAGAATGTCAGTAAACAAGAGTGATTCTGATTGCATAACAAATGTAATTGTAAGCTTAAGTCTTGAAAATACACAGTATTGCCCTCGCACACGCGCAATATTTTTCTGATTGTTATTACTTGTAGTTGGTTTCTCAGTAAGATGTCTCCCTGCATGCAAATTTGTATAATTTTGTATTTTGCTACAAAAAGCAACGCATTTATTCCTACATCAGCCTGGGAGTTACCTCCTTGTGGCAAAATTGCAAAGGCACAGGTCACATATTCAATCACTATTTATGCTGCAGCTGTACAAAGCCTGATACCTTGCCCTACTTCATGGGCCCAGAAGCTTCCTCTGACACTTTGGATGGAGCTAGACACCTATGAGAAGGAGGGAAGTGAGCCTTGGAGAGCCAGTGATGACAAACAGATGACTTGGGCAGCACCCTCAGCACATGGCCTCCTCACAGAGACCAATGTCTGCCTGTTTCAGTTCTCTAGTCTACAAAAAGTAAAATTTTTTTGACTTACACTATCTGCATCACTTTGCTGAGCTGAATGGAAGCAGATGATTAAAAAGCTCACCCAGATAGGAACTACTATCAGCTGAGAGACAGCAGACATTTTCTTGGGCTCTGCTGTTCTGGCAGTTTCCAACTCCGTGCTGAATACCAGCTGTTACTTTGAGAGCAATTCTCCACCCTGCTTCAGCATAAAATCAAATAGCTTACATTACAGATTTATCTGAGATGTATCTACCTTATTGCATGTTTTCACACCCTGCAACAACCTCTGATACTAGAACTAAGTGGCTTCTCAGGCCACGGTGGCTCACATGCATGCTGCTTGTTGAAGGACCTTCATGGCATAGCACTTGGTGCTAGCTGGGGGCATTCTATGGCCCAAGACAAAAATTTGTGTTCTCCATCTCAGGGTACTTGAAGGACTGTGAAGGCTGTGGTGCAACTTGTCAGTACATCTATAACAGTGATGAGGACTACTGCATGCCATAAGGGTATGCAGAGAAATTTTAGGACAAAAGATCCTTTCTTGGATAAGACTGAGAAAGACAAGGATGTAGAAACAAGCTAGTGAATTTGAGAGTATGGAAGCATAATCTTATCCCACTTAATAACAATTTCTTAGTTAAACAACTTAGCCCACAATTCATCCAACATTTATCAAGCTTTTTATTCCCTTCAAATCAGTGCTGTTATGCTCCTTCCAAGACCTACTAAAATAAAAATATTAATAATGCAAACTCTTTCCATCATCTGTCTCTGCATTATATACATTTAAATGCCTTCAAACTCCCTATCATTAACCACACAAGAAACAGATTTAAGATATATAATTACATAAAGCAACAAGGTATTCACTATATGTCTCCTGTAAGTAAAGCTCCCATCATATGCAAACAGTACGGCAAATATTCCTAGAATTTAAGAATAACCTAACAATTTTTAGGAAAGATTATGCTTGAGCTGAGCTTAAGTAAAAATTATCAATTTGTGATATATTCAACTAAAGTTAAAGTGGCTTGGAAATTATAACTTCTTTAATGTATTTCATAAAACATTTTCTTTATTAATTCGTAAAAGCCTGTTTCCTCTGCCACCTTCCCAAACTATTGGTGTGGAAGAAACGAATCATGAAAACTTCCCTCTTGATTTTAGTTGGTTATAACAATACTTGTAATGTGCAATTAGTGTATTTCATGTGTATTTTAAAACACTAAATAGAAACAACCCAAGCAGCCCTGAAATAAAATTGTTTCACCTTCCTCTTGCTTCCTTCTTCTTTGTCTATGCCCTCTGATGAAGGTGCTGTAACCTCCTTTGTAGCAGAAAATTCAAAAGGCACTGTTCTTTTCTTTCTTTTATACCCATTTATCAACCCCAGGAACCTTTGGCTTTCTATTGGTAATAAACACGTTTTCTTTCTTTTAGGAAGTATTCTTCCCAGCTATTGCCTCTTTTCCTGAAGTCTCCTACCCCACCACTTTAATGTTTTCCCCATCCCACAGCCTCTTTTCTGTTTCTATTCCACCCTAACTGCACCACAAAATGAGTTTACACTCATAAAATAAATCACAGTGTATAAATTTGTAAACCACACGCAGTCTAATGGAAAGCACGATGCCCAGGTCCTGGCAGTTAATTTTTACTAAATGTCACACAGTTCTCAGATCTTTGGAGAAAGACAGGAATAAAGGGATAGGGACATCAGTTTGTGCCTCCAGCTAGTTAGTCTGAACTACATTATCTTTTAATATTTCGTATATTTTTGCTTTTAAAGTACAGCGTTAAGTGTAAACCCACCAATATCTCTGTCACACACAAAAAAGAGAAATAAATTAGATAATAATCTTGGTTTATTAATTTAAACCCAGAAAATCTGAAGGTCTTACTACCTTTCAAGTCACATCTATAAAAATCAGCAATATCAAACTAGGTTCCTGTGCTTTCAACAGTATTTCAAAGGAGGACTTACCTACTAGTTTCTTAATACAAAATCAATCTTTTTCATAATAAAACTGGGAAAGAACAGGCATTGGTGCATCCAGCTCTTCAGTGTGAAACTCTTTACAAAGCTCACCACACTTCCGGATTTATACCTCTATTACTTTAAATGGATCATCCAGAAGAAAAGATGATCAACATACGAAGAAGAATCCTATTAGAATTCAAAGGAGGGAGAAAACAAAACACCACCCCATCCCCAAACCTTTTGAAAAATGGACACTTTCAAGAGTTACAAAATGTGCAGAAGATTAATGTTCTTCTTGTTCCACGGGTCACAGAAGTGTTTCCCTTCTTCACTGTGGGTGGGAGCATAGCTCTCCTAATAAAGACGTATCAAGATGTAATAAACACCTCTTGCTCTAGCCTTACCACTTTTCTGCTCCATATCTTGTGTACAGGAAAGATCAAAGATGACTGAACTTCCAGCTCTAAAGTCAGTCCTATTATTGACTTCACTGACAGCAGGAGAAGGAACAGAAGGATATCTCCTCAAGAAGGAAAATTCGCTCTATGATGTTTTCATTTCTGGCTCACAGTCTTCTGGGGCAGAGGATACCAAAGCACACCTAACATTATGGAAAGTACTCAAGCCATCAGCCTGAGAAATCAGGAAACAAAGCTGCTACATCTGAGCTTTACCAAAAGATAATCTTGCCTTCTTACTGTCATACTTTTTCTGGTGTGCAAGATTTTTGTCTAACGAGACCTCATATAAGAAATCCCAGCTAAGAATTTATATTTAGAGATTAATTAATATTCCCTGGGGAGGAAGCCATGTAATTTGTTCCAAAATTAGTCAATTTATTTCAGGATATTTGAGGACACTTTATTAAGACACTAAGACTACAACAGATGAATACAACAGGAGTAACTCCTAATGAAGAGAAAGTTCTTGGAAATACCACTGGGCACTAGACCTGTCTGCTTATTATCTATATTTGGTATAAGGATGTCATGGGTTCAGCAGTAGCAGTCGTTTTTTCTCCTTCTTGGTAGCTGGTGCAGCGCTGTGGTTTTGATTTTGGGCCTGGGAACTGTGCTGATAACACCAGTGTTTTCAGTTACTGCTTGGTGGTGTTTTGGTCTGACCAAGGACTTTCTGAGCCTCATGCTATGCCAGGGAGGAAGGGAAGCCGGGAGGAAGCAGATACAGGACACCTGACCCAAACTGACCAAAGAGGCTATTCCATACCACAGCACGTCATGCCCCGGATGTGAAGACGGAGAGGAGGGACCTGGAAGGGTGTGGTGGTGCAGTGGGGGGTTCGCTGTTGGGGGGTGCACTGGCTGGGTCAGGCTTGGTGAGCAGTTGTATTCTCTTTCTTTGTACTTCTCCTGTCATTATCATTATTGGTGGTAGCAGTAGTGATTTGTGTTATACCTTAGTTACTAAACTGTTCTTATCTCAAGCTGTGCGAGTTGAATTCTTTTGATTCTCCTCCCCATCCCCCAATGGGACTGGGGTAAGAAAGAGAGAGGAGTGAGTGAGTAAGTAAAACTTTGTGAGTCATTAGCCTGGGTGAGGCTTAAATCACGACAAAGGACAACTGGCATTTGAGCCCAAGTCATGGTAATGTCAAATCACTTTGTGACTGACATAGCAGACTCTGTTCTGAAAAATGGTAGGAAAACTAGCTTTTTAAACTGTGAAAAACAGTTCTTCCCTTGCAGGCTTTTAAGAGTTTGTGACTTCAGAGTAAGCAGGTCACAGCATGCCCTGCAGAGCTCTTAATACTGCTTTATGGCCTATATCTGCACTTGTCTATGAATATCCACTGTGATAATTTACTGTGGAAGGCAGTTAAGGTGTTTAGAATGCAGATTTAGAGCCATCCTTTTTCACTTGTCTGCTGCAACTCTTTGGATCTGATTGATCTGTTGTGAGTTTTTCCATTGTCTTTCTTGAAGAGGATCTAAAAGGAGCTGGAGAGTAAACTATGTGTACCACAGGGTATTTTCCCAGCTCTTCAAGAAGTGAAAACAAGGTTACCTGCAGAAAAACAAGCAACCAAAATACATACCCCGTCTGATTTTTGGGAAAATTGCCTAAATATGGCAAAGTAATTCACATAGCAGACATAAGCCAAGATGGTATAAAGGCACAAATCTCATTGTATGCCATCTTAAAAAAGTTTCTACCCACACGCTTTTCAGTACCTCCTCCAATAACGTCAGACACGACGCACCTTTCGAAATGTTGTTATGCAACATTTTGGTTACAAAGAAAATTACACTGCAAATTCACTGACACTATACACTTCAGAAGGTCTGGGTTTCTTGTATTATCTGGCAAAACATCTGAATTTGCTGGAGTCATACCATCTCGCATAAGAGCTGTTTATATGTAATCATAACAATGCTATTATTTTCTACACTAAATCATACTTGCTTGTATAAAAGACTACTGCTAAACCTACTTCAAGGCCCCCACACATGCTTAACATACACATGCATTCTCTACAATATCAGCTCCTTCCAAATGACAATTTACTTTCAGTGAAGAACTGAAAAATATAAGACTCAGTTAAATCATAATATATTTTTCTGCTACATTTCCTACTAGAAATATTTGTAAAACAGGATGTTTTGCTGACTTTAAGGACTGTGAAAGCTTGCATTTTAACAAAACAGTTATGGCTACACTCTAACTTTTCATGCTATTTTTCTCCTTTTGTCCTTTAGCTTCAGGCAGCTAAACAGCAAAAAGGAACTGAACTGTTAGTCAGTGAATGGTATATTGAATGTCATCTACTTGCATAGATGCTTTCCTGAAGATCTTGCACATCCAGCAACTGACTGATGAAAAATGTCTCCATAAATGTAGATAATTAATCAACAATTGAATTCCACCCCTCACCCCCGATTTATTATTCTTTTTTTTTTTTCCCCACATGAGAGGGAAGAACTAAATCCTTAAATCCTAAAGATTTCAGGATTGAATGATATGAATATCTCACAATAATGGAATTTCCTTCCCACTGCAGGAATGGTCTTTGCTTAACCACCTCTAGTGGCTGCAACTACCATGCCATCCCATGGACCAAAAAAGGACCCTTCTCACATTGCCAGGAGACCAGGAACTTCATTCAGCTACTTTCAGTTACTGGAGCACAGCAAGTAGAGATAGAAGGAATTGGTAAACCTCACTCCATCACTGTTGGTATAGTTTCCCTAGAAACAGCTAACTATAGCTAATGAGGAGAATGAATGACTCATTTAGCTCATTGTATGAGATTTTTTTCCTCCTTTTCCCCTCAACAAAATCTCACCAACATTATAGCTTCACACTTATTTTCTATAATGTTATCGTATTTATTGGAAAGAAGGTAAGACAAGAAAAAATTAAAGCATCCAAAACCAACAGTGAATGATATCTCAAAATACTAACACAGTGAATATTTTTAATTGTTATTTTTATTTAAAGGACTGCATTTTTCTAAATCCAATGGCAAAAGGGTTTCACCTAATTTACCTTTGGCGAGTTTCAGCTGTCAGTATTTAACCTGACTTCACAGTTTTCATATTCTGATATTGTAGAGCTACCAATTTTAGACTGTAACTTAGGAAAACATAAAATAACCAGATTCATCTTCCTTTGTTACTACAACAAGAAAGAAAAGCCTTAAGGTATTAAACTAAGTTTTAATTTATAAAACCACTGAGTTATCAATCACTGTGCCTGACCCGAGTAGTCTTTCTGTCTAGAAAGTTTTGCTATTGTATTGCTTAACATTTTAGAAAGCAAACAAAAAAATGAATCGTTGTTTCAATACCAGGCACCAACTACCTTTCAATCCTTGCTAACACATGGGAAATGAATTCAATCTTTACTGAAAGCACTGTCTTACTCCTCTGGGGCTGTTTGTCAGTTACTCCAGAGTGACACTAAATCAAGTTGCAAAGCACTGTAATGTAAATCACAGCCTAATTTACTTGTCACTGTGTTGTGACATTTGGTTAAAAATGCTTTTTAATTGCAAGGATAAATTATACATTAAAAATTCTTAGTGGCAGCTTCAATACTACATCATATTATTGCACTCTAGAGAAAGGAGCTGAACAACTATGCAGCCACAAGCTAAGACAGAATATTTTTAAATCATCAGGTGGATCAGATTGATGGTGTTGGTAGTGTTGTGATGATGAGTTCTGTCCCCTACAAAAACAAAAGATATAATCAGTCTTTTATATTCAGTAACTCATAAAGAAAAAGTACTCTCTTTTTCTTGACTCTTTCAGATCACTCCAGCTTCTCGCTTGTGAATTATTAGTCAGACTCCCTAAAGTAATATGAACTGGTTCTCAGTCATGCTGAAAAATAAGCCTCTATCTCTTCTATAATCTAGGACAAGGAAATGATTGAAAATAGAACAAACTATGTTCAAAAAAAAAAAAAGAAAAGTTGTTGAATAATTTTTAGCAATTTTGAGCTTCTTCACCTCTAGGACTGCAATTCTCTCTACATAAACAGGGTGTGCTGGAAACTGGACTGGGTCTGACCCCTCCTGCAGCAAGCAATGAGCAGTACTCAACCTGAGCTCAGGCCATACAGGTAAAGGGCTCCACACTGCAATTACTAAAATTCGACCAGAACAAAGCATGTTGCAAAATTTAAAAGTCAATCCTATTGCTCACCTGTATATTGCATTTTGAATATGTTGTTCCTTAGTTACACATTTCTTATAGTTTACCACACCAGTACAGTATACTAGTATATCTACTACAGCCTCCAATAGTGTATGTTGCTCTAATAGGTGGAGCTACACTGCAATATGCTACTCTGCAATCCATGGCTTGATGTACACAGAAATTCACCAACCACAACTTGCGAAAAATGAGCTGTCAGTAAGGTGCAACACAGATGTGATTGAGCCACTGCAGGTGTCTCATCCTGTTGCTTGGATAAGTTTCTTAAAACCAGCCTTTTCCCAGATCTCCAGGCTGCTATTTTCATTGTCCATCAGCTGGGCATGGTGGCTGTGGTGCCTCTGCTTGCACCCTGTGCCCATGCTTTCAAAGCCTTTACTGTTACGTCTACCCTTCAGCCATACAACATCATTGCAGCACCTGACACCATAACTCTGGTTAGCATGTTAGCATGCCTGTTCACAGGACGCATAGCGAGCTTAATGCTATCAGCAAATGACAGTATTGTTTTACTAGGTGCAAAAATGCTTCAACCATTATAGCATACATGTATGTTTAGGATAAAGTAGGCCTCTGCTTCAGTTGCAAGATGAAGTATAGCCCTCACTAAAGTACCAGAGATGGAGCAGTACCTGCTGCTATTGCAAGAAGTACCCAGGCAGTTACTCATGGCCTCTCAGAAGCCCAAATCTCACCTGCGTGGCAACGCTCACACATTAATGAAGCTTCAGCAGCTGCTGCCCAAGCTGTAGCACAGCAGCCGTAATTGGTTCCCCTTTCCACACAAAACAGAAATACCCTCCTTGGGAGGCTTTCTTGGTACCTTGTAAGAGACCTGAAACTTGTACTAGGTAACCTTTTGTATAATACAGTTGTAAATAATTTAACAAGGTATTTCTCTCAGAATGACACTGTGAGCTTCAGAAAATATGCACAGAATCAAAGCTGAATCTTCCCATAAAACCAAATTAGTCTATTTCTTATAAATTAATTTGTGGTTTATACCACTAGCAAGCTGCCCTCCTGTTTTCTGACTTTTTTCAGTGATACGAAATATATTTAAAAATCAGGAAGCAGATTTCCTATAATAATTGGGTATCTAAATAGCTCATAGGAGCTTAGAAGATTTCTTAAAAAGTACATAATCATCACTGAAATATGTAAGTGCTTACATCTAATTCACTAATTGTGTCCTGAAACACAGTTGGCTGGTATTAGGATGTAAATTATTGTTTCTGGTATACATAGTAAATCTGCTTATTAAAATTCCCTTTCTGAATATTTATGCAAAGTCTGCAACTCCCTATGCATAAGAGACCTGTATTATCACGCAGAGTAACTTGGCAGTTTCAAAGAAACTTGGCATAATTAAGTCAAACCAAATAAGAAATAAAGGAAAGTATAACCATGTGAGGGGCTGACACCCTGAACTTTCATGAAACTATGGTGTTAGAAGCATATTATAGTACATTCCGGCATATTACAAGCTCTAAAATACTGATTTAGGAAGTCTTTTCAAAAAAAACTCTTGTTTGTATTTTTAATTATGCTCTTCAGCTAAATCTTTAATATTAAACTTATTAGCCCTTGAGCATTTCTGTGGCATTCCGACTTTTGGGAGTATGTTTTAAGTGTGTTTGTGTTTTATGTTTTAAGTTTTCAATATAATTTAGTATTTTGTAGTGTAGAAACAGCAAGGAAACCCCCAAGACACTGACTCCAGCTGCCAACTACCTCAGAACTGCTTATTTACTTCATAAACTAGCCAAACATAGTCTTCAAGGATTCTTTACCCCTATTTCTGCATGATTTTTACATTTAAGGACCTCCTTCTCATTTTCAACTTGGTGTGTTTCTGACCAGTTTTGAATCTTTGGGGCTCTTTCCTGCAGTTATGCTGGATGTTTGAAGGTGGTGTGTAGTTTGGTTTGGTGAGGGGTTTGTGCTTGTTTTTATTGTTTGTTTTCCTGAATAACAAAACAGAAGGGAATCTTTTAATCTCCTCCTGTGTGCTTCATCTTCCCTCCTCTGGTTACCAAAGAAGTCCCTCTGCACACGTTTACATGAATCAGTTAGGAACAGGGGGACCTAGAGCACAGTAGTACCAGTGATGTCTAAGTTTGTGCTAGCATTTCACTCTCTTTCCTCATAAAAATCAGTCACATACCTTTTTTTTGCTGAATTGCATTAGTAGAGTGCAATTGCTTAACGATAAGACTAGGTGGGTTTTTTAGCTGTCATTCCCAGGTGATGAGCTCCCTTTTTAGAGAAGAAATTCTGAAGCTCTAGATGAAGCACTTTATGTGGTTTTGTATAATATGATTTTATTTCAATTCCCTTACCTCAAGAAAATTCAGTTCTTTGTAGTGATGAACCATCCCAACCTTGCAATGAAATTATTAGTATGACGCGGTTGTAATGGCTTATTGGTAACACAAATAGAAAATGAGTGCATCTAATTTTCAGGTGAACTTCCACGTTACCAATTTTGCAAACATTTGTGATTGCCACATACAGATGCTATGGAGCTTGTGTTGTGTGACTAAAGGAAAACCAATGCAGAAAATCAGAACGATACTTGTAGAAAACAGATAACTCTCCATCCCTATAACAATTCTGAAGCCAACAACAAAATTTACAGTATGATCAGAACAAGCTACAGATGAGTTCTATACATAAGTCAAAACTCTCAATACAAATTTGACAGTACTAAGGAAGTTTGTAAAAGGCTGCATACCCATACCAATAATGGCTTCAAAAACCTTATAATGAAACAGAGATAGAAAAAAATCTAAATAAAGAAGTACAATAATTTAATCTCATTGGCAATTTTCAACGTGGTTTCCAAGAAGCTGATTATTTTTTTTTTTCCTTTGGGGAAAATTTAGGTTGATGCTGTAGGAAGCAGAAAACTTTATATATTTTCTTCTTAGGAACTGTTTTGAACTAAACATTTTCTTTGAAGTCACAGAAACTTTATTCTCTTTCTTGAGAGTCTGTCAGTACTGCCAGATGCCATCATCCATTAGCTGATGTTTTAAACTCACTTTCTTGATTTTTTCCCATTTTGAATGCAAAACCAGTATTATTTTTCCAGATACAAAATCTGTGAAAATTTTGTTAAGTACTCTGTTAAGTATTGTTGACAAGCTGCTGCCACTTCCCGTTTCTTCCCCTCTTCAATTATTGTTTATTTATTTTTAAACTTTGAAAGGTTCATTCCTCGAGGGCATATGTAAAATTCTGTATGCAGTACTTCTGGTATTCTGGTAAGAATTTATAATACAGCTTTCCATCTTTCCTTGAAAACATCAATTTCTGCTTATATCTGGATATGCTGTTTACAATTATATTCTGACAGTTTCAAGTTTGCAAAATGCAAACTGTGTAATTTGGGAAAAATGCTGCAACTAGACTGATGCAACTGAATTTAACAAGAAAGAGAAATACATATCTTTAATAGACATATATATGAGTATGTTAAGAAACATAGCCAAAATATTTGAATTTGATGCCTAAAGTGCTTAAATACAGTTTATATTGTAACATGCTCATTTCCACAGAAAATATTTCACTTGTTTAGTACAGAGAACCAACTTACAGTGTTTTCATTCCTGGCTTTTAAAATGCCATATTTACAGAACCTAATTGTGTTGATATACTTTTAAAAACTAAGGAGTCTCTCAGCCAGGGTAAACTTTTATAGCTCCACTGGCTTGAAATTAAAAACTACAAGTTACAGTAATTGAAGATCAGTCATGGTGCATGTTTTTTTCTTTTGGTCCTTAACCTCAATCAAAATTCTTCTGACATTAGCAATGTACCATTAGTTCAATGGTTTGGTTGGGTTTTTTTGGTTGGGTTTTTGTTTGTTTTTTTTTTGGGGGGGGAGGGTTGGTTTGTTGGGTTTTTTTAATGTTGTTAGAGCTCACAAATTTGAAATTTTCTAAAAGTTTAGTTTTTCGGAGTTGGCAGCCATTATCGCACAAAAAGTCAATATTGGATTGCTTGAACCATGTAGCTAGTGCCTGCTGGCCTTGAATAAGTGCTGAGTTGAGATTTGCTGTTCCCAACTGAGAGAGAACATCTCTATATGTTTTTGAGTGCATTGATTCATATATCCCGGGCTGCATCAAAAGAAGCGTGACCAGCAGGTTGAGGGAGGTGATCCTGTCCCTCTACTCTGCCCTTGTGACACCTCACTTGGAGTATTGTGTGCAGTTCTGGTGTCCTCAACATCAAAAGGACATGGAACTGTTGGAACAAGTGCAGAGGAGGGCCACGAGGATGATCAGGGGACTGGAGCACCTCCCTTACGAACATAGGCCGAGAAAGTTGGGGCTGTTGAGCGTGGAGAAGAGAAGGCTGCGTGGAGACCTCCTAGCAGCCTTCCAGTATCTGAAGGGGCCTATAGGGATGTTGGAGAGGGACTCTTCATGGGGACTGTAGTGATAGGACAAGGGGTAACAGGTTCAAGCTTAAACAGGGGAAGTTTAGATGGGATATGAGGAAGAAATTCTTTACTGTAAGGGTGGTGAGGCACTGGAATGTGTTGCCCAGGGAAGTTGTGAATGCCCCATTGCTGGTGGTGCTCAAGGCCAGGCTGGACAGAGCCTTGGAAGACATGGTTTAGTGGGAGGTTTCCCTGCCCGTGGCAGGGGGGTTGTACCTAGATGATCTTAAGGTCCTTTCCAACCTTAGCTATTCTATGATTCTATGATCTGCCATTAAAACAGCAGAGCTCTGTAAGGACTCCCCTGACACCAAAGCAAAAGGGAATCTTTCTACCCACTGCTGAGAGTAGGGTCAG
This sequence comes from Myiopsitta monachus, assembly GCA_017639245.1. Taxonomy (NCBI): domain Eukaryota; kingdom Metazoa; phylum Chordata; class Aves; order Psittaciformes; family Psittacidae; genus Myiopsitta; species Myiopsitta monachus. Next base: position 77,261,861 of record CM029917.1, on the reverse strand, counting down.
ATCACAAGGATCTAAAGATCAACTATATCTGAATTCCTGAGTGCTCTCCTGAGCTCTCCAGCTCCTCACAGAAGGTGCTCATCCTCTGAGAAGCACCTGGTTATCTTTCAGTGTGGAAAATAAAAAATCCTCCAGACCTGCTGTGAAAAGTCAAAGAGTAGAACAGGAAGGTGGGAAAACCTCAAGCTGCCTTGGCTCAATGTGTTTGTCTTACCAGCATTTATCATCTCCCACTGCATCAGCTCTGCGGTATTACATATTCACGACTTACACAGAATGTAAGTTTTAAGGATTGACACTTTGAATATGCAGTGGCAAAGATTAATAATGTAAAAAAAATATTAGCAGGAGGTATGGTGTTAACGATTGCTTAGCTTAGTACCATTCCATTTTAAAGTCCAGAATCGGCCTGATACATCAGTATTCTAAACATTCCTATCACAGCAATCTCTAATTCCTTAATTGATACACAAACTTAAACTAAGTTATACCAGGCTATTAATCACAGTATTTTACCCAAATTCCATGGTTTGCATTTTTGCCCACTTGCAATTATCAGTGCACTGACATATTCCCTTCAGTTACAGGCCAAAATTACTTTCCCTAAAGCACGTACAATTTGCAAAGTGTGTACTAGAGACAGTGCTCAGCAGCTATCCAAGAACACAGCCAGAATGCCAAGAATTATTAGAAAGGTAATAAAAAAGCATTAGTGTGCTGCTGTGTAAGTCAAGGTGTATCTACATTTTGAAGGATGCATGAAACTTTGGTCTTTCCTAATTTCATACACTTTAGTAGCATGGGGAATGGATGACCACAAATGCATAACCTGCCCTCTTATGAGGCAAGATTATATAGACTGGTGTACTCCTCCTTGGGAAGATGCTGACTAAGGAGAAAACAGGGTAGGTGTCTGAAAAGTTCTAAAAATCATTAACAATATGGAGAACGAGAAGGGTAAATGATTATTCATTATGTATTTTAAAACCCATTTCAATTCCTACTTTTTAAGCTACTGCAAACTGAAAAAAAAATCCATTCTTTGCAAAGCCCTCAATACAATAGATTTCAGTAAAATAAAATCAATCTCACCAACTGAGAGAAATAGCGACAATAGAAAAATCATCCCACTGCTGCACAGCAAACAAGTATCCAGAGCAAAAGCAACTCTAAAAAGACAAAATTAGGATCAGTTTTATATAACAAGAAGGCAAGCACAAGAAATTACTGTAGAGGCCAGAGACGGCATATTTTTTCCAATCGGGATGGACTATGACAGGAGGGTTGGACCTAGATGATCTTAAGATCCTTTAACCCTAACCATTCTGTGATTCTATGATTGGCTCATAAAAGCACCATATCATCAATATTTGCTCATGTGCCTAATTTCTGCTGCCCTAAATATCCCTCCCAGTACTTCAAGAGCATCCTGGAGAGAAGAGGATGGACAAAAGCAAGAAGAATATCTGTGACAAGGTCAGAGCACACAGAAGGAAAGAAATTACGTAAGAACAACCAAGAGTGAGACAGAGACAGCATTTGTAATGTCACTTCAGCTCACAGAGGAGGTGATGATTGTTTTGGGGGCAGGAGGAGTAAGAGAGACCACAGTAGCTCAAACTGAGTAGAAGAGAAAGCAAATCTGCCCTAGGGAGAGAAATAAGACAGAATTTCCTGATTCAACTGCCACAGAAGCAGTGAAATTGGTAAAACACATAACAAGGGCATGGAAGCAGGTGGTAAATTCAGTAAAGGAGACAAGGAGACCCAGAGCTGCAGGCACATGGGACTGGGGAGAGCAGGGAAGGAAAACAAAGGGGGAGGGACAAGAGGGAGGATCACAATTATACTGTAAATGCTTTATATAAGCTGGAGGAGGAAGTGGGATGGATCGGAGATCTCTCAGAAGAGACAACCTTAAACCCAGCCTTCACACAGTTTCAGTTCTCTCATGGAGAACAAGGAGAAAGAAGGAAATCAAATGAATAGTATATTTGAAAGAGGAGTAACACACCAGGTGTGCAAACCCTTACAACAGGACCACTGCAAAACACATGAAATAAAAGCAGAGTCTCTAATCTATTTGTTGTTACCTTGGAGTAATGACCAGCAATGCTTATGTTTTCTTCCTGACCAAGTTCATTTCAATTAAGTGCTCAGACAGCACTCTTTTTCACTCCCCTTCCAATCCAAACACTACATATTTCAAATGGGCACACAGCCCGAAGTCTAGTTCTTAATTAGAACACAGTGATTCTGCCTCATCCCTAAATGAATGGGAAAACCTATTAGTTAGATGATCAAATTTAGACAGGTTAATAAAGACTGTTTAAATACACCTCACTCTTTACAGTAAGAAAAAGAAAAGTCATATTTCTGAGTCACAAGAGTTAAATTGGAGTTCATTAGTCAGGCTTTGAGTCAAATTCTCACTTGAGGTATAACAGCACAGGTCTGCTGAAGTCATTGGTGCTACTACCATCTACACAGTCGAGGAACTGACTCATTATTCCACCCTAACTGCATTTACATCTTCAAATTAAAGCATGTTATTCTGCTGTCAGTGATCAAATCACCACTCTCTGGCAGGTGAGGGCCACACCAGCAATAAACTCTTAAGCAGTGATGTAGAATCACAAAAAAGAAAACCCCAAGGGTCCACTTAAGACAATTTAAAAATTACTCCATAATGCCGGGATGATTCCAAGCAATAAAGCAAAGTTAAAGAATTAATCTGCAATGTTGAGTAATTTCATAGAAAAATGTTCTGTTTAAAAAGTAGATGTGCAGATACAGCACTTCAATAGCTATGCAAAATACAGTCATTGCAGTTAATCTTAAAACAGGAGAAACTGGTAAAGAGTGTCAAGAACCACTGCAAATTTAACCCACTTGATACACTGTTCATTTAATGAAATACTTTCATGCAAATAATGATTTCCTTTCAACAGAAGCACACTTATGAACTAACTCAAGTTCATGCATCCCAGAAAACCAGTTTGTTTTATTTGAAATGGGCTTTATGTATCACCAAGTGCCTGCAGAAAGGCAATCCACCACTTGCTGATTATTCAAGTTGGTTTTGATATTTCATACCTGATTTAAACGACCTTGATTGGTCTGTGTGTGCTTAATTTCAGATGTTTCCCATGCCTGGCACACCATCACACATAGCCCAGACAGCTGCATGGATAACATCAGGTACAGATCCTGCTTTCTACCAGTTTTGCATGGCTGGTGACCCACTGTGGATTAATTGCCCCTCCAGGTCACCTCAACCAGCTGGTGCAGTGTAATGGGGAGGGCACAAGACACCCACTCCCTCTGTCTTTCCCCAAGAGTTGGACCATGGTCATTGATAGGTTATTTAGTCAGCACTTCCTTACCAAACCATGCTCCTGACAGCTGACTTCCTGCTTGGAAAACACACTTTCTATCTTCAGTACAGTCTTGAGCTATAGGATTCACTTAGACTTGCACTGAAAAGTTGTCAGCACAACTATTTCCACTAGAACAGTATTGGTACAGAAATATACTATCCTTCCTCCTTTCCCACCCTCTCAAAACCATTGAACTTTTTTGTGTAGATTGACAAGAGTCCTCTAGTTGATTTGGCTTCTGTTATTCAAAAGCTGAACTTGAACATGCCAAACAAGAATTTCTCTTGGCATGTGCTACGTTTCCAGCAGAGCACTGCAGTAAGGCACTGCTGGTACTGCCACCTTAATGACAGCTCTGTCCTGCACACAGCCTCTCGTCTCCCACAGCTTGAAAACATCACTGTTTTCACTCCTGAACTAAGCCAAAATTATGTTAACATTCTGTTAACCATATGATACTTCAAATTGTTTCTCTTTAAGTATACAAAATTGAATTACAGAAGAAAGAAAAAGAAAAGACTAATACTTAAAAACCTCAGTGATTACAGGAGTTGTCAGACAACATCCAGATGAATTAATTCCCAGCTAAACACAAGAAGCCCAGACTATTAAATCTAGGATTGAACACTGGCAAGTCATTTTGTTAAAACATAGATAAATACCAAAAGAACAGGAGGGATTTTTGAAATGGTGCAGGAATACATGGTGTAGATCCTAAGAAATTAATTTCTCTTGCAAACTCAGCAGAACTTCATCACTGAAAGTCAATTTAAAGTGGTTTAAATTTTCTTTCTAGCGGCAACTAAGAAGTTCTCTGAGCAACTTTTAAAAAATTGCCTTTTTGCCCCTTCTAATACGTATGCAACAGGAAACAGCTTTTTATTTTGAGGCAAGCAGATCATAATAAAACATAGGCAAGAACAGAAAAATTAGACTTTCAGCAGTAAAGCACTAAAAAAATGGTAGAAATTATAGAAATTGTTAACTGATTTTAGCCACTTAGTCATTATATATCAGGGTTGGTTTAACTCCAGTTATTTTTCAAAGTACATACTCAGAACTATAAGTGCAACAAGTCTGCAACCTCCTAGTCAGTTAACGCCCCCAAATTCACACTACAGAAAAAGCAAAATGTAGTTGGCCGAGGTCAGTTGCCCTACTGAGACCTTTCCTAAATGTTTTTCATGGAGCTTTAGTGACCAGTGAGCCAAGCTAAGCGGATAGTTCTCAAGTTCAGAAATCTGGGCTAAATTGCAGGTAGGGAGAAACAGACCTGTTAATTGCTTTTTTATAGTTATTATAGTTCTAAACTCTGAGGAAACGTGAAACAAAATTGCTCTGAACAGTTGTGTTGGAATTGACTTTCAGCAAGTTTTATGGACCAATCTTTTGACCAATCTTTCATTCAAGTCATAGATTCAGCATAAGAAGTCCTTTGGACTGATCACAAGAACACCCATGCATATGGTTAGGTGTTTATACAGAGCCACTGAATTCCCATTTTCATTAGGAATTGATGCATATATTTTTGAGAGCAAAGTTAAAGGAGAAGACAAGGAGCTGTGATGCTGACCACTCTTTCTTCCGCTACATTAAAAAAAAAAAAGAGAGATTCCATGAGAAGGCCATGGAACGCACTGAAATACTCCTACAAATAAATTAATGTTTTAAGTCAACACAAGACCTTCAAGACAAAATACTTCCTGTGCCTCAATCTTAACTAAAGTTGCCAAGATAAAGGGCACAAAATTCTTCAAGTACTACACAGTAATAGTAACACTAATAATACAAAGCCAAAGGGTTAAAGGATTGTTATCTAAAAGACACAAAAAGCATTTGAAACTTGTGTGATAAATAAAGGTTTATGTTTCTTTAAAGGTGCCAAGTTTATTACAAAGTTGGAAGAGGAAATTTAAAAGCAACACACACACAAAAAAAAGTACAGAAAATCAGAAAGGATGAACAAAACTTTATTTACTAACTCCAGCTCCATAAATTCTGACCTTATATTCAAACATGAAGTTATAAAATAAGTGAAATTAATGTGCAGGAGGGGTTATTTAATATAATATCCAGCTTAAATATTAACTTAGTTTTTTTATATGAGAATCTAGAATAATAAGCTGCTTGGGCAATGCAGAATTACATGAGAAAATACGTTCTAAATAAGTAAAAATCTTGGACTTCCCTCAGAATCATTTTGATTGATTTATTGTCTTGCATTGCACGGTGATACAACAAGCCTAACAATGAGATTTCTGCATCCTTCACCGTATTTCTAGTCAATCAGCAATAGCAACACAGTAGATTCCCTTAGGTTTCCTGAAATATGTGAATTTAGTTTTGGATTTCTACAGGTTATGGACTTGCATACAGCTCAGAATCTGCCCTCCAAAGCAGAAACAATTCCATTTTGTTCTAGGAGATGTACAGATCACACCTTTATCCTGACTTTTTTTTTGCTCTGCGCCCCACCCCTTTCTTTTTCTCTTTTCCGTAGGGACAGAACTTAAAATCCACCCAAAGTCTTGTCTACCTGTGCCTGTTCTTCAGTTACCTCCCCTTCTATGCTCTTTCGATGACTTCATTTCCCCTCTGCTCTTCTGCACCCAGAGAAGTTTCTTATCGGGTAGAGTTTTTTTCATTTAACATTCAGTTGTGAATTCCACTTAATCCAACTTGCCATTTTGTTTCATTTCCACTTCACTACCTGAATAACCTCTTACTTCTAAACAGATGGGTGTAGACGGATTACTGCCGCAAAAAGGTGACAGACACCAGAACTGAAAACTCATAAACTAGCCAAATCTGTCTGAAAGCAACAGGCACAATACCCCAATCTGGCAAAAGACTGTCATAGCCTGTAGGAGAGAAGAAAATACCAGCTGCTGTCTTCCAAAAGGTAACACTGTAACATTTCATAGTTAGCATATCTACATAGTCAGATGCTACAAGAGGAAAGTGGGATTAAATCTTCCTGTATTTTCTTTCCAAAGGATTAAAAAAAAAATAAATAAAACTAACACTACTGCAATCTGAAAAGCTTGGATTCAGATAGCAAAATCTGAATTTATCAAATTCCTCAAATTTGATAAAATCCTGGGTGTTCAGTCTAGACATTATTTCTCTCTGTGAAATAAACATTTACCATTAATAGCTCTGGTTATTCTAGCACACAGTGCAACTAGACAACCTGCCTATATATAGGATGATGGCATAAAGATGAAGTGTCAGTTAAGATTGTGTGTACTTCCATGTCATGTTTATTTCCTTACAAAAACAGACATGAGAAACTATACTTAGATCAGATCCAATTTTTTTTATTTTACAAGTATATAAATTTTCATGTGAGCAAAAGTAAAGGCCTGTCTTAAAAAATGTCTGCCACTATAGCTATAAACAAGTAAAGATTTATCTGGTAACTCCCTACAGAAACAAACAAAAATATTTTAAATTGCTTTATTTTCCATTGGAAAAAAAAAATAAATCTGAAGAACAAGAGCATAATATGTACTGTGGATTAAGCTTTATAACTTCTGAATCAGGTGCAAAGTCAGATATGAAACATTGCTGTTCTGTTTTGATAGCAGTTTATTCCCACTTTGAAAGCCCGCAGGTGACAACACAAGGTTTAAAAACCAAGCTAATGCAAAAACCCAAAAAACACACAGGAAGACTGGTCCCTTATGTTTAAAAATGTGATTAAAACAAAATAAAACAAAACCAACAAAAATATCTCAAAAAAAAACCCCACAGCTCAATATTGAGTCCTTTAGCCCTTGAAAAATGGCTAAACAGCTTTCAAAAACGTAAAATCACTTTGAAAACAGAACTTGGAAGCACCAAAAATTCCAAAAAATCAATCACCTTCTCTGCAATACACTTACTTCCATTTGCTAGATGAATCTCATATTTCATTGTTTACATTATTTTCCAAACAACTGCATTGCTTTATTGCATGTTATTCAGATTCTGAGCAGAATATAGTAAACCTTAGCAGTAACCTTGATGAGACATTAGCTTTCTATGCTAGATCTGAAATGATATTACTTTACAGTATGTATTTGTAGAACTTATGACACTTTTAAGGTTGATCCTCCAGATACTACCAAAATAGTTATGCAGAAGATACTAATCACACTATTCCATTCCCAAAAATGTTTGTACTATAGTGTTAATGATTTAAGCACTGCAACTGAAGCACAGGGCACTTCCCCGAAAGTAACTTGCCTCTAAGGCTAGTAGACAACCTTAGCTACAGTCCAGAGCCTTGCAACTCTGCATGTGGTCACCATCCCCACCAAATAGCCTCACCAAACACAGTGGTCACACCTCAGCCTTTTTTTCTCCAAACTAAAAAAACCCACAGCCACTCCTCATAAGGCTGATGCTCAACAGCTTTGTTGCCCTCCTTTGCAACCCACTCCAGCACCTTATTTTTTTTCTTTAATAAGCAGCCCAACACTGCACACAGTATTCAAGGTACAGTCTCCCCAGCTTCCTTCTAATTTTCTCCCTGAATAATGTCACAATCTCCATGAAGTTCAAGTTACCTAGGCCTTAGTGGTCATCAAGGTCTAATAACAGGACACAGCACCAGCTCCAGGGGAAGCAAACACACACAAGTAAGAAGCAGTAAATTCTACATAGTTCAGACAATATTTTATCCTTGAGAAACAGTATTATTTCCTGGTAGCATTGAAAATAGCTGAGTTATAGCACTAGATACTCTTAAGTGCCCTCCACCATCATGCTCTTTCCCTTTTTAAGAGGTTTTACACAAATAAAATACACATCTCCAAGGTTTAAAGAATTCTTCTAGTCCTAAAAACATCAGCTTTCATTTTCATAGAACAACTCTGGGAATACAAACAGCGCAACTTGTCTTCCTTTAACATGGGTGCCTGTTGACTTTAGGAAATATTTTTATTTTGTACCTTTAAAATGTCTGTCTACAAAAAAAGTAGAAGTAATATATTGATACAAATCTGCCTCGTAACTTAACATCAGAACTCAGCTCTTCCCTGTCCTTTTAAGACATTTCAGATATTTATAACCTAATAAACCACATTTTTCCAGTTTCCAAGCTTCAATGTTAGTGACAGATGTATACATTAAAAAAGCTCCAAGCCCCAAGTTAATTATCTCCAATATGTCTTATCTGAGCAGCATATGAGTTCTACCAGTTGTCACCAGAAAAAAACAAATCCACAGCATTGTAAATTTTCCATCTCAACAGCCACCATCCCTAAACAAACCAAAAACCCCACAACTGTTGAAAATTTACATACTCTTTAATAATAAGAAAAAGCATTGTCAAGTTCTCTGCATATGACTTCTGGTTTTATGTATTCTGGCTTAAATTGTTATTCTTAGCTACAGCTGTGTGTCCCTGTTAGCACCAGTGGGGATTACACAGATGAAACAAAGATCCTAAATTTGGCTAACGATGCTACTCTGGTGGCAGAGCATAGCAGACTATCATATATACTGACTAATCTTCAAATAGCTGAACAATTACTTAATTTCTTCCTTTTCCAAACCATGATGAGGAGATTTGACAAGCCCACTTTGTTAATGGATTAGTCTAAAAAAATCTGACAAACATACCCAGCAGAAAGTGAACAAGCCAGGAACTATGAGACAATGAGATGCCTTAGTAGAACACAGTGAGGGTATTTTAAAACCGGCTTTGTTGATACCTCTTATTTCACAAAAACCTGTAAAGAAGCTAAGTTTTTTGTTGAACAACTAAGCTAAGAGATTTGATACTGTATTTCAGAACTCACATGAAATATGCTGACCTCACCTGCAGGCTTCCTCCTTTCAGAAATCCACGTACCTCTCAACTACTCAGCAGCTAACCTAGTTGCATTAAAACTCTTCCTCCAAGCACAGCATGAAGTTTGCTGAGTATCCCCTATTTCTTCAGCCAGTAGGGTGCTGTGGGTACTGTGTACCCAGAAAGCTAAGACACCTGAGAGACAGACACTGAAATAATAGTTTCCCTAGGCAGTAACTAGCAAGTCTTGAATTCTCTTCAAGTGTAGCGTCAACAGGAGAATATTTTTGCGTAAAATTTACTCAAAATTGGTAGTTTCTTTCTCCAGACAGATGAAAATTGACACTTTGTTCCCTTAAGGCAAAGAAAGGAATTGAACCTAAGTCTACACATGCTTTCATCACTATGTTAATGTCTGAGAGAAAAAAGCTGAGAGGAAAAAAAACAACACTGCATCTCCTTTGCAGAAAGGATGTTAAAATACAGCTCCAGGGTCACTATAGATGAAAACTGACTACATCTCCCCTTAGCCTGGCTTCTTAAGAAGGAATAATATTCTGGACAACATTTTTTCCCCAGTTTCTCCCACACAGGCCCATTCCCCTTGTCCTTAATTTAAGCAGGTCACAAGGAAGCATATGACTTACTTAAGGATTTGAGATGGTGAATCCTCAGGGTCAAACAGGATTCTGGATCACTTTGTAGCTTTCCTAAGCATTAAGCGCTGAGTAGCTCAGCACTTCTAACATCCAGACCTCTTTTCAGATGTAGCCTTAAGTCGATCAAGTCAAAGCATTAACTCACAAATTCCAAAGGTGGATTTCTGTAGCTACCAGAGCTGAGACACTACCTTGGGGCTCCAAACTACTTAAAACTATAAACAGGTTTCTAAGCTTACTTTTGTATCATAAAATCCCAAGGCAAGTCCTAGACTGGAAATTCAACTTGAGAAGTAATTAGAATGCCCTATTCAGTTTTTCTGGGGCATAAAAATAGATAGATAGATTAGATAGATAGATAAGATAGATAGATAGACAGACAGACAGACAGACAACAAAACCATAAGCAAAAAATCGCATTTTCTTGACATACTGCTTCTAGTAACTCTTCTACAGAGAAGCCCATGCACTCTCCACATTATTCCAGAGATATTAACAAGGATGGTATTACAGTAATTACTGTATTTTTCTATCACAGGTTACTAGGTCATGTTTTAAAGAGTCTGGATGCAGAACAAAACAAGGAAGGAGAGAAATAGAGACAGGAAAATCTAGACAATCCCAAGGAAATTAAGAGACCTGACATATCTAAAAAACCTGATGTCTTAATATAGTCAGAAGGCAGAGGGGGAGCGCCGCCAGGAGGACAGACCCACTAATTTTTTCCATTAAAGCATGATTTTGCAACACATTTCCTTTTCTTAGTAGTTATGAACACAGTTTTTCAAAGCATGTTTTCAAACTGCTAGAAAATTTCTGACAACAATCTAAAATTACTATGTCCAAAGTCAGGAAACTTCACAAGCAGCAATTCTTTCTAAACATTGCACTGAATCATCTTTACTTTTTCATTGACAAATTCCATGTTGTTAATGGGTGTTAATCACAACTTCATCAGTATGCAGAGTGCCTTCTATTGTGTGGATGCTGATTACAGGTAATTTGGCAGCTGTTATAATGTGTTAGCTGCTTCAGCAATGTAGAACATGTAATGACAGCTTTACTTTCTGAATTTTTATTTAGCTATGAATCTCTTTCTCCTTACAAACATTCAGGTGAAAACAAGTCAGGATGCTCTGGTATTAATGGGGAAGAGAAGAAGCATGGGGTGTATTACAAGTAAAAAGGGTGACGTAGTCTGAGTCACCTGACCAAAAGTCAGTCTTGAGGGATGAAATAGGAGGTTGCAAAGGTGGTTTGAAGTCAGGGTTCCTGGAAACTACAACCCTGTGGTCCATTCAATGTTAATTGTACCAGGTAAAGCCACAAGCTACCTAAAAGGAGAAAGAAGGTCACTGAAATAGCTAGTGTATTTTTCAAATTAGTATTTCATTCCTGCAAAGTAACCAGTTACTGAAACAGAGGAGAAAAAAGGAAACAGGTCAAACAAAAACTGTGTGACTTTCCCTATATCTCTTTACCAATTTGAAAAATATAGGAAATCTGTCATTTTACAATTTGTCTGGTTAAACCATGTACTTTCTCCTGTACATTTAAATATAATTTAATTGAAACTAATAGTATTTTGCTCTGTTCTATGCTAAAACAAGCAATTTTCTTATTGGTTTATGTTACCTTCCTTAAAAAAAAATGAAACATAGTCTAATTCATGTACTCTGTTAACTTTGAAAGGATATTTTGCCTTTTCAATTGTATGATTATTCAACACACTGGTTTTGTATGAGCTCTGTACATGAGCAGGACATTAAGTATCAGAGTATGTCAATCTCAGGTGAAAAAGTAAACTAAATAAAACCAGTTTCCTTTTTTTATCACTTAAAAAGAAATTATTCAAATTAATATGAGGTGCTGAAGGTCTCACTTAAATGCCATTGCATGCTTGATAAGAGGTGCACAGGTTTTCAATCCATATGCCCAAAAGCAGCCTGTGATTCTCCATATGTTTCATGGTTTGTTTTTTGGTTTGGTGTTTTTTTTTTTTTTTCCTACCCTGCCAAAGTCAAGCTTACCTTTAAAGAGATTTTTCACAAGATAGCCACTTATTGTAACAGAAAGATGCAATGTCTTGCTTCTGCAAATTTAAGTTCTGTTTGAAAGCATTATTGCTTTTCTCAAGTTACAGAGCAGGTTTAAAGAGAACAATAGTCTCTAAAAATAAACATAATATATAACAGTCTCTCAGGCAACGTCAAATGCAATGGAAAAAGAGTGATGAGAGTTCTCCAACATGAGTTTTAATGAACCTTTTTTCTCTCTTGTGTCAGAGCAAGTATCATTTATTTTTAAAGCAATCGGTCACAGCTTTCTGTTAAAATGATGGACTCTTGACTGATTTTGTTGAAGTGCAGAATAATACGGAATAATAATATTCCCAAGCTGGGAATCAATAATGAACAAAATTTGAAGTCAGCTAAAATGAAGTACTGTATGATCTTAGCTGTAAAGTATATGGGATATAAGTCTTCAGACTACAGGACAGAAGCCAACGACTAACTGACTAGGATTAGGAAGAAATAATTTTCCCTATGGGCATGTTATTCCATAATCATCCATCACAGGAACTCACAAATAAGTAAATAAATCCTCTCCAACACCTCTTACTAGCCAGGGCTGGAAAGGAGTTGGTGAAACTGACATAAACCAGATTTATCCAACACAGAAGTTCATATTGCGTTAAATATATCATGATTTTTTCATTGCAAATGAAGTGAAAAAGGCAAATAGTTACAAATCAAAGCTAAACAAAGTTTATTAAAAAGAAGTTTACATAGTAAAATTAAGTACTAGTAATTATTACCTGGTTCCTAATAATGGCAGATTTTTAAAGTGACTCTTTATAAAAACTGTGGAACTTTTCTTGGGAAACCACTGCTTCACAGGAATTCTAAGACACAAGTATGTTGCTAAGCTATCTGAAGCAGCTCAGTCAGACCAGGTACGACCAACACAACTTAACTAAGAAACAACAGTACACCAGGACCGCTAGAGCATCTTTCCTAACTGAAAAATCCTTTTGCTCTAGATTCCCCACTATTAAATGCCTTCTCTTTTTACAATTTCCTGATGACCACATGTATAATTGATTAGCATATCATAGAAGGTGTTTGAAATTAGCTGGCTTTGCAGGAACAAGACTGATTCACAGTTTATAACAGCTCTGAAAAAAATAATAAAATGATGGAATTTTGCCCACAAATAAGTAAAGTGAAAGCCCCCATACTGACAAAATACACTTGAAGGCAGAGATAGCCAACAGTGTCTGAAGAACAATAGACTTTCCTGGGGCATATGAAAAACTCACATGCATTGCTTTAAGATTTGAAGCAGCGTCTTAACTGTATACAATTCACCGCCTGGAAAGAAAATCTAATCCACGTATGTGATCTCTGTATACCAGTTATGACACCACAAGCTCACTGGCCACTAGAGTGACGCTGGCAGCATCCTAAGGAATTTTATTGTCAGCTAGGTGGCAACAGAAGAGTGGCTGTTCCTCAGACTTTAAAATTTTTTTGCATGTTCGAACTGAGTCAGGCAAAATTCCAAGACAGAAAAAAAGGCCAAATTAAGAGCTGCTGGAGCTTTGCTTTGAAAAATGAGTCTGGTAAACTATCACAGCTGCTGAAATATGATATACTACAGCCAGATTCCTCATCTTTGCTCCCACCTATTACCATTCTGCAGAAAGACACAAGGAACTTTGGTGGCAAAGTTCAAATTATATGGTTGGGTTTTTTCTTTCTATGTCTATTGGCTACTTAGAAGGAAGAGGGAAATGGCAGAAACAGACAGTTTTCCACAACAGAAAAAGTTCAGACTGATTGCCTGGGGAACCTTGAAGATTTAATGTAAAATTGAAAAATACTTGTGTGTCACTAACCTGGGTGAAAAACCTCTCTAATTTTTCTCTCAGAAAAATTTCTTCATTTTCCTCTCAAGGAGGAAAAGTAAAAGAATACGTGTAAGATAATCACAACTCTCCTATCCTAGGAAAAAAAGCATGGAAGGAGCCAGCTCTCTGAAGCATCTACCAGAAAGCAAAAACTCTTCAAAAAACCATTGAAAGGTAAAGCTGAGCAGTCACACAATAATTATTAGTCATCTGGTTCTTATGCACCACTATCTTCATCTGTGACTGAAAACTGCTTTCCAAAGGAAGTTTTCCTAGATGCATCTTAAAAATAAGGGAAGCTAATCACAGAGAGAAAAAGTGATAACCTAGACAGCTCAAACAGAGGGACTGAAGAGTCATGAATAGAGCCTCAGTCACATAGGGACAGGCCAGCGTTTGGTCATTCACACCACTACCCAGCAAGAAATGGATTTGACATTTGGAAAAAGAAACCTGTCTTATGATAACTTAGCTTCTCAGGAAGAATACTGCTTATTCTCGTTTCAATGCATTTAAATGAATTAACTACACATATTGTAAGTCAGTTTCTAATCATTCTGCAATGTAGTTATACTTTTTGACACAGTCATCTTAAAATCATTTTAAAGCAAAACAACCAACAGCAGCTATAGCATGATAAGGTGTTGGCAAGACTTGATCCTCTGAAATCTCTGGTTCAAGTTTCTGTTACAAAATTGTCTGTTGCTGCATTTTCTAACCTTTGAAATAAGCAGAACTTTTCATCCTAAATAATATTTTCCTTGGAGAATGAAAACAATATGAACACAGTAATTGGCTTGTTTCTACCTGTAGGCTATCTAGTCACAATGTGAGAGTTTAGGGATTTTAAAATACATACACTAAAAAAACCTATGGGATAAAAATTACTGGTGTTCCATCTCTTTGAAATTTTAAATCACCCTTGTTTAGAATTCAAATCAAATTTATAAACCAACAAAAGTTCACTCAAATTTTGTTTGGAAAAAACACATCCCTGAAACCACTTGGAAGAAAGGTTGCTGTTCAGATACATACAAATCTCCTTCATCCATGAGTTACGTGACTAATTTAATACAATAGACTCAGTGATCATGAAACTGACCCGGTTTGTGTTTCCAGTGTCGCCACCAACTAATAAGAAAGAAACACAAGCTTTCTCGGGTGCTGTGGGGTTCTGGAGGATACACATCCCGAATTACAGTTTGATTGTAAGCCCTCTCTATTATGTGACCCAGAAGAAAAATGATTTTAAATGGGGCCCTGAGCAACAACAAGCCTTTGAGCAAATTAAACATGAGACAGTTCGTGCAGTAGCCCTCGGACCAGTCCGGACTGGGCCAGATGTTAAAAATGTACTGTACACCGCAGCTGGGGAGAACGGTCCTACCTGGAGCCTCTGGCAGAAAGCTCCAGGGAAAACTCGAGGTCGACCCCTCGGCTTTTGGAGTCGGGGACACGAAGGATCTGAGGCCAGCTATACCCCAACTGAAAAAGAGATATTGGCAGCCTATGAAGGGGTTCGAGCTGCTTCGGAAGTGATTGGCACTGAAGCACAGCTCCTCCTGGCACCCCAGTTGCCCGTGCTGGGCTGGATGTTCAAAGGCAGGGTCTCCTCTCCACATCATGCAACTGATGCTATGTGGAGTAAGTGGGCCGCATTAATTACACAACGAGCTCGAATAGGAAATCCCAGTCGCCCGGGAATCCTAGAAGTCATCATGGACTGGCCAGAGGGCAAAGATTCTGGAAGGTCACCAGAGAAGGAAGGAGTGATGCATGCTGAAGAGGCCCCACCATATAATGAACTGTCAGAAAGTGAAAAGCAGTATGCCTTATTTACTGATGGGTCTTGTTGCATTGTGGGAAAGCAGCATAGATGGAAGACAGCAGTATGGAGTCCTCAACGACAAGTTGCAGAAACTGCTGAAGGGGAGGGTGAATCGAGTCAGTTTGCAGAAGTGAAAGCCATCCAGCTGGCCTTGGACATTGCTGAACGAGAAAAGTGGCCAGTACTTTATCTCTATACTGACTCATGGATGGTGGCGAATGCCCTGTGGGGGTGGTTGCAGCAATGGAAGCAGAGCAACTGGCAACACAGAGGGAAACCCATCTGGGCTGCTGCACTGTGGCAAGACATCGCTGCCTGAGTGCAAAATCTGGTGGTCAAGGTACGCCACGTAGATGCTCATGTACCCAAGAGTAGGGCTACTGAGGAACACCAGAACAACCAACAAGTGGATCAAGCTGCTAAAATTGAAGTGGCTCAGATGGACTTAGATTTGCAACATAAGGGTGAATTCTTTTTGGCCCGGTGGGCCCACGACACTTCAGGCCATCAGGGCAGAGATGCAACATACAGATGGGCTCGTGATCGAGGGGTGGACTTAACAATGGACACTATTGCCCAGGTTATTCATGACTGTGAAACATGTGCTGCAATTAAGCAAGCAAAACGGTTAAAGCCTCTTTGGTATGGAGGATGACGGCTGAAGTACAAATATGGGGAGGCTTGGCAGATTGATTATATCACACTCCCACCAACCCGCCAAGGCAAGCGTCATGTGCTTACCATAGTGGAAGCAACCATCGGATGGCTGGAAACATACGCTGTGCCCCACGCCACTGCCCGAAACACTATCCTGGGCCTTGAGAAACAGGTTTTGTTGTGACACGGCACACCAGAGAGAATTGAGTCAGACAATGGGACTCATTTCCGGAACAACCTGATAGACACTTGGGCCAAAGAGCATGGCATTGAATGGGTATATCACATCCCCTACCATGCACCAGCCTCTGGGAAAATCAAACGGTACAATGGGCTATCGAAAACTACACTGAGAGCAATGGGTGGTGGGACTTTCAAACATTGGGATACACATTTACCAAAGGCCACCTGGTTGGTCAACACCAGAGGATCTGCCAACAGAGCTGGTCCAGCCCAGTCAGAACTTCTACATACTGTAGAGGGGGACAACGTTCCTGTGGTGCACATAAAGAATTTGCTGGGGAAGACAGTCTGGGTTATTCCTGCTTCAGGTAAAGGCAAACCCACTCGTGGGATTGCTTTTTCTCAGGGACCCGGATATACTTGGTGGGTAATGCGGGAAGATGGAGAAGTCCGATGTGTACCTCAAGGAGATTTGATTTTAGGAGAAAACAGCCAATGAACTCAATTGCATGCTGTTGCTTACTATATAATATTTTTATAGCCCATCAACTAGATGTTTTCAAGTCATCCGCGACTGGCCCTCAGACCATCATCCCAACAAAGAACGAACTTTGATGAAACCAGATGAGTTCTGCAGTAAAGGAACAATCAGCATCAGCAGGCAACAATCCAACACTGCACACAGCCTCCCCTGCTCTGAAAGACTGTTGCAAAAGATGGAGCCCGATATCATGGACTGGATGGACTCAGCAGCTTTGTAGGGATTGGTTCATGCACTAAGGGATGATCTCTCTCCCTTTCTGCAGTGCTGTGTGGATGTATACATATACATGTGATGGTATATTGAAAATGTGTGATCTGAGCATGACGTGAATGGTATGGAATAAGGGGTGGATTGTCATGGGTTCAGCAGCAGCAGTCATTTTTCTCCTTCTTGGTAGCTGGTGCAGTGCTGCATTTTTGATTTCGGGCCCAGGAGCAGCACTGATAACACCAGTGTTTTCAGTTACTGCTTGACAATGTTTTGGTCTGGCCAAGGACTTTGAGTCTCATGCTATGCCAGGGAGGAGGAGGAGCCGGGAGGAAGCAGAGACAGGGCGCCTGACACAAACTGACCAAAGAGCTATTCCATGCCAGAGCACCTCATGCCCAGGATGTAAAATACTGGGGGCAGGAACCCGGAAGTGGTGCTCTCTCTCTCTCTTGGCTCATGCGGGCGGCGAGCGGTTGTATCCTTTTCCCTTGTATTTGCCTTGTCATTATTATTGGTGGTAGCAGTAGTGATTTGTATTATATCTCAGTTACTGGACTGTTCTTATCTCAACCCGTGGGAGTTACATTCTTTCGGTTCTTCTCCCCATTTCCCCCCATTGGAGTGGGGGGGGGGGGGGGGGAAGGGACGGAGAAGTGACATTTACAGCTTAAACCATGACAATATCACATCTGGATTATATTTAAAACTCATTAATTAAACCACATGCTATCTACTGCTATATGTTACCACATGCTACTACAATGGAATATATCCATACTCCATAAGGAAGAAATTCTTTACTTTAAGGGTGGTGAGGCACTGGAATGGGTTGCCCAGGGAGACTGTGAATGCTCCATCCCTGGTGGTGTTCAAGGCCAGGTCAGACAGAGCCTTGGATGACATGATTTAGTGGGAGGTGTCCCTGCCCATGGCAGCAGGGGTGGAACTGGATGATCTTAAGGTACTTTCCAACCCTAACTGTTCTATGATTCTACTGATCTTTACTTCATTATAAGATGCATCTGTATTTAAGCTTATCTGGAATTTATTTACTTTCAATTTATTTTTTTTTCCAAAGTTAGAATAATAGAACAGTTTTGCATTTATTATTTCTAATATATTCTTATGCTTTGTTTTCTCTTTCAGACTGGAGGGGTTTGGGTTCACAATTTTCATTCTATTTTCTTATGAAGTGTCAAATAAATAGTTTGCATTTAACACTAACAATGTAAGGGTGGAAACACTTGTGTGCAGGACTGCTAGCAACCATCAACGAAAACCTAAGGCTTTTTTAACACTTCATAAATATGGCTTTACTGAGCACGAGCCTTTAAAAAATGGTTATACTGTTAGATTAATGCTGCTTGATATTATTTTTAAACCTGTATGAGCTGATACTTTTCTAAGCTATTATTAGGTTAACTGCCATACTAACTGATTTCTTTTATCCACAGCAAAGGCTCAAGTAATGAGTGGTTCAAACTTCTCCCTCAGCTACTCCTTTGAAATACCACTTGGAGGGATGAAAAAAGGGTTTGGGATCAATGCTTTCCAAGCCATGGCCTCATAACAGATTTTCTTCAGATGACTATGATGTTGCCTAGGGTTTGGTGATAGCTATTATTGCTAGGGTACTTCATTGTGTACACCAGTGTTCAAAACGTATTTTGAAAACAGCAGGGAGAATGAAGATTTGAGAGGTTGCTTGGAGCACAAAAGAGGACATGAAAGAAGGTACAAAGGTTGATGCTGGAAATAAGTCAAAAGAAACTGCTTGACAGATGGCATCCCAGAAAGGAAGGGCTCTATGGGAAGATTCAGATATGAAACAGAAAGCCAGTCCAGATGGTGACTGACAGCGCTGATTACAAAACTCAGTTCCCATTGAAGGCAATGGGAGCTTTACTCCAGTAATGAGGATGACGGCAATGAAATCTATTCTTTTTTTTTTTTTAAATCCTGTTGTTTTGCTATGAAATGCTCTGCAAGAACTTGTGTAATTTTAAAATTCAAGCCCCAATAGCTGGTCAACAGTATAGTTGACATTACCACACTGAAACTCGTACATAAAAGCTAGAACTATGTAGCAGGTGTGTATTTAGGAGAAAGAGAAATAAACCACATTTCTAAATCATATGTAAAAAAGTTCAGCGCAGAAGCAGGTTTTAGCAAATAAGTTTGCAATGATCCAGGAAGACCTGGACTTTTGCAATGCATTCGACACTGTCCCGCATGACATCCTTACCTTTAAACTGGAGAGGCACAGGTTTGATAGTTGGACCATGAGGTGGAAAAAGAATCAGCTGTATGGTCACACTCAGAGATGCTGTTAATGGCTTGACGTTCAAGTGGAGACCAGTGACAAGTGGAGCCCCTCAGGGATCGGTATTGGTATCAAGAACTTTCCTGCTTCTCACACCACCCCACCAGTGAGGACGCTGGGGATGTACAAGGAGCTAAGAGGGGGCGTAGCCAGGAAACCTGACCCCAACTAATCAAAGGGATATTCCATACCATATGGTGTCATGCTCAGCATATAAAGCTGGAGGAAGAAGGTGGTAGTAAAGTGGATGTTGATCTCTTCTCCCAAGGAACAAGTGACAGGAAGACAGGAATCGTTCTGAAGTTGTGCCAGGGAAGGTTTATACTGGATATTAGGAAAAATTACTTCACCAAAAGGGTTGCCAGGCAATGAAACAGGCTGCGCAGGAAAGTGGTGGAGTCACCGTCCCTGGTGGTATTTAAAAGACATGTGGATGTCATGAGGGACATGGTTTAGTGGTGAATTTGACAGTGCTAGGTTAACAGTTGGACTTCATGATCTGAAAGGTCTTTTCCAATCTAAATGATTCTATGATTCCTTGAAAACATCTTTTCCTCTTAGATGTAGTGTTTTGCATTAGCAACTTCATATTTTGTTATTCACTTCAAAAAAAAAAAAAAAAGAAAAAGGGGGGTGGGGACAGGTGGGAGGAGGGATAAGTTTTTATCTTCACCAGTTATTGACATCAAACTCTAAAGTGGTGTTCTGGTAAGCAGAACAAAATCTGCCAAAATCCTGATCAGCACAGCCTATATAATCATAATGATACTGCTTCCTGTAAGTAACTTCTACTGAGGCAGGCGGCAGAAAAAAGATGTTTTCTTTATTCCTAGATACTTAAGATATTCTTACAGTAGATTCTATTCATATTGAAACCCTGAGTACAGCCCTGACATAAAATAAAGTGCAATACCAGGAAAATGGCAACCATTTGGAAATAGCGAAACATCACTTTCATATCTATATGTACTCAAGAGTTCAAATTACAGGGGAATGAATATACAGCTCTGCAGATATTCCATGGAGTAATTTAAATACTTTAAGGCCATAATCTCCTCTTTATATGCAATGTATCAATGTAAGCAAATATTTCCCTTAAGTAATAAGATTAAAACAAAACAAAACAAACTTAAACAAAAGCCACAACTCCCCAGGCTGTTCCACATATACTGGCAAAATACTACAATCTCAGACTTAAGATGCTACTTATGACACTTTACCATATTTAACACATCCCTGTTTCACCCAGAAGAGGAAGAATTTAACATTATTGAGGTGAGAAAAAAAAGAATTTTGCATAAAAATTAAAAGTAAACTGCTAAGCTAGGGATGTTATAGATAACAGGAAGGGATTCTATAGGTACATTGCAAATAAAAGACAGACTAGGGAAAACGTGGGCTCGCTGCAGAAGCTATTGGGAGAACCGGTTACCCTGGATTTGGAGAAGGTTGAGGTTCTTAACGACTTCTTTGCCCCAGTCTTCACCAGCAAATGCTCTGACCACACCACCCAAGTCTTGGAAGGCAGACGCAGGGACTGTGAGAATGAAGACCCTGGGCACACTGCAGGAGAGGACCTGATTTGAGACCATCTTAGGAACCTGAATGTAGACAAGTCCATGGGACCTGATGAAATCCATCTGTGGGTCCTGAAGCAGCTGGTAAATAAAATTGCTGAGCCACTGTCCATCATATTTGGAAAATCATGGCAGTCAGGTAAAGTTCCCAATGACTGGAAAAAGGGAAATATAACTCCCATTTTCAAGAAGGGGAAAATGGATGACTCAGGGAACTACAGACCAGTCAGTCTCACCTCCGTGCCTGGCAAAATCTTGGAGCAGATTCTCCTGGAAGGCATGCTGAGGCACATGAAAAATGACAAGGTGGTTGGTGATAGGCTGCACGGCTTCTCTAAGGGGAAATCCTGCCTGACCAATCTGGTGGCCTTCTATGATGGAGCTATAGAACTGATGGACAGGGGTAGAGCACTTGATGTCATCTACCTAGACGTGTGTCAAGCGTTTGCCACTGTCCCACATGACATCCTTGTCTCTAAGTTGGAGAGACATCAATTTGATAGGTGGACCACTCAGTGGATAAAGAACTGGCTGGATGGCCACACGCAAAGAGCTGTGCTCAACGGCTCAATGTCCAGCTGGAGACCAGCAATGAGTGGTGTCCCTCGGGGATCAGTGTTGGGACCGCTCTTGTTTAACTTCTCTGTCGGTGACATGGACAGTGGGATTGAGTGCACCCTCAGCAAGTTTGACAATGACACCAAGCTGTGTGGTTTGGTTGATACACTGGAGGGAAGGAATGCCATTCAGAGGGACCTTGACATGCTTGTGAGGTGGGCTGATGTCAACCTGATGAAGTTTTACCATCCATGCCAAGTGCAAGGTCCTGCAGCTGGGTCAGAGCAATCCGAGGCACAGCTACAGGTTGGGCAGGGAAAAGATTCAGAGCAGCCCTGCAGAGAAGGACTTTGGTGTGTTGGTTGATGAGAAAATGAGCATGAGCAGGCAGTGTGTGCTTGCAGCCCAGAAAGCCAACCATATCCTGGGCTGCATCAAAAGGAGCGTGACCAGCAGGTCAAAGGAGGTGATCCTGCCCCTCTACTTTGCTCTTGTGAGACCTCACTTGGAGTATTGTGTGCAGTTCTGGTGTCCTCAACATCAAAAGGACATGGAACTGTTGGAACAAGTGCAGAGGAGGGCCACGAGGATGATGAGGGGACTGGAGCACCTCCCATATGAAGATAGGCTGAGAAAGTTGGGGCTGTTGAGCCTGGAGAAGAGAAGGCTGAGTGGAGATCTCATAGCAGCTTTTCAATATTTCAAGGGGGCCTATAGGGATGCTGGGGAGGGACTCTTCATGAGGTACTGTAGTGAGAGGAGAAGGGGTAACGGGTTCAAACTTAAGCAGGGGAAGTTTAGATTGGATATGAGGAAGAAATTCTTTACTGTGAGGGTTGTGAGGCACTGGAATGGGTTTCCCAGGGAAGTTGTGAATGCTCCATCACTGGCGGTGTTCAAGGCTGGGTTGGACAGTCTTGGGTGACATGGTTTAGTGGGAGATGTTCCTGCCCATGTCAGGAGGGTTGGAGCTAGATGATCTTAAGATCCTTTCCAATCCTAAGTATTCTATGATTCTATAAGTATGCAGAAGACTTTGGGATCCTATTGCTAGCATGTAATAGAACACAGAAATTATGAGGATCAGTACTCCTATAGGTATTGATTAAAATTTAGCATGTGTCTTTAGTCTCTTTCATACACCGAGACATGTATTTATAATGGTAAAATGAATATTATTACCGCTACACTTAGTCTATGTTGCTTGCTTTCTTGGAGTGTCACACCTCAAATTTATTGTTGAGTTGCAACACTGAACCTGTCTGGCATTTATTATTTTTTCTGGCTCACCAGAGCACTCTTCAGTATCAGGTAACTCTTTCAAAACCTCCTCCTATTCCACAACTTGATTTCCTATCAGCAGCTGCTATGAATGACTTGTACCTTATTAGTTTAAGAATGACTTTTATAAAAGTCATACAAAAAGTTATCTAGGCAACTGTTTCTGACAGTGATCAACAGCAAATCCAAAAGAAAGATACAAATACATGGCAAAACAACTTCACTTCCCTACAATATCCTTCCAGCCTCCAGCAGCTGTGGGTTCAAGGACATTGCAAGCCAGAGGTGCAGTCTTTAGTCGTAATAGATTTTTCTTCCATGAATGCATTCAAACGTTTCTTGTAGCTATATAAGCTTTTAATATTCACGATCCCTGGTCCTGAATTCTCAACAGCTCAATAAACTATTGCACGAAGCCCTGTCATTTGTTTTGAACCTGGCTCAGTACTTAATTTGATGCTATTATTTCTACTGAGAGAGTGAATGAAGTGATCCCTGCATATGTTTTCCATGTTGCTCTCTTCTCAGATACTTCTACCATATTATCAGTCCTTCCATCAGTCACTCAGCAATGAAGCCTTTACTTAATTCAGTCACCCTTGACAGGTACTCTTCCACCCTATCTGTGATGATTAGAGTTGCACAAGAATTGCATATAGCATTTGAGAGTACACAATGAATTTACACAGAAGTCATAATAATGTTATCCTCTTTGAAATGAAAGTTAACATTTTCATAAAACTAATATAAGCATCAAGAGCTCCTTTCAGAGTAGCAATTACTACATCAAAAGTTATTGCTGTACATGTAAAACTAGGATTATTTGCCCATATACATTATCTTATGTTTATCCACATTTTATTTCAGAGGGCTAGACAGAGACAAGTTTATGTAGAGAGATCTTTAGCTACAGCAGTAGAATTCTGCCTATATCCTACCCCAAATTTCCAGTTTTTTTTTCTTTTCACCTATTCCATTGCATGAAATCTGTCCATTATAATGAATCTTGTAACCACTGGCTATCGAATCCACAGATCATCTGTTTATGCCTATTTCTTAGGCATAGATCATCTTAGTTTTCAAGCACCTTGTAAATGCCTCAGACTAGTAACAACCCCAAAACATAAAAGCATTTTTATTTTCCTTCCATAATTATTCTGAAGCAACTGGAATGAGTCTTTCTGGTCTTGCTTCATGATTTGGTTTTTTGTTGGTTGTTTGTTTTTTTTTTTGCCTCTTAAGGGCCTTAATGTTCCAGATCTCTGCTGATTTTTGAGCATCTCAGTCACTGCCAAATCACTGTTCTACACATAACACTGTTTTTTTTCCTCTCAGATGATTAATCAACCCAAAACTAGTTGAAAGCATCGTTCCCAGGAGGTGTATATCTTGTTTAATTTAAGCAAAGTTCTATGTAGGTGCACTTTTGGGCTGTGGCTGGAATCAGTTTTCAGATCCTCTTCTGGAAGACCACTTTAACAAAAAACTACAACTGCAGCCTATAATTAATAGTGACAATTAATAAGTTTCTCAAGCTTCCATAGCACTGCCAAACATGCCAAGTCCAATGTTGTTCAAGGCTGGGCAATGCTAGTTTTATTGAGATGAGACTGCATCACTTAATTTTGTTACTGTGCTGATTTCCGTTTGCTTTTCTTTTAGGTTTGAAGCTTTAGCTGCCCATAATGTTAGAATCAGGACAGCTTTGCACAGAAAGGCAGACTAGATTAAAACATAAACATATTTGGGATGTGAAAAAATACATCCCTGAATTTTGAAAAATATGCATTAAGCCCTCATTCCAGCTCAATTCTAAAGCAGGACACAGCAAGTAACGCTTTCCACTTCTAAAAGGAAAAATATACCCAAAGTTATCTGTGCAATAATATAGGATGTGAATTTTACAAAAAAAAAGAAAAAAAAAAGCACTGGTTTTACAAATGAAGTTTTGGGAAATAATCTGCATTAAAGAATTTTTCCACCCTGCACCATAAATAAGAGTAATTTCCCACTTGTGTACTAAAGCTGTGAATAAAACACATCTCCTGCTCCTGATTTTCAGTCTGGCATATCTCACAGACCACCTTAACAGCTATATCACTTCACATTAAAATACTGCTTTATGCCATACTCTGCCCTGCAAATGTGATTACCAGGCATCGATGCTGTTTGTGCCATGAGGACATGGGGTACCATGGGGAAACCAAGGCCCTCCTCTCCACACGCACTACTGTTCCTCTGATATTCTCTGCAAAGCCTGTCTCCAGCTACAGACATCAAAAGCAAAGCATTGGGAAACGAAGTAAGGCAGCCCCCCTAATAATCTTCCCTTGGTTTTGGTAGGAGCTCAAACTGCATCACCAAGCTACAGTTCCCACACCAAAACATCCTGAACTGCTCAGTCCTTTCAACCTTCAGGCTGCAAAGGAAGAAATACTTTTGCCGAAGTACAGCTGTAGCAGCATGGATCTCTTAAACTGGAGGCATACAGAAGGGGAGAGTGCACTGACACCATAAGCAGCACCCACACTTCATTAAGTTTTCCCTTTATATCAAAAAGGCAAGTCTGGGTTTTCAGAGCTCTACTACAAAAAGATGACCATATGTAAAACTGAGGAAAAGAAGATTATAGATTCTCCTCTCAAGAAGGAGCCTCAGTTTGCTACATAAAAATATAAAGTATGCTTTACTCACACATTTTCAATTCACTACAACATTAAAAGCCCACAGGTCATGTTTGTGTAGTGCAGTAAACATAAAACTAAGAGCTTACTGCAGTCAAGATAAAGAATTCCTTGCCAGCACTACTTCAATAATTGACCTAGCCCAGGGTCATTTTAAAACAGTTTAAATGCATCATTAATCCAGAATATTCCAAAACAGCTCTACTAATATGCTGTAATAAATTAGAATAGAGAACCAAGTTTGCAGTTAGCATGCATTAAAAAAAAATAATAGTATGATAACAAGATATGCCAGAGATGCAGATTAGAGTAACATGAAAGAGAAAACATAGGAAACATGATAGCAACATGACTTCGAAGTTCCAGGGATATATTCAATGGGATGTATTTCCTTAATTTTCTCAGGGCCATACATTGTTGTTTCTTTCATGTTTCCTTCTTGTCACTTCCATCCTAACGCCCTGAAGCTCCTTCTCATTCTCCACTATCATTAAAAGACAGTAGCTGGTCTCTCTAATAACAAGATCAGTAAACTGGAGGTTACTCTGCAACATGAAGGAGGTTGCTACATGGAAGAGAAGGTCAGTTGGTCGATTATTTTATGTCAGAAGAAAAACAGGTTACAAAGTATATTGTAAAGACTGCAGCCTTAGGCAAGTATTTTTGGAACAAACCTGTGTATGGCTTCCTAAAGAAATCTATATGGGAGTCCATTGTCTAAATAGTAGAAACGACTAACAGGAAAACATACTTGAAGACTTAGACGTAGAGAGTGAAAAAAAGGTCAGTAGATCGTCTAAAGTTATCACTGTTCAAAATCCAATCATAAATCCAGCCCACATACAATCTGTGCCTAAAGAAGCAGGAGAGAGGAGGGGGGAAAGTTATATAAATACACATTTATTGAAAAAAAAACCCAACAAACAAAAACAAATAAAAACCAAACAACAACAAAGGAAAAAACGACTGGAAAATGCAAAGACGCTGTAGATTGTACTGAATTTATACTCATAAGCATACGCTTTTGTACAGCGTCTCTCACAAAATTGTTCCATTCCTGGTAAGATTGTTAGGACATGTTACATTACAAAAAGTAAACTGTTTCCCTGTAGGAAGCAGATGGTCTCCTCACCTCCTCCTGCCCATAAACATACATATGCATGTGTGTACATATGTATGTGTGTACATATGTGTGCATATATCTATAAAAATATGGGGAAAAGCTCAAAGCCCACACTAATAACCATTTCTGATGAATATATTCTACTAAAAATTTCTTTAATACGCATTGAGTCTCAATTAACTGAATTTAAACTTAATTCAGTGAGATTTTACCCTCATAAGTCACAGAACAAACTTCACTACAACGCAAGAAAAAGGCAAGTTTTTTCCCAAGACCTCCATCTGAAGAGGTTACAATGTGTACAGGCAGTAAATACACTTGTCCTGAACTTGATATCCTGTCATGGGTTCAGCAGTAGCAGTCACTTTTCTTCTTGGTAGCTGGTGCAGGGCTGTGTTTTTGATTTTGGGCCTGGGAACTGCGCTGATAACACCAGTGTTTTCAGTTACTGCTTGGTAATGTTTTGGTCTGGCCAAGGACTTTCTGAGTCTCATGCTCTCCTAGGGAGGAGAAGAGCCGGGAGGAAGCAGAGACAGGACACCTGACCCAAACTGACCCAAGAGGTTATTCCATACCACAGCATGTCATGCCCAGGATGTAAAACTGGGGAGAGCAGAGACCCGGAAGGGTGTGGTGGTGCACTGGCTAGGTCGGGCTTGGTGAGCAGTTGTCTTCTCTTTCCTTGTATTTCTCTTGTATTATTACTGGTGGTAGCAGTAGTGATTTGTGTTATACCTTAGTTACTAAACTGTTCTTATCTCAACCTGTGGGAGTCGCATTCTTTCGATTCTCCTCCCCACCCCCCAGAGACTGGGGGAAGAAAGAGAGAGAAGTGAGTGAGTGAGAAAACTGTGTGGGGTGGGCTAGAAGCTTAAACCACAACATATCCTGTGTTCATTTGTCATGCACATTCATTCCAGATGCAGAAGCAGGTTGCTGCTTAGCATGATGCCATCCCCATTTCCCTTCTCCCAATATAAAATACAATTTTTCTTCATTGCTTCTGAAGCAGACATCTGTTGTGCATCTTGAGTATTTGAAGACAAATTTCTCTCTCACTTCTTTGCATTGAAGTTGCTTCAATGAAAACACCTTTATCTTCACCAACTGCCCTATTACTTTGTGTGGGGTTAGCACACTAACTGCAGTCCTCGGTATTTCTGAGTAGCAATTTGCTGAGATATCACTCAGACTTATAAAATGCCTCATGGTAAAATAGCAACTCTTTGTCAAGCAGTTTCTCTGTATGCTTTGTGTGCAGACGGTTTAAACAGTGTCTCTGCATCTCTATTGCTCTTGGTGCATCTTTTCCTCATGAAGTGAGAAAACAGGGAAGATGGGGAAAGATAAGATAGTGGACTGTGTTTCCAGTCATACTCATTTCCCACCCCACTGCAGCTTTGCTGCTTTCCCTGATGGAGCTCCAGACATTCCCTGCTCTCCTCTGCAGCCCCTACTGCAAACATGGCATATCTGTCTGCAGCACTGAAGGTGGCAGCTTTTAATTTTGTTTTAAATTGCATTAGTAGAGGCAGCTGGTGGAGGTGAAGGCAATTTCACTTTCATGTTAGCAAAGCATAGGCTAATATGTATGTTCTGGCTGCGCCTCTATTGGGTTTGTATTTCCTAAATGGGTTACTTTAGGAAAAATGGAGAGATAAAACTACTCTTCTCTCAGACCACTGTATAGATCAAGAAGCAGTATAGATCAAAACAAAATCTGACCATCATTAGAAGGACTGTCTCCATATACTTGGAGAAATTCCCACTGCTCCACCATCACTGGGAATTATGTCGAGGATGCCCTTATGGTTTAAAAGATTTTATCTGATGTGAAACCCAGGTTAAATATCCTGCATAAATATTTTGCTGTGAGGTTTTTGCATGTCATTTTTCAGTTTTCTGCTAATTTTTATAGCCATCCCAAGTACTTTTTATGCTCATGGTATGCTGTGTCTCTAATGATTTTGTAACTTAGTGGAGAATTGATACTTAATGTCACAAAAGTTCTGGATTTACATTCTTATACTGGTGTTATAATTGCAAAATTTGATAAGCAATTTGACTGTCACTTTAGTTTATGCTGAGCAATTCTGGAAAAACAACATCCGTTCAAGCCTGTCATTTGTTTTGTTTCCATATCAAATGCAACTTAAAATGTAGTCATTTATCAGAGCCTGAAATATAGCAATATATTTCTTGCAGGATGGCACTGATATGTCTTTTCATGCATTCCCCATGCTAATGTGAAACTACCACTCTGTAAAAAAAAGCAATTTAAAAATTTCCAAGATTCATCCCAATATAATAATTTACCCAGTAATCAAATGAGATATCAAAAACCATTAAAGAAACTGAAATGTGTTTTTCCAAAAAAAAAAAAAAAAAAAAAAGGCAAATAAAAAGGAGAGAAAGAGGCAAGACACTGAGGTGTGCTGCTGTGTTGAAAATAAGGCAGCTTTCCCCACTGAAGGGCCACAGAAGGTATTTTGCCTCTCAGATAAAAAATAGATACAAAAAGGTCAACTATTGCATTAAGCCATGTATTACACTCTGCGCAAGACGGATTATTCAGAGCTGACAAACCACCGAAGGATACTGTTTCAGCACAAGATTTGATACAATTTACAGTCTCTTCTGGAGTTATCTATCTCTGGCTAACTACCGCTACATCTGTGCATGCTTTGCCAGGGACTGGCAAAATTTGCCAAGGGTATATTTAATCTGTGCAGGAGAGAGATTTCAGTTGCAGGTATCTGCTGGAAGAGATAAACTTGTGGGTGGGAATATCTCGAACCTCACAAGACCACATGCACTTGTTTGACATTGCCTTCCTTGAGGCAACTATGTAAAGCTTCAGTAGCATTACCTCAATGCTACATTACAAGAAGCAATTTGTAGCCCAGGGATTGGATGACAACACAGAAAGACAAACTGCCTGTGATAGACAATTATGTTATCTAAATCAAAATTAGAAGATTTTAATCACAATGAGACAAAAACATCATGAATAAAATGTTTATCTCACGCTACAGAAGTTGTTAACATTGCAGAAATACATGTGCAGGGCCTGTATTTCCCAGCCATTGGCTCTGAACAGAGACACAGAGAGCCCTTATTCTTCCTCATCCTCATCTATAAACAGAATTTGTCACCAGCTGGATATCAAATGTTTTTCCTTGTTGTAAACATTTGTTTGCATTCTCCTAGTACTTAATCTATGGAAAACTATTTTCAGAGAGCAGCAGTAAATAAACAGGCTAAAATTTCCTAAATAAACTCATATGTTATTCTATTTTAAGTACAAGTATGAAAAATAATGCTTCTTTAAGCAAATGAGCACCTCAAGTTAGTCTGATAAATCTGTGTTTACACAGCTGAGTGAGCAATCCAATTTCTAAAGCACCCTGTATTAACGCTGCTGTCCTGACCAAATTCTAGTTCAGATAATTACTCTGTCTAGCTAAATGCCTTAGCAGTACCACATCCTGTCATAAACTGCTGCATAGCAGAGAATTAAACTGTTACACCGCCACTGCATCTTAAGCACAGAATCAATGGTTTGCTGCTGATCAATGAAACGTTAAAATTGTACGGGCCAGATTTTCTAGCCTACTATGTCCAACACAAATAAAACCCCAAACAACATGAGGAAACTGCACTGGGCATGGTAACTCTTAGCTTGCACAAACTTAGCAGATGTTTCAGGGCACTGCATGTTCATTGCACTGCCCGAAAGCACCAATTCCCAAGCTCCTTGTTGCTGCAGCTCTCACGGGAGTTACTGCTCACATGGCTCTGAAGAAGATATGCAAATACTCTTCAACTACTTCAGGGAAAAGTCTGGCAGATAGGCTTAAAGTGTTGTGGAGGTGGTTTCAGATAATCCAGTGAAGCATCTGGCAAATGCTGTTATGTTCTGTCACCAGAAATTTGGCTGAAAAATTCAGGCATTGGATGGTAACCAACAGCTGGAGGTGACAGGAGTAAAGGGATGCTGTAGTTGCCTGTTAAATCCGCATGTGGCTAAATGAAAGCCTTGTATTTCAGCTAGTGGCTGCTTCCTAAACTAAGGGGCAGAGGTCTTCAGCAAACAGGGTCTGACCAGGAGAAAGAGGTGATAAGAAACTCCTCCAAAAAAGATCTGCCAAGAGACCTTGGAATGGCAGTGTAAGATTACACCATGCCTGTGAAACACTACATTGAACAAATACATAGCAGCTCTGACCCCGCAGAGTACAATCATCCAGAAAAGCAGCCTATATATTTCTATGTCAGCTGCACATACACCTCATAATTTTTATTCCTACAATTCTCTTCATATACTGCTATTAGTTTGGTAATTAAATAGCTGACTTGAATCTCCAGGTGTTTGCATCATCTCTGTGAAGAAAGATGTGTGCAAATCCTGGAAATAAAGGTGAAGAATTTGAAAGAGGAGCACGAAATCCTATTAAATTTCTGCAACAGATTTTCTTCCTCTCCATTACCACTTGAGCAAGCCTCCTCAGGTAGGTCTCTTCTGTAGTGGGATTGGTTTTTGGTTTGTGGGTTTTTTCACAAATAAAGAGAGGATTGTTCTGTTGAAGATACATTTTGAGAAAGTTTACCAGCCAAGCACATCATCCAGTGAAACTCCTCCAAATACAACAATTCTCAAAACCGGTTTAAAACAATAGAGCCTGACCTGGAATTCTCAGAAAGGAGCTGGTTCAGCAGGTTGACATCTCATAATAAATCCTTTTCACATTTTAAAGAAATGTTAAAAAACTTGAACTACTATTTCTTTCAGTCAGTGTAATTGGGTCTCTTGACAGTGAGGGACATTTACAATAGATGTAGGATTTTTAGCTTGGGATTCCTGAGCGGCATTGTATTTAACTTGTCAACCTCCAAGTTAATTTTTTTCAGCCTTATTTAAAGTAACTAAACATGTCTGCTTCCAGCTACGATCCATCAAAATAGTTAGCATACACTCGGCTTTGATGAAGTCAGTTGCTATAATTGTGTGATCAGCATATTGCTAAACAAAGACCCTAAATTACCTATCTGAACATTAAAAAAAAAAAAAAAAAAAAACCAACAAAATAAAATAAAAGATTAATTATTCTTTCTTCTATATGTGAACAGACACCTGCCTAAGCGCACAGTTACACTTCCACTGAATGGCACGCAAAATGCAGTCTGGCTCCCAGATAGGATGCACTTACTGTCGAAGTTCCCCTGACCCAAACCCAAGAGCTAAGTTTCCTGCACAGGGAGATGATGAAGTTTAGGAAAGAAGTGAGCATCATGTCCCAGTGAGACAAAATGCAGCTTAGGTATCCATACACACATCCCCCCCCCCCCAATCAATGAGCAATCTTGCATCCCACTGCTTCTGTAAAACCATGGAGTCCCCTCATTGCAGTGGCCTTTCTACAATTCTTGGCATGCACAAAGGAAAAAATAGTAACTGCACACAATATTAACCTAAATGCATTACAAACACCAAGATAAATTGAAAGAAAACTAAATATAGAAACCAGTCAATTTTATCCTCCAAGATATACTTTGTTTAGTAGCATTCCTGAAAATTGATAGGTATTAAATTAACCACAGGAGGGCTCCCTCTGGTATACTCAACACAACAGAAACATACTGTTAATTGCCAAAAATAATACTGTATCTTAAAAGTAACAAAGGTTTCAGGCCTCAAACAATATTTTCCTCAGTGGGCTCCAATATCTACAGGAGAATAAAATTATACATGAACAATTCAGATAAAGAAGTGAATTACAGAAGCGTTAACTGTATGACTGTTAAATGGCAAATGCAGATTGCTAATGCACTGCATTTTAAGACACTGTTTCACCATTTCATGTATAGGGGCTTTTGAAACTGACACACTGGCACAGCAATAAAGAGGGTCATTGAACAAAAGAGGATTGAACACACCAGGTCCCAGCTGCTGCTGTGGAGAAAAAAAAATGAGGACCTGCTTGGAGCAATACATGCACAGAAACTGAGAAACTGAGCATAGAAATTGAGGCTCCATTCTATCAGTATTTTTTATGGTTGGCCATGCACTTGCCCCAAATAACACAAATTAATGTCAGCACTAGCCAAGCAGCTGCTTTTGTAGACTTGGACCTGTTTGTCACTCTATTCAATTCTCTGTTAAAGAGAAACAAAACTCTCCTGCCTCACAAGGCTGTGGTGAAAGCAAAGGGAAGTAACCAAGACACTGGAATTAAATCCACAAGTAACTGACAGTGCGATCATAGGAAATAGGCGTCTGCGACTAAGATGCAGCTTTTATGCAGCTTCAGAAACAGAATCTATCAACCTTCACTGCCATCAGTAGTGAGTAAACAGAGTTAACTGTCCTGGAAAAATTATACTTAAGAGAACCCATGTAATGAACAGTAGGAAACAATGCACTTTGAGGTAAATTTAAGTTTTCACCTCTTTCACATAATTCAGAAACTAGCAACTGTTTGCAAGACAGATTTCAGGCTGAAATCAGTTCCTGGATTCAGGAGCCAAACTTAGTACTTTCACAGCCACCAAGCCCAGAAGGTGAATTTTGTGCCCGTTTGTCAACTACAATACAGTTCCAAGATTTGTAAGAACTAAGTTCTCCTTATACTGAGGAGTCCATTTAAATCCATACCTCGCATATCCCAAGAGAAAGACCTAATTGTGGGGCTAACCAGACAGAAATACAGAATTCACAGGACAAGGGAATGAGAGCACAACACTATTCCATGGAACAGTGCTTTCTTCTCACAGCACGGCTATATTTTGGCCTTTTTTCTCAGCACCATGCATGCACCAAGATAAGGAGGGCCAACACCATTCTGCTCCTCCTGCAGAAGTACCTAAATCGGGAGGTTAAAGTAGCATGCCTCACTGAACCAAAGCATGAGCTAAATGAAGCCAGAAATCTACCATCTTTCCTTACTTTACACATCATAAAGTATTTCAGTAATATATCTATGAATAAGTATTACAATGTGTTTGTGACTAAGAGATGCTGCTGTTCAGACCAATTTAAACTGAGGAGATTTGACACTGCGTAGCAGGGTGATGTCAACTGAACAAAAAAAGTACCAAATGAAGCTGAAATAAGTTAGGGGTTACTTCACTAGATTGCTCTCTTTTCAGCCAACCACACAGGCATTCCATACAACTAGAAACATACCTCACAATGCTTTTTACCAAATACCTATATTACAGACACAAGAAAGCTGCTGCAAGAAATTTGGGTTTTTTTACACAAAGCCGTTTTTCATATATTGGAAGTACATAAGCAGGGATAAAAGCTTTACTGCGGCCAAATAAAGTAGCACTAACTTTAGATAGCATCAGACAACCAGCTTTGGACTACTATTACATCCTACTGGTTGTACTACATTGTTGCTTTTACTCCACAGAAAAAAACACTGAAATTAAAAGTTTTATAAATTTGTATCCAACCACCCTGGCCTTGGGATATCATCAAAGTAAAAGATTAAACAGGACACTTGTATCACATATGTAACATTTCAGTGACAAAATCACAAACAAACAAAACCTCAAAGTTAAATTAACTCTAAAAACTGTAATCAAAACTCAAGGACACCACAATGTGTTAAGAAATTTATAAGACTTTTTTTTTTAAAAGGCAGTAAAAATACCCCATTCAATTTCCCTTATTCTCATAGGACAGCAAGGAAGACTGACTTACAAAGAAATAAACCAGAAATTGATTGTAATTTTTTCCCCTCATATGTACTGCTTTATTATCAACCTGTGTTTCATGGAGACCTTGTTGCTTCATGTAACTCAGAACCTTAGTATCTGTACCTTGAAGCTCCATCTTAAGTAGTGTGATAAACCTAAAGTAAATAACAACTATCAAAATATAAAGGTCAAGCCTATCAAGTTCACAAGTGAAAACCTTAGGAAAATAGGGTAGATTAAAAAATGTGAGTTTGTATGAAACCCTCAGAGATGTTAAATAATAAAGTCAACTTATTTTGTCTTATTCAACTTTCTAGATAGTACAAAAAAGAAGCGCCCACCTCTAGATACCTGGAATGACACAGTCCCCAGGGGACACTGTTCTACCATTGATAGAAACAGACTATTTTTGCTCTGTGGACTGCTTTTGAACAGCTTCTTTGCTTACTGCTGTCAGGATATCAATGCCTCCTCCATCAGCCTACTATCCCTCCTTCGCTCCAGTTCTGTAGCAAGCAGCTGAGGTAGTGGGAGAGGCTGACAGAACCCTCATTCACAGAGAAGTTTGGGGATATCTGCTTTAGCAATGAATTGGAAAGTTTAATTCAGAACTATGCAGGAAATGAGGATTTCAACATGCCATCTCCTCAAAAAAACACCTGATGATCAATAACTTTAATTGGTCTTAAAACAAGATGGTACATTTATAAACATTACTGCCAATGTCAGAATACTACTAAATGCACATTTTATTAATGAGGGCAAAACCAATTTAGCCTATGGCTAACTTACTAAAACCATTGACAGCTCTTCCTCTCTTCCATGGTCAGGATGTACCATAGCAGTCTGACTGTATGCCACTGTCATGTGCTGACTCTACATACATACCTACATAACCTAACACAAGAAAAGCCAGCTGCAGTTTCAGCAGAACTGACCTTTAAACTTGCGTTAAGTTGTACTAAGTGTCGAGTAATTGAACACCTTAAGGGGAAAGAATGATTGCCTAGCGCTGGAATTCTTGTATCTCCTACTAACTTAAAAGGGGGAGAAAAAGTCATCATCTACTATGATACACCGTTTCTAATGAAGTCTTTTCTAGTATGATCTCATGCCCAGTGCAGTCTTGAAGAAATACGCTCGCCATCTTCTTACAATTTTCTTTATATTTAAAGGATTCAAAATTTGCACTTCAACCCTTGGCACCTGTATGCATTTTGAGTTATAACATGCACAACAAAAGACAGAAGTACTGAAATTGCATTACTCACCTCTACTTCAACCAGCTAACCTCACTGGGTACTGACATTGCCGAAGTGACTTCAATTCTGACAGTGATAACAGAACTACATTAGAGTCAGCTGTAAGGTTCAAAGTTTCATTGCTCATTTTTACTGTTTTATTCCAATTAAAGAGTCTCATTATACCTCAATCAATATTGGGGGGGGGGGAGGAAGTAAAAAAAGAAAAGAAAAAAAAAACAGAAACTAGTAAAAGGCCCCCTTTGGAAAACTCAGGATTTAAAATTTGTTGGGGTCTCATTAGCAAGTCTCATTGGCCCCTCATGTATGCTCAGCTGATGATCTCCAAGGTTTGCTTCCACCATTTTACCCAGAACTTTTTCTTAAAAGAAGTGATTTCCCT
The DNA here is from genome assembly GCA_017639245.1 of Myiopsitta monachus. Classification (NCBI taxonomy): domain Eukaryota; kingdom Metazoa; phylum Chordata; class Aves; order Psittaciformes; family Psittacidae; genus Myiopsitta; species Myiopsitta monachus. The sequence goes on along the minus strand of CM029917.1, from coordinate 77,225,808 downwards.
TTCAGTGCTATTCAGTCATCTTCTACTTGCAGCCTTAAATGTTAGAAATTTCATCTTATGTCATGGTATGTGTCTTTTAAACAGCCATACAACAAACACGGAAATCATTATTTGCATTGAATACCTTAAATTTTCTAAATCATGAAGTAAATTAGAACCTGCAAAGACTACAGTATGCACCTTGTAAAATAATGACAGACACGTATGATTGTGTATAATTTTCTTTCAGCAAAAATTAGTTTCAATTAAAATCTAGCACCTGACACCTACTGCATTTTAAAACTCTTGGAAAGATAGAGTAAGCTTCCAGTTAAGAAGCTATCCCTAACTTCCTCCTGCAGTAATAAAGTATCTTCCATTCAGCATATCTCATTATATAAAGTTACAATACTTTGGAGGACTAACTTCTGTAATGGATAGCTATATTAACAAAGAATCAAATACATTGTTGTTCAGTTGAGGCGGCTGACTTAAATACATTTAGCATGGGGAAAGTGCACTATATACATGGGTGATGACCCTTGAAATTAAGACTACTAATACATTAAAATGATACATGATGCTGTCTAATACAGACTAACATGATGGTTATGCAAGTGGTAAACAAGCTAAAAGATCAAACAATCCCATAATTTCTTACTAATGATCTATGAAATATTATATTTAAATTACACTGACAATTACCGTGAAGGAGCATAGCTCTGTTGGACAGAACAAATATAAGCTTTGGTAAATTACACACAGGGTTTCAAAGCACTGTATTACAACTCCCTAAAACTAAACTTTGCTTAATGCAGGTCATACTGTGATTTATGAGCCATACATAAACCCAGCGAACTGAAGAAGAACTTCAGAAAAAAACTGCTTATGTCAACTGCTGTTATTAATAATGATGACTGAGGAGAGTGTAAACTGGAAATATTTGAAAGTTCGTTGTGACATCAGTCTGACAAGCAGTTACACACAGCGCAGTTGGATCAGGTCACATTAGCAACATTCGAAGAGAAAACGACTGTCAGTCACTTCTGCCTAGTTTTCAACAGAAAGAAGGAAACAAAAAAATCCAGGCGATTCGTTACCTAGACGGACCCCGAGCAGTTTTAGCGGACATTCAGCCACACATCAGTTTAAAAAGTATTACAGACAGGCAAACAAACAAAAGTTCCGACAGAAACTCCAATTCTCGTAGCGATAATTAGAGCCCAGCGTCACCCTGGGCTAGCCACCGAAGCATGCAAAACCCCACGTCCTCCTAATTTCACAGCGGCTCCGCGGACCGCTCTCCCTCACCCCTTGCCCTGCCCGGGGAAACCCAACTCACCAGACTCATTTGTTCGGCCACAACTTTCATTCTTCAGCGCGGAGGCTGAAAGAGCACATGTGCTGTGCTCCTCTCCCCGCCGGCGGCCGCCGCGCCCCAGACCCTCCCGCCGGTGCCGGGCCCCGCTCAGTCCCGGAGACGGGGAACCGCGACCGCACACTGGGAGGCGGCAGTCAGCCGGCCGCCCAGCGCAGCTGAGCTCCCTCCTGGGCAGCTTCGCACCTACCTGCGGCTCGGCGGGATCGGCGGGCTTCACCAGGTGCTTCTCCTTGTAGAGAGACCAGAGGCCGATGTCGGGCAGGAAAATCAGCGCCGCGGTGAAGAGCAGCGTCATTTGCAGAAACCTCTTCTGTTTCCTCTTCATGGCCAAAGCCGGGTTGCTCTGGCGGCGGCGGCGGCAGCAGCAGCCACCCCAGCGCCACGGGGCCAGGTCCTTCCCTCCCCGCTATCCCTCGGAAGGGCCCGGCTCAGCGGAAAAACTTCGCTCGTCCGCCTCACTCCCGCCCACCCCGTGCCCGGGCGGGGCCGCCCCCCGCGGCGGCGGCGGGGCCGAAGCTGGCGGCCGCTCCCCCCGCCCCGGCGCGGCGCTGCGCGGAGACACCGCCGCTCCCGGGGGAGCTCATGGATTCAGCAGCGCAAGGAGCGGCAAACAGCCCGGCGCACAGGGGGAGGGAGGAAAAAAAAAAAAAAAAAAAAAACCACCAAAATATTTCAAAGGAGGTAAAACAAAAAACCACAATCAGAGTGCAGCGAACTGCGTTGGCTCGAGAGAGCGCTCCCTCCTCCCAGCTCCGCAGGAGCGCTAGCGCTGCGCGGAACCCCCGCGGCTCGCCGCGCCCGCTTGCCTCACGTCCCCCTGCCTGCCCGAGCCTGGGGCGGGGGGGCGCGGCATCATGAGCTCATCACGCGCAATTTGCTAAGCAGAAGTATAAATACAAACAATAAAAATAAAGAAACAGCGAGGAGCGCAGACGCCGGAGCCGCGGCAGGGCGCGACCCTCCTCGACGGGCAAGGGGGGGAGTCGGCCCCTCGACCCCAGCCACCACGTGCGGCGCGTGGCCGGGCCAGGGGCGGACAGCACCGGTCTCTTCGCCGCACCCCCCATCCCTGCCGCCCCATGGGTGCCCTCCGCCAGCTCCGCGTCGCTCCGCGCCGGCGGGCTATGCGGCGAGCGTGGGGACAGCCGGCAAGGGCCGGGCGGCGCCACCGCCGCGGCCGCCGCGCACCGGGGATGGGGCTTGCAATTCCCGTTCCGGTCCGTCCTCCCCGGCGCTACGTGAAACGCGTGGGGAACCGCGCTGAGAGCCCGCGAGCGGCTCCTGGCCCGGGGACCCGGCCCCCTGCGCCAGGAAGTGCCGGGGCGCACACCCGCAGGGGGTCCCTGGGCTCCCCCCGCAAAGCCGCTTCAGCCAAAGCCCGCCCGGACATCTGCCCGGGTAGCACCTGCCCTACCCTCACCGCACCGCGGAGCTGAGGGCACCGCCGCCTTGGGAGCAGCACAGGGAGGAGATGTTCAAAGCCATGTTGCTGCGGTTGTCGGTTCTACCCCAGCTCTACCCTGTTGCATCAGACCCGTTTGGGCTCTTGGTCCGAGTTCAGCTGCTTGTTCTGACTGCCTGGTGCAATTACCCTCTCGTCTCAAACTATATCCTCTCAGGAAAACAGGACACATACAAAGATAGGTTAAGCTTATTGGTACCTGGTGCCCTTTTAGCTTTGTTGCGTCAAACAGAAGGAAAGTGCACAGGAAAGTGTACCAGATGTGGTGTTAATGTTTCTAGAATCAACATTGAAAAATAAAGGTGTATCTAACTTCATTTTTTCCTGCCCTGCATATAGAAAGCTATCACTTCAACTACAGTCCATGTTTCTGTTGGTGGCTAAAATATTTCTGAATGTCAAGGTCTATCCTACAGTGAGAATCCTCTTTCTGTAGCCAACATGCGCCTCTAGAACTTGTGAGTAGTCCTGTCCTTTTTCATAGGTGAGATAGGTCTTTCCCATCCACAGAACTGTCTTGTGCAGAAAGCATTTCCTACCCATGCACAAAACAGTAAAAGAGGCAGTTAAAGGTTATTTTTAGGAGAGTAGTTGGAGATAAAGTAAAGCTTGTGGGAGGAACAGAACTCTGAACACTGAAGGTGGGGTGGGAGGAAACAGCATAATGCTCTTCACATAAAAGCAAGACTGGAAGGCACCTTGAAAGGTCAGCTCCTCCATGGCTCTGCCCCAAGGCACGATCAAATACATCTATGTCATTCTTGACATGTGTTTGTCTAACCCATTCTGAAGTCCTCCAGCGATAGCACCACTACAGCCCCCTCAGGCAATCTGTTCTGACTTGCAGTTACAAACTTTTCCTTAATGTTTAACCTGAAACATTCTTGCTGTGATTTCAGAGTATTACATTAGTATTACAGAGAGACCGCAAGCACAGTACTCCACTCAGTCTTTACATAGTTAAAGTCTGCTTGCAGATACTGTTCCATATGTGCTCTGGGACACCTGAAATGCTGACATCTCTTACTGCTTTCATCAGGACTGTCTTGAACTGATTTGTATCTTTCTCGAAGTGCAATGTCCAAAGCCGGATGTAATATGCTGCTTGGGACCTCATAAGTGTTTATAAGAAAAGATATATTTATAACTATATATTATAAATATATATATATTTATTTATATTATATATATTATAAATATATAGTTATAAATATATATTTATAACTGTTCATGTGTCACAGTGCATATTCTTTTTCCATGTTTCCATGTAGCTTTGGTTTTAAAAGCAGTAGGCTGTTAACTAATGACCATTCTGTGATACAATTTAAGATCTGGTTGATTTCATTTCTCTCAAATTATATACCTTGTAGTTCATTTTCCTATTTCTATCTGCTGAATACTTCTCCCTTTGGCTCCGTCTCTGTTGAATACCTTTTTTTTTCCCCATAATATTATTCAGTTTCTCAAAATCACTTTGAATTTAAGGCTATCTTCCGCTGTCATATGCAAATTTGATAAACAATTTCTATGCTGTAATCCAGATTGTTAGCAAGAACTTCAGCGTGTTCAGATGCAGGACAGATCCTTGCAGAGCTCTTCAAAATGTATCCTCCCACACTTGAGGGTAAGCCATTGATATTTTACTATCTCTGTTGTTTCCAGTTTTGCACTTACCATGATGGTTGTAAGATCTATGTAAAGTAATCTTGTTTAATCTTGCTTAGAAAAGCGTGATGTGCAATGCTTTTCTTGATTGGCTTAGTGACAAAGGGTATACATCATTGTTTTCTTTTCATCCCTGCCAGGCTATAAGGATGTGATGGAAGATCACCAAAAAGGCTATGCAAGTAGTTATACTTTTTGATTATTGCAGCTAACCAAGAGGATATTCAGTACAACCAAATTTTTACAATTTGGGTTGCATTCAAGAGCTGAATCCACCAAAATATTAGAATTCACAAAACCAAAGGGCACTGATGTTCTTGTCAGAAATTCCTCGTACATTTTTAGCTCAGCATCCAGGGTTAGGAAACCTACCCAGCATATAGAAGATTTTGATTCAGCTGCCTTTTTGTCTGATGGGATTCAGCCCTGATGTTCTTCCACTCAGTGCAAGAAGCATAATAGCTAGAACCATGCTAAGTATAGAAATGATTGCTATGAGATCATATAATAATTCTATGGAAAAAAGTAGGACTACTGGCAGGAAAGATTTAGGAGATGTTGATACTGAAATTACACAGCATGCTGGTTAAGTCCCTCTCCAGGGGCTGAAGTGAATGCAGACATTCACTCTTAGGAGATGAAATTCAGTTTAATTTCCTGAATCCTGAGAACCATTTTGCAGTAAGGGTCATTGTCCACAACTGGCAAATTCAGGTTTGCTTTGTAAAGAATAAGGGCACATTTTCCAGCAAATAATTTTTTCTCACAGTCATGAACCACCCAGCCCAAATAAGAATTGCTGAATTCTTAGGATGCTAGGCTAGTTTAAAGGAAAGAAAAAATAAAAAAGAAGCACATCGCCATCCTGTGAATTAAAAGCTGAAAGCACACATCAAGGCATGTGGCAATAACATATGCTTGCCCTAGAAGAACCTGTAGGGGAGCTGCAGAATATACAGTTTCTTCAGTGGGAATACATTCCAATCTTCAAATAAATATTTGCTGTTTGAAATCTCAAGTCATATATGCAAAAGAATGAAAGAGGTGTATTCTGAAACCATGCACACCTTGGCACCACAATTTAGTGTATTTGGGACATACTTTCATTTCCCTTCTACATGTCATACTAAGCCAAAAGTTCTATCAAGACTTCTGATATGACTTAGGACAGAAAATCAGAGCAGAGTGAAAAACAAACTAGCAGGCAGGAGAGCTGCCAGGTGGGATGCCTACAGAAGCTATTCAGCCACGCATTTCAAACCTAGAAGCTGAACTCACCCTGTGAGGAACATTGTTTTGAGATCACAGCTTTATGTATAGAATTACTCAAAAGAGACTCCAGTTCATGCCTAATCAATACTCTTCATGCAGAAAAGCCACTATTCAGTCCATATATTGCAGGAGCCAAACTGCTCTCACGTGAAAGATAGAGTACCCACCTTTATGTTCACTGTTACAAACAGCAGTGCTTGATGTGCTCTAAACAGAGAATGCGCTTTAAGCATAGAATGAATCTAGTAAAATGATGATCTGTAATATTGCCCTATAAAGAAGTGAATAAAGGAAATGGAACGGGAGTTTCCTTTAATTACAGTATTTACCTCTAGGTAACTCAGGGTGTAAAATGGCCAGCTCTGTTTTCATGTGTTGTTTCAGTCTGCTTAGCTAGAAACAACACATAGTGTTGCAAATGACTCTTAAAGGCACGAAGAGGGGCAAAGGGATTTCTTCTTTTCCTAGCAAAACCCAGATCTGAAAGGGAGTTGCAGACAGTTGGCTATTCTGGTATTCAGGGGACTGACATGCTTTTCTCATGGCTGGTTTTCATCCTCAGACCTCCAAGCGTCTCTCACAGCACTTCACACCCTCTTTCTGTGTCTCCTGTCTTAGGATCAACCAAAACCTCAAGTGAAAGGCATAATGCTGATAGCATACTAGAAATAGAAATGGAAATGAAAATTCAATGTGAATTCAACTCTTTTACAAAAGTTCAAAATCCAAGATCCAAACTCACACAAAGAACATGGATTTTCAATGTATTCTGCAGAGAATAGTTTCAAGATATTCACCTCAAAACTGAAATGTTCATATATATGTAGACTCTGGCTATAAATAATGATACATGTAACAGTTTTTCATTGACCTTCTGTCTCAAAGTCATTTGGCCTCCTGCCTCCAGATTTGACATCAAGCTTCAAAATCATCATCACATATTTGTATTCTAACTGTGGACATATTTTTTGTAAATTTCAGTTATTGGGTTTTTCATAGAATCAAACTCTTGTCCTCAAATTTGACTGAGAATTTCAGCTGAAAGGGAAAGCTAGGAGCCCTCCTACTCATATAGGAAATACAGACACTCAGTCTCCAGAGAGAAACTCAAGAGAAGTTCCTTTTATTAAGGTTTTTGGATCCTGCCTCGTATTTTTTAAGTTATTAAGTTTGGCAATATTGCACAGAACCAGGAAATTGACTTGAGGAGTATCCTACAAGCATTTGTTAAAATAGAAGTTATAAATCTGCAGACCTCTTCTATTTAGCCAGTAGAAGTTTCCTAGTCACAGTACACTTTAAGGTCCATTGCCTTAGATACAAAGTTTAATGGCAATGAAAAGAGCTAAATTACACGAAAAGATGATTGGGGAAGCCATGTGTATGCATATGTATGCCCATCTTTGGATCCCCAGCATTTAGAAAAGTATGTCGTTCCTATTTTGGTATTATAAAGTTTGGTTTAAATTCCAGAAAAACAACAACATTGCTTCAGTGAAAGTTCACATAGAACTCAAATGAGTAATGCTAACCCCATAAATAATTTCTGCTTTCAAATCTTTATTCTGTTTGACTGGCTGGCTGATGAATGATTGCTTCTTCATTGTTGCTGTGCCACTACAAACTCAAGAAAGCAAACAAAAACGCTGATGGATCAGACTTTTTGCCAGTTACCTCACAAGCTGCAGATTCACTACTGCACAAAAGAAATCACTGAAATGTAGGGGTAATCAGAAAAGTTTATTTTGAGAGAGAAAATCAGTACAATGTCAAATATTTCTAACTAGCTCAGTAATCATAAAACACTGATGTCAGGAAAAATAGTTGCTCATTCTTCCTTTCGCAAAAATCCACAGTAATTTGGACCTAAATATGGTGCAGGAACATGGCATTTGCAGGAAGCTGGATGAACAAAAGTTAGCTTCTTTTAGCTCATCTTTTTTAACAAACAGAAGAAATGTATTAGATTTACAAGAACAGAATAAACTCAAATCTGTTAGCTAGAAAAAAACATTCAGCTTTTTTGAAGATCAGCTCTCTCTCTGGTCCAATTCAGAAAGCTCAGTATACATTTTCCAAGTATCTAGTATGGCCTCACATCAACAGTACTCTTCACATCCAGGAGTTTCATTTGACTGAAAATTCATAGGGCCTTCAAACTTTCATCACACAACTTTATCCAGGTTGGATCTAAAATAACATTATATTACTGGAAATAAAGCAGTACAGTCTGCAAAGCTTCCTTAACGAGATTGAAGTTCTCATCTCACCAAATTTGTAAAATGTGAAGAATATATGAAAAGGTAGCAGATGTCACCTTCAGTTCTGAGTTCTCACCAGAGCATCGCCAACAAACTTTGAAGACGTCTACACCGATAAATAAGAGAGAAGAATGGGCTAGATGGAGCTCCACATTGCTTAGTTGCTCATGTGCCTCCAGTTTTGTTTTGGTCAGTTTCAAACAGTTATTTCAAAGACTAAGACCAGGCTCAGCACTGGGAATCATTTATTTCAGTTAATCACATAAGGGGGTGAATGGATGAGATGGCACCAGGTTGTATCTCTGTCATCCTACACGCACTCCCAGGCAGTTGAGCACCACATGCCCCAAACCCTCGCAGTGCCTTCCTGACATTCCCTAGGCTATGTTGCATGTCCCTGAGGTCTGAAGAAAGTCACTTTAGTGACTTGCACAGGGACCTCCTGTCATCTCAAACACTGTAGTGACCTGCACCTTTTTCTCTCCCCATTGTGTCAGAGATCAAGATATCAGCTTGGAACTTGAGCAAACTAAAATGTTGGTTTGCTACTAGCAGTTCAGTGCTAATAATGTAGTATTTCCCTAACTCACCAATGGCTAACTATTTCTGTGAAGTATGCCTAGGACAACAAATGGTATATGAATACTTCCTACAAATTTGATAAGGAAACTGTCAAAGAGATGCAAATGTAGATCAAAATGCTAACAGCTCCAGTTCCATCAGTGCAAATTTCTAGTATAAGTGTATATAAAAACATGAAGCAAGTAAGCAGCAGCACATTTATACTACATTACTGCACCGAATTCCAAAGTGTACTGCAGAAAGGCATCATAGATGTCATAGAAGGCAAAACGATGTTTTTATATTCTGGGTGCAACCCAGCAATTACATAAGCTGCATCCTAATGACTACATATTGCTCCACCATTAAGGAGAAAATGTCATTTTATTTAAAATTATAATTACTAAATCCAGTGATTTCTGATGAGCTGTGTGAATGTGATTTGCAATATTGATTCCAACATATTCAAGAAGAAAATAAATGCTGAAAGAAACAAGGTTCAAGGTAAATACATTATAACAGAAAGTATTTTTGTAAGGGGCATTAGTAAGAGGTTTTCTGCTTTTCAACTATTAACATATTTGGCATTTTACATGCAAATATTGAAGACTGCAGATAAGGTAACAAAAGACTAGAATGCCACTCAGAAAAATGCCTACTAATGTCTTTATAACCAAGTTACTGTCAGTTGATTTACAGTCTTACTAACCAGATATTTAGTATTTTCCATGGAAGCTGTTATCCATATATCAAAATAGCCATCATGAGAACCAGAAGACTTTCTTTTTTGCTGTTGCAATTCAGACATCACAAGTTGCCTTTTCAGTCTCAGACTTCATTCAGACTCATAGGATATTCAACAGTAGTAGGACTCAGAATATATTAAAGGATCAAACATAAGAAATACAGACATCACTGAATATTGTGAAGGAAATAAAAGTTAAACTAACCAAGGAGTTTAATCAACTGCTGAATGAAAATTTTGAAATAACCCCTTTAATTTCTGTGAATTTCATAATAGCACAGAAGTTATGAAGTCTCAATGTCTATCAAACATAAAAAAAAAATACTACATCTACCTAAGCGGCCCTGAGTTTAAAGATAATGTGGGTTTGGTTTTCCTTTTTTTCCAATTTGCTTGTTTTATGCTTGTCTTGTTGTGGGTTGTTTGTTCTGTGGGTTTTTTTTTTCAGGGGTGGGGTGGTGAAGAGTTCTGCTCATAGCCTGAATAAAAGACAGGATAATAACTATGAAGAAACTGAAGGCAAACACAATTTTAACAAATGCGTGGACCTCTTCACATGCTTAACTCTTTTATTAATATTCGTGAGAGCTGTCAATTTCTAGTCTTAAAGTACCCATAAATCCATTCTTTCAAAATATCCAGCTTACTGTATATTTCTGAATCTTGTTTTGCCTCCAAATAGTCAGAAGCACCACTAGCAACTGCAGTAACTTAACTTGAGAGCTGATAGTCCATAGACAACACTGAAATGTATATGGGGAAAGACATCACCTGCTGCTGTAATGTGAATCAATAAGCATTCTGTCCTGTCCTTTCAATTCAGTTATAGCTCTTGAACACATGTATCTGGCTTGGAGTTTCTCCTTTAAAGTGAGAACATAGCAGCTTCATTTTAGCTATAGCAATCCGGAGTAAATGAGAGGTGAATCAGACTATAGGCAATAAAACAGTACTTGTTCATGTGGCTTGACAAACTTACTTTTTTTAAAAAAGATAACATTCTGAAACAGAAATGTTGTTCCAGACTAATGCCCAACCTTAGCAAATATAGCTTAGATTATTTCCCCATCATCATTTAGGGGAAACATTTTTTCATAGCTAGGATATAGAGGGCCTTCCACACACTTTGGGAAGCTGATTTTAGTTAATTAATACAATATCAAGAGGATCATTCCATGCTCAAGGATATAAAACAATCAAACAAACACACAAACAAACAAACAAACAAAAAACCCAAATCTAAGAATAGAGCTAAATGGATTAAAAAAAAATATTCACCCTGGAGTTAATGGTAAATTTAAGAATAACTAATGTTAAGAGGTCTTTATGAAGTGATTAATGAAGTCTGTCAAGTAGTAAATCCTGAATTCTCCAGAACTTTTTCCAGGTACATGCATCTGCAATTTTATATATACTGGAGGAGAGAGAAAAAAAAATTAGGAAGAAGATTTCTGCTGAAATAATAGATTCTACTCAATAAAAAAAAAAAATTAGATTTTAAATCAATGGGGAAGCAAATGGATTTGTTAAAAACTAAACATCAACAAAAAAAATGTAAAACATGAACACTGTAAGGAAACTTTTAAAATTTGAAATAGAAATAATACTTAAGACCTTTTTAAACAAAGTTCAAAGAAAGTGCTCCATTTCAATTCGTACAAGGACTTTTGTTTAGCCTAAAATGTATTTCCTTCTTCAGCTCACCATCAGCCTCCTTCTCCTGCCCACGTGTTCCCACACATGCATGCTTAGTTGAGCAGTGATTTTCACTATGTCCTTCCTCTGCTTTGAATGACCTTGCATTGAGGAGATTGGTTTATCATGAATGTAGATGTATATAATATTGGAGCTATTATTATGACTGGAAAAGAGTATAATAGGCATGTGAAAAAGGTTCATACAAAATACCAAGATAAAGGGTCACTAAAGTATGAACACCTCGGCAATAAGTAGGACTTTTGAAATTTCTTATACAATCTTCAAGCTCATGTTCTCAAGATGTTACAACTGACTTAAATACTTTCCAGCCTTTAGGAAGATACCAGAGCAGTTTGCACTACTAGTGTTAAGCTTAATTTATATGTTTCAAGACCATTTGGCATCTTAAGACTGAAGACAGCATAAGCTTATACACATAGAAATTAATATCATGGCATCTCAGGCTGATCCATAACAAAATGTCTCTTTTCAGATGATGTTTATGTATAAGTACAAGTTAAATTGTCATCTCTTCTTTCTTTCAGGTCTCATACCATGGCATTTTGCTAGCAGAGAACTTCCTTGCCAAGATAGCAGTCCCCATCTGTCATTCACTCATCATGTTTCTTGGCGGAGTTGAAGAGCCTGACAGTTTCCATGAATAACAATGACACATACTCTTATATCTTGTGAAGAGGCACAAATTTTATTGATGAAAAAGGGCGGAAAAAAACCTGCAGTGTTTAAAGAGTTTCCTGAGCATTGCTTACGTCTGGTTTTGAGTGAAGATGGAACTGCCATTATGCATGTGTTAATCACCATGCTTTTATCTGTTATCATGTAATTGCTGACTGAGGTCACTGCAACTAAGGACCTGTCTTTGCTATGAACCCAAATATGCTTTGCAACCAACACCCCATGCTTTTACAAGAAGGATTCTTCTATAGCCTTTGGTTAGCTGGTGTTCCAACAGTTTTTAATACATAGTTGTTGACCATGTTTATGCATCTGCACTTGAAAAGCTACTTAAGCACACTTGTTTGATCACCTTCTTGAAAAATATCCTAAAATCCTATCAGGGAAGCATGCTTTGGAGGAGACGCTCACAAGCACCATGTAGAAAATATGCTTCTACTGCTTTGAGTGGTTTTCATCATAGGCTTAGCAAACATAATTGCACAAACATAGCTATAGAGGCACATCTATACAATTTTCAGAAGGACTGCACCTACCTTCTTGGTAATAGCTTTATTTTGTCAGTGCAGAAGACAATGGGAATAAACTCTCAAAAAGAGAAAGAGCTTCAGCCAACTTACCTCATTTCTGTGATTAATAATGCAGCACTACGTCAGTCTTTGGTCAGCCTTGTGTCAGCCAAAACGCTATTCCTAGCACAAGCTTATTTAAATATCAGCCTGAAAAAATTCCTCTGGTCTGCTGAGGATCTTTACAGAGAAAAAAAAGAAATTAACCTATATCCCATATTAAATGCTATTATGAAAGAAAAGGGAAGCCATCTGTATAGGCCTGTATTTAGAAGCACTTTTTTTATTGGCATGAGTTATTTGGTATTTTGTTTTTCCTTCACCTCCATTCTTGAACTTCTGACTATACTCAAGTTGACTGAGAAATATACTCATACCTTTAGGGGGTATGCGCTATTTCAGATTACCTTTTTTTAGTGTTTTTTTTTTTTTGTTGTTGTTGTTTTTTTTTTAAATAGATCTATTTTCACTGCGTAAAAATCAGCTTTTTTAAGAGGGTGGTCAAGCATTGGTCTTAGGGGAAAGATGCTGTTGAATATTATGTTAGTGATGATGGCACAAAAGCAGGTATATGCTAATAATGTTTTGAGAATCAGCAGCAAAAAAGGAGAAGATTAGAACGCTGTATAGGAAGAGACAGATGACCTTGAGGGCTAGTATAATAAAAGCGAAACTGAGTTTAATCTAGAGTGGGGCAAGGTCATACATACAATGTCAAAGAAAAAAAAAAAGATCATGAAAACTGGGAATGAAATTTTAGGTAGTAGACTAAATTTCCATCAAGTATTAGGAGAAGATAACTAAATTTATTTTAAAAGGTTCTTACTAATTTTATGATTAGGAAAATACATTGTGACTACTTGCAGTAGCAGAGACCTTGCTTAATAGATCCACGGGTCCCTTCTAGTCTGCTGGACTTGACTGACTTGTTTAATCCATTTGACTGATGCTACTCCTACCTCCTTTCTTAATTATTGTTATAAAGAAGTCTGAAACTCTCAAAATGTGTATTGCTCTTGTACTCAAGGACCATTGCCTTATCTTGTTTTTTCGTTGTCTACTTCTGTCAAGAATTAGTATTTCAAAACAATCCTCTTAAAAATGCTTACAATTCAAACTGCTGATGGGCTTAATCATTTTGACAAGTCAGCTGCTAAAGGAAAGGAAAAGAAGATGAAGCAGATGAAGTACAGAAGAGATATATTGTCTCTACCCAACTTAAACCTTATTGAAAACAAGCTGGAATTGTGTCAGAGTGCCTTTTAAGGGAAGCAATAAAAAGGCTTCTAAATATTGGGTCACCCCCTATGTAGGCAGTCACAAAAGCCTACTATTTCTTCTCCAGATTATTCAGAACAAAAGTCCAAAAATAGAAGACAAAATAGATCTTAATGGTTTTTGTTTGTTTGCTTATATTTGAAGGGAGTAAACTACGTAGTTCTGGTCAATGTGGTTGTATAAGGATATTGACGATAAGTTGAAAAATATCAAAGTTCTTCAGCAGGCATAACAATAAATTGAGAGTTACTGGAATTCTCCTTTTGGGGGAAATCCACCCCATAAAGTTCCTCATGTAACAAGGTCTCAAATGCTGTTTTTTCCCAGCTGGAATGCCAGGTATTTTGCACGGCCAAAGCTCCACAGTAGTTCAGCCAGTAAATTTCAGAAAATTGCACATCAGAGGGCCTACTTTATATAGAGGGTGCCTGAATATAGGTAAAATTAGACTTCATACATATTTATTAATATGATATAGTCACATAATGCTTACAATTCTGAAAAATAAAAATTCATAAAGTACCTCATTGATAAATCGCCAATATTTTGGAACAGAAGAATCTGTTTCAAAATACAGTGACTCTGGCCAAACCTGGTTGGTCATCCCTCTTGATCGGTCCACACATGGAAATCTGTATCAGACAGAAGGACTTTTGAATCTTCTCAACATGCAAAAAGCACATCCTAGAAATAGTAACTGCCTTTTCCACTGTGTCTAAAACACAGTGAATCTAACAATGTGAACTGTGCTATGTCCTTCTTTGAGTAAAGACTAGGGGATGAATATTATGTGACATGTCAGTATCTGTGATCATTTTGTTATATTTCAAATTGCATTGAGCTTTTTTACAAAGATTTGTTTTCTTATGGGCATGTGAGGGAGGAGTTATTCCCTTTGTGGAAGAAAGCAATAGAACTTAAAAGCTGAGGCTAATGTGGAAATTACACAGCATGAAACACAAAATAAATGGTATATAGCACTTTTCAAAATGGAAACATAATTGAAATGCTTCACCAAAACAGACCAAAATTCTGCAGTTTTGATATATATACTGAGATTATTCAGTAAGAAAGAACATTTTTATGACTACCAAAAGTTCATAAGCAAAGGAAAATGATTACAAAGTTAATGGACATGTGAAAGTTAGAGAGTTATTTGATGAATAGGAATGTAGTAAACCAGCTTCTTCACCGAGAACTTGACAGAATTTTTTTCGTCATGTTTGCATTTCTAAATAAACCTGAAAAATGCATTAACTTGCAAACTATAATTATTACATTTGATAGCTTAGCAGTCTTTCTACTCTTCCTAACAATTTCTCAATAAACATCATGTGCTTTTAAAATGTCTTATGACTGTCTGAATTTATCTTATAATTAGGTAAGGTAGAGGTGTTAAAGATACTTAAGTTTAAAATCCAAGTCATAGGATGAGTGTCAACAGTTTAGTTGCAGTTACAATTGCTAGCTCCATGGTGGAGCCAAAAGCATGAGCTTTACACTTATTGCTGAGAGAGAATCAGAAACATAAGTGTGAGCAGATCCAGCTTCCTACAGGAGTGCTTTGTTCCAGCATACCCTATGTAACTGTGATTTCTTAGACCTTGCTGCAACTGAAGGAGTGTTTCAGGAAGTATATTTTATTAACTGAAATAACTAGTTGTTAATGTAGATTGCTAATCATTAAGTTACACTACTGCTGAATGTAGATTATATCATAGGTATACCACAGCAAGGGGAAAATTCACATTTCAGAAAGGAAATCATACAAACGAAGCCATTCCACAAAGATTTTGGACTATAACCAAACATCCTGGGAACAGTCAGCAAGCTTTGATTTTAGAGAAATACCTTTATATGTCAATGAAGCATCTGATGAAACGTATAAATCACTCCTTTGTTATAGTATCATTCCAAAAATAGTTTCATAAAGGAAAGACTATTCTTCCCTATTCACAAACATATTTTAAAATACTAAGTACAATACACATAAGTTTTTTGTGAAGGCTTAATCTCATTTCCAAAATGGAAACCTGTTTTACCCTTTAAAATTATTATTTTTTAAGTATTATAAATTTTAATGTTCAAATGTGTATTAAAATAACGTGAGTGTGAAATAATAACATGAAATAAGAGCAATTCTAGGTTATTCTGTACTAGCTATGTAATGCTCTTTCATTAAAAACAAATAAAAGCATAAAATTGAATTTATAAGTGAAGGTTAATCCTGCTCCCTATGTCCTGTCAGGCTAGATTATTCTTAGAAGGGAAATGGGTGTTTCCTCATGCATCTTTTTTTGTCACACTGGGGATCCCCAAAAGAAAATACCCTGCCAGTTTGCTACTTTGCTTGTGAATGTGTGGAAACAGAATTCAAATGCCAAGTTATTACTCTGGATGAACCACTGAGTGTCACAGGCAGTCCAGCCTACTTGATGCAGGCATAGGATGACAGTCTCCTAAACCAGTTGAGGCTATATGTTTTGAGAGTTAGAGCTTCTTGTTGTTGCATGGGGCAGTATAATTTTATTGGTTTGTAAGCCTTCACTTTGAAACCTTCTAACAATCGTGTTACCAGAAGAACTTACATCTAGTTAGAGTGAGAAGTTTATTGTCCTAAAGCAAGCAAAGAACACTCTGAGTTGAGGAACCTAGGTTTCAGTTCCTAAAAAATTTGTTAAGTGTTCATTTGTATGTATGAAAGTCATTCAGTATATTAGCATTTAGGGGGACTATCAAACTTTAGGTTGCATGTGCAACTGACATGCACATCCTGTACTCATTTTAGAAAGGGTACTTTTTATTCAGAGGTAGATAGAGACTGATAATAGAGTACATTTTCATACATAGCTGTTGGCCTGTCATATTCAATCCACCTCCATTAATTTAAGCCATTCATTTAAACAGGAGTGTTCCAGCTATTGGAATACACATTGTGAGTTAGTAGTGAATTTCCATTTGTCTTAGTGTTAGAGGTTAAGTAAGCTCCAAGGTATGAATCAGTCCTGAGAAGTACTGTCTGAACTAAAATATGCCTTTCTAATTTGTAAGCTCCGCAGTTAAGAGATGTATCTACTTACACAGGATTTCAAAGACTGCAGAAAAAGATCTGAAAACATTACTACAGCTAAGGTGAGAGTGAAAGCTCTCAGTACAAACTGCAAAAGATGTGTCAATTGCCTGGAGCAAAAATAAAAATAAACTGTAAATTGTGTGGAATTATAAAATAATACGCTGCCTTTAATTACATACTTTGCTATCACAGACCTACTTCAATAGTAGGAGATTCAGGATATTAACAACATTCTAGAGTTATTCTTGCAGCACAGTTTGTTATTGCAAGTGCTGCAGACATACTACTGTCTACATAGCTGGTGCAAAATCATAGAATCATAGAATAGTTAGGGTTGGAAAGGACCTTAAGATCATCTAGTTCCAACCCCCCTGCCATGGGCAGGGACACCTCCCAGCAGTGTACAACATACCTGTAAGGGAGGAGGTTAAACAATGAGAACACGCTGTATTTCCAAATATGATGATGATGATAATAAGCTAATGATCTCAGAGACTAGCTGGACATCAAGTAGCCTGTTGCATTTTCAGAGAGAAAAGGGTGCTGAGATGACAACTGTCATGCAAAATCCTACTTAGCGTATTGCAAACAAGTTCAGCTGAGCTGACAAGGAATATAAACCTGCTTATATAGACAATGCCAGTTGTATTGCTAAATAAAAGAATTGTTATGACTCATGAGAAGAGCAAAGGAATTCATGAAACCGATAGAACAAGTCAGGTTATTACAATGTTAAAAAGTCACCAGGAAGATGCTTATCAAGATGAAAGAAGGGGGGGGGGGGGAAGGAAAAGGAAGAAAAAAGATGGAAGAAGACAGTAGTCGCTCTATATTAGACAAATCTGTACCTAAAGCAAGAACATATAATGCAGAACCTTAATACATGTGAATAACTGTAAGAAATTAATTCCTGGTTGTACTAAAAGTTAGAAGATTTAAGCATTACCATGTCAAATATGTTGGTGGGTAATTAGCTGCATCTTCTGACAGCCATAGCAAATTCCAAAGTCCAAATTCTGAAGTAACTTCTTAAGGTGAGAAACCTTGCAAATTGCTTATTTTTTTTTTCCCTCTGTCCCATCACCAGTACTGGTAATTCAGGTAGTATGTAAGTACCTTCACAAGAAGAAAACACTGTGCAACCCTCAAAGAAGACAAAATTAGGAAACAAGCATTGAAAGTCTAAAACCACACAGATTCATACGAGGAAATGCATGCAATTTCTACTATGTTTGGATTACCTACTGCAATGCCTCATTAATAGGATGGGTGTTCTCACCTGCTGCTTTTCTGAAAGTCATGGTTTATCCAGCAATATTTTTGGATTCAGTACAGTGTATCTTGGCAAAAAATAAGGACCAGTTACTATAGAGGTCAGATTAAATGTTCCAATAATATCTGCAATCAGTGAAAATTTTAGTAATACCATTGCAATAACCTCTTCTCGTGTCTTACTAGAGGAGATAAATCCCTGGCTGGATGCCCTGGGTCTGCTTCATGTTGTTAATCACTTTGCAATTACCTTTAGAGAATATGTTGACTAAATAGCTTCAGTCTCAGGATATTCCTTTTCTCCTTTATATTTCACTGAAGCACCTACAGCTTTTCTCTGTGCTGAGAAAAGAATATAACTTCACTTGTTTCAATATTTCAGTTTTCCTGGTGTCCCCTGGTTTTCTGAAATCTGAAGTTGCAAACTGATACTTTGGAGAGAAACTCCAAATTCTAAGGCAGACTTTTAAAACCCTTCCTCCATAGTGACTGGGAAGATGCTTTCCAGAAATTTCAGTTTCTCGCCATTCCTTTTCTTTCTTCAGCTCTTATCCCACTTCAGAAGAAGTTATCTATCTCTCTGAAAAATGAATTAATAGAAAAATGAAGCTTTCTTTTCCTTGCATACCTTTGTGCTATAAGTGCCTCAGCAGCCCCTCTAGTTTGATTAGTCATAATTAAAAAGAAATTATTTTCATGCAGTTTTATCTATGCTATTGAATACAGAAAAAAAAGGTGAAAAAATATTTCTTAAAAAAATCACAATTTGTGTCTAAACCATGGCATTTCTCTAGAAAAACACCATGCCATGAGCTACTAACGTTGAAATTAAAGGATAATTCGTGCTAAAAAACCTAAGGCAACAGTGAAATACTTTGCTGATAATCTGGTGTGAAGCTGGGCAAATCAGTCCCACTTTAAGAAAGTAATGATGATGGGGGAATCTAATGGGTCACCTACATTAATATATTTTGAACTTCAAAGCACATACATTGATACTCTTTCCCAATGTGGAAGCCGTACCAGGAATTTATATACAATGAATCAAGGCAGAAAAATGGAAATTACAATAGTATAAGTAATAATAACTCCTCCTTATTATATATTTCCTGTTATAAATTTATGTGTTAAGACCAGTAACCAGACCTGACTGAGACTCTTAGGAACTGTCACCACTAAAGGTACTCACAGAAAAGATCACATCACATCGCAGTGTATCCAAAGTGCCTCTTTCTACTGTCAGAACTGTAAAAAAAGCTGTGGTGTCAGGTTTACTGGCATTCCCTTTGTCAGTTAAAAGGAAGATTAACCTATAAAATTATGTAAATCATATACAAATTTATGTTAGTCACTATTTTGTGCAATATATAAATTTTCTTTCTATCTAGTGCTTCAAGGCACAAAACATTTGTTTGATCTTGATTTGGACTTTGCTCAAATTTAAACTCTCCTTCAGGGCTATCAGATGAGCTGCCCAGAAGCAGCTCAATGGAGCTTGAAATACAGCAGGTGCTGAATGGATGCTCTCCCTTGCCAGTAGCTGTAGCAAGTAGCTAACTTGCCTTTATTGGCTTTTAAGGCAGTGAATCTGCCCTATTTTTTCACCACAGCCTCAGGCACGCTACTGATCATTTAGATTTAAGCTTATTGGAAGCTGTAAATGCATCTCACTGCAGCTACCTGTAGCTGTTCAAAAAGATGCTTCGGCAAGTTGACTAAGAAATCTGCCCCAAACTTAATCTCAATAAATTGCATTTAATCTGTCTACTGTTTGATACAAAAAATCTTCTTTGTTAAAAATGCATCCACAGACTTTGGAGCAGAATATGGATTAATGATTGATCAGACTCAGCAGCTGCTTGCAAAAAATATTGATTTCGTTTTTTATAACAAAGCATCTAAACATTTAGGGTATATTAACATTTTATATAATCTTAGAAAATAAGGTATTACATTTTTAGCATTCCAGCAAAAAAATTTAGTCGCTAGCTTATAAGGGATTTATCTCAAAGTATTTTGTTTTTTTTCCTTTCTCAGAGTGTTCTAGAGATAGGTAATTATATTTCTTTGAGAGGAAGACAGATAAAGTAGATACTGCAAAATGCATCCACTTACTCTTTTTCTTCATTCTTTTTTTTTTTTTTTTTTTTTTTTTGTTATTGTTCTATTTTTTGGAATGGAACTTTAGAATTTATATGGATAGTAATATTTTCTAAGGTCCGTTCCTGTTTGCCTTATATACATGCAGTCCACTTCAAGTATGACGTAAAAATTTCTCTTAAATTACCTTAAACATGATTGTATTTGCTCTTAGTGGAAAGACAAGCAAAACAAAACATTCTTCCCAGCAACTAATTCTTAAACCCCATCTATTCATTTAATCATACCCGGAAAAATAATCTGAAGGATGACCAGGATAAATAGTTGGAATTTAGAAACTGCATACTTGACCTGAATTGCTATGTTATTTGCTGTCAAAAGTGTTGATTTGGGAAATAATTGGTGTAGATGTGAATAGCTTAATGTATGATGATGTAAGTATCTAATTCTTAAGATTGTCAGGATTATTCTTTTAAGTAAGCTTAGTATATTAACTAAGTATAACTAAGGATAACAAAATTTATCCATAACTTGGATGGATTCTTTCAGAGAACTGGGAAACAAAGAAAAGTACAACAGCAAATTAAGAGAAATTGTGAAAGATTCAACCAATTTTACACACTCCAATCTAACATTTAGAAAAGAAAATATTTAGTATTCAGAAGTCACTGGCTCAGCAAATTATGAGCAGCTTTGAACTTTCCTACTTACTTTACTTGTAAGAATGTTTTTAGTGGTAGAATTTACATTCCTTTAACTCCATAGCTTTATGTACCAGTGCACTGATGTGCCTAAGGGAGCATCTGAAATATAAAACTGGTAAAGACCAGTTAGGCTTCAGAAGTAAGCTTAGTCCATCTTACTGACAGAGGTTATTTCCATTAATATCATATCTTAATAACTCTGCTGTTAAACTGGCACAGAGCCTTGTGCATTAGCTTTTCTCATGAACCCTAGGCTTGAAAGTTGTTTATAAAATGGATAAAAGTGTGACACATGGTTATAAAAAGGCATACTGCATGTATTAAGATTGATCTCATACTTCAGTACACATACTTCTAAAACATTCCTATTCCTTTAGGCTGAAGGTGAGTAAGAATTATAGCCAAAATCCACAATACACACTATTTTTAAAAATACTGCTAAAGCAGCTTCCTCTGGTGGATAACGATTATCAAGAAGAGTATATGAAAGATTAAACACCATCAGTTCTAAACGTTCTGCTTGTATTGACGTGACCATAGTAAATAGGATAATGTATGTCTAAAAAATCCTTCTGCTCCACAGCTGTTCAGCTTTAGAGTAATGCCTACCTTGTAGGCACTAGGACTCAGGCAAAGGCATAAGCTAGTCCATGCCCATGACCATCTCTCACATCTACAGAGTAAACCACGCTTTACAATTGAAGGTAGTTTCTGAATCAGATAGAGCCTAAGAGAGGAAATAATAAAAATTCAAATTTTTAAAAACTAAATGTTAAAAACTATGTTAAATCAGTGCATTTCACTGCTAAAGTAGGTAAAGGGAGCCTCCACTGTCAGTTCTGAAGTGATTGCTAGCCAGGCTTTAGCAACTTGGTTCCTTTGATTACCTACACTTATCCTAAGGATTCTCACTATGGTTTGTACTGCTCTAGCGCTTTGTATTGTACAAAGCTTCTAAATAGTGAGAACCACTGTCATGGGTTCAGCAGTAGCAGTCATTTTTCTCCTTCTTGGTAGCTGGTGCAGCGCTGTGGTTTTGATTTTGGGCCTGGGAACTGCACTGATAACACCAGTGTTTTCAGTTACTGCTTGGTAATGTTTTGGTCTGGCCAAGGACTTTCTGAGTCTCATGCTCTGCCAGGGAGGAGGGGAAGACAGGAGGAAGCAGAGACAGGACACCTGACCCAAACTGACCAAAGAGGTTATTTCATATCACAGCATGTCATGTCCAGGATGTAAAACTGGGGAGAGCAGAGACCCGGAAGGGTGTGGTGATGGAGTGGAGGGTTCGCTGCTGGGGGGTGCACTGGCTGGGTCGGGCTTGGTGAGCAGTTGTCTTCTCTTTCCTTGTATTTCTCTTGTATTATTACTGGTGGTAGCAGTAGTGATTTGTGTTATACCTTAGTTACTAAACTGTTCTTATCTCAACCTGTGGAAGTCGCGTTCTTTTGATTCTCCTCCCCATCCCCCTGGGACTGGGGGAAGAAAGAGAGGGAAAGGAGGGAGGGAGGTGAGCGAGTGAGAAAACTTTGTGGTAGACTGGACTTAAACCATGACAACCACCTTCTATCCCTTTCTTGCTTAAGAACGTCGCAAAGGCTGAGGACAGGAAATGGATTTCTCCTTTGCCCCTTAACTGGCTCTTTCCCACAAGCAGATTCTTCACATACTGAGGATTTTCCTGTTGTGAATTTTGAAGTTTTATAATTAATTTTTTATGCCAATTAGTGTGTAAAAATAGTACAGACCATGAGCTGTTTGACCTTTCCAGACCTCAAAATTATTTCTACATCAAGTAGAAAGTTTCTACACAAGTTTCAGAAGAAAAGACGAGAGCTCAAATTTACCTGAAAAATCTGAAAACTACTGCACTTAGATATAAACAGTGATATGAAAACATTTTTAGTCTGTTGTTAACTGCTGCTGAGCAAGTGTCAGACTAGTTCCATTGTCATCTAGGGCAGCACTTAAAAGCACAGAAAACATAAGTGAGAAAAAGATGGCTGAGAGGTTGAGATGAATCACTGACTAAGCAGTGTGATACCTATATATTGTTCATAGAGTGTCTTCCTTCAACAAATTGTGATCACCTGTCACAGGGACATGAGAAAAATTGGCACCAACAAACTGAATAAACCTTGAAGAGTTAGAGGAACACTGAGACAGAAAAAGACAAGTCTGTGAAAGCAGCCACAACTTGCAAGACCAAATGCCCAATCAAGCCCTAAATCTTCTTGTATCCTTGTCACACCTTGCCAGGCCGGTCTACTCTATCCCTTTTGAGAAGGTGAACCAGAGCACTGTGCAGTTTTCAAAAGAAGGGGATGCCATCGTTTTAGAGAGGACAGAATGTGTTGGGGTTCTTTTTTCTGTTTGCTCCTCTTATTGACATTGTTTGCATTTTTGTAACACTTTAGATTAAAATGCTGCGTTCTTAGAAAACATTTATTGTGATGTGGATAGCTTTATCTGCTACAATCCCATAATCTCACCCCTGAATAATAATAGTCAACTCGGAACTCATCACTGCATACATAAAGTTAAAATATTTTCCTTCTATTACTTTGCATTACATACTGCTCTTTTCATCAGCCATTTTATCACCCAGTCTGTTTTTTGGGGGTTTTATTTTTTGTACCTCTATAATTACTCACCGTTGGTCCTTTTCTTTACTACACTCCCATAATTTTGGTTTAACAGCGAACTATTTATCCTCACTTATCCAGCTCCATTTCCAGTGTATTTAAGAATACATTAACATGGGTTCAAACAGAAATTCAGAGGGACTCCAGTGTTGACCACCTTCCACAGAAAGCCCACTATTTATTTCTAGCTAGTAAATAGATATTCCAATAGCTAAGAACATCAAAATACCACTAGGGTTTATAGCCATTAAGCACCCTCCATGGGAAGAGAATATCACCATTCTGAAGAACTTCACGCAAGTATCAGCAAGTTATACTTCTAAGTGTTATACATAGCATGTACCTCTAGGCTGTACCTACTTGGTAGTTTGCATCTTTCATGTTTCTGAATAAAAACAATCCCAAACAGCCTCTGAGGAAGGAACTTGTGTTTTTCTTCCATGATTGTTAGAATTACATAATAATGACAATTCACTTTAGTTATCTGTAGTGAATATGATGAACAGTGAAGTACAATTAGCTGTTAATCCAGAAAATACTTAAATGATTAACATGCACTGGTAATCCCAACGACTTCACCTGATTCCTATTGTGGGACTAAGTGCCAAATGGACTCGTCAGGCATGTGATTAAAGATGCATATTTGGCTTTCAGTCCTACAACAGGAACCAAATGAAATCATTGGGATTATTAATTTAAATTAAGCATTGCGCTATAGTGGCACTGCTAAGGTGAGTAAAGATTAATATACAAACTGTTTGTAAAATCAGGAGAGAAATTAGTTCTACAATTTAAGGTTTATCATAGCTTTAACATAAAGTTTTTGAAAAGAAAGGGAAATAAAACAATGAATGATGATGAGCACCAAAAGCAGAGGTTCCTCTGTGAGAATAGACGTTTTGTTTTGCTTGTGGAAGAGTGACAGAAATCATAGAGAAAACAGTAAGATGGTGGAGATTGAATGCATGAAGAATAAGTAAGAGCACAGCATGCCAGTGCTAAGAGTGTTTCATTCTATCTAGCATTACAGTTGAAAGTCCTAATTTCTTCTATATTTTTATATTTGTAGGGGATGTTGCTATTTTGAGAATTACTGAGAATGTATACCTCAGCTCTGACCCTGCAAAATAGGTCAAGGCATTTTGGACTCTCAAATTCTTCTGTATTTCAAAATTTAGAATAAACTCATCTGTTCCAGTTTTCACTGTTTAATTTCTCCTATTTCAGTTAGCTCTTGTTACAATGTCTTGCAAATCTTGTAATGGGAGAAAAATGGCAAAATATACTTTGAGTCTGCCCAGCTTGTTTGATCTTGAACTTAGGTGTTTGAGCAATTATTTTGCTACAGCATGACACATAGGTGTGAGAGATATTTCTCATTCCTTGTAACTATGTGATAATGACATTAAGTGTGAAAATCTTCCTACTGTTTTCCAAATACATGTCCCTTGTGAACTCTGAAGCAATTTTTGAGTTAGGTGATGATGACTTGTTTGTCTCCTGACATCAACGTATAAATGGCAACTTTTGAATCAAGGACTGACATAATCAAGTCTTTGTCTATAAACCATCTTTACTATCAATGATTCAAATAATGGATATTTTCAAATAGGACAACTTCACTCATAAAGAAGAAAAATCCTACTGTTGCTGCTATGGGAAATTAATGGAATATGACTAATTTAAAGCAGTTATTTATTCTGCTTTGCAGCAAATCACTTGTGAGTGTTTGCTACTTCTAATTTGCCAGGGCTTTGCTCTTCTACAGATCAAATTAGTAACCAAGTCTCTTGTTAGGCAGAATCAAATGAAACTGGACTTCATGGGCAGTTCGGCAGAGATGCCCTAAGCTTTTGTTTCTGCTGGGATCTGCTGCTTGCTAACAAGATGCCATCATAGGACAAGAGTGCCTAAGGCTTCTGATGTGACAAATGAGACTTACTGGGGCTACAAAGCTCACTGAGCATCTAAACACTGCACTTTATGAGCATATTTGAATCTCAGCCATGTAGTTTTATTCTTTTCACTATTTTTGTTGTGCAGCTGTACTGAAATATCAGCAACACTAAAATCTTTCTTTGATATGGATCATAAAGTACCCATACTGCTCTTTCTGTAGTAACAGATTACCAGCATTTCTCAAGACAAAACTTTGTTTTTTCTCTCACAATGATTGCATAAATTATTTGTAATTCAGTGTAAACACTTGAGTAGTCCTCAATGACTAAAGCTGACTAATATATACAGGAGCTGTAAGATCTAACACCAGCTTTACAACAGACTACTTCTATAAGTTGACCCAGCCTGGTTGTATTCTTTGGAGGGATGGGATTATTGTATGTATTCATTACACAGTAACATTACCTTTAGTCTGGCCTTTGGTCAAGGGAGTTCTAAGGTAGAAGTACATCAACATGAAAGAAGCCCCTCAAAATAACCACTCCCACGGAGTTCTCACAGAAAAGTGATATTTTATTTCTTTTTCTCCATATAAAACAAGCTTATGCTAGGAATGACGTGATACAATTTCCATTTCTTCCCTGTTCAATTATGCCATGCTGTTCCCAAGGCTTCAACTATTCGTTCTAGGATTGTAGGCCAGAGAGGGATACTACAGTACCTGAACTGCTACAGGAACTCTTTTTCTTGCAGTGCTGGAAATCTGTGCTACAAGGATTAGATGCTAAAAACCTTCTTCTGCCTGAGTTGTTAGGAGATTTTCCCAGAGGGAATGAATGCATCTGTACAGTTTAAGTGACTTCTGCAGAACTGTACTCATTGAGACACAGCAAAAACCTTTGACATGACACAGTCTATTCCCTTTTATGGATTATTAAATAATTTTCAGATTATGTGGATAGGCAGTTCATAGCCAGTACTTCAGCATTTCATTTACAATGACTTCTCATGAAGTGCCATGGACATGTTTGTCGTTTCAGAGAAGGAATACTAGAGTTAAGTACAAATCGAGAGTGTAGTAAGTGCACAGACTCAGCACAACAGAAACGTACCTTAATAATTTGGGAAAATACTTATTTCTTCCATTTATCTTGAAACCTTGTCACATGAAATTACGAAATCCACTGGAACCAAGTGACAAAAGTCTAAATTAAAGCACAATTTCTACCACTTCTGTCTCCACATAAAAGCAATTTTCTATCCTGCAGTTCTGGGGGTAAAAGGGACTTTTGAGAGTTATTTTTGGGGTCTTGTGTAACATAGCAATCATTAAGTTTTATAATATTCTCCATTGTTTTCTGAAGGCAATTTTATTTCACTCTTACAGAACTCCACAGTTCCATCGTGGACTATATCTATAGCTGCTCTTTGGGGAAATTTGCTTTGATCTTTAAGCATCTCGATATCAGCTCCTTCAGCTTACGGATGACCTTTTTTCCTTCCGTTTTTAGAAACTGCTTTCTTTCTATTCTTTATCTGTGGACTATTAAGGTTCCCAAAGTAAATCTTGGATCCATTTTAATAGTAAAAACATTTCACTATATATGAGTAAATAAGATAAGAAGTTGGACTGATCTGTTTTTAGGTCAGAAGAAAGGCTCAATTAAACTGATTAATGGATATCTTACTCCAAGAGTGGTCAATAAAACCATAAATGAGAACATACTCTACAATAGATAAATGACAAATGCTATATAATGCAAAATATGGATTTTTGATATCATATAATAACTACTACTCAAAGGAACTCACTGCAGAACTCACAAAAAGAGGAAAAAAAACCCCTGATTTTTATTCTGAACAAAGGTAGGATTAGGTTCAAAATACCTCAGTCAGTGACTTTGAAACAGTGACCTATATCCTTGTAGAAGAGATACAGAATTACTTATTCATAATACTATTGCTTACCTTCAATTATCAGTGGTATGTAAAGGTGTACAGCTTGTAAAAAAAGGAAATTAAAAAGAGCAGCTGAAAAGGTAAAATTCAGCATGAAAAATAGCTAAAGACACCACACTAGGTAATCAGAAATAAAAAAACCAAAGCACATATAAAAGTCCCTCTCTGAAAAAGGAAGAACTTATCTATAGGATGTACCATAATTAAATGAAACAGAGGATCTTATAGCAAAAATACATTAAAACCAGGGAAGTTAGAGTAAATCAGACCAGAAGCAACATTACCATTCATAGCATAAATATGAAAATATTAATGATGCAAGACAATTAAAAGATTTGAGGAATGTCTTAGTATATACCCCAAGGCTATGACTACTTTTACAGACTTATCATCTGTCAAATAGCTGCATGGCCTTGCAATCCTGTGTAAGAAATCTTCAATTTCAGAGTCATTAGATCCCATAGGTACAAAAAAGATCCCATAGGAAGAAAAAGCCATCACAAAGAATTTGACCATCTGATGCCTTGTTTTTCATAGCAGAGAGGCCAAAGAAAAGCTAATACCACAGAGTTTCTTAATAGGATGTAAGCCTGAGGAAACATATCAGTTAGATATGCCAATAGATCATTTTCAAAAACAGATCAATAATTTAAATAATACTAAATCACACAGATCATGTGATATTTGCTCAATATTTCTATGTGAAACTGCCAACATGTTAAGTATATTAGTCACCAATTAGATCAGCTTTATTGCCAGAGAAAAGGAAGATCACTGATGAAATTCCAGCTTCCTAGGAAAATGCAGGTTATTCTGCAAAAATGCACAGAGAAAATTGATACATTTTGTAATACAGACTTAGTACTTTAGAAAGAACTAGACATAGATAAAAGGGTGATGAGGTTAACAGTCAAGTGGCTTCTATATAAGAACTTATATAGAGTTCTTACATATGACCTATATAGCTTTTTATCTCTAGGGATGGCTTGAAGAGAATGTAAAAGAGAGCTATAGACTTAGAAAGGCTCTGAATTAAGTAGGGTAGGGGGCTGGGCGAACTTATTGACTTTTTCCTACCAAAAATATCTAAACTAGGTGACACTTGCTTAAACTATCCAGCAACAGATTTAAATCAAGGAAAGGAAAAGAACACCTGCAAAATCACTTAACTTTGCCATGGCATGTAATGGTAGCCAAAATGGGTTAAGAAATAATTAAAGAAATAATAAAAGAAAACCCACCAAAATATATGGTGTGTGAAAAAGTAATATAATAAAACAAATTATTGATTTTGTTTTGATTTGGAGGAAATGTTTAAGGAACATGCATCTACTCTACCCTTATTTTCAGTATGCTTTCGCTATGCACCTATGACTGGCCACCATCAGAGATGGGGCACAGCAGTGATGGATTGTTGCTTTGATCAGTAGGATAATCCCAATGCAACTGAAATTGCTACATTTCTAATACCGCAGCATAGAATCATAAAATCAACTAGGTTGGAAAAGAACTTTAAGATCATCAAGTCCAATCATTACTCTAGGACTGCCAAGACCACCACTAAACCATATCACTGAGGGTCTCATCTACACATTTTTTTGAACACTTCCAGGGATGGTGATTCCACCACTTCTGTGAGAATCCTGTTCCAGTGCTTGACAGCCCTGTCAGTGAAGAAACTTTTACTAATATCCAATTTAAACCTCCCATGGCATAACTTGAGGCCATCTTCTGTTGTCCTATCACTTGTTACCTAGAAAAGAATGACACCCACCTCACTACAACCTCCTTTCAGGTAGTTGTAGAGAGCAACAACGTCTTCCCTGAGCCTTCTCTTCTGCAGACTAAACCCCACTTCCCTCAGCTGCTCCTCATAAGGCTTGTTCTCCGGACCCTTCACCAGCATTGCTGTCCTTCTCTTGATCTGCTCCAGTACCTCAATGTTTTTTGTGTAGTGAGGGGCCCAGAACTGAACGCAGGATTCGAGGTGCAGCCTCACCAGAGTCCAGTAGAAGGGGATGATCACCGTCCTGGCCCTCCTGGCTGTGCTATTTCTGATACCAGCCAGGATGCTGTTGGCTGCCTGGGCACACTGCAGGTTCATGTTCAGCTGGCTGTCAGTCAGCTCCCTCATTTTGGCAGAAGAGGATGCTAAGGCAATCAAATCATGCTCAGATA
Source organism: Myiopsitta monachus (assembly GCA_017639245.1). NCBI lineage: Eukaryota > Metazoa > Chordata > Aves > Psittaciformes > Psittacidae > Myiopsitta > Myiopsitta monachus. The sequence continues at coordinate 77,196,411 of CM029917.1, read as the reverse complement.
AACCAGGAGGGTTTATGCTACCACAAATCACAAAGTTGTAGAGAATATATTTGTCTTGCATCTTTAAAAAACATTGCTCTTGACCTTTACATGTAAGAATCTAAATTCTCCCTTCAGAAGTATATTCTGAAGAATAAAAGATGAGGCTGAAAAGAAAGATTTTCTGTTATATGCTGTTACCACATCCGCTTTATATGACTTCTATAGTTAAAGTGGCAATCAATACTTCTAATACTTAACTGTGCCCTTTCCTTTAAAGGGAAAAGAAGTATTTTTTGTTAAGGTGAGGAAGCTGCAGAACTTTTTCTCTTTAAACCACTTAAGTCCTTCACAGTGGCAGGCACACATTCAGGCAGCTTTAAAAAGCACACAATACATTATAAAAACTTTAGTGTGTGTGTGTGTGTGTGTGTGCATGGCATTTTGTCCAAATGCCATGACACTCCATTGAAAATCACATACCTTCTTAGAGTGTTGAAATGCAAATGTATTATCCCCACAATGAGACTGCTGCCCTTTAAGAAAACAGTGTTCTTCCTTTGATAATATTTTAAGCTATGTCCTGCTGCTCTTCCTTTCAAGGTGCTGCTTCATCTTACTTTCTTGATGACCTCCTGTAGCGGTAGGCTTCCTTCTCATTGAATCATGCAGTGTGGAGCACATCAGGCTCTGCAGAGTTTCTTAAATACTTGGTTGAAGGTCAGTCCTGCCATCCAGGAGAGAGAACAAACACATAGTTTTATGCTGCGCTATCCTTGCAGAAATTGGGAATAAAAAAAGAAACCAACCACTTTCCCACTATGGTGGTGTTAATTTGTAACCCTGGCATGCTATAACCTCTGCTACTGGAGGCTTGCCAACAGGAACAGCTGGATGCTCAGACGTGCATATTTCACTTATTTCACAAACCAGTAAAAAACAAAGGTGATGGCAAGTCTTATGTCCAGAAAAGGCTGTGTTTTTCTGCTGCCGACATCATGTAATTGAATGGCAGGCAGTGGTTTGGTGCAAAGCCTTGATCCTACTGAAAAACTGTAAAACTCCTGTTGTCACTTCATCTAGGGAAATGCATGAGGTGCTTCTTGCAATAAATCACAGAGACCTAGTGTCCCAGAGAAACAGAGTTTCTGCTGCCCGTCTGTTCTCTTCCTCTTTATACCAAAAGTATGTGTGCGAGTGAAAAACACTAGTTTAGGCAGTTTATTTAGAAATTCAGAAATAAACATGGCAGAACTTCAGTGCCACTATTTACCTAGAACAGACATTCATGTACATGCACAGAACAGATTCATGCTTAGAAACACACTTTAAAAAGTTTTCTAAGAAAACTTATAAATTTTGTCAAAGCTATAGTATAACCTCTGAATAGCTTCAAACAATTACAGTGTTTAAAAGAATGTAAGACGGTTTGCTTTCACACATGGCATTTTCCCTCCAAGACTCAATACTAAACTAACAGCATTTAACTTTACTTTAGAGAAATATTTGGCACATGCGGCTTCACAGAGCCTCCAATAACAAGAATCCAAGAAGTCTAACTCAACTCCCTCAGAACAAAAAAGGCCTCCATTTTATAACCTACAAAGAAATAGTGAGACTTTGGATTATGACAGCAAGACCAAAACTTTTTAAAATAATTGTATAATTTCTAAAATAAGCTCATTATATATTCCGCCCCATGTACTGGGTATCCAGTCTTTATGCACAAGAATCAGTGCATAAAGAGTACAACAATAATCACAAATTAATAATCACAAAAAGTGGTAGCAACAATAATTAAGAAGAATTAAATTTCTGAACAATTTTTCTATTAAAAAAAAAATTCACAAAAGCATTCACCTCATAACAATCACAGAACATGCATTACCAAAGTATGGCAAATGATTTCTTGACCACAATGTGAAAACTCTCTCTAATTCCTGGTTTTAAGATGATTCTGAAAGTCACTCTTATCTGAGCTATGAAAGTTGTCTTTTTGTGTCACCACAGGGCTGTTTTACCTCCATGCTGAGCTTGTATTCTTTGTTTCGTGCAGCTCATTCTTCCAGGCTTTTCTACTTTTTTCTGTTTTTCTTAGGCTCTACAAGGAAGTAAATTTTTCATTTTATACAAACGATATAGTGTTTTTAGTGATTTGTCAGGCTCATAAGCCGCTGTCACCATAGCATCTGAGACTTTTCCTTATGGTCTTTCAAAGGATGAAGAACAACACAGTATATATAGTATATAAGGCAGGAAAAAGTTCTTATTTTCTACATGGAAAACAGAGAAACTACACTACCACAGCATAAAAGAAAGAATCGCTGGCCTGGCTTTTCTCTTTTCAAAGCTTCCTTTCTGTGATGAGCTTTCTGGTGGTATGTTTCCATTTCTGTATCAAGGTACATAGACTGAACCTTTTAGTTGTCTGTCTAAGCAAGCAGATATATTATTAAAAGCATATTATGTGTAAAAATACATTTTGATTCAGTTTAGATTAGTTTCTACTTTAAATCTCAATTATATAAGCAACAGATGAATTTATTAACCTAATAAGTATTCTTTGGCTGTAATTTCAATGTTAACAAAAGACAACTTAATTGCTTTAAGAAATTTACTGTTATTATATTTCTGTGACTTACCAAGTGAATATTATGCACATCAATCAATTTTAGTATTGAAAAAATCTGAAATTATAAGAATAACTCACATTTTAATAATGCTAAATGCTGTTTCACTATGTAAGAGTCCATTGTCAAAATGCATAATATTCAGATTTCCTTTCATTTAATAGCAGAGCCAATGAAGAGAAAAAAGAAAAAAAAGATATAACTTTAGTACCATCATATTTTCATTTCTGTTAAATATCACACTGAGTATGGTTCACACTTATCAATTTGAGTATACAGCAGTTATGAGCCATGATTTTGTGTATGTAATTTCTTTAATTAATTTTACCACAAATCAAATTATATGAGAAGAAAAAGGGGAAATAAAGATAATAGTTTCATAAATATCTTAAGGGCAGCTCATAAATTGCATCACGAGTCATCGTTATAGTGTTCTTTGTCTTTCAGCTTCAGAAAGAGGAATCAGAAATTCTCATCTAAGTTTACTTCACCTCTCATAATAAACCATATAATGATTTAAGTTGTTTCCAGCCTTTTTTCCATACACTTCTTTGCTACACTATATCACATCCCCTGGAAAGCCTGAGAGAAGCAGTTGTGTCAGTTGCCCAGGAAAGAGGTAGATATAACAACTAGGTTTTCCTCAGCAACTACCCACTCCCTTTACCAATCAGTTCTGCATAGCTCCTTCTGATTTACTAACTCCTGTATTTGGGGATCTGGATTGACTTTGCACAACTCAACCCTACATGGCAGCAGTGACCTAACCGCAATGAGACCTATACTATGAATTGCGCAAGTGCTGAATATCAGCATCTTCTCCACTATGTGTTTATGTACCACAGCTGTATGTTATGATCTGAACATCCTATCAGCAGCTACACTTTGCGCACCTTCGGCTGGGGAATGTCAAGTGAGATCTTAAGCCTGATTATAAAAAGAGGTTGAGAAGAATGAGCTTGCCAGATGTCATGTTTCATAACTTTTTAAATGTAGGTAGCTGAAGTCTAATTTCAGACAAGGGGGCCATTGTACACTTCTGAGCAGTGTTATCCAATATCTTTTCACTTCAAACCGTGCTAGGAAACTACTGGTACAAGATAAATTAATTTCATCCTGACTACTTTGTCAATCAGTGTAAGAAGATATTAAATCACAATGGAAAAGACATTGTAATACAGTGATTATTCTCCTGGGACATACTAAAGCATGAAGAGCAGCCAAGAGTTTCATATAGTACAGGACAGTAATTATCTCATGACAAGTAGGCTCCCAGGAGATAATTTTAGAGCTATTTTAAAGATATTATAGACAAAACGTGTATATATACTGTACTAGAAGAAGACAAAGATGCCACTTTACAGTCGCAAAAAATGAACCACAGCTGACTGTGAGTTACACGCTGATCAATTGTTAACAGCTAATTGAACACCTCTTCAGTTGAAACATATTTATAACAGTGTTATAACCAGTTAATCACACTTTGAAGCTGTAGCAATAAAAAAAGAAGTTGGAAAACAGCTTCCCTTCCCCACCCCTCCACACCCCACACCCCCCCTTGTTATTTAGCTTGATATAAAACATTTCTTTTGTGGTTTTGCCGCTTAAAAGTACTTTAAAAATGAAAGTTTATAATTCCTTTAAAAAAAAAAAAAAAGGAAGACCAAAACCCAAACAAATAACAAACCCACTACATTTGACACAAATGCAGAATATTGTTGAAGAAGGATTGTTGAAGCTATGGCTTGAGTTCTGGGGAATGTCAGTGACTGACCTAAACTGAAATTAGTTTACAACTCTTGCAGTAAGATACTCAACAACTTTGCCATATGCCTTATTCCCATTTTGCAGTACACATTTGCTTACATAACTCTAACACTTGGCTATTTCAATATCCCTGGAAAACTGCATCTGCTTACTCTTTCTCCTTTTCTTTTCAAACCAGGACAACTACTCTTTTTTTTTTTTTTCTTTTTTTGCCTAAAATTTTCCCGTACACCCAATATACTCAATTTCTCTTTCTATCATAATGAATTATGTCATAAAGATAGCATGTGTACTTGACTGTGTGTGCTTGTGTATATGTAGGATTTTTTCCCCTGAACTGTCTCTGCTTTCCTTGGAAATGTGACCTTCATGTAGTATACAGAAAATTAAATTGCTGTATGCATAAATACTTGCTTACAAAATTTTTGTGTAAAAAACTCTTCAAAAATTACTATGATATTTGAAGCCTCAGCAAATTAATTAAATTATAAAACACAAATACTAATAGGTTAGTGCTAAACAGGTTTTAAAAGTAAATTCTATAACTTCTTATTTAGAAAAATATTACTGCAGAATACATCTACATCTGTAGATTTAAGACAGAATATTACCCTTATTTTTATCAAGAATCATATGAAGACAAGATTAGTAGCAAATACATATGGATGCAATATGCATTCCTCAGGTAATAAAGTCAGGGGGATAAAAAACCTACAGTGCTGCACTATTGATTACTCTTTTGCATAGCATGGAAATGAAAAAATGGTAATAACATATTTACAATTTTTTGTAATGTTCCTCTAGGGCATTTGCTGATATTGATGCAGGACAGAAGGAAAAAAAAAGTGGGGAGAGGGGGAGGAGCATGATTTTGAGGATATAATTTGCAAATAGTCATTATGAAGTGCCAGTCTATTTGCATTTTCTTCTTTTTCCATTTCCCATACCAGTCTCACTAAGGTAGAAGAATGGAAAGGCATTACTCTGTTGTCAGTATTTTTGTCACATTCTGTAATAAAGGATTAAAATACATATTAGTTTCTAAAGAGCTCAAAGACTCCTTAAGAGAAATAGAAGACCTTTCACAAAGGAACCAGTAGAGTCCGAAATTCATGCCAAAAAATGGTGAAATTCATCCTTGGAAAAGGGCCAACACATAGTCCATGTGTCATTTAGGTTTTAATTTGACAACTTCATTGACTTCTGTGTAATCCTGTTCCCAATGTCTTCAAGCAGGATAAATTTCGCACAGGGTAATGAAATATAGAATAAAGGCAAAAGAATGTGTTAAGAGCTGTAGTGTTTACAGGACATATATAAAATATATTCTGCCTAGACATAAGCAAATTCTGAAGCAGTATCTGCAGATGCAGCTATAGGTTAAGATCTGAATGAATCGCCAGTGTTTTTTAATGAAATTAACTGAATGGATGGGACTTGCTGTGCCCTGTGCTATTCTGTTAACACTTACAATTTCCTCTTTAGGAGTCTCTTCTTCAGCAACACATCAGGCATTATACTCTATTTCCCCTACAGCATATCCCCTGTGTCCTTGCAAAATAGATCTCTGCTTACGAAAGGATAAAGATCATCCAAAAGGCTCAGGATCATCAGAGTTACAACTACTGTACTGTTTAACCTTTACTTAAAGACCAGCCTGTGAGAAGATGCATTACTTATTTTTATTTTTTTTCCCCTCCAAATCCCCTGGGTAGTTTCTGAAAGACAAATTCAATTTTTCATGTGTAATAGAAAGCAAGAACCAAAAAAATGCTAGTTTTAGGAAACAACATATTTTCTAACAGAATTAGAGCTCTTTAACAAACAGCACAATAATGGATTTTGTATTAATAAAACGGGTATGTTAACAATCCATATATTTTAATTTAATTTTTTTTTTTTTTAACTGAGTAGGACAAAGCTTTTAAAAATCTCTTAGCTTTACTTGTGGTGGCATTTCATTTTACCACTGTTTGTAATTATCTATTTATACTAACATAACAAATGTGGTGCCTCAAGCAAAAAGCTAAAGGTTGATGAGAAACAGACTGAAAAAGCACCTAAATGTTAGAATAGTCAGCAACATTTTCAAGTTTGTTAAAATTAATACAAGCTATCACTAGAATACTTTATAGTTCATTGCTTCATAAATAAAAAAACCAAAGCAGCAATGCTTTTTGTATCTGTCAACTTGATTTTTGTGTTGTTTTATCTTCTTTTAACAAATGAGGATACAGAATGGCTCATAAAGCTTCCAGTATAGACCAACAGTATAATAATTTGCTATAAGCAACCTGATCTACTTACAACTTGAAAGCATCCAGAATGATTGAAAAATATAGAATCATAGAATCAGCAAGGTTGGAAAAGACCTTTAAGATCCTCAAGTCCAACTGTTACCCCAGGACTACCAAGACCACCACTAAACCATGTCACTGAGGACCTCATCTACAGAGTTTCTGAACACTTAATATATATTTATATGTATTTAAATAACAAATATTACATAATATATTAATTATAGAATATAGTAATATATTCTAATTACACAAAACACAAAGGCCAAGAACAAAGAATTATGTCTCCCAGTGCTGTAGGGTAAAGATGGGTACCTGCCTGCTTCATTCACTGACCCAGTTTTCTTGACAGAGGAAATTAAAAAAGTTTCTTCTACTTCTGTGTGCTGAGTCCAACATTTCCTGAAGAGCACCAGGGTTCATTCCGTTTGGTGGTTGTGGTTTTCTAAAATGAAATAAAATATCAAAGTACATTTTAATAATTTATGTACCAAAAAACATGAAAAAGTGCTTTGGACTGAGTACAGAGGCTGCTTCAGAAAATGACACAATGAGAGAATCAGTGACAACTAATTTTAAGTCTTGCAATGTTCATTCAAAACGAACAAATGCATTACTTCCCATATAATTTTACCAGCAGATGTTAATTCTCACAATATTTTAAGTCACTGACAATCTCGACCACTTGCAGTGAAGCTTTCCAGGTGTGTTAAGCAATTAAATACCTATGGTGCAATCACATGCTGTTGCAGTAATAAGTATTTGACTCACAAAATTAGGTAAAAATAACATGGAAAATTAAGTGAGGTTAAACATTTGCTGCCATCCTAGCAGCACTCATAAATGGTGTCTTCTTATATAACTAATTACCAAGACCTACCAAAAACTCCTAGTCGAATTATTAACTGACAGAGAAGGAAAAGATTTGGCCCATATAGATGTTAAAGTACTATTTTAGGCCCCTTAGTGATGCAAGGGTTTAACAGGCAATGAAATATATAAAAAAAAACCCTGAAAGCATATAGTTGTAGAAATAAACATAATATTTCTAATTTTTATGTAATGTTTGTAATACTTAGTGTCCAGATATTAGGACTTTTTTATTAATGAAGGGTGCTGCATCCTAAAAAAAGCAAAGAAGGTGGTATTTTTTCTGAAGTGCTGGAATTATCTAGAAGGCTGAATATCATCACCTTTTTTTGTACATAGAATGAAACATTTACAAGGAGATAATGCATCAGGATCAATCCAAAATGAAATTTTTCAGCTGCAATCTGAAAACTCCCTTGCAATTTAACATGATTCTCTACCCAGCAGCTGCAATACTAGGCCATTAATTTCACTGTGTTAATGACTGATTTCAACGACCCTGTTTCTGAAAAGGGTAAATTAAAATAAATATTCTTTCTTTTCTTTCAGTTATGAAAGCTGTACTAGAGAAACTGCAAACATGAACAGAAAAGTCAGCTTATCTATACCTCATTTTACGATGTTGTAATAGATAAAACAGTATCTAGCATCTCCCTTTTAGTGGGGAGACATCAATAGGTATCATTGTCCAGAGCTTTTCTGAGTTGGATTCTTCTCTTCTTTTCCATTTCTATAAGAGGTAATTTCCTACATGCTTCATGCACATATTTTCGTCACTGCAAATGTTCAGAAGGCATCTGGAAACAGACTGAATCTCAGTAAAACAGAGGCTGCGGAGTACCTGCAGTCCAGAAAAGTGTTCCTTGTTGGTAGATCGCAGAATCATAGAATCATAGAATAGTTAGGGTTGGAAAGGACCTTAAGATCATCTAGTTCCAACCCCCCTGCCACGGGCGGGGACACCTCACACTAAACCATGCCACCCAAAGCTCTGTCCAACCTGGCCTTGAACACCACCAGCAATGGAGCATTCACAACTTCCCTGGGAAACCCATTCCAGTGCCTCACCACCTGCACAGGAAAGAATTTCTTCCTCATATCCAGTCTAAACTTCCCCTGTTCAAGTTTGAACCCATTACCCCTTGTCCTATCACTACAGTCCCTCATGAAGAGTCCCTCCCCAGCATCCCTATAGGCCCCCTGCAGATACTGGAAGGCTGCTAGGTCTCCACGCAGCCTTCTCTTCTCCAGGCTCAACAGCCCCAACTTTCTCAGCCTATCTTCATACGGGAGGTGCATCAGTCCCCTGATTGTCCCTGTGGCCCTCCTCTGGACTTGTTCCAACACTTCCATGTCCTTTCTATGTTGAGGACACCAGAACTGCACACAATACTCCAAGTGAGGTCTCACAAGGGCAGAGCAGAGGTGCAGGATCACCTCCCTCGACCTGCTGGTCACGCTCCTTTTGATGCAGCCCAGGATACAGTTGGCTTTCTGGGTTGCAAGTACACACTGCCAGATCATGTTCATGTTCTCATCGACCAACACCCTGAAGTCCTTCTCCGCAGGGCTGCTCTGAATCTCTTCTCTGCCCAACCTGTGGCTGTTCCTGGGATGGCTCTGACCCAGGTGTGATTCATCCTGAAGTGGTCAATGACTCAAAATTTGTACCACCTTTTGCTCAGCAGTGTGGTAAAAGATTTTATGTTGTTAGATGTAACATTCATCAAGGACGAAATCCAAAAGTTTATGAAATGCACACAAAATGGAATCTAAATTTAATAACAGATTATGAGAATTGTGAGAGATTCAGCAGCTCTGCTAGTGTATTCCCATAAAGATCTATACTTCTCTTACCACAAGCATGCCTGACACTCAGGGGTACATACAAGCTGCAAGAAAAAGTCCTGCCTCCATGGCTGAAGATGAGGGTAGGGCCAGTAGGTTTATCTTGTTCATTTTGGGCTTATTAGTATAGAATTCTTTCTTTTAGAACTAGTAGAACGAAGATAAGCAGAAGTTGGAAAGCTAGGAGATACAAAGTTTGACAGTGACACACAAAAATAATGAAGAATAAAGTGTGCTATTTTCATTATGATGAAGTCCATTTGGTTTCTGCTTTAGAAGAAAATTATTTTAGGCTTTTTAGTTATGCAAGGATCTAACAGACAATGAAATATATATAAAACCTTGAAAGACATATGTGTAAAATCATCCAGAATATTTCTCTCATCAATAAGCTTTAATCCTGGCCAGCATCCTGGAAAGAATTCACTAATTAAATTTAATATCACATAGGCTAACAAAAGCTCTGAATTTTGAGTTGGTGCAAGTAATTCTTTAAAAAAAAAACCAACAAAACCAACCCATCACTCCCAAGATATCTGATTTTGTGTCAAAATAGAACTAGAAGCCTCTGCTTGACTTCAGACCTTTCTCATCAACAGTTTCTTGTGGTCTGCTCTCTGCATTGCTGCTCCCTGACACCAACTATGGGGAAATATACTCCTGCCACCTCGGTGCCACCCCAAACCAGGAGTTCACATCTCCTGCACAAGCAGAACAACGGAAAAAAAACAGGCTAGAGATACCAGTCCTGGGCCTGCCCCTCTGACTGCTGTTTGGCCACAGCCCCCCCTCCCCCCCCCAATCTGCTTTTGCTAAGGTGCTGAAGCTGGTAAGAAAAAAAGCCTTGTATATGATCTGAAGATTAAAGAAGCTGAAGCACTTCTTCCAGCATGGAAGAATGCAATGACTGATGGGAGTTTTTCTGGAGTGCCATCAGATTGAACTGTCAGGCACTGGTTTTATTAGCAAATCTTGTGAATCTATAAGAATGCTACTGGCAAAAATCCTTCCCCTGTGTTGCATCCCTAACTCCTTATTCTCAGGAGCATTGAAACTGAGGCTTTACAGTCTTTTCTCATTAACTTATGAATAGCAGAGCAGTCATGGAGAATTCTGTTTGTCTACCTTGCCCAGTAAATTAAATTCACAGACAGAATGTCACAGAGCCCCAACCCCCTAAACAATGAAGTGTTGCAATATGACTCTTTTCTTTCATTTGGGAAAATGGGGTTATCTGTGAATAAAGATCTCATATCCCTAGTAGTGATCAGTTCCACAGGGTTGTTTTTTTCCCAGTATTTTGCTGGATTTGATTGTGCTGTAAACTTAGGACAGAACATTGCCTCAACTTTGTCTGTGTCCGTCGATAATATAGTTTTAATGAATCCGACCCTCTAATTCTCAGCTCTCACAACCACCCGCACTTGTGTAATGAACTGACACATTGTTCAGCATACATTTTTTTAAATCTCATTTAATTTTATTGTAGATTTTTTTGTCTTAAAACCTCACAATTTTATTGAGCAATTAAACTGTGTTCTCAGTCAGGGGGAAGAAATGATCATAAAATAGCAATAAGCTAAGCAGTAATTTCTAGATAGAAGTTGCATTTTTATTTCTTCCATAATAATAGGAACAAGCATTTGTTTTGTAAAATAAGATGCAGAGTCTTCTAAAAAGCTGAAGATGTCGATTTCCCTCCCCATTTTTTTTTTTTTTTTTTTTTCTCCCTTAAGTGAGATTAAATTTAGAGAGCTGAGAATAACAAACTGCTTCTGCTGTGCTGGCCTTATCAGATCAGTCAAAAGAAATGAGGAATAGTTGGTGGAAACTTTTCCACAACCATTTTGTTGATTGCAGGCTGCTTTCAAAACATCAGATACTGACCATTTCCAAAAACAACATCTGCTTTAACATGAACATTTTAAAGGTAACTTTGTTGCTGCCAACAAACTACTGAAATACTGTATCTGTTGTAGAAGGTTGTGACCTTAAAGAAAGATGACTGGAGACCTCTCAGTAATGATGGATTGCCCAGGGAAGTTGTGAATGCTCCATTGCTGGTGGTGTTCAAGGCCAGGTTGGACAGAGCCTTGGGTGGCATGGCTTAGTGTGAGGTGTCCCTGCCCATGGCAGGGGGGTTGGAACCAGATGATCTTAAGGTCCTTTCCAACCCTAACTATTCTATGATTCCATGGAATGAATACTAAGTGAATTCTAAAGATGTTGTCTAAAAGTGTAAAATATTATTAAAGCATCTATGTCTTCAAGTAAAATAATCACAAAATTAGATTGTAATAAGTGGGAATTTGAAAGATGTTGCTATTCTAAAGAATGTTTCTATTTACCAAGAGTAAGGAAGAAAAAAGTACACTTAAGACAACACAAAACTACCTAAAATATTCAAAAAAATCCTCACCAACATGTATTTAGTTTGAAGGAAATAGTAAACCATAAAACTGTATTCTGCTTATCTATAAAGAAAGTCTTCTTTCTTTTTCCACTACTGATTAAATGTCATTGGAAAAATAAGCAAATTCAACAATGTTTCTTGTAGAAACACCTTTTTAAAATATCTCTATGTTATGCATAGCTACCCACTTAGTCAACTTTCACTTTCAGTCAATATGAATACCTTAAAAATAATTTGGGTAAAGACAACATGGCTTAATCTGCATATTAAATATGAAAACATTACATTATAAAAGTCTCCTAAAAAGGAGAAAAAAGTTGCTCTGCTCTTCAGCCACATAACAGCACAGTAGACAGAAGCATGTGACTAGTTGTTTTAAGATGCAATAGCAGCTAAGAGGTTTGTGAAGATGCTTAAAAAAGGTCTGAATGCTAGCAGACATGGGCTTCTGTATAGAGAAGAAACCTGGCACCAATAGCATAATAATAATAGTAGGCCAAACTCTTTAATCTTTATGTAGATGTTAAATAAATTATTATTTTGATAATGCAAGTTCCAATGGAATTTTAATTTTGGTCCTTTCTAAAGTAAAAATCCTGATGATTTCAGTCCCTGTTTGAAAAGCAATGGCAGGTGAAGCTGCTATGCCACATGAAAAATATTCTTCCACAGAAATAGGATCATGCTTTTGATAAGCAGAAGTGGCAAGGGGGTGCCTTTTTTTTCATTATTATCCTCTAGTTTACAGCAGATTGAAAACTTTTTGACACCTAAACAGTTTCTATCAGTGAGTACTGATTTTATTAATTTAAAATATATCAGCAAAATCTAACAGCGTTTCTGACACTTAGGAAAAGTAGTTCTCAAGAAGTTTCTTTGCAGTAAAATAATGTCCTTAATTTTGAATATTACATTCAATCATGAAATCAAAATATTTTGCTAGACTGTACTCAAAAGGAGCATAACGTAGTTTCAACAATGTAACTGTTTGAAGTGTTCCAATAACAAAAAAACCTAATCATTTAAATATTAAAAAACAGTTTGTTTCTAGAATATACTAAAAATACTATGCAATAATACTTTTGGAAGGACTTTTTAAGATATCTTTCCTAAGAGACTTTGGCGCATGCTCAGATATAGGAGAAAAAGTAGTTTCAAGATAATTATTCTTATTTTTGATGAAACAGATGTTCTAGATTTTGACCAGACTTGACTGGAGTCATGCTCCAGTTCATGCTTCATCTCTTTTACAGTGCACTTTACTGCATTGTGTGGAAAACGGAAGAGTTATAATGCTGAACTCTAATGGCTCTTAGATCAATAAAGTACTGTGACATGCTGTACTCCCAGGTGAAAGGAAAATTGAGCTGGCAATTGACATCTTGGATCTGCCAGTTTCTTACATTCTCAGAGACATTATTATTTAGTCTGGCTTGAAAGCAATATTCTAATACACCAAAGGTCAGGGTTGAGTAATAAATCTGAAGCTAGAGTCAGTTTATCATAATTCTGCCATGTAAAAGTCATAATGTGTAAGCAAAGGTCAATTTTAGCAAGTCATATTCAAGTATTTTTCCTCTGGGCTATGGCATGAAAAAAGTCTTTGTTGTGTGATAAATAAATACTGAAAGGTATAGCAGTCACTAAATATATTACAAATTATCTCATATTAACCCCAGTGTGTATCAGATTCTTAGAGACTTAGAGATTCTTGGCACCATTCTAGTCTTGTCTTTCAATTTCTCAGCACATCACCATGTTAACTTACAGTACATTCTCCTCAACTAATAAACGGAAAGAATATTAGCTCATTGTACAGGTAATTCTGTGGACTACCAAAGTTTCATTACTTTTTATGTTTCACTGAAAGCACTGAGGGATTATCATGCCTTTTAGGAAGATCCTCACTTTGTAAGAAAGCTGAAGCAATGCTATGTGAATCAGCCTGCCTTGCCACAATTCTTTCATGTAGACTTTTAAACTGATGAAAACTACTTTTCTGTAAGCAACGACTAATGGTCTGAAAGCACTATACTAGTCAAATAACTGGAAATACAAAAGCATTTATATGCCATTCCTCCCTGAGACAGCACATTTCAGCTGAAAACCTGTTCCATGAATCAAGAATTGCTATTAAAACCTTCAGTCTTGAGAAAACAACATAAATGTGGACCTCTTTTAAACTGAAAAATACTGTGAATGTTACTGTTTAAATGTTGCATCTTGCTGAGAACTCAAAATAATGTCCCATAACAAGCAGTAGTACAATATAGTCTTGCACTTTATAATATGATGCAATTGAATCGTGGCTGCTGGGTCAAGAAGCTCCACTGTAAATTCAGGAAGACCTGTGAGTAATTCATGCGTAAAGTACTAACATAAACATGGCTGATTAAAAAAAAAAAAAAAAAAAACAAAAAAAACCAAAGAAAGAAAAGCCTTGTAAGACACAGATGAAGGTCAATGTCCATTAAATCATCCTTAAGTTTCTAGAAAAAAAATATAATTTAGCAGTACCTTCCCCAGGAAGTAGCAACCTTACAGCACAATTTTCAGGATTTCTTACTATGCTTATTGTCAGAGGTCCTCTGAGATTTTCAGCTTCTGTAGGCATTCATATCACAATTACCATTGTAAAAGCCTTTATTAGTGTCTTCTAGATATTATTACTACTTATCAGCTTTCTCCCTTCCATCTTCCTATGCCTTACCAGTGTTTACTGTAGACATGCTGCACACTAACAGGAGCTCAATTTGTGAAGTCTATGCCCACTTTAATCTCTTATTTCAGGAGTAGAAGAGGACATGCAAAATTTATTTCTTTATCATGTCACACTTCCTTACAGAGAAGAAATCTCCAGAACTCTGCCTGTGCATTTTCATTAACTGAACAATAGCAGTATTTTCTCTTGTCCCTAGTCTAATCCTATGTGATAACATTTACACTATATATAATTATTTAACTGGAACTGCCTACAGCTACCAAGATTCCTCATGTTTTTTTCTGGTGACATCCATTAGGGGCATGCATAAAACTCAGCCATAGTAAATACCATCTGTTATCTTGTCTTCCATCCCCTTCCCACCATCAGGTATTTGTAAACATGGATAAGCCTGAGCCTTCTTTTCTTGAGGCTGGAGTCCCGCATTTCTCAGCCTTTCCTCATATGAAAGGAATTCCAAACCCTTAATCATCTTTGTGGCCTTTTGCTGGACTAGCTTCAGTGTGTTTATATCTCCCTTGTAATGAGGTGTCCAGGCCTAGATACAAGACTCCAGATGTACCTTACCAGTGCTGAGTAAAAGGGGGAAAAATCCCTTATGTTTTCAAGATTATAATTTTACCTATAAAGAGTAACAAAATCTTTTTTAAAAGGAAGTATGTTTTTTACATCTTTTCAACATCGTTGTATTAGTGCATAACATACTATTTTGAAATCCTTGGCTGCTTACTCAAGAGACATTATTAAAGAACTATTACTTTTCTTTGGAATTTCTGAAACTATCTAAAAATTCTCTCTGCATGTTTATTAACCCTAAATCTGTAGTAACTCCAGTTTGCTTAGATAATTTAATCCCTCCCATGATAACTGTGTGTTTTGTTTGCTGCATCCTGGTTTTGAACATGACACTTCCCCCCTTCTTTTTCCACGCACACATCTGCTACTGTGAAATCAGTTACACAAGCTAAATAGTTCACAATGTTAGAATTAAACACTTTTTAATCACTAGTCTCAGAGATTAATAACTACTAAAAAGGAAGTGTTAATACAGGTTTTATAACAAGTTGTTATAACCAACATTTCAACAATATCTCTTGCATGGTTAAACTTCTACATTTCATAGTACTCTCTATTTGTATTCCGTTATAATTCCTGTTTTCAGACATAATCAGGGCCGATTTAGATATATTTATAGTGTTAGTGGGGAAAAATAATGTGTTAAGGGGGAAACAAATCCCATCTCCTACACTAATCAAAGAAAATACAAAAATAAATTTACAATTGCCCCTGATGCACTGTGGTGCATGCATTGAGTATTGGTTATGGTTAAACAAGAAACTGCAGTTCAGGCAGCTCTGAATATCCTGTGCAGTAATCTTAGAATTTATGGCTACCTACTGGTTATTGTTACATACTATATTGAATATAATGGCTTCGATTTAGCTTATTGCCATGCTAACCACTGCAGGCTCCATTACCTTGCAAGTACCCATCACAAATGTTGTTATTAGCCATAGCTTTCCTTTTGTGATACTGTTACTGATTTTTCCATATCCAACAATTATATCACTGTTTTCCATAATTTGACCTCTATCATACCTGATGAAAAGGTGTCTTTGATTCTAACTAGATCAAGCTAATTTCGGTCTTGCTTTCATTCTACTTTGCATTAGGCTCTATAAGTAAATTGGTTTTGGTTCATATTGTGACAGAACTTGAGTAGAATGCCAAAGTTTACATTTCTTTTAAGCGTAGGATACTGAATAAGGTTAAATATAGGAATATAGGCTTCTCAATTACGTATGGTACTGCTTTGTAGAATCATTAATCTTTTAAAAATAACACATTTGTGCTCCAGAAGACACTGAATGGGTCGTTGGGTCTGCTGTTACCTAAGCAGAAAACATGGGCAATTCACAATCATTGTTGTTGGGAACTTTGGAATGATTTGGTCTTCAAGCTTTCTCATCTGTGAGTAAGACTCAGCTACTACTACTGAAAAGCATGAAATTGAGCTATTGTTACTTATTCATTGTGTTTTATTTTGCTAGGAATCACTAGGAATCAAGGATGTGAAAGCCATGAGGAAAGGGGACATTATTTATACCTTTTTCTTACTGTTATGTTTCTCTTTATAATTTAGTATTCTTTTTTTTTTTTTTTTAATTCCTAAAGTTTATTTTGTTATTATGGATCCTTCCTTGTGTGTCACACTACAAAGGTAAGTCTCATCCCATTTCCTTCTCAAAATGACCTCACCTCTAAGGCATTCCTTCAAACCTAAAAACTAAATTCTGCTTAACAAGCATTTTAAGACTTTTCCAAATATCCTCTGCCTTTGGAAATCAATGCCAAACTCATGTTGTTTGAGATCAGCCCCTTAAAGGGGGCTGAATAATGACTGAAGGTCCTCTACATAACCAGTGAGGATTTAGATAATTAATATTTTATTACAGTCCTATGTTTTATTTGTAAAGTATCATTAATGTTAACTATGATCTACCTATTACCCCTAATTTGTTCTTGGTGATAGAAATGCTATAATGTGCAAGCGCTCAAACTATTAGTTTAATATTACAAATAGATTTTGTAGAGAACTGAAGGAAAATATAAGCAGACTTATGCAAGTATTTCATTTCAGAGCATGTGAAAAAAAATTCCATGGCAGCTAAATTAATGAAATAATGATGATTTATCTAAGATGCATAAAGCTGCTTTCACTACTGAAGGTACTGGTATTTTAATTGATCTTCTCGGTGACAAAAGATATATTCTGCTATTGTATTCGTATGTGGATTATAACTAGTAGGTGAAACAAAAGGGGCTGTAAAAATATGGTTCTGTCTCATGGCACCAAAATATTCAGAACAATTGTTCTGAATTTCTAGTTAGCCTTACCTATGCTACGATTAAAGAAAGTCTTGAAAGTGATGGTCCTAGAGATAAAATTTGAATGAAAGTGGCATATGTTCATCTTAATTAGGTTTCAGACTAATAAAATCACATTCTTACAGTTTAGCACACAAAATTATTTCGATACTGTTAAAACCTGAGGCTTCAGTACCTTCCAGCTGAAGGAGGAGTAGAAATCAGTGTCATGTTAATTTTCACTTAATTAAGCAGAAAATGTCAACTAAGAAGATGCTCAGCACCAGAAAATGTCAGTATTGAGAAACTGCACTTGTTAAACACTTTTTATATTAGGACAAAGATATTCTGCTGTCTCTGTCACAGAGAAAATTTACCAACACTTATTACAGCTGCAAAAAGGGTATTGCTAACACTAGAAGACATCTGAATCAGTGCTTGGCTGAAACAGTACAACTGCAAAATTACAAGCATTAAAATCTATTCAAATTCCATCTTATAATACACTTCAATTACACTGTCTTCAAAAGAAGTTTTTGACCTTACAGCTTCTTACATATGTCCAAAGTCTGAAAAAAAAAACCCTAAAATATATATTTCACTGCTCAGCTCTTACGTTCAGTCTGCTCAAGAGCCACAAAACTCAGATACTTCCACTAAATCCCCCAAAGAGTTCCACCTGATGATCTTAAATTTTGCCTTTTATGTTTTAAAGGATGTGACTAACAACAAAAAGAATTGGTAGCAAACATTTTTGGAACAGCCATGATGTCATGGCTAAACCCTTTTACACAGATCCTACGTGCTAAAGTGACGCTTGCAAAGCTGGGGGACGTGCTCAATTCTCCACCCAGGAAAGCACTGTCAAAACATGTGGTCTTTAAGCAGGACACACCAGTGGGGAAAAGATGATTCTAACAATAAATATCAGAAATACAATCAGACCTGGTGAAATTAAAATACCTAACTTCCATTATTAACTCCTAATAAAATTTAACAAATATTGTAATTCTGGTAGAGGCCAATGTTTATGTATTTTAAAATACCTTGATAAGAATAACATCTCTCTGAAAACTTTTGCTTTATTGTTTCAGGTGGTTGGTTTCTTTGAAGAATTAGCTTTCACTAGAGAACCTAACTTTAGTTCCTTTCCTAAGTCTCTCTTTAGAATACAACACTGGGGACTGACTGTGTCCTATCCTTGGAGACCCAGTGTAAGAGCTCGGAGCCAGTTCCTCATTATATAGCAAAAGTAAGATGAAATTTCACAAAAGAAAAAAAAAAAATAGAAGGAACTGCAAAGGGGGAAATAAATTGAAACTGGTAGAGAAAAAATAATATCCTTACATTATTTGGGTCTAGAAAAAAAAACTTACAGAAAATTAGATATTTCTCTCATAACCTACACCTGACTACATAAGAAAAGGCAGTGTTATTATTTTATGAATTATAAATTATACACAATAATACATGTAATATTACATATATATTTATTATATTTCCATATTATTATTTTACTGCATTTATTATGTGCTGTGTTTTTTTAAAAAGGAATTTCACAAAAGCCTGGTTTTTTTTTCTTTTTTTTTTTTTTTTTTGATCCTCAGGTTCTTACAGATATAAATAGAAGTGTTCAGCTTTCAAGTCACTAATGCCCTTGTAAAGGTGAGAAATGTGAGAAGCAAAAATAAGCTTTATAAAAAATAATTTAGAGGGATAATGAAGATCCTCACAATATAAGTGTGCAAGATTTCAATTATTTCTGAGGGGAAACTTTTGATTTTTTTTTTTTTAAATAAAAAGCAGACCCCATTTAAAACCAAATTATCCCTTGCATATCTTGTACTATGACATATCGTGCTATGCGAAACTAAGAAATACTTTTCAGAAAATGTTTGCAAATAACTTTAATTTTGAATGTCAAGATGCTTACGAAAATATGCTGCTTATGACAAATACTGCACTTCCTAATAAAATAATTTTACTATAGTGACAATTCAAGTTGTTATGGTAACTGGGTCTGTAAAAAAGGTAAATGAGCTGAAAATGTTTAGGTATTTTTCTTTGCAGAATTTTTAGATAAAGTTTTTCCATTAAAATTCGTTGGATATAATTCACAGGATAAAGTAGGGAACAAATGAACTAAATAAATTAGGCGGAGTTATCGTTCTTGTTCTGAAATATAAACACCTGTTATATTTGCACTCTTTATATGTAAATGGATACGTAACATTTGTATACTCTGAAAGAAAAGGGAGAGCAAGCTCAGCAAAACATCATATTAGCCAGTTTCCCATTTCATTCAAATCTTAAGATTTGGAAGAAAAAAATATGAATCAGTCATATTTAGGCAATTGGAATAGCAGTGTTATTTAGGGCTCATCAGAATTAGCAACTCGGTTGAATCACACTATTCTTCAGGGTAAATGTAGCTGTTGTGTACACACAAGAGACAAGCGTAGAAGTCTGAGACAAAGGGGGTTAACATCCGGCTGATGCAATCACTGTTTCACAGACTCACTGCCTATGTTTGCCCACACAGAGCACAGGAGTGGAATCCTACCTGTAGGGGCTACTAGTAAAGGTGGAAGTGGGCCCTAGCAGGCTCTAGCAAGATGAGAGAGGGAAGTCATGGACTTCTTGATCATACAGGTAGGAGGCTCAGAGCAGTCACACACCTTCCCATGATACCTTATCCTTTGCACTGTCTCATCAAAGAACGCGGTTGGAAGACAATACATTGATGCTTTTGAGTCACTCGCTTCCTGGTCCTAGCCAAATTTCTTGTGCTGCTGATTAATGTGAAACAGGCCTTCTTAAACCAGCAAATCTATTCTTGACTCTGTTGATTCTCAGCAACAGTTCAATTGAGTTTTCAAGTTTCTCAGGAAATAATACCCATGGTGAGAGCCAATCTGACAAATATCAGGTGAAAATAAAATATATTTATGAAACTGCAGCAATAAAACTTCTGTGCCCAAAAAAACAGAAGAGGAAAGAGAAAGTAGAAATACCTAGAAGAATATCTCTCTGATTTACATATTGTAGATATTCAACTGATTGTCACTGATTCTAATATTATGATGAAGCCAGTCTGGGAGAATTTCAGCTTGAGGGAATTGAATCATGAAATGGAGGTACAATGCAATGAATATTTTTTCCATCTGTTACCTTATTATTCTATGGATGTCTTAAAAAAATTGTTTCTTAATTTAATTTCTAATTCAAACATCCTGCAGAAACAAGGAATCTCATTTAATTGTTGGGCTATGGGTGGGATACACATAAATATATAACTATATATATTATATAGCTACTACATATTGGAAAAAAAGAGCTACTTCGGAAAACAGAAAATTTGACTTTTAAGATTCGAAAATCTGTGATTGAGCTGTATTTGCAAATCTAGAGAAAGATATGAACATGCATTCAGGCACCTCGCCCACAACTGAAGCAATTATGTATTAAATGCACTCCATATGAAAAACCAAGACATCAGCTCAATGAAGAAGCACCTCCATTTGGAACTAGAAAATACTGTGAGACCACAAAGCATATTAAACACTTCTCTGTAATTAGTACAGTATTTGAAGTGTTACCTAGTAAAGTCTCAGCCTACTCCAGACACCTCACAGACAGGTCATCAGTAAGCAGAAAAAGCCCTTTCAATTTTGGGGAAAATATCAGATTAACAGACATCAAACATAATTTCTGGATACACAAAGAGGTGGTTTGGTAGAAACATGGAGATTACAGTGTTGATACATCTACAATGGATTCTGCCAGTGGGAAGTGACCCGAATCCCTTCACTTGAAATACTTGAGTTATTTAGGACTAAAAAAATAATAAAATAGACAGCATACTGAATTTCTTTTACAAAACAAGTTTTATATAACCAAACAATAGCTAAGTTTACTGCAGCATATCATTAAAAAGGAAAATAATTATTTTGTGTGTCAAAGTAATTTTAATAGTGGAAAGTGTCATTGCATAATCTCAGCTGCTAAGGATTTCACTGTAAGTGGCAAGAAACACTGCTATTTATAAAACCTGAATAAATACCTCATAATTAATACTATAACTAATCAATTTTACTTTTATGTTTGTGAAGTCTTTGCAGGCAGGAATGTATGCAGATACAGAAGCTTATCACTCTATTTGTAGCCTTCTGTGAACTAGAATAGTATGAGAAAACAATTATCTGTTATTACTGAATTAATTTTTGAAAAATTGGGTGAAACTCTTGGAGACCGGTAGCAACACCACTTATGCATGAGAAAATAAGTGCATTCTGCATTAACAATCTAAACTTTCTCTGTTTTGATACCACAATATTCTTGCACATAAATTTGATGTATACATAGAAGTTACTAGAACAGTTTCAGACATGAAACAACTCTAAACTGTCCCAGAATGATATAGTTAATGACTTACAACATCATTTTCTCTTTCAAGATGGCTATATCAATTATTCCTTTATTGGAGTGAAGCCGCCTCAGCACAGGTGAGGCTCTTAAAACCATTTGTCATAATCCAAGACTCATTCACCACTGTGGAAAAAGTTGTGTAGCTGGTAAAGGGACTTGAAATAAAAAAGACAGGTTATGAGAGCATGATACTATGAAATAGCATATATTCTCTTTTTTAATACAGAAGCTGCAAGTATTTTATGACAATAATCATTGCAGTACTATTTCCTACTTAAGCAGAAATGTGACATTAAATGCAGGGATTTTCTTGGACACTTTCTTCTGTTGTTATTTACTGACCGAATTCAGTGGAAATACTTCATAAAAGGGCATATGGAATGAGTTCCTTAAATAGCAATTTAAGTATTGACATTATTTTTTCATTACCAAAAAAGTTAAATTATAAACTGTGCAATGCAGATGACACACTGGAGGGAAGGGGTGCCATCCAGAGGGACCTTGACACACTTGAGAGGTGGGCTAATGCCAGCCTGATGAAGTTCAACCAAACCAAGTAAGGTCCTACACCTAGGTCGGGGCAATGCCAGGCACAGCTACAGGTTGGGCAGAGAAGAGATTCAGAGCAACCATGGGGAGAAGGACTTCCGGGTGTTGGTTAATGAGAAAATGAACATGAACTGGCAGTGTGCACTTGCAACCCAGAAAGCCAACCACATCCTGGGCTGCATCAAAAGGAGCGTGACCAGCAGGTCGAGGGAGGTGATCCTGCACCTCTACTCTGCTCTTGTGAGACCTCACTTGGAGTATTGTGTGCAGTTCTGGTGTCCTCAACATCAAAAGGACATGGAAGTGTTGGAACAAGTCCAGAGAAGGGCCACGAGGATGATCAGAGGACTGGAGCACCTCCCATATGAAGATAGGCTGAGAAAGCTGGGGCTGTTGAGCCTGGAGAAGAGAAGGCTGCATGGAGACCTCATGGCAGCCTTCCAGTATCTGAAGGGGGCCTACAAGGATGCTGGGAAGGGACTCTTCATGAGGGATTGTAGTGATAGGACAAGGGGTAACGAGTTTAAACTTAAATAGGGGAAGTTTAGATTAAATACAAGGAAGTTCTTTACTGTGAGGGTGGTGAGGCACTGGAACAGGTTGCCCAAGGATGTTGTGAATGCTCCATTGCTGGTGGTGTTCAAGGCCAGGTTAGACTGAGCCTTGGGCTACATGGTCTAGGGTAAGGTGTCCTTGCCCATGGTCCTTTCCAACTGTAACTAATCTATGATTCTATATTCCTGTAAGTTTTTATTCATTACTTTTTGAAAATGTTCTTCACATTGTATATTTTAATCTCCCATTTACTAGGCCACTGTAACGTGATCTGTAAATTGCATATTCCACTGATTAAAATTCACTATATTTGAACCAAGTCACAGTTATAGAATCACAAAATAATAATCATAGAATAGAGTTAATTGTTATGACCTAGCTCTCTTGATACAGTTATGTTTGTTTGTGGATAAGGCAAAGTTCCTGTCTATGTGTATATCAAAAGCTTCCTATTTAAAGGAAAAAAAGGGTCTGCTCTAAGGAAGATTACATTTCATTTTCTTCGGCCACTGTAATAACCTATGAACTAGTCCACTATGTGCTGCACCTAAATATTCAGATTGTTTCAAATCTCTATTATTCCCTTCCTGGTCTATTTTTATGTATACACAGAGTACTTTGGCTCAAAAATGCAAATATATGCAGTGTTATTTTGCTGTTCAGAAACCTCTGTTTATTCCAAGCTAGCTGGAACTTTTTCAAGAACCTTCATTATCTTAGACATTTTGAGAATATTTTGAAAGCTTGAATAAATTGCCTAACCACCAAATACCTAGGGCAGCTAGGCAGTGTCTGAAGACTTAGTGAAGTGAGTGACTCTTAAATTAGACATTTGCATGGTTATTTTTAATTAATCACCATATAAAATGTAATTAACATGCACCACATCATTTGAATAGCAGTTGGCAATTTTTTTTATTTTGCAATTTTTTCTTAGAGCACACAGTTCAGGAGGAAAGAGGGAATCCCAGAGGCTGATGTCAGGAATAATCACAGGTGATTTAGTTGGCTGTTGTTTGGGATATATCATGTAGCTTATTTCACTTTCTATTGGTCAGGATTTTTTAACTTAGACAAATACTACTGTCCATGCTCGTCATCTCCCCCGATCATTTTGAAGCTGTAATGTTCTCCATGATGAAATATCTTTAAGACTTGCACAGAACCTCATTCCCTAGTGCTGTGTAGTTACTTTGTGATGCTGACTTTAAAGGCAGCATGATGTAGCACACGTGCAGGGCCTCACTGTCTTCAATGGACATTTGTTTGCGCTGCTATGACTGAAAATTCCCAATACCGCTTTAAAGTGGATTGAAGAACATACAAGAGGAGCTGCAAGGCAGGTAGAATCCCTAGAGGAACACCTGGAATCCAATTACTTCCTGTCTGAAGGCAGACAGCTCTTTGCTAGGATTCAAAGGTACAGACCCTTCCTAACAAAAGAGTTGATATCAGAATCTGCTGCACACCCCCGATATCTCCAAAGACTGTATTTCTCACTACCAGAGTGCCCAGAGCTGGAAAAGACATTTAGTGCATCATAAAGACATCTCTGCTTGCTTGGACAAGCCCATTCCATACAGTTATACAAGATTATAGGCAGGTCCTTCAACATACTGAATGTCTGTACTCATAAACAACAGTTCCTGCTGACATGTCTCGAAGAGACATGCAGATAAGACAACACTTTACGTCTACAGGTTCAGTCTTCAGCCCTGGCCAAGACAGATGGTTGCAACAGAGCAAAGTTAAAAAAGTCGTGGGGTTTTTCTTTCTTTCAAGCTAGTACCCAGATCTGTTAACAGTGTCTCAGGTACTAGCTTTTTAAGTTGATCATGGTTCCAGAACAGCAACTACAGAAAATTAACTGAAATTAAAAAAGCAGGATAAGCTTACAGCATCCCCTTGCACTGAGGACATTCTCCCTTTGAGTCACACAACAGTGCATTGTCTGCATCCTCCATACTATGCATCACCAGCATGCACTGCACTCAAGAGCGTGCTCCTGAAATTTAATTTCCAATACAAAGAATTTTGTCTTTAAAAACGCTTTGAAAAATCAACTAATTTGAGGATGAACTAACTACTACATTGCATGTGAACAGTACACAAATTCTAGAAATAAGCTGGAAAGGCTTTCTGGAAGCTTTTTTAAACCAAACTCTCACTTTTCCTTCAGGAAAAAAAAGTGTTGTGTTCTGCTGTTCTTCACTGCACCTGAGGAATATGGAACTATTACTCTTTTGGGTTTATAACACTCCTACCTAAGATTTAGTACCCCGATTTAAAATGAGGTTTCAACATCTGAAGCAAAATTTAGAACATAGCCACTTAAGTCAGAATCTATAGTTCTGGAAATTTCTGTTCTGCTATCTCAACACACTTAAACCACTCCAAATTTTCATGGTTGCCTTCACTTCTTTACCCTAATATTTCCCAAGTGCTACAAGTTTTTCTTCAGTGTGTTTTCACAAACATCTCAGTACTGGCAAAGCTGAGCACACAGACCATACAAGTTCCCCTTAAACCAAGTACCACATAAAAAACTAGCTTTTTTTTTTTCTTCATTTATCTGTGATTTTTACTTCTTGATAGCTTTCACAGAATGCCTTCACTATAAAGATACACAAAGTCATAAAAGTGGTCTGCTAATTCTTCTAAACATTGTATGGAAAAAATGTTATCAACTGCTTTTATGTAGTAACTCAGTTGTTAGAAAGATCATGTAAAAAAGAATAAAGAGAAAACACATAAAATTATGAAAAAAACCAAAGATAAACCGAAACAAAAA
The DNA here is from genome assembly GCA_017639245.1 of Myiopsitta monachus. Taxonomy (NCBI): domain Eukaryota; kingdom Metazoa; phylum Chordata; class Aves; order Psittaciformes; family Psittacidae; genus Myiopsitta; species Myiopsitta monachus. The sequence continues at coordinate 77,170,694 of CM029917.1, read as the reverse complement.
ATAAACCAACTTACCTACAAAGGGAAGCGTCAGATACCAGAATTCTTTATATTTCTTCATGAAACATTAACTAGGTAACATATGTAAAATACTACAGACTAAACTTCTTGTGGTAAGCAGCTACAATTGACAACACCAGAATGGAACTACTGGGTTGTTTGTATCCTCCCTCCCCCCCCCCCTTTTCCCTTTTTCCTTTTTTCTTTTTTTAATGTTTCTTTTTTAAAGGAGAACTGCCAACAAATCCTTCCACACCAGAGTTCCAAGGTAGGCAAAACTAAAACTTTGAGCCTGCGGTAGGTAGGTCACCAATGCTCCAAAAAGAAAATGGATTTGAACTAAACCTCTACACTGAGCAGTTCCTATCAGGTTTTGAATTCCACTCAGGAGGTCAATCGCTTAAAATCAAAGCACTAGCAGTATTTTATAACAATACTTAACCCTCTCTTTTGAATTAGCCTTTGTTGTTTAAAAATGTTCTGTTACACTCACATCCATAAAAATTAAAAATTAAATCCCTCCATAACAATGTCTACCTAAATCAAATAAACCAATAGTCTAACCCTGAAAACTTCTTGCTCTTAATCACTCTTTAGCAAGATTTTCCCCAGGGAGACCTAGCTACATAAAGCAACATGCTCCAAACAGGAGAGAATAACTAATGCTTCACCCAAAGATTGCTGTCAGGAAATGTTCTCTCTGATCCTGCACCCTTTCATCAGGTGATTGTTTCAGACTAATCTTTTCCTCTTCACTTTTCTGCCCAGTGGGACACATTTTACTTTTTTTTTTTTTTCCTAGCAAATGCTCCTCAACTTTTCCCAAACTAGGCATTAGAGAGTACAGCATAGATATTACTCTAATGAAAATGTCACTTTTTACTACCTCAGGAGCTGGTAATAAAACTTGTTCCCCTACTGAGACCTTTTAAGCATACTATTTGTTTTATACTGCCTTTATGCTTGTAAACAGCTTAGATTGCTGTAAATTGATCCACCTGATATCCTTCCTTCTGGTGTGGCTAGTCAGGAGAAAGAGAAGGCCAGGTTAATTACAAAGCAGATGTGTTAATTACATAATTAACACATCACTTCTCTGTAGCAGGTAGAAAGGAGAAGGAAGACAACTGGGGAATTGAGTGAAATTGTAGTAGAGATTGGTTTATGTGGCACAGAGAGCAGGGACTAGCTTTGATGAGACACCTCTGCTGTGTGTAATGCACTCTGTCAAGATCTGTATCTAGTAAACTGCATGAATTAGCTCAGCCATTCATCTCCTTGTGAACACAAGGAGTTAAAAACCATACTAAGTTAGTTAGGAGTTTGCCTCAGTTTCTACAAACTTAGATGAGTCTGGTCCCTTCCCGAATTGTGTAGCAGAAGGCATCAATGGGGTCTATATAGAACAAAGTGCTACTTGAAATCCTCACAAACTCTTCCCACATTCCTGCCCACTGTAAATGTTTTATCCTTAAAGATAAAGGATAAAGAAATTCAGTTATCACACCCAGAGATGGATGCTATTGCTAATATCGAAGAGCTCTAGCTTATATGGGTTTTTAGTTTTGGATTTTTTTTTAATATTATTTTTTAATAATGATTTGGTAAGGGCATATATGTTATATATCACAAATTTTGTCCCTGTGTACAAAATCAGTTTGGACTCAACGTACTTGAAGAAATGCTCCTTTTACCTAATGATCAGTTTGACCCATACCTACCAAACAACCCATGAGTTTCAGCAGTTTCAAGCTGCTACACCCTAAACCAACCAAGATACCAGGATAGATCTAAACAGTGTAACAGATGAGGTTTACATGGAATTAAGGTATTTAGTATACTTGTTGAAACTGGCACATAAGTTTCAATTTCACATCTGTCTTGCCCAGGCAAAGAAGAAAAGAATTTACAGAACTCTGCTGTGTAATTCCAAATATCTATCCAATGACTGAATTCATTGATGCCCTTTAACCTCTCATGTGCATAATGCTGCTTGTCACTCATACTTCACTGCTGTCAAGAGACGCACAATCGCTTTCAAACAGTGTTATAAGGGTCTCAGCTGTCTTATACTTCTGTTCAGAAACACTGACCTTTTCTAAAATAGGGAAGGGAAACAAAAGCTGCATATTAAAATCCCCTCTCAAAAATGATACTGTTTACCTTTTTGGTTATTCATCCATCCTTTCTTGCTTCTTCCATGTAAGTGACTTGAAGTTTGACATACTGTTTTTTCCCTATTTTAGGAATAACTTGGATTATCAATTTCAAAGTGACAACTTTCTGTTATACCCCTCAAAAAGATTTCTATCACGGATTGGCTTTTTGTCATTTTGATAAAGCAACAGTGATTTCAGGAATTTTTTTTCCTTCCCCCATCTTACTTTGAGTCTTAATATGTCTTTAATTTCTCAGTTCTTCTGACATTAGCATCTATTATAGGCATTGAAATTCCCAGTTTCTCAAAAAAAAAAAAAATCTCTAAGCATTGAAACACTTTTCACTGCTGTTAGCTTACAAATTAGCAATGTCAAATTCAACTCAGTCTGATTCTGCAACTTTGTCTAAGCATTGCTTTATTGCCTTAAATCTTTTTTCACTGTTAGGTTGTGATGGTAGAAATAAATGATTAAGATCATGCTTATCTGCAAACCACATAGTTTCATGCCCATTAAAATACATTCTCAGTTTAGTGCTTCATTCCTAGCTTTACTTATGAAACCAGTACTAAGGCAGAATTTGGGAGGTCTCAGAACAAGCTTAACCATGTCAGAATCATGTCTTACATGTAAAAAATTTTCCGAAATCTAAAAAAGTATTTCATATACATGCGCAGTGCCACCCATCTCAAGCTTTTGTAGCATATGTTTATAGTTGATCTCTTTTGTGCGACTTAAATAAAAAAGTTAAAGTACATCTAGCGTATCAAAACACAGTTTGTTTCTTTAAGTACTCTTAAGGAATACTCTTCACCTACACACCTTTTTTGAAGATATTCTGTAGTTTAGGGTTTTTTTCATCCATATTTCTTCAGTTTTAGCTCTCGTGGATTTTTTCCTTATTCTATTCTTCCACTTACATTGTTTTATTAGTGTCTTCATACTGCTGTTTCTGTGTCATGCTCAGGAATCACTGTTTATCTTCTTTATTTTGGCAAAGTAGTCCCAATGCCTCTGTATAATATATTTCAGATCATCATAATAATTTCAGATAGCAAATCTTTGAAGTTAAAGCTATCAGAGACTGAGTTTTCTATTTCACAGCTCTAAGCAAAATCATTGTTCTACACCTGTGGACAAATAAAATACTTATTTCTGTTACTAGATTGATGGGGTGTAAATCTGTGGTCATGGTTGTCCTGGGTTCAGCAGCAGCAGTCATTTTTCTCCTTCTAGGTAGCTGGAGCAAGAATACTGTCCTGGGTTCAGCAGCAGCAGTCATTTTGGATATGTGGTATACCTGCTGCTGCTGAACCCAGGACAATGATAAAAAAAAAAAAAAAAAGCATAAGCATTTGCACTTTAACTTCTCTACACAAACATATTAAAAGGTAAACTCAGCAACAGGATTAATTATCCTTTCATATTGACCTTGATGAGTACTACCTTCATTTAGCTGTTAAAAATTTACATCTGCTTTTCTAGTTTTATGTCTAGTTTATTTCTAGTTTTCACAATCATGTTTTTTCCAGGATAAAAACTATGGTTCGTCTTCAAGACTGTTTAGCAGCTCCAGCAAAAAATTAAATCCACAGATTATTCACAGCCCCATTACTATCTGAATGCCTTCTTAGTGCAAGGAAGCAGCAAGCTAATACCCACTGTTTTTCTTTACAGTTTTTAGATTTTACTAACTACATTATATTGTTTGCTAGTTTAACTTTTCAGTATCTTTGTTATTGAAGATACTGAGAACATACAGATTTGGAAGTAAAGACTCCAAGTTGAGTAACACTCAGTTAATTACAGTAGGTAAAGAACAATTTCTTTATGTAAATTATGCCAGAAAAAAATCCAGTGTTGTGATTGTGTCATGATCAGCTATTAATCAAACTACATGCATGGTATGTATTCATACAGCAAGAGACAGTGTATCAATTGTTAATCCAAACTATTATGAACATAAAATGTTTCAATAGAAGTCTGGCAAAATAACAAAAGAAGAAATTTGAAAAGAGGTGAGTAACATCACAGAAAGGAAAAAATGAGAAGGACAGAAAGGAGGTCATATGAGAGCAGAAATAAGTGGAAGCAATCAAGGAATGGCATTTTGTAAAAGATGCCAGGTGAAACAAAATTGGTCCAAGTTGTCATATCTAGCTGGCATTCTTTTCTCTGTAATAAGTACTGTACCATTTTCCTCCCTACATTTACAGATTAATAGAGGCTCAAAATTCTTCCAAAGAATAGATGAGTTTTAAAAATTAGATACAACCTTAATTGTAGGTTTTATAAAGTAGCTGGGAATTGCTGAATCTACATCCAACCTCAGGAGATACATATTAGCAACAAAAAATATGAGAAAAATATATCTGAACTGGGAACAGTTTGCAAGAGCAGAAAGCAGGTGAAAGAAGCTAGGGAAAACTGGTGTCAGCACTGTTCAGTGTTTCTAAGAATTGGCTTTCAAATTGGATTTTCAGTTTCTTTACAATTGTCTTTACAATTTTGTATATAACTGATAGAAAGATAGTCTACATTTAAAATGGAATTGAACCATTTTCTTACTCGCTTTTTACTAAAGCAGCATAAACATAACAAGATAAGATTAATGAATTCTAAACCACACAACACTTGGCTAATATTTTCTATATTTACACAGAGACTCAGATTCTTTTGGAAGATTCTTTTGTGACATATTCTGTAATATTTGTTTGCGACATGTTTTGCAGACTCTGATTCCCCTCTGAAAACAAAGCAGTTCATAGTTCTTAAAATAAGGTCATTTGTGTGACTATGTTCCAATACAGGTGTTCAAGCGAAAAGCTTATTGCTATAATCTCACCATAGAATCATAGAATCATAGAATAGTTAGGGTTGGAAAGGACCTTAAGATTATCTAGTTCCAACCTCCCTGCCATGCGCAGAGACACCTCACACTAAACCGTGCCACCCAAGGCTCTCTCCAACCCAGCCTTGAACACTGTCAGCGATGGAGCATTCACAACTAAAAGTTTTTGGTTTTGTTTTTTTGTTCTTATTTATTTATTTATTTTTACACAAGGTAAATAAAGAGTAGAAGAAAGAAAATAATACCCCTCTCATTTTACAAGGAAAACCACTGAAGCACAAGCTAGGTTTGAGCTATTCAAATATTTGCCCTGTATTAGTCAAAAGTTTTCCCAATAAATAGACACTAAAACTACATTCATGGCAAGTGAGAGAATTTTGGCATCTTGCTATGGGAGCTGTCCCAGTGCATGAAATAAAAAGAACCTTTTTTCTCCACGTCTTCTTTTAGTGTTTTGATTTGTTTTTCTAAATAAGCAGTGAAATAGCACTCTGAAGTAGATAAATCATTGACTGCCAAAAAAAAAAAAATAAAAACCCAACAAGCAACAAAGCATTGATAAATGAATTATTTAGACTATCTCACGCTTCTGCTGCACAGCCATTTTGAAACTTCTTTTGAAAGAATTGCACTGGCCACCCTCCTGCTTTCATATGCTATTAGCTTCACAGACAGCAACAAGAAGCCCAAGGAAAATATCAAGGTGCAGGCATGCAATAATCAGTTACTGAAATTGATGGCTATGTGTATTGGCTGATGCAGGATCTCTTAAAACCTAGAATTATAAACTGTAGTTTCTCTAAACTTGCATTGCACTTAGTAAAATTAAATACTTTTTGAAGTGATGCAATGAGCATAATCCTGCTTTCACTGAATTCAGAGACTGCTCCTCTGCTGCACCCTCTGTCCATGATATACTGCTCTGAAACATGATAGAAACCTAGAAAAAGTTGAGCCATGAATATGCTGCGAAATATGTCCTTTAAGCTGTGATGCCCAAGACTTGTTTGGCCCACATTTCAAGCATGTTTCTGTTAGGCAAAGCTGGTGATCCTGTGCAGAACGTTCCCTTCTGTGCTTCAATCTCAACACTTGCAAATAGGTCTGCTTTTTGACAGTTCAGTGACACTAATGCTTCTGCTTTCTCTAGCCTCATTGAACAGAGATGACATAATGGATTACATTCAGGCTTGTACAAATGGTAAGACACACACTGAATGTGAATGCCATGTCCTAGATTTTTGAGAGGTTTGTTTAGCTTGTCTCAGCTCATTTGTGACGTGCATTTTCTCCAATAAATTGGCATCAGTTGGAACACCATAAAATATGAAAAATAAGGTCTTTTTGATGCCTTTGCAGAGAAGCATACCATTTGATAGTTATTTGAAATTTGGCTTAATAAAAGTCTGTAATGTGACATGTAATTGCCAACCTAAGAATAGCAAAACCTGAAGTTAACTGCTGGTGTAATCTGCATTGACTTCTTAACAGGTAGATTCATAGACACTTTCCATTACCATCCTGTGAAAAGGTACAATAGTGCACTAATCATCAGTTGACATTTCAGTTCTACCTCAGAACATAATTTTGTCATGATAAAACTGCAGGGGAACTACAGAAATGCTCATAAATCAGTGCCTAATGTTTTGTATATTAGGGAAGTAGCTCATGAACTCAGAGTAAGCACAAACATTCTAACTTACAAAAAAAAAAAAAAAAGAAAAAGGAAGAAGGAAAAAGAATATGGGTGATAAAGACAGCTCAAATAAAACTTTCAAAGACAGCAGGGAGATGACAGCTCAAAACCGTCAACCAGAGCAACACAAAGTCTTCATATTAATCACAGAAAACCACCTGGAAAAAAAAATACAAATCAATGTATAAGTGATAATTTTTCGCTTGATGAGATACTATTTTGTATACCATATTTTCATGGTTTAAGCCTAGTCAGCCATGCAGTCTCCCTCTCATTCCCCTCCCCTCCTCCCTCCCACTCCCAGAGGTATGGGGAGGAGAATCGAAAGAACGCAACTCCCACGGGTTCAGTAACTGAGGTATAACACAAACCACTGCTGCTACCACCAATAATAATAATGATAAGGGAAATAACAAGAGAAGAAAATACAACCTCCCACCACCCCGCCGACTGATACCCAGCTCGACCGAGCAGTGATCTAACCCTTCCAGGTAACTGCCCTCAGTTTATATAGTGGGTATGACGTGCTGTGGTATGGAATACCTCTTTGGTTAGTTTGGGTCAGGTGTTCCGTCTCTGCTTCCTCCCGGCTTCCCCTCCTCCCTGGCAGAGCATGAGACTCAGAAAGTCCTTGGTCAGAGTAAACATTACTGAACAGCAACTAAAAACATCGGTGTTATCAGTGTTCTTCCCAGGCTGAAAGTCAAAAACACAGCACTGCACCAGCTACTAAGAAGGAGAAAAATGACTGCTACTTCTGAACCCAGGACACATATCAAACTAATCTTGTCTACTACAAAAGCAAATATTTCTGATGAACTCTGGGTTTTCTTAGCATAATTAACTTCTGCTTTTGATCTAGATACTTAAAGCCTTTCAGAACCTCTCTCCACGTTGTCATTTGATATCACACAGGCAACCACTTTAGCTTGGGATGCTAGTAATTTAGGAACTCTGTTTTTCAGAATTTCCATTTTTGCTTTGACTGCTCATAAGATTTCAAATTGAGATTTCAAAAAACAAATATAAATAAATCAATCCATTCCTACTTCCCTTACGAGAGTGTATAAAACATGTTTATCTCTTTAGAAGAGAATGAAGAAATATATAAAGCTGGGAAGAAACATATGAAGCTAGGAAAAAGCCCTTCATGATTAGTTTTCCAATGGTATTTTGCAAAACTGGGAAGAACCATTCCCCTAGGACTCTTAGCTATCCTAGTCAGCCACGGTTGATTCTCCAAATGTGTACTAATTTCAATTCCTTTAATGAATACTGAAATGTGCGTTTTCAGGTTTCAGTATTAACAGAGATGGATGTTTTAAAATCTTCTGCAAAAGAGATTACGCAAATATATTTGCATTTGGTATTATTATGTCAGAAGTAATTTTCATTCTTTTAACAGATATCGTAATGGCAGTGAAGGTATCTTGGCCTCGCCTCTGTTCTGGAATTATCTATTTTCTAAAAGTAAACTAAATATCTGTATTGGAGAATTTAGAGTTTATACCAGATTTCAGTGCTTCGTGATTGTTATTTTTTCCTCAAGGTTTGCGTTGCATCTGTGTGCCACAGAGCACAACACTAAGCACTGGATTAATACATGAGATTTTTCAATGACATCTCTAAACTTTACCTTCCAAAATTAAGTTTTCCTAACAAGATTTCTGGTCCTAATGTAAGTGACCCACCTTCCCAAGAAGACTTGAGAAGAGTTTCAAACTTAGTTATACAATACCTGAATCATGTGGAAATGAACCACAGAGGAAAAGACTGAGATTGGGCATTATTGAGACTATCTACACCAGACAGGTAGTATGTGTGGGGGCTTCTCTAAGGCTCATGGTCCCCTTGGTGCCCCCACTGACTGTGGGGTCACGCTTTGAGACTGCTTCCTCACAATGAGTAGAATACCATAAAGCAGAAGCAGAGTCTCTTCTGTGACACCACCAGGAGAAGTGGGGATGCGGCTGGGAGGTCACTCACACCAGAGAACTCCTAGGTTTGGAATGGTTTTCCTCCTGCTCAAAGGCGGACAACCTGGGCTGATAGAGGCTTTTCCTCTGCTCAAAGTGCTGAAAGGATACTTAAGTCAGGTTTCAGTGTCAGACAAGGAATTTAAAAAAATCACTCAATTCAAAGTACCAAGAGCCTTTAGGAATTTAAAGCTTCCCTTATCGTGTGCTCACACTCTCTGTAAAGATGCTCATGGATGGGGGCATACATATGTTTACATGTATACGCATCCAGATTTGCTGGCAGATTGGAGTGGAGCTGGGTCTTGACTGGAGGCCCTAACCTGGCATTAGCTACGTCTTAACATAAGCTGGATCTGAATTTACATAGAGAAGGGCTGCCTTTAGCTGAAGTCTCTGCAGTGTACATATGTAAGAGAGATAAAGACACAGTCCTGTACAAGACACACTGACTAGCAGCATTACAGCAGATGATGTAAGGAGTTGGTTCAGTTGTGAGTGTTCCCAGTGGCTATGTCTGAATTTCTTCCAGAAAAGCATTACATAGTCTCCTGTATCCTTGCTTGAACTTGATGTTGTCTATGTCTTGAAGGATTTACTGACATCCGCAATTTCTTCCATTTCTAATGATTCTGCAGTTTGTTGTGACATGAACCTTGTCAGTGGTTTATTTAGTAGGGAGTCAGACTGCTTACAGCAAATGGTTTGCTAGCAGAGATCAAGTATTTTGCTTCTCCAATTTGCTAATTGTTTTATTCTAGCATAGGAGAGATTATTTGGAGATTGCTCTTGAAGACAGAAAATTCAGCAGATCTATTCTTATGATTGTTTGATCTCTGCAAAGGTTCTATCAGCTGAGATTTCCATAGCTGAGCTGCTGGTAACTTCTTACTTATGTGACATGCTGTTCATTGTTATAATTTAAAGTGTTGCTTGTAATTTTGTGGGAATACCCGTGAAACCTCTTCTGCTGTTGTTTAAAAATCTATATTACATTTTACTTCCTTTCTTTTTTCCCATCTGAAGTAGATACAGTTCAGCTTTAGTCAGAGACCTGGTCTCAAGTGAGTTTTCACTTTTTTCACTTTCACTTTATACCTCTGGTATAGTCTATAAAGTTGTAGACTCCTGAGTAATGCATTCAGATTGACTGACAACAAGCTGAGTTGTTTAAGTTAGTTTTCCTAACATCTTTTGAAGTTCTTTAGAACTTCTCAAATATAATGGATAATTGTTTGGAAACTTCATCATCCAGTTTCTCAGGAGCCAGTTCCCATGAACCTGTGCTTCTTCAGGTTCCTTACGTGATCTCAAAGCTGCTCTTCTCCTACAGCAGGCAGTTCTTCATCCTCAAAGTCCCTGCTTTTGCCTTCTGTGACTTAGGCAGTGTGTCTGGAACTCCTGCGAGAGAAGGCAAGGGCAAAAAAGTCATTGGCTACTTTGGCTGTCTCCATGTCCCAGGTGACCAGGTCTCCCTTTTCCTCCTAGAGCGGGTCCACATTTTCCATTGTCTGCTTTTTTTCCCCAATGTACTTACATAATTTTTTTCTTGTTGCCTTTAATGTTCTTGGCCATATTCACTTTCGACAGGGCTTTACCTTTCCTAACCTGATCCCTGGCTGCTCTGTTTCTCCATATTCCTCCCAGATTGTCTGTCCTTGCTTCTACCCCCTGCGGGCCTCCATTTATGCTGGAATTTGTTGAGGAGCATCCTGTTCATCCACGCAGGCATCCTGGCATTCCTGTCTGACTTCCTCTTCATTGGAATGCATCACTCCTGTGCTTGGAGAAAGTGATTCTTGAATATTTTCCAGCTTTCATAGGCCCCTCTTCCCTCCAGGGCTTTTCCCATGGCACTCCACCAAGCAGATCCTCAAGAGGCCAAAATCTGCTTACCTGAAATCCAGGGTAGTGAGGTTGCTGCGCACTCTCCTCACTGTCATAGGATCCCAAAATCCACTGTTTCATGGTCACTGCAGCCGAGGCTGAACTCCAGCTTCACATTCCTTACTAGCCCCTCCCTGTTGGGGAGGGCAAGTTCCAGCATAGCCTCTCTTCTTGTTGGTTCCTATATCGCTTGGAGAAGGAAGTTGTCATCAGTGCATTCCAGGAACCTCCTGGATTGCTTGTGCCCTGCTGTGTTGTCCCTCTAAAAGATATTGGGGTGGGTGAAGTCCCCATTGAGCACCAGGGCTTGTGAACATGAGACTGCACTTACGTGTCTATAAAGCGCCTCATCTTTCTGCTCAGGTGGCCTGTAGAAGACCCCACACCATAATGTTCCCTGTCACTATCCTCCTTTTGTCGTGGTTTAAGCTCAGTCAGCAACTCAGCCACACAGCCGCTCACTCACTCCCCCCCCCTTCCTCCCCCCACTCCCAGAGGGATGGGGAGGAGAATTGAAAGAATGCATCTCCCACAGGTTGAGATAAGAGCAGCCCAGTAACTAAGGTATAACACAAACCACTGCTGCTACCACCAATAATAATAATGATAAGGGAAATAACAAGAGAAGAAAATGCAACCTCCCACCACCCTCCAACCGACACCCAGCCCGACCAGAGCAGTGATCTAACCCTTCCAGGTAACTGCCCTCAGTTTATATAGAGGGCATGATGTGCTGTGGTATGGAATACCTCTTTGGTTAGTTTGGGTCAGGTGTTCTGTCTCTGCTTCCTCCTGGCTTCCCCTCCTCCGTGGCAGAGCATGAGGCTCAGAAACTAGAGTCAGACTAAACATTACTGAGCAGCAACTAAAAACATCGGTGTTATCAGCGTTGTTCCCAGGCTGAAAGTCAAAAACACAGCATTGCACTAGCTACTAAGAAGGAGAAAAAATGACTGCTACTGCTGAACCCAGGACACCTTTTAATCCTGATCCATAAATTCTTGGTCAGCTCCCAACTACACCTAGGTGGAGCTCTGCACACTACAGCTGTTCATCCATTTAGGCTACACCCCCTCCACATCTCCACAGCCTGTTATTCCTGAAAAGCCTAGATCCTTCTATTCCAAGATTCCAGTCATGGTAGGTGTCCCACCACATCTCTGTGATGCTAATGAAATCATAACCCTTCACGCATGCCCGCATCTCTAACTCCTCTTGCTTGTTCCCTGTGCTATGTACACTGGCATATAGGCATTTCAGTTGGGCCCCTGATGATGCTGATTTATTGCCTGGAGTGGCTAGAAGTGCTTGTGCTGCTCTTCAGGTTCCTGCTTGCTGACCTGTGATCCCTCTCCAGGATGGGCATCGCCTTCTGGCACCAGTATCAAACTCATAAAAGCGGGATTCCCCTTCCGTGACAACTCAAGTTTAAAGCCGCCTTCACCAGCTGGGCAAGCCTGCGACAGAAGATGATCTTCCCTTTCTTTGACAGATGGACCTCATCAGCTGCCAGCAGACCAGATTTCTCAAGGTGAATTCCATGGTTTAAGTAGCTGAACCCTTTGCTGTGTGGCACTTTGTCATGGGTTCAGCAGTAGGAGTCATTTTTGTTCTTCTTGGTAGCTGGTGCAGTGCTGCGTTTTTGATTTCGGGCCTGGGAACAGTGCTGATAACAGCAGTGTTTTCAGTTACTGCTTGGTAATGTTTTGGTCTGGCCAAGGACTTTCTGAGTCTCATGCTATGCCAGGGAGGAGGGGAAGCCAGGAGGAAGCGGAGACAGGACAACTGACCCAAACTGACCAAAGAGGTTATTTCATACCACAGCACGTCATGTCCAGGATGTAAAACCGGAGGGTAGAGACCCAAAGGGTGTGGTGGTGGACTGGGGGTGCACAGCATGGTCAGGTTTTTGGTATTGGGGGGTTCGCTGCTGGGGGGTGCACTGGCTGGGTCGGGCTTGGTGAGCAGTTGTATTCTCTTTCCTTGTATTTCTCTTGTATTATTACTGGTGGTAGCAGCAGTGATTTGTGTTATACCTTAGTTACTAAACTGTTCTTATCTCAACCTGCGCAAGTTGCATTCTTTCGATTCTCCTCCCCATTCTCCCGGGACTGGGGGAAGAAAAAGAAGAGTGAGTGATGAGAAAACTGCGTGGGTGGGGGGCTTAAACCACCACACACTTTCACATAACTGTTGATTTGCCAGATTTGACTGATCCTTTCTAACCCCTTCTCTTTGACCAGGAGGATTGATGAGAAAATCTACCTGTGCTCAGAGCCCTTGACTGCCACTCCCAGGGCTCTGCAATCCTCATACTGCCCCTGATTGTATCTGTGGTGCTCACGTGAAACAGCAGCATCAGCAAATAATTAATCTGAAAATAAATACAGTCTTAATATTCAAAGTAAAGTCAGTGACTTCAAAGTGCTGTTAACCTGTAACATTCATAGCAAGGACCATAATTGGAAAGACAAAGGACCAACAATAATTATTTCAGCATCAGTACCAGCTGATGATTACAAGGAAAAAAAAAAAAAAAGGAAAAATAGCCATTGCTGTGCTGAGGTTCTTTCTGCATGTTAGAGACAACATTTGATTGAGTCAGGCACCATCAGAAAAGTATCAAGCCTGAACATCTTCAAACAAAGTATTTTTTTTTTGTTTGTGCTTGTGCTAGATTGTTTACATTGGATTTTTTGTGCTTTTCTCTTAGCAGTAGATAAAACCAAAAGAATCCTGGGCACAGCTACAGGTTGGGCAGGGAAGAGTTTCAGAGCAGCCCTGCGGAGAAGGACTTGGGGGTGTTGGTCAATGGAAAAATGAACATGAGCCAGCAGTGTGCGCTCGCAGCCCAGAAAGCCAACCACATCCTGGGCTGCATCAAAAGGAGTGTGACCAGCAGGTCGAGGGAGGTGATCCTGCACCTCTACTCTGCTCTTGTGAGACCTCACTTGGAGTATTGTGTGCAGTTCTCGTGTCCTCAACATAGAAAGGACATGGAAGTGTTGGAACAAGTCCAGAGGAGGGCCACAGGGACAATCAGGGGACTGAAGCACCTCCCGTATGAAGATAGGCTGAGAAAGTTGGGGCTGTTGAGCCTGGAGAAGAGAAGGCTGCGTGGAGACCTCATAGCAACCTTCCAGTATCTGCAGGGGGCCTACAGGGATGCTGGGGAACGACTCTTCATGAGGGACTGTGATGACAGGACAAGGGGTAACGGGTTCAAACTTGAACAGGGGAAGTTTAGATTGGATATGAGGAAGAAATTCTTTACTGTGAGGGTGGTGAGGCACTGGAATAGGTTGCCCATGGAAGCTGTAAATGCTCCATTGCTGGCGGTGTTCAAGGCCAGGTTGGACAGAGCTTTGGGTTGCATGGTTTAGTGTGAGGTGTCCCTGCCCATGGCAAGGGGTTGGAACTAGCTGATCTTAAGGTCCTTACCAACCCTAACTATTCTATGATTCTATGATTCTATGAAATTGTCAGTTTTCCATGCAGTCTTATGCATTTCAGAATTAGAAACTATTTCTTGAATTTAGGACAGCTACTGAGGAATTATTCCAAGTTTTCATTATAAAGAAATAATGGAAATATCTGCTAAAATGTTCATGAGTTTTCAAACTGAAGACCTATGTTGCAACACGACTGTAAAAAACACTGTCACTATAAGAATTCCTGGGTAGTCTCACATCACTACATTTTAAGGAAGGACTACTATTAATTCCAACTATATTCTAAGCATGATAGACACTGTAAGCATGACGAAAATTGCAGGTAACTGCTGATGGCTCTCATTTAGGAAACACCTGAAAGCCACAGAAATTAAATTCTGTTTTTCAAAAGGACAGCACCTAACTAACAGGTGGAATTTGCAAAGGTAATAAAAAATGAACAAATTTCACCATCAGGTTGTGTATTTTTTAAGTTACATTTCCCATGAAGTTATTTTTATCCTTCTGAATGTATTAATGAGATTACAGTTTTAAAACAGAACACGTGGAGGAAGATTCTAGTCTTCTTCATGTATCATAGTATCATAAAACACCGGCAGTTTTTGCAGTAGTATAAGATCAATAGTAGAGTAAAATGCTAGCTATAGTATTAGAACTTGACCCTCTATCCACTGCTCACTAGATTTAATGCAGAATTACTGAAAATCAATAAGCATGGAGAACCTGTTTATTTTTTCTTTACAACCACTGTGCATGACAATGAGTGGATTTTTTGGAGCAAAAGAAGCAGAAATCTACAGAGAGAATTTCTTCTCTTCGACTAACTCCCAGTGCTTGCCATCATGCTCTTTAATCTTGGTAAATGACAATTTTTTGAAGATTCTTTGCCTTAACATAATATTACCCAACCAACAAAAAACATGAGGCAATAAAAGGCAATGCTCAGAATAAGTTTTCACATTATCCAAAACCTCTTATGTACTCACCACATCTTGTCTATATTAAATTTACCTGTATTTTTCATGATAAGTATGTCAATAAAAACAATGTGTTTATTTTAATGTGACACTGAAAGATAGAGTTTGAAATTATGTAAGTAGATATATATTTTTAGGATGAATTCTACAGAAACTAAGGATTGTGGTGTGATCTATGGAGAGTTACAGAGTCAATATTTTATCCCAGATTTCCTCCTCTATCTTAAAACGATCACAAATGGCTGTGAAGGAGCTGATGATAAAACATTTGTGGCAATAGTGCTTCTCATATGATGGATTACTGAGGCTTAGAAATTGCCACAGACTCATGAATGTGCAGTATAAAAAGGAACAGCTGTATATTTTTGCACATGGGAATTGAAGTTTTAAAGCTAAACTACAAGATACTCCTAAGTCATCAGCCTACATTCCATAAATACTCTGTGAGAAAAGGAGAGTAACACCTTTCCACAAAGACCTCAGCTAAGCAAGCCACATGCAGCCTTTGCTTGAGGAGAAAACAGTTGGCTAAGTGCTCTGCAAAGCCTTTACTAGAAATTTGGTTTTCAGATCCCAAATATTCGGCTGCTTGTGCCAAACTTTTAACACTGCAGTATAACAAAACTTATTTGAATTAATCTCAGATTGTTATTACAGCAAATGACCCCATGCCAGGTCAGTGCAAATAAGAAAAAGCTTGGCTGGTCTTAACCTAGAAAACTATAAAATATGTCAAATGGATGTCTCGCAAGTGCGTGATAAAAATGCATCTTCACTGCCTCTAGCAGTATTGATTCTGACCTCAGAGCATTAGAGAAAAGAGACCATATTGAATGCTTTCATTTCCACATAAAATGCTGATCATGATAGTTCAGACATGCCAGATGGAAGTAGTAGTGATAAATGGTGTTGACGCCTCAGGAGAAACGAGCTAGTAAAGTTATATTATGTTTAGCTGGGATTTTAAACATGTAATATAGTTAAAACTGTTACTCTCCCATAAAATCATACACCTCATATTTCAGTGCCATGTCATATATGGAGAAAAAAATTCCTGCCATCATGTGCTATTATAAAAAGAAGATTTTAATGTCACAATAAAAACATCCTTAAACACAGTATATGCAATATTTACTAATGCATGTATATATGAAATGATAAACTACCTGTATAGGAAAATCCAACAACTTCATTTCTCCTTTATTCCTTATATGGCTATAGCAATATATATCTGGAAAGAGGGAAATAATACCACAGTGCTAGATTAGATAAGACTCACCTCACATGTGTTAGAGGTCCTTTTTTCTCTTCTAAAATTAGTTAGGAATTCTGAGCTAAAGTCCATCAGATGTAATAGGAGGCTCAAGGCTCTATTTAATTGTGCTCAATTTAATTGATCTGGCTAACAGCTTAACTGATCTAAACATAGTTTGTATCTTCTCCAAAGAGGGAACTCTATGGTATTTTGCCTTTCAGTGCCTGAGAATTTTAAAGGGAGAATATAGATGCTCTGTACCTTGTAAGCAGAAGTCAGTCTGCTCCCAAAAAAACTGAGGACTCAGAAATCTGGAAGCAAGTTGCAAAAACATCCTGTCCTCTGTATTCCTAGGACTTAGATCACTTTACTGGTGATATATTTGCATTCATTCCTTTTTACTAGATTGCCTTTCACCAGTGGCATTCTCTTGATCTTCCATACAAGGAAGCAAAAGAAAAGAAAGAATTTAAAAACTAAGAGAGTTATTTTTCAAATGTTCATTTTTGAGTAGTGTCCAGAACCCCCTTTTCCTAAAAATAACCTTTTTCCTTTTTTTCACATCTGAAGATACCCTTTCTTTTTTTTTGTCTTTGTCAAGGAATGTGCTACAAAAGCATTTGACAAAATTGTTCTTGGAGAGGAGGCAATGTGCTTATAAGAGCATCTTTTATGTTGAAGTCAGTAAGGACAAAATGTGCCTCACTAGAAAGTAGTGTTGTTGATGGATAGAAGAAACTACACCCGGAAAGTATATAATGTTCATAATACCATACATACTTGCTATACATACTAAAGAAGAAACAAAATAAGGGATATTACAGCCTGTATTGTCCATAAATCCTTGAAGATAGAGATGTAACAGCAACCTTGATTTGTCATGCTTTTTGTGTACATTACTCAAACTCTGTCCTTTGGCATCTTGGAATTTAATTTCCTTTGTCTAACTTTTTCTTACTTAATTTTATTAATTAAAAGGCAGCCAAAATTAGAAGAAGAAATATTATAGAGGTATATAAGAAATAAGACAGTGGAAAAGTCTATCACGTAAAGATTAATTTGTCCAATTTCAAAAGGTATATTGCAATATTTTATAGCTGACAGGTGATCATGGGCTTATAGTCATTACAATTTATCACAGCAGGAAGCTGTTAAAATGACAGTATGGGCAGGTATAAAATTATACGAAGGAGAAGCTATAGAAGATAATTTTAAAACTCTAGCAACTTGTCCTTTAAAAGTTTCAATCACCAAAAGAACAGAATCCAAAAGCTAATCATAATTTTAAAAGTCTGAATTGGAAAAAATAGCCTGTTGGGGACGAACGGGGGGTGGAAATTTTGCAGGTAGATTTCCTTTGTTACTTCCTCCTATTCATCAAAGTATATGCTTTGCTACACAGGAACTGTGTAAAGGTTTTTTTGCTTCACCTTTTTGTTTTGAATTTATTGACTGATATCCCAAGAAACAGAGAATGGGTGTCCAATCCCAGTTTATGCTTTTGAAAATCTCTCTTTCCACTTTTGCAAACCTATAATTTATAAACAGCAGCCACAGGTTATTTTTAAGTGGAAAAGGAATGTTCTTTGGCACTGATCAGCCTTGAGTGAAGTTTTATAGCAGTCTTATAAATTTCTCAATAGCAGGTCTTATAATGAAATTGCTTAAAGTACTGTGACTCTAGTCTGGTAGCTGGCACACTAGACACCGCTGAATGGATCTTTGTCATAAGCGAACACAAGGAGCTTGAAATTTTTTTTTCCTATTACGGCTAGCGCTGCTTTTTTCTTTTACAATTCTACAATTAAAGGTCTTCAGGTTTAGATATTATGGGCTTTTCTTCAGGCTTTTCTACGTTCCATTTGGTAACTGGGATCCATTACAAGACTAGGACCTTAAGATCATAAGTTCTTGAAGGTAGGATTGTATTGTACTATGGAGTGCAATGTCTACCACACAGAAAGCATTGAACAAATGGGCTCTATAGATGCTGTTTTAATAGAAATACTAACAGATGGTTAAAGCGAGATACCAATTTTACACTTTATGATATGCAGAGTGAGAAGGGGTATTAAGATCTTTCTGAGATGTTCTAGTTTTGTTTTTCTTTCCTACCTTTCAACACTGAAAGGGCCTGTCCTAAAGGGGTACATTCACAGAAGCCTAGTGGAAAAGCTTCTTCTGGCAGAAGCAGTTTAATGTTGAAATACTGAAGGAGGGGGAAAGGTAGGACAAATATTCTAACCTTTCCTTTAATTTACTGGAAGAATCTGCAACTTTTAAGCTAAACCAACCATTTTGATACTGCATCTCAACCAACCAATATGTAATCAACAAATACTGTTTTTAATAATTTGTTTATAATTTAGCATTCCTACAAAATCCATATAATCAGCCTTCCAATCCTTGCTGAAATTGAAGTGAGATAAACTGAGCCATGACTACTGGCCATGTTATAAAACATTTCCTTAAGTTCAAGTGTATCTTAGCCTCTGTCTCTGGCTAGGAAAAGGACTAGTCTCACAACAAAGCACAGTTCATCATTAAGAAAGCTGCAAACTAATCACATTTAGCTGAGCCTTCAAATTAGCCTGATAGAGAAGACTGTTGTGTGCTATGTATGCAGAAATACAAAACATAGCCTTTTCATTTTTAATACGACTCGCCTCAAGAGCATACAGACTTCAGTTATAAAGTATTACTAACTTCGATGCACCTTCAATCAAACCTTTTTTTTTAACACATACATTGGTGTTTCTTGGTGTTTCTTTGCATTTCTACTCAGATGCCAGCCAGTGAGCACTGCTGAGACTCATACAAACTGGCACCTCTGACATATAAAACAGAAGGCAGGGATTCATGGGGATCCCTGTGGAAATATCCAGCCGGGTGGGAACACTGAGCCAGATAAGGGAAGGTGACCTGAAGTAGAAAAGAGAGTCCATCCATGTTTGAAATGGATACTAAAACACATTTTCAGTATTTTCAAATTCCTGTCACCAGAATGTTTTCACTGAGCCCTAAAAGCAAAATTCAGTTCCTGGAACCCAGAATGTCATTATGATGTTTAATTCTGACTGGGTGAAATTTATTCGAGTACAGATCTAGAGAAACTTCTCTAATACCTTATAAGCACCCTATTGAGAAAATAAATGAAGTCTTTACATTACACTGCACTTCACGGGGAGAAATTCTGGCTTCTCCTGAAGCCAATAGCAAACTTTTTTCTTTCAATGAAGTGAGTACCTCACCACTGAGATAAAATAAAGAATAACTTTGCAAACCCTTAAGCAAGGATTAAGTAAATTAAGAGTCCTTTATCATCTTTACACAATGAGTGGATTTAGTCTTTTTTTCATCCATTTTCTGAAAACCCCATGTGTCATGCACAATAATGATATGTAGTAGGAGTATAAATATTTTTAAAATTTGAAATTGATGGGCAAGATTGAAATGTGCATTTTGTCCTTTTTTTTTTTCTTTTATTGTACAGAGCAAAGGAAGCTTTTAAGAATAATTTTAACTCAGTTGTTAAACTTTACTATAATAAGAATATGTCTTTAAGAATTTCATATCATTTGTGTGTTCACAAAATCTAATTATAAATATACAATGAAACATAAAATGCCATGTGAAATGAGCAAGAGAAACTGATTACATGTATTTTAAATATCTCTCATGAACCACTCTTCTGGTTCCACAGAATATAAAAAGGAAAACCTTTTCCTTGTTATTTGTCCAATTACAACATATTGCAAAAGCATAATTACTGGTTAGAAACATCCAATTTTATCTACATGAAATTGAAAGTTACTTATAAGAGTATATACTTATAGTCATGTAGGAGGTCTTGCCTTATTCATATGTTGCTATGAATAATAGGTTTCTAACTGACTATCTAGGACTATGGTCATGCTATGCAGGCACTGAAAATCACGGATTTCTAGTCCAGAGGTAGAAGATACCTGGATGCATATTCATGAACTTAAATAAAATTCCTCTTAAAATTCAATTTTATTGCTTTATTAATACTATCTGCTTATATTTAAAGTACTTCTCAGAACAATATCAAACATGGTTATCTGAGAAAGATGATTAAGTAGTTTTTTATGTCCAGAATGTTCATGCATGACTGTCACATCCATATGTATAAGCTTAATACATTTCCTCCTGTCATTTTCATGCATTATTGAACTGAGCAAAATTCAATAAAACACAGACTCCATAGTTCACTTGTCAACATCAACTATAGTTTGCACAGGCTTTTTCAAATAATCCACCTGAATGTAGTCCTTCTTTGCATTTCTTGAGTCAACTTAATCGTGTATCAGTTTATCTGAATAGGCCAAAAAGTCTAAACATGAAACCCATGAGATTCACAGGTGTTTGTAAATTTAGTTTCTATTACCCACAAGACCTAATGGCCTAAATTAAATCTTGCAGCATCAGTACATTCCCATCTGCTCAGTGCAGTACCGTCTTTCCTTTCTAGCTTTCAAAGTCCCATGAGAAAGCATTTTCTGGTCTTACTGTCTTAAACAAAGATGGATCCTGTAGCGCAGAACTAAGTGAGCTAATGCATAAACTGAACAGCATAGACCCTCCCCCAAAAAAGGTTCATGTTTGCTCTCTTAGGAAGCGCACAGTGGTCTCAAGCTGAATCATCATTCATAGTGTGGTACCACTATCAGAAATCCTTTGCAAATCTCATAAACCAGAGTCAGGCTACCAGGACTAAAACATGGAAAATACATCAAGGACTTCCATTGTTTAAATGCTTATTTCCAAAAACCCGGTTTTGTGTCAGTGAATAACTTTGATGTTTGATTTAAGACGACATTAAAAAAATTCCAAGAAACAAATTCTGAGTACCAAAAGGAGTTTTTCAATGTAGCCATACTGGAACTTGAAAATGACAGTATTTACATATGACCATTTTCAGAGTCCAGAGAATCCTAAAGACAATCCAGCTGTGTGGTCCCACACCGCATTGTACACTGACCAACCTCTCCTTTGAAGATATGGTGTATCTTGCAAAATTACATGAAGATGCGGAGGAAAAAGAAGGCAAAATGCCTACTTACCTTTATATCCTTGTCCTGGGTTCAGCAGTAGCAGTCATTTTTTTCCTCCTCCTTAGTAGCTGGTGCAGCGCTGTGTTTTTGATTTTTGGCCTATGAACAACTCTGTTAACACCGATGTTTTTAGTTACTGCTCAAATGTTTACTCTGACCAAGGGCTTTCTGAGTCTCATGCTCTGCCAGGGAGGAGGGAAAGCCAGGAGGAAGCAGAGACAGGACACCTGACCCAAACTAACCAAAGAGGTTATTCCATACCACAGCATGTCATGCCCAGGATGTAAAAACTGGGGGCAGTTACCTGGAAGGGCTAGATCACTGCTGGGTCTGGCTGTCTATCATTTGGTGGGTGATGAGTGGTTGTATTATCTTTCCTTGTTATTTCCCTTTTCATTATTACTATTGGTGGCAGCAGCAGTGGTTTATGTTATACCTTAGTTACTGGACTGTTCTTATCTCAACCCATGGGAGTTATATTTTTTCGATTCTCCTCCCCATCCCCCTGGAGGGGGAAAAGAACAACAGTTCTTTTTGGTGCCCAACGTGGGGCACGAAGTGTTGAGATAATGACAGGATTAACAGTCACTCGTTACAATGCTGAGTTATTGGCTCTCGAAGTTGTTGGTCTTGATCTCACAGTTTCAGCATGTGGTACCTTCCTTACAGCTGGTATTTGCTGTCTTAGTGTTTATGGGCTGGGGGCCTTGGGCTAAGATTCTTGTTCCATTGTACTTTATGTAAAAGAACTTGTAATACGGGTGGGCTCAGGCAGCAGGGCGGGATGGATGTGGCTGTGGGCTTGTAACTGGCTGTCCCGCTGCTCTTCACCATCCTGGCCCTCATCCTTGCCTCTGTCTTCTTGAGGCTGCAGGGAGCTGAGGGGGAGAGGCCCCAGGAGCCACAGGCGGACAAACCAGCCTGGGAGAGTGGCCCCAGGGACCAGGAGGCCAGGAGGGAGCAGCTGCTGGTGGAGGAGGTTGGGAAGGTCAAGGAGGGAAAGGAAGAGGCTGCTGAGCAGTGGGAGGAGGCGGCGGAGGAGTCGAGCCCTGCGGCCAAACCCAGCCCCACGGCGGCCAAGAGCATTTGCTGGCAGCCGCCCACAGAGCCCTGTGAGCCCAAGCTCCAGGAGGATACAGGAGACCACGCAGCACTTCCCAGCAGTTGACTTGTCTTCTTAAGCCATTGGCTATCGCAGCAAGCTAGAAATTAGAAAATAATTCTTCATAATTTTTATCCATTGTACCATGACAATCCTGCACCTTTATACTTTAAAAAAAAATGAAACAAACTGTAAACCACTATGAGCAACTGATAATTAGTTTGGATTTTTTTTTAATAACGTTACTAGTTAGCTTGTTTTCTGCCACTGTCTTTTGTAAAGAACAGATATTCCTGCCCTGACTGCTTGGGGGTTTAATGTTTACAGCTTAGTAAGGAGAAATGTGATTGCGAGCCCCACTGCAGATATTTAAATATCTGATTGAAACATTCAACAATAGATGTAATTAAGCAGGCTCTAATTTTACTTATGTGACTCAACATAAAGAGAGGAGCTCCATTACTTAAATGTTTATGTCATTCCTTGGAGAAATGACTTTAATTTATTGTAATTTCCAGTTGGAAGATTACCAAATTGGCTTTGAACTTAAGTAGCCCTGTGGGTGCAGAGTCACCTACTGCCAGATTACATGAAGCACACTTATTACTTCCAATTATAAAAGGCTTTTTTTTCTTAATAAATAATTTTATCTTTTTTACGAAATAGATACTATAGTTAAACTTTTCTGTAAGAATCATCCTGGATTTTGACCAAATAGTTAATCAAAGTATCTATACAAATGGAAATACAAGTTATATAGTGTATATATGAAGGTGTCATTTTGTGTATTACATCAACTTAGCCAAAAGTCAAATAGAGGTTTGGGTGACTGAGCTCAATTTTACTCAGGACAACCAGATTTGTGCAGCTGTACTTAAGAGAAATGTTGCAAAATGTTTAAAGGCAATATGTTACCAAACCTAGGCTTTAAAACTCACATAACCACAACAAACATAGTCCAACTGACACAAAAAACTGTCAACTACTGTTTCCCAGCTTAAAATTTCATTAAAATTTTCCAACTTCAGCAGAACCTCCTTGTTACAGATAGCTATTTTATGAGGACAAGCTATTGTACACAAAGAAAAAGCCCAAAAGAGTTTGAAATTACAGTGAACAAATAACAGTGGTTCAAAATAAGAGTTCTACTTCAGACTGAAGCCACTGGGTAGTTTTGAGAGCTTTAATAAGTCCATTAATGTCATACATAATGCCTCACAAACAAACTTATTCAAAATGCAAAATGTATTTCTATTCTCTTACATATATTTAAGACCTGATAAAAATATCCTAATTTTTTACCTACATTTTCCTGTGAAAGAACTTTTATTGTCAGCAAATATCTTCAGTTTTCACTTTGCTACACTGGACTCAGGGCTTTCAGATTGCACCTGCTTGATCCATCCATCAGAGATAGTACATTAAGCACTTTTTAGAAGCACCTGATAAAACACAAGTCCCCCATGAAGAGTTTGCGCCAAAGAGAGCTCTGAAACAATTAAGAATTCTGCAATGGAGAAATGGGAAGGGTGGGGGATGTGCATGGATGAACATCGGCAAGTGCCTGAGTGTTTATAGGGAAGAAGCCTTTCTCCCAGGGAATTTTAATTGGATGCTTTTCCTTCTTTCCTTTCTTTCATTTTCTCTATTAAAATATAGACCTGCTCATGTCTCATATATGTTCCATAATAAATGGGATTAGGAAGTTAGAAATCCAGAGGCAATGCTTGGAAAGGGATCTTTAACTTTCAGGTAGTGTTCCAGCACAAATTGGACCATTTGTCATATTTATTGTGGTGATATCATAATCTGTGCACAAAATAACTAGATCTCATTCAGGGATGAGAGCAGTATACTCCTACTGAACTATATGTAGTTCAAAGCCAGGTTAAACTTCCCCTGTAGTCTGAATGCCTATGAGATTTCTTGTAATTTCTCTGTGTTTTTTTTTTTAAATACCTACAAGAAATTCACATTTGTCACAATCACATTCTTATCTATCACTGGAGCAAACTGAAACTAACAGAACCCCAGACTAAAGCAGTATGGGTTCTTTCTCAATGTATATAAAATGGAAAGATTGAATGTTTCTTTAGGATTGTTTCTTTCTTCCACTGGTAAGAATTTATATATTTTTGCTATGTTACCAGAAGTGTCTGTGCTGAGTTGTTTTCCTTTCTGAAAAAAATCTGATGTCTGAATAACATTCTTTAGTTGTTTAGTATTTAGTATTACATGATTTAATATTTTTTACTAAAATTGAATACAGTCAAATAGCTTGATTATCAACCATTAATTTGGGATCTAAAAATGTGTTGAATACTTGTATGAAAACTCTAGGATTTCCAGTGCTCCCTCTACAGCTTTAAACTTTAATCTTCCTTCTTCAGTACTGAAATCATGACTTTTTTCACTGTTTTCAGAATATCAAATATATATGAGGCATTTCTAATAATGGGACTTACAGTAAAATTCTGAGTAAGGTGGAGTTTCTGCCTACATGCCATCAATGTAGATGCCTTTTAAACACTCTGAAAAGATATGTGATAGTAAAGTCAGGAAAAAAGGCATATGTTGGTTAGGAAGAATCATAGAAGGAAGCTTAAACTCTGTGCTACTCATTAAGAGTTCACAGAGCCAGGTCATCTAGGACTAAAAGTGTGCCTAGAGGACTGAAAACATCTTTTATAACCCTAGGCAGACGCTGAATAGGTCAAGATCTGGAGTTCCTTTTCCCAAGAGCTGCATCTTCTTGCATTCTCCACTAGATGCTTCCATTACAGCACACCTCAGTCACTGCATTTTCTGGAGAAAATGGTTGTCTGACTGTCCTGAGTTTGGCTGTAACAGTCATTTTTCTCCTTAGTAGCTGGTACAGTGCTGTGTTTCGGCTTTAGTCGAAGAACAATGCTTATCAGCACTGTTACCACACATCAATGTTTTAGTTGTGGCTAAGTAATGCTTACCCTGATCAAGGACTTTTCAGTCTCATGTTTTGCTGGTGAGGAGGGGTACAAGAAGCTGTAAGGAAGCAGACACAGAACACGAGACCCAAACTAGTAAAAAGGGTATTCCATACCACAGCACGTCATGCTCAATGTATACACTGGGGGAAGTTGCCCAGAAGGCCGAAATCGCTGCTAGGGTCAGGCTGGATATTGGTCGGTGAGTGGTGAGTAATTGTATTGTACATCACTTGTGTTTATTGTTTCTTTTTTTCCCTTCCATTTTTAGTTTATATTCTCACCCCTTGTTATTTCCTTTATCATTATTATATTTATTATATTATATTATATTATGTTATATTAATTATACTTTAGTTCTTATCTCAACCCATGGGGTTTACATTCTTTTGATTCTCCACCCCATCCTGCCCTGAGCTGAGGGGGAAGAAGGCGAAGGTGTGAGTGAGAAGCTGCGTGGTCCTGAGTTACCTGCTCGGGCTTAAACTAAGACATTGACTAGCTGAAGCACTTTCTGAAACTGTATATTATAGCCATTGTTTTCCTGATCCAAAGTAACAGAAGAAAACCAGAAGCTCTAGTTCATCAAAACTGACTCCTCTGACTTTTGGTAGATGAATCACTTTAACCTTTGGCAGCCCATAGGCACCCACTTGCTTTTCAAGGAACGCTATTTAAATCAGTTTGACTACCTAGATGTCAGTCTACTAAAAATCACCGCCTAAGAAAGCAAAATGACTAATGATAACTACTAAACTTTATGGAACAAAGCATCTTTCACAAAACCAGGTGTTCACCACAGAACATTTTTAGGTGTACCCATTTCCCAATATCTGCTCTCCTGAGGGAGGTAATATAACTATGCTATGTGCTGATTCTCATGGGTAATATTTTAATGAGAGTTTATGTATACAGCAATCAGCATGGAAATGTTATTGTGAAATTGATAGAATACCCTTTTCAGTAAAACTACAGGCATAATAGTGAACCATTTGTATTTCAACTGCTCCTGTCACCATTTCATGGTCTAAACCACCTGGTATTATTACTTTCTGTGTTAGCTTCTGGATTCAAATCAGCAATTAAAAGATCCCTTTTACCAATACAGGACCCACAGGCTGAACACAATGCTGTGGCATTACTGATATTCATACTATATGTAGTGTCTTGGGATCCTGACTGAACTGAGGACAGAAGAGGGTATACGTCACATGCAAGAGTATCTCAGAAGTGTTTGCACATCAGGCACACAATATCCTCAGGCATCTTAGCACACGGGGACATAAGTAGGCAGCAGCGTCCTTTATAGCTCAAGTTTTAATGCAAGGCATGAGATAATCCAGTCTTACCTGAAAGCAAATAAAAAAATGAATACATTTCACTCAGCACTACCTGAATACTTCAAATAAAAGAGTGTTTGAGACAACCAGACAGGAAGCAAAGGGAAAGGCAGCCTTTCTGAAGGCTTTCTTTCCACAGAGGGGGAAAAAATGGAGAAACTTTTGTGTTTGTTGTGTACAGAGCTGAAAAGGAAAAGTAGGAAGCCAGAAGCTTTTTGAAAGATTTTTCTGACACTCTGGGGAAAACTTAAAAAATCCTGCAAAAAGAAAGGCTTACAATTTTACTGAAACTCCCCCCCCCCACCCTCAAGCCCCAAACCAAACAATAAACTCCAACCTCACCAGCACCTGAAGTTTAACAGTACTGTAGGACTCCTGAAAAACTGAAGAAAGTTTTTATTTAGAGGACAAGTGAAATAGGAGAAAAGGATATTCTAGGACTGAACCCAGACAAGAAATAAATCCTCCAAAAGAAATGAACCCAGGGAATAAATGCAGAAGAATGCAGATCTGAGTTGTGGTATATCAGCCAGGAAAATATATCAGCCAAACTTATAAATTTAACCATTGACATAAGAAACATCATACTTGGGAGGCAACCTCCTCCATTCCTCATGTTCTTTTCAAGCCAGCTAAGGGGTGCAAAGACATACAGTCTCCAAACTGATCTTAAGGTATCTTCTAAACTATTAGCCATGTAGGTAGAGGTACTTTATATTCATAATGTATTTGTATTCATACAACCAGAAAGGATAGTGACAATCTCGCCTAAAATATTCCTTGCTCATACTAAAAGGATTTGATGAATGTTTGTGAATACTTCAAGCACTGTTTTATAGTATGATTAAATGACTCTTATTTGGATGTTTACTCTTTTTAAGAGTCATATCTGCTCACACTTAGCAAAATTATTCCCGTCAAGTCCAAGAATTCCATTTTCTGCTGGACTTGTTTGCTCTCATCAGCACCTCCTAAGCAAGCTGCATTTCCTTGTGTTTTCATGCAGTCCAAAACCTCATTTTCAAAATTACTTCCTTATACATAACTATTTATTAGGATTTCTGAATCACTTAAAGTAATAGACATTTTAGGAATAAAAGTATTTGCTTATTAGAGAGGCATTTGTTAGCATCCTATGATGTAGAAAATTATAAAATTCACTAGTAAATTATCAAATTCTCCATGACATAACATCGCAAAGGATCCAGAACTTTCTCTAAGTGGTGCTGTCTCAGGGATTTAAAAAACCTGGTGTCTCTGAAATGCACAAAACCGCTACTTTTAATCAGTCATGGGAGGGAACGGCTTGGTTTTGGCCTAGAAACAAGCTCTTTTACTGGATGTATACTACTTGACGCACAACCTTTCGTATAATCCTAAATTTCCTCATCTTCATTTAAAGTTAGTATTCCCCATAAACTACACATCAAAAGTCTCCAAGGATGGACACATTGAGTGGAATAGATGAATATTTATTGCAGTAATTTGTTGTCCTGATGAATTTGGATCATGTAACAAGTAAATTTCCATTTAGTGCAAGAAGTGCAAATACTCCAAATAATATGGAAGGGTTTCAATACCAAATCCAATCTGTTACAGAAGCACCAGAAGAGAGCAGAAATACAGAGAGGCCAGTGCCACCCAGTAGATATAGCTTTCTAGGAGGCAGTGTATCTAAAACTTGCTGAAGCACATGGTACTAAAAGGAAGGAATGAAAAGTGCATGCAGTTTCCTGTATTTCAAATTCTATCATTCGATGAAATATTTTATTGGCTTTTTTATGTCCTGTAGTACTATTAGCAGGATTTTCTAATTGCCAGTAGCTCTTAAATCCATCTATGGACAGCATAAACTTTTTATGAACAAGTTCACATTTAATTAGTTTATTGCATGTGTTCACTTTATTTTCTGTAGAATTAATCCTCTACTTATTTTTTTCATATCAGCACATTTCAGTGCAAAGCTGCTATTTATAATGAGTCTGAATTATGTCTTGATTTGGTTCCTTCAGTTTATAAATGCACTCCATATTAAAAATAATACTATAGTCACTTCAATCTCTGTTCTAATTTCTGGCACAACTCCAAAATAACAATTTATAAAACACTAAATGAATTACATATTTGGAACTTAGGTAAATGATATAAAGGAAACAGAATTATGTACACTAAGTGTCCGTTTGCTCACATAAAAAATCCATTACATCACTCATCACTACTGAAATGCCACTTCAAGAGAAAAATCTTGCCCTTACTTGAAGCCAGTGGTAGATTTCAGTGTGTGCAGAATTAGCAGTTTCTGAGAGGCAGTTCTCTTGTCTCCTGCACAAAAAGTGATGCTGAAATTAGTCGTTGAAATTTCTTAGCACTGTAGTGTATGCACTTGGATTCAGTAGCTACATCATCTACAAAGCTAACAGAACAATACTTGGCATTTTTGCACTCTAATTCAGAAGCTAGTCTGATAGTATGTTACCAAAGTTTCTTATATGTTGCTACTGAGCCAGATCTCCGAATGTGATGTTATGAGTTATATTTGCAACAAAATGCAAAAATACTTACCTGGTATTTCCCTGGCTCAACTGAAGTCAGAGAACATTTTGCATATTTGCTGGACTCAGAATCCTTATTCATTGCATTACTATTCCAGATCACTATTCCAGATCTCACACTCAGTACAAAGCAGACATTTAAAATAATATCAGTAAACTTCATATCAGAATCTGATGATTTCATGAATGTTAGACAGTTGTGATCAAAGTTTCTGCTCTGGCTTCTGCAGCTTCAGTTTCAACCATTTTGACTGTCAGTGTGTGAAGATCCTTCAGTTGCCTTTGTTTACTCTGTGTGTGACAAATTCCAGGGTTCTTAAAGACTTATCTAAAATCTGAATTCAATAGCCTTTACAGATCCTTAATTTTCTCAGAAGTGTAATTATTAATATCAGACATCAATTTATAGGGAGTTGCCATCCAGGAACTATCATTTATGTTTACTTGAATTTAATTTCATGTTCACATCAAATACAAGACAACCATCAGTTATTCTTAATGCCACATTGACAAAACTTCTCTTGCACACTGCCACTAAAGCCTGTGGTTAAGTCACCCTGTTGTACACCAGTGATCAGTTCCTTTTGTAGTTCTGAAACACTGTTTCAATTATGAAAGCAGATAATTTGAATTTATAAAAGGTAAAGTCTCTGAGGTTTCAATAGGCTTAGATCTGCTCTTCCCAGATGCTTTCTCTACTGGCTTAGAGAGTTTTTTGTGCTTCTGAATCATAAATGACAGTCTTTTTTAAAGTAGACTTACTATTTTGGGGGAGTACAATAACACTCTGACTGACAGATGTTTTTACATATTGGCTACATTGTCCACTATTTAAGATAAGGCAACTCATACTCAGATTTATTTTTTTTTTGTTCTCATCGGATTATAAATAAACCTGGAATGAATATGCTAGAAGGAAACAGCGTGTACCATTTAGGTTTGAAATGCAGAAGTAAACACATGGAATTTACATTTTAGCAAATCTTTGCTAGAATTGTTTTATCAGCACTGAAGGTATTCTGAAAAGCAAGAAGTCTGTTGTGAATGTCTTACATTAATACAATCAAACCTTAAGTCATTTTGTAGTACATTAAAAAAACCAAAACCAACAAACAAAAAACCCAGACAACTGTATACTTAATCTTATTGCAATTTACAGCTGGAATTCTTTTCCTGATTGGACATGAGCAGACAGGAGGAAGACTTTTGAAGCTTATTAAGGTAATTCATTCCTCTGCCTACTGATGCACAAATACAACATGTTAGGTGTAGATACACTATGGGAGATGAAGGCAAAGACATCAGCAGCCTCCTGATGAGTTCTGCCTAGTATGGAGCATCCCTCCACTTGTGTAGTGTGATTTCAATGTGGCGGCCCTCCCACTCCTGCCTTGCCCTGCTCCCAGGTCTCACCTTTCATACTTGGTACATAACCAATCAAAATTCCTGGTCTTCCTTTACTTGGCCAGATTCTCTCCAGCTGCAATTAAGAGAAGCAGTATTTTCCTCCGCTTAGACCAAACTGTACTTTGGTATCTAATGAAAATAAGGATAGACCATCTCCAATAAACATGGAAGAAAACTGTGCCTTTGTATTGCATAGCTGTCAAGCCACCACGGTAAATAGGAAGAATGTACTGTTCAAAAATACATATGTCTAAGATTACCTGATAATGATAACCCTGGCCAACTTGTTATGAGGTTTTTAGAAGGAATATCAATAATTCTGTAACAAATTAATTATTAAAATTAATTTTAGATTAGATAGGAGATTCACTCTTACCTGATAGGGGAGTTCTCAGGTTTATACATTACAGGGAGAAAGAAGGTGAGATACACATATTATTTCTTTAATACCTGTTAAATTCCCTGCTAGATTTGCCAAAGCGTTTCACTGTCACTAACACTGACACTAATTTCGCTAAATATTCTTTCAGAAGAAAGCTACATGATAAGCAACTTATTTGCAATAACTCTCTGATCTTTATTACAGCTGTCAGGTGCTGCTGAAATTATAGCAACAGCGGACAAAGATGTTGCCAGAAGTATCTGAATCTGATATTTTAACTCTTAATACTTAAGATGTATCTCCAACACTTTGAGCCTACTGTGACATAAATTTTTGACCACTTAAAAAGGATTTTGACTATAAGTCTTATTCCACTACAAATGATGAGTGAGCAATTCAAATTCTCTGATGAACTGTTCCAAGTTGTTTGGCCTTCAGCCAGAACTGACAGCAGCCCTTTGATTTCACATTCCTTTACCTGTCTGCTGCAAAAACCACATTTTTAGAAACTGCCAAAGTCAAATTTCTTCTGAGCATCCAAGCAGCCATAATAGAGCAGAAGATATCACTACATCAGTGAGCAGCTGAACATATGTAATGTGACATAATTTTTTATAATACAGCCATGCTATACTTCAGTTGGAGTTTGAATCAGCTAAGCAAGGTGGAAAATAAGTACCTTGGGGCTCAATTTTTATTTAGGGAAAATAACCACATTTTCTTAACATTTCTGACAGTCTAGTTGTCTTAGAAAGACAAGATGTATTAATAAACAAACTAGACATCTGGATGGAATATCATATGATTCAAGACAAGAGTATTTACTATTCTGATTACCATTCCCTTTCTGAACCCATTCTAATAATCTCAAAAAAAACCCCAAACAACTAATACAGAAAAACCCAAACCCCAACAAAACAGAAAAAAAACCACAAACCAACCCTAAAGCTCTGAATCACAGGAAATTAGGAAAGAAGAGACAGGAACTGTTTTGCTGGATAAGATACAGTTTAAGAGTCTCCAAGATTCCATGTTGCAGGTGCACATTGCTGGACAACTCCTGTCATTAGGAATCATGACAGCTGGTAACGAATAACTGGATCTGCTATAAGCAAGAAAAGGGAAGACATCAAATGTTTGCAGAAGTATGGTGGTTGAGAACTGAACACTTACATATTAAGGGAGTTACCCTGAAACACTTGTCTATCATCAATCACACTGCTTTAAAGTGTAACATCGCTGTCTAGGGAGCTTCTGGAGTCTCCCTGTCTGAAGAAATTCAAAACCTGCCTGGAACTGTTCCTGTGTAAATCTAGATGGCCCTGCCTTGGCAGGGTGGTTGGACTAGATGATCTCCAGAGGTCTTTTCCAACTCTAATGATTGTGTGATTCTGTGATAGGTCTAGCTTATTCATTATTTGAGCTATGGCTGATCTGTGTGCTGCATAAAATAATTCTTTGCAAAACCACAAATCTTGCTACAGTGAGCTATTGCAAGTTACCACAATGCCCTCCTAAAAGAGAACTTAATATAACTGAAATCTTTACTATATCTTCAGAGACACTGTATCGTAATTATGAAGGTTGAGAAATGCTCACATAAACCTTACTGCATGTATAACTTTTGACAAACTTATAGCAGTAAAAAGGCTTGCAAATCAACAGTAAGATCGACTGATACAGGCAGGCATATTCTTCAGTTTTCCTCTGCTATGATGAACTTCAATTTTGGACATTAGTAAAGGACATTAAATTGCTTAGATATGTATAAATCATCTGTAACTGAATTATTGTTATTTCTATTAGGTTATATAACAAAAATAGCTAGAGTTTTTGTTGACAGACTCCTTAAAAATGTGATATTGTCAAAAAAACAACTGAATGTAGAAAGTTCTTTCTGGTACTGGTCATATTGGACTATAATACTCACAGTCTTGTTGCTAGAAGAGATGAGGTGGTTTTGTGAAACACTGCAGTGATGAAACATGATAGGTATTGTTGTGTAAATATACTACTAGACTAGACCATATACTAATATGCAAAGATTGTTGCATTGAAGATTCTCTTTTGGCTATAACATCGTATTACTGTATTGCTAAATTATAATTTAAAAAAAAAATCCCTGTATGTGTTCCATTCCCATTTAAGTCCTTTCTCAAAGGATAAAGGAAAAAAATATTTTTAACTCCTAGTCTAAATTTTCTATTACATTTGTTAACTCAAACCACAGATTTCTGTCAAAAATAACCACTTCTAATTAAGCTCTGGAAGTGATTTCTGCAGAAGCTACTTTTATCTGCTGTACACTTATGGATATTTATTTTATGGTTCCTGGGTTCCTCTGGGCTATCAACTCATGTAATTGAATTGCACTTTTTTCCAAATGATCACTGCTAAATGTTGTTCCTGTATGACATAATGTTTTTCAATGATTTAATTTCAAAGTTTAATGCATTTTGAAAATATAATTAGTTATCTGAAAATTTGCAGATACATGCAAAATTAAAAATGCAAATTATAATCTACTTTCTCATCTTCATTTTGAACATATTATTTTTTAACCCCCCCCAAACCAAAATAAGGTAGTTAGAATATAATTTTGAACAGTATTTTTACTTTCAAATGCAAGGTGTCTTACAAAAGCAAAAAACCCAGAAAAGTAGCCACTTACTTGACTCTTAGTAGGTTCTCCAAAAACTTTCTACCTCCAGCCTGATAAACTTGAAACCTCTCTCCTTGTAGCCAATAGCTGAGAAGAAAAAGAGCTGTTTATCTTGCATCTATTCTACTGGTGTAATCAAAGTGAGTTATTTGTTATTTAAGGTTTGTCATTGTTAAACTTGAATGACAGCATAAACAGAACGGAATTTATTTATGAGAAGTGAAATTTGGGGAAAATTCTGAAGATTCCAATTCCCAAAGAACTTTGAATAGATAAATTTTGGCATTATTTGCTAATTTCAAAACTTTTTTAAGAAACAGAGCTAAAAACATTTGATTTACTTCAATAGTTCCATTTGATTATTGAAACATTACTTCTAGTATACAAAAATCACACTGAAAAAAAATGACATCTAAAGTACCATTATCACTAAGAACTAGAGAAATGTATACGGACATGGCAATTCTTGTAAAATAGAAACATCTAAATACTGGGGATTTTAATAAAAACACTTGTATTTTGAAAAATAAAATTTTTCATTGGAAAAAAATTTTGGTACATTATTGACTGAGGACAGTCTTAAAATAGAACCCTTCAATATGCTCTGTTTTTCAGTCAAAAAACCAGGGAAGACCCCACATATATTTGTCATTCTAAACCAAAATGAACCATAGATTATGGACTTTGCTCCTAAACAGGTGATTTTTTTTTTTTTTTAAGAACCTTTATGGTGTTTAAAAGCTTCTTGCAGATACCTAGTTCTGGACAAAAATTTTTCCATATTTGCCAATTAGAAAAACATAATCATCTCTGTCATAAAATTAAAAGACTAGATAACCCCATGCTACCACCTGTAAAATTCAGCATGTCTTGTGTCAGCATATAGCATGAGGATTACGTCTTGGCTATGTATATATTTTGATCCAGATATAAACAAATTACATGGTTGCTCTTTTTGCCTGATCCATAGAGCCAGGGAGATGAACATCTATGAACCAAAGGGCTGTCAGGTCCGTTGAACACTGAAGTCATCAGTCCATGCACCCGATACCTGCAAATGCTGCATACCCTTTACATGTTTTCCTGCCTGTTCACCTCCACTGACGCAACAAACTGTTATGAAGTTCCAGTGGACAGAGGTATTTTATACTTGAGTGCTTAAATCAATTAAGATTATTTGTTATGTGCTGAGCTTCAAGACATCAGTTATGACAAAACTCAGAAAACAATTACCTTTCCACTTACAGAATAGACACCATTTGTACCTTGCCTATTAGAAGCTGCACATTATGATATCAGATCGATAAATGCCTCTACATACACTATTATTTCCAGATGATGCAACAATTGGTGGGGATTTTATTCTTCTTTTATCTTCTTAGGAGCATACCAGCAGAATCAGACAAAAAGTACAGGCAAATGGTGTTTGTTGCCCAGCATGAAACTTAAGAACAGTCATCGTGAGAAGTCCGAAGGCCATATATTAAATTACTGACATTGCTTTTGTAACACCTTCTTTACAGGAGAAGTCTTCTGATTCCAAGAATAGGCTAATTCCAAGTGTTTACTAGAACATCGCGGCAGAAATGCTCTGCATCCTTTTTTCTCTGTGTCACACTCCAGTTGAGCTAATATTAGAATGATAGAATCATAGAATTGTTAGGGTTGGAAAGGACCTTAAGATCATCTACTTCCAACCCCCCTGCCATGGGCATGGGCACCTCCCATTAAACCATGCCACCCAAGGCTCTGTCCAACCTGGCCTTGAACACCGCCAGTGATGGAGCATTCACAACTTCCCTGGGCTACCCATTCCAGTGCCTCACCACCCTTACAGGAAAGAATTTCTTCCTCATATCCAATCTAAACTTCCCCTGTTCAAGTTTGAACCTGTTACCCCTTGTCCTATCACTACAGTCCCTAATGAAGAGTCTCTCCCCAGCATCCCTATAGGCCCTCTTCAGATACAGGAAGGCTGCCATAAGGTCTCCATGCAGCCTTCTCTTCTCCAGGCTCAACAGCCCCAACTTTCTCAGCTTACCAAAAAAATGGATTTGTTTTAGTTTCTCTACAGCATTTTCTCCTCTATTAGGTGTAACATAACTGTCACACTCGAACTCTAAGGATTTAACCATTTAAAGATGTAGCATTTCAAGAAGTTTAGCTGCTATCTTGTAATTGCTAAAAGACAAGCTACCAAGCATTCCTTTACATAATGATATGGCATCAGCCACTAGAGCAAATGAAACATTTCAGTTTGCTCCTCAGAGCATATTACAATCATCTTACTGTTTGCTGATGAATTTGCTCTTTTAAAAAGTGAGAAAAATGGCCATTTCTTTCCATCATTCCAGGAAAAAATGAGGCAAGGTGATGGTTATGACTTTAAAATAAAGATGACAAACATGCATATAAAGTCTTGATTGCTTTTTTGAAATGAGCCCCTATATTTCAGAAATATGACAAACTAAAATTTTATTTGACACATATGAAAGTAACATAAGATATAGAGATAAATTATCTTTCATGCAGTATGCAATATATCTCAAAGTACAGTACATTTCAATAAATTCCAACATACCTGTGCACTTTTTTTTTCCAGTATGTAATAAAATACTGTATTTTTCAACTTGGTTCCATTTTCTCTAGGCTGTTACCAATAAATTAATTAAATAAGCATCTATGCTGTAAATAAAATAGTGCCAGTGTATTCACAGTTGTTTTGTGAAGGGAAAAATTTGTTTCATTCCCATTTCCCCACCCCCAAGATCAGTATGAATACAATATTTAGGCTTTCAATACAAAATCATTGAAGTAGGTTTTAAAACAATTTTCAGTGTAATCTCAGATCCAAAACATACTTTTTGTTAGTCTTTAAGCAGGTTTTGGATGACTGAATTAATTGTACTAGCCAAATATGAACAACATTATTTAAAAATGACCTCTCTTGCTGGAACTGTAAACAAAATAACTTTTTCAGCATTTAGCTAAACAATAACAGCATGCTGTATTTACTATGTCAGGACATTTTTAATGTTTATACAGCATCTATTATAATTAGGCTCTAGTCCTGACTGGATCCTCTAAATGCTACTCAATAGAAAAAAAAGGAAATAATGACTATATTAATTTTTTTTTTAGTTAGCCATGGACCCAGTAATTCAACCAGAACAGCTCTCATTCTTACTTCACTTATCAGCAAAATCTGAATAAGCAGACTCTTATAATGAGATCTCATGATATTAAAACATCATTACAGTTATGGAAGTTACTGTTATGTGCATGCTGTAGAATAAAACATTTCAAAACCAAATTATGAACTAACAAAGCTATGTAAGATAACAGAATCAAATACTTTGTGATCTACTGATCAAATAATAGTTATTTTACTCCGAGGCTAGGAATCATTCTGTCATAAAGGGCACCTTCAGCAACTTTGAAGACTCCTTTTGTTATCTTTTTTTCATTTTCCACATGCTATGGTTATGGATGACTTGCCTCTGTAAAACCAAGGCAAGATTTCCTCACTTTTAGTTCTGAGATATGAGTAGCCAGTATGACTTTACCATATTGCTGCAGTACCTAGGGACCATTGTGGTCCCAGTATATCATCATACAGTCTTTAGTATGATCAAAGGGGTTCTCTAGTTATTTGCTATTTCATCCTAGAATACAAACATTACTTTGTACACTACAGTAAAAGATTATTTTTCCTAATAATTTCTGCATTTTATTCTCCTCTTCTATAATATATAAAACATAAGTGCTACTTTTCTGGAGATGCTAAACATACTGATTGAATCACAGGGAGTTTTAATATCAGAGATATTTCTCTGCATATTTCTACGTGATTTATCACTGTTGTTTTTATTTCAGAAACCCCTTTGTAGGTCTGTTGTCCCTCACATTTTTAGTGGGAAGATTTTTCTATCCAGAATTGTTTCCTCTCCATGTTAAATGGCCTGGGAGGTAGCTGTCTTCATACAACAAGCAGAGGGTTTCATATCAGCTTGCATTAATTTTTTTTTCTTCTTCCTAACTGGTCACCAAGGTTCAAGCAATGCCTAAATGGAACGTCAGTGTTAATGCAACTTAAATATTTCAAGCAGAATAAACAAGATAACATTGGATACTGAATCAATACTATTTGCCTATAGCCAAACTTCTCCACTGTTTCACAGAGACCATGTGACTTGTATGACTGCCTCTTCAGTTTTTCCTGGAAATAACTGTAATCTCCAGAATTAAGACATTAACACATAAACAAAGAGAAACAGAAAATTAAAGTGCTGTAAGGGGAAAAAGAAGTATTTTGATGAACAATACTTTTGTCCAATGGCCTCAACAACACTTGGTATAATCCCTCCAGCACTTACATTAAAGTGTTCTGATCCTTCATCTAATCGTGAATTACCCTAAAGGTCATGATTTAACCATGTGAGGGTAACTGGGAGACAGGAATTTTTAAGAGGGGGAGAAAAAATAGGCAGGTTGAACTTAAGAATTGTCATTGTATCATTTCTAAAAATCCCTGAAGCATAGAGAAAGAGAATGTATTTGTGACTAAGTTTAGGGTTTCATCCACATAACAAAAGGAGCCTTAAAATTGTAATATTAGATTACATTTTCTATCTTTAATTTCTCTTCCTTTGGATTAATCCAGCATTTCAGCAGGCTGTTGGTTATACTGACTACTTCTTGATGACAGAAGAATGATGACTGGGTGTGTAACAAGTCTGATGGCTGAGCACATAAAATTAGAGATCCATCTATCACAAAAGGGGGTTAGTATTTTGCTAGACCTGATGCAGGATAACCTATGAATAGTTTTTTCTATCTCTTAGGAATCCCAAACACTCCTTTCTGTAGAAATTTTCTGTCTGTAACAATGGAAATACTATGTGCTCCTACAGGTGTGGGTGTTCCATTATATTTCATTCTACATTCACGCTACAAAACTATATTGTTTTTACAAACTATACATTTCTGAATGTGTCTATCACATAATTCTTGCTGAACCAAGTCTATAGGGAATGAAATAGGGATTTGCTTTACCTTAAACCACAGAATCTCTGTATTAACAGCTAAAGCAACAACTTTCTCAACCAAACCTTGGATTGACAGGACCCATGAAAGCTCCAGATCAGATGATGTTTCTTTTTAAGCATAATCTGTACTTTTGAATATAATCCTGGTTTTCACGTCTTCTTTAGGCCCAACAGGACAGGTGGATGTCAGGTCTGGGTAAAACTGCTGCAGTACATATTGTGGGACAGAGAATTACACCAAAGAAAAAACAGAACAGCATTTGCTGCCACTAGATGCATATAATCATTCAGCAACTAGAAAAGATTCTACAGATTCTGGCTGTATCGACTTTCCAGACTGCTGGAAAGAATGCTTGCAAATACAGTAATGACACAATTTGGGGTTAAGTAAGTGCTTTACAATCCAGAACTGGTTAAGTCTTGCTTCATTATTTTGTCAAAAAACAAATAGGGTGCCATTTCCTATTGAACACACTGGGAGCAAAACATCTGTAAGAAAACCTCCTTCCTCCTTTCAACTCCAGTGGAGGATTTGGTTGTATAAAAACCAGAGAACACTCCCTTTCTTCCTTTAATATTATAAGTATGCATCAAAGTACCTCTTTATCCTTCATTGCCAAGCTTTCTGTAAAACTTCAAAAGATTGAGACCATACACACCAAAACCACTGCTTATTACACTGACCAGCACTGTCTCCTGGCCTTCATTTTCCCCTCTTCATATGCCTTGCACATCCTATAGACCATGTTTCTGTTGTGCGTTTATAGAGTACTCCCCCCACATACCATATCCCATGTTCTATGTCTGAAGAAATAAATAATAAAATGGAAAATACAATGGGATCCACTACTTTCTTACAAGTACTAGGAATTAAAACCTGGATGAGTTGGCATTAGTAAAACATTTGTCAACTTGTTTTTTAGAGGGGCCCAACAAGAAATCTGGAGAGGGACTTTTTACAATGCCACGTAATGACAAGACAAGGGGGAACAGCTTTAAACTGAAAGACGGTAGATTTAGATTAGACATTAGGAAGAAGTATATACTATGAGGGTGGTGAGACACTGGAAGAGGTTGCCCAGAGAAGTTGTGGATGCCCCATCCGTTCAAATATTCAAGGAGAGGCTCGATCGAAGGAGGTGATCCTGCCCCTCTACTCTGCTCTTGTGAGACCTCACTTGGAGTACTGTGTACATTTCTAATGTCCTCAACATAAGAAGGACATTGAACTGTTGAGCAAGTCCAGAGGAGGGCCACAAGGATGATGAGGGGACTGGAGCACCTCCTGTATGAAGATAGGCTGAGAAAGTTGGGCCTGTTGAGCCTGGAGAAGAGAAGGCTGCATGGAGACCT
Organism: Myiopsitta monachus; assembly: GCA_017639245.1. Taxonomy (NCBI): domain Eukaryota; kingdom Metazoa; phylum Chordata; class Aves; order Psittaciformes; family Psittacidae; genus Myiopsitta; species Myiopsitta monachus. The sequence goes on along the minus strand of CM029917.1, from coordinate 77,130,558 downwards.
TATAGCAGCCTTCCTGTACCTGAAGAGGGCCTATAGGGATGCTGGGGAGAGACTCTTCATTAGGGACTGTAGTGATAGGTCAAGGGGTAACAGGTTCAAACTTGAACAGGGGAAGTTTAGATTGGATATGAGGAAGAAATTCTTTCCTGTAAGGGTGGTGAGGCACTGGAATGGGTAGCCCAGGGAAGTTGTGAATGCTCCATCACTGGCGGTGTTCAAGGCCAGGTTGGACAGAGCCTTGGGTGGCATGGTTTAATGGGAGGTGCCCATGCCCATGGCAGAGGGGTTGGAAGTTGATGATTTTAAGGTCCTTTCCAACCCTAACTATTTTACAATTCTGTGGATGATTTTAGAGCAACCTGATCTAGTGGAAGGGGACCCTGGCCATGGCAGGCGAGTTGGAACTAGGTGATCTTTAAGGTTCCTCACCCCTAACCATTTTGTTATTTTAACACTATAGGATGAATAAATAGCAAATACAATGTATGTAAGAACCAACCTGAAGAAACACCAGTAAGAGCATCATTATGACCTAGAAATATTAATATAAAAATACTCTGTTGTGAAGTTTAACTCATATGCATAAACCTAAATGCTGTTAAATTCTCCTAAATAATGCAGCTAACCTCACTAAAGAAATTCAGTCTATTTATAAAAATGAAAAGACAGTACATATAACCAAAGCTTTTCAAAATTAAAACTACTACCTTGTATAGCCCTTTTAATCTACAGCACCGACAGATTATAATGATTCCTTCAGCTGGCTTCTCTGGCCCTTATCTGAAACCTGGTACTTATTTTCCATGGCCAGAATAGAATCAACCAGTGGAGAAGTCACAGGAAAGTCCCAATAGGTTCTTTTGGGGGTTTTCTGGAGGGACAGATTTTGTCATAGAAATTCTGTTCAGATTGCTGAATGACATCTATTCCCTGGTCTCACCCAAGGCAGAAGCTGACTACTAATGCTCTGCAAGCCTTGCTTCATGATCCTTAATTTGACACAGCACTCCTCTGAGTTCTATTCCAATTCAAAACTTTTACTAGGGAAGTTTGTGCTCAGTAAAGTGAGGATCATAGTTAATTTTAGATTATTTATATCCTACCCAGTGAGAAATGTATTAATAGCATTAGTTTGGTTCAGCCATGATTTCTTTTCTTTCCCCCAGAAGCAGATTCTGTTTCCTTTTGAAGAGGTTTAATAAAAATTAGACTGACACATTTATACAAGCAACACTGAATGTCACAGCATCCCTGATTAAACATTTAGGGTAGCATGTCAAATTCTTGGCAAAGACTAGAATTGCTCCAATTTTCCAGAAGGGATTGGCATATACATAATGTCACCATTTATTACAAAGCTGCTGAGCTGCATTTTTAATGACAAAGAAATCTTTTACTATGGTCATTCTACACTGTGCGTATTTACATAGTATTTAAATAAAGACTAAAATTTAAGGTGAACCATAATTGGACCAATTGATTGTGAGTTTTAGAGTCCTAATTAGCAATAAATTGAATGTGTTAATCCTATAAAATCAAGCTCTCAGAAACATAAAGACAGGTTTTTATTTATAGAAACTAATGATCAGAATATCTGCCATATATTTTTCTTTATGACTATATCACACAAAATAGGGACAACCAGAGTAGTGTAATTTCTTCCAATCAACTCTTGACGTCATGAATAACTTTCCAAAATTTCTCTCATAGCTTTGTGTTTTATATGAAAAAAATCAGAAATCATTTTTTGAAAAAACAAACATCAATGATATATTAAAAAAAATCCTCATGCTTTTCAGTTGTGAAATCACTGAAGTAATCTGACTATATAAATATGTATATTCTTATATAAATAAGAATATATAAATAAGATATTCAGCACTGAATCAAATTCTTCCATTTTTGGACACTGTTTATCTTTCAAAGAAATATTCAGGCAATTCAGGCATTTAAGGTGTAACTTCTTTACTCTTGCCACTATTCATTGTCCTTAACATCAGAAATAACTCTTTATATATGGGCCAAAGATCTAGAAAAGTTATTCCACTTACTTATTCAGATATGCGGCCGAGTGACAAAAGTGACCAATCCCTTTGAGGCAGAGAGAATTAGAGTATCTACAGATATCAACGGCTGTAAAAATGTATGGTTGAAGATACACTGGGAAGTGAAACAATTTGTAATAATCACTTCTAATAGCATATGGCCAGGTTTTTCACTAATGGCACAAATTCCTAATTACTACTTCTCTGAGTAATGTTTAGATTTCACTACTATACATGAAAAATAGTATGTAGCATAAATCTTCAGCGGCTTTAAAGACGCTGGTTTTCTTATTTGGACCTGCAAGTGGTATTTCTCTTTTGCTCTTTTGAGAACAGCCACATAAGAAAAGAGGCACTTGAATAAAATTGCTGAGCTCAAAGTTGCATTCAAGTCTTATTCTGCATGTACACTATACTACAGTCACACTTTGGCTTCAAAATATAGTAACTGCTCTAGTCAAGGTTACATCAATTATCACAATTTCAGTGGAAGCTATCTAGATGGCAGAGTGTATCCATCTCACAGACTTGTTGATCTGTAGGAAGGAAGCCTGCTGGAACACTTCAGGATCTAAGTTTCCAGTTTATTCATGGAAATTAGAATTGTAGAACCATAGAACAGTTAGGGTTGGAAAGGACGTTAGGATCATCAAGTTCCAACCCCCCTGCCACTGGCAGGGGCACCTCACAGTAAACCATGAGGTCTCCACGCAGCCTTCTCTTCTCCAGGCTCAACAGCCTCAACTTTCTCAGCCTATCTTCATACGGGAGGTGCTCCAGTCCCCTCATCATCCTTGTGGCCCTCCTCTGCACCTGTTCCAATAGTTTCATGTCCTTTTGATGTTGAGGACACCAGAACTGTGCACAATACTCCAAGTGAGGCCTCAGGAGAGCAGAGTAGAGGGGCAGGATCAGCTCCCTCCACCTGCTGGTCACGCTGCTTTTGATGCAGCCCAAGATACGGTTGGCTTTCTGGGCTGCAAGCACACACTGCCGGCTCATGTTCATTTTTTCATTGACCAACACCCCCAAGTCCTTCTCCGCCGGGCTGCTCTGAATCTCTTCCCTGTCCAACCTGTAGCTGTGCTTGGGATTGCTCCCACCCAGGTGTAGGACCTTGCACTTGGCATGGTTAAACTTCATCAGATTGGCATCAGCCCACCTCACAAGCATGTAAAGGTCCCTCAGGATGGCATTCCTTCCCTCCAGTATATCAACCAAACCACACAGCTTGGTGTCATCATCAAACATGCTGAGGGTGCACTCAATCCCACTGTCCATACCACCCACAAAGATGTTGAACAAGACTGGTCCCAACACCGATCCCTGAGGGACACCACTCATTACTGGTCTCCAGCTGGACATTGAGCCATTGAGCACTACTCTTTGCATGCAGCCATCCAGCCAGTTCTTTATCCACTGACTTGTTCACCTATCAAATTGACGACTCCCCAATTTAGAGACAAGCATGTCATGTGAGACAGCGTCAAATGCTTTGCACAAGTGCAGGTAGATGACATCAAGTGCTCTACCCCTGTCCATCAGTTCTGTAGCCCCATCATAGAAGGCCACCAGATTGGTCAGGGAGGATTTCCCCTTAGTGAAGCCATGCTGGCTGTCACCAACCACCTTGTTGTTTTTCATGTGCCTCAGCATGCCTTCCAGGAGAATCTGCTCCAAGATTTTGCCAGGCACAGAGGTGAGACTGACTTGTCTGTAGTTCCCCGGCTCATCCATTTTCCCCTTCTTGAAAATGGGGGTTATATTTCCCTTTTTCCAGTCATCAGGAACTTCACCTGACTGCCATGATTTTTCAAATATGATGGACAGTGGCTTAGCAATTTTATTTGCCAGCTGCTTCAGGACCCATGGATGGATTTCATTAGGTCCCATGGACTTGTGCACATTCTGATTCTTAAGATGGTCTCAAAACAGATCCTCTCCTGCAGTGGGCCTAAGGCCTTAATTCTCACAGTCCCTGCGTTTGTATCCCAAGACTTGGGTGGTGTGGTCAGAGTATTTGCAAGTGAAGACGAGGCAAAGAAGTCATTAAGTACCTCAGCCTTCTCCAAATCCAGGGTAGCCTGTTCTCCTGATAGCTTTCAGGGAGGGCCCACGCTGTCTGTAGTCTGTCTTATGCGCAATGTACCTATGGAATCCCTCCCTGTTATCTTTCACATCCCTAGCCAAGTTTAATTCTAACTGGGCCTTAGTTTTCCTAACCTTATCCCTAGCTTCCCAGACAGGATCCCTGCATTCTTCCCAGGTTGCCTGTCCTTGTTTCTGCCTTTTGTAAGACTCTTTTTTCCTTCAAATTTTCCTCAGCATCTCCTTATCCATCCAAGGAGGTCTCCTGGCCCTCCTGCAGCACTTCCTTCTAGTCAGAACACAGCACTCCTGAGCTTGTAGCAGGTGATCCTTGAATATCAACCAACACTCTTGGGCCCCCCTGCCTTCTAGGGCTATATCTCATGGAACCTTACTAAGCAGGATCCTGAAGAGGCCAAAGTCAGCTCTCTTGAAGCCCAGGGCAGTGAGCTTGCTGCACACTCTTCTCTCTCCTGAGGATCTCAAACTCAACAATCTCATGATAGCAGTTCCCAGAGAAGACTGAATCTCTTCATAAGCTTGACCATTTTGCTAGTAGAACAAGGATATTTCTGCTAATGTTGAAGAGTCTTAGGCATATTTAATAATAAATAAATATCATGGATGAGTTTCAAATATCTCATATTTGGTTTTAGTTTTGGGAATGCACTAATTTGAACTAATAAGAGTTGCATAAACCTAAGGAAGAAATTGGAATAATATTTGAAACCCACTTAGAACAATTATGCCTGTCCTGTGGACTTTGTTGGGTTCCAGGGCTGATGCTTCAGCTATTAATGCAGGAATTGATCTCAGAAAAGCCTCCCATTCATTTCCCTTGTACTCCCATCTGTCACCTTTGTTCCTCTTCTCCTGAATGCATGCTGTTTGTATCGCCTATAAAGGCATGATGCCAAACCAATACTGCAGTAAGATGCATTTGCTCCACTGGTAACCATCTCAAAGGAAGGACGTTTCATTATCATGAAAGACTCATAATAACAATAATAATAATGAAATCCTCATAGTTAGTTCAAATGGCTTGTTCTGCTTAAAATACTTTGGAGTCTGTATGAACTTTGGAAGTACAGCTTAGAAATGTAGTCTCAATGGAGAGAAAAAGTTACTTTCTAAAGCAGTTTCTAATGTTTTCTAAAGCAAGTTTTGAATAGAGCTTGAAATCCCACTGGTTTGTGGAATACTAACAGGGCTATGGCAAGCAGAATTTCTCCCATACAAAAAAAAAAAAAAGTGAATTTTTCTTCTACCTAGAGGCAGATTGATGCCAGTCTTCATAGAACTCACTTGTCCTTGTGGCTAATGTACCTGGAAAGCTGTGGGTTATGAATTTCAGGACAGGACTCAGGCAGGCCTATGTTTAGAGCTGACCTTCCAAGAAGGGAAATAAAGAAAAAAATGGTGAAAAGGAATACCCAAGGTTTTTGCTAAATCAAATGTTCAAACTACTGAAGTGGTAATGTTGATCATTGACTGAGCTGGAAGACAAAATCCTTTCCTCACTCAGGTACCATAAACTATTGCAAATGTAATTTAGATCACCCCTTTTCAAGATAATGTTATTGCAGTTTAGTTTCCTAAACTAATGCTAAATCCTTAATGATGCATTCTGTGTTAACTGCGTAATGCCATAGTGCCTTTAGTCTTAATCTGCAGCACACCAAAGCAGTTATAACTACTGGTAGCCATATACTGTAATATAGAATCGTAGGCATTATCCACAGCTGCATGGTATATAACTTGTAGGGTTACCTGATATCTCTGATGTTGCAGCACAAACAGCACAGATGTCTCTTCCTTTCTACTAGCGTTCCAGAAGTATTCCTAATGGAAAGTGAGTAGGGTAGCCCTACTGGGCTGCCTCTCAGGAAACGCATCCCAGGTGTTTTATATTCCCTGTTTGCCTCTAATGCTTAGGTTGATGTCTGATACGGTCACAGAATCTCCCTACTTACTGAACTATTGATGTGCTTCCCTAAATATCAGGTCTCCATGGAGCATGAAAGAAAATACAGATTAGCTGGGACTGAATGATCTTATTGAGAATAGTGGAATAAAATACTTAAAGAATGCAGGATTAAATGTGAAAGTAAACCCACACAAAATTTTCAGCTGGAAATTTTGGTGCTTGTTCTACAATAGACTTGTTTTTCAAGGTTAAAACCAACAGCAATATTAACAATTCTCCAAGAAAGGAAAATCTCAAATTTTGACACACTACAAACTCACATTTGCAAATTTGATGTTTAATGGATTAACTTTCAAACAAACTGACAAGGAAACTCTTACTTCCTAAACATTTTACCTTATCTCCACAAGAAACCTCCACTGTCAAAACTAAAAAGACTCCTATTAGCTATTTCATCCTGACTGTAATTTCCCTTCCCACAATTTTATGTTATAATATGTATAGAGGAATGAGGCTCTCTAGTACAATAAACCAGACAAAGAAATGATGGCTAATGCAGTTGTTCCACCATATAAATGTTTCTAGTAATTTATCCATCAAAAGTAGGAAACATTTAATTATATTGTTGTACAGCTGCTGCAGGAATATTTTATCCATCAGAAATGACATGCACGATGATGGTCTAGTGAAGTTAAATATTATGAAAAAGAAAATAATTCATAGCAGAAAGTTAAGGAATTTTCATATTCTCTTTTTAAAATGTTGCAGTAAAAAAACAAAATCTATGCTATGAAATAATTCATTTTTCAGCATTATTAATTCAGTTTTCTCTGACATGAATACTGAAGTTTTGCAGAGCTCACTATATCTAAGACTAGCTATTTCAAGGGTGAAGATGGGAATTATTTCATTTATTAGATTTCTCCTTTGTCCTTTAATATCCCTTTTGCTAGAATGAGTCATTTAGGCTTTGCCTCACATAGGGCTTTTTACCTTTAGTCTTCATTACTGATGAAAGTCGAGAGACCAACAGCATATTCATTTAATATACTATAAAATAATTCATGCCTGAAAGAATAAAGTAAAAGGAATAAAAGATAAAGCAAGCCTCCCTACTAAAAAGGGATATTAGTAAATTCTCTCCATCATTTCTTTGGCAGTTGATGTTCTATGTTTTGTAAGTCATATCTAAAACAGCTGAAGCTGTAAGATTAACGTAGCAGGTCAGGGAAAACAACCAAAACAAGGTCAGAAATTCTGAACCCATGTTACCAGTTCAGTCAGTCTTGTGTCACATTGCCTGCTTTTCATTTTAACATGTCAATTTGTCAACATTACTGCTAACAAGGAATATTACTCTCTACAGGCTTTCAAAGACCTTTGCTGAAGAAACATAAGAAATAAAAGTTTTGGACACAAAGGAGTGAGGCATTTTCTCAAAGCAAGTAGGTTTAGAAAGTCTTTGAAATAAGAGGATATAATAGAATGACTATTCATGTCACTGAAACAAGAGTAGCAATGAAAAACAAACCAGTAATGTGAAGCAAGAGAAGATAAAGGACAAGAAGCAGTTATTACTTTAGACATGTGAGGCAAGACTCTTTATTAAAAAACATGGCAAAGGACTTGAATTTGATTCTGCAAGTGATATGAAAGCAAAAAACCCAGAGTTGAACAGAAAGAGGTGCATCGGAGAAGACGACATATCAAGTATTCAGATTTTAGATATAAAGGAAGAAGGGACAAATTGTCCACAAGGGTGTGAACAGAAAGGAAGAAAGGATGGATTTTGATGATAAAATTGAAAGGAGGCATATTGAGCAGCAAAAGAGAATAGAGAAAAGGCAAGAATGACACTGAGTGGATTAGCCAGAGCAAAGAAAACAATGAAGCTCATGAATAAAAAAATTCTAGTCATTGATCTAGTGCTACTGTACGCCTTTTGTCATCTTTCAACCAGAACACCAGAACTGCAGCTGTGTTACTTTCAAATGTAAAAATGTTACCATTGATTTCTTGAGTTTGCACCAGCGTGTAGTGGAAAAGGTGAAGCTCACGCTGTCTTTAAAGCAGTTTAAAGAATAGAAACTTAACATTTTCTACATTAGCAACAAAGGACTGATGTATGCAATAAAGTTTTTATGGAATTATCTCCATCTCACTGGCACAAAACTAGTACTTAATAAAGATATATTAATTTCTCCGAACTTACAGGATATTTATCTGCAAACTTCATAACCAAATATAGATATTTCTTGAGCAGCCTTATGATGTGTCTCTTTCTGTGATTCACTGATTTGGCTTGGAATGCATTGCCCTGTCTTAAAGTTGATAGAGAGTGAAAGGAAAATGCCACCCTAAAGGTCAAATGGCCAAACTAAAAAGATTTTTAGAGATAAGAATTAAACCCAGACGTATAAAGAAAATACCATTATTTATTTTTATCCAACAACTACATACTGTGACGAAAACATGTTCAAATTTAGACAAAGCTTCAGCAAATATTAAAAAATAATTAATTAAAATTACCAGGAAAAAAAAAAAAAAAACAAAAACCAAACACTTTTTTTTGTTTGGTTGGTTTTTGTACATGAAACTATAAACCCATTGTAAAATCATTAATATGTTTTGGAGGTTTAGGAGTGTTTCTAAGTTTTTTTTCCCCTGAGTACTTTTTACTGTATGATTTTCCAAGTTTTTTGAAATAGAAAATTCATATACTCCTTTTTGTTACTAAGATAAAAACACAGAGAGCTCCTAACATCCAACTAGTGGTATTCAAATGGATCAACATGTGAGAAAAATGCTTTTCTTTTAAATAAGATGAAAAAATTAACTCTGCATTTTCCAAACAGCTTGCATTTATATTTTTGTTGAAGCATCCAGTTCTCTCATGAGATGCATTACTACTCATGGGGACATTAAGTTCAGCACTAGATTAAGCAAAATGCTGTTCCTGAACTTGAAAATTCAAATAAGACTGATGTAATATATATACACCTAGGGTATAAGCTATGCAGTAATCTATTTCAACCCTTTTCCCTTTTTGAAGTAATATGTTAAGACTACTTAACATATTACTTTCTTCACAAGATGTCTGAAATAAGGTTGTCACATTCACAGATGTGGAAACTGAACTTGAACCCTTAGAAAATGCAATTTATGTGTATAGCAAAGAATGGAGAAGGACCAAAGCTCATCTAACCTGATTTAATTTCTTTACTATTTATTCAGATTCTGTCAGATATTTAAACATGAAATAAAAAAAAAAAAAAAAGAGAATGAGTAGGCTTGTTCAAGTGATCAGAATCTCTTATGTATTAATATAATAATAGACATGTTGCATCAGATTTAAAAGATGAGGAGATACTGATTTCTTACTTTAAATGAACAAAGTAGTAAAAGCAAAAATTTATAGATGTTAATTGTGTTTTTGTACTCATATTTCAGCTTCTGGGTGTTCATTATGATTTCGTATTTTTTAGCTTTTTTTTTTGTCTACAGAAAGTCCAGAGGACTTTTATAATATTTTATAGCTTTACTTTAAATAAGCATGGCAAGGTATTTCTAGAAAGGTACGAGTTTCTGAGTTTCCCCCAAAAAATATATGATACACAGAAAAGGAGATACCTTGTAAATTCCTACAATTTAATTTTAGGCAAGTAAGGAAGGATGCCTTTGCGTCTGAGGAAATATCTTGGCATTCTCCTACAAATATTGAAAGAAGACAGACAGCTTTATGAGCAAAGTAGAGACCTAAAGCTTCAGGAGCCCTATTAGTCTCCATGGTTATTTACTGTACAAAAGAAAAGCAACATTAAGTAGATAATGATACATGGCAGAATTTAATAATGAATAATAAAATTTTCTTGGAATTTTTTTCCATTTAATATAAATCTGTATTAAATTTTGAAGCATGATTAAAAGGGAAAAATAAGGAAGCTTTGCACTTCCCTGGAAAGTTCTCAGGGATTTATTTATCAATACATGAAAAAATAACATTAGATTAGGAAAGTCTTCCAAAAGCATAACAGAATTAGAATTATTTCTTAAAGCTGGACTAATATAATTACCAAAGTACCATACCTTCTTCCCAGGAGCTAAATATAGAAGCATACCTAGTAGACATTTCCTTAAACAGTTTGTGTCCTATCAGTCTGTCCTGCAATTGACATACTTCTTTACCTTTGAATTAAACCATTTTTATTCAGTGATATAAAAGCCTCTCAGCTTTATGTCAATATATCCTTGCAAAACAGAATAGCAAAATTAAGAGTTTTCATATCTGGTTAGCTCTGAGCAGCTACTACATAGTGACAGTTCTTTTCTTGAACACAGAAATCAAATCCAGAAATATTTTGGTTCATTTTGGTGTATATCTATATATGAGTATGCATGAGTTATAAATAAGTAGGGGTGTATGTATACATCAAAAGATAAATGCATGCATACTTTTCACATGTGCACATTCTCAAAGGAACAGTGAAGAAGTTAATTGAATGACAAAAGTTTCAACTATATAGATAAGAGAGATTAGCATTTGTGAGATGAGGCCTCCAACAACCCACTGCTGAAACAGGTAAAAAGAAACTTGATTGGCCAATTGCCCTAACAATATTACAAAAACTACATCAAAGAACTGAACTGATGGACGAGGCACTTTGAAATAAAAAGAAACAAATAGAAATGTAATTTTAGAAAAGCTCTTTCTAACCGTATCTTATAGAGAACAAAAAACCTCTGATGAGAAATTTTGTAGAAGTTACTTTATGGCTTCGTTACGGGCTTGTTTAAAGCCCATTTACAAGGAGCAACAGGTTTTCAGCTCACTTCAGCAGTTTCAGAGCACTGTGCATCTTGCTGAATGAGGAGAGATACAAAAAAATCTCCTTTTAATTTCTGCTATTAAATATTAGAACCGTGGAATGGTATCACCTTTGATGTTTGCTTGTTAGGTTTTTTTTTCAAGGCAATGGTTTTAATTATCTATAATTTCAACAAAATAGAATCATTAAGGTCCTTTCCAACCCTAACTATTTTATGTTTCTATGATTAAGGATGAAATTTTCCATGCAAGTTTAGTTAAAATATTTTTTTTCTTGATTTTAGCAAAAACTGTTTATAGAAAGCGTGTTGTTCCCTAATACTAAAAGAAATCCTTATTGATGATTGTTTCACATCAACTATTACTTGGAAGTCTATAGAAATCCTGTGATTTTCAATCAAGCAGTTTAAATACAGCAGGGAATGTTCTTATAGGAAGCATGAGCTAGCCATGCCTGCGGAAGTCTGCCCAAATTCACAGAATCACAGAACAGTTAGGGTTGGAAAGGACCCCAAGATCATCCAGTTCCAACACCCCTGCCATGAGCAGGGACAAATACAATATTCATATGCATACAAAAAACAGCTTTACTGTAACTAAAAAATTTTCTTTTGTGCTAAGAATGCTTCAGACTGAGGTCACTAGGTATTTTTCTGGAAGCATCTGAGGATCATGTAGGATCCAATTTTGCTTATTAATACCAAAAATATTAGCCAGTCTCCTCAGTCTCAGTTCTTTTTTAATTCCTTCTCCAACCTCAGCTTCCCAAGAAAAAATTTAGGATTATAGCAAAAAAACAGAAACAACCTCACAATTAAAGCAGCTGAAGGGAAATCCATAAAAATAAATCATATTCCTTCCTTGAATTCCTATGTGCTAATGGACAAATCATTGAAAATAAATTGTTCACAGGTGGCTATTAAATATAGATACATAGTTAGTGATCACCTGATTTACGACCTATGATCCTGATATGCAGACATGCTGAATAATAACATCTGAGACAGAAGTCAACAAGAGTTTGGTTTTAAATTACTGTACCACTGAGCTATTTGTAATGCTCAATAATCTGGAAAACAAGTCATGTGTAGCTTAGGCAGTGAACAAAATTGAATAGTATTTTGACCTTAATCTCCATGTATGACAGTATATGATAGTATGTAACCTTCTCATATTATAAGGAATTCTGAAAACAGGTATTTTTGAAACAAATGTAGCAGGGATGTTTGCCACAGAAAAGCAAGGGAAGATATTGCTGAGAATTCTGGAGTTGGAATAGGCTGATACAATGCAAATGGAAGTAGAGAAAACCAAAAAGAAATTCAGAACTTCATCTGTTGAATGCAAACCCATTTTAAGCCTTTGACTCTTTTCAAGAAAAGCGAATAAAAAATAAATCGTAGAATCATAGAATCGTAGAATAGTAAGGGTTGGAAAGGACCTTAAGATCATCTAGTTCCAACCCCTCTGCCATGGGCAGGGACACCTCCCACTAAACCATGCCAACCAAGGCTCTGTCCAACCAGGCCTTGAACACAGCCAGCGATGCAGCATTCACAACTTCCCTGGGCAACCCATTCCAGCGCCTCACCACCATTACAGTAAAGAATTTCTTCCTCATATCCAATCCTCTGTGCATTTTTATAACGTGAAGGTAGCTTGAATGATTAAGAATCTAGAGGTTATTTCCTTCCTGAAGTTCACAGCTGATGACACATCAACGAACAAATTAAAAAAAAACCAAACCCACAAACCCAGGAAAAATGGTTCCAATTCAACTCTATCTACTAGGATGGGAATGTCTAGTATATAGAAAGAGAACTTTCATTCTTCTACCTTCTCTCCAGAGAATAACAGCTAGAAGACTTTTGACCTCTATTTAACTGCTGCTTATTCACCCATATTTGAACCTCCTATAAACAACTGATGTAAATATAAGATTTGTTACTCTGTTAACTAGTATTGCTTATAGTTATGGCTGTTAGAAACTAAATATGAAGCAGATTCAATATGTCACTTTAAATGAAATTCTAATTCCTGCAGTAATGGAAGTGAATTTATTTTTTTTTTCTCTCTCTCTGCAGTATTTCTGCTCATCTTTGAAATCTAGGCTCAGAGAAAGTTTTGTGCATACCTGTCACTATGAACAGCTTTTTTTAAAAAAAAACAAAAATAAAAGATACATGTTCTCTTAATTTTCCTTCTCCTGTTGCTTTTACCCTCTCTTGTTTATGATACCTGAGATCCTTTTCTTCAGGGTGCTGGGAAATACGGACTGCCATTAAACGTTATTTCATGACTCAATTTACTGAGTTAACTGTAAAGTTGCCTGCTACAGTTCAGATGGTAGTTTTTGGAACTGCAAGAATCTGAGCAAGATCATTCTTGCTCACTGGTTTAAAATCAGCAATTGTTGCCCTTTCTTGTCAACAAATCTAAGCTTTTAATTGTTTTCCAAGGCTTTTGCCAGAACAGATTAATTTAAACTTCAATCAGCAACAAAATCTCAGATTACTTGAGGTAGATGCAATATTGCGTTTCACAAGAATGATTAAGAAACACTCCAGTCAAGGTAGATGATAGCACATCTGTGATGTGTTCAAAGCACTGTTTTGTGCTCTTAGAGTGATTTTGATTCAGAAATGGACATATAAAAGGAAAATACATAATTGACAAAGCTGCAGATCAAAATTAATCAGGTCATTAGTTCAGAAACCCAAAGGAGAGCATAATCAGATATAAATTATCTAATAATTGTGAGTACCTCTGATGTACATTTGTTTGGACACCTATTAATAAGGATCGCTATTGCTGTTCTAGCCTTACAGATAAATTCAGGAACAGTCCCTTTGAGCCCTACATTGGCATCCAGCTATCTGCATACTGTATTCAAATTCTTAGCTGTTAATGTGAATTTCAACAGAGCTGAGTTCTCTTTTAAAAAAACCTGCCAAATTTCTAGTGGTTGTATTTCTTGTTTTCAAGTATGTTTGGTTCAAACAAGTTTGACTCTACATCTTTAGATGTCTTGCATCAAGGAGTTTACTTACTCCTGTCCCTGATTATTTTGGCTAATATCAATATCTTTTCATTCTGACACTAGACAAAAAGCTTGACTCTTTCTATGTCTATGCTAAATATTCCCAGGCATAGCAAGATTTCACCTTATTTTTAGCTTTTCGCTAGCACTTCTCTGCCTGACATAAAATCTAACTTCAAACCTAGAATACTGACAAATTTCAACACAGTATATATAAGATATAAAATATGCACAATAGCTTTTGTATAGCCAACTAATACATCTTTGCTCATTAGGCTCTGAATTTACCATAACCAGGATCCAGGTACATCATTAAAAGGAAGAACTTACAAGTTATCCTTCTATGAAGAGTAAGTAATACATGCAAGCTATGAATTTAGATTAAAAAAAAATACTTGGGTAACTAAAGGTAGAAATCTACCTCTGTATTTATGGTACTTGTCTAACTAAATGCCTGAATTTCAGCACTCAAAATTGTTATGTAGGGAAAATATGATAGTGCTACTTACTATCAAATACAGATTTGTGATCTGAATGTTTAAAAACATTAAATGCAGCATTTATTCCTAGAGACACCAAGAAATATCATTCAGTTTTCCTCAAAAAACATATTTATAAATAGATCAGACAAGAACTTGTCACTATAGCAGGCAGATATAGAAGACTTTTCAGGGTCTTCAACAACAATAAAATTCAACTTTTCCTAATTTTTCATATATCTTAGATTGCAATTTTTGCCTCTTTTTCACCTGCAGGACAATTAACGCTATTGCAATGAAGTAATCAAATCAAGGACAGTGCTTGAACAGTAAGTTTTTTATGGTAGGTATAGCACACAAACAGGCATACCAACACCTGTGTTAGGCGAGTAACTTGTATTCTACTGCACTGAAACTTAAAAGGAGAGAAAGTGAGGCTGAAAAGAAAAGCAAAGGATAATTTTCCTTAAATTGAGATGAGATGTTATGAAGAAATCAAACTGGAACTTAGTTGAACTTTTTTGTCTAAATCAATACAGGAGTAGTCTGTCTTTGCAGTGATAAGACAGGAAGATTCAGCCTTTCTATTGGGCCCAAGGAAGAAATCATAGGCTGAAGTGTAATCAAACATTATCTCCTAGCTCTTTATACCTCTTTTTAATTTTTTTCCCCCTCCAGGAGATGAAGCTTCAATCGATGGTCTCAGAGCTTCAGATTATCTGTCAGACAGAGAAAAGCTGTCTCAAGCAGCAAGGACTTCTAATCAAATATTGACAGATGAGATGCTCTGGGTGATAAAAATACATTTAAAAACCAAAGTGACATTTTTTGGTTAGAATCATAAGCTGTTGAAGTAATGATATAAGATAAATGATGCAAAATAAGCCTTCCAATCAATTCGCTGCATTTTCTAAACAAAATGCATATGAGATTCCTACTTAAGCCAAAGTGAAACCCCCACAAATTAACCTGAATAGTACCATATTTTTATCTAGATTGATAAAAAGACATCTCTTCATGATATAAACAACTTCTACTTGATTTGAAGAAGTTACATGTTTTAAAAATATATAGATATATAACAGCTCACCTAAAGAAATTCCTATAACTAGAAAGCGTCAATCAGCTTCAAAGCTCAGTTAAAGTGACACTTAAATTAATGCAGAAATTACATATTTCATAGGAATACATTAGGTAGCATAGAAAAGAACACAACTAAACAAGAAAAAAACCTGCCACCAACTAACCAGCAAAAATTCAATTAAAATGAAAACAATTCTATCCACTCAGAATTAGATGGTTTAATATAAAACCAATTTGAACTGATGAGAGCACATAGCATAAGTAACAGGTGCTACTGGTGGAGGAAAAAAGGGAGAAGCATGTCTTCAAACAAACCCTGTTGTATAAGTTCAATATAATGAATGAATTAAAGTGGTATAAATTAATAGAAAAATGTTACCTTTAACATGGCAATGATGACTTTGACGCTGTTTTGTTACAAAAGTATTCAAGCCTGAGCACAAAACACTTTAAAAGGAGGAAAAAAAAAAAAAAGGCTAAAGATCATACACATTATTCCCATATTTGTCTTTAGATTCTTGAAGACCACAGACACTAACAAAGGGGAGTTCATAAAATCTGCTTCAGTGTAGGAATCAAGGAGAGGTGGAGAAGGAAGATGCCAAGGTATGATTTTTTGTACAGACACATCGCATACCTGCACACAGTGTTTCAGCCCAGGAAACATCTTTCCCAGATGAGTAATCATTATCTGAATGATGCAACATCAGCCAAGGCTGACATAAAGCAGCATATCCAGAAAAGAGCGAGTGTTGAAGAAAAGAGGTAGTTTATGCCTGGAATGAGGATGTGGTCAACTGTGTGGTGCAGAGAGCCCAAACAGTGTAACAAATTGAGGATTTATGACAGATGGGCAGTAACAACAACCAATTAGGAGGTGTGTGACACCACATACATCCCCCAGTATCTTGTTTGTTATTTGATGCACATCTATAATACTGGTATACAAGGGAACTGAGAAATGCACAGACTTTTGTGACTGATTTTATAAATATTGCTAGAAGAAGGGAGAGTAACAAAAAGGAATTTCAGGGAAAGACAAATATACAAGGAAGCTGTGCTTTGGAGTGATGGAACAAAAGTCACTGTAGATCAGTATCTTGAGGCCATACTTGTCTGCCAATACTAAGACTAAAATCCTACTGTGATTCAGTATAGCTATTATTTTGGTTTCATTGGCTGAATGTTTTATAGAGCACAAAGAAACTTAAAGTGGAACTTTATTTTGGATTTATGAAGTATTTTCAAAGCACTGCGGTCATGTAATCTAATTCATATGAGAAAATTCAATAGCAGACTAACTTTTTAAACCATTAAAATGGTATGCAAAATAGACATCTACATTTTCATGCAATGATATGCTAACTTAAGCTCAGTATCTACTAACCTTGGATATAACATAATAAACTTGACCTTTTCAATTTTATCCCCCCAAAATATTTTGGCATAAACACTGTGCAATAAAAACATTACAAGCAATCATTATATAGCTTATATCAAATTTATATACCCATTACATGTGTATAAGAATACATAAAAAAAATCAGCTCAAAACTATATAAACAATAATGTAAATGAAAGATTATTTCAGTTATTAAAGTACAATCAAAAGAGTGGAATGAAAATAATCAGGGCTAAGCTATTACTACTACTACTAATCCTATTATGTGACGCTAGGGCAGTACCAGCATTCAACAATCCTGAGGGGAAATATATTCTCCTCTCCAGTTTCCTTACAACATCCAAATAAAAACTTATCAAGATAAAGAAAGCTTTCTAACACCAGCACAGAAGACAGTTCCCTGTATTTTCACTGTCATTCTTCACGAAGAAATTTTTTAATAGTGTCAAAATAATTCTGGCAAGGCATGACTTGCAATTTAGTGCACACGCAAAATTGCACTAAACAATTTGGCCTGAGATTTCTCCCTTGCAACACTCATCAAAATTTTCTCTGCTTTGGCTGTTTATAGGCTTTGTTGTTACACGAACCTCATGCTCCCTATAAGCAAAATACAGCAATTAAGACTCACAGCATTCATTTTAAGTAGAAAAAATGGCATCCAGTTTACTGACAGGGAATTTCATAAAATCACCAAAGTCAAATCAAGGTCATACATAGTCAGCTGTAGAACTGCCACTGAATTCAAGATTAATAGCAAACTACAATAGAGCTCATGTTAAACTGAGAAAAGACAAGTTCAACTTCAGTTTCCAGATTCACAGTGCTGGGCACTAACCCTTAGCTACAACTGAATTAACATTGGCTTGGTGAGTTGTTTTTTTTTTTTTCTTCATACAATTGTTGGTTGCCAACACTGTTTAGTTTGAGAAATAAACCAGTGACTGTAAACAAATTAAGAAAAAGAAAATTAACACAGGGGTTAAACTAAACTACTCTGGTTTTCATCAGAGCAATTCCACAGTGGGGTTGCTCTGACAACTACATCCACTGCACAGAGATTTATTTCATTTATTTCACTACATTTCATCTGCATCACATCCAGTCTTATTCTGTCATTTTCCACAGTGTAAACTAGGTTAGATTAAGACCAGTTGAGGCAGAAAACTATCACTTGGATGTTGCTTGTCTACCCAGGATTACAAAGGGCTAATGCTACAGAAATAAATATTTTAAACATTTCAAAGCCTATAAATAATATATTTTCTAAATCTTTTTCATCCAATGAAGAAACACTAATTTTCACACTTCTGTTATGCATGCATGTCGTGGTTTAAGCCCCTCAATAACTCACAAAGTCGCTTGCTCGCTCGCTCACTCACTCACTCCCCTCTCTTTCTTCCCCCAGTCCCAGGGGGATGGGGAGGAGAATTAAAAGAATGCAACTCCCAGAGGTTGAGATAAGAACAGTTTAGTAACTAAGGTATAACACAAATCACTACTGCTACCACCAGTAATAATACAAGAGAAATACAAGGAAAGAGAATACAACTGCTCACCAAGCCCAACCCAGCCAGTGCACCCCCCAGCAGTGAACCCCCTAATGCCAAAAGCCTGACCATGTCGTGCACCCCCACCCTTCCGGGTCTCTACTCCCAGTTTTTGCATCCTGGGCATGACATGCTGTGGTATGGAATAACCTCTTTGGTCAGTTTGGGTCAGGTGTCCTGTCTCTGCTTCCTCCCGGCTCCCCCTCCTCCCTGGCAGAGCATGAGACTCAGAAAGTCCTTGGTCAAACCAAAACATTACCAAGCAGTAACTGAAAACACTGGTGTTATCAGTGCCGTTCCCAGGCCCAAAATCAAAAACACAGCACTGCACCAGCTACCAAGAAGGAGAAAAATGACTGCTACTGCTGAACCCATGACAATGCATTGCATCATGTGGGTGTGCAAAGGTATTTTGCTGTTTTACTAGCCTGGCTACAGCCAGTAAAGAAAAAAGGGTCAATTTGTGGTGGAAAGAAAGGGGTTGGTTGGTCTTTTTTCTTTTTTTTTTTTTGCTTTTTTCTTATGCAATTTTACTTAAAAACATGCACTGTATACATGCACTTGCTTTTTCCTGCATGAACATTTAGACAGACACACAGTGAAAATTTGCTGATGTAAGTGCTAATATAGTTCCAATTTTGATAGTTTTGCTTTAACATGTTGCATTTACAGTCTAAGGTACACCTTTCTTAAAATGAAATGTCATATAAGCAGGAATGTCTTTATCCTCACCCGAAAACACTTTTTTTTTTCACATTCAGATTCAAAAGGCATTTTTCATTGACTTCAATTCATTCAACAGGTTTAATGTTTGACTCAAAAATGTGTTTTTATTAAGAGACACTAGCAATCACCTTTCTCCAGAATTATTTTGTATTTTTTCCCAAACCATGTGCGTTCTTTATTTAGCAGGGTGCATTTACTAAGGTTTCAGCTAAATGCTAAGAATATAAATTTCTCCAGTGTGTAGAAATTGTCCATATACCAATCAAAACTTACAATTAGATTTTATGTATGGAAAGTTTTGTAAGGTTTTAAAACATAGGCACATTTGGAATGCTCTTTATTAATAACCCCACATGCAGGTTTATTTAATCCCCAAACAGTACTGTGTTCACTGTCTCCCAACTTCACTATATTACTGGACAATGCAGACCAGTAAGCTTCAATATTTCATTATGCTGACTTACATGATACACTTTAGCTTCTCACTACATAGCGTACATACATGTATACAGGTGATTGACAGCCAAGTTTGATACCTGCCCTAACACTGGATGACTATCCTCTGCTTATCTGCATTATCTGAGTCCTCATCAGTATGTTTCTGCTGGAAGATGGTGTTTAGACACTTGTATTCCCATTTGAAAAAGCAAGCAAACTAAAACCTAAGTCCTTTGTGTGGATAATAAGGTTGAGGTAAGTTATAACCCAGTAAAATGTCTAGCTAATCTTGCAGTGGAAACATGCTACTAAATATCAACACAAAAGCCACTTGCAAACACTAGCTGATTTTTTCCCACTGCAGATAAAGAAATTGGAGCTGTTCTAACTTAGGTCCTGACAAGTAGCAGAGTAAGGTAAACAAGCAGAAATAGGTTTTTAGATTTCCTTCAAACACAAACAAAACCGCCTTTTCATACCTACATGTCTTTCAGTCAAAAAATTAAGGTGTTATTTAAATCAACATAAATAAATAGCACAAAAATTTAAAAAGACATTTACTTAATTAAACGAGGGCTTGTGTTATAAACCATGTTTCAGTTCAGCTTAAGTGAATCCAAATCAATTAGAATTGGTATATTTCCTATATTTATATAAGATCCTGGATACATCTGAAAAGCTCCTTACCTATGATCTCTGAGTATGACATATTACCTGATGTAGCTATTGGCCATATTGTTTCAAGAAGTTTTAAGCAGAACACTGAATAAGCCATTATGAAATGATCTGTTAAGGAAAAAAAACAGTGCTACCATACGATCAACTGTACCTTTCATGAAGACTTAGAGATAATTGTTTGCTAATTCCTATTGGGTAACACAATACTTATGATCTCTTTGGTGGCAGTCTAACAATTTCTGCTACAAAGCATTACTTTTTGTTTCACCATCATAAATACCTCATTTGCAGGCAGCAACAAACATCTGAAAGGTTATACAGGCATGGTTTAAGCTTTTGCTAGTTAATACTGATCTTGTGTTAATTTTTTCCCCATGAAAGCAAAGTATGAGCAACTTAAATTATTTTCTTTAAACTAGCAAACATGTTGTTTCTTGTTTTTTTCTTTTTTTTTTAAGATGACAGAAATCAGAAGTAAGTTCAACAAAGACAATAACAAAATGAAATTGGCCCATATTTTTTTACATTTGGAAATGCTGTTCTCACACATACATCATGTGTCAAAATACCAGGGTATCCAGCACTCCAATTGGCTTACAATGATTTATTATAAGCAATAAGTCTGCTTTCCTAGCAGTTGTTCGGGCAAGGCTGTGCTTGAGGCCTATGCACATACATATTGGAATTAATGGAGCAGCAGCTCATGTGGTTGTGAACAGCTGGGGGTGCTTAACTTGCTTTTCTCTACAGAATTTTTGGATTTCGTTTTGTTTGTAGCAATTATAGAATGCAATAAAAGGGAGAATGGCGAACAAAGAGCGTGGTACATAAAGCAGGGAAATCTGGACCTAGGTCAAAAAATACGCTCCTCTGACAATGTAGGTAAATTTATTTTTATATTTTACACTTTTATCTATTCTTGCCTTCCCCTAGAGTGCTTTATTTGGTGTCAGTAAGATTAAAGATAGCTCTGGACATGTCTACAAAATGTATCAGACAGCATGATACAGACCTTCAACCTCCTGCTGATCAAGTCTGCCTCAAAACCAGAAGGAAAATAAGAATGGGCTTTTAGCTGGGACAGTGTGTGGCTAATTTGGTCATATTGTTTCTAGACTTGTACTACTATTATTTCCAGGACTCTTAAAAGAAGTGACACTACACTACGCTGTAAGAATATGTCACCTCTAGAACCTCTTTCCTCCTGAATCCACTGTTACACTTCAGTTGTACTCACAACATCAATTCATTTGTGACAGCTACTTTGCCCAGCTCTACAGGTCCAGCATATTCTTACGACAAAATGTATGGTCTTGTTTTTTAAGTTGTTAGCAAAAAAGGAATAAATAAAATATAAAACAAAATAGGAGCAGTAAATGTAAAACAGTGCACTTGAAAATGGATTTTACTAGCACTGCATCTGATTGTTGCTGAACATGTAAACAGTCCTGAGCTGCCGCTTGCAAGCATTCATTAGGATCAAAAAAAGGGAGGCAAAGATGCATGTTTCAGCAGCTGAAGAGTGGCTGAAGGGCAGCTGCAGAAGTGAAAAGTACGTAATGCGTCATGCAGAGATCGCTGGTTCTGCAGCTGCTTAATTCCCTATGGAACATCTCTTCTGTCATGAATATTCCTTTATTCACTGTATCTCCTCCAAAGGGGTTGGCAACACCACATCACAGGATCCTCTCTAGTACTCTTCAGGGTCTAACTTGCTGTTGCTTTTTAAGTCAGCCAGAGCTCTGAAATGACTGCTATTGCTGGGGCTCTTCTGTCTTCCTTAGGCTATTCAAATGAAGGCAGCAGCTGCATTTTGCTATTCTCAGTCATT
Organism: Myiopsitta monachus; assembly: GCA_017639245.1. NCBI lineage: Eukaryota > Metazoa > Chordata > Aves > Psittaciformes > Psittacidae > Myiopsitta > Myiopsitta monachus. The sequence continues at coordinate 77,108,446 of CM029917.1, read as the reverse complement.
TATGCCTAAAGGCTCATGTTTGCTGTCAAAAGCTGGAACCAATGATTGTATATGATTTTTGTTCTTTAGTTTAATCGTACATCACTGATATGTTTTCATAACATTTTCCATCTAGTAATGACTTTATTGATCCACCCTTCAGTCTTTCATTTTTCCATGCATCTAAGCGCATTGTAACAAACTTCAGCTGATCATTCTATACCTTAAATTGTACACAAATATATATTATAGAGCTATTCAATAATCACTCAAAATCAACAGGCTTACTATACAAGGGCCCAGGACAGAGACAGGCATCCTAAACTGTTGCTGGAAATAATCACAGCTAAAAAGGAACAGAACTAGGTTGCTAGCATCTGCTTGGTCTGTTTCCCACTGCAGAATCAAAATGCAAATAAAAGAAAGAAACGCAAAATTTAAGATAACATAAAAGAAAAAGAAGCCTATGATCACAACAGTAAACTAAAATAAAATTCCCCCTTCTTTTTTCTTAATAAAAATATTAATTCATGTGCAATGATTTTAATCTTTAAATTTATGCTTGTCAAAACATATTTTTTGACAATTAAAAACGTTATGTTTTACATTCTGGACATCCTCCTCAAGTTAAACTAATAATATCAAAATATTAATAGGAATATCTAAAATTACTTACTTTTCTCTGATATACTGTCCTTTTTTTCTCTCATTCCAAAGAATCAAAGATATTTGTGTTGAAATGAAAGCTTCTTCTACTGCATCCAAGCTTTCAGTTTCTATCAGATTCTACTGCTACACAGCCCACAGTGCTGGATCCCTAATATTGCTAATATCACTTCCATAGCAACACACTAAGATATCATAAACTTGGCATTATGGCTTTATTCTTAGATTAGGCATAAGGAGGAGCTGATTTCAAAAGACAGCTCTTATTAAAGCATACATGTGCATAATAATCAAAAGTATTTGCCAGTGGGATACAGATGATGGCTTTCAGAGTACTGTAAGCCAGTCTTACAAAGAAGTTGTATCTCTTGAAATCTGACCAAGAACAAAGAACATGTTTTGTTAGTAATATTTAGAATATATTTCCCCAGCCTTCCTTAAAGAGAGTAGTATATAATCACAGCTATTCAATTTCTAAGAATGATAATATTACTTGAGTTTTTCACATGCTGGATTCAGTGGAGTGGGCAACAAAAAAGAGGGCAAATTTTATGTCCATCTTTTGAGTGGCATATTTTAAGAATACACAAACAACAGATGAACGAATGAGAATAAATTCAACTTCAACCACTGGCAAAATATCTTTTTCAGTAAATCTTTTTACTTTTAAGCTCAAAATGCAATATATTAAAGTAGCACACATATCATTTTATCAGCTTTCTACATATCTTATATAATGACTAAGGGCAAACTAACTCCACTCGTTACTTCCTGGCTGGAATCCTAGGTAAAATTATCAGAGGAGGATAAAGCAGGCAACCATATACAGGTTGCATTGCCACGTGATTTGCAAATGGCTGAATATCTCAGAAATAAAAGATGTTATCTTATGAGGAGTTTTACTCTGAGCATTTTTTATTGCCAACAGCCACAATCACAAAGGGAAATACTCTTCTATTGGTCTCAACAAAGTCTTATTTTAGGGTTCATCAAGAAAACAACATCCAGATCTCTTAATTATGAAGCAGCATATGGAAAAGGAAGACACAATTCTATTTCTAAGGCATTAAAGAAGGTTCCTCTTTCAGCTTAGATTAAAAGGGAAGATTGTGCAACGACAAATTCTAGTACTAGTACTAGTATCTGCTTTGTTCAATATATTCACAACTTTTCTGGGAAGGTGAAGAGCGAAGTTTCACAACATAAAGTTTTTAAGGATAGTGAGGATAGGAGCCAACTGCAAACAATTTCAGAAAAGTTGAAAAAAACCAACCCAAAATCATAACAAACAAAACCTCAGCATTTGTACCATAAAATGGCAGATAAAATTAGGTGTAGAAAGATAGATATAAGGTGATGAATATGGAAAAAAACTCTGAATTTCACATTCAAAACAATGGACTCGATGCTTTCTCAGGAGTGGTGTCTTGGGACTTTCACTATCTCACTTCAAAAGCACAGGAGCAGTAAAAAAAAAAAATGAATTGACTGCAAGAAGCAATAAGAAAAAAAACAAACGGAAAATGTTGTCATGCCATCATAGAAATGCATGATGCACCGGTGTCTTGAAAATTGGGTATAGTTGGATTACAACTCAGTCAATTTATAGAAGAAATGGGAACAGTCCAGAGAAAAGCAACTGGCATGACTTACAGGGATACTTCAGTCTGGAAAAGACACAGTTGATAGGAAAGAAGACGGACATCTATATGCTATGAAAGAAAGAGAGGTAAGAAGAGAACAATAATTAACAGTATTTTCCAAGAAGTATAGATTGAATTAAACAATAATTCAGACAGAAAACAAACGTGGCTTTTTTTTTTTCCTTGTCTGTTTTGTGGGGCTTTTTTGTCTTTTTTGGGGGGAGGGAGTTGGTGGGGTTTCTTTTGGGGAGGGGGTTGTGTATGGTTTTTTGTTTTGGTTTGTTTTTTGGTTTTTTTTTTTTTTTTAATTGCAGAGTCACATTTAACTAATTTGTGGAACTTCTTTCTGTAAGATGCTGTGAATACTAAAATCTTGTATGGGTTAAAGACCCCACTATTGAACAATGTGAGGACTTTCAAAAAGCTAAGAAATAGCATGGCCTAATGACTACCTAAGGCACAAATTGTTGTGAGCTGGAAGAAGTATGCTTGGGAGTTCAGAATAACCTCCTACATATTTGCAAGGCATCCTCTCCTCAACTCTCTGCCAGAGGTAGAAGGCTAGCATGGCTACTGTCTCTTCTGTACTGACCTCACGCATCCACATTTTAACTGTTACAATCTGTCTTTTCCCTCCAGCATGCATTACTCCTACCACATCAGAAGGACCAGAAGTGTTGCTTTATTTCTGAGAGAAGAGAAAGCCCCTAACCTGGCCATACAACCTATGTGCGTGCGCAGGGTAGGTTATCCTCATGCTTCAGCACACCATGAACTAAATCATCATCTGCTATCCATAATTTATTCATTTTTTTTCTTTCCAATGCTATATTGCAGCTCCTGGGATTTAAATAATCATACCATTGTTGAACCAGCCACACTGAGCAATTCAGATGAAAGAAGAAAGGAGCAGAGAGCACTGTGGGAGGACTGGATGTACAGTTTTAAAGACTACAAAAGTCAATGTCCAAACCCACGGTGAAATCTCATATAATGAGCTTTTGTAACACACTACTCCCAGTGGTCAGTGTGGCTTGCATTTCCAGAAGGATCAAATATATTTTCCCGTATGTCACTGGGTGTCTCTCTATACGCTTCTACGAAACTTGTAAATACCTTTTTTTTACATATCTGTCCTGAACCCCTTTTTTTTTTTTTTTTTTTTTTTGAGAGAAATCTTCCCCTCTAGAGTGTTACAGCTACTTGTGCCAAGCTCATGTATTCAGTCAGTACACAGACGAGTGGCCAGCAGCTTGCACTATTCCATGAGGCACAGTGCTAAGCAAATACAAAACTGGAGAAATACTACAGTTTGTGCTCCTGTACTGCAGTGGCAGAGGAAGGACCATTAGGCAGCATGCTACTTGGAAAGTGGGGTATTGCATGAAGATCTAAATTTCAAGTTCTGCCTTAGAGACTGGAAACAGAGAAATAATTCAGTAGACAGGACAGAACCAAGCCCTATATTTATCTAGCCTATAACTTGTTCCCCTTTCATCAAGGATGAAGGGAACATACAGTTCCTTCCTTCTTTCAGGAAAAAGAAACAGCGATTGTTCACAGTCAGGGCAACATATTCGTTAACCATCAATTAAAACATGACAAATCAGTTTTTTAAAAGAAACATCTGGTTTAGTATCTGAAGTTTATCTGAAAGGCTCGTCATTTGTAACTCACTGAAATAAAGAATGACCTAGAAAATTTCTTGGAAAGGGAATTATCGCTTATGCATGGTATTAAGTTAGTACTTCATGTGAGGAGGGAAAAAAAAGGAGAGGGGGGCTTGGGTTTATTTTTGGCCATGTTCCTTCAAGATAAATATTTTTTGCATGAAAAAGTGAGAACATGAATTAATAATAAGGCTTAAAAAAAAAAATCTTTTTCCCAGTCCCTTATTTCTGTATCTTTGTGATATTAATTTTTTTTGCTTTTTGGGTTTTATAATTTAATATACATGTTATAACTTAAACATGCATTTAGACAGATGCAAATCTTTGAGTAGTAAAAGTGATTTTTGTTGAATTTCAAATGCTACGTGAGAAATACCTTATAGTTCATTTAATTATATTTTACACATTTAGAATTATCATAAATGTGACAGACCAGTTTGAAACATCATTTCTTGCTGAACAGTATTGCTGCTTGGGAAAAGTTCAAGTGCATATTCATGTTCTTTTCAAAATGAAATTTTAAAAGATTTTTCTATCTACACATTCACAAACACATGGATTAACTCGCTTCTCCAGATAAAAGTACAAAAGTATTCTGACTAGATGACAAAATAACACCTCTGGGCCTGAACTTCATTCTCTACTGAGAAGTTATGCCTGATCTTAGAGATGGGGAAGTTCCAAGGAAGCTCTCCTTTTACTTGGTTATGTAGCAGATCAAGATCAAAACTTGATGTGCATTGAATACACTGTCTTACTGAACTGCTCCAAATCATCTGACTCCGATTTTAAGAACAAGATGATGTGCCTAGACGTGACAAAATTCCAGAATAACACAGAAAATGAATCTGCAAAGACACTCCAAAAGGTGCTGAGCATCCAAAACTGACACTGAATGCTCAAAGGCTTGTCACCAGTTTCTAGTTCCAAAAGTACAAAATTATACTCCTTCATATTAATTCTGCAGAACCCAACCAAAAAGCATTGTGTAACTTTCGTTTTGCGGTTCATTTACCAGAATGAATGGTCTGTAATGGCCTGTAGTAATTTTGAGATAATACTGTGATTATACTTACATTATCTCCTTCATTTAGGTCAGTGCTATTCTACAGTACCTGATTTTTAATTAAAACCAAGCAAAAAGTAAAGAAAAACACTGCATGTACTTCTTCAGTTCTTTTATTTCACACCCAGTGAAGCTCTTTTACTGCTTAAGGTGTTAAAAACTGATTCTAGTTTGGCACTACTCCTTAAGAATATTTTTAGTAGTTTTGTGGACCAAAGTGTTTCACTTTTGCAGAAAAAGACATGGTTTTGCTATGTTTTTGAAAGGAGTTTTGAAATATAAATATATATTTCTCATGGCTCTCATATATGTACCTTCAAATGCACAAAAAAAAAGACTCTCCTAAATTTCACACAATTCTATTAGCTGTTGTTTCTTGCCCTCCACCAGAAGTTAGTTATTACCGGATAGTAACAGGCTCAATGTCACAGAAATTACCATTTCATACTTCTATTAAAAATATTGTTTTCGCACCAAGAATAGTTTAATATGATGCAGAAAGGAAGTTAGAAACATTTTTTTGAACTTTCTTAATCTGTGTTCTCAGTGACATTTACATAGTAAGCCGTGGGATGGTCTTTTCCATTAATCTTTACTGGTTGTTATCTGCAATATCCAAGTGACAAAAGTGTGTTTCCTGTATTAACTTTCATTATTCTGCCTAAAATGGTCATGACAACCCTTTTCTTAGCAGTTGAAAAGCACACTACAATAATTAATGTATTGTAGTATTTGCCACTGATATCAAGACAGTGTTGTAAAAGCTGATGCATTTGCATCTTTCCTTCTTTTTCCTGAAGAGGTGATTTCCCCCCCATCAAATAGCTCAATACCTATTTCCCCTTAGTAATGAAATGAATGAGAAGACATGTGAGTAGCAGAAATAAAACATCCTGTCGATGAAGAATACCCTGACAGAACACCTTATTTAAAAACCACAAGCAGATTACAAAGCATTGGCTTTAAAAATAGACCCAGACTGGATGAATGAGCTAAATATTTCAACTCTAGCAATTTATATTTATTTTAAATATTTTTACATGGTTTTCAGTTCAGAATGATTTTTCTCAATATCTATGATAATTGAAATTGTAATGAAATAATTTATCTACCTTAATAAGGAGGCTCATCTTGTCTGTCTGGCTTTGATAAACAGCAGGAGCACAGACTGGAAAAAACTGAAATAACTAATAGATAAATTTACCTATATAGCTGGAACTTTGTATGAAACTTAGAACTAGAAGCTCTTATTGATCTAGATGTCAAAAGATCAGGTCATAGAAAAAGTTTTTCCAGTTTTCTTTTGCTCAGAAAAGGCATTATTCTGTATGCCACAAGATTATTTTTGGTATGTTAACATAGTCATCCCAAAACCACAATTCCAAGCCCAAATTCCAGTGGTATTTCCTAAATCAGGTACAGAGTCAACAGCTGAAAAGGAATCGCTGCCCTAGATGAATCTAGATTTCCAAATTGTTTTCTTCCTAATATTGATCTGTAAAAGACACCTCTTAACATGGAGGATAAAACTGCTCCAGATACATCTATTGCAGCCAGTCAAGTACTTTTGCACATTGCTGACATAGTATTTCTTAATAAGAGAGTAGGCTTCTTCAGAGACAGATTATCTCACATTCCTGTGTGTACTGCACTTGCACTAAAATCCCTGCAGTTTAGTTTTCTTCAGTGGTTTCTATTTTTGTAATAAATAGATTATTTCTCCTAAGCATATTTTATGGACTGTTTAAGTATTACAAAACCTATGACAAGACTGTAACCAAGCCCATCATGGTGGTAAAAAATATATCTGTTGATGAATACAAGAATGCATGGAATGAAGAAGATTTAAATGGGAACAACCATCATGCTTGAAGACTACTCACTTTTCATTTTCTTTTGACTGAGTTCCGCTTTCCAATATCAAGGTCCACTCTGTACTGGATCGGCATGCAGAAAGAACTGACAGTGTGATAAGATGACAGAGGACAGCAACAGGGGATGCTTATTGTAGACTAAACTTTTGCACTCATGCTGCCATTCTCCACAACTGCTGGAAACATGGAGGGCTCATTTTCCAAACAGACATGACTAAGCAAGTAAAATTCAAGTTATTTACCTTATTTTCTAAAATATTTGATATTAACTTCTGCATACTTCATATGTCTTTTGGAAGAACAATCAGAAAAACCAGCTAACAGAATGAAAATAAAAGTCGATAAATTAATCTGCACACATTAAATTAATAAATAACATAAACACTGAAGACTTAGTAAAAATGGCTTTAATAAAAAAAAAAATATATCCACAGCTCTTCTTTTAAGTAGTTTTCTAGGTTTTTATTATAGTTATATAAATGAAACTTAAACGTCAGTGCTATATATAATATATGGCACATGACTAGATATGTATCTTTGACATGATAATATTAATACCTTTGTTTTCAACTTCATTCATTCATCTCGTTAATGAAAAATTCTGATGCTGTAGTTTATAACCTGTCAAGATGATTCGTGGATTAAACTAGATTTGTGGAAGCTGCCTGACTCTTGCCTTTTTAGAATAAAAAAAATATTCTCATAAAAAACCTTGTGGCTACTTTACAATAAGTCATAGCTGGTTGTCTTCTACGCAGAAGACACTATGTGTGCTTTGTAGTACATTCAGAATTTTATTAAATGTCATGAGCTGGGACTAGCAAAGACATACTTAGATCTGAAATATTTACTGGTGGGTTTTGGTTGTGGTTTTTTACTGGTTTTGTTTTGTTGTGGATTTTTGGTTGGCTGTTTTGGTGGTTTTTTATTGTGGGTTTTGTTTTTTTTTTTTCTAGGTTGGGTTTGTTTGTTTGTTTGTTTTTTAACAGCTGGAACACACTTACCTCATCAAGATTTAAAATCCATGACCTAAAGAGACACTCCCAGAATTTATAGGAAGAACAGTTATCTATTGCCTACATGATACAACTGCATTTGTGGAGCAAGTTCCAAAAGTGGAAAATTCGGGCTTCATAATTTGTGAGTACTTCTACGTATTAAGAATAGTAATGACCACAAGAAAAATGGAAAGAATAAGAAAAGGTGGATTCTCTATCCCCAACAAAAATCTTTATTTATGTTTCATGTGTCATTGAATTTATTCACTTAGAAAACTAAAGTCATAAAGTACTAAAGAAGAGGCTATACTCACCGTACTTTTCATTTGGGCAGAAAAAATTTGCAATGAATGCTCACCAGAACATACATTCTTGTAAAGCTTCCTTACCCGTCTAGCAAGGTAAATATGTTCACAATGTCAATATCAGAGATCGGTAGGGCGTTGGTAGCTTTATATAAAACAATGTGAAAAGGAGGGACTTTGGACATAGCAAAGCACAGGTTACGAATCCTCATGGCTATGATTCAGTTCAGTAAATACCATACTCTGGACATGAGAATGTTTACCAGATTTCCCTAAGGGAAGCTAAAATGTGTATACCTAATGTTTCCTACTGAAAGACACAGTAACGTGCACGACTGCATAGTGTCTAGTAAAAATAGATTTTGGCTGTGAAACAAAGAATACTTTTTTCTACTAGAAGAACTGTCCCCCACAGAAAAAAAAAATGAGCTGGTGAAAATAAAACCATGATTTTCAAATATAAACCCTAAAATTTCAAATATAAAACCATTTAGCTTGTATAATACAACAAAAAATTGCCAACAACAGAAGTATTTTTATTACTCTTGATTGGAATCTAACCAAAATGTCTCTTATGCAAGTTCTTAAATATTTAAAGAAGTTGAAGCACTCCCTGCTGACCCAAAATTTTAGCCAAAAAATGCCATCTGTTCTAGTGAATATGAAAGTATGTATATAAACATCTTCAGCTTTTAAAAATTACTTTGAGCTTTCAGTGAGCGATTATGAAGTATAAAGTATAAAGCACAGAGATGTAGCAACACAACTTTCTTCATGATGAACTGATTATTCATAAGCTTGAAATCCCCCGATTAATGATATGCAATCCTAATTTAAAATAATTTTAGACAGAATAAGGCTAAATCTGATCTCTCTGAACTACAGTGGATACTGACGTATTTTGGTTATTGAATCTGATTCCAACAAAAATAAATTAGGCTTAAAAAAGCTTTTGTATTTAAATTGGATTCGATACAACTTAATGATCATGGGAATCCTGAGGCAGCGATGACAACACAGCGCTAATGTGAGGCCTCAATACAACATATGCTTATCTGCATATCCATATAGTAAATATAGCTTCTATAATGTACATTAATATAGGAATTTAAAAAGGGTTTCTAATTTTGCATATCTGCTTGTCTACTCAGTTTTAATGTTAGGAAAATGGAATGTCTTTTAGGCTACTGTACTATGACTCACATCCTTTCTTATTACCCATGAACAACTGCAGGAGAAGTTTTGTGAGATACCTGATTTAATGCCTGTATATTTCTCCTTCTTTCTCTTTTCAAGAATTATCTTTATACAGATCATAATACCTATTTGCCTACCTATTTCTCTGACAAACATGTCCTTCCTCTAGAATCACAAAAGACTTGGTTCTATTTTCTTCATGAATGACAAGTTATCAATGTCACTTGCATGGTCCTGATTTAATAAGCGGGATCATATCAAGTATAGCATATCCCCCAGGTAGCAAAAAATTAACAGCCCCATAAATATGTCAAGATGACAAAAACCTGATAAAGTTGATACAAATTTAATATCAATGACTAGTATTCTAGAATTTCCCACAGGTATCAGTAAAATTATTATTTTTTTTTTAACAGCACATTCCTCAGTAAGCACAGAAAGAAGCACACTTAAATTATAGCAAAGTGCATTCCAATTTATTTTAGAAAACATTTTAAATAAATTGATATCCATATCCTGTAAAACATGCTGTTGGCAGCCTTTTTCACTTTGTTCCGTAACTGAGGCAGAAAATTGCACAGGGTATGGATAAAAAAATTAAGACTAATCATTACTGAAAACAAATAATAAACCTGTTATATCTTTCACAGTTTTGATATTGCCTATTCAACCAGCCCCAGAATAAAAATAAAATAAAACCCCAACCAACAGAAACTTAATCCAGTAAATAAAAGTAGTATTACAGATGAACACTCATAAAATTAAACATTAGAACTGAATTCCTAAAACCTTGGTGTTCACAGGAAATACAGAAGTGCTCACAGGAATACAGGTGTTCACAAGAAATACATGAAGTTGGTTATTTTCTGCCTTTTTTCTGAAGTTCCTGTCATGAATTTGATGGATTGCTGCTAAAAGAGAAATTGGGTAGCCTGAAAACACCACAGAAAATGAGGTGTCCAAACAACAGATTAAGAAGATTGTTACTGAAATCAAGAAACAGTATGGTATGTAGCACCTTTTTTAGTTCCATATCAATTCATAGATTAAATGAATAACATTTAATAAATAAATGTTTAAAAAATAAAGATACTCACATTTACTTTTTGTCTGCATCTTTCTTCTTTTTCATGAATTATGTCCTATGGTGTGAAGAATTGAGACAGTAGTAAAGAATTTGACTATTTTTTGTTCTCTCTGCACTTTTTTTTCTAGAATCCAGACAATCAAATAACATCATTCTCAGCATAAGTTGTGTTCTTCATGAAACTCTTGCTTGGTGAACAAAATGTTATATCGATTATTTCATGATTAATAAGTCTTAGGTGATTGACTGCGTCTCATATCTGAAAACATATAACTGTAGAATGGTGCAATTGTTATCCAAAATTTCTGACCATGTTATTGACCTCCTCAAAACTGAACTTTATGCTCAATGATGAAACCCTGACAGCATGAATCAAGGACCTAGATTCCCTTAGATTTCAGCAGAACCAGGATTTTATTTAATTTTAATCTTTCTTTTGATGCTATTTAATTACTATTTAAACTTTTTCTTGTCAAGTTTCTTTTGTTTCCCTGAGCTGTAGGATTGACACAATCCACAGAAACCCTAATGCTGCCAGTTTGATGGATCAATGACAAGAATCTCCTTACATGAGTTACCTATAAGCAAATACTTAATTTAGACTAGAATCTTTAAAAGAGATTTTTTTTTTAAAATGCCTACAATTGCAGATGTTGTTGAAATCCATTAATACACATATTAACACAGTTTTCTAAATTTTCTTATTGTTACAGTAACAATTTTTTGTTTCCAGAAAAAAATGAAAAATATTGTTTCTACAACAGGAACAACACTATCAATTTTCTCATGGAAAAATAACGGATACTTCCTAGAGGATGAGTTGAGCCTCAAAAAAAAACGTTAACAGGAATGATATTCAAGTATAGCACATTGCTTTGAATTAATAGCACTCATCTAAACTGTAAAAGAAGTAGAAGGCAAGTTTCTTCTGTGCCTGTTTCACACTAGCTCCTGGAACATTCTCATTTCTGAGTGCTGTCTGTCTTTCCCACATCGGTGTCTCCCACTTTAAGTGAAGCCTTCAGCTGCTAGCTGCTCATTAGCTAGGTTTTATCGTATGGGTTGCAGAAACTCATCAATGTTTATACGTCACGGCAAATAGGTTATGATTAGAGAGTTACCATATACCTCCTGAATGGCAGTAAATTGTTCATATTTTTATAGGTAACATAGACTGCAAACAGCTTGCAATCCTGAAAATACACCTTCATGCATATACAAAATATTATGTGCATGATATCTAAAATAGCCTCAGTAACTAAAGTGCTTGAAGTTCTTAACTTTAACATGTAAAATTAACTAAATATGGGTTACATTAGCCTAATTATAGTAATATTTTGCTAAGGTTCATAATTATAGTAAACGTGCATAAAGCCATGGTTTGCCCTCTGCAAAAATTAATCTAGACTTCAGCAAATTGATGAAGGTCCTCCATTAGCTCCAAAAGACATTAAACTCAGCAAAGAATAGTATCATCCCATAACTCAGTAGTGACATAGGTTCTGACACAGAAGATCAGACTGGATAAGTATTGAAAACTAAATCAAGTACCTACTCATTAATCACATCTCATTTAAATCACTGGAAAAAAAAACCCGCCTTATACTAAACTAAATACTAAACAATTATTTCATAATAGTCATCTGAAAAAAAATGGTAGGAATAAAAATGCAGCAGAAAACAACTTTTAAGTTTTAAAAATAAGATTCTGAATTCTACCCATCCCAAAAACCAGGTAATCTAAACTCAGCTCTAGCAACATTTCAAATAATTTTCAATATTGTTCTTTCATCTGCCTGCTTGTTTTTAAACCTTGAGCCTCCCAATTTCTTTCCAGTGTGTGTGCTCTTATTATGAAATACGCAGGCAATGCCTCTTCAATTACATCAATGCATTTAAAAGAACTGGTGAAATAAAATGCTTTCAGTTTTAGTGTCTAAAGAGGTAACAAAAGATAGGGGTTTTACAACATGAGTGACAATTTCAAGAGATGTTTCCAAGTGAATAGAAGCACAGCATTGGATTGAATATTTGGATCTCTTAAACTGACCACTTTAGATGGTGCATATACCCAGTATTTGAATGCTACATTGCCCTGCTGCAACAATAAAATGCCAAGAATTGCACCTGCATTGATAATGAGCACAATCCAGAAAAGGTTTAAATGCAAGATTCTATTTTAAAGGATGTAAAGCATTTTGCCTGGCATGTTCAAGTATATGGCTAGGATTTTTGGAATCTACTTATATTTGTTTCTTGTTAACTATATTCTGCAGGTGGTTCATCAGCCTCTCAACCAACCTGCACCCTGTGCCTTTAAGTTGGCTAAACAAATACGTAGCTCATGTTCAAATTATGTGAGAAACCTGCAGGGCTAGTCATTCAAGTTCACTCAGCTCCTGTTAGCACTTCCTACCCCAAATCCCTGGAATTCAGTTGTCCTCTAGGACCTTCCAAGTTTTTTATTGAAAATGTTAGTGGGACTGTAACATGCATGGTTCCTTCATTTTTTTTAACAACACACCATCAAGGGGCAGTGCAAGGAATACTACAAAAAGGACAAAGTCAGTCTTGCATACGGAAACCCATGCTGATATAAGTGTTCATCTCATAAATAAACAGATAACATAAAAAGTTTACATTAAGCCTGAGTGCTTATCAGCTTTTCAGACAAGAGTAGCCTACTTCAATCTGAAGAAACTTATTCCAGTCTGGTTCTGCTGACCTACTGCAGACTGTGAAGCTCAATATAATAATACAGTCCTGCCACCTAGGCTTTCCTAGGATGTATAATAGTTATTTCCAGAAGGCAACTTAAAGATAACGAAGCGAGACTATAAGTACTTTCAGTAGATTTTCCCAACTCTAAGCTTAAATACAAGAATTTAAAGAATGTGGCCCATATTGTCAGTACTCATATTGCCATATTATCAGAAGTGCATGACATTTCAAACTTCAAATTCAAATTTCAAACAGTAATAAAATCATGAATGAAAATGAGTAATTTATTTTTCATTTAGACCAGATGTTTTCCTAAATAATCGTTAGCACACTGATAGGAATATTTAATTATTGCATCACAGCAAGTGAAATGAAAGAATACAATTTTAAATAATAAAAAGAAGAAATGATAGATACAAGAAGGGAGATGATGACTAAAGAAGCATGTGAAAGACAATTTAACTATTGATAGTATCTGCTGTATTGATAGTACAGCAGTGTATTGAGCTATTTCATCAAGGAATTCTAATTCATTCAGGAAAAGATGTCAAAACCAAACAGCACGTGTTTTGCAAGTAAAAAGATACATACAGGAACAGTGAAAAGCAGTCTGGTTGGATTTTCATCTTTTGTAGAAGTTAAAAAAAAGGAGAATGGCAGCTGAAGAGCTTTATGTGGATTGCATGAGCTGAGAATATGGAGACTGAAAAACAACCACTTGCATACATTGATTGACTGACGAGGAAAAGAGAGTGAAGCAGCATTAGTGAGAATTTAATAGTAACTACAATAAACACATACTCAGTTTCTAGCAAATGAATTCATGAAATCTGTTAATTTTCTAGAGCCAAACTCCTCAAGCTGGGTGACTCTTAATTTTGTTCACATACCTGAACTTATTTTTCAGGGTCTGAATCTAAAACTCCGTTTCTGAGTTGGACACCTCTATACTGTGCAAAAAACCTGACCATTTTTACTTGGTTTCTCTTTTTCCACTGTTTGAGATTTGCAAGTTAATTTCTGTTAGCTAATGAAATTCCAATTATATTCAATTAAACAGGTCACAACTTACCTGCTCTGTTAAGCCTACCAGATGGCTCTCAGCACTTGGCTTGGAATGGTTTACAGCCCATGCTGCTTGTAGACCAGCAGGATCTGGAAGAAATAGAAGAAAAAGCAATACCATGCAGAAAGAGGGGGACTGAGAGGTATTGCAGCAGTGATGGAAGGAGAAAGAACACAGAACTGTAGGAAAACAGAACTCATTACTTCTTGTGCTAATTTTCTTTTCAGCCATTGAAGTTCCTAATCTGCTATCCTGATCTTGTCAATAACTTAGGCAGGAGGAGGATTTTTTAGAAAAGGAAAGCTAAATAAAGGCAAATGCTATGCAAATGTATAGAGAAGTAAAGGATCCACTTAATTTTAAAAGTACTCATCAGTGTTGCCAAATCCTTAATCAACTCACGTTACCTGCATTCATGATGCATAAATTTAGTTTGCCTAAGCCTTGATAAGGGTAGGCAGAAGGTAAAAAACACTCATTCTAAATATTTTCCTTATCATGATTAAAAATCCCTTAGCTATCACTAGGGCAGAGAACAATTTTTAACACAGATGTAGAAATTTGATATTCAATACAAATTGGGCAAGCTTGCACAAGCTGAATTTCCTACCCTATAGCATTTATAAAAAAAAGCTACACTCTTTTCAGTTTAGCTAATCCCCATTTCTATGAATGTAACAGAGATGGGGATCAGTGTTTTCAAAATGCACTGTGTATCTAATTCACCTTTAAAAAAAAAACCAAACCAAAACCCATAGTAACAGTAATAATAGTAATTTTAATAGAACACAATAGCAGTGGATTTTAATACTAACATCTTTCAAACACAGTTGTACCAGAAGAAGGAAAATAAGTAAACAAAAAAAGTCAAATCAGTGTGTTTTCATTACAATCAGAGACTTCAACAATGGAAGAACTACCAATGATTCTCTTCATATTTTAAGTCATAAAATCATTGTTTCCCAGGAGAAAGTATAAGAGAGAGCTTTTTGTCTGCCTTCAGTCTATTTTCCTTTATCTTTGAATATACTACAACACAGTAAGGTCCACAAGGTACTGTTGTTGAGACAATCTCAGCTATACTTTCTTTCATCTACAAATACATCAGTTAATCTACTGTAATCAATTAATTATAGCAATGTTAAACTGATGTGAACTGAGTAAAACAAATTCCATGCCTTGTACTAAGGGAAAGTGCAGATGCACAGTAACTTTCAAAAATACTTTAGGCTGCATTTGCAAATATAAAACCTATGCATTATTAACAATTACATATATGCATATATATATATATATATATATATATAATCATAGAATCATAGAATATTTAGGGTTGGAAAGGACCTTAAGATCATCTAGTTCCAACCCCCCTGACATGGGCAGGGACACCTCCCACTAAACCATGCCACCCAAGGCTCTGTCCAACCTGGCCTAGAACACAGCCAGCGATGGAGCATTCACAATTTCCATGGGCAATCCATTCCAGTACCTCACCACCCTTACAGTAAAGAATTTCTTCCTCATATCCAATCTAAATATGTATATGCAAACCTAGAGCCATTTAAACATTAAGAAACTTACATATCTAGTTTTCTTATTATTACAGTGCTTGAACTAGTGGGACAGATGCTGTATGTCAAAGCTGTTACAAAGCTTTCTCTTTCAGCAAGCATTTCTCCCCTTTTGGTAGGTAACTAAATAATTATGTGACCCAAAGAGACTAACTAACATTTGCTCTGTAGTTTTTGAGTTTCTGCACAGTCTAACCTCATACTGCAGCGGTCCAAAATATCATGAGACTCTAAATAGGAACTATTTTAGGCCAGTGCTTTTAATTGACTGGAATTCAGAAACTAATTACAGATTTGCATGAGACTTCACAGAAAAATTAAGCTTTAATGAAAGACTGTTTACTGGAAAAATAGTGGAAGACATTTTTCACATGAAACAAGGAAAATGAGTTGCTACTCAGAGTGTAAAAGAAAATGGAAACATCTACGTCTATACAGAGTTCAGTTCTCAGCAACAATAATAATTAACATAATTGAGCCAAACTATTCTGGCAAATATACATTCAATAATTGAAATTAATTAATTATAAATAATTTATAAAAAGAGAAATGTGGCATTCTACTTACACAAACCCTGCGATATACAGGATTGTTCTGTTTCTCATCTTAGTTTCCAGGATCAAGCCAAGCTTTAATTTAGTTTATTTACTCAGTCTAAACCCACCAACTTTGAATTCTAACTGTCACACTGAAGTCTATCTTGGAATTCATGCACATGCATGTATGACACATAGTTGTCTACTTGAACTCAACAAGGACAATTTTCATGGCAATATCTAGATTTTTCCTCAATATATAGAAATGTAGGACATTTCTTGTAATTTGTTTCCTCTTTGATCTGACAGAATCTCAAATTTTCTCAACCTTCTGTGACACAAACATCTGTCTATCAACGGTTCTCATGTGCAAGTGCTTTACAAACCATGAGTGTTATGGAGAGTGCAGGGACTGCTCAAAACTCACTTGACCACCATTTGTTAATGTTCACTTGAGCTACTTCTGAATTGGTAGCATGCCTAGAAATAATTGATAGGTGCATATGTTAGATGTGGGGTGTGTAAAAAATTAGCAGTTCCATGTCTGGCTTATTTTAAAAGCTTACCAAGGAATCAGTAATTTATTTAAAAATATAGAAATCTATAAGTACTAAGAAAAACTTTGCAGTAAACTTTAGGCCAAGAGGAATTTATAACAAAGAAATAAGGAAGAAATATGTAGTGGAAGAAGGAAGCTTTTCAAAATTAATGGGCTTTTTTTTTGTACTGAATTAATGATAAAAGAGGAGCACTCACATGTATGGATATTCTCCACTGGAAGAAAAGGATATAAGTTAAGATCAATATCAAAATTAAGTGTGTGGCTGATGATAATTATTGACTATTCAATTCAAAGCCTTAATAAAATATTTGGGTAGGTTTTGTTTGTAAGTGACCCATGTGCGGATGTTTTTGTTTTTATTAAATATATGGCAATCTTGTAAGATGAAAAGAAAACCGGAAAACCTTTAATGCAATTAAAAGATTACTAGAATTAAATTTAAGCTGAAAATCTATAGCTAGGAAAATTAATTGAAGTAATAGAAGAGTACTATTTAGGACTTTCAGGTATGATAAACTCAAATATTCTTTTTAACCTTCCAAATCAAAGGAAGGTGCTATCACTTGGTATTTTAAATGAATTAACAGAGAACATTTTTTGCTGAAAAAGATTTCTGACTTTTCACTATATTTTTTTACCAATTCCATTTTATTTCAGTATGTTATTACGTATACATTACACATTTACACGGAAATATAAGGGAAAATCCAGCAAGGAGTGAGCTGATACGCTATCATAAGGAGCAGATTCTATTCAAAACTGAGAACTGATACTATTTTTTATTGGTTTTACTACAAATAAAACCACTACAGAACAGATTATATATAAACCCTGAGTGGATTCTTCAGTCTTTCTTTCAAAAAAACAGTATTATCTGGAAGTTATGTATGCATAAATGCTATGCCAGAAACCTCAAAATAATCAAATTAATGTTCCCAAGAAATTTAAATTAAGCCCTGAAAAAAAATCTTTCAATATTGCCATCAGATATTCTGCTTGAAAATAAACTAAAATTTAACAACTGTCCATTGAGAATCATCACAGGTGACTTTGTGAATGTACTGCATTTATGAAGTGTCATTATCTCTTTCATTGAGTTTTATGTCTGCAATGTTTAGTATCTAGGTGACCATAAGAATCTGTCAGGTAGTGTTATTGCTTGAATATTTCCAGATATATCCAATGAACCTCATTCACATTTTCAGCCTTGACACTGTTCTAAAAGAAACCATTTCAAGCACCCATATAATTCTGCAAGGTCATGTTACAAGGCATCAAAAGAAGTGAAGACACTCTTACCCAGAGCGTACAGCAAAATCTGCAGTAAGCACAAAGCAACAGCAGCAACTTGCATTACAGGTACTACATACAATTTCCATGGGAGCAAAATTTAAGCCCAGGCTGTGACTGGTGCCTGTGTCAGCAAATGATATATGGAAAAAACGTTTAAGCCGTCAGTCTCCTCTACCCTGATTAGAAAACAGTCACAATGCCTGCAAAGGACATTTCTCCATGAAAGTAATCCTTTTAAGTTAAAGTATTTATGGAAAATGGGGTCTCCTTCCCCACTGTAACTGATGGTCAGTTTCCCATATTGTAACTTGCCAAAATTCTTTGAGCCAATGCATGATATAAAGCCATGATTAGATTTCTACAGTATGAAGATAAGGCAGCCTTATTAAAATCCCCATAGTGTGCATGATTTGTTGTACAATTAAAAGCTTTATTCAAGAAAAAACCACCTTTAAAATTCCACCATTCAGAAAAAAAGGTACAAGACTCAGGAAAACAGTTCATCACAAAGTCTGACCAAAATTTTGGCAGTTCTTCTAACTACATTAGCTGTCTAATATGTTTTTTCCTCTTATTATTCATCACGTCTCCTCTTTTCAAAATTACAAATCTTCTTCTAGCATTTTTGCAACACTAAATTCTGAAAATGCTTTTATGAATTTTAATTTATCTTCAACATAAATAATCCAAGGCAGGTATTATTCTTAATTTACAAATGAGGGAGACGGCATACGGAGAAGTGACCTTGTGCAAGTTTGCACAGAAAAAAATCTGTACAGAAGCCAAGTTTACAACTCAGGGGTTTCTCTCATCCTCTACCAGCCATACTTCATATTTTCATTTCTTGCTTATGTTTTCTGAACTCCAAACATATCTGTAGAACTCCTACCAAATCCGGGGTAAGCAAACACAGACCTTACTATTTCATACTCAGTAAACGCTGGTCAGCCTGCATTTCCGCTTAATGTCTCCAAAGAGGTAAATATTTTTTTTTTCCTGATAAATTCTACAGATTCTCTTAGCATGCATGGAAAGGGAAAGATCAGATTGTCCTTTCTGCTAAGTGCTGAAGCCATTTTGCTGTGCTGGGGCTTGCCCATGCAACCTGTTGGTGCAGGCTGCTTTCTGAGCAATTGAATTCAGGAATTGATCCAATATCCCTAATGTGTTATCTTGCTGACACAAGATCAGTTTTGTTTTTTTAATTCTGCAATGAAAGTTTCATCAGCATGTCAGTAGCTTTTAAGATAATTTTGAAGCAAGAATACATTTCCCCTTCTAATCTAATAGTCTGTTGGGCGTTTACTGTTTCAGTAGTCAGTACACTCTTCAGAATTACATTCTGCGTAGTGACACTTATGCACCTGGCCTCGTGCCTCCTCTGTGTTTTCATATATATCCCTGTTTCTGAAAAAATGAGATTTAAAAATATGCTAATAGCACAAGCAGAGAAAATATTATTTCTACACAACTCCAATAAAATTTTATGTATATTTCTATCACACTAGTCCTAAAGTCAGATTCATGACAATTCTGTTACTCAATTTGTGAAACCCTTTTCTTCTATCACTCAAGCCAAATGTTTTTCTTAAAAAAAACTTTTTTTCTTGCTATGTATCTATGGCTAACCCACATTTTTCGGGTATCATCATTAAAATAATAATCAAAAGTCATCAGGACCATCCTCAAATCCTCAAAAAGACTGTAATGATCCTGAAAGATAGCACCTATGTTACCAGAGCCAGCTCTCCAGATTTGAACTAATATAGCTCTAAATTATATTTCTAAACCTGTTTTGTTAAGTTCTGCCTCAGAGGCTATAATATACATTCCAACACACTGAGACATCCCTCTTAAACAAAGGACAAAAATAGGAAAAAATAAAATCCCCTAAATGATAATGTAGCAATCCTACTGCTGTTATTATCAGGAAAGATAACTCACATTTCCGATATTCATCAAAATCTTCATGTATTTGTGCTGTAGAGTGTGAACGTTACTGCATTCCGTGCTCTAACAATGTGCAGTTTACCAACAATTGTCACTTTAGCCATTTAGGATGCATCATACTGGACTGTCTTCTTCAGATTCTGAGCAAAAATGCATGCATGCATGTACATAGGCAACCCACTAACTTTTGTAAATCAAGCCTTTCTTTTTCTTGCCTTTGTGAAAAAGGCACTTTTGTGTACAATTCAAGTAGTGTTGATTTCAGTTAGAAAACATTAAAATATATCCTCTTTAAAAGGCAACTCTTTACGATGAATGTAGCTTACGCAATAACAGAATTACTTAACTAACTTAAGATGAAATGGTAATAAGGTGTGTAAAGTGAGAATAGTTAGCTAATTTTTTGGCAAGGGAATCACTCCTATTCTCAGCTGTGAGATCAAGGCAGACTTCTGTTTAAATTAAAATAAGGCATGCTTTGATGACAGAAGCAGTGTCAGGCAAATAAACTAAAAATGCTTGTTTTAGGCCCCTTTGTCTAGCAGTTTCTCTAGCACCTTCCAAAAAGGAAAGCACAAATACCTTATCAAAAGCTTCAAGATGAAGGAAAGCACAAATACCTTATCAAAAGCTTCAAGATGAGTAAGATTTTCAAGCATAAATTGTTAAATCAGTCCACAGTTTAAAAAGACAAAAAAAAAAGATCAATAAAATATTTTTCTTACCTCTGTCAGAGTATATGCCTTCAGCACGTATTGTATTTTAAAACCTACAGCAGCTGATAGCATTCAGCTCAATTCTCTATTTCGTTTCCTCAAGCATGCTGATAAAATTCATTCTCAGTATGGCAGTTTACTAATATTAGTCTATATCCAAATTCTAATTTCAACATGCCATCAGCAATACAGGGAGAGTGAAAGCAGACTGCTGAAGGCCTCAAGTTATCTCTGTGCCTGCCTGCACAATGTATTTTGCCCAGACCAGAGAAGTTTGCAACATACATTTGATGTAATTCAAGGCCACCTCCACCACTGCACTACGTTATTCCCCACTGGTGTAGAAATGAGAAGTTCTGTTCCAGTCTTCATGTCAAAACGATTGCCTCTGAATATAATGCTTATTTGAAAAAAAATGTTCACTGATTCCCAGGGGAAATGTACGGACATTAACACTTTTGGTAACAAGATTATTTGATTTTCTATGTACTAAATAATACTGAAAGAAATTTCAATCAGATTGTGTTTGCCTCAGGTATGTATTCTGGTCATGGAAGTCAATGTTTTTTTATGCCTCAAGTTTGATTACTGCAATGGATCTTGGAGTACACAGAATAATAAAAAAAAAAGCTGAAGTTGCTCAAACATCCAGTAACACAACGAAGTCATCTAAATATTTTTATTTTGGGTGTTCAGGACTTACTTCCTATCTTAAGAAACTGAAGTGATGTAAGATTATGTTTTCACCATAGTCAATAACGTAACTACAATCTTTGTAGACATACCCAAGCTGGTCTAAAATTATCTGGCTCCTATAGTGCTACCATTGTTGCCATAGCAGCCTAGAACTCAGCATTTATTATCAATGCCCTGACATGGTTTTCCAGCCACAGGAAGCCTTGTGCACATAAACTGTACGTAAGCGAAAATATTTTGAAGTTAGGGTTGGCCATGTCACATATTTAAATGCAATCTTATCATTCCTAAATATTTTAGGATCATTCCTAACTGAACTCCTGTCTAGATTCAATTCTTCTTGAACTGACAAGGCTTACTGACTAACTTTTAACGTATTCTGAAACCTGAATGATCATTATTTTCCCCTGAGTTTTAATACACAGTTTCCCACTCTGCATTCTTTCATCTTTTCTAGGCTGATTGTTACTATATAAAAAAAAAAGTAGGCATAGTTGGTAGTCTAAATGTACTCCTCCAGACACAAAAAGCTTTATTGATTTATGCGTAAGTAAAAGTAGTAGAACTGAGCCACATTAATTCTAACTATAGATAAATAGCTGAGTCTAGCAGTAGACAAGAGACTAACTTTTATTAGTTATTAATTTTTATGTTCCAGTTTCCAAAAGTCGGTAGTCTTGGTATAACTTGGTTTGTTTTATCTAGAAACTCTAAGAAACTTTTCAGTAACCAGTATTTCATAACAAGAAGTACCCAATGACACCAAGCTGTGTGGTTCGGTTGACATGTTGGAGGGAAGGAATGCCATCCAGAGGGACCTTGACACGCTTGTGAGGTGGGCTGATGCCAATCTGATGAAGTTTTACCATACCAAGTGCAAGGTCCTACACCTGGGTCAGAGCAATCCCAGGCACAGCTACAGGTTGGGCAGAAAAGAGATTCAGAGAAGCCCTGCAGAGAAGGACTTGGGATGTTGGTCAATGAGAACATGAACATGAGCTGACAGTATGCGCTTGCAGCCCAGAAAACCAACCGTATCCTGGGCTGCATCAAAAGGAGCGTGACCAGCAGGTCAAGGGAGCTGATCTTGCCCCTCTACTCTGCCCTTGTGAGACCTCACTTGGAGTATTGTGTGCAGTTCTCGTGTCCTCAACATCAAAAGGACATGAAACTGTTGGAACAGGTGCAGAGGAGGGCCACAAGGATGATGAGGGGACTGGAGCACCTCCCGTATGAAGATAGGCTGAGAAAGTTGAGGCTGTTGAGCCTGGAGAAGAGAAGGCTGAGTGGAGACCTCATAGGAGCCTTCCAGTATCTGAAGGGGGCCCATAGGGATGCTGGGGAGGGACTCTTCATGAGGGACTGTAGTGATAGGACAAGGGATAACGGGTTCAAACTTAAGCAGGGGAAGTTTAGATTGTTTATGAGGAAGAAATTCTTTCCTGTAAGGGTGGGTGGTGAGGCACTGGAATGGGTTTCCCAGGGAAGTGTGAACGTTCCATCGCTGGCGGTGTTCAAGGCTGGGCTGTATAGATCCTTGGGTGGCATGGTTGAGTGTGAGGTTTCCCTGCCCATGTCAGGGGGCTTGGAATTAGATGATCTTTAGGTCCTTTCCAACCCTAACTATTCTATGATTCTACGCATGCCCTTTGCAGAAACATGGTACTTACTTGTTTCATTCCACGTGAGGAAATTCCAATACAACTTTCTTGAATAGAGATGAAATAAAATACGTAAAAGCACTTTCATTCTTACTAATATGAAATCAGGAATACATAAGTAAGATTTAAAATATTTGTTAACAATATCAGGAAATACCTAATGCTGCCATTCTTTACTGCAAAGGCCAGTTTGGGAGAAAATACGGCAGCTGATTTTCTGTAAGCACAGAGTAAAATGAATTTCTGATATAGCGATTAAATGGTGTCTCCCTGAAGTAATAACTGCTTTCTGTGCTCCCCTTAACCCTGAAATTACTGCTATTGTATAGTCAAATTGGTGGCACTAAAGCTTTATAAACTTTTGAAACATTTGGCAGGAGTAATAGATGTTAATGAGTAAGAAAACTACATCTACCACATCTCAAAATTCATCTCCCAGTCTCAAACAGGTCTAGGAAGACATTTGGAAACCTGAAAATACCTGAAAGATTCACAGAATGTTGAAGACTAATTTTGCACTTTGCAAGACTCCCCAAGGAAGCTTCAAACTTGCTCCTACGTTTTTCTTTGCAGATCTATTTCCTCTGAATTTTAATCTGAAGTACAGTTATCTCCCCCTGAAAAGAAACAGTGCTTTGATTTCCCATCTAACAATAGAGATCTTCACACAAAGGCACTAACCTTCACACGGCAAGTGAAAAACCTGGTAGAATTGCAGAGACAAAAATTGATGTGAAGAAGAAAAAAAAAAAAAAAAAGAGATTGCCATTGTATTTGAAATTTCCTCCTCTATTACAGACAAAAGAAGGGAGTAAGGAAAAAACCAAAATGCCCTACAAAATGAAAGCTTTTACCTGTGCCCTCTGGTGTCTCTGCTAGAGGTTACAGAAATTATACAAATACATTACAAACACAAGGAAGCAAGATAGATGGACAACCTGAAAAAGTTTGGCACTTTGAAAATATAAAAAGCCTATTTGATATACTTAAAAAAAGTTGTGATATCTCTTTCCTCTTATAAAATTTGGTTTTTAAGTTTTAAGTTACATTAAATGAGTTTCATTGATATGATATGAAATGCCTTACTTGCTTTATCACTCTTTCATTTCTTCTTTTCCCAAGGGTAGGGTAATTTCTCTCATATGTTGCAATAATCATTCATTTCTATCAGATAGTCTGCCAGATACTAATTCATTCCTTTATCCCGGTATTAAATAACTGGCTTCTTTTGCTTTGGATAAGAAGAGTTCTCTGACAAGTTTTTATTGTGTTTTCATTCACGTATCTTTGGTCTAGATGAACATATATTTTCATGAATTCCAATCTGAGGCAAGTATTTTTTTCTATGGTTATTATGAATAATATAGCAATAATTAATGTGATAATAGTAGTCATTTATGTCAGTAACCATAAAAGTGATTATTGAAGTATGGACAAAATCTAATGCAATACAACCAATGTTAAGTGTGCAGGTGGACATCTCCTTCAGACTCTTTGTGGAACACGTGACTTTCGTTTGTTAAAGAAAATTTTTATACAATGAACATTTACACAAATCAACAATATTGAACCAATTAGTAATGAAAGATTATCATGGTAATTTTTGCCAGATTATATTTGGGGTTGAGATTTTTCAGTTTTAATTCTTTGTTCCTCTCTTCCCATGAACCGGAAATTTCAGGCCTTAAAGCAGCAGGAAATGTGTTCCTTTCACAATATACAGGACAATCCTTTGTCTTTCTTTCAAACAGCAGCACCAATCTCCCTCACTTGACAAGTATTTTTCTTCAGGGAAAAAAGAAGGACTGAAACACATACATATATGGATTTCTTTTCTATATGGCACTAGATTCTGTGGATATTTTCTTATGATTTATTTTGAATACAGAAAAGACACAAGAGTTTGATTCAGAGATGTTCTGGAATACAACATAAAGAAGCCAGTAAATTTCACTACAAATGTATGTAGTGGCTGTGGTACCACAATAACCTCTACCAATCTATAGCAGTAATAGTCTGGGTGGTTTGCCCTTTATATCAGTGTAATTTTATTTTGGTGAGGATGAAATGGAAGAGTTGTAAAGGCTGAACAAAGATGCTCAGTTTCCCAACAATTTCTCAAGGGTGATGACATTCTCCATCTCTTTCTTTAAAGAAATGCTTACTATTTACAAGATAATTGTATACATGCTGTGAGAACCAATAAAATATTATTGATACTTAAGTATTGGTATATAAACAGTATATTCTTTAACATCATGCATTTTTTTAAGCGAAAACACCAACAAACCTGGAAAACAGAGTTCTAATACACTCATTAAGCACAAGATACCTGTCTTGTCTGGGTAGTTACAGGGATAGTGTTTAGTGCTCTTCACGACCTTATCATATTGCAACTTCTGAATATCCACCCATGCCTCAATATGCAGCAATCCCTGGAAAACTGTCATTTTGAGCTGCGTGTCAAAAAGCAGCAAGAATGTGGCTGCTCCAACATGGAGGACAGGCCAGGAGCCAAAGACCACCATAGCATAGGCAGTTCTCTCAAGTCACAGTGCCACAAACAGGTCCAGACAAGGTGAGGTCCAGTGTCTGTTCGGGGAGTTCAGATGCTAACAGCAGGAGGCAGTGAAAAATGGAACTGAAGACAAAGCTACCTACAATAAAAATCTGTAATTCATGCAGGAAAATCAGTTAGCAAGCTGGGTCAATTCTAACACAGCTCAGAAAACCTCTAGGTGCCCAGGAGATAAATGGAATCCTAGAGGATGTATAGGTGGATGCCCCAGGTGAAGCTGTTCAAGATGGATGTAACCTAGTAGCATACTCATACTGACATTATGGCAGTGCCACACAGCAATGCCACATTTGGTTGTGGCAATACCATTGCCCAGTGTATCAAGATGCTTAATTTATGGGTGCATATATTAATTTGTATGATAGTAGTAACTTTAGTATGGATTAAGTTGAGAAAAAGTGTCTTCATTCTGAGGTTATGTGGATAGCAACAATATAAATAAAACCCAAGCTAGTGAAAAGCCTCTCCTTGATGTTTTATTTTTATGGAAGCAGATCTCAAAAGCTGTGCCTTTAAAGAGAGTTCTAGGATTTTTTTCCAGCTCAAATGGACTAGTTTGTCCAGTAAAGTGGTTAACTCAGCAATATATTCGGTGCAGCATCTCATTAGACTAGAGCCTGTCACATTGAATGTTTGTGGATTTAAGCTAGTCTAGCATAGGATTCTATCTTCCATGTCAGCTTGAGAACTTGAACAGTATATGAACACAGTACATATGAAAAGATACATACACATCTGCCCATGTGGTGCTTAGACGACCAGAAGTAATGTTTCATGCATCTTGTCATTTTATGTATACATTTTTATTACTGTGTGCTTAGACAACCTTATGCACCCATCAGAACCAGGACTTCTTATATGAAGCCTAAGGAACTGATAAAATGAACACAATTTTAGATGTCTATTACACGTGGTCACTTTCCTTTTCTGAACCTGATCAATAGCTATGTTTTGTCATGTAGTCAATTATATTCATTAATGATTCATTTTCATATTTCTAAAAAATAAAAAAGAAAGCTACTTATTGTTTATTTGGTTTGCTTTTTTTTTGGTGGTTTTTTATTCCATATGTATGTGGTTTTGTTGGTTTATTTCCACTCCTTTTATCTAATAACTATTTGTTGTGGACTAAAACATTAGAAGATTTGGAAATGGGAGCTCTGGAAAAACTAAAGGCTAACCAATTACAGGATTTAGTAAGACAGTTTTCAGGAGGTTTCAACTTTACTGAAATTGCTGTTTGAGTGGCAGCTGATATCAAAATAAGGTATTCTGTCAGCTGATTATCTTGCCTTGGGCTCAGAAGGGAACCAGCTATCAAAAGCTTTCTGTAAAGAAAGGGATAATTTCCATGTGCAATTTTATGTGCTTTCCTGATAAAGAATAGTGAAAATCCTTTTGTAGGTGAAACTACCATATCAAATAATTTTTGCAATGATGACAGAGGTCTCAACAGCAGAGATTTTGTAGTACACTTCACACACACTAAAGATGCAGGCAAGAATGCAAGGTAGTGAATATCAAGACTGCCTTGAAATAATTTCAGATGTTATTGAGAAATATTCATCCAAGTGAAAGCTCCCTTTCAATTAAAAACACACACAGTGTTCTGCTCTGATAGTTCCCAGGTTCCAGCTACTTGCTTTCCTGGCTTAACACTGGCAACACCTCTGAATGATTGAGGAAATAGATGTTCATATTAAACATTTGGGACAGACATTAGGATCCCCTGACAGTTGTACTGGAAGCTGAATGGAAGGTAGAACATTCTGTTTCAAGTAAGAACATGTTATTTATTTTAATTCTGCTTCACAAACTCCAGTCTAATTATACTCAGGCATAAACGCAGTAAAAGCAAAAGGTTATGTTCCTTGCTTCATCTGAAATTTTTAGTAAGCAATCTTCTCTAAGAAAAGATGAAAAGATTTGCCTCACACAAAACATGTAAAGGCTTAATTTTTACTTGGGCCAGACTAGAGAAAGAAGAAAACAACACAATAAGAGATTTTGCTGCCTGACAAAATGAACTTATACCTGCAGAATAAAAATAGACTGACTACTGTGCTGACAGCTCAGACATTCCAGTTTGGTCAGCATGATGTACCCTAAGCCGCTCAGCTAAACCGCAGGGGACTCATGAATTTTCACTTCCTTCCCAAAGTGCCTGTCTTGGCTGGACTATTAAGGATATTTCAACCGTAATCTCACCGTTAACAACCCACCCACACACCACTGCTTGCAGGTTTACACTCAAGATGCATGTGAACCAAACGTAACATTGCACTTCACAATCAGAACTGATTCCACCGGTTTTCGTTTTCAGAACAGGACATTTCCCAGTGTTGCTCTACATGGGCCTAATTCTAAACATGTGCTAGCAGAAAATGAATGTACAGTGAGAGAATACTAAAGCTGTAAATATTCAATAAAACTTTAAATCATATAGCAAAACAAGACTCTAACTCAGAGTATCATAGTATTATTTAAACACTGTAAAAGTAGTCACCTCAATGTAAATGGTTAATTTCTCACATACTCAAAGTATTGTTTACATTTACTAGATTTAAAAGTGATCTCTTGGGAACACATCTCTGGAGTAATTTCTTCCTGACCTCCTGGAATTAATGGATTACAGCGTCATGAGAGCTCACGTAAATTTTATTATTTTAATCTAATTTCGGTAAACAAACTAATATCAGATTCACCTACACATCTGCCTGTCAGAGAGAGACCAAAGCACACGGAATGACACTCCTATGTATAAAACTTACACTAAAGATACTAAACAAAGCATCCAAATCACAAATGGAGATTGACTCTTTCCTCCATCAAACTCACTGGTCCCTATTCCTCTGTCCAGCTAGCTCTGCTTTTTCTCCATTTTCCCATTCTCCATTCCTGTTTTCCTCCAACTTTTATTCCCCTCTGACCCAGCTTTTTTCTCCCTGGACTCCCAAAGCCACATCCTACTTCTTTCTCTGTAAGTCATTTGAGGCATATGATTTTCTGCTGCTTCAGTTATTAGCAGAGGAGAAACAGACTTCTGTCCTCCTTCCAGCTGCACTCCTGCCTGGCTCCTCTGTGGTAACAGAGCATTCTCTAGTCTGCAGTGGGAACTGCAAGAAGAACTAAGAGCAGTCACTCCCTGCCAATAATAGAGTACCTCAAAGCTTTTAGCTTCTAGGCGAAGCACATAGGATTTTTGAAAAGTTTTTGATTTAGACACATTTAAGTAGATTCCACGCAAGACAAAAGGTATTTCCTCACAGAAACCATTTCTCTGTCAAGTATGAAATTCTCACTGCAAAAGCACAGATGCTAGAATTATACTGCATATAACAATAGCAAATAATGCAATGAAAATTAAAAGTATATTGCATATAAAATATGAAATAATGAACAGAACTTCAGAGTTTTATTTCTTAGTATTGCAACATGAGATATTTGCAACATGGCATTGCTTTCATACTAATTGAGCCATGTGGGGTTAAACGATTTTAAAATAGTTAATCTTTAGGGCAGGTGCATGACATGGAAGACATCAACCCCAATATTTAACATCTGGCAAAGTTGCAAGCAACAAAATCACCACAGTCTTATTACAGGAAATTAATGCTAATGGCAAATTGCAGAGCCCACCCTTCCAGTAACACTGAGGTGGGGTTTATTCCTTGTAATCATTCCTAATTTACTTTAAAGGTTTGGGAAATATTTATGTATGACTTTCTGTCATGTTGCCTGCTACTCACCAGTAAGTGTCAAAAGATCACACAGAGGCTATATTTGTAATTACGATTTTATCTGTCACAATGTGAAGTTATTAGCTATATGAGGGCCCTCTTTCTCAGGAGCTGTATACACAAAATTATCCTTAAACCGATTATTAATTAATGAATTACTCTGAAACTATTATCTTATAACTGTATTGAATTATATTAGCTGACTGATATTATCTGAAGCATAATATGGGAAACAGTGTACTGAAAATGAGGAATTGGAGGAAATAAAAATACAGTCCACCCACAGTGCGTCATCACTTCTTGTCTGTAGACTGATTTTGCATATGACATGAGCAATAGCATTTTAAAAGTGTTCATTTTTTTCTATAAGTAAAAGTAATATCTGTTAGGTCTGACAATTATTTATAACCATCATGCAGGAACATGTATGATCTTTAACGTGATTTAATAAAGGGAAGATATAATTTCAAGGCTCCTATCCCTACCCCTTGCTCACATTCTGCCATATCCTTGTGGACCTGGGGAAAGGTGAACAGATGATGAAGGAACAGCAAGAAAACAGCTGTAAAACAGAAAGATTAGAAGTCTAGAGGATCACAATAAGGAGCAGGAGATGATAAATAAATTATCAGGGGAAAAACAAATTAATTACTTCGAAGTTAGGAAGTAATGTTACAAAGCTGGTATGGTACAGAGAGTGAACGGGCACAGGGGCTGAAAGGTGTGATAAAAAATTCCCATAAGCAGTAGGTACTCTGAAGACCTGCTGAATGATGGGGAAGCAGAGAGGTCTAAAACAGGTATCAGAAAGCAAACACATAATTCACTTCACACTGTATGTTCAGACTACAAGGAAATTGTATTTCAAAATACGCTGGCAATTGCCTTGAAAATATATGCATCATATCCTCAGAACATCTTTGTATGTGCCTACAAATATACTGGATTAATACTTGTATTGTAAATACAAGGTTATAAATTCTCTCTACAGATAATTAAGATATGAACCCTGCTTGCACATACCTGAAATCTCAAACTACACTTATTCTTAGCATTCTCATTAACTGAACCTAAAAATAGCCAGCAAGATGTGAGGGCATTTCCCAGAAATGACTTATCCATACTGTGCTTTACACTGTATATAAAACTAGTGGCCTGAATTTGGGGGAGCTAGAAGATTATCCTCATAAAAGCTAAATAGATGTGAATTTTCTTTCAACACCAATTTCAGGGCAAATACCTAGAATAACCAAGGAGCAGAAGAAATACAAAGGTTCTAAAAATTACAAAAGGGTCATTAATCTACTCAGAGTCTCCTTTTAGTAACAAATATTTTAAATGAAAAAATTTTGCTTGTCACTCCATGTTTTGCAAAGGAATCAATGCAAAACAAGGGCTGTGGTGGCACATGGCTCAGAAAACCGAATCAAACCAGCTTTGGTGAGAACTATCAATTTTGCAGTATAATAATAATATACTACTTTAAGTAAAGTAGCATAGTGAGACACCAAGGGTGTCATTTAATTTCTACATTTGAGAGAAAGTATGCTTGTTTCTCATAAAAAAGTTGCTTATTTTTTAACCACTTTCAAAAGGACAGTTAAAACCTTGATCACTTTCTTGTTCCCATCAGTTAATTCCACACAGAAGGATTACATGAATAGATTACAGTGTGTTGACTTGCACGGATTAACACTACTTCAAAGAAGTTGGATTATTTTGAATCATAAAGGTTTACAAAGCAAATATTTGTTTCCTGCAATTACAGATTTTCTAATTAATTCTGCCTGTTAATATATATGTTTCATTCTTCTTCTCTGTCATGTCTGGCATACCAACACTACTTTGGCTTACTGTCAGAGCCTCTAGCTTACGCTCCCTGCCTTCCAGGAGTTCAGTTGCTTGTGCTCAAGGACAGCTCTCTGATGTGGCACCCATCTTAATTCACACTACTCTGAAGGAAGAGCTGTTCAAGCAAGAGACTTAAAAGGCTTAGAGATGAGACTTGCCCCTGCTTAATCTGGGAGTTGCTTCAGGCCACCTTCTTGGTACTTGCTCCTGTGCCTTGCCTGTGCTGGGCCACATATCTTTCTGATCTAGAGCCTTATACTGCCTGCCCTGGCACTAGAGTGGTGAGTGATCACCGGGCTGTGTCTAACCCTGGTCACCATCACTGGACCTGCAATGCAGATGCACCCAAGAGATTGCCACAATCTATAAACTCCATACAGATAAAATTACAGTCATTGCACGTTTCTGAGTGTAACCTCTAGCACCTTATCCATAAACTAAATGTGAGTTTCCTTGCATCCTTTTTTATCTGATGCCCTGTTCCTTGCATCATCTTTGCCTACCTGCTTCCTTCAAACAGAAGCTGCTGCAAAGAATTACCAATGGCCAATTTCCCCTTGTTTCTTTCCTGACAAACAGGCATTGATGCCTTTCCACCACAGGGCCTCATAACATGTTCAGGCTGCTCCTCTAGGCCATTGGAGGGAGTACAGACTGGTGAGGTGTCCTGAATTCAGCTTAAACCATGACCTGTGGAGGAACAGGGATACTGAGAGACTATGAGACTGAGCAAGAGACAGAAAGACAGTCTGCACAATTATCACAGCAACTAATCATAACAAAAAAAGGGCCGAGACTACTTTATTATTATTGGTATTGCTTAACAACTCTTAACTCCTTAGTCACAGACTTGCATCATACCTAATGCTGTAAAGACAAATGTTTCTGGTTTATTGCTGTATCAGTAAAGACAATAATGTAAGTCACTATCTGAAACTGCCGTATTTTTCAGTGCAACTTATGTAAGGCTTGTGGAATCTCTCTGTCTGAGGAGTGAAATGGAAAAACTACACACAAATTCTGGTAGGTTTAACATAATTGAAGACAGTGACCAATCAAGGCTAGTATAACTATTCTATGATTATATTTTCTAGTCTTTATCTCTAGATAAATACATGTATATCTTTAACTTAATTTGTTTAAGGATATAGAACTGCTCTGAAATCCCTTTCTACTTAGATTTGCTTCCTATCACATTTTCCTACCAGTTCTCTGAATAAGAGAGGTAGGAACAGAAGTAGGCTCTATGTAAGCTTACTTCCTTAAGATTTCTTTGGGTTTCTTTAAAGTTGTTGTTTTTTTTTTTTACTTTTGTTAGGACTGTAAACTTTCTCTTTTGCAATTATTCTCACCCAGACTTTTTTGCTACTTTCACATTTCCTGCCATTCCTCCACAATGTTTAGAATTACTTATCTAATATTTAGCCATGTGCCTCCCCTCACCCCCCTTTTTTTTTGTATAAAAATAGTCTGGAAATTCTGCGCTTCATTGTATCTATTTGATTAAAAAAAAATAAATAAATAAAATTGCTACCATTGACTGTACAGCTGAAAATATCGTCTTTTTTTCTTCTTTTTTTCTTCCAGAAAATGTTCTCCCCCACTCAAGAATCAAATCAGTGATCTGACCGTTTTATCTTTATCCAGAAAATGTGTATCATCCCTTTATGGATCTACCTGCCATGCAAATCAATACATTCTCTCGTTTTTCCCCCGTTGCAGAAGTTTCTGGAGCAAATTACACCCACTAATATTCTAATCATGTGAATTATCCCACTGAGTGTCTCATATGCTAGTTGAGACACTGTTGTGATCATTAATTAAGATTTCAGCTCTTCCTGTTTATTTCCCTTACTTCTCGAATTAGTGCAGAAACAATTAAAATATTTGGTGGATTGACATACTACTGTTTTACTTGTCCTTCTTATGATCTTCTTAAAATCATCCCTTAATTATTTTTAGGTTCTTTTCCTAGTCATTGTTATTTACATATAACCTATGAATATTTGCAATCTCTTTTCAATCCTAGTTTAAATATTTTGCCATTACTGGGTGACTAAGACTGTGCCTTAAAATGTTGTTCTTAACAGCAATACCATATTTTAGGGACCAGTATTTATAAAAAAATAACAAAATGCCACAGAGCTATTCCACTGCTCAAAATAAATAATCAAGTTACTGTTTTGTTTTCTCCTTTCTGCTACTCATGCACATGCAAGAACAAATGCAGAATATCCAGTCCAAAACACAAAAATGTCTTCCTCTCAAACATCCTGTCATATTTTATGACTCATATTCATGAACAGTTCAGTAAAAAACTATAAGTAAACCATTGATTCTGGAAGCTATCCTGTATAAATATCACTTAAATCTTGGTAATTAGGAATTAAGTCTTAGGAACTTCCGTCACTTACTCATAACCCTGTGAACAGTTATCCTGTCACTGAATATGTCTGCTTGGTCTGAATTAACTAAACTCCATTAACTGTGAATGTTATTACTTCTCAAGCATGTACCTGACAACTTTTTTAAGGGACAGTCTGCTACTAGTGAAGCTAAGAACTTGTAAACACGTTCTTCTGTGATGAAAGTGAGAAAATCAACAGTAAAAGCAGCCCAAAAAGGTCTGAGTGGGTGAGAATATTTAAGTAAGACAAGCTGGGTCGGTCCTAATTCAATACCCCTGGCAGTGTTCAAGGCCAGGTTGGACAGAGCCTTGGGTGACATGGTCTAGTGGGAGGTGTCCCTGCCCATGGCGGGGGGGTTGGAACTAGATGATCTGAAGGTCCTTTCCAACCCAAACTATTCTATGATTCTTTAACATTGTATGCAGGTCCACTGAATCAGGCTCACTTTGCGCAATGGCACTGGCACACTTCCTGCCCCAGTACATGGTGAAAAAGTAGATAAAGGCTTAAATCTAAGGTTCTAATTAGAGCTTAACTTGCTACAAAAATGCAGCCAGAGCCTGAGAAAAATGCAGAGTATTCTGAGGTGACAAATTGCAATAAGTGATGCTGAAAGAATTGCCACAGATCAGTGCTTACTTTTAGATTAATACAACACCCCATAAGCACTGTTACACCAATGCTAATAATAGACTGCAATTTCATGTATACTTTCACTCAAAACCTCTTCCTTAGAAAAAGCTCTGCTCCATATTTCTTTATGCATGCTTTCATTCTTATCATGCACTGAATAATTTAGGCCCAAATTCAAACCTCATTTCACTATCAGCATCACAGCTTCTGAGCCTGTTTACACAGGCTATAATGGCTAGTGTGCTAGTCAAGTCTGGCTTTCCCAGAGCAGTTTTGAGAACTGGAGCTGGAAGACAGGACACAAGTGTTTTAGAGGGAGAGAACAGGATGTTGTGAAAATGCAAAGATGCCCTTTACCCGCCAGTCATAAACACACATACTTTTCTTACTGAGCTTGTGCCTAGTATCATCGATCCAGAGACTGCTAATCCACACAGAAGATGCCTGGAAGGTCACGCAAAACACTACTTCCTTCTGTAGAGAACAGTCATAATTTTCAATGTTCTCAGCACTGCCAAGTGTTAGATCTATAAGCCCATATTTATGGCAACAGTTCACGCTCAAACTGAAAATATGCAAATCATTTTGCCCAGCATTTTTCAGTACATTAATTTGCAGCACAGTTGGCAGAGCATATAGTAAACAGAGTGGTCATCCAGTTGCCTTCAAAGTTTACTTCACAGAGGATGAGCACGTTTTTGCTTTATTTCTGAAAGTTTGTATAAATGTGTACTTTATAAAGTGATGACATTTTACTCTGTACCCAGAAAAAAAGGCAAAAAACAAAAAACCAAAGAAAAAACTAAAAAAACAAAAGCAAAGCCAAACCAAAACCACCCCAATGTCAATTGTTTTCTTTTTATGCAGAATTTTCCAACAGAATAGCAGAGGGTTTTTTTTTTTACTTCCTTATTATTAGCCATTTTTAACTATCTAAACGAAGCTCATTTCTTGATTGCAGCACTAACAGCTCTGAAAGTTATGGCTAAAGAATACATTAAACAAGACCTAAAATGGAGACCACATACTTCTTTCAAGAATTCTGCAAAATCAGTACAAATTGTTTATTTTCACAATAATCATAGGGTCATAGAATCACAGAATACTTAGAGTTGGAAAGAATCTTAAGATCATCTAGTTCCAAGACCCCTGACATGGGCAGGGAAACCTCCCACTAAACCATATCACCCAAGGATCTATCCAACCTGGACTTGGACATCGCCAGCGATGGAGCAGTCACAGATTCCCTGGGAAACCCATTCCAGTGCCTCACCACCCTTACAGGAAAGAATTTCCTCATATCCATTTTAAACTTCCCCTGCTTAAGTTTGAACCCGTTACCCCTTGTCCTATCACTTCAGTCCCTAATAAAAAGTCCCTCCCCAGCATCTTTACAAGCCCCCTTCAGATACAGGAAGGCTGCTAGGAGGTCTCCACTCAGCCTTCTCTTCTCCAGGCTCAACAGCCCCAACTTTCTCAGCCTATCTTCATACAGGAGGTGCTCCAGTCCCCTCATCATCCTTGTGGCCCTCCCCTGGACTTGTTCCAACAGTTCCATGTCCTTTTGATGTTGAGGACACGAGAACTGCACACAATACTCCAAGTGAGGTCTCACAAGGGCAGAGTAGAGGGGCAAGATCAC
This sequence comes from Myiopsitta monachus, assembly GCA_017639245.1. Classification (NCBI taxonomy): domain Eukaryota; kingdom Metazoa; phylum Chordata; class Aves; order Psittaciformes; family Psittacidae; genus Myiopsitta; species Myiopsitta monachus. Next base: position 77,072,337 of record CM029917.1, on the reverse strand, counting down.
CTCCCTCGACCTGCTGGTCACGCTCCTTTTGATGCAGCCCAGGATACGGTTGGTTTTCTGGGCTGCAAGCGCATACTGTCAGCTCATGTTCATGTTCTCATTGACCAACACCCCAAGTCCTTCTCTGCAGGGCTTCTCTGAATCTCTTTTCTGCCCAACCTGTAGCTGTGCCTGGGATTGCTCTGACCCAGGTGTAGGACCTTGCACTTGGTATGGTAAAACTTCATCAGATTGGCATCAGCCCACCTCACAAGCGTGTCAAGGTCCCTCTGGATGCAATTCCTTCCCTCCAGCATATCAACCAAACCACACAGCTTGGTGTCATCAGCAAACTTGCTGAGGGCACACTTAATCCCACTGTCCATGTCACTGACAAACATGTTAAACAAGACCGGTCCCAACACTGATCCCTGAGGGACACCACTCATTATCAGTCTCCAGCTGAACATTGAGCCACTGAGCACAACTCTTTGCGTGCGGCCATCCACCCAGCTCTTTATCAATACGCTAATAAAAAATTAGCATAAGATGTGGAATGGATGAATATTTCTTGCAACATCTTGTCTGGATTCTCCACCTTTGTCTGAATATTTGGTGGTCCTAGCAAGGTCTTTAATCAAAGAAGTATTTGATCTTGGGACAGTTTCACCTAAGAGGATAGCAAGCTTAAAATTAGTGTAGAAAGTCCTTGAAATAGTCAGCTCAGAACTAGTGAAGAAACCTGAAAGGACTCCAGGAAATTTAGAGCCCTTGTGCAGCAGACCAAGGAGATGAGGAATGTATAAAAATGCTCACAGCTGTGAAACTAAAGCCGCCAAAGTAGAATTGAAAATGAAGGAATAAAGTGATATGGCAGATACTGGGTCCAGGTTATTGAAGACTGCAATTGAGGTGAAACAAAGGTTGGAAAGCACTGAAAGACCACTGTGTCTAGAGTCAAGAAATGAAAACTGTAAACTATTACTTCTGGCATTCGTTTGGAGTGTCACAGTGAGTCAGATTCCAGGGAAAAACTGTGTGAAAGATGGCTCTCTATCAGGCCAAAAGGTTATCAGGCAAAGGTCACCAGCTAAGGAAGCCCTTTTAATTGCATGTTGCCATTATGCCAACAAATGAATTGACAGTTCTTCTACATAACTTAAACTGCAATCCGTCTCAAATATAATGAGTTAATGCTGTCTTTGTCACAATCACAGACAGGGGAAACCACATCAAACCACATGCAGTGTTATTTCTGGAAATATCAAGACCTTCTAATGCCCTTCATTCTTCTGAATAATAAAACCAACTAATTCATTTGTATAGAGGTGTTCATCATAACCTTTCATTTTTAGTCTTCTGTAAGGTATAGCATAGTAAGTCCAGAGAAAAGAGAGAGGAAAGGAATAAAATTTAAATAATTTTAAAAATACTGCAGTCAATAAATTATACTTTTGTTCTTCCCTAGTGACTTTCCCGCATCTTGGCACACTTGACAACTAGGCATTAGCTTAAAATTCCAATTTGTAAAACTGGCAGGTTGTAAAAAATTCTAAAACATTTGTTTACTTGGGTTGAAAGCTTGAACTGAATGTCCTACATTCTCAGCAGAAGTGGCTTTTGGATAAAGGGTTAACTTTGACCTTGTCATATAATCTCTGCTGAAATCAGTGAAATGTGCATTTACTACCAAGCAAAGAAATCAGTTCAGACATAGCATTCTTAATAGGTATTGGAATTGAGGTAGCCATATCAAATCTTAAATATCCACTCTATTTTTATATGTCTTATGCTGTCCTTCATACTTTTGAAGCTCAATCCAGCTGAGATCACTGCATCTAAAAATTCTTGGTTTTCTTCAAAAGCTGTGTGCCACTTAGAGCTCCTGACCAAATCATATGAGGTAGAAAAAAAAATACATTCTGACTGTTGCTGAAGCCACAGAAAATATGATAGAAAAAAAATGAATGTAGACTATACCTAACTTAACAAGTTTCATGGCACAGTGGGAGTGAAATTTCAAGAATGAACCACTTACTGCAGAGGACCAGCAGTCCATATTATATGTACTTGACAGGGTTATAGTTGACTAACTCCTGTTTGATCCTGGTGAGCTAATGCCCTTTCGGGATTAAAGCTCATTAGCTGTGCTCCTCCAGGACAACACTTCTTACCAATTCAGAGTCACCAGAAAAGAACTGAGAGTGCTCTGGAAATACCTGGAGGTGAAACAGAGCACAACTGAAAAAAGATTCCTTACAAAATATAGAACACTAAGGTGGACACACTTACAGTTGCCATAGATATTGCAGACCAAGATCTCCTGACAAATCACAAGCTATTCCTGAAATTCATGACAGCAGCATATGATAGCAGAAGGACCTTAGGGCAGCTGGGCAACAATAACAACAAAACAAAAAACAAAACCACAAGAAACCAAACAGTGGGATAATCCATTGATGGGGCTGTTTCATACCTGAAAAAAATCCCTGTGAGATCACACTGTTTGGGGCTGCATGGAGAACTTCCTGGATTATAAATCTAAAACCTCCAGAAGTTGAAACCATTCAAACCAAAAATATTAGACAGCCGTAATTATAGGCAACTTTCTTCAGAGCTGTTAAAGCTACAATTAGCTTCTCCCCTTCATTTCTGCATAAAAGGAAATGGTATAAATACAGTGTAAATGTTCTTTGAATGCATTTATGTATTTGAACTATGTGTAGCAGATTCTGAGTGGAATTTAGGGTACAGTATTCTGCTCATTTCAGATTCTTTTTTGCTGTTTATTATTCTAATGAGCTTTTAATGTATTGCAACCCTGATCTGGGGATGCTTTTTCTTTGTTTTCACCTGTTGTTTTTCTTTTGTTTGTTTCCCTGTTTGCAGAATTCAAGGCTTCAATATATGCCGTACCTGCCCGTTCATTTAGGAAAAAGTTGAACTTCCACTGTGTTACATAAATGCATACAAATGTTATGGGATTTGTGACTATTAAAGGAGTAATTTTTTCTGAAACAGTAGAAATCTTGACTGGAAAAACTATAGACAAAGATTGAGCTATAAAAGCCATGGTAATCCCACCTGGCAAAATCAAAGCTGATTACTCATACATGTTTAATTTGAAACATCTAACTTCCCTTCTCACTGAGATAAAAACAAGATACTTTGGAAAAATAAATAATCTAAACAAATTAATAAAATTAATCAATATTTATTTTCACATGGGAAGACACCTCAGAAAAAACCAGAAACATTTATGGATAATTTATTATTAATACCAGTCTTACTCTCATCCCACAATGCATTTCACTTAAGTTGTTTCCGAGAGGCTGATTATACCCTGGGTTATTCATGGCAAGCATGTTAAATAAATTTGGGGAAATCATTAGGAGGAGAGAGGGGGAAGAAAAAAAACTGTTTTGCAGCTCTAATAGTAACTGAATAAAATCAATAGCAAAAATACAAAAAAGTGAAAGCCCAATAATAACAATTAATAGCACTTAAGAAAAGAGTAGATAGCCTCTACAGGTAAGTGGATGCTCACCTCTCTGCTGACAGTATGAAGTATAAAAAATATTATTTTGATTTGGATGAGTTTGCTGGAAGCTGTCTGCAATATCTGCAGGCAAAAGTTACTTCCATATAAATCAAGCTATGAGCAAACGGGCTGCGTAAAACTACTTTGGAGATAGTGTGGTAACATAGAGTGGATCTGGAGTTAAAAAAAGCACCTTAGGCCAAGGACGTGACACCTACATTATAAGCATTTCAGTGGCTTTTATTTTGGCACAGCTTTAGTCTGATCTCAACAAACTGAATAACTATCAGCATTTAGATCACATAACGCATACTTCCACAGCATGTTTTCTTTTTTTATTTTTATGTAAAGAAAATCTATTTTCTGTACTGAAGGATGACTATGCACTATACCATGCTTGTAAATCAGGGTGATAAGAATATTCATCTCAAAAGTGTATTTCTGATCTGAGGCAAAATATTAACATAGATGAACCCATAGATTCAAGAAAGTGGTTCAAGTCATTTTATACATACATCACTGGCTGACAGGCCGGATACATCATACAAATGACCACTCGGTCTTGTTCAGCTTTATCATACTTAAGTTAATCCAGGTCAGATTAATCTGCAGTTTCACATGTCCTTACTGTGGTTTAACAGTGTCTTCACCGGATATTAGGAGCTAACTTGCCAACTGTGCAGCAATTACCTCCCACAGAGTCCTGGGGTTCCCTGATCACTTCTGAAGGAGTAGAAAAACATGGGGCAATAGGAAACTCAACAGCACCTGAGCAGAAACAGCAATCAATCATGACAGGATTATTCAATTTCTAATTTCCAAAATTCTTGTTCCGTACAGTGAGAGTGGCACAAAGGTGCAAATCCATAAATACACATTGCTGGCATTGCAATACTGACACAAGTCAACTAGGTATTAAGACCGACTGTCAATACGCTTCAGCAGTGACCTCCAACCTACTGTTAGAACGTCTGCACTACTGCTACTCTGAAACCTGGGGAGATTAAACCTGCAACTTTCTAACTCTTTTTTACTGACAGTTTTTCAGAGGTGAAACTGTAATTTTTGATTTCTCTGCTACCAAAGCCAGATAAACCTTCTACAGATAAAACTTCATAATAAGGAAAATGAAAGTAAACCACATGCAGATATTTTGATGCTCCTGTGAGTTTCCAAAGCAAAACTTGGATATACCTTTTTTTATTTTTAAATCTTGATTTCCGCAACAAAATTTGTCAAAATTTCCCAGACTCATTCCAAGCAGACAGCATAAATTTCAGTTCTAGCTAAATTTCCTAGTAATTAATTCTATAATTACTAATAGATTTCATGAGTGATATTAGCAGGGCACAATACAGACAAAGGGGATAAATGATGCATTAGAAATATGAGTAAACAAAATTAACATTAAGCTAAGAAAATACAGAATTTGATAAAGGTATGAAGTGATCCTGAACACGGTTTTTACAAAAAAGCAGAAACTAAGACAGCAGTCTTGATATGTTGGAAATGAAGAGAAAATTAGGTGCAAATTATCAGGTATGGAAACAAAGAGTGATAAAGCAGATCTACCATGTCATCAAATAAGCCTAGATCACTAAAATTTCACTAAGACCATGTTTTTCTATTTCAGCTCCTTCCTACCCGAAAATAAATGGGAGCATGCAGAAAACAACTGTTATAAGGGAACAAGAAGGGGTTTTTGTAAAGAAAAATATTACTGCATGAAACAGGAAAAAAATATCTCCTCTGTATATTTGGAGAGATGTCATCACCTGGAATGAAATAAAAAGGATGACCTGTGGTATCTCAAAAGTTTTCAGCTAGTAAAACTTGTTAGACTGAAAAGCTATCCTACAGCCTTCCAGTTACTTGGGATAGATGAAAAGAACAGACACAAAAATAAAGTATACACCAGGGATAAGTTCTGCATTGATAAATGCAGATAGAAAGAAAATTTTGTTCTTGTGAGTGAAAACTGAATATGACCCAGTTGTTGCAGCTGACTCATTTCCTCAAGTATTCATTTATGTACAGAATACTAGTGAAAATAACTTTCAGCAAGTGTACAGATTTTAGGTCCATATACCCAAAATCCAAGTGAAGGGGTTAAGAGTGTGAAGTGGTTAAGAGTGTGAAGTGGTTAATAGAGCAACCTGAAGAGGAATTCAAATTCAATAGCTAAGAAAAACAAGTGCAAAAGGATCCCTCTTGTGGCAGCTCATCTGGGAGCTCATTCATTACTAGGTCATACTCTATGTGGTATACCCAATTTTTGTAAAGGACAAAGCATGATTATATGACAACACATAAGGTGGAAATTCTCTGCAAAGATAGAAATAAACTCAGTTTTGCTGTGCTTGTATTGTTCTTTTCTCCTTCATGACAATTTAAGAGATTTCCAAGAAAATACCATATAACATGTATATGTCTAATTACCATTTTCTCTAATAACATGTTTAGCTTGCCTTATCTGCCAGCTACATCCCACTATTATTTGAGAGAAACGCTATTTGAAAAAAAAAATTAAAATAAATAAAATCCTGACAGGGTTTCAGATGGCATTTAGTCATTGAACATCATTCCATAGGATGTCATGTCTCATCATGAGGGAACTCTTTTTTTTATTTTAAGACATTTTTCATTTTGCAGTCATACATAAACGAAGATTTTTTTTTACCCCATATATGCAGGGGAGTGTTTCTAAATAAGATTTATTTATTTATTTATTTTGACTAAAAAGATACCTGCTGTCATTAATAATTTGATTTCATTTTTCTTTGGCAGCCACAATTCTAAGATGTCAAAAAAGTTGTCATGTCCGGAAAAATAATCACTGAAAGATGCTTATTCTTCACAATTTGGAAAGTTTACTAAAGTGTCCTATAAATCATCTATTTTAAAATTTAAAACTTTATTTATTGTAGTGCATCATTTTCCATCTGTGTTTTATTACTCCCTGTATAGTAGACAGCATGAGTCTGATATCTGAAAGATTTTATGACTGTGTATTACTGTAGGTATAATTTTAAAAGAATTTATTAAATTTTAGTGTTCAGATTACGTACTTCAATATATATTGTAAATTGTTAAAAAAGTGAATTTGGTTTTATATGATCACAAATTTTACTTTATTAAATTTCAGTGGTGCAATTAAATTTTTAAAAAACATGTTATTTTACCACAGTGATTTCAGAGTCAAATGCCAAAAACTAGGTGACAGTAGAATCCACATGATTTGTAGTAGAACCTTAGTGATGTGAGACATCATTTTTTTCCACAGGATCCTGAAGCGTAAATGAACTACTGTTCATCAGATACTGAGATGACACCTTAACCGCTTCCAACTCCTCTACCTGATTCTGCCACTTCTGTGATTCCCCATCACATACAGAAGTCTCTGCAGATCTTATGACACTTTCCAATTTTCTACCCTCTCCTCTTGCCTCTGCTGAACACCATTAATTCAACCCCTCACTTGCTGCAATATCATTTATGTACCACAGCTGCCTGTAAGAGTTGTGGCATAAAAAGTCTGGAAAAAATACTAAGAGATTTCTTCCAGCTCCACCCACACCCAGTCTTCAGTTTAAACAAACAACTTTTTTTACACACTTCTGAAGTGCATAATCCCATCAGTTAATTAACATCACAAAAACAGTGTCCATTTCCATTCTTTAGATTGTGTTTAAGCATCAAGATAACTACATCATTTCTCTTCCTTTCATTACTCTCTATGTTGGTTGTGCCTGACTCAGTAAAAAGCAGAAAACTGCTCAGATGGCTAAAGAACAGAGCATTATGCACATTCAGCTGCTGTACACAAATCAATTCAAGCCTTGTACTTTGGGTTTGCTGTTCATCTTTCAGCAGCATTCAAGTATAAGCAAATCTCTCTTTAATGTTATTGACACATAATGAATATGTATTATCTCTTCACCTGCTATCTCTGGAGAACATCTGTTCACTTCTGTCTAGGAAAAAATTTCTTTTACTTTCCTGTACCTTGGAAGCATAAACAGCTCTGAAAGTCACATGGAAAGTACATGCACCTCTGATATCCAACTTCTTCATGGTAAGCCTCTAGAGTGATGATACATTCTGTTACTAACACATTAAATTAACTCTTGCTTTGATCATCTGCAAAAAACTTAATGGGATGAGAGCCAGACACAATGGTTAAAATGGAAAACTAAAAAACAAACAAACAAACAAAAACCCCAACAGAACCAAAACCAACCAAATAAAAAAAAAACCCAATATCTACACCTTAAGTCTTTTAAATTGCTCCAGTTCATGCTGGTGCCCCCAATACAGTATTTTTAAAAATTAGAAAAAAATAATTCCTTTGAAATGAACTTCTGAGTAGATTTCAGACAATTCTCCAATGTGCTGATGTAAGCATAAATAAAATCTAATTTAAGCGCCATTAAAGATTGAAAATATTTACATGCAAGAAAGAACACTTGTGGGTTTTGGGAAAAGATAATCTTACATCCAGAAAAATATTCACTCTGATTGTTCCAAACCCAGCTGAGCACTTATTATTCAGCATAATATAATCAAATTTTCCTACATAAGTAATTTAATTACTTTTGCATTAATAATTCTGGAAACCATGGTAGGCTCTCTCTAATTTTTCACGGTACTGTATACCAAATTACCTATTAAGGTTGGACCAGTAGATCCTGGAGGTCACTTCCAACTAGTTATCCTATGATTCTTTGATTCTAATCTTCACCTGATCCTATTTATAGAGCACGAAGCAACATTTAGCACTATGAATAAACCCTATATCCCCAAAATTAATTTTTGGGGGTTGTATTTAGTTACTTTATGTGGGAGGAGGACAAAAGTGTTTAATGGGAATACACAAGCCACCCCTCTAACATCATTCCCAACAGGTCATTAAGAGGTAGTTTATGCATCTCCTTTCAATAATATTTGTACCCTAATCAAGTAGTATTGCATAGTGTACAAACCCAGTTCTGATGACAGTGAAAAAATTGTGCAAGCTGTTTTTGCCTCAGTCTATCCAGTTTTCTTCTTCAGTAGTAGTTTGGTTCCCTAGTCTAGCCTTCCTTTAGCTAGTCCTGACTTGGTTTAGGTTTTGCTACGTTGGACTCAGCTAGCATTCCAACCATCTTAATGCTGATCACAATGAATTGCTCTTCATTTGTTTTGAGTTACATTTTACTTATTCATCTACCACAGAGAAAGAATGCTAGTACAGTGAATTCAGCTTTGCACCTGCCATGACAATAAAATGTCTTACCACATTACTTCAGGTGTCCAAATACAGGTTTAACCCCAGCTGGCAAACAAGCACCGCTCAGCCCCTAGTTTACTGCCCCAAGATGTGATGGGGGAGAGAATTGGAAGGGTGAAAATAAAAAAACTTGGTGGTTGAGATAAAGACAGTTTAATAGGTAAAGCAAAAGCTGTGTAAGCAAGCAAACCAAAACAGGGAATTCATTCACTACTTCTGACTGGCAGACAAGTGTTAAGCCATCTCCATGAAAGCAGGGCTCCATTACACATAGTGGTTACTTGGGAAGACAAACAACATCACTCCAAACATCCTCCCTTCCTTCTTCTTCCCCCAGCCTTACACACTCAACTTCCTGTGTGCCCCCAGCCTCCTTCTGATGGGGTGGGGTGAGAAAAAGAAAAGGCCTTGACTCTGTGTAAGCAGTGCTCAGCAGTAACAAAAATATGTCAGAATTATCAACACTGTTCCCAGCACAAATGCAAACCATAGCCCATACAAGCTCCTATGAAGAAAATTAACTATCCCTGACAAAATCTGCATGTTAGTGTATTTCTTTTCTATACAAAACTGCAAGAAAACAGCAGTAGTAGAAAAGTCAGTGAGAGAGAGGGAACCATCACTGAAGATGGCACAGTACAACCAGGTAGAGAAGCTAACAGAGCAACCTTAAGAACTGTGTTGATCATAAATCTACAGCTTGACACAGGGAGATCCACAAATCCAATAAATAGGGAGAATGAGAAGGAAAAAAAAATAAATAATCGAGATCCAACAGAAGTAAACATTTCTCACAAAAAACATGCTTGAAGGTGGAGTAAAGAAAATTATCTCAAATTAGTGTAGAACTCCTCAGAACTAAGACTTTCACTGGCTTTCCTATTTTCTGGACAAATAATCCATACAGTAGTTTGTTTCACGAAACACATCAGCACAGACCTTCCCCTGAAACAGAATAACTACAGCTGTATTTCCTGAGGAACAAGTTGTCTGGGATTAAAAGGTGCAATAATTGGGCCTGCAGAAAATTTAAGAGAATTGTCGTCTGCTGACTGGATTGTGCTAGGCCTTAAGCAATGCTGGGACTATTTTCTGTACAGTCAAAGAGAGATATTTAAACTAATCAAGAAGGAATCTAAATACTTTAAAATTGCCCTGAGCCATAGCATCAATAAGTTTAGAATTTCTGACTAACAATTTTGGACTTAAATGCCCAAAACAGACTGTAAAGCACCTAAATCCTTTAGTAGCTTTAATTTCCAGTCTCACCCATTGCCAATGAAGCTTTGATCAAGTTAGTCACTCTGAAGAGCTGAATAAATACCTTTAAGAACAAGGTCTTATGCAACTTTCTAATAAGCAGTAAATATGCAGTAGAGTACATACATGGTGCTCCTTTTCTAATATTAAATCTGTTGCTATCCTCTTCATCATTTCACTGACTTAACTGGTCTGGCTTGGTCTGGCCATTTTTAAGTGGAAAGGTTCATTTCATTAATTCATCCCTTTATCAAAACGAGTTTGATTTAAACCTAATCAAGTCCAGAAAAATAGTATGCATAGAGGGGCAATTCGCATTCACTAAATGATCTTCCTATTAATTTCCTTGCAGTAATGCAAACTAACTTACTTGAACTCATTATTGCACACAACACTTAAATTCAGTCCATGAACCATTTAGATGACATCTTCCACTTTCATAGTTGCAAAAGGGGAAGTATTTATTTGCTCAGTACATTTTTGGGCGTAGCCAGTCCCAAACAGCATAACCAGGCCCATCTCACAATGCACTGAGCTAGAAATGTACTAGAAACTTCCCCAAAAGGAACTTTCACTGTTTGGAAGTGATACCTGTCAGAGTTAATGTGTGTCATCATTATCTTTCCTAAGTAGTCTCCATAGATTTAGTAAGGACAATGATGTGTATCCTCTGCCATTGTTCCTTCCCCATTTACAGAGCACTTTTGACAGGATTTACAAGGTCAATTTATGTCCCCAAATGGAGTCCAAAGAGTTTTTATTATCTCTGTTCATATATAGAGTGCAGAAGATTTAGAACTCAACTATTTTTGTCCTTGATGACAGTCCAAGTAGCAAGAACAATAGAAAAGATATGAGCAGCAGTACTTGAGGAAATACAATTATTCCAAGATCTGTCTCCAACTCAGAGGCTAGGTAATTTTCACTTTGAATCTCAATATTTTATTCCATCCTTTAGTTCCTTATGAGTTTAGTAGGAGATAAAAATAAAGCCAGCTCAAGACACTGTCATCAATCATCATGCAAAGTAATTGTGAGCAATTTACTTTATCTTTCATAAAAGGAATAGAAAAAATGCAGTTAAAATGAAGGCCAACAAGGCTAGTAAACACTATGAAAGAACTGAATAAAGAGTTCATTAAAATAAGACACTACAACAAACTGAGACCTGAGCTTGATAGATTAACTTTGTTTTAATGCTATTTACAGAAGATTCTCTGAGGATAAAGCATCTTTCCAAACTTGTTAAGCTTTCCAGTCCATGTATTGTTTCAAATTTTAGTCCCTTTTTATTGCGGCTGTTCTTCCACTCTGACTTCTGTCCTAATATATTTCACCTCAGGTTAGTCCAGTTATAATCTGGATTTACTGAGACTATCACAGTTTAGATCACAGGAAACTTTCAAGCATTCGAAACCCATACTCACGGGGATATACAGATTAGGAAGAAAAGGCCAAGGTATCTTCTACTGCTCCCTCAACCCCAGCCATTCATAGGCTGCTATATATGAGACACAGGTTCAACAGGAGAACCTTGTTCAGTAATTTTACCATAAAATATGTTTTTGAGCAGGCATTGTCCAAAGCTGTATTGTCACAAATGAAAGTAACAAAAGATGCTAAAGGAATCGCAAATTTGTTGCTAATGTAGAACCTAGGAATGTGTTCCACACTTTGGTACTCACAGGAAAGAGTGTTTGAGCCAAAACCACAGAAACAGATACACTCAGATGTTGTTCCACTTTTGAACATGAATATTTTATTCACCATTAATAGAGAATATTAATGTTTTTATAACTGTATTAACAGGTGAGATTTCTTTGGCTCCCTTTCTCATAGCTCTATCAAACAACTATTGCAAGATGCCATATGTCTCAGATACCCATCAGCTCCAAAAGAGCATAGCACTTCACAAGTTTTGGCCTCAAATTATTTTAACCCTGACTCAGCATACCATCCTTTATCAGCCATTGCTACTCATACAAGTGAAGTATCAGGTTTACAGGAGAGAAACGCTACATGCAGTTCCATTTTATGAAATTATATCTTTTTAATCAAAGTGAGGTTCATGCCTGAGATCTTTATTAAATGTTAGTATGCTTCATTTTCACAGTTTTTATGAAATACGCATTTATTTTAATGGTTGAACCTTTCAGTTACTTTCATATGCTACATTAGCATGTAAATTTTTATTAGCCTCACTGACAGTTCTTTCATGTCTCTCTCTAGAGACTGCAAAAATCCCTGTAAAGGAAGAATAATATTGGCTGCTGTAAAGTTTTATTCTTCTTTACTTTTTCAGGACAGCTTTAGTAAGAACACTTTGCACTTGGGTTGTCATCTTAATTAAGCTTATATTTTCATTTGTTTGTATTTCACTTCAGCAACAATTCAGTGCTAAAAAACTTGATAAGTATTTAACACATACACTGTCTTTTTGAAACTCCTGCTGTCACTAAAGATGAGTGTTAGCAGTCAGTGTTTCAGTCATAAGCAACAAAATATATTTCAATGCATACTTATTTTTCAGACAAGATAAAAAAAGACAAATTTAATTTATGAAGCATCACTTGCAGTGCAGTCAAACATTTCTGTCCAATATTTTGCTTACCTGAGTTTTACGGAAGATATGACTGGTGCAATGGTTTAAATAACCTTTAGGTTTTCAATTCTGTAAAGAACTTATTCTGTCTCTACATATATAAATTACACAAATTTATGATGAATCCATGGGACAACAAGCTTTTCAGGTCACTCCACTCATAATTACAACTAATTAAAATGTGCCAAAGAAAGGATAGAAATTTATCACTGCTCATTAAACCTGCAAAGACTGTGTTAACTAGATGTCAGACTCAGTAATTCACATAAATGCTTGCTGCCAGTCTAAATTTAGTGAAAAAATAAACACGTTTATAGCCATTGCTGCAAGAAAGTAGGCAGATACTCTAATTAAAAGGGTTAAAGTATTTCTGTGCTAAAAATCTCATTCTTTATCTATATATTTTATATATCTGTATTTATTATTGATATGCTTTTTATCTTGAAAACGCTGTGCATGAATTATCTGTTGTTATTTTATTCCAAAACTTAAATATTCCTTTCATGAAAGAGAAAGGTAATGCCACATCATAATTGTTGTAACATCATATTTTCAAATATTGCTTACATTCACTGTCATACATTAATTTGTAAGATTTAATTAAAAAATCAATATTCACTAGCAATTATCACGCTACTGCATTATCTATGTTCTTACTCAAGAGCATTATATTTACATTTTTTGATCACCCACAACAACCAGGAAGGAATTCCATTGTGCTCCCCAGAATTTATAACCAAATCCTCCAATGCTTCAGAGTCTTCTTACAGGACAATTCATAGAAGTCAAACAATTTTAGTATGAGGCACTGCATATATATTAATTTGAAAGCAAGTCATCAGTTCAAGACATAATAAGTCAAAATTTAATAACATAAACTGTGTTCTTTACAGATTAGCTGCATATACAGCTTATAATAACAACTTCAATAGACCCTCCCTAGGGCCTTTCATCACTAAGAAGAGGAATTATGGTGATATGAACTGAGAATTTTCACTTATGCATTTCTAAAGTGGAAAAAAAGTCCCAAGTGCTGAGGTGGCTAGAATACTGATATCATAAACATATATATTTCAAATGGAGAGTAATATCTAAGTTGCATATTTTAATCATTCAATTTCCAGATTGTATTGATATTTTCTTAAATTTATTCTTTCAAATACCTACAAATAAACATTATTAAAAAAGAAGTGTATTAGTCTGTTGAAGGAGTCACAAATTTGTTTATCTGTGTTTATTGCTTTGAAACCTGGCTCAGAGTGCTATCTCACATCTTCCACTATTGCCACTGCTTTAGGGCCTAAGGTAGCTTTTGTGCTCAGCCTGTACCTGTAGTTAGCCCTAATTTCCATACTTTCCACACTACTTACAGAATCACAGGCTGGGTGAGGTTGGAAGGGACCTCTGGAGATCATCCAGTCCAATCATTCTGCCGAGGCAGGGCCACCTAGAGCAGGTGGCCCAGGAACATGTCCAGGCACTTTTTGAATGTCTCTGGAGAAGGAGACTCCACAACCCTCCGGGGCAGCCTCTTCCAGTGCTCTGCCACCCTCAGAATAAGGAAGTTCTTCCTCATGTTGAGGTGAAAATTCTTGTGTTTTAGTGTATTGCTATTGTTCCTCTTCCTGTTGCTAGGATCCACTGAAAAGAGTGGTCACCATCCCACTTAGCTTCAATTTAAGCATTTATCTCTGTGTATGGTGGGTTTTTTTTTCCCTACTGTGAGGAGTTTCAAGTTTGGCACATAATACACAAGAAACAAAACCTCATCATGCAGTTCTTTCTGATCTGAATAGTTCAACTGCCTCAACAGGGCTGTTTAGACAAGCACAAGTCCTAGCATCAGGACCAAAGTATCTCAGTTAAGGCTTCATAAAACAGGGGAGCTATATGAAAAATCTTGTTAGCTGCAGACATTCGTTTATCCTGTAATTCCAGTTAATATTTTTTGTGAGACACGTTACTGGAGGAAGAAGGTGGGAGAAATGTTTCATGGCAATATATATACTCATTAACAGCACTTCAACTGAAGGATTTTTTTAAAGTCTGGGATTGGATGTAGAGGGAAGTGTCAGGACCATGCTTGTTTCTGCAAAAATGTTTAGGAAATAACCCCACATAGTCCATCTCTCCTACAGATATCAGATATTTCAGAAGAAACTCTCAATATCTTGCTAAATATTTTTTCTGGAGAAATTACTACCTAAGTGACAATGTTTCAACCAAGTAACAAGAGGGGGGGGGGGGAAAGATTCCTTTTGAAAAGAGAGACTATGTTAATGGAAAACTTGCTGTATGGAAGCACTATATTGAAAATAACTTGAAATTTTCTCTGAAGGCTATTTTTTTATTAAGCTTCCTAAGATTTTGCTTTGGATTCTAACAGCCAGTATGCAACACAGCCAAACTCAAGAGAATAACTGTATAGTCAACAGGAATAATAAAGGAATAAATTATTTACTAATCCCTCAGTTCTCATTTAAAAGATCAGAGAAAAATGACAGATTAAAAAAAGAAGGAAGAATATCAAACATTCAGAAGAGGGGTATTTTCAGGAGTTTTAGCTGGTACAGAATGTGCTGCTTCTACATTTACAACTAAATAAGCTTACTGTGGTCTCAGTGCTGTAATTGGATTCACATGGACAGTCATCTCTACCTGTGAGTCTGCAAGTGCTCCTGGGGTAAGAGCCTATTGAGAAGAGCCAATAGAAGTCTCCCCCAAATGTTAGAAGGTTCAACTTCTAAAATTTTAGATGGTTTATTACTGCTTTCAAATAACAATTGCATTTCTTCCTTGTTTCTATCATAAAGGTCTCCATGAAGACATGGAGCTTTGAGCAACCTGGTCTAGTGGAAGGTGTCCCCATGGCAGTGGGGTTGGAACTGGATGATCTTTACGATGCCTTCCAATTCAAACCATTCTGTGGTTCTACGAATAGGTACTAATAATTTTGCTTTAGAAATAACATTCCTCTAAAGAACGAACAACAAACAAACAAAACCCCCAAAAACAAAATGAAAAAAAACCCAAACAACTAAATAACACATTGAACAGCTCCATACTGTTCCACCCCTCATAATCCAAATCCTCACTAAATTATGTTAGGATAACCAAGAAAAGCAAAACCTTATTTTCTGGGAAAGTCAACCCCTTTCTCCAAGACAAAAATGTGACAATGTAGCCAGCAGTCACCAAAAGAGAAAAGTACCTTCTGTGAAGTTTTGCGAAGAATTACTTGAAGAATGAAAATGTGAGTTCTAACAAGAAGAAGAAATAGTATTTGCTTTTTACACATATCTAGCCTACACTTGCTCCACATTTTACACACTGGCTGCTTACAAAGGAGACAGAAATTACTTCCTTAACCAGTGCACAGGCTGTGGTTGTCATAATTCAGGACTACTTCAGGATAATAAAGGACTACTATACAGTCCTGAATTTATTTAAACCTGTATGAAAACTTCATCTGAAATTCAAAGAGACGGACAAACCCCAAGGCACACCTAATTGAGTCTTTGCTAACCTGATAAAATAGACACTTTGTTCTCTTGCCTACGGATAGATATTTCTTTACCATCTTCATTTCCTTTGACTTGAGCCAGAAGAACTATCTAGCAGAACAGTGACTACTCAATATCAAAACTGTAAGTGCCATCAGATTAATAGATTTAGAAAGCATTATCCTACTTTGAAAACATTCCAGCAGAGGTGCCTTGCATAACAAGCTGGGAGAAACAAGTAACACCAATCTGGCCAGCTGTATTATCCTCCCCTATTTTAAGTCATGCCCTGTCTGGGAGGGAGGTAGGGGATTTTATTATTGTTTGTTGAGAACATTCATTGGTATTCCTTTTATATTTTCCCCTGGCTAAGCGTCCAATTAGAACTTCAAAAAGACCGTTCCCATCCAGAAAGCATTTAATTTATTCATCTCCTTACTTCTGAACTACTGACCCAAGCAAAAACATCCAAAACACTGAGGGCTAACTGGAAAGAGAAACAATTCACATTTTAAAGCAAAAAATTACACATAAAACTGTGAAGAAATGGTATTATCAGGTTTAAATAACATATCTATTCTGCCCCCCCTCCAAAATCCCTAATATTCTTTCTTTACTTCTTTCTTCCCATCCTTTCCTCACTCAAACAAATCTGTAACCCACAGCTCTTCTACTAAATCTGTGCTGTGACAGATGCTTTTTTATTTGAGTTGATTTTAGCTGATTGCTTGTGAGAGGCAAAGCACCCGCAGATGTCAGCTGCTGTGTTATCACGCTTATTGAGACAATCAGATAAGTTTGGAACAGACAGTGAAAATTACTCCAAAAATATGCTCAGAATAAAGCTAGAAATAGTACAAAACCTTGTGAGTCTGATGTGAACATACAAGGTTCCATCACAGCAGCAACAAAATTGCATCACCAGTTAGCCAGCCAGCCAGCTCTTATTTCATCTGTCATCTGTCACAGCCTCAACCTGTGTAAAGTAAATGACTTTTTATACCAATAACTGAACTTTATGAACATTGCTACACCGTGAAAGTTAACGAAAGTAGGCCTTGGATTAACAATCACCACTTAGAGCTCCTGAGAGCTGGCAAAAGTATTAGCCAGGCACATCTTCCAGTGTTGGACTGTGCAGAGAAGCAATGAAGATACAGGTGATTTCTCATGGAATTTGCTCTCAAATGCCATTTCCGTTATAAAAGTGAAAACCACTAAGATTCTTTCTGATGTTTTCCTCTATAATTTAACCACAAAGAATTTTAGAATCCATATCAATTTGTTATGCAATGTAAATCTATAGCTTTTTTTTTAAATTGTGTAGCTAATCATCTACCAGCTGATGCTACAATATTGCAACTACTACAACTGCATAACGTATGTGGACCTTGTAAAAATTTATCGCAGTAACATTAATACTATTCTAGCCAACATGAATATTCAAAAACATAAAGAGATATGCCATAAGAGAATCAAAATGCCTGTGCACACACATGCACTTTACCCAGAAAATATGGACAAAAGAAAAAACATCAAAAAAGATATATTAATTGTATTATGGCTAAACTGTTTCAAAATCTGAGATATTCTGCTATCCTAAAATATTTTATAAAATTGTATGTAGTAAGCGAAATACAGATGACATGATCCCACACATGTATTAATCACTTTAGAATTGAAAATAAATACTGTAAATCCTTATTTGCTCTAGCCTGATACAGATGGGATAAAAGGAGTGGCCCAAACAAAGGTAATTTTATACAGGAGGGGAAAAGAAGAGGGCATGGACAACCCAACATGAAAGGAAAAGTAGACAATGCAAACATACACAGGAGATTAAAATGCAAAGGGCACAGAATACTGGAGGTGTTTTCTTGGCAATGAACCAGAAAAGACTGCAAGGAACTGACTGCTAGTGAGCTCCCCTTTTCAGAGGGGAAACAGAAGCAGACATTCCTGGCAAGAGACTTTAATCTTGAAAAGCAATTGATCCAAATCCCAAAGACAGCTTTGTCTAGGACTCTACTTCTGCTACCCAAACTGCTGGGCACTTGTTTTTAAATCATCAGCAAACTCTGCTACACAGTTCATACACTGTGTGTCCCTGAAATGATGCTCTGTTAACTGGCATGCCCTGGAGATGAGGGGAAAAGCTCATGAGCAAGCAGCTCACCTAGGTGAACTGATGCATTAGGAAATCATCAGAGCTCAGAAAAACTGTGTTGTTGAAGTTCATGAAACAGTAGCAGTTTGGAAAATCAATGTATACCAATGGAGTGAAGGACAAAAAGAAGTCTGCAATTAAAAATCCCCAGGATGTCTAAAAGTATTGGAAATTTTTCCTCAAATACTTTGCCTTTGATGACATTTTTTAATATTTTTTCCAGTCTCTCCGTTGTCTTTCAGAAGTCTTCAAACCCCCTAACTTTGTGGAATTTGAGAAAAAAACCCCTTGATTTCCAGGTTTGTTGGTGGTTTTTAAATACTAGTCTCAACATAATGAGAAATATTTTTAAAACCTTACCCTTTTATCAAAAGTACTTCGTTTCAGGAGAATCCTCCTGACAGTTTTAGTTTACATCTATTTATGGTAACTTAGTTTTTTAATTTAGTACTTTAATACACAGGCAAACAAGAAGAACCAGAATCACCTGGCTCAGCCTTCTTTCAGAAGGATCTTAATTATGTCACTTTTTTATGCCTCATGATCTTAATTATGGCGCTTTTTGTAACACTGCTTCTATAAGCAAAAACATGTTCTATACCTTGTGAAGAAAAAAGGTCGGTGTTTTGGGTTTTTTTTCTTTTTTTAACTGGAAGTAAAGCTTTCCAGCCAATCCTCTGCACAGCGTGTACTCCCACTACCAAGAATGGGAGGGAAGCACTAATAAAATATGAGATTAAAATAATAATCAAATAAATATAACTAAAACAAAGCTCCGGCCCTGGAAAACAAAATGTGTGCAAATGTTGCTTCAAACCTTAAATGTTCTTACAATGTTATATTATTATTTTTTTTTTTTGTAAAACTGAGCCAATAAATCTAGGTTGTTTTTTTCAATTCTAGGCATATCATCCTTTGTCCTGCTTAATTACAACAATATTACAATATTTTATTATCTCATGAGAATACTTGAAGTTTATAAAGTGATTTTTCGTTATTCTAGTCACAAGTTGCAAGATTTAAGTACAAGGCCATTTTCAGTTAACACTTCCTTTCACTCATATGTATCAACTAATGCAATATAGACTATATTAAAAAAAAAACAAACAAACAAATTCACAACACACACTATAGGAGGTGAGTAGGATTATATGTGAAAAACATACATTACATATCCAGATATAGGTACGATGTGCTGTGTATCCATATCCAGATATAGATACGATGTGCTGTGTATCTTTCTATGACTAACACATGGGAAGTTCCAGCAGAATTTCTGGAATCAGCCTGTGCATTTATCAGGTCTTCTTCTGACGAAGCTCATTTTTGGTGCCCATACATGAACCTAGTAACAACTGAGGTGTTAAAGGGTATCCTTCATGCTTTCTCACTGTCTTTTCAATAATGTCATAGGTCACCCATAACTGAAGTATCATATATTCCAGCCCCATGGAGATATTTCTGGAGCTATAAAGACTGGCTCCCACCAAGATTTGTTTAGAAATTATGGCTACATTGTCTGTAGAGAATATGCAGTACTACAAGGCGGCACAGTCTGCTTTGCATGTGCTGAGTGCTTGCTCTGCATATGCAGTGTACCAGCACAAGGGGCATAGCACATTTAATGGGTTCAAGCTTTTACATACATCATCTAACTATATGCACAGGTGTTGATCCGATGCTTTTAAAAAAAACTTGTTTGATTAAATGAGGCTTTCCATAGCATTTCCAGCTAAGCTGTATCCTGGCAAACGCCATAAAGTCCATTAAGGCTACCAGATATACCAAATTCCCAGAAAAATGTAAATCTTTCAAGTACCTCAGGACAATCATCACATAAAAAAAGCATATAACACAACCCAAATAATAGGGTTCAGAGAAATGGGATAGGAAGCCATTTTATTTTGGTGAAGTTTTCTGAGTCCCCGATAGAACTAGAAAATGCAGCTGTTTTGAACCTTCTTTCTAAACCACATCTCTTCTACAAATAGGTTCTTTAAGATGGAGAGATTAAGCTTTACCTCACTGAAATAGTGACACTTGTGCTTAAGGCTACAATCAAATTCCAAATGGTACTCTGCACTAAAGATTAAAAAGCTCCTGCAAGGAAGATGAAGGCTGCAGATATTTATTAGAGGTCAAGAAGCAGAAAGAGGGTTTAATATATTTTTTTTTTAAGTACAGGATATCTTGCCTCTGAGATCAGTTTGATTCTGTCTGACGCAGCCCTACACCTTCACAAAGTGTTCTGCTTTTATTACATTGTATTGCTTATGAAGTAGATATATATAGGAAGCTTAGAAACCCTATAAAAACTAAGTGGACACTGTACTATTACCCATACCTGTCTCACACTGCACAAAACTGTAGCTAGTGTTCCTGTCTTTCACTTAAAAGAGAAAAATATGCCAAAACCTATGAAATGCTAAAGCTATGGTCATTTACCATGAACTAAGGCAAATAAATATTTATACAGACTTGAAAGCTATTTGGTGTTGAGCTTCCTGCAATACAATCTCATTTTGTAACTGAATCATGGACTGTAAATATTTAACAAATACTTCAAATGAATAAAGCAGTCTGGGAAAATATTGCTTTTATTTTCTAAGAAAATGAGGTCAAATATAAATGTTTGGATTTTTTTTCTTCTTCTACGTGCAACTTTCACAAATGGTTTCTACATCTCTTCGTGATACTTCAAAATAAGTGGTTCTTATTTTTCAGCTTATATGGTTTCTTTCCCTTATTGTTGTCTTTGGATACAAAGAATGTTTTTAGAAAAACAGTAATTAGTAGCAAATGGTATGTCGTTAAAGGCAAATCAGAAAATAAACAGATGTAGAATTTAATAAAATATGCATTTTTCACAAAATTCTGGCACGTTTAGCTTTTTTTGTTTAAAACAAAAGTGTACATAACATGCTTTCACAATCAAGTGGTCTGAAAATATTCCATTATTAAATGACAAAATATTGTTTTATTATTTTTTCTCTACACTACTTCAAAAGCTATATTGAGAGCATATTACCAGAGTTAGCTATCGCCACTGACAATTGTTTAATTACTTCAAGCCTATGGCACAAAAATAGCCCTTGAAAAATCCTACCTAGATAAGATTCTGTATGTGATAAATTGCAAAACCAAAAAAGCTTGTTGTCCTTTCAATATGCATTAACAAAAGCTAAGAGAAAAATGTTATTTCTAAATCAAATATGAGGAAAGGACTACAACTATATTGTTTGTTTCCTTTTAATAACTTCTTTGTGTGAATACTAGTATCAAGAAAACATTAAAATTAAAATTTAATAGTATTACTAAAGTAACAGGCCTTGAGATTTGCAAAATCTGCATTGAATGATTCAAATTATACTACCACAGTGAAAAAGGCAACACACTCAATATACTTACTAATATTTAATAATAGAAAATATGCCTTTCGGAAGTAGGGTTTTATTTTCCGTATTTGACAGTCTGCTTTCTTTTTCTGACTACCGAAGTGTACATACACAAGTTAAGAAAGGTCATAATCTACTTCTCAACAAAGACACTAAATCAGGCCCAAAAAATCAGGTTGAAGCTCTGTTTTGCAGGCTACTGATCAATTTCAATGGTTTAATAAAGAGTAACCTTGAGTCCTGAAGAACCTGTATACAACTTTTATTACATGGTTTGTCTAATCATACATTTCAAGCATAATTGCCCACAAGAGGAGAAATTAACCTCCTTTTTAAGGATAGAATTGTAAATCAGTAAGAGAAATGGTATTCATCGATCTGGCTGTATTCCAACATTAACTCTCATATCTATACGGATAAGAACAAATCTATGTCATCAGCCAAAATGCACAGGAAACCAAAACACCATTCCCATAAAAGTGTACAAAAGTTAGGTAACTGGCATCTTCATATTACCTTGTCTACTATGGTGTGGCATTTTATTTTCCATTACTCATTTGGTGTCTAATCTTTTATGTATACATCCTTGAAAAAGTCTGAGGCATTGAGCAGATGGGAAGATAGAACCCAGGTGAATAACCCAGAGATCAGAAAAAGGACAGGATTTTCTCTGTGACCCTGGAAGCTCAAGGAGCTCACATTTTCAATAAAAAAATTACGAGTGGGTAACTCTGCTATGGCAGATTTGAGCCACATAGATAATATTTTTTCTTCTTTATTTCTTTAAGCAGAAGCTTGAGAATGCTTTGGTTTAAAACCCAGTAACACTGTGCTGTTTTGAATTACTCCCAGAAGAATGACAGAATATTCGGTTTAAACCTGACATTAAGGAATTGGTTATTTTCCAGTGGTTCTAATTGCATAACAGTCAAGCTTACCTATAGATGGAGAGACAAAATGGTATCTTTATGGACCATTATTCAAGTTGATATGTTTGATGCTGCTAAGAAAGATGAAATGTTAAACCTAAATAATGTATATATTTTGAGGTTTTCTCCATGGAACAATTTATTTTGATTTCTGAATGGCTCATCTTCCCAAAGAAATCAAAAAACACCACCCCTCAACTGTTCTATGAATTAGGAAATGAAGACTACTTGCATCAGTAGCAATTAAACCTAACTTTAATAACATAATATTATTCCTAGAGCAGATATTGCTGACTGGCATCCTTATAGGATAACTGGGAAGATGATACGACCTCGTTACAGAGAAAAATCTGTACAATGAAATTGCTTACTATTGCTTTCTAACAGGTGTGCACTTACCAGGACAGGTGGGCAACAATCCTACAAAAATCTAATTTATGCTTTCACTAAGAAAATGAAAAATTTTCATTACTTCTAGCATTAGTCTGAAGATATAAGTCTCAGTGTGCCAAACAGATGACTAAGCAGCCACCATTTATCTTAATTAAAGTTCATCTTAGTCAAGGTACTGTTTGCAAGATATAATGCTACTTAGAACTAAGATTCTCAGCATGGTTGCATGGTTCCCAGAGATAACATCTATCAAGAATGAATTTATAACTGCAGCTTAGTCCTGCAAAAATGGTAAAGAAAATAAAACAAAGCAAGTATTAATGAAAGCAAGCATAGCCAGTCTCTGATCTGTTGCTTAAATCATTCAAAGACCAACTACAATATGTTGCAAAGCCAATTTTGTCCTCAATAATATACATACTGTATAATTTCTTCCCCAAAAAGTGCTTTTCCCAAATGTGCATTACTAATTTAGATAGATTTATTGCTGAATTCTTAAAAATAAATAAATAAAATTAGAATTCGATCCATTCGAACCATCGTGGTAAAATTGGAATGTAAAAATTATTTTTAAAAGAATTCTTCTACATTCATGCAGACCGATTCTTTAGAGAAAAATCCAAAGTAGGAAGCGAGATCATACTGACAGAGACACATTTAGCTTCTTTTTTAGGAAGCTCACTCTTTCATTTTAAATTTATATTTATATTTATTTTAATTTTTAATCTATAAATTACTTGTCTCCAACTTCAGGACTTACGAATCCTGTCTTGAGAAAAGGTTTTTAGATGATCAGATGATCCTTTTTCAGAAGGATGAAAAGAAGCTTTATTTATTCAATAAGACTTTTAGAACATAATTTACATATTAAGGTAGTAACAGGTGTCATGGTTTAAGCCCAGCCAGTAACTCAGAAACCACACAGCCCTTCACTCACTGTCCCACCTTCCTCCGCCCACTCCCAGAGGGATGGCGAGGAGAATCGAAAGAATGTAACTCCCATGGGTTGACCTAAGAACAGTCCAGTAACTAAGGTATAACACAAACCACTACTGCTACCACCAATAACAATAATGATAAGGGAAATAACAAGGGAAGAAAATACAACCTCTCACCACCCGCTGACCAATACCCAGCCCAACCTGAGCAATGATCTAGCCCTTCTGGGTAACTGCCCCCAGTTTATATACCGGGCATGACGTACTGTAGTATGGAATACCTCTTTGGTTAGTTTGGGTCATTTGTCCTGTCTCTGCTTCCTCCCGGCTTCCTCTCCTCCCAGGCAGAGCATGAGACTCAGAAGGTGCTTGGTCAGAGTAAACATTACTGAGCAGCAACTAAAACCATTGGTGCTATCAGCACTGTTCCCAGGCTGAAATTCAAAAACACAGCACTGCACCAGCTACTAAGAAGAGAAAAAATGACTGCTACTGCTGAACCCCGGACACAGGCAAGGGATAATTATTATTTTCTATTTTGACTTTTAAGTTATATTTTTGCCTTCATTCCAGAAACCAATGCAAATTGTAGTACAGTTGTAGATATACCCTTTTCAATGAACTGGGTAACTCAGCCCATAGAGCAGTGCCCTTCTTGGTTGCAATGGTTACAGCATGTATATAATGTACATTCTTGAGCACTGCTCCTTTAAGTAGCTTATCTTTCCAAACTCAGGAAAAATGAAGAAGGGATGGTCAGAGAAGCATTTTTCCTAGGGCAGCAATAGCTGATAATTCACCAGTGAAGAGCTCACCAAACAGGCTGACTGATTCTAAGAGTTAAAAATAAAATAAGCTGAGGAGGAGACAAGGGCAAGTAAGCTTCCACAAAGGTTGAAACTCTAAAAGAAAATAAGATAATCAGCTCTATACTGTGTGCCTGTAAGCATTGCATGTCAACAGAAAGATGACAATCAAAAACCACCTGCATCTCTGAAAGAATGAGTACTCTCAGGGGGGTTTATATTTTCTATTAATTAAGAAATGGAAATTAGTCATAAAACTATCACAAAAATGCAAGCAGCATCACACTCTGCAAAAGTGAAGCTGCTGAAATTAAAGGATATTGGTTAAAAAGAAGTGGACATTACTTTCTGTAAAGAAAGAAATAAAGAAAGCAACAATCTCTCTTTTGGGGGAGACTAACATGAAAAGCTAATAGGAGCTCATAATATGGAAATAGGCAGGTTACTGGTGTGTACACAATTACAATTAACCCAGACAATAAGAGTTTAACCAGAGTTTAACTTTCTTCCAAAAAAGAAGATCTGGGCCTAAACAAAGCTCATAAAAATTGTCCTCTGCTACAACAAACATCACTGAAAACACAAAATGCTGAAACAAAAGGAGACCTAAGGCTAAAAGAAATACAAGGATGGATCAAAATCAGTGCAGCTACTTCTGTTGGAATAAGAAGTGTCAGCCTGTTGTGAATGTTGGCTTGAGACCTCCTGAAAGGAGGGCTCTCCATTTTTCTGCAATTTCTGCTACATTCCTGGCCTGGGGCAAGAAGAGAGCAAGCATGTAAATCTGCCCTGTTAGACTATTTTCTTTCCAAAATTGTCCCTCTTTGAATGATGCACAGATCTGTATTTACATTTAGAGTTCTTAGTATTTACTCATATTTGGTCTCCAGTTTCCAGAAAGCAGCTAAGAGACAGTAGTGATCACTTCACCAGTTACAGAAGTAGCAGTCATTATTTCCATTACTTCCAGCACAGACACACTGCTGCAGATATAAAACCAGCTCAGTATTAATTTGAGAGCAGCTAAGGATTATTTCTAAACCAGCCACAGTCCTGTGCTGCCTTTTTTTTCCCTTTTTGCTTTCACTGGGACTTCACAGACACAGTAGTTAAACTAGTGCCTCCCATTGAATCGGCTGCTGTTTTAAAGAAAGAAAGGAGTGCAGCCACCACCAATTAAGGACCAGAAGAGAGATTACAATGTTCATTTTACAGCACTAGAAAAATTAATACAGGGATTACTATTTCAAGAATAAAAGAGAAAGACTTGGAGAACAGCATATATCAGGATAAATGACAATGTTGTACTGACCTGTGAACATAGCTTTACCTCTGTGGGGCTGAATAAGGGTAAGGAGATATTTTATTAATATATACAAGAATACACAAAACTGACAGAAATTACACTGCTACTAATTACAACAAAATTAGTTAATTGAAAGGGGTGAAAAGAAGTCATATTTTATTACTGATCTGTGAGGCAAACCCCAGATTCAGAGAATTAAGAGCTGTAATATGAAAGTTACGTAAGTAAATTAATCACATTATACTGGGGCAAAATTCTCAGCAAGCCTTCTCAATTAGCTGTGCTAAGGATGAAAGAGACTACATAGGCACTTTGCTGTCCTTCATTATATGCTTAAGTAAATCACTTTTTTGGCACTCTTAATCGATTCACATAGTAAAAGACATCAGCAGTTTTTCCTTCTGAAATCTTAAAGGTTATCATGTCCAATGAAAATGTTAATTAAGAATTTTACTAAATGTAGTAGCAATAGCAATTTGAAATTAACTGTCTTCTTTAAACTTAAAAAAAAATAATTATTTGAAACCAGCCAAGTACTTTATCTCGTGGACATAACTCAATAATCTTGAGGCTTCAGAAAGTTGGCAGAACCTGGATATGGCATGGCAAAGGCATGCTTGGAGTTCAGTTCTGTGTTGTGAGTTTAATTTTTACATCAGGTAAGTGCTGCTACTGCTATGGGGAAATATAAATAAGCATTTACAAGTTATGTGACTTGTAATTCTTCCAAGATCTCCATAAACACTGAAATAGAGCTAAATTTCAGCTTTTTTGGTGTTGGAGATGTTACAGACTCACCAGCATTGCAATAACTTCAGCAACTTTCCACACAGAGAAGTACATCCTCTCTGTTATTCAGTCTGAATCTTACTACCTCATCAGTAACACTGAACTGCCGCCTAGGCAGGGGCTCATGAAGAATTTTAAGAGCTAGAATTTAAGCTTTTTTTTCGCATTTAACAGTAGGATCACTATGCAGTAATAGTCTCTAGCAATGTAAATCATTATGTTTAAAATGAAGAGTTTATCAGGCATATTCAGCAAGCCCTCACCTCCTTCAAATTAACTTTAGTCTGCAGTGAAATTTGCACCCACTGAACTACTAGTTGGTCTTTCATCCTTAGCAGCCTAGATGAGAGGTGATAATCTGGACCAGTGAATAGGATTTCTCTCTTGTTTCTGGATACTGTGCTGTTCTGCTAATGCAAAGCAGCTCTAAAGCAATAGCACATAAGCTTCACTTTGCAAGGCAGAGACTGATAAGTGGCAAAATACCACCCTGTCAGTCTCACTGGCTGGAAATAAAATCAATTTGCTGGATTAAAGAGTAGCGAAAGAATACTGGAGTCAGCAAATCCTAGCATCTGGTTTTTGCAATCAATCTTTTTGCTGACTGGAGAACAAAAGTGGCCTGATATCCTTAATGCTTTTTACACACGTATGTTTTGTTTGCATACCTATATGTAAGCAAATATACAAACAAGCAAGTACACAAAAATCCTAAAATGCTCAGAAGTTTGGACAGAAAATCCAGTTTTCTTAAACTTTTTAAAATTCAAATTTCACTATCAAAATATATGATATCTACTAACTTCATTATCTCTTATTAGACAGCAATCAGGCTTGCATAACAGTTCTCTTTTGAATAAAAACCGTGGTTCTTTTCTTTCCTTCTCAAATGTCTTTTCACAGGTAAAGAATCTCTAACTCCATCTCGGTATTTTTTCCCAACTTTTCCTGCAGCAGAAGCAAACCATAGACAGCAATAAATTCTAACCTTGTCTCTAAACTCTGCCTTACATTCACCAGCTTTCAACAAATCAATTAATCCTTGCCTCCACTCTCCTTGTAGCAAAGCAGAGTTGGAATTGCTCATAATGCTTACCACGGAAAGTCTTTAATTAGACATCCTTTCTATGTGCAGAAATAATTTTTTTAATTGTATAGAAAAGATAATGTACCGACCAGTGATCAAAAATTAAAATAACTCTGCTCAGGCCTTTGCCCAGGCTTCAGTTCAACCACTGTACAAGTCCTTTACAGAAGCCCTTGTTGGGCTTTCAGGGTACTTTTCTGTAAGAAGGTGAAATGCTTGGAAATGGGTCTGACAGCTTCAAACCAGCTGCACAAGGACTACAAGTCATGACTCTGCTTCTACAAAATCAAACAAGTTAACAGGAAAAAGCAAGTTAAAACTCAGATCATCTCCCTTCTGGCTTTTGAAAACTTTGTGTTACAGCTTAGCCTGTTCATGAACTCCAAAAAAAATGTCTTCACGCAGCAAGGTTCTCACTGCCTTTAGTCCCTTGTTACTTCATATTTTTAAACTTTTACATGAAATCTGTTAAGGCTGAGCTTTCACATATATAATTGAATGCCAAGGCTTTTTGTACCACATCATTTCAGCACCTAGAACACAACAATTTTTAACAGTAATATTGCTGAAATTTCCACACTACATAGCCAAAGTGGTTCTTTCCTGGTTTTGAAACCAGCATTTACTTGATGTAGGAAGTGCTTCAAGATCTTCAAGTGATGACTGCAGCACCACTATGCCCTGGAGGTAACATGGCAATTGCAGATTTGGACAGTTACAATTATAGATCTAGACTCAATTATCAGGAAACATAAAGCAGCATCCAGGCAGTTATCAATGAATTTCAGCTACACCAGGGAAAATTTTAACCAGAGACCTGAGCACTATGATGGAATTTCTTAGGATCTTCCATTCACATGAGTGTTTTCCATAATTTATATTAATGCTCAAGACACAGGCAGCAGTGACTCTGGTTAAAGAAAAACAGGACCTAAGATGGATAAAAACCAAAGAGAATGCATTTGGAAACAGATCTGATACGCAACTATGCAAAACCTGAAATTAAGTTTTAAAATTTTATATGAAAAATATTTGACAATACAGCAGAAAATGAGCATGAATCTATTATTATAATAAAGCTTGGAATGATTTAATTGAAGTGATAGATTGACATTACTCTAAATCATAAGGCATTAAAAAAAGATAATAAAACCTAAGCAGGTGATAAAAATGCAATTACAGCCAAACTTTCTCAGGAAGAATATTCAAAGCTACGAAAGGCATGGCAATATTTTTTAAGCTTCCCTCTTCCCCCCCCCCATATTTCAGGAATCTTTAATGTCTTTTCTTCCTAACTGAATGGTGACCTATATGATCCTAGTCATTAAAATGTTCTAAAGTAACTTTTATGTTGAAGGTTTCCTATTTTTGTATACATAGTTTACAGCATACCTAAGAATAAAAAAAAAAAAAAAAAGAAAAAGAAAAAGAAAAAGAAAGTACGTGTCAGATAAATATATAAAGTCTGTGTTTTGTAACAAACCTTTGATCACTGAAAATGACCCCTTAGTGAATTATTTTATTGTGTTTCTGTCTAGTAATTCCACTGAAATCTGTCTTTCCCTCCAGGAAGAACATGAGGATGGGCAGGGTTAGTTTTCCCCACTACTTGGATCAGGCGTTGCTGGGCAACATCAGGTACATCCCAGCGGAAGAGCCAAGAGGAGATCCAGGGCGAAAGGTTGGATTTACAAACTTAGCTCAAAGAAAGACACTGTGGGTTTGGTTTACAGCTGATAATCCTTGATTTCAATTGTGGTCAGACTTGCCCAAAACCTGGATTGCTGTTTAGAATATATCCTTTGGGAGCAGAGAGCAGGGGAACCTACATATTTTAAAGTAGTTTGAAAAGCTTTAAAGATGAAATCTTAATTTAAAGCACCTGATTATGGTTTACTAATTACCTAGAGTTGCTTTCTTGTATGTCTTAGATTCATAAGCATACCCTAAGAAATGTTTGGAGCACTGTTTTGTTACAATATGAATACAATAGGATTAATTTACAATAAGTGGCTAAATGAGCATATCAAAGCATCGAACAGCGTGTCTAGTTTTTTCAAGGTAAAATTGTGTAAACCAGAAAGAAACTCTGTTACAATCAAAGGTATCACTAGACTACGAAATCAAACAGCCAACAGGTGGGTAGTAAAAAGCTCCATTTGTCACAGATATTGATCCATTCTACAGATATCAGCTCTCCTCTAATGTTACTGCTTTGCCAATAGAAAGGCCATACTGGCAGAAGATGGAGCTGCTGGAAACTTTCCATTTTTGGAAGTACAAAAAGAGCAAAACTGTCATGTGAATCCAGATCACATGCAGCAGATACAACAAAGTGAACAAACATTGTTTAAAATAGGTCTGTGGCTAGGAGATAACAGAGAATCAGGGAACCATAATCACTCACTTATCAAACTCATGTCTTTGCTGAGACTATTTCAAACTGGAACAAAAAAATACAGCCCATCAAGATCTAGTCTGAATTTTGAAATCTTATTGAAAGCTTGTTTTGTTTCTTTGGGAAAGTGTATATTTTAGATTAAGTTGTAGATAGCTGTCACAAGTTTGAAAAGTTAACCCACCTGAAAGTTAAAGTTGATTTTGTAAGGAAGAAACAGGAGAGAAGAGGAAAGAACTTAGAAGTTTAAAAAGTATTTGTAACTCCAGGCCAGTGAAAAGAGCCACTTCAGCAATATTGACGCTACTCAGCATACTGTGCTGGGAACATAAAAATGACAAATGGGTGTTTATAGCTTTATTTCTTACTGAAAATAAGCCCCATCCTTAGCTTTCAGACTCAATCTACCACAAACCGTTCATGGGACTATTTCCATCTGCCCAACCATTCCCTACCCCCATCCTATTTATTTTGGTATTTAGTTCATTTCAATGAATTTTGAAAGGAGGCAGCAGGAGGGAACAAGCTGCTTGCAACATATTTCGTAATGGGGTAGAGGAGCTTAATTTTATTTGCCCAGAAGAAGTGTGGTCTAAGCTCAACATTTTCTATTCTAATTGGACTACATGAATTTTGAAATCAGGCACAGGTGTCACTGCCACTTACTATAACAGTACTTAAGGAACAAGAGAAGGAAGTGATAACATCATTTAAAGAAGCTGAAAGGACTGGAAAAGTAGTAAGGAGAAGTTTGAGAGAGATGGAGTTAAGTTTGCTGCAGTAAGCATACAAAGGCAAAGGAAAAAGTATACAAAAACTGGTTTTAACAGAAAATTGTAGAAGCTGATGGCAACAATACCATATTTACACCTGCTTTCCCTTGGGATTACTTCAGCTCACCTTAATGTAGAAAGATTGATACCTTCAAGAGAAAATAGGAGAAATATTAGTTTTGAGTAAAATTTACTGTAAGTTCAGAGGATCCTGAAAAGGTCATGCAAATGGTACAAAAATGGTCATTCTCCATCTCTGATTTTCTTTAGGCTTCACATTCTTTGCCCACACACAGTCATAAAGAATTAGAAGTAAGCTTTTAGTATGTCTACCAAGAGAGGAAGTTTGATGTGAAACTCTCATCTTCTGCCTGCCCCTAGAGTGGCACATCTGCCATTTTATATTATTTCCTCCCATTTGTGCCACAATGGCATTTTGTAATCCAGAACAAAATGCTGACTTCATAACTTATCTTTAAAGAATGAATGCTTAGTAGAGCTGATTTCCACCAAACAAGACTGAAAGAAATTCATTTTCTGATAAAAATTAATCTGAAGGTCTCCAGCAGCAACCATCATTCACCAAATACTATATAAATTAAAGAATATTCCCTGCAACATACTCTGTGAAAACAAGAAGCTTTGTATACATTGTTTTCTCTTCTTTTCCCTTGTACATGTGCCACAGATTGCAAAGCTACTTTTACACTAATACATTTAATGTACTCAGGAGCATCCTCAGGAACTGAAGTTATCTTGGCATTAAATGGCTTTTTCTAGGAACTCTCTTATTCCCTCAGAGCTGATGACTATGTCCAAACTGTTTTTTGGAAGTGGCCCGTGACCATGCACACCCCAAATGGCACTTGAGAACCATCTGCAAGCCTGTGTGTCAAAACAGAGGTAAAACTGTTACAAAAAATTTATCAACATGACAATCAAGTTTCAGTGCCTGGAACATTTTAGTGTTTAATTTCCTCTAGTTTATGTAGTCTAAATTTTAAACAGCCTGTCTCAGGTCCACATTCTCCTACAAAGACACATTTAATTCCCAAGCTGTTATGTTCAACAGTTCAGCAAATACCGTGAGAAATATCTTAAATAAACAAACATGTTGATAGAAGAAATGTTACAAATCCATTTTAAGTAAAAATCATTAAACAAAGGAGAAAAATTTCACATTGCCCTTTCATTTCCTTGGATTGCCTTGGACTGATGCTCTATAATTTCCCTGAGAATTAATTTCTTTAACTGGAGCCCTCCACAGTAGGCAACATTCTACAGATGGTATTGTGCTGCTTAATGCTTTTCACACAGCTTTACAGAACAAATAGCTGCCATGGTATGGGGGATAAGAGCCACCTTTCATACTTCACATGGTTTTTCACAATGAAAAACCGTGGTGTAGCACATCAATACTGCCAGTAGCGAGGATGGAAAATTCATAATTATTTTACACAGTAATATGCAAGAACAAGCTTTCAATATACAGGAAAATATACACACAACTTGTAGCAAAAGTAGTAGTCTTTGCAAATACAATTTTTAAAAACAGCTACACATAGAAGTAGCTATAAAATACTACCTTCATTATAGAAGCTTTTTGATAAACAACCACTCTTGATTGTACTGTTGTCCTGAGATTACAAAATCATTTCAAGATCGGACATTGTATTGACAAGTGCCAATTTAACTTTTATAATTCAGTAGAGAAAGTCCAGGAAATTAATAGTATTTTATTAAATTTCATTTTCCTATAGCTGCTTAGCCTACTAATGTTAGAAAGTTGAAGCATCGGAGAGGTAGCAAAGGTTAAAATTGTGCAGAACTTCAACTTGAATTTTTGACAATTAAGAAACTGATTTCCCATTTAGTAGAATGAAAAAAAAGAAAATAAGAAGATTGATAGTTTAAGCTTTTTTCCCATTGTGATTAGGAAAATGAAACAAAAACCACTAATGAATCATACTCCATATGAAAATAATGCTTTAAGGGTTTCAGAAAAATAAAATTTCAAATAATTTCAATATAGAATAAACAAAGTAATTTTATCCTGAAAAAAAAAAATAAAGAAAAAGGAAACTGATTCACTTTCAGAAAAAGAAAATGTTCAAAATTTAGAGGAAAAATTGATTTCAGCAATTTTATATTTCTCATTTAAAAAATCCTTATCAAAAATTCTCAGAAAATAGCTTCTAAGTTATCAAAATTGTCAGCGTATCAGATGTTTTTCATAAATGGAACAGTAAAATATATGTTTTATGGATATATAAATTTCAAAAAAATATTTTATCTTTAGGTAGGCCAGGAAAATAATAAATAGTATAAAATTGCATCCATGAGAGCAAAGCTGCTTAAGAATAAGCCATAAAAGTGTGCAGTGCTTACAAATATGCAACTTGCATGTCCCATAAATGCTAACACTCCAATGACAAAGTGTTAGCATACACGCAATGCTACTCTTATTTTCTAACACAGGAAAATGTTCTAATTAGGAAACTGCATACTCCACCAGGAAACTTCTAGTACTAGTTAGTGTCATCACACTCGCCAAAGGTGCAACCTTTTCTATCCTTATTGCTATTGGTATTGGATTACCTCTAGACAAACTCCTTATACAGACATTATTTTTTCCCCAGGAAATCAATATTCACCTCTTTAAGAGCAAATTCTATTAATTCTTACTCAAGTTGTGGAACAATTCTGAACTGAAATCAACCAAAGTCATTTAGTGTGCAAAGTGAGACAATACACTTCTTCATAATTTTGGCAAAGCCTAAATCAATTTTTTTGGCTCAGCCAATCTGGTCGCTGATTTAAGATAATATTTTCCAGGGTGCTCCATGTCTGCATTTTCTTGTATTTCCTTAACTTTAGAAATAGTAATGTAGATTTTCCTTTCTGTTATGTCCAGTTGAGGATATACATCAGATCAGAAGTTTGCTTGGCTTCTATCATCTACATACATGTTTAAATAGATATTTGTGAATTTGTTTTCCCAAGACACAAACGTCCACCAGCAAGCCACAGAACATCGTACAGTTCTTTGACATGCACCATATTAAGCATCCGGCTTAATATGAATCTGCAACAAAGCATGCGATCTATATCAAAACCTTCATATTTGTGCTTACCATACTCTTCTTATTTCATTTCTTTCTATTGGTGTGACCGGGGAGTCCACAATGGATTTCAGAAACATTCCTATAGGAAACTGTTGAAATTCTGTGCCTACAGTACATTTCCACTTTACCAAAAAATTATGCCTTTATGGTCAAACATTTAATCAAATTTGTTTGAAATGGTTTCTCACAATTTTCAAATAGGATGCCATTCTGCAAACATTTTATAATCACTGGCTATATTCCATGAGATTTGGAGGTGTATCTCCTTTCTTTACTGACAGTAAACTAGCTACAACTACAGGTAGCAATGCACAGACCCTAGTTTTCCTATCATATAAACAGAATCATCAACCAAGTTCTGAGTACAGAATCTTTTATTGCCAGCAATGATAAATACAACTGTGAGGCACCATTAGCCTCAGATCCTTGATGAATTTGATAAGTGAGGAAAAAAAAAAAACCAAACCTGAAGATCTGAAATCTGAGGGAAAAAAGTAACAATATTATTCAGTTTTCCCCACATACTGTGACAATAGAAACTTTTCATAGACAGAATTCATAAAGTGATGCCACTGCAAGTCAGCATAGAAGACAATTCCAGTAACTGAATTCTTTAGCAACTGAAGACAATTCCAAAGCTGACATGAAAAAATGAATAGAATTAATTTTAAACTCATATTTAATATGTTAGACATTCTATACGTGATTTCTGTTACAAATTTAGTCTGTAGTTTTTACATACTAGCAAAGTAGAACAAGGTGTTTATAAGTTACTGTAAATCCTTCATAAATTATTCTTATTTCAGCATTATTTCTTGCTGTGAAGACTCTTTGACACCAACTCAGATTTTTTCTTACACCAAGTAGTATAAATACTGAAAACTTCAGTGCGTTCTATATACTGAACACAACCTGACATGTTGCCATCAATTTTGAAATGCTCATACCAATGCCACCTTCTGTGGTTTAACATGAAATTTACAGAAATTAGAGTTCTGAAGCCAGAAACTTCATTACATCATTAAACCAGTTGAAAGATAGTAAGACAGTTCATACTGAGAAGTTTTTATCATCTGGTAATGTCTTAAGTGCCTTAACAAGAGTCTGAGGCAAGTTATATTACATCAGCTGAAGTCATGAACATATCCATGCTCCCAAAACAACATGGTCAAGAGAATCCTAAATTATTGTTTTCTGACTGTAACCTTGAAATGCATTGTAAACTTAAATTTAAATATGCACTAGTTGACTGTGTTACTTTCAGGGCCCATATATGTCCCTGTCGGGCTGTGCTGTGTGTAACAGCTTCTTAAACCTAGGTGTCATGGTTTAAGCCTCCAAGCCATGCAGTTTTTCTCACTCACTCCCCTCTCTTTCCTCTCTTTCTTCCCCCAGTCCCAGGGGGATGGGGAGGAGAATCGAAAGAATACAACTCCCACAGGTTGAGATAAGAACAGTTTAGTAACTAAGGTATAACACAAATTGCTACTGCTACCACCAGTAATAATACAAGAGAAATACAAGGAAAGAGAATACAACTGCTCACCAAGCCCGACCCAGACAGTGAAACCCCAACAGCGAGCCCCCCAGTGCACCACCACACCCTTCCGGGTCTCTGCTCTCCATTGTCACATCCTGGACATGATGTGCTATGGTATGGGATAACCTCTTTGGTCAGTTTGGGTCAGGTGTCATGTCTCTGCTTCCTCCCAGCTTCCCCTCCTCCCTGGCATAGCATGAGACTCAGAAAGTCCTTGGTCAGACCAAAACATTACCAAGCAATAACTGAAAACATTGGTGTTATCAGCACAGCTCCAAGGCCCAAAAATCAAAAACACAGCGCTGCACCAGCTACCAAGAAGGAGAAAAATGACTGCTACTGCTGAACCCAGGACACTAGGTCTCTATCTTATGCCCAAGGCAGAATAGTACTTGTTATCTAAGGACTAGAAGTACTTCCAATTAGACTTATGTTCCCAAATGCTTATATTGCTATACAAAATGAAACATGGGTGTTTCTGAAATTTTTCCTCCAGTGATTTGCACACCTTTAAATAATAAAAAGATAAAAAAAAAAAGGAAAATGTAAACCAAACTGTTTCCCAGCACGCCACTTCACCAACATCTTTCTCCAGAGTTCTCAAAAACCTTCTTGATTAAAGCCTGTGTCAAAGGCAATATGCTAATACATGAGCTCTAGTAAAATCATTCTCTCCTCCTTTTCTTTCCTCATCTTGCCCCCTCAAAAAAAAAAATAAAAGTGGTGTTACCAAAAATGTTTCTGTACTTGTTCTTAAAAATATTTATGCCGGTTAAGAGTGCAAAACCTAAGATATTAGTCCAAGAAAGAGTCTAATAATTATGCACATTTACAGTAAATCAGAAAAAAATGTGTATAACTGATGTTTCACTGATAGATGGATGTTCTACCATAGAAGATGACAGAAGTTTCAAGAAATTTAGCTTGTCATATGACTCTACATACACTTGAGCCTAAGCTGGATTAACCTAACACTCACTTTTTATATTTGCAGCCTCAACCGAAGGATATTACTGAGGCTAGAACCCTACAGTAATTTAAAAAAAGCAAAAACAAACAAACAAAAACAAAACAAAAAAAAAAAAAACCCACTCCTGGACAGAGAGATGAAGTACAGCCTCTTAAACAGAAAGAAACTATACTTGGTTCCATAACAGATGCGCTACAAATCACTGGATGCTGGGAGTGCAATGTAGAGCAGTATCATTGTGTACCTCTTCTGATCTTGCACATTTCCCAAGGCATCTTCTATTAGCCAAAGGATACATGCTAGATAATGACTTGCCTGACTTGGAACTGCTGATCTGATGTTCTTATTTCCTGAGGTTTGCTTCATGCAAGCTCAGCCACAAGCCAAGTCTGTGGAGACTATGTATGATATTCTTTGAATAGAAACTGTCCCAGAAAGTATAGTCTGGAAGCCAGAAAACCCACATAACTTTCCTTGGTTTCAGAATCTGGTGCATTCACAGCACGTTCACTCCTCCACAGTTCTTGTGATTCCATAATATTAATACCAAATCTTAGAGAGTGCTTTACGCTAAGACTGGAAATGCCATATAATATTGTCCTGGGTTCAGCAGCAGCAGTCATTTTTCTCCTTGGTAGCTGGAGCAGCACTGATAACACCAGTGTTTTCAGTTACTACTTGGTAATGTTTTGCTCTGACCAAGGACTTTCTGAGTCTCATGCTCTGCCGGGGAGGAGGGGAAGCCAGGAGGAAGCAGAGACAGGACACCTGACCCAAACTGACCAAAGAGCTATTCCATGCCACAGCACGTCATGCCCAGGATGTAAAATACGGGGGGCAGGAACCCGGAAGTCTCTCTCTTAGCTCGGTCGGGTGGTGAGCATTTGTATTCTCTTCCCTTGTATTTCCCTTGTCATTATTATTATTGGTGGTAGCAGTAGTGATTTGTATTATACCTCAGTTACTGGACTG
Organism: Myiopsitta monachus; assembly: GCA_017639245.1. Lineage (NCBI taxonomy): Eukaryota > Metazoa > Chordata > Aves > Psittaciformes > Psittacidae > Myiopsitta > Myiopsitta monachus. Next base: position 77,034,595 of record CM029917.1, on the reverse strand, counting down.
TTCTTATCTCAACCCGTGGGAGTTACATTCTTTCGGTTCTTCTCCTCATTCCCCCGCTCATCAGAGTGTGGGGGGGGAAGAGAGAGGGAGAAGTGAGATTTACAGCTTAAACCACGACAAATATCCAGGCCGTGGACATGCCTATGTCAGGAAGATGGGAAAATTATTCAGTGTGCAAGTTGTTTTTTCAAAGTCACTTTAGCTTTTGCCTAGAGAACCTAACATTGGTTATAACTATAAGAAAAGAAAGCATTCCTTTTTCTGTTTTACATAACTTATTTAGAGAAGAGGAACCTAAGAATTGAAATGACAGCACGTTAGGATAGCAAAGCTGCATATTTGACGCTCTCTAGCTAGATGATTGAAGCTACAGAGAATGACATGATCAGATTTTAGGAGCAACTAGAAGAATATACTGGAGGAATTACTGGGGTTCTTTCAGACATGGCACAAAACCGTTGGCAAAGATAAGTTCTGTATACGGGAATCAGACATGGGAGGGAAAAGAAGAGACCAAACACCAAACCAAATACAAATTTGACAGCAGAAACACCATAAAGTGCTATGGCAAGTATTTTATAGTCAATGAAGAAAAACTCCTGGAGGTTATGGAATATTGGTACTACGATAAAGAATGACAGGAAAACAGTTGGACTTGATGATCCTAAAGGTGTTTTCCAACCTAAATGATTCTATGGAAAAATACTAAACAACAAATAAAGAAAAAGAATATTTTTCCCATCTATGCAGAAGTTGTCCATGGTATTTGAGAGAATCAAGAGCTCATCTCCAGTACATTCAAGAAAAACAAAAAACCTCAAACCTCTTCCCTTCCTATTCTAGTACTGAAGTTGTATTTCACAATGTTCCACTACATCCTTTCAGCACATGTTTTCTGACGACAGAAATCTTTTTTCCTTCTTTTCTCCCCATGCAAAGCTACTTAAGCATATTTCACTGAAATTGACAAAAATCCTGTGGGGAAGAAAATAACATTTTCTGTCCGTTCCTGAGCACTGCAAGAGGTAAATATCATTAGTGAGACTGTGGAGAAAAATGCTGCACACAGTGGAAGTATCTTTCAGAAAAATAAAACTGAGTGTCATATTTATTAATAAATCATGTCTCTTAAAGGAGACAAGAAATGCACTATGGTCCTGAAAGTTTTCAAATGTTTACTTATGCCCTGCTTTGCTAAAGGATCAAATCAGAAACCCTACAAGCTCAGTTAGTTCTCAGACTCACTGATACAATTTCACCATGTTCCATGTGCTAAAGCCTCAATCACAGATTTTTTATTATTTCAGCTGACATTTTGAATAAACTTTCTTCTTAAGTGCTTCTTTTTATAAAGGAGGAAAGGCAAACTTGTTGAAATGGTGGGAAATGATGAGAAATTATGGGAAATGACAGAGATGTAAAAAAAAAATGGCTGCATATGGTTACTTTTGACCTGTAGCTGAAGCACTGCACAACATTGCAGCATGTAAATGTGCAGGCTGGCATGACAGCCAGTTGCTACATTACACATTTTAGACAAACACAAATGTATTTGAGTATGTATGATCAAAAAGAAGCAGCAATTTAAAACTAAGCATTTAAACAAAAACCATACTACAACCTCACTCAAGTGGTATGCATTGCAACATGTCAGGAACAAAATGGGAATAAGTTTAAAGCAAACCACAACAGGAGTGAACTTGGAAGAAAGTCTTAGCCAGAATGATGTATTTGTATCTCAGCTAAACCAAGTTAAATACAGAATAGCTGCAGCTTTGACCAATCTTCTCTAGATTCCCACAGAACTGTTGTGTCTCAGTCACTCTTCCTAGGACCTAACACATTTGATTCTCATGTCATGCTCATGTGTATCCCATGCTGTGTGGAGCCTGTGTCTGCTTTGTAATCCTACGTATTGAAAGCATGCAGTCTGTTCTGTTCTCCAGACCAGTCATTTCTGAGGTGTAGCATTTTCACAGGAATAAAGGGAATACTATTAGCAGACCAAACAAACTTGAAGTGGCATAATACAGCCCTGCATACTTAAGATATGCCTATATCAATAAAAATAACAATTTATGAAAATTTTTAATGGAATCAGAGAAACAATCTCTAGCTTTCATACAGTGTATCTTCCTTAATTTATTTGTTATGAGCTTAACATAGAGGTATATTCTTCAGTTTTGATGCCACGCATTCATAACTTTTATTTTGACTCTGTCCTTGAGTTTTCTGCTTAGTTTTCCATGATGTTTTGTTTTGGTTCTGTTTTTGTTTTGTTTTGTTTTGTTTTGTTCCAGAAAACACAAAAAAACCAGAAAGCTGGATCAGACAATTACCTAACTCCTCTCTCTTTTGTCATAACAGTCTCTGGGAAATTGTGATATAGCTCTTGTTCTTCTCTGCATGTTGGGAAGAAGCTATTACTCCTCTTTCAAAAAATGGTATAGTATCTCCAGTATCTTCAAATTACCAGAGCCTAAGCACACGAGTTCATTTCTTGCTCACGATGAAACATAATATATGGAAATAATAGCTCTCCCACTTCAGACATCAATTTTCGCTCAATGTTTCTCATCCAAGAGCTTACTATAGCCAGTGTGAATGGATGGCAGCATTCAGTGAAACATTACTGCGGAAGGCACTTAGCAACTTTCACTTTTTATCTATATTTTACTTTGATATAGGAAGCAAAAAAAAAGGGATTATATATTTAAAGAAATAAAAAGACAACCTTTAGATATAGTGAGTCAGAAGGTCTTTAACAAAACCTAGTGGAATTCATTTGTGCTTTCAATTTCACCAGAATGCAATGTAAACAACCATAGGAACCACACGGCCAACTTTTAAATTAAATCCTACAATGAATAATTTATATTTTCAAACAAGGATTAGAAGTCCAATTCAATTGCAGAGTTTCAGGGGTGGCTTTAATAATTTACATGCTTTCCAAAGGTGAATAAAATGCCCTCTTGAGCAAATATCAAAACAATGCAAATCTTTGCTTTTTTAAAACCATACTGTGATTGACAAAAGAAAGGTCCACTGTTGTAAAGTTGAATCATGTGGGAGATAGGCAGGGAAACTCAATTTTCAAAACAGAAGTCTGTGCGTGTAATTTCTACCACATACCAAAGGGAATAAGGAAAAAATAACACACATTATCAAAAACAAAATCTGCATATAATATAAATTTTACTCTTTACTGAAAGCCTTAGAATTCTACTGTTTGGGTTTTTTGTGCATGAGAGAGACCACATCATTCTCTCCCAGCAACTGGAAAAGAACTCCAGGCCAAATATTCTTTATATTACCAGAGCTGTCTCTGACCTTGCAGGAAGAAGTCAAATATACAAGATAAACAGTCTGTGAAGCACTATCACCTGGCTACAAGGAACATGCACACTGGCTTTGGGTAACCTATTTAAACTACAGCTGCCTCACTGGAATTTTTGTAGATAAACAGTCTTCCTTTGCTGTAATTCACAGCCTGTGTTCTTTGCAGTCCTAATAAATATTTTTCCACTATCGTTACCCTGAACATTTGTATCGTAAAAAAAAAAAAAAAACCAACCAGCCAAACAAAAAAAAAACCCAAAAGTCAAGGAATATTGTGCCTGATGAAATAAGAGTTCACTGCTCTGGAAAACTCAATGCAATCACAGCAGAAGTGATCTATATCTTAAATGCTCAGGCAGCATTAAGGTAAAATTTAATGCACGACAAATGTCCTGTTCTGCAGACATAGTTCATAAATTAATTACACATTCTGCATTTTGATTTTCACTTCCTTATGAATAAATAGTACAGAAGACAGGCTGAAAAATTTGGGGCTGTTCAGCCTGTAGAAGGCTGCATGGAGACCTCATAGCAGCCTTCCATTATCTGTAAGGGACCTACAAGGATGCCAGAGAGGGACTTTTCATCAAGGACTTTAGCGATATGACAAAGGGTAATGGGTTTAAACTTAAACAGGAGAAGTTCAGGTTAGATAAAAGGAAGAAGTTCTTTACTATGAGGGTGGTGAGGCAATGGAATGGGCTGTCCAAAGTAGTAGTAAGTGCTTCATTCCTGGCAGTGTTCAAGGACAGGTTGGACAGAGGCTTGAGCAACACGGTCTAGGGTGAGGTGTCCCTGACCATGGCAGGGGAGTTGGAACTAGATGATCTCTAGGTCCTTTCCAACCCTAACCATTCTATGATTCTATTATTCTGAGATGTTGCGTCCTTCAAACATAGAATACAATAGTCATTACACCATTTGCAGAGAAATATTCCAGACCAGACAATGTTTTGCAATTTTGGTAACCATCATGACAGATTTAAGAACAGTCAACATTCTTAATCAATCTCTGCTCACTGTAGCACTGTTGCTAGTTAGAGCTCACATATGTCACCTGAAGCAACATATGAAAGAAAAATATTATTCAGCCAAACAATTTACATTATTATACACTGACTGCAACAGGAAAAAATAATTGTGGAAGAAAACAAAATCAAACCAAACCACCTGGGTGATGTACCAAAAGGAATCTAACCCCAAATCCCAGTAAAAAGAATGCTTTTGGCAAAAATTTTGGGACCAAACAATAGTAATTTCCAACTTGACTCTAAACAGACAAAAAGGTTGAAGTTTACAAATATGAAAATAAAAAGTGGAAAAGTGGAAAAATTAAGTTTTCCAGGACAGCACCAGTAAATGAACACAGACCTACTGAATCTCAGCTGGGTTCTTCACAAATAAGACTATCCATCCTGACATAAGTGGCCTTGCTATGAAACAAGAATGATTCTATTCACCTATGTGGAATACTCAGGCATAAAGACACTGCCTTCCAGAGGAAGACCTGGCATAAAGCTGTCTCTTGCATTTTACTACCATGGATCTTCAAATTCTGAATGCAACACCTAAGTGAAAAGTAAGCTGTTTAGGGTTCAGTTCAGCAATGTGCCAGAACACCAAGTCCGTCTGTCAGTATATGTACTGATAATTAACTTGAGAGAGTTTGTCCTTTTAGCCTGGGATGGGTAGGGGAAAGAGAAAGATTTTGAAACATATTTTATTGCCTGTACATATATATAAAACATCAATTTTCTAACCTGTCATTCTGGTAGAAATTTATTTCCCAAATTTCAGTGACAGTTTCATCAAAGAATTAAGGCCACAATCTTCCTATTATTTCACTTTCTTTCAATCTTGCCTGTTTTTCAAATGAGATTTCAGGAGAGTCCTTGCTGAATTAGCTGCCAAATTCCTACAAATCTAAGTCATCCTGAACCACTAAAATTTTGCTTGGCCATTTAAATAATCTTAGGACTCAGCACTGCTGTGTACTGAGACACTTTACTCCCATTCGTCTTTATCAAGGTGTAACAAACCTTACAATAAATAGAGGCAAAACTTAATTCTCATATTCCCAAACACCTCCACATCAAGAGGGTGTTTAATAATAATTGATAGATGAAGAGGTTTTTGCCACCTCTTAATGGCCACTACTTCTTTGATTTCACTTTGTCCAGTTTCACTGATATGTCCATTAATACTTCCTCCTGAACAGCAAACATTTTTTAGACAAAATGTGTTTGCCCCAATGCCCAGAAACTAAAAGATCAAAAATTTCAGTTATAGACAGGAAAGAAGATAAAGTCCCACACAGAACTATCGGAACTTTTATTTTGTATGAGCATGTGCAACTTACAGCCTTCTCAGATGAGAGTGTATCCTTATTCACTGTCCTTGTTCGCAAAACTTCCTTGTTTTATTCAATATCGTATGGATCAGCCTATACTGTTCTACCTCTACATTAGTATCCTACGTCATGGTGGGCAATCTGTAGATAGCATTTCCCTTTTCTATCTCAAGTCCCTGGCTTATTAACTACTGCAAGTTTTTATGGAGATACTTTAAATAACACTTTAACATTTTTATTCTTAGCAACATATTTATCTGATTTATTACTTGCACGGGTTGTAACATGTAATGATCAACTGCAATTTCTAAGATACAATAGAGGATATCCTCTGCTACCTGATATCTTGAGGAAGTTTCCCAGCTGTTGTGAATTAGCAGAATACTATCCAAGTCAGTGGAACAACAGTGATTTACATCAACTGTGATTCTAAATATTAATTATGGGGGAAAAAAAAAAAAACAAACCAGAAAACCCACACATATTTTTTTTTTTTAATTTCAATTTTGGTAGCACAGTCCACTGTACCTCAAAACACACCAAAAATCTTAGCATTTTTTCTCTATGATATGTAACGTATCACTATGATATACTTCCTGCTGACACTAATTCATAACCATAGCAATATTCCGTGAGGACAGAACATATTACAGTAGTTTTCAAGTGAATGAGAAGGATCAAGCTGTTTTCCAAAGTAATATATTCATTGGTGTAAAAATGATAGATGAGGGTGACCAGACTGAGGGCAAACAGATTGCTTAATATGCTTACAAGAACCTCCACTATGTGGGCAGGGCATAGTACTAGCAGCAATTCTTCCTCTTCCAACTATAATAATTTCATCATGAAAAAATCTGACTACTGTCTTGAAAATGGCAAAACAGGAGGGAGATATAACTCAAATGCTTCCACCAAACTTCTGCTGAAAAACTAACATGCCCTACAATTATTTTGAGCAGTGAATCTCCTGCCTGCATTTTTTCCAGCTCAATACATATGATATCCCCTTAAGTAAAAACCCTCTTATTTGTCAAAGGAAAGTATTCCTGTTTCAAGTTATAAGGCGTTCTATTATTATTTGTAATAGCCTATAATAGTCACCTTAAAAAAAAAAAAGAAAACCTACAAGAAATCCAAACAAAACAAACCACATAAAACAAAAACCTAACAAAAAACCCAAACCCAACATCCTGCACTAATAGCCATAAGTTTTCCCCTCCGTTTTCTTTTAACAGCTTATCTCTGAAAAGATCATACACCCCAGGGAAAGCTACAGAGAACTGAAGAAGATAAAATATCCTTCCAAGAGTATTCTAAGTGGGGTTTCTCCAACTTTTCTATCAGCTTTGAGCTGTGGCCAAATACAGGCAAGGCTTTAGTGGGACAAGCCATACATTCTGCCAGGTTAAAATACTGTCTGAACTCTAGCAGAAACTCTGCAAAGCGAATTCATTGTTTTTATCTAATGGTGATATTAAAAAAAAATTCAAATTTATGTTTGTACCTGTAATGCCATTTCTATTTCTAAAATATTGTTCTGATCCAATCAGAAAAAAAAAAAGATACACAACAGCATCCATTTGTCAGATTTTATCTAATGGATACACATGAAAAACTGCTCACAGACAAATTGCAATCACTAAATCAAACAAAACTAAAAATTCAGCATTTTGAGTTACAAGCAAATATTACATCATTCAAGCTGATGAAGGTTATGACAGATAAATTCTTATGCCCACAAGGACAGAGAAAACATTTATTCTGTGACTGGGCAAGTACGAAACATGCACCCCTGAAAATTCACTGGAAATACCAACACTGAATAGTTAACCATTTGTGAAGAACTGTTAACAAAGAAGGAAACAAGTGGTAACCAAGGGAGATGTGCTTGTTAATCTCAAATTTATGAAGGAAGTGGAGATTCCAGTAACCTATCATTGTTGAAAACATTCACTTCTTTGTATTTCTCATTTTTTTTCCCCAGAAGATTATGAATATTAGGTTGAATATTACCTTCAGATGCATGGATGTACAAGGAAAGAATACAGTACATGAAGTTACAGAAGAGGATATGAATGGGGGTACTTTGAGCCCTTCACTATGAGGAAGTAATTTTGGTGCTGGAGCATGTCTAAAGAAGGGCAGTGAAGCTACTGAAGGATCTAGAGCAAAAATCTTGTGAGGAGTGGCTGAGGGAACTGTGTGGTTTTGAGCATCAGAGAAGAAGGTTCTGTGGAGACCTTATCACTCTCTACAACCACATGGAGCAAGGTGGGTGTCAGTCTCTCCTCCCAAATAACAAGCTTTAGGACAAGAGCAAATGGCCTCAAGCTGCATCAGGGGAGGTTTAGACTGGATATTAGGAAAAATATCTTCACCAAAAGGGTTGTGAAGCACTGAAACAGGCTACCCAGAGGTGTCACCATCCCTGGAGGTATTTCAAAGTTCTTTAGATGTGGGGCTTAGGGACATGGTTTAATTGGTGGATTTGGCAGCGTTAGGTTTACAGTTAGACTTGACTTTAAAGGTCTTTTCCAACATGAATGATTCTATGATCTTCAGCACTTTCTATCAAAGTGCACAAACTTCAAGATCCGTGCCAGTTTAAGATCTATGAATGTTTTTTACCTACAAGTATCTGTTTCTGAAGCTAACTGCATAATTTCTTTTCTGATGTAAATAAATTTGTCTGTATTTGAGTATTTTTTTTGTTTTCTCTTTCCCCAAAAACAGAAGAAAAAGAGCTTTCTCCACTTTCAGCCTCTACCAGAGCCATATGAAAGAATTGGAATAAAAATGAAACCCAAGAATCTCAAGCACTCTAACAAGACTTTTCTATCTGTCTTGCTTGTAACAAATATTAAAATCAACTTAGAGAGACAGAGCAACCAACCTGCTTATGCCAGAATTTGGTTCACTTTCATGTACCATTAGTTTTCAAATTCCTGAATTTTCAAATGCAAATGCCTGAACACTAGAACGCAACATTTAGAAATCAAAAGCAACTTCATTCACCTTAGTGAAGCTGTGAACTTCAAAACTTGGTTGTACTTAACATTTCATGTGAAAAATACAGAATTAGATTTCAAAAGCCGAAAATGTAGAAGAGATCTCAGAGATTCCCCCCCCCCCCCGAGCTGTTTTGAGGACCATGATGGCATTCAGATTTTTCCATAAAATATTTATGAAACGCATTTTTTTCCTAGACTTTGTTAAATACCAAATTCCCCAAGGCCCAAGTGATCTCAATTAGTCATCATTATAATAACTATGCAAAGTAATTTAATAAAAATTGTAGAATATGGCCCTTGTGGTTTCATAAGTGTAATTTTTATCTCAAACTGATTTACACAAGAATAACTTGCAATCTTATATTACACATATTGTGTGTAATATACCAAGTATTCAACAGTCAAATGCACATGATTATTCCACTTAAGGGCTACCATCAGTGCAAGTTGAGGCTGCTCGACTGCAAAAATATTTTGCCAGTGACCTGAGAAAATGGAAAATATCTGGTTGCTTATCTTCCCCATTATGATGGGGATACTTGCTGCAGATATCCCTGGATCTTGTGAAAAGAGTAAAAGCAGAACCAATTCTCCTTTGAGATACACATTAGAAGACAGAAACAGCAAGAAAGCAACATATGATTTGCATTAATTTATGCGACCAACAGAAACTCGGTTACTTTAAACTACACTGACAGGAGCTACCAGGTTCTGGTGTTTCACAGCCTATTCTCAAACGCTGTAGGTATGGCCATCATTGTGGTTCTTCATATTCCTTATAAATTAAGTTCAATAATGTAAATGAAAGAGGACTTCCAAAGCGATTGCCAAGTGGTACATTTTAAAGGGTATTAGGCATAAGTATAGGTTGCTCATGCAGAAGTTTACAAGGAAAAATTCTGTTGGAGCATTACTTTACTCTTACTGCTTCACTGAGGTGAAATGAAAGAGAAACCTTTTCTGCAAATTTTAACGTGCCACCAGCTGTCTGGAATCTTTAATCTTGTAATAACCCAGGTCTCTTCTAGGGCCTCATATCTTGTATTGATCTCATCAGCTTTTATCAGTGTTTCAAATAACTTCCAGAAATCCTGAAACAAGATTTTGGATAAGAATCTTCCAATAAAGTGTTTCCACTCTCAGAAAATATGTTATCAAATTTCCCCACTGAGGAACAAATGCAAAGACCACTACGCTTGCTTACAGCATTGCCCCAAGTCCCCAGAAGTTTCAATACCACTTGAAGCAAAAAACCAGTCTATCTTTCCCACTCACTAAATCTTATGATCCCTTTTGACCTCCCAGGGTGAGCAAATTACCAGTTTCAGGCCACTTATCTGAAAATAAAATTATATGTTGCTGACTTGCTTATTATCTGTACATAGTCTCCCTCAAGTCAATCATTCAGAAAGTATTTATTTCTCTTGACATTCACTTTTGGAAAGGCATTTGGCATCAACACGCATCTGAAATCTTCTAGGCAAAGGCTAATATAATAAATATATTTTATTATAATTTCATAGATCAAGAAAGGAAACGTAAGCACTATGTTGTACACTGGTTTCTCTAGAGATCAAATCTCCCTGATGTTAAACCGGCATAATGCAAATGTAATTCAGTGAAGCTACACAGGATTTAAACCAGAACATGAGAGAGTCCCAAAAAGTAAGAAAAAAATGAATAGTTCCAATTAGTTAAAAACTATATTCTCTCCATGGAAAATTGCTTACTTTTTTTTTTTTTTACTTTTTATTTTATTTCTAACCATGAACATCCTGCCCAGAACTCTGCTTTCTTACACCAAAGGTTACTATTAAAGTTAGCAGTTAGCTAGAACGGGTGTTTCTGATTGTGGACTGATTCTATATTATGCTGCAGAATTCAGGCAATTAAAATTTATTTTTTATCTGACTTTTTGAAACTCACTTCAGTTTCCTGAATGAAGCTTAAGGACAGATTTCAGAACTGTACTTACTGAACGCCCCTTTTTTAAAAAAAAAAAAAAAAAAAAGGAACATAAAAGAAAATATTTTCTTTTAAAAACAAAAAAAAAATCCAACAAACAAAAAAGAAAACAAAAAGAAAATGCCATGGGTTCAGCAATAGCAGTCATTTTTTCTCCTTCTTGGTAGCTGGTGCAGCACTGTGTTTTTGACTTTCGGCTGGGGAACAGCACTGATAACACCGATGGTTTTCAGTTACTGCTTGGTAATGTTTTGATCTGAGGTTATGGGTTCAGCTTGCCCCCCCTCCCCCCCCCCCCCCAGTCTCATGTTATGCCGGGAAAGAGGGAAAAGCTGGGGGAGGGGAGACAGGGCGCCTGACCCGGGCTGACCAATGAGGTTATTCCATACCACAGCACGTCATGCCCAGGAGGTAGGATTCGGGGGGGTGCTCTCGCAGCACGCGGTCTGGGGAGCGGCGCGCGGTCTCTCTGCTCCGTCGGGCGTTGAAACGGGCGTATCCTCTCCCTTTGTATTTACTTTGTCATTATTATTGTTATTGGTGGTGGCAGTAGTGATTTGTATTGTATCTTAGTTACTGGACTGTTCTTATCTCAAGCCATGGGAGTTACATTTTCTTTGGTTCCTCTCCCCATTTCCCCCCCATTGGAGTGGGGGGGGGGGGGGGGCGGAAAAGCAGGGAGAAGTGACATTTACGGCTTAAACCACGACAGTTTTGGTGCCCAACATGGGGCACTTAGGGTCTGAGATAAAGACAAAATAGCCACTCATCACAATGCTGATTTATTGGCTCTCAAAGTTGTTGCTCTGGTTCTCACAGGTTCAGTGTATGATACTTTACTTACAGCCGGTTCTCCTCACCTTAACGTTTTTCAGATCTGGGTTTTGGGTTAAGATTCTTGTTACATTATACTGTATTGCACGGATTGTTAATACAATAGACTCAGTGATCATGAAACTGCCTCGGTTTGTGTTTCCAGTGTGGCCACCAACTCTATACTTTGGGAGGTATATAATGGAAGTTCTTAGCAGTTACACGTCTCTTTTCACCTCCTCGGGTGGTCAGCCTGTGAAGGAGACATTCTTTTGTGCTCCCAGCCCCCCCACCAGGCCGTTTACAACACTGTTTGAGAATTCTGAAGGTTTTGAATGGCCTTTAGATACCCTTGAGACCTGCCTGCTGGTGGTGATGGGAATTATCATGTTGGCACACATACTGAATATGTTTTGCTCACAACTATTTAGTCTGGTCCGGAGAGTTAAGCAGAGTGGGGTGTGGGCCATGTCTGGGGTTAGACTACAATCCAGGATGGCCGAGAGATTTTCCCCAAGGCTGGACAGTCATGAGTGGCAGGATGTGTGGGATAGTATGGGCAAGTATCTAGGCCAGCGGGCCCCTCCAGTGCTTTGGAACTTCACCAATGAACAAGTGCAAAACCCAGAAAAATTAGTAAAACATTTAAAGGAGGTGTGTGATCATTCTGGTCACACCAGAGATGGACAAATCATGGCAACGTGCTGGGGCTTGGCTTATGCTTACAGAGCCTTGTTTAACACTGTCCAGCATCTTCAAAATGAAAAAATGTCTCTGGGTCTGAGGGCGGAGTAATGGACAGTGCAGTTAATCCAGCTCCAAGTACAGCAGCTACATCACCACCAGCGACAGGTACAGTCACGACTCAAACCCCAGTGACAAGTATGGTAGCTACCCAAACCACAGTAATAATCACTGCAGCTGAAACAGAGGACCAACTCATACCAATATCGGTTGCCCCTGTACACAAGAGGAAAAACAAAGACGAGGCAGGAAAGATGAAACAAGACGAAGAAACGTCACCACCTGGGACAGCATCTGACCAGGAGTTATTACCACATGATGAAGAAGAAGAAGAAAAGGAAGAGGTGACCTCTCGATCTCGGACCTCAACCGAGCTACGGAATATGCAAAAAGACTTTACCCGTCAGCCAAGGGAGCACATCATCACCTGGCTGCTCCGATGCTGGGACAATGGGGCCAACAGTCATGAACTAGAAGGTAGTGAAGCCAAACAGCTGGGATCACTTGCCAGGGAAGGGGGAATTGACAAAGCAATTTTAAGACAGAAAAAGTCCCTCAGCCTTTGGAAGTGGCTCTTGGCAGCTGTGAAAGATAGGTTTCCATACAAGGATGATGTTATGAGTCGTTCGGCCAAATGGACTACTCTAGAGAAAGGCATCCAGTCTCTGAGAGAATCAGCCATTGTAGAGATGATCAATATTACCAGCTGAATGTTGGGGATATACCCACAGATCCAGATGAAGTCGAATGCACGCGACCCATGTGGAGAAAATTTACACGAAATGCACCCCAATCATATGCCCATTCATTGGCAACAATAACCTGGAGTGACATAAGACCACCAACAGTGGATGAAATGATTTATAAACTCGGAGAGTTTGAAGATAATATCACCCCTTCCATCATCTCAGCTGTGCAAAAACTGTCCCAGGACCTCCAACAATTGAGAGACGATCTATCCAGCTCCTCACGTGTACCAACACACGTCTCAGCTATTAACAGAAAGCATCCCACTGTTCGAGAGAGAAGATATAGAAGTTATACACCACGGGCCACCCTATGGTTTTACCTGCAGGATCATGAAGAAGATATGATGGAGTGGGATGGAAAGCCTACTTTAGTTTTGGAGGAGCAGGTGCGAGAACTGAAAAAGAGAGCAAAGGTCAGGTCTGATCACCCCATGAAGGCTGCAGCTTCAGTCTCTGGTGAGCAGGTTCCCAGATGGAGTGGAAGAGCCGATTTTACTTCAGCTCCTGTGGTAAAGAAGAATAATCCATCTCTACAAGACGTGAGTGACCAATGTGATGACTACTAGAGGGGCCCTGCCTCCAGCCAGGTGGAGGTAGGGGACAATCGAACTTATTGGACTGTATGGATCAGATGGCCTGGCACATCAGTCCCACAGAAGTATAAGGCTCTAGTAGATCCTGGTGCACAGTGTACTCTGATGCCATCAAGCTGTCAAGGGGTGGAACCTATTTCTATTTCTGGAGTGACAGGAGGATCCCAAGAGTTGACTGTACTGGAGCCTGAAATCAGCCTGACTGGGAGGGAATGGCAAAAACACCCCATTGTGACTGGTCCAGAGGCTCCATGTATCCTTGGCATAGATTACCTCAGGAGAGGGTATTTCAAAGACCCAAAAGGGTACCGATGGGCTTTTGGTATTGCTGCTTTGGAGACAGAGGAAGTGGAGCAGCTGTCTACCTTGCCTGGTCTCTCAGAGGATCCTTCTGCTGTGGGGTTGCTGAAGGTCAAAGAACAAGTGCCAATAGCGACCGCAACAGTGCACCGGCGGCAATATCGCACCAACCGAGACTCCCTGATTCCCATCCATAAGCTGATCCGTAGACTGGAGAGTCAAGGAGTGATCAGTAGGACCCACTCACCCTTTAATAGCCCCATGTGGCCAGTGCAAAAGTCTAACGGAGAGTGGAGACTAACAGTAGACTATCGTGGCCTGAAGAAAGTTACCCCATCCTTGAGTGCTGCCGTACCCGATATGCTAGAGCTTCAGTATGAACTGGAGCCAAAGGCAGCCAAGTGGTATGCCACGATTGACATTGCCAATGTCTTTTTCTCAATTCCTCTGGCAGCAGAGTGCAGGCCACAGTTCGCTTTTACTTGGAGGGGCGTCCAGTACACTTGGAACCGACTGCCCCAGGGGTGGAAACACAGCCCTACCATCTGCCGTGGACTGATCCAGACTGCACTGGAACAGGGGCAAGCTCCAGAACATCTGCAATACATTGATGACATCATTGTGTGGGGTGATACAGCAGAAGAAGTCTTTGAGAAGGGGAGGAAAATAATCCAAGTCTTGCTGACAGCCGGTTTTGCCATAAAACGGAGTAAGGTCAAGGGACCTGCACAGGAGATTCAATTTTGGGGAATAAAATGGCAAGATGGACGCCGCCAGATCCCCACAGATGTGATCAACAAGATAACAGCAATGTCACCACCAACTAATAAGAAAGAAACACAAGCTTTCTTGGGTGCTGTGAGGTTCTGGAGGATGCACATCCTGAATTACAGTTGGATTGTAAGCCCTCTCTATTATGTGACCGGGAAGAAAAATGATTTTAAATGGGGCCCTGAGCAACAACAAGCCTTTGAGCAAATTAAACGCCAGATAGGTCGTGCAGTAGCCCTCGGACCAGCCCGGACTGGGCCAGATGTTAAAAATGTACTGTACACCGCAGCTGGGGAGAACGGTCCTACCTGGAGCCTCTGGCAGAAAGCTCCAGGGGAAACTCGAGGTCGACCCCTCGGCTTTTGGAGTTGGGGACACAAAGGATCTGAGGCCAGCTATACCCCAACTGAAAAAGAGATATTGGCAGCCTATGAAGGGGTTCGAGCTGCTTCGGAAGTGATTGGCACTGAAGCACAGCTCCTCCTGGCACCCCGGTTGCCCGTGCTGGGCTGGATGTTCAAAGGCAGGGTCTCCTCTCCACATCATGCAACTGGTGCTACATGGAGTAAGTGGGCCGCATTAATTACACAACAAGCTTGAATAGGAAATCCCAGTCATCCGGGAATTCTAGAAGTCATCATGGACTGGCCAGAGGGTAAAGATTCTGGAAGGTCACCAGAGAAGGAAGGAGTGATGCGTGCTGAAGAGGCCCCACCATATAATGAACTGTCAGAAAGTGAAAAGCAATATGCCTTATTTACTGATGGGTCTTGTCACATTGTGGGAAAGCACCGTAGATGGAAGGCAGCAATATGGAGTCCTCAACAACAAGTTGCAGAAACTGCTGAAGGGGAGGGTGAATCGAGTCAGTTTGCAGAGGTGAAAGCCATCCAGCTGGCCTTGGACATTGCTGAACGAGAAAAGTGGCCAGTACATTATCTCTATACTGACTCATGGATGGTGGTGAATGCCCTGTGGGGATGGTTGCAGCAATGGAAGCAGAGCAGCTGGCAGCGCAGAGGGAAACCCATCTGGGCTGCTGCACTGTGGCAAGACATCGCTGCCCGAGTGCAAAACCTGGTGGTCAAAGTACGCCACGTAGATGCTCACGTACTCAAGAGTCGGGCTACTGAGGAACACCAGAACAACCAACAAGTGGATCAAGCTGCTAAAATGGAAGTGGCTCAGATGGACTTAGATTGGCAACATAAGGATGAATTCTTTTTGGCCCGGTGGGCCCACGACACTTCAGGCCATCAGGGCAGAGATGCAACAGATGGGCTCGTGATCGAGGGGTGGACTTAACGAAGGATACCATTGCCCAGGTTATTCATGACTGTGAAACATGTGCTGCAATTAAGCAAGCAAAACGGTTAAAGCCTCTTTGGTATGGAGGACAATGGCTGAAGTACAAATATGGGGAGGCTTGGCAGATTGATTATATTACACTCCCACCAAACCGCCAAGGCAAGCGTCATGTGCTTACCATGGTGGAAACAACCACCGGATGGTTGGAAACATACGCTGTGCCCCACGCCACTGCCCGAAACACTATCCTGGGCCTTGAGAAACAGATTTTGTGGTGACACAGCACACCAGAGAGAATTGAGTCAGACAATGGGACTCATTTCCGGAACAACCTGATAGACACTTGGGCCAAAGAGCATGGCATTGAATGGGTATATCACATCTCCCACCATGCACCAGCCTCTGGGAAAATCTAACGGCACAATGGGCTATCGAAAACTACACTGAGAGCAATGGGTGGTGGGACTTTCAAACATTGGGATACACATTTACCAAAGGCCACCTGGTTGGTCAACACCAGAGGATCTGTCAACAGAGCTGGTCCAGCCCAGTCAGAACTTCTACATACTGTAGAGGGGGACAACTGTTCCTGTGGTGCACATAAAGAATTTGCTGGGGAAGACAGTCTGGGTTATTCCTGTTTCAGGTAAAGGCAAACCCACTCGTGGGATTGCTTTTGCTCAGGGACCCGGATATACTTGGTGGGTAATGTGGGAAGATGGGGAAGTCCGATGTGTACCTCAAGGAGATTTGATTTTAGGAGAAAACAGCCAATGAACTCAATTGCATGCTGTTGCTTGCTATGTAATTTGTTTCTTTTATAGCCCATCAACTAGATGTCTTCAAGTCATCTGCGACTGACCCTCAGACCATCATCCCAACAAAGAACGAACTTTGATGAAACCAGATGAGTTCTGCAGTAAAGGAACAATCAGCATCAGCAGGCAGCGATCCAACACTGCACACAGCCTCCCCTGCTCTGAAAGACTGTTACAAAAGGTGGAGCCTGACATCACGGACTGGATGGACTCAGCAGCTTTATAGGGATTGGTCCAGGCACTAAGGGATTATATCTCTCCATCTGTGTGTGTGTGTGTATGCATATATATATATATATATATATGGGATGACAATTTGAAAATGTGGAATCTGAGCATGATGTGAATGGTATGGAATAAGGGGTGGATTGTTATGGGTTCGGTTCCCACCCCCCCTTGCAGAGTCTCATGTTATGCCGGGAAAGAGGGAAAAGCTGGGTGAGGGGAAACAGGACGCCTGACACAAACTGACCAATGAGGTTATTGCATACCACAGCATGTCATGCCCAGGAGGTAGGATTTGGGGGGGCGCTCTCGCAGCACGCGGTCTGGGGAGCGGCACGCGGTCTCTGAAGCAGCGCGCGGTCTCTCTGCTCCGTCGGGCGGTGAAACGGTTGTATCCTCTCCCTTTGTATTTACTTTGTCATTATTATTGTTATTGGTGGTGGCAGTAGTGATTTGTATTGTATCTCAGTTACTGGACTGTTCTTATCTCAAGCCATGGGAGTTACATTTTCTTTGGTTCTTCTCCCCATTTCCCCCCCATCGGAGTGGGGGGGGGGGGGGGGCGGAAAAGCAGAGAGAAGTGAAATTTACGGCTTAAACCACGACTTCTGACCAAGGACTTTCTGAGCCTCATGCTCTGCCAGGGAGCAGGGGAAGCCAGGAGGAAGCAGAGACAGGACACCTGACCCAAACTAGCCAAAGAGGTATTCCATGCCACAGCACGTCATGCCTAAGATGTTAAACTGGGGGCAGGAACCTGGAAGGGCTCTTGGCTTGGTCGTTGGGTGGTGAGCAGTTGTATCCCCTTCCCTTGTATTTCCCTGGTCCTTATTATTATTGGTGGTAGCAGTAGGGATTTGTGTTATACCTCAGTTACTGGACTGTTCTTATCTCAACCCATGGGAGTTAAATTCTTTCAATTCTTCTCCCCATTCTCCCCCTCCTCCTCCCCCCAGAGTGGGGGGGAAGAAGGAGGGAGGAGCGAGTGAACAGGCTGTGTGATTTACAGCTTAAACCATGACAGAAAAGCAGAGAAAAATTTCAGTGCAAATATGGCTGTAAGAAAAACTCTCCAAAACCACTTTGTTCCAGCTCTAAGAGTTTACACTTTTAAAAAGCAAACATAAGTTAAGGAGGCAATCACAATGACACACTGACACACTCAAGGCAAATCCTAGATTCAGCATAGCTTTGCTTGTGCAATTGCTCATGACTTCTATAACAACACTACTTTGTCCTGCTGCTCTTAATTATACCCCATAATTGCCAAACTCTGCCTCTTTACCAGAACACTGTACCACTGATATTTAATCCTTGGTATAGCAACTGTAATGACAGCAGATAAATAAGAACACCAAGCTCTCTTGGCCAGAAGCTGCCTGGCAGAAAACTAAACCCTGGCATGATAAACACTGATGAAGAAACTTCATAAACCTGCACTGTTTAAAAACTTTACTTGCCCTGCAGTCAAAACTGCTCCTAACAACATGTTCTCAGCAACATACTGGATTTTTTCCAAATTGTTCCAGTTAATCACTGTACAAATCAGATAAGAATTTTTTTTTTAATTGACAGCTGTATGACAGTAATAAACTGAAAGAAACTGTAAAAATAAGAATAAATACATGAACATCACAGATTGCCTGTCAAGGTGGACCTCGTGCAAACACTATTCCTTTAGCTTGCCATAAGATGCATTTATATATTTATAGTAGAAAAGAGCATGGTGGTAGCTGTGGTTCATCTTGGAGGTGTTGCTGACGTTAAGTCAGCAATTAAAAAAAAAAAAGAAAAAAAAAAAATCAATCCTTCTCTCAGTATTCCTGTTCCTTAGAATATCAATAAAGGGTATGATAGAGAAGACAATATATATTTAAAAAAATTGTGCTGATATTCTTGCTACCTTTTCTAATGTAGACCATTTAAATTTCATGCTGCAATCTTCATTGGAGTTCTTGTTTATTTATTTAAACTTAAAATTTGTAGAGGTATTATGCTAAATTTAGAAATCACCTTGATAATAGGGGAAATGTTTGCAAATGAGTTGCCATACTTTAAGAGTTTATGAGGAGAGCGCCTGCAAGCGAAAAACTGTAACAGAGAGATGATATAATAGTGTATATTTTTCATAGAGCCACATTGTGTAGCTTTTTTCTTTTACCAAATATCATATCTGTGCAGCAGGTTATGTTTTATAAAATTTTTGCATCCTGGTTTCACCTGGAATAGAGTAAATTTTCTTCTTAGTAGCTAGTGCAGTGCTGTGTTTTGGCTTCAGTCTGAAAACAATGCTGATAACACACTGATGTTTTAGTTGTTCAGTAGTACTTACTCTGATCAAGGACTTTTCAGTCTCATGCTCTGCCAGTGACTGAGCACAAGCCAGGAAGAAGCAGAGAAAGAGCACCTGACCCAAACTAGCCAAAAGGTTATTCCATACCACAGCACAATGCCATGCCCAGTATATAAACTTGATGGATTTACCCAGAAAGGACAAGTTGCTGCTTGGATTGGGCTGGGTATTGGTTATCAGGTGGTGAGAAATCTGATTGTGTCGCACTCTTGTTGATTATTTATTTTCCTTTTCCCCTTAAGTTTTATATCTCTCTTCTTGTTATTCCCTACAGTAATATTAATCTTATATTGTACTTCAGTTATTAAGCTGTTCTTATATCAACCCACGGGTTTTACTTTTGATTCTCCTTCCCTTCCTACCCAGGGAAGAGGAGAAGGGGTGCGTGTATGAGTGAGCAGCTTACTTAAATAAAATATACTAGCACAAAAGGCAGTTGATGTGAGAGAAAATTGATTAGGGTGAATCAAAGCAATAAAAATAACAGAAGCCATGAAGTAATGCATCAAAATTAGAGCACACATGATGTGAAATTGCCAAGTTCTGCAGGTGGTGTCTGTATGTGATAAAGTGCGAAGAGGAAAGGAGTAAACCAATAAAGGGCACGGTATATGTTTTATATTCATCACATGTATTAGCTCCTGAGGTCATTTACTTATTTTTATGTTTTTCAGTTGTATTATTTTAAAAGTTTGCTTGTAGTGCTTTGTGTACATTTGTTTATATTAATAAAAAAAGTATCTTTCATACAGTACAGAAATATATAAGGAACAAGACACTCAGCTGTGAAGCAGTGTGTTCAAAAAGCCTTTTGAAAACTGAGTTAGGTAAGAAAAAAAGAAATGTTTTGTTGGCCAGATTACCTTCGGTCTGACTCTTCCCTTTCAATTGTTTCCACTTATAAACAATGTAATCACAAACATACCATGAGGCTCATGTTCCATTTTCTGCATACAGCATGTACTTTCATGCATCCTTGTCATTTTTGCATGTATTTTACATAGTATATTTAGAGTAACCTGAGAAAGTGAATACAAAATGAGATAATAAAATCTCCAGCACATTTGCTGGAGTCAGTTTCCTCCAGGAAAGATTTTAAGAAACAGCAAATTTATACATATTCACAGCTTTCAAAATGAGCTGAAGCAACTTAGATGCAAGTGTAACTGTGGATAGCTCCTAAAAACGTCATTTCAGTGCACAACAGTGAGAAAGCGAAGAAGGTGTCAGGTTGCATAAGAGATGAGAATACTACTAAAAATGTTAAAATGCCATTAATACAAATTAATGAAATTGAAACTCTCTAAATATTTTGTTTGGTTATCTGATCTTTAAATGGTAAAAGCAGAAATAGAGCAGTTCCACAGAAGCTCAGTGAGTCTGATTAGAGCATCAACAAGGTGTGGAAAATGCTGCCTGTGTATGCTGCAGCCCATCCCAGGCTATTGTAGGAGCTGTTGATTCAGGGCAGGCTAGAAACACTGGGCTTTCTGGCAGTTGGAGAAAGGCTCTTGGTCCACCTGCAGAGATTAAACTCCAGGTTTATTTAAGTTACTGGGAAGTGGTGAGAACAAGGCCTGCTCGAAACTTACATCTGCACAACAGGGAAAAGGTGAGCAATGCGGGTGACCAATGAGCACACTAGATATTCTGTTGCATCTGCTCACAAACAAGAACTGCTGGAAGATGCAAAGGTAAAGGGCAGTCTTGGCTTCAGTGACCACAAGACTGTGAAGTTTAAGATCCTAAGAGTGGTG
Source organism: Myiopsitta monachus (assembly GCA_017639245.1). Taxonomy (NCBI): domain Eukaryota; kingdom Metazoa; phylum Chordata; class Aves; order Psittaciformes; family Psittacidae; genus Myiopsitta; species Myiopsitta monachus. The sequence continues at coordinate 77,013,499 of CM029917.1, read as the reverse complement.
AGCAAGATTTACAACAGAATTACAAACCCGGACTTGAAAAGTGCAGATTTAGATTTGCAGAAAGCTGAAGGAGCACTGAAGACTAGCACTGATTAACATAGAGCTTCTGACTTGACCTTAAACACAAGAAGGAAGTACACAAAAGGGGAAAGCAGGGACAGGGTCCTTGGGAGGAATAAAAAGACACTGCCTGCATATAGAGAAAAAGCCAGCTGGATTTGTGACTACCAACAGAAGTAAAGGGTAATAAGAATGGATTCTCTAAGTTCCTCAGTAGCAAAAGGAAAGCTAAGATGAATGTGGGCCCCACTGGTCAGCGTCACCTTATTCCCTATGAAGGTTAGGGAGTAAATGGTCTTAGAAGCTATTTTTTAAAACCAGAGGCAAGAAGGTGATTAGGAGCAGTGAGAATGGCTTACAAAGTGCAAATCTTACCTGCCTAACTTCATTACTTTTAAGATAAGGTGAATGGCAGTGTGGCCAAGAAGCAGGCAGTGGATGCCATGTACCTTAATTTTTATCAAGGCCTTTCATGCATTCTCCCATAGAGTCTTTATCACTAAACTGGTTAAATATGGGCTGGATTAATAGGTGGAAAATTAGCTGGGCTGAAAGACTCAAGAGAGTTATCACTGATACAAAGTTTGGATTTCATACAATAACTAGTGGGGCTTCTCAGCAATCAATATCGGGTCCAGTGCTGTTTATTGTCTTCATCAATCAGAATAGCAGGATATCAGGTTTACAAGCAACACAAAATCAAGAGAGCAGTCATTACACTGAAGGGCAGGGTTGCTTTTCAGAGGGACCTAGGAAAGCCATAGAAATGAGCTGACTAGAATCTCATGAAATTCAACAAAAGCAATTGTGAAGTTCTGCATCTGGTTTGCAATAACACACCATAACACGTGCACAGGCTGACTGAGGGAAGCAGCCCTCTCTGAAGAAAATGAGGTGGGATTGTGGAAATGTTGGGCTGTCTCTGTGATAATTAACCAAAGGAGACCAGGGGAAGTGATGCTTGCTCTATGTTTATCACTTGTGAGGGATCGTCATGGTGTGTCCTTTTGAGGCTCTACAGTACAAACAAGGTATTGACACACAGTGAGTCCAGCAGAGGTCCTCAATTAGGAGAATAGGACATGCAAGGACAGATTGAGAGACCTGAGTTTGTTCCGCTTGGAAAAGAGAAAGTTTCAGAGGGAACCTTATTCCTGTTTACAACTACCTGATAGGAAAATATAGAAAAGATGCAGTTAGGCTCTTCTCAGAGGTGCGCAGTGATACGAGAAGAGGCAACAGATGCAAGCTGAAGCATTTACCTTGAGAGTTGGTTAACTAGTGGAACAGGTGCCCAGGGAAGCTGTGGAATCTCTTTCCTTGGACGTGTTCCAGATTAGACTCAACATGCCCCTGAGCAAATTCATCTAATTAGACTTGTTTTGAGCAGGTGGTTGGACTAGATGATATCTGGAGGCTTCTTCTGACCTAAATTATGATTCTACACCTTCCAAAAAGGGTTGCAATCGCTGACCTAATACTAATGAGACCAAATCCCAATGTGAATGAGTTCTACTTTCCCTTTCTCAATCCTGAAACATAATAGATGATAGATATGCAAAATAAATCTGGCAAATCACCAAACTATAGTCTACAAACTGTAGTTTGCAATTTGCCCAGCTCATGAGTCTTGATAAAAGAGGCCAGACATAATTAAATTATGGTCTAGGGACTGAAACAGAATTTTTGTTTCAGTTTGGCTTCCAGCTTTGGTTCTCTGACTGCATCTCATTAGCTGACTAAAGAATATGGATATAATACCCTTAAATATCTCTTCATAAGTTTTGTAGTATGTGTTTCTTACATAGGCTGTACTTTTTTATTTCTTGACTCTGCCTGACAATGAATTAAATATATTTTGATATATTTATGAAGTTTCAATTACTTTTTTTTCTTGTTTTAACTCCAACTCTCTACACACAGGTCACTTACGTATGTGTGTTAAAGGCACAACAAGCTGAAAGCTGACATTAATACTAAGTAGAGCTTTCATTTTCATTACCAGTAGGTGAAATATTCCCTGGGTCTGTTATTAAGGTTAGTCTGATCCAATAACCTCCAACTTCCTTGGAAAGAATAACTGGAAAGAACAATTTCTTTATTGCTTTTTATCTTTTAACTGCGTATGTGACAAAAGAAAAATCAAGATGACTATACATAGTTACATATTAGCAACAAACAATACCAGATATATTATTATGTATGTCTTTGTTAATCTGATATTAAGATTTGTGGTGGTGCTTGGTCTTCTCACAGCATTGTGTAACTTGAAATAGTGTTCATCTACATTCATGCAATCCACCTAGAAGATCAGAAGTTGACTTTTGACACTTAAAAACTTTTGGTTTTGTAAAACGGAGTAAGAATATTTAAAGTTTTCCCTTCCTTTCCTAGTCTTAGATATTCAAGCAAACACTCAGATCCTACTGGAAAAAAAATCTTCATTACAAAAAATTCAGTCACCAAAGAATTTACCCTCTAATTTGCTAGCACTGAAGTTGGAAAACAAAAAGACTCCAAATGGGAAAAATAAGTAAGTGATAGTCATAACTTCTCAATCTCAAAACTGTTTTCCTCCAGTATTTTAGTTAGGAACACAGTGCTACCTAAAACTTTTAGAATCTAAATCTAAATTAATTTTATGTTCATTTCTAATAGTTAATAAGAGCTACTTTACAGATATTGCTGTATAAAGTCCTCTGGATTATCTATACTTTTCTACAGAAATAGGAGCAATTCCACTCAACATATGCTCAACTCCATTTCTGGAAAAAATAATGGAAATTATTCATCCACATGGCCCTTCTTTTCAAAACTCATCCAATTAGAGCTAAATTAGGTAGCATTATATATGATGGAAAATTTTTGAGGAAACCAGTGCATGGGCTCTCAGTGTAACTTGCCATTTTCAAACACTGAACCTTTAGATTAGCAATAACTTTTTGCACCTTACTGCTATGGAGGCTGTATGAGCTAAAAAATGGAGTTCAGAAAGAAAATTCTTGCATACTGCACAAGTCAGACCAGTGGACCACATCAGAGGGAAAAGTTCAGTTTTTGAAGTTATGAGATAAACTAAGCAAATCAGATTGGATTTTCTACCGTAACCATCCCAATCTGTATTAAAAAAGGGTATCAGACATTTCAGATATTAGCTCTCCAAGTCTACATGTCATCACTCCTTAAACTGAGTTTATAATCTGATATTCTGGTCAGATGTTTTTAACCTCCTAATATTCTATGGCACTAACACATGAAAATATTCCTATAAGCAGGGACAGTCATGGGATAAATGGTGACTTCATATAAGTAAGTTAATTATGTATCATTTACGGTAATACACAATTCGTTCATAGCTGGTTATGCTGATTTTTAGGTAGCATTTGATACACAGAACTAAGGTTTTCAGTTGCTATATCTTTATGCTCCTGCTGTTAAGTCAACTGGTGTCAAATGGCAAAATGTAAAAACCCCTTCCTATATGTAGAATTGTAACAAAAAAAAAAAACACTTCAGTGCAATGTCAGTACAGGCACTGAACTATACAGTCAGAACTGTACAGATTCAGAAAGGGAGAGGCTGAGAAATGTGCATATGAATGCTGTGAGCACAAAAAAAAATGCAAAACATATATTCCAGTAATTATTTGTATCAAGTAGCAATAAACAAGTACAAAAGTCAAGGGAATGCTATATTAGTTTGTGCTTCATTGCTGACGACTATGATTTATTTCTCTATTATGAAATTCCCATACTCCCTTTTTAAATTAAGTGTGTACATGTATGACAGTATAATCTGATATAACTTTTTGATAGTGCTAAGTATAATTATTGTTCTAAACTGATATTTCAAATACAATTGCTTCCTTTACTGACTAGCAGGTTTGGAGGAATTTTATAATTTAACAAATTGTAGCAGAAAAAACAAAATGCCCATTTTACATTTTTTTCTTGGTAATGTGAAATTACCAAGATCTTGACAGGAAGAATGATCATAGACTCATAGAATCATAGAATAGTTAAGGTTGGAAAGGACCTTAAGATCATCTAGTTCCAACCCCCCTGCCATGGGCAGGAACACATCACACTAAACTATTACACCCAAGGCTATGTCTAACCCGGCCTTGAACACTGCCAGGGATGGAACATTCACAGCTTCTTTGGGCAACCCATTCCAGTGCATCGCCACCCTTACAGTAAAGAATTTCTTCCTCATAGCCAATTTAAACTTCCCCTGTTTAAGTTTGAACCCTATCACTACAGTCCCTCATGAAGAGTCCCTCCCCAGCATCCCTATAGGCCCTCTTCAGATATTGGAAGGCTGCTAGGAGGTCTCCATGCAGCCTTCTCTTCTCCAGGCTCAACAGCCCCAACTTTCTCAGCCTATCTTCATAAGGGAGGTGCTCCAGTTCCCTCATCATCCTCATGGCTCTCCTTTGGACTTGTTCCAACAGTTCCATGTCCTTTTGATGTTGAGGACACCAGAACTGCACACAATACTCCAAGTGAGGTGTCATGAGAGCAGAGGGGCAGGATCACCTCCCTTGACCTGCTGGTCACGCTCCTTTTAATGCAGCCCAGGATAAAGTTGGCTTTCTGGGCTGTGAGCGCACACTGAAGCCAGCTCATGTTCATGTTCTCATCGACCAACACCCCCAAGTCCTTCTCCACAGGGCTGCTCTGAATCTCTTCCCTGCCCAGCCTGTAGCTGTGCCTGGGGCTGCTCCAACCCAGGTGTAGGACCTTGCACTTGGCATTATGGATCCATGAATAATTAGTAAGTTCTTTTAGAGTGTCAACAGTTCTATCATGTTGCTCATTTAAGAGCATTTTGATTCTTGGAAAGTGGGGAAAAAAGCAAGAACAAGTCAATATTACAGTTTGGTTTGATGTATGAGCATACTACTCTGGTTTAATCTTTCATTTTAACAGCATACCAATTCCATTTGTAGGCTTCTATTTCTTTACTTTCCTGATATTAATTTCATGCCTAAATTCCTAAATGTCTTTAAATTCATCAATCTTTTAAAATCAGTAGCTGGAAAAAGACATTTAGCAGCACAAGTGGAGAAAAAAATATTCACAGAACCAAATGCATTTTGGAAGGTTAGATATTCTTTCAGATAGTGGTATCTGACAGTTAAGAGTAGGTCTAAATATTAATCTGTGTTACGCTGCTTTTAGAGATGTCACAATTTCAAAGTTATTTTTCTGCGTTTCCTATGATGGTCCCTTTGAAGTTGATAAAAATCCATTTTCATTAAGAACATCACACTTGATTTGGTGCTTTTAAATTCATTACCATTTATCACCAATGTTTCCTTCCAACTTAAACGGACTTTCTCAGCAGGACATCCTATTCAAATCACAGTGTGCTAGAGCAATCACTGTGTCTCCTAAATCACCCTATAAAATTAAACTGGGAATAATGTGACCTGCTCCATATAATTAGAGAAAAGAGTACCACAGAGGTAAAAGGCCCTCAAAGTAACTAAAACAGTTCTCTTATTCTTGCCTCAATTATTTTTGAAGGTAGACATACCTGAGTGCTTAAATAACAACAAAAAACCCAAACCAACCACAAACTAAAACACAAAACCAAACAACAAACAAACAAAAAAAACCCCATATTTTCTGTTTTGGGAATGAAGTCCTTCCTACTCCTTCTTACTATTTTCCTTCAAAATGACCTCTATCCACTCCTCTCTAAACGTAATCTCTACCACACCAGAAACCGACTCAATACACTAAAAGACAACTCCCACTTCTTAGGATCTTCTAGTTTTGCTGCCACCTGGGCAAAAGCTTTTTGTTTGTTTTTGTTTTTTCCTGAAGATTACCAATTTGAAAAAGAGACTTTGAATGAGAATTCTGATTCTTGCCAAGACAGCAATATGTGAAGTTAATTTGCCTTCAAATGCATTATGAAGAAACCGAAAAAATTCCTGTTCCTAAAACCAGACTCCTTCCAAATACAGCTGGAGTTGTGGGGAATAGAAGGTATCTAGCTACACAGTTTTCTGATTCTAGGCCTCTCAAATTTCTCTAAGCACATACAGGAGTACTATACATGTAGTTAAGGCTTTTATGGAACCTTTTATTATATGGAATATAAATCTTTCTTGTACAGAATAATGTTAATTATTTCATTGGCATAACTTCAGATTTTCTATTTCACTAGTGACAGACAGCCAGAAATGATACTATTTGTTTTGGTATGATGCTTAAAGCCAATGAACAGGAAAATTTTTGCATTATGAACTTAAAGTCTAAGTGTTCAAGGAAATTTTTCTATGTAAATCAAAGTGTGCTGCATGTTACGGTAAAAGTTGATAATGCAGTACACAGCTCACCTTTTCAATGTATAGGAAAAGTAGGCAAATAAAGTTATAAAGTTTTATATTTTCAAAGTTTGATGTAGTCATCAATTTTCTATAAACCTATTTAATATTTGCTCCCAGTCATAAGCAGAATAGGTTTAGCCACAAAGGGACTAGGAGAAGCCAAGACTTCAATTAAAATCTATTGTCAGATTCGGGGGGGTAGGGGGTGGAAGAGCAAGCATGCTATAGAATACTCGACAGTTAAATAAATTGTAATTACTTTCATAATTTTTCTGATGTTTGAAGAAAACAGCAGTGATCTTTTCCTTGGGAAATTCTTATGACCCCAAATCCTTCATTTCAGTTGAGCTTAGTGATGGTCAAACTCTACAATAATAAATCATAATTTTGCTCTAGTCAGTGTTTCTTAGAAAACACATGCAAGGACACAACAAAGCTGATAAAAATGTAATTAGTAATAATGTTACTCAGTGTGAAAGCAAAGAAACAAAATTAGATAGACAATTGTAAAGTGCAAATTTCAAAAAAGAGAGATGGTCCAAAAGGGTATGTTACACCTGACTAATGTCGTATTTATGTGGCATATAAAGAAGCTATCTTTTCCACCTCTGACTAATGCATACAAGAAAAAGTTAATTTCAATTTCAAATACCTTTAACTGCTCCCTGGAAATTTAAATCCTCATTTGGCTATCTTAGTCTGATAATTCTGTAAGACATGACAAACTGGGTGATGAGGGAAAAGGAAGCAACTAGTAATACTGACAGCGAGCAAGACTAACCGACATTTTTCTTTTCTTATGGCAATCATTCCGTTCCAGCTGGCTCAGTTCTCTGTTCTCATTCACCTCTTCAATATTATTTATCTGTGTTATTTATCTACATTTGGTATTTTTAGTGTTACTTTTAAATCACTACTTGTCTTATGCTTTATTTTCATACTTTAAGGTTGTTCCAGGAGTTCTTAATTTATCCTACCTCATTTCTAGATCTGTTTGAATGGTTAATGCATTTGTCATGTAATATTTTTTTGTGGTTTTGTTTTCTGTGGTTTCTTTCTTACTGTACTGAATTCTTTAATTCCAGACAGTATTTGAGATAAAAGTTTATAGAACAAGTAAAGTAACTGAATCTGCTTCACACTGTAATTTTAGTCTAGTTAAGTGTAAAATTACGTCTAGAGTAAAGCCAAGGGGGGGAAATGAAAATACTGGGTTGCAGAATAACAGAGTTTAGGGGGAAAAAAAAATCAGCAGGTTGAGTGCAATCGAGTGTAATAAAATAGCAGAGAGGAAACAGCAGAGAGAAACTGAAACGTGTATAATGAGATTAAAGTGTGCCCAAAGGATATAGAATGCATAGCATCTAGCAATAAACTGAGCAGTTTAAAAAGCCAATATGGCCAAAAGAGCGAAGACAGAGAAATAAAAACAACCCACACAGTAAGAAAAAGCACTACAGATGGAAAATCACTGAAATTAGATGTGAAAAGGTTTGTGTGGTCGTCTTGACCCACAACTTTTGGGTAATATTTAAAACACCAAGTACAAAGAAAGATTTGAAGGAATATAGTGAGAAGATGTGATTATTAAAACTAACTAAAAAAACAATCCTGCAGTATAAGACAACGGTACAGAAAACAGAATAAGCAAAACTATTGCAAGAGACTAATGCAAGAAATTAGAAGGACCTTTATTTTTCCTGCTAATACATAGTCTTATTTCCCTTTAAACAACAGGAGCTAAGAAATTACAGAGACATTCAGGCTAAAGGCACAAAATGTGGGAAGCCTTGGGTTTGAATTAGAAATAAAAAAAAACCCAAACTTCTTATTTTGCTAACAGTGATAAAGAGTGTATTTTTACTAGGAAAAGCTTGTAACTTTTACTTGTAAGCTTGTATTTTTACAAGAGAAAAAAAATCCCAGTTAGAACATTTAATTTTGTATGTTTAAAGGAGCAGTAATGTTCAAATATTTTATTAATTCTTTGGACAGGAAATGTTTTGATTTTCATTTCCTCAACATCAAATATTACTTGTTTTGTAACAACTGATTGTACTGTGGTGAAGTTACTGAACCAATGGGCCAGTCCTTTTATAGGTATTATATGGACGAGCAAAGTTGTTGAAATTTTCTTTTAAGGCAGCTACAGTGCTCCAGAACTCCAGAAGAACTCCAGTACTCCAGAAGTACAGTAAATATCACAACAAATCTTACTCTCTACCAAATCTTACAGAGACTAACAATTCAAATAAGTTTTGAAATAATAATTTTCCAGACATTACAAATATATCTCTACAATGAATTATTTTAATTTGGGCAAAAACTAGCAGAAATCAGTGTAATTTATTTTTAGTTCACTTATGGAAAGTCAAAGATTTTTCTGCGAGAAAAGAAAACCAATTTAATTTTACTGAAATTCATTTTCTGTTATAAATCAGTTTTGAAATGTTAAATTCACAAATTCTATCATAATTTTTTTAAAAAAAATACTGTGGTTTCCATCCCAAAACTACAAAGAATAATTTGTTCATTACACTATCATCGCCTTGCTCTCTGTTTCTTTCTCTTCCCTTTCCCCTTACTTTGCATATAAGTCCAGATTCTGCTACAAAAGTCACACACAGATATTCTTGCCACAAAAATTAAAGGCCCATTTTTGCTACCACTTGAGCCAGTTGCCTTTACAAGTAAGGGAGATGGATTCCTTCAAATGATAGTTCAGAAAATGCAGCCTGTGATCCTTCTGTGATTTATATTCTGAGAACCTTACTGTTTACAAGTCCAGAAGGAACCTAAGGAGACAAGCTGAATTAGTCAGATTCATGAAGTTGAGCACGTTAACAATCTTTTATTTTCCTTACGCAACCACATCTCAGAATAACACCTTTTTGGTAAACTTCCAGGGACAAACATTTAATGCTAGAAGAGATGTATCATGTCACTAATCTAGCTGAGTTCTGCATAAAAACAGGTTTAGTAATTTGTTTCAATTAAAACCCAAGAACTTTTCAGACAGAATAACAACAATCAAATACAGAATGAGGCAACTGGTATTAAGAAAAGCTTATTTTTAATCAGGATCATGATTCATACATGTTTTCCTGACTGACCACTCACAGATTGATAGTACTGAGCTAACAGATCTAATAGGGAAAATAAGAAAAAACTCACAACAAAATCACAACATGACAAGTGCATAGCAACACAGTTTGAGAGAGTTATAGTTCACATGTTATTTAGATGAACCACCTGTTTCTGGAAATAAATTATCACTGTTGCTACCAGCAAGAAACTTTACAAGTAGTTCAATACCTCTGCAAAGCCATAAAATGATACTTTTGAGCTTCTTGTACAGCAGACCAATGCAGAGAATTGCATAGTTCCTGACACTGGTTTTTGGTGCAGTAGTACAGTTGGATAGAATAGTAACTCACCCTTAGCTACCTAGAACTAATCATCCAGAATACCTCAGAAGTAGTTCAATGAAGTAAATAATGAAAATTGCCCCATGGAGAAAAAAGGGATTTCTTGGGTGAAAAAAAAAAAATTAACAATACCCATCTGGAAAGGTGGCAGTTGGCACAGAGAAAACAAGCTGAACTAAATTTTTAAATCTTAGATTCAAACCAGTTTTATTTCAGACATACTACTAATTCTCAAGTTTATGCCTGTTTATTATCATTACCCAAATGAAATAATGTTCAGAGTGAGCCTGATTGAAGATTCAATTTCAAAGTCAGCTCATCATTTAATGTTGTAGCTTCACATTTGAAGAAATATTTGCTTCCAGTAAAAAAAAAAAGACATTTTAAAAACAATGAAGAAAGTTGCATTGTGATTTGTCATTTGCCCCCTGAAGTGTCCTGAAAAAAATCCTAGAAGAGCCTATTACCTCACTAACCTTAGATCTGAACTGCATTTGAGTTCTAGCTTCCTGCTCTGTGGGGTAAAGTAAGCTATTGTTGAGTTCAGTGCAGAACAGCCTTCCAATAACTAAAGGGGGCCTACAAAAAGTCTGGAAAGGGACTTTTTACAAGGGCATGTAGTGACAGGACAAGGCGAAATGGCTTTAAACTGAAAGAGGGTAGATTTATACTAGATATTAGGAAAAAATTCTTCACTGTGGGTGTGATGAGGCACTGGAACAAGTTGCCCAGAGAAGCTGTGGATGCCCCATCGCTGGAAATGTTCAAGGCCGGGTTGAATGGGACTTCAAGCAACCTGGTCTAGGGGAAGGTGTACCTGCCCATGGTAGGCGCTTTGGAACTACATGATCTTTAAGGTCCTTCCAACCCAAACCATTCTATGATTCTACCTTCAGCTATAATTAGGACAGATTTATTCACTATATGTTTTGAACATAGTTTAGTACTCAAAAACTGTAAATGTCTTTTTCCTCGTAATTTCATTTGAGAGGACAATTTTCTTTATAGTGGATTTTGACTTGCTTCAAGGAGAATTCTTACAAAGGGGATTTTGTCATATCACTCATAGCTGTGAAAGCAAGTTTTCAGAAAATTTAGTATCATAAAGGAGCAAGAGAGACAGTCTGAGCTGGGAATTGTCCATTTTAAAGGAGGAATGAGAAGCTGGGTAGCTGAGTGATAAATGCACTACTTATCTGGCAGACAGTATTCAGAGTATAATTTACCATAACAAGAAGCAGCAATGAGCAAAGAAGAGATTCAAAAGTCAGTCTCTTACATAAGATGCCCATACTAACCCAATCATTTAATACTAACCCAATACATAACCTATTATTGTGAGTGCACAAAACAGTATGGTAAATCAAATACATGAGTAATAACAAGAATACACAGTTACCATAAACACTAGCTTGATAAGTAAAATCATCAGTTATCTTTCAGTCCTTATCCTTGTATATACCTGCCTATCATCTGTGGAAATACAGATACTTCTTAACACTGAGGATCCAACTTTTGATCTGACCCAGTGGTTGCCTTTTCATTTATAGCATCAGAGTATAGTGGGAACCTTCCACTCTCTTGGAAGCACTTATAATCTGTGACTGGTTTTGCCCATAGAGCCTTGTTATGGGTTCAGCAGCAGCAGTCATTTTTCTCCTTCTTGGTAGCTGGTGCAGCGCTGTGTCTTGGATTTTGGGCCTGGGAACAGCGCTGATAACACCAGTGTTTTCACTTACTGCTTGGTAATGTTTTGGTCTGGTCAAGGACTTTCTGAGTCTCATGCTATGCCATGGACGAGGGGAAGCTGGGAGGAAGTGGTGACAGGACACCTGACCCAAACTGACCAAAGAGGTTATTCCGTACCACAGCACGTCATGCCCAGGATGTGAAAACAGAGGGCAGAGACCTGGAAGGGTGTGGTGGTGCACCGGGGGGCTCGCTGTTGGGGGTTGCACTGGCTGGGTCAGGCTTGGTGAGCAGTTGCATTCTCTTTATTTGTACTTCTCTGTCATTATCATTATTGGTGGTAGCAGCAGCGATTTGTGTTATACCTCAGTTACTAAACTGTTCTAATCTCAACCTGTGGAAGTTGCATTCTTTTGATTCTCCTCCCCATCCACCCAGGACTGGGGGAAGAAAGAGGGGAAGTGAGTGAGTGAACGAACTGGGTGAGTTATTGAGGGGCTTAAACTACGACAAGCCTATAGGCTATTTCCATACATCCAAAAATTTCCCATTAGACATACTGAGGCATTTCTAACAGTATTAAGTCTGTGGAGCTTCACCTTCCTACAAATTTCTAGCTGCATTCAGAACTGGAACCAAACAGTCATGAGGAGTGCTGACTAAAACATTCATCAGCTTGTGTCCTAAGGTGACACAAACTGATGGCTATTTGAATATTCTGAAATTATGCTATTTCTACATATTTTCAATATTTGGGAAGTTAGTAACTTTACTAACTTCTTCACACAAATCTTTAGGGACAGAGTGCTTACTACACAGAATGCAGGTACACATGCAAGCAAGAGCAGTGGTAGCAGATTTACAAAGTCAATACTATTTCTTCTAATTTTTATTTTTAAAGTCCGCAGAAAGTGGGCTTGTATGGGAACATGAGCATATAATTAACTATTAAAAACTGTAAGTCTGAACTAAACTTTGACAAATCATAAAGCACATATTGGCTCAAATTACATGCCAGAGAAAGACGGTCATCTGAAGTGCTAGTACACAAATGCATACAGATAGGGAAACAAATGAGGGGAAGCAGTCAGAGTTATGGTGTCTGTAGAATTAGAGATACAATACTATATATAGCTCATACAACAGGAGTACTGTGTTGCCATGAGAGTTAATTTTCTTCCTGGCAGCTGGCACAGTTTTGTGGTTTGGATTTAGGATGAAAACAATACTGATAATGCAATGGATGTTTTAGTTGTTGCTAAGTATTCTCACCTCACCAGCAAGGAGGCTGGGTTGTCACATAAAGATGGGAGGAAACACAGCTGGGACAGCTGATTTCACTGACCAAAGTGATATTCCATACTATATGATGTCACAGTATAAAAACTGTAGGGAAAGATGGCTGCAGGCCGCTGCTTGGGAACTGGCTGCACATTGGTCAACAGGCAGTGAGCAACTGCATTGTGCATCACTTGTTTTGTATATTCTAATTCTTTTATCATTATTACCATGTTCCCTTCTTTTTCTGTCCTTTTAAACTGTCTTTATCTCCCAGGAATTTTGCATTCCCCCTCTCTCCTCCTGCCCGTTCTCTCCCCCATCCCACTGAGCATGGAGCGAGCATGTAGTTGAGTGGTGTTTAGCAGCCTGTCCAGTTAAACCACAATAGACAGATACAGACATTTCAGGAAAAACAAGTAGGGAAGACAAGAAGGCAGCTTGAGTTGAATTGGACACTTTTTGATATGTGTTAGCTGGATAGGCCAACAGGAGATGTGCTCTGCTGCACCTGCTATTTGTGAAAAAGGAGAAATTGGCTGAGGATGGGTAATGCAAGGCAGCCTGAAGTGCCATAACCTTGAGAGAAACTGTGGACATAAAAGACCATGGAAGTGATGAAGGCAAGCAGCAGGCAGACTTCGGGCTTCAGTAGAACACACTTCTTTTTTTTAAGGAACTAACAGGATCACTGAAGATCAAAGCATTGAAGTAGAGATGGCTGATCACCAGGGTCAACCACAAGAGAACTTTTTTGTTGTTTTGTTCTTCCTTTGTGTTTTGTCAAGGCACAGTGAGACTTGGGCATATGCTACTATTTGCAGTGGATCTGAATATGCAGCTGTCCGCGCAAGTGAGCGAAGGAAATGCAATGCTTTAAATCCTTTTAACCCCTGAAGTAGGGGCCTAAGCCTAAATAACAACTACAAAGAGCTCTAATTCAGAGTCTGGAACGCTCCATGATAAAACTGAGTACAGAAAGCTAAACCAGCATTGTTTCACAAGTAAATAGTCCCCTTCTACCACCATCCCCTGCCTATCTAGGGACTTGCATGATTGTGTAGAATGAGAAGTAAGGTTAAAGCAGATGTTTCATGTCTTCAGTCAAGGGAGACTTTGGAGTTTCATTCGTACATCCTTTGCATCAAGAAGTGATGCTGTAGGTAGGCTCACTTCAGGAACATTAACTGTATCTGTCCCTGCTGGCAAGAGTAAGCAGAGTTACAGTGCCTCTGAGGACCCTGAAAGCGCTGAGAAATATAGTTGCTCTCTGTAAAAGAAGTCTGAAATCACTCCTGTTCGCATTCTTCATACTCAGAAACATTAGCAGATAAATTAGCGGCTATTTAGGTACCTCAGCTAACAAAGTCCAAAATATATGTCTTGTTTAGTTGTATCACAGTATGAAGGACAAGGACTCAAAGCACATAAGAAAATGACAGTAGGTTTTGAAGGTTTCTCCAGAATGCCTTTTGAAAGAGAAATAAAACAAACAAAAAATCCCTAGAGAAGCTTTTCTTAAATGTTTGAATTTTACGCTGTTATTAGCAAAGGATGAGATTATTCAAGGTCAAACATATCTCTACTCCATGACTTGCCTAGGATCTGGGAGCTGTCAGAGCTGCCCGGGTGTTTACTCTGATGCAAATCCTAGACATGTTGAAGACAATGAGAGAAATATGTCCAAAGGATAAATTTTAATTTTTAATCTCATTATTCCCTTACTATTGAGTCTTCAGTAGTACCTAGTTCAGTAATACCCTGATACAGACAGAAATATACTCAGAATTCACACTTACTATTATTTTGTAAGTTTGAAAGTAATGGCTGTTACTGTGACCCTTTTCCCCAAATCAGGGCTATAGCGTTCTTCTCTCACAATCTAAAAGCTTTTTGGAAACAAGAAGTATAGAAAAATAAAAATTAAATTTAAAAGATGCATTCTAAATACTTTTTCTTAACAAAGGCAATTATGATGTAAAAAAAAAAAAAAAAAAACAAAAACCAAGAGTTGATGTCATAATGACTAAGTAACCCTTAGGATTTTTAGTACTGTCAAGTCACATATGTTCTTCTCTATTTTACTCAGTTCTGCTTCGATCCGAGTTGACAGAGCTTCACTTCTACATCTGCAATACCAGAGGTATTCCTATTGCAAGCTTATGTAGAAGGTACTGTATTATATTCTAGTCTACACATTACACATTGAATTCATGTTGCTTAAGCAGAACATAAAGCTGATCACTGAGTGGCAAAGAATAAAAATAAACAAACAAAACCACCACAAAAAATCACTACCTTTTTATTTTGATCCTCAGATATTAGGATCATAATCTGAACTTTTGGTTCAGAGTACTCAAGTTTAGAGACCAAACTACACTGATGTCCATATGCTTCTATAAGTTCCTGCATGACAATCTGAAAGCACTGAGATACACAAGAGAATTGTCACATGGTGGGAGATAAGAAATTATTCTGTTTCCATTTTATTCACATATAAACCCAAGATGTATGCTGTTTAAGGTATAACAGCAGGTGTCAGAAAAATCTGAAATAGGAACTAGAAGTAAAAATTTATTCATTCCCAATAATTATTTTGTTGCACCTGAGTTTATTGCTTGAAAATGTTCATGCTAAAAAGAAGCATGAACCAAAGCATCAGCTCAAACTCTCTTAAAGAGCTCATTGAAGACCTCATGACTTGTCTTCATTAGCTAATTATCTTCAGCAGGGAGTGGCAAGTCATATCCTAGTTTAGATCCAGTTTATGACATTTTTATAAATAACATTTTTTAGAAAAGATGTCAGAGTGCAGGGAGCAGCATGTATTTGATTATTATTTGTTCCTCATTAATTCACAGCACTGTCAATTCTTTGCTCAAGTCCCCTTTCCTTCTGACTCCTCAGATAACTTGCTCCATTCTGTTTTGATGATGGCATGTGACTCATTATCCAATACATACACTGGGAGCATTAAAAAGAAAGCAATAGTATTTGATGGCAATACACCAACCACTACATTTCTGTCTGTTAAGTAAATGACAAGGGAACAGAACTTTCAAGTCTTCTGCAAAACTCTAAAATCTTTATTTCTTACTTAGAAAGGAAAACATAGAGTAAAAGGCCCATTGTGACTGAAAGGGCTTTTCTCATTATTTCATAATTAAGAAATTAATGAAACACAGGTGAATTGGGGCGTCTGAAGAAGGAGGAAGGATATGTTTTTGCAAATATAAAAAATGGAAGGAGGAGATGGAGATTGTTTCATGCAGCATTTGACTGACATCCAGACAAATGTTCATCAAAAACTAACGTTGTCTGGTTTGCTTCATGCACGTCTTAGAGCTATAAGCCAACCTTTCAATGAACTCAGTAACTTCAAAATTGATCACTCTCTTCTACTTTCAAAGTTAACTTTTATGTATCTGTATAGAAGTAGGTGCTTGAAAATAATTTTTTTTCCCCTAAATGTTTAGCTTTCTTAAATCACTCAAATTCCTCTAACTCTTTGCAGTGAAAAAGCATGTTTTCTTAAAAGTCACCTCATTTGATTCATATAAATTTTTAAAAATGTTTTTTTCATTTATTTATAAATGCATTTAAGTCTAAAGTATGTAATTATTTTGAACGGTAGGAAAAATCTTGTTTCGTTTACAAAGAGATGTGTTGATCCTGAAATTGTGAACCTCTTCACGTTAAGGCTACCTAACCTTCTGTGTCAGCCATATTTACTATATCAGACAATTTTATTTTTTTGAGAGCCAGCCATAACAATTTTGGAACTTTTTATTTCAACCTCCGTCATGAATTGGCTTAGAGTTTCCCAAATCCTTCTGGTGAACATTGAGAGCTTGAAAAACAGTGTTTACATTGCAAAAGCCAACACAGGAGTTCATGGAGTTTTTCCTAGCCCTCATATCCAGGGAGGATTCATAAAGATTCTGTAAACACAATTCTGAACAGACCAAGATTGTCAGTTGTATAAAGATCTAGTAGTATTTAAAATGCCTTGGTGTAAATGAAATATCTACATGTAGCACAGTCTATGCAAAATTCACCTTAAAATAATAGTCTGAGGTGAGGCCATCTCATACAGCTGGACAGCTATAATGGTATACTGAACACACATAGAAGTCTGCTAAATGCCTGTATGTAGAGAGCTAATTTGGGGTGTCTTAATACTAAACACCCAATGAATAGCTGGCCAACAAGTTTATTAGATAAATCAATTAAAAAAAGGAAATATGTTCACCAGTTGAGTCCAGAACAATAATTTATAGGTTCAAGAAAGAAGTACCAGATTTAGAAACACAGCTTGGTCTTGCAGTTTGTAGGATAACTATTATTATCTGTGAAACAGTTCAACAGTAGCTGGAAGAAAACTGCTTCTATCACTGAAGGAAGGCTGAAGAGGACATTAACAGCAGTATGCAAGACCATTACCAAAAAAACAAATCAAAGAGGGTAAGGTACAAACATGTAGTGTTTGGAACATGCTCAACATCACAGCAAACAGCTCTAACAGGAAGACTGGAAATGTTCAAAGGTGAAATCCTGTTGGAGCATGAGGAAAGCACTTAGAAGCAATATAGAGCATGTTAAATTAGCACAGATATGCTTTCTTGTTTCTGAAGAAAAAGGACGTGTGGTGTTCTTTTAAGACTACTCCATCAAAAGTCCATAAGAGGTTAGTTTTGTACAATTTGCTAGCAGACTGACAGGTGAAGCATTTGTTTAAATATGTACCAGGGAATATACTTTAGAAAGAACAATTTAACCTACTTGTATGCAGGTAGGTTGATAGCTAATTCAGAGCCTTTACACAAGAGAGATTCAAAAGTCCATGTGGACACTACACAATAGCTGCTTAGCCTAAATAGACTTGAAAGTCTTGAGAACAACACAAATTTATGAAAACCCCTGAAACAGACGTCCCAGTAGAAGTCAGCCTATAAACTCACTTCGTTACTTAAGTCCATGTTAGTTCATACAGCAAAGAAAAAAATTTACTCCCAGACTCAGAGTTGGAATTTCACAGTTCTCTATCTGTATGTTGGGCAACAGTTTTTACCGCCACAGATTCTATCCTATAGAGAGGAAACATGTTGCAAGGTAAGGATAAAAGTCTACCCAAACAGAAATTCTGTATCCTGCCTCTATGGACTATTTTTCTTTGTTTTCTTCCCACTTTTTTTTTTTCTTGCTATGATTTATGGGGAAAGTTAAATTGTGTTGTTACTAAGAACTACACCACTGTGACTTATTTAGGCATACAATAATTTACGTAGTTTTTCTTCAGTTTAAAATGGCTATCTTGTGTTAAACCAGGGTTGGGTTTACCATTCCAGTAGGTTTACCACAGAATAAAAAGATGAATTCTAGACTGCAAGACAAGGGGGAAGGAGAGATGCAATATTTTCAGTTGCCTGGAGCCAGACGATCATGTTCATTTAAAAATCTGTTGTGTCACTGATCAATAACTATTAGCAATAATAACCCCTAGTCACCTGACACTGATGAATAGTACAACCAAGAATAGAAGAAATATCCCAATGGTATCTAGTCTCAAAGTCATTCACTCTCTTCTTTCTCCTGTCCTTTATCCAAGGAGTTATTGCTTAAAATGAGTACCCTTTTCCACTCTCTCAAGTAATGTTTAGTACTAACTCACTTTAATGTTGCCTTGTACACCTGCATCTTTCTATACAACCCCCTAATTAATTCATCCTTCCATAGCAATTTCTGAAACACAATAGCCTGAAATACGAAGCACTTTTGTTTCCCAACAAAGAACTTCAGAAGATAGAAACAAGAAGAGAAATCTTCATCATGTGGAATAGTTAACTTTCCATGGGTAAATAGTTTATAAAATTGACCAGAATAGAGATGTTTTCTTTTCATAACATTGTCACACTCAAAATGCCATTTTTAATGACTTTTCAAACATATTATTATTACAATACTATTTACCTAGACTAGAATTTTTTTGGAATATTGTCCATTTGCGGTGAATTTGCCCCCCCCCCTTTTTCTTTTTTTTTTTTGAGTCACAATAAAAAAAATTTGCAATCAGACATCTATTTTTATGATGTCTGTCATTAATTAGCAGTAGATATCCCCCCCTCCCCATCTTCGGCATGACTTACATCTGCTGGCATTAGTGCTTTCTTTTTTAACTTAGTCAATCTAAGAATAGTTTGCAGCATGCATGCAAATGACTAACTAATGGCACACTTGTTAGTGGCTTCTGTCATGCATGTTCAATTTAATAATCTTTCATGAATCAGCCAGCTGCAGACAGAACATGCATGAATTGCAGATCTAACACCTAAAGCAACAAGCTAGATGAACTAATGAGTAA
Organism: Myiopsitta monachus; assembly: GCA_017639245.1. Taxonomy (NCBI): domain Eukaryota; kingdom Metazoa; phylum Chordata; class Aves; order Psittaciformes; family Psittacidae; genus Myiopsitta; species Myiopsitta monachus. The sequence continues at coordinate 76,994,340 of CM029917.1, read as the reverse complement.
AGCCTTGGGAGAAAAAAAAAAAACCAAAACAAAACAATATTAATATTGTTTAATATTTTAATTAAATTGCTTAATATTTCTACAGCATAACAGAGAAATTCTAAATCATAAGAGTTTTAAAGAGATCACCATCTCAGCCTATGTGAAACAAAATCTCTACTATTACCCATGTGTTGCTGTTCTCACTTCTTACACCACTGTCCTGGTTTCAGCTGTAACAGTTACCTTAATTTTTTGGTTTTTTTTTTTTTTTTCCCCTTCTTGGTAGCTGGTGCAGTGCTGTGGCCTTGACTTCAGTTTAAGAACAACACTGATAACACTGATGGTTTTAGTTGTCCTTAAGTTGTGCTTACCCTGATCAAGGACTTTACAGTCTCTCATGCTCTGCCAGTGAGGAAGGACACAGGAAAGCTGTGAAGGAGCAGAGACAGGACACCTGACCCAAATGTGCTGTGGTATGGAAAACCACTTGGCTAGTCATGCCCAGTATATAAACTAGGGGCACTTACCCATAAAGGACCAATCTCTGCTCAGCAATGGGTATGAGCCAGCTGGTGGTGAGCAATTGCACTGTTCATCACTTGCATCTATTGTTTGGGGGTTTTTATTCATTTTTCTCTTTTAGTTTTATATTTTCTCTGCTTGTTATTTCCCTTATCATTATTATTAGTATTATATTATACTTCAGCTCTTAAACTGTCCTTTTCTCAACCCATGGGATTGGGAACGGCTGCATGGCTCTGAGTTACTTGCTAGGTCTAAATCACAACCACACAGAAAAGCTTCATATCATCTAACACTAAGCAAGGTACTTAATGGCATCTTTAATGGGAGACCAAATGGACAAAACAAGGATGTTTTTCTGAGTGTATCAAAAGAATTCCTTCTTGGAAATGATCAGCTAGGTGGTAGCTCTTCATGTTACTTTAAGCCATATCTCATTAGCACTCACCCTTTCAATTCCGTCACCTCCAAAAGTCGTCTCTTTAAAGCCCTCCTGCTTCCGTTCTGCTTCAATTTACCACAAGGAGTTTTAGTTCAGGTCAAAGAATTACTACACAATACTTCCAGTAGGCAAACAGTATGGCTAGCTATTATTAGCTTTGACTTTTGCTGAGAATCTGAAATGACCCTAAGCCCTTCCTTTCACTTGTTCTTATTTCTTCATTTTGCTCTGCTAACTACATTTTCATGTATTTTAGCTGTTTAGAGTTCAGACAGTATCATTGAACTTGTTTCTAACTTACAACATTAAGTGTGTGTGTATGGGAAATAATGCATGCACTCTCACAAGAATTCATATTTCACACTAAAGAATTATTTCCTTTTATCTGTGAGGTCACCGCACAGGCACAGACAGCCTCTCTTTTCAACTATGCTGGTTAACCACAAAGATTAGACCACTCAGGGCAATACCTGCACATTTACTTCAAGAAAAACAAATGGAAACTGTCTTGTCATTTTTGTGCACAGCATATTTATCTACCAGATTTTTTTTTGGGGGGGGGGGGGGGAGACAACTGATTCAAGTACTTGTTCTAAGCTTTAAGAAGAGAGAAAAGAGTTGAAATGGATAGAAATTTTGAACCTAAACTGGAACACTGTGCATGTCCTTTTTATTTATATTTATTTTTTTACAGCAACATAGTTTCTTCTGTCATCTCTCTTTTCATCCAGGATCAAAATCAGAAGTTCTGGAACACTATGAGAGACTATGATGCTCAGAAAGTGAATGCCTGGTCGAGTATTTAAAATTCATGGATCATGCCTAGTATGTCTTAGCAGTTCTACTGTCATGGGTAGGTTTAGGAATATTCCCCTTTTTCCTGTTATGAGTTTGGCATCAATTCAGCTGTCTTTCAACTTCCCTTCAAAGTCTGAAATGCCATTTTACTGAACCTTCATTTCTTCCCATTCAGAGAGAAATTGTAAAAGCAATCAGTCACACTAGCACATATATTAATATCCATTAGGATGACATTTTCTACAGCACAGCTAAATATAGATATTGTAAAAAGATGTTTTAGGTAAATTTTATTTGTGTACCTGAAGTGGAAAAAAGCCCGAGAACAAAACAAACAAACAGCAGCCGAACAAAACCAAACCAACTCACAAAACAACAACCACCCCAAAGTCCAGAACGTAATAGTACAGACTATTTTTGTCAAGATAAAAACGCTGACAAGTCAGTGTTTTCCCTCTCTATGGGTTTGAGTTTTGAAAATGATTATTCTACTAGGAAAGAAGTAAAAAAAAAAAAAAAAAATTAAAACCTCTAAGTTTTAAATTCTTCCTAAAAGCAGCTAATTTGGTTTCCATAGACTCATAAAATGGTTAGAATTTGAAGGGATTTCAAAGGTCATCTACCTTCAATCTCTTGCCGTGGGCAGGGACTCCTTCCACTAGACCTGGTTGCCCAAAGTCCCATTCAGTCCGTCCTTGAGCACTTCCAGGGGTGGGGCAGCCACAGCTTCTCTGGGCAACCTGTGCCAGTGTCTCACCACCCTCACGGTAAAGAATTTTTTCCCCAATATGTAATCTAAATCTCCCCTCTCTCAATTTAAAGTCATTCCCCGTTGTCCTGTCACCACATGCCCTTGTAAGAAGTCGCCTTCCAGATTTCTTGTAGGCTCCATTTTGGTACAGGAAAGCTGCTAAGAAATCTCCCTGGAGCCTTCTCTTCCCCAGCCTAAGCCCAACTCTCTCAGCCTCTCTCCATAGGAGGGGTGCGCTCCAGCCCTCTAATCATCTTCTTGGACCCCTTCCGGACTTGCTCAAGCAGGTCCACTTACGTCTTTCCTTGGGGGCCCCAGAGATGAACACAATACTCCAGGTGTGATCTTGTGCATAAGTTAGGTCTCAGACTAGAAACAGCTCAAGAGATATTTGGTAGACTCTTATTCCTAGAACTCAGACAGGAATCACTTGTTTCCTGAAGTTTTTTCTCCAATACAAGAATTAAAAGTCACGAAATTAAAGGAGATGGCAAGTTTCAAACAAGAAAAAACCAACTGTTCTTCATGCAACAGATAGCAAACTTGTAGGACATGCTGTTAGAAAATATTGTGACTAATGCACAAATATGTGTGCCTCACTGTAAAACTCCCAAAGTTCAAATATTTGGAGGCTGGGAAATTATTGGGTTTTTTCATCACTCTCTTACAGACATTTCCTTATATCTGCTGACCAAAGCACTATACAGAACTACTTTGGGCTTTTGTTGTGGTATGGAGAGCCATCCTTTGACTCTTGTAGTCAAATGCAGCAATTTTTTATAATTAAAATATTTGTAATCTTTCTAGGAGCTCTGCATCCCTAATGACAAATGCTGTAGGGAGCGCTGGCAGATGGTTACATGATATTTCTATTGCTACCCCTTTGGTTTCTAGGAGTGTGATATAGTTTTGAGAAGGATCAGACTGAAACAGATCCAGGCAGCAGAACACCTCATGGACAAAGACCTTTAATATTCTAAACCCACCATAAACAAGCAAACACACGAGTGTGGGTTTTTTTTTAAAAAACAACCAACGCCCCAAACCCCTGAATCTCCTATTGTTCTCCCCTCCTCACTTATTTTGAATTCCTCTCTTCTTCCCATATGTTATCCTTCCTTTATCTTTTCATTTCCACTGCATTAAGAAGTTTGTTAGCTCTTCCTCTCTGCAAGGACCAGGAGAATTTTCCAATAAAAAAGCTAGTGATAGAACAAGAACATGGGTCCTGAGCAGATTTTACTCTTCAGACAGTGTTTAACAGTTTATTACATCTGCAGAAAACAACGCAGACAGAAAAGCTGAAAAGCTGGTCGAACGCCCACATAATCATAAATAGATTGCAATAACAAACACTTATCCAGTGTAATTTAATTCTAAAAAATAAGCCAAATATAGCCATTCCTTAGAGGAAAGACCCTGAGGCAACTAGGTCAGCCTCACCACCTGTTATTATTTAGTAAATTTGATGCTGAATACTGGAATGCTAAGTGGAAACTCAAGACTAGGGGTCACCTAAACTTACATTCTATTCTGCTTTTACTGATTTCACTGAAATTGTGCAAAGTGTAAAAGGAGAAAAAAACCAACTGCTCTTTAAACTATGAAATAATTCTGCAACTATTACAATTAAGAATCTTTAAATAAGGAAATATTACAAGCTTTCAACTTGCAAACAGTAAATCTGTAAGTACAATATCTCAACTGACTAAATCTTTAACTAAATTAGTCCAAGTTTGTGGTCCCACAATTCTTATATATTTTTAATCTGAAATTCATAAATTAATTTAGGTATGTATTCTCACATTGGTCAAGAGACTAAAAGTCTAAAATGACATAGTTACAAAGAGTTTAATTAACAAAAACAAAAAGTACTTCAGATTGGATTTAAAAGTACCCATAACATGGTGTCGTGATTTAAGACCAGCAGGTTACTCAGAACCACACAGCCGCTTGCTCACTCCTCCCCTATTTCCTTCCCCCGCTCCCGAACAATCCAGGACACAAGGTAAACAAGGCTTCTGGCCTGTTGATGTAACCTCTCTCTCGGGTTGATTGGCAGCCAAGTATAACACAGGTAGAAAAAAGTTCGTTTTAAAAATCACTACTCAACACCTTAACCTTTTGAGTGAAACCTTATTTTTTGGTTTTCCTTAGATATGGAAAAATGGAAGCAAAGCCTTTTGTTGTTCCATGCCACAGCTGCACCCCCAAGTGCATGCAGGAGACCCACCTACTCCTCTTCTGGTAACCTCTCAGCATCTCAATGTCAGATAAAACCACAATAGCCACTGGAGTTAAAGGTTGAATGCTGGAGTTCCTCTTCCCTCTGGAACTAGGGGACAGTTCTTTTCATAGCAGCTGATACCTAAACTCTAGTGAGTGGCCATTCTGCCACTAATTCAATGTTTATCTACTTAATCACAATTTTTAAAGGATAAAAATTCCCTTGAGGTTTTTTGTTATTAGTGGATCAAAGCTACATTTAGCTTGTACATGAACAAACAGCTTTTAGAACCTGACACAGGAATTATTGCAATAAAACAAGACATAATATTTACTGCTAGCAAAATATAAGCAGGAACCAATTTTATGATACCAGTTCGAAGTTTGTCGATTATCAGGCAAACAAGCCATGCTGTAAAGTCAAAAATCAACCTTTCCCCAGCCATTCCTAAGTTTCTAAAAGCACAGCACCTAGGCATCCATCACCTAATTATCTATGCAAGTAATTAAACAGTCATCTTCTGTAACATCAATCCATTGTGGAGTAGACTGGATAAGTAACTGGATAGAACCAAAGTAAAAATAAAATTACTGGGACAGAGTTTATAGCTCTGATCCCTGGTCTTGTACAAAACATAACAGGAAAAAACCTCGGATTTTAGAACTGGAGCTGTTAAATGTTCAGATAAATCTTGCTGCCAATAGTCATGATGGCAATGAAAAGAAGTGCAAAGATGACAGTGAATCAGTGCTAAAAGATATGCATGTTTGCCTTTTTCTTGTATTTTTGGCCTCTTCCCTACCTTATCTTTTTATATGAGAATTTCAAAGTACTAAATAGCAAATCTATAACTCTCCTTCAATCCATCCTGGAAAAGTGAACTAATTTGTTAGCAGTGAACTTCTCAGTAATCATGGTGCTGGCATGAAATCATGCTTTCTAAATCCATTTTTAAAACCATGTCACACTCTCCCACCTTCCTCTAGTCTTTTATGCAGTGTTCTGGTGCATTAGCATTTCTTTCTCTAGCGTTCTCATTCTATATTCTCAGTGTCTCAGGAGGATAATATGCATTTTCTCTGGACAGTCAGACAGGGAATAACACTGGAGAAGCAACATTTCTGTGTTTATTTTTCTTACTATAACACTCAAATCATACAAGTACCTTGATAAAGGGTCGGATGCACTTGTTGCTTAATATAAGTGTCAGAAGTCAGACGATCAGTAACATGAGAAAGGCAAAATATTTTCATGCTAATTGAGACATCAGTAGTATATCACTATATGAAGAAAAATGCTGTGACTAACGTAATTTAAAAACCATTCTTATTCCATATTCTTTGTAATTATAACATTGTATTCATCAGTAGTTTGTCAAGTCAATTTACATACAAACAATGTTTAAAAGGTTATTTTTTGATAGATTTCAGTGAAACAAATTTTCTTGGTGCATCTGCAGTCTGAATATCTTATCTCTTCCACTTTCCAGATCCAATTCTACTAAATCACATTCTAGTATGAGCTGTATAGTACACATTTCACATACTTTATAAAACATACTGAAAATGAACTAGTATATCCACCAGTACTAGGACCCTGTGAAGTCAGGGTAAATAGGGACTTTTGGAGTCATAACTAGATAGCCTGGCATTCCATTATTCGATCAGAATAGCAATCTACACTTCAATCTTAAATAAAACTTGACCTTAACACTATGTGACTTACAGGCTCTGGAGACTAAAATACATTTTCAAATAGTTCCTTAGGTAAAGCAGGTATAAGAATGGAGAAAGTCTAGACTTTCTAGTAGCTAGGCCAAGCTACTTCATGAAACAAAAGCAAATTATTTCCAGATCTAAGCATAGTCTATTTCTTACTCCAGCATCCTACCCAAAATAAGTAGCCTCCACATGCTGGATTCCACAACTTTGTTCACTTAAACAACTTGCCTTTCTACAGATAAAAATTAAAAGTCTTTCAAGGCTCTGAAAAGCAAACACACAGGAAACCACCATGTTTCTAAAAATAACATTAAAGTTGAAGATCAAATTAACTCGAAGCATTTCATGCCTAAGGTCAAATATAATTTCATTTAAAAAACAAAAAAAAAAAACAAAAAAAAACAAAACCCAAAACAAACCCCTGCAACAATAAAAAATACCATACACACACACAAAAAAATCCAACCAAACTTAAGCCTGCCCCAATTCCCTACAAACAACAAAATACAGTACACCACCCTAGAAAACAAACCAACCAGCCAAATACAAAGCCAGAACATATTTGTCTATCCAAAACTGCTGGCAACAGCATTCACATACTTAGCTAAAATTTAAGGCAAAAATTACTGCGAGCTTGGTTTATTACCCCTCTTGGTTCTGACTTGTCTCTCCTTGTGCTATTATTTTTGTATATATAGCAGTTCTCCTGAACCTTTTCTAGTCACATACCCAACACTGGGCTGCTCATATTTCTCTCATCAGTTCCTAGATGCACTATGAGCATATTTCATCTTTTCTTTTCCCTTTACTGTAACCCAAGCCTTAGGCTCAACATATACATTAATGATTTCAAGTTCATGCCTTTATTTCTCCCCCCCTCCCCAATCTCTCATTTCTTCTTTGATTTCTCATGAAATGTTAAGGAAGCATTTTAATGGAGTTCAAGAGCTCAGGCTAATGAGCAGTTATGATCAACTCCTAACTTCTCTTCCTGAAGACAAACCATAAAAGAAGGTTTTATCATATTTTCAGTTTTGCAAGTGCCTGGGAACAGCAAAAAAAAAAAAGTAAAGATTTTTATAAAGGGAATTAAATGCATTCAGTAGAATTTCAATGTTTCTGCCTGCTAATTTGTTTCATCCAAGGGGTAAAGACTTTCAAGAGCACTGCATTTTAACCTGTTTTTCACATAGTGTAAGCAAGATGCAGCATAGAAGCACAAATTACTTCCTGTGTGTCCCAACACAGCCTTGTACATATCATAGCTTACTATGGCTTTTATTGTCTATTTGGAAAATATCTAGTCTTGTAGAGCTGATAACAGCCTTCAGAAAAACATTACAGCCAAAAAAAGTCAGGATCTAGCTTCTTATGCAGCCCACTTACAACAAAAGGCCGTGATCCCTTGAAGTTTCTTACATAGAACAGTTGCCTCCTACACTAAATTCACTTTTAAAAGTAAAAATCCATTTTAAAAGAAATCCTTTTAAAAACCTCCCATTGTGTAGTCTCTGTATTGTTCTGCTTTCTATATATTCAAAACTTCTGACCACTTTAAAACCTAACAATTCTATCTATATAAAAAGTTGATATACAATTTTCTCTGCATGTGATGAGAGCCTAGTTACACAGCGCAGAATGCAAAACAAGTACAGCTATTAATAAGAAAAAAATTGTAAAAATCTTAAAGTAAAAGTTGTCCCTTAAATATTGTTTATCAGTTTAGGTGCATCAGCATATGGTGCAAGTAGGTGCAATTACTCCCTTCCATTGCTAGCAGAATGACCCAGAACCTTGTATCTTAGATTAATAAAGGTAAATCTCATCAGGGAAGAATTCCTATTATTTGAACAGAATTTAGCCTTGAATAAAAGGTTATACTCTCTTCTTAATTAGCCATTTCTTGAGAGCAGTAAGTATAGATAACATTCAATAAGCCTGATTTCTCCCAAAAATGATTAAAATTGCAATTATGCTACAGAACAAAAGCATTTTATTAAATACAAATCAGTATTTTATCAATACTGAGGCTTTCACCTTCATTGAGCTCTTAATACTATCACAAGCACAGGTGTAAGTACTTTTCCTTTTATTTTGTCTTTCATTAACAATACTACATTTTTCATTATATGAAACAGCAAGGTAAAGGGGAGCAGGGGCCTGGGGGGTGGGGAGAGGGAGGGAGAAAGGGGGAGAGGGGGAGGGGGAGAGGGGGAGAGGGGGAGAGGGGGAGAGGGGGAGAGGGGGAAGACAGTCACCATCTTTTCATTCAATTGAAGTGATGAGGAAGGGCAGTCTATTTATCTTAATTAATGTTCCCCTGGATCAAATTCCTGGTTCCTTAAAGTAATACCAAAGGTTCTCCAACTTGAAGAAAGGTTACTTTGTTTTGTTAAATGATACAGACAAGCAATTGGAGGCAGTTACATATTTGATTAACGGTATGATCTCTGTCATACATTTCTTAGATTCAGCTAAGATTGAGAGAAAAAAAAAGTCAAAGAAAATTCAAACAAAAAAGGGACAAAGAAAATGAAATGTTGATATCATGAAAGTTTTGGAACTAACCCCAAAATGAGAACCATGCAGAGAGATCAAAATGAAGTTAGGTATTCAAGCCAATATGTGAAATGATATCCAGAAGTCCAGGTATGGCCAAAATGACCCCTTTGGCTCTTTGTTGTCATCTTGGTCCTTTACTAGCAGTTGAAAAAACTCATTGTCCATTTTCATGCCACTTCCCCACATTACAGTAGAACTGATACCAAAATCAATATTATACAGGAAATATTTATTCATGATATTTCAATAATTTTGAGATACTCTGAAACAATTTTATAACTACTGTTAAGTATCAGCCGACCTTACTGGCAAACCCTGAAAAGGCAAAGTACCACGTTCTATGAATCATACTGTGTACTGCGCAAAACCAGATCAGTTTCATAGTCAAAAAAACCCAAGAAACAAGTTCCAAATACACACTGCTGCTGGCCTATTTAACGTTGTATCTTAAAACAATTGATATTTTTCCTTTCCATTATTCTCTCTCCAGGTGCGAGGTGTGGGGGGGAGGAAAAAAAAAAAAAAAAGAAAATCAATGTGAGGACTAACAAGCCATGAAAGAACAGCTTTTCAATAGATCCGAAGAAAATAGGAGAGAAGGAATCAATGTCTCCCCTCAAACGATTTCAGAGTGAGAGGACATATTGGGACAAGAGTTCTAAGAAATGCGAATGTTTCTCAAAAAGGAAATGGATCTTTATCATTATAAATTTTCTTCTGTACCTCATATCACAGTGGTTAAAATTCAAAGCAGCTCAGATGATATTCCATCCAATGTACTTGTCAGTTATATTTCTTGGGTAATTTACTTGGCAAGATCAGTTTAAATGATTTAAAATAAGCCATTGTACCAAAAGCAGATGCAGTCTAGTAACACAGATTTAAGTTTTATTAGGCTTTTAAATACAACCTATTTGTTAGGGTGAAATCTTTAGAAATGACCCCTGAAGTCTGTAAGTGGAAGAATCCATTTGGATTGCCTTTTTCCCCCCTCATTGAGGCACTCAAACCTTTTACATTATTCATACGCAGAGCCTCCTGCAATGTGTTTTCTGTATTGTAGAAGACTTGCCCTGCTACAGTGACTGTAGCACATACAGCTAATCTAGCTTACATATGAGCACTGTTGAAAACCAGAGTCAGCAAAAGATTCTGCTAAACACTGCAAAAGTCAAAAGAGATTAAAACATCACCTGCCTATTCCATTGTCCATTTCTTCTTGTGCATTAGATAATCTACATGTTTTGGATCTAACACTGTATCTTTCAAACACCATGATGAAGGTTGCCTGGCTTCAACACAAGTTTCATAAATACACTCAAAAAAAAAAAAAAAATAGAAGTGACAAGTTGGCACCAGTCAAATGTAAGCTTGATTCCTCTAGGCACTAATTCATCTACACAGCCTTAAATTTGGTTCCAAATGCATTATCAGTCTACTAATCTCACACTGAAAATGGCAAATCTCATTCCACAATTAAAATATTTCAATAGGACAAGTTATGTGAAACAGTTGCTAATTGAAATGGATATTTAGTACATTCATTATGAAACTGCAAATGGCAAACAGAAATGGAAAAGTCAGTGCACCAAAGTTAATATTTTCCAGAACAACTTCACTATCTCACAACAGAGAGACAGAAGAATAAGGTTAAACTTCATAAGTCTGGATACCAACCGGACAAAAATGTTTGCAGTATTGATTAAATCTTAGATTTCTCTGATATGTACCCATGTTCTAAAATATAGGCCTGTTTCTTCCTCTTTCTTAAGACATAATTTTGCAATTCCTTCCTGTATGCATTTTAGTTGAGCTGACTTAATGCATTGTCAGGGTTACCTCTCTATTGAATAAGAGCTTCTATTGATTAACCATTCAATTTTATTGACAGAGGAAGTTGTGGGGTTTAGGGATTTTAAAATTAATTTATTTTTTTAAATGCTATAACCTTGATGCTTATAGACCTTTCTTGAAAGCCGATGTAAGGCCTATAAATCTAAGCTAAATAACATGAAACAAATCAACAATATCAAGTACTAAGGAATAACTTCTGAGGGAAAAGTACACTAATTTGTAACAAACACATGTAAGCAATACAGAAATGAACAAAACTGATTATTTGTAAAGGTTTCTGATTTCTTGTGGGTCTATCTCTAGATCTCTAGATTAAAGTAGAAGAGCTCAAAGCTAGACCTTGAGTGGAGAAGATGAACAGGTTCAACAAGGCCAAGTGCAAGGTCCTGCGCTTGGGTCAGGGCAATCCCAAGCACAACTATAGGTAAAATCACCAGAATACAGGACTTAACTGGAAGTAGGGAGTTAAGTGCACAAAATTCTATATGAAATTTAATATTTAACTTGTGATCATACAGAGCCAGTGATTTAATGAACCCTAATATTAGCCCTCAAACATGCAGTACTAGGAGCTCATACTACTTTTGCTGACCCATGTCTAGCAGGTCTTTCCAGCATTAAGAAGGCAGCAGGGTGCAAACATGACTTAGGCATTGTAAGTCACATATTTTCTTGGCTTACATCATACATCCCTATCTAAAAAACTCTGCAATTTGTTAATGATCTCAAGAGATTGCCACCCATTCTTTTCTCTCATGTTAAGTTTCATCAGCTACTTAATACATGGACAAACCCAAATATTTAAAATTAGGTACAGAATAAAAATGCTGCTTTTTAGGCACACACTTGACAAGGATGCTTTAGTGAACCCAATAGTGCTTTACAGTAGTCATAATAAACTGGAAAAGATCACATCACAGTCTCAAAACAGAAAGAGAAGAATGACCTGGCACTCAACAACCTAAATTTTTCTTCCTTTTTGAGGTGATGGTACACAAGAGCTAAGCCATGTATTATTTACCTAAAAAGAAGTCCCGTTTATGTGGGGCAGGTACAAAGGTTTTCAAGTTAACAAGGTACACAGCTTTTTTCAAGATCTCAATGTCATATTTTACTCATTCATTCCTCTTTAGAAGTATGTAGTACAAAGTATGTCATTAAAGAGGAAATAATCAGACATCTAAAAAAGATACATGAAGGAACCACAGAAAGAGTCAATAAATATTTTATTTGAAAGAAATTGCAGTTTTATTACCAGAGTTCAAATTTCTACAGAACCAATATATCAAAAACATTTGTTAAAATGTGCTAGCAAGATATATGCAAACCTGTGCATTCACTTTTTGCAGCAGCACTACTCTTTGCTTTATCAAGGCATGTTAAAATGAAACAAAACTCAGGGAGCTCCCTCTCCCTAACTACTGCCAGGCACAGGAAAACTACTTTCATTCAATAGTAGTTTGAAGTACTAATGTGTACTTTCACAACTATTTGTAGGCTTCTAACTTAATTTATATCTACATATCTACATAATACGTATATTCTACCTATATATATATTCTACAGATAAATATCACTTTCTGTCAGAGGACTTAAAGGCAAATTAAAGTTGACTATCAAAAGCAAAAAAGTTTGGTGAGGAAAATGTTGGTAGATTGTGAAATCACTGCTGTGCATTTAGTTAGCTTGAGAGAGCACATCTCCTAGTCCACTCCTTCAATGTCACATGTTCCAAAACCAGTATCTGTAATCTCAAGGGAATAACTACTTAGGACACCGAGATTGATTTTAGATTTAATAAAGCCTAAACTTGATCTCAATAGTCTTTTATAGCAGAACACAATCTAAGAGGGTACCAGTTTGTGTGTTTCAAGTTCTCCCTCCTTCTCCCAACATTTTCCCAACCTCCCCACCACCACTTCAGAGAAAAAGAGTTATTTTTCTGCCACAACAGGTGAAGAGCAAAGTGTTCTACCCATCCTCAAATAAATTTAGAAAACCCATAATATAGAATCATAGAATAGTTAGAGCTGGAAAGGACCTTAAGATCATCCAGTTCCAAACCCCCCCGCCATGGGCAGGGACATCTCACACTAAACCATGCCACCCAAGACTCTCTCCAACCCGGCCTTGAACACCGTCAGCGATGGAGCATTCACAGCTTCCTTGGGCAACCCATTCCAGTGCCTCACCGCCCTTACAATGAAGAACTTCTTCCTTTTATCATATCTTTTATTCAATCTTTTATCCAATTCCCCTGCTTAAGTTTGAACCTGTTACCCCTTGTCCTATCACCACAGTCCCTCATGAAGAGTCCCTCCCCAGCATCCCTATAGGCCCCCTTCAGATACTGGAAGGCTGCAAGGAGGTCTCCACGCAGCCTTCTCTTCTCCAGGCTCAACAGCCCCAACTTTCTCAGCCTATCTTCATGCGGGAGGTGCTCCAGACCTCTGATCGTCCTCGTGGCCCTCCTCTGGACTTGTTCCAGGACTTCCATGTCCTTTTGATGTTGAGGACACCAGAACTACACACAATACTCCAAATGAGGTCTCACAAGAGGAGAGTGCTTCTGCTTCATTCTCATGTCTTCCTCAAACGGATTAAGTTCAGTCAAATAAAATTCCCAAAACAGGGTAAAATGTGAGTCAGAAGGGTTGCTCTCTTACAGGATATCAAGCCAATCAAGTACTGAAGATCATGTACCTGTGATTGATAATAAGATTTTAACAAGCAGGAAAATTAATAATTCATTTTCAAAGTGATCTCTGGACTGGTATCCCTTGGTTCTTCTCAAATTCTCTGCTTCACAGGAATTACTCTGATGAGATTTTACATGACACAAAGATTACTTTGTACTTGTCAGAGAGTCAAGGTGGCCTCTTAACAATATGGCTTCAGGTTGATTTTCTTTCTCCTTTTCAGAGTCCATTTTCCTCCTCTGAATACTGATTAGTACCAATATCTGCTTTATTCCTTTCTATGACTTTGTCTTTCAATTTCAACTTATTCAAACAAATTTAACTTCCTGAAGACAGTGACTGGAAACTGTTTCGGAAAAAGAGTTTACAAGAGCTCCAAGATTAAAGAGATTCTTACTGCATTCTTACTGCACTAGCCCTCAAAACTGATGTGAATAAGATACATTCCCTTCCTTCTTGGAAAGATTTTGTGTATACTGTGACAGTTGACAAAACCCTGATATTCACTTTTTATTATAAATCTCTTATCATTGCAATAGAAGTGGAAAGTATAGTCAAAATAACATATCATGGAGGGTGAATTACAGACGAGAAATAAGTTAAAAAGCAAAGCTCTTGGACAACATGACATACTGACACCTTAAAATATGTACTTCCCATGTTTCTGCATTGTTCTTATGGAGAAAAACAGAATTTATCACACAAGAAAACTACTTTGTATAGGGTTGGTTGGTTTTGGGTTTTTTGGTGTTTTGTTTTTTTTTTCCCACAAATTGTCTGATATTGATCACATTCTTTATTTTTAAACACTGACAAGGTCTTCTAAGAATCCAGTATTATTTGCTTTCTTGTTTATTATGCAGTATTATGTGCTTATCACTATCCACATGATAATATTTAGAAGAAGAGATGCTGCATTTCTCTGTTTTCTATTTGTGACAACAAATAGTGATATTAGAGGTCAGAAAATCAGGAGGAGAAGCAGGCTTGATTTAACACACCATTATGTATAAAAGCTTTCCAATTTCCCTATCACCTGTCCCAACACAAGAAGTGAAGGAAAACAGACTTTTTTCTTTTGCCCTGGTCATTGATTTAAGTAGCATATATCAAAGGATATATGACAGAAAGGATTTCACTTGGAATGAGTCTGTATTTTTCTTTAAAAGAGTGTTATTAACTGGGAATGCTCTTAAGTTTTGGTAAAAGCAGGCTCACAGAAACTAAGTGGTAGATGGGTTTTTTTCATGCATTAGCATGTGTGACTGAGGTAAAAAAAAGTCAGGAGCCTGTCTGTAAAACAGACAGCTTCCTTCATTACTGACCTCGTTAGTATCAGACAGAACCTACTCTGATAAGCTAGCTACCCTGAACAGCTAAAACAAAAACTATTATGACTCAACAGACCAAGCTTCATTGGTAGTCTTATATATTAGGCAGGATTTCAAGACAATTTTTTGATTATTAAACAAGTACAAGCTATGCTAAAGCGAGACAGGACCCACATTAGTCAAACCTTTTAAGGATAGTTTGGAGCAAATAATATAAACAAATGCACCTTTACTTCCACTAATATTTCATGTAAGACCTTAGAATTAAAATAGTTGAGACCCTAACAGCAAATATTCCTTATACTTTAAACAATTTTATATAAATTGATAGCAGATCTTAACACAAAGCTGAATGTTTTCAGAAGTGAGGATCAGGTACACTCTGCAAGTACAAAATTAAGCATAAATATTTTTAGAGATTTCAGATTTTAAATACTCTCAACAGAAAAACACAACCTTCAGTTTTGATATAGTCAGATAACTTGCAATGATCTGACTAAAGAGCAATTCATGCAGGCAATCAGTTCTGTCTCAAACTAATTGTATTTAGAATTAGCAATATGATACTGAATTCAAAATATTCGTCACTCTGATAACTCCCTGTCATTTCTAGATTTATACAGAGAGGAGAGGAAGATAAATAGGGAGGGCATACAGAAAGTGGGGGAATTAATTCTTTCAAATATGAAACAACATGAAGTACTTGACCGCATACCTGATGTTTATTTATCCACATACAGTACTTGCCTCTAAAGACATGCTATCACAGAACAGCGTGAATGTTCTAGGAATATAGGTCTCACAGGGACTAGCAAAAAATGAAATCCTGCTATTTCTTGTTTTGTTCTGCACAAAATTACCCTCCCCTCTACCCTGAACAGAAAATTCTCTGTCAGTGGCAGTTAAGTGAGAAGCAGGGTCTCTAAGTTCTCCTTTGGTTTGTGCACGAATTCCTCATGACATGCTAAATTTTCCTGTTAAAAAGCCTACAAAGTTGCATGAGTATTAAGAGTCTACAGGGTACCAGACATAAACGACACAGAGAGTGGTAATCGGAACATACAAGTATTCATTTACCCCAGAGGGCTTTTGGAACTGTGGGCAAAAGAAAATTATTCAGTTATTCCTTGTAGAAGCCTTCCATGTTAACAGTACAAAATAAACTGTCCAGGCCTTTCTATGCATCTTCAACTAGCACATCTCTTATTTGAGTGGGAACACATATCAACTTCCAAAATTGAATTGGTTAGACAGTATATGTTCCTCTAGTCCCTAAAGCACTAAAGGCCTATTTCCACATCAGCAAATTCAGTAGCTTTCTTGCTGACAAAAAAACTCAAATCAGGACACTAGCAGGCACACTGTAGGCTACAGTGAGATACAGTGTTAGCTACTTCTACTGTTATCCAAGCAATATTAATATCAGGAGTCACTACAGTCCAGAAAGACATGTCAGTCACATTTTTTTCTCTCATTTTCTTTCTTGCGGGTACACTTGTTTGTTTTAGAAAGGACTCTTGGTAATTCACCATTCACTGCATCCAGCCTTCAGCCAATCTGGCTGGGAAGTATGACTGGAAGCAGAGCTATCTCATTCATTCTTGATTAGATTCCAGCTATGAGAAAAGGGTATTTTGAGAGGCTTAAACATAAGAACTATATGGCTTATCTAGAAGAGAAAGATAAGGAACCAGGGCACCTGGTCTTACCACAAACCTATTCAGAGAATAGGTGAGCCAGGAAGGGATCCCTGGAAATCATCTAGATCAACACCTTGCTCAAAGCAAGGTAATCTAGTATAGGTTACATTGTGTATTTCCTTTCTAATTTAACATGCTCCTTCTCTGCAGCAGGTGACCACATGACTAATAAAACACATAATTTTTATCTACATTGTACCAGTATGAAGTAGATAAAATCTAATGTGACAGGCACTACAGAACCATACGGCATGAAGTCCTTCTGAGGTATAATAGAGAAAGTCTATTCTAAACTTGAAGTGACAATTTTAGCCAATAAAAATATTATATTTTTTTCCTATTGCATTAGAAAACTAATAAAATAAAACTTGGGTGTGGAGGAAGGTGACAGAGATACATATATATGGAAATACTAAGAATTATTAGTAAAAGTTATATAGAGAAAGCCTTCTTGATATTTCAGATAAAGTTTTGAAGTGGACTGAAAAGGATAAGCAGAAGAACAAGGGCTTCAGAAAAGAAAGGTGGTTTTTTTGTACTCTATGTCCTGGCCAGGGAAGAATGTCGAGCATAATTAACAGAAGCATCTGCAAGATTTGCCTCTGCAGACTTTCAAAATAGGGAACAGATCTCATCTACATCTAGATAAATGGAGAGGGAAGTCAGAGGAAAGCCTTTCTTCACAATTACAATGTGAGGAATGCACTCATACAACAAATGGGATGATGGACAGAACCCTCCTCCAGAAGAAAATGAAGCAGTAACAAGCGGAATGGAGTCACTGAAGTAAAAACTGCTGGAAGATAAAAAACTGAGGTGGTGGCACACCAGGATTTTTCTTTATTCCCCTCCAGTTTAAAAGGAAAACGCATGGAGATAATTGCTGTAAAGAAGTCTCAAAAAGCAACATATACAAGTTTTTGCTGTAACACAGTTCAGTGTTAGCAGTTTTAATTGGTTTGAGTATATACACAAAAATAATTTTGTTTGAGAGGAAAAAGAATAAAACCTACTAGAAAGAAGCTACTTTTCTTTATTCCAGACAGTCTGAGAAAAATTAGTGCTCCTCCTTAAACAAAAAAACTAACCAAAATTTTATCAAGAACAAAAGTATCGACTATTTTGATCTCAGTTAGATTTAGTCTCTGATGACACAATTCTTATAGCCTGAATTTAATTTTTTTTTTTTGTCAATCCATGGAACATTTATGGCAGAGATTAATAATTTTCTGACAAAGTAGTAAGCACCTCTTAAAATATAATATTCAGAACAAACTAGAGTTGACTGCTTTGTATTAAGGAAATATAAACATGACAGACCCATGAAGAAAGCAGATAGCCTCTGCTCTACTCTAGTGAAAATCCCTGACTACAAAAGATACAAATTGGTGGAGAACTGATCTCAGCTGTGGCTGTTTTAAAGCTCTCTCCTCTTCCCCCTTATGCACTCTGCATTTCTAACAGGTATAGGTTACTAATGCATGCAAAGAGCACTGGTAAATCAAGTTCAGCAGAAATCCAGATGTATTTGCATCTGAATGGAATTACTACAGCTTCTCTTATAATCACTTTCAAAAAGACTAACATTGTACAAGAAAAAACACTATCACTGGGGTGTATCACAACTCATTTTCTCAGTGTCACTGGGATGGCATGATTTTCAAAATTACTTGGAGAAGTCTGTGAGATTTCTATTTGAACATGGCTTTTGAAATCAAACCCATGATTCTCTTTTTAGCATTTGGTTTTTGCATCTAACAAATAGTATAACTTAACATTAGTATGAGTAATTTGATTCATCTGAACTTGTACTTTTTCTTCAAAAGTATGTTAAAACCTAGAAATCTCTGCATAATAATCTTTACCATTTTTATTTCAAGACATATTTTTAGTGCTTCCAAGGTAATTGAGGCTGTCTTCTAACCTTTGCTCAATGTTCTTTCCATCATTATTGAGAGCAAGTAGATGGGTAGTCACTAAGTAGTCAAAGATTTGAGAAGAGTAATATGACTATTAGCAGCATGGATTGGGGAAGAACTTCCATCTGAAATCCCTAACATTTATTTAATGACAAGTAAGCAATAGGATATACACAGCATGCAGTTATACCACGGTAAATCGAGAGCTCCTCAACAACAATGCACAGGGTAACTTTGAAACCAGATAGCTAATAGTAGATTTTTACCAAATAAAATTTACCCATGTTTCTATTTTTCATAAGACAGGAAATAATACCTTCTATTGGCAAAAGTAAGCAAAATATAAACACTATCTATGTTCAAAAATTATTCTTCAATACACTTATTTTAATTCCCCCACATAGTTTTTGTATCTTTTAATTGTACATTGATTTTAGGATAAGTATAAAGTTACTGTCTGATTGATCAAGGATAGGATTGGGAAAGCCAAGGCTGATCTCAGGTGTTAGATCTGACAAGGGATGCAAAGGGTAACAAGGATTCTACAAATACATAAACAGCAAAAGGAAAAGCATGGAAAAGGCTGAGGCACTCAATGCTTTATTTGCCACACTCCTAGTTAAACTTGCCTTCAGGAATCCTAGGCCCCTGAGACTAGACAGAAAGTCTGGAATATTCGGTGAATATAATTTACTCCCTTAGCACAGAAAAATATCCTGAAGTAATTTGAAAAACTTAGTACCAATTTGTTTTCATTCTAGGTATTTTGAAAAAGTGACATTTAATGCATCTCTTGTAACTCTTACTTATTTAATCACTTAATTTAAATGTTAACTTAAAAGTTTTGTATTTGTTGCATTAATCTTTACTAGTCAGAAAAAGAATCCTCTTTGATAGTAGAAAAATTAGCTGAGGCTCTTAAGGTGAAATTGGAGATTGAAAAAAATATAGATACATTTTTATTAGTCTTTCATATTTAACTTAAAGAACCTGCAAACAGCAAGTACTGAAATGTGAAGGATTCCAAGGTAACTGTGGAAGGCAAGATCCAATCAATGCCACTGAAAAGTGGGTACAGAATACTCAAGGAACTTCTCTGCTGACCTCAGTTAACCTGTAAGACACTACTATGGGATAAATATTGAGATAATTTCACAAAAAGCAATAACACTCAAAAAAGGGTTGGAGATGTTTATATAGAGTGAAAACACCTATACCTGTGATTTAAGATATATTTAAGATATAAACACTAATCATAATAAAAATCTCCTTGAAAAAGAACATTACTTGCCAAGGACAAAGGAACAAGTACGCCCTTAAGCAGATAATTGCATAATTTCCAGCATCAAATGGATTCATTTTCTCCGAAGCGCTGTTACCAGCTACCACATCAATTCTGAGCAAAGGTGGATAGTCCTACACTCATAATGGTTTGTTCCCCTAAATGATAGGATTCATCTGGATTTACAGCTACAAGAAGGGAACGGCTTGTCTAGTGCAAAGACTAGAACAGTACCTATGGAATTATGAATTTATGTACCTGAAAAGGCTTATAAGTGTCAATATAACATGGCTATAGCAGCAGTAGCTTTTCTTCCAGTATCAGTCCCCTAAGTTATCATGCAAACATATCATGCATTATTGCAAAACAAAACCTGTGAGGTCTTTTTTGATTGTAAGAGTTAACACTTAGGCTTACATTTGCACTTAGAGATGTCTGATCTGAAGCATGAAACAAAGATCCAAAAGTTAGAAGCTTACAACAACAACAAAAGAAAATGTTAAGAGCTTTTAACATTCTCTCTCAAGTTTTACCTATTCCAATAATGTAGGAAAAAAAAACAACAGCATGAATAAGTACATATTAAACATTTATTTTTTAGTTTCCCCTATGGAATCACATAGGTCTACGTGGTTCAAAGTCTATCCGAGCACATTTTATTAAAGGGAATCCACCAAGATATGCTTATTCTCAGCAATAACACAACACTTCATGGAAGGTAATCAGTGTGGTGTTGTTGCAGAGCACTGGCTAGGACAGGTTGGACCTGCTGGTCAGTTCAGAAAAACAGCATCAAAAAAAAAAAAAAAAAAAAAAAAACAAAAAAAAAAAAAAAAAAAAAAAAAAAAAAAAAAAAACAACAAAAAACCACAACAAAACAAACAAAAAACCCTAAGACTTTCAACTGGAAAGTATTTGGGCATTTTGATTCTCAGAAACATTCAAAAGCACTGTTCTCATTCTACAGTGGAATGAAAACTAGTGCCAAGACCTCAAATGTTAACAGGGACACACTATCATCAATGAGGCACACACACACACACACAAAAAAAAATCCTGAAGAAGTTTCAGCTCTTGCCTCCGGCATTCTCCTCCACCTCCGATTCTGAAAGGAGAACACAGGAATCCCTTACAAAAAAAAAAATAAATGAATGCTATATGTTTATGTGAAAGATAACAGGAAGGGATTCTATAGGTACATTGCAAGTAAGACAAACTAGGGACAACGTGGGCCCTCTCCAGAACCTATCAGGAGAACTGGCTACCCTGGATTTGGAGAAGGCTGCAGTTCTTAATGACTTCTTTGCCTCAGTCTTCACCGGAAAATGCTCTGACCACACCACCCAAGTCTTGGAAGGCAGAAACAGGGACAGTGAGAATGAAGACCCTGGGCCCACCATAGGAGAGGATCAGGTCCGAGACCATCTTAGGAACCTGAATGTATACAAGTCCATGGGACCTGATGAAATCCATCCGTGGGTCCTGAAGCAGCTGGCAGATGAAGATGCTAAGCCACTGTCCATCATATTTGAAAAATCATGGCAGTCAGGTGAAGTTCCCGATGACTGGAAAAAGGGAAATATAACCCCCATTTTCAAGAAAGGGAAAATGGATGACTCAGGGAACTACAGACCAGTCAGCCTCACCTCTGTGCCTGGCAAAATCTCCTGGAAGGCATGCTGAGGCACATGAAAAACAATGTGATGGTTGGTGACAGCCAGCATGGCTTCACTAAGGGGAAATCCTGCCTGACCAATCTGGTGGCCTTCTGTGATGGGGCTACGGAACTGATGGACAGGGGTAGAGCAGTTGATGTCATCTACCTGGAACTGTGCCAAGCGTTTGACACTGTCCCACATGACATGCTTGTCTCTAAGTTGGAGAGACATCAATTTGATAGGTGAATAAGTCAGTGGATAAAGAACTGGCTGGATGGCCAAACACAAAGAGTAGTGCTCAATGGCTCAATGTCCAGCTGGACATCAGTAACAAGAGGTGTCCCTCAGGGATCGGTGTTGGGACCAGTCTTGTTCAACATCTTTGTCGGTGACATGGACAGTGGGATTGAGTACGCCCTCAGCAAGTTTGCCGATGACACCAAGCTGTGTGCTTCGATTGAAATGCTGGAGGGAAGGAATGCCATCCTGAGGGACCTTGACATGCTTGTGAGGCGAATTGATGCCAACCTGATGAAATTTAACCATGCCAAGTGCAAGGTCCTACACCTGGGTGGGAGCAATGCCAGGCACAGCTACAGGTTGGGCAGAGAAGAGATTGAGAGAAGCCCTGCAGAGAAGGACTTAGGGTGTTGGTCAATGAAAAAAAATGAACATGAGTGTGTGCTCACAGCCAAGAAAGCCAACCGTATCCTGGGCTGCATCAAAAGGAGCGTGACCAGCAGGTCAAGGGAGGTGATCCTGCCCCTCTACTCTGCTCTTGTGAGACCTCACTTGGAGTATTGTGTGCAGTTCTGGTGTCCTCAACATCAAAAGGACATGGAACTATTGGAACAAGTCCAGAGGAGGGCCACGAGGATGATGAGGGGACTGGAGCACCTCCTGTATGAGGATAGGCTGAGAAAGTTGGGGCTGCTGAGCCTGGAGAAGAGAAGGCTGCGTGGAGACCTCCTTGCAGCCTTCCAGTATCTGAAGGGGGCCTATAGGGATGCTGGGGAGGGACTCTTCATGAGGGACTGTGGTGATAGGACAAGGGGTAACAGGTTCAAACTTAAGCAGGGGAATTGGATAAAAGATTGAATAAAAGATATGATAAAAGGAAGAAGTTCTTCATTGTAAGGGCGGTGAGGCACTGAAATGAGTTGCTCAGGGAAGCTGTGAATGCTCCATGCCTGGTGATGTTCAAGGCCAGGTTGGACAGAGCCTTGGGTGGCATGGTATAGTGTGATGTGTACCTGCTGATTGCAGGAGGGGTTTGGAACTAGACGATCTTAAGGTCCTTTCCAACCCTAACTATTCTATGATTCTATGACTAAAATACTGATCATATTACTTCATTTAAAAAGCAATAAAATAAAAAATAGTTCAAAAAAGAGCTCAGATTTACTAATTCAAGTTCATAAGTGAAGAACATAGTAACTAGAAGCCTAACAATTAAAGATGATTACAGCTCACCACCATAAATATGTCTAAGTAGCTACTCTAGGATCATATGATCAGCTTCATATAATAGCAGAGAAATGTTAATAAAACTGGATTTATTTTTTTAGTCCTTTAAGGATGCTGTAAGTAAGCAGCAGCATTCCCACAGCTGAGAGAAGAATTGAGCATGAATTATTTACATTGTTTGGAATAGATTTAGATTCCTTCAGACATTCTGTGAGTTTTGCAGTCAAGATGCAATCTTTCAATAATTCAGTCGTCATCAGAAAAGAATGAGAAGTCTTGTTTGGAAACATAGCAAACAAGTTTAAAGTGCTGAAAATACACAGTAAGGACAAAACAAAGTTGCTGTTTATTTATCATTTGACTTAAATTGCTTATATTAGGTTGACTATAAGCTACAAAAATAAAGGGGCTTAAAATGATGTTGTGTGAAGAAGTAGGATGAACTAAAAACATTTATGTTGGTAAGCGGCAGATAGAAATGCTCTGAAAATAAACTTTAATACTGAAAGAGGGAGAGAATAAACCAAGGAACATCACTGAATTTATGCAGATCACCATTTAGATTTTTAATTCTGATCAGTTCAAGAGACTTTGATTGAAATTAGATATTCTATTTTAAAGCTCAGGAAAGTTATATATTAAATAGTAACTGCAAAGCCTGATTATATAAAATTATTTACAGATTTTATCCAATACATCGCAGTAATTTTGACAGCGTGGTAATTCCAGATCATACTTGACTATTTTCAGTAATTCTGCCTCTTCCCTAGAGAAGTGTGGTTGCAGCCAAAAGTTGTTCTAAACAAAGAACCTGAGAACTCAATGGATCAGATAATGTCCTCCCTGCCCAGTGTTGCATAGGACCCTTTAATCCAGTTTTATTTTCTAGTGTGGGAACTTTTAGTGGCTTTCTTAGTTGAATTCCGAGTTATCTTGAATATTTATGAAAGTTTTATTTCTTCTGCCATGTAACAGCTTAGCTTTAGGTCTGCCCAGAAGCTTGTTTCTCTGCCTGCACTGCTCCTGCTTGCTTGGTCCCTCACTGCCTGCTCAGATCCACACTTCAGGGTTTCTCCTACCTGAGCACTCTCAGCTAAGGGCCTCCCTCTAAAAAACACAGAGGGAAACTAGACCAAAAAGCAAAAGTAGGAGCATTCGTTCTAGAAGTAGTTACTGCTCTTAAATAATAATTTAAAAAGCACAGTACATACACCATGGCCTGTTGAAGAAACCAACCAGTCATCCATTTGCCACACAGACTCATACTTTTATAATGATGTTTAATGACAATTGACCTCTACATATTTTTGCAGTCTTTATTATTTGAAAGCCAGCATATATATACATCCATATGAATAGCAGTAGGAACTTTGTCAAGAACCAAGCTGCGCTGCCCCACAAGAAAAATAGTCTGACCAGGTATTACTCTCCATCCCATCTTTATTCCCTTCCAGTTAGCAGGACTGGGGCCTTTGTGATGGACCCAGGATACAAACAGCTCATTACTGAAACGATGGCTAAGATGATATTTTCCCCTAACAAATGTACAGCACAGAAGAGGGAAGTTTGTCCTATGCTTTTGCTCCATTTATGCTTAACCTAAATGAGAATCATGTCTCCCCCACTCCTGTACTTCATTTGGAGGCTGATACTGTAAAAAACCTCCAGTCTCAGTGGTAACGCATTTCCAAGTGGGACACACAGAGTGGGCACATTACAGTGGCTGTTTTCAACTCTGCTTCAGGCATCACTAACAGGAGTGAGCATCTGTTGGGTTCCAAAAATAGTAATTCTTAAAGTTCCTGTCTGTCTCTCCCAAGACTACAGAATGCCTAAGGGGCTTCCAGTGAGTTTGGTTGCTTTACCTGATCAGACCCCTTCAATTTCTGTTCTGCTGTATGGTAAGGGGTGGGAGGAGAATCTGATCCAAAACCAGTTTTCAAACAGAGCTGGTAAAACTTAGGATCCAAGCACCAAGCCAGCCACACACACATACTCACAAATAAAGAATAGAGGATAGGGTCAATTCCTTGCTGAAACTGGTAGTCATGCCCATTTGCCCCGGCTGAGAATATGTTTCAGTAAAAACCAAGCACAGGGCCATATGTACAAAGTAGATTAAAATAAAGCACTGAAAAGAAATCAACCCTGGTGTCACATGGGTTTGCTTTGGGTTATCTTTCTGCCTCTGCATACCAGGGTCCTTTAAATTTCACTTGTGTTAATACATGGACTTAAACCTATTTTTTTTTCTCCTAGAATAAACTGGCTTCCATTGATGTAACTATAAAAGAAAAATTTATACAACATGTAGAATTTCACCCATTAGTACCAGATGTAGAGAGCAGTTATTAGGAGCCTATGTCTCAAGATGGAAATCACAAAGACAGACCTCTGCTTTTCTTCAGGAAAAGTTTGCTTTGAAATCCTGAAGAAAATAAACAAAAAAATTAAAGAAAGGACACACACAAATACTCCAAGACAGAGGACAAAATTATTTCACAAGTTTTTCCAGAGAGAGCAGTTACTTTCAACACTAAAATTTTCTTGAGATAAAAATGATGCAATCGGAGCAACATGTTCAGTGTTCCTCTGCTTCACTGTCTGATCTTGTGCTGATATATCCCACTCCTCTAAATGTGTATACTTCAATGTACTCATGTACCTAAAGGCACCTTACTGCATCAGAAAGTCATCTGGATTTTGCTTAAAATATTGGGCCCAAGAGGGTACACTACATGACATTCTTTTAAGACAATCTCCAATTTAGACTTCTGAAAACTAAGTTCTTAAACCTTATCACCTCTTTTGACTAAGGATAATTCTAGGTTGCATCCATTATGGGCGACATGTGGAACTTGATATTAAAGGTCGTTTTCAACCTAAGTATTTCTATGATTCTATAGGGGTTTTTATGCCTTAATCTTCAAATTTTATTGCTTGAAATTATTTTTTCCCAAGCAGATTTATGAAAAAAAATTCTAAAAATTATCTGTATCAATTTTCTTAATTAGACACTCCTCACCAAATATAAACTTTGAAAAAGAGAAATTCAGTGTTTGATATCTGTGCTTCCAAAAAACATGTTGGCAGACATTTTATTTCTATCTTTGCTGCTCTTATTTGTGACTTTGGTTTCATTATATCTGTATGCACAGGATGTTTACAGAAAGGATAGAATCATGTTGATCACCCAGAAAATAATTTCAATAATTGGGAAGTGGGTAAGAGATTTCCAGAAGCACATTTGCTTTAGCATTAGAAATTCTTCTATCCGCTGCAATAAATTAATGCTTGTTACTTCCAGGTCCAATTTCATAAAAGGATAGGCACCATTTCATCCATTTTCATTTCCCCTAAAGGATGAGGGTCAGAAGGAAGTAAGAGAAAGACAAAGATATGCAACAGAAGGTAATAATGAAGACCAAGACTGAGAGCTTTGCTGTGCTCATAATTCATTGGTTAATTAAAATACTTTAATCAAATAGCACAAGTCTTGGTATACCCCCAAGTGTGCCATTTTTATTGATAAATGCCAAACTTTAAGGTGAAACCTATTAAATTTTTGGAAGCATAGTGTTTGAAGGGTTCTTAAAAATGCTAATGCACTGTAAATAACAGCAAGTGCAAACAGAAGCATTTCTGTAGCACTTGCTCTAAGTAAATGCCTATGTGTTGATCAAGAATATGAATTCTTTTGTAAAAAGCTTTACTGAAGCTCTCTAGACAGTTATTTATTTTTCAACAAAAATTTCTAGAAGAAGCATTTTTGTCTTTTTTTTTCCATTTGATATTTGCTCGGAGACAAGTTCCTTTCCTTAAAAGCTTATTCTTTACCAGAAGCCATAATATTGCACTGAAAAATTACAATGAGGTCACAGAGGCAAGTCAAAAGGGGATAGTCTGTTTTAAAACCATTGATGCTTACAGGGTTGTTCTAATAATGAAGGACAGCAGGTATCCCAATGATTAGTTCAGAATGGAGCTTCCCATGTACCTTAAAAATAAAATTAAAAAATAAAATTAAAATAAAAAGAAAAAGCTTGGAAGGAGGTCTAAAGCCTCTCCTTCCAATTTAAACATTTACTTTCTCTGTTTAATGGAAAACTGCTCTTGCAGTTTCTCTTTTCATTTATATGGTAGATCAAAAAAAAAAAAAAAAAAACAACAAACAAACCAACAAAACCAAAAAAATACACACATAAAAAATACCCACACCACACCAGACCCTGAAACCCCCTAAATCCCCACAACCATTCAGTTTCAGCCTACCTTAAGCATCTAGAAAGCAGCATTAATCACAACCACCCAGGAGGTAGCATTAACCACAAGGAAACAAACTACTTCACTGGACATTGTTTTGGTTATAATTAAGGACCAACTAACCTCCTTCTAAAATACATTGTGTTCTCCCTGAAATGTTAGAAGCCTTTCCTTTGCTATGGATACACCGTACCTACAGTATTATCCACTGTATAGCATCTCAAACTCCTACCCATTTGTCTGGCAGTAGAGCTATCAACTCCCTTTTAACCATTTTGTTGGAAGTACCCTTCCCATATGACTTTTACAGCTTTCTGCAATGGGAACACAGACTGCAACAGCTACTGACCATTTCTTCAACATTAATCAAGAGAATAACCAACTGATCAGTAAGCAAAGAGCAGCATACCTATCACTACCAAGTAAATTAGGACAAAAAGCAAGACTAAACAGTAAGGTTTGAAAAATAGCATAAAGGGACGAAAGAAACAAAATAATATTGCCAGACTTTTGAAACCCCATTGCTTTAAAGCTACTGTGTTCTATAAGCCCATATTATGAAAGGGCCACTAGAATGAGGGGGAAATTACTTAAAGTTAGGTGGCTTTATGACTTAGGGTTTTTTTTTTTTATAGACTCTTCAAAGCAGCAGAGAACAGTTGCAATAGGTAGGTTTAAGAGAGCTAGAATAGGATCTAGTAGATACAGGAGAGAGACACTGTGAAAACCATTACATGAATGAGATTCCAATGATACATTTGTAGAACAAAGTTTGAAAGAATCATGCATTACAACTTCCATAGAGCAAGACTTTTTGTCTAGGTCAGCAGAAGAAAGCCAACTTCAGGATTTAAGTAGGCATTGTAAAAATCACTGATGTTCGAATTGTAACCTGTATTTTTGTTCCAGAATGTTTCAACATTGTACTTTTTTTTCCTTGCACCAACTAGGCAATTTAAAAAAAACAGCAAATCAGTCAAGATTTGGAATAATACCCCTTCTGTTCACTGAAGCCACTGTAATTAAAATGTAACAGCTTACCTTGGTAGTAAATTCATCTTAATAAACAGAATTACAATAAAATAAAAAAATTTAAGTATCTGGGCCTGTCATGGGTTCAGCAGTAGCAGTCGTTTTTTCTCCTTCTTGGTAGCTGGCGCAGCGCTGTGTTTTTGATTTTGGGCCTTGGAACAGCGCTGATAACACCAATGTTTTCAGTTACTGCTTGGTAACGTTTAGATCTGGCCAAGGACTTTCCGAGTCTCATGATATGCAAGGGAGGAGGGGGAGCCGGGAGGAAGCAGAGACAGGACACCTGACCCAAACTGACCAAAGAGGTTATTCCATACGACAGCACGTCATGCCCAGGATGTGAAACTGGAGGGCAGAGACCTGGAAGGGTGTGGTGGTGGACTGGGGGTGCACGGCATGGCCAGGTTTTTGATAATGGGAGGTTCGCTGCTGGGGGGTGCACTGGCTGGGTCGGGCTTGGTGAGCAGTTGTATTCTTTTTCCTTGTATTTCCCTGGTCATTATTATTATTGGTGGTAGCAGCAGTGATCTGTGTTATACCTTAGTTACCGGACTGTTCTTATCTCAACCCGTGGGAGTTACATTCTTTTAATTCTCCTCCCCATTCCCCCCCAGTGGGACTGGGGGAAGAAAGAGAGATATGTGAGTGAGTGAGAAAACTGCAGGGGGGGGGGGGGTGGGTAGTGACTTAAACCACAAAAGGGCCCCTTCTCTGAAACACCAAAGCTATATTCAGCATTCTTCCATGAATAAATACACCAAAGCTATATTCAGCATTCTTCCATGAATAAATACACATCTAGATGTGTTTCTTTCATCTTCCATCTAACAAGGAAGCAGAAAAGTATACCTCAAGCTTTATGGAGGACTATGTTCATATATGAGGGGAAAATACACTAAGCAGCATTATAAGAGAGGGTGATGAAAACCCACCCTCAGGTTTGCTTACTATACTTCAAGTTGTGAGAGGTAGATAAGCAAGAGCTAAACAAGATCCAAGTACTATTTCCTACACTGCAGGGACATTTGCAGACAGCATAAGATAAATTGCTCTAGTCGTAGGTCATCTTTAATGTTTATAGAGCACTTTGCCCATGAATGATCCCAGAGTGAGTCATCAATGTTATAAACAAATTACACTAACATTACATAGTGACTTGTACTTGCCAGAAATACCAATAAAAGGAACTCAGTATGCAAATGATACATACTACAGTTACTTGGCTAAGTAAAATTTTGCTTTCATAGACTGAAAAATTACTTTGCAATAACATAACTGGCCTAAATTTAATCATTTCCTACCATCTCAAACAGGAGTTAGCATTAGTCAGAAGAAGTCTTTGGCTCCTGTCCAAGAGTTACTGGTTTGATTTTTTTCTTTTTTCCTTTCCTTCATACCCTACAGTAGAATATCGCTGCTTGGTTTAATCCCTAGATACGAACCTTGCATTACTAGTGTTTTTTCAGCACCCTTAATATCCACATTGGAATTGTTGGCTTGTTACTACAGTCAAGTTAGTTTGTTTTTATTTAGTTGTTCATTTGGGTTTGTGTCACATGTCCTATTCCCTCTTCCCCCAAAAAGTTCTTATCCCACCGTTTCATCATTCAGACTTCATTACATAGCCTGAAGAAATGACCACGTAAGTTGCAGGAACCTCTAGTGTCAGACCATCAGACAGATGCCCCAGAAAGTAGTAACTCAGTGGAAGGTGAGGAGAGTGGGATAGGGTTAAATATACAATTTGTGAAGGAAATGCATATTCTCTCTACCCCTACTCTTCTGAAAATAGATAAATTCTACCATCTCAGAATCATACTACTGAAGTCTGATCACAGGCAAAAAAAGCATGTGTAGTACAGGTTCAGCATACTCATGTAAAATCCCACTGCCTTCTTTCGTGCATGCCTAGAAACCCAGCCACCAAAACAGAAGTCGTGTTTTGACACATCCAATTACCTGACAGGTAGGTGGTTCAATGAGTCAGTCTGTATTTTCAAGCACAGACCAATAAACCTGGCAAGTGATTATTCAAGCCAATGGGGTTTATATTTTTATAGCCGTCATACATTCAGTGCCTTTATGTCTAGCTACATCTGTTATCCTTTTAATATCCCTAGTAAAGCTGATCCAAGAGCCTTTGGAGATCATTTGATGATTTACAGGCATGTGTGCATGTTAATTAATGAAGTTCTACATTTCCTAAAATAAATGCAGCTCCGTCAATTTCATGTTGCAACTCAGATGTCACGCTCACTAAAACACATTTGCATTATTGAAAGAGATGACTGCCACAAGAAAAATCATTGTTAGAACCAATGTCAGAGTACATAGTTTTGAATGTAAACCTTGTAATGTCCAGCGCAATTCCATAGTTTAGTGTTCAATCATACGAAAGAAGGTAAAATCTGAATTTCAGATGCTCTCCTATGATACCATTCCTGTCAGATGTACAAATGAAACTCTTGCTGGACAGGCTTTAGATTATACTAAGATAGTATTAAATGCCATGCCCAAGAAGGATGAAAGTAAGTTTTAACAGATTTTGGTCAATCATACAGCTTCAAGCATATTTCCTCTCTTGCTCAGGGTGGAAAAAATTAAAATTATAAACTAGGGACAGAGGGAAAAGAAAAGCAGTTTGTGTTGTTACTTTCTGCTGTAAAATTACAGATTACAAATTTTAAGTTTCGTTAAATTAAACAGAAGTTGTGGAGTAATTTTACCTCTTTCCTTACAGAACTTATAGATTGCCATACAGCATAACAAAACCATCTTGCAAAACATTTCCATGTTTCTGGTTATTCAGAATTTCGTCATCCTGGAAACAAGATTCAGTGGCTTTGTTTTCCCAGGATTTCTGTTTTACAACAGATCTCTTCTGGTTCCTTTAAAAAAATCACCAACATTATTCTAAAAGAACAATAAGCAATGGCAGAGATTGGGAAAGGAACCCAACAGAAAACTCTACACTTTTGTAATTCCTCTGTCTGCAGCAAGTTTTGATCCATAGAAGTACAGAATTGAAACAATTTAGGAAAACAAACAAAACCCCAAAAACCCAGCATCAACAAAAACCTACAAGCCCAAAACCCCAAAACCAACGAAATCGTGACTAAAATAGAAAGCAAAACTTGTTAGGGCACATAAAATATTTGGATTTATGACTACCTTAAATTGTTATTTCCCTATTAAAAAATCTGTCCTCTCATTAGGGGAAAAAAATACCAAACCAACAAACAAACAAAGAAGCAAAAGAAGTCTCTGTACTCTTAGTACCAGGTAATACTCAAAGCCTGAGGAAAAGAAACTGTTACTTAAAATTTCCATTGCAAATAAGTTTATTCAACATCTGTTACTATATTTTCACTGAAACGCAGAAACTATCACCTGTTATAAGGCAGACTCTTCTGCAACTACAGCAATGTTTTACTCACCTTACAATTTGAGGATATTGCTTTTCCCTACAGATTCAGAAACCAAAAAGATACAGAACTTAATTTACAAAACAACAACTCAACAAAAAGTTCTACATCCAACCTGAAATTAATCACTAGTACTTATTATGAGAGCCTTATCTGATAGCTTTCTTAGTGGCCATACTATCTGAAGGACATATTACCTAAAATTCTGCTCCAACAAGAAAAAGAAGTGATCCAAAGTCAAAACACAAGTGGCAGATCAACATAAGGGGAAAAATACATGGAGGAAGTGAACCAAAGTCTATTTCTGAGGAACAATTTTTAGCTATGAAAAACTAAAGAAACATTCAAGATAGTAGCTAAATTGGGCGGTCAACAGGAACGCTCTTATAAGTTTCAGTCATTACTTAACCAAATTGCACCAGAACTTCCCCACTAAAATATACTCCCATTCCTGGGGAGAAGCACTAAACTTGAAACTTGTGATTATTTCAATGCGGTCTGCAAGAGCAATCCCTAAACCCAGCATTAACTCACGTACACACTTTCTCTACTTCTTCAGATGCCTGTGGCAACAAAAGCAAACAGCTGGTAAGTCCTATGAAAGCCTTCCAAAACCCAATCATTTTTTATGCAAAGAATATAAAAATAAATATGCAAACATTCAATAAGTCAACATTAGATGGCACAGAGTTAAAAAAAACCAGCTTTTATACACAGCAACAAATACAGAAGCATATTAAACAAAAGAGCAAATACTTCTTATTTCCATTTCCTACCTTTCTTAAGCATTTCAAGGGGGTAGTTCAAAGCTCTCCTGAGCATTTTGCTCTGGTATTTCTTCCCCAAACCTAGGTGTCCCATTAGTTTTGAATCTCTCAATATTTTAACTGATTCGTAAATGATTCAAAACGCCCTCTACCAAAACTCTGTACTTCAAACATATACATCATAAAAATAAAACAAACAAAAAAAAAAAACCAAACCTGCAAAACCACAAAATAACAAACACCCCATCAACCCTATGCATTTAACATCTAATGCTAGATACACAAAGTAGCTGTTTCAACAGGACACTCAAAGTTTAAGGAGACTATTAGCACTCTAGCAGGTGCAACAAATCTGTCCCTTGACCTCTCAAAGTCTTACTCCAATGAAGCAGAAGGAAACAGGAAGCCCTCCTTACTTACATAGGCACATGAATCTAATAAGGTTCAAATACAATTACTTGAAAAGCACAAAACAGTTTCAGTAAAGATAAAAAAACGACACTTTAAGCAGTGGACAACTGAAAAATGCAGTGCAAATTCTCAAATACTTTGTGATTGTTGTTCCAGTGCTGAGAATCACCTGACCCCTGACAGCTGAAATCCATGCAAGGCAGTCAGAATTTATGAGGACAGCTGGTCAGCAGGGAGGATACAAGGCTGGTGCTAATAATGCAGTGATCAATAGATCACTCTTTAAAGACCTAGGGAATTGATTAACAGCATCACCAATCTGTAGGTAAAGGTCCTGAAAGTTCATTTGTTCAATTTTAACAAAGATCAAGAAACAGCCTATACTGACTTTCAGTAAGTATTTTAGGATACTTCAGTAAAATTGAGTTTGCTCCCAGTTGCATTAACTCCCTTTCATTCCCATCTTTCTATTAATACCAAAAGAAAAAAAGATCTTGAATCAAAAAATCAATAAAACAGGATAGGCAGCAAATATACCTTACCTCTATGAATTAGATAGCTAAATTGCTTCAGGTGCTGTTCTGCAAGTGTTTCAGATTAACCAAGTAATGAATATAGTCAAAGTCTACCTCTTAAAGTGTGGTATGATAGTGAAGAGCATACTGTTGTACTCATGAACAAGTGAAAAGTGATTGCACATGAAACAAAACATAGACAAAAAAACCCAAACCTTATTATTAAACAGGATAAAAAGCAGTTGATACAAATTACATACCTGAAGAGAAGCTTACCTGACATATAATGCCATTCATTGCTTCACGTAGTAGAAGCAGGATCCAACAGCAGCAGTACTCTTTTCCCCTGGAAGAGTTCCCCAAATAATTTTTCTTTTGAATGGTCAAACTTTTCCAATCATTTTGCTGAGCAAACACCAGATTTGAATGGAACTTACTCGGGAAGAGGTTTGGTTCAAAGCATCTCCCAGGAAAGGATGCATTTGTACAAATTAAATAGCATGACAGATGGAATTCAGTTCTTGTGAGATGCCGTAACAGTTATTTTCCAGTATGGGTGGAAACATAGAAACATTGTGTCTGCTAGTTTATAAACATTTGCCTCTCCAGGACAGGAAATGAAAAGAGCATTGTTGTGGTTTAAGCCCAGCTGTAACTCATGCAGTTTGCTCGCTCACTCCCCCCTCTTTCTTCCACCACCCCACTCCCGGGGAGATGGGGAGGAGAATTAAAAGAATGTAACTCCCACAGGTTGAGATAAGAACAGTCCAGTAACTAAGGTATAACACAGATCACTGCTGCTACCACCAATAATAATAATGACCAGGGAAATAACAAGGGAAGAGAATACAAACACTCACCACTCGCCGACCGATACCCACCCTGACCAAGTAGTGAACTTGCCCTTCCGGGTAACTTCCCCCAGTTTTTACATCCTGGGCATGACATGCTGAGGTATGGAATACCTCTTTGGTTAGTTTGGGTCAGGTGTCCTGTCTCTGCTTCCTCCCGGCTTCTCCTCCTCCCTGGCAGAACATGAGACTCAGTCCTTGGTCAGACTAAACACATTTGAGCAGTAACTGAAAACATTGGTGTCATCAGCACTGTTCCCAGGCTGAAAGTCAAAAACACAGCACTGCACCAGCTACTAAGAAAGAGAAAAATGACTGCTACTGCTGAACCCAGGACAGCATGTAATGGATATTTTTTGTATTACTGTGATTAGGATATTTGTCTTCGTAAAACAGGCATGCAACTGAGATATTTTGACTCTGGCATTTATTTAAATAAATAAAGACTGTCCTCACCTTTGTGTGCAAAAGCTATTTCCACAGCAAAATAAAGTGGCCTACAGATAAAAAACAAGATCTATGTACCCTGAGAGTAATAAAACATGTATTGTGATGTGATGAACGATGTTTCTTTCTTCTGCACATGCTGACCTATTCATATGACTATAAGTGCTTGTAAATCCTGTGTGATAGTTGAAAATTTGCCAACCACACAGCTTACTTATTATAAACCAATAGATAAAAAACAACTAAATAGACTGCTATTTGCCATCTCTTTTTTATGCAAGCCAAATTGCAGGATATTTTAAGAACAGGAGGTTTATTTTGGTCTACTTAGAAATTAATACACAGATGCAGAAACTCATGCTTCTAGAGCAGTGCATAAGGAACACAACAATATTTTTTTTTGCATATGATTTTGAGAAAGGAAGATGCAAACTGCAGTGAAACGAATCTTTCTTTAGTCTGATGTAGAGCTGCTTGGATTTGAAATATTTGTAGAGCCCTGCCTGATATAAAGAGGAAAAATGGTCTAGCTGAGGGGTGGGGTTTTTAATGCTTTAGGGATATAAAGCTATTCAGATTGCTTAAAAAGCTCATCTCCTTTTTTTTCTAATATATATATATTAATTAGAAATGACAGTATGTCTGTCCTTAAAAGCAAGCACATGTTAATGACCAGTTCCTCTGTTTTCTACTTTCCTGGGGAATGGAGATTAATACAAGAGCAGTTTCTCCAGTAGTAACAGCACAAGCCTCTCTGAAACATTTTAAGCGTAGCCGATAATCAAGGACAGGAAAAGGTGCTGCTGATAAAAGAAAAACTTGAATCCAATAATGTTACTGTAATATTTACTTTGACCTTTGGTAGTGTGAAATGTGTAACAATCAAATCTGTAAGGATCTGACAATGAAATTTGGAAGGCTGGTGTTCTTTCCCGATGATGTCTTTTTCTCCTAGTGGGAACTATCTCAGAACCACAGTATGACCTATGAAAGTCCTGCTTTTACTTGTATTGTGGGCAGTATACAGATGCCTGCTCTTATTTAGTCTCAGAGTCTAATACATAAGCATTTAAAGATTTTAGTGACTTTAACAGCCAATAGTGTCTTTAACATAAAATTAACTCAACTCAAACCAACTCATCACTTCTCCTGTTATTTTGAGGTGAATTTTATTCATGTGAGAAGGAATTATGTTTCTCAATACATGTCAGAAAATTCATCTTTCTCTCTCACTTTCTTGGTCTCCTTATGACTATACATACACATAAACCTAATCAGATTTCAAATCTAGGGGAACATTTCTGACAAAACTTCAGCCATTGAGGGAGTTCTTTGTTCATCTCATTTTATGATCTTACAGTAATATAAAGACATCCTGAAGTGAAAAGCAGACCCAGAAAAACAGAGCAGACCAGTTTCATTCCTGATTTTCATTCACATTTCCATGGGGCAGGAGAGGAGCCCTGGAGAACGTGTTACATAATACAAGAGGATTTGGGAGCATGAAGAAAAAAGAGAAATTGCAAGAGAAACATAGAATTAATCTCAACCTTCACAAAACCAGTAATTTCCATTGACTAATTATGAAGTTTCTGAAGTAAAAAAAAACAACCAGCTAACTAAGAAGAATTAACTTTATGTGAAAAGATGTGACTGCTTTTATTGGAAATTTTCCCAGAAATTCTAAAAAAAAACCCAAAACAACAAAACCTAAAATTCCCCCCATAACACATGCTTCCTAGCATATGCTATGCAAAAAATAACCTCAGAAAACATTATCTCCTTTTCATAGAATTCTTAAGATTCCTCAGTGGGCAATATGTTCACCAAAACTGCAGTGAAATACTCCATAGCTTCACTGGTCAGACATGCTCTGTAAAAGAATAGCAAAATGACCTAATTTCAAAGACAGAACAAAACACATCTGAATACTTCCAGTAACTTGGGAAGGTCGGGAGTTTCTCCTACTTGACTTTCACACAGGCACAAGCCATAAGATATTACCCAATATCCTGGGTATCTGAAGAGTACTGCTAAGTCTATACTAGCAAAACAACCACAGACCTCTGTTTAAGAAAACAGCTTCAGTAGAGGTTTACAGCAGAAAACAGCTTCAGTAGAGGTTTACAGCAGAAAACAGCTGAAGAACACCAAAGGAAACCATAGTTTCACTCTGACTTTTAAAGAATGGAACCTAAGAGTCAGCCTAGTTGGTCTATTCGTATGCAAAACCTGAGGGGAAAAAAATCCATAATCAGGGCAATAGAGGTGTTTTAGAGGATTCAATATTAAGTGCACATGTTTAGTCTGCTAAGATAACAGCTAGGAGTAACACCTTAGCAGAAAATATTCAGAGAATAGCATGTATTTAAGAAAAAAAAAAAGAAAAAACTTCGTACTAAAAATGTTAGTAGATTAATCACAATAAGACCTGAGTTTCTTCCTCTTATTGCCTATAGGTTTCTTTTCCCTCTTCAGTTTCTGATATCTCATGGGCTTGTACATCTCTTCTTTTAGAATTAGTAGAAGTGATATTTACTTCTAGGGTAATTGTTATTCATTTTTTTTCCAGTACAACATTGTCCATTTCTCCTATGATATATGATGTATTTCTTCACACTAGTGATGTATTTTGTCCAAGATACAAACACTCCACCTGCATTTGAAAAATAAGTCAGTGATGTCAATCACAGCAACTCTTCATCTTTCTCTAAATACTCACAAATTTACTTGGCTTAGATTCTACGCATTTGTTTTGTTAATGGTGGTTTTGAACTTTTAGTATTCTTATATTATTATGCAGTCCCTTTATCATGTTGAAAGTGTCATAGTCCTTTTTTCATCCTTATATTTCCATCCATGCTAGATGATTTTCCTCGCTGAAATTCAGCTGTGTGATTTGAAAGTGACCTCAGATCAGTTCAAAGATTACTAAAGTCAACAGGGAGGTTCCTCTTCATTCTAGTGAGGTTTGTTTCAGACTGTTCATTGGCCCAAATATTCTTCATTCATCACACTAACAAATGCGAAAAGATGCAGGAGTATTTTTAAATGAAAACAGATTAAGTTGAAAAACCTGCTGCATTCAGTTACAGAGCTTGCTGATCCCTGTAAACAGGAATGAGCTTCAGATTTAACCTTAAATCATCAGATGTTTCCTGCAAAAATAAGAAAGGACACATTTTGTTAAATTAGTCTCAAAACAACCAGGTATATTTTCTTATTACTTTACTGGATATGCACAGTCAGGATCTATGACTTCCCCAGTGAACCTTGGATTTATTTAAAAGACAACTTCTTTTTTCAATGTTTGTGTTCTAGACTCTGTAACACTAGGGAGAATCCAAGCACATGAAAGATGTAAAGAATATGCTTCATTAACAGCTTACCATCGCTGTTTTATTTGCTGGACTTCATCACATTCATGTATTTGGAGACACCTGTAAAAATATTTCAAGATATAAGTATTTTTGTTACCTAGTGCCTTTTTATAATACCTCTTCACCTATAGATCTGGCAGCAACTTGATTGATGTATTCACTTGCAGGTTATCCAGTCCTTGGATGGGTGATGGTCTGTTTTGTTGTGTTGAAATACTACAAGAGCAATTTGTGAGAGCAATGTGTTTTTGCAGTTTTAAGAAAATCTGTGTTCACATTCATTCTCAAAAAGGGAGACAGGATTGCCACCACAAAATTATAAACTCAAGAACAGCAAGAAGTGAGGAAATTAAATGGTTAAAAATTTTAGAGTAAAAATCTTAGGTATGCTGAGCACAAGGATAATTTTAAAGTAAGCATTTAGATAAAATAAACTTTTTTATGTTATTTTACCTTTAAAGACAAGCTTTAAATAGCAAAATTTTTGAGATACATGCCTAAAGAACAACAAGAACAGAAACTGTCCTTATGTTTGCATTAGTCTATTGTACTGGAATAGGTTGCCCAGGGAAGTTGTGAATGCTCTATCGCTGGTGGTGTTCAAGGCGGGGTTGGACATAGCCTTTGGTGGCATGGTTTAGTGTGAGGTGTCCCTGCCCATGGCAGGGGGTTTGGAACTAGGTGATCTTAAGTTCCTCTCCAACCCTAACTATTCTATGATTCTATGATTATCATTGGATAATCGCAGATTTTAACTACTTTCAGGTAAATAAAGGTAGGTGAGAAATTGCATGCATGCAATGTTATTTTAAAGGAATTACTCATTTTCCCAAGCTGCTCACGTATGGATGTGAGGCAGTAGAGCTGATGCTCTTTGAGCTGTTTTGTTTTAGAAGATTAAAAACAAGAGGAAAAACAGACACAAATTACGAACTGTGCATTTGCAAAGTTTAAAAGAGAAGCTCTGTGAGACATTGGAAAAGAGATTGGTGGGAACAACACCAGATTCTGACCCCCGTTAACACAGTAAAAAGATGTTGTTACTACAGCAACCAGCTTTGGTTACAGGTGGAGGTAGTTGACATTATTCCTCTCTCTAATCTCCCTATAGGCTAATCAGAACTAAAGAAAATACACCTTCTATGAAGGTACAGATTTTTATTTCAAAAACCATGGAGCATTTTTATCCATTGCACAGCCCTGTTACTCCAACTGGAAATGCATAAAGTACAAAACATCCACCTGTGAGGCCGGCAGGATGCCGCACAATTTGGAGGACTTGCATTCACTTGTATTGACTGTGAATTTCAGCCAATCTCTGGCGTTACTGCAAATGAGAGGATATACACTGAATACCTAAGCTTACATTAATTTCTTCTCCCATGTCTTTTAAAAGCATCCTTTCAACATGGAATAGGCCATAACTCCCCTTTTTATTTCTCCCTATACTTCATGGAAGGGACTCAATATCACTGAGTTGGTTGACAGACACTTTCCTGCAACATAGACACATGCACAGGCACCAATGTATCTATTCCTTTCCTGGACAGTTAAATGCC
Organism: Myiopsitta monachus; assembly: GCA_017639245.1. Lineage (NCBI taxonomy): Eukaryota > Metazoa > Chordata > Aves > Psittaciformes > Psittacidae > Myiopsitta > Myiopsitta monachus. The sequence goes on along the minus strand of CM029917.1, from coordinate 76,954,775 downwards.
CTATGACTTATATTTTCATTATCATTGTGAAAATGGGCTTGTTGGCTTCTTAGCTAGAACAGTAAGAATGATTTGCTTTATTATGGAAGTTACTAATATGTTATTTATGAACTTCCCTTACTTAAATGTATTCACATTCCAGAGATCAAGCTTGGCAAATGCCATAAATTTTCACAGAAGACAGAGGACCCTGCAACATAGTTATTTTTTTGAACAAACTCAGCTTTTGTCATTGAGTAAAGATGATTTTAAGTGTAAATGCTGGTTTAACACTTATACAAGGGCTAATGAACTTCAGATTCCCTATATTTAACATATATACATTTCCTCAAAGTAGCTTCATTTCTCAGTTCAAAATGTCTTCTTCATGATGTAGGCTGAAGATGTGAAAAACAATGGCTCAAGTTTTCATTTGTTACATAACATTTCATTAAATAACTATGATTTTCAGGAAGTCATGTAACATGTAATAAAAATAACAGTTTTCCAAGGAAAAAACATCTTAAACTTTGGCAGTAGTCACTGCAAAATGAAATTTGAGATCATCTCTGTGAACAGTATTTTTTAATTTGGTTTCAAGTGCAGGAGTAGGTTTTTCTTTAACATTTCTATTAATATTTAAGTATTTCAGGTACATCAGAATTCTAAATGTAAGACCCAGTTCCTTTGTTCTTTAGTTGATCCAGAATGCTAGACGGCTTTATATAGAATTGTAATCTGTAGGGTTTTCTCCATTGTTTTTCATTTGGCAATTCTTCTTTTATAAGACTCATAAAGGCAACAGTCTGTAAAATCTGTTTCAGGTTTTCTTTCTCAGTTGTACTAATCTTGGTATCTTTTTCTTTCTCAAGAGGCTGGTGTCTTTTTTTTTTTTTTTCTTTTCAATTAGAATTCTCTGAATGATTCTTCATGATGTGGAAAGTCTTCATCTCTTCAAGGAATCTGATTTAGTTAACCTAAAGTGACCTCAATTTTGTACACAATAGAAATAATTTGTTTTCTTTACCTCCACCTTTTAACACAGTCATGCTTAGATGATCTTTTCTGGTAACCTCGGTAAGAACTTAAAAAAAGGATTTAGGTAAAACATTATACGAACAGAAAAGTTAATTGAAATTTCAATAAAAAATTAATTGCCACATCCCACTACAATAAAGAGGTCAAATCATCCTCTCATGCTCATAGTGCACATTGTCAGAAATACACTGATGCAGAAAAAAGACCAGTAATGGTACCATTGATCTTGCATTCATTTGCAAACATTTATTAACCCTGTTCTCATTACAGCACTGTGAGCATACCCAGAGGTATAGGAAATGTCCAGATGTATGCTATCACATTAGCACTACTTTGCACACATTTATATAGTCATATAAAATGTAATTCCAGGATGCTTCTAATTATGAATTTATATCAGCTAAGTAAAAAATGATCTGGAAATTTCCCTGTAAGTTTTTCCTGTATTTCCACAGCTTTTAGACGCAGCATGATGGGTCCTTTCTTCCTGGCTGTGGTTTCTCCCACTCAAATACATGTTTGTTCACTGAAGAAGATACTTTGGGGAATAAGTCCATGCTGCTTATTATTTTTCTTACCCCAAACTAATCCCAAACCTATCATAGCTTCATAACCTTGACACACTTAGATTTTTCCCTTGTTTTCTCCCCACCAACCTGGCCCTGTTGGTTGATGCTTTCAGGAATTCTGATGCACATTGATGGACATATATTTTTCTTACATAGAAGCGATAGTAGTGATGGAAATCCAGTGTGATCTGTCCGTAATATTAATGGTCTATCTCTACTACAAAATGAATGTAAAACATCTGTGTCACATTTTCTATGTCTGGACCAGTTACCTTTTTATTTTGTGCTAATAATGAAGTCCAATCTTGCTTGCTTACTTAATCTGCTTACAATACATGGAGAAACAACTGTGTAATCAAGAATACAACCCAAGAATACAACATCTCCTGGATATTTTACTGAATTACATCAAATTTGTTGATGGTAGATGAAGTTTTCATGAAAGATTTAAGGTCTTTTCTATCTAATTTTGATATCTGGATAGAACTACAAGAAGCATCGGGAAAATCATTACATGACTCTATGATTCTATGATTCTAATATGTAGCAGATTCAGCTGGTAAAAAATGACATGAAAATCATTGTGCAGCAGGAAAATCATGACATAGCTGTCACCACAGGAATGTGGTGGGACAATTTGCATGACTGGACTGCTGCAGCAGTGGATGGTTACAGGCTCTTCAGAAGAGATAGGTAAGGAAAGAGAGGTGGTGGGGTTGCGCTGTATGTCAGGGAGTGCATTGACTGCCTGGAAGTCAGTGTTGTGAGTGAGAAGGTTGAATGTTTGTGAGTGAAGATAAGAGGAAAAGCCAACAAAGCAGATATCCTGGTAGGAGTCTGTTCTAGACCACCCAACCAGGATGAAGCTACAGATGAAGTCTTCCCCAGAGAACTGGGAGAAGTTTCATGATCTCTTGCCCTTGTTCTCCTGGGGGGCTTCAACCTACCATATGTCTGCAGGAAATACAGAACAGCAGAGAAGAAACAATCCAGGAGGTTCTTGGAAGGTGTGGAAAATAACTTCCTAACCCAGCTGCTGAGTGAGCCAACTAGGGGAGACACCTGGGTAGATACACAGCATCTGCCTATATTTTTAGTAACAGAAATTTTGCCTCAGTACCTTTAGAAACTGGGCTGTGTCTAGACTGTTGAGTGAATAAAGGGTGGTGTAGAAATATCATCTTGATAATTATAGTACATCTTTCTGCATGCACAGGTTTGTTAAGCCCAACTGAATACTTTCAAACTCTATTAAGTCAGTATTTATGTGCTATATGGAAAAATCACAAATAATCAATAAAACAAATTAGAAAAGGGGTCAGAAAAGGACTCACCTAATTAGTCAAGAGATAGTTAAGAAAAAAGATTTCCTTTATTCGTTTTGAAGCAAGTCTTATGTGTTTTAAAAAGTAATAGGTTGAGCTAAATAGCATTGAAATGTGAAATAAATGGTATCAAAATTGGTACTTGTCATTCTCAGCTTAACATTCAAGACTGAATTAACAGCTAATTGCACCAACATCTGACAGGGAGGCCAATACTGCACTTTGTGGGTAAGAAGTTTTCCAGGGCTAAATAGCGAAGGTAGGAGGCTAACTACTGGGATTAACAGGTTTTTATCTCAATAACAAAGAGGGAATAATAAGGCAATTTTGGTGCAACCACTGGAAACATTGTGTTTCCTGATCTTTTTCCTTCCCTTGCCTTTACACACTTCAACAAAGCTTGAAGACAGGCCTTTTCATCTCAGTCTGTATAGAAAAACAGAATGGAGCGCTTTCAGCGCAATGGCTTTTGCTGCATTCCTTCACGTTTAGGGAAATATCTATTTAGAACTTTTTGTTTTTTCTTTTTGAGGAAAAAGGTTTAAATCAAATTCAGCATTGGTTTCTCTTCCTGATTTGAATAAAGTGCAAATTTGAATAACCTTCAGCTATTTTAAGTGTTATTTTAAGCCCTCTTGTCTTCCATAGCTAATAAACCCATTTCAAGGAAAGAGATGTAAAATTAAACTTTGACTGTAATTACACTGCCCCAGGAGGAAAATCTGCCTGCTGCATATACAGTGTGTTAATATTATTCCCAACCTAGAAGAAAGGATTTAATAGATTTCTAGACAGTGGCTGTATGAATGCTAGGACATTGCTGATTTCAGCAGGAGCAGCAGTAAAGCAAGGCAGAAAATCATACTTAAAATTTCAAATTCAGAGAATCAGAGAAGCAATGAATAAACCATGTTGAAGATAAAGAATATGAGGAAACTAGAATGGACATATTTATTTAATTATATTTCTTTAATTTTATTGTTAAAGAACTTAAATCTAGTTATGATCACAGCATGACGTATCAAAAATGGCTTTAACAAAGTCTGGGTTACACTACACAGTTTTGAATTTGACTGAGGCAAAACTATATCCTAAGCATTGTATCTTCTAGGGTCACAAAGAGAAAAACAAAACAAAACAAAACAACAAAATCCGTGTTTTGATTTATCATGTAGTTAGTGATGGTCAGTTACTATTCAGTTGCAAGCATTATTGCAAGGAATATTATTTATCACTCAAGATATAGTGAGCTGATTCACTTTTCCTTTGGCTGTTTACATTTAGAAAGCCAAGGAATTTTTGAACAACTGTTTTACAGACTTATTACACACTCTTCTGAACTCCCACAATACTTACCCTCAAAGAATGTATGCATAAAGTCACTTCATAGGTAAGAAGACAAAGTGAGAATATGAAATAGATTTTCAATCCCTTTCTATAAAAACCCTAAGCATTTCTTTTGCAAGTATCTCTGCCAGTTCAATGGAACAGTAGCATTATACACCATCAAGTGCAATCAATGGTATTTGCTGACATGAACATTTTAATTATGCATTACAGAAATGTAGTCACATTTGGAGGATCTTTACACTTGTATCCTCAATTTATAATTATTTCAACATTTCCATATGTCATAGCTTGATCAATTGAAGGGCATAGGAAGTCCTTATGTATACATTACAATGACACAGTATCTGCAATAAAAATGCAGCACACAGCAATCTTCCTCACTGCACTTGCAACACCATTTAGTCTGCGATATTAGAAGTGATGCTATGCAGCTAGTGGTAATGGCAGGCCTTGCCATCATTCCCTTGCAAGGACTAACCAAATACAATGACCAAGAAATAAAACTATAAGCTGCCTGGAAGTGTCAATGGACTTCAAAAAAAGCTGTGCCTGCACTGAAATAATTTTCTCATTACCACAGAACTTTTGCTTTCCACAAAGGGACCCTGAAATCAGCAACATTTTCCACAGCCACACAGACAATGTCTTTCCATCTCAACACTGTTCAACTCCCAGTTGCCAAACTGGCATCCTGTACAGCACAAATGAGCTTTGACTATGTAATTTGCAGATCCTTCTGTAGCAAAGAGGAAAATTGTCATTGCTCAGCAGTACAAGCTGTATGTTTAACATTAAAAGGGATTCAGAAGACGTAATCTGACACTCAAACCACATTGCACTAGAGCTGTGCAGGGCTCTGGAGCATAAACATGAGTTTGCCAGTTTGAATTTGAGTTGGCAGCAGCACAGCAGTGACAGAAAGCAGGCTGACAACAAAAGGTCAAGAGTGATGAGTAGATCTAGAAGGTGTCAGTTCAGCAGTGGTATTTAGCAATATCATCTGTAAATGGGACAAGATGACGTGGCCTGAAGACAATCTGCAGGAGACAGAGGAAGGAGAATGAATCTCAGACCTCTAATGTAAATGGAAAGTAGATAGAAGCTCAAAAGAAGTGTTGCTTTCATAATAAGAATAGAAAGGAAGCTAGCAGGCTAGTCTAGATAAAAGAGGAGGAACAGACATTATAGTATTTCAGAGAAAGATTAAGGTTATGAGGCCTGAGAAATATTCCCAACATTGTACTATCTTCATGTATACTGACACAATTTCTTAGGGAAAAAAAATGAAGTATGCTTAAAAGAAAATTGAAAAATCATAATGGAATACATATTTTACAACTGTTCAAATGAATTACTATTTTTACAACAAAAAAAAAAACAAACTATTTGTCTTTTCATGGCCTTTGACATGGGCTGGCATATTGTACAGCAGATTCCTGATAATATATGACATATTACTCACAACACTTAGTATGTGTAACCACATAACTCATTAACAGAATTAATGTAAATTTGATTGCCTCAAGCTGGAACTAGGGCTCTGCATTGCCTTTCCAGGTGAGTGTTGCAAGAGAAATTGCATTTCTTCAAGATTTATTTTACCAGTCAGTGGAACTTGAACATTGTTTTGTCCAAATTGAGATTTTCCACAGAAGAAGTCATATCTCAGACACTGTATGTGAGCCCTTTAATTGGGTTATCATCCCAGAAGACAGTGGATGTGGGTTAAGACCCACCTCTGAAAAAGGAGGCATTAAATTTGTCTCCCTCACATTCTGGGCAAATGTGCTATCTACCAAATTATTGTGGAAGACTAAGGCCACCTTTGGGAAGGGAGAGGCTGAAAGAAAGACTTTTGAAAGAAACCACCAGATAGAGAAACACAACTTGTGAATTCTTAGCGAAGATTTTGTATAGTCTTTAATAAGGTGCGCAACCTCAGGGAAGAGAAGAATGAAAGATACATCCACATAGTCTGTGCTTTCATCTCCCTCTAAATGAAGCAGAAGTTTAAATGATGCAACCTTGTACACTAATGTACAAATCCCTTTTCAGTCCACCATAAGGCATCTATTTTTTTTTGTTGTTGTTGCATTTTAAATTGCAATGCAACAGCAGCGTAAGAATCTAATTAAACAGAAAGTAAATTGTTTTATTTTTTAAACTGGTTCTTTAGAGTGTCAACAATTTCTGTGATTTCAAATAATCTATCATATCTAGGAGATCTTTCTTCTTAACTTTTACCTAAAAATGTTGGACCAGAACTCATTAACAAAAATGGGGCAGTGAAAAGTTTCTTATTTCAAGCATACACATAACCATTTTGCTTATTTATTTCATTATTAACACTGATGAGAGTTAACAGTTCCAGGTGCTTTGATAATCTTTTCTTAGAACTACTAACTAGAAAAAAGTATGAAAACATGCTGAAAGGAATGTAAAACAGTCCACTCAGGATTGTGAGCCAGGGTTGTGGATTGGGGTTTTTTTCCTCTGAAAATATTATTGCTTTGCCCTTGTCATAGAGCTTTCACCTTCTGTCCTTTCAGTTCACTGATACCTTGATACAGAAAACCTATAGCAGGAGCTAAAAATAAAAGAACTCTAAAATAGTACTTGAATATGTCAGAAAGAGTAATATAAGGCATCAAATGTGCTGTGGCAACTATGGAAGAGCATTCACATGAAGTTGTAGCAGATTTTTAGGACAAGAGTTCAAATACAAGCCAAGCTCTACCCCAAACCCATGTTTTCCTGCACCAAAAAAGCAACCTTATGTACAAAAGATGAGGCAGAACATAAGCCATCACATAAACAGAATAATGATCCAGGCTCAGAAAGAAGCAGTCTAAGTTCAAATTTCATTAAGACCCAAAGTAAGGTGATAGAAGAAACACATCACAGGAAATCTAATGGTACTGATCGCTTAGCAATGTGCTAGTCATCCTTATGAAAGGATTCAGAGCATACCTCTTGGGAAATGTCCGTATTGTCACAGATATAACATAAATTTGAAGATATTAAAGTTCACTCACCCTTCCAAACCTGATCCTGAGAGATTTATTAAATTTTATTCGGAGAAGATGACCTTAAGAGACACTTTAATTAAAAACACACTTGCAGTAAAGCACATCTGCAGAAAGAAGGGCACAATCTAAGAATTTGGGTGTACAGCTGCAAATAATATTTTCTTCCTGTCATAACCGCGCAAAAAGAATGAAGGCTGCTTCTGGTTTGACATTGACTGACATAAAAACCAACAAAAAATGGAGGAAAAAGACAATTAAAAGCAAGGGGCTTCCTCCTAAATCTGTTGTTCCTACCCAGAACCGCTTTGCTGTCCTGCAAGTGGCTGATGAGGAACCACACTCCCACCAGGAACAACCGGCTAACTGCTTTGCTGTCCTGCAAGGGGCTGATGAGGAACCACACTCCCACCAGGAACAACCGGCTGATGCACTGGTAAAGAAGATCACTACTGGTGCTGCCAGGAAAAAGCGGCGGGCCGTAGTAGTAGGGGACTCTATGCTGAAAGAAACAGAGGCACCCATCTGTTGGCCTGACCCAGTCTCAGGGGTGGTGTGTTGCCTACCAGGGGCTAGGATGAGGGATGTTGCAGAGAAGCTTCCTGCTCTAGTTGGTACCACTGACTATTACCCACTTCTAGTGATCCATGTAGGTGCTACTGATACAGATAGCAGTAGCCCAGAGAACATAAAGAAGGACTACAGAGCTCTGGGAGAGGTGGTTAGGGGCTCTGGAGCTTAGATTGTCTCTTCGTCAATTCTCCAGGGTACAGGGCAGGACCTTAAAAAGGCTAGGAGGATTAGCCAGGTTAATAAATGGTCAGAAGGGTGGTGCTATAGTCAGGGGTTTGGGTACCTTGAACATGGGACTCAATTTAGTAGGCCAGGTCTACTGGGGGTTGGTGGAGCTGGTCTGACAAAGAAAGGGAAGAGTGGATTTGGTAGGAGGCTTGCCAGACTGGTCAAGGATGCTTTAAACTAGATGTGCCGGGGGAGAGGGGCATCATTCTATCCCAACACACCCAATCACGGGCTAGCATCTATAGTAAACATTCAGAGCAATGTAGAGATATTCCAGCTGCTCCAGCCAATAAGCCGGCTTCAATTGGAGCTCAGTTCAGATGCCTCTATACAAATGCCCATAGCATGGGGAACAAACAAGAGGAATTAGAGATGTGTGCACGTCTACGGGGGTATGATATCATAGGCATCACACAAACATGGTGGGATGGCTCCTATGACTGGTGTGTTGGAATGGAAGGTTACAGGCTCTTTAGGAAAGACAGGCCTGGTAGGCAGGGAGGGGGAGTTGCTATTTATGTTAGGGATAGGCTGGACAGTATGGAACTCTGTCTGGGGACAGATGAGCAGTCAATAGGGAGTTCGTGGGTCGGGGTTAAAGGGAGAACAGCAATGGGAGACATGATTGTGGGGATCTGTTACAGACCATCTGATAAAGAGGACTTGGTGGATGAAGCACTCTATAGACAGATAGGAACAGCCTCACGCTCGCAGGCCCTTGTTCTCATGGGGGACTTCAACCACCCTGATATCAGTTGGAGGGATGGTACGGCCCAGCACAAGCAATCCAGGAAGTTCCTCGATTGTGTGGAAGACAACTTCATTCTGCAAGTAATAGAGGAGCTGACAAGGAGAGGTGTCATGCTTGACCTCGTGTTCACCAACAGGGAAGGGCTGGTTGGAAATGTGGCACTCCAGGGCAACCTTGATTGCAGTGATCATGAGATGGTCGAGTTTGAGATCCCCAGGACAGTGAGAAGAGCGTGCAGCAAGATCACTGAACTGAACTTCAAGAGAGCAGACTTTGGCCTTTTCAAGAACATGCTCAGTAAGGTTCCATGGGACATAGCCCCAGAGGGCAGGAGGGCCCAAGGCTGTTGATTGATATTCAAGGATCACCTGCTGCAAGCTCAAGAGCAATACATCCCTACTAGAAGAAAGTGAAGCAGGAGGGCCAGGAGACCTCCTTGGATGGATAAGGAGCTGCTGAGGAAAATTCGAAAGAAAAAAGATGCTTATAAAAGGTGGAAGCAAGGACAGGTGGCCTGGGAAGAATACAGGGATGTTGTCTGGGAAGCTAGGGATCAGGTTGGGAAAGCTAAGGCCCACTTAGAATTAAACTTGGCTAGGGATGTTAAGGATAACAGGAAGGGATTCTATAGGTACATTGCAAGTAAGACAAACTAGGGACAACGTGGGCCCTCTCCAGAACCTATCAGGAGAACTGGCTACCCTGGATTTGGAGAAGGCTGCAGTTCTTAATGACTTCTTTGCCTCAGTCTTCACCGGAAAATGCTCTGACCACACCACCCAAGTCTTGGAAGGCAGAAACAGGGACAGTGAGAATGAAGACCCTGGGCCCACCATAGGAGAGGATCAGGTCCGAGACCATCTTAGGAACCTGAATGTATACAAGTCCATGGGACCTGATGAAATCCATCCGTGGGTCCTGAAGCAGCTGGCAGATGAAGATGCTAAGCCACTGTCCATCATATTTGAAAAATCATGGCAGTCAGGTGAAGTTCCCGATGACTGGAAAAAGGGAAATATAACCCCCATTTTCAAGAAAGGGAAAATGGATGACTCAGGGAACTACAGACCAGTCAGTCTCACCTCTGTGCCTGGCAAAATCTCCTGGAAGGCATGCTGAGGCACATGAAAAACAACGTGATGGTTGGTGACAGCCAGCATGGCTTCACTAAGGGGAAATCCTGCTTGACCAATCTGGTGGCCTTCTGTGATGGGGCTACGGAACTGATGGACAGGGGTAGAGCAGTTGATGTCATCTACCTGGACTTGTGCCAAGTGTTTGACACTGTCCCACATGACATGCTTGTCTCTAAGTTGGAGAGACATCAATTTGATAGGTGAATAAGTCAGTGGATAAAGAACTGGCTGGATGGCCGCACGCAAAGAATAGTGCTCAATGGCTCAATATCCAGCTGGAGACCAGTAACAAGTGGTGTCCCTCAGGGGTCGGTGTTGGGACCGATCTTGTTCAACATCTTTGTCGGTGACATGGACAGTATGATTGAGTACACCCTCAGCAAGTTTGCCGATGACACCAAGCTGTGTGGTTCGGTTGATACGTTGGAGGGAAGGGATGGCATCCAGAGGGACCTTGACATGCTTGTGAGGTGGGCTGATGTCAACCTCATGAAGTTTAAGCAAGCCAAGAGCAAGATCCTACACCTGCGTCGGAGCAATCCCAAGCACAGCTACAGGTTGGGCAAGGAAGAGATTCAGAGCAGCCCTGCGGAGAAGGACTTAGGGGTGTTGGCCGATGCAAAAATGAGCATGTGCCGACAGTGTGCGCTTGCAGCCCAGAAAGCAGGTCGAGGGAGCTGATCCTGCCCCTCTACTCTGCTCTTGTGAGACCTCACTTGGAGTATTGTGTGCAGTTCTGGTGTCCTCAACATAAAAAAGACATGGAACTGTTGGAACAAGTCCAGAGGAGGGCCACGAGGATGATCAGGGGACTGGAGCACCTCCCTTATGAGGATAGGATGAGAAAGTTGGGGCTGTTGAGCCTGGAGAAGAGAAGGCTGCATGGAGACCTCTTTGCAGCCTTCCAGTATCTGAAGGGGGCCTACAGGGATGCTGGGGAGGGACTCTTCATGAGGGACTGTAGTGAGAGGACAAGGGGTAACGGGTTCAAACTTCAACAGGGGAAGTTTAGATTGGATATGAGGAAGAAATTCTTTACTTTGAGGGTGGTGAGGCACTGGAATGGGTTGCCCAGGGAAGTTGTGAATGCTCCACCACTGGCGGTGTTCAAGGCCAGGTTGGACAGAGCCTTGGATAGCATAGTTAGTGTGATGTGTCCCTTCCCATGGGAGGGGGGGGTTGGAACTAGATGATCTTCAATTCCTTTCCAGCCCAAACTATTCTATGATTCTATGTTTGCGGTTATGTATAGAGAGTAAATATCCTACTTATTCTCCTTTTCTGCTATCCTTCCATCCTACAACATCTCCCTCTAAACTTCTTGCCTCTAACTGTAGGTTACCTGCAAATTCTTTGTACACTCTAATTCCCTGGGGGGGGACACGGACCAACAGAAATAAAAAAAAAACCAATGTGAAAGAAAAAGTAATGGCATTGAACTGGCACCTAACAAATTACCTTCAAATTCCCCAACTCAGCCTGCAAGTAAAGCAAAGGTCTATCTCTGTTTCATCTCCTGATATCTTCCATCACATTGTGCTTCATCCCTGTGGTTTTATCTCTTTCAAATCCTGCCTTAGTTTGGTTCTTCTCCCCACGTCTTAGGGTAGCACAAGCTACAGCTTCCCAGACTAAACAGACTCCTAGCTTTCTTTATTGAAAAAATTGCTCTAAATAGCTGTTCTCCTGGTGAGCAATAGCTTTTCTCTGTAACCTGCCACTGATTTTCACCTATACACATAGAAAGTTGCTGACATCTCCTGCATCTTTTGAAGCAATTTTGTCTTTTAGTCCAGAAGCTTCACAGAGTAAATGCTTCTATTCATACTTTATTTATTACTAATGTGCTTATACTTAAAGTATGAATTATCTGAAAGTTTTTCATTGTCTACAAGTAGGAGTATTTGCCAGTAAAACAAAAATGCATTTTTGAAATGGTTAGGTATCAGACAAATGTTAAATTTCTAGATTTAGAGCTTGTGCTTGCTTTGCTTTATGCAGTAGCCACTAAATAGCACTGAACAGCATTGACTGTAAAGCACTGTGCCTCAGACTGTACAGAGAAATTCCTTTGCTCATTTTTTAGATCTTTCTCAAGTGAAAGAAAACAGTTCAACTGGCACTAACGTTTCAGGTAAAACAAGTACATGAAAGCACTATGTGTGTGTTTACATATATGTAGATGTACATACATACAAGCTTATATTTATATGAGGTATCCAGATACACTAACTGTTCAGTTGTTACTTTTAAAATGCACAAAAGCAGCAGAAGCAATAAGTTTGGTTTTGAGAGTTAATAAGGAAATTCAGTCAGCTGGTTCTGTAGTTACAGACAATGCTTCCTCCATTTTAAAAACTACTTTCAAAAACTGTTTGGGAAGGAGTTAAGGGTTTCCATCTAAGAAAAATTGGGTTGATGGCACATCATTTTCAAACAATATCACCTTGATATCACTTTGATTTTTTTAAAAAATGAGAAATTTCAGAATACAGATTTTTTCATAATTGTTTAATAAAGTTACTATGAAATACATTCAAAAATGTTTAAAAATATTCTGATACAAATTAAAACTGTTAAACTCAAAAAAGAAACATTGTAAATTGTCAGAACATTTCAAATTATTTTGAAAAAATGTTTTAAAACTTCATCTTTATGACATAATCCAAGAAAATGCCTTTCATGTCTTTTCCCTTTGCAAAAGAACTTATCCTCCCTAACAAAGCTACCCATGTCATGCCATTCACTGAGGTATCACTTCCACAGGACAAAGGAAAAGAATACAAAAAAATAATTTCTAAAATGCATCAAATTCCAAACCTCAGGATATGTAGGCCGATGCAGTACCTTGGGTGCCTTAGTGCTATCTCCTTAGTGGTGCTAAAGTCCCATTGCAACTCTGGATCCTCTCTCCTCAGCTGCAGCCTCTTCTCAGTGCCTCTGTGTCACTGGTCTTCGCTTGTGCTCTTATGCTGCTCTTGTGCTTCTGGTCCCATGACTTTGCACTTGCAAACCCCTGGTGTTCTTGTGGTGGCAATTCTCATGGGAAGCAAACACCACTGGCGGGATGTTGATCTTCTTTCCTTTGCTTTCCTTTTCCTCCTGTTTTCTGTCTTTTGATTATAGGAGAGGAAGCTGAACACAGTACAAAATAAGGTAGCTAACCATTGAAATGCTTTGTAAATATTATCCAATAACACATGAATACAGGAACTTAATGGATAAAAAGGATGCCATGTTGGCACCTGGTTAGCATACATCAGTCAGCGCTAACAGCTTGATAAGCAACAACAAGCTGTGGGGAGTTTGAGCAAGTCCCAGTGCAAAGCATCATACTTGAGAGAAAGCGTGGCAAAAAAAAAATCACCATCACCTTCATCATTTCCATCTGCTGTACTGGACAGAGGCCCTGGAGGCTGACCACTAGGGAGAGTTTTACCTTTCCGTTTTCTCTTTCTCCTTTTTTATCCTACCCCAGAACTATCTTTCTCTGTTCTTACATATACCATTAGCTACAGAATGCACTATGAAATCTTCTCTCATGTGAACCTGCCTCAATATCTTTTATATAACAATAATATTGACAAAAATTTTTTTATTTGATTGGGACGTTTTATTTTGAGGATTTTTTTTATCAGCCTAATCTGAAATAAGACAGTAAAAACGGCAATGTGCCATTGTTTTATCTCTGCACATAAGTTGGATATAAACTCAGATATTTTCAATGTGATGTGGCTTCCAAGCAGTAAGAAACTCCTTTTAGCTGCCCCCTGCCACCTGCTAGCTGCTGTGACAATAATTTTGATATGTTTTTGGGTTTCTTATGATAACAGAAAAATCTGAGCCTACCCTAAGGCACAAACTTGCCTTTGAAGCACTAATACATGCTGGAGCACATCCATACATGCATACAAAGACACACATATATACTCTCTAGTACACTAGTGATTGTTGTTTTAAACAGAAGCTATAATAACAAAATCAGTTCTCTTTTCCCTAACAGCATCTATTTTACATAACATTAAACAGCATTTACTGATGAATTAACTTACCAGAAGTGTTGATTTCAGGGGTGAGGTGAGCAGGCTTTTTTTTTTCTTTGCTCTCTAGCATTGTCAAGTTGCAGATGTCACTGTTGTAACATATGCTACATGTGCATCATGTAGCATGCCTTAAAGTCTCCAGTTAACAGAAATCATAGCATTTTGCAACTGCTGAATTGATCTGATGCACTAATAATACAACGAGCTTTGGACTTCTTTTGATGCCAGATATTTTTCTAAACTATCTATGTTAAACCCATGACATAAGAAAAATTAAAATGCCAGTCAAGATAGCAGGAAGAAGACATGGCTTACCACTATATTCAGCATAGACATGCTGATTATCCTGCCATCTTTGTCTGATTTTGCTGTCACTTTGTAGTCTGTTACTGATACCCTGATATGCTCCAGCTTTCAGAAACATCCGCAGACTTTTATACCACATGTTGGGTGTAAATAAAAGACTCACGGCTGTAACTGCTATTTATTAATTTTTTATTCTGATTATATCAGAGGGATAAAGGAACTCATATGGAAGTCAGGCTTATAGTCATGTCCTTTTAAAATTAAAAAAAACAAAGAAGCTATATGCAAGCTTGACAGGAAAGCCAGTGAGATAAAACCTTATGTTTTCTGTGGTTCAATTCCAATTGATTATTCCAGTTTGGCTAGAGCAGATTTAGAGATGTGTCCCTTCTTTAAGTACCAAACTTTTAAAAGAGGGTTCAATTCTTACCATAAAATGTTCACGACCAATGGCGCCTCTTTATTCTCTTTATATTTTCCTGAATTTATTTCCTTACTTTGCTTTTACATTAGTTCTACTGGTTTTGTACCTCACCCTCTATTACCTTAGATTTTCAATCCATTTAAAGAATTTTGTAATGTCTTGTATGGATTTCTGAAGAAATATTGATGTGAGTTTAGATGCCATCTACTTGTTAGAATAAGAAATGCATTAAATAATGAAGTATGAGTAGACAAAGGACAGAAAAAATATAAAAAAGGTTAATATAGAGAGTTTCTAGGAAAGCATGGAGGACTCATAATGGCAGTTGCCTTTTCATAATAGGAAGTCATTATTTCCGTCATTGCTATAATTTCTAACAATTGTGTCTCAAGGACATCGTTTACATATGTATGTAAGTTACCAAGAAATTTTATTCCTTCCTCAAAACGTCATAGACTAGGAACAAACATCCACATATTTGCTGACTTAACTGGTTGCAATTTCAGTCTCTTTTAGTGCTTGTCACCCAGTCCACATTTTTAGTATTCCTCATTAAGCATTGATCAATGCAACGAATTGTACAGCAAAGCACACAATTTCTGCAGCAGGTCATGCAATAATTAATTTTGTATTTAAATTATAAAACAGAAGGAAATATTCCTGGAAGCTGAATAGGCAACATTCATAAAACATTTGTAATCCACATGCATTTTCAAAGACTTCACATTGATGATTGACACCATGCAAGTAACAACAATTCAAACCACCAAGAAAGCAGGATGACAGTGAATGACAGGTTTATTTTGCCATACCTTAGCTTGCTCAATGCTGACCTTTTCCATATAAGCAAATTTGTTGTTGTTTAAGCCCCCCACCCATGCAGTTTACTCACTCACTCATTCACTCACTCCCCTCTTTTTCTTCCCCCAGTCCCGGGGGTATGCGGAGGAGAATTAAAAGAATTCAACTCACATAGGTTGAGATAAGAACAGTTTAGTAACTAAGGTATAACACAAATCACTACTGCTACCACCAGTAATAATAATGACAGGAGAAGTACAAAGAAAAAGAATACAACTGCTCACCAAGCCCCACCCAGCCAGTGCACCCCCCAGCAGCAAACCCCCCACTACCAAAAACCTGACCATGCCATGCACCCCCAGTCCACCACCACACCCCATTCCGGGTCTCTGCTCTCTGTCCTCACATCCTGGACATGACGCGCTGTGGTATGGAATAATCTCTTTCGTCAGTTTGGGTCAGGTGTCCTGTCTCTGATTCCTCCCGGCTCCCCTCCTCCCTGGCATAGCATGAGACTCAGAAAGTCCTTGGCCAGACCAAAACATTGCCAAGCAGTAACTGAAAACACTGGTGTTATCAGCTCTGCTCCCAGCCCCAAAATCAAAAACACAGTGCTGCACCAGCTACCAAGAAGGAGAAAAAATGACTGCTGCTGCTGCTGAACCCATGACAAAATTCTAAGCAGGCAGAAGCCTAAACACTGATAGTAAATTTACACTGTTCATTTCAAACATCTATTTTGATAATTGTTTTCATCTCTATGGCCATTTAATTTCTTATACATTTAATTCAGAAAGTCAAACTAACCTTTAAATTTTGTAAATATTGAAAAATTAAGCACATTTGTATTTAATACAAATACCAAATACATTAATAAATCTGTCTAATGATGAAGTTATTCCACAGACTAGCAAAGCTTCTCCTGAAACACAACCTTTTCTTTCTAAATGATAAGGGCTTTATTGGTTTATCATTAAATTAGAATTTAGAATTTAAACTTCCTTGTATAAATACCATGCTCATATACTATTACAAATACTACTGAAACCAATATTGAACCAACCTACTACATACTCTGTTTTGAGTGCTCAGAAAATGGTTATATTTGAGACTGAACAGCAGAGTGTCAATAAGGAAGATACAAATGAATAGATATATGAAAAATTAAGAAAGCTATATTCTTTCAACATTTCTTCCTCTTAGAATACTTTGGGGTTTTGTCATAAGCAAAATATCATGGATCAATATGATGTCTAAAGCTGTAAGTGATTCAATTCTTCTTTTCTGGCAAAACCTCAGATTTTTTCCTTTTAAGTGAAAGATTCCCTTAACTATTGCAGGTTTTGTATCTGTTCCTGTGTGTTTGAATGGGCTGCTTCTTTGTCTAGAAAAATATAGCCTCTGAATCTCAGGCATAATTTATTTTATTTTAATGCAGCAGTGAAGCTAAACAGGCAGTAGTGTCACCAGGTATGAGCAGTGCCCTTTTTCATCAGGATGAAGTGTAGTAGAAAAGTTGAGCCACCATAAAAATCAGACATAAAATACATCACAGGATACCACTAATTTTTGTTACATTAAGGTTTGTGGTTTTATGTACTGCTTACTCATTGTTCCTAGTATGTTTTTAAGTACATCAGACTAACTCAATCAGGAATAGTTCCAGCTATACATAGTAAGACATACATAAAAATTTATTAAGAAATTAATCGGGATATCTGTGTGTAACATCTTCAAGATTCATTAGGATGATTAGATGTTACAAATACAAAGACAACCATTAAAGTGAAAAGTGTAGCATTAGTCCATATGACCACAAACTGAAGAAAATTTTAATAGTCAGCAATTGAGTAATGAAATGTGTTTCCCTGCCATTTATTCTCATGTTTGCTAAAACATATATGACTGGCAAAGGCTGGTACTCCTTGCTTTTAACAGTATTCAAAATCCTAAAATTAAGCCTTAAGAACATTCCAAACAAAATAAAACTCTTAGGCCAGTGTTGTGGTTTAACCCCAGCCAGCAACTAAGCACCATCCACACCCCAAAACTTGGGATGCAAGCTTGGTCACATCCCACACCCCAGTTCAATGGGGAAGAGAATTAGAAAGGTAAAAGTGAGAAAATTTGTGGGATGAGATAAAAATATTTTAACAGGGAAAGCAAAAGCAAAGCAAGGAATTCAGTCACAGCTTCCCAGGTGTTCAGACTTCTCTAGGAAAGCAGGGTGCTGTCGCACCTAATAATTAATTAGGAAGACAAACAACATCATTTCAGATTTCCTCCCCTCCACCCCTTCTTTCTTCACACAGCTTTTATTGCTGAGCATGGCACCATATGGTATGGAATATACCTTTGGCCAGTTGGAGTCAGCTGTCCTGGCTGTGTCCTCTCCCAGCTTCTCATGCACCCCCAGCCTCCTCACTGGTGGGGTGGGCTGAGAAGCGCAAAAGGCCTTGACTCTGTGCTAGTGCTGCTCAGCAGTAATGAAAACATCTCTGAATTATCAACACTGTTTTCAGTAAAAATCCAAACCACAGCCTACACTAGCTACTCTGAAGAAAATTAACTCTATCCCAGCCATAACTAACACAGCCAGGAACAGATTTTACCTCTGTGTTGCTAAAAGAGCTCACCAGCCCCCTTTTGGGTATTACTGCTCTGCACAAGTCTAATGGAGAAATGATCCTGTGAGAAGTCTAACATTCTTTACAGGAAAATCTGATTAGCTTAAACTCAAAATGCTTTCATCAGGATTTAATGAATTCTAATAGATCTCATATGATCCCCTCCTTCAAAGGACCTTTGGAACAGTCATCTCTGGCATAGAACCATTCTGTGCTCTTAAAAGGGATTTAAGCCTTAAGAAGTTAGATAGTGTAAAACTGAACTCAGAATGAATCGAGGCATTTTAATCAACATGAGTAACGGAGCTCTAAGCAACATGGGTCTCGTTTTGGCCGTAGCTATGCTAAGCTGGGCTAACAAGAACAAGCTACTCTGCAAAAATAACACCGGAAATAAAATTTGTCAGAGCATTACACAAGCGGTGATTATTTAATAAGAGCATTAGAAAAACTTGCTTACCTGCAGATAGGTGTTTCTGTTTCTGTTCATTACACAAAGAAGAAGTTATCTTAAATAAGTGAAAAAATAATAGAACAGGAACTTCACACCGTGACAGTGTGTCGTGGTTTAAGCCCAGTCAGACACGCAGTCGTTCTCTCACTTCCCCCCCCCCTCCCCCCCTTTCTCATCCCCTACTCCTGAAGGGATGGGGAGGAGAATCGAAAAAATGTAACTCCCATGAGTTGACCTAAGAACAGTTCGGTAACTAAGGTATAACACAAACCACTGCTGCTACCACCAATAACAATAATGACCAGGGAAATAACAAGGGAAGAGAATACAACCTCTCACCACCCGCTGACCAATACCCAGCCCAACCTGAGCAATGATCTAGCCCTTCTGGGTAACTGGCCCCAGTTTATATAGTGGGCATGACGTGCTGTGGTATGAAATACCACTTTGATTGGTTTGGGTCAGGTGTCCTGTCTCTGCTTCCTCTCAGTTTCTTCTCCTCCCTGGCAGAGCATGAAACTCAGAAACTAGAGTCAGACTAAACATTACTGAGCAGCAGCTAAAACCATCGGTGTTATCAGAGCTGTTCCCAGGCTGAAAGTCAAAAACACAGCACTGCACCAGCTACTAAGAAAGAGAAAAATGACTGCTACTTCTGAACCCAGGACAGTGTTTCTCTGGTACTGTACATATGTTCACACAGAAGTACCTATTGGCAGATACAAACATCTTCAAAATGTAGGTAGCTGAGAAAGATTTTTTCTCAAAAATGAACCAACTGTTAGTCATTTGCAATGCATTTATGTATTTTTTTAAAGGCAGAAAGTTATCCACAGAAAACCAGGTCAATTCCAAAGAGAATATCAGCTTACCATGTAAGAAAGTCACTTTCAGAAGCTTCCATTATAAATGAGGGAGCTGGGTTTTGGTTTTCAGTTGGGTGGTGGGTTTTGGTTTCTTTTTGTTTATTTTTGTAAGATTTGAATGTGTCAGTATCAAGCAGCATGTAAATATTACATGGACACTAATTAACACAATTAGCAGCTTTGTCCTTTGTAAGTGTTGGTGCTGCTTCCATTTCTCTCTAGCATTTGTCCTGAAGATTTCATTCAGTTAAAAGCTTGCATCAAAACCGTACCAGGTTCATCAGATGTTGAAATATAAGGGATCAAAGAGGAAAATGTGACCAGATCTTAAACTCTTTACAAATCCCACACCCTAAAGCAATCAAAAACTGGTATTTCAGAAAACCTCATAAGATTTTTCTTATGAGTAAGGAGTGAATGCCTGACAGGTGCATGGCACATACCATGTATTTACAGCTTCTCTTCAGCCTGAGACATACAGTAAGTAATTAGCAATTCTGGGCCAAACCTTAGAGAATTTAAGCATGGGCTAATTAACCCATGAGCTGTTAACAGCAGTAGGCACTATAAAGTCTCAGCACATCCATAAAACATTGAATGAAAAGCCAGTACTTCAGTATATCATTTTATTGTAGCATGTCATTTTGTAGTTTAGTATTTTATTGCTTATTCTTGTACTTTTTACTGATTATTTTATTTATAATTTAATTTTCATTTTAACTCTTCCACCAAATATTCCACCATTTCAAAAAACTCACATCCATAGAAAAAGGGGAAGAAAGTAATAATACGAAACACAATCTGGGTGCTGACATGCTGACAAGCAGGTATCCTTCCACCCTTTCATCTTTATCTATACACAAGTTCTCAGCTACTTCATTATTAGAAGCTATATAGTATAACATTAGGGGATTTTCTACTACAGATAATACTTGGGAAGAGCACTCCTAAAAAGGAGCAAATATCAAAGAACTACGAACATCATAGTCACCCATGAGATCTCAGCGTGTAATACTGAAGTTAATGACTGGTATGGCACTCTGATAACTTTTGCAAAGCCCTTTCTATACCTATACTAAAAATCCTCAGGGAAACACCATTCTACCTATAACTTCACTTGTAGGAAATACGCCATTTATTAAATGTTAATATAATTTTGTGTAATATTATTTGCAGTTCCCTCATATCGCTATTAGACTGTTTTACTGATAAAGCTTCAAACAGGAACTACCTTTAAGCATTTGATAAAAGTCTATTAACATAGGAATTTTGAGAAAATGTTATGCAATAAGATCACTCCATTTTTAAAATTCTAATTAAAGACATCAGAAAGAAATGACCTGAGGGTAGGAAGAGCAGTTAATAGATGCTGCTTGTCAGAAGTTGTGAAATGTGTTTTGCCAAAGGGATTAAGCATATCCATTGAATCCATCATGTCATATAAACATTCATTATTTGCCAGTTCAACCTATGAGAAGGAGAAATATTTCTCCACTTTTCATAGTTGCAAAGCTGCTATTCCTATAGCTACATCAGATCAGAAGAAGCCCACCTAAATTAGGAGAAGCCATTTCTATGTATCCCTTAAAGCCCATAAATTAGCTTCCTCTTTGCCAACCTTCAGACTTCCTAGGAAATTTTTTTGTTATCCCAGCAAGGAAAACAGCATGAAGATCCCTTCTTGGTGATGAGGTGCTGTACTCATCTGCTGCACATGCCTGACATGGTATGCTAGGATCCTGGAAGGTGACTTCTTTCTCTGACCAATGAAGGCATTAAATCTCTTGGTATTCATAATGTATCTGGTATTCATGCCATTGTTGTCCTTCAAACTGAAGACAACATGTAAAAAGTGGGCTTGCTATGACATTTTGAAAGAAAAGAAGTACTCAAGAGTTGCTTCCAAATAAAACTTTTCACATCTGTATATGCTAAATCCAGAAAGCTACTCTCTTGAAATCCTGAGTCACTTACAATCAAGAATAAGTTTTGGATAATATATAAATAATTGCATTGTCATACTGGCTGCTCTCTTCATCTGTCAGGCTTTTGGGTTCATTGTGAGGTGTTTTCCTCTGATTGCACACATTTAAGGACACCTGGCTAGGTTCTGAGTAGACCTCTAGGAGACAGAGCCCTGAGCACTTCCCATCCTTACAGTGTTGCTATCAGCACCAGTTTCCTCATTTGACTCTAAGAGTGTTTAGTGGTTGTCTATTGCAACAGAACTGCACTCAAGAATAGCAGGATGGTGAGCCCCTCAGAAAATAGCTTGGTGGAATGAAGCAGGAGGACACATAAAGGATCTCATGGGGCTCCTGGCTTCTCCTGTGAGCAGTGACATATGACAATGGTGGAAGCCAAGCTCACACACCAATTTTGGGATGGCAAAGCACCACTGAGCACTGTGTGTTTCATGACTATTGAGGTTGTCAAACAATTCTGGACAAATATGATCTCATTTAAAGCTAAAGCAGAAATAGAAATTCTGCAAGATGGAAACACTAAAGTTATAATAATTCAAATATTTAAATAATAATCTGAGTCTCATGAGGAATCTCCATGTTTAATTTTATGTATCATGTGAAGACTAAGTTTATTACTGGGTATCAATCTTTCTTTGAGATTTGTTAATACTTTTGCAATACCCAGTGGACAATGATAAATCATTGCAATTAAGACTGGGCTAAATTAATCCTACAGCTTCATTTTATATCTTTTCTATCTCACTTGTTTTTGATGATCAGCTTTTAAACTTGGGGTGATGGCAGCAAATAGGTAATGTCACAGCACAGCTAGAAATCTTGTATAATTACATATTGCTTTTAATGTCATTTGCAATGCATGAATTCACTATGATTTCTACTGCCTGCTCCTTATGGAGTCAGTCTCTCCTGCTGGCTGATTCATCCCAAAAGCTACCTGCAGGCATAGCAGAGACTCCTGAAACTTCAGGGCACTAATTTACAGCTGATCTCTAGGAATCACCAGCATCCAAGGAATACTAACCAGCAGCCAGTAATTCAGGGATTGCTGATCATCCATGTGTTACTCCAGAATATGTTTCTAGTCTCTTCCAGGGATTGGATTCATGCAGTCTAGAGTTGAAATCAACATTGAGGCTTTGCAGCCAGTAGCAAGGGTAACTTCTGTCTACTGCTGATTAAAGGGTATCATGGCAGAGTTACTTGCCCAAAGACCTGAATAAAAATCTTTTAATTGGCACCTTGTATATCAAAATGTACATTTTCTTACAGGTTTGAGACTCAAGCATGTGCATATTACAACCAGATCTATGTATGCATCGACCTTCAAAGGTGTCACTCATGCTTGAGAGACTGTCCCAGAATTACATGAAAGTCTGTTTATCTCTTTACATCCAAATAGGTTTTTTTTTTTTGGACTACAGAAAGCCATTAATAGTTTAATCAGCCATGATCTATCTGTTTACCAGATCCCAGTATAGTTTGACAAGTATAAGATTAGGCATTGTCTTTTTCAAGCCACATTATATCTTTTATTTTTAGTTATTTTAGTTATTTTTAGTCAAATCCCTGTTTCTCATTTACTTGTAGGTTTGTAGGCTACTGAAAAAAAACCCCACGCCTACAATGAAGCCAAGCTTGGCTTTGTTTTGCCTATTGTTCTAACATATCTACAGAAGCTCTCCAGGTTTGCAAAAGCTGGCTTTGGTAGGTCATCTCCTGACAGAATTCTCAAAGAACAACCTCTTCCCATTTCCTATAATGCATCTCTTTTTCCCATTCATTTATTTTTATATTGCATCTTAATAATTCCAAGCAGTAAATACATATCAGCAAAGAATATATATCATTGGGAGTTACAAGTTAGTATTCCCAAACATTACAACTGAAAAATAGTCCTAGGTAAGAATAATACATTACATATCTGGAACATGTTATTTGTGATCCATTTTCTTTGAAATACACCATGCTTTGTTTGTGCATAACAACACCTGCTGGTTGATATATAACACTCCCAAGCTAGAAAGAATTTTACGACAACCCAAATTGTATAAAACTTAAAAAGGAAAAAAAAAAAAAAAAAAGCAAAAATCAAGCAAACTGGATTTGCTCAATGTCTATTGCAAAAAAAAATCCTTCCTGATGCTCTCCGAACCTCTCCTCAGTTAACTATAGTGAATTTTCAATACATAGGAAGTTAAAATCTTGCACACCTACTGCTGATGCGGATGCTACACATCCACAAAGCAATATGACACATAAATGAGTTTTAGAAAAAGCTGACAACATATAACTTAAAAAAAGCAGGTATAAAATGGGCATACAATGACATGAAAAAAAGTGTGTGTGTGTGGGGTTGTCAGATTCTGAAGTGTTTCAGGTTCCTTTCAGACTGTCCATTAATAATTTTTAAACAGCTGTATGACTAAGGCAAAAAATCGAAGTCTATTATGCACAGAAGCAACAGCACACAATCCAGAACAAAGTGGCGCAGATAGGCAAAATTGATGAGTGGTTGTACATATGTTATAGTCTTCTGAAAACAGAATGTGATAAATGAGTAATAATATGCTAAATAATACATGGGCCAGTATATGGCTTAGTGATTTTTTAGATACCGGTGTATGTGTGTTTATGTATGTGTATACATATGCATATCTGCTGCTGTTTTAGTTTGCTCATGTAGGCAATAGCACCTTCAGGCTTATTAGTAGTGGGTTAAGTGCTTTTGACTTCCTAAATATCATGAATTGATATTTAATAAATGCCAAGAAATCTCACTAGATGTCAAGTGTGCTTGGCTGACTTTGCACTGGCTCTTTAACACATAACCCCTATTCTGTGGTAACTCTATCGTTGTCTAAGCAACATGTCATCTATTTTTGATAAATTAAGAGAACAGCTGTAAAACGTCAGAAAGCAGCAACAAGTCTAGCCCACACTGGTACTAAGCATTGGGTTGCAACTTTACTGAAAAATGGTCTACTGATTGAGAAAGCTTAAATTCTTGATAAAATCAGCTGGCTACTTAAAGAAAAAATAAAGTGGATAATGCCAGAAAAACCCTCTAAAATGTGTAATTTGGCTTGCAGCTGTCTGTGCAAACACAACAGACATTAATACTTGGAGTTCATCAACTCATGTGGTTATGTCATATAATTATAAACATTTAGAAGAGTTAACAAGAGTTCATTTTTTCAAAACCAGGAAAAAAATTTGATTTTGTTGTTTTGGTTTTTTTTATTTATCATACCTCCCAACAATAATAAAAACCAAACCTAGTAAATATTAGGCAACATTTTAGTATATTGTAGGCTTTGATGTGGTTTATTCTCTTAGGAATCTAAAAAAAAAAATACAAAGCCTAAAAAAATTAGAAAGAGATTGATTAACCAGTCTCTTTCATTTGTTATTGAGCAAGAAGCCATTTTCATTTGTATCTTAGCTGGAAAAAGGGAAGTATTTGCTTGGAATACTCTGAGGAAATTTCACCTCATTCAAGGCAATCACATTTATATTTGTTTAAATTATATGAGCATTAAAAATGCTGTGTTACTCACCAGTTTTTTAAAATAACATGTAATATGCTTCAGAACTGCTTGCTGTGTTTATTAGAAGGAAAAAAAAATTATATATTTTTATTTCATGTATTTACAAGAACTCACAAATATAGGAGGTGTATTCTGTGACTGGTTTCTCACACATTTCTCAAGTTGCCTAGGTTACATCTGGGATGCTAGGATGATTTTTTTTTTTAATTGCTACTTTTGTTACAGCGGAGAGAAGATTCCTGATAACCAACCTTGGGCTGGAACTTGCAATGAAAAGGGCTTGGAATTTTTCTATGTCTTCTCTGAGGATTTTCTCACTGAATGTGCTCATGTAATGAAGTTCATAATCAAAGTTTGGTGGAGCAGTTTCCATTCTGGCCGCATTCATGTGTCAGATATTAAACCCAGTCAAATATTCAAGATAGAATCACTTATAAATAGATGTGAGTTTCCACATTTAGAAACTTTGCCAGCAATCATGATCCATACTTTTCTATCTAACCATTGGGACAAATCTTCCTTCTTGGGTCTGGTTCCTTACTTCAAGGGAATACATTAATCTCTTACATCACTTCTGCATAGTTTAACTGTAGCGTTATTTCCTCATTTATATTTATGACCTGCTTTATTTATATAAGTGCAACATTGTGTTCATGGTGTTTCCTCCTATAATACAAAAAGTGCTTCATATATTTTAGGAACTTACACTTTTGAGCGTCTAACTTAAAATAACTTTTTTGTTTGGTTGTTGCTTCATCATTTCCAGGAAGATGCTCTGTGTCGAGCTGAGGCAGAACAGTAAGATCATACCCACTCCAAGGTGTTCTTCCTTCCATGGAAGCAGGAAACAAGAAAGAAGAGAAAAAGACACAGAAAATCTCCTCCTGAGGTCTGTGGACACTGATTAACGCAATGACAAGGAGTCATAATCTAGGGTAAGGCATCCCTGCCTGTGGCAGGGGAATTGGAACTAAATGATCTTAAGGTCTTTTCCAACCCTAACCATTCTATGATTCTATGATACTCTGAGTGCAAACAGAAGGTAATCTATGAATCTCATGCTATCATGTTTATTATTCTTCATTACCAATGAGAATGATAATAACCTCTCCCGTCAGCAGGGTTAAATCTTGCCACCTATACACCTGTACCACTGCAAGTTGTAATAACTTTTCTCTTATTCCCACTTCAGATAGGCATTTCTCAATAAATTTTAAATTCTGTTTGATTCTACCAGTGAAATTAAAATTCAAACAGCTATATAAATTAAAATTTATGTAGCACTTCTGATACATTTTTAAACTATACAATCAATAAATAGCAGACCAAGAAACATAATTTTATGCCACTGTGAAATTTAACCAACCAAATAGAAGTCATTTTCAAATGAGTGTTGTTTTCTTTAGTTTGCTTAAAGAAATGTACTGTTCTCCTTCTACCCTTCCTAGTGAAAATTAATTAATCTAGAAGTATATCCCCAACAGAATCTATAGGATCTAGGTGACCTTGTTCCATGATTAACAATTCCATGTAAGAATTTTTTTCCCCAACAGATTCCTATTCCACAGAATAAAAAGTCCATGTTTAAGCACATCTGAAATACTTACATATGGCATAGAAAGAGAGTAGAATCAACTTCAAAGGAAACTCTTTCTCAACTTCCCCAGGTTTGGATAACTAAGGGATGGCATACAATTAATAGATTACAAGAAAAGATATACTAGATACCTAAAGATTTTGTAATGATATACCCTGATTCATTGTGAGAAATTTAATTGCATGAGTTGATAAAATTTGAAATTCAGAGGAATAATAGCAGAAGCTACTTTTCAAAATCCATCTGCAATCCTTGCACTTCCTCCTGTAGAATTTTGTTTCTAACTTTTCTACAGCTCCTGCCCATGTTGGTCATAGTAATTTACTCCTTATGTATCAGCATTACATGCGGCCTTTAGTTAATAATCTTGGGTATTAATTCTCCTCCACCAAGTGCATGTAGATCCCCAGATCTTCTACACGGGAGAATTGAGAAGAGGAATTTTCTCCCACATGGAGCAACCTGAACTACAAGAGGAATAAGGAAGTCACATGCATATTTTTTCCTTGCACCTGAACCTTCCTGTTTTCCATGGAGAGGATCTATGTGAATCAGTATCTCCTTTTCACTCTCCCATTACAGATAATTGTCTTTTCTTGAGGTCAAAAGTGAAGTAACATTCCCCAGGCAAGTTTCCATTTATCCTTTGGGAGAAATTCTGTGACAGTGTGAGCTGAAGTAGCTTTGCATCTAATGGTGCTACAATGAGAATGGACCTGGCAGTGTCAGGATGGATGCATAATAGATGTAACCGAAGGCAGCAGGCTGTCATGAAACAGCAGACAGAGATGCCTTTCTTACTATGCTGATGGTAAGCTGACAATGAATGGATATGGACACAAGCTGTCAAGATGGGTGCAAATAGGGTACTCATTAAATAAAGTAATGGTGATACTTATAGCACCCTGCAGTGAGTCATCATATAGATAAATGACCAGATATGGGAGCTGACAGATGGTGAATGACGCTCATATAATCAAAAAGAACATTTGAAGCCTGCTGAGAATGTTCCAGCAGCAATTTTATGATTTCATTCAGTTTTGAGGAACAAATGAATGATTGGAGTTTTTCATAAATTTCACATTTGCTTTTGCATTTTTCACATGAATATTATAGATGTCACTGTGTGTAATTTGCAGTTGCTACTTCTTTCTAAAATAATTTTCATATTCTGTAAAGGGAACTATCAAATGCATTTTTTTGAAATTTCATCACTGCATTCTGTAAAAGTATAAATCTTTGCTATCATCATAGTTCTAAACATAACATCAAAATAAATTGAAACAAATTTAAATTAATGCTACAATTCTCAAAAGGTAATTCATTGTCTGTTTCCCCAAAACGTTCTGTCAACCATTTAAAAACTAAAGCCAGCAGAGTCAGAGCATTTGCTAATCAACAAAAGAAATTATACTATCCATTTTGCTTAGGGCAGTTGAACAAATCAATATCACTTTACCAAAGATGCTTGGATCTAACTGCATTCTAGATTAAATGTATTATAAATATTAAAATGCTTGCTTAAATAAACTCTTTAAATTATACTTCAGCTTTTTCCCTAGGAAATTATTTATGCAATTACAGTATTGCAAGTAAAAATGTATACTACAGAATTAGAAGGGCTTTGATGTGAACAAAGAAATAGAAAATTGGTCATAATATTCAAGGCTGATGAAGGACTTTTTTAAAGAAACCATCAATGCGCTTGCAATATATGAGCAGAGAAAGAGAACCTAGCATACAGCTTGTAATGGAAGGCATACACAAGGATAACACAGTAACAAGGGTCATAACAACTTACTGAGTTGTTTTTCCTTGGGCAATTTGCATTTTTTTGTAATGATCATGTCTCATTTTTCTTGGATCTTCAGTCTGTTCAGACCTGATCTATGTGCCAAGAGTCTTTCTATTGCTTTACATGATTTTTGGAACTACTGTATTTATTCCCTTTCTCATTCAGTGGAAAAATGTCCCTAGGATGTCTCAGAACAGCACTCTTCCTCTTCCCAATTAATTTACTTACACAGCTGTTTTTCCTATTTGTAACTTAGAATGCTCAAAACCTACAGGTGGGTTTTGCAAGACTGATTTAGAAACCATCTGACTTAAACATGTTTCAAGTTTTAGATAACTTTCATATGTTCTTTTTACAGCTGAGTGTCTGCCCATTTTTCTCCATTGAGAGGTGAATTTTCCTATCTCTAGATTACTTAGTTACCATGTCTGCTTGTGAATTTCCAGATAATGTTGCATAAATCTTACAGGTCAGATTTCACTAAGGATGGAATAACTACAGAATCAGAAACACTACTTTATAGAATCATAGATTGGTTAGGGTTGAAAAGGACCTAAAGATCATCTAGTTCCAACCCCCATCATTCAACCACAATATATCATTTTCCAAACCAATTGAGTTCAGAGTATCATCAGCTGGGGGTCAGGCCCTGGCAGAGGTTAGGACTTTCCTCCTTGTGAGAAAAGAAAAAAGCAGGAATTAAGAAACCTAAACAAACTTTTATTACAATTATTATTAAACCATCCAAAAAGCCACACTTCAGACAGTATAATACAGTAGGAAAGCACATTTAATTATAATTGGCAATTTGTGTGGTGGTGATTTGATCAGGCTGAGCAGAGTGCAACAATAAACACGAATAGAAGCCTAAACACAAAAACCTTTATATAGGGCAGATTGTATTTCCAGCACAGGGGGTATCTGATTTAGAGTTCTATACCTTGTCAAGCAGTAAAATACGATTCAATTGAATTGCATTGTTGGAAAATGGGTATAAAAAATGAACGATGAAGTAATGTATTAGCAGGCATCTAGTACAAGAAATAAACATCCACATATGTGGACAGAGAGTATTCACACATTTCTGTCCATGCATCTGAGAAGCAGAATATACAGAAATGCATAGGGATATAGTTCTGCTAATGAGAGAAACCCAGTCACCATCAGATAAGTGCACTGAAGGAGTTACATGAAATAGTTACTGATATTTGAGGTGCCTGATTACTTGCCCCAGTCACATTGTGCCAATTTCTTCTTTGTAATGGGATGACAATTGTTTAGGAGTGAATAAAAACCAACAATTAAAGAAAAGCATTATCCTGTCTGACAGAACTATGTATTCTCTACAGATTCCAGGTGAACAACGATTTATGGTTGATAATTCATGAACATACAGTAATTAATAAACATTTTGTGACTTGACAATATCTGTCCAAATTGTCATAAATAACTGTATAAGTTATGCTGAAACAAACTAAATATTTCTTTTCTTGAAAACAATAAAAGGAATGATAGCGA
Source organism: Myiopsitta monachus (assembly GCA_017639245.1). Lineage (NCBI taxonomy): Eukaryota > Metazoa > Chordata > Aves > Psittaciformes > Psittacidae > Myiopsitta > Myiopsitta monachus. Next base: position 76,924,833 of record CM029917.1, on the reverse strand, counting down.
TTTGGTGAGTTCATGGATTATTTCCTACTACTCCATCAGCTGTGCTTGGGAAGAACAGCAACACACAATGATGTAAATAAATGCACATGGCTGGTGGATGACAAATGCAGATAAATGTAGACTAATGAGTCTGGATCAAAAAAAGAGACGGTGTATAGCTGCTAAGTGGAAAATGAACATCAGGGCATTGACCCAGGAAGAGATTTGGGAACTGTTATAGACAAATCCTTAGCCCATTAGGTGGCTAAAATGAGAAATACAAATGAGATACTAGGATGAAGCTAAAAGTGTGCAGAGTATGTGTATATATATATATTCAAAGCATGTATATCTAAATATCTATATATCAAAGTATAAACTTATTTTAGTTAATGAAGTTTCATTCACAACACTTACTACACTAATTACCACTAAGAGACAGGATCCCAAATCAACCCCCAGGCAGGACAACCTTTAAAGATGGTGGACAACAGTTAGGTTTCTGAATCTGTATTTAGATGAAAAGGCAAGAAACTATCAAGTGGGATGAGCACTTACTTGGCAGCTTCCATTCAAGCAAGCTCAGATGCCAAATCTGAGTTTCCAGCCTAGAGAAAAGAAGGCTCAGGGAAGACCTTATCACTGTGTTCCAGTCTTTCTAGGCTGGCTGCAAAGATGAAGGCTCCCCTTTTACAAGGAGACACATGGGGTATTGGGCACAAGTTAGTCCTAGGAAGATTCCAACTGCACACAAAAGGAACATTTCTCACAATGAGAAAAATCAGCCATTAGAATAATCATAGAATCATAGAACCTACCAAGTCAGAAAAGACCTTCAAGACAATCAAATTCAACTGTTACCCTAGGACTGCCAAGTCTACCACTAAAGCATGTCACTAAGGGCCTCAGCTACACAGTTTTTGAAAACTTGCATGGACAGTGATTCCACCTCTCCCCTGAGCAGCATGTTCCAATGCATAAATGCCCTTCCAGTGAAGAAATTTTTCCTAATAGCTATTCTAAACCTCCCCTGGCACAGCTTGAGGCTATAGTATATAAAACATATATATCTGTATACTGTATTGTACAAAAAAATAGTCAAATTAGAATAGTGATTTTGCAGAAAGCTGATCCTTTTTCAATGTATATGTTCACCAAATATTCTCAACAAACCATTTTCATGAAAGAACTGTTTGTGAGCAGAAACTAAGTACTTCTGACATGTAACTGGCCTTTGATGCATTTTTATTCTAATGTTTTAATACCTTAACCTTAACCAAATTAATAAAAAAGTAAGGAAAATGCCAGGATTTTATTAAGAAAAACTAAAAATGTTGTTTTTTTCTTATTTCAGTCAATAACTCTTACAAGCCTGTCAGAACTTCCATAAATATTAGTAGTGAAAAAAAAAAAAGAAATCAAAGTACTGTAAAGAGTGTCCTCCTCCTTATGTACTTCACAAAACTAAACCTTTCTACCTGGCCTGGAGGTTAGACCACTTACAGGAAAGACACTGAGGATTTTCAGCCAGAAAATTAACTCACCTAACAGGTAACAGTAACCATTAGTCTCACAAATATAACTTTACCCAAGACCAATCCAAAGAGGAATTTCTCCATCCAAACCAGTCCCTGCTCTCTGCATAATTTTTTCTCAAAGCAACTCACTCCTAAGTTCCCCAAGTCAAACCTTATGTATCTTCTCCCCTCTACAGGATTCTCTTCAGAGAGGGATGCATTTATCAAGCTGCCTCTACCTCTCACTTCTGAACTCTGTATTTTACTTCCATCAGTCCCCTTACTTACCCTCTTTGAATTTCTTACCTAAGAAGATATGATCTTCAATCATCAATGTTACTTTCTGTTACCATGCTGGGTATATGAAATCATCTGCCTGGGCAAGATCTGTAGCTTTTTCAACCAAACAATACTTCTGAGCTCGCCAAACTTCTGTGTCAATTCATATAATTGACTAATATTTTTCTTAATCCCACAAAAGAACTTAAAGTATCCAGAGCCCATGACTCTCATTTTGTATGGCCATAATGGAAATGTTCATTTCTCCATACCTGGGGAAAAAAAATTTTGTCTTCCAACTTGTAAGCTCTTATTCAGAAACTGGAAGCTTCCAGCACACACTGCTTCCATTTAAGGGTAAAGCAAGAGGTATGCAAGTAGCATGGATACTGTTTAGCAGGTTAATGAGAGGAAGCAGGGCATTGTCTAGAAGAAAATTAGTATTTTAATAACCAAGATGGATTTAAAATATTTCTATGTCACAATAAAAATTTGCCAAATTGACAGAATTCAATTCACACCTGCATATCATCAAAGTTAAGTGCATACGTATAGAGATGTATACCCTAAATTATCAGATTGTATCCTCTAACATGGAACCAGCTTCAATTCCCGTCCATCTATAGATGTCACACTATGTTAACCACTGAGATTGAAAATAGCTATCATATCTCTAATGGGACAGCTGGCATAATAGACAGGCAGTCATATTTTCATTCAGTCACTGAAGCCTCAGCAAATTACATCTGAAGCTTTGGATTCTGAAAGTACTTTTGTTTAAATGCAGCCCTTTTTGGTAATGATTATATGTTAAAGCATAATGAAGGAGTGTCTCTATAGTTTCAATAGGGAAGTGAAGTACACTATGTGGAAACATTTAAAGTATTCATCTCTAAATGTCACTCAAATACAAAGCTCAACAATTGCACCCAAACACCAATACAGGGAGCATATAAAATCCTGATATTGAACATATTTTGAAAGGCCGCTTGGGAACACAAAACCACATTTCAACTATTGTCTGATTCTCACTACATAGTAACATAGGAGAGCTCTGTGGGACAGTAAAAAATATTAAAATACAATGTATTCTGTTCAGAAAAGCAGGGATGGTAGGCTGCTCCTCCAAAATCTACACATCTTTACAAATCCACAATGTCTTGGAGAAAAAGGACATCTGCAAAAAATAGTTGCATATTGTATATGCTTTAACTGACCAAGAAAAATTCTTTGTACACATTCTTAGCTTTACAATTAATGAACCATCAATTGACTTCTACTAACTTTACTCATATAGCTGAAGTTAAGAACACAGAGATATGCTTTCCTGGATTCTTTATTCAAGTCCTCTTCCTTATCATAAGCCTTTGTATGTAACTGCCATTTTTAAAAAATTGGATTAAAAACAGGCAACTAATGTAGCAAAGCAACAGCCTCATCAATATAGCTGCCATTATTATCAATGGAGAATTGATTTCTCCCATTTTTTATACAAATGTCTCCTTGAGTAGCAATATTCTATGATCATACATTATTGAGATTTAATGTGAGTTTTGCTATCGATTTCAGCAGGAGAAGGCCAGTGGTGACAAAGGAAGACAAAAAAGAGTATAGCGTTCTGTAGGCACTGGATCAAATTTCATGCTGGAATAAATGAGGTTATACATGGTATAAATCCAATACAGAATTTAGTCTGAATAATTTTGAGTAATTAGAAGTACCCAGATTTGCATGGTATCAGTCTTCTATTGATTTTGTCATTGCCTTACAACGTGTGTTTTAGTAGCAATTATATTTTCTGGCAACCTTTTTTTTCTCTCTCAGCATCTGAATTGTTGCTTCTTGATTAGTCAAGAGGAAAAATCAATACTCTATACATTCTACTTTCAAGCTTTAATTCAATTACCATCTGTGAACTAATCAAACATTGATCTAGCTATGTCAGTAAGTAGAAGATAAATTTTTTTAAATAACACTATCTTTCGTTGTCATTAAAGGTTACTTTTTAGCTCATTCACAAGTCTAAATTTTTACTATAGCTGGAAAATAAAAACAAAAAAAATAATAATAAAGTCTCCTTTCAATCTTAATTTTATTTAATTAGAAACTCATAAGACCATTTGCATCCTTTTGCCTATTTTCTGCCATTCATGCTCTGCTAGTGAAGTATTTCCTCCACAATAGTCCAAAGTACTTTTCTGGTGTGATTTTCATAGACTGAAACAACAGGGAACAATTCCTTTTTCCTTGTTGTCAGAAATTACCTTAAATCATTCCATTTCTATTGGCACAGTCTTTCTCCTCTCTTAATTGCTGTTCTGTCTATCCAGATAAGCAAAGGATTCTAGGTGTTTTTTTAAATGAGTAAATCCCTAGAAAGGTATTTTTCTTTCTCTTGGATGAGCATCCCATCACTGATAATAGCAGTTTGATTTAATATATATCAGTTGATAAATGTAAAATAATTTTATCTTAAAGACAGCTACTTACATTTTTTAGAAAAGGCGGGGTTAAGTTCTTATTTACTGTATCTGGAAGCAATTACTAAGTGGTAACGCCTCAATTTTTATTACCTTTGCCCAGCCCTAGGGCTATCATGGTTGAAGCAAGTAAAATAACCATAATGATCAACATTGTCACTATCACTATTATTGCATTAGAGTAAATTTAAACAAAACAGACAGCAGAAAACAGAATTGAAGGGCTCTTTCACACCTTGGATTAAAAGACTTTAAAAAACACAGGAGTGCCTGCCCTTGAGAAGGCTGAACCTATCTTGCCTCCTACATAAATGACCACTAAAGGTAGCTAAAGCAAGAAATAAAATAGATACACATCCTGTATGTTGGTTAACTCTGCCTTATACAGACTAGATATTCTGCATATCTTATAACAGGACTAGAGGCTGTAATCTATAGATAATTCCTAAAAAAAACCCAGTACTTGTCAGTTTTCTAGCAAAAGCACATAGGAGATTTCCTTGAAACAGGCAAATTATTGAACAGCAACAGTTCTAAAACTGAATTAAATTTCCCTATTCCCTCCTTTTCACCAAATTTTAATTTATGCTTCCCCTCTAAGCACACGGGACCACTGAACGACTTGATGTTTCACAGGAATTGGTTTCTATAGTATACTACAACCTCAGTAGCGCATGTCAACTTTAACTAGGTGTTTTACAATTAGTCTTTTGAAGTAATTTAATATTATTTTTTCTTAAAATTCCAGGTATCTTTTCAGTAGTAGCTATATTTTTTACTCAATTTTCTGTGTAACCTTTTATACTTTGTTTGGGTTTAATGTATATTTTTCTTTCATTTCAAGAAACAAACTACTGGATTCTTACACCAGTCCTCTCAACTTCTGAAACAGTGTTAGAATCCTCTGGAAAGAGTGTTCTGAGAGCTCTACTTGGAAGGAAATTGCTTAAGCCTTGCCAAGTAATTACTTTCTCCAGTTGATATCAATATTCTTATAGTAATAACCAGTTGTATTACCAAATGACCTCAATATATTTTTCATAAATTATGTAATTATTCTTCTACAAGAATATTATGAAATTATTACATGAAGGTTATATAAAGATACACAGCATTTACATCTTAAAAGTCTCTTGTCATCTTAGCCATAAAGAAGAACCAAGATTTATTATACTGAGAGGAAACAGGAGTCAAATAAAAGCTAACCAATGGTTTTACTATGTTCTTTTATTGAAAATACTTTTCTGCAAATGGGAGGTCTTTACTTGTGGAAGGAATAGAAACAAGTTCTTTTTGTAACAGTATTTACAACCCTGATTAGGTTCTCAATACCATTATGTTTGCTTGTTCCTCAGTAGAATACCCTTAAACTGCTCTGCACTAAAGCTATTTCAAAGATCAGTCTCAACCTCAGTTTTTCAACTAAGAATATTTCCAATATTTCAATTCAAATACTCCCAAATTATGCAGTTTCAGAGGAGACACTCTTTATTAGATGATTTCTGATGTTTTGTGTATTTATGATTTGCAATTACGGAAAAATCCCAGTAATCAATATCTATTCTTCAACAGAACATAAAATAAATTTAAAAATAAAGTGGCATGTAAATCATTAAAATCTGCATTTCAGGGTTTACACAAAGTCTGGTGGTTTATGGTTTTGAATTATACTTTCTGTAACTTTGATTTAGCCATAGACTGGGACTCCAGAAAACCACTGACATCTCTAAACCACTAAATTATTGCAATAACGTGAACAGCTGAAACACGAACATCTACAGCAGCATATCTGAGTATCATTTCCAGATAGTAAGACAATTGCTGACACATTTTTGAAACATTATTACACATTTCACACATCCATCCCCCCAAAACCGTACCTGAAGTAGTCTGTAGGATAAAGATTGCAGAAGAGAGCGCTTACACAGGGAGTTACTAAACTCAAAGGTTAGTGCATGTTTAAATGCTGTTTTGAATGGGTATGGATTTAACATTTCTACACGTCTTCCTGAGAAGGTATACCCAAGCATTAATAGTCAAGATGGGTTCAATTAAATAATAACTTACATGAACCTTTGTTCAAAGGATTTTAGAATATTTCTAGTTAATATACTGGAAAAAAGGTTTTGTGAATATTTTTTCCCCATTTAGACGAATGTTACAACTCAGTACATAGTTTCTACTCCCAAGTCTGTCAGACTAGCTGTGTGATTGGCGTTGAGTGGTACTGCCACTAAACAAAGCTGAATCCTTCATTTACTGTTCAGGAAAATCCCATTAAAACCAGTGGTGCAGAATAAAGCCCCGCATGATCATTTCTCTACACAGTTTTTTATATGTATTTCAAAGCAATTCCTGTAGAATTTGCAGTTAGGAGAGATAGTTCTTTGTGTTAGGTTTCTCAGTTAAGATCTGCTTTCAATTCTCATTTGTTCTATATTTCTGTGGAATCAGCAAAAGTTACTCAAAGCAACATTATGTAAGTAGTTTTATGATTTTTCCAGAGTATACAGGGGCACACGTTTTTTTTTTTTTTTTTTGGCTAATATAATAATTATTCCAGTCCCTGTTGACTCCCTGGATAAATTCCTAGGCTTTAAATTTTAATACCCAATGCTGACCCCTATGCTTAGTCAGTTCTTCATACAGCACATTTTGTGGGATAAATTCACAGACCCCCTTTTGTCCAGACGCAAATAATGAGATTGTTCCTGTTGTAATTTTTTTTAATAGTGCAGCACACTCATCTCCTGCCAGGCAGCTTATACAAATTACTACAAACATAATGGTAAATGTTATTTTAACAATTGCTTTGGACTCCAACATAGAACTATATTACACATTTTATTAGCTCATTTACCACCTACTAAGTTACGTTATTAGCAAATTCGTTGAACATGATATGTGTTAGGTAGATCTGGCTACCACTTTAAAGTGACTCTGTCTGAGTCTGCTTTGTGGTTTTGCAGATCCACAGAAGTTAGTCCATCTGTGGTTTTATAAATGAAAAATAAACCTCAGAGATGTGGGAAAGCATAAAATCAAAGGGGGAGGATCTGCTTCTGCCCCTCTCACACAATACCTTATTATAACAAAAGTAATTGATTTCTCATTGCCATTGCTCAATAGCTGTGATTCACAGCCCATTAAGGTTAATGGAAGCAAAAGAGCCATGAGTGAAACCTGAACTTTTAAGTTCATTTAAGTCCTTATTAACACTCACAGTGACTCTATGGGATTGAGATTTCAGTAAATGTCATAGTGGCAGAATCTAACTCAAAAAAATCCCTTTGGTCTTAAATTTTGATGGGAAACCTGATCCAAAATTCCCAAGTTCTGCTAAAAATCCTCATCATAAAGGAAACATCTACTAAGACTTTTAAAAACCTAATGCTACTGAGAAGTAATTGTGTGGCCTTGCGTTTGTGTAAGCCTGCTTCAGTTCAGGTTGTCAGTAAGAACTAAGTCATGCATGCTACTGTTTAATACATAGATATTTTAGGGACTGTCATCTCTGATAGCTGGTTCTATCTTAATAAGGCCTGAGTTTGCAGTACTAAAGAGCACCGCTTACTTTTATTTCATGTGAAAAAAATTTGGGGGTCGGGGGTGTTTTGTTTGTTTTTTTTTTTTTTCCTCCCATATATCTTATATGAAGTTATAAAAACTCAATTTATCTATCTTTTACCATAATATCTGTCAAATATGTTTTCAACAGCAGCTCTAGACTTTTTGAAGGGTAGCACTGTGACCCACAAACAGAAGACTGGCACTAAGCGGGCTTAAGAAGTCCCTTGCCGATCTTGATACTATTAAGAAAGACCTGAAAATAGACATGGTGACTGGTCTGAGAATGGAAAATGAGGAGCATTAGTTAGAGTAGGAAAGAGAAAAAAACCTCAGAAAAAGAAAGGCTGCAGTAGCCACCATCAAGCAGAAACATTCTGCAGTATTACAGTAAGAAGTGAAGACATTGCCATGACATAAGAGGGAGTCCGCTTAATAAATAACATGAGGTCAAAAATAACAGAAAAGATTAAATATAAATAAAAGTCCAAATAAAACAACAGCAACATGCTGAGGTACCAACTGCGAAAGTCCCACACTAGCTAGTAATAAGCTGGGAATTTGTTGATAAAATGGGAAGAGAAGTGGAAGAGGCTGTAAATAAAAAGCAATGATGACAATAAAAAAGAGAGATCATGCATCTGAACACATGAAGTGCCTTTTACTGTGGGAAGAAACCACAGAATGAAGATGTAAAAGAAGGAGGATCATATTTAGAACAGAGCCTGAAGGAAAGAAATGAATGAAATAAAAGGAAAGACAAAACCAGTAGGAAATCAAGAATGGACTGAAAGCAGCAAGAGGTGGAAGCCACCAATATTCCCCCAGTTGTTCAGAGAAAGAGACAAATCCTTTTCTGGCCTGTGTGATTACAGTACCATATGGTAATATCTTGACTCACATCTTAAAATAAATGCAATCTCTGTAATTGCCTGCTATTGTGGACATGTTGCTGTGCATTAGGATATTACAAAGTGAGAATTACAGAGGGAGACATGCAAGATTTTTATCTGATGGCCATAACCTTAACTCTTATATTTCTGAGGATCTATCAATGCCTTGCGATCCCAGTTTTTTATGCCTGTGTCCTGGTTTAAGCCCAGCCATAAGTTAGCCACACAGTTCATTAGCTCCCCCTCAGCCTTCCTCCCCCTGCTCCCAGAGGGATGGGGAAGAGAATCGAAATAATGTAACTCCCACGGGTTGACATAAGAACAGTCCAGTAACTAAGGTATAACACAAACCCACTGCTGCTACCACTAATAATAATAATGATAAGGAAAGAGAACACAGCCGCTCATCACCTTCTGATCGATACCCAGCCCGACTGAGAAGTGAACCAACTCTTCTGGGTCCCTGCCCCTAGTTTTTTACATCGTGAGAATGACGTGCTGTGGTATGGAATACCTCTTTGGTCAGTTTGGGTCAGGTGTCCTGTCTCTGCTTCCTTCCGGCTTCCCCTCCTCCCTGGCAGAGCATAAGACTCAGAAAGTCCTTGGTCAGACTAAACATTTGAGCAGTAACTAGAAACATCGGTGTTATCAGTGCTGTTCCCATGCCAAAAGTAAAAAACACAGCACTGAACCAGCTACCAAGAAGGAGAAAAAATGATTGCTACTACTGAACCCAGGACAGCCTGTTTGCAGAAGGACCCCAGAGCTTTGAAGCAGATCTGCCTAGATATTTCCTGCAAGAGAGGAAAGTGGTTTTTTAAAAAAATATTTGAGGTATAAATTATAATAAAAAAAAAAAAAACACAAAAAACAACTTCTTTCCCCTACTTCTTGCTGATTAGACCTTACCTTGGAGTCAGGATACTCAATGCCAAAATCCCTCCTGTGTCTTTGTCAGTGAGGAGCCCAAAGGTCTATCCCTATCCTCTTCCCAGCATCTCCCAGCCTCACTAGTTCCTGACTCCCACCTGTGGCTGTTTACTCTCCTGCTTATCTCAAACTCCAGGTACTAAACTTCTCTTCACAGGCATGCTCATCTGCTCCCCTGCTGCCAGAAGGTCCCACCTAACCCAATCACTCATTTTGTTTGAAGTATTGGGGCATAAAAACCAAAACTGAGGAAAGCAAAGAAATCCTGTGTCATTCTGTCTTTGACTAGCATGTCTGAGCATGTCTCATCTGGAGGACTGAAAGAAAAGTTAAGAACTTCAAATACAGTTTTGTGTGACAGCAGCATTCTTCTCTCTTTCAAGTACAGACAATGAATACTTCTTTAGCATTTTCACCTCCCCTACAAGTTTAGCAAAGGGTTGGCAGAAACCAGAGTCCTGTAGAGATGATTTTTCTCTAATAACAATCTCAAGAAACATCAGAAAAAAAAAAAGGAATACAGGAAAACGATATTCAAGGAGACGACTTAGTCCTAGAGCACACCCACCTATACTCAAAGGGCAGACAGTTGTAGTTAGTGGAATAAAATCTGCTTCCAAAGCTGTGTTGTAATGTGGTTGACAGCCTTCATCTTCTCAGGATAATACTGCTGTCATGGCTACGCTGTATATTAGGATTTTCATAATTCAGTATGACAGAGATAGACACTCAGGAGTTTTATCTGCAAGCCAGACCCTTACATTTCCGATATTGACCCAAGAAGCTAAAGGCTTGCTAGCTGTGCCGTTCAAAAAAACTCAGTAGTGAGTTTCTGCAGCCTCCAGCTGTGGCTACGGAGAAACACTAATTCATGGTGGACATTCAGTGGAACCACTTGGACTCATGAAAAAGGGCTGGACTAACCTTTTCTTAATTCAAAACTCATGCTTAATAGCAGTCATAGCAATAGTATAGTCATTTATTAGAGTAACATGATGGTAACTTAGTTTTTGTTTATCCAACACTATTCCACACTTTCAACTAATGTTTTTTCTCACCAAAGTTGGTCAGGAGTAGGGACTGAGAGGCAAAAGGTATGTACTTCCAAGCTTTCTCCAGGTGAAAGAATTAATTTCTCCATTTTAATACTATCTTGCCACCTGTTTCGTGGGACACAGCAGTGTGTATTAACATGACCATTATCCTATCAGTGCCAAGAAAGCTCTGCTTTTCTCTTTGGCCTCACCCTGGCATGAAATCAAGGCCAATTGCCTTTTGGCCTCCCAGCTTTTTCTATGGAGAAGAAAGTGAAGCCCTACTGACACACACAGGATGGCAGTGTGATCACCAGAATAGCTTGAATCTATTGGTACAGACATGATTAAGCTTTTCTCCTGACATTTTCCTTAATGTATGCCAATTTGGCCTTGTCAGTCATTTTATTGAGTCTGACAGAAGCTTTCATTCAAATAACATCTCCAGGAGCAATCCAAAAGCACTGTGAGTAGAGTGGTATAGAAATATGTTTTCTGTATTAAGAGCTCCTTTTGTTCAATTAAAAAGATTAAGTGTTCTCAATTATTGAATTGTAAAATCAGTTTCAAATTTTACAAGTGGTCAGAATGTCCACAGTAGAGTAAATTAAAAAATGAGTAATAAAAAAGTCATTATCAGAGTTAGTTACCTAGTTTTAAAAATAAGCATATATTTCCTCTAATGCTTTCAGGTGAAAAAACCAAAACAATTGGGTTTTTTTGGCTGACAGGTTGATAAAAAGTGTTCACCTTCCTTCTGCAACAGCCAGTCCCTGACCATTTTCTCTGCAGTGAAGCACAATACATCTGTGAGCTATTTTTGCCATATGGTTAACTGATATTCTGTGCATTCTTCTGGCTGTCACTTTAATAAAGATAAAACTTAATTGCTATACCATCAGACATAGTATCTCCAAGTCTGTCCCCCCAGTCTTCTTCATCAAAGCTTTTTATTTAGAGGGGAAATTAAACGTAAGGAAAACCACCAAAAAGACTAACCATTAAGAATGAGAGGATTTTTGGTGGCAGTTTTCCTGATGTTTAACATCTCATAGTCAATCTGCAAAACTTTGTCCTTTTGCTGTTAATTTTCAAATAACTTGAGTTAACTGGAAGGCTCTATGATTTACTTGCCCATTCTTCCAAGTGCTTGCCTTCTGCAAGCTTCTGCAAAGGTGAGTCCAAGATACAAAGCATCATCAAATCCTGGGTTACATTCTTGCAGAGGGAAAATGTTTTTAGTGCCTTTTTTAAAAATTTAATTCCGATAGGATTAGTAAGGGTGATGAAAAATCTTAGGATTTTCTCATATTGAGATCTCAGATTGCCATAAATAATATCTTTCCCCTTTAATGTACAAAAACTATAAGCTATTGAAAGGTTAAGTATGCCTGAAGTTGATTACTGTTTCCTAATGCTTTCTTGTTAAAATTTCTCCTGCAGCTTGTGGCATATGCTGAAGACTTGCAAAGGCATTAAATTGTCTGGACCTGTTGCACTACACAGTCAAACTAAAGACACCTCCCATATGAAGACAGGCTGAGAAAGTTGGGGCTGTTCAGCCTGGAGAAGAGAAGGCTGCGTGGAGACCTCATAGCAGCCTTCCAGTATCTGAAGGGGGCCTATAGGGATGCTGAGGAGGGACTCTTCATTAGGGACTGCAGTGATAGGACAAGGGGTAACAGGTTCAAACTTAAAAAGGGGAAGTTTAGATTGGATATGAGGAAGAAATTCTTTACTGTAAGGGTGGTGAGGCACTGGAATGGATTGCCCAGGGAAGTTGTGAATGCTCCATTGCTGGAGGTGTTGAAGGCTGGGTTGGAGAGAGCCTTGGGTGGCATGGTTTAGTGCGAGGTGTCCCTGCCCATGGCAGGGGGTTGGAACTAGATGATCTTAAGGTCCTTTCCAACGCTAGCTATTCTATGATTCTATATATTTTGGGGTTAAGGACTTCCTCTAAAAGAGAAAGAAAAACAACTCTGAAATAAGAAAGCAACCCCTTCAGAGAATAAAGTGTGTTGGATGGTAGATAACTTTTTTGTTTATTTTCAAATTTTCCAGGATGAATCTTGCACAATCCTGGATTTAGCTTTTCTAAACCACCCCTGGGATTCTGAATTAAAAACAGAGGGCAATTAATAGGTAGCCCAGAAGAAGAATTAGTCATAACTGAGTCCACTGTGGAAGACTAGAAAGAAGAGAAGGCAGTTGAAGAAAAATTAGTATTTCTTTGCAGGCTGTGAAATGTTTATTCATAATATAATACATTTACTTAGGTCTCTAATCCCTGTGACATTCTTTGGAATAAATAAGGCAGAAAATGCTGACAGCATGTCCTCCCTTTTGTGCTTATGGATAAGCAGACATATTATGATCACCATGCTTGCAAAGGAAATAATATGCAGAAAAGCACAGGGATGATCCCTCCTATTTTTAGCATAGAAAGGAAGATAATATAACAAGCTTAATTTGGAAAGGAGCCTGAGGTTTTGAATCTTTTGCTCAGTGATGTACACATAGCTTTTGCTAAGAAGATAACTTTTAATATCTGAATCTTTTAATTATCTTTAATTATGATTACAATAAAGCATACTGCACTTTCTAGGCTGTTTTGGGTTTGTTATTTTTTTTTTTGTAAACTGACAAGCAAGTCCAACAACCCAAAGCACTTACTGATGTGCCTTCCAAAACTGAGTGGCAGACACTGCATTTAACCTTGTCTCTGGTTGTTCAGTATGCTTTGCCAGCTGAGCTTTCTAATTGGAAAACCTGAACAATATTTTTCAGTTGGTACCATCTGTCAGTTATAAATCTTATTGTTCTACTGTCTCCTTCCTGGGCTAAGTATTTCAATTTTTGCAATTCTCCCACTTGTTTAACAAGTCTGACCTAGATTAAAACATATTAGGCCAGATTTAAGTATTTGTGAGTCTTCTTTCTAAATGTTTGCGGCCAAAGCAAACCAAAGTATTATTTACACTTCAATAAAAACAGAATATGTGGGGGAAAGGGCTGTAAAACAAGCAATGTACACCTGTCTTTCCATTCCCTGGGGTTACCTAAGCAAGACGAGATAAGGCTTTTTCCTATCAGTGTTGCAAGTCATGTCTACAGAGTTGATGATTCAAGAACAATGCTGCTGTTGGAAAGTAAGATAAGAAAGCATCTGTGATGGTTTGACAATGAGCCAGCTGGGGTCCAAAGGGTTACAGCAGTACACAAATAGAAAAGCAGACATGCTGGCAAAGTCCTCCCAGCAGAGTTCACAAACATGGGGATACCACATACAGCCTTGTTTAAACCTTACTCTGCCCCAAAGCTGTCACACCTCTGAGTCAACCCACAGCACTGTGCATTACAGCTTGCAGATATCTGCACTGATTACCCACATCTTTGGAGGTTGTCCTCCCTTCTAAATTCACTATAGTTCCTTTGATGCTCCATGAGGACTTTTTTTTTTTTTCTGCTTTTCACCTCTCTTACCACACCTTGAGCACTCACTGAGGCATTTTCCATAAAAATTCTAAGCCACACTCAATACATTCCTACAGTAAACAGCTATTCTACAGGTGGCACCCATTATGTTGCTACAGGGCGGCTTCAAATCTTCTCACCACCTATTTAGCTTTCCTATGTGGGCAATGGGTAATCTCAAATGACTCACAGCTTTTCTCATGTCTCAGAAAGAAAGCTGGCTGTCCTAAATTAAACTGGACCATACATCGTAAAGAACCTTCTCTGAGGGTTTCTGGTATCCGGGACCTGCCAAAGTGCCACACGGCAAAGTCTTTTGTTTCTTCCAAGACACCGTTATTAATGAGAAAAACTGTCTTTTTCTGCATTTAAAGGAACATCAACCGTCTATTCTACAGATTGAAAGTTGCTTTCACTGAAGTAGCTTCACTGCTATAGCGTAGTTTAAACTACACTATAACTGACAAAGAAAGAAATATCCATATCTATTTACTCCATCATCTAGACATTCCTACTGTATCTGCCACCTAATTTGTTAAAATGCTAAAGGGATTATAACAAAACAGAGTTACACTAAAGTGTCTGGGCAGGCAAGGGTTTGGGGGACAATAAGAGAAAAAATAAGTTGTTTGGTTTCGACAAAATTCATAAAGAGTTGGCTCTGTAATGGGTATGCAATAAAAAAGATAGTGCGTAGCATAAATTCAAGAGAGATTAATGGTCACATTAACCTTTTGAGAAAACGATAAAACAGATTTATCCCTTTGCAATTGGTGTGATAAAGTAATAAAAACATAGTAAAATAGACCAGAAATCATGTCTTTTTTTCTTTGTTCAACAATCTGACCATCAAATAAACAAGTAAAATAATCAAATTTACAGCATGAAAAAATGCATGTAATAAAACCTTACTTGACATTTCATCCAAACAATGGAGAAGCACAATTAGAGAGGTGATAAAAAAACATTCTAAAAAGTGCTTGAAAATTGTTCTGAAACTAATTTCAGCATCAGAAACACTGTTACTACTCCCTTTAACAAAATTTAAATGCATAGACATATCCAAATAAATCTCTTGGAGGGTACTAAATTAAGAAACAATTTTTGCCATGTTAGTAATAGACTTTCATGCTTGGCACTGTCTACATAAAATGAAAGCAAGCTATAACATGAAAGAAATTGACCATAAATAAAAAGAAAAAAAACCATGGTCATGAATATTTTTCCTTACCTTAATTGCCATGGAAGTTAATACTTCAGTGTAGTGTTGATTTCATGATCTTTAAAAATTACCTTCTTTTTTTAGGTAAATATAATTATTTCTGTGCTTGAAAATGCCAGTTTTCTTTCTAAGGAACTTGGAAAAAAAGAAAACTCATCAAATCCTGTACATAAATCAGACTCCTTGAAAAAAATCATGCCAGCACAATATCTGAAACTCATAAAAATCACCTCATCAATATCATTGTCAAAACAAATGCTTTTTTTAAGAAAAAAAAAAAAAAAGAAAGAATTTGCATGTCACTTAAGTTTTGTGTGCATTGCTACCTAACATGAATAGCATTTATGTGAGACAGAGTAAAACAGCCTGTCCAGGAGAACAGCTGTGTGGTCTGTGCACCTTCACCTGCTTCATTCACACTCCTTACTCATACTCATTTCCACTGGACTGGACACTTTCAAGTGGGGGAAATCAAACAAATTTCATGTTGGTAGCCAAATTTTCCAGGACTGAATAGAACAGACCAACTTTGACACCAAAAGTCTGTAAAGCTACGCAAATGCAAGTTATATGTTGTGCCTGGAAGACGTTTCACTAAACTTTGGATGACTGAAAATCAAATGTCCAGTTCAGTGGTCATCCTGGCACTACTACAGAAAATGAAAGACGGAAGCATCTAG
Organism: Myiopsitta monachus; assembly: GCA_017639245.1. Taxonomy (NCBI): domain Eukaryota; kingdom Metazoa; phylum Chordata; class Aves; order Psittaciformes; family Psittacidae; genus Myiopsitta; species Myiopsitta monachus. The sequence continues at coordinate 76,908,778 of CM029917.1, read as the reverse complement.
AAAAGGTGATTCAACACTTCACATCAAGTTCTGTCCTCCCTGTCAAGAAAAAGGAATGCAAGTGAAGGACATCAATGATTATTTTAGGAAGAAGAGTATCAAAACTTATTATTCACAAAAATAGCATGAAATCTTATTGCTGCTATTTGTATCCTCTCTGCCCCCTAGTTATAACTAAATTAATCAATACAGACTTCAAGATAGTAACAATACTGTAAGATTTGCAGGACATATATTAATCAACCTATTAACAAGGTATCAAAGTCTTGAAGGCAAAATGAAAACCAGAGCACCAAAAAGAGTGTTTACAGAGTAAGGTATGTGGATTTCTGGAATTAATATGACAGCATTTTGTGTTTGTTTTATGGAAATATTATTCATTTGAAACAAATGAAAAACTGCAATTCAAAACCGAAATAAAGCTTCTGATGTAGTAAAATAGGTCAAAAAAAAAAAGTTAAACTAAATTTATATCATCTAGTGTCAAGTCAATACAATCAGCTGACAGTTATATTCCACTGTTTCTCTAAATTTAATTTATAGAATTATAGAGGGTCTGGATTAGAACAAAACTGATCTTCCATTCTTTGTAGCCTTACATGTTGTTGCACTGGAATGCTAAAGCAATGAGTGAAATATTCTTACTACTATTTCTTGCAGAATTACACACTGTATAGCAGTCTACATGTAAAACCTTGTCGCCGCATTCTGCTACCTCTCTGTGGCAACTAACTTTCAGAAAAAGGACCTATTAACACCTTGGGGCAGACATCTATTATTTTGTCTCTTTGTTTTTTTCATCACTGTCTTTCTTATTAGATTTCTAAAAATAGAGTGTAAATACACTAAGACATTGATGCAGGCCTTCAGTCATTGACTCGTGTGAGATGATGAAAACAATAAGAAACAGACTGAAGTATCATTACAGAAGTGCAAAAGATTTTCCCAGCAGACATTAGGGCTATTTTCCACAGCCCTTACTCCTTTTCCATGTTCCAACAAAGTTCTTTACAAATTTCAAAAATTTCAAACACATATCTTCTACCTATTTTACAGAATAGACTGAATCATCTTCTTTCTTATGTCCCTTTGATGTAAAAAACAAAGAGTGTTGTAAAAAGCAGTATGCTACTAGAACACATAAAACTTCAGAAGGTCTATCATAAACTAGGAGCATTACCTAAATATATCCAATACAACATTTTATAGCATCAGGTCTTTCTCTAGTTCCGTTCTGGTGCTGATGCAACCTCATGAAGTTCAACAAGGCCAAGTACCAGGTCCTGCACCTGGAGTTGGGGCAATCCCAAGCACAAGTACAAGATGGAACTGTTGCAACAAGTCCAGAGGAGGGCCATGAGGATGATCAGGGGACTGGAGCACCTCCCGTATGAAGACAGGCTGAGAAAGTTGGGGTTGTTGAGCCTGGAGAAGAGAAGGCTGCATGTAGACCTCATAGCAGCCTTCCAATACCTGAAGGGGGCCTATAGGGATGCTGGGGAGGGACTCTTCTTTAGGGACCGTAGTGAGAGGACAAGGAGTAACGGGTTCAGACTTCAACAGGGGAAGTTTAGATTGGCTATGAGGAAGAAATTCGTTCCTCTAAGGGTGGTGAGGCACTGGAATGGGTTTCCCAGGGAAGTTGTGAATGCTCCATCGCTGGTGGTGTTCAAGACCAGGGTGGACAGAGCCTTGGGTGACATGGTTTAGTGTGAGGTGTCCCTGCCCATGGCAGGGGGGTTGGAACTAGATGATCTTAAGGTCCTTCCCAACCCTAACTATTCTATGATTCTGTGGACATAGAATGGATTGAGCATAGCCATGAGGAGGAGGACTTGAGAGTACTGGTTGATGAGAAGCTCAACATGAGCTGGTTTCAGTGTGCATTTGCAGCACAGAAAGCCAAACGTGTCCTTGGCTGTATCAAAGGAAGAGTGACCATCAGGCTGAGGGTGGTGATTTTGCCTCCCTGCTCTGCTCTTGTGAGACCCCACTTGGAGTACTGTGTGCAATTCTTGGCCCCCAACACAAGAGGGATGTGGATCTGTTGGAGCAAGTCCAGAGAAGGCCACAAAGATGAGCAGAGGACTAAAGCACCTCTCCTATAATGACAGGCTGAAAGTTGGAGAAGAGAAGGCTCTGGGGAGACCTTATAGCAGCCTTCTAGTACCCAAAAGGGGCCTACAGGAAAGCTGTAGGGAGTCTCTTTACAATGGCATGGAGGGATATGAAAAGGGGTGATGACTTTAAAATGAAATAAGGTAGATCTAGATTATATATTAGGTTGAAGTTCTTTACTCAGGGTGGTGAGACAGTGGAACAGGTTGCCAAAAGAAGGTTTGGCTGCCCCACCCCTGGAAGTGTTCAAGGCCAGGCTGGATGAGGCTTTGAGCAACCTGGTCTAGTGGAGGATCTCCTGACCATTGCAGGGGGTTTGGAACTAGATGATCTTTAGGTCCCTTCCAACACAAATCATTCAAATTTTCTGCCATTCTATGTTGTCACTAAAATGTGGATTAAAATTGATCAGTTATTCTACCATAATTTTATTGAAGCTAAGTCAGCAGGAAGAAAGACCAGAGTGAAATGTTCCTTTTCTAAGAACATCATATATAGAAAAGAGTCACTTGTTAATGTAAAATATTGCATTTACAAAGTTGTAAATATTTCATAGCTTTTGCAATACATTCATATATATATTAATACATTTATATCCTCATAGAGCTAACAAACAACAATTAAATATTGCTTTAAAAAGCATTCAGAACTGTAATATACATCATATTCTGGAAAAAAGTTAAAGATACACTATATTTTATGCATTCAGTTTATTATTATTTTTAATTTTTTTAATTAAATATCTCTGTATTAAATCTAGATATTTACATACACTATAACACATTCATTCTCTGAGGGATTATTCAGATGGTTGAAAAGCTAAAATCCTTCCTTTTGAAGCTGGGGAGAAAAGAATAAATTAAAATGATCAGAGTAGGGTCAATGGAAATCATAAGAAGAAGATTATGAAAGGCTTGTCAGGGGAAGAAAATTAAAAAAAAAAAAACAAGTATAAGATGGTTTCGCTTCAAGCAGAATTCTTGGCAGGTATGTCATGCATGCAGGAAATGATAATTCTGACAAAGCCAGCAGTGGCCTGAAAAAGGCACAGGGAGTAACAGCACAATTCCTGTACACTTCGGCTTCAGAAGGCATCTTGGAGGCATCCAGTTGACTCTTTTCTGTCATAGGTGAATGAAAATTAGATATAATTCTTTGAAGAAAAGCGCTGTATAGAAAATTTCCACAAAATCTCCACAGTAGCTAACTTCCCACCAAGACTTTTTAAACTGCTACCGGCATTTTAAAGTCTTTTAAAAGAGTTTATGACTACCTGAAGCAAACACCTGCTGTCTAATCCCAACAGCATACATTATAGGCAGTATTTAAGTATTTGAAACAGATTAGGGAACTAATTTAGCTACTGCATAAAAGGTAAAGATTTACTCCCACACCAATCATAATTTGCCAGAAATGCAATGCCCTTCTGTTCCCCTGTAACAAGTGCTTTTGGGAGTTTGTGGATTTCATTTTGCAGATGGAGGAGAGACACAAGGACGTGACTTCTAACAAGGCAACAAATAATTTTTTGTCTTAAAAAGATCACAGAAAAGATAAGCAAGAAACACACACATTCACATACACCGCTGTCAGATAGAGTGTGTTTTTAAGTACTTCCTCCAGCACTTATTGTATTTATTAGTTACATTATTTTACAGTATGTAGACTTTATAGTATATTATGTGTTTAATAAAAATAGCTGGCTCTCTTATGTAATATCACAGAAGTGTAAAAAAAATTGTTGGAAACACTCACACTGTGTTAACCCCTCTGGGTGCTGTCCAAATTCATTTTGTTTAAATGATATGCCTAGGACTTTTTCAATTACATAAAACCATCTTAATTATCAGTGTGGAAGAGTCTATGGGTATCACAGATTTTTCTGCATGACTTATAGTTGGTGAAGTAGCTGGTGAAGAGATCAAGAATTCTGGTGAATGAACAGCATTTGATCTATCTACACTATCATTCTTATTTGAAAATACATAAAGCCAGCCATTTCATCATCCCTGTATCTTAGACCAATGACTCACATTGTGAGCTGTAATACAAATGAGTGGGATGCTTTATAAGACCTTAGCATTAGGAAAAGAAAAAAAAAAGGAATTAAAGAGAAAGGTGCAAGTAATGCATTTGGGGCCAAAGGAAAAGCATAATTTGGAGACCAAAAGCTTATCAGAATGCAGACTTGCCGACACAAATACCCAAGTTAAAGAACTTTTAGGGCACAGCATTAGTTTTGTGATAAATTGTTGAGAATTAAATAGCTTCTGCAAATTTCCAAGAAAGGCGAAAAGTGCTAGAAAAGCCAGCTAGCATAAAGATCTGTGGGGCTATTGGTCATTGCTGGCACACCTCCTGGACCGTCTGTATCATAGCCAAAGTTTGCTCCTTGGCATATGCACAGTGAACCGTATTTCCCTGCTCTCCCCTATGGTTGCTTAATCCTCTTCCCTCATCCATAAGCTGGAACAGAAGGCACAGAGGAGAAGCTAATTCTATTATGTACATTATAAGCTTCCACTCCTTTTCCCACTGAGTATCCAAAAAAACCCTGCCCTCTTTTCCTCTACACATTGGCATTATTGTGCTTCACTGCCCAGCTTCCCTGTATGTGGTGATGCTTAGCTCTTTGCTGTCCCTAGAGCACACAGTGAACCCTGTGAATGGTTTATCGACATTTCAAGAAATATTTAGAAATACGATGAATGGATAGACTATGTCACCAAGCTAAGTCTAGAGGAAGTCGTGGGGACAGGTATAGAAGTAGGAATTTGCTAAGTATTTGGTGAAGTTGGGGAGATGGAAGAACAGGGACTTTGAAGCAAGTAGAGAGGAAGAGAGGACAACAAAGAAAGAGAAGTCAACTGTCAAGTAGTTGCATGGCCAGGTACATTTTTATCAGCCAGTCCTACCAAAATAGTCCAAAGAATCCTCAATAACAAAGACCTCAGTTTTAATAACTATTGAGGTTTTTCTTCACAGAAAACCAGAAAAATCAGTGTTAGAGAAACAGAGGTGACATTTACTACTGATGTGTTTAGCTGATTTTTTATCAATACTTTTTGAAAAAGAGTTATGCACATGAATACACCTTTAAATTTTTAATAATATTCCTGTAAATAATTACCATGTGTTTTGTGCACATTCCCCACCCATTTCTTCATATGAAAAGTCAGGTGCTGATAAATCAGGTGGCTTTTTAACGAAGTGTACCACTCCCTGTCTGCTAAGTGAGATGACAGCCCGATGTTTATGTGGTTAAAGACAATTCGTGCTTTCTGCCTTTGAGCTGCAGACATAGATCATACTGTTATTTATCTTGTTTACTTTAGCTTTTTGTGATGAATTATTAAAATATTTCTGGAAACATGGAGACATTTTGGAAGAAGGGTCTTAGTGGAGAGTAAAACAGATATAAGCACCAAGATAAAACAAGCAACCCTTTCACCAGTAGATGCAAGCAAAGCTGTAGAGAAGAAAAAGACCATTTTGTTGGTCCAATTCTGTTTATGGACACACTTCAGTGAATACAGTAGGCTGCTTAAATTCATCAGCTGCTTAGAAAATGGTATCTTCGACTATCCAAAGGCAAAACTGCCGCATGAAGCATGGAAATGTAATTTACATGGTTAGTATTCCTGCAAGATGCAGGAATGACTGCAAGATGATTGGAATGAGACTAATCCAGGGGGAGGAAAAAAGCTTCTTCTGTAATTGAAGTCTTTGTACATTTTCCTTATCATCCCAAGAGACAAACTACTACAGGAATTTTCTCCTAGGTAAAGCACTTAAATGGTCATGTTATTGTGTTGGGTGAAAGTATGCTTGGCTTTTAAAGTAATCATGAATTTCTTCAGCAAGTATTGCTACATCTAATAATATTATTTTAATATTATTTATAATATTCTCATTTTAATTTGTTTTTCATTTAGCTACAACTAATTTGGCAAAACTTGAACAACTAATATAAAATTTTGCAAGCCATGTGTCCCAGATTAAAGATTTTAGGCAACTCTCAAGGCAAAAAAGGTTCAATCATTTATAAGAACAATGTCAGAAATATGTTTTTACATCCTGTTGAACACGTAGAGCTGATTCACACAGAAGTCCCAAATTCTGCAGCAGAACATGAAACTTGAAAAGAAGACAGACTAGTGCCAGAGATCTGCCTTTTCTTAAAAATCTTTCCATATTATAAAAATTCAGTTTGTATATGCTCAAATAATGTGAGTCAGAATGTAGCAATTAACTTCTGCTAAGACTTGAATTCCCTGACTATATGGCTGTATTGGTGAGAGTAAGAACTGACGAAGTTACTTGGAGTGAATTTTTTTGTTGGTTTCAACCAAGAAAAAAAAATAGAAACAATGAGAAACAATGTCATTTTACCAAAATAAGGATTTTGTTTGATTTTTGTTTTCCTAATCAAAATAAGGATATTTTAGATTAGTTTAGACCAAAGCCTCCTGTCGTGGTTTAAGCCTCTAAAACTCATGAAGTTTTCTCACCCACTCACTCCTCTCTCTTTCTTCCCCCAGTCCCAGGGGGATGGGGAGGAGAATCAAAAGAATGCAACTCCCACAGGTTGAGATAAGAACAGTTTAGTAACTAAGGTATAATACAAATCACTACTGCTACCACCAGTAATAATACAAGAGAAATACAAAGAAAGAGAATACAACTGCTCATCAAGCCCGACCCAGCCAGTGCACCCCCCAGCAGCAAACCCCCACTGCACCACCACACCATTCCGGGTCTCTGCTCTCTGTCCTCACATCCTGGGCATGATGTGCTGTGGTATGGAATAACCTCTTTGGTCTGTTTGGGTCAGGTGTCCTGTCTCTGCTTCCTCCCGGCTCCCCTCCTCCCTGGTATAGCATGAGACTCAGAAAGTCTTTGGCCAGCCAAAACATTACTGAGCAGTAACTGAAAACACTGGTGTTATCCGCGCTGTTCCCAGGCCCAAAATCAAAAACACAGTGCTGCACCAGCTACCAAGAAGGAGAAAAATTACTGCTGCTGCTGAACCCATGACACCTCCATGTTAGGAAATACTAGAGTTTTAATATTACTCAGTTTTCTTGTAAGTGAAAAAAAAAAAAACAAAAACAACAAACCCTAATCTATTTTACTAAAAGAATTAAAAAAAAAAACAACCCCAAAACCAAACACAAAACACATTTGCAAAATGTTTCCTCCCCTATTTATGGGATGAAAATATATTCTGAATGCAACCTGATTCTATGAGAACTCTTATTAATTCATGAACTGTATTTTTAGCAGATAAAGTACTTGACTAAAAACATTATGCTACCACTAGAAAAAAATTATGACAAACTCTTTTGAATGGAATTAACAGAAATAATTATTTTCTATAAGTAAATTTTGTGAATCACAAAGGGATTAGGAAATGATAAGCAAGTGGCAGCAGGATATAAATATTTTAAGGTTGTCAGTTTAGCAGTTGAGAAAAGTCAGATTCACAGTTACCTTTCACAGTCATAGAATGGTTTGTCTTGGAAAGGACCTTAAAGATCACCTAGTTCCAAAATCCCTGCCAAGGACAGAGTCATGTTCCACTAGACTAGGTTGCTCAAGCCCATCCAACCTGGCCTAATCTTTGTACCTTAGCACTTTAGTACATTAGCACTTAACATCAGTTGTACATAAGAACTATGTGATCCCATTTCACTCTATGTGAATCACCTCCTATCCAAGAAAAGGATGAATGATATTCAAGGTCCACGGAGATGTGTTTGTCTGTAACACCCCTTTAATAACAATAAAGGGTATTAACAAAGGCTTAGTATTTCCTTTTAAATGTGAGGATGATTGGATGTAGTGCTGAAAAACTGGATTCTCACCTGGCTGCTTCTCTCCAGCAATCTAGTAGTTTGAAAGCATGAATTTATGTGTTCCTGTTTTCTGGGAACCTTGCTTGAAATCCAAAGGCCTGAGCCATTAAAACGCAGACAATTCAGTTGCAGCTGAAATCAGTGGGGTCTGTAGTTTTCCCTTTGCAGGGTGTAAATCACATACCTCACTCAGATGATTTTAGCAGTATAAATTCATCAAATATTGCTTGTGAAGCATTCAGGTGCTATACTACTGAGAAACCCAGAAAAGGTTATGAGGAAATTAATATTTTGTACTTAGAGCTAGATATGGAAGATTTATGAGTCAAAATGTCAAACCACACATTTCAAGATTAAACCAAACCAGAATAGTGACCTCCTTTCCCTTTTTTCATTTAGCAAACCCTGTTCGACTGATATTCTGACTAATAAAACAAACATTCTGGAAGAAATAGAAAAAGTTATAATATAATTAACTACAAAAGAAATATTGCGCTTCACACGATGAAGCTGAAGGGATTCTGATGCGCTAGTTTTGGGGTGCCTGGCTTTGATAATTTTTATTCTTCCTGCACACATTGAAGGTTTTTTTAAAAAATTAAGGTAACACTGAAGTTAACTAAAATTAGTAGTAAAATTATAGTACAAAACTGAAATTTGCAGCACTGTGGGCTTTACAGACACATCCATGAAGAAAAAAAAAAATAAAAGATTTCAGGTTTTGTCCCTTTTCCAAATCACCTATATATTTCAGAAAACAGCCAGACTGCTAGAAGATGTGACACAGATTAATCTCCTTTCTCTTGGGTGCATTTCATACCAGCAAAGGGGAAGGAAAAGAAGAAATTTCAAAACTGAGTATTGATCACCACTGCATTTTACACGGTACTCAGTTCTGCATAGGTCTGAGAAGCACATTCAGGTGTTTTTCCTGACTGAATCATCAAAACAGTATAGTAGATGAAATTTTCTTAAGACCAGCTGGTCCTAAACATGAATTGGACAGAAAAACAGATACTAACAATGGAAGCTAATCAATTAGTTTCCCCATTTAATATGCTGTATGCAAGTCTTCAGGTGAACATAGAGATACAGTAACGCTGCTTCTATGAAGCTAAACATCAACACTCAAATACTGCTGGCTAATGTGGGTTCTCTGCTATTAAAGTATTCCTCAAAAAGTGCTTTGAATGTCAGACTAAAACCTATCAGCAGTCTACAGCAATTGACTGTAAATGGATCACATCTCAGAGAAAGTAATAGTAAATAGTAATAGTAGTGGTAGCAAACGGTAGTAAGTAGTAGTATACTATCAATTCACTGCGGTATTTTAGCAATAGTATTTTTCAGTAAGCAAGCTCATGTAAAAAATTGTGTGAATTGAGCCCAGTGCTATGGCTTTCTGATATGAAGGTCCATCATACCAAAGAATCAAACGAGAGTAAGGTGGTTTTTTTAATAGAAAGTATACGGGATTATATCTTGTCTCAAAGGGAACAGTAAAGAAGTGAGGTCAGTCACTGTGACACAAGTTTCTGACATATGGTTAAATTTTTGAACCCTGACAGTTCAAAGAAAGTTTTGTGGAGAAGTGTCTAACTTAGAACAAATCTTTTCTGATTGTTTTATATGTTAATATTTACTGACAGATAACCTGGGGCTCTTGCTCTATCTTACATTTGTCGATGTCAGGAGAGATTTCCACATTTTAGGATTTTTTTTCTCCACTCACGTTTGTCACAGGCAAAACTGCATTCAAAGAAGCAATATTTAACTGAGCCGCTTTCTGCAAAAAGTCAGTTTGATGATACATATACGCGACTGAGTGAATCATCGTTTGTTTATATTTTTCTGTTGAACAGTACAGAACATGAGTAGAGCAAAGCTGAAAAGTTTGCTTCTCTTGCCTGTCATAAGAATGTTTTTGTTTGAAGGACTGTAAGTTATCTGATCACTTTCTATAAACTTCTAACACTTGGAACAGTTAAATTATTCCTCTGAATTAATAAATGCATAATTTTATGCATTAGTCACCTTTCTACACTATTATTTGTACAAATTATGCAAATTGAAGGGCTTTTGGGTTTTGAAGGGTTTATCTTCTGCACTGTTAATTAAATTAAAATTATGAATATTTTCATCATCTAGTAACAGGATCCTTACCTTGCTGGAAGTAGAAATCTTTCTTTTGAAATTCCATAACCATTGTTTCAGTATTATTCCCTCTGGATGCTGTTATCTCTTGGTGTACTTTATTTGCAAGCAGTTGGACTTACAACACACAATAATACAAAGAAAATGTCACTTGTAAATCCCACCGGGCATTCTTTTTTCTTCTCTTCCTTTTCCTTCAAAGGACAGATTGCACCTAAGTAAATCTCCTCATATTTCTAAGTTACATGTCTGTATTTTCATTTATTAATTTGAAAACAAATGTCCATAACTTCTGACTGTAGAGAACGTGAGAATATTCCGGGCAAGTATCCTGGCTATAGTGTGCATATATTTTTCATGGAAAGGCCATAGGCTTTCCAAGAGGGAAAAAAAAAAAAAAAAGGGTAATAAGGGGATTGCACCAGCCATTTTAATGAAAAGGGTCTTACAGAATACAGTTGTCCTACAAAGCAGCAAGCTTAGTTGCTGTACAAGTTGTGTGTAAACTTATTTCTTGCAGAAAACTAGATCTTACAAATGGGATTTCCTCTAAAAGCAATTGAACTGGTCTATATTAAAATATTTCTGATGAAAGACCAAGTGTTTTATTTTCTTATTAAGGCGTAGCACTTGGCTCTACTGAACCTTCATTCAATGGTTTCTAAGACCATACTGCAATGTAATTGTTTCTACCCAGTTAGAATAAGAATTGGTGGTATCTCCATTGGCTCGTGAAAGAGGAAACTGCTCAGCTTTTAAACAAAGTTCAGGCGCCATTAATTAATTTCCTGACAGAACAACAGGTAACAGCCCTGACAGGATATTTCATTGCTGATTTTGTTGATGCAGCAGCATTCAACAGCTAAATGTTATTAAAAACTTCATAGTTTGAAACACATACAGGCTCAGAGAAAGGAATCAACCAGGAAGAAGGGTCTTTAGCCTACTAACCTTCCCTAAAAGAACTCCTTTTTCCTACATGTTTTTCCATCTGCATTAATCTCTATGCACTATTCTTCTTCAGAGCCTAGATGAATATTCAATGTTTAGATGCTTCTAACCACTGATACTACCATCCCTCTAAGGGTGCAGAAATAAACACCACCATCTAGATTCCACCTCATGAGAAATACCACCACATCTTCAAAATCTAAGTCAGTTCATGTTTAAATATTCACTATACTTCAGAAAGAAAAAGTAAAGGACAATAACACAACTTTGGAAATCAGCACAATCAACAGTAATGATGTTGCAACAGTCGCTCAGAGCGCTTTCATAATGGAAAAATCCTGATCACTCTCCTACTACTTTGAACAGCTGTCAGGGTAATCAGATACTTCTTTCTAATGGAGTTATACAGCAGTCATAGTTCATTGTGCAGGATTCCAAGTGTTGGAGGTTTCTAGAGAGCTCTTCCAGCACAAATGACCCCAGGTCTGTTGCTAGCTAAGTAATCCCTTGCCAGGAAGCAATAGATGCTGTAGTTTCAACAGCCTCAGAAAAGTGGCTCACGCTGTTCCATCATGATTTGACTGCTTACCACTTGCAGCAAGCCCTGAGAGGAAATAGTGACCCACCAGATCCCAAACCTGCAACTAAAAGAGGAGTTTCTCCCCTGCACTGTTTCAGTCCAAGGCTCTTTGGCACTACCATAGTATAGGGAGGCAGTGTTGATCTATAAAATCCTTACACTGCTAAGAATAATCCTTAATAGAACTGGTAGACAACTGTGTCTGTCAATACAATTTCCAGTGAACACTATATTTGACTCAACTTCAAATCACTTCTAGCCAGGTAAGAGCATTTTTACAAACAAGGTCTTTAGATCCAATTGCTTCTGCTGACCGAGAAATGCCATCAAGAGCATCCTACAAAGAACTTCTTATCCCTTTGTAAATATAGTGAGATTACTACTTTAATATTCCACCACGGGGGTACACTTATGCATGTGTACACTTATGTATTAATCAATAGATTAACGGCAAACTTTGCTAAGCATAAAATATCCTCAGATAGCAAAAAATTTTTCTTCATCCTTAAATCCTACTGTTGAGCACAATTCTAAATAATTTTAATTTAAACTTCTAACACTCATCTCTTAAATATTTTTCTCTTGATCTTTATTCTTAAATGAAGTGTTTCTTCAGAGATAGTTACTCAAAGTATTTGTCAGTTCGATGTACTTCAGAAAAACGAGTATGTCAATGCACTTCTGTCTTTACAGAATCTCTCAATAGAAAAGTCTACGAAGACCTTTTTATCATCTTATTCAAGCATTCATATCCAAGATATTTGCTAATTCATTAATGGCTCAAATCATAAGGAATACATGAATGGAACTAAAGAACAGGTAAATAGCTTGTCCTTCTCTTTTTTCAGTTCTCCCTCTCCAGGGAAAAAAAAAAACAAACCCAACCCAAACCAAACCAACCATAAATAAATAAATAAATACCACAAATCCGAAACAAAAGCCCAACTAAACAAACCAAGCAAACATGAAAGAATCAAAACCCAGAAAGCAAACTTCTTAAGGACAGAATGTTAGGGATTCACAAGACCATTTTTGCATTTAGTTGCATATTCCCTGGGAAGGTACCTGGTGAAGAATGGGTATCAAACATGAGGCTTTCCAAAGCAACAGTCGCATCAAAGTCTCTTCACTTTTACTTTAGACTCAAGGGGGTACAATAGGACTACATTATACCTAGGCTTGTATTGTAACCCAGCTAGGGTTAGATCTAACAGCTAATTTTTATTGGCTAGGAAAGGAGAAAGCAATCTGACTCAGTGGGTTGAGCAAAACAGCTTGTACTTCCTGGAATGAGAGGACTAAATATCACATGGTATTTGAATATTTCTTACTGCTAGAGCTGAAATACAGGTATTCAACTTCCTAAATAACTTCCCTACACACTGATAGGCACTCTGTACTTATTTTCATCATGATCTCTCTTACTTGGTGGGCATTTCAATACTTTTACAGATACGAAATGCTTTGTTCAACCTGAAATAGCATCTGAAAAGTTCCCTTTGCCAGAAAAAATACATGTAAAAAGTTTCCTATGTGCATGTACGTACATACATGTAAATTTCTTCAAATAAGTAGCTGAGACAAAAAGCTGAGCCAAGCTTTACACAGTGGGAGTTAAAACCTTTTCCTAAATAAATCCTTGTCTGCTGGAGATTTTTGACTGAAAATTTACTGGTGCTAAGCTACATCTTGAAGTTTACAACCGTATGCCCCACTGATTTCAATAGAGTATCCTTGCTTCTCACAGGAAACTCTCCAATGCAGACAAGTAGGAAGAGATACGTCATATCTGAACTATCAATATTGCAAATAGATGTGCATGCTGGACATTAGTTAGAAACTCCTGCCTTGCTCAGCTTAAAAACAGACATGAGCAGAGAACTGCTGACACAGCACATGAAAGGGAATAAAAGCATAATATGTCACTACCAAAAATGTTCTCACAGTATTCTGGGTACATTTATGAGTGGGTGATGCAGTGCATAAACCAGCCTGTATGAAAATATGTAAGTTAAATGGAAACCAAAATAAATAATTTAAAAACTTTCACCAAAGTTATAAATAAAATCTGGACCTTGAACAAGAATGATGTGCAATTCAGAATTCCATCTTTTGATGCAAAATACATACATCACACCTTAAGAAATGGTTTCTCTGCTTGATCACAGCAGAAATTGTCTCTTTTTCATCACTGCTGACTGTTTTTTCCCATTCAATTAGGAAAGCTTAATTCCAACTTGGGCCATTTGATTTTTTTCTTAGTATCTTTAAACCTCAGTTGTAATTGAATCAACAGAAGTACTATCTAATCATATTGTTCTGCTATTTATGAAGCTTTATAAATCTCTGTGCAAGTAAATTAGTGTCATATCAAACTGCTGAGCCTGAATTTTGCTGGCAGAGACAGATGTAGGGCACTTTCCTTTAGCATGGAAGAGCAGATCCTGGTTTAAAAATAATTCCTCTCTATTCCCCCCCAGTCTAGTGTATTTAGAAGTCTTATGTGGGTCAACTGCAACTGAGATGAAACCATCTTATCTACAGCTTTCACAAAGTATATGTCACCTATTCATTCTAACATATTTGTTACTGCTAAATTAAAAATTACATTTTAAATCCTGCAAACAAAATTGTATTAAATCATATCATTTTTCACAAAAAAAACCCTTTAATTACTTTTGACAAAAAAACAATTTCAGTGAAAGAATAGTTAGTGATGAAATAATAAGAGCAAATAAAAATCTCTATATATCTAGTGCAGTCCATAAACAAATGTGCAATCCTAATTTAGAAAGAAGAAAATTAATCTACCACATTGAAAATATTTAGCAAAATTTTATTAACTCACTTGTCTTCTCAGAACATTTTGATACTTATTTGCCTGTTACACATTTGGTTATCAACCTCCAAACTCATGTCTATTGACTTTAAGGACTGTTGACTTAATATAATTTGATTTTATGTGTCAAATCCTTTTACATCATCTTTTGGACTGTATTTTCCTTAGTACGTAGCATCAAGATATATAAAAAATGACTCTTAATCAGGGACTGTAGCAATAGGACAAGGGATAATGGGTTAAAACTTAAACAGTGGAAGTTCAGGTTAGATATAAGGAAGAAGTTCTTTACTGTGAGGGTGGTGAGGCACTGGAACAGGTTGCTCAAAGAAGTAGTAAATGCTCCATCCCTGGAAGTGTTTAAGGCCAGGCTGGACAGAACCTTGGCCAACATGGTCTAGGGTGAGGCATGGGGGTTGAAACTAGATGATCTTTAGGTTCTTTCCAACCTAAACCATTCTATGCTTCCATGATTCAAAGGGAGACAAACAAAAAGATGCTGTTTATCTGGAAGAAGTACACTTATAATAATTATGAAATAACTTACATCTACAATTTTTTATAGTAATTCTGAAATTCATGCAAGACCTATGTGATAGCAGGGGGGTTGGAACTAGATGATCTTAAGGTCCTTTCCAATCCTAACCATTTTATGATTCTATGATTGACTTTTTCGATAAGATTTTGCATATCAGAAGAAAAATCAAGAAACTAAAATCTTCTCTGACATACCATATTTGCAGCATAAGTAAATCACAGTAGTGAACTTCAAAGAGAGAGGTTACTGCATTTAAGAATCTGATGCTGATAGACATAAAGAGAAACACACTTTACAGTATGGTAAGCATTTTCAAACAAGACTATGCCTACAGGTAGCCTCTGTAATAAAGCTACTGATAACCTACAAAAAGTAACAATGAGAAATCCAGAGCTCTGGACACCATAAACCATTAAATCATATTATGTAAATATTGATAATGAAAATGGGTTTGGAACATCGTCTTTATCCGGTTTTACATTAATCATGGAATAATACATTGCTAATTAATACATACTTTCATTCTTGATTAGTTCTTTAAAATGCTTATGTGCTATTTATACATATGCATTAAATATTGGCTGCACAAACTCCTCCAAATAAATCCATTTTTATGTGGGCTATGCAGTCAGACAATTAACTCTAAAATAACATACACTCAAACACGCAATACACACACATGATAGCCACTGCAGTTACTTACCCCAAGTTACTTTCACACGTTAAATTCAGGTGGGTATTGGTAGGAAAAGCACACGATCCAGTGGACCAGACTTCCAAAGAATTGAAATTTTTAGGTTTAGGTTTGTTGTAGTTTTGAGTGTCTTTTTTTCGCTTGCCTTGTTTTTTAGAAGTCTACTAACTTCCCAGTATGTTTTGAGCTGTTTGCCTATATATCAAACTATAAAAACACCACAGTCACTTCTGAAAATATTTCACCAGCCTTTACGTGGTTT
Organism: Myiopsitta monachus; assembly: GCA_017639245.1. Lineage (NCBI taxonomy): Eukaryota > Metazoa > Chordata > Aves > Psittaciformes > Psittacidae > Myiopsitta > Myiopsitta monachus. The sequence continues at coordinate 76,892,784 of CM029917.1, read as the reverse complement.
GTATTTCTAATGACTTCATTGGTTTTGCTGTAGTAGTAGGCCTGTGCTGCTTTATCTGGCTTTATAAATACCTTGAAACTGCTGCTATTCTACAAGATACTTGAAAATTTTTCAAATTATTCAGCTCCCTTGACATTAAACTTCCTAATGGAAGCTGAGCACCTTTCAGTGTATGACCAAGACTGAGTAGTCAGAACAAGGATATTTATGACTACTTCAAAAAAAGAAGCAAGAGAAGAAATAGAATTTTAAGATACTATATTAGCAGTGTTGAAACAGAGTCTAGTAAATAGAGATTAAATCACTTATGGTAGAAGAAAACCTCTGTAAAGTTCTCTGGATGAATCTTAAATTCTAATTACCATTTCTCTCTAGAATGCAGTGTAAAAATCAAGCTCAGCTCTGAATAAATTAGAAATAAATCTGCCTGAGGTCTAGAACTCTCTTGACAAGGATCACTAATAAATAAAAGGCTTCTTTGGCTACAATTTTTGCACAAAAAATATTTTAAGTGCTGCACTACACTTATCGATCACAATCATAGCTCAAAGATTTTCTTTTCAAGTAATTCCTGTTGACAATAATTTTTCTCCTAGCACTGGTCTTCTGTTGTGCCATATATTCTGCTTATTTTTTCTGCATTTCTCAAAAAAAATTAAGATATTCCAGATAGTCCACCGGGAAATTTCTCTTTTCAAACACAGTTTTTATATATACACTAATATTTATGCATGTCTTTACAGGCTTTTTTTTTTTTTAGTTTATATTATTTAATTTCATTTTCTATATTAATGTACCATCATTTTCTTTCTCTTTTTATCATCAAGCACTTTATCTAATTTCTCCAGGTGTTACAATGATAGTTCTATGCTCTGTGTACTAATGTGGTGTGATATTTTGAGCATGGTGGGAGATAATAAATCAGTTTATGTGTACTAATCTTAAATTGTTTTCTAGCTAATGTCATTTTTATTTTAATCTCAGTTAAAGCCACTGCTTCAACAAAGCACCCTGCTATGTATTTCCCACATTCCAAGCTTAACTGGGCTATCACAGGAGAGAGTTAATGAAAATCTTGTCATTGACTTAAGTAGAAGTTGAACTAGGCTTCACATATATGAAATGAAGCAAAAAATGTCTCACAACACTCCTAATTACACCCTGGGGAAAACTTCCACTGAAATCTATAGATAAAGAAATCTGCTTCATATTCCAATCATTAATGTTATGCTGAGTAATAAAAATAGAAAATGTTTCAATCTTGCTAGGAGAAACTTCAGCATTTCAATTCCCTTCTCTCTATTTATGTGAAAGATGAATAATAGGTATGTTTGTTATCATTCTGCTTGATACTGGTGTGTTACTCTCCTCCTAGATCCCTGGGGAGGATTTCAAGTTTTCAGGTAACAAGCTTCATCCCCCTGAGCCTGTCACCCACCTCAGTTGGTGGGAGGTAATTTTATATGCTACATTTACCCTAATGATCATGAATTCTAAATAATATGAATTCTATTCTATTTAGATGGATAGGGTGATGACATGGAAAATCAGTTCATTAAATGTTTGTAATTCTATAAAGAAAAAATATTTGTTCAGAGTACAGGTCCTAAAACATATTGCTTTTCAAAAAACACACCACCTGTTTGTCCTGCTTGCAAAAGGGAGGGACCCTCCTCAAAAGCCTTCAATTGTGTTAGTTCTGCAGGCAGTGATTTCAAAACTAACCCTGAGCAAAGAATTTTTATCCTGAAATAGTCTTGAAAACTATTGGACCTGTAATGATTTGAGTACTCTTGAGGCACTACAACCAAAGACTACCTTTTATATAAAGGCCACCAATTCAAAAAAAGGAGGAAAGAATACTACAGGTTTCCATATGCTCAGGACAAACATATACCCATACACAGCAGAAGTAGACCTCACACTCTGAAAACCAGAGTGGCTTCACTGATAACTAGGAAAGCCAACAGTAAAGTATCCATGTTGCCTGACCGTCCTAAGCACTACAGTTACTGATAGTAAGATAAAGATTGCTAAAAGCAGTTGCAGAAAAAGCTTATCATCCAAAAGTATGAAATAATAAAAATAAAGGAGAAAAAAACAAGAACAACTAGTGTGAGAAATTAGGAATAAAGATAACCAAGCAGGGTACTTAGTAATAAAGCTGCAGGTGACCCAAGCTCCTGGAAGTGATATGTAACTAGCATGATTAATATAGATAACAGAGGGACAGCAATGGGAAGAATAATACTGAAGTTCAGTAATCATAGAATCATAGAATAGTTTGGGCTGGAAAGGACCTTAAGATCATCAAATTCCAACCCCCCTGACATGGGCAGGGATGCCTCGCACTAAAACATGCCAACCAAGGCTATGTCCAACCCAGCCTTGAACACTGCCAGCGATGGAGCATTCATAGCTTCCCTGGGCAACCCATTCCAGTGCCTCACCACCCTTAGAGGAACGAATTTCTTCCCCATATCCAATCTAAACTTCCCCTGTTCAAGTTTGAACTTATTGCCCCTTGTCTTATCACTACAGTCCCTCATGAAGAGTCCCTCCCCCAGCATTCCTATAGATATTGGAAGGCTGCTAGGAGCTCTCCACACAGCCTTCTCTTCTCCAGGCTGAACAGCCCCAACTTTCTCATCCTATCTTCATAAGGGAGGTGCTCCAGTCCCCTCATCATCCTCGTGGCCCTCCTCTGCACTTGTTCCAACAGTTCCATGTCCTTTTTATGTTGAGGACACCAGAACTGCACACAATACTCCAAGTGAGGTCTCAGGAGAGCAGAGTAGAGGGGCAGGATCACCTCCTTCGACCTGCTGGTCATGATCCTTTTGAGTGACTCTAATGAAATCTCTTCCTTCAGGACCAGAACAGGAACTATATCACACTAGGGCAAAAGCCTGGGAAATTAAATAATCTCTTCATAGCAATCTACCTGTTAGCTAGACTTTTCTCAGAGTATGCAAGTGAAGAACAGTGGGGAGAAAAAGGAGAGCAGTGGTTGCCTTTTTCAGCAAGTTCTGTAAGCCTAAGCAGCAGGATGGTCAGGCCACTTCCTAGAGTACTTTGCAGGTTAATGGTTAAGGAGGAATGTGGGAAATGAGCTGTCCTTTCATTTTTCAGCAACTGGAGTTTGTTGAGTAATTATTCAGTAAATTCTGTAATTATATTAGAATGCTCAGGTATTTTATAATATGCATATGGTCAGAATATCTTTTTTTCTTTGTATCTACTTGCTCAGGGAAAACATTTTGAGAATCACAGAATGTTATAGTTAGTATGGTTAGGGTTGGAAAGGACCTTAAGACCATCTAGTTCCAATCCCCCTGCCATGGGCAGGGATGCCTCATCCTAAACCATGTAGACCAAGGCTCTGTTCAACCTGCAGTCTAGCCTTGAACACTGCCAGGAATGGAGCATTTATCACTTCTTTGGGCCAGTGCCTCACCACCCTCGCAGTAATAACTTCTTCCTTATATCTAACCTGAACTTCCCCTGTTTAAGTTTAAACCCATTTCATCTTGTTGTATTGCTACAGACCCTGATGGATTCCATCTTCAGCATCCTTTTTGCCCTCTTCAGGTCCTGGAAGGCTGCTATGAGGTCTCCACACAGCCTTCTCTTCTCCAGGTTGAACAGCCTCAACTTTCCCTTTCTCAAGTTTCTGGATGGGTTGTGTGATAGCAGTTATGCAGTTTCTGATGCGCCAGAAGTAGCCGCAAATCAAAGTGCTTCTGCTAGGGAGTGGTGTTCGTCTAAATAAAGATGGTTGTGGAAGCTGGGAGACGCTGAGACAGTGCAGGCTCACTTAACATGCTAGGACAGCCATGCTGCTTCTGGTAGCCAGTGTGCTACATGGCACAGCTTCCTTTTCCTTGAATGTTTTACCCAGAAGGGTCATAGCGCAAACTGGACAGAAACTGGTAATTCCCTTAGGAAAAACATAAAAATCACACGTGTTGCTTTGCCAATTTTACCAAATTTTGTTCCACAAGGTAGTGTGTATTAAATTTTGCCTACTTATGGAACCACATGGTAGATATCACAGCTGCTAATTTGCAGTACATATTGACTTAATGGAAAATTGCAAACATCCGTCTTTCCAGATGTGCTTTGTGTCACTTAATATTTTTGAAATACGATTTTATAAACAAATAAGAGAATACAGCACTGAAACTTTATAACCTGGCTTAAATATGAAAGAACAAACAAATAACAGATTGAGCATAAGAGACTAGGGCATTTGAAGTTTTAGACTGTTGTTTACAAGAATGAAAACAGATAAAAATGGAGTAACCTTCATTCCAATGAATTGTGTTTCTGGAGCTTCTAGCCCCTGCAGAACATATAGAACTTTATCTTGAACTACAGTCACGTTGACACACTACCTTATTCTTCATTCCCCCTTCTAATCCTCCACTACAAAAATTACATGCAATAAGCTTAAACAAACTACTATCCTTTCAGTGTAATTGTACCATATCAAACCTTCATTATTTATTCAGTTGTGGAAGTGTTTGGTTGGTTGGGGCTTTTTAAAAATATTTCTTTTCAATTTCAATTGTAGAAATATCCTGAAATGCATATTTTCTCAGACTCTTATTTCTCCTTTTAAGAAGTAAACATTCCTTTAATATTTTCCATTCTCATTTACCTAGTTTTCAGACTGTCTGAATTTGTACTATTTTGTTTCTTAAAAGTAACCCCAGCATGCCCAATCTGCAACTTATTCTATTGCAAAGTATGTTCTACCTTTTTTAATCTGATTAATTAATTGAAAATAGAGTGGTAACCCTCACTCAGTTCTGCATATCACCTCATAGGTATACACAGTAACACTTTTCTGAAAACAGATATTACATGCAAAACTAGGAACATCCTAACTCACTATAAATGGCTCCCTTTGTTGTCACCGGTGCAATTTATTGTTAAGAAGTCAAGCCTACAGTAGAACAGTTCAAGAAATGTAATTTAAATGTCTTTCTCTTGCAGATGAAACAGAATTTAAATCATCTTTGCATAAGGTTATGGGATATTCAGCAGCTACAAGGGGCAGTGGATGTTAGATTGCCACAGTTCTTCAAAGCAGCACTGATCAGAGCTTCCCAAGTAATTTATCTGCACCCTGCTGATTCCAGGCCATCTTCTTTTCCATGATCACATGCAGAGATTTACAAGAGTGTCTCTAAGTGAGGGTAGACCAAGCCCTTGTACTCAGGGCATCAGTCAACAGTTTATACAGTATCTTCTATCTTAAACACTTTTTATTATCTTGCTGCATAGAAGAGTCCATGATCACCTTCTATGTACAATGAAATGTGTATTTGTGGTTCGGGTTTTTTGCACTCCACAAACATGTAAATATTACTCTTATATTAAAAATCACCTCTCTCACCTAACCCACTTTTTCAATAGGTATAAAATCTTGTTTGTCCCTTTGAAACCTCCTTGCTGTTCCTCAAAGTGTGATGTTTCTTTCTCTTAAGTTTCTTTTTTGTTTGTTTTATATACCTATATGTTAAAGTGTGCATAACTACACAGGCTATGTCTGTATACCTTCTTAATGTAGCCTAAACACATTGGCAATCTAGTGAGCAAACAAGTGGGCACTAACTGATCCCTGCAATATTTTTCTAAGGTAAACTGTAAGATTTAAAAAAAACCAAAAGGAAAAAGACATATGATGTGGAAGATGCATTTAAATTCAAATATTACTGATTTATTTTAAAGTTCATAGATAATTATGATTAAATGAGTAGCCCAACTAACAACCACATACAACATTCGATCAGGTTTTACTCAAAAAGGATGCACATAATTCCAAAGAGGACCTCCTTTTACATCAGCAAGATCTGGAGTAAGACACCATCATCCCAGGAACCTCTAACAACTTCAGTGACAACAATCCAAATGCAGAGTTTGACCTACAATGCTCCAGTCTGTGTCTTGCAACCTCCAGCATCTTGTCACAACCCCAGTGTTGCCTTTCAGGCTCACAATGCACATATGACCTTGAAATGTACTCTAGGTATAAAAGCTGTTATCACTAGACTATTTTAATGCTGATGTAGAAATTAGTTTAGTGCTTCCCAATTCAGCCAGAATCTTTCAGGAAGAAGCTACTGCTGAATCAAAATCCATTGATGCTGTTGCACACACTGGAAATGAAATCTGTAAAACTGTGCTGTCCTTCAGCAGTTTGTAGGTGAAGATTGCTTATCTTAAAAATTTAAAGTACTGTATTTGATGGAGTGCGTTGAATAGATATAGAACTGTCTCCTGACAGTTTCCTACCTTTGCACAGTTTAAAGCACAGTTATAATCTGTAGCATCCATGCTTGCAGAGCACTATTTTGGCTCAGATAATCTCTTATCTTAAAGCATTTCAAAGTTTAACTGACTCAGAATAAACTTATGGAGCTCAGAATTCACTGTCACTATAAGGAAGTAAACACATTCCTTACTTCTTTCAATGTGGAAGTGCCAAACCAAAATCAACTCCATTGACTTCCAGGTATGTATTTGATACACTATAAAATGCCAGAACAGAGCTGTCTTTAAGCTTTTCCATGACTTTTTAAGGTTCAGTTGCTAATATACTTAGCAAAATTTTCTTACATTTTTTTTCTCCCATTAGCCATAAAATGTACCAAGGATCTCAAAGCACGACTATGAAAAGCATTATATAGGTAGTTAACATTATATCAACTTCTTAAAGCAAAAATTACCTTCAAGCTCAAGATTTCCCTTGCTGCAGGTCTAGGGAGAAGATGTTCCTAATTCACACCACTTACACTTTCAGTTGTCCAGATAAGTCAATATAAAGTAAACTTGCCTGTCCAAGAAGATCACTAGATATTGTCACAGAGGTGGGATATCACTGAATGTTGTATCCATGCTTTAACCTGGCAGTCATTAAAAAAATGAAAGCCAGTTCATTCACTCATATGGTCCCAATCAGCGTGATCCTGCAGTCTGTACGGCTATTTTTGAAAGTGCAAATGTGGCAAAAAGCAATGGAGCAAGAGGTTACAAAATGAGACTGGCAACATGTTTGCACTTTGCACTTATAGTTACCACTGCAAGCATTTGCATATATAGCAAAGTCCTAGTTTTAACATGGTCTGCTTAAGTGCTTCCAGAGGCAGATCCTTGGACAGGGTGAGCTTAAAGTATTCTTTTGCATCTTTGAATTATTCCTATTTCATCAGAAATACCACACAATTGGACTTTGTAGCACAGTTTTAGATGGTGCTTATAATGCTTCAATATCCTTAACAATGATAGCTGATGTTCCCTTTCTGTAAGGAATTAAAATTTTATTTGTGTGTTCAACATATATTTTTATTACTTAACTACAAAGCATTGGTAAGTAGCAGAACATACCTCAACAGCAAACACTGCCTAGGGTAGACAGACACTTGGGAGCTGCTAGCAGACATAAACAATGAAACTGAAGAGGAAAAGCAAGTCCCGCAAGCAATACCTGAAAAGGGAGGACACAACTGTTGTAAAACAAATTACAGTACTGAAAATACACAAAAAACAATTTAATGTAGTATTTTGAACTTAATCACTCACAATTTTCTGTCAGCACAGTACTGACAGTAGTTCTATTTTTATTAACCAGTTATCGTAGAAAAAAATAGAAAAAGGCTTGCCCCTTTTCTGGTGGATCAGGACCTAAAGGACACAGTTACTACCCCTATGATGCTGTTTCAGTGAAAAAGAATAGTTTACGGACATTCATAGAAACCTTTCGCAGAAACCTTACAGAAAGGCAAAAAGGTTTGTAAAAAAATTTGCTGAAAACAAGACAAAAATCTCACTTATGGAATTAAACTGATACCGTCAGAATGTGTTACAGTAAAATACCTTTAACTGTTCTATGCGGCAGTGTCTTTTGATTTGCAGGTTAATTACTTCTGTTCCTGTAGGTGTAGTTATATATTTGCACACCCAGAGTTTTGCTGGAAGTGAGGGCACTAAAAAATGACCTGTGTGACATTTTCAGTAGGAAACTCATTTATATAATTCAGAGTCCTGAAGATAAAACCTCACATTCTGAGGTGATGAACAACACGTTTTATTTAATTCGATCTTCTTAAGGAAATTAATTAAAGAAAAAAATAAAAAGAAAAATAATTTAACTCTAGACTAGAAAGAGACATCAGGTAATTCGGGTAAAAAAATACATAAAGACAACTGAAGAGAATGATGTACAATCATGTATACAATGAAAAATAAAAGCAAAATAAAAAGTTTGAATTTATGGCATTGTAGAAATAGCAGCTACAGAGCTTAAATTTTGACAATGGGACTGAAGTCTGTGCAGATCCCTTTCCTGATTTTTATTCAGTTAACTTTTTATACGGTGATGCACTGTAAGAATTGCAGGTAACTGTCTTGAGAACATTAAGAATATGATTTTGAAAGTTGCAGAAGCTCCACACGATGTTTAATGTCCGAACTCCAACATATTTTTTCTCCCTGATTATACTGCTTCTTTTTTTAGGAGAAGAGGAAAGCTTCTTCCCTTGTAAAACAGCAATTATAGTCTACTGGACTATCTTGTTCTGCGTCATACCCTGCTGGGCAGAACACAGACTATACTAGTCAATCGCATGTCATTTTAACCCTAGAGGAAACTTCTGTCTTTAGGAATCAAAGGATTAGTGAAGCCAGTAAGGACAATGAGAAACAGACAGACATCAGGGATGAAATGTAATTCTCAGTAGGCATAATCCGCTTTTGATGCAGAACTTGAATTCAAGCTTTCAGTCCTTTCAATGAATAACATATATTTGATATGTCTATTAGATTGTCAGCTTTGGCACTGCATACTTTCATTCAGGGACATTTTTTCTTGTTTCAAAGAACCTTAAAAGATAGATTAGATAGGATGAATAGGATGAGATATGATGAATAAAGACTCTACACATTGAATAAAGGCTACATCTAGATGTTTTAATTTGATTAATATTTGCATCACTCTATCAATGTCCAAGGCATTTTGAAGATACTTAATAAGACAAATGTGATTCTCAGGAGTCTGAGATTCTAAAGTTCAAGATTCAAAACAAAAGTGTGAATGTTTCTGCCTATTTTTCTGATTATAAAAACCCACTGAGCCCTTAAACCTTGTGCTGCCTTTCTTAAAAATACTTTTCTTTTTATTTACATCAGTCAGGATAAAGATGCATATTTTTTGATCTTCCATCCTTTATCCATTTCCTAGTTCTTTTTCATATTCTAATTTGCTGTTAAAACTTATATTTTGCCCACTTTCAAATTCAGAAGTTATCACAACTTGCTCATAACCAGACTCAACTGTAAATCAGTACTGACACATTAAAGTAGCTAAAACTCACTGGCAAGACACTCGGGTAAAAATTCTACCTCAGACAATCAACCCAGTGTTGCAATAAGCAGAGTAACTCTACTCCATCAGGCATGAACAGTCACCTTAATACTGCCAGTCACATTTATAAACCACATTATCTTTAATTAAGATTAAAGTTAAAGTTCTATTACTCTTATATTTGCATTTTACTTACCAGCTAATAAATGTCACTTTTTGCTAAAAATTAAACAAATCTCTTTTTCTATCTCATTTCTCTTGGAGAACAGTTTATTAACTTTCCAATTTTATTAGAAGCCATCTTTCCCATTATCATCTTTCCATCATCTAGCTTTCATTCTTTTGTTCAACATAGTTACAAAAAAAAAAAACCTCCTTATTTGAAAAGGAGTTTGTACTTTACTCCAACCATAAATACATATAGATACATACATAAATATATGAATAGGACCTGAACAAAGTTAGAGATGAGAGATGCATGGAGCACATTTTTAGGCTCTCTTATAACCAAGTCCTATGGAATTACACAGATGAGCTCCAGATTTTATAGTCTTCCTTTGAGATCTATAAGAAACATTAAGCTACTCATGATGGAATTCCAAAGTATAATCACTATCAAGTAAACAGAGTGATTCAGGAACTAAAAACCAGGAAGGGATCATCAAGCCCACGCAACCACGTACTGCCCCAGGAGGACCCCAGACAATTTCTCACAAGAGAATCCTGTGTTAAATTTTGGACGCAAAACTACAGTTTACTACAGTAAAAGAGTACAAGAGACAGAGCCTCACAAGGATAATCCAAGGTTTCTCAAACTGTTTCTATTTTTGTTACATTTTAAATGATTTCCCTCAAGGCTTTGTACACACTGATATATTATTCTTTCTTTTTTTTCTTTTTAATTCCCCCTTACCCCTCAGTATTTCATTGTATTGCCAAGCACACAAGGTTTTAAGGTTTTGGCTGTCTGTCTTCATAACATGTTTCTTAGAATTTCTCTCTGCATTTTCTTATCTTAAATAAAAGCATAGTTAAAACTGTAAATTCCTATCTAGCCATGCTCTAGCAGTGCCTCAACAAAACAAATGGAAGACAATTGTCTGGCTATCAACAGAGAAAGGTGCTACAGCTGTCCCAGTGGACACAAGAACCACGGTGAGGTGTGACGGGGTCACAAATGAGTGCAGTGCTGGTGACAATTGACAGCTCTTGCATCAGAGCTAAGGAAAAGTAAAGGAGATTACTGGAGGTGGGGGAGGTGGAGAGCGTAACTGCAGTGCAAAATACCCCCAATAAAATTAAAATAGAGTGAGAAATATGCAGTTAGAGGGAAAGAAAGGTCATATGCACCCATGCTGGTGTGCTTTATGTGTTTACTGGAAGAATGAACGTACTACAGTGATGTTCATTAAACAAAGTACATTATAACACAAACAGAACAGAGCAGAATATTCCACAGAGTTGTGCTGTCCACAAAATAATTTTGGTAGCAAACTGATCATTTTCTGTTGATGAATTTTCCCCTCATCTCCATCAGCTCTTAAAAAATATAACAGTCTATTTTAATACTCAATTATAATTACATGAGGAGTGATCTCAGCTAGCACCTGAAACAATCTTTTTACTAATACAGAAAGTACATTACAAAAACTTTTCAAAACTGCTTTTGCCAACAGTATGTAATACTTTGGCAAGATTATTCTCATATAATAAGACTCAAAGACTACTGGCACACCACTCTATCTGCAGGTTACTGTAATCTATAAGCAACTACATGCTGTTCTTTGCCAAAAATTTGTATTTTCACAGAAAGACTGTAGGCAAATATAAGAGCTTATATTTGCGTCAGCCCTTTCCTATGGTAATTACCTGCAAAACCTTCCAACTTTTAAGACATTTGCAGACAAAATATGGAAAAGACTCTAAACTTCTTCACAGTGTTCTCTTTAGACTGAAATACACATCTTCCTGCTTCCATCAGTGAAAGTGATGTGCAGAAAACCAGACTTAACGTTGCTCAGATGGCATTCTATAGTTGATCATGCTCAGATAACGTATTCCAGAGAGAAAGACTAAGATCAGAGAGAGTTTTACATTTGTATCCTGACTGCCCCCCAGGAGTAGGCACAGTAGACAAAAGATGATGAAATTCTATCAATTACAGAAAACTCCATAAGCCAACCTTATTCATATAAAATGGGTATTTTCAAAGAATCATAACTTTCTTTTCTAACAAACAACCGAGATGAATAGGTATAATACTACCCTGGACCTTGCTGAGATAGACTAACTTTTCTCATTTGAATTCTATCTATCATGCAAATATTGATCATTTTAATACACAATTCATAATGATGCTACTTGTAACTGTATTTATATATATCCTGGATTATTCTGCATAAAGTCTTATCTGTGTGTTTAGAGCAATGAATGTATATTTTACAATATATTCTTTAGAATACTGCAAGTTGAACAGGGTTCTCAAAGCTTATCTCTGATATAAGGTTTGTTAAGTGTACTTGAGCTATTTTTTAGTGGATTTCTGAGAATTCCTTCCAAAATACTTTGTTTCCCACCAACTCTTACATAAGTTACTGCCAGAAGTATCAGCTGAAATGCAAATTTCTTTCACTAAAGTATTTCCTAAAGGGTCAGCCTGCAGAGAACTTAAAACCACAATGTATGAAGCTTTTGTGAAAAATGGAATTGGACATACTGATCAGCCATATTGATGTAGAGCTGTTTATTTGTTGGGCAAAGAAGAGATTCAGAGCAGCCCTGCGGAGAAGGACTTGGGAGTGTTGGTCGATGAGAGAACGAACACGAGCCAGCAGTGTGCACTCGCAGCCCAGAAAGCCAACTGTATCCTGGGCTTCATCAAAAGCAGAATGACCAGCAGGCTGAGGGAGGTGATCCTGCCCCTCTACTCTGCTCTCCTGAGACCTCACTTGGAATACTGTGTGCAGTTCTGGCGTCCTCAACATAAAAAGGACATAGAACTGTTGGAACAAGTCCAGAGGAGGGCCACGAGGATGATGAGGGGACTGGAGCACCTCCCTTATGAAGATAGGATGAGAAAGTTGGGGCTGTTCAGCCTGGAGAAGAGAGAGAGAGACCTCATGGAGACCTCATAGCAGCCTTCCAGTATCTGAAGGGGGCCTATAGGGATGCTGGGGGAGGGACTCTTCATGAGGGACTGTAGTGATAGGACAAGGGGCAATAAGTTCAAACTTGAACAGGGGAAGTTTAGATTGGATATGAGGAAGAAATTCTTTACTGTAAGGGTGGTGAGGCACTGGAATGGGTTGCCCAGGGAAGCTGTGAATGCTCCATTGCTGGAAGTGTTCAAGGCTGGGTTGGACAGAGCCTTGGGTGGCACGGTGGGAGGTGTCCCTGCCCATGGCAGGGCTGTTGGAACTAGATGATCTTAAGGTCCTTTCCAGCCCAAACTATTCTATGATTCTATGATTCAGTGTTATCTATATTCTCCTTTTTATGCTACATAGTGTAATAAATGTTAGTAGGAACAAACAAGTTGCCCGGTAAACACAAAAGTACCTTTGCACTCAGATAAATGATAAGCTTTTTAGTCCAGATAGATTGAACTAGCTGAGATGAAATAATACAAAAAGTAAATTAAAACGTTATAGATGGGATTCTTGCTTCCATTGAAAGACTCCAGGAAACCGGTTCTCCACAAAATAAAATGAATTGGTTGAACTGCATGTTGAACTGAACTCTCAGAAAGGCCAGTTTACTAATCCTTATCTAAAGAGACTTGTTTGCAAGTGTGCGAATCTCTAGTGAACAGCCTGATGCAGTACTAATCAAAAGGTGCATGGCTTTCCTTAGATGTGAAAGATGAAGTTTTTGCTGAAACTGTCTAGTATTCATTTCAGCCTCAAACTGTCAGTAATAGATTGCCACTAGCCAGTAAAAAGTTCACTATAAAGAATTATATGTCCTTTCTGTCCTTGGTCACAGTTACTTAGTTATCTACAGTAGGCAATTTTCTCATATGTTCTTCAGAAGGTCATTCAGAACTCTTTCACATGTCAAGATGACTGGAATCTAAAAATATTATGATCTTCAGGCATTCAGTTTTAGTTAAATTTCCCAGTGTTCAAAATGAGATGAAAGTCAACAAGAAAGGTTAAATTCAAACAATTCAGATCTTACAATTTACATCACATGAAACCAGAGCCTAAATTAGTAATTTTGTCAGGAGTATAAACTACCATATTTAATAGTAGTACCAAGGATACGTAATACATGCTAGCAAATCCAGAATATCTGTGCCTTTTTTTGTATATAATTCTGACTTAACTATATTGTATTAGTTTCTAACTTCCAGATTAGTTTTTCAGTAACAGAAAAAGGAAATACCCTGGGAAATTGAGTATTCAAATTTCATACCTAAAAAATATGCCCTTGTGTCCTGGGTTCGGCAGTAGCATCGATTTTTCTCCTTCTTAGTAGCTGGTGCAGTGCTGTGTTTTTGACTTTCAGCCTGGGAACAGCGTTGATAACACCAATGGTTTCAGTTACTGCTCAAATGTTTAGTCTGACCAAGGACTTTCTGAGTCTCATGCTCTGCCAGGAAGGAGGGGAAGCCAGGAGGAAGCAGAGGCAGGGCACCTGATCCAAACTGACCAAAGAGGTATTCCATACCACAGCACGTCATGCCCACTATATAAACTGGGGGCAGTTACCTGGAAGGGTTAGATCACTGCTTAGATTGGGCTGGGTATCAGTCAGCGGGTGGTGAGCAGTTGAATTCTCTTCCCTTGTTATTTCCCTCATCATTATTATTACTGGTGGTAGCAGTAGTGGTTTGTGTTATACCTTAGTTACTGGACTGTTCTTATCTCAACCCGTGGGAGTTACATTCTTTCGGTTCTCCTCCACATCCCTCTTGAGCTGGGTGGAGGAAGGAGAGGGGAGACTCCAGAGACTGTGTGGTTTTTCTGAGGTACAGCTGGGCTTAAACCATGACACCTTGTTATGTACAAGTTATAATACTTTTGAAGTATGCACAATAGCCTTGAAAAATTGCAAATGACCAAAAACCCTCCTGAAATATTTGTAGAAAAAGGCCTCAAGCTGTGTAAGGTTTTGGGGAGGTTAGGCTTGAATTTTGGGGGAGTTATTTAGTCTGGGATTTTTAAGCCAAGATTACAATATATGTATGCTACAAAATAAATTTGAATAGCTGTCACATATATATTTCATCATTACTTTTTTGATAAAGCATCTTAAGTGACCCCTTGTCACGGGTTCAGCAGTTGCAGTCATTTTTCTCCTTCTTGGTAGCTGGTGCAGCGCTGTGTTTTTGATTTGGGGGCTGGGAGCAGCACTGATAACACCAGTGTTTTCAGTTACTGCTTGGTAATGTTTTGGTCTGGCCAAGGACTTTCTGAGTCTCATGCTATGCCAGGGAGGAGGGGAGCCGGGAGGAAACAGAGACAGGACACCTGACCCAAACTGACCAAAGAGGTATTTCATACCACATCATGTCATGTCCAGCATGTGAGGACAGAGAGCAGAGACCCGGAAGGGGGTGTGGTGGTGGACTGGGGGTGCACGGCATGGTCAGGTTTTTGGCATTGGGGGGTTCGCTGCTGGGGGGTGCACTGGCTGGGTTGGGCTTGGTGAGCAGTTGTATTCTCTTTCTTTGTACTTCTCCTGTCATTATTATTACTGGTGGTAGCAGTAGTGATTTGTGTTATACCTTAGTTACTAAAACTGTTCTTATCTCAACCTGTGGGAGTAGCATTCTTTTGGTTCTCCTCCCCATTCCCCCTGGGACTGGGGGAAGAAAGCAAGGGAAGTGAGTGAGAAAACTGCGTGGGGGGGGGTTAGAGACTTAAACCACGACACCCCTTAATAAATCAATACACATATAACCCCACTTGCATAGGAATGGCTTACACTCGGGTTCCTTTTGAGTGCACATGGTTTTTGAGAAGAACAGTTGCATACACAAGTTGCAAAGCTACAGATTTACTACCACTGTTAGTCCTAGCATAAAAAATACCGTAGGGGAGGGATTCTTAAGAAGACATGCTTCAGTTAACAAGGACTAAATGGAAATGAGACGGAAGAATTTATATTTTTTCAGAGGCATCTGCATCACACTGTACTCCCCCCTTTTTTTGCCCCTACTGAAAGAAGTGTCTGAAGAAGATGAGCCATTTGGGTAGTTCATACCTGGTAGAAAAAATATGAAAAAATGAGAGAGGACATTAAAAAAAAAAAAAAGAAACTATATTAGAAGTAAAAGCTTTGTCAGATGCAGCACACATAGCTGGTACTCAGCTATCAACAACTGTTGCAAACCCATTCTCTAATATGGACTCTTGGATTGCTGTTAGTCTTTAATCTTCAGTTAATAAATGCCTGGAACTTGCCTAACTGGAGTTTTTAGGGTACTACTGGTCTGTAATTGTGCTGGTTAGTTGCAGGCTATGGCTTATTATCTAATAGACCCTCACAACAAACAAAACCTAGTAACCTCCTAAAGCTCATCAGATAAAAGGAATATAGTCTGCAGCACTACTTTTCCTGAAGCTCAAAAGCACTGAAGCCTTAAACACTACAGTTGTGCTTGGGCAGGGAAGAGAGGACTGCCCAGCCTCTGCCATTTAAAGATGGACAAGGGGAGAGGCTGGACTATAATAGAATCATAGAATAGTTAGGGTTGGAAAGGACCTTAAGATCACCTAGTTCCACCCTCCCTGCCAGGGGCAGGGACGCCTCCCACCATGCCATCAAAGGCTCTGTCTAACCCGGCCTTGAACACTGCCAGCGATGGAGCATTCACAACTTCCCTGGGCAATCCATTCCAGTGCCTCACCACCCTTACAGCAAAGAATTTCTTCCTCATATCCAATCTAAACTTCCCCTGTTTAAGTTTGAACCCATTACCCCTTGTCCTATCACTACAGTCCCTCATGAAGAGTCCCTCCCCCAGCATCCCTATAGGCCCCCTTCAGATATTGGAAGGCTGCTATGAGGTCTCCACACAGCCTTCTCTTCTCCAGGCTGAACAGCCCCAACTTTCTCATCCTATCTTCATACAGGAGGTGCTCCAGTCCCCTGATCGTCCTCGTGGCCCTCAATTACTACAGACAGGAAAAAAAAAAGAAAGATGACGCTTACAATTTTTCATCAGTTTATGATTCCTTCGGCAACACCAGTTGTAGACACATTCCTATTAAATATCACTGTCATAAAACCAAATGCTGTCATATTTCTGCCCAAATTGTCACAATGCTGACACAAAAGCAGCATTACAGTTTAAAATTTTAAGCACCAACTATTTTTAGCAAATCAGTTTTTAGTTTTACTTAGGTTTAGAGCTGAACTTTTAAATAGCAAATAGTATAAAACGTGTCTGAATATAACTTTCTTTTCTCAGTCTGCTCACTTTGAGTTAAGAAACATAGGATGAGTTAAGTAACAGGAAAACTCCCAAATACAGTCAAGTTGCAGCTACCTGTGGCTGGATTTCTGAGTTACGTACTCCTACATCCCACTTTCCCAAGCATCAAGTTGAAAACCACTCTATTGCTAGATGAAATACACTCAGCTGACCAAAGCAGGTGAAAAAATGAGGGGATAGTGCAGTGGGAATGAAAAGAAACCCAATTGATAACTATCTGAGCATCATCCCTGCCCAGTGCCCAGTTCCTCTCTCTTAGTTCTTCCCATGTGTGTGAAGACATGAGGTTCCGCTAAGCCAAAACAGCCTGATCTTTTCAAGTATTGACAAAATAAATCTGTTGCAGCAGCTCTCCAATGTTTTTTCATGTATTCTGTCCTACTGAAATGACTACAATGAGCCATACGGTCATCATTCAGAAAGCAATACCATAGCACACTTTATTTAGGCTACTTAGACTGAAAATAATATGCAGAATGCTCTGTCTCCATCTCATCCAGCTGCCCGCTCCCTCACTGAGCCAAGTGACTGCGAGCATATTCTTCCGAGTGCCAGCCTTTCCACAGATTCTCAATGCTTTTCTATTCTCTATTCAAAGTCTTAATTCTCCAATTGATTCATAGATCAGGTTTTCAGCTACTTGGTGACAGTCTCTTCAGTGAAGCCTTTAGCTTTGTGATGGATGATACAATATGACTTTTAGTTGGAAATTTAGGACTAGGCATAATAATAAAAAGCATCAGCACTAAAGTGGTCTTCTCCCTTAAGGGGATGTGAAGCATTATGCTTCTTCCTATGAAAATTAAGCTAAATCATATCACACAAGAAACAATTTTGGCAAAAGCATAGAGCTCTAAAAACGAAGGGATTTGTGTAAACTGTCAAGTGTGCATTAGAACAGGAAAAAAAAAACAGAATACAAAAATCCCCAGAAAGTAAGTAAATATAACAGAAAAAGAACAAAAGAAACCCAAACTGTTTTGAAGAAATAGTATTACTGTTTCATTGTTTTATTGTAGAAGAAAACAATGGCTTTTACTTGTTAAGACCATGCCTACAAAGAAACTTCTTTAAATAAAGAAGTTCAAGCACATACCATACGTAAGCAAGGTGTCAATGAACCAAATATATATGAGGAAACTGAACAATGCTTCCTTCCTAGCTTCACAATTCTTAATAGCACAGACCATTATTTATTTGTTGAAATAATTCATAGGAAGATTAAAGTTAAAAAAAAAAATCTTAGATATAATTGGGGGGGGAAAAAAGAGGAAAAACAGGAGAATTGGTAGTGTGTGCAATGAATGTTTCAATTTCTAATTCTCATTAAAATAATGAGGAAAACAGAAGAATTTCAAATCCTGATCCTTGAAGTATTAGAGTCACTGAGGCCATGATAAATGATTTGCAAGTAGTCCCTCAAATGGCATTAAACAGTATCATACAAAAGCTTCAAATTTTAAAACATCAAATGTGTAAATTCATGGCATTTTAAGGGCCTCCTAGTGTCAAGAATTCCACCTACAAGCAGCCACCTAAATAAACCCCATAATTTCTCTAGAAGAAAAGGATCCTTCTTTGCATTTTCTGGATGACGAATACGTGCATTTCTAGAAGCATCAGCAGTATGGATTAGAGTGGGAAATAACTGATGGAAGCATAATGACCATGTAGTAATACAGGGTGGAAGAGCAACTATTTTTCCAGCACAGACTCTCATGAATGCTTTCTAAGCATTTCCCTTGAAACAAAAGGCTGTCATTTATGATCATACACTCAAAGTGTAGACCTTCAGTATTCCATTAATTTCCTACAAGCTTCTTCAGGACGTAGAAAATGCATCCTTCATGAGGGGTTCTTCCTAAAGGCTTTTATTATTATTAACCCCACCATTCTTTTTTATCCTTATTCTCCAAAATAATACACAGTTATTTTCGGAGTGTATTTGGTTAAAGCTATTACTATTTGAGTATGGACATGACCATTATCTGAATCCCCATTTTATTCTCCATATCTCCACTCTTCAAACAAAACCTCAGTGTTTGTCAAGCTTTAATCAGCTGCTTTTTACACTGATCCCTTGAGCTACATGAGGAATTCTGAAGAGTATTAGCACTTCATAATAAAATAAAGATTATCAAAACCAGAAATATCATCATTATAAGCATGTTATATGTGAACTTTTGTTTCAAAGGAGAGACACAGAGAACTGGCAAACAAATTAAGTTGGCAAGGACATGGGGAAAGATATACCAGTGTCCAGAAAGCAAAGTCAGAGAAAAGCCGAGCAAGAGACATTGAGGGAGCAGTGAGTTTAAAAGATGAGGGAATGCTGGGTTATGTTCTGAGTTTACGGTTAGAGTAGCTATTGAGCAGGTGGTGAAGAAAGTGAAGGGAACAGAGACAGTCATATGGAGAGAGATGTTTAATTAAATCTAATAATTAGGGAGCAGAATCTTAATTTTGATTAAATTATGTGGAGTAAAATAACATCCTATTTCATGCTACTGTGTACTTCCATTTGAACTGAAATTAGTAAGAAGCATGAGCACCTTTAAAAAATAAAATCGGTCTATTTTTATTTCATTAAACAAAAATGCATGCATTTCTGAGAAAATTATCTTTCAATCCTGTCTTCACTCTTTTGAAAACTGCTTATTATGTATTTTGTGATGACAATGCCGGTATAGATTAGCATCTCAACTATGCTGAAGTGCTAAAATACTCACAGAAGGATACATTTAAACTAGTCTGCAAATTGTTCATGTATTAGCATGTACAATTAGATGAATGGAACGCACAAAAACTCAGTAAGTTATGAATTTTATTTGGGTTTCCAGCTCTTATTCTTTCAAAACTCTAAGAATAAGTTCAATTTTAAGTTTTAATTTCTGAATCAAGAAATACAGATTTATAGAAAGGAGCAACTAGCATTTAAATTAATCCTCCTCCTCTGTGTTTCAAAAGACAATGCAATATAGGCATGACTGTTCACACTGATTTTTTAAATCTCTAAATCAGTTTATCTTCTGTTTGATGGAAGATGCTCAATGAGTGAAAACATCCTCAACACAGCATTCCAGAGGTATTCTTAGAAACTCTGAGGACCTGAACTCTGATATTAATTGTATAAATGGAAGTGCTAACACAATCATACTAAGGAAAAGTATAATTAGCTCCACAGCATTCACTTGAACTAGACTGACTTTGCCCATTAAGTCTTATTTTTTTCCCTCTTATTTACCATAGTAAGATGAGCTAACTTGCTCTTACATTTGGTAGACCGTAATGTGATAAAAGAAACTAAATTATCTGCTTTATAGAAGCACTCCAAGAAATACATGAGGAGCATATAGCAGAGATGCTCTCACCAGAAAGACAACTTACAGAACAATATGAAGTCGATCTGCTGCTCTTGATTGGAAAATTAGTGAGGGGATGGAGCAGGAGGGATGAAAAAACATCTTCTCAAACTCCAGTCACAAATAGTTTGTCTACACAAACTGGAATCAAAATAATCAATGGCATTATATTTGATAACTGTAGGTATTTCTGAATAACTAAATTTTCTAAAACAAAAAAGTACAGTTTTCTACACATATACTTAATAACAGCAAAAATAATTTGTTATGCAGATGCCCTACTTGGTAATTAAAACTGTAATTAATGGTTTTGTAGTCTTTAAAATTGCTGCTAAAAAAACAGCAACACTTTTTCCTCAGTGCTATTAATAAAGTAATGTCAATGGAAAGCAAGAAAAGCCACATGTTTTAGTGATATAGGGAATACTGAGTGTTTAAAACAAAAATAATGAAAAGTCATGGCTCATCTTACCATGTAAATCCTTATAATGTAGGAATAGTTTATTGGATTTTATGATAACAGACATTTACTCAGATAACCTAGGGGTTTCTTTTTAAAGAAGATGCCTCCTATCCCAGTATAAATTGATTATCAATAATTTATTATGAATCAAGAGAACAACAACCTCTCTAGCTCATTCTACTTGTAACTTCACTTACTTTTAAAGTGCAAAAGAAAGGATTTATCATTGCTCATTAAACCTGCAAAAGGCTGTGTTAATTGGGTGTCACCCTTTCTAATTCACTTACATGTTCGCTGACAATAAAGACCATATGATTTAAGAGCAACTGATTCTAAAGACATTATTTACTGACTTCACTGAAGTTCATAGTCTGAAGCTGAAACTACGGTGTTAATGCCTTAGAAAGGAAAAGGATAAAAGAAACACAATAATTCTAAATAAACAATTAGGAAAAAAAGTGCATACATTAATACTTGCAATATTTTTAAAGCCATAATTCAACATCAACATAAATAAGGACCATACATTATTTTAGTAAATCTCACTGTTATCACAAAGAGAAATCATGCCAAAAGCTAATGGAGTTTTTGACAAACTCAACATTTTGCATCACTGAAGTATGCGCCAACTCATGCCTACCAAAAGGATCTCAGTTTTACTTCCCTTATGAATGGTGGGTTAAAGACTGACGTTTTGAAAACCATACTGAAAGCAAAGCAGTGGTTGAAAAACTGTTATATACCATAATAATCACTGATAAAAAGAAGATGCATACATATAAATACAGACAAGACAAAATTTAAAATTCATTTAATAATTAGTAGATGACTTCAGAGTCACCAATAATGGGAAATAAAGTATATAACAATCAGTTTAGAATTATTTTGAGAACTGGACATGATATTGTAGTATGAGGTTAAAAACCCCACCGGTTTTGTGTGGAAAGTGTGGAAATGATTGTTAAAAGCAAGCTTAAAACATGAAGGAGATATAATAATAGACAGAGGGAGATGCCCATTGAGTTATTAAGAAGGCAAGACTCAGATTTCCCTGAAATTATCTTGCAATCCAGAATCTCTCTCCAGAACAAAGCTATCTGTCAGAAATCACACCACAAAAATGATTCATGGTTTAAAGCTGCACTAACCTCTTTGTATATCAGCACTGCAGTTGATAAGATCCAGGCTCTGTGTGCCCCTGGCACAGAGTAAATCTAACAGCTCCTTAGAATTTGCTTTCACAGACGTGGCAAACCATCCACTTCAAGTTGCTCACATACTGAGCATCATTAGTGCTCAGTTGAAGACTTTGGATCACATTATTAAAAAGGAATAGTTAAACTACTGTTTTCTTTCACATTCAGTTATATTTAACCTGCAATGTTATATCTAATACATCTGAAATGAACAGTAAAATGACCAATAATTCTTTGGCTACCTGAATTCCTGTAAGAGAAATATAAGCTTTCCTTTCCACTCAGGCCTCTCAGGTCATATTTTTTGTTTTAGAAAGTAAACAGAACACATGCCTGGCAGCGTTCAAAGTCAGGTTGGACAGAGCCATGGGTGGCATGGTCTAGAGTAAGGCATCCCTGCCCATGGCAAAAGGGTTGGAACTAGATGAGCTGAAGGTCCTTTCCAACCCTAACCATTCTATGATTCTATGATTAATAAATTTGTAATTGCTCTATTTCCTATTTGATCACTAAGAGAAGAAAGGGGACACATCAGAATAAGCATAGAATTTTGTGTGATTCAAATCAGTGTATGTTACACAGATCAAAGTAGCCAATTTCAGCTGCTCTCAGACCATAGTTCTTTTTCCTATTTTTGCATATTCCTTTAAGGACTTGTTCTTCATACTCAGAAAAATACTAAACACAGGGATACTTGATGATTAAAATAGACCAGGAAATAATAGCACAATTCAATGACCCTAAATGAAAATAAAGAATTCTTGGAAAACAAATGCCTTTTAGAAAGCACCTTTTTATACTTGTCACAGAGCACTTAGTATGAAAAACGACAATTTTGGCTTCAGTCTGTAATTATACAACAGATATAATACGCTCATTATGAAATAAATTATTGATCTGACATGTTAGAAGCTCTACAAAGTAAATAAAACTATTCTAATCAACTTTAGTAACAAAATAATTGGAAATAATAGTGAGATATTAATCTTAGTTCTGTGTTACAGAGATCATGCAAAATTCCTCCTAAATGAAGACACCCTGTAATCTTGACCAGAACATCACAGATCAGTCAGCTGAAAAAGAGCATGGCCAATGAAAAGACAGTTTCCAGTGGGAGACAGATATTCAGAGATTATCCTGTAAGCAGTGTACTACAAAACAATAGTCTATCACAGGCAGCTGGGATATGATGCAAGTGCATTGCAATTGTCTGAGGATGTGTGAGTGACAGCTGGCTGAATTGAGCGGAAAGATAGAAATAGTATATTCTATTTGGAAAGTAAAAAGAATACAATGAAAGTAGAAGTGCAATTTTTTGCAGCTGCAAAGCCTTTTTGACAGCAATTCACTTCCAATCACTTTCAAGTAATGCATGAAGAGGATAGTCAACGTCATTAAAATAATTTAGTAGTCATCAGGAATAATAAATGAATAGAATAATTTACTATTCGCACACATTTTTTTGCTAATGTAGACACCTAAAACATGTAGTTAGAGACAGCACTCTACATATCAGATGTGATACTGAAATCCTTAGACAAGAAATAGTACTGGAAAGAGCAGTGACTGGCACAACTTCAGTGATATTTCTCAACCATTTGCCAATGAATTTCTCCACACTGCTCATAAAATAATCTTCAGAATTACTAAACAAAGTCATACATTAAGCTGATGTTTCACAAGCATAATATGAAAGAACATAGACCTTCATACACAGAGGCAACTCTATCAAAAAGAAAATACTTATAGAAAAAAGGCTTAAATCCAATTTTTTGCCTTCCAAGGACATTTAATACAAGGCTGCTCATGTCTCAGAGTACTCCTTAATCTGTTTTGACAAATTAATAAAGCATTCATTTCATACAGGAACAACGTTATAGTCATGGACCAATGACTGTGACTGAAGTACCACGGCAGCCCAGCATTTCCCTCCTGCTACAACAGCTCCTCCATATTGATGTGCACAGAATCATTTCTGATAGCAATCTATAAACCCATCCAGCCCATGGGACACTTGAACCCAGGCTACTGCCTTTTTCTGTGAGGAAAAAAGCAAACGACTGCTTGAGAAGCAAATGCTGCAGGACAGTCGCAGAGCTCTGAGAGGGATCAAGTATCCCTCACAGCCTTCGTTTGCTCCTGCACTGACTGTTTTTCCAACTCTGTGCTGGAAAACGGTATCATCAGTTACTGGCTGTAGAAATCCAGTCTTGTGTTTTCCCCACTCTGTATTTAAAACTTTATCTGAAAAAATAACTGAGATTACCATAAACAAACAGTTCATCAACGGTCAAATGAAGACAAATATGATACACAATAATATCCACATATTAAGAAACAAAAGCCAGCTAGACACAGTACTGATTAGCTATGTTATAAACCCTCTACACCAACAATAACATCAGCATGGCTTTTGACACTGGTAAAGAGTCATTAGCATGCATCAGGACAGACTTAAATCATTCAAGAGTTCAAACCCTACAATCTTCATTTACACTTTACACAAATCATTGCAAAAACCAGTCACAATTCAAAGGAGGGACAATTTAATAAAGGGAATTTTAAAAGTTTGCAAGGACCTCTGGATTTTATTCTAATTTCTTAAAGGCTCTTTTTGTGTGCAAGAGGAAGAAATTCTTGTTTGTGTCACTTTCTCATTGTCTTTTGTTTAGGCTTTAAATTTATTTCATTATCTTCAGTGGAACTTAAATTAAAAAATATACAAGCTAGGCCAAAGAACAACAAGGACATTATACCAACTTTTCAAATAAATCTTAATTTCAAAACACATACTTTATCTTGGTCTCCAATAGAATCTCGCCTGCTTATACTCTGAATACAAGTGGAGATCTGACACCACCTTTAAATTATTAGATGTAGTTCTGCTTACTAGGATCACACAGGTATTGTGAAGCTGTACCACAGCAAGAATACTGCTTCCACTTAGAAAAAAATACACTATTTTCATTGCAAAACCCTTATTGTGGCTCTGCATTTTAGATTTCTCCGTTTATTCTGTGCTTAGAGCAAACATTAAGTTTTTTCATGTCACAAGTGTAAAAAAAAAAATTTTAAAACAGACTTTTCAACAAAGTTACTAGGAATAAAAAAATTAGTATTCTCTTCTTACGTAAAATAAGCAAAGAAGTGATCACTAAGTGGATGGGAGTTTGCATACCTTTCGCAACATAGGTGGGGGGAGGCAAACAACTTTAAAAGTCACAACACTTCAGAAACGTGTCATTAATTGGAGGCAAGAGAGTAATGTTCTCGGTTACATTAAACTCGAAGAGAATTGCATAGTTCTTGGTGGCTTTAATCTCCATTTCCTTGAAATAATACTAAGAGCGCTTGAGCTTGTACATATGGATGCCATGAACATGCATCCATAGCTTGTACAGAATTAGTGACTCATTGTACTTTTAGGACAACAGAATATTCAACCTCTCCTTATCTCCTTCCTCCTCTGATTACTGATAGTTGAGAAGACCAACATCTTTCCTGAGTAAAATTATTATTCACCTACCAAGGACTAAAGGAAGAAATGACAGCTTTTGCTGGTGCTGTCCTACTGCCCTCAGACACATAAGAGCAATAGGTTATGAGAGAACTAGGAGAAACAGCAGTTTTTCCCCGGAGCTTTCTATATGAGATTTAATATTTCCGCTTAAGCAGAAGCTTTGAATGACAATAGCAATGTTATATTCCTAATTTATGAATTATCTACTACTACTCTGCCTAAGATTTCATAATACCTTCTCATAATAAGCTTTTCATAGCATTAAGCTAAAATATGTCTTAGTTTTCCTGTTGTGGCTGTTTTTAGCACCTTAGTTCAACATGACCTTGTTGCATATACTGGTACAAAAATATCATCTGAAATTGTATTCACCCTCTCACAAAAACTTCAACTTTCATCTATGAAATGCTAGTTAAATATACATCTCAAATAAATGAAATGCTATATTCACTCATCCTTATTTGTAATTCTAAATTATGTGGAAGAAACAAATTCTTATCTAGTTATATTCCCTATACGGTGACACAAAGGCAAAAATATTTTTGCAATTCTGGGAATAGATAGGTTTTTTTGAAATTGAAATAAACTCTTACTTCATGAACCAGATGAAGTATTTATAATCTCACAAATACAGATGCTAATGTCAGTCTGTTTCTTTTTCTATAAGTCATCCCAAAGAAAAATGAGTGGAACAATAAGAAAAATTGCAGGTTTTAATAATTTTTCCCAATTGGTTGTCAAATAGTAACTAATGCTGGTCACCATCACAGTGGTCACTGTGCCTTACAGTAATAAAATAAAAAAGGAATGTTAGTTCTGTATATATACATGAATATGTAGCACAGTTCTTCTTACAGATGTTAAGTGAGTTTGAAGGTTAACTCAAAATTCTGTGAAGAATACTAGAGATTATTTAGTGACTGCTCAAGACTTTACTATTCTTTTTAATACATACCCCAAACCAGATCACTCTCAGCACCTCTGATTAAAAGCCAGTATCACTATGCAATTACTTTGTCCTGCAAGCAAATCAGGCCACTCGTTTTTAAATTGTCATGCTTTGTTACCAATTCGAAATCTTCAGTGTTTTGGAGATTTGTCACAGTACTTTTAATAAATGTCAGTTGATGGGATCATAATGAGAATAAAATTCTACATTAAAAGAAAAAACAAAAAAGAACAGTTTAAGAATCAAAGGCTCACTTACTCTGATTGGGAAGCTTTGCCTGTTTGCAAATTCCAAACGCAGAAAGCTACAAAGTGAAAACATGTCTGGTTTAATATCTTGATAAATTTATCTAGAATACTTAAAAGTATCTACTACCTAAATCAAAATTAAAATATCAACTGGTTTGGAAACAAGAAGTATGGAAATTGGTACAGATATTGCTATAATTAACAGCAAAGTTTTCTATTCAATCTGTGACTGTGGACACAAGATAAATGAAAAATTCAATATAAGACTGATTTTATCTGTATAACAGAAACCTAGGTTAGGGGCCAACACCACAGATTCAAATTGTTGATAGCTGCTATCTTCATTTCACAATTACTACAGACAAAGGCATGGTACATACCTAATTAAATAAAATGTGCTCAAATCATCTTCTGTATTATAATATTAATTTAATAAATTAAAACATTCCCATGAGCACAAGATACATTCTCTTTAGTATTGCAGATTAGATACTTGTTTGATATTACATCCAGCCACCACAGGTCTTGCCTTAAACTTCATAAAACTCGGACTGCACTAGACACCTCCATTGCTTGCAAGAAGTGTGATGACTTCCTGCTTCATTAATGCACTGGATATAAATGCTGCCTGTATACTGCTTAGAATATTTGAGTAGATTCTCAGGTCCTCATACCAAGACCAGATCTCAGGGAATAAGCAAGTATAATGATTCACATCATTTCCTCTGCAATTTCTATTCCATGTTCATGCAATAAATGCAAGACTGATGTCAGCTGCCGTCATGATCTCCTCACTCTTCTTTTTAGACAGCAAGCATATGAGTCACCAACTATCTGAACAAGCTACTGGATGCTGTATCAGCTACCTTAGGAAGAAATGAGCATGAGTGCCCAGGCCTCAGAGGAAGCCTTGCTCCTCTTTGCCTTAAACAGTCACCCACGCAGATGGCCACCACAACTCAGTCCATTAATTTCAGCTTCTCCAATGCTTGGAGTATCACCTCAAACCTATCTTCATGTAAAAATGCCAGAGAACTACATCTTGTTTGAAAGCTAGCCTCACTTGAGATGATACCTACATATATCCTGCCTCAATATTATTATTCATTTTCATAATACATTAGTACCACAAGTTCCTACTGTAGTAAGCACTATAGGTAGGTGTGCATCATTTCGTATTAGTGACTTCCAAAGTGACCATACCCCTGTTTTTTCACTAATTTAGTTCTTTTCTTCTGAATGAGCCCACACAAGTTGGTTTCTCACATAGAACCCAGAGTCTGCCAAGGTGCCAAACCTGGAAGATCTAGTAATGCACTAACCCAAAGGATATGTGAGAATGGATCTTCCAACCAAACCTGAAATGGCTTTGGGGAGAATTTTAATGTACAAAAGAGAAGTACTTCATCTAAACGGTGGATTTAGATGACTAATGAACAGTGTAAACAGAAACTATTGATGAGAACAGAGGATATCATCTGCATTAGAAAGTAACCCTTAAAAAGGCAGAAAGAAGGTCAAAGAAAAAGGGAAGCCAAGGCAAGACAAGGTCACAAACCAGATCACTGGAGATCAGCAAATGGAGCCCAAGTGGCCTGGCTTTACACATTTTAGGTCATGCCACTTCTAAGTCAATGAACAGATAAATCAATTTTAGCTTTTTCAGTGTTTTGAATAATTACTTTAAGGAACCAGAACATAAAATCCATTTGCCCTAAATAGAAATGTCATGTAAGAAGTGTACTACTCTTTCCTCACAATTAGGTCACTGAGATATGCTCTGGCTTAAGACCCTGGCATTCTGTCCCTTACTGATTTAGAATAGGAACATCTTTCAGACATAAGTATCCAGCTTCAGGTATACTTCTATTTAAAACATAAATTAAATGTAAATGTTATTCTAGAAAAGGACTATTTTCTCAGAGTTGCTACCTGAATCCTCCTATCTCATGATTTACCACCCAATACCTTTGTAGCTGCCATAGTATGATTTGTTACTAAAATAAAAATGACCATTATCTCTGCATCAATAAGTCCAAAAGCCATAATTTTTCAGCCCTTAGAAATGACAGGTTTATCAATCAATATTTTCCACACTAATACATATTCTCTATTCACTACTTTTTCAAAACAAATACTGTAGGCATCCTTAGTTCTTGAAAAGATATATTAGTTTATCTTTCATAGGCTGTTTCTAGTATGATTAGTTTTTATATGCTTGAGAATTAAATAGCAAACACATTTGTCCAGATAACTTTACAGAGCCAATCATCTCTCTCAGAGAATGGAGCTGCTTACATAATTTATATGTTGTTAATGGTCAGGGTCATACTGCCAGCACATTCCTAAATTCTGCTCTCTAAAAAAAAAATTAATTAAAAAATATTGAAGTCTTAAATAATTCAGATATCATTGAAGAGAAATTGGAAGACTTGTTGGGCAAATACCAAAGTAATCTAAAGCCGATATGTGTAGAAAACATACTGTGCAATGACATGAGCAGAGATATTTTGGGAACACTTCTGCTTGCACTGCAAAGTTTAATAGACCACTGGCTGTGAAATGAGATGTCTTCCACTTATGTTTTTCTTCAAGTTTGTTTTTTTTTTTTAATTCTGAGCCTTCCCCTAATGAAGAAAGTTTATTAATAATTGCTTGACCTTACTAATCTCTCAAGTGCAATTAAACAAAATTAATACAAACTCAAAGACATATGCATGTTCAAGCAAAGTGCAAAACCAACAAAGTCTAGTAAGAACAAATCATTCAAGAGCCATATACTTACTAAGCGGTGCATCCTTCGTAATACAGCATGGTATAGTCCAGAAGACAGTATCTAAAGTCTTAATAAAGTCCAGGAGGAAGGACAGTAATACTGTAAGACAGAAGCTTTTGTTCTTAAAAGATACTATTCTTGATGTCTTTAGCTGCATTGTTACTAGATGTAAGTTTAAATTTCCTTAATGGGGAAGAGGGGTAAAAAAGAAAATAAAAAAATGGGCAAGCAATGATTTTACTACAGTTCTCCACATTATGCTGAACCTGACGTCTTCCTCAAGATTAGATACTCTCCTTTTCTATCACATATCATTTGGAGCTGTCTATGGGTTACTTTGCCTTCACTGCAACCTTAACTATCTTTGAATTTACCAATACAAATAAAGGCACAGTTCAAGACCTTTCACTTAATCAACGGACTCTCCAGTTCAGTGTCATGAGGATCATAAAATAGTGTGGGTTGTAAGGTACCTTAAAGATCATCTACTTCCAACCCCCCAGCAACACCTGCCACTAGACTTGGTTGCTCAAAGCCCTGTCCAACCTGGCCTTGAACATTGCCAGTAATGGGGCAGCCATAACTTCTTTGGGCAACTTGTGCCAATGACTCATCCCCCTCACAGTAAAGAGCTTCTTTCTAATGTCTAATTAAACCTCTCCACTTTTATTTTAAAGCCCTTTCCCCCTTGTCCTATCCTTACCTGACCTTGCAACAAGTCCCTCTCCAGATTTCTTGTAGGCCCTTTTAGGTACCGGAAGGCTGCTCTAAGGTCCCCCCGAAGCCTTCTCTTCTCCAGGCTGAACAAGCCCAACTCACTCAGCCTGTCCTCATAGAAGAGGTATATTCTGTTCTGTGCCTATATCAAGTAAATAATATTATTTATGTAAAAAAGTGAAGGAACTGGGACATATCCTATGCTCTTGATACTGTTATTTTGTATAATCACGTACAGAATTTTTCATGATGTGGAATGCCAAGGCTCAAACTCTTCTACTTTTCTGGATTTAAACTAATTTCCCCCCACCCCCAAAAAAATTACCCTAAACCTTGGACAAAAGGGGAACCTGGACTCACACACTTCTCAGTTCTTCTGTAGAAGGTATTGCCTACGCAAACATGCCACAGGTTTTTACCAGCACTGCACAGCAGATCAAAGTACACTTCCACTTCCAAGTCAGTCTGGCTTTTTTGCTTTCCAGGCTGTTAAGTGCAAAGCTTAGCACAATATCACCTTCTACATGTAAAGGGGAACAGCCAGCTCTCATAACCCTTTCAAGTTTCCTCAAGACACTAACAGAAAGTCCAGCTGGTGATCTTAAATGCCACGAGTTCTAATGAACTGTGTACTTCAGGAAATTGCTTCACTAAAATTGATGGTTTCCCACTCCTAATGCTGACTATCTCAGGGAAAAAAATGTTAGAGGTCCTGTCTCACCAGTTTTGCAACAAAACTGCTTGGTTTGACAACCTCTAGCCTTCCAAAAAGCTTCAAAAGTATCCCTCCTATGTTTTGTCTCCAGTAATATATCAGGCAATAATAAGTGGGGCTTGTTTGCTGTCCGTAATCTTTTAAATCACAGTGCTAACTTAAAAAAGGCTGAGCTGAGGAAATAAGATTCCCAGAATGAAGCAAGTCTCATTTTAAAATGAAGTAACCACGGTTAGAATTCCCTTTCTTGATATAGTGGAAGCCTGGCCCGTGATGGGGGACGAAAATAATGATACTTTCAATAAATCATTCCTCAGGAAGCTTTAATAACTCCTTTGTTTACAGCAGCTCTTCAAAAATCATGCAGCATAGAAGACAATAATAACGAACCTTTGCTTTGAGACAGAACTTCTTACCAGCCCAACTCAAAGCATTTTATGAAATAACTAGTATCAGTACCAGTCAGATGAGCAACTAATACACAAAAGGAATTTCCAGCCTGAGGACACGGGTCAAACTCAAGACCATACTCAGTAGGCTACACTGTTCTGAAAATAAATTATTTCAGGTCTTTTCATTGTCATGACATTGTTTCAGCCATGGCTGTCAATTTTTCAAGCTACTGTTCTCTTTCTGTGACATGTGGAACTGGTGGAAATTTAAGATGCAAGCTAAAAGAATAGCTTCTAATATGAGAGTCAAACTCAAAGGGAGAAACAATGAATAGTAGTTGGGTTTTAGAACAGTAAAGGAGAGAAATGAAAGTGAGGTACTTTTTTCTCTAGAACAGCTTCAGGTCAGGGCTCAGTTCATCTTCTCATGCAATACCATAAGATGGGAGGAAAAACTGTTTCATAAAGGATTCTTATATATGAATAGGTTAACACATTGTACTTCTTACTCAATAAAAGAAATACACGAGGAGAGAGCATTTCAGATACCTCTTACTCTATATTCAGCTCTAACCTCCAGGAAGAGAGGCTTGGTGCTCTATTCAGTTAGCATCTAAGTTCATTAAGCTGTGTTAATGCATGTCTCATGGTATTAAGAATATGACCCTGAGCTTTTTCACTACACATTTTCCTGAATAACCTCTAATCTTCCATTCCATAGCTGGCTCCTGGCCTTTACACTGAATTTGTTACTTCAGTTTGGGGTCATCTCCCTGTTACTACAGATACTGCAAGTACCAAAATCATGAGCTACTGTGATGAGAAGATGAACCCATGCTTTCCATTCAGAGTTACCATGCAATTACCACCATTTATCTGCCCTCAATAAGTATTTCAAGCCTGACGGTAGTACCACTTCCAACTATTCTACCTTGAAGCTAAATGCCTGCAAAGGAAGAATTTTAGTCATTTGTGAAGGTATTCATGTACGTGCCACCAGACATCTCACCAACCTGACTGAAGTGTTTCCAACCAGTCCCATCCAGTCTCACATTCCATTAAAAGAAAAAACTAACAAAAAACCCCAAACAAAACATGTTTAACATTTTAAAAAGTCTTTCCTCCTCCTCTGCCACATTCTTTTTTTTTTTTTCTTCTGCATGGAGAGGCAAAGACTTCACATCTTTGAGGATTTAATTCCTATTCATTTTAATAAATTTCCAATCTATTTTATCAGTTTAGAAATATATTGTCTTTCCAAAGGCAATGAGAACCCATAAAAAACCTCCTAAATGATGCACAGCAACATGCAAAGAAGATCCACATATTCCTTCTGAGCAGTAAAGTTTTCAGCATTGCTGTAAGATCAAGTAGATTTCATAAAATTAATCATTAATCATATTTAACGCAATGGAAAACCATGTTGATAT
This sequence comes from Myiopsitta monachus, assembly GCA_017639245.1. Classification (NCBI taxonomy): domain Eukaryota; kingdom Metazoa; phylum Chordata; class Aves; order Psittaciformes; family Psittacidae; genus Myiopsitta; species Myiopsitta monachus. The sequence continues at coordinate 76,860,202 of CM029917.1, read as the reverse complement.
ATCTAAAATATATCAAAATATATGTGCTCTAAAATAGCAAGGATTACTTAAGAGTAAAATTCATGGCTTTAATTTTAAATAAAAAATTATTAAGCTAACTTTACAGAACGGCAGATAGAGGGTTGAAGGAGCATTAAGGCATAAGGATAGTTCCTACATAAGATGTTAAGTCTTATGCATTTTGTGTTGCTCATGTACGGATTAGGTCCATAAATAGCTAAGCTGTTGGTATAGCTTTCTTTATGATGTTCTCTACAAATTTCCAATAATACTGCATATACTAAATTTTCTAATAACTGTTCATAAATGATGACGTATTTAAAATCCAAACTATGTGTATTAGAAGTCTAATATTCTTTTTGTTCTGTGGTGATAATGACAGTTTCATTGCATCACCATTTCCTAGATTTATTTATTTTTTTTAATGAGGAACATGTCACCTTTTATGTGGCATAGATACTGAAACAAAGAGAAAGAAGAACAGTTTTGCTATTTATGGACCTAATCCTTACATGACTAATGCAAAATGCATAAGACTTAACATCTCATGAAGGAACTATCCCTATGACTATGAATAGCGCATTCTGTGAATGAAACAAGAATCTAATTTTTGTAGGAGCTGCTAATATCGTTAAGGTCACAGAAGAGCATTGATTCACAATCTCAGAAAATAGGGGATAAAATGCAAATTGTTTCCTGACTGCTTCCCAGCGTCTGGTCCAAAAAGAAAGTAACAGCGCAGGAGAAAGTAGCCCACACTCCAGATACAGGGCAAATACCACAGTGTAATTGCTGATGAATGAAACATAAACCTGTGAGAAGTGAAGAAACTGCAACAGGATTAAGGATTCTGCCTGAGAAGGCAGCTGTCATTTCAGCATATTTTTTTCAACCACCGATTTAAACAAGAAATATCAACACAGTCTGCATATCTTCTAAAAGGAAAAAACCATTAGCTATAAATACCTGCTTTTGTTTTGTGATTATTGCCTGCCTACAATTTAAAAAGTGAGGCCTTTTTAATCAAGTCACTTTTTTCATACACATCAACAGACGTAAAAGATCATTTGAAGGTGTGATAAAGCCTAGATCATGTTAGAAAGTTTGTGTGTGCAACATATTTGTTCTTCCCTTGATGCTATTTGCCACAGCATATGGCTAATCCCAGAGTTACCTAAGTTTGCACTTCCAAGTTTCCATTCTCCATCCATGAATGCAATCAGTCTGCATGGTAAAGTACACATTGATTGGTCAAGGTATATGCCAAGAAGAGACCACAAGAAGATATAAGTTACACTTTGCTCTAATTTTTACTTATGCTGTCTAACAGCATTTTGCTGCACTCCACAGACTATATCAGCTTTAATTCACTCATTCAGTAACAGCAACTCATTTAGTAACATTAAGCACTATCCAGAAGGATTAATGTGTTCATATTTCATAAGAAAAAATGTAGTTAATGCGTAATTTATTGCTTTGGGGACTTTTTTGGTTTCACCTCTGTGTGCAGGCTGTGAGCAATGCTTTCTGGGAGCCATGCTCACCTCCGCATGGCATGGACAGAGTAGTATCCATACTGTGATGGTTTTGACATAAGGTAGCTAGACCAAGTTCAAATAGGAATGCCTTTTAATCACAGGTAGCAATACACACACATGGACTATCGGTGGATATAACATTTAAGCACCACAAAGTATATGAGCTACATAAAGCTGCCACTCTTTCTTACATACAAGTGACTACATTCTCATTCACTAAATTGCACACTACTTGCCTGTCATAGAATAAGCCAAAAGAGTCCCAGACTACAGTTACAGATCTCCCCTGTCACTCCAGCCCTGGCAGAAATCACTGACTGTGCATGTTAATGATACTGAATAATGAAATGACACCCCTTTCCTTAGAGCTGTGTTTGAACACAGCTCAGTCACTTCACTGAACACCACTGCTTCAGCAAAGGGCAGCTTAGATCTACAGTGGGGTCGATAAACAAGGAGTACCCAAAAGTTCTCTAGGGTTTTCTGTTACTGTGCAGTAACACAGTCCTTTACAGATTGCTAAATTAACTTAAGAACATGCTGCCTCTCTAAAACAAATAAATGTCTTAGCAGTGTCCTGGTTTTATTTGCAAGATGTTCTCACTTATTTAGGCACTGTGTAAATCTGAGATCTCCATTAAAGCCATCATAAACAAATTTTAGCCTGATTCCATTAATGAGTTCTGCGTTCACATAAAGGATTGTTAAATGGTAGTGGTTTATCAGGAATAATAATTATTTTTTTTTTAAATCTTTCTAATGGGGCTCCAATCCTACATTAAAAAATGCCAAAGCTTTTCTCCAAAGTTAAACCCTTAAAAAACTGAAATTGCAACAAAAAGCATTTCCATGTTTATGCCTATGTGTGTATTTGTATGCAAGGTTAGTAGTAGGAAATACTCACAGACCCTGAAATATACATATCTAGCTTGCATAAATTAATGTTATAGAGGTTTGTGTGCGTGCTAGGAATGATACAAGCAAGAATAATAACAGTAATATTTTATTTGATTAGTATTGGCATAAACACATCACATTACCGTTCGTTTCCTTTATGAAACTCAAGACTTAAATGGAAACTTCTGTCTAACATAATATATTTACACACAAGGAAAGTAAATGTTCAATTTAGCACTAAAATAACAGTTACAATAAAAATTATAGGAAAATGGCTTTTACTTTGAAATGTCATTTGCAGTAAGAATATCTGTAGAGGAAAACATTCAGAAAAAGGAAAATACACTCTGTGATGAAAAGCATGATGTGAATCTCATCTGTTTATGCAAGATGCTTAAAAAGATATACTTGAAAGAGAAATATAGCGAAAGTATTACTCTATTCATTTTTTCTCTACTGTCATACCATTATGACATTTGGATATATATTAGATGTTTATAAGCACAATTAATATTCTGCACACCATTTTTATTAAATGCAATACAGAATATGCAATATGAAATGCATGTTAAATGCATATGAATATGCAATATTAAATGCAACATAAAACAAATACACTCAAGTATACTTACAGTAATCAATCAGTATGTTCTATTTATACTGCAGGGTTTGGGTTTTGCCACTCATATTTGACAGAGGAAATTACTTCTTTGTGCACTGAAAAATATATCCTTCATGAATTGTGATGCATACTAGTAGAAAGGAAAGTCTTAGAGGGACATTTGACCAGATTCCAACAACCAAAATAAGTATTTGTTCTAATGAGTTTACACCTTCTTTTTCCTTCCTTCTCCCTTTTTAGAAAGCTGATAAGCAGACTGGCAAAGCAGGCTTTTCCTCCCAGTATTTCTGAAAAAATGACCTTAAGTAGCACCTTAATATTCATAGCTCTGACATTCAGTATTCAGTAGTTTATATCCTCACTGCCTTTTCAAAAGGAAAAGGCATAGGCCCTTGCTATCCTGTATAACACCTTGAAACCACAATAACCTCACTTCACTCACATGCCACCACTTCACGTGACCACTGTAGTTGTTTACTGACACTTCTCTCCTAAACACTGGGCAGCCTGTCAACCTCTATATTCACCTTTCCAAAGGCCACAAAAACTCACCCACCACAATAAGAGAAAACTGACATCCAACATATTCACAGTTCTTCAGATAAGAGAGACGCTCTTTTCCCTGGCATGCTACTGTACTTCCTTGATCTGCAGTCTAGAAGTGTTATGTGCCCTTGCACATTAAAATTTCCTCCTTTCTGCCCTAAAGAAATTCTGTTTGTCTTGTATGAAGTGTTTCTGGTTTGGTTTTTTTTTTTTTCATGTGGGTTTGGCCTTACCAAGAGAACTCAAGAAGTTCATTAGAAATTTCCTTCCCTTCTTTGACACATAAAAGTATAACTAAAAATGCTTAATATTTAAAAACAGTGTAGCCTACATGCTAAAAAGAAATGGTTGGCTTTTAGACATATATTTCATACCTCTACATTGTTGTTAATGGGAATTAGCATGGAAAAAAAAAACCAAACAAGGAGAACACTCATTATTTTTAGCCAATCAGCAGCTAATAAGTAACACTGTAGGAAATCAGTTTGCAGGCCTAAACTGTAGCAAAGAAAGTGTTTTTGACATCAACATCTCTGAAATAGGCCTCAAAGTGGAGTTATTTTTTAAGCATCATTTAGTCAGATGCTGACACAGAACGCAGAGCATGCCAGACATTGTATTCATTATTTTAATCAAGCTACTGTCCAGACAAAAAGCCTGGGTAGTAAATAAGTTTTGTACTTTAGAAAGTCTAATAAAATAAAAAAAACCCAACAAAACCATATTTCTTGTTACTCCATGTATTTTAAGTTCCCTTCATTCTTTCTTGCTAATACATACAGGACACAGAATCAATGATTTTTTTCTACAGGTTGGATGATTCTCTTTCTCTTAGAAAAGCTGAGAAATAACAGAAAGCACTTAGAGTATCAACCTATATCATACACCTAATAATGCACCCTAAAAATTATACCATGCTTTTCAAAACAAAATTATACCAAAATAGCGCCCTCAGCTAAGAAGGGGCGGGTGGGGGAAGGAGAACACCAAAGCCTTAAGTATTGCAGTTTCAAGAGAGTAATTAATTTACAGGATACCTTAAATAATCATAAACACATTACACACAGGCCTCACATACTAAAAAGAAATAAAAAATAATAATTTTTAAAAATCCAAAACATGATTATCATCCAAAAATAATTTGACTTAGCTAAGTATATCAGGCTTAGATACAAACTATGATTTATAGATCATATCTTAAAGACAGTTTCACCTATGAAGATGAAACGTTAATGAAATTATTTTCTCTGGGAAAGATTATTTTCCTTACAAATGCAATACTTTCTATTTGGTATTTATAGAAATTAACCAATCAAGTCCCTTCAGGTTAAATCCCTTCTAGAGCTTAAATTTTCTCATTGGACAGTATTCAGTTTGCCTGAATGATAACTTCTGCTTTTAATATAAAAAGCAAAACCAAAACAAGATAAAAGTTTGCATGTGTCATTAGAAGAGATTAAAGGAACGCAGGCGTAAGAAAAATGTGCTAGCTCAGCTAGTCCATTTTCCACTTTCTCAGGCCTCTCCTTTTCTTTCAGGGTTAATCAATAAACTATCTTCAGCTAGAATACTATTCCTCTAAAACACAAAATCTTAAAACTTTGAGCCCCTAGGACAATTGCATGTCACAATACCATACCTGAAAATGTAATTTTCAACAGCTCTCTGTTTTCTCAACATAGGAAAACAATTTCCATCCACTGCTATTCCCAACCACATTTTTAAGAAATACATAACCTGTCCACAGCTCAGTTCTACCATTTTATTTGAGCACCACACAGTGTTGTTCTCTGCCAGAGTTAAGGTCATGTGTTTACACTTAGATGATTAATTAGGAACTCCATCCCTATCAGGAAAGGGTGTTGGCTTGAAGGAAAGTCTGGAAATAAGTATTTTGCAAGCTTGAGTGCATAAGGTTTTTTAGAACTCTTTTTTTCTTTAATTTTAATAACATAAAGGAATGACCTATATAGGGAAGTCACTATCACAGCTCTAGATTTATAGCTCTCTGTTTACTATGCTGTAAATACAACCACTGCAGAAATGGTCAATGGTTTATTTGAATTGAGCAGCACTTCTTAGTAAGATATACATCACAAAAATAACATCCTTACTTCACTCAGCTTGTCTCTCACAGGGGGAGACATTCTCAGGGAGAGTTCAGAAGTATTTCCTTAGCAGTTTATGCTTAAGGCGTAGTCACGAGGCTTGATGAGAACATTTAAACTAAAACTATGAATGCTGTAAATGCTAAATTGTCACAGACATAATCCCCTATACTGTAGGGCTGTCAATACTCCATCTCACATCTTGACTTCGAAGAAAACAGTGTTCTGTTATGGCCTTTATACTCTTCTGCATCTGGGAGGAAACTTCCACTTCTTTTTCTAGAACCTAAGGAATATAGAGACTGAGGAAAATAGATTAAACCCTCCTTTCACGCTAAATTTCCTCACTACTTTTAGTCAAAGTGCCTTTGCAGCACACTTAGCAAATTTGGAACAGAATATTCTTGAAAGCCAACTGGATGCTTTTACTGTAGTATTATTTGGGAAACATTTCTCTGCAGTAGCAGGTTACAGATAAAAGAAATACCACCAGCATCATAATTCTGAACAAAACAAAAAATCAAAAGAAAGTATGTGAAAGAAAAATTAAACTCACAATTCACTATGCTTTAACAGAAAAATCATGTAATTAAATATAGTTTTAGAATGCTTACGAAGAACAAATATCCAGGGGTTGGAAAAGCAAAAAAGGCAACGGCTTAGTCAAGAATATACATTGCATCTTATACACAGAGCAGACTTAAACATGTTGCTACATCAATGTTTGCAAATTCCATTAATTTTATATGCTTTTCATTGCTAAAGAAAATGAAAGCACCAAGAATACATGCTGGTAAGGGTCATGCAGGCTACAGGTGAAATATTTTGCTTTAACTATCGCAGTGATAACTGATGGCTATAGGAACACCTGCTGGTGATCTATGAAAATAGTAACAAGAATAATGTTAGAGTATATAGGCAATGTGATATGCACCTAGATTATCGAAGCATTTAAATAATCCCCCCTTCTTTTAAAATAGGGAAAGGTCATCTGAAATGCCCTGCCACCTACGTGGATAACACTCATTTATGAAAACAATGGGCAAATGAATGAAGCATTTAGTTTATCAGCAGCCCAGCTGAGGCAAATCTCTGCAACACCTGGGCTGTCCTCTGTCGTGTGCACTGGAAAGCTCAATAATATGATAACAGAATCCAAGGGAAGTAGTTCTTGCACAGCAAATAGGGATGGAGTCCACTGATGTTGAAGTTTCCATTGCCATTTTAAGTATTTTAATATTTTGTGGTCAAAGTTTCTCCAACACTTTTGATATAGCAAGTTTCAATTCCATTAAACTCTTCAGAAAAATGAAATATTAATAGTTCTACTAAATTATATTAATCATAAGTACAGTGAACGCACGCATCAAAACACTAAAAAAAAGTAAGAAAGGTTTTTACTTGTGATTTTCAACTTTTTGAATTAAAAGACTGATTTTTTTTCCTTAAAACACATATTTTAATTTTATAGAATATATTACATATAGATGTAAATGTCCATAAACTGCCCTTAAGTCCTTTCCTTCTTTGCCAATTTCATTAAATTGCTGAATGAAATATGCAATATAAGCAAGATATATTAAGTTTCATCTTGCCAGTCAAAGCCCTTGCTCACAGGTATACGCGTAGGTTGAAAAGCAGAAACAGGATTGTCTCAGCACTATTCCTTATCTCATGCAGCCAGAGCTACACTTAAGATGATTTTGAAAGTATTTTTGCTAAAAAAAAAAAAAAAAAAAGTCTGAAATGGACTTCATGGATTACTGTAGGCTTGATTTATTTTTTTTTTCTTTAATGACAAAAATGCAGCAGAATCACAGTCACAGAATGGTTGGGGTTGGAAAGGATCTCTGGAAATCACTTTAGTCCAACCCTCCTGCTAAAGCAGGCTCACCTAGAGCAGGTTGCACAGTATTGCATCTGGGCAGGTTTCGCATATCTCCAGAGAAGGAGACTCCACAGCCTCTCTGGGAAGCCTGTTTCAGTGTTCTGCCATTCTCAATGTAAAGAAGTTCTTCCCCATATCCTGATGGAATTTCCTTTTCCAGTTTGTGTCTATTACCCCTTATCCTATCACTGGTTACACCACTAAAAAGAGTCTGGTTCTACCCTCTTCATATCCTTAAGATATGCCCTTAAGATATTTGTATGCATTGAAAACCTCCTCTCTCATTTGTCTCTTCTTCAGGCTAAACAGGCTCAGGTCTCTCAGCCTTTCCTTGTGAGATACTCCAGTCCCCAAACCATCTTTATGGCCCTCTAATCGACCCTCTCCAGTAGTTCCTTGTCTTTCTTGACTGAGGAGCTGAGAACTGAACACAGTAGTCCAGATGTGACCTCGCCAGGCAGAGTAGAGGGTGAGAATAACCTCCCTCAACCTGCTGGTCACACTCTCCCTAACACACCCCAGGATACCACTGGCCTTTTTGGACACAGAGGCACACTGCTGGCTTATGGTTAACTTGTCATCCACCAGGATCCCCAGATCCTTCTGCCCAGAGCTACTTTCCAGCAGGTCAACCCCTAACCTGTATTTGTGCATGGGGTTATTCCTCCCGAGGTGCATTACACAACATAACATGCCTCAGGTTTACATATCAAGATGAGCTGCATGATGAGTTTTCTTCAAACAGTTTTTTCTTCAAGGGGATTGAAGAGAGAGATTGGGTAAATGCAAAAGAGAGATTGGGTAATGCTTTAGCACCTGCTTCTGTCACAAACAGTAACTGCAGGTGTCAGTCTGGTACTAGCAATAGCAGCTGCTGGTTTCTCTGTAAGAAGTCACAAATGAAGAAAGAGAGAATAAGCCAAAGACAAAAACTGGCTAAAGCTTTAATTCAACCTTTACGTGCCTCTAGTAATAGCACAAGTTCTCAAAAAAATACATATAAGTACTAGGAGAATCAGAAACTGAATAGCTGGGGAACAAGATCCTGTACCCACCACTAGTTCATGAGTAAAATGTTGCTTCCTCCACTGCCACTTATGAGCCTAAGTACTCAAAATATATTCATGTTGAATGGCTGCAGTTTAGCACTTTTATGACTAGAAATCATTATTAGGAGGCTGTCTCTCTCACAAACTCTGGGAAGAAAAAGTACCAAAAAAAAGCCCATTCATAACTGGAATGCTATGCTGTCCATACATAACACATAATATGCAGTCTTACCTTCACTCCTTCAGCTATGTGCCTTGAATTTTCATATTCCATGGACATATTAAACTGTGCTTATACTATACTGCAGCACTTTGAATGTGCTTCCTTCACAGTTTACTGTAGGGCTTTAACGGTGTTATCAGAAAATTTAAGTCTGCCTGGATTTCAGTTAGACCATATCTACTTCTGCAAATGTTATTACTAGGATGTGTAAGATTATGCAATCAAGCCAATTATAATTACATTGGAGAATAATAGCATTCTGCAATTTCAATGCCAACAGCATTTCAAAAGCACCCATGGTAAATTTCTAGACATAATCCAACTGATTTCCTGTCTTTGAAATAGGATTTTCTTCTTTTCTGAAGGTGAAAACCCTATTTCCATTTCCAAAGTCCAAAACTGAGTTAGACTGCATTTTTTATGTAATTTGTTTTGTTAGTATAATTAAATCAATAACTATCTTTCAATAAATGCATTAACAATGCAAAATGAGAGATTCATTAACATTTAAATCCCCAATTATGTTCTCCCAGAGACCAATTTTTCCCCCTTCTTAGGCATTTGTGAGGAAAATATATTCAATTGTATTTTAAAATGCCTCGAGGGCAGGCATAAGAACTGGGGATCCTATTGACAAAAGCAGAACTTTTCTGTACAATCACTTATTATGAGATTCTGCTTATTAAGTGACTCCAGTCCTACCACATTAATTACCTGTTAAATATGGTCTTTTTCTGGCCCTCTCTCCACTCCCTTCTTTCTGATTTCTTGTCACTGTGGGCCAAACATTTGCTCACATGAGGAGGCCAACATATGGAAGATCCAGAAAAAAGCTTCAGTCACAAAGACTTCATGCTGGTTTGGCTGGGATAGCATTATTTTTCTTCATAGCAGCTAGTATGGGGATACGTTTTGGATTTGCGCTGGAAACAGGGTTGATAATTCAGGGATGCTTACACAGTGTCAAAGACTTTTCTGCTGCTCACCCCACCCCACCAGCTAGGAGGCTGGGGATGCACAAGGGGTCGGGAGGGGACACAGATGGGACAGCTGACCCCAACTGACTATATGGTGTCATGTTCAGCAATAAAAACCAGGTGAAGAAGAAAGGGGGGGATGGGGACGTTTGAGTGATGGCATTTGCCTTCCCAAGTAACCATTACACATGATAGAGCCCTGCTTTCCTGGAGAAGGCTGAACACCTGCCTGCCCATGGGAAGGTGTGAATGAATTCCTTATTTTTCTTTGCTTACATGTGTGGCTTTTGCTTTACCTGTTAAAGTTTCTTTATGAAATGCATTCACTTTTACCCTTTGCATTATTTCCCCAGCCCCACCGTGGAGGAGAGACCAAGTGGCTGGGTGTGGCTTAGTTGCCATATGGGGTTAAACCATCACAATGGACTAAGAGTTTCAGAGATATATGTGTTCATTCATCTTGGTGAGGTTTGCTTTCTGTATTAGTGAGCCAATTATTTTAATTATTTTGCAACTTGCAAGAAGCGTTCGGGGCTTTGCATCAGCAGACTTGGTATAGCCTACTAAAATAGGTGAAGTAAAAATACATAGAGCTTTTCCATAGAAAAAAGTCTGAAGAAATCGACAAGACTTAGTGAAGAACTTCAAAAACCAAAAGGCAAGTATGAAGACCTTTGATTTCCTGAAGATTCATGTTGTCCAGGCATGATTTGTAAGTTGGAAATGGACAGCATAAGCAATATTGTTCACATGGAGCACTCATTCTTTTAAAGAGAATGCACTGGAACATTCTGCCAACTATCCCACGTAAATTCATCCTCAAATTTCCAGGAAACATTCAGAAAAATATAACAGGTCTTATTCTATTGAATGCACTGGTTCTGCTAATATTGACTATTTAATGAGTTCTGTCTTAAAAGAAAAACTTCACTATTTTTAACTACTACTAACACTAAAGTCCTCTTTTAGGCTGTACAGAGACAATTTCTGCTGGCAAATCATTCTGATTCTCAAAGCACTTTATACATAATTTTACATCAACTTTTGATGCACTCACATTGGAATGCTTTGTGTTTTGTTGTGCAGTCTACAGCTGCTGCAATAAAGAGGAAAGGGATCATTAGGATCATTGGAAATCACAACAGAGCAGCTCCATGATGTAACAATGTGCTGATCTCAATGAGGACTCTTTTTCAGAGCAACAAAATGTCTGTGTTCTCTTTTGCAGAATATTAGTGAAAATAAAAAACTATTTCTCCAACAATTTCCACAATTTTACCTGTCCTGACTTTAAAATTATCAAAGAATACTTATATCAAAAGTCCTACAACTGAAGCTCCAAAGTGCCTTTGGGTATTCTGCCCAGGTTCCTGGCACTGCACTTCTGTGCTGTTTTAAATGGTTGAACTCATGTTCAGTGATACATATTTCTAACAAGTTCAAATAAGAAATAAGTAGAGATGGTATATTTCTATCTTTTTAAGGCTATGTGATGGGTTCAGCAGTAGCAGTCATTTTTCTCCTTCTTGGTAGCTGGTGCAGCGCTGTGTTTTTGATTTTGGGGCTGGGAGCAGCACTGATAACACCAGTGTTTTCAGTTACTGCTTGGTAATGTTTTGGTTTGACCAAGGACTGTCTGAGCCTCATGCTACGTCAGCGAGGAGGGGAGCCGGGAGGAAGCAGAGACAGGACACCTGACCCAGACTGACCAAAGAGGTTATTCCATACCACAGCACGTCATGTCCAGGATGTGAAGACGGAGAGCAGACACCCGGAAGGGTGTGTGAGTGGACTGGGGGTGCACGGCATAGTCAGGTTTTTGGTATTGGGGGGTTTGCTGCTGGGGGGTGCACTGGCTGGGTCGGGCTTGGTGAGCAGTTGTATTCTTTTTCCTTGTATTTCTCTTGTATTATTATTGATGGTCGCAGTAGTGATTTGTGTTATACTTTAGTTACTAAACTGTTCTTATCTCAACCTGTGGGAGTTCCATTCTTTCGATTCTCCTCCCCATCCCCCCGAGGCTGGGGGAAGAAAGAGGAGTGAGTGAGTAAAACTGCGTGGGTTGGGGGGCTTAAACCACGACAGGCTACTTTGAAGCATCTTTAAAGTTTTCACTTAGCTAACATAGAAATACAATTTCCATGATAGGGAGTCTTATTCTGAGCCACTGCATCTGTTTAAGTAGTCCGTACACTTTCATATTTACTTTGCAATATGCAGATGAAGCACCCTCTTTCTTTCATCTCTCCCTCCCAGATACGTTCCATACAAGTACAGCTTGTCATAATTGCCATCTATAGTTTGTGAGATACAAAGACTGCAATCATTGTCAAGGTTCTTACTATGTTAGTCCGTATAAAACCATGGAGGAATATTTTACGTAAGCACTAGAACTGGTCAGATTCAGAATAACTGCTATGAAGTAATCTATTAATGAATTTTTACAGCTCTTCTGAAAGTCAGGAAAGGTATTGAAACATAAGGGTATTAGAAAGCTTTCCCTTTGCTTTGATTCAACATTTATATGACACTCTCCTACACTTCCACAAAATTGTTTATGATCTGTACAACGCTGTTTATCACCTGAGTCTCGTCTATGGGACAAACCCACAATTTGCTGGTTCTCCGGGTGTATCCCACATGTACCAAAGAGCAGACCATAGTTAAATGTGGAAGAAATCCTGGAAGAGATGTTACCATTAGAAAAGAATGGGGTACTCTCCATGATACCATGAGGTATCATGGGAGCTCTTTAAGTACAAGCTAATCTCAGAATGACAAAAAAATGCCAGTTTCTTAGTAATTCATAGAATTATTTTATTTTTTTGTCCACCTAGTTCCATGCAGAATCTAATTCAATTTCTAACAGCAAAAAATAAGCAAATGTACTAATTTTCCTGCAGAAAAGTATATTTCCAAGCACATAATTGTTTGTTGAAAAATATTTTGAAGGCAACAAGGCTTATGAGTAAATGTATACTCCAGGACTGTGCTTTACTTTCACAAATAAAAAAGGAAGGTCTTCTTTGTATAAATTGCAACAACACTGAATGCAGGCAGCAACATTTTCTCATTTCAAATTCTGATGTTATTCAAAGCTATTTATGGGCTTCAATCTGAGTGCTTTCATACATCAAGCACGTTATAATTGTAAGATTTTCTGCAGTATTCATAATTCTACACAGGGCCTTCGAAATTGTTTATGTTAAAGGTAAATGTTTCTCTCAATTTGCAACACAGAGTACTGGATTAAAAACACATCCCATTCATGCCTATCTGCAAACTACCCCAATACATCTTTCTAATTTTTAACAGCTACCATAATAGCTATGTGTTATATTTTGTTCTTAACCTCTATTATTTTCAGCTGTAGATTTGGGCATTGTCATCAGTGTTTTTCTTTTTAATTCAACTGCATTATTTGAGTGAGTTTCTTAACCTGTACCCTTCATTTTGCCACTGAAAGCAAAAGGTATAAACGGGATTTTAAGCAGGGATTAAAGAATTTAGTCTTCCAGGGAGCACTAAAGGTTATTTATCACCTTAACTCATGTGAAACTCAAACATCTATAAATCTCTCACCATGTCCCAAAGCACTAGCAGTTGCAGTAAGCAAAATTAAAACCCACCCAAACTACCAGGGAACATTTTATTTCAAACTATATGTGATGTAATATCAAATATTGCATCTAGTATGTTTTCCACATCGACAAGTAGTTTAACTAAACTGTCACTGAAATCCACAGACCTTTCAACGTAAAACCTGACACACCACCCGGTGCCAGGACTGCAAAACCCATTTTCTTCAAAATTCTATAGACAGTGCATTGCTATTACAATGCATCTTTGTCTTTTTTTGGACAAAGTATGAAATGTTTACTACATAGAGAGCAGAACTGATAGGAAAAATTCATGTTTACTGGTTTATCAGTGCTTGTCCTGCATGCCTGTTATCTTCTCCAAGTTTTCTATTTTATTTGAAATTCATTATTGGGAGTTACAGGGCAATTATTCTTGCAGGAACTACACTGCATCACAGTTATTGTGAATATCAAAAACTGCACACTGAAATTAATGTTGTACATTCACTGGTGGCTATGCAGCACAAGTGTTTGTTTAACAACATTATTCCCTGCTGAGGAATTTGTTTTCTTTGTGCCTATTCAACACAAGCTACTGGAAGCAGAACTGGTGGAGAAATTCTGAAAAATAGGATGCTTAACTGAAATCAGAGCATTTAATAAAGCTGGATAATGATGTCATTTAATTTCAAAAGAAAACCAGAAAATACATCTCTGACAAGATGCAAGAAGACAAAATGTTCCATCTTTCAATTTTCAAATCATTCATTGATTTGTCAAGTCTCCAATTTGTGTAATAGCATAGTAAGAAGTCTAAATTTTAACACACAACGGTTTGATTTTGTAAAGAAGATACATTTTGTTTAACCTATCTTAAAAAAATCGGTATTTTCCTAGCAACAAATTTAAAAATGTTAGGGCTTTTTTATTAGGGGGAAAAGAAAAAAACAGAACAAATTTTTAGTGTCTTCAAGTCTTTGCAAAATTTCTCTTCATATATTTAACCTGTTCCCCGGATACTCATTTACATAAATTATATTAGAACAGAATTCAAGCAGTGTCTTGGGAATTGGGTGAAAGGAAAAGAAATACAGTAGAAATGTCAGACAATTTGAGGAAGATGAACAAAAGAAACCATCTTTGGAAGCAAAAGCTTGAGTGCGAGGAATTGCACAGACTGAAGCACCATACATCATTGTAGCTTAGCTTTCATTGTTTGAAGCCAGAACTACCTTAATTTTTGCTCAAGTGTCTCCAAATGCTTTCTCCAGGTCCCAAAAAAAACCCCTACTTCTCTCTTCAGACACCAGCAGCTTCTTCTCCAATCTGACCCATTAAGCCTCAGTCAAATTTGATGGAACAAATCAAGCTTTCCGAGTCATCCTAGACATGTTTAAAAACCAAGAAGGGAAACGAAAGTACACAGACTGGAATGCATACATGGCTTTTGGATTGCATAATGGTCTAATCAAAAATGGAGCTCGATAAAAAGAAAGACCTTTTTTAAAGAGGTCTTAAAAAATATGAAAAAGTAAAGAATTGAGGCATTCACAAAACATCAGAATTACATTGAAAACTGTATTATTAACTTAAACCTAAATTAACTAATTCTTCTACAACTACAAGCTCTTCTGCCGAGGTTATTTCTACTCCTTTATTTCCCACCATTTTTAAAGCAGTGCATGAAACTCAGCCACATATTTCAAACCTTTACATAAGAAATGCAGCAATTAACTCCAGACTTTGATTTCTATACCCCTGCCAGGGTGCTGCAGGGGCTCCCTGGGGACATCAGGAAGGCCCTGGCAGCTATAACAAGACTCCATCCCACCACCCTATCCAGGAGCAGAGCAGCTGGGGTACAACCCCACCCCTGGGCATCAGGCACCTTGCTGGGGACAGGGACAGGCCAAGGCTGGGCCAGCAGAACTGTGGGGAGCTGGAGGCCAGCACCACTGTGGTGTTGCAGGGACAGGGTCTGACAGCTCTAGGGAGCTAAAATGGGGTCTTGGGCCCTGGGCAGATGGGTGGTGGTTCCAAGGTGTGGGCAGGGACACTCAGTGTTGTCAGTGTCCTAAGGGATATGAAAACCCCTGCTAAAGCAAGCAGAACTACAAGATCGCTTAGCTTGGAGACTGTATTACATTTATTCATTTATGAACATGTTGAATGTCTGCAGTATTACCAGATGCTTTATTATATTTCTCTTAAAATAAACCCTTAGACTGGTTTTTCTTCATTGCAGAGCTATCTAGCCATCAGTCCCCTTTTCAGCCTCCGTATCGATTCTGCCCATGTCCTTGTTTTGGCTCTTTCTCTTTCCCCTCGCAAATCCCTCATTATGAACTCAGATAAAGAGCTGCATGGAGGAAGCCCTTGGCTATCAACAAAATGTTATCTTGGTGTTGCATGTTACTTAAAAACACCATTGCATGCAGACAAGTACTAACCTTGGCATCCTACGTTTCTTCTCCTAGTGGAACAGAATAACAAAAAGTAGAGATGAAAGAAATCCTGAGAGATTACCTAGTAAATTTTTGCAACCCCAGATGGTATCAGAGACATTCAAACCATCTTAGACACATAATTTATTTCCCTAGAGTTCTGGGTTTTTTCCTCTTTCTCATTAATTATGCATTCATCTTTATAATCAAGGTTTCTAGGTGGTAAATTCCCTACATCATGGCATATGACATATCCTAGCTTTGAAGGCTAGAGATCATTAATCACATACATCTTTATACTTCAGAAGAGAAGACAGAGATATTATCTGTCCATAAGGTTCCACTCTATTCTGAGGTTGTGTATGGGCTGTGCCATACATAGACTGCAACCTGTACAGAGGAGTATAAAGAAAGTTGAAGGTTCAAACACAGATGTGAATCTATACAAGCTTTCAATAACAAAAAGCTAAATTTTTGCTGAGAGTCTTCGCATTTACCAAACCCCGATAAAGACCAAACCTTTAACCTGTTGTCTGCATCTCTCTATGTCGTAGAGAACCAAGCTGAAACACAAAGCTGGGTAAGTGTGTTCATTGTAGCAGTGAAATGCTCAAGAGAGCAGAAGATATCCTTCCAGCTGTCTTGAGTACTTTAATATGTGAAGCACAAGAAGGTTGTCACGAAACAAGCAAGGAGCCTTCCAGAGGAATTCTGAGACACTTGAATAGCAAGCATCTAAGGGGGATTTTTGTTTCTTCTATAGTTTCAGACTTAGAGAGAAGAAGCTTCATGGGAACTGGGAAGACACTTTGGAAGACTATTTAAAAATATTCCTGAAGACCTAACAGTGGTAGATTCAGTCTGCTAGGGACCAGGATGTTTTCAGAGTGCAAAGTTACTAAGGTGTTTGTGACTCAATCACATCAGATAACTGTTCACATGTGCCAAGGCACACACCTGTTTAAATGCTTGAAGAATCATAGCTTTCAATCATAAAAATGCAACTTAATATCAGCAAAACTGAATTAAATTTTATTATAATTAACTTGAAATTTCTTCCAGCAGGGAAAAGAGAATGCCAGTCTTGCAGTAAAGGCAGCAGTCCCAGACACTTGGGTTTTATCATTAAACAGAATACTGGCTTCCCATGGGATCTCAATTTAAGATTCATAAATCTTATAAAAAAAGACATCTGCAAGCTTCGCTCATTAAATTCATATATATTCTTCCTTTATAACCTCTTGTGTTTAATGTCTGTAAAAAGCCAGACCTACACTATAGCCTCATGCGTCTCACCAAATCCTAAAATTTTATTGCCTATCATCCCTCATTTTTTGCTTAGATGGTAAATTCTTTGACAGTAGTTCGTTATTTGGTTTTGCTTATATAGTGTGCAAAAGAGTGGAATTCTAGCCTGTGATAGGATTTTCTCTATGCCAGGAAATGGCAAATAATGAAAGTAATACCTGATTTATTGAGGAAATCTCTCTCAAGTGATTTTCTCCATATAATTCTTATTCAGTAGAGTAATGCTCTTTGGCTTCTGAACTGTAGCACACATTTTGTATTTTACCTTAAATACTTTATTCAGTGATTAGTTATCTAATGTTTGTAGACATCTTTGAACAGGAAAACACAATGGAAATCCTAAGTATTATTCATAGTCTTTTAGCATGACATTTTATCTTACTGCTCTAAATTCTGTAAAGACTTGCACACTGCCAAGACACTAAATTTGGTCTTGGCTGTTTCTATATACTATCTGAGCTTAAGGGATGTAGCTAAATCCACAATTGCAAATATTAATATTTTTTTCGAAAATTTCAGGTAAAAAGTCAAATAGGAAAGCATCTGGGGACACCATTCGTATGCAACCCTCGGACAAAGGTTACTGCTGTCTATGAACTAAAGCTCAGTTTGGTGCAGTACAGCGGTGTCACTTTTGGTCAGTCTACTGAGAAGACTGCTGAGATGACTGAAAGGAAGTGAATGAAAAGTCACATGAGGTAAGAAATGTAAAAATGGAGGAATAAGTGTAAGTTTGGATATGGTGATAGCAACATGAGAACTCAAGAGGAAAAATGCTAAAAAAATGGGGAACCAGAAGAGGGCAACTCAGTAACATCAAGGATCAGCACAATTCAAGCAGCAAAAATGATTGACCTCACCCATGTGATCAGCAAGTGCTTGTCAGATGCCTCATCAGACTGGTGAGCGTATAATGCTCAGTCTGGTAGCATTACTCCTTACCTACTAGCTCATTAGTCCTAGCTATCCACAATGTGCTTACCATTAAATAGCTGTTCCGTACTCTTCTGCTGTGTAAATTCTGTGCTTTGTGCTAACAGTAAAAAGAGCAAAAGGAGTGAAATCTGCAACGTGAATCAGATAAAGGTTACAATTGTAATTCTTAAAAAAAAAATTAACAAAAAAAAGAATTAGTTTTTTTAAAATAGGTGAATTATGGTTGCAGTACCATAAGCCTATTACATCCTGAAGGCATTTTCATACACAAAATACTGCCAGAGGCTTTTATATCCACACTGAAGTGATTATTATGAAATATGTAGTCCCCTGGTGTCAGTGTGCTAGTACACATTCTGTATAGAAGTCATGCATAGAAAGTTTTGCCTACAAAAATTATGTGAACGTAAGCTTGACATATGAATGGCTAAGAAGAAATAGGCTTTTCATACTGGAAAAAATAACACAGTTGCATCCAAAGTGTGGCCTGCACAGCCCTGAGTAGAAGTTTTGTAATCTGATTCAGTGGTAATGTCCATATTGTCTTTGACATGCCTAGATTCAAGCTTAAATTTATCAAGACAAGTGATCTGCATCAGCAATATCCATCCTATAAGTTGCCTTTGCCCCCAGGCTCAAGACACTAGAACACACTGTACAAGACAATCTCTCTAATGTGCCGCCGACAACAGCACAGGATGAAGTGCACTCCTTGACTAACTCCTGTGTCCTGCTCCCATCACAGGAGTCTCCAAACACATCCTTTCAGAGGGAACTCCATCTCATCATGATGATGTCTGTGCTAAATTAGTTTCAAAGAGCTTTCTATGAGCTTCTGGTTTGATAGTAAATGCTCAAAGTCCTTCCTTAGAGAAGACCTCAAGCCTCTTTCTTTGTGCTGAAGCCAAGTGCAACAAAAGTCTCTCAGCTTCCTAGCATAGGAAGGCACTGCATGCATTCCAGCTAAGGGGATGTCTACCATTTAGTACATTTTACAGGAGACGAGAAAAGTGAGAATTATCTTCCTGCTTTCACTTTCACTGTGTCACCTGTGAAATCTGCAACACTGACACATAATGTTTAAAATCCTATCCTAGCTTCTAAGAGGGCAGCCTCTGCTCCCTGGATTCTGACTATTTCATTCAGACTAATGTGGAAAAGTGCACCACCATATCACAGAAATATGCTTCATCATCACCCAGCACATCTTCAGTGCCTATACATTTATCTCAAAGATGATGCTGGTCATTCCCCAGCTGCCTGCCAAGAGGTGGTCACCCCCTAATCCACTGCCCACTGAAGGTATATGTTCAAACTTTCAGTGTCACTGCACTCATGCCAACATCTTCAAGCTTTCTTGCAGCCCTGCTTTCAGCCTCACCAGTTGAAAGTTTACACCACAGGTAATGCATCTGCTCCAGCCATTGCTGGCCTCCAAACCCACTGACTTTTTTAAGCAGGTCCTGAGATTCTGCATAGGGAAGTGACATGCATGCTTAACTGGTTAATTGCACTCTATTGAATTTCACACTATCACCTAGGTGCCAGCATCTTGACAGAAGAATATAACATTTTGCTCTAAGGTCATAAATTGCCCAGGGACTGCAACAGGTTTGTCCATCACAGCTGAGGTGTCTAATCCTTCCCTGTTTTTTAGCTGATGAAATCAGTACAATCTGGGATTCCTGGATGGTTAAGCTTCAGCACAATTTTTGGTCTTTAGGGGTAGAGTGGAAGTTTAAGATGGTTTTCTCCCATCCACACCAGACTGAGCCTCTTTTTGTGATCCAATTTATTCCAGTTATAGCTCACAGGAAGTACTAAATAATTTGTCTGCCTTTTTGGTGCTTACACCTTTATCTAAGCTATGTCATTTGGATAAGCCCACACTGGGCACACAACTTCTCCAACAGATAATATTCTAAAATGAATTTGCTGAATATAAAGGGGAATAAGACAGTCTCGTACAAGATTCTGTACAATCTCTCTAAATTATACGTAACATATGGATTCAGAAACCACATATTTTTCCCTTCTGATACACAAATGTATAAATCTCTACTAAGAGAGCTAAAAGCAGATCTTTCATCTAACCAAGAGAACTGTTTGCATACCTAATGTACATTGTGAACAATGGATGTAAAAGTGGCCACACATAAATATGTAGTATTTACAAACTACCAGCACTTCAACATTGTCTCTGACAGATATGGCACTTCCAAGGAGCTTTCATATGCTAAAATATCTGTGTTAATACAGTGAGAGAAAAGAACATCCAGGCTGAAAAATCACATTGGCCCATTCTCAGTCCTACTGCAAATGTTTACCCTCCCAGCATCTCATACACATGCAAACAAATTCAGAATTAAAGTATTGCAAAATGCTTTCAGTGGAGATGCTTAAATTGCTGCAGACACTCTGAAATACCCTGAAAAGAGTCCAAATACAAAGAGTCCAATACACAAAATGTGCTGGAGAAATGCGGACTGGACTTTTTCAGGAAAACCTACCTCTCTAAACAACAGAAGCCACACATAATTAATGTATTTTGATTATATAATAATCTTTGACAGTATCAATTATGAACCATAATATATAATTGTAGAAATCAGTTGACATTAATGCATCTTTATGAGCAAGAAGATGTTTTTAAATTATTATCTTCTACAAACTTTTTATCAAAAATAAAATTCAGTTTCCAGCTCCCAAACAATTTGATATGTTGTGTAGGTCTTCATTTGGAAAGATGTGAAATACATTATACATCCATAATGCATGTCTCATCTATGTTCATTAATGAAATAGAGTCAGAAACAGGGCCAAACATAGGAATACTACATAATAAAGAGCAATTAATTTTGTACCTTTCACACATTTAGAAAAGAAAAAAAAATTAATATGTGAAGCATATTTCACTTTATGCTAAGCATGAAGGAGTCAGTAGCATCATTGACTTCTGCTTCCAAAACTATCAGGCTCTTACAAAACAAAATAGTGCTGGTATCAAAGATAAGTTTTACAAGGATACCCTAATCATCAGAGCACTCTCTGTCATTAGAAATGACAAAAATTTAATTAAAAACATTAACCAATTTGGGGGGTTTGACATGATCTCAGTGACTTTAAGATTGTAACTGTAAAAACCTTCACACATCTGCCCCAGTTATGTCCACATCAATACTGCTGTATTGTCACAAAGGGGTTTTCAAACCTTTTGCATTATGAATCCATTTTCTCTGTAGATGACAGTGCCTTTTCTGGAAAGCAATTTGTAGCATGTACCTAAGTGTTTTCCTGAGTAGTGATGAACAGATGTTCAGGTTTTATATATAAAAAAAAGGAAGAGAGAAAACCTTTAAGTTCATCTGGGGTGACAGAATAACAGCCATTAACCTGAATGCTCAAAACTGTGGAGAAAACTCATAATATGTCCCTCAACTTTCAAACTGGTAAAACAAAAGTTGTTCTTTAACATAGCTAGAACTGGAAAACATATTTCTTCCTGAAATACATCAGGGTTCTTAATATTCCGACCAGCTGCGATTTACTCTTTAGATATGATGTGCTACAAACCAAGCACTGAGGCTAAGAAGCAGATAAGTATTATACGTTATGTGCCTTCTGAACACTGGTATATGTTGACATTCAGTATCACTGTACATGATGGGTGTCCTGTTTCAAGGTGTAGATAGGGAAAAACAGATGCCTCAAATGCTCTGGAAATGCAATGACTGCCTTCTGCTGTCGTTGCTGGATGGTCCAGGATGGGGAAGCTGGGCAGCACTGTTCCTCACAGAAGCAGAAAATTTCCCTCCCACATCCTTTCTCCAGGAAGGAAACAGCAGTAGAGAAGCCTGGCCCCAGCCCTTCCCACTGAATGAGCATCCCAAAGCCTGGCCCCATCCTTCACCTCAGGGGCACACATTCAGTGTCTGTCTGTGTGACAGACTTGTCTAGAGCTATCTCCAAGCAGGTGGATCTCTTCCAGTGGGCTGGTTTCTGGCCTGTAACTCTGTGAGTTAGAGACAGGTAGTGGAATTGTTGAAGCTGAGCATTAGGAAGGGTGAATGGAGTACCTAAACTGTACAAAAGATAACCCCAAACCAAATCTGTATCTAGTGCAAGAGAGGCGTAACTAAATTTAGTGAGGCTCTAACAACTGACATAATCCTAGAACAAGGCTCTTTGTATATGCAATAAACAGAGTAATTTCCAAAGCTTTCCATCTTTTTCTGTTGCTCTCAAGCTTCCAGAGGTTGGTTTGGTTTGGTTTTTTTATTTGTTTGTTTGGTTTTTTTAGTGATGCAGTGCTTACCTTTTAATCAGTAGCAAAATCTATTTTAATAGTTTCCATCCAATCAGTTTCTTAAATGCATAAAACAGAAGTCAGGATCTTGTTAAGTGGAATAGTAAGCAGATTTAATACACTTTATTTGTCAAATCCTACTTTTCAGCACACAGGGTAACTCCGAGTTTTCTGTTGAAGCCAAACTTTCAGGGTGAAACTTTCAAAGACCCTCCATAGACAGGTCCCTCCTATCTACCATCATGGATATGCAACCCCTCTTCATTTGCAAGCCTTAAGGCATTTTGACTGTGACAGTATTTGGTAAGCTTTAAGAAACCAGCTGGGACTATAGAAATGGAACACACTAATTACTGGCACATTTGCACATGAAATGGCTCTAAATGACAGTCCATCTCCTGTGACTCAAAGCCTTAGGCAGATAATGTTTTATTGTGATATATAAAAAAGCATATTACTGGAGAAGAAGAAAGGTTGTAAGATGAAAAAAAAATCTCTTGTTCTTTGAAAATTATGTATTGACACTTACTTTGCCACATCATGCAAGGGGAGCTAGAGGAACACAAAACAAGATGGAAAAATGCCCCTTTCAGTGGGAAGGGGGAGGTCTATCTCAACAAGGGTGGTAAATGAAAGCAACTCTGCCCAAGCTTTCTTTTTCACTTGGCTCTAAAGATAGTGATATGGGACAGCCAAGAGAAAAAAATAATTGAAGTGACACACTCTCTGGCTTGCTTGTCTGTATAAGTTTTTAGATGCAGAATCAGCTGCGACTGGCCTCCAAACTCACAGTATTGGATGGAGAAAAACACTAAGACACCATTTGTTGTACTAGAACCAGCAGCAGTTTTCAAGACGCTGCACCAGTAGCAAGAAGGGTAAAAGGCAGCAAAAGGTTCTGAGGGAACACAGCTGGGCCAGCTGACCCAAAATGCTGAAAGCAGTATTCCATACACATGATGTCAGGCTTAGCAGTAAAACTAAAGTAGTGGAAGAAGAAGGGTAAAAGTGGCTATCATGGGTTCAGCAGCAGCAGTAGTTTTTTCTCCTTCTTGGTAGTTGGTGCAGCACTGTGTTTTTTGATTTTGGGCCTGGGAACAGCGCTGATAACACCAGTGTTTTCAGTTACTGCTTGGCAGTGTTTTGGTCTGGCCAAGGACTTTCTGAGTCTCATGCTATGTCAGCGAGGAGGGGGAGCCAGGAGCAAGCAGAGACAGGACACCTGACCCAGACTGACCAAAGAGGTTATTCCATACCACAGCACATCATGTCCAGCATGTGAAGACAGAGCAGAGACCTGGAAGGGTGTTGTAGTGACTGGGGGGTGCACGGCATAGTCAGGTTTTTGGTAGTGGGGGGTTTGCTGCTGGGGGGTGCACTGGCTGGGTGGGGCTTGGTGAGTAGTTGTATTCTTTTTCCTTGTATTTCTCTTGTATTATTATTGGTGGTAGCAGTAGTGATTTGCGTTATACTTTAGTTACTAAACTGTTCTTATCTCAACCTGTGGGAGTTCCATTCTTTCGATTCTCCTCCCCATCCCCCCGAGGCTGGGGGAAGAAAGAGGAGTGAGTGAGTAAAACTGCGTGGGTGGGGGGCTTAAACCACGACAGTGGTTTGACTTTCAAAGGAGGGCATTGCTCACAGACTGGCTAGGCACCATTCTGCTTGTGGAAGGCGGTGAATGATTGCCTCTGTATCACTAGTTGGGTATTCCCCGCTCTTTCCTTCAGTTTTTAAAGTGTCTTTATCTCAACTCACAAGCTTCCTGAGCTTTGCTCTTCTTAGTCCCTCCCTTGTCCTGCTGGGGCAGGTGAGGGTGGGGTAAGTGAGCAAACAGTTGTGTGGGTACTGACCATGGTCAACCCACCATACATACCTTCCTAAAAAAACTGTCCTTGCTTGAAGAATGAAATTCTTTCTTGGAAAAGATGCTCCTACAAAGACTTCACTGCAGTTTTTATTCCAAACACTTTCACCTTTTCTCTCTTATTGCACAGAAGAAAAACATATGAACAATAACAGTGTGACACCATTTTAATATGTAAGTTGCTTCCAGGCATTACTACATTTTCCTAACTTTTAAAAATAATTTCAGACCTATATCAGTTATGATGAGACATTCATTCCTATAAATAGTGTTAAAAAGCTGACTCCCATTTAAAACTTTGAAAAAAAATTGCTGCTGTCACAGAAGTGCTGCATGAAGGAGAAAATAGCATCACAGGGGCAAAGAAGAAATCAGCATTAGTTACTGTTAGTGTTCCACAGACCACAGCTTCATTAAATAATGCGGGAAACAAGAATCTCTCTTTTACATGAAACTACTTGTCCTCTTGTTAAAATTTATTTTTTTTTAATTAGAAGTGAAAATAACATAGGCAATTCACAAGTATTCATGCATTTATACAAATCATTTTCTATTGATCAAGTGGATCAATAAAAACTACTTAAGCACATTTTATTGTACGTGTGGTTTAGTATCTAGTCATCATTTATAGCATAAATATCTACCATGATCTAGAATATCACTGATATTTGTTAAACATAATGTTTACGTAACAGAAAACATGGTTAAATTTCATTTATTGTGCAGCAATTTAAAGTAGGAGATTCATAATAACTTCACATTCTTGGTTTGCCCCAAGCTTTTCCTTCTCTTTTCAAGTTAGCAAAATTTCTGCCCAAAAGCTACCTGCTCTTGCAAATTCCCCAACTTTGAGCTGTAAGAATTTTACAGACTATGGACTCTAAAATGGGAAAAAGATTACACTGAAAAAAAGATAAATTTGCAGAAAAAGTCCAACTATCTCAAACTAATCTGGTTTCCTGTGCTTCAGCCAGTTCTTCACATGTAGAAGACTGCATGCATTGATGTCTGGATTTTCACCACTGTCTAATGTACTTAATGAAAGCTATCCTGACAAATTTGCACTGTTGATCCAGTTTTATAAATTTACTCTTAGGGGTTTTTCCTGATTCCCAAAAGGAAGTGAAGAGGTTTTTTGTAACACCTCCCACCTCTCCCATGCTCACCTAAATAAAGGCAAAAAAGCATACTTCTGTGGCCTGTAAAATTCCCATTCTTCACTTTATTGCCTGCATTCCTTTTCACTGCTACCTGATACTATCAGTCATAGGAAGTCCTCTGATAAAAACTCTGATATCACACAAGCTTCATCATGCAAGGAAATAGCAAAAAAATTAAAATCACTGGGAATACATGAATAATTAAATGTGTTAAGCTGCTTTTCCAAAATAAACCATAACCAAGCCAGTATTGAACATTCATTTTTGCAATAAAAATATGTATTTTCCCTGATTAAAAAAAAAAAATAATAATAAAAGAAGTCTAAATGCATAGGGGAAAGATTCAAATTTAGGAAAAGGCAGGACTAGGAAAGGTCACAAGCTTTTACTTTCTTGAAAGAAAATTAAGATTATTTTAGTGGATTTACTAATTTTTCCTCTCTGTCCTGAAAAACTGCACATCTTAAATCTCTTCCTTCAAACCTTGCCTATGTAAAGATATGTCTACGAGCTACTTTCCTTGAACTCTTAGTGGAATTTATATCATGTTGAGTTTTGTTTTGCTGCTGCTTCTTTTTGTTTTTTTTTTCCTAATGCAAAATGAGCAATCAGTTGCTGAAAATATAATTAATATTGTTTTCAATTGTGTAATTCTAAAACATGAAGAGACCATGACAAAATTTTCAATAAGCTTTGTCTGCACAAGAAAAGCAGCAATACTGCCTAGGAAATAAGCCAAATGTAAATAAACTTTCATGGTAATTTGACAAGACTGTTACCAATTTCAATACCTAAAGCAATACCATCTACTTCTAAAAATTCTTCACCTAAATGCATCTTATTCAATAGCCATAATGTTTACTTACTAAGTTTTCCTAATGCTGACTGTTTATAGGACTGAGGGATAGACAAAAATGAGCCTTGATTTTAAAAGGATCCTAACGTTCCCATAATGATTTCTTTAATTATTATTATTTAGCTATATTTAAAGGTGTAGCTCAGACCTCCTTCCTGCTCTGGCCATTTCCATATCAACTGCCCACTGTTACATATCAGCATTGGAACCTGGAGTTCTGGAACACAGAACCATTGGAGTGACTGACAGGAGTCCCTACTCTGAAAAACATCAATTTAAGTAAGCAGGGAGCTGCAAGGTAGGTCCAGATGGAAAGAAAAGTGTTGAAAGAGAGACTGGAAAAATATTCACATTTTCACTGTTTGTGATGCTTGAACACATAGATAAATAATCCTCCTGTTATTAGCTAAACCTCTGCAAAATACATTAACAATAGCCAAAGGTTAAGTCAGCCTACACCCTGCATCAAAACTGCTTCATCACTGAAAGAAAAAAAAAGACAGCTTATTGTCACAGGAGAAACCCTTCTGAAGGGAGTAGAAGGCCCAATAATCAGCCTGGACCCACTTCTTAGGGAAGTCTGCTGCCTCCCTGAGGTCTAGGTTAAACATGTGAAGAGGAAGCTTCCTACCCTGGTATGGCCCTTAGTTTATTACTCATTATTGATTTCAGTAAATACATTAGCAACAAAAGGAGGGTTAAGGAGAATCTCCATCCTTTATTAGATTTAGGGGGAAACGCAGTGACAAAGGATGAGAAAAAGGCCAAGGCACTTAGTGTTTTCTTTGCCTCAGTCTTTCATAGTAAGACCAGTTGTTCTTCAGGTATCCAGCCCCCTAAACTGGAATATAGGGATGGGGAGCAGAATGAAGCTCCCATAATCCAAGGGCAAATGGTCAGCAACCTGCTGCACTATTGAGACACATACAAGTCTATGGGGCCTGATGGGATCCACCCGAGGGTACTGAGGGAGCTGGCAGAAATGCTTACCTAAGCAGGTCAATTTTAAGATTCTAAGTAGGTCATAAAAAGCCTTAAATCAAACTCCAGTTTGCCATCAGGTATTTGTGGTGTTTCTTTAAAGTGTCTGAAAAAGATTTAGTGTTCTGGTAGTCTTAGTAGAAACTCAGCATTTATGATTCAGGCAAAAATTGCAAAACAGGGAAATGGAGCTTAGTATCTTACACTGTTCCATCTACATCTTCCACAATTCAAGCACAATTGTATAACTTATTTTCAGCCTGGAATTAGAAGGATTTCCAAACTTTCTTCACCTTGACTTACTTGTTATGAAAGTTAATAGCAAATTTCTCATTGTTTTTAATAGCTGCAGGTTAAATTCCATGAAATCTGCTTTAAAAATCCACTCTGCTTTCTGAAGGAAAAGTATTACTTCATGAGAACTGTATTGTAAATAAAACACCTGATATTAATCAAATAATCTAATTTGATGTATTATTCATCACTGCTGTGAACATAAATCATTCTGGGCTTTCTTAGTTATATTTCTATTGAATCCTTTACTTTGATCTTAATGACTGGATACTTCTTTCTACTGAAATCAACAAGAATTCTGGCTGAATTACTGTTTCAGTTACATCAATTAAAGCTTAGGTATTCAACATATATGTGCCCAAATCCTTTTGAAATATAATTGTAAGGAATTGAGATCTTAGCTTAAGGACAATTTAAACAGTAAAGAAAATAGTTACCATAAATTTACAAGAGTGGGAATCACTGCATGTGAGTATACTCATATTTGGCAAAAAAGGTGCTTCACAGAATTCAGCTTTAATCCATATAGACAATCCAGTATAACATGATAGGCATTTAGTTCCTTCATACATTCATTTAATTCCTCCTACAGTAAAGTTAAACTCTAAAAAATAAATCCAGTTGAGATTCACCTTGTTTTGTCACATTCTAGTGAAACACTGGTAAAGTTCATATATGCTAAATAATCAGTCTTTTCTTGCTTCGGCCTTCTCTCCTTCCCTAAAGATTTTCTTAATCTTTATCCACATTCTGTACATCCCCAAAGTTCTTTGCTTTACTGCTCCAGCAACTTCACAGACAAAACTGACAAAGCAGACATTTTAGTGATTTATTTTACAAGAGGTTCTTATCTAGGTGGAGTCCATGAGAAACCAAATCCTAGTCCTGAACATCCTTGAAGTGAGAGGAAGTTTGGCAGCTACATTCTCCTGTTATGACTTTGGAGACTATTACCTGGATGGCGGTTGGCAAACGCATTTCCTTTATTTAATTGAATGATTTTTTTAGCTTTTCCAGCCTTCTATTCTGAAATTTTCCAAAACTCAGTCATAAAATTTTGTTGGCTTAAAGCATCCTGCAGTATTTTAACAGCATGAAGAATAGTCGTTAAGGTGCACATGCCTTAATGTGTGTGTATCCTGATCAAGAACTTTCCTTCTTTCCTTTGATCCCTACCAAAACAGTGGCTTCAATAATATACTGGGAAATCCAAACTCAAGTACTTGACCTGCTTCTGCCAATTCAAGGCCAGAAACAAAATTTGTCCATACTGCCTAGGGAATCAAGACGTAGAGATGCCCATGCTGGCAGTGTGCAAGCTGGTGACTCACCTGGAACTTGCTTAGGGTGACCAGCACAGTGACATGCTCACCCTACTCTTCCAGTCTCAGGGAAGTACACAGGTAGCAACTGCATCTGACACAAGCCCCTTTGCTCAAGCTCTTCCACTCTGTTTAGCTCACTTGGGTTTGAACAGGGATTTACTGAAGTACTAGAAGGTTATAAAGTCAGCCTGTTTTGTAGAGTAAGCTGAAACAAAAGCTGCATTAGCTTGCCTCCAAATGTCTGAGCATTCCCTGAGACAAGAAGCTCTCCTCAAGGAGAGATTCCAGTTTATGTCTTTGCTTTCATTTAGGCAGAATAAGAACTTGACTCTCTTCCGTTTCCCAGGTAGGTAGTTTTACTCCCAGTTCACTAGTTTTTCTTTAATGGCTCACTGCCTATGATTTTGTTCGCAGAAACTTTTTCATCAGAACACATAGACTACTATGAAGCAGTTCTGATATACAGAGTTTCATCACGGCTTCTAGCATATAGCCTCAGAACATTCATACAGGATAGGTAATGGATGATATGAACCATACCAACAAGCCACTCAAAGTGAGAAAATTCATCATAATTCTGAGCATCCAGCACTGGCAAGACCAATCCTCTCCAGAGACCATTGGAAAAGCCACTGCTCTTCTATACCTTATGGTTTACACAACAGCTATGGAGCAAAAGCGGGAAAAATGGCAATTATACATTGTGAGAAAACTATTTTCAACCTGAAAGGTAAAAATTAAATGCAAGAATACTTTCAAATAATAAACCACAACTTCTGGGTAAGCAAACAGTTCCTATGTCAAATATCTACTAGTATAGAAATGCTATTGGATTTATATTACAAAAATTTAAATCAATTATTAATAAATGTAAAATTATGTCATATTTGTAATTTACTAATTTTAAACGCATGCAGTTTTACATAGACTCATAGAATAGTTAGGGTTGGAAAGGACCTTAAGATCAGCTAGTTCTAACCCCCCAGCCATAGGCAGGGACATCTCACGCTAAACCATGCCAACCAAGGCTCTCTCCAACCCAGCCTTGAACACCGCCAGCGATGGAGCATTCACAGATTCCATGGGCAATCCATTCTGGTGCTTCAGCACCCTTACAGGAAAGAATTTCTTCCCCATATCCAATCTAAACTTCCCCTGTTGAAGTTTGAACCCGTTACCCCTTGTCCTATCACTACAGTCCCTCATGAAGAGTCCCTCCCCAGCATCCCTATATGCCTCCTTCACATATTGGAAGGCTGCTTTGGGGTCTCCATGCAGCCTTCTCTTCTCCAGGCTCAACAGCCCCAACTCCCTCATCCTATCCTCATACGGGAGGCACTCCAATCCTCTCATCATCCTCGTGGCCCTCCTCTGCACTTGTTCCAACAGCTCCATGTCCTTTTGATGTTGAGGACATCAGAACTGCACACAATACTCCAAGTGAGGTCTCACGAGAGCAGAGTAGAGGGGCAGGATTACCTCCCTCGACCTGCTGGTCACGCTCCTTTTGATGCAGCCCAGGATACGGTTGGCTTTCTGGGCTGCCAGCGCACACTGCCGGCTCATGTTCATTTTCTCATCTACCAACACCCCCAAGTCCTTCTCCTCAGGGCTGCTCTGAATCTCTTTCCTGCCCAACCTGTAGCTGTGCCTGGGATTGCTCTGACTCCGGTGTAGGACCTTGCACTTGGCATGGTTAAACTTCATCAGGTTGGCATCACAAGTGTGTCAAGGTCCCTCTGGATGGCATTCCTTCCCTCCAACCTATCAACCGAATCACACATCTTGGTGTCATCGGTAAACTTGCAAGAAATACATGCTATTGACATATATGGAGTATATATAGAATGTATTTGGATGTATTTCAATATTTAAGCCATCAAACCATTTATATGATAAAAATATTAAAAACAATAAAAAATATTATTTTTACTAGTAAAAGAGTAAAAGTAAAAAATTATTTCAATCAAGTATTTCTTTAATGGTTTTATCACATTTGAGTAACACTTCTGATAAGATGTCATTATTAGCTGAGGTTGGACTTCTAAAACTGTGCTGATTCAACAAAACATTTAATCATGACATTCCAATTAACCATAGGACTGCTACTGCAGTGGAGGTGTGCAGATTCAGAAAGCAAAACAAAGGAGACCTACTACAGAAATAGATAGTAGCAGGCAGCTGCCTGTGGG
Source organism: Myiopsitta monachus (assembly GCA_017639245.1). Lineage (NCBI taxonomy): Eukaryota > Metazoa > Chordata > Aves > Psittaciformes > Psittacidae > Myiopsitta > Myiopsitta monachus. Next base: position 76,829,104 of record CM029917.1, on the reverse strand, counting down.
GATGCTGAGAGCACTGTTGGAAGCACAGTAATAAGTCTGCTATGAAAGCATTAAAAAAAGCGAGAAGTCATCAATCCAGCTAGACTCTGTCCTCTTACTCTTCCTATCTGCACACACACACATTAAGTAGGGGCCAGAAAACAGTATCTTATTGTTAGCACCTAAGACAGCCTACAATGTTATTTTTCTTTCTGGCATCTGGAATGTATTTCAGATAGCTCACTGACCACTACAGTCCATTCACATATCTGTATAAGTGAAAATTAATATCAGACCCTGAGAGAGCATCTTTTTTCAATAACTTTGGATAGATTTTCCCAGTTTAAAATTTCCAAATTGAAACTCAGAATTCAAAAAAATATGCAAGTTTGTTATCAATTTCTTAGAAATCTAACTCATATTCTACTTCTTCCTCAAAGAAATACATTTATTGTTTTTGCATTTTGTCTCAGATATTTAAGGAAAGAGAACAGTTATAGTGAAGAGATACGAAATTAGGGAGGGTGAAAAGACAGGAGTGGGGGTTAAAACTTGCTTTGATTACACTATTTTCAGTTTTGCTTATCTCATCGGATGACAGCATGAGAACATACTGCAGTTCCTCTGAGGTAAAATATGTTCCAGAAATGGGAATTCATAACATTTCAGGGTTTGGTGGAGTCCAACAATTCTGCATTATTTTCAGGAAATCAAGGCTCAGACCTTTTGCAATTCTAATAAAACTCTTGATCTTCTGGTTGAAGGTGAAATATATTAATTTTCATTAGTAAAAATTAATCTTATTACATCATTGGCCAGTTCAGAGGATAGTCAGATTCTGATGATGTAATTTTGCAGTAAAGGACTACAAAGGCAACCTCATAATTGCTGATTTTTTTTCATACATGGCAATACAGTAATAGGTATTTGTTCCAGAAAATCTGGGGTGTTTGGGTATCAGTTTCCCATCCTTGCAATGAGGTCATATTTTCACATGAAAAGCTAAAATTTTGCATCAAATGGAAGTAGAAATTCCAATGGAAATTGTCAGTTGCAGCAGCTGGAGCTCTGAGAGCAATGCAACATTTCAACTAAAAGCTGAGATTTCTTTTATTACTGTTCATTCCATAGTTTCAGTCAACAACCAGCAAAATCAACTTTAAACAACAGTCATTCTGGTAACATAAGAAAACCAATAGGAAGTAGTCCAACAGAATAATACTGTTGTTTGTTATTTGCACTCATTTTTAGACAATATTTTGAACAACAAATAACACTGCAGCTATAAGAAGTTTGAAGACAGCTGCCTGCCAAACTGTTTATTTACAAAGAACAAACTTCAGCAATTCATGAATACTGTGGGATAGGATTAGCTTTGGGGATTGTTTTATTAGCATGACAGGACAGGTGTGGTGGACCCTGAAATGGACATGTTATGGAATTCATACAGCAAGTTTTCTCCCTAATGTCCTGCCCTTTGGGTTAGAAACTACTTTTATAAATACGGTACAGTATTTTAAACAGCTTCCAGTGTAAAATAATCTTCTGATTGTGACTGCTGAGGAATGCTGAGGTGTTTGACTTACTTTTGTCCTCATAACTCTGCAAGATTTTGAGTAAGATTTAGATGGACTTTATGTCTGCAGTTGGTACTTAACCAATTTGTATTGTTCTCTCCAGGCAGACAAAGATATAATTGTAACTACTAAAGTGGAACAGAGCAAATAATATTAGAAAATAACATCTAGACAAGGGAGCAATAATAAGATATTTGGCCTAGCCGCTTCTTTTCATCAGAGCAACTAGTGACCCCTTTTGGCTCCAAAAAGCCAATCTAGCAACTTTGTTCTACCCCTGGAGGAGTACTAAAGAAGAAACCTGTATTATTCTGATTAAAATCTTATAATAAGAAGCTGACTACTAATAAGCCAGGACAAACATAACCAGAATATGATAAAAAAGAAGCCTTGAAACTATTTGTTTCACTGAAAATTAGTTTCAGAATATCACTTTATGTATGGAGTTAGGAAGGCCATATTACTCATGAAAAATACAAAAGAGGAAAAGATTTAAGTTACCTATGCTATTACAACTATCCTACCTGCAATATAGGAGTCAACTGAACTGATGAATGTCCTTTATTCATCTGGTGAAGGATGGCTTCTGATGATAAAATAGATTTTTCACAGGCTAAAACCCCCAAAATAAAATCAGCACCCCTTCTCTAAAATATCTGTCATTGTCACCTCCAGCTCTTCCTCCCCAGAGATATTCTAGTGAAAATATCTGGCCCAAAATCAACTCAGCACCAGATGAGTATATCAGAAAAGGGCTGCAGAATGCTTCATTTTTACTTCCTCTTTCCAGAATAAACCCAGGAACAGACCTTCCCAACACATAACTGACAATTCTACCAAGTTGCATTTGCTGCAGCAACCCCTCAAGGCCATACTGGCTTTTCCTGGAGTTCATATTCCAGACACATTCCTGATCATTTCATTGTTCCCTTTCACCAATACACAAGAGCTACACAAATATTTCTGAGTTTGGAAACTGATATTTTTTTTTTACAGCACTTTTGATTAAAAGTGTATTAGACTTTTTGACAAAAAATGTCTTTTCACTTCATCAATTTTTGAACAATATTAATTTGCCGACATAAAATATTCATTGACTAACAGTATCAAAACAATAATCAACCACTATCTTCTTTGAATCATCACATTTCTAATATATTCTGTATGTTCTTTGGTATACCATTTAACAGCATTTCTTCAACCTATATAGGTCTACTTATTTTCCCTTCTAATGGCTCCAAGATAATAAATCTCAGGCAGTCTTTTTTGGATTAACAGTGTTATTTCCTACTCAGAATTGGCAGGAGACTTAATGCAATTAATGACACTTGGAAAATATTAGTTGTCTTCAAACCAGAATTTTGTAAAAAAGTTTTTAATTCAGATTTTTGAAAGATGCTTAAGTACATTGTTTTGTCTATGCAAACTAAAGGGCTTGTAAACCATGACACAAAAAATCAAAAGGAGAAAGTGCTACAGGTTATCAGTCTCAAGGCTATCCTGATTTGTACTGTATTTTAGTGATTTATTCTGTCTAATAATGCCAAAGGCTAACAACTTAGATGCCTAAATGTTAAACCCATGCCACAGACTCGCTGTGAGTGACTTCCTAATTTCTAAAGTTCATTGCAACATCCTTGTGAACCAATGATACTCCAATACAGATTTAGATATTCTTTCAATGATTTCATGATATCTGCAAAGAATAAGAAACAAACCCCTATTGAAAATTACTGGAAACTAGGTACTGTCGTGGTTTAAGCCTCTAAAACTCACGAAGTTTTACTCACTCACTCACTCACTCACTCACTCACTCACTCACTCACTCACTCTTTTTTTTCTTCCCCCAGTCCCGGGGGGATGGGGAGGAGAATCGAAAAAAAAAATGCAACTCACACAGGCTGAGATAAAACCAGTTTGGTAACTAAGGTATAACGCAAATCACTACTGCTACCATCAATAACAATACAAAAGAAATACAAAGAAAAAGAATACAACTGCTCATCAAGCCCCACCCAGCCAGTGCACCCCACAGCAGCGAACCCCCCAGAGCACCACCACACCCTTCCGGGTCTCTGCTCTCCGTCTTCACATCCTGGGCATGACATGCTCTGGTATGGAATAACCTCTTTGGTCAGTTTGGGTCAGGTGTCCTGTCTCTGCTTCCTCCCTGCTCCCCCTCCTCCATGGCATAGCATGAGACTCAGAAAGTCCTTGGTCAGACCAAAACACTACCAAGCAGTAATTCAAAACACTGGTGTTATCAGCGCAGTTCCAAGGCCCAAAATCAAAAAACACAGTGCTGCACCAGCTACCAAGAAGGAGAAAAATGACTGCTACTGCTGAACCCATGACAGGTACATAGCATAGATTTTCAAAACTACCCATTACCAGACTTAACTCTGTTCACACTCACAGCCACAGAAATTTAACATTTGACTACAATTTAACCAATGTTTAATGTTCTTTAATATTCATAGTCCCCTTTTAAAACTAATTTTTTTTTTAGTCAGGATAAAAGGTGCATTAGAGTTGAATTAAGAAGTGAAATGTAAATACAGCAATGTATGAAATACAGGATTCACGGTTAGAAGTACTCTGGACCTTTAGAGCAAGCAAATTAAAATAAGTTTTATTTATCTAAAAGGAAAATACAAGGATTTATTAATACAAGTTTTTACAAATCATTTACAAGCTAGAGGCACGAAAATTTAAAATCCAGAAATACACAAACGAGCCTAAAACTACAATAAAAATGTTACCAAAATTTCCAAGGCTCTCTGCAGATAAGCATGCATTTTCAGTAGATGTATTTTGGCAGTACCTATAGAAACATACTAAGGGCAGAGTTAACAAAAAATTTCTTTGTAGTTACCAGTACAGAGCCACTCTGATTAAGTGCATATAAATTTGGAGTGCATGACCAGTTTCCAACAATCTTTACCAAAGGCCGTGGAAAATTGTGATGATATTAAAGTTTATGTATTATTCTAGACATAACTAGCCTCAGCTACATAAATCTGAGTAAAAACCAAGCTTCCTGCTTCTATAATTCAACAGTTCAGACGCACATTAATATTAAGTGGATTTATACACACAAGTTTCTCCAGTCTATGTGCATTTAAACACTACGTGAAGTCCATTTTCAGGCTCTTTTGACTTGTATGTCAAATCTCAGTTTGTGAAAGAATGACGACAGGTGTGTAATATACCTGTACTACATTTCCAGAGCCGTCAATTTTTTGTGATTATTATTCCCTAGCTATACGTCCCAAACTGTGTGTTCCCTTTCCATCTAAGCTACGACAAGTTGAAACCAGGCATTTTAAAGTTGCAGCTGAAGGACCTTAATCTTTATCAAAAGCATGTAGCCTTTAGTTTAATTAATACAGACATTAGAATCATAACAAAGTACTGTGCAAGCTAAATAGTCAATAGGTTGTGCAGAAGATGATCATCTTTGGTTCCATCCCTTCTCTGCAGTAATACTATACCACAGAAATCACTGGACATCATAAGTCTGCTACAGTATATTCAGTACAGTTCTTGAATTTGAATATAGAAACTATACAATTCTTTATGAGCAATGACACTTTTTCCTTCTTGATTCAAAACCAAAAAACACTGCTCAATAAATTGGCTAGTGCAATATGTCATCACTAAAAAATGTAGTAAGAAAACACTGAAGTAAGAAAAACCAGGAATTTTGTACATCAGCTATTTCTTCTTTTCCTCCTGACTGATATACACTGAAATGTAGCTAAAAAAATGAGGAAAAAACTGGAATCTAATTTGCAAGCAGATTTGATGTGATGTATCCCAACAATTTCCAATTCACTGTGAATGTAATATCAAGTTGTTTTGCATTTGTTTGCAGTATCCACTTGTCTAGCATCATATGTAGAAGAAACCAGAGTATTTTCAGAAATAGAGGAGACTTTTGGTGATTAATATTACGGTTCATGTTGCTCTGTTAAAGATTTGTGCTGTTTCAATGGACAAAGTTGTCCATTGACAAATATTTCCTGACCTTGCAGTTAAAATCTGCAGAAGCAGATTACTATCTATACCAAGAATTTCAGTCACAGATTCTATCTGCAGAAGATGACCTAAAATCAAGTGCTGCAATACTGAGGGTACTATGAAAATTGAACTCCTTGAAGGAAGGATTAAGTTCTGCAGTACAATTTCAGAAGCTGTCATAAAGAAGGAGAATATTTTTTCATAGAATCATAGAATGGTTAGGATTAAAAAGGACCTTAAGATCATCTAGTTTCAACCCCCCTGTCATGGGCAGGGATGCCTCACACTAGATCATGTCACCAAGGCTCTGTCCAACCTAATAAAATTCTTCTTAATCTGTCAGGGTTAAGTTTTCAAAAGATGAGTGAAATAAATGCAAACAAGTGATGATTCATCTTTAATTGCAAAGCAGCTTATCTACCTGGCATGTTTCATAAGCACCTTTAGCTCTGCTGGCTGACATCAGCACATAACAACTTCCTAGTATCAGAAAGAGAAGGATTTTCCTTCCAAAAATATATGTACTGCGATTTACAGGAAAATGAAAATGGTTACAAGCTATGAAAAGCTATTTAAGGAGAAAATATTTTGGAAAAAGACTGTGTTTACAGCCAAGAAATTAATCAATTGCTTCCACAGGATACCAATAGGGAGTTATATTGAAAGCTACTACTTGGCAAAAGCCTGCTGAGCTGCACTGCAAGAATTACACAGATGTACTAACACTGCACATACCTCGGAAAAGACCTCATTTTTAGAGGATCCTGCAGTGATAAGTCTCCTAGGGGGCTAGAAAGCTAAAACACCACTAGACTTGACTACAAAGAAAACAATAACATCTTTAAAGCTGCAGTCAGGAATGAGTATTGGTTTAGGATACCAGTTTATGCTTGTTCACTTCTTCATATTCTACACATCTTTGAAATTCACTTTATATCAGTTTCCCAGTATGCAACTGAAGCAAAAGACCTTATGAGTAAGCTAGACAAATATTCGCGTACTGAACAAGTAATTTACTCTCCATCGGTACTGTATTAGTGTTGCATGAGAATATAGCTGCTCATAGACCAGTATGAAAAGATTCCAGTAAAAGTGTTATCCTCACTTCTCTTGGGAAATTGTTTTGTATTCAAATATAGCTTAGTAACTTAAGAACAAGAACTTCCTCATTATAGTCCACTTACATTCCACCTTTCCCTTAATCTTTTCCTGTTAACTCTAGTTGTATCACTATGTTTATTCAAAAGGAATTTTCTTCCTTATTGTCACTACCCTTCAAATATTACATGGGTTATTCTCCTGTTTCCCAGAACTATTGTATAAAGGCCATGCAATTTACCTTCAAAATATGCAAGGTCAGGAAATGTCAGCTACATCACGATATCACGGAGCTATGCCAGCATTGTTTGGAACTGTCTGGATTTCTAGAATCATTATTGATCCACTTTTTAATAGTTTAATCAATTACCCAGCACAGTATATAAATATTCTCCTGCCCTTTCTAAATTTCTACATTCATGTGTACTTTATTGTGGGTGTTTGATTGTTTTTGGGAAATGTGTGAATGCAATTCTCATTTGATATGTAATATCAATAGACTTCTTTCTGGTTTATAATGGACGTATCTCATGTATTTTAATAAACTTTTAATATTTGTAAAGAAACATCTAAGCTGCTTGCAGGAGATACAACCCACATGGCACTTAAGTGAGATTTGCGGTTCTTTTCATCTCTGCTTCAAGATTGCTGTTACACTAAATGTTGTGAGTGATGAGTGAATTGTGGAGAACATCAGCAGAAAAGCCTTTCTACATGTAAGCTTCTCAGAAATACTTATTCAAGAGCAGTTTTTTCCAGAACATCAGTCCCTGAATAATTCATATGTGAACACTCTTGGTCCAAGATAAAAGTGCCACATCTGGTTTAACATGATCCATTTTGAAAACAGTTTGAGAAAAACCACTGTGGTAATTCTGTAGTTCACAAACACAGTTATTCTAAAGTAATTATTTAAATCCTTTTGTAACTTTAAGTTATCCATCAAAAGAAAATAAGCGTTAAGTAACTGAAGTACTCCAAATACTCATGGAGCAGAACAGTAACAAAGCAGAAGATCATTGAGTGAGAAAAGCAGAATGAGTACCATATTCTACTGCTAGTATTTTTTTTTCAAGGGAGTGATATATCTACTATAGGAATTGTTTTTGTGAAGGAACAGGAGACAACAGTAGTCTAAAATAGCAACAATTAAGTAGGGGCAGGTGGGAAATCACAGCAGGGTTTAGAGGGCCCTACCACTGGTATAGAAGAGTATTAACTTCAGAGCTATAATGGTAAATTAAATCCTGGAAAAAGTTGGACAGAAAACTGGAAAAGAGGCTTTTCCTGGCACCAGGTATGTTGGAGCAGGGCTGATCTCTGGCACCGTGGGTCTGGGCAGAGATCAGAGGCCTGACAGCAGCCCAGCAAAAGCCTGGCACAGAGAGCCAGTAGACTGGGAATCGACAGCTCCAGGGTGGCAGGGCGAGCACCTGGTGGCGACAACCCCTGGCAGTCCTTCATGTGTCATAGCAGGTCTTGTACTGCCATTTACACCCTTGTACTGGCTGTAAATGGCAACGTTTAGTTTGCAGGGAGAGATGGGGATGCATGCAGTTAGGGCCCTGTGGCAGAAAATGGGGGCTGACCCCTAACTGGCAACAGCTGGTTCCAGCCAGTTTCCCAATGGACAAGGCCCTGGACATGGCTGAACCTGTCAGGGGAGCCTGTGGTGCTTCTTGAACCGAGTTGATGGCACCACTGTGGAAAGCACTTGCAAGCACAGGCAGCTGAGGAAGTGGAACATCAGGGGAGTTGGCTGCGCTGGCACTCTTTGCCAGGGCTGGCACTTGCAGTCCTCAGGGCTGTGGCCATGGAAGACGCACACCACAGTGGAGAACACGAGCAGGAAGGATGAGGCAGGGAAGAGTGTGAAGGAAGGAGCAATCTTAGTCTTGTTTTGGCCACAGTGCGTTGCACCAAAAGCCTAGATCTAAAAGCCAAGGAGATCCAATTCAGGTAGAGCAAGCAGGTTGGCTCACACTCACCTCTGGTAATGGCAACCCATCCCTCTCCCCTTTGTGCCATGAACTAAAGACAAATGGCAAAATAACAAAGCAGCTGCCAGGCTTACAGGCTGTTTAGGGGCTTGGAGGGCTTTACTCTGCATTACCTAAGCATTAATCAAGAAGTCAGACACTACCTCTTTTGCATCTCTAGTACTAAGGCTGAAAAACAAAGAAATGCCATATAAGGCAACAGCATTTAAGTTTAAATACATCAAAATTATGGTATCCTAAACATGTTTGCGGATGACATGGGAGCTATAGTCCAAAGCTGAACACTTTTTTTTGCTTGTCAGTACAAGAAGAGGTACTTTATTACGAAGTCCTGTGTGCACTAATCAAAAATACAGGCAGCCTGATATAATGCAGATAAAAAACTCATACTTGCTCTTCTCCTCATCTTTGAGCTGATTTTCTCTAACAATAGTTGCTAATCTGTAGGTACAAATATTACTCAAAAAAGATAAATTGTGAAATCTGGCAGTTCTGACTTGACAAATCCTTTTAAAGTCAGTTAATTTCAGAACTTTCATGTGCTTTTATCACTCCAACCAAATACAAATGTATTTTTTTTAGTATTTGAAAGTTGTTGCTGAAAAGTATTTATTGCTGTCCTCATCCACTCTTAACATTTAGACTGCAAAACTGACCCTCGCTTGTCAACCATTAAGCAGCAATAATTACGTCTGAAGTTGTGAAAGTGAAGTGTGACAGCTATTTCACACTTAGCACTTTAACAGGTTTTATAACCTCCTGAATTACTTTTATTCTCTGTTTTCCATGCACCAGTCAGAAAGATGAATGTGTTTAGGGGAAAGAGTAAAGTTTGTACATGACCGAAAAAAGTGAAATTTTATTGCACTATTGTTGTGAGAGAGTATGATCATGCATCAGTTAGATGTTAAGTTGCAAATTCACTAAGAAAATCTTATTATTTCATCTGTGGTTACACCAGTAACCAACATTTTTTAATTAGATAAATTGGCATTGCAAACAGGGTCTTGCTACTGCAACTAAGCAAGAATTAGCAGACTTTGTACGCAGGCAAAAGATTACACGCTAATGGAAAGATCATTGTGAACTGCATGAATCAAACAAACCACATGATTTCAATCACAATACCAATATAAATACATCATACAAGTTTTCTGTACTATAAAGCGTGCATCTCAAGCACCAGTTTATGATGCCTTTTGGACTGGCATATCTAATATTGTAAAATCTCTGGGTATGCTTGTAACTTGTCGATGCTTGCATGTCATAGCAGTAACACTACTGTGGTAGTGTCTCATTTATTTCATCCTGGGCACCAGAAAGAAGGAGGAAGATAGTGCCTCAGAATTTCATTTGCCATGTTAACATGGGCCTGAAAATGAAGCAGTCCTTCAGGTAAAATTCCTGGCAGACACCTCTCAAGAACTGCAGCAAGATCCCCTCCTGCAGCAGCTCTATAGACCAGGCAATTTCTAAGAGCTGCTATATAGCATGCAGTCATACAATTAAATTCCTTTTCTCAAGTCAAATGGTTAAAAACTCACCACTATAGAAGAATGAAAATCATTAAAATTTTAACAATGAGCTGCAAATTATTATGCAAAACGCAGACACATTTTCACCTTGTTTGGTTTTAAATTATCTCACACTAATACAGTTTATTTAGAATGACTGACTCATAATGGGAGATTTGTTTGACATGTAAAATTCACTTCATTTTTAATGAATGGAATTATTCTCATAACTTGGTATCTCTTGTAAAGTTCTGCACTGACCAATTCATATATGTGCTTCTTGTTTACATTTCAAAAATTAAATGGCATAGAATGACAGGAATATTATATGCACATAAAGCCAAATTTGGGTTGCCCGTTTATAGGGATGACACCTCAAAATCATAGAATCATAGAATAGTTAGGGTTGGAAAGGACCTTAAGATCAGCTAGTTCCAACCCCACACTAAACCATGCCACCCAACCAGCCTTGGACACTGCCAGCAATGGAGCATTCACAACTTCCATGGGCAACCCATCCCAGTGCCTCACCACCCTTACAGGAAAGAATTTCTTCCCCATATCCAATCTAAACTTCCCCTGTTGAAGTTTGAACCCATTACCCCTTGTCCTCTCACTACAGTCCCTCATGAAGAGTCCCTCCCCAGCATCCCCTATAGGCCCTCTTCAGATACCGGAAGTCTCCACGCAGCCTTCTCTTCTCCAGCTGAAGAGCCCCATCTTTCTCAGCCTATCTTCATACGGGAGGCGCTCCAGTCCCCTCATCATCCTCGTGGCCTCCTCTGCACTTGTTCTAACAGCTCCATGTCCTTTTGATGTTGAGGACACCAGAACTGCACACAATACTCCAAGTGAGGTCTCACAAGAGCAGAGTAGAGGGGCAGGATCCCGTCCCTCGACCTGCTGGTCATGCTCCTTTTGATGCAGCCCAGGATACGGTTGGCTTTCTGGGCTGTGAGCGCACACTGCCGGCTCATGTTCATTTTTTCATCGACCAACACCCCCAAGTTCTTCTCCGCAGGGCTGCTCTGAATCTCTTCCCTGCCCAACCTGTAGCTGTGCCTGGGATTGCTCGCACCCAGATGTAGGACCTTGCACGTGGCTTGGTTTAACTTCATCAGGTTGGCATCAGCCCACCTCACAAGCATAATATTTTTTAAGGTGCAACACAAAACCACTACTGCTACCATCAGTAATAATAATGATAAGTGAAGTAACAAGGAAAGAGAATACAACCTCTCACGACCCGCCGACCGATATCCAGCCCAACTCCAGCAGTGATCTAGCTCTTCAGGTTACTGCCCCCAGTTTGTATACTGGACATGACGTGCTGTGGTATGAAATACCCCTTTGGTTAGTTTGGGTCAGGTGCCCTGTCTCTGCTTCCTCCCAGCTTCCCCTCCTCCCTGGCAGAGCATGAGACTCAGAAAGTCCTTGGTCAGGGTAAACATGACTGAGCAACAACTAAAACCATCAGTGTTATCAGCGTTGTTCCCAGGCTGAAAGTCAAAAACACAGCACCGGACCAGCTAAGAAGGAGAAAAATACCGCTACTGCTGAATCCAGGACAGTATCCACCCCTTATTCCATATGATTCATGTCATGCTCAGACCCTACGTTTTTCAAAATACCATCACACTTGTTCACATGCTGTCCCATGTAGTAGGTGCATTGGTTCTTCATCTTTCTTCATCGTACGGGTGGCTCTTTGTGCCTCTTGTTTGCTTTTCCCCTTGCGTACAGGAGCAACCAATATTGGCACGAATTGGTCCTTTGGTTTAGCTGCAGTGATTATCACTGTGGTTGGAGTGTCTGTAGTAACTAAATGTAACTGAAATGTAACTGAAAGTCTTCTCTGGGGACTACGTCTGTTAGCAAAATAAAAAAGAAAATCACAGTGCTTCAGCAACAAGGAACTGAAGTCTGAAAAATATCTGGTCAAAAATAAAGAAATTATGTTCATAAGATAGTACACAGCAAAAGGAGAAGGCAAGATTTTTCTCACTAATTCTACTGGAAAATCCTTCAAACTGGAGTGTCCTACATTTTAGTAGAGAATCTGCCTCTCAAATCATCCTTAGTCATATTTATTTTCCAGGGAAAAAAAGATTTGTCATATTACTGAATTAATTTAGCCACCCATACCAGATACTATCCTCTGAAGACTATGCACAAAGCAGGAAAATTGCACTTCATTTATCTTTTAATCTACGCATATATTTTCTCAGTTATTCAATAGACCACTCATTAAAAGCTCTCTTTGCCCAGCAGAAAATGTCAAAGTCCAGTTACTACTTAAATGTCATTTAATTATCAGGAAAGGTTCCAGAATAACTTTAATTATTCCATGGAAGAAAAGGACAAAAGTAGATGTTTGGGAAATTACATTTGATATTTTTATTGGCAAAATAAAAGAAGAAATGTCCTAATAAAATCTTCCTGGCAATGATTTGAGGTTTAATCAGATATGGAGAAAACAAAAATAGAACAGCTGTAGTTTTTGGAAGTTTGCAGTACCTTTAGTAACAGCATTATGATGACAGGTGTTGGTAGGCAAAGAAGTAACACCAAGATTGGAACAAGGATCAAGTGCTAAGAACACAGCCAGTAAGATAAGGCTGAATAAATTAAGTTTCCAAAACTTTCTTAGAAAAATGAAGTTGAGAGAAGTTTGATATGTTCAAGGTTAATTGCAGCAATCAAAGGCACATGACAGAGTATCATCCTACTAGGTTGGAAGGGACCTCATACCAGTCCAGTCCAGCTGAATCATCAGTGTTTAGTTTTGGGAAATCCACTACTTCCCTGAGGAGATTATTCCAATGGCTGATCATTCCCATTGTGAAAAACTTTCCTCTTGTGTTCAGTTGGAATCTCCCCAGGAGAAACTTGTGCCCATTACCTCTCATCTTTTCCATGTGACTCATTGCAAAAAGGGAGCCTCTGTCCTCTTTGTAGCCACCCATTACATACTGAAACATGTTGATAAAGTCTCCCGAGCCCTCTCTTCTCAAGGCTGAACAAACCTAATTCTCTTAGCCTTTTCTCATAAGGCAGGCTGAGAACCTTAAGCTGAAGTCAACCTGTTATATATATTTATTGTCTATTCTCTCACCTTCTTTAACACTCAATAGCTATTCCCAATACTGGGTAATACTGTTTACAATACTGTATCATTCAGTTTTGTAAAACTGATTTTATTGAACCTTCCATAGCATACAAAAGTCTAGGTTAGCTTTCTAAGGTAGGAGTTACTTTTTCATTCATAGCTGAACACAATACCGGGCTCATTACTAGCAGTGCTAGCTGATACAGAAATACGAAGAATCCTAAAATGACATTTTTTTAATTTGTAACCCACAAGTGAGAGCATATATTTTAGGAAGAGAAGAACATATGAAACACTATTTAAAGCTTTAGCGTCTTTCTGTTTGCGCTGTCAAAGCTGAGCCATTTTATGCAAAATATTTAAATATTCATTAAAGCAAAGCCTGGGACCTACATCTCTCAGATGAATATGGTCTCCACCAGGATACAACATCACTCTCATCATCATTCTCTTTGGACCATAAAAATCAGTATGATGATGAATGGGAATCTAGGTGATTTATTTCTGGAACATTTTTATATAAAATTCTTCCAAGACTTTTCTTTCTGCAAAGATAATATGGTTTGGCTAACTGGATGAAGAAAATAGCTCTATTTTAGGTAAACTCAGTGTCAACATATATAGATATGTTAGTTAAACTGTTTTTATTGAGTTCAGTCCTTTGCTAAAGAAAGAGCAGAGTTTTTATTTCAGAAAATGTTTTTCATTTAGCTGGAAGACAGTAATGTTATGGTAAACTGCTGTTCAAGGAAACAGAGTATTCTTATAATCAAAGAAGTAACTGCTTCAAATTTGTGCTATTTTGTACTTTCATTTAACAGAAAAATTATAGAAATCCTTTTTCTACAGTGAAAACTGATTTGAATACCTGGCATACACCTGTAAAACTTCTAAAGTAAAAACATCAACACACTTCATAAAGTTCCAGTTTCTCTATAACATAATGCTTTACTTATGGCCTTATCTATACTAAGAATACATTTTTAGCAAATTATTGACATCAAGGTGTGTTCTGTGACAAGCTGAATGGAACCATTTGGGCCATACATGTTCATTTCTTAATGCTCTTTGCCATAAAACAATACAAGGTAGACAGGGATATTAGTAAAATACAGAGAAACAGTAAATAGAATTATTTCCAAAGGATTCCTCACAAAAAGGAGAACATTTTTCTTCTCAGATAAAACACTAACACCCATATCTGGTATTCAGAATTCTAATATTACACAGGAACAGGAATCTGACCTGGTTTCAGCGGGTCATTTTATGTTGAAAGAAAAGGTAAATAAACATTATGGTTTTCAAGTATACTACTAACCATCTTCAAACAATACCTTGTCCTAAAAATAAACTAATGAATACATAAATAAAAAATCCAAACTTTTTCTAATCCTTCAGTACAATATTTCAGGCATTCTGCCTGGCCCACATCACTCGTAGGATGACAGTATCAAATCTTTCTGTAAGTTTTGCCTCAAGAGACTTGGGCATAAATTGCAAGTAAATTCCCCCCAGTCAAGGAGAAGGTACATAATATGTAAATCAGTCTCTTCCCACTGAAGGACCGGTTCAGCTGCTCTATGGGACTTTTGTCTTCCACATTCAGTACAGTCCTCATTTTGGGGCAGACGACAAAGATTTAGCAAGCCAAAGGAATGATTAGGCAGGACAGAGGCCCATCAGCAGTTTATGATCTGGCATTTTCACCTACCTACCATTGCACATTACCTGTTCCACAAACAAGAAAACAAATTCCAAAAGCAAACTGATCCAGAAGCAATGTTCATCAAAGCAAGTATGAGCAACATAAAAGGATCCAGACTACCACTCTACCTTTGACCCATTCCAGCTTATCTTCTTCATCTATTTCCCACAACTTCTGCCTTTCACCATCACTTTCAACAAAAGCTAAGAATTTGCAAAATCCACAGCTGTCTTTGGAAGAGATATCCACACAGAGGCTTTCCTTGGGTTGAAAAATATCTTTAAATAGTTTTACTTTTCAAAGGAACAGTTCTGTTCCAAGAGGATAGATTACAGAAATGGGTGAAAATGGATTACTTTTTGACATACTGCCTTGATATCAAGTTCAAAGAATAATATGATTATTTAAAGAATATTATAATGTTATGAAAAGTTCCTGCAGATAGCACGTCTGCATCTGTGGGGAAATGACAAATTTAGATTTCTCTTTCTAACTGTGTGGGGACGGGAGGAGAATATGTGTAAACACATGTGAACTTAGAAAAAAACTACACAGGTACACACATTCACACACCTCATTATGGTGATGAGTTTAGTTAAGTTCACAACACACCTTCTGGTGTGCTAGATACTCTCATCAGAGGCTGACAGGCTTGGCAATAAGCAGTGTCTTCTCCAGGAAAAAGTTAAACCAATTGGTCCTCTTGGCAAGCACATTAAGAAAAAATATTTGTGTTAAAGTAACTAAATCTTTTTTACTAGTCTTTTATAATGTTCATCTTCACTCTAAGAATCCTTTCCACTTTCATCTTACTTGTTATTACGAGGCTCCTCAGAATTTTTACTGTGACATTCCTATATATAATATTTCTTATATACAGGTTTTATATTTTACCCTACCATTCCACAGAAGCTACCTTGGAATTTTAATGTCAACCAGTAGTTTTGCTTTTGATACAATATATATTTATACTTGAATCTTGAAGACAATTTTGCTTTACAAAATGTGAGCGGTAACAATGTGAAAGAGGCGGAGAAAGTGGTGAAAATCATTTTGTTTCAACAGACAACCCTTTGATTTCTACTAATAGTTAATGGGTAGCGAAAAGTGAAACTGAAATATTGAAGTAAAGACAAAACTGATAAGTTTTACTCTAATACAAAAGGGGGAAAAACCTAACTTTACTGTAAAGAATTTGAAAAGTGTTTGGTTTTAGAAGATGTGTATTAACCAAGTGAATGCACAAGGTCTAAATTATCTGCATCTATATGCACTATACAGGAAAAGACTGAATAGGTGAATTGTAAAAAGGTAATGTCTACATTAAGGGTTATGTAAGCTACTATATGATGAAGAATTTGCTTCAGTCTAATCAGTGTGGATTTCACTGCTGGAGTGAAAATGAGCAAGATAAAAAGAAAGACAATGTTGTAGCCTGTGATAATCATAGAAATGTAAAGGTTATGAATAACTAATACAGGGGGAAATGAGAAATGGAATACAGAAGACAGGCTTTAATGACAAAATGAAAAACGTGTCTCAAAGTAAAAGAGGGAATCTTTGTAACTGAAAAAAACAGTAGTAATGTAGCTACACTAAACATCTCCATTATTTACAATAGCTTAGAGTTCCTGACTGATTTTTGTTCTGCACTTGAGGTTCCAGTGCAGAAACACATGAGCCAAACTTCAACCTCTGAACACCACACTGTGCACATATGCTGCATCCTGAACATCACCTCCTACCATGATATCCGAGAGGACAGTTTAGCCGTTCTTATTCTTGAAGGAACCATGTAATAACAGGTGAAAAGTGGGACAGTAATAGAGAAGTTTATAAAACACCAATGAAAGAAATTAAATTATGCATTTACCTGTGACAGTGGAGGACTGATTCAACAGAAATGTCTAGTTCTTTGTTTTCATCTCAGCAGACTGCTGAGAAGACAGGCAAGTGTGTTAGAGAAACCAATAGGCCATTCAGAAGTGATTTAGCTTGCAATGTTGACACCCATTAAACTGTGTGAGGTTATGATCTCAAGTTTTCATTTTACACTGAAAAGGTATAGTATAAGGCTCATGGCTGACAAGAAGTACCTAATTTCAACCATCCCAACAAAATCACATTCAGAAAAATCACAGGCAGTAAATTCATGGGAAACCACCCAGTAGAATTATGCTTTCACGTGGAAAGAAAATGGCAGCTACCTGCCCACAACTTGATTTTTATTAATGCACATTATATCAGACATCCAAATGCTGCAATCAAAATCAATATCATTGTGTTTGGGATCTTTTTACTGTTGACATCCAACAAGCCAACATTTCTTTTTCCGCTTCTATGCTATTGTTCATGTGCTTATTAAAGTGTAGTGCCTGTAGAAATTTTCATTCCACTCTTACCTTATCCCAAGTAGTCTGTTTTATGAAGCAATTTCTGTTACAAAAATATATAAAGAACTTTTAGCCTTCAGTCTTTTGTATTGGAAATCATGTTGTGTTGTATTTTAACGATTTTAATGTATTTTAAAATAGTTTTGTATTCAATCCATACAATTCTTTAAGTATTGCTTCCTTCTTGATGCATTTGTAAACAATATCATCTTTAGTTATAGCCAAGCCACAATTACTTTTTGGTACATTCTCAATATCTCAGTACTTTATTTTCAACAGTTTTTACTGAACTCATTTTTAGCAATCTGTCCAGTACTAAGTATGCCAAATCAGCATGGAGGCAAATACCCATTGTAGCAGAACTCCAGATTCTTCTATCACTGTTTTTCTCACATTAAAACTATATGACAATTTCTACACTTATTTAAAATGCAACTTGCATAATGCCTTTTTTTAAAAATAATTTTATAGTATATTTAGTTTGCTCTACAGCAATGCATTGAGTAAATTTTAGAGATCAATTTTAATTTCTCAATAACATTTACACATGGCTTACATTCTCATTTTAGTTGCATAAATGGTTTGAACACTGTGCAAATTTTTGTTCATTTTTCCTTCCAAGTTTATTGATGATACACCTGCCCCTTTACCACAGTTAAGGTTACTTTGAAGTATTTATTTCATGTAGACATCTCTGCCACTCACACTAGTACCAAATTTCCTGCAGTAATAACTAGATTCTTCTAAATATAATTAAGAAATTTATCATTCTTTTCCTATACTACACCTAATTTCAAGGGGAAAAAAAAAAAAAAAAGCCTTTTCCTGATAATACCATTTCTAACCTCCTTAGGCAATCTTCAGTGAGAAAATTGTAGCAAGACAGGAACCAAATATAGACCCTTATAATGCAACCATGAGAACTGAAGAGAAGCAACAGTGTAATAAAGATGGCAAATTGTGAAGGCTAAGCATAGCTCTAAAGATCTCTGAGCAAAAAGGACTTAGCATAGGAATTTATACAGAAACCGAATGGAGCTGACTCAACAGAAAATTTTCTCTGGTGTGGCAAGGAAAATCATGAATGGTAGAGATAAAGCTGGTGTCAGAAAATTAAAAAAAAAAAAATCCAATAGACATTGTAAAGAAGAACAGAGGAACTACAAATGCCATTTAATGCTTTCAAAGCATAGTAATACTGCACTTACAGATTCATTTCAAATCAGTAATGAAGTCTGAGATGCCAAAGAAACAAGCATATGTTATATAGTGAGGATTCCACAGCAGGACATCTTCTGAATAAAGTAGGAATTTGCCATAAATCTAAAGCATAAAAAATTGATAGCAAACATACTCTACATATTCATGAAATAGTATTTCTAGGACTACCCCAAGATGAGACATGAGTAAATCTGCAAATTCATCCCAGAAACTGTTTATGAAGCAGTAATAGCTCCTCTTTACAGTCTTTAGACTTCAAAAGTAGCAGAAAAAGAACTAAACCTCATATTTCCAAAGAAGCTTTCCAGGCTATTAATAAGACATTAGCTGTAATAAAAGACTTAAAAACATCAGCAAACATTATATTCTGCTTCCTTTCCCTTGTTAAAGAACATGAATATGTAATACAGAAATTGGATGATACTTAACACTGGCAACATTAATTATTTCACCAGACTGTTTGGCATCTTACAATTTCAGAATAATTTGCAAACATTAGTTAAGCCATGCCACACCTTTCTGAAGTAAGCATTATTAGTATTTACATCTATGAATGGTAACAAAGACTCATGGAAGGCAGCTGACATTTCCAAAACTCATCTGTCAGCCAGCATAATTAGTAAAAGACATCATAGTTGACTAAATAAGGAACATTAAACTTTGCTATTTGCTAACATGAATATCCATCTTCATACACTAAATGGAATAAAACCATTCAGTAAGTTAAATTAATATATCTACAAGCAAGATATTTAGATCCAAAATACCAAGTGAGCAAAGTATTTATGGAGATTCAGGAGAATGCTCTTTAGACTGCAGTCAGATAAAGACTATATGACAAAACAAATTTACGTAAACCCAAATGTAAAATAATTATGAGGACTTCATGAGATTCTCTCATGTGTAAATGTACAAATCAGATGGAGCATCACGACAACTAAGCAACTCTATAAAGACACTGGGAATACAGTCCAAAAAGCAGCTTAAGCCACTCACTGCTATTTCTCCTTGACTCACCTTCACACCAGATTCCTCACCATTAGCCGGTGCCAAATCAGCCTGTAAATCAGACAGTGGAGCTGATTCAACTTCATTTTTTAGCAAAGCATACAACTCCATATCTTCTAAACATAAAAGTGTGGTGATGGGAGTTCGGGGTTGTTTAGTCTGGAGAAGAGAAGGCTCAGGGGGACCTTATTACTCTATACAACTACCTGAAATGAGGTTGTAGTGATGTGGAGGTTGGTCTCTTCTCCCAAGTAACAAGACATAGAACAAGAGGTAATGACCTCAAGGTGTGCCAGGGGAGGTTTAAAGCGGATATTAGAAAGAATTTCTTCACCAAAAGGGTGATCAGGTATTGGAACAGGCTGCCCAATGTAGCAGTGGAATCACTGCCCCTGGGAGTGTTAAAAAAACATGTAGATGAGGCCTTTGTTGACATGGTTTAGTGGCAGCGTTAAGTCCTGGGGTAATGGTTGGACCTGATGATCTTAAAGGTCTTTTCCAACCTAGTTAATTCTATGATTCTGTGATTCAGTTGGACCAGCTCTTTTGTCCACATCATTCAAGCTTATCAGTACTCTCACCTGGGCAACACGTGTGGAAACGAGAAACCCAATTACACAGAACCACATCAAGTGCCTCACCATGGCCTCTCATCCATCTCCCGCCTCCCACACTGTATGCCTGCTGGCTTTCACTCATGTTTTTTACAAGGGCATGTGACAGGACAAGGAGGAACAGCTTTAAGCTGAAAGAGCATAGATTTAGATTAGACATTAAGGAAAAGTTCTTCACTATGAGGGTAGTGATACCCTGGAACTGGCTGCCCAAAGCAGCTGTGGACACCCCATCCCTGCAAGTGTTCAAGGCCAGGTTGGACGGGTTGGAGCAACCTCATCTAGTGGAAGGTGTCCCTGCTTGTGGCAGGGGATTGGCACTAGATGATCTTTAAGGTCCCTTCCAACCAAAAACTTTCTATGATTCTGTGATATTCACTGAGAAAAGTTAGAACCACAGTCAAGCCCATGTGGGCAGCTCTAACAGCACAAAGTGCTCTGAACTGGCTGCATCTTCATCCTTAGAAAAACATCCTGGAGTGTTCCATGCCACTTTGAGGTGGCTAGTAGCAACACCCCCAACCCTGTGTGGGACACGTAAGCTATGCAAGTGTATGGGTACAGTTACACTGCTCTGATTGTCCTGCCAACATTAACTCTGAAGCCAATTAAGAAGAAATGTTGATGTCTGTTGTTCATTTTGTACCTCACCTTGCGATGAGATTTGGGTTCTTTATGTGGGGATCAGATGTGCAAAATCCTCAAAAAAAACCAAGCAGAACTCAACTAAACACAGATAGTAATGACAGTACAGAAGAAACCCTCTTAACATACATCCCTTCAGTCATCATTGGGCATCCTCCATTTGTTCCCTTAGAAAGTACTGTGAGGCTAGAAAATCACAGGATTAACTCATGTGGAAGAAAAACTGACAGATTTTTTTTCAGGAAGAAACAGCTGGTTATGACTATAACTGCGCAAGACCTGTACAAGACCTCTGAAGTTGAAAAAGCAGAAATATTAATCCTGAAACATCTAGCCATCACCTAAAAATTGGATCCTAAATGTTGCTTAAGTGAACTCTGGGGGCAAGCTAGTGTTGAAAAGTATCACAGAGCTGGAACTACAAACTTGTTTCCATTTGTAAGCACAATCATAAATATGATCCACTGTTTTATACTGCAGAACATGATGATCAGCAAAAATGGATACTTTGTAAAACTAACACAAAATAATACTACTATCTACACACATCACTCTGCAATAAATACAGCTTACCTTAGGAACAGAACTTCTGAAACAGATGATCTGAAACTGTAAATCCCACAGATAAATTGTGTCCAAGTTACATCTGTATTATTTCAAATAGTTAAAGCAGTCACACAGAAGTGCAGTTAGTGGCAATAGAGTCTAGAAATCATCACTGAAAGGAAGTGATTTAAAAAAAAATCAGAGCTTTCAGATGGGCCTTTGTTATGAACATAATTAGGTCCTCCATATGCAACAGACCTCTAAACCAGTCGCTTGGGGACAGATGAAGGATAAAGGTCAGAAACGATAATAAGAAAAACTGTAATTGTGCACAAAATGTGTAAGAAAATTGTTATAGCTACATGCTCTGTACCGCTAATAGTTGATTAGAGTCAACAGCTTATTGAGGGTGAGAAAAATTAATTTCTCACACAATATGGCTATGGAAATACATCACAAAGCAGAGAGGCATAAAGCCAAACTTACTGCTGGGTCATATGGTCAGTGCCTCTACTTCTGCTTGCACCAGCTGTAGCCTGTAGCACTTTCCTACAAGGTAAAGGTCCTTAAAAATATACAAAAAGTAAGCACTTGAAAAGCTGTCTTCGGTCTTTGGGGGTATAATCAGAAACCACTTCCTAGGGCTGCTGCGGCTGATTAGCACCTTCAGAAAGAAACCCAGCAATCCAACAGCTACTCCCTCAATCTGTTAACCCTTTTGCTTTGCTTCAAATATTGCCATAATCATTTTAGCCATATAGTCAAGTGTAGACAGATGCATAACCAGCTCTGATTTAATTTATTTCAATATCTCCTGCATGTGTATAATCTGTTATTTAAATCAATAAACATTTATTAAGCAGGTTGTCTACTGAGTCACAGATGCTCTTGCAGCAAATCATTACCCTGACTCATGTTCCACAGTACCCAGTGAGTGCTGGAAGGAAAAGGTACTGCAAAGTAAAGTGATAAATGTTTAATGCCTCCAGCTCTTCCAGGAAAAAAAATTAAAAAAAAAAAAAAAAGAAAAAAAGAAAAAGTAATACAGTACTCAGGGATGGGTGTTGGGAACGGCCTTGTTCAACATCTTTGTCAGTGACATGGACAGTGGGATTGAGTGTGCCCTCAGCAAGTTTGCCAATCACACCAAGATGTGTGGGTCAGCTGATACACTGGAGGGAAGGGATGCTATCCAGAGGGACCTTGACATGCTTGTGAGGTGGGCTGATGCCAACCTCATGAAGTTTAACCATGCCAAGTGCAAGGTCCTACATCTGGGTGGGAGCAATCCCAGGCACAGCTACAGGTTGGGCAGGGAAGAGATTCAGAGCAGCCCTGCGGAGAAGGACTTGGGGGTGTTGGTCGATGAGAAAATGAACATGAGCCGGCAGTGTGCGCTTGCAGCCCAGAAAGCCAACCGTATCCTGGGCTGCATCAAAAGGAGCGTGACCAGCAGGTTGAGGGAGGTGATCCTGCCCCTCTACTCTGCTCTCCTGAGACCTCACTTGGAGTATTGTGTGCAGTTCTGGTGTCCTCAACATCAAAAGGACATGGAGCTGTTGGAACAAGTGCAAAGGAGGGCCATGAGGATGATGAGGGGACTGGAGTACCTCTTGTATGAAGATAGGCTGAGAAAGTTGGGGCTGTTCAGCCTGGAGAAGAGAAGGCTGCATGGAGACCTCCTAGCAGCCTTCCAGTATCTGAAGAGGGCCTATAGGGATGCTGGGGAGGGACTCTTCATGAGGGAACGTAGTGAGAGGACAAGGGGCAACGGGTTCAAACTTAAACAGGGGAAGCTTAAATTGGATATGAGGAAGAAATTCTTTCCTGTAAGGGTGGTGAGGCACTGGAATGGGTTGCCCATGGAAGTTGTGAATGCTCCATCGCTGGCGGTGTTCAAGGCTGGGTTGGACAGAGCCTTGGGTGACATGGTTTAGTAGGAGGTGTCCCTGCCCATGGCAGGGGGGTTGGAACTAGCTGATCTAAGGTCCTTTCCAACCCTAACTATTCTATGATTCTATGATTCTAATGACTTCTTTGAGATGACTGCTTTTACAAAGAACATGAATGTTATATTCAGACTAAATAGGGTATTTAGATTTTCTGTAATGAATAAAAGCAGATGGGAGAGCAGGAAAATGCACTAGAAACAAGCCCAGCAGATTGTAGATGAAAAAATTTAGCTATGTCCAAATCTATTTTTAACAAGCAGCTGACAATCGCATTGATTAAAGTGATTGAATGTATCAGAAAAACCAATATCTTCCATTGTATGTGAATAGAAGTGTCTGTGAAACTCTCTAGGGAGAGATAAAAACAAACTACATTTAAATAAAATTTGGAAGGAATGAAATTTCCTCAGGGGCAGCAAATACCCCTTGGGGCTACAACACACACAATTGGTTATGTTGCTATTTGTCAGAAAGTGGATGTTCTAGATGTTCCAGGCCATAAACTTTTTCAGAAATAGATGGACAAGCTTTGCCTACAACATAGCAGTTAATCTCTAGGAAATAAGGAGCTTTCCATCAGTCCCTGGGGCTTCTGTCCAGCTGGTATTCTAGGAGAATATTCAAGGAGGTTAGAAAGACTTTCATCTGCAAATTAGTTGTGTAACTATGAGTCCCCCAAATTACTAAAACCAGCATTGCCAATTAACTGGTCAGAAAAGAATGTCCACCGT
Source organism: Myiopsitta monachus (assembly GCA_017639245.1). Lineage (NCBI taxonomy): Eukaryota > Metazoa > Chordata > Aves > Psittaciformes > Psittacidae > Myiopsitta > Myiopsitta monachus. The sequence continues at coordinate 76,804,989 of CM029917.1, read as the reverse complement.
ACAGAAGCCAACACTTGACTAAACATGTCTACACAATGCTGGTTTTCTTCCACTAAAAACCGCTCCTCAGATTAAGCTTTGCACCAAAGGAGAGGCTCAGAACTCACAAACAGGTCCCAGGACAAAAAAAACCAGATCAGAGTGACATATTTCCACAAATACCCTGGTCCCTTCATAATTAAATCTAAAATGCTACATTTCAACAAAACAATGTGACAAACACAATCTTCACAAATTTTGATAGTATGACATAATTATATATAAAGGCATTAGCTGGTCCTTGAAGATAGTCCATTATTCCATTCTCTTTGCCTATGTAAATTGTATTCAACCATCCAGCTAAGTTATTGCATCCGAGTGCATCTTGAAGTATAGTTTGTGCAGTGTCATTAATATATAACAAACACAAGAGATTATTCTTTCCACAGATTCTAAACAGAGAAATAAAATACTCTCCTGCCACTATACAAATATTTCTGAACTGTTCAACAGCTGCAGCACTTCAGTGGGAGACTCTATGGATTTGAAATCTAACACCTTTCTAGTCCCCAGTCCCAGAAGTGCCTTCAGGTAAACTGATGAGGCAATGAAGGACACACAGTCTCTATCCTGAAGACTGCTAGTTTGCCTAAACAGAGAAGCTATATCGTACACTTATCTGTGTGAAATACACAGTGCACTAGGTACTTTGTGGAATTCCCCACTACAAACAATCATAGTTTAACCCAAGCGAGGTTATATACAATTTTATTGAAAAACACATAAAGAGCATATGTACACCATTTGTCAGCATAGAGCACAGACAGCCTGCAGCCACCTCTGACAAAGCTGAACACTGACCTGACATTATGAAGGACATTATCTGTGGAAAGAATAATCTCTTGTGTTTGTTATATATTAATGACATTGCACAAACTATACTTCATGATGCACTTGGGTGCAATAATGGCTGAATACAATTTAAATATGCAAAGAGAATGGACTAATTAACCAGATCAATCTAAAAGGAGTATAGCTACATCAACTTCATTGCAATGCAGCTGTGACATAACTGCACTGCTTCAATTCTGAAACTAGCATGGGTACTTCTGCACTACATATGGTGGACACACGCTCTAAAACTGTCTATGCAAGGAGTTAGTATAGAGAGAGCACAGAGAGTAAATTACATAGATGAATATAAGCTTACCTTGCATCAATTTCCCTTTGAAGGCAAATCCTATTATTCCACAGGGTATGCTTAAATCCTGATTTGGATTAAACAGCCATGAAATTGAGAGCAGGAATCTGAAAAGCTTGTATCACCAACAAAGAGTAATGTAGTATGGACAAAGAACTGAGAGATTTTAGTATTTTTCAAGCTTTGGAGAGTTGGGGGGTTGTTTCCTCACCTTTCCTTCTCAAATAAAACCAGTAACAGTTACAGGCTAGCAGGTTTTAAGTGTAGGTTCCCTTTGCTATCTAAATCTAATTCATGCAGTTTAAGGAGTCACAATCCTAAGTGAAGACAGTGAATTAACAAAGAGCTTCTGATAATTCCACATTTTCTTCAACTTTATTGTTTGAGCACAACTCTAAGACAGGAGAGCTTAGAAGCTGTCCATGTGGGGGAAAGAATATAATTAGCTATTTACCAGGTACTTCATGCAACACATAAGGATACATAATGAGTACGAATTCTCACAGCAACAGAGAAATCTGTTAAACTTCTTAGAGATATGCAACCGTTTGAAGCAAAGTAAACAACAGTGTCAACAAAGACCTTTGAAAGGTAATTGGGAACTTGAGAAGAAACTGAGACCAAATTCAAGGATTTGCATTTCATTCAAGAAAATCTGCTTATTCATTTTTGCCTGAAAAATAAGTCAGCTTAAGTGTCTCATAACATTTACCAACAAGATAGATCAAGAAAATATATAAGTTACACCTCTCTTCAGAGGTAACATGTTTCTATGGTTGTAGTTTACTTACATGCTCTGGAAAGGAAAACTGGCAAGTTCCCTTAGTTGCACCATGAATGTACTTTGAAAGATAACGATGCAGTCTTCGCAAGGGCAGCCATAGCACAGCATGGACCTACTGTTCAAAGGACTCAAAATATGGAATTCTGTCACTATTGTGTAAAACATAGAACTCCAGTGGAATTCACTGACACCAAGCAGGCCCTCTTTCTGAAGGGCACTGATTTTTCTGAGGATTCTCCAGTTCAACAGTTCTAGTCCAGAGGAAAAACAAAGACACTTAAGTGCAGCTCTAAAGAACAGAGATTAACCCACCGGGTTAACTCACAACACAGACTGCATGAAGTTTCAGTTTCTGAAACAGACTCTGGAAAACAGCATCCTTGAAAGTCCCTGGAAATTCCCAAACCAATTTTTTTTCCCTATCCATTCTAATAGAGATGCTTATTTTATTTAGAATAGCCCTCTCACAACTGGCAGCAGTAACACCTATCTACCTATTCTTTACTTAATTTCAAGAAAAAAGTGCTGAGTGCAAATAACAATTTCTCACCAGTAGCCCCTCTCATTTCCTTCAGGTTGTGTACACACAAAAAGTGCATACTATTTCCATCAAGAATCCAAACTACCACAAGCACTATACAGTATTTTCCATTTAAGACAGAAAACACTTACATAAAAGAGAGAAAAGCACACAGCAACACCAACTAGGGGAGAGAAGGGGAGAGTGGAGAGTAAGACAGGGAAAGGAGTGTCAAACATGCTATATTATTTTTTGTAGACTTCTAGCATGAGGGTATTTGTCAGTATTAGTGCACAGAGAGAATCAAGGTTCATAGCTGAGTACTTACCTCGGTATAGTTGACCAAGGAATGTTATTAATAAAATGTGCCACAAAGGTAGCTGTTTCATTCACAGTATTCAAGTTTGTCCATCTAATTAAAGCTCTTTTCATGCAGTAATAAAGTGGGACCAAACATTCCAAAACCACTGCATGCTAAGTTCCCATAAAGTGCAAAATATGATCAGTACAAACTCAGAACCACTAATAAGAGGTTATTACAATAAGAGATGCTAGGAGTGAGTAGAAAAAGACCTGAGGTAATTAGCATAAAACGCACCTATTTAATTCACCCCATATTAAGGAAAGCAGATTCTATAAATAAAGCGACATCAATGAAATACATCCAATTTCTACTTATAATTGAAAAAAAGCTTGACAGTTGTGCTGTCCAGGTCACTACTGCCTGTAACACTTTATATTTCATGTTACAACCTCTGAGAAGCAAATCCCGTCACTGTGAATGCCAGCTACATAAGAACCTTGAGATTGCAACTAAAGAGATGTGTGCTCAAAGAAATGATTGCAAATTTGTTCTATTTGGTGTAAGCATAGTTCCCTATTAAAGTCAAACATATTATCTGTCCCTACAAATTCAATAGCACATTTGTAAAATAGCAGTCAAAAATCCTGAAGAGAAAAAGCATAATCCAGAAGATGACTTTTCATTACATCACAGAAAAGTAACATTAAACTTCAATATCAAATACCTAATCCATTCATTTACTTTTTTTCTGATAAAATAAATACATAAGAGTAAGAACAGGCATACAGTATAAGAAGTTAAATACACCAAAGTGGAATCTGAACTGAGCAAGGACTTGAAGTTGAACTCCAAAGGTTTTAATCAAGAAAAAGGTCTTAGAGCAGGATTTCCTTTCCCATGGTGCAATATTTAGATAGGATTGAAGTTGTTCAGTGACCTTGGTTACCACAAGGCTATGTAGACCTGTCACTTGAAAGAAAATGTTATTACCTTTGGGGACTGGAGTAATTACAATCAATTTGCTGTGTTGATTGGCTGGTGACCTCTTCTTCAACTTCTGAATTTGAAATACAGAGAAAGCTCCAAACTAAGTGAGTGAAGGCCCATAAAGTGATCTGATATTCTAAGAAATACACCCACATCACTGCTGAAAACTTCATTTAATATCAATTTGAAGTTTTAGAGGCACTGCTAATTCCCTCTTTGCTTTCACCTACTGCGACCCCTCAGGAGACCAAGATTCAGTGTTGCCTGCAAGAGTGAATAATGTTAACAGTAGCCATTTTCAGCTACTCATCAAAGGACCAGGAACCAATTCCAAAGTAAAACGGTTCTTTTCTGGTTGTGGTCTCACAACATTCTGTACCACTGTCATTTCATTGATTTATGTGGAGTGCCTGCTTCTTGACAGCTAGCTTCATGATGTGGTAACAAAAAGTACCTTTTCATTGATAATGTAGTTTAAAAACAAAGCTGCAAATCATTCAAAAATAAATTCTTGGAAGCTGTAAATGCCAATGCCTGATTTATTACTGAACCATACCTGGCAAAATGAACTTCCTCTCTAATGTTTGCTGTGTTCTAGGTTCTTGTTTGAACCTCTTTCAGAAGGAAATCTGCATTTGAGCTGACAATTTCCACGTCATGTTTCATTCAACTGCAAATTAGCCTAGCTGAATAGCATAAACCACTGAAAACAGACTTTAAAGCAGACTTGGGTCCTCAACTCTGGCGATGCTGCTGAGTTTGTAATTATCACTACCTCAGCATTTCATTTACAATCCCCTAAGGTTCTATGTCTACTGCTATCAACAAATTATGGATTACCAGCCCTGTTGGTTGCTGTCAAATACATATCGTCTGTGTACTTTTCAGACTAATAGCCTGCAAATAACTGACTGGAATTATGTCATGGCAATACAACACCTATAGGAATAAAAGGAAAATGAGCACAAATGAGAAAAACAAAGTGAAAGGCATGCATAGATGATCTCAGCAATTTTTTCATCTTGTATAAGGAGGTTAAGTATATTTGAAGCAAGACCAAAGAATTTGGAAAGTGAGGAATTCTTAACCTACTAATGATGGAATAAAACCCATTCTTCAATCTGGGAGATAACTGCAACTTGTTTCACTTAAACAGGGGAAGTTTAGGCTGGATATAAGGAAGAAGTTCTTTACTGTGAGGGTAGTGAGGCACTGGAATGGGTTGCCCAGGGAAGCTGTGAATGCTCCATCACTGGTGGTGTTCAAGGCCAGGTTGGACAGTGCCTTGGGTGACACGGTTTAGTGTGAGGTGTCTCTGCCCACAGCAGGGCTGTTGGAACTAGATGGTCTTAAGGTCCTTTCAAACCCTAACTATTCTATGATTTTATATTTTTAAATACCTTTTACAGCCTATTGCTTGGCAGATTCTGCTGGAGTTGAAGCAGGAGTAGTAGCTACTTAAAGCAGGGAACTCAGCTTTGTGGAATTGTGATTAATTGATGCAGTCCAGCAACACAATTACAGGAACAAAGAATTCCTTGATATCATGCCAGTAACTATTTCTGATAGTAAGTTACATAATAAGAAAAAACTTTTCTGTTTTAAGCTATGAGCTGAACTTTTTCTCTTACACATTTCTCTACATTTCTTACTGTATTTTGGGAAATGTTTTACACCAGATTTAGTATTCAAAGAATTTCCTTTTCTGTTTTTTCTTTCCAGTTTTAGAGTTACAGAAATCCATAAAAGGTAGCATGTGCAGAGATAATTTTGGAAATCATTAAAAGTGTGCGAATGTATATGTATATGTATATGTATATGTATATGTATATGTATATGTATATGTGTATGTATATGTATATGTATGCAAATATATACCTCTATTCTCTTGGGCTCGTAAGCAGAATGGTTAAAAAATTTATTGCATTAGAAATCTTAAGTATGGCTTTATGCACAGAAGCATGTGATCTATATGCCCACTGATGCGATGTGCAAAGGCTACCCATACCCTTTTGGTATATTTACGGTGATCCCACTGAAGTGGCTGAACCACATGTTCTCACCTCCGTTCAGACTTTAACCTTTCTATTTTATATAATGTTCCTGGACTATGTGAGAAAATAAAAAATTGCAGATAAATATCCAACTGAGGGAAGAAAGAATATAGGTAAACTAACAGTATAGCATATCCAGACTCATAAAATGGACTTTATATCAGGATGTACTTAAGCTACTAAACACAGAAATTGGATAAACATGCCAGAGGAAATATCACTGTTGCTTTCTTTTCTAAGCAGGTGATATAAACACTGGATGCCAGACTAGATGAACATCTGATCTGACCCCAGACCATTCTTCTCAGGTTCTTATTACTAGATACAGTAATTCCTGATAGTGTCGCTGATTGCAAATGTCCATCAAAGGCATACTGAGAATTAACCAACATGCCTAGGACATAGGCACAAATCCTTTGTGTATCTGAACTGCTATAATTTTCTTCCTGCAAAAATTGCTACATTGATTTATATCTTGCCCTACAGGTCTCCTTGATCAAGTATATTTTACCATGCTATTATGACAGCATTTAATAAATAATCAACAGAGTGTAGTAAAACCAATGGAAGTATAACCTTTAATTTTTGGGGCAAAAATATTTGCAGTGCATGATGAAGACTGAAATAAATTTGCAATTAAGAAACCTACTTTTCTAGTGTCTTATGATATTTATAGGCATGTCTTCAGAGCTCATTTAGTAAGTTCTTTTAGTTACACAGTATTATGTTTTTTTTCCACTACTACTTTTTGCTTCTGCATTAATGCAATCAGTTCTGGTAACAAAATTTTCTCTGAAATCGTATTTCTTGAAAGCAATAAAATTGCCTGGAAAAAAAGAACTTCCCAAAAACATTCTCTATGGAAATTTTGAAAAAACAATTTTCAAGAGAATATTTATACATCTCTTAACTAAAAAAGATGCATACCAGGACAAAGAATGATTATTCATTTTCTTAGAAGTCTTTTGTAAAGTGATTTTCAGAACATACAATGGCATAGGATAATAGAGAGCACGTTACAGGAAACGTCTTTTTGGTTTATGTTTGTAGAGCACAAAGCACAATAGGATCCTACACCACAGATCAGAGCTTCTAGGACATGACAGAATGTGTACAAAGGGCAGTATGATGCAGTTTATATTTAATTATATACTTTGATTTTATCTTTTTAAATTTTTTTTTACAATTTCTTCTTAATTTGAAACTGTTTCTCTGTTGTTTCCTTGTTTGCACCTGGAGGAGTAACTGCTGAAGGCAGCTGCAGAAAATACTGTTTTATTCCTGGAGAAGAATGATCTGTCAAGCTCTAGTAAGAGTGACTGGTATATGAGAGCTTTGCAAATGAGGCCATCTCTTGACAGAATTGGCAGTAGTAATACATAGGCTGCTAGAGAGACAAGAGATTGTGGCTTCTCTAAACACTGGCATGATGTTGTAAGCTGGTCACCTGCTGCATGGATCAGCTTCTTAGGGTTTACAGGTGTACAATTCAGGATTTCATAAATCTGGCTAAGAATGATCAAAGGCTCCTTATCTATAACCCTACAGAAAAAATAACTGCCCAAATAATTCCCATGTAGAACTCTGCAAGCTGACAATGTGCTCCCACTTTCCTAACTACAAGGGCACAAAAGATCAAAAGATGATAATTTTCTAAGGTATATAATGACTTGAAATGTACTGCATCCAGCTTGGTAGCTGTTTAAAGAATTTCACAAATACTGTCACATTTCCCGTAACTAGAAGAGAATACGACACAAGAGGCATTTCTCTCATTGCTACCCACATCTTATGAAAAAAGTCATATAGAATGTCAGACTGACCTTAAGGAATTGAGAAAGGGCTACCACCTCCTTGGACATGTTGACATCCTTTTTGCAGGGACTATATCCCCTCTTGTACTGGCTGGTAGCGACACTTGGTAAATTCTTAGCCCCATGAAGGACAAAATGGTGTCATAAGTGAAATGGCACTGTCCTTCTGGGGAGACTTCATACAGACCCTGCCAAAATACCTTTCTATATTCTGGGCTCTATACTTCATTTTGAAATTACAGTTATCAACACATATGAAACTGAAACATGCAACTCCTTACTGCAGCCTGACTGATATATGACATGGTAGCAACTAGGTGTTTTGCAGTTCTAAGTAATTCCAGTTTTACCTTTTAAGGAGGCTCTTGGAAGAAAGGTAATAAAAACAGGGAGGAAAATGAGTGCAGGAAAAAAAGGAAAATAGAGAGAACTGTCCTGGTAACAGTAGAGTACCTAAAGCAGCAATTCACCTGAAGGGAAGTAACTAGCTGGTTGTCAGAGTACAATTTGTTTTCATTGGTCTCTCGGTTAAATATTGAAGACATTTGCCTGCAGTGTTCAACAAATGTTAATAAATTCCTTTATCACCCTACTTTTTGAGCCTGTGCTTGTAAATCAACATGTGTCACAAGAAGAAAACTAGCAAGGTTTTAAAGAACGCTCTGCCAGTGTCAGCTGTGTCTTCTAATTGCCCATGTCTTAAAATTCCCGCAATGGTACCTCTTCTTTTCTGGTCTGATCTTTATTTCTTTTATAAAACAATATTAAATACTGCCAAACACATGTATTGAAAGCTGACCATGTGCCTCATATTTCAACAACAGTGTTACTAGTATTTCAAATTCAGCTCAAGTTTTTTATCTGTATTCTGTAAAATACTAAGGCTATGGGTTGAGAAATATTCTATGCAGTTATATGTTCATATAACAAGCACATATTAGAGCACACATTACAACAAACGCAAACTTCAGAGTTCTGTCTTGATAGACTTTTTCTAATAAAATAAAATAAAATAAAATAAAATAAAATAAAATCTCTCTACCTAAGATATAAATAAAAATGGATTGATCTGCTACATTTTTCACAATGACTAACTCAAAAAATAAACTTACTTTTCTGCTCAACTGAATTATCTGTAAAACAGTTAAGCACATAAAAGACACAAAATCATGCTAGAAGTCCATTTAGTCCAACATCCCATTCAACAGTGGCCAAAATGGAATGCTTGAGAAGTAGCAGAATGAGATAAGCGTATCTGCAAAGCAACCTCACAGCTTCTGACCATTTTAGTTCATGGACTTACTAAGGCAGATATGGTTAATTTGTATTCAGCAATCTCAAAGAATAATTGAACTCATTTTAACTCCACATGGCTCTTCATCTCTCCACATCTTGTAGATACTGGGCAAATACCTCTACTGTTTAACTTATAGCTTTCTGCAGCCCACTCCTGTTGAGTCCGCCTTCTGCTGTCTTCATGTCCCTTACTTTTCATAAAAATAGAGGTTCTTATAAGATGGTCACCATTATTTTGCCCAGGGAAGTTGTAAATGCTCCATCTCTGGCGGTGTTCAAGGCCAGGCTGGACAGAGCCTTGGGTGGCATGGTTTTGTGTGAGGTGTCCCTGCCCATGGCAGGGGGGCTTGGAACTAGATGATCTTAAGGTCCTTTCCAGCCCTAACTATTCTACGATTCTATGATTTTCCAAGTAGTCTTCATGAATATGTTACTGGTTATCTTTCAATTATTTATCAACACATTTAAATAATTATTAAATTCACGGCTCCAGCTAAGGATGCTTTTAAGGTCTGCATCTGCTCAGAAGAAAGCTCACAGCTGTTGTCACAAGGGTTCATGTTCCTTGCTCTGCCAGCAGCACCAGTTTTCAGTGCCTGTCATTTATACACATAACAAAGCAGAGGAGAGGATGGTTCCAAAAACCAACAATCTAGAATTTAAAGCCAAGCTGGATTCCTGCCTTCTCAGCCATCACACTGCCTGGGTTTCCTGGCCAGCTTGTACTTTGATTCAAATCTGGGCAATCCGTGCCTGTTTAAAAGAATGCCAAATAAGTAATATTTTACTGACAGCAGTGCAAAAATTTTACAAAATAATTTGAAAACCTAATGGAGTAGGGTTACCTCACAGACATTCAGTCCATTTGTGCCTGACTTCCATTGAAGTCCTCATGGCTTAAAGGAAGTTTCCCCTTGAGAAAACAGGAGAGTTCTTAATTCAGATATATGTGTTCCATGAACTTTTGTGGGTTTATTGAAGAGCCATTTACCTTTGAGAAGTATACTACCTTGCAAACTAAAGCCACCTTTCTTTTCAGAAATTGCAGTCTTCTGCTTGCCTTCCTCACTTCCCTAGTATTTTGAACACCACTACAGACAAGGCTGTCATTAATGATCACCTCCTCGGCTAATTTTTCTGTATTAGTGAATAGCTGATCCAAGAGATCCAAGGTGGCTACAATGACTTCTTCATGTTAATTGGCTTTTCTGTAAAAACACCCAGGAACACACCACCCTTAATTGCCTCTCCTTGATCCTGCTCCAAAAGGCCCTATTTGTCATTCCATAGAAAAGCTCCATACATTCAAGCTGTTGCTTCATGTAAAAAGATACCTCTTTCCTCATCTTCCATAATGCCTTTCATATAGAGCCACTCTTCATGCATCAGAGAAGGCCAGTCGTCCAAGCCACCCCATTGTATCTCAGTTACTCCAACAGTGGCATACTTCAGTGTCTGCACAGGAAACTAACTCCTCCTGGTTGTTTTCCAGTCAAGTGTGCTTTCATCTATAAGCACTTGAGGTGAGCCCCATTTTAGCCTCTTATCTTTCCTGAGGACTCCCTCACTCCCATCACCTTGCTTCACACACTTGCTACCATGACCTGCACTTCTCACTTAGATGCAAGGTATTAGCACGACCCCCCAGAATGAATTATCAGAACAATTTTTAATTCTTCTGCAAATTCACTGATTGCATATGGAACACAAACTGAGAAAACACAGCAAACTCCATTGTTTTCCTTCCTTGCATGGATTGCAAGCATTGATACAACTGCTTCTCAGGACAGGAGGATAAGTATATAAATACTGTCATGGTCAAAACTGAGCAAATACTTAAACTCTTAGCTGAATCAGGTTTCGAAGGATTTCTTTGGAGATGCAGTGGTTGAGCACTTAGGTCGCAATAAATTTCAATGACTGTGGTCAGAAGAAATTGCCAGTATGTAAACTTGTGCTAATTTTCATTATAAACTCATAATGATGTAAGCTTTGTGTGACCGCACTTATGGTCATACCCAGCACATTAAAATCATAAACACTGCACTTATTAAGTGTTAAACAGGCAATGACTACATCCTATACTACTTTACATTGTCCAATAAATAATATGGATCCTTTCAGGCAAACAAGTGTGCTGGGAACACTTCCTAAATGAATGAGGCTCTGGATCCTTATTTCTTTTATTGATGCTAAGAATTTATATTCTTTTGACTTAAATGTCTATGGAAAAAGCTGCAGCAATTTATTACATTAGTGTAAAATCACACCAGATAAATTCAGGTCGTTGCAAATGCCAATAGAATGAAACCTTTATTTATGCTATACTTTAAATTAAAATGAAAATAAACTGCCTGCCAAAAGTGTCTAATATGCCATGACTTTTTAGAGCAAAAAGAATTATATTTTAAATACCTTTCTTTTCACTATCTCGCCATTCTTCCAACTCATTTCATTATTGTCAGGCCACAATTAACAGGCCTGTGAGTTCCTCCAGGGGAAAGGGGGACTCTGGTTAAATTCTGTAATAATTTGTGCACAAAATGTTAAGCATGAGCAATTTCTCTTCTAACACAACAAAAAGCTTCAAGATACTCATCATTTACTGCTATTCCAGATTCAGAAAAACAAACTGCTTCATTAAAGGACACTTGAAGTACAAAATCTCATCTTAGTTTATTATCTCTATTCGTGAACTGCAGGTAAATAGGTAAATAGAAGGGGTCTGTGCTTGGGGAGCAGGAGTTTATGGATGACAGGCACTAGAGAAAGTATTTAATAATCCAGGCAATATCATCTTGCTAGAGAAAGTGCTCTGGAATTATGCCTTTTCAGACAAAATTAATGACTTTGTTCAAGCATACTCAGCCTAACAATTAATCAGTGGAAGTTCTGTGAAAGACTGTCAAAGGAAATGGTGGAGGTGAAACACTTCAGGGATTTACCATACTCTTAATTTCTAGAAAGCATCAGGTTGGTATACTGATCACATGCCTGCAGACTTGGAGCAGAATTTCATATGGTTCTGAATGCATTTTACTACTATCATCAAAAAAACGTAGAGTATATTCAAAGAGAGAGCTGGGTTCCTATTTGCTTCAAAAGCATAATAGCTGATGTACGATAATGGAACCATAATTTTGATTTAACAGGACTGTTTTAGTATGACTCTGTGTTACAGTTATTCACATATGGCCTACATGAGGAATTATTTTTCATGCACTCATCACAAGGAAAACGTGGCATAGTAACATCAGAGAGATAAACAAGGTAAAATACCTAATCATGCAAGTACTTGAGAACTGTGCTAAAGAGTTTGTTGATGCTGGACAAAGTGAGAGCAAGGTATCAATACCTGAAAGTACCATTTAACTTTTAAATCTGCTTTTCATGCATGGCCTAAGTTAATTTAAGATTGCCTCCCTAAATAAATAGAAGAACCCAAACAACATTGACTTCACTGGGATCTGGATCATACTCTTAACTTTTTGCATATATTTAAATGCACAAAATTTTCTTCATAGTCTGACAGAGTACAATTACAGTAATAAAAACTGAACGTGATATTCAGTGTATCTGTGGGTATCAACTGAATATGAAATAGCAAGAAACTAGCACAAGTTCATAAGAAGACCCTCAACGAACACAAAAGCTCCAAGCAGTTATCTACCAAGCAATTCCATCTCCACACTTCCATCTGTGTTTGCTTAGAAATAGAAGCAATTTCAACATACAGAGTAAAAGGTGAATCCACTTCATAAAAATGTAAGAAAGCTTGGACTGAGATTTGTATCAGTGCAAGCTTAACCTGACCAAGTCCGTCCACATCAGGATGTTACATTTATTATAGCTTCTCTGAAAAAATTTCTTCCCATTTGGAAAAGCTCTATTATTGCCTTAGGCTGCATTAGAAGTGAAGAGCTTTATCCTAAATTAACCTCCTTTATAACTTTGCAGATACTTTTACAGGAATAAGGCCCTAAAAAGCAAACACCAGATGTTGCTTTACAAAGCCAGTTTGCATATATACCACACATTCACCTGACAATCAAAAAATACAGCTCCTTACAGCAGCCTTCTACATAAAAAACATAGTATCCATCAAGATTCCGCCAAAATGAGTGTTTCACATATTAAACATCTGAATAAGGGCCATCCCAGATCAGATTTAAGTCTCACAAGAGTGCTCCATTCCTTCCAAAAGGTCTACAGTACTTTGGTGAAACTAAAGAACATTTAAATTATGACTAAGTATTTTTCCTGCTTCGGATAGGCTATTTATTTGTTTGTTAACAAAGTCTCTTCTGCAGCCATTATGCCAATTTTTTTTTTCATTAAAGAGCGCAGATAGCATTACTTTTTCTTCTCCTTTTAAATGTCAGTAGACTTGATGGACCCACATTTAAGACAGCATCACAATCAGACCCAATGAGTATTGCTGTCAGACACTTCTTCGCCTAGAAAAAATGTGTATACATATGGACAGAGATGCAGAACAGAAAAAAAAAAAAACTACAATATTAAGCTAAAAGTATTTTCAGTTCAGAAAAAGTGTTAGATTTACAATCAAATGGAACTGTGAAAGAACTGTGTTTAATATAATGGTTTCTACTAATCACTCTGTGGTTCAGTCCTACACATAAAAAAGGTAAGAAAGATGACAACAGTGGTGTTTGTACCTAGCACCCTTCATAAAGGTAATGGGGAGGTGCCACTCACAGCAGCCCACCAGAGATCTATATTCTTACCTGGAGAGTAATGATCGTGATGAAAAGCAGTAAGAGTTGCTCAAACAACAGCTACTGGGAAAAGCTAAATATCCAGACATCAGTACTAGACATATACTTGGTTATTCTTTGATTTAGTCACAGTCATGGAAATGTACATCAGGGTGAATTCATTACTTGACTTTCAGTGTAGAGCTTATGTCTTGTGATACTAAAGACGACATCTAACTAGTTCTCCTGTGCATCTACATTTACTTCTGGAAGCAGATAACTCTCAGCACTTAACATCAACATTTTATGAACATTAAACATCAAACTTACATAGCCATAAGGCCACTCAGGTGAAAAGAAGCATTAGTGCAATAAAAAAAAAATAAAGATATTTATTTAAGTTATTTAGATAACAAGCTGGGCAGTAATGGGGGCGAAAGGGAGAAACTGGCTGATCCCAGAGTACCTTCCACTTTGCTGTATGCCCTTCTTTTTTCTTTTCTCACGCACCATTCTCTTTACCCCATCCTTGCTTATTGGAAGTGTACTGACAGCACAGAATGTCACACCATTAAGTTAAACAGTATGAATAATTATGATAGACACATTTGGATGAAGCAGGATAAATGCAGAAGCAAGATAAGGAGCAATTCAATTCTCACTGTAACATAATCTTTCTGGTAACTTTTACAGGGGTTGTACTGCAATCTAGGCATGGGTAAGAAGCATGTATCACTTTTCATGCTTGAGGACAAGCTGAGTGAACTGAGATGCTAAAAGCAGAAGATTCACATAGTGAAACTCCTTCCTATTCCTTGGGAAAGCCCTAACAAAAGCTTAGCAGCAGAGTTGGAGGCAGAGAAGAATTTGGGTATTGAGGTGATAAAAAAGAAGAGTAAATATGTTCTTTGTTATAAATGTAATTTTAAAAATAATGTAATCCATGACTGATTGTTCCCATTAAAAAGGCAAATAAACTTCCTGTAGTCTGTAGTGTTTCCTGGCTACTACTTCCAATAAGAAGGCACCCAGAGAGTTTAGTACTACTTACACTGTGTATAAAATTAATCAGAATATAGCAAGCTCTATCTACACAATGAAAAAGAGTGTTTGGCCTTGAAATGGCCCGATCTATGATGCCATAGGCAAAAGTGGCTGCTGGCACTGATTTTAAGATTTTTTTTTGTAGTGTGTCACTCATGATAAGTTGTTTAAAGAATGATTGCTCTGTCTACTTTGGTCACATTTAAATGTCAGATTGAGGCTGTCAAATGTGACTGAATTTATCAATAAGGCAGAATGACACAGAGGAAATTAAAAGGCTTCAAAATAAATTATTTGGGAAGTTAATTATAAATAATATAAACTCCACATGCAAATATTAAATGTGTTTAATTAAATCACTGCAGATTCTGAAAGTTCTTTCTGGCTTCTTTGACATGTCATCTCATAAGACTGTTTCTTGGGGATATAATTATTTAGTTAAATGATTAAATGAATGCTGTTATACATATTAGCTGTTCTAAGCTTTAAGCATATGAAACTGTTTTGTCAATATTCTAACCAGGGACTGAACTAACTTTGAAAGGTTATATTGGGGAAGAAGAAAGGAGTCATTAACTAAAAAAGCATTATCATACAGTTATTCTCACTTGCATCTTGAAGGTCATATGTAAGTTGCACACATAATACTATTAAGTCACTCAGACCCATTTAGAAGCTTCTCACTCACTGGCTTGGAAGCCTCAATATGATGGCTTGAACTCAGCCATCACTCGGGAAGGAAGAAGGCAGACTACTTTTTACTTATTAATTTCAGAAATTAGCAGGGATGACTAAACAAATGTTATCCCTTGACAGAAGTAATAACAAGTAATGATTTTAGCCATGTGTTTTAGACACTGTCCATTATCACCACTATCATCCTAACTCAGCCTACATTTTTTAACAGATTAGGTGAAATAATACAGTAAAAAAAAAAAAAAGCAATTTTTAAGTTTCCAGAACTCTTCTTTCCAATGGGTAAACAGCATTAACCTATTGAGTTATGGCATCCACAGACATAAGTCTGTGGTCACCACCACAAGGTAAGCCACTAATGCACTACTGCACGGCTGAAAAGGCAGGACCTCACGTAGCTCTACAAGCTCCCTGCTTCATTCCTCAGCTGCAGTTGTTCACTTTTGTGACATATCAGACAGCCACCACCAGGACAGACCTGTTTATGACTTATGCATTCACAGCATGAGCCTAAACCTCAGTGCAGTCTTAACTTTGAGCATCACATTTTGATAGCCCAAAACTGGCACATAGAAGTGTGTTGCTCTTTAATGGCCTGTCATTGCTAATGAACCTGGTTCACAATCTTAATTCCTTGGGTTCCTGGTTCATTCAAGCATAGTTTTGAAGACTACTCCAGCCATGGCATTCCCTGGCTAGTACTTCTCAGTTTTTGACAGTATGCCTAGATGGTTATACTCAAGATAAAACTGATAAGCTCTTGTGTTTGATTACTCTTTCAATTCAACTTCGCGATGAGAAAAGAAAAAAAAGAACCTTTTAAAGAATAACCTACTTTCCCCTTGTCATAGTGTTTTTTTCAGAGTACAGAAATGTCCAAAGCAGCTATTTTTCTTGAGATCCTTAGCTTTGTTTATGTCAGTACCAGGAAAATTGCAGTAGCACCAGAAAGAGTAGGACACATATTTAAAACAACATAGAATCATAGAATCATAGAATAGTTAGGGTTGGAAAGGACCTTAAGATCAGCTAGTTCCAACAGCCCTGCCGTGGGCAGGGACACCTCACACTAACCCATGTCACCCAAAGCTATGTCCAACCCAGCCTTGAAAACCGCCAGCGATGGAGCATTCACAACTTCCATGGGCAACCCATTCCAGTGCCTCACCATCCTTACAGTAAAGAATTTCTTCCCCATATCCAATCTAAACTTCCCCTGTTGAAGTTTGAACCCGTTACCCCTTGTCCTATCACCACAGTACCCCAAGAAGAGTCCCTCCCGAGCATCCCTATAGGCCCCCTGCAGATACTGGAAGGCTGCTAGGAGGTCTCCACGCAGCCTTCTCTTCTCCAGGCTCAACAGCCCCAACTTTCTCAGCCTATCCTCATAATAGAGGTGCTCCAGTCACCTCATCGTCCTCATGGCCCTCCTCTGCATTTGTTCCAACAGTTCCATGTCCTTTCTATATTGAGGACACCAGAACTGCACACAGTACTCCAAGTGAGGTCTCACAAGAGCAGAGTAGAGGGGCAGGATCACCTCCTTCGACCTGCTGGTCACGCTCCTTTTGATGCAGCCCAGGATACAGTTGGCTTTCTGGGCTGCAAGCGCACACTGCCGACTCATGTTCATTTTTCCATTGACCAACACCCCCAAGTCCTTCTCCGCAGGGCTGCTCTGAATCTCTTCCTTGCCCAACCTGTAGCTGTGCCTCGGATTGCTCCCACCCAGGTGTAGGACCTTGCACTTGGCTTGCTTAAACTTCATGAGGTTGGCATCAGCCCACCTCACAAGCATGTCAAGGTCCCTCTGGATGGCATTCCTTCCCTCCAGTGTATCAGCTGACCCACACATCTTGGTGTCATTGGCAAACATGCTGAGGGCACACTCAATCCCACTGCCCATGTCACCGACAAAGATGTTGAACAAGATCGGTACCAACAACCATCCCTGAGGGACACCACTCGTTACAGGTCTCCAGCTGGACATTGAGCCATTGAGCACTACTCTTTGCATGCGGCCAGCCAGCCAGTTCTTTATCCACTGAGTGGTCCACCTATCAAATTGATGTCTCTCCAACTTAGAGACAAGGATGTCATGTGGGACAGTGTCAAACGCTTGGCACAAGTCCAGGGAGATGACATCAACTGCTCTACCCCTGTCCATCAGTTCTGTAGCCCCATCATAGAAGGCCACCAGATTGGTCAGGCAGGATTTCCCCTTAGAGGAGGAATGCTGGTTGTCACCAACCATCACGTTGTTTTTCATGTGCCTCAGCATGCCTTCCAGGAAGATCTGCTCCAAGATTTTGCCAGGCACAGAGGTGAGGCTGACTGGTCTGTAGTTCCCCGGCTCATCCATTTTCCCCTTCTTGAAAATGGGAGTTATATTTCCCTTTTTCCAGTCATCGGGAACTTCACCTGACTGCCATGATTTTTCAAGCATAAATTGTTAATGATAGATGCCTTTGCACACTCAAAACTTTGCTGCTATTGCTGCCAGTACAAAATGGTTTCCAAGATAAACTTTGTTTCAATACCTCTAACAGCTTTCCACAGTAGTCATCAATAAGACAGTTTCCATTATGGTTCTAGTACTGAGGATTTCTTTCCTTAAGTGTCAGTAAAACCCTCAGTTGTCTTTAAGAGAACTCACTGATAAATCAACTAAAAACTTCCCTTTTTTTTAAATGGAAACTTAAACCTCTGTACTTCAAATACCCTTAAATGTATGAATTTTGTATCTACTTTCAAAACAGGACTTTTCATAAGGATTACTTAACTAGGAGAGTACATTTTTCTACATTAATTAAAAAAAAACAAACAACAAACTTGCATTTTCGTATCAGAAATATCACTCCTAAGGATATTACTTGGTGAGGAGAAAAGATCTCTGTTTCTCAGCTAATCCTGTATTTGCACTAGTTTAAAAATGATCCCAAGTAAACTGTTTCTAATGTTAATTAAAATCCAGACTAGGCATAAGGACCTTCTAGCGAAGCCCATGTATAGCAAGACTATGGAATATGTACGGTATAGACCCATATACTGGGGAGCATCATGCAATGAAGAGATGGACATTTCTTGGAGGTACTACACCAGCATTCTTGGGTGATCACATTTCATTAAGAGACTTTTTCTTTACTACAGTAGGAACATCATCATGATGAAAATGGAATCTAGTGTCTTGTCATTTAGCCTGTGAGTAAAGACGACTCTAATTAGTATTGATGTACAGATTTTGCAGTGGGGAAATATGTCTAAAATGATAGGAGTATGCAATCTTTTTCTTTTGGGGAAATAATATGGTGAATAATAAATTATGCAAGAGTTACTGCTGAGAAAAAACATTACCAGTGTAACTTACATTACAAGCTCCCCTTGCCTGTTAAGAGAACATGAGAATCTGTTTTCATTAACCTTTGCATTAAAGCACCTACATTCTCAGGCAAACATAGCCAAAACAGGATTCAAAGAGAGTACCACCATTCAGTCAGCTCTTTCAGTGTCTCACTCACAGCGACAACAACCATGTTTTTTGGTTTATTTATCAGGTATTTACAAACTTCTTTCATTCCAACAAACAGTTGTAATTGTTTTGTATGATCAGTGCTTTCTAATACTTAATCCATATTTTCAGCTTGTCCACATCTGTCAGATGAGGGTAATGGATTAGGTGGAGACATAAAAGCTTTTATGCAAAACTGAAAATTCAAGGCTTTCTAGAAAATTGTAAAGCAAGAAGGTTTCATGGGCCTGGCACTGGATCAGGTATTTTTGCATTTCATGTCTACAGTACAGAGTTGCCTTGTTATCTAGTCTTCTAGTATCATTTTCTACTAGATTGCAATGGGCAAACTTCACTTTTCTGCTAATATGTCCCACTGGCCCAAGTTCCTTGTATGCTTTTCCAGTGCACCCATCCTGCTCATCATGTTCCCCTTTCTCTAAATACTACCTCCATTTGAAATATGAGAACTGTCTCTTCATATATTGCTCTCTGTACCAATCATTTTTCCACTCACATTTCCTCCAAGGATTGTTTCATGCCATGATCTGTGCAACCCTAAAATTGCCATTGCAAAGCACAAAAGTACAGGAGGTTATTAGAAACTATTATTTGTGCCCTGTGCACACACAAGAAAGAGACTGAGTCCAAAAAAAGGCAAGAGCAAACAGCCAGCTAAACAAAACAGCATCGTTTTACGATTTATGTAATCACAGATATTTCTCTTTTTACCTGAGCTGAGAAGCTCTTGTTTCCCTACTTGTTTCCTTTTTAAACATTCACAGAGCAAAGGGCCAGTCTGACTATGCAGAAGGTGTCATACAAAGTTTATTTGGTATTACTAATTAATCTATGTTCTTAACAAGAAAGGATCGAGGAGAAAAGGTTGTTGTCACTAACAAGTTGAATGAATTGACAGGAGAGAGCACTCCAGATCCTCAGTGTTGATCGTTTTTATCAGTGAGAAAAAGATCACTACAGCAACGATGGTGATTTTTGTCCTTACTTGAAAATAAATGAGATCAACACATAACCTGTTTACAACTAGCCTTCCACTATTACAGATCCATTCCAAAAATGAAACACAAGTAGGAGGCTTTTTCTTCTATCTGCAGTCCATTGAAGTGTCCAGTCTTCCCCTAATGAACTTCTTTCTCAGCAGCATCATGCAACACACATTTACAAGCTGCAATTTGCATCATAATAATCCTTTAGAAAACCAATCCATTTAATGTATTTTCCTCACTTCAGGTTACACAAAGATGTAACAAAAAGTGTTCATGAAGAATAGATGGAACTGGAAAAACCTCTTTTCATTTTAGAATTTAATTGTAGAAGGCCAATTATAAAATTTTAATTTCCGCTATCATCTGTCTTGAATATTTATCTAATCTAGCAGTTATTTTACTCATAATAGAAACCTTTGATGGCTTTTTTGTTATGCCATTCTGAGTCACAGATAATGCACACTACACTGGATTAAATTTGTATGGAAAATAGGCCATGCTGATTTATGTGTGAAATTAGATGCAGCTAACTTAATTTTGCTGACATCTAAAAGAAAGAGAGCATTGTTAAAAAATATAAATATATATATATAAGAAAGAAAAAAAGAAAAGAAAAAGAAACAAAGTCACAGTAAAAATCTCATAAAATATTTCACTTGGTATTGTATCTATCTAAAATATTAATCTACAGGAGCTTAAACAGCAATTTACTGGAAATAAGAACAGGACACCTGGGGTACCCACTTTCTGCTGATTAAGGCTGCATGTATTGAGTATTTAATATCAATGTAAATTTAATGTTATGAGTGTTCAGTGTAGTTCAAAAAGCTGCTGTACTTTTTTAAAGCTGGAAAATTCAGGCTCCTGTTTATCTATGGATACAACCTTTAATGTACTGAAAATAACCTCAAAAGTTAAATTTTTCAATCTTCAAAAAAGAAGGGCATGCGGTAGATAAGCACAGATTCCTAAATACAAGGTTATTCTAGTAAAACAGATTTGCTGAAAGATTAGATAGAGGATGTACATCCAGCAGGGCGAAGAAGCTGTCTTAATTACTGCGGATAAAGCATAGCAATCACCACTATTTGCACTTCAAAAGTATGACATTTTCACAACACTGGAAGGGCCATAGATTGTGTAACATTGAGATTATCATTTGCAGAAAAAATATATATCAAAAGATCCAAGCCTCTAAATTTAATGTGATTTTAGCTTATTCATGAATAATCTCTCGTTTTGAGTCAGTTCAAGCTATGTGGTGACTTCAGGACACTGAAATACTAAGTGCCTTTTCTTGAAGACATATTTTGACACTTCCATTCTGCTCCCCCACATTTTAGCTCTTTTAATATATGCTTTCACATTTAATTCAATCAACACTTATATTTGCATCAATCATGACAGACAGCTACAAATGTGGTAATAAACCAAGAATTTTGGGGAAAGAAATTCCTCCTTTTTCCCTCTCTTTGGTTTACGTGGAGAGAGGAATAACACAGAGCCAGCCAAAAGCAAGGACCTGCAGGACTCATATAGCAGGATCCCAGCTTCTGATCACTTTAAGGCTTCAGTGCTATTCCACACCTCTTTTGCTCCTGTTCTCTTGACCTCAGCCATTGCAATGCCAGAATGTCTTTCAGTGCAGTTTGTGATAAAGATGAATACTGATGGAAGTGGGAGGAAGAAGGAGAAGAAAGAAAAAATATGTTTGGCATAAAACACTGGCACCAGTTTTCTCTCCCCCTTGTGACTGAACAAGCCTGAAATTCTGTGATTGAAGCAGTTAATGAGTTCCAGAAACTGGATTATTCTTCTAACAATCCACAAAACGAAAATAAAGCCTCTCCCAAATGCACAAAGAATTCCAGCAGACTTGCTACTAAATGACATATGTCACCCTTCAGATTATGATAAGACAAGATAGTCCTTTTATGATACTGTCACATTTAACACACCTTCATGCAAGAATGACAAGGGGTGTAAATACATGACATCCAAGTGAGGTTAAAAGTTTCATGCCACCACATTGCGACTGCAGTACAGAATAACTCAAAGATGTTGAGCATGCAAGGTGATACAAGCTGCTGACCTTCAGGAAGGAGAATACTACCTTACTCAGTGTAAAGACATAGCTGGCATGAAAAAGTCCATTCTAGAAACCACCTGCAAGTAAACTTTAGTGAATATTATTCATCACCCATAAAATGCAAAATCATGTTTACAGTTAAAGAAAACCAATTCAAAATTACTGGGAAAAAATAAGAATTAATTAATATTAATTTTTTTTTTAGAGTCATACAAAAACCAGAGATCTGAAACACAGATTGTAGGACAGTCACAAGGACTCAATAACAAATATAGGTAAAGTGGGTTTATGAACTCCTCATACTTGTCAGCATGGAAACTACCCATGTTCTTGCTTGGAAAACCACACACATGACTTTGTCCACCTTTCTGATTATCTCCCACCATAACGAGCTGCTACCTGATTTTTATTTAAGACTTATGTAAAATTGAATACTACGCACTGTACTTAAAACATTGTCTAAGGAGGTACATGTCACTAGGGGGAGTAAAGTAAGAAAAAGGATTTCCCAGCTTGCTACACAGGAGTGGGAGAGTTTCAGAGAAGATTTCCAGAATCTTCATTCTCCACTTAGTAATTCTTTAGAACAATGGGACCCATTCCACTCAGTCTAGATGGATTTCAAGGAATGCGCATTATTTTGCTTCTCTGAATACACAGGTCAAGAAAGTCTGCTATGATGACAGTTGATGACACTATTCACTAACCCAGTGGATGCCTTTCCATCCATTTCTAATGATGACAGATTGACACATTAGTCCATTTAGCTTCAGACAGTCACCTGCAAAGTGACAGCTGTTACACTGACCATGTAGATATAAAACACGCTAACAGCTTTGTTTAAACCTGCAATGTTATACAGCATTGACAGCATTAAGTTTGCGTGTCGAACAACTGAATACTATCACTTCAACAGTGCAGGTTTACTTATTGTCTTTAATGAATGAAAATTAAAGTGAAAATTGGGTGGTTTCTTTTTCCACAGGCAGAAAAAATCTGCTTATGGATAGTGCTTAACTGACAGGCTTGTTGGAAGAAATTAAGATGGCAGTTCTCACTTTTTTGTATATTAATCCTTCCTGGCTACTTTGGTGCTGTCTCTGTAGCACAATCTTCTAGCAGATCTGATGGTCAGATCACAATACACACATCTTTCACATTGCTATAACATATACACTCACTAGTGCAGGCTAATGGACCTCTAATTTGCTCATTTGCACAGCAAAGTAGAACCCAGAGCAATGTGGGTGAAGAACACCTGGACAGAACCTACTGCAAACAACAACATTAAATCCCAGACACTGTTTGCACAGCACTCATTCTGTACTGAGAGAAGGTAAAAAATATTGAAAAGCATTTCCATCATTGTCCAGAATAGACACTGTCACACCAGTGGCACTGTAGCTGTCCTTAATGTTGAGCACAGGGAACAGTCCCTTAGAGTGGCCAACCTGGAATGAGGGCACATCACTCTTCTCCTCATGGGATCTGCTTCTGAAAGAGGCTAAGGTAGCCAGAAGACATCCTCCGGCCTACAGCCCCACTCCTGATTGTTCGGACTCATCTCAGAACAAAAACTGAAGTCAATTTCTTTCTACTTTTTCATTCAGGGAAAGCAAATCATACTTGTGTCTGGGTCAGATGGGTTTTGACACAAGCATGCCCAGCCTGGGCAGAGGGAGCATTTGTCAGTTCTTTAACTCGCTGTTTCTAATGGCAACTGTAGTACACAAAGCATAAGCTGCCAAGAGTAGTTCTGGATGAGAAACAGGTATTGGCCAGCAAGGTGCCTCCACCACCACCACCCCCCCAGGTTTGGCATAAATGTTCCAAACACATCAGGAACATGTTTTTAAATAGGTAACTCTGGCAGACATCCTTCCATGCAGTCTGACCAGCTTCTCCCCAGGGCAGAGTGCACACCGATGTGCCTCTCCTCTCCCACACACCTGAAAGCAGCAAGCACAGGCAGCAGAACCAGCTTTTATTGAGGTGGCATAGCACTGTCTCACACAAACCTGTGCCTGCAACCATCCCATTCACACACCTCACACTGCCCCCAGCCTACAGCCATAGCATGGACTACCAACCTACCTTGAGAGCACGAGGTTCTGAACTTGTAATGTATTTAGTATAAAGACTCATTAGATAAATGCTACAGCAGTGTGAAGCAATTAACTCCCTGTGGTTCATATATTCACAAGATTACATATCCTCTGGTATTATCAATGATTTCATAGTACCAGTACACTTATCTGCATTCATATAGACAGAAAGAGCATGAAATATTAATAAATGATTAAAATAACAAACAGCACACAAGTAAAGCAGACAATATTTTTCACTATGATACTGGTTGGTCACCTATACAGAGCCTGGAATTTTGGCATGCTTTTTGAAATGATATACTTTATTTATTAAAAATGTACACACGAAGAAGTTAAAATGTGACACAGGCTTCTTGTGCCAATTTTGTCTGGAAGAGTTAATTTTCTTCACAGTGGCTAATATGGGCTATGGTTTGGATTTGTGCTGGAAACAGTGCTAATTATTCAGGGACGATTTTGTCATTGCTGAGCACTGCTTGCACAGAGTCAAGGAGCTTTTGTGCTTCTCACCCTACCCCACCAGCAAGAAGTCTGGGGGTGTACAACAAGCTGGGAGGGGACACAGCCAGGACAGCTGACCCCAACTGACCAAAGTGATATTCCATAACACATGGTGTCATGCTCAGCTTATAAAGTGGGGAAGGAAGAAGAAATGGGGGGACATTCAGAGTGACGGCCTTTGTCTTCCCATTATGCACGATGAAGCCCTGCTTTCCTGGATATGGCTGAACATCAGCCTGCCCATGGAAAGCAGCAAATTCCTTGTTTTGTTTCTCTCATTAATCTGTCCTTACCTCTACCCAGGAGATTTCTCACTTTTCTGATTCTCTCCCCATCCTGTGGCGGGAGGAAAAGTGAGCAAGAGGCTGGGTGGCACTTAGTTGCTGACTGGGCTTAAACCACAACAATAACTGAATTAGAAGTAACAGCTATTCAAGCCACAGGAGGGTTAGGGGTTTTTTTTGTGCAGGTGGCCACTGTTGCTTTTCATCACAACTGATGTGATACTGGATTAAATTCTGATTTTGGGCTTCCTCCATTTTTCATTTCCTGGTTCATACAGTCACGTTGTGCACCTGCTTAAGATGTTCTGATATAGAGATTCTATGATGCACAGTCATTTTTCTGAACTACTTCCTGATGTCATAAAGACTACCAATACCCAAGCTGCCACAGCCTGACCTAATTTAGCCCCTTGCCTAAAGATAGATTCGATTATATCTATATTATTCCTTAAATAATATTATTCCTTAAATATTATTCTACACAAATTGTTCCTAAAGATCTCCACTGCAGAACAGTCTGTTTAAACTCTTCACTTGTAAAAGGGTTTTGCTATCATCTAATCATCCTTGTGAAGTGCAAACCCACAACTAATCTGTTCTCTAATTTATGGTGCATGTATCATTTCCTTGTCACAACCCTGTAAGCACCTGAAGACATAAAGACCTCC
The DNA here is from genome assembly GCA_017639245.1 of Myiopsitta monachus. Lineage (NCBI taxonomy): Eukaryota > Metazoa > Chordata > Aves > Psittaciformes > Psittacidae > Myiopsitta > Myiopsitta monachus. Next base: position 76,779,427 of record CM029917.1, on the reverse strand, counting down.
ACCTGTTCCCTCTTCTTTTCACTATAGCACATCCTACCCCTACACATTTAGTCATAGCTAAAACCTTATCTACACACAGCCCTCCAAAATGTTCACACAATGCTGTTGCTTCATGCTCACTTTTGATTCGTGACCATGATTCTAGACCATTCTCTTCAGATAGCTGCCAATAAAAGATCCTGTATTTCTTGTTTTCCATGAAGCAGACTCAGACGGAAGGTGTAATTTGAAATAAGAGTACTTTGTAACATTGCAGTAGGCAAGTATCTTCTCCCTCTCTCATCCAGTACATCTATGCATATATACTTTCTGATTATCCTGTTTGTGCCCCACCGAGCACATTCTTTTCCTTTCAGACATGTCTTATTTTAGGAGATTGTTTAGACTTTGGATTTACAATTGACAATTAAAATGTAGAATTTCCAGTGTATCTGCTCTACTGACTATTTCAGAGGGCAGTATTGTCTCTCAAAAATACCTTGATGAAGTACACACAAGGCTTCACATCCGTATATAAAAGCCCATATTAAAAAAAAAAAAAGGAAGTTATATATTATATATAGGCATATGTTTCAGTAAAATTTAATTCACTTCAGATTAACTTCAAGTGTTAGAAGCAAGATTACTCGAACAGCCTTTATTGGCTTGGACTTTATGAAAATCTCCCACTGTTTTGAGACCAATTGTAGTGATACACAGCGAATTGAATTTCTGATGGACTCGATTTTGTGAATCCTGCGTAGTGTAAAACTATGCTTTTGTGATTTGCTACCAGCCTAGAAACTGTACTTATATTCTTTTGTGCATATTTTCTGATATTGCTGGCACTACCCCAGTATTTGTTCATATCTGATGAGAATTCTGCAATATAAAATACTTCTTTAAACATAAGAATGTGGCACTGAAAGCTATTTATGTAGATAATAAACTGACTGGCTACAATCAGCTTTATGGTATTAAAATAATAACAATCAAATTCAAAATATCTATTTTCAGTATAACTTTTTATGCTGAAGCCATCATTTATGTTTATGGATGAGCAATGGTGATATATTGATACCACAGCAGTAGCTGCAATTCTAAACAGCCATTATCAAAACGATTAAATGTAGTACATGTGTGTAAAACTGCAGTATGCACAGCAGTAAGCTCAGGTCCCCATCTGGTTGCTATATAGTTCTTTCCTCAGTCTCTGCCTCCAAAAAGCTGGGGCACTGCCCTCTGTGCAGGTCCTTAACTCCAGTTGTGACCAAGGTCAGGTCATGCTTGGCCCTTCCCTCCTACAGAGCGCCAGAGCAAAGCTGTAGGCAAAAGTGTCATGTAGTCCAGAAAACAGGGATCCCAGCTCCTGGCTGCTGCCTACATCACCTGCAAACATCACACCAGTGAGGAATACTGAAAATTAAAGGCTCTCATTCATGGCTTTTTTCACCCCTTAAAACCCCTCAGTTCACTAATTCTGTCTAATAGATTAAACAGTGCGCAGTACCTGCTGTTAGTTATCTTTTATTTGGTATCAGTATTTTGAATCATTTAAATCATGTTTTCCATCACATTATGAATCCCTTACAGCTAGTTATTACTAATATTTAATCCTGATAAACTTCAATGATTATGATAATAAAGACAGTCACTGGACTGAAAGGTTTCATCAGTTGTCAATATATTTTAAAAATAATTAAAAACTAAGAAGATTCTGCATGAGAAAATTATCTCCTCTGAATACATGCACAAAACACTGTGATCGATTTGACTGCATGATCACAGTTTTCCTAGCAAGCCTCCACCTTACACAGTGTACAGGTCATATAACACCACAGTCAATTGTAAAAGACAAAGTAGGAAATGAGTTGTTTGTGTTCAAAAAATATTCAGTGAATTTTCAGACCATGGCATTTCGGTATGCTTCAGAAACACAGTCAGAAATGTCCTTAGTTTCTCTTTCAACTCTTTTTGTAATGCAAAACCAGTTTCCACCTAATTAAATCACTTTTTTAAAGTTCCTAATTTATTAAACTGCTGAGTCCTTGAGCCATGGAAATGTTCCCGCCTACTTTTTCAGACACTGACGTCCTATGTTACTTTTAAGTTATTTATAAATACATCTCTCCTGCAGCCTCTACCAGCAGGGCACCTTCACATGTTGGAATTTAATGAGGCTCAGGCACAAGTCATGAGTCCCTGAAGAAAAGCGTTACCTGATCTGCTTCATTTATTTCTACCAATAATCATACCATTACCTACAGCTTCTGTTTTTAATTAGTGGTATCTAATGATTAACACTGGCCAATTTGCATCCAATTATGTCCCCTAAAAATTAGATGTGGATGAAAAGGCTGAATGCAATTAATCATTCTGCAATGCGATTTTGCTTAAATATCAAGGATGAATGTGCTGTACTTTCCTAAATAAGATTTCATTGAAAACATACACTGTCTGGTTATGAAGCAAAAGCATGATCCTTTTCCCATGACAGTAAGAAATCTGGATAGTAAACACTACAGAATTACTAAACACATTCACACATGCACTTTTAATAACAATGAAAAGGATATGTGACTGGTATCTGATTACGCTCTGGATTCAAAAGCTGCAGGAACAATTAAAAACAATAAGCAAGATATGACACAGAGACAGATCTTAGTTTTGTCTGAGACAAAGTTTGGATTTAGTATGTGGTCTTTAGAATATAATTGCCTCATCTTTTAGTTAATTCTTAAGAAGTTTTGCTTTAGAAAATATTCTGTTCCAGCTCCAAAGCAAACATTCAGTGCTACTTCGCTATGGGATTTTTGGACAACTTCAAGAAAATTTACAAATCCAAACCTTGTCATTGGTTCGGCTTTTCCGAGTCTCATGCTATGCCGGGGAGGAGGGGGAACTGGGAGGAGGCAGAGACAGGGCACCTGACACAAACTGACCAAAGAGCTATTTCATGGCGCAGCACGTCATGCCCAGGATGTAAAATACTGGGGGCAGGAACCCGGAAGTGGTGCTCTCTCTCTCTCTCTCTCTCTCGGCTCGGTCAGGCGGTGAGTGGTTGTATCCTTTTCCCTTGTATTTGCCTTGTCATTATTATTATTGGTGGTAGCAGTAGTGATTTGTATTATATCTCCATCACTGAACTGTTCTTAACCCATGGGAGTTACATTCTTTCAGTTCTTCTCCCCATTTCCCCCCCATCAGAGTGGGGGGGAAAAAGGGAGGAAGAAGTGAAATTTAGGGCTTAAACCATGACAGTTCTTGTTGGCGCACAACATGGGGCACTTAAGGGTTGAGATAAACGGCAAGGATTAATAGTCATTCGTCACAATGCTGATTTATTGGCTCTCAAAGTTGTTGCTCTGGTTCTCACAGGTTCAGCGTGTGGTGCTTTAATTACAGCCAGTGCTTCTTATCATGACGTTTTTCAGATCTGGGTTTTGGGTTAAGGTTCTTGTTACATTGTACTGTATTGCACTGATTGTTAATACAATAGACTAAGTGATCATGAAACTGCCCCGGTTTGTGTTTCCAGTGTGGCCACCAACTCTATACTTTGGGAGGTATATAATGGAAGTTCTTAGCAATTACACGTCTCTTTTCACCTCCTCGGGTGGTCAGCCTGTGAAGGAGACATTCTTTTGTGCTCCCAGCACCCCCACCAGACCGTTTACAGCACCATTTGAGAATTTTGAAGGTTTTGAATGGCCTTTAGATACACTTGAGATCTGCCTTCTGGTGGTGACGGGAATTATCATGTTGGCACACATACTGAATATGTTGTACTCACAACTATTTAGTCTGGTCCGGAGAGTTAAGCAGAGTGGGGTGTGGGCCATGTCTGGGGTTAGACTACAATCTAGGATGGCCAAGAGATTTTCCCCAAGGCTGGACAGTCATGAGTGGCAGGGTGTGTGGGATAGTATGGGCAAGTATCTAGGCCAGTGGGCCCCTCCAGTGCTTTGGAACTTCACCAATGAACAAACGCAAAACCCAGAAAAATCAGTAAAACATTTAAAGGAGGTGTGTGATCATTCTGGTCACACCAGAGATGGACAAATCATGGCAACGTGCTGGGGCTTGGCTTATGCTTACAGAGCCCTGTTTAACACTGTCCAGCATCTTCAAAAGGAAAAATACGTCTCTGGATCTGAGGGCGGAGTAATGGACAGCGCAGTTAATCCAGCTCCAAGTACAGCAACTACACCACCCCCAGGGACAAGTAGAGCCCCTACTCAAACGTCAACAGTAATGGGCAGTGTAGATACTCCAGCTCCAAGCACAGCAACTACACCACCCCCAGGGACAAGCACAGCAGCTACTCAAACTCCAACTGTAACGGACAGCGCAGCTAATCCAGCTCCAAGTACAGCAGCTACATCACCACCAGCAACAGATACAGCCACAACTCAAACCCCAGTGACAAGTACAGCAGCTACCCAAACCACAGTAATAATCACTGCAGCTAAACCAGAGGACCAGCTCATACCAACACCGGTTGCCCCTGTATGCAAGAGGAAAAGCAAAGAAGAGGAAGGAAAGATGAAACAAGACAAAGAAACATCACTACTTGGGACAGCATCTGACCAGGAGTTATTACCACATGATGAAGAAGAAGAAGAAAAGGAAGAGGTGACTTCCCAATCTCGGACCTCAACTGAGCTACGGAATATGCAAGAAGACTTTACCCGTCAGCCAGGGGAGCACATCATCACCTGGCTGCTCCGATGCTGGGACAATGGGGCCAACGGTCATGAACTAGAAGGTAGGGAAACCAAACAGCTGGGATCACTTGCCAGGGAAGGGGGAATTGACAAAGCAATTGCAAGAGAGAAAAAGTCACTCAGCCTTTGGAAGTGGCTCTTGGCAGCTGTGAAAGATAGGTTTCCATACAAGGATGATGTTATGAGTCATTTGGCCAAGTGGACTACTCTAGAGAAAGGCATCCAGTCTCTGAGGGAATCAGCCATTGTAGAGATGATCTATACTACGAAGCCAAATGTTGGGGATATACCCATAGATCCAGATGAAGTCGAATGTACACGACCCATGTGGAGAAAATTTACACGAAATGCACCCCAATCATATGCCCATTCATTGGCAACAATAACCTGGAGTGACATAAGACCACCAACAGTGGATGAAATGATTTATAAACTCGGAGAGTTTGAAGACAATATCACCCCTTCCATCATCTCAGCTGTGGAAAAACTGTCCCAGAACCTCCAACAATTGAGAGATGATCTATCCAGCTCCTCACGTGTACCAACACACGTCTCAGCTATTAACAGAAAGCATCCCACTGTTCGAGAGAGAAGGTATACAAGTTATACGCCACGGGCCACCCTATGGTTTTACCTGAAGGATCATGGAGAAGATATGATGGAGTGGGATGGAAAGCCTACTTCAGTTTTGGAGGAGCGGGTGCGAGAGCTGAAAAAGAGAGCAAAGGTCAAGTCTGATCACCCCGTGAAGGCTGCGGCTTCAGTCTCTGGTGAGCAGGTTCCCAGATGGAGTGGAAGAGCTGATTTTACCTCAGCTCCTGTGATGAAGAAGAATAATCCATCTCTACAAGACATAAGTGACCAATGTGATGACTACTAGAGGGGCCCCGCCTCCAGCCAGGTGGAGGTAGGGGACAATCGAACTTATTGGACTGTATGGATCAGATGGCCTGGCACATCAGTCCCACAGAAGTATAAGGCTCTAGTAGATACCGGTGCACAGTGTACTCTGATGCCACCAAGCTGTCAATGGGTGGAACCTATTTCTATTTCTGGAGTGACAGGAGGATCCCAAGAGTTGACTGTACTGGAGCCTGAAATCAGCCTGACTGGGAGGGAATGGCAAAAACACCCCATTGTGACTGGTCCAGAGGCTCCATGTATCCTTGGCATAGATTACCTCAGGAGAGGGTACTTCAAAGACCCAAAAGGGTACCGATGGGCTTTTGGTATTGCTGCTTTGGAGACAGAGGAAATGGAGCAGCTGTCCACCTTGCCTGGTCTCTCAGAGGATCCTTCTGCTGTGGGGTTGCTGAAGGTCGAAGAACAACAAGTGCCAATAGCGACCGCAACAGTGCACCGGCGGCAATATTGCACCAACCGAGACTCCCTGATTCCCATCCATAAGCTGATCCGTAGATTAGAGAGTCGAGGAGTGATCAGTTGGACCCACTCACCCTTTAATAGCCCCATATGGCCAGTGCGAAAGTCTAATGGAGAGTGGAGAGTAACAGTAGACTATTGTGGCCTGAACAAAGTTACCCCATCCTTGAGTGCTGCCGTACCGGACATGCTAGAGCTTCAGTATGAACTGGAGTCAAAGGCAGCCAAGTGGTATGCCACGATTGACATTGCCAATGCTTTTTTCTCAATTCCTCTGGCAGCAGAGTGCAGGCCACAGTTTGCTTTTACTTGGAGGGGCGTCCAGTACACTTGGAACCGACTGCCCCAGGGGTGGAAACACAGCCCTACCATCTGCCATGGACTGATCCAGACTGCACTGGAACAGGGGCAAGCTCCAGAACACCTGCAATACATTGATGACATCATTGTGTGGGGTGATACAGCAGAAGAAGTCTTTGAGAAAGGGAGGAAAATAATCCAAGTCTTGCTGACAGCCGGTTTTGCCATAAAACGGAGTAAGGTCAAGGGACCTGCACAGGAGATTCAATTTTGGGGAATAAAATGGCAAGATGGATGCCGCCAGATCCCCACAGATGTGATCAACAAGATAACAGCAATGTTACCACCAACTAATAAGAAAGAAACACAAGCTTTCTTGGGTGCTGTGAGGTTCTGGAGGATGCACATCCCGAATTACAGTTGGATTGTAAGCCCTCTCTATTATGTGACCCGGAAGAAAAATGATTTTAAATGGGGCCCTGAGCAACAACAAGCCTTTGAGCAAATTAAACGCCAGATAGGTCGTGCAGTAGCCCTCGGACCAGCCCGGACTGGGCCAGATGTTAAAAATGTACTGTACACCGCAGCTGGGGAGAACGGTCCTACCTGGAGCCTCTGGCAGAAAGCTCCAGGGGAAACTCGAGGTCGACCCCTTGGCTTTTGGAGTCGGGGATACAAAGGATCTGAGGCCAGCTACACCCCAACTGAAACAGAGATATTGGCAGCCTATGAAGGGGTTCAAGCTGCTTCGGAAGTGATTGGCACTGAAGCACAGCTCCTCCTGGCACCCCGCTTGCCCGTGCTGGGCTGGATGTTCAAAGGCAGGGTCTCCTCTACACATCATGCAACTGATGCTACATGGAGTAAGTGGGCCGCATTAATTACACAACGAGCTCGAACATGAAATCCCAGTCATCCGGGAATTCTAGAAGTCATCATGGACTGGCCAGAGGGCAAATGTTCTGGAAGGTCACCAGAGGAGGAAGGAATGATGCGTGCTGAAGAGGCCCCACCATATAATGAACTGTCAGAAAGTGAAAAGCAATATGCCTTATTTACTGACGGGTCTTGTCACATTGTGGGAAAGCACCGTAGGTGGAAGGCAGCAATATGGAATCCTCAACGACAAGTTGCAGAAACTGCTGAAGGGGAGGGTGAATCGAGGCAGTTTGTAGAAGTGAAAGCCATCCAGCTGGCCTTGGACATTGCTGAACGAGAAAAGTGGCCAGTACTTTATACTGCCTCATGGATGGTGGCGAATGCCCTGTGGGGGAGGTTGCAGCAATGGAAGCAGAGCAACTGGCAACACAGAGGGAAACCCATCTGGGCTGCTGCACTGTGGCAAGATATCGCTGCCCGAGTGCAGAACATGGCGGTCAAGGTACGCCACGTAGATGCTCACGTACTCAAGAGTCGGGCTACTGAGGAACACCAGAACAACCAACAAGTGGATCAAGCTGCTAAAATTAAAGTGGCTCAGATGGACTTAGATTGGCAACATAAGGGTGAATTATTTTTGGCCCGGTGGGCCCATGACACTTCAGGTCATCAGGGCAGAGATGCAACATACAGATGGGCTCGTGATCGAGGGGTGGACTTAACAATGGATACCATTGCCCAGGTTATTCATGACTGTGAAACATGTGCTGCAATTAAGCAGGCAAAACGGTTAAAGCCTCTTTGGTATGGAGGACGATGGCTGAAGTACAAATATGGGGAGGCTTGGCAGATTGATTATATTACACTCCCACCAACCCGCCAAGGCAAGCGTCATGTGCTTACCATGGTGGAAGCAACCACCGGATGGTTGGAAACATACGCTGTGCCCCACGCCACTGCCCGAAACACTATCCTGGGCCTTGAGAAACAGATTCTGTGGCGACACGGCACACCAGAGAGAATTGAGTCAGACAATGGGGCTCATTTCCGCAACAGCCTGATAGATACTTGGGCCAAAGAGCATGGCATTGAATGGGTATATCACATCCCCTACCATGCACCAGCCTCTGGGAAAATCGAACGGTACAACAGGCTATTAAAAACTACACTGAGAGCAATGGGTGGTGGGACTTTCAAACATTGGGATACACATTTATTAAAGGCCACCTGGTTGGTCAACACCGGAGGATCTGTCAACAGAGCTGGTCCAGCCCAGTCAGAACTTCTACATACTGTAGAGGGGGACAATGTTCCTGTGATGCACATAAAGAATTTGCTGGGGAAGACAGTCTGGGTTATTCCTGCTTCAGGTAAAGGCAAACCCACTCGTGGGATTGCTTTTGCTCAGGGACCCGGATATACTTGGTGGGTAATGCGGGAAGATGGGGAAGTCCAATGTGTACCTCAAGGAGATTTGATTTTAGGAGAAAACAGCCAATGAACTCAATTGCATGCTGTTGCCTGCTATGTAATATTTTTATAGCCCATCAACTAGATGTCTTCAAGTCATCCGTGACTGGCCCTCAGACCATCATCCCAACAAAGAACGAACTTTGATGAAACCAGATGAGTTCTGCAGTAAAGGAACAATCAGCATCAACAGGCAACGATCCAACACTGCACACAGCCTCCCCTGCTCTGAAAGACTGTTACAAAAGATGGAGTCTGACATCACTGACTGGATGGACTCAGCAGCTTTATAGGGATTGGTCCATGCACTATTGGTCCATATATCTCTCCATCTGTGTGTGTGTGTGTGGATGTATATATATATGTATGTGATGGTATATTGAAAATGTGGGATCTGAGCATGACGTGAATGGTATGCAATAAGGGGTGGATTGTCATGGGTTCGGCTTTTCCGAGTCTCATGCTATGCCGGGGAGGAGGGGGAACTGGGAGGAGGCAGAGACAGGGCTCCTGACACAAACTGACATGACCAAAGAGCTATTCCATGCCACAGCACGTCATGCCCAGGATGTAAAATACTGGGGGCAGGAACCCGGAAGTGGTGCTCTCTCTCTCTCTCTCTCTCTCTCGGCTCAGTCAGGCGGTGAGTGGTTGTATCCTTTACCCTTGTGTTTGCCTTGTCATTATTATTATTACTGGTGGTAGCGGTAGTGATTTGTATTATATCTCAGTTACTGGACTGTTCTTATCTCAACCCGTGGGAGTTACATTCTTTCGGTTCTTCTCCCCATTTCCCCCCATCTGATTGGGGGGGAAAAAGAGAGGGAGAAGTGAAATTTAGGGCTTAAACCACAACAGTTTTGCTTTAGAAAATATTCTGTTCCAGCTCCAAAGGAAACATTCAGTGCTACTTAGCTATGGGGTTTTTGGACAACTTCAAGAAAATTTACAAATCCAAACCTTCAGAGACCAAACCTGATCACTTAGTATCATAGATAGTGGATGACAACAGGGTGCTTTTAAAGAAGAGTTCTCTGTCTCCTTTCTCCTCCACCCATCTCTCTGAAAAAGTCTGAAGAGACCTCATATAAACACTGAAATATTAAATACCACTGGTGAGGAAGTTTTTTGATTCATGATGCTGAAATTACTTTGTTCCTGGGATAACTTAGAGATAATTAAAATAACCTGACAATTATTTTAAAGGTCAGTATTTGTATAGCAACTTGTAGGTATAAAACAGCAGCAGCCCTCTGAGCTTAACTTGTAAACTCGATTTATTACACTACATTTAATTCATTCCTTCATCTCAAATTTTTCAAATTAAAGCACCATTCAACATATTGTGAAGGTGCTTAAAATACAATAAAGGTAACAGAAATCCTCTGGAAGATAACAATGAAAATGGGGTTTAAGACAAGTGAAGATCTTCTATGACACTTGGTATATCTTTTCTGACTATAAAAACACAAAAAACAAAGCTCCTGGCTTGCACCACAGTATTTTTTTGCCCAAGAAAGCACCAAAAAAGCATCCAAATAAAGTACCTGTTTCAGTGGCATACAAATTAATAGTGTCTACCTGCACTCCTCACCTTTTCATATCTCCCTTCTTGTTCTACCTCTGCTTCAATTTTTTCAGTTCTTAACCTTGCTGTCAAGAGTTTCATGTTCTTCATCATACTTGGGGCATTACTTTCTTCCCTTGATCATTGTACTCTTCCAACCCACTTTCTGTTTAGGACACTGGTCAATTTTTAATGTCATCATTTTGCACTGCACTTTGGGAAGATGGGCAGACTTTAGATGGGAGGAAAGATGATGCTGCAGATGTTAACTGGTTGATTGTTTCCTCATGCTTGGAAGTACTGTTAATTTTACAAGTCTTTAATTTTAATTTTACTTTTCTTATAAATGTTCTTTTTAGCTGGGTTCTTGTATTCGTTATGCCAGACACTCCACAAATAACTTGGTTTTGAGATATACGGTGCTTGTCATCTCTGTCCCCGTTCCAGGCAAAATCACAAAAAAAGCTCCAAGATGCTACTTTAGGAAGTGCAGTGTTCCAGAACAAGTGCTTTGGCTTTGAACATGAGATTCATTTATAGAAGCTGTGCTGGAAACCATCACAATACTTTAATTCTGATCTGCAAGGAGCCCAAAAGGTTAGAAATAAGACCTAAAGAATACATTGCATCCATTTTTTTCCCTTCAGGATCATCAAGCTTCAATTAGGATCTACTCATTATTGTACAATATTGGGTAACACTTGATGAAGCAACCCGAAATGACCACTAGCAGACTTACAGTTTCAGGCATAACAGACTACGATTTTTTTTACTAGGAAAGTTGTTATGCCATCTCCCTAAAGCTGGGTGAATTCCTATCATCTTAGAAACTTACTCCAGCAAAAATATTGATGAATTATGTGATTTCTTCAAAGCACCTCCTGCTTTGAACACCACAGCAATATATTTCCCTGTGGCTTTCAGGAACACCAAGTTCTTTTGGTCTTGTGATTTAAATGGGGAAAACAGACCCAAGATATATATTTATTGCTAAAATTATGGTTTATACACTACTGAGTGTACACTACTGTCCTTGATCTTCATGTGCATTTATTCTAGTGACCATGATGACAACACAGTGAACACAAATCCTAAGAAGATTTGAAGTCTTGGACAGAGATGAAAGACCTGAAGACTGAAGGTGTGACTTAAAGTAGTACCACAGAGTGTCACTCTAAGGCACCTTAGAGTTATCTCCCTGCACTCCTTATAGATGATCTCTTGAACAATTACTTTCCTAATCCTATTATTCCACATTTCAGCTGTCTCTCAAGCACAGTTTTGTTGAGGTCCCACTATCAAAATAACTAGTCTGGCCTTATTTGAAATATTTATCTTTCCTTCTACACTTCACCTATTGTATATACGCTTTTATTTCTGTTAACATCACTGACATGTCTGCCACCCAAGGGCACATATCTTTGACATCTTTGCCCCACTCTCCTTAGAAATCCAGAACATAAACATCAGTGTATTTGGTATGTATCTAACATACTTCCAAAATTTGCGGTATATAAGTCTAGTTCTCTTTTAACTTACCTCCACAGAGGTCAAACTAACCAGCTTCCACAGCGCTGTTTTCCCCAGTCCCCACTGTTTTAAGCACCACTCCATTTGCATTCACACCATTGCTCTCCTCTTCCAGGTATATAAAATTTAAAACTTGTTCTCTTGTTTTCAAGAATCTTCCTAACTCTGCATATTGTCTCTCTTGTATTGCCCTGCCACTGCGCTAAGCTATTTGATAATCCTTGTTCCTTACTTGCCTACTTCGCCCCAAACTCATGCCTTTCCCATGCAGCATCAACAGTTGTCTTACACAGACATGCTCACAGTTTGCTTAGATAAGCTTGTCATACAACTATCTTAAACTTCCCAGATAGTCAGAAGAGAGATCCTTAGTCCTGCTAAACATTCCAAGTGCGGGCAGACAAACTGCTACAGTAACTTAAATTAGGATACAATTTTAACCAATTTGACAAACTAGAACCACCCATGTTCATACAGTATCAGAGAGAAATTATACCACACTTTGTCAGGCCTGGGCCCATCCTCTCAATGATAACTTTTGTAAAAATAGTATGTGGAAATGAACATTCCAGAAAGTCTTGGCTCCTCTTTAATTTTCCAAAACATGAATTTCCACTTGTAATCAAATGAACATGAGCCGGCAGTGTGTGCTTGGAGCCCAGAAAGCCAACCGTATCCTGGGCTGCACCAAAAGGAGCGTGACCAGCAGGTCGAGGGACGGGATCCTGCCCCTCTACTCTGCTCTCCTGAGACCTCACTTGGAATACTGTGTGCAGTTCTGGTGTCCTCAACATCAAAAGGACATGGAAAAGCTATTGGAACAAGTCCAGAGGAGGGCCACGGGGATGATCAGGGGACTGGAGCACCTCCCGTATGAGGATAGGATGAGAAAGTTGGGGCTGTTCAGCCTGGAGAAGAGAAGGCTGCATGGAGACCTCCTAGCAGCCTTCCAGTATCTGAAGGGGGCCTATAGGGATGCTGGGGAGGGACTCTTCATTAGGGACTGTAGTGATAGGACAAGGGGTAATGGGTTCAAACTTAAACAGGAGAAGTTTAGATTGGGTATGAGGAAGAAATTCTTTACTGTAAGGTTGGTGAGGCACTGGAATGGGTTGCCCATGGAAGTTGTGAATGCTCCATCTCTGGCGGTGTTCAAGGCTGGGTTGGACAAAGCCTTGGGTGGCATGGTTTAGTGTGAGGTGTCCCTCCCCATGTCAGGGGGGTTGGAACTAGATGATCTTAAGGTCCTTTCCAACCCTAACTATTCTATGATTCTATGATACAGATGAAAACACAGAAATTAAATATCTGAATTGTTTGCAAGACAAGAGGGATTGAAATATTTAAGTCTTATTTAACCTGTAGAATGAGGTCTCTAATCAGTCTTGCTCTAAGGAAAAAGGTCATGAAGGAACTGTACATGCAAGCCATTTGCGCTGCAGATGCTTTTATTAGGAATTTTCAACAACTGATAGGCCAAACAAGTAAGCAAACTGTGGTGTGGCAGGCTCATTCAAGTGGACTGAATTCCCTTACTAATAAAGAAGTATCTTTGTTTCATGTTGCCAGAGAAGATTTTAATATTGCCACGCAGTTGTATCTCCCTGATACAACTATTAGTCCCAGAAACTAAAATGTGGCCTTAAACCACATCTCTATCAACAGTTAATATGAGGACTTGACAACTGCAGGCAAGTGATGTCCCAGTAACTTCCTTGGCAAATTTATTAAAATACACCAAATGGATTCATCTATATTCCTAAAAATCTGAAATTGTCTACAGTGAGAGTTTGACAATTGATTTTCCTTGAGTATTTGATGTCATGAAGAAATGGCCTAGAATAAAAATTTAAGCATAAGTTGTCAGCATACCCAGGATTATGAACCCATTTAAGTTACTTGATCACAAGAATTTGTCTGCAATAGGAAAATTAATACTGATAACTCAGTATCAGTGCAAATAATGCAAGCAAGTCAGACAAAGCCAAGGCAGTGTCACTGCTGATGGGGCAAGCTTCCTCCGGCTACTTTAAACAAACCCAGCTCTTTCTGTTCTTATTGTCTTTGCTCATTTTATTTTGAATTTTACCGTAAACTTCTAACTCCAGAACTGCAGCTGTGCACAGCTTTTGTACATAAGCAGTAACAAAATAGCCCAGGACAAACACAATATTGCATGTACTGCCTTGCTTTGTAAAGCAAGGGGCATTGGGCAGATGTCACCTTCACTTACAGGTGCAGAATAGCTGCAATCAAAGCAGTAATAATTGCTGATATAAACCAACATTGAGGTACTGGCCAGCATGGTACAAAGTGAACAAGGGAAGGATTGTGTTTTGGAGATGTGTTCTGGGGTCGCTGCTTCCTGAGGGTACTTTTGAGGAGCTCAGTATTTCACTTGTTTAGGGCTGTATTTAAAATCAATATCTAGCCTGTAGGCAGCAAGGACTAGCTCGCCCTTCATAAATGTACTTTCTTAACCACATATAATGTTTCTTATGATACTGCTTATAGAGCCAAACAGGGCTGTGGACTTACACTCTTTTGGAAATCAAGCACCCAAAAGTGGGAGTTAGCAGCAGAAGGGAGAACAGACCCTGCAAGTCCAGCCTCTCTTCTCTGCCTCAGGCATTTCCAAATGCCTCTCCCCTCTGCTGCCCCAAAACAGAGCAGACAGGCAGAGGGCAGACATGTCAAACAGAACATCTTAGCCTGCAGGTCAAAGATTAAAGACGTCTGCAATTATAGTCTTTTATAAATTAAAAATAACATAGATGATTACTTCATTGGAGCACTCCAGAGATGGAAAGCTGAGCCCTGGGTATTCCCTTGGCACTGACAGACAAATGCATAGTTGAGCAGTCTATATGATGACGTTTGCAAATGACATAAAACACCCAGCTAATGGCACTTGCTACTCTAATGTGAATCAGAGGAAGTCTATTAATTGATCTAAATGTTGTTCTCCTTTTTGTTCTTTTATTATCTTAGGAATTATGATCTTTAAGAACTTGATGACTTAAAGCCATATTTTACTAACCTCCTCCACTCCACTCCAATACTGCCACAGATCCTCAAATTGATAAATCTTCAAATGACATATTAAGGGCTTTCTCTAGAAGATAAAGTGTTAAAGAAAACCTCTCCTACACAGGAATACTCAGAATTGCCTTTAAACTTCACCCAGATACACACTGCTGTCTCCTTTTACACATGTTTACAGGCATCTCAGCCCAGGATTATCACATATTGCAAAATTAGCTGTAATCAGCTCTTTACATCCCTTTTTTTTAATGACAGATGAAGAAAAAGTAGTCTGTGTTATTCTTAATTCTTCCACTTGCACCAGCTGCCAAGTTAGGAAAAAAAGAAGATGCAGGAAGTGAGCTGAAGGCCTTTTTCTTCTTGCATCCACTTTTAGAAGAATAAACCAGGAGACCCAGTAGTATGTAGGGTGCTAACAGCATGTAAATGAAATAAAAAGATCTAATCCTCCAACTGTGAACTACTATGCAACTGACATTTAGCCGAGATCAGGACAAACATGCATGTCAGATTTTGTACTAGACATATAAATAACACAAAACAGAATTAATTTCCTACAGGTGTCTTGTCATTTATGTTCAAGGGGGTTTTTTATGCACTGTCCTGAAGTTTGACAAGTCTACAGCAAGCAAAGCTTAGCAGGTAGAATTTAGAGGGGTTGGTGAGAGAAAAGCAGGTTGGAGGGTAACTGTGGGAAAGCATGCAAAGTTTCATTAGAAAAAAAAAAGGTTTTAAGGTGATACTCACTCAACTGCATATACCTATGAATTGAAACTGTTCAGGAAAAAAAACAAAACAAAACAAAAACCTTCTGAATACACTGCTTGTCTTTGATACACAAGAAAATAATATTTTATATTCCTCTGCACTCCCCCACCCCTTTTTCTATGTGCCAAAGTAAAAAAAAAAATAGAGAAACAAAGAACACCATAGAAATATTACTTAAAACCAACTCTGAGAAATCTGGGAAGCTGTCAGGAATACCAGTCTAGGGGCTCAGAGAAGCACTAAAGACAGGCAGCAGGTGTGGAATGCAAGCAACCAGCCTTCCTTTAATTCATGCCCCGCAGTGTTCTTCTGAATGTTACAAAATCCTTTATGCACATTCCCAATCAGGCTTTTTGACTTACAGTGTTTTTTTCACCTGAGCACTGCTTGGTTTTAGAGGGGAGGAGAGACTTGGGGTTTGATAAATGGAGATCTGAATTTCGCTTGCCATATACCAAAGCCAATTAAATCCTGCTGAATGGCTCAAGAGACATTTTTAGTTTCCTACTGAATAATCAGAAAGTATTAATAGTAGTCTGAGTGCAAAAAATACAGAAAAGGTATACACAAACAGGGGAAATTCTGAATTCATGGAAGTTTAAATGGAGTGGTTTCAAAGAACTAGAAAAAAAACCCACAACACAGTATCCCTCTGCTAGGCTGTGTTTAAGGGACCTGTTTCCAAAGCAACAGTTTAGAAGAGAGAAAACAATTGCAAAAATTAAACAGAATTAATTAACAGAAGCTAGGATAAGAATGCACATCTTGCAGACAGATATCATTGGGATACTAAATGTTTAGCTCTATGAAGCAAAGACTATCTTTACTTTAGTTCTATGTATATCATATAATGAGTCAAATCCACCTGCTGGAGCCACACAAATAATTAGTAATTGATGGAGAAAAATTATTCCATAGAGCAACTTTCTTCCTTCAAGCCAGATATGCATAGAAAGCTTGAAATACAAGTTTAGCCTTGCAACACCTCGAAGAAACATTTTTTGACTATTCAAATCACAACCTTACAATATCAAGCATGCTGTAAAAAATGCCAACAAAAATGGCTCTCAAAAGCACACCCTTTTACAGTGTTGACAGTGTGAACAATTTTAAAGAAAAAAAGTACTAGTACACATTACTTCACAAGGCCTCAGAAGTTTATACACACATCAAAATGAGATGATAGAGGGGTAGGAACAGCATTTCAAAAAGCAGACAATGGAAAGAAAATACATGATCCTTCCATTTAATAATATTATGCAGGATAATGAAACATTTGTAGTCCTCCAGCTCTGAGCTTCTACTCACAACTGTACATTTTATGATTACAGGCATGTCTTGGTGCATTCTGCTGATCAACAAGCTGACGAAAAACTACCATCACAAAGATTCAGAAGCTCTCCAGCTCAGTCAGGCTAGCAGCAGCATTAGACGCTTCTAGGACCACTTACACTTCATAGCAAACGTCACAAAAGATTTTCTGCTGAGCTATAACTACTTCAAAACAGATCATAGTTCTAAGAATAGAGGAGGTCTGGGAGTTCATTACGGCTTGGTTATTCTCTAAGTTGTAGGATCAGTTTTTGCTGACATAGAACCACAGAATCACAGAATGGTTTGGGTTGAAAAGGACCTTAAGATCATCAAGTTCCAACCTCCCTGCCACAGGCAGGGACACCCCACACTAGACCAGGTTGCTCAAAGACCTGTCCAACCTGGCCTTGAACACCACTAGGCATGGAGCATTCACAGTTTCCTCCAGCAACCCATTCCACTGCCTCACCACCCTCACAGTAAAGACCTTCTTCCTGTATCTAACCTCAACTTCCCCTGTTTCAGTTTTAACCCATTGCCCCTTGTCCTTTTGCTACAGTCCCTGATGAAGAGTCCCTATCTGGCAACCTTGTAGGCCCCCTTCAGATATTGGAAGGCTGCTATGAGGTCTCCACGCAGCCTTCTCTTCTCAAGCCTGAACAGCCCCACCTTTCTCAGCCTATCTTCATATGGGAGGTGTTCCAGCACTTTATGATCCTTGCGGCGCTCCTCTGGACATGTTCCAATAGCTCCATGTCTTTCTGATATAACCAAGAGCTAATTGGTACATGCTGGCATCGTAACCATGATAACAAAGCTGACTGAACTGTTTCAATTTTTCAAGTAGATTTTTCTGCACTGGTCTCCACTGTACTTCATTTAAGCAGTGCATCATTGCCCACGAAAACCTTGGTATTCCTGTGTAAGCTTCATTCATAAAGCACGGGTTCACTACAGGTAGGCATATCCAACCACTGCTGACATTCCTCCAAAGCATATACAGAGCATATGATTTTTGTGCGTTTGAAGTGGCAAAAAGAGAGACTTCTTTTTAAGTATACTTCATATAGAGAGCTTGGTGTATGAAGTCTGAAGCTTGCAGAGACCTGAAAAAAGCAGCAATTGCAAAATATACCCTAGAAAGAGCTTTTTTAAAAAAATGTTAATAAAGACTATTTTGTACAAGGAGAAATAATATTTGAATTTATATCTCTGTATTTATTGACAGTCATTTGTAAAAAGGTCCAAGTCCAGTCATAGTCAACTATTCTACAAGTTATATGTTTATTGCAGCAATCTACAGGTACTAAATATTTTGCAACAGGTTATTAATTGCAACTACAAAACAATGCAACATTTTTATATGCTTAAAATAGTCTTTTCAAAACATGTTTCAAGTATCTGAATAATGCTTTTGTAATATGACTGTCATTTTTAACTAATAGCAATTATTTACTTGTTCTGCTTCTTGCTTATTATGCCTATGTCACTTCCAGCTTTATCCATACATCAAGAACTAAGTATCTCCTTCTTTGCTGGATAGGATTGTTGAAACGTGATGTAAAAAGGATGCAAATATTTCCAAGTTGCATTCAAAAAGACACAGGGAATAACAGCACTTTTCTTTTGAACAACCTAATAGTTCTTTAACTTTACCAAGATGACTACTTTCTACTTTAAGAGTTAGGTCTCTTATTTACTAAATACCTGCTGTAAATTCAAGCATTTTCAGTAAAGTGTTAACAAGGAAGTTTATCTGAAATTAATTGGAGGGATTCTCTAAGTTATTGATGTGTCAAAACCTCCAAGATTCTAAACAATACCAAGGCCAAGACAAAAAGCTTTACCATCTGTTAAATACAGATTTTTGAAAGTCTCTAACTAGACTTTATCCCATCAATAACTTGGCTGTAACTTTTAAAAACTCATTTGTTTTTCACATTTGAAATCCATGCAAGGAAATTAACTATCAACTGCAACAGCTTGTTTCATGCTACAGTCCTTCAGCACAACCATGGTAAACAGGACAGTGGATTCTTTAAAAAACTCTTCTGATTTAAAATAGATGAAGTCTTTCCCAGATCATTGCAGCCTGTTTCTGTGTTTACAGGGCTCCTCCTAACAGGACAGTGTTTCCATAACCAAGAAAATAAGATAAAACTTCTTGCACTTGCCTTCTAAGGGTCCCATTAGTTATCTCCAGAAAGTAAAAGGATATAAAACAAGTGTCATCGGTCAAAGTAATTACTGTCAAGGTTTTCTACTATTTTCATTTAATTGTGTCTTTTCCTGACTGAAAGGAAATTTCCCATCAAGCTGCTCCCATCAAGCCTCTGCTTGATAGGAAAGGACTTGTTGAAGTTCCCAGGAGCTGTTTAAACTACTACTATGTATAACTGCTATTGCTGACAGACTGTGAGGTTCATTTCAAGACCACTTGGGAGCATAATTATTTTATTCTATTTAGACTGGACTGTCAATTCAACTACTCTCATGGGTTTTTTAATGACCATCCAACTTCACAGTAGCAAGAAAAGGGAGTCTTCTTTCATATGAACTGTTTCCATCTAGAAACTGCAGATATAATTGAACAAAACTATGGCTGTACTTCTTCAACTACAAAGATTCAGAACAGTCAAATATTTCAGTTTTTAGCTTGAAACAGTATTTAAGAATTTGCTTGAGTTGAGACAAAGTCCCATTGACAATATCAATGGCTTTTCCTCAAATTGAATAAAACACCTCTGTAGACACACTTCTTTTTGTTCATAGAAGAAATAGGAAAAATATATCTTTATGAATTATATTCCTTCTGTGACAAAGATTTTTGTATCTGTGAATTACAGAGATAATCTCCTTCTTCCATGTCCTTAATCACAACTAATGTTTACAACAGAATCATATAAAGACTGAATGTCTCCAATTCCTGATATACAGCTTCTTACACAAAAATTAAAAAGAATTATACAAGTAGGATATCAGGAAAATAGAGGTCCAAGGTCCTGCAATTCAGATTCATGTGAAGATGCACACAATGTGATTTACTATTGAGAACAGGGATAAAGAACACATTTGCTTTTTACCTGATTACCATTAAAGGAAATACCATCATGCTAAATTTGCCATTAACACAAATACTTATCTGAATTAAAAAAAAACCAAAAAACAAACAAGAAAGCCTCTCCTCATTTACCAGTTCACAGTATTTTTTTATTGCTTTAGGTATGTTTATGCTTTGTAACTGTAAAATACTCTACACTAGCTGCTTTGACAAATAACATTTGCAAGAACTATGTATTTAGTAAGTACTGGGTTAAGCATTATAATTTTCTGTGTGCATATAATAAAGATTGATTATTCCCCAATACACCTGACATTTTAAAATAAGTATTTATTGCAAGCAGCAAAGAATCAAGAGGGAATACTGCAGATCCAACTTTAAATCCAAGCCCAGGCATTCAATGTGTGACCTTAGGCAACAGACAACCTCCTTCTGGTTCAGTCAATTGAGCTGGCTAAGAGCAGGAAATCATTGAAAATCAGATGCTGCATCTAAAAACAGATCTTCCCCAAGTAAATAAATTACAAGAGAGCCACAGGGATGGAGGAATATAATGTTTCTTATTGTAAGAGTCAGGAAGGCATATGGATGTAAATTGGAAATAACCAAGAGGTCTTTCAGCCTCAAGCTTTACTTTGATAGTTGAAAAATAACATTTTTAGTGCTGTACAGATACTAAGATGTTTGTGCTGTAGATATACTGCAAGGTTAGACTATCTTAATTCAAAAGTATTCAGATCATGTAACCAAGGATATTTGTTTTATTTTGTGCAAATTACTGCTCACAGGCATGTGAAGTATTAACACCAGTGCCTGATTACATCTGTAATAATGAGCAATGTCCAAAATTCAGACTTCTAAAGGCTTTGGGAGCTATTGTAAATGAAGTTCATGGTTAGTTTGGAATACTGGGTGAGCCTGGGTCTCTTTTCTGTAAAGTGGAGAACACTTGCAGCTTCCTAGCATCTCTTCCTCTTTCCCTACATACAGCTCACAGAAAGCCACTGTAGGGTTACGGTTCCCAGAGTTACAAGCACAAAGTCCATGTAAGTTTCAGAAGAGAAGCTACACATCACACCTTGCCCCACCAACATGAAAACGAAAAGAGGAAAGGTTTGTATTTTTTTTTTTTTTGCTTTTCCTACATCTAGTAGAATGGCTCCTATTACTCATTGAGGTCTCTAAAACCTTTAGGCCAAACACACAGTCAACTTTTGATCTGACCACTGGACAAATACAATTGAAAATATTAATGCACATTACTTAGATCGTTAATAAATTGGCTGGAGGAAAGAGGAATTCAGTTTATTAATTATGGCTTTGGAGAGGTATTAAAATATACGGGAGAGTTTCCCCATCATGCTCAATAACTGACAGTAGAGAAGGTTCTGTGTACAGTAATTATACAGCAGGGCATGGGAACTTCTTGACCTCCCTCTTGACAATTTACACTACACTCACCAGAAAGACAAAAACACATCTGCTGAAAATGGAAAGCATTTATATCTACCAGCAGCCTCAGTGTCAAGAACTTAAAAACTTGTTTGTAAACATTAACTTTTACAGGAATGTCAGTAGCACATTACTATCAGCGTTATATACAATCCTATAAACATTTTAATGTGTTCTTGGTTGATTTCTCTGATGTGAAACTATCCTAACCAATAAGTTAAAAGGACACAGATAATAAATGTAGCTTTATTTATACCTGATTTTGGTATAAAAGACTTCAAGAATACATTTGTTTATTTATGCAAAATGAAAATGAACAAAATGCCAACTATTAATAGCAAAACACTTAACTAAGACAGGTGGGAGAACAGACTTCCAGGGTAAATTACTAGCAACTGAAAAATAAATTGTTATAAATTAACCAAAAACCATAACTTTTGTACAAAAATTTGAGATGAAAACAAGCCTGTCTCAATAGCTGCACCATCTGAACTGCGAACTCAAAGATTGATGCGTCTTCTAATTCACATCCCCTCTACAATTCAGGAAAGGTTCTGCACTACACAAACCAGCAGCTGTGCTTTCTAGCTAAAACAACTATCAAGTTCAGTAGGCACACAATTTCTCACAGGAGTCATCAAACAGCTACAGAGAATAAGCTGAGTGGTCAGGTTCTGTTACAACTGTTTACTGCACACCAGTCTCTCGTCCAAGACTATATAACAATAGGATTCTGGTCACCTTTATGATCAAATGTCTTGGGAATTGTATTGGTTTTCAAATGCAAGCACATCTGTGCATATGTGTGTGTACATGTATGCACATACTCATTTTAAGTAAGGAAGTTAAAAAAATTGCAGTAAATGTAACAAATTCAGGCTGTGGAGGTCTGGGTGCAATACTGATTCTGACACAAACTTACTAGGCCAACACGGAACAAATGCTCTGGTTTAGATTAATACCTATAAATTCTGCAATGTACTGCTATCCATTTGCTTGGAAATCTGAATTCTCTATCAGATACTTTTTATGACACTCTACATATACAGATACCGAGCTCATTGAAAACTACTGATACAAAATTTACCATTGTCATGGGTTCAGCAGCAGCAGTCATTTTTCTCCTTCTTGGTAGCTGGTGCAGCGCTGTGGTTTTGATTTTGGGCCTGGGAACAGTGCTGATAACACCAGTGTTTTCAGTTACTGCTTGGTAGTGTTTTGGTCTGGCCAAGGACTTTCTGAGTCTCCTGATATGTCAGCAAGGAAGGAGCCGGGAGGAAGCGGAGACAGGACACCTGAGCCAAACTGACCAAAGAGGTTATTCCATACCACAGCACGTCATGTCCAGGATGTGAAACCGGAGGGCAGAGACCCGGCAGGGTGTGGTGGTGGAATGGGGGTGCACGGCATGGTCAGGTTTTTGGTATTGGGGGGTTCACTGCTGGGGGGTGCACTGGCTGGGTCGGGCTTGGTGAGCAGCTGTATTCTCTTTCTTTGTATTTCTCTTGTATTATTACTGATGGTAGCAGTAGTGATTTGTGTTATACCTTAGTTACTAAACTGTTCTTATGTCAACCTGTGCGAGTTGAATACTTTTGATTCTCCTCCCCATTCCCCCGGGACAGGGGGAAGAAAGAGGGGGAGTGAGTGAGTGAGTAAAACTGCGTGGGTGGGGGGCTTAAACCACGACAACCATAAAATGATTCTGATCAATGTGGACAGGTAGAGAAAGAACTACAAAAAAGTTCAGAACAAAAAAAACCCACTTCTCCTGGATGAGGGAAAAATTGAGTTTGCTTCTTATCGTAAGTAGATACAAAATGTTAGAACTACCCCTCTTTTCCTGTAATGAAGATTGTAGATAATACAAACTATTATCTTTCCACATAAGACAATTTAGTAATGCCATTAACTATTTAGTTTTCTCTTTAAATATCAGTCCTCGTAGAGAAGGTCAATAAAAGCTTTTAACATAACACCAGAAAGAAATAACAAATTTAATTTAGGCTTGCATTGTCCCACTTCCTGTAAGCACTTGATTTCCTAATCTCTACTAAGAAAAGGCAGAATGTCAGGGAAATAAGCATTTTTACTATATAGCCCTTTGCAGCAAAGTCCAAAAAACAAGTTATGGACCATGAAAACAAACCCTTGCAGCACTTCTACATAAAAATTAAGCACTATGAAACTTCATGTTAGGCATTCAGGCTCCCTATACAGTATACAGAAACAGGCATCCTAAAATAAGATCCAAATAGCCAGCTCGAAAAGCATGAACTAAAAATAAAATAAGAATACCTTCAATCCCTTATTTGTCCCAGTTTGGTTCATTAGTTCTTCCTACCAGCAAGTTCCTTCCTCTCCTTAAAGAGTCTCCAATATAGTACTTGTTCACCAAAGTCCATCTTCCACACTCTGCCATTAAGGAATTAATCACATGTCATAGAATCACAGAATCATAGAATAGTTAGGGTTGGAAAGGACCTCAAGATCATCTAGTTCCAACCCCCCTGCCATAGGCAGGGACACCTCACGCTAAACCATGCCAACCAAGGCTCTCTCCAACCCAGCCTTGAACACTGCCAGAGATGGAGCATTCACAACTTCCATGGGCAACCCATCCCAGTGCCTCACCACCCTTACAGGAAAGAATTTCTTCCTCATATCCAATCTAAACTTCCCCTATTGAAGTTTGAACCCGTTACCCCTTGTCCTATCACTACAGTCCCTCATGAAGAGTCCCTCCCCAGCATCCCTATAGGCCCCCTTCAGATACTGGAAGGCTGCTATGAGGTCTCCATGCAGCCTTCTCTTCTCCAGGCTGAACAGCCCCAACTTTCTCAGCCTATCTTCATACAAGAGGTACTCCAGTCCCCTCATCATCCTCGTGGCCTCCTCTGGATTTGTTCCAACAGTTCCATGTCCTTTTGATGTCAAGGACACCAGAACTGCACACAATACTCCAAGTGAGGTCTCACAAGAGCAGAGTAGAGGGGCAGGATCACCTCCCTCTACCTGCTGGTCACACTCCTTTTGATGCAGCCCAGGATACGGTTGGCTTTCTGGGCTGCCAGCGCACACTGCCGGCTCATGTTCATTTTCTCATCGACCAACACTCCCAAGTCCTACTCCGCCGGGCTGCTCTGAATCTCTTCCTTGCCCAACCTGTAGCTGTGCCTCGGATTGCTCCCACCCAGGTGTAGGACCTTGCACTTGGCTTGCTTAAACTTCATGAGGTTGGCATCAGCCCACCTCACAAGCGTGTCAGGGTCCCTCTGGATCGCATTCCTTCCCTCCAGTGTATCAACTGAACCACACAGCTTGGTGTCATCGGCAAACATGCTGAGGGCGGACTCAATCCCACTCTCCATGTCACCGACAAAGATGTTGAACAAGACCGGTCCCAACACCCATCCCTGAGGGACAACATTCGTTACTGATCTCCAGCTGGACATTGAGCCATTGAGCACTACTCTTTGCATGCGGCCATCCAGCCAGTTCTTTATCCACTGAGTGGTTCACCTATCAAATTGATGTCTCTCCAACTTAGAGACAAGGATGTCATGTGAGACAGTGTCAAACGCTTGGCACAAGACCAGGGAGATGACATCAACTGCTCTACCTCTGTCCAGCAGTTCCATAGCCCCATCATAGAAGGCCACCAGATTGGTCAGTCAGGGTTTCCCCTTAGTGAAGCCATGCTGGCTGTCACCAACCAGTACGTTGTTTTTCATGTGCCTCAGCATGCCTTCCAGGAGAATCTGCTCCAAGATTTTGCCAGGCACAGAGGTGAGGCTGACTGGTCTGTAGTTCCCCGGCTCATCCATTTTCCCCTTCTTGAAAATGGGGGTTATATTTCCCTTTTTCCAGTTGTCAGGAACTTCACTCTGAATCTTCATATGCAAGGCTAAAGTTAATGCTAAAGCACAATTCAGATCCTGACTGAACTCTTTCTGGACACAGTTGCAACTGTTTTCACAATGTTATGGGTATCTACTGCCTGACATTAACCATATCTTCAACTGTAAGCAACTTATTCTTTTTAAAGACATTGAACAAACCACTTATGACTGTTGAAGCACAAGACTCCCAAATACTGCAGATTAGCTATACAGCTAATTCAATGTAGCTAATTTCAACAATTAGTTGACTTTTAGTTCCGCAAGCTCATTTGGTAACGACTATCACCACAAAGCATGCAGTACACAACCGTAAGAGGATTCTCAACAGACTGCAGGAGAACATTGCCTACTACTGGAAATGAGTTTTAATGAATATTTGAGAGAATCCATCTATTAAGAAACAGTTCTAGTTTATATTCTCATTCTAGTTAGGACTCCAGGAAAAGCTAGCATCCAGTGAACATCTTGAAGTCAATGGCATAACTGGAATCCCTCTCATTTGCTATGCATTAGTGCTAACACATTTTTTAACATTAATCCTTTGAGCAAATAACAGATTGATAGTCTGGGACACTAATAGGATACATTAATTGTAAGTAGTATAAGGAAAGAGGATTACCAAAATGCATGCTGGAAACAGAAAATGAGATTTAAAATGGCATTTTGGCTAAAGTTCTTCAGGCTATTAAAAACATACAAGAAGATTAGTCAAGGAGAAACTAGAAGGTCCATAAATTAAAAATGCTGAGGGTCAAGGAGAATCTGGGAGAAAGGATTTATGACTCAAAGTGGAAGAAAATAAAGCTAGAAACAAAACCAATACTTAAAGTATTGTATGGTATGGTATTTCAAACACTACAAAGCCATATTCTTCAGACAGAAGAGCAGACTTAATGTCCAGATCCTGCTGGTGTTTAAGCACATGATTGTGCTGACTTCAGTAAAGCATGTGGTTATAGAGAAACACTTCACTCCTTAAAAACAGCACAAGCAGGCCAGTTGTGAAGGAGACAACAATATCTTCCATTAGACAATGAGACAAAGACTGACCATAGATGACCCACAAGGAACAACTCCAGCAGCAGAAAACAGATATTACAGAAGATACGAGGAGAACAATCAAAAAGCTAGGTAAGGAAAACTAAACAAAAAGCAGAAAGATACTTTGACAGTGAACTCTATAACATAATAGAGAAAAAAAAAAGTACCACCAGCAATCCAGACATTTAAGAGCAAAGACTTTTAGGATGGTTTCATAAACAGTTTATTTTCTGTCATTTTCTGGCAAGTCCAAAGTTACCATTTGGGATTCTGACAACTAACATTACCTAGGACATACCAGAAAGAATGCAACTTCTATGTATCCTGTTATGAAGTCAAACTAATCATCTTTTTTCTATAATCTATCCAGGAAAAAGGATCCGGGATATATCAAGGTGAAAAATGACTGACACTTACTTTTGGTAACTACAATCTATGAACTGCCTCAAGTACTTCCCTTAGTTGGTAGTCACTCAGTACTGCAGTTATATGCATGAAGTAAGCAGTAGACACATCTGAAATCCAGGTATCTGGGAATGCAGAACTAGTATACAGAAAACACAGCATCCTTAGTCCTCATTCCTATAGACTTCCACACCGCTGGACACCTGCATCCCACAGATTAATATGCAGCACAAGCAGTTTATTGCATAATATGCTGTTAAGAGGTCTGCTATTGACAATGCCTAGTGGACTCAAAGCCATTGTAAGCTCATTAGTTGGTCTGACAATCCTGGTTACATATCAAGCATAAAATACATTCAATTTTATTTAAAAGGTCTTATTTTCCGATTTATGCAACTGTTCCTTATCTTAAAAAAAAATAATAATTTAGATT
Source organism: Myiopsitta monachus (assembly GCA_017639245.1). Classification (NCBI taxonomy): domain Eukaryota; kingdom Metazoa; phylum Chordata; class Aves; order Psittaciformes; family Psittacidae; genus Myiopsitta; species Myiopsitta monachus. The sequence goes on along the minus strand of CM029917.1, from coordinate 76,752,171 downwards.
TACTGAGAGTGAATGGAAAAGTAAACACTAGAAAGTACAGGACAGGGCCTACCCTTTCTTCCTCTCTCAGCACAGGCTTTTACCCCTGTTAAAAGATGGACGTAGGCTTTTTAACTGAAAATGGCATTTTTTTTTTTCCCCAGAAACATAAACCAATCATTTCAGTCATAATATTGGAAAACTTATAGAAGTAGAAATGCTATCACCTCAGCTGAAATGTTCATCATTAAGATGCTTTGTGAAAGATGATCAAACCAAGGCTAGTTAAGCATCAGCCAGAAATTAATTTGTTCCATTATTTTAGACCTAAGTTCTGGTATACTGTCATGAAGTGAGTGGTTTAGAGTCAGTCAAAGAATTACCATCAAAAGTATTAGCAAGAGCAAATTTACTATAATTCATAAAGATACAACTTAACAGAATTAAATGCAAGGTTATGTCAATTAATTACTACATGAAAGAAGCACACGAAGGAAAATTAAGGTAAAAAAATCAAACTAGAGATAATTGATATAGAGATCGAAGGCACAAAGGGTAATAGAGACCCTCCAGTTGGCTCACGAGGTTCAGAATAACCCCCCTTGCTTTCTAAATGCCTGACAAAGCCTAGGTATGGGCCGGGTCTAGTCTTAGTCCCAGACCTGGTCATTGGTTTGTGTCTAATGCATATATAAAAGGAAGATCCAGGTAGAATCAAGTTAAAATTATTTGTATAGATACTGAAGGTGAAAAGGATAAGGCAGACACTCCAGTTGAGTCATGAGGTTCAGACTGGACCACCTTGCCTTCTGAATTCCTGCTCTGGGTGCCGCTGAAGCCAAACTATGTCTAATTGAAGAAATACAGGCAATAAGGAAATCCTCCTGTTGAGTCACAAGGTTCAGAATAGACCACCTTGCTTTCTACACTCTCAAAGAAGCCTAGGTATGGCTGGGTCTAGTCTTAGTCTTAGACTTGGTCAACAGTACATATCTAAAGGGTTATAATCATACCAATTCACCAGAGAGGGAATTGCTGCAACAATCTATACACCCATATATAAAGACATATAAAGGTACCTGCTAAAAATTCTCCTTTATGCCAGTCTACATTTCTAGGTGGGTGAGAGTTCAATCTCAAGGAGTGGGAACTTCAGCCAAGGTTCCGTTTTTCAGTGATATTTCTCCCATTATGGCAAACATTACAGCTTGCAAACACCAAGGGGTATCCCACTCAGAGATGGCAACTGCCAATCACTGGAGCCCAGGAGAGTTCAAAGGATCTCGCTTATGAATACTATTTATAGGGTTGCAAGATGATTGGATTTAGCCACTAGTAAATTTCCATCCACACCAAGGATGGTAATTATTAGAAACAAAACTCCAACAATGGTTGAAGTAACAATGGTAACATTCCACTCTGGCTACAGTCAAGACAATGAGTGTTCTAAGGCTTAAGGGGGTTCTTAAGGCTAAGAGGGTTATTCCCTCTCTCACTTCCCACCTTAGTCAGGGAACAGGAATCTCTGGTACAATCAATACCTCCCTCCTTAGCCATGCAGGAGTTCCTGATATGACGAAGGGATGCTTCACTGCCCAACTCCACTACACAAAAGCCAAGGCCTGACAGAAATTCCTAAGATTGTACAGCATCCCAGAGGATAGCGTGGAGAAATACAGAAAATACCAGTACACGTGGTGGTGTGGCTTCTCTACAGGATTCAGAATATCAAACTTATCATGAGCATCATGTTACCCAAGTTTAAAAGATGTCATAGTTACAGAGAAAGCTGCCTCTATTTGTGCTCCCATTTGTGGAAAGCCTGGGATTCAGTGCTTTAATTTTTAACAACTGTAATGTTTCTCCTGGCAGACGAGCCATAGGATTACTATTATCTCTTTTATTAAATTCCATATGCAAGGAAATTCCAACCAGTGTTAACACATCATAGGTACACATTCAGGTAAAAATTACAATGCAAGTGACACAATAACTCAAGCCTAAAAACTTAGTGGTTTTATTTACCCATTAAGCAAAGAGTTATCAGGAATGCTTGCAAAGTTTTCCCACACTTTCTAGCCCCATGAACTCAAGTAACTTCTGTCATTTTAAAGGAGAAGCAGCATAACTTGATACCCATGTAATTATTCTCTCTCCCTCAGGTGGTCTTCACTTGCTTTCTTGCCTGCCTTTGCTCACTCAGACTTTTATGTGAAGATAGAGATCCTCTTTGATCTCCAGCTACTTCCTTGAGGGAATAAGACGTTCTTTTCTCCGTGGAGCCACCCCAGTAATTTTGTTCCCAATGATGGTGCAACTATAGTCTCTTCAAGAAACTATCTTTGTTATTTTTTTTCCTACTCAGAACTTGCACTGGGGCATGTTTTATCTTACTATTTCACGGTTACAGAAAATAAACTCAGACTAGGCCTATATGGATGGAAAGTTTGTGTTTGGAAATATTATTTCAGACACTGGTATCTTACTGGTGCAACTCTTCATAGAGGCAAAAGAGATAGCATACACAGTGTGATTGAGAGTGTGTGTGTATGTTCTTTGGTTTTCAAATATACGCATGCCCAATGTATTTTACAGAATTTCCTAAAAGAAGGCAACTTTAGTATTTAATTCTCCAGATTAATAAAAACTTGTAGGAGTGCCTTATCAGAAGGAAAAAAAAAAAAACCCACACAAAAAATAAACAATAACATTTAGCAAAATATTTTTATCATGAATCCTCTGCCCAGTTCTAGTCCCAAGCTAAATGCCATTTAGCACATAACTCATCATTTTCAAGTCATTCAGTGCATTTCAAATGATTTCCTTCAATCTAAGCCTCTATCTGTAATCACTGGCATTCTGTAACAGACCAAAAGCATAAGAGATGAAAGTAGCAGCTGCATAAGGAACTAATTAGAAACCTCAAAATTTACTTTAAACCATGTAATTGATGTAGAAATGTATGAATCAGATAGTATCTTCTCAATATCCTCACAACATTTTCAAAGTTGATTACTATCACATTTATTTCAGATCATTCAAGAGGTGTCACTCTCCTCACTCTCTTTTACTAAAGATCTATTTTCATAGACACAGTTCACTTAAATAAATCATTAGCGACTCCTTGGAACTGATGCCTGGTGAGACTTGTGACTGCCCATTTGCAACTGTTTTGGTTTGATTTTGGTTTGTTGTTTTTTTGTTTGTTTTTTTTTTTGGGGGGGGGGAGGCAGGGTTGGGTTTTTTTTGTTTTGATTTCCATTAATAATTGCTGCTTCTATTGGTTTCAAACACCATGCTCTTACTTTCAGCCTTCTTGAAATCATTTGTCAACTCAGGCTATCTTTATACCTGCGTATTTTAAAATACCATGCTTATTTTAACCTTTACATAACATCCTATGTTACAATTCTCTAAACAGCCACTTGCACTAGTGCTACCTTTAAAAATGTGGTCAGCAACACCAGCTTTCAGCTTTGCAATTTTGTTTTAACTCAATTTCATGGAATCATAGAATAGTTAGGGTTGGAAAGGACCTCAAGATCATCTAGTTCCAACCCCCCTGACACGGGCAGGGACACCTAACGCTAAACCATGCCAACCAAGGCTCTCTCCAACCCAGCCTTGAACACTGCCAGAGATGGAGCATTCACAACTTCCCTGGGCAACCCATTCCAGTGCCTCATCACCTTTACAGTAAAGAACTTCTTCCCCATATCCAATCTAAACTTCCCCTGTTTAAGTTTGAACCCATTACCCCTTGTCCTATCACCACAGTCCCTCATGAAGAGTCCCTCCCCAGCATCCCTATAGGCCCCCTTCAGATACTGGAAGGCTGCTAGGAGGTCTCCATGCAGCCTTCTCTTCTCCAGGCTTAACAGCCCCAACTTTCTCAGCCTATCTTCATACGGGAGGTGCTCCAGTCCCCTCATCATCCTCGTGGCCCTCCTCTGGACTTGTTCCAACACTTCCATGTCCTTTTTATGTCGAGGACACCAGAACTGCATACAGTACTCCAAGTGAGGTCTCAGGAGAGCAGAGTAGAGGGGCAGGATCACCTCCCTCAACCTGCTGGTCATGTTCCTTTTGATGCAGCCCGGGATAATTTTAATAACTTGGGGGTTGTTTTCCTCTGTGTTCCTGAAAAAATTTGAAAGAACTCCACAAAGCCTAGCAGAAATTACTCAGATTATCTCATCAAGAAAGAGAAGGATTTCTCTGTGCCCCTAAAAAACCAAAAAAGTGTTATAGGATGAGAGGAAAGTTCCCATAAATAAAGAATGACCTCCAACCAGTTGTAAAAGAGCCTACTCAGCTGTATAAAAAGAAAATACCAGACTTGAATCTATTTGAAAGGTGATCTAAACATGTTAGGCTTAAGGAATTTTCAGTGTGGAAAAAATATTTGCATTTTCTAATCCTAAAGAAGATTTCTTATCCCCTTTTCTACAAAACACCCTCAAAAGACAAGCTTATAATCTTCAACCAAATTGATGCAATCATCAAAGTGACCTACCACACCACTCTATCCTAACCTAATCCTCAGCCCAGCCCTTTACCGTACAGTACAGCTAGACTCTATCCTATCTATTCTCACACCAGCAGCTATCTAATTTTGTCACCTATAGAACTGCAGTACAGCCATAGCAGAGTGACACCAACTACATCTTATTTGACACCAATCAAAATAAGAAGAGAAAGAACATTAGTGGTTTCTTTCTGAATACTCACTCCTTCTCCTATAATCCCAGGAATTCTTGGTTGGAAGAGAAAGAGAAGGTCAGTCAACAGGGAGACTCTTTTTAAGATGTCAGATTCATCTTTCAGATCACTGAAATATGAGGCAGTTTCTGAGATAGTTTTAGAAAGCACTTGTAACTGCTAATGATAAAAGATTTTGACATGATAGGCCCACTGTTCCCATAGGACAAAACCCATTTTAAATAGCACATCAAGATCGCCTACTACTTGAACCTACTTCAGATAATAGAATGTTATAACTTTAAAGGGAGATATTGTCAAGGAATACAGGAATACGGCAAGACTTAATTATGCCCTTACAATATTTTAAATGCATTTAATGGGCTATATAGGCTGGATACAAAGATTACGGCACTCTATGAAAAGACTCCTCTTGACACAAAAGGTGCTCTGAAGCAATTATTCAGCTACTTGAAATTCCTTTTCTATTTGCAAAGCCATTCAGCAGATCTGTCACTTGCAAACTGTCAGCTTGCTGCACAAGGAGCAAGAGTTCACATTTAATATATGTTTTATAAAATTACGTAGTCACACAGGAAACAGGAATGATTGCTGTTATGAAAGACATCCAATAAAAGAGTTCTGATAACTTTGCAAGCCATTTGGCTTGAATGGACCATGGAAAGTTTGCAACAGAAGAAATAGGACTTAGATTAATTATGAAACCACAGTTATAAACCCAAGAAAAAGCAGGCGGGCATACATTCGGTAGCCAAGATCAAAACCGTAAAATAGAAATCTGCAATTATGAGCAGACAGTTGTTTTCTAACATTTTAAAAAAGACAAAAATCAAAATACAGTATATCACTGTGCTGCCAGACACCTTCAGCTAAATAACTTTACAAGAACATTAACTGCATGTTGACCAAATCCCTTACTGATTTTAATGGAATAGCAGCACCACCGTTCTATTGCATTATACTAACAGTTCCATTAACTTTCAATATGCAACTTTCAGGTAGTCAGGGGGCAGGGTGTGGTGGTTTTTGTGAATCTGAAACCGTTCAGCAACTGGAAGAAACTAAAAATTCTATTTCATGAAGAAAACCTGAGGAGACCTTTTGGTGAGCTTCAATATTTCTCCCAGTGTCAGGTAATCCGATTATAACATTCAGCAGCAAGCTGTTCAGATTGAACAAAAAGCCTGATTTAATCTGCTACAAATGGCAAATTACTCCTTCACCTATCCTTGTACTCCATGTAGTACAAATTACTACATTTCACATTATCCTCATAAGTTTAAGCAAAAGTGAATGAAGGTACAAAGAGAATTTTCGCCCATTATATCAACCAACAGTACATAGATACCTAAAAGCCAGCTCTGTGAAACTGCCCAGCAGCTGCCATTTATACACTCAGAAACATAACCACATTGTCAAGTATGATGCCTGAGGCTTCCTCCTTGCTTAAAAATGGCTTGCTGATTACTTCATATTCACTTTAGTTAACCTGTCAAAGGGCAGACTACGGTGACAGAATATTATTTATGCACTGTTTTCCTGAATTTAATAACCTAGACAGGAAAATAAACTTTTTTTCTTTTGCCTAGCATCTCTCTCTTACATTAAGGCCCTGGTGGCTGCTTTGCTTGTTAGGCATCCTGACTTCTTTCTACTTCTTCAATAAAAAAGAAGATAGCCAAAGAACAAATGCCAAGTTACACAAGCATTTCAATACACAAGATCTCAATTTCAAGTTAGAAACAAAAATTATGTAAGTAAATATGACTTCATATAATTCAGCCATTCTAAGAAAAAACCTTGCACTTACTCTAAGTGGCAGTTTGGTGGCTGAATCCATTCTTCAGTGACTCCAACAGGCAACAGAACCTCTTGCAAACTAATGGTCAATTGGAGGCACACCATGGTGGTAACCACATCAGTGCTAAACTCTGTACAATTATTACACTTAGCAAAGAGCTGAATACTCTCCTGCCGAGGTAAAAAAAAACAAATCAAAACACGTATGTAAGGTTGACTTCTGCACTGATATTTAGAATAAGATGTTAGACAGAAAACAATAAAATAAAATATAAAATAAAATAAAGTAAAATAAAATAAAACATTAGAAGAAACACTCAACCATATTCATAGCAGCAAGGGTGGCACATTCACAGCAGCAGAAATCAAGTCTTAGGAGTTACTAACAGGCATTATTGCCAATTACTTCTGTAAGAATTTCTCTTTATTTAAGATGCTGTCTTGAACATATGGCCCAGTAAGGAGACCAAAACAGCTTCTCTTGTCAATAAACCTATACTTTTCCTTTCAAGGAAAGATCCTAGAAATAGCATAATAGAAATATCCCATAATAAGATGCTGTTATAAAATTTAATTCCAAATTTTATTTTTCATCTACTGATTGCTTACACACTCAAAAAAAATATTACTCTGATTTAAGCATAAGAAATACCAAGAAATAGACAATATATTCAATGGGAGAAAAAAAGAAAAGTAAACAATTTAGAACTAAACTCCATTTCTCTTCAGCTATCAAGTAGTCCCACTGACTTCAGTGATACTATTCACCTGCTTAGATAAACCAGATACCTAATTCCTCGCAGAAGCTTGATATTAGTCACTGTCTCTTTTCTCACAAGAATGGGGGAAAAAAAAATCTGCTGTAGTACATAGCCAAAATAGAAGCAGATATCATCTGTGACATAGTTTGACTTTGGTTTTGAGTATATTTTAGGTTGATTGCATACTTCTAATGCTGAGTTTGTCTCAATTGCTATATTTGTAAGTACAAATTTCAGGCAGTTATGAGAAGTAACAGAACAGTATTTCAATATCATGCTTTTAGAGCATTAACTGTAATCTCCAAATAAAGACTGCAAGTTGCAATCACAAGGTTCTCTTGTTACCAGCTACCCCCAACTCAGAGCTCACAATACAGAGTAAATTGATTGTTAAAATACCTTCTGTATAGTTTCATTAAATAACTGAAATGTTTTCCAGTGCCTCTTTTAACCAAACCTCTCAAATTTTTCTCATGTCCATATATGCAGAGTACAACTACCATAGTGACAAGACCATGAAAAATAATAAATAAGGACCTTGAGTTAAAAGTCTTCAATTGCTTTCAAGACTTTTTGGAGATAAACTGTTTTAAAAGCATAACATACCATTCTCATTAGTACAATGATGTGGGAAATTTTATTTACTCTTTACCAGTGTAAAATTTCCCACATCATACCGTGCTCAAGTAAGGGGAAAACCTTTTGTAGAAGTCATATGAAATGCACAAAAGAGGACCAGTTTCAAACCAGCATTTGCAAGGCTGAAGAGCTAAATCTTAGGCAAAGAAATATATATCCAAGATAACAGAAAGACAGACTCATAGTTTATAGCACCTGGCAGAAAGTTCCCCAAGAAAAGTTTTTTTTTAACTCAGGTCCATTTTCCACTGTCCAAGAGAGGGCTGTAAGGTGGTTATCACTTCATATAGAATTATGTGGAGAGATGATATATTTAGCATTCGTTGACAAGGATACAAAAACTACTAACTGCAAGCTGGAGTTAAGCTGTTTCAGCGATTATTCAATTTCACTGTTTGTTTGGAAACTTTTTGCAGTCTAACTCAGTTTAACTTAGATTTACCATTTGCATACAGCTTTCCTAGGGCAGCCTTTGGTCTGCTTAGGCAAGTAATCTCTATTTCAGTCTTTGTACTAATACTTTTGGGTCCCTTTGGATAACAGGAAGTCCATTTTACCCAAAATGGTCCTGACCTTCTGGGTTGTCAATACAATCATAATAAATCCTTAATAAAGTCCCTGTAGAAGGAGATGGTTATTTTCTGAGCTCTCTTTCCCAGTAAGTAACTTCTACTAAAGGACTGTTGTGAGGATCTTTTCCCCACAAGCACAAAAGACTTACTACAGCTGGGCCAAGGATTCCAAAGCAATTGGCTGTCTGAAATAGTCTAGAGCTTTCCTGCTTGTGACTCTGTGGCATTCCTGTTCATATATTAATACATAAGATGGCAGAAAGGAATTTCTTCAACACCTCCATCTCGCTCACCTCTCTTCTACTATATCAATGTAGCAGTGCTTTGAAAAGAGGTACAATTCAGCACTCCTTGGATTCCCTCAAATTTCAAGTCTCAATAACATTAGCATCACTAACAATAACCCACCATTATGAATTGCCGCTACTAGATACAGCTACTGCTACTAGTACAGTTTTAGTAGCCTGACAGAGCCAGGTTTGGAATAAAATGACCAGTTCTTTTCTGTTAGCTGAAACATTCTTGGCAAACATGGGATTATCCTCCAACCAAACCAAGGTAAAAAAATCTGTATTTCTAAAGCTAGATAGAGTGTCAATTCCAGCACCCAAATGGACTTGAGTACACTCAGTACTCCATAACTCCATTAATCAATTCACACTACATATTTCCATTAGTGATAAGTTAAGCACCTAATTTTAGATGTTTAATCTTGAAATCTTTCCCCCCTTTCCCTCACCATCCTCCCAGAAGTGCTGACAATTACTTGGTTTGTTTTGTAAACCATTCCTACAACAACTGAATGTCAGAGAAGCTTCTTTTTGATAGCTGTACAGCAGAGTAGAGCAACATTTTAAACTCAGTGTCAAAGCGCATATCGACACATCGGCCTTCTGCCCTGCTTAGCAGCCATGGGAACAAAATTCTTTTAAGGGTGGATTTGAGTCAATGATTTTGTCACATGAGAACAGTCTCAGCTAAAAGACACCACAGTGATTTATATCACCAAGAAAGCTGGCTCTCATTGTGAAACTATAATTAACTTATTTATTAAAACTTCTGTCACAGTTAGCAATATTATTATTGTCGGCCTCGTGATAAGAAAATATGACTGCTAAAACAGGAATCCCACTGGCAGCAGATGCTGTAGGGAAGTCAGCGCGATGCAACACTACACCCATAAAAATCATTTGTTCCTAGAGACTTGCACTAAGGTTGCAATGAAAAGCAAAATGCTCAAATCAGGAAAACAAGAGCATGTTATTGCCTCTAGCAATGAATGCTGATGAATTATCAATTATCTTTTGCTGCCAGGTCTTGCCACTTCATAAGAAACTGGCCATGGCAGAAAGATTTCAACACCATTCCTGACACTACCCAGATTTGTCCTGCTCTCCTTGTGCAATATAAGTTGCTGCTACACCAGCAGTTGGAAGAGGAATTATACTCTTAATCCTAAAAGAATATTTTGATTGCTACTTTTGTCTCCCATAGCAAAACAGGTGTTGAATGACCTAAAAAAAGTGGTCCTTTAGAAATGCTTTAGTACTGCTAAGGAGAGATGGGAGACAATATAGTAATACTAGTTTTCTAAAATACAGACAAAAACTTAAGCATCTTAATTTTAACCATAAAAGTTAGAGGAAAATAACATGTTCTTCCAGCGTGTTCAGATTTCAAAAATCCTTTCAGAGGTTTTTTATTTTTTTACATTGCTTGATTATGGTAGATCTCCCCTTTTAAAGTGTAATTTAAATCTTAAACAGTTGTATACAGCAAATCACTAAGGACACACCACAAGCATCTGAATATATAAGAATGTCACACAAGTTTTAAATTGCTTCATCTTATCAAAAACTTGGGGTTGGTCAAATAAAATACTCAGATACTGCATTCAATCAATTTCTCTCATAGGGAGGTTTACTTTAAATCCTTGGTAGAACAGAGTTGAACTTTATTCTTGCAAGGCAGGATGCAACTACTGAAATATCTGGGACTGTATGTAAGTGGCAGGCACTGGATAGTTCTTAAAAGGTATATTTTTGCCTGCAAGTATTTTTTAATCCTTATACTTTTGTATCTTCACCATCAGAAGCTTAGTCCCAAAAGGTTTTGTCCAAAAATGCCCATTAGCCAAAATGTTAATACTAGGCCTGCTATGTGTATTCACATGAGTCTACAAGAGAGACATCAAGAGTGGTATAACTTATTTAGCCTGAGCTGCCACTCTTACCTGGAGGCAGCCTATCTAGCATAACAGAGTCAGCTGAGCTCCTTCAGCTTCACAGAGGACAGGTTCAGGCTGTACTTCATGCTTGCAGTTATGTTTTCTGTATTAACAGCAATTCCTAAAACACTACAGAAAAAAAAATCCCAGGATTAAAACAAACCATGTGTTTAAAGGCTTTGCTCAATGCAGGCCATAATGATTAGTATCTTCTAGTTCCCTTCTGGCATTACCAGACTGAAAAAAAGATGTAAGATCATCCTCTTTCAGAGTTCAAATATATCCCTAGTCTTCATTTTATATAGCTGGTTTTACTTTTTATAGTTCATACACATAGAATCATAGAATCATAGAATCATAGAATAATAGTTAGGGCTGGAAAGGACCTCAAGATCATCTAGTTCCAACCCCCCTGCCATGCGCAGGGGCACCTCACACTAAACCATGCCAACCAAGGCTCTCTCCAACCCGGCCTTGAACACTGCCAGAGATGGAGCATTCACAACTTCCCTGGGCAACCCATTCCAATGCCTCACCACCCTTACAGTAAAGAATTTCTTCCTTATACCTAATCTAAACTTCCCCTGTTTAAGTTTGAACCCGTTACCCCTTGTCCTATCACTACAGTCCCTAATGAAGAGTCCCTCCCCAGCATCCCTATAGGCCCCCTTCAGATACTGGAAGGCTGCTATGAGGTCTCCATGCAGCCTTCTCTTCTCCAGGCTGAACAGCCCCAACTTTCTCAGCCTATCTTCTTTATTGCAATAGACATTCACTGCAATACCATTTTCCTTGTATACAAGCAAAAAAAGAATTTCAAACATCTGGTATACAATCACACATATGCAGATATCTCATTTCCAGAATTAAAATGAGGAAGGAAAGCAAAAGTGCTATCTGCTTAATAATTTGCTGCTTCAGGGCAAATTAAAAACAAATAATTGAAATTAACTGTGTTCTGATCAAGCAATTTTTCCATTTCATTTCCCTGAAATCACACTGTAGACCTCTGTCACAATGATGAATGCCTTTCAGGCATTAGGGCAAGTATCTCAAAAGCTATGTGTAGGCAAAAGTCTGCCTGTATAAGGGGTTTATCATATGCAACAGTGCGTACTTCATAAAAAGCTCCTACTTCTCAAAATTGGGCCAGTACATTGCATTTTGTCTGTTTGTGGCATGGCCAGTAACCAAGTCTGCAAGTACCTGCATCCTCACGTAAACTGCAATTATCCAGTCCTCACCTACACTGGATTTTTTGCATTTTCACTCTCCATTTCTAATTTCCCAGACTCTGATTTAGTAGACTGTGTCCTAAGGGTGAATTCCGTCAGAACTTTGTTTTCCTTTAAGACACCTGCACCCAATGAGAAGAGGCAGCTGCTATTGACTGTAAAATACATGAGCAGAATGGTGAGAAGTTTAGCAAAAAAAAAAGGTTAAGTCAGATACACATTAGCATTTTGACATTATCTTTAGTAACTACCTCTTAGCAAAGAGATATATAGGAAATTTAATAGGTTTAAAAGCTTGATCAATCTAGAAGCGTGATCAAACTCTAGGGCTAAGTTTTTGCACAAATAAATTAGACTTGATATTTCAGTAGGATGGCACCTTATTCAGTTCTAAATGTGATTTTCCTGCTCCTGGAGCATTATTTATCTACATTGTCTAACAAAAATGGATTGGGCTATGATTGTGATAGTATGGAAGATATAACTAACATTCATAAAAGTGTGAACATACTTGACATCCATTTTGTGTGTATCAACCTATAAAGCAAATGCAGAAGTACACTTCAGGAGGGGTTAAATCCAGTACAAATTGTCAAAAACAAGAAAACTGTCATCACAGTTTACGTTCATTCTTCAGCTCAGTCCTAAGGGCTATGGATATCGTAGCACATCCAACATACATTACATCAGGTTCTCATCACCTTGTAAAACCCAGGCACAACAGACTGCTTTCAGACATGACTGTCAAAGAAAGATTGAATTTTATTATTATTTCTAACATTTCTGCAGAATAAGACTGCCTATCCAGTCTTTTATTGTTTGCATTATTAATCCATTTATTTTGTCATAGAATAAAAGCAATAAACAGATATGACTCTCCCACTAAGATCTGATTTTATTTTTTAAATGAACATCTATAAAGGCTTTGTATATTCATTTTCCAGGAAAAAATTTAACAGCCTTATTTATACAGCTGGACTTCGATTCTGTGGAGTGGTAGCAAGTCTTCAACACACAAAGTCTACAGCAAAGATGGAAACAGAACAATTCCTCCATTAGCTTCCAACATTTACTGTAACAGCCTGCTTTACCTCCTCTTCCACTTTCCCCCAAGTGTAATATTATGAATAACTAGGCAGACACCAATTTATGGATAATATTGTTATTATAATTCTTTTATCTAACAACTGCAATTGTTTTTCTAGAGGCTACTTCCTTCAATTTTTGGGGCTCCTAATCTCTTAACAATGATTCATTCACCAGATTCTGTTAAAATCATTTTCTTCGCTCACACTAAGCTTCTCTAAAGGAGCACAAGCTGCACCTAGCTGCATGGAGCAGCAGCACAATATTACATCAATTACATATAATCAATTGCATACAAAATTTCCAGTATTGTATAATATATAAAACACAGGATTACATTTTTACGACAACAGACTTTTCTTAGTGGAATTCTATAAGCGTATTTCTTTTTAACCAACAAGTTGCAATAGGACTTTAGAGCCCCTGAGAACTATCAGGCAAGTCACAATCAATTATTTTAGTTTATAGGAAAAAACCACCTTGGAATGCCTTATTTATTTTGTCTAGAGCCTATTGCTACAGCAGAGCAGATATGCTGTGTAACATATGCTCACTGGGGGCCACACCTTCAAACTTTCACCTGGGTCCCCAAACAGCTGTATCCTTCCTATAGTTACAGCAAACATTCATGTTTGTTCTAAATACGATTTGTAATGGAAAGAGACACCTAGTTAAAACCCAGGCGACCTTTACTTTTCCCATGCACCCGCATGTGCACTTTGCATACATACAAACACCAGAGAGAGTTTGCATGTGTGAAAATCAACATACAAGACTTCACAAATTCTTTAAAACAGTGGGGTTTTGGTTTGGGTTTTTTTAAGTTGCTCTGTCTGCTTGCCCCTACTCTCATGTGGCAAGGTTAGGTCACAGCAATTTTAAACATTGTACACATGGAAATATGCTTACTGTGTGAATGATTTAGAAGAAACTAGCCCAAAGTTCTTTGTGACTTGTCATTAATGACTACAAGAGAATCAAATAAGACTCAGGCAGAGGGTAGAAAAGGCAAGCAAAGAACATGAGATGCAAGCAAATAGATTCTGAAAAGTAACACATCCAAATCTTTGACACTCTCAACACAACACTCATCCTAACCATGTATTCTCTACTCAGACACATACACCATGACCACGACTCTCATCAGCACTGACATCCTTAACCTGCAAGAATCATTAGGCTCATTCCTGCACTTATGAGGGTAAAAGGAAGGACACATGAAAAGTGATGAGTAAGGGAAAAAAACAGAGCACAGCATAAAATCTTTAGATGCTCCTTAAAATATATCAAATTCGCAATTTGTGGAGAAAAAAATATTTGTTTTAATCACAAGGAAGATAATCAGTAAAATGAGAATGCAAAATTTGAGGCATAAAGTAAAGCGCTGCCTGTATCGAACTCACAAATAACTCCACCTCACCAAAAAAATCACCATCCTAAGGATCAACAGAATGGAAGAGAAAGGATGGAAAGAGTATTTGTTTGACCCTCAGCTTTTCCTGGTTAGTGTAAGTCTGGGTGTATTCAACCGCATATGTAATCCAGGCATACACTTGTGGATGCTTAGAGCAGCTTCACTGATGGGTTAAATTGCACACAGTCACCATCCTTGCACAAATTTACCCTGACAAACATTAAAGCAACTTTTAATATTACTTTTCCCCCTACATTTTCAAGGCATCATATAAACGTTTTTGTTTATGTGGTTCTAAGCAGTAGCATGTGCTCCATGAGAATTCTATAAAAGGCCATACTTTACCACTAAGCGTCCTTCAAAAATTGAAAACACAAGTTTTGGTTACATCTCCTTATATAAAGAGATAAACTCAGAGCAGTACAATTTTTATTTTTTTTTTTTAATGTAGAATGTATTCAACTCATTCTTATCTTCACCAATAAAAATGAAATAAGAAAATTAAATTTTGCAGGTCTTCAGATAATGATGTTCCTACCATGACATTCATTTATGAAAACTCAAGCTGCACCAGGGGCGGTTTAGATTGGATATTAGGAAAAAACTCTTCACTGAAAGGGTGATCAGGCATTAGAACAGGCTGCTCAGGGAACTGATGAAATCACCATCCCTGGAAGTGCTCAAAAAGTGAGTAGAAGAGGCCCTCAGAGAGATGGCTTAGTGGTGGATTTGGCAGTCCTAGGGTAATGGTTGGACTTGATGATCATAAAGATCTTTTCCAACCTGGTTAACTTTATGATTCTATGATCTAATGCCTGTTGCTCCCTGACTAGGAACAAGAAACGGAGCAGGGTTACGGAAAATTCCTGGTATATTCTATTCTTAATTCACTTCTTGATAGCTTTCACAATGCCATGGTACCATTATTCTGTATCTCTGATATACTTTTGGTAAGTGAAAGTAAATGTGACAACATTTGAAAGGACACATACTCTTCTTGCACATGAGGAGAGAAAATCAGTTGGCAGCTTAAAAAAAAAAAAAAAAACCAGAACAAAAAAAGACATAAATTCCTTCTTAAAGACGAATAAAATGCCGAAATGCAACATAGTCCCCTCATCACCCCACACTTCTGCCCCATTATATTTGAGTACAAAAGGCTTTATGACAGACACTAACCCTCTTCTGCTAGTCCTTCAGTTATTGTTATAGATGTTACTACTGCAAAACTGATCATAAATTAAAGATATGAAGATAGTCCTATCTTCCTTGCATATAAATTTCCTCATAACCTGACTTGGGCTTAACTGAGCAATTTGTTATGCTTTGGTATCACAGATTTTCTGAATAATAAAAGTAAGGAGAAGCTTCCTTAAGTGTGAAATATATCAAACGTGGTTTAAAAATTACATTCTGCACAAAATTCCCTTTTGAAAATAAGATCTGTTTTTCCATCTATCTGCTTTACACATCAGTGAATGTTATTCACATCCTGAAACCATGAAGAACATAACATTAGTGTTTCATCACTGATCTCTGTAGTCAATCATATGCAGTAAAACCTGGTTGACTTTAATAGTCAGATATGGCCAATGTCAAGGGAGTTTTACAAAGATAAATCTGATGAAGGATCTTTATTCTGCAATGAGTATTTCAATACAGAAATTGAAATGCAGCTGTACAGAACCAGTTAGTTTGCTATCTAAAATATATGCCCAAGTAGACAAATCCTTTATCTAATGGACTAACATTAATTGAGAAATAAATTAGTAATGATACATTTGCAATCCACCTGCAAGCATAAAACACCGGGAATATTTTGAGTAATCAAAACAACCATGTATGTTTAATAGCTGACTTTTTCCAATTAAAAGAATTTACCATGAAAGGCGAAGCGAGCAAGAAAATATTGTTCTTGTGTACTGTAATATTTAGTGCTCTGCTAGATCCTCCATTTTTTAGAGATCTGAACAGCTACACAAGCTCTTGAAATATCTACAGCAGGTATTTTTTTTTATAAGCATACTCTTGAAGCCTTAAAAACAATCCAACAAAGTACTAGGTTTATAAACCAGTCCTACTACCTTAGTCTATCTACCATAATCAGCTAAAAGAAGAAATGCTATCACTTCAGACCCATCTTTTACTATATAAGTAATTTCTGAAAAGAACATTTCTAACAGTGACCACATGAACAGGGCAGTTATTAAGGCACATCAAGAATAATATGTGCAGAAGACACCCATCTAGGGAAATAGCCCTCAAGTTTAATTTTGGTTGTACTATTATAAAGTATATTAGTTTGCATATTTAATACCCCACTCACAGTTTTAATCTGATTTTCAGTAAAAAGGAAGTCAGTCATCTCTTTGTATGCTCCCTCCCTTCCTGAAGTTGGTATTACCATGCCCTTAAGGCATCTGTTCAGCTGAGTTGGATAAAGTCCAGTCAGGTATGACTTGGCATGCTGTAATTGCACCTCTCACTGCAATGCAGACACAGATATGAAAGAAGCAAGATGAACATGCTCCATACACAACTTGCCTCTAGCTTTTCTCTCCGTAGGAAGTATTTTGATTTATTCTCCTCCTAATTGCAACTCAGAACTACTACTCTTGCAATTCTCACACAAAGGTTGAACATAATGCAATTTTACACCAGCTGCAGGCAATCCTGTGTATCCAACACTTAATTTGTTCAGTCATCCACAAAGATTTCAGACTTATCTAGTCTTATCTAAATCTCAGTCCCCTTTGCCATAACAGACTCACAAGTGCTTTTGTTACATGAGCTGGCCTAGAGCACATGGTGGCATTTCTGAACATGCACAATATTCAGTCAGCCCACGAATATGTGGGGCAAATAGCATGCAGCGTATGAGTTTTCTCAGATAGTGTTCAACACGAGGACACGCCTTTATAATTTATTAATGCTAAAATTTGGAGGGAAAGGAGAAGGGTGTTTGCACTGCTGACATAACTGTTCATAACAAACCTGAAAGCCATGAGCACTGTGGTAGGATTCTTTGCACACAAACATGGTAACACAAATTATGAATGCAGGCATCTGTTTCAGGAGAAATGTGTCATTTTCCTACTGGTCATAGTCACAACTCCATCCAAGTTATAAAACACTTCCGCAGCCTTTTCTATATCCACAAGACATTTTTCATTATTAAATATATTTAGCCAATACACCCTGGGTTATGTACACTTCCACAAAAACTTTATGCACACAAGTGCAAAGTTTTACAGGTCTATCTTGCCAGCCTGCTTTTGTCCCAGAAGGGGATTTTATAGCTGACAGCTAACCTGCTTGAAAGAAGTTTTCTGTACCAAGTGTCACCAATTTATTCTTACAAGGCTTTGATCACCATTCTTGGGAATAAAACCAAAGATGCCCGCCTTCTGATTGCCACACCTCCATTTTCAGACTGAATGAGGAATCTGTTGCTCTAGTTAACAAATGAACAAGCAATCAGCAGCAGGTTTCATGACTCATTAATCTAATAGTTCTGCAGAAGCAGCACTGGGATGTCTCCTCTCACTCTCTCCTTTGCTCTAGCCACAGAAATACAAGCCACTAAAAGAAGTTCCCTCAGATTCCTCCAGGAAATTCAGTAACTTTATGTGCAGCTTTATCTTTATACTACAGAAGCACTGACAATGCAACTAAACTTTATGAACAGAAGAAAAATGATGATGATCTAGTTCCAAAGCAACTAAGTGCCAGAATTTGAAAATTATCTAAGCTGTATCTGTAACACACTATAATTTAATTGCCCATTTATTTTTTTCTTTTATTGAACAAACTGCCATTTACTCAATATATTCCCCATTTTCCAGGATTAATGAAGATGGTTTTCCATCTGCTGCAGTGGTCCTCTGAGACAGGGGAGGTGAGTGTGCATAAACAGCTGTCTAACTGAAACTGAAGCAGAAGGAAGACCTCTCTTGGTATGGAAAACCCAAAAATGTACCACCAGAAACTAAGCCGATGAAGTTGATGCTTTTGCAAGCTCTTAGCAGTAAACTCAGACACCTTTACTCTCTACAGCAAAATGCTTCTTTCTTGCAATTCTTTACATAATCAGTTACTGGCAATAAGAAATACTGGGAAAATAGAAGGTGACATTTCAGGAATATTGTAACAGTTACACCACCAAGAATTAACTTCCCAACAGGGTTAACAGTAGCAGCACAGTTTTAAGGAGTAATTACCCACTGGGGCTAAGAATCATGGTTTGTTTCCCCAGTTTTCACACTTTTTTTTCTTATGAAAATTTCCTCTTTGACGAATCCTTGGTTAAAATCAATTTACTGTGTAAAGACAGACAAATGGATCAACGCCAGTGATCATGGCGCATGCTGATCTGAGTAACATGTTATTAACCCAGAGATTTATTAGTCTGATTTGGGAGCCAATCTACTTCCTCAGAGCGAACAGTTTAATTACCAGACCAGGACTGCCTGATTCTTGATTTTCTTTACAAATCAATGCTGCCCCCATCTGGGAGTACACCCTGGAATCTACAACTGCTAACTGCATGTTGCTGCAGCAATGAGAACGTGTCAGGTCACACACTGAACAACCTGTCCCACTGCCTGCCCTGGGACAAACAAACATCCAGTTTCACATGTGTGAACAGCATACATGATTTGAGCAAGATCTGCATCTCTCCTGTGGCCATACTTGCCCATGCCAGGGGGGTTGGAACTAGATGATCTTAAGGTCCTTTCCAACCCCAACTATTCTATGATTCTATACATGTTCAAAGAAGTATAATTACTATATTCATTAAGTTGGAAAGTGGGAAGAACACACCAGTGCATTACTTGAAATAAGCCATTTATGGGCTGAACAAACATTTAACTACCTGCAGTGGGCACAGTGTACACCACACGAACTACAGAAAATACAAAGCCCACAAAGAAATAGCTGTCTTGTGAAGTGCACATGGTGCACTTTTCTTACTTGCATGAAGGATCAAAACTTGTTACTGCCACAGTCCAGACTAATCCAAATAACTGTAGATTAGCAAAATATTCTTTTATTCTGATACCGTAGGTAAATACACAGATTTTGAAGCCATCCTTCAGACACCTTTTTCCAAAAGTGCCTACCTTTATCATACATTTGAGATGTCCCTTTTGATTACAGTAAGCCCTGACATTTAGAGCCTAGCCTAAGAACAGTTTTGTAAGAGTACCAATGGATAAAACTACCAGAGTTTTTTTGCATGAAACAAGACAGAAGAATCCTGCATCCTGAATATGTTTATACTGTAATTAAAACACTGTTGGAACAGATTTCTTTTGGGTTTTATGAAACCTAGCCTTTCATAGCATATAAGTCTGTTTATTGTTATATTCCAAAATCTATACAAAGCTTATGGCTTTTTACTAATGCTATGATAAATACTTGGTTCTGCATTATAGAATAGTCAATGCAGTAGCAGAACTGGGGAAAGCAGTCATCCATTACATACAAAGCATATTTTTCCCCTTGCCATTATTACTGTGGATTCAAAACTGTTGCAGAATATGGATAAAATGTAACAGAATCAATGTCTTTTCCGCTTCTCCCCATTCTTCCTTTCCCCAGTCTCATACAGTTTACTATAATATGACCATTAGTGCCCATTTCTACTAAACTCTGCTTTGAGGGGTGCTGTGGGGAGAGGGGGACACACACTTCAGGGGTATTAGATGTCACTTGACGGAAGTCAGGTACAACTAAATCACACTTTGTTAGCAAAGTAATTATTCCCAGCTTTACACTCTCTGCCCTTTAAGATACTGAGGATCACAACAAACACTACTGCAGAACTGCATGTACAAAGAGAAAACTATCCAAACATCCCCTTTACATTCACTGAGTGTCAATCTTCACCGTTTAATCTCATTTTATTTAATCACAGGGTCATTTGCTAAACAAGATGTAAAAAACCTAAAAAGCATAGCACAAATTTCTCTTCATTATAAAGTATTTGGAAAAAAAAATTACTTTGCAGGGAGTTTATAAAATATCTCTAGAGATCAGCTATATTTTTTCCTTTAAGAAAGGTTCACCTTCTTATATCATTTGAATCCTATATATTATACGGGGTTTTTTGCGTGTAACCATGGATTTCAACAGTACACATTAATCTAATTAGGAACTGTGATATTACACATCTGCAAGACCAAGATTTGCCATTTCCTGGCTTTGGAATCCTTAACTGAGCAACTTAATATTCTAAAGCCAGCCATGCTGTTAACATTAATGAGCAACTTTTGACTTCAGAAATATTTCACCCTTTCACAGCAAATTTGGCTCATTGACTTCTTGTTTCAACACAATATAATTACTGCTTACAGGAAGATCTAGTAGACAAGAGATCAATTGGTTTAAAGTACATGGCAATACTGCCACTCACCTCTGCGGACAGAATTTCATCTTGAGTATGACAAATATTTTCAACAATTGGTAATAAATCAAAAGTACTCTAAAGAAGAAACGGAGTACTGTAATTAAATATAATTAATCAACTAAACTGATTTCAATCAATAAATTAAATGTAATTAAACCAACTTATCTCCGTGAAAACCAAAAATACCACCACTTGGGAACTCAGAATACTGGTATTTCATAACCTGTGGTGGGAGGTAAGAGGGGGACAGCCTGTGGCATTCTTATTGCTACTCCAGTTCAGCTTCCCAGAAGACAAGCATTTGTAGCTAAATACCAACCTCAGTCATAATTGCATATCACTTTTCTTAAAGCATCCTTTCAAACTCTTCTTCCAAGATGAAATCCACCTTTTATTTTCTGCTTGAACTGAATACTATCAACTGTCATGTGCACTTATAAAATGTGTGGGTTTATGACAATGACTTGGACATCTCTGATTTTACAGGTCACAGGATACAACTGGACCATTGCTAAAGAAAATAAGTTATCCATTGATGTGAATCACGGGTAAGGACATTCTCCATTATCTGTCATAGCCATTATCCCAAAGTGAGTGAACCATCATCTTGCTACTCCTTTTCCCTGGAGAGAGGTGTTCTGACATCCATGGCTGCACTACAGGATCATGCATTCAGAGCCTGAAAAATATTTGAGCAGAGCCCTTGAAATTTCTACTTTTTAAATTCATCTTCTAATACTTTTCCTCCACTCAGCAGCAGAACATGACACTGACTCCATAGAACTTCTCCCTGAATACAACACCATCTTTTCAGAACACAACTTCTCTACAATTTTTATCACCACCCCACACTGCAATAATTTGTGCTTAAGGAACAGCTTTCAACATGTAAAAACATACTACACAATTTAGCAGCCAAAAGATGTTTCCTCTGTAAAATCGATTAATCATGGAATCATAGAATAGTTAGGGTTGGAAAGGACCTTAAGATCATCTAGTTCCAACACCCCTGTCACAAGCAAGGTCACCTTCCACTAGACCAGGTTGCTCAAAGCTCCGTCAAACCTGACCTTGAACACTGCCAGAGATGGAGCAGCCACAGCTTCTCTGGGAAACCTGTGCCAGTGCTTCACCACCCTCACAGGGAAGAATTTCTTCCTAATGCCTCATCTACATCTCCCTTCTATCAGCCTAAAGCCATCCCCCCTTGTCCTGTCACTACATGCCCATGAGATGCTCCTCATGAGAATCTGAGAGTTTGGCACAGAAAAGCCATAAAATAGAAGTTCAAATTTCTGCTGAGTTATATGAATCTGCAACTGTGGGATCATGCATTTATGCATACTAACACTGTACAAAAAGCATTTGGTGAGCCAGATTCAGAACTACATTATTACATTGTAATGCCAGAGGATCAAGGAAGCAGTGGTATAAAATTCAAGATCCCTTGACTTTTCCTCATGCACCAAGACAAATATGATTCCGAAGTGGAGAGTTTGAAATGCCTGAAGTATCCCAAACTACACAACTTCAAACCTCTCAGAAATTAGCTTAATTTTTTGTCCTTAAGTGGAGCAACTCACAGGCCATACTAATCCGAGACTAAAAGAGCCTCCTGGTGCTGTCCACAGAGCTACTATGATAATTAACAGTAATGAAGAAAGGACTAGCCATAAGCAGGAAAGAGATTTCACATCTGCCTCGTTATAACTTGCTTACAGCTATCTTGCTTAAAGAAGCAGCAGCAGTGAGCTGATTTAGAACTAGCGGATGCAGCAATTTTTATTTTTTTATTAATTTTTAACAAAAAGTATGGGAGAAAAGTTGTGACATTTGATATCTTGCATTTTAAAAGCACTTCATTGATATGTAAGAAGGAATACAGACTAGAAAAGAACGTACCCAATTAGAACTGTAATATTAAACAACAGCCTTACAAATAACAGCCTGTATTATTTTAGGTGAAAGCAATCGAGGAAAACACTAAGTATGATCTTGTAGCTACGATTTTCTCCATTTTATTGGATACATAAAATTACTTTTAAAAAGGCAACACACAAGAAGCAGAGAAAGATCTCCATCTGTCATGCTCTAATTCTAATCTAGCTCTAATTATTCCCTTCTTTGAAAGAAGGAAAAAGTCTTGATAAAACAACATGTAAATTACAGTTGTCAGGCAGCCAGTGATTGCACAGTCCATATGAAAATATGTACCTTGGCAGTTTTAGACTGTGTTGCTTTGCTTAGCCCTTCATCCTGCTACTACTTGGTTCTCCCACGGATAATGCTCTTAGGTTGCTGAAATTCCAGATTCTCCTCTGTAACATCTCCAGTTGTAAAAAGTCACTAATGTGTCCTAATCTCAGAGTCTCAAATTCAGCTAAGTAGGTCATGTCAACCCTCACTGTAGCTTACGATCTGGTTGGAGGTTCTTCTATTGGAACAAGAGTGAGCATAGAACTAAGAACCTGATATCAAGTTTTCTATGCAGCAGCATTTCAGCAGACAGCACCACACACTAGAACAGACCCCGGATGCCCTGTATTTTGGTAGGGTAAGTCATAAGGGCCAAACGGATCTGTTACGGACACTTATCACATGTAGTATTCAGTGCAGAGTTTGTGACTCAGATTAGGTGTTTAGGAGTGACACTCTGATATGTTATTTCTGGACTGAAAATAACACCCATATGAAGGACCATAGGGTAATTATATAACAGGATGCACAAACACTTCAGCTTTAGCCTGAGGCCTTTACCTTTCCTTAAGCGTGCTAACATGTAATATTCTTTGTCAGACACTGAATCACACCAAATACTAGGTTTTGCCCTTTGCTTAATGGCATCATCTGCCTCCTTTCTGAGAATGTAGTCTAGAATATTTCCATCCTTCTGTTTAGCTTGGCTTGGCTTTTCTCTCTACCTTTACCTACAGCAGTTCCTGTTATTCTATGATATCATGTCTTTCTGAAGTATTTTTTGGGGCATATTTTCAGCCCTAGAATACATAATTTCTTTTCCTGCTGCAAGCCATTCTAGATCAGACATATTTAGCAAGCATGTTTCCCCGCTGCACAAGCTAAGACACAAAGACCAGTCTATGTTCAATGTTACGGGGTCATATATCCTTTATTGTAATTTTAGTTATAGTGTGTTGGTTTCTGCATGACTGGGCAAATTTTTAAGCATGTAAGTTTCATTTGTGTTCAAGGTGATAATTTAATCCCTAGACAGAAAGGCCTATGGAAAACTTCTCATAATTACTTTCCTCTGCTGCATGAATCACACCTTATTTCTCCTCAGGTATTTTCCATTCTTACCTTCAGGTTTCAGCACACCTATCTCGCATCTCACAATTATCTGTCCAAAAACTGGGCACAGATTAAGACAGAGGTTTCTTTCATGATTTGTGAAATCCTCTGTATTATTTCTTACAAGCTTCTTTTGATTAAATTGTAAGATTCTTCTTAGGTTGAAGGATAACAGTGTCCTGGTTTTCCTCCAACTTCATAGCTTGATCTCACCCCAGAGCAGGCAAATTTTCATTTCTTGTTCCACATCCCACCAGGATGTTCTGGCAGTCTTTGTAACCATGTTGCTCCATTACAACATGGTTTCAATTAGGGGTTCCACCAGCCTCAAAAATTGTATACTTGACTAAGTCTCAAATATTTCAAAACGTATCCAAAGTTTATCCAGCTTGTCTTTGAAATCCCTCTCAGAAAACTATTTCCACAGACCATGGCATCATTCCCCTTTCTTTACCACAGTTTGATAACTGGATTTCATGTCATTCTCCTATTAAAATTTCCATAACTTCACTGACGTAAGAGATTACTTTTATCCTTGATCACTCTCCAATTATCTGCAATGATTCTTGCTTAAGATACTCCTGTTATGCTCTTTCCCACCCACCACTCTGTTTCTACTTCCAACCCTGACAATGGATAAGAAACCTCAATGTCAGAACTAACACCAAAGAGCAGGCTTTACTCCACTTACAGGGAATCTAACACTCAGAAATAAAATAAGAGAAGAAATTAATGCCTCTAGCCCCACAGCTGCTAGTGTTTCCAGCCAGAATGTTCCCTGCCAGACAAAACATACGTAAATACCACTTTTGAATAAGCCTCCTTTAAAGAAAAGTAGCCAGCCAGGAAAGCTGAAAAAAAAAATCTAGTACAACTTTCAGGCCCTGTTCCAGTGCGACTCACCAGCACTACTTATGCAGCAAGAAGGAGTGAATATGTCTGATTTGCCTCTGAGCAGATCTTAAACAGCTAAGAAGAAGCTTTCTGCTAACACAAACTCCCCCACCCCACTTTGCTGGGGGCCCGTGCATTGCCACCTTCACACCTCCTGCAATTATACAATTCAATTTTCTTACTGAAGCTCCACAACCGAACCTTGAATGATGCGTGATGCAAACTCCCTGTGTTTCTACTGCCTCCAAGTTGCTCACAGGAAAAAGTAGGAATGATATTTTGTTTTGCTGACTTTTCAGTCTAAGAGGGGATGTTGAGCAGTAAGCCCATTTTACACAATGCTTTTCAACAGACAGTTGCAGCTTTTCAGCACAGAGCTGCACTTCAAATGTAGGTCAACAGAAGGTAAGACTGCATAGGAAGATCACTGCTAAGACATTAAAGCGGACTAGATATTCTTCACCAAGGTTTCTGAACTCTACGTAACTAAATATGACATTAAATTACAGAAAATCATGAAAGGAGCATTAAAAGGTTGTGGATTTTCAGCAACAGAATTGCTTAGACAGGAATGCTTAACCATTAAATATCTATTGTATTAAAGTCAGTAGCTAGCTACTTTTTTTAATCCTTTTCAATAGTCTACTGTTGTTCAAACACCTTTTTTGCTGATCTCAGAGAGCTTAATTCATCCTATTGTACAGCAGCATAGAAAAGAGGCTATCTGCTCTAGGAAATATGAAAAATATTGTCCCTTAAGATAAATTGCAAAATGAGAAGGTTTCTCATCAGCTTTCACCTGCAAATAACTGATAGAAGTTAACCTGCATATTCTGCTTCTATTTAATTAATCTAAGAAACCCAGTTACTAAGCACATATTCATTAAAAACAGTGTTAAAAGCTAGGTACTTAAAGGGACAGTATCTGTACAACAGCAAAACAACTCTGACACACTTCTGAACACCCACACACTTCACTGCTACACTGGGGACATGCAACCAAGCAATCACTGCTTATGCTCAATGACTTAATGGTACTGGTTCATACCCTGAACTTCAAGTTCACTGATTAACTCCAAATATGACTATACAGGGGATTTCTGTGTGTTATAAGGAAACAACAGTATCTTTTTCCCAAGAATTGCTTTGTTTTTTCCAGTTGAATTCTATAATCTACGCAAGTACAACCTCTCATTATTTATCTACAATATAGAAAGTATAAGAACATATGGATTTCCTACTTCTGAACAAAGAATTACACTCTACTTGTTTAAGTATATTCTACTACGTTCAAGTTCTCTTCTTTGTTATATCACATTTACCCATAGTAAAGTGCTCACTACAAGGTATAACATGCCTAAGACAGACCCATCATAAAATAGCACTGGGAGAGTTTTAAAAGGGGTATCTAGGCCACACGCTTGACCTAAACAAGGACCAAGAATACCTGAACCATTCTGACATGCATGTCTAACCTCTTACACCCCCTAAGGGTCCAGACTGTGGGGTGAAGCTCTCTCTATCCCTTTGCTTCACAGCTTATACCCAGAAAGCTTATCCTGTTTAACTTAAATTCTCCTCACTGCAGTGTAAGTCACAGTGATGAAAAACAGAGTGAAATGTTCAATTGTAGATGAATTGGAGGAAACTCTAAATTAAGAATTTCCCACTTAACTTAGTAGGAAAACTTCATTTAATGTCATGTAAGCAGTCTTGGGGTCCACAGTCCCCAAATGTAAGTCATGAACATGCTTCACTCCTACTGCAGATTTGTAGGCTCCTTGTATATTTGCCAGCCTGCTTGCTTAGCCAAAGCAAAAACAAATACATTACAAATAAAATATTAATTCCTGAAAATCTACTAAAGAAATAGCTATCATTGTTCAATAGTAAAACAGTAATAGAAGTTTATGATCCAGACAGTCCTTCCTCTGAGTTCAGCAGTGATTTTCAACACATTGTTTAAACTGAAAATAAGTCATTGAAATATGTTCTTCATTTAGCAATTTTCACTGGAGCAGTTCAGATCAGACTGAACCCACTTAGGCTCTAAATGCCACCAGACAGATGCAAGGAGAGACATCCTGCATCAGTATTTCTGGAGAGTAGACTGTTGTCAACTGGAAGGTTTTTCCCATGTAAGGAGGAACAAACACTTAAATCCAGAAGGCTTTTGTTGCTTTCCTTTAGGAATAACTAATATTAAACATCATGAACAGTGAAAACTGGCAGTCCAAAAAGAACTTAATATGCTACAGGATTTTAACAAAAAAAGAAATTGATACAGTCAGAACTTGAATTTTCCCTCAGAAAAAAAGATGTGGCTACCATGGATTCTGGCAGTTTTATTAAGTGCTTTATATTAAAGTCAGTGAAATTCTGCAGGTACCAGACATTTGTGTACATAGTTGTACACAGTTGCTGGCAGTATTTTTTGTTGCTTTAATAGCAGAATTAGATTTACCATTATTTCCAGCTCAGTTCTCACACAAGCTATATGGCAATTGGGCTTACAGGATGGAAACATGAAAACACCTACAGTTCTCTATCCAGCAGCATTAATCCACACAAAACCAAAAAAATCAATTTTTAATTAGTGAAATAGCTTGAGAAATCATGTTCCTATACCATGTTTGTGATTCTGAGGAAGTTAATAGAAAAGCCACCATTGACTTTAAAGTAAATAAAGTTGAACTTGGCATTTTCAGGCCCTTTCCCAAGTAATTCCTCTAAGGCTAAGTCTCTAGAAGCAAAAACCTGTATGTGCTTTTTAAGTCACGTTTACTCAGCTGAATGGGTGTGATATGATTGAAAAGCAGTGTTTAGGAGAAGGCTAGAAAATGTGAAGCCATGTATTAGCTTACTAAACTAAAGAGGATCCTATTTACTCATATTAAATTCATTCAATTGAGCTCACAAGAGTGAAGGACACACTCCTATTTGCTTATGAAGACATTCCCTAACTGTAACAGTGGCATGTCACATTAATTCGCTGGAAGAGAAAGTGACATAAATGCAGCATAGAAAGTGATGACCTATACACTGTATCTATAAAACTAGTCTAGTCTGCTATACATCCATACTTTATTTTCTATCAGCATTTCACAGTGCACAGCAAAATAAAAACTGTGATGAATAAGAGAGTCTATGAGCTACTTATAATTTTGGTTACATTTGGCAGGACAGTTTCCTGCACTTTTAAAACTACAAATCTTACTTCACTCACAGAATTAGCGGACTGCATTGACTGATAGCTTCATTTTGGATGAGGAATTTAAAGATTAGCAATATGAAAAAAGGTAATATATTAAGATACAAATAAGTAATTTAGCAAAAAATCATTGTAATAAACCACAGCAGGTAACTAAGACACAATGTTTTTCTATTTACAGTTAAATACCCAGCAATTTTCGCACAAAAGGCCACCTGACTTGGAGGAGAAACCACATGTATGAAAAAAGATAACTTTCTAGGGAATAAATGTTTTAGTAATTCAGACCATATAAAAGTAATAAATGGTGAATAAGCAAACAAAGCATACACAGGTTTCTACCACCTGCCTGGATTTATGTGTGTCCTCTACCAGCTGTACTTGTTTAGAATATCTTTTTGCAAAGAGACAGAAATATTTATCTTCAGTTTTCTCTAGTCCACTGAGAAATACACAAAACAGTAAGCAAAAGCTCTGGAAAACAGCATGCTTCAGTAACTAAGACATTGTAAGGAAAGGATCAGCACTGGCCCTAGAAGCCTAAGAATTAGACCTCCATTTCCCTACTGAGGTAGGAGGCAGAGCACATGAAGGGCAAGTGGCAGCGGTCAGAAAAAGCGATAACGCTGGAACATACCTAAACCAAAGTACCAAGCCTACATACATACAGGTGCTAAATGCAGGAATCTGCTGAGAATTTTTCTGTTCAACCATACAGTAAGAAGGCCCGGATAGAACAGAAATAAACCTTTATTGGGAGAAGAAGGGGGAAAAAGAAGAAAAAAGCTTAAAAGACACTATTATTCATGTTCAAGACCTATCAGAGATATGATGCTAGTAAACAGACTATGGATTCAATCCTGTATCAGAAAGTCCTCTCTCTTTCTTTCCTTTTCCAATATCTTTAAAAGCCTGAATAAGTCCACAGAGGATTAATGTCACTATTAGGGGTATTTCATCCAGGGAGGCGGTCAAGAGTAAAGAAAGGAAGAACTGTCTTTTTCCCTTTCCCCTTTCCAAACTCAAAGAAGAGAAACTGTATCAAGTAACTGAAAATCTTAAAAACAAAAAAAAGCCAACAGAAACAAAAAAAAAACCAAACACATACACACAACAACAATTTCAGGAAAATCTTTTAGAAAAGACATCCTTTTGAAGTGACAGGACACAACTCTTTTCCCTAGAGTCAAGAACCACCATGGTCAAGGCACACAGACTTGAGCTGCCTAAGGCATTATCCATAGCTTTGCTACAAACATTTGTGCTCTGGTGCCAAGGCATTTATTTCATCTACCCATTTCTATCCACAACCCAAGATATTCCTTAGAGTCTGCTAAAGGGAAATTTCAAGTCCTGTCTTACAACAATGAATTTGCAGCAGTTGAAGAGTTAGTGTGAGACGAATGGGGGCTGGGGTTTAGAGGGTGTCCTGGGTTCAGTAGTAATAGCATTTTTTTTTTCTCCACCTTGGTAGCTGGTGCTACATAAAATAAATAAAATTAAAAAAAAAAAAAACAGAAAATGAAAACATTTTTATGTGAGCTTTTGTACAAGGATACATTGAAATTCATTTTGTCAGAATGACAACGCTGCTGTTACTTTGGTTATATCAATGCCTAAAAGGAGTCACTTTATTACATTAACTGTTCTAATATTAAATCAATGGATCCTACAAGACATGCCAGAAGGCAACTCGTCTCTATTGTTATACATCTAAAATAAAAATGTATTAACTCATATACAACCAGTACAATGGTCTCCACTTTTATTTGTGGTAAGTATGCACTGTTCAATAGCACATAAATATTTTTGGTCCATCACTACTCACTGCATGGAAGACAGTGTTCCAGAAGTTAGCACTTCCTTATAATCCATTGGTCGCTACTGATGATGCTTGAAAAGGAAACAGTTACAGAAGCTTTACTTCACAGATAGGCATTGCTGTTAAATGATACAGATTAAGTACCTCTTATTTTCATCATCAAAATAGAAAACACTGAGTTGAGAAACTGATTCTTGTGTCAGGAGACAGAATTACAGAATCATAGAATGGTTTGGGTTGGAAGAGACCTTTAAGATTCCTACTTCCAACCCCCCTGCACAGGCAGGGACACCTTCCACTAGACCAGGCTGTTCACAGCCCCATCTAGCCTGACCTTGAAGAATTCCAGGGATGGGGCATCCACAGCTTCTCTAAGCAACCTGTTCCAGTGTCTCACCACACTCACAGTAAAGAAGAGGCATTTCAGACAACGGCCATACACACCCAGCTCTAGAGACTGGTATTTCTCGGAGCCCTTGCTATACAAACAGGCCCCTAAATCTAACAATGTTCTAGCACATACACATTGTCACATTTCTTGACATTATTTAGCATGGCAGATTAAGACAGCAGGGGATGCAAAGCTGTGAAAACATGTATCAACACCAGTAGGAAAAGTTATATTATATCAAGTATTAATGAGACAATTCCTATTTATAGCATTCTTTTAAAAACAGCTAACAACATTTTTATAGTTCAGTCTAACCTGCAAAAGGTTTTTTTCCTAATGCATATGGTACTTTTAAGGTAACAAGTCACTGTCCTATAGCTTTAAATCTGGGTTTCTAAGTTACATGCTTAGCTGTTCAGTTCCTCCTTGGGACCTACGTCTCTTCAATAATAGTAAAAACCAAGGAAATAATAATTTCCTTTATAAACTTTAAAAACTGACTAATTCAAACTGAAGTAGTGAAGACTGTGTATGCTACACAGGCTCTGTACACCATGCAATTCATCAGCATGAAAGCTATTCTATTTCCACAGCTTTAACGATTGCTGGCTCCATCATCTCCTTTGCTATTGCTAGTTAAATAGTATCCAGTGCTGTATCTGCAAAAGATACAGTAGTACTGCACTGGATGAGGAAAACTTGAGATGTTCTCTTCAAAATTAGCTGAAGATGCATGAAGTAAACAACAATTTTAAAAAATAATCTATAAATAGACATTGGGCTAATAGTTATTACATTCAATAATTTAGCATGATATGCATGGCAGCTTCGACCTCCAAAATAATTTAGTGCCTTGAGCTGAGATTAAATGCAGAACATTAATTTTTCCCTCTGGTTGTCAAGCCAACCAAGAGGCCCGTCAAATCCATTTAAATTAAGCCTGCATCATGTAATGATATTAAAGGGGATAAAATATTAATATCGGTCTGTGATAGAACACTGGACAAAATAGCTACAGTAAGGCAGCTTCAATTTAGTCCACCAACATGTCTTTATGCAGAAAGCAGGATTTAAAGGTCTGAAGGAATACTTATTTGAGTTTATACGATATGCTCATTTATAAAATGCTTCTGATTTTCAATTGCTGAGAATAGTTATTACGCAGGAAAAAATATGGTTCCCAGTTTAATCCTACTGATGTAGAAAAAAAATAAAATATTGGACCACAGTTGCCCATAAGCAGATGTTACTTCAGTGATAACAGTATGGCTGTATCCATTTATTGCCAGTAATGAATTTTCTTCCTTCAGCTGGAAGATGATAAATATAATGCAAAACTTCAATATTTCATGATATAAACATGGATTGAAAGGGTAGGTAGACTCCCAAAGACAAACAACTTAAAATATCTAGGCCACAGGTGCTTTATCAGAACTGTAGGGTTTATGCTGTCAGTATAGAACTACTTCAATAGTAAGATGAAACAAATTAAAAACAAGTCTGCACAGTTGCCCACAAAAGAAGAAAAAAACCCCTTGAAACCTGCAGATTTAGACATGATAAATGGGATTGGTTACATTTACATTCAATATCACACGCACACAGAATATATTCAATGTGGCATCCTTAATCTCCATTGCAGTTACTCTTTTTCAATTTTTAACTTTCCAGATCATTTACTTTTCTAAAGTTGGGATTCCAACAAGAATGTAGACTTAAAAATTTATCCCATGCCAGCTAAATCCAGAGACAATACTGCACATTGCAAGCTTGTAAAAACATTGCTGGTAATTGTCAAAAACTGGATCAAGGCTCACGTTCCTATTTAAGAATAGTTTTCTCTTAGCAGTTAATATTTTTTATCACAGTATTTTTTACATGATGGTATGCCTCTATATAATGCAAAATCTTGTTTCCAAGAAGAACTGAAAAATTAAACTGTAATGTCCTCATCTTAATGCACTCAATTGCAAATGCAGGGCTGCACTGGGGTCACTGTAATCCTGTATATGTGCATAATTACTATATACAGTACTTCATAGAAAACACGGATAGGGTCTGCATTAGCTTTAAAGAAACCAGCACAGAGCAGGATATGCAAAGCAGGTAGCAGGTAAGGGGAAAGGATGAGATTTACCAATGCAGAGTGAGCACAGGCAGATGTCTGGTTGGGCTTAGACCTCTATTTGTGGCACGGCTCTAAGCTACCTCCCAAACACGAAGTTTCTTGCACAAAGCCTGTCCATTAAGCCTAGTTGAGTTTGTTAATTATGTTTAACTGAAAATTACTAAAGAGACTAAAACATTGGGCTGTCTATTATTCCTTAAGCATCACACAATCAATGCAAGCTCATTCAGTCTTAACATTATAGGTTCTGAACTGATACATGAGACAGCTCAGGGTAAGCTGAGTAACTGACCACTTCTTAGTGGGTATGCTTAAATGGCTATTGTAGAACATTCCCCAATGAGTACTTCACTAAATATGCCATAACCTGTAACAGTTGTCATACTAGCTTTTTTTTTAGTTCATACATACTGCTTAAAACACACGGCATTCATATGCCATACCCATGCAAACCCCTCAACAAATCATCTCTCACACACAGGAAGAATGTAAGATAAGTGGCTCACTGTCAGTTGAGAGGCAAACAGATTTAGGCCTGAGCTCATAGTTTTGATCCACATTCTAATTTCTACCAAAAGAGGTCTAGACTACACTAACTTGAGTGCTGCAAGACCAAACCAGTTACAACTTTGTCTCCATGTTCCTCTAATGAAGGAAAGGCTTGACACTATTACATTTTGGAAAATAATGTCTGCTAGAAAACCACCCTCTTCCCACTGTTTTCATGAGATAGGGTATAGGTCACAGCTTACTAAGAATCTTCCTTGAACTTAAAAAATAGCATTCCAGCAGAAAACACACTGATGCTTATAGAGGCAAGAGTGAAACCAAATAACCTGAATCTATTTTTCAAAGCAATTGTAGTTCCCATTTCAAGGCTGATGAAACTGATAAATATTGAGCAAAGTGCAAAAACCTACAGAAGTCTATAAAAGTCAGCAGAAAAGTGTTGGGGTTTGCTATTTGTTTGCTGATAAAATTCCTTCCTTTTTATTTTTCAAGCTGACTGTTCTTTTTTGCTCCCCTAAAAGGGACATTTTAGGGACAGTTCCACTTTGACTCAGCTTACATTTGAACACCAGCTCTTGGTCTCCAAGAGCACTCTCCCAAGCCCAGTGCTATGCAAGAGAAGCACGAAGCTGCACAGTGTTTCCTGGCATATCTCAGTTTGCACCCTGAGGGCCAAGTTGTGTGCCAAAAAGCCACCCAAAAAGGACTGGCAGAACAGAACCACTAGCTGCAAAACACAGCATTTTGGCTGTACAGAGCATGGAGTCAGCAAATTGCAATAAATCACCTGGTGAAAGATTGCAGGTTTAGTCTCAAAGTTTAGCAAATTCATGAGTTCACATTTTTTCCTAACAAAGTCCTGGAGTACTCAGTCTTGCAACGTTTACAGAAGATAGAGGATTATTTTCCTGTACCTTCTTTTGGATGATGTGAAATAGGTCTTGGCTTGCTTTATATCCTGGATGATTTTTGTGCATTTTAGTTTGTCTGTTCGGGCATTACACAGGTTCATCACTAGGGCACCTCCACACACAGAATGTTGACATGTTGCTATTCCTTTTTTTTTTGCAGAGGTAAGACAGGAGCATACATTTAGAATTCCTTTTTGTTACACAGATGTTGGAAAAATGACTTCTTCAAGTGTTTTATGCCAGGATAACTGAGGGTAGTGAATCCGCAGCTGTCCAAAACTATGTCAGCACTAACAACACATCAAGTGCCCTCTTAAGAGATTCGATTTTTTTCTGTTATCTATTGCAGAATTTTAGGTCAGTTGGATACCGCAACAAAGTGCCTCCTTGGACTAATTGCGGCGAGGTGTTTTGAAGAGAAGAATCTGAACCTTGAATATGACCTCACATCAGAGGAGTATCAAGGACAATATCTCCAGGACAACAGCTCATCATTATGACCACAGGAAATAGCTACTGGAATTAAAACAGCTGAAACTTTTCTGAACATACCTGAAAGCAACAGCCATCATACAGCATGTCAGAGTATCATTACCCTTTCTGTTATTCTTCTCTTCACCATTAAATTAAATCCCAAGATACCTGGAACTGCCAGAAAGCAAAAGACCAATTTCAACTGTAGTAGCTGGGAGCCACTTCACTTGGACTCATGTAAGGCCAGCACAGGTAAATCTGTCCCTCTTGTGGAGGGAATGAGCAGGAAATCAAAATTCCTCTAGTCTGAAGGCAGAAAAGTAGGAAATAATAGCTTTATCGGTGACTTTAATTAGTATCACTAGATGTAAATAATCCTTACCTTTTAATTTACCCCATACATGTAACCCTAGGCTAAGGAAAGAACAAAACACAGGCAAACACAGTGAGACACTTCTGTAGCTAACAATGTAAATGAAGCACTCTGGGTCATTTTTATAAAACCCAGGACACTTAATCACTATAGAATATCACTTTTTTTTTAATATTGTTCAGCTTGCTGGAAAAAGTCTCTGCTTTGGAGAAGTGGAAGGATTTAAAACAAGTATGGAAGAGCAAGAATGGCAATAACAGGGGGAAGCAGACACAAGCAAGCCAGAACAGTGCTCCACATGAAATTACATGTCTTGCTTCTAGCTAATCCTCCATTTTTCTGACAAGAAATAATGATCTAAACTGAACTTCAGATTGAACTACTTGAGGATGACTTGCATCTGCTGATCAGCTTTGAAACATCACCTTTAGGCCCTGATTCACCAAACAATTCCAATATCCTCATGGTATTAATCAAGGAATTATTCCAATAGTTGAAGACGTATCTTTGGAAAAGGTCAGCAACAGATACCAAATTATTCTAGCTGTCACAATTTCATAATGCTACCAACATAAAACTGAAGTCAACAGCTTATGATCCTCAAATAAGTGCTTTCCCCAGATGTACTATAGAAAGAATTACAGCATACACGACTGTAAAACTTAAGAAAAGATGGTTAACCACCCCTTGTCCCTAAAATGGAAGGGAACATTTACTGAGTACTGGGACATTTAGACCACTGAATCCTTTGAATGTTTATTTTAGTGCAGCAGAAAAGCCCTATCTACTCCATACATTATAAAAAACTCAAAATCTACTCTAACCTACACTAACCTTCACATACTTCACTACCAGTTAAACCGGTTCCATAATATAGCTAATTTACTAAGTTACTATTGTAAACTTTGAGAACACACACTCACTTTGAGGAACATAACTTCACATATTTTGAACCAGTCCTGCTCGTTTTTCAGCAAGACACCTATTAGACCCCAGTATACCCCAGTGTCACATATTCTTATAGTCCAAGCAGTTATATTTTTATCAGACACACGGTCTTTGGCAGAAGAAGACAGATGCTGCTTCATGCTAATTTATTAACAGGACTACTCTGAAACATTGGGACTTTTGGTTCCCCTACCAAATGGAAGAAAAATTGCTCAGCTTCAATTTCTGTACAGGCAGTAGCGGGCAAAACAAACGGTGTCCTTCAAACTTCCCCTAGACACAGCACTTCTGAGATAATCACAAACGCTTCGCAGAAAACGTACTCCCTTTTTTTTCCCCCCACCATAGGTATAGATTTCTTAAGTTCAGGGTTACTGAGCCCAGCATTCTTTTCCCTCAAGGTTATATTAAATATGACAGACTGGATATCATAGATGTGGATAATTTCAGTCATAAGGTGTTTTCCCATTGCTCACTACTTGCAGCTGATTGGGACCATCTATTAAAACTCCACTCTGTAGACTCCATACAAAAAATTTGCAGTTCACACAACACTGTTTCCTGTGTTGTCTTCCTTTCTGTTCATTTCTTTAATGAGACATTAATACACCTTGGCTAAACTATGCAGTATACAACAAGCTTTTAAGTGTTTTATACACCTTCAGAGTACTGCACACTCATTTGGTGTCTCTAGAAAAGCACTGTTGTTCTGTTTAACTCCCTTAAAATAGCAAACCCTTCTAAGTAAAGACTTGCAACCTCTGAATTACTTTCCTGACAAAGAGTCCTGATTTCATCTAAAATTCTGCTTTCAGTGCAAATGCAGATCTTCACTTTCATTTAGCACTTTTTAACCACTTAGTCCACTCATCTTTGCTCGGAAAACAATCAAAATCAGGAAAGGCTTTTCAGCTGTTGTAACTGATGAGTTAAGGGAAACTATTATACCATCTTGTGAATATTTAAGTTGCCCCCACAACTAAACAGGGACCAAACAAAACAACTGTATGTTACAAAATGGAGCATTATAAAGCATGGCCTCTGATCTATACACAGTGGCCAAGGGGACACTGTCACCCTAGTTTCATAGCCAGCAACTGCCTAAGGCATAAAAAAAGGCTCACGACCCTGCCCTAAATATTTTCTAAGCCAAAGAAAAGCTAATAGTAGAGGATGAGAAAATATATCCCACACTATGTCTTGCATTGGTGTTTAATGAACTTATCTGCCACCCAGAAAATCCAGTGCCAGGTTCTGCTTCACATCTTATATAGCCAGTTTTGACCCCATTTCAAACTGCAGGATCACAAATCAAATGTTAATGTTACAAACTTTAAAATACTCTGTGGTAGGGCCTTTGGCCAAAACACATTCACAGTTCAAGAATGCTACTTCAGGGAACCTCAGGCTTCAGTCTAAACAATGGTAGTGCAAGGCCTGAGGGGCTGAATCAGCCCTCTAGACATGACTGACAGCAGAAACTCAAGAACCTACATGGTAAGATGGCAGCTGAGCAACAGCACTCAACTGAAGGATTCTGACAAAATGCATTTAGGGATCTGGCTGTTTCAACCCATTTCAATGAGACAGTAAATCATTAAAAAATCTATGATTTCACTGATAAAAAGACTCCTTTCAGAAGATGCTATGCTGGAAGCTATCTTGTTGTGTACCCCAGAACTGGCCTTCAGGCCAAACCCACAACAGTAAGTGGGGAAACAGTCACTCAAAACCACTTTCCAAGTAGAAATGATATTGTAGTATAGCCTGCCAGCGTTAGCTCCTAAATTCTCTGACCTTCCCACTTCTACCAATCTATAAAATTGAAGCAGTCATTCTGCCAACGTCTGAGGAAAGATTAATGCATATGACACTATGCAAGTGAGAGACAAACAACTCTAAAGACATTTTGTTTACCTATAGATATGTGGATGTTCTCCTGCACACTCATAGCTTTTCCTTTCACTAAGAAAAGTATCAAGTTGCAGTATTTTTCAATAAGTATGTTTCAGACATATCAGTTACTGTTTTAATAGCAACTCAAAGTTATACCTCTTCTAAAACATCACTGGCCTTTTTATTTTTCTCCCTGAAGAAGCCCATCTTGATCACGTAACAAAAAAGCCTAAGCAGAAGATAATGACATGTTTCTATAGATTTGTGTCTCATGCCTGATTGATATTTTTAACTGCATTGTAATGAAGCAAGGCAAGGTTTATACAGAGTGGCAATACCTCTTTCGATCAACTGATACCACTGACAAAGCAGCATAGTTTTGAGCACACAAGCCTTCTTCAGAATCCACAGCTCTAAAAGAGTATCAGCTCACCCCTCATTAGATAGTCGACAAGAAAAGCATGCTTTACTGGGGATTACATCCTGTGACTTCTAATACAGCACAAATTTTATCAAAAAATTTTAGGTTATTTTTAATAATTTCCCTTTGAGAATTCTGTGTTAAAGAACAGAGCTGCATTGACACCGCAAAGCCCTGGTTCTCTAGAACATAAAAAGATATTTTCTTTGTTTAGCTTTTTTTTTTTTCCCCTATGAAATTTGAAGGCAATCATTGTCTTGTAGCTCCTCACCCTGTCAAACAATGTAGTCAAAATTCTGGTTACCTTAGGCCTTCAGGTCAAAGAAAATACCATAAAATCCCCAGACAGGAAGAAGCACTCAAGACTGGATTTATTACTACTATATATAAATCAAAAGTCTTATTGCTCGTAACGTTTCCAAGTCAGTTGTGGAATTAGAATCTGTACGTAAGAATATAATTTTTTACATCTCATCATATCATTCAGGTATTACAAGCATGTAAAAAAAAAGAAATGTACAGTATAATGCAGTTTGGTTTTAATATTGGCAGAAAACAGTAACTAAAAGTCAGTGGTAAGCTTCAGAACACTTTAATTGCACAGACAGTTCAATCTGATTCTGTACTGTTAAATCAGCAAGCATGAGGGTTTTGGGTTGATTTGGGGTTGGGCTTTTTTTCCTGGCTGAATAAGGACTATAGGACTTAGCTCTTTGCCACCTAAAGTGGTATTTTGAAAAATGATGTTAGTTTGGTCTGCAACCTCAGCTGACAAAGGGAAAATGCCAAGATGAATTGCTAACATTTCTGCATGAGCTCAGGACAAGATGATGCAATATGCTGAAACAACCCAAACAACAGGAAGTGGCACAGGAGCAAACAAACAGCTAAAGCAGCCCAGGTAGTCCATGAGTGATTAACTGCCTCCTCTGATAAAACTGGGAAACCCTTTCAGTGCCAGGTAGTTCTTTACTTTAGAAACAAAATCCAAAACTTAATACTCTTGAACAGAACCTTCATTACTGCAGTCTATGAGGACAGATATGTCTGCAAGGCACAATACAAGATGCATAATGAGGAAGATACAGCATGATCATTCTAAGAAAAAGTACCTGAAAGTTTACAATGTGTTTTCCAGAGCAACCAAGCAACTAATTCACAGCAGCAAATAAGTAGACTTCTCCTTAGAATATCTTGTTTAGGGAAATAAGATGAAAAGGAATTCGTTTCCCTTCACCTTTATGTTGTAGATTTAACTATCAGCAGTAGAGACTGGGATAAATGTAACAACCTTCCTGTCAGATCACACAAACAAGGAGAATGGTCTTGAAAGAAGCAAAGGGTATCAACCAGGGGTGAAAAAAATTAAGCAAGGCAAAAATAACAATGAACCTGAGTTGATATTTAGGGTTGAAAGAAAACTGGAGTTCTGGCACAGAACAAATACATACATCCAGAAAACACAATAAACTAGATTTACAGAGAACTCTGACTGGCAGGAAGCTAAAAAGCAATGTCAAACAGCATTGCTTATCCAATATCCACTTTTAGTGGTCAGATTAGGTGCACTTTCCCCTCATAATTGTGAGTAAAAAGACTTTCTCCATTTTTTTCAAACAGGACTGGAAATCTCAGAGCTAAGCCACAATAAATCCTTCCTAGAAATGTTCCAAAGATTGAGTTTTGTTCTTACGTGCAATGAAACTTGTATTGTCTGTGTTTGTCCAGCACTCTAACTAACCTTCAGCGAACACAGGACCTACCCTTGCCTCATTTGTCTCACACAAATTAAGTAACTCAGACTTCAATTTGCTGCTGCGTGTTAAACAAAACTGAAACAAATAAAAGGAAAACAAAGTGAGGCATTATTAATTATGTGAAATATGAGCTGCAGCTCTTGAATTTATACTTTGACTACAAAGACAAATTGCTGTAGTATTATTACAGTAAGCATTCTTCTGTCACAGATAGGAATTTATGTATCTCCTGATGTGTTGAATAGGACTGTGCTGTTTCTCCAGCGGTCTAACAAAAAAACATGAAAATTCTAAATTATGGTTAGAGAGACCACCACTATTCAGGATGCGTATTCAGGCTCTCAACTCTTCCTATAATACATCTTACACAATCCCAAAGCAAGACACTGACTACGTAAATAGCTTTTTTTCCTGTCATCACAGGAAAGAAGGTAATCAAGAAAGCAAGCAAGCCAAAAGGCAAAATGGGATGAGCAGCAAATAGCCTTCTGGCCTTTCATATGCGTTTCAGGACTACAATACATGCAATTTTTTAATGCCACATTTAGAGCTGGCAATGCAAGTTAAAGAAATTAGGCCTTCTCTCCACATCAGACATCAGCTGGATTGAAGCAGATCAGTAGACAGGAACCTCATGTCCTCAAGAAAATGTTTCAATTGAATGAACTAGTAAATGAGAACAGACTGATGCAGTTCTGCTAACTGATGAACTAAAAGCTCAGATAGTTTGAGGCCTGGTAGGTTTTGTATCTGTGTGAGTGCAGTATATCACTATTGCTACCAGCCAACTCTAAATCAATACAAATAGGGAGCTGTGCTCTGCAGCACACCAAATACCCTACTTCCTTCATCATTAAGATGGTGGATTTCATTAGAAAGGTTTCTCAGTTTCCTTGCTCAGAAAGTATTCCCACACCCACAAGTTTCAGATACATTCTCTAACGAGGTATTGATCCCTTACCTAGCAAACTAAAAAGCTCTAAAAGACCCATGGTTGCATCTCTGCCATGCCCCGTTCTGTTTTTCCATTAATGCCTAGCCACCACATGCCATTGACTCTTCACTACTTACATCATCCTTATTTCCACTGTCTGAATTCATCTGTACGAAATGTTAATCAGAGTTGACTCCCCACCACCACCTCGTATTACTACACTGTCCCATAGGGTCAAGGGTCTCCCAAGTTTCCTAGTGCTGTTCCTTTCCTGCCCACTTCAGCCCTCTAGAAGTGAACAAAAGCACTGTAAAGCCACTTGTTAACTGAAAACACAATCCTTTTACAATTGCTGTGGGCTGCCTTGTCCCATTATTTCTCAGGCATTTTCAGAATACAGCTTTCTAAAGCAAGCACTGCTTGAGTGTTGTGTGTCTGATGG
Organism: Myiopsitta monachus; assembly: GCA_017639245.1. Taxonomy (NCBI): domain Eukaryota; kingdom Metazoa; phylum Chordata; class Aves; order Psittaciformes; family Psittacidae; genus Myiopsitta; species Myiopsitta monachus. The sequence goes on along the minus strand of CM029917.1, from coordinate 76,710,903 downwards.
CTCAAGCTGTTTCAGATTTTGCTCCATCAGTACTGGAGTACCCAGAGGACTCAGTAGCCTGGGACTGTTCTTTTTTTTCCAATCCTTCAATCTACCTGGTCCTAGATTAACAACTCAGCAGAGCCTCTGTATCTGACTAATGATTTGCAGTGCTTCACTCCTCCTGAGAGACCAGGGCTGAAGAGGAAGGCAGAGATGAGAGAACTGCAGTTGTAAATGGAAGGAACTGAGGCTTAAAAACAGAACAGCATCAGCTGTCAGTGACACAGTGGATGCACATTACTTATCTTCATCATCCACAAACTCCCAGAGCCCATCTGCAGGAAATGTAGCAGTGGTCTCAAGCAGCAAACTGGATCCAGATCCAAACTTGCCAGTACAATTTGTCTACACAGAAGACTTCAGCCTTTAGACTGTGCTTTAAAAAGTTAAAGTGTTTCTGAAGTCCTTTCCTTCTATAAAGCACACCCACATTAATCAAAATAAAGCAATCCATCTCATGGTCTGAATGCAACTTGAAACATACTGCTCAGGACATCAATCACTAATATAGCTCCACAGCTCCACTTCTAACACTATAAAAAACATTTGGTTTTCATTCGGTGTAGTTTTAAAGAGCTAGTAATGACTGGGTTCCCTCTTCTCATTATCAGGTTTATAGAACCAATTCTAAATCTGTACATGATCTGGAAGAATGCATTTAAACTCAGTGATATCCAGAAAGCCTTTCTTGCCAGAAAAAGAGACTCTGGCACGGGGTGAATACATTGTGATTTTACAAAAAATGAACTACAGATACACCTGCAGTCCAAGTTCTTGGGAAGCACAGGGTGCCTCTTATTACAATGTAACTTCACCCGCCAAAGAAACAGGCTCATAACCACGTCAATGATCAGAACTGAAAATTATCAGAAGCACAAAGGGTGATCCTCTCTGGTAAAGGAGATAAGGGGAATATCTACATGAAGAATCTTCAGTAATTACTTTACAAAGGGACACCTAAGGACCAAGGTTGCCCAGGCAATGGTATATCAGCTCTGCAGAACCATAGCAGACAGCCTGGGAGCAGCTTGATTTGGCAGCCTGCTAGCTGAAACAAATAAAAGGAATGCTTCAGAGTTAATCCTGAGTCACAGGTAGCTACTACATTAACTGTTTTTCAGTGCTCTGAATCTATCCCAACACACAGTGGCTGAGAAGAGCTTTGCAAAGCACTACAGAGTGTTATGCAAGCCCCCAACACTCCAGTTCTGAGGAAGAAGAGACCCTGAACAGGTGCAACATTTGCAGGACCTGGCGCCCCAGGGCAGATCATCACCATTCAGTGGTAACCTGCACTGTAAAGATCAGAGAAAGACAGCTTTCAGGGACAGGAGCAAATTAGTCTCCTTTAGCACTAAGCAGCTGAGTGAGAAAGGGGATTAAGGAAGAAGATTAAATTGCAACATCAATATTTAAGTACACCTTTGCTTCCTCTAGACATTGTATCTCTCAATTAGCAAGCTATGAATGAGACACCATCTGAAAGTCAACTATCCTAAGACAGCAAAGATACAGGGCCACAAACCCACAAAAATCAAAACATCTAATCAGTTGTATGCTACAGCTTCCTTACTTGAAAGGACTGCTCAAGTGAAAATCCATTCCTCAGAGGTATTGAGAACCTCTGGGATCAAAAGTGCTGAGGACAACATGGATTAACTTCAGATGTCTGTGTAAGAAACCTTAATTTATGCCATTATTGAAAGAGCTACATTGGTCTGGTATAGTACTGTACTACAATGAATCTTTTCAAGGTTGGGGGTTTTAGGGTTTTTTTCCTTAAAAAAGAAGAAGAAAGAAAAAAAAGCACAGTTATCTCTGTAATGGAGCTTCTGAGCATCAGAATGACTTTTGCCATTTCTCAAAGCTGCATGATAACAAAAGGTCACAGGCTGGCTCCTGCTCCCTTGTAGTTAGCAAAATAATGTGGTTCAGAACAAAAAAGCTCAACTTAAAGGTCACAACAAAATCTATTTTCCTCCACTATATTATACAGAGTATTTCCTTAGAGTCATATTCCACCCTACAGCAGAGTGAGCAGGTTTCAAAATGAACCGAGGTAACACACTGTACATGCCATTTTCTGAAGACTATAACTTTTTTCTCTTTTTCTTTTTTTTTTTGGGGGGGGGGGGCAAAGTTTTGTAAGTAAAAATAAAATTTTGATGGAAAAACACCAGAATGCTTAAGGTAGCTAAATGCTACAGCAAACCGATCTAACACCTATGAAAATCAGCTGTCATGAATTTAAAGGCTTTAGGAAGCAATTCTTGTATCTCTACTTGGACTATTCTTAATAAAATGCAATCGATAGTGACAAAAGGGGTTATTGCATCACCTGTTTCCAGACATGCGAATTTCCACATGCAAATGCAAAAAAGGACAAAACCAGGCTTTCGGCTTTTTGCTTATCTTCTCATTTAAAAGAGCACTGAACTGTGAGCTTCAATCTCTTCATTCTGCTCTGGTTTTATTTCTTTGGGATCAATTCTGAGTAACAAAGTCAGGAGAAGAATTATGTTCCAGTAATTCTAGAGAATTATTAGAATGAGAATTTTAGGGGGTATCTACTGAGTATCAGCATAAACCTTTACTGCCTGGATGAAGCTTAGAGAGCAATGATATTATCCGTGGTTACTGAAGAGGGAGACATGGGATAAATCTTACTCCCAAATTCTTTTCCTAGTGCTTGTGAAAAAGTTGCCACCCACAGAATGCTGTAACAATACAGCCCAGTGAATAAGGGTGCAGCTAGATTTTAGACAAATGAAAGGATGGAGTAACTTTAAATCTTTGAACCCTTTCAGTTTAGACATCCTGTGAAGTTCACTTTATTGCTTCTGTTTACTCCCCCAAGTGTCAGATACATTATAAAACACTAAAGGCAAAAAAAAAGCTGATATATAGGATGTACGGGAGATCTTTCATCATCTTCATTTGCATAGAGGCTTATGGAATCATAGAATGGTTGGAGTTGGAAAGGACCTTAAGATCACCCATTTCCAATCCCCTGCCACAGGCAGGGACACCTCCTAGTAGACCAGGTTACTCAAGGCCCTCTTCCTCCTCTCATCCTTTAAAATAAATCTTTTTGACACGGATTGTGATTCATTACCTTCTTTGAGGTAGGGGCAGGGGAAGTCTCAGACCACAATCACTACCTAGAAACCAGGTACTGTATGGAAAAATAGAACATATCTAACAGGTATATTCGATACATGTATCACTAGAAAGATCCCTGTTCACACCAGAATGATAAAAAGAGATATACTAAGAAGATTCTGATAAAGCAGTGCAAAGGTGAGGGTATTTCATGCCTGGCAAAGCTAAACCAGTTTTTATTAAGAAGCAATAATCTTTACAAGCAGAACTCGTATACAAAATATTTCAGGGCAATTTTTAATCAGCAGGATAACTGAAAGCTACAGCAAAAAGCCTGATAGTCAAGGATGTAATTTTACTGCAGAAGAATCAAAGCATATGTCTGAGTTTTCACCTTTCTTGTCCAAATTAAAAAGAACAACTGTAGCTCTTGCTATGGACATGTAACATTACAAACTCACACCAAAGACTGAGAGCACTGATGCGTAACACTGCTGCATGTAAAAGCCTGCAAAATAAGAGCTACACGACCAGCCTGTAACTGAACAAGACTGCAAGCTTGATTTTTATTTTTTTATCCTTAATAAGTATAGAAGCCAGAATCTAACCTAGAGGTATCCTGGAATAAGCATAAAGGGTATAAAAGAAATCAAACTTAGTCCATATAAGATGTTTTACCTTGCCTTGCGGCTTTTTTTTTTCCAATTTGTTTGAAAGAAATTATTACTGATTAAAACAGAAAAAGCACCTGGCATTGCCACTTTAAAGGTGAGAAATAAACAACATGAAAGATTTTATTCATTGAATCTTTCACAAGTTTTATTTTATGAGCATCAGTGGTTCTTATTCAAAAGCAAATCTTCTAGTAGCAGCCTAACTAGAAATATGTGTGACTACAAATTTGGCCATATTGCTCCTGTCTAGCTGAATTAGTAGCCAACCTACTCAAATGCACATGAAAAACTTTTGCTCACTTGAAGATTTTAATAAATCAAGAGCAATTACTATAATTGCTATCAACTAATATTTTTTCCCATCTTTAGAGGTTGACGTTTGTTTACCTATGAAATTAAGCTTCCAGATAACAGCCAGTTTTAAAAATGATTGAGATGGGAAATCTAACAAGTGACAGAACTGCCCTGCTAAAAGCAATGAGAGGCTTTTGTCACTCAGGTTTGTGCTCAGCTATAACATATACATACTTTGGGCCTTTTTAAGGAAGATGAATTGAAAAGCAAGTATTTTTCTTCCTTCTTACACTTACAAAGGATCAGCAAAAACTGATTGGCCTCTTTTTATATGCACACTTCGTACTCAGCTCTATTTAGCATCATGCCATCTGGGCCTAATTTTTTTTTCCATCTGACATCAGCAAGCTTCATAATGCAAAGCAAATTTCTCTTAATGCTAAGGCTACATAAAGAAGAATGAGCAGGCCAGCATGTTTCTCCACATTTAGACAGCCAGATGAACTCCTACTCATCTTCACCACATGCTATTGAAGTGTCGAGATTTTCCAACAGAGGCTCAATGTCTCACAAGAAAGAACGGATACAATATTTAGGCATTGCTGTACTGTTAACAGGTGGTAACTTTCAAATTCAGCAACGGTCAGCAAGCCGATTGTCCCAGATCCTTGGATATTCACAGAGTAAGCTATTCCCTTCACAGATTTTTTTTTTAATAAGCAAACAGAGACAAAGTTTCAATCCCAGACATACCTATAAACCATTCAACAAGATTGCTTCCATCCTGCCTCCTAATCAGCACTGCTTATCAGCATTTGTTTGAGCACCTCATAAAAGAAAGGTGCCAGCGATACACATTCATGTTGCCAAGCCATGAGCTTCTGTTAAAGCTCGGCCAGCTTCAAGGTAATAGTGTCCTTGATTACGGCTTGAAGTTTGTTTTCACATACAGAACAGACTTTTAAAGACAATATTTAAGATTTTCTTTTCCCTTCATCATAAGATTTTTTCAGTTGCTTGTAACTTAGCATGTACTCTAGCTGCTCAGGCTGAAGTCTGCAATCTTGACTGAATGGATAAATTTTTTTATATACACTTTCGTTTCAAGCAAAACAATGCAACCACTTAAGCTAAAATGCCTTCTCCATGTCAAAAAATTGACACATCAATAATCAAAATGTCAAGCATGCACATGGTCTGCAGCCAAGACTTGCTATAACACAGCTACAGCTCACTAAGACTAATATATAGGTTTTGCCTCCATTATTTGTGCTTTGAAGATCAAGATTTGACAGCGATTCAATGCCAAAACTTTGATAGATGCCACTTACACTGATCTAATTCAGCGCACAAGTGATGAGGAATTTCTTTACAATTGTAGCTGTGAGCTGCAGTGAAGCCAAAAACCAGAACTGGGAACTTTATCACTACATTCAAAGGAACAGACTGAACCAATGCTTACAGAAACACCTTTGTACATACTCCTGCGGAATAAACGCGAGAGCCAAGGGCTGGCTATTCCAAAAACAGTAACAAGATACCTTCCGTGCTTTAACAGCGTATCTGAAAGGTCAAAGTTTTACACCAAGGGCAGGCACAGAATCCTGTAATGCTAAGAAATCTCCTGCCTCTCTTCCCTTTTTTTTATTGAAAGGAATCTTTCTTCAACAATCCCACTTGGAAGATGACAAGAGAAAGGCAATCACTCTCAAAGGGCAGGCCCAAGCCCTCCTGCTTAAACTACTGAGGACAGAGCTGCAAACTGCATCTTTCAGAGTCAGCAGTGTGGAGCTCAGAAAAAGACTGCATACTGTATGAGGGGGAAAATAAAGCTCCCAAAAGGCACCATGTCTTTTTGAAATGGACTCATTACTGAAACTAGCATATTTCTATACATCACTCATAGTTATGAAGCAGTTAACTCTAGAACGTACTTCCTCATTACATTTCTCATTATATGATACATGTAAGGCTTGAGTAGCAAACAGAAAATAGCCTCGTTTCATTAATTCATATCCATAAATCCATAAATCCAATAATTAAAATTCGCTTAACGCATGCTACAAAAGTTCTTCTAAACACTAAACAATTGTACTGTGCTATTTAAACAGTTTCTAGAACACTATTAATAATGTAGCAGCACTCTGCATTCTACAGCACTTTGGCTTTTGTTTTGTTGAGTATTTTATCTTTTCTTAGTGGTATGCCAGCTTTGCTAATACACATATGATTTATGAGATATCTGAAAAGGAATAGCTTTCCTTCCTGAAAGCAAGGTCTGCAGAAAGGTGTGTATTTTATTCCAACAGTAATTCAGATTATACACCTCTTCCTTGATCAAATAAGCATTCTCTGCTCCCTGGTTTTCAGTAGAAATTGACCTGCTCAGGCCAGAAATAAAGATTCACTCTTTGCCCCGATGATTTACAATTCTACTCCTAGCCCATGTTAAAGACTGGAAATTAGTGACAAACATACTAAAACTCCTACAGAAAGGTGAATATTACTACCAACATGTTTCTGTCTATTGCAAAGTGCTACCAAAGAAAATGCAAGTATTTAAAATTATAGGATAATTGTGGACCATTAACACAGAAAAGCAGCGAGCAAAGAGAAGGATGTATCTGAACTGACTTATTTCATGACTGATGGAGCTGCTACAAGTATGGCCTGGAGTCCTTCTATCCATTGTAATATCAAGGTTAAAAGCACAAATGATCAGCTGAAAAATACATACTAAGCAAATTGACAATGTATTTCAAATAGAGTCATTCTTTACTTGCCCTGGATTGCTACTCAAGCAGGAATGACTGCTTCTAAGATTTACATCTGCAAATACGAGTTTGTGTACCAATCCAAAAAGTAGGAATGATACAAGGACAGCAGTATCAGCATAGTGCTATGCAAAATTATCACAGCCACAACAGTTCTGAACACCTAGAGCACAGTTAAATTAGTAGTGAAGTGGCTGCCATCTTTTGCACACAACTAGCTGGGAAACAGAAAAACCAAACCACCACAGATTGCTTATTTCTTAAAAATTTCAGATACGCATTGGCAGAAACAGGGCCATATAAAATCTATATTTACAAACATTTTAATAGTGAGCTTTTAAAGAGGAAAATGACACATTTAAACAAAGAGAAGAAACAAAGTTAAACGTAGTGCACTGAAAGCCTGAATTTCTTCTAACTATAAATCACACCAATTCACTACTATAAAAAAAAATAAAAAAAAAACCCAACAAAAATAATATCGTATTTTTCATTCATAAGCTGCAAAATCTACAGGAAACTTTTCCCAGCAGATAACAATAGAATTCTCTCTTGAAACGAGGTATGGATTTGGGGGTATTTATTTGGGGGTATTTTGAATAATAAAAGTGTTAGCTCTTTGTTGTAAGGAATACCTTATGACCTTGCAGTCAAGGTGTCACCTCAGAGCTGTAGGCCAGGCTCACTATTAGCAAAATCACTTATGCACGGATGCAGCTCAAAGACAAAAATTTTGTTTCCTGCCAAGATGTAAGTGGTTAAACTTAAGCTAAATAAGAAACAAAACTGAAATATCCAACTAGACAATGAAGAAACACCTGACATAAAGGATGTGCCACTGGTAGTTTTTAAAGCATTCCTGGTGATCACAGGAGATGAAACCGTACTGCAGAAAAGCAATAATCATTACTTCTATTACCTGTGATTCCACTTAAAATGCTGTGTGCAGCTCTGGTAATATTCATCACCAAGCTGTGAAGAGTAACATGAATTATAAGACTGAGAAACGGATTTATGGAGAAAGATTACGAGTTAAACACATGGATCTTTGCTAACAGTGAAGAGTGACCATAAGTACCCATGAATATTTGACAGATGTAACTTCCAAGGAGGAGATCTATCTAGTGTGACACACAAGGATTAGAAGTAAATGATGAAGACCAGAAAAGAGAAATTTTGATAAGAACTTCTTTATTGAAATATTCCATCAGTGAAATAATTACACTGTGAAACCACTTCATGTTTCAGGCCATTACAGATAAAGTTCTTAAAGTGTGCTGCAGCAAGCATTTTCACTTTGGCAGGGATATAGACTAATATAGCCATTTCTCCCAGGCCACTGGATAGCTCTACTTAAGTTTGAATGGACAAACAACAGCTGATGTGTCACAGACAAGTGTGCATTACCCATTCCATTGTCATCTTATCTTTCCTAACTACCCTCTCCCTACATAGGTATCCAACTACCTCAGCTACTTTCTTTGCTTACTCCCTTTACAGCTGCTGCTTCTACCCTTATACACTGTTCTATAAGCAATGGACAGAGACATGAACTGGTACAGATATGTGGAACAGCACGTTTTTGCCCTGCATAATAAATTGATGCATGCATAGAGTCACTAAGTAGCAGTGACGGAGGTTTGTAAGTGGGTAACAAGCAGGGGAAAAACTTAAACACCAATTGTGAGGCACAAGCACTGCCTGCAAGGGACCCATCAACAGGATTGTCTGAATAACTGTGCCAAATTAACGCATAACTGCCATGCTTCTGATGCTTCCATGTGGGTTTCCACCTGAGTTGGACTCCAAATGTGGAGCAGAACATACCTTGCCCTTGATATTTTTTATCTCTAATAATGAACATCATTGTCACAATGTCACAGGCTAAATATAGGTAACCAGCAGATATTAAGCTCGGTGTTTATCCACACATCCCTCTAACATCACAAGCTTTTTATGCTAATTGTGACCCTATTAACACTCATAACTCTTAGGTGAGTGAACACTGAAAGTTTTGTTGGGAAAACGGAATTCTTGAGCAAGACGGAAGTTTACTGTCAAACAACACTATTTATCCAAACAACACTGCTGGACTTGTCAGTCCTGATACATACAATGTCAGGGTGATGACACATAGTGAAGCTGCCCAAAAGAGCCTGGTTGCACAGAAATTCTTAAGAGAACAGCCTTCCAGTTTGTATCTGTACCACTCAAGGTGACTGTTATTAATGAAGAGATAAATAAAGAATAACCTGTAATCAATACTGAAGTACGCCTGTTTCCTCCTCAAATATAACCACCGCATTCAAGAGTGAAAGCTTCTAAAATTACTAATTCAAAGCTGCCTCCTTAGACATCTAAATTCACTTTACTGGAACGTAATTAATCAGCTGGGCACCTATCTTTCCTAATCTACATATAAAATGTTTGGGTTTTTCTTCTACTCTTAACATATATTATCCTAAATAAGTGGTCAGGCAAAAACTAAGCTATTGAAAACACAAATCAATTAGAGATGACACTGTTGTTCAACTTAATTCTGGTGGATGACTGTTTTCTCAAAACCAACATTTTATAGTAAATGTATGTTTCGGCACATATCTGCTTTTACATATGCTGATGAAGACCTTGTTCACCCTACAGAACACTAATTTGCTCACGTTTCAGGTGCCGAGACTTAAGCCTATGTGTGGGGGTTTAAGCCCCTCAATAACTCACCCAGTTCGTTCACTCACTCACTCCCCCTCTTTTTTCCGCAGTCCCGGGGGGATGGGGAGGAGAATTAAAAGAATGCAACTCCCACAGGTTAAGATAAGAACAGTTTAGGAACTAAGGTATAACACAAATCACTACTGCTACCACCAGTAATAATAATACAAGAGAAATACAAGGAAAGAGAATACAAATGCTCACCAAGCCCGACCCAGCCAGTGCACCCCCCAGCAGCAAACCCCCCAGTGCACCACCACACCCTTCCGGGTCTCTGCTCTCCATATTCACATCCTGGGCATGACATGCTGTGGTATGGAATAATCTCTTTGGTCAGTTTGGCTCAGGTGTCCTGTCTCTGCTTCCTCCCGGCTCCCCTCCTCCCTGGCAGAGCATGAGACTCAGAAAGTCCTTGGCCAGACCAAAACACTACCAAGCAGTAACTGAAAACACTGGTGTTATCAGCGCAGTTCCCAGGCCCAAAATCAAAAACACAGCACTGCACCAGCTACCAAGGAGGAGAAAAATGACTGCTACTGCTGAACCCAGGACACTATGAAACCAAGACAGTACCCTAACCTCTGTTACAAGGTTTTCTAGTTTAATCTCACCACTCCTCATGCACACATATCAAGTAGGTATCATGGTCCTTCCAGCTCTGTAAGCTTGCAAAATAGACAGCAAAACTGTGTTAGGACAGAATTCTTACTATACAATTAGCATGTTTTACCTTGGAATATATTTAGTAACACTCAAAGATTACCTGTGAAGATTTATAGAATCTAGGTATTTCAGAAACTGTAGCCAAAAGAAAATAAATGCAAAGTATGACAATCTAAAATTTCAGCTTATTAAGTGGAGCGAAGACAAAAATACCCCACAAAACTTTATTCTGAAGAGATGTGTCTACTTCAAATTGGTTAAATTCCATAGTGATGGCAAACCATGGCACTACACCCGCAGCATATAGATAGGAAATACTGGAAAACCCATTGACCCTCTGTGTAAATAGTGGCCAGCTAGGGAATTGTACAAACTCAATTAATGAAACAAGATTACAGTATATATTAGAAATATTAAAAGGGCTTTATCTTTATGCTGTAAAATAAATTCAGGAGACTGATTGCCACAAGAGTTCAGGGAAGCAAGTAATTTAGTAAAAGCAAGAAAAAAAAACCTGATACGAATATCATTAAATGCCTACAGAGACCCTGTACAAAACTTGTGCAAAAAATAACAAATTTGGCCCAAGAATAACGCTATCTCTACTCATAGTTGGTAGAAGTTACAAGAATTACAAAGTCACAGGCTTTAAGACTCAGATGAAAAATTTTTTGAAATCCATGCCTTTTTCCTTATGACTTGCATAATAAGTACCACACATATAAATGAATTATTACAGTTAATTTCCTCAAAAGCTCCCATAATAAGCAATAGTTAAGCACAGTCCATCAGTGAAAGTGTGTTACTTTCTTTTCTGATGAGATTATTTTTTGTAGTTATTTTACGAACAATGAAAGGTAATGCAACACAGACACCATGTTCCCCAATGTTAATGTAATATGCAAAGGGAGAGAACATAGTCCTTTCATCATTTAACTTCTCCAGAAATGAAAATGAGGAGGGGAGAGCAGGTGTCACTGAAGGAGAGATGTTTCGTTTTCAGAGGTTCATCATGCTTGAATCATTATCCTTCTAGCAGGATTTCTCATGCATTTTCCCTACAGGTATAAAAAGTTATAGTGAGCACCTCAGTATCTGATTTGCCCAGGGGGAGAGAGAGTGAGAAGCACAGCAGGTCTCTTTATGTGTGGCTGGGGTTATTCATACATTGTGCCAATTTGTTCAGATAGGAGAAACAGAATAAAAGCAGTAGCAAGTACATCCTTGGGTAAGTCTAATGGTTAGAGAGCAGCAGGTCAGGTGGTTTCCTGAAACACAACAGACAAGCTTTAAAATCTACGTTGAGTGTCATGTATCTGAAAACTAAGCAACATTCACTTACAATTTTACATTAAACAAAGATAGTTATGCTGTGTCACAACATCCTAAATGCAGTTTTTCAAGGTTATACTAGGAAACTGAGCATCTTTCCCACTCCATGACAGGCTTCTTTTTTTTCCCCAAGACCAAAGTTATCAATATGTGGGATATAAGCTATAAATCAAATCATGGGTATACACACACTCACCATGTTACAGTTCCTTTCCCATCATATTCAAAGATTCTGTCAAGGTTTGTGTTAAAAGCATTACTCAAAAATACCCCAGTAATCACCAGTGACACAGTGTCATCACTGAAATCCCTACTCATGACACAAAGAGTTTTTAATGTCACCAAATAAACCCTTTTTTTTTAAAGCCCAGCTCTGTTACCAAAATTCACTGCAACTAAGATGCTCCAGCTGAGTGGGACTAAGTTGCATGAATAAATAATGCTATTGTGCAGTAACAGAATTGCATTATGTCAGAAAGATCTCTCTGATTTCTTCTTTTTTGGTTAAAATTTCTTCCCAACCAGCTGAGTCAAATATACAAGTGGCATAAAATGATATAATGTATTTTTTTTTTGTAATATCTGTTATTCTCCTTCACCTGCAAGTCAGGAAAATACTAAATAAGTCCAAGGTGAAGAACCAAATACATCTCCCACTGGTATGTCAGCCAATATAAATACTCAGTTTCAATTCTTGTTTAAAGAACTTTGCTTAACCTGTTTAACTACTACTTTACAGAGCAACCACAGCTTTTATTTCTTGTAACTGTAAATAAACTGCAGATTTTACTAGCACTTAGCTTCTGGAACTACTTAAAGCCAAGAAATAAATTTTTTTTGCAAGTTTTTGACAAGGAGTAACATAATGGATTTCTGGTTTAAAACACACAATGCAGTCTTTCTTAGGTAATCACTGTGAGTACTAACAAATGTCAGCTGCTTGGTAAAGCTGATCCAAACCCTGAAACTTTCACATGGTCACCTAACACAGGCAGGTCCTTCTTGGAGCATCAGTATTTCAAAGAACATAGTCACTGTATAACTACATACCGACATGCATAGGCTCAGATCCCATGCCTTCACACAATGATGTGAAATTTGTCACAAATTTTGTATCCATTTACCTAATTTTGAACCATCCCACCCCTAGGTGGAATTGCAAAGTCGTATTCAGCCTTCTGTCTATTGGAAGGAACTGAGGGGGGAAAGTCACAACACTACTTGCAATGTTAAACAAGCATTGCATTTAAAAGCAGTAGTATTTCTTCTGTTTCCCTTCTCCCCTCCTTACACTTTGACCAGTGTGGAAAGCATAATGGATACAGGCTCCTGCATGGACATGTACAAAGCAGTAAGAAACAAGGCTGCAGCCTTCTGTTCCTTGCATTCCAATGCAGGTTTAGGGAATTAGATTGCAAACTCCTTGGAAGAGATTTTCTTCACAGCTCCTGGAAAGCAGACTCAGCATTGTATCAACAAGCAGCACAAAGAATGCCTGAAGCTAGGGCTCTCTCCCTTGCCAATCAAGCAAAAGTGTGAAACAGCTGATTCTTTAGTAAAATTTGTCCTTAATTTCATTGTTTTTAAAAGATAGGAACTCCCCAGAAATTTTCACTGGCCAGAAATGCAAACCATCTCTGCAATGTTGTTAAGCTGATACAAGACAACAGGGTGGGAGGATGGTTATCTAGCAAAATGAATAGGCACCCGATGTTCTACTCCAGCAGTGATGAATGCTCCTACACATACTCAATATGTTTCTATTTGTAATTAGGACCTTATTTAAAAGTACTTGGGTGACTACTGATCCTGCAAGCCCATTGCTATAAACTACAAACCTCTCATTAACTTTAACAGTGCAGTGCAAATCTCACTGGTTTTAATGATTTAATTCTCTTAAAACCTAAATTAACAAGGGATAACAAGCAGATCCCTGCATGATTTCAAAAAAAAAGAAACATGTTTAAATATTTAAGACACATAAATTTTATACATCCTTTTCTTTTGAGAGTTCAAAAAATTCAGACAGGACTCGTACGACTTGAAAAATCCATGTACAATGTCCTCTCCTCTTCAAGCAAATAAGTGTGATCATAATATGAATTATGTAAACAGAACTGTATGCATCTTACAGGCAAACAGAATTATACTTCTTATATATTTTTTTCCTGTTACAAAGGCAAGATTGTTCTGCCCTAGACTTTGTAAACTACTTGCCTGGAGAAATTTCAGGATATGCCTCAAGTCTGATGACATTTTTCAGAGGTGCAGTCCCACAACATAAAGCTACATTTAAAAATACAAAGATTTTCAAAGAGAAAGGGCAGATTTGAGAATCAAACTACCATTTGTAACTGAACTAGGACATGAGAGCTTGGAGAACGCTGATGTTTTAATTTCAGGGACAGAAGGGACTAGATATTGTGATTAGCTACAAGGACTATGATCTGAATACAAGTGCTATTATGGTCAAGACGTGGCACAGAACAGAAGAGACTTATTTTCAAGAGGAAAATGAAGCTACTCCAGGGGTCAGATGGTCTGTATTATTGTCCATCTTAGACTTAAGAAGCTGCAGTTAAACAAGTGATAAAAACAGCTACTTGCATAATGGAAGAGAAGCAAGTGGAAATGTATCCAACACTTGAGCTTTGGTCAAGTTAAAAACATTGAATTCCTATTACGTACTGGTTAGGTATGCACTTTGTCACCTAACATTGAAGCAATTTCTTTCCTCAATGATAGACACAGGATTTTACCCCTGTCTTCAGTTAGCTATCTTAATTCCATCCAAAACATAGACCCATCCACAATGATAGAGTACCTTCACACAGAATAAAAAATTTGCATGCATATCGGGCTCTTCAGACACACCACTAATGTCCTTCCAAATACAGTCCTAGGGTAGGGCCTTGGAGCATTTCTCTGCACTCAGACCTTACCTCACACATTGTTCCTGCTCTCACCCTTTCACAAGGAGAAAGCAGGAGCATGCATTTGAGTAGAAACAGTATTAACCAGCCTCAACCCTGAAGTGAGAGGCTGAGGGAATCTGGACTGAAAAGCACGTTAGCCAACAAACCTGCCCCTCCAGGTCGGACTCTGCCTGTGGTCTTTAAAGTAAAGAAATATATTAGGGAAAGAAACAAAACTCTCAGCCTCAAAGCATCTGCCCAAGACAGCCTGCATCTGGGCTTCTCCAGACCATGCAAACCATAGCCTAGACCCCAGCTCCTCTGCTTCAGCCAGTCCCCACAGCTAGCTGCTTTTGAGATAAGAAGGTACTCATATGAGTGATTTAAAATTATTCATTATAACCTTTCCAAGCAGAAACAATAACTGCAACAGGGCATGAGAGGTCAGGCTTAAAGTCTTAAGCCACACAATGCAATATTATAACTCCTCTCTTCACAATTTCTGCCCGTTTCAGAGTGCATCTTTTTGAGGCAGCTGCCAGCCAAACACAATTTCTTTTTATTATTCTTAGCTTGTAGATCCAGCACTCCTTGAAATAGTAACTCCTCAGCTCCATCCTATACAGCCATCAAATTAAATAGAAGTGGCTCACTTGATACATTTTATATCCAATCACACATACAAATGAAAAGCTGATATCAGATCAATATGCCTTTCTTTCACAGTACAGAAATATATCTACACTATCTTGGCGTTATAGATACACTAAAGAGTAAGACCGAGACACACAGACCTAATAAAACATTAGACCATGTAAAAAAAAAAAATAATACCCAAGCTTTTAACAAAATATGCACTGGAATAGAAAATGCTTTTGCAATTTGTCAGTTACAATGAATTTTTCATATCATAGAAACTTTTTGAAGCATTTCAAAAGTTCCACACTTCCCTAACCTTTCGTTTTTGAAGTACACACATATATGTACAGTATTTTCATATATATAAAATACACATTGAGAAACTTCTGGCATCAAAACCCTTAAACCTCATATTCTTTAAATGCTGAAGTCAACTTCACACAGTAATTTGCTTTTCATTCCGACTTGCCCAAACTTTGGAGAAGAAAATTTTATGTGATCCAAATACCCCCACTCAAAATTCAACATAAACAGAACTGAATCCCATAACCCAATTCTATTCCCACAGTTACACCGCATTAGTGTTATTCTGCTGTAACACCAAAAATCTTTATGCATAAATTAGGAACCTCAGCATTAAGCTACGTGAGCCTCTGAAACTTAAGGTTTCAAAACTCACTTGTGGAGCATTTACAAATGTTCACATGGCTCTGTTTACGGAGAGACAGTGTGTCCTTCCCTAGGAGTCAATTCAGAACAAAACTTGTTCATGACTTTAAATCACCACTGAAGGAACTTGTCTCTTTGCCAGCAGTTGACAATTAATAAAGTCTAGTCACTATAAACTCAATCTGACTAGCCTGAACCCCTCTTTTGGAAGACTTAAAAATCAACAGGAAATGATAAGTTACTGTCCTTTAAACCAAAAAAATAGGTTAACAGCTAAATCATTAGTCTGTCATAAACCACAGCAATACAACTCTAGCTTAGAGCAGGGCATTTATCATTTTTGTGAAATTATTGTGTTTGTGATTCTCATAACGGTTTATTTACTTTTCCAGACTCCCCCTTGATTCCATTATCTGTGGAAAATATTTTCTTATAATTTAATGGCAAAAGAAGTTTTTGAATAATGGAAACTAGTGAAGATATTCCAGGAGGAAGTCATACAGAGCTAAGGGACTGACTGAAGAGCCTTAGTACAGGCAGTTTTTTCCCCTGAAATACTACTTGCTGAGTACGCTGCCGCCTTCTGTGCATATAAAAATAAACAAAGCCCCTCTGCGTAGTGTTGTAATTATGTGACTCCTATAAGAAGCAGCAAAGCAGCTGCTACCCTCATTAAATTAAAGATAGTAGCAAAATGTAATCGATCTTAATTTGTACAGTGATAAGCTCTGAATGGGTTGCTAATTGTCCTGCTAGATGTTGTTTTTATGTTTCTCCTGTGATTCTTCATTCCTTCCTTAATCTTGTGACAGAGATGAAGCAAAGGAGGCCAGGCAACTGCCACCCTAGGATATGGTGAGACAAGCCTGACTAAACTCAGGCTGGTTTATTTTATATTTCACAGAGAGCACTCTCTGAAGGAGAAGCATCTCCATTATTTTCATGACCATACCACATTTACTTCTCCAAAGAGCAAACTCCCTTTACCTGCAGCAACCTGTTATGCCTCAAAGTATACTTCTATGAACAGGGATATTTTTTCTTGTAATTGAACACTACAATTTAGACAATTTAAACTTTTTAACATAATGAGACTACAAGCATCTTGATTTTAAATGAGGCAAAAAAGTAGCCATGGAATATGTACATAAAGATCAGCACCTAGTCTTCCTAGATGAGATGCATTTCCTTCCAAAGGTAAGAGAGAATATTAAAAACATACTCTGGGTTAAATGTGCACTCCTAAGCCAATTCCTAACAGTTTCATTGGGGTTTTATCACCATGGTGCCTGCCTCAAATATTAGTCAAGCTACATGCACATCATGTAGTTAACAAGCAGATGAAGGAGAAAGAAAGGGAAAAGAGAAATAGTGTCTATTTAGTAGGGTTTGTAGGAATAAACTTCCTTCTACGTGCAACATGAAAATGGTAGAGTTGCTGAGATTCAAACAGTAGCAAGAGCATTCAACTGTTAGAAGTCCCTGTGTAAAACTCACATTAACGTCATAAACCCTTTGCCACACTGACTTGCAGCCGTCTCTAAGGAATACAATGACAATCACACTGAGCACATCTGTGCACAGAACAGATAATGGGAAAGGCATGAATGGCTTAGCCCTTTCAAAATAGAAAAAAAAAAAATCTCCAGGCTTAAGTGGCACAGGTGCAACAGATAAATGTTAATTGAATTTAGGTACTTTGGTCTTTTTAAATGACCTAGACTCTACAATGCTTAGAACCGCAGTACTCAATTTTTAAGCATCTTCAAACTGCAACAAATCACACAAACCCTGAGAGCTTTTTCTGTTTCCTCCTTAATAACACAAGTGGTAATGACAAATATATAGGAAGGATTAACAAATCTTCTCAGGCTGACCAGACCACAGAAAAAACAAAAGACCCCTCTATCCTAAACCCACTTAGCAATACAATTCAGATGTCTTGCTTTCGCACTGCAAATGCCTCCCACGCTTGAAATTCACAACCTTTAACTGTGAATTACGCTTTGAAACAGTTCAAACAAAAAAAAAACATGCAAGACTCTTCATTTAAAGTACGGCGGGCAGGCAGTCCAGTTACTCAACCGCTATAACAGTCCAGCTAGCAGGCATCTTCCTTAGCTAACAATCCATATGAAAATTGGAACTCTTCAGTGGAAGTTGTTACAGTTCAGAAAGAAGTAACAGTTTCTGTGAGCCTAAACCTAGAAGTACACACCACAGTGCCGCTCATCAGGGCAACAAGCTGGGTTCCAGTTCCTGCTTCAGTGCTTGCTTTTGTTTCACTGATCCATATAACCCTCCATCCACATGAACAAGGATCTATATAACCCTCCATCCACAAACAATAACAGACATCCCATCTGTGAACACCACATTTTACTATCAAGAGAGGAACAGCTTCAAACTGAAAAAACTTCGCATTACAAAACATCTGTAACTTTGCATTCAGGAGTTTTCACTGAGAAAGGGAATAAGATCCTGTTTTACAGTATTCCAGCAGAGTCGAAATGCTGCTTCCCAGGCAGTTTTCTGGAGAAGTGTGGGGTTTGAACTACAGCAAAAAAACACTGCCACGATCTGGAGCTGGGCAGCCCTACAACGAAAGGATCTTAACGAGTACAAAAGACACAAATACAGCCATTACTCATTTAGTCAGGAATTTGCACACCAGAATCTCACACTCAAAAGCAGAGGAACCCTCCCACACACACTGAACAGCATAGCTACGTGTCTGGTTTGGGATGGTGAATTCCAGAAAGCAGCAATTACACTGCTAAAACATCAGTACAATATTAAGAGTTGTGTCAACTGAACTTTTACATAAACTTGAATGAACAGAAGTTTGGGGGGGTGAGAGCATGTTCAATATTATAGAAATGCCCAACCATTACTAAATAAGCAAGAACAAGCCTCAGGATGTGGCTTTCCTCAAAGGACTCAGTAATATCAGGCAGAATGCAGCTTTCTTTATCAGTAATCAAAGGTTAGGAGTTTAGAAAATTTGGACTGCATAGCCCTGAGTACCTATACAAAAAATGCATTTGGTGCAAGAAATGCAGTGTCTGATAGAAATGGCAATATTGAAAGAGGTAAGTATGAATGTATTTGCAAATATGTTATATAAACCGGAAATTACAAATACAGCGCAACTTTCCATCTCCATCTCCAAATGTATGGTTTTAAACTGTCAAGATACCAGAAAATATAAGACTTCATCTGAAATCAGCTAAAACCAGATTTTTCTAATCAAGTCATTGCATCAGGCTTCTATAAAGCATTAAGATCCTTTCTCTCACTGTGAACAACCCATTGTTTTGACAACCTTTTTAGGCATGCTGAGAAGCATTTTTTTAAATAGCAAGGACATTTTAATTGTGGGTGACATAAATCAACTATGTGAAAGAACAGCTGCATCTTCAGATGACATGAAGAGAAGTGTGATCTGGATGTAAAGTATAATAAAAGAATGTTTTCTTTCCATTTACTATTTTTGTGCAAGTTCTACCTCAGAAATTTAACTGTTCACAAAAAAGACAGAAAAGAAAATGAGGTGGTAGGGAGGAAGCTTTTATGTGCATCTAAAGCCTATGCTCATGTATTTCGAAGATTACCTTAAAAAATTGTTTTCTGTTCACTGAACCAGTCTGCTTCACTGAAGTCAGGGCTGAGAGAACTCAATGTTAAATAACTCTGATTTCATGAGTCTAAAAACCAGACCTTCTCATTTTATGCTTTAGAATTGGAAGCAAACACTGAAGTCCAAACAGCTATGAAATTCAACCTTTGCAGCTTAGGCATATTCTAATTAATCTTGTAGGATTATTACTTATGTCTTGTACAAAAGATGTCAAATACAGGAGGATGCCTCAAGAATTTAGACAGAAAATGAATTACAAAGCATGCCTTGCACACAAGAACTGACATCCAGCCTCTGGCATGCTGTCATCAATAGTAATCAGTGCTTGGTACTTCAGACACCACAACAAATGCAAAACAAGTAGTTAGTGTACGCATTCCAACTAACATTTTGTACTGTGTACCCTTGCTCCAACTACTGCAGACACCATCCTGTCCTAGGCACTGAAGTGACATAAACGCCATCGCTTCAGGTGTTTGCACTTTCAGTCCAGTCTAGTCTGCGAGTTGACAAATATCGTGTCTATGACCACACTATAGCAAACAGTCACCCTGTGAATGAAAGCAACATAATCCACTCCAAAGGACTAAAAAGAAACTTTACTCACACTGCATTAAACTGCTAGGTACTTTAAAGTTAGCATCAGTGTAAAAGCAGGAGGGGAAACTGTTCAGACAACTCCAAAACCTCGTCACAACAGCTTCTTGGATGACTTTTCCTAACCCAAGACATTGCAAGAAAGTCAGCCCAAAAGGCAGACAAATATAATACAGACAAATGGCAAAGCTTTGAGAGGGTCTGTTTTTCAGGAGAGGCTTTTATATAGAAGTTAAGTTTCACGAAACAAACATCAGTTTTGTCAATGGTGTATTTCTGAGAAGAAAAGTCTCAAATATCTCCAGAGCAGAAGGGGAAGAGTTTGAAAATTGGGTTATAAACAATATTTCAATCAAGATGAGGGATTGATCCTCTCTTGGAAGTTTTCAAAAACACTTTAATACTTCATTGAAACCTCAAAATCTTTCATTTAACACTGGATTCTCCTCATGGCAACAGACATTAAGTAAGCCATCACTTTAACAATTTTATTCGTTGAAAGCTTACTGCCAGTTTTGTTTACAGGAACTTGTAAAACAAAAACAAAACACCTGGATACACAGAAGTCAGTTGACAATCAGGTAAATAAGAATTTCTCCATGGAAAGCAGAGCAGCTAACACGGCTTATAAAATATAAAAGATCGTAGTTGCCCTATCTTCTAGGGACACTGAAAAATGGAGATAAAAAGGAAACAACTGACAGGGCAATAGTAAAAAAAAAAAAATCACTTTCTTTTTTTGCAAGTCTTGTCTAAAATGCTCAAAATACGTTCAGTTTCTCAATTTATTCACCCTGACACAAGCACCTTCACAGATCCATGATCAGTTTAGATGTGATTCTCACACCTGTAAAAGTATCTTATTCCCACAGTCTGCATGCATGCTATTTAGGAACCAAAAATCTTCACGAGTTATCAGATCAAATTTTCAAAGCAGCTTCTTCCAATGACAACTGATTTTTAACTTGAAATTAAGTTTCCAGTGCAAATTTCACCATCCTTTCCATCTATGGACTCGTATGGGAAACACAGATAGTCAAGAGGCTTGAATTTGCATTTTCTGCAATTGCTTCTGGTGGAATGAAATGCTGTGGATACAAATTGCAAGGAGACAATGGGCAGATTAGACCTCATCTCTGTGCGTATTTAGCACCATAATGTTCTCTGCCTTGAAACTGTAATTTACAGGTTGGGCAAAGAAGCTTCTGCCTTGAACTATAGGAAGATTCCTTTAAGGAAGGCAACTGAAACACAAAGAGAACTCCTTCCACCAAGGCTAGTCATATCAGTCCCCTAGAGCAGGGGTGGAAATCCTATTAGTTGGCTTATGCTTTCCACAGCTTCAAAAGGTATCCTTCAAAGCTGAAGAAAAACTTTTGAAGTTAAGTTAAACTTCAGCCTACCTTTAGTTAGGCTAAAAGCTCTTTAAAGAACAGGGTGTTATGGAATACTGCATTCATTACAGATATTCTGTAAATTGGGAAATAATCAAAGATGCATAGGGATCTGAGGAATATGCCAGTAAAGTTAAGAATTTTCCCACTTATGTTTCAATACAATAGCTTTTGCTAAGTAAGCAGGCAAGCTCAGCTGGACAGCTTCCCTCTGAACTGCTCAGCATTGCACAGCACAGTTTCACACTTCAAATTCTCTCATTAAGCCCATACAGTCTTTATTAACACATGGATTCCAAGGCTTTTCTGCTGCTTTCTGCAGGATTTACTTTATATGCAGTCCTAGAATTACACAGTATGCTCATCACTCCTGCAAGAGAGAATAATCAGGAGAACTGGCCCGGCTTTCAAGCTGCCTCAGCAGTACCCAAGCATGCCAGTAAATGTCTAGAGTTGTGCTGAAATGTGTGACAAAATCTTTACTTTCCACTTACGTACAAGCAAAACCAAAATATATCAGAATCTGTAGTCATTTAATATTACATCAGAGAGTCATCAAACCAAGAAAGGGGGTGAGCGTGTTACAATTTTCAGTTTCATATGGCATGAAACTAAGTCCAAAATTTTGATGCAGCTCTATCCAAACTAAACTTCACTTGACATGATATGGCTAGATTACAGAGGAAGGTTAGTAAAATCAATGTTTCAAGTGGGTAATTCAAAAGAAAACACCAGCAACATCGAAATAAATAAGTCTGAAGACAGGGTATATGATGCCTTCTCACAAACAGATCAATGCATAGTCATATTTCCATTTTGAAACTGATGTTAATTTTCATTATGAGAGAAAAAATATCTGGAAGCATTTGACAGTGAAACTCATTTAAGAAACAAACGCAGAAACTTCTCATACATTATATTCCTCTCACCTCTGGCACTCATATTTATTTCCACTCACTGCTGGCCACAACCCAGATGTCTACAAGATGTTTACGGCTCGTCATCTACGGCTTTCTCACTCTGCCATTTGAGCCTTACTCCTTCCACTCTTGCAGGCTCACAGCCTTATACATAAAGTACTCTTCTCCACCCCCACCCCCGCCTCCAGTGAAGCTCTGCCACAGAATCTTTTCAAGAGCATTTCACCACCTCCAGACGCTTTAGTTTCAAGAGACTCATGCCATAGAAGCCAGAACTATGAAACTGACTGAGCTGGAGAAGGCTCAAGCATGCCACCTGATAAGAAATCTTCAAATGGTGTCTAATACACCTCAGCCCAGGCAGCCTCAGAAGCTGCAACACTGTCTATCAAGACAGCAAAGAGAATAAAAACGCTGGCATTTTACCAAGCTTGACATGTCTAAGGTCCAACAGCAAATACTCAGCACAGTACCTCAAAACGCTTTTGTAAACCGGTAGCCAGGAATCAAGCACAAGCTTCTCTTTTGGAATCATGATTTTCTTGCAGTATAGAGTGAGGAAAACTTTAAAGCTCCTTCAGCCTGACAGTTTTCTACTGAGTTTTAAAAAACTCCTAAACATCCAAGACTGATGGGTAATACCCTGTACTGCAGAACATGATAAATGTCACGAATGCTTGGGCACATTCCAAGAACACTCAATAAGGTGATTAGTTTTCTGAGTAATATTTTCAAATATTTGGCTCATCCCTACCTCTGCCTACGGTAGGTGCAGTCAGAGCAAAGCTGGCATCTGGGTAAGTTAGGCCCAAGTTAAGCACGCTAAGACCAGTTTCCTAAAAACTTACTGCAAGTTTCAGCCTGAAGTACCTGTGTAGGCAACATGCAGCCATCCTAAAAGTGAAAGCACATTCATTCAAATCCTGACCCCAGCTACTTCAGGCAATCTCACAACATTCATCAATCTTTCCAACTACCTACCAGTCCCACATCCATGTGATAACCTCTCCTAAGAATTCCTGAACACCACAGAAACACAGAACTTCGTTAAAGAAACTTCTAAACTCTTATGCAGCTTAGAATTTTGGTTCGTAATTCCTGGGATTCCAAGGACACTCTCACAAACACAGTTAACCATTTACAGGCAATATTGTGGCATCACCATCATTTATCTATAATCATTGGCAACAAATTATTCCCTCTACCTACCCCTCCAGCTCTGTGACACAGACATGGCATTAGCCAGAATTATCCTAAAAAACATGGTATGGTTGTATAAAGAGTTACACTTAGTGCTTCAGAGAAATTAAGGTCATTCAGACATACTCTATATATTTATATATATATCTATATATCCATTTTATTTTGCCATCTACTCAATTTGTCTTGTGAATATTCTTGTTTTCTATGATTACTTCCACCATTTCACAGTTTGTCTTACTTGTACTAATCCCTGCCTTAGTTTTACTAATTAATCAGACTAATTTATATAACTTAATTCCTGAGGAATTAACTTTCACACATTTAACTGCTGACAGCATTAGAAAAGCACTGCCTAAATCCATTTTAAAAGCAGTGACTTATAGCATGAATGCAAACAGGGAGCAAAACAAAAGCAACTGCATAGCTAAGAGCTTTTGATGAATGCTAAAATGCCATTAAAATGCTGTTCACAGCCTATATGATAGTCAATTTTATCATTCTTTCTGTGAATGCAATTGCTTCCTCTGAATATGCTGACAGAGAAGTACAAGTTCACAGCTTGTTGGTGTTTGCAGAACCATTTATCATTTTTTAAATTTAGTGATGTATGAAAACATAGAAAGCTAGGGTGCTTTACGAAGCTGAATCATAATACTGAACTTGGCTGAGGCTGTCTCTTTGAGGATTTTGAATCGTGCCCCAGATAAGAGGAAAAAGGATGAGGAACTTGTCTGAGAGAGAAACAATGAAATACAAAATACACTAAACAATGATAGCATATCAAGACTCACTTGACACAGGAATAAAGCTATTTTACAAAGTGAGACTGAGGAGTTCAACATCAGAAGAAACCAACTGCACTATTTAAAAACAAGATAAAACTATCCCTCCTAGAACCTTCTTTTTATTATTTGATGATGAATTAATATAACCTTATTCAATCTATATCCATCACCACCAAAGAAGCATTTCCAAGCTCCACCAAACTGTAGAAATCATGATTTTGCTTCAATCTTTCCTGTTATTTCAATAGATAATACATCATTCTGACGGTCCTATGAAAGTTACATTGTGCATTAGAGAATTAGACACAGCAGCAGTAAAACAGTTTGTCACTGCCCAAGGACAGTTTTCAGTTTGGAAAAAAAAAAAAAAACAAAACACACCACATTTGGTATCAAGTAGCACGTAAACAACAAAATGTACCCTGGTTATAAACTAAACGGGTTGGGTAAGGATATCCACTGAAATGAGAGGAGAAATTGGATGCACTTTAAGCAGGGTGCTCTTCCATATAATATGAAAGAACATGATGCAAAAGAAAGCAAAAGGAGAAAGAAGTTCAAGAAACCAGTGACAGAGCTACAGGTACAAGAGGAAAGCAGGAAGGGAAACAAGGGATTGAGCAATGAATAAAATAAAAGAAAGAAAAAAAACTGAGATGATGCCCAAAGACCCTGCAGCACTGCAGAACTCAGGCAAACATGAATATACTTCATGAAAAAAAGATCACCTTGACCACCTGCAATGATAAAAGCCCAAGAATCTGAGCAACAATGCATATTTTTCCACTCTTGGGACTGCAAGGCTTAGCATTTGTTTAAATAAGGATTACAGAGTAGAGAAAGATGCCATAATTAAAAACAGACCTTGCTTCAACCTGAATTAACATATTAACATTACCAGAACAACGGTGCATTCAGAAATTTCATTAAGAAAGGAGCAGCCACTGTCCACAAAGAAAAACCTGGTGCTTTGAGCATGTTCTGACAGAGACAATGTCCTCAAATATAAGAGAAAAAAGAAAGACAAAATGAGAGGCGTTCTGAGCAAATAACAATATATATATATATATACAAAGTGTCCCTGAAGCACTGCTTGAAAGGATGGCGCTCACCCTCTCAGTTCTCCCCATTCATGACTAGTCCTTTTGTGACTTCCTTCAAGTACAAAGGACGTTTAACCTTCATTGGAGATTAACTTGCTGTCAGCGTTATAGAAAACTTTTACAAAGGACAGAGTCTGCACCTTCTGAAGCTTCTCATCTATTTTAGGTTTGAATCTCAAAGGCATTGGCCAACAGCAAGTTACATGTGATATGCCAAAGAGTCCCTTAGTATGTCAACGTACTACAACAATAGCCACTAGTGAAGTTAAGCAGGAGATGGAGTTAGTCCATTTAATAAGTTTCTACAAATGTACTTTTCCAGAAGTTCTCCAAGATTTTTAGAGAGTCCTAGTTACAATATTTGTGCAATAATTGTGAAGTATATTAAGCTAAGACTGGATATCATGGGGTACATGGCACAGGAGAGAATCTGCACACTTCAAAGGCAACAGCTACATCAGGCAATCTCCCCAGGTTCCCTGCAAATTTAGAGTGACAGAAGCACCTTCAGGCTGCTTTAGGAATTCTGTATCATCTCTGGAGCCATGTAATGACTGCAGGCAGATAACCACTGCAAGACTGACTGATAAGAGGACCTTGCTTATCCACACCCCACTCTGGTAACACATGTAGACATCTCTTCTCAGAAGTAATTTCCTTTTTACTACAGATGTAACCTGAACATGAACTGAAGAAACTTGGCTCTTAAGAACAAAAGCTAATGGAACCAAAGCACAATTCTATCAACTGCTGAATGTAAAATTTGAGCCACAGTAGGATACAGAGGAATAGTCTGAATTATTTGTTTATAAAAGCAAGATCCAGAAATTAAAATCTAACAGAAAAATGCCCAAGACAAGAAAAACTTACTCTTACGACAAGAGGCTGAATTCTAATCAAGAATTAGCAACAAAGAGGTATCTTCAGCAGTTTGAAGACCAGATACAAAACCAGCAAATTATTTCACGTTGAATAGACAAACTTCAAAATATACAAAGAAACTATCTCTGGTACCAGTTGTCAACACACCTGAGAAACATTTTTTCTTCCTCAGGCAATGACAAGAATGAAGCAACAATTTCACTTTTCCATGATCTCATTCTGCCTTTAGGATCATTCATTATTCCATGCCACTCTTGCATCAGACTAAAACATATGACCTTGCTAGGAACAGAACATCATACCAAGCCAAGGGAGACAAACTTTTGCCTGCGCTAAATGAAAATGGGTAATAAAGGCTGAGCTCAGGGAATAATGTATGTTGCAAATAATAGCGAGTACCCACTTCCTGGGAGATTTACACAATAGAGTTCACATGTCAGCAACTGTTTGCCTATAATAATTTCAAATCGACAAGACTGAGGTATTATGGAACAACATTTATCTCAAGATTGTCAGGAGAAGTCATTTCATTTCTTATGATTCATTTCATTTATACGTTAGTGTATTAACTGGGTACATTATTGATCTTTGCTCCATCCAATTTCAGTTTCTATAGCATGAACACAGTGATCTGAAAAATACCACTCCTGGCTTTTTTTTTTCCTCTCCAAAAAAGCACAGGACTGTGATACATACCTAAGGAAAACACTTCATTGTTTTAGACATCCTATCAAATGAATGCATTCTGGAATAAGCAACTGCTTTTGAAGAATGTAGGATTATAGAATAGTTAGAGTTGGAAAAAACCTTAAGATCATCAAGTTCCACACGCTCCCCCACCATGGGCAGGGGTATCTCACTCCAGACCAGGTTGCTCAAAGACCTGTCCAATCTGGCCTTGAACACTGACAGGGATGAAACATTCACAATTTCCTCCAGCAACCCATTCCAGCGCCTCATCACCCTCACAGTAAAGCACTTCTTCCTTATATCGAACCAAAACTTCCCATGTCTAACTTTAAACCCATTACCCCTTGTCCTGTTGATACAGTCACTGATGAAACATCCTTGTAGGCCAGAGATAGCCCCCCTTCAGATACTGGAAAGCTGCTAGGAGGTCTCCACACAGCCTTCTCTTCTCCAGGCTCAACAGCCCCAACTTTCTCAGCCTATCTTCATACGGGAGGTGCGCCAGGCCCCTGATCATCCTCGTAGCCCTCCTCTGGACTTGTTCCAACAGTTCCATGTCCTTTTGATGTTGAGGACACCAGAACTGTACACAATACTCCAATGTTACTGCAAAATTCAGCTTTTCTAGAGTTAGCACATCTAGAAAACTACTTTCCTAGATATCATGCCTTCCTTTCTGCTTGGTTGGAAGAGGGATAAGATGGAAGCAATTATGACAGCCCTGGTACGTCAGTGCTTGTCAATCAGAAAATGACTGCTACATATCTGGGTGAAACCACCTTTCAATCACAGAGGGTTGATTTAAACATATACAAGCCACAGCTGTCTCTCCACAGAACCGTAAGTCCTTTACTCTAAGACAGTATCATTTGACAGCTGCTATGAGTATTATGAATACCATGGATGTCCCATTACTTTCATCTAACAGTCTCTGAAGAATAATAAGGAGCTGGCCTTTAAAAAAAAAAGGCAAAATGTAACCAAATGACGAGCACCAACAGAAAGCACACCAACAAGAATGTCCTCCTAACTCTGAGGTGGTCAACAAGATCTGTTTACAAGCTGCTGTTTAATTTTATTTGGATAGGCAGCCAGATTTGTAACTGCTTGAGAATCTTTCTTCACTGCTCCCTAAGCCCTCTCCCACTTTTGGGATGCATCAAGTTCTAAAATCCTGGATAAAGATGCTACAAAGAGGCTTTTACTATGCAGTTACCTCAAAAGAGAGGGAAAAGAGCAAGTGACAGCACTCTAGTCGCTTTGCAATAGCTCTGATTAGGGGCCAGCAAGATCAGGTTCCCACTGAAAAAGGCACTACATAAAGGAAGAATAAGAGAGTTACTTTCCCAAGGAGCTTACAGGGAAGACAAACAAAGAGTCAGGAAATTACTCAACTAATCTGTAAGCCAAAGGACAACTAATGTTATATCTCTTCCACTAACTCTCTCTAGACACAGCCAACATTCTCCTAGCAGTTTTAGCTTCCCACAGGAACGAGAGGTACCTTTGATCTTTACAGTAACTGTGTCAGTGGATGTTTACATCCTAGATTCAAACTGTTCTGCACTGCTGAGACCTTCCTGATCTTTGTGGCTGCTGCACATCAGTGATGGTTTGCTGCATACAGGGTGTTCTGCAAACACAAAGGTACTGCCAAAGTCAGCATTTTTCACGCAGAAGGCAGCCCTTGGCAGTAGCAATTTGCTTCTGATGTTTAAAATGGCTGATCTCACACTTACCCATTTTCTGGTATTACGCAGTTTTCTCATGGGCAGCCATTCCAGTCTGTCACGTTAAAATTTCCACCTTCACATCACCCTATTTTGACAGCACCACATTTTAATTGTGATCTACAACTAGCAGTAAGTATTACTGGCCGAAACTTAACCCATTAATTGAAATGCAGATAGCCAAGCTGTTCAGGTGGGACTCTTCATTTCGAGATTCAGAAACTGCCTGCAGTGAAGCAATTACAGCCAAATAAAATATGCCAATATGATTTAATCTGAAATTTGTACTTAGTTCCGAGTTCACTACCTGGAAACAAAGTGCGTATGCGCCATCTCATGGCCAAAGAGAGCCGGTGCGAGCCTACAAACCACGCTTTCCAGAGGCTCCCTTTACGTTGCTCGGACCACCACACCACCACTGACTGAGGTTTTAACTCGAATGGTTTTACTCCCGACTCGGTCCTCTGCAGAGAGTATCCTATTTTCCATAGATTTACATTTAATAGATGTGAAATTATCTCTTCAAATAGGGCATTAAACACAGAATAAACTTGCTTTAAAACTACGAAAAATTGTAAAATCCCAGGCTACAATGCAGCTCCTTAAGGGTTACTTACACTTTACACTAAAATTGATTCAGTTGCAAAAACCACATCTCTGTTTAATTTTGGTGTTCACTGTCTCAATTCTCTGCTCTCCTCTTGCTCCTCTTAAAAGAAATATTGTTTTGGTATTTTTTGAAGTCCATAAGGGAGAATAAAATGGTGCAAGAACATCATTTGCCTAATCTTGTTCTCCTAAGTCAAACTCCTTTAGGGATTTTTGTTCTATTTGTTGGTTGTTTTGGGTTTTTTAACACATAATGGTGTTACCTCCTAGCTTAGCATCAGCATATAGAGATTTTGGAGACAGAATACATTTTCAGACAACAGGAGATGTTCCTCATTAGAAACAACCTTGGGCCTTAACAATGCTTCATCAATTAGCCAAGACTTACACCAAAGAGCCATTGTTCTAAGTGCACATGTAATACACAAAGAGCAAGGAAATAATCATTCTTACATAGTAGAAAAACAGAGCACTCGACTTGTTGCTAAGGAATATAAAAGTGATGCAGAAATCTGCCATGTGAACACAGTGGGCATCAGCATCCAGACATTGGTACACTTCATGACTCCCTTTTTTTTTTTCCTTTCAAATTTGTTTCAAGAGGAAGACACTATAATTGGCTAAGAGAGCAGACAAAGCCCAGATAAATCAATGGAAATGTTTCTTTTGACTTCTTTGGGCTTTGGTCTATGCCACAAACTGCACCACTGAAACCCAGAAAATGAACACACAAAGCACACAAAAAGCAGCTCACATTCAACTGGTGTTTTCACAGCCAGCTCCCCACACAAATCTGCCATCTCTCCATTTGTGGCTGCTTGGGGACACAGTCAGCATACCCAGTGGTTTTCTTACAGGCTGTCATTCTCTAAGTTATTTCATATTTACATGCCTGTCTTACATTTTTGTCCATACACCACACTATTGGAAGGCAATTACCTAAATTTAGTGACAAAATTTGCTTTTCAGTGTAACAGCATTCACATACCAACTAAGCAAACAATCCTTCCTCACTAACAAACAAGAACTTCCATCACAAACTGAGGAACTCCATTTCTGTTTCAATGGACTTAATCTAATTATGGAGCCTTTCAGCAGATCCAAGCACCACGCAGTCACCCAAATTAAAGAGGAAAGAGGAAAAAGTATCTTGTTATGGTGTCACCTCTTTTCTTTTTAGATCCGCCCTGTTGTCATACCTCAGCTTTGCCTTGAGCAGGTTTTGATGGGTGCCAGTTTAAAAGGTGCCTTAAGCACTAGGCATCTTAAATCCTGGTGATTTACTGATTCAAAGCCTAGAAATGCTCCAGTGCTCCCTTACAGCATTTTTGCTCTCCCGCCTCCAAGCTAACTAGGAAGACCTACATGATGCATGTGCCTGATTTAACACATGGTTTTTCAGGCCACTTTATAGCCAGACCCCTCCTTTCCACTTTGCTCTCAGGAGCAAGGCCCATACCAGCATGAAGTGCTCAAGTCCAAAGATCAGGAAGCACCACAGTGCCTCTGGACCTGAGCAGCAGCAGCTCCTGTCATGTGTGCTGCCTGAAGCACAGCACGTGGCACCCAGAGAGGAGGGGACGTGTCACAACACTATGGATCCTGCTTTACCTTGCACGGAACCTGCTCACCCGTAGGAAAAAAAAGCACACTACTTTCAGATGTCCCACTTCCCACTTCTATCTAGATCCCTCTTCCTTTCATCAACAGAAGCTGCAGTGAAAACTTGATAAAGTGGATTAGAGCATAATTCAGTTGAAAAATGAGAATGTTCTCGTTGGGTTTTAACCAAAGCCAGTTCCTTCAACCTGTACAGCTCCAGAAAAGCAAGCCCCACTGAGCAGTGGGGGCACAGACTGACTGCTTTATGAAGCTTAGAGCTTAATAAAAACAAAGCCCACAGTTATTCAGTTACCTAGTTTGTATGTAAGACACCACCACATTTGGTTCTGTTTCACCGCATTGCCTCTTCCTAGCGACCTATGATTGTTTTATTAGAAAACTGATGCACTGATGAAGCAGGCCAGGTCCACGAGTCCATCATCCCAGATGAAGGAAAAACAAGAAGTTCCACCTTCTCCTCCGCTCTCCCCCTAACCAACCTCCGCTTCGGCCCCGCGGCGCTGCTCTCCGCACAGCTACGCCCCCCCCCCCCCCCCCATGGGGCTTTCACGCCGGCTTTCGGACACTACACGGGAGAAGCCGATGGGGGAGCGGTGCGTTTTGACTTGTGCACGAATGTACACAGGATCGGTGTCCAAACCCGCTCAGCCAAACCAAGCCCAGCTGCTCCACAGCCCCCCACAGCCCGCGGGCAGCCGGCCCAGCCCCCCCGGCCCGGTGCCCAGGGGCCTCCCCCGCGGCCCCGGAGCGGGCGGGCCTGCACATGCCCAGCAGCGGCGCCCACCACCGCTGCCCTCGGCGGTCGCCGCTGCCGCCCGTTCCGCGCTGGCCTGCCGGTAGGTTCATGCGCGGCCCGGCCTGCGGCCGCCTCCGTGCACTGCCCGCCCCGCCGTGAGGGGCCGGGGCAGCGGAGGGTAGGTGGGGCGGGGCGGCCAGCGCGTCCCTTTCCGGGAAGTGGGGCAGCGGTGGGGTGCGTGGGGAGAAGCGGTGCCGTGGAGGGCAGCCCTTACTGACATCGGCGCCGCTGCCGGGGGAAGCACGCTCGGGGGCGTTACAATAGGAGAGTCAAGAACGGTATGTTCGGAACGCAGGAGGTTGTTTTCATTCTGTAAAGCAGCCTTGATCGACAGATCAGTTTTTAATAGCTGCCAGCACGTGCGTGTTGCCGTGGTTGCTAGGGGATTATTTGTTGTGAGTTCACGAGAAGCACTTTTGGAAGCAGTGGGCAAAGCGCCAGGGTCTTTTTACCCTTTGTTTCATTCCTGGGCTCTCCTTCCTTACCAAGTTGTTTTCCTGCGACAGCAGGCCTTGGGGCTTCCCACCAGGCTGCAATTCACTATCCACCAAATCTCTGTGGGCACCAGGGGAAAGGAGAGAAAACACATTTGAACCATTTTGAGACATTGTGAATCACTGATGGCTTGCAACAGTTAAATCACTTTGAATGCAATACCTAATACAGCTACATAAAGGTGGATTCTCATTAAAAAGAGCTGATATTTCTTCAAGATCTGTCAGATCTTCAAATTTGTAATCTGTCTTTTTAACTTCGCGGCTGGCAGTAAAGGTTTTTTTCCTGTTCACTGGCACACTAAAATTCCCCAGATCAAAGCTATACCACTATCTATTTATTAGAACAGCATCATCTGACTTAATCTCACTATGCCAGTGTCACAGAGGTCACTAGAAGGCTGTGACAGAACCTGCAAGTATGAAGTTGAGGTCTTTTCCATTAATTCAAAGAGGAAAATAAATTCCAGCACTGATGTTCACATAAAGTGACATTTAATTTATGATAGAGCACATCTATGGAAATGACAAATTGGAAGCATTATTTGTGTGAGATGCACTGGGGTTCCTATTTTCTAGCTTCATGTGCAACTAATCACTTTCCTTTTAGACATGAATTACTCTCGGTTCATCACCACTGTGAGTGCAGCAAGAAAAGCATCTCCGATAAGACTTCTGAGTGAGTATCTGCCCATTCTTTCCAGGTTCTCTAGAAGGGTATTGTTCTACATTCTGGAATTTCCTGGGGTATCATTGCTAAGGGCTTGAAAAGGATTGAAAGAAAACCGTGCTGTAAGCTGACAAACAAGGCCAGTTAACTGGTTTTGCTTTTGTCAAATTGAAATGTCAAGCAGGTGTAAAAAAGAAGAAAGTGGATAGCCTTGAACCATTTCAGAAACCCATCCAGACAGAAGAGAGAGTATTGTCACTTCAGCATGGGTCTGGAAAATCTCTGCTGCTGCCTCTGAGGCAGGGCTTTTGGCACAGTTTTCCACTGAATTTGCTCTGGGTGTCCAGGAACAAGCAACTGTTAATGACTTGAAATTCAGGCCCAGCATAATGCTTCTTTCCACATAGCTTTCCTGTGTCCTGTCTATACATTCCTCACCACACCAACCCCCTCAGTGTTACTACACTTTCCTTTTCTGCATTATGCTATCTTCAGGCTTCCGTGTTACACAGTCTTCTCTGTGACAGATAGAAAAGGTTAACTGCCTATTTATTTACTCAGTTGAAACCTACAGGCACCTGACAGAATCAGAGCATGAGATATAAATCACTAGTTAGACCTTCAGGGGTCAATTTCCACTCTTTGTAAGGGGTTGGCATTTGCTGTTCTGCTTAAAATGCTCCCATGCTAGGTCAACCAACTCACTATAGACAGTCTCTGTACTTTTTCAAGTAATACACTGATACACATCATAACACCAGTGCTGATTAACACAGCTTGTGCAGAAAGACACACTGAGGCTGCAGTTTTGATGACAAAGTAAATCTCTCTTTACCACACCAAAAGTCACAGACATGACCCCTGTTACTGAATAGATAAGAATTAACTCCCCATGTTCAAGTTTGCTAAGTAGTAATGGAGAATAAACTCTGTAACAGGAGGCTTTAAGCCCGATCTGGTGTCATCTGCCCTCTCATACCTGATGTAAAACTGTCACGTCAGCATGACTGCTATATTGTGAGCTCTTAGCTTTAATGCAGTCTAGTGCCCTTGCTGGATTAAGGACTAGTCTGTGCTGCATAGATTGGGTCTGAATGATTGTGAAGCTGACTTTAAAGCAAGAGTTGTTAACTTTTCCTTCATACTGAACTACTTACACAGTGCCTCCACCACTGAAGCTGGGTGGTCAAATTTTCCCATTCCCTTGTGGAAAAAGCTATAATCATATATGTAACTTATCAGTGTAGCTACACTACTGACAGCCACATAGGCTAAAGTGAGACTGATCAAAAAACAAAGCCAATCAGGCCAAGTCAGTCTAAACAAAGATCAGTAATATTTTGAATTCTTGAAGCTTAAAAGACACCAGTCACAGAGCAAGTTGTTGTAATAGTAGAACAGACCAGGTAAGATTACAAAAAGCTATTTATAGTTTACTTTAAAGATGATTCTTTTGTTTTGGTCTTTCTCACTCATGTCTCTCTGCTCACCCCCATCCCCTCTGCCCCCCAGATTTAATCTGGGTAGAAAGGTGAGTTTAAGAAGAATCATCATCCTTCTGAATTCTTGACAGTTTAAAAAGAAGTGAGAAATGGAACAAGATTCTCTGGACTATAATTACAT
The DNA here is from genome assembly GCA_017639245.1 of Myiopsitta monachus. Taxonomy (NCBI): domain Eukaryota; kingdom Metazoa; phylum Chordata; class Aves; order Psittaciformes; family Psittacidae; genus Myiopsitta; species Myiopsitta monachus. The sequence continues at coordinate 76,676,331 of CM029917.1, read as the reverse complement.
ACTGACCAAAGGATATGATCAGTGTTGCAATAATCAAATTGTAACCAAGGGTTTTTTTCCTTTTACTCTAGCTGAATTGATGGAGAAGTCTCCTCCATCTCTCATTTCTCTGGCTGGAGGAGCACCAAACCCTGACCTTTTTCCATTTAAGAAGGCTACTGTTGCCATTGGATATGGAAGTGCTATTGAGATTGGGGAAGAGCTGATGAAGAGAGCTCTCCAGTACTCAGCCTCAGCAGGGTATCCATCACAGCTGCTTGCATGTCAAGATACCAGAATTAAAGGATCATGAAATCCTTTATTATTGTATTCATTCACCTGTGTTTTTAAAACCTGGTTATAAAACCCATTTTACAAAAAAGGTTTAACTTCTCTCAATTTGCATCACTGTGTGCATTTTGGTTTAAGTGGAAAGTTTTGAGCAGATAAGCAACTTAAAAAAATTACCACAAACCTAATACTAGTAATTCTCATGCCAGAACATTTCCTATCTCTTAGTATTTGAGACTCCAGACTCCCAAATCACTAGGAGGAATCATTCTGTGTTTTGCAGTAGGACACTCATTAAAAGATGCTGCATTGCACTACATATTTCCCACATTCTGGAGTGTTTGGGTTACTTCCATTTGGTCCATAGACTGAAATCAATATGTACTGCTAGTGGTAGTTGGAACTATTTATAGTGTTGTCATTTTTAGTACAAAAATTGCATATCAGTAAGTTACTTTAGCACTCATGTGAACTCCCCAGCAGACAGCACTGAGTCAGGCTCGTGACAGGTTTGCAGAAATATTTAGGTACACAATTTATTGACACGCACAGGGCATTAATCAGTGAAGTTAAGACTTTTCTTGATATTGAAATGAACCCAGCCGTTTGTGAACATCCTCAAAGATCTTGATACCTATTTTTTAAAAACGTGTTTCAGAAATCCTTATTAGCTGCAGCCTATTGCTTGCAGCATTGAGAACTTTGTCACACTGCCACGTTTGAGTATGGAAAGATCGCTCCTAAAAGTAGACATAGTTCAGCCTCCGCCCCTATTCCATTCTTGTCAAATCATTTCTGCCCAGATTTCAGATGATTTGGTATATGGACCACAGATGCCCATCTCTTCTGCTTTCCCATAAGAAACATTTGTCTGATTTTCATGATTTGATAAAGTAGTCATAAAATTAACATCAAAGTGTATCTGTACGACAGCTGAAATCAGACTTAGGACTGTGTGTTAGATTTGGCAGTGATTTAAAGGAGCAGCTTAGCTTTGGCCTATAGAAGACATTAGATACACCTTATTTATTCGCATTTCAGGGTTCCAGAGCTGTTGTCTTGGCTAAAGAATTTCCAGCGAAATCTACATAATCCCCCCACAGCCAACTACAGTCCTGAGCAAGGACAAATGGAAGTGTGTGTCACAACCGGCAGTCAGGAAGGCTTGGGTAAAGTAAGACTGAAAGTTTCATATGTTAAAAGTAATTCTTTGAGATGTTCATTCTCCCATCAATTCAGTTTTACATGATTCATTATTCAATTATATATGGCATGACATGCCATTGTATAACTATACACAGGGTTCTTTATTAAATACATGTCTCAATATTATAAATACAAGATAATAGAATTGAAATAAAACTGGTGTGGCAGTCTCAGTGTCATAAAGGTAAACCAGAGCCTGTCAGAAAAGACACTATTAAGGTAACATTTCACATTACTCAGACAGTGCAGTAATGAGTACATAACTGCATTATTTTTGTCACTGTAACTCGACTCTAATTGTTTCACTTAATTACCCTTTCCAGTCCACTCACTCAGCTGATCCTTTCTCTAACTGAAGCACTGTTTCTACTGTGTAATAGAGCACTGTCTTTCCGTTTCAGATTGGTATTCTATATGCTGATTACCCAGCTTCATTTGGCTCTAAAGCTTTTTTTTTTCCCCCCAATCAGTTCAATGCTTTTCTCACAGACAGCATAATTATGTGGTTAGGGAATTACTAATACCTAATCAAGATTTTTAATCCCATGAAGAAGTCGGAAGTATGAAGCATGTATACAAGAATGGCACAATCTTTCTAAAATACTCTTTTACAGGTGTTTGAAATGCTCATTAACCCTGGGGACAACATCCTCTTGGATGCACCAACATACTCTGGAACACTAGCAGCTGTAAGTATTTTTTAGCTACACAACATTGTGAATGTCACTTTCCAAGTAAACAGCAATTTAGTACTTGATCTGCAGGCTTATATAGGCTCTGTTTACTGTCAAAACATATCTAGGAATCACATTTTTAGTGTAAGTTAAGTTCATAAATATTAATTCATAGAAGCCTCTCTACTAAGTTCTATAAAAACTATTCCAGGATTTGGAAGAGGAACTTCTGTCCTAATTCATTCAAGGACTAGGGTCACATTTGGGATGGGAAAGAAAGCCATTATAACCTAGTTGTGTTGAAACAAAGTTATAACAAGTGGGTATTTTAACATGTCAGCACATTCACCTGAAGTATTTTGTGGTCTGATTATACCATAGCTATGGATAGTATAAAACTGGAATAGGCCTAAAACATCTTTATATGAGTATGAAGAGGTGAATTATTAAGAACTATACAAAAATAGCAAATTTTACTTATGAAAAATAACTTTGTCAGTATGTACTCAAATGTCAGCTCAACATGCATAAGAAGGGTTAGAATAGATAATACACAATTTCAGTCATGTCCTCATGCATCAAAAGGAATTTTGATGTTTACTGTGCCGAGTTTGAATATCTTGTCTAATAAATATACTTTTTTAGGAATATATTTTGAAAATGCAGCAGCTTGCATTTTTATTTAAAAATGGAGACTGCTACATGGTACAAATTGAAATTCCATAGAGGGGAGACAGCATGCTTTTTTGTTGGAATCTTACCTGTATTTTTTTGTAGTGCTGTTAACATGTCACTGCAGTAGCATCATTCCATTCCCTTTTGTATTGCTGAATATATCTGTTAAGAACAGATTCTTTGCCCTCTGTCAGTGAGAAGTAGCTTGCAGTTCTGGCCCTTCCACTGAAGTAGAATGCAAAATGTCAATAGGAAATTAAGGTACTGTGAACATAGCATCTGTGGTGAGACCAATGGAGTCCTGAGAAAACACAGTTCAAATTAACAAAATCCTTTTCTGATTCCAAAAACCGTATGCAATTTCCTAGAGAAGAGCAGCAATTGGACATAAGAGCTACCCCTTTCTTCTCAGATGGCTTAACAGGCCAAATAAAGAGTAATGTGGTAACTCTTGACAAGCTCCACAGCAAGTTCAGGCAAACTCTTTTTAATCATGAGCAAATGGAGCTTGAGATTGTAGCTCTAAATTCAGAAAGACTTTGTATTAGTGAAATCTAACAATGTTGATGACAAAAGGAAGACCTTTGAATTATGGGATTATGACAGTTTTGTTCCTCCTATCAACAGCTGAGACCACTGGGTTGTAACATAATTAATGTTCCTAGTGACCAACATGGCATTATTCCAAATGCTCTAAAAGAAATTCTATCTACTTGGAGCCCAGATGATAGCCGTCACCTTCCCAAATTCCTGTACACTGTTCCAAATGGGTGCAACCCAACTGGAAACTCTCTGACCACAGAGCGCAAGAAGGAGATTTACCAGGTATGTAGTTGGGGCCTTGTGGACCTTGTAGCTGGAAATGGAGAAGTGTCAGTCTCAGTTGAAGATATCCCATGTGTGGTATCTGGGCCAATTAATTGGTCCAGTAGACATTCCTCTCGAAACTTGTTTCTAGCAGAACCTTTTTCATGACAACTCTTCAGAGGTGGACTGTGCATTAGATAAATTGTTTTTGCAATAGTAGCCCATTGTTTGCCAATATCTGTGCCATGGGCTTCTAACTGGACTTACTGCAAGATTCCTACACAGCTGGAACACTGCTGTGGAACAGATTCAGTTATTACACTTGTACTGCAGGTACCATGTTTACTCTTATAACTTCTTGATGTCCAAATTGGGCATTTGAAAGCTTCTCTTGATAGGGCCTTGTATACAGTGAATGAGCAATACACAAGATAATATGGTCCTGGTAATAGGCCCACAGTAGAGTAGGTACTTAATTTACAGTATCTTTACATTTTAATAAATCTTTTCTTTTTATTAATTTCTTTAGCTTGCAAGAAAATATGATTTTCTCATAATAGAAGATGATCCTTACTACTTTGTTCAGTTTGAAAAGGTAATTTGTCTTCCATAATCCTTAGCTATACCTTTTCTCGTCCAGGAGAGACCCAGGATATGAGCCATAGGTCTTCCTGCATGTTCCTTCTTCATGTCCTACTCCAGGGTAGTTGTAGGCCTCACAGTCTATGCTACTTTCAGTTGTTGTCCCCTTTTTGGCATTTCATTGCCTCAGTCATGTTCATATTCCTCAAGCCTTATTACAGGACAGAATTTCCTCCAGTAGTCAAAATAGCTTAGACTTTGCCTCCAGAGCAGAACAAGTATGCCACTGAAGCAGCAATTGAAAACAGGAGCCCCTTAATGATCCCTTCAGCCCAGTCTCTTTCATTGGAAGATTGCCTACTCCCAATCCACTATATGCCAGTTTTACCCCTTGGCCTTTTGGAGAACCTGAGAGAATTTTCCCAGATACCACAGGAAGTAGTACTGGATAGGCAGGTTCCTTCCTTCATGTAAATATTTCCCAAATGGGTAACAATTGGCTGTTGACCCGTCTTCACACGGGGGTCTACAGTAACACAGTCTGCACAAGTACCCTAGAAACTGGTCTTACAAAGCAGTAAAACACTGGTAGAATGCTGAGCACTGGTTCAGCATTTTCTATTTTGCAATATGCTTTTATGGAAGGAGGCAATAAAAACCACTTCACTTGTTGAATAGCATTACATAGCTTTTCTACAGAGTGTAAGGGGGGAAGGCATAAATGTAGAACTACTGATAAGGAACAAGTGTGCTGAAGTCTGATCATTCAAAATTTGGCCGTAGCTTCTGATTTTTTTTTATTATTATTATTTTTTAAGATAAATCTAAAAGCCACAAAGCCCCAAAGCCCCATCTTAGGAATTACAGTATCTGCTCACTCCATAGAAAAATCTTGGCAAAGAAATAATTATTTTTCTCTTCTACTTGTGGCTTCATACCAAAACTTGAACTGAACACTTGTATGCTCTACAGTGGGCTAAGCACCAAAAAAACAAGGCTGCTTTCTTGATGACTTTCATAGAACATCGTAATCACAGACAGCTACCCTAAACAGCCCCTTGCCAGCAAGTTACTGCATTTATTTCCCTTGGAATGCACATCAAAATACTTACTGTCAAAATAATTCTTTAAGAAATTAATTATGTCTTCATAGTAAAGAAAATTATTACATCATAATCTTGACTAGCATCTTGAATTTACTTTTCTTTTTCTTCCAAGCCATGGGCTCCAACTTTCCTCTCAATGGATGTGGATGGTCGAGTTATCAGGACTGACTCTTTCTCAAAAGTTCTCTCATCTGGGTAAGGCCAGCTTTGGACTGCTCAGCACTGCCTGTTCAGTTAAGGCAACAGACTTCATATGAAATGATCAGACATGTCAGTTTTTTCATCTACTACCTTTCCATTTCTGGAAAGCACTTTTGGATCCACAGCTTTTTGCAGTCCACTCACTTTTCATGTTACCTCTTGGCAGTCATGTAACTCCAGTTTCTGTTTCTCTTCTGATACTAATAACCATTCCCCCCAGGCAGCCCATTCTTACAGGCACCATCTAGGCGGAAAGACAGATACTGGATCTAGCTCTGTTCCTGGAACTCCTAGCAGCTCTTCTCTCTTCTTTTTCCATTTCTCCTATCTCTTACCATTCCTGCAGGCTCCCTAAACTTGTAGTACAGAAAGAAATGATGGCATTCTCCACAAACTGTTCGTAGCATTGTAGTGCTTTCTAGTCTTCTAGGCTTACAATTCTCTGCCTGAAAAACTAGGCTGGCTATTTTGCCTTTCACACAAATGAACATGTTTGATTAACTTGCTTTTGTTTGGCATAAAATATAAGAAAATAATGTGAATTCTGCACTGGCAGCTAGTCATTATAACCCTATACCTGAGAAAGTGAGGTGATAACATGATGCTAAGTGTGATTGCACTTTCAAAAGTGACACTGAAAAGCCATGATGCATTTTTGTCTTCATCAGACACATAAGTTTACTGGTTCTGTTTTTCTTCAAATAAAAACTTGAGCCAGTCTCTAAAGATGGATCATTAGAATTGAAGCAGGAATAAAAATCTGGTTTATCAGTCTAAATTCCATTTATCCTGCAGTACTGAAAGGAAGTGAAACAGAAAAGCTGTTTGTCCCTTCCATCTGTTTTTCAGAAATCCTGAGCACTCATGATTTTTCATTATGTGAAAACCTATCCTTCCTTACCTGTGAGTCATGTAAATCTTTATAATTGCAGAGGAAAGCTTAAAGATATGGGATGTCTTCTGAAGTCTCAGAACTAAGAAGCTACTCTAAGCATTAAAAACCTTTAAATGTTTTTATTTCATTAATTTGAATAGTCGTAAGTTGCATAAGCCTGGGGCTTAGGGCAGTATTAAAATACTGATAAACTTAAAAGCATAAAAGAGCCTCACAAAACCAATGAAATGGTTACATGTTTTCCCGGTTAGAAGTTAAGCCATAACTCACGTGAAGTATTAGCACATTGCATTTCTATAATAACTTTTTTCTGTTGTTTTGTTCTCTAGGTTAAGAATAGGTTTCCTGACAGGACCCAAGCCTCTTATTGACAGAGTTATTCTACACATACAGGTTTCAACAATGCACACCAGCACTTTCACACAAGCAAGTACTGAACTGTCAACTGAATTATATTTAGAAAAGCTAAGATATTCCAGATCATAAGAAATCACAAACTGCTTTGCACTTTTGCAGTTTAGTTTATAAGCCATACATTATCAATTCTGCCAAAGGAAGACAGAAGTTACAACCAGAGCTAGATGGTGTCTCAGTGCATGGAAAGCACAGCTAATATGCCCTTAACTCTCAGATTTTAAGAATAAAGATGTAAATACTTTATCCCTTGCTAGTAGGTTCCCTTGAAAAGACTGAATGGAAAGCATACATTGGAAGAAGCACTCAGGGTTGGGTTTTGTTTGGTTGGTTGGGTTTTTTTTTTTTCAATTATTTTATAATTAGAACAATACTGGCAGCCCACAAAAACCTTACAAAGTAGGCTACCAACTACAGCCCTGTTATGGTTGATTATAAGGAAAGGAGACATTGAGCTCTTGTAAATATTACTTCTGTCTTCCAGCTCTGTTAGTGTGTGAGAGGCAGCATTAAAGCAAAGAGGCTGATATGAGCACAACAGTAAATCAACATACACTGCCTTCCTTTTTTCTCCCTTATTATCATATTTAGCTCTTCATCCATTTTTCCCTCCCTCCACCCCAACCTCCAAACACTGCCATAATCCTTAGAGACAGCAGTAACATGGACTACAATGACCTGTTTCTGTTGCCACCTGCTTATAAAAGGCTCCAAGAGACCCTAAATGCAATTCTTGCTTGTGTGGAGTTTTGAATAATGCATCAGGAAATGTATCTTATGATGATCGCAGAACAGTCCTGTTTAAAATATGTTATTGATGATGTGTTTTGTTTCTCTAGATTATGATATTACAGCTGCTTCAGCAATGGGGAGAAAAGGGTTTCTTGGAGCATACAGACAGGTAGGGTCATGTCATATGCTGAATCCCATAATTTGTTGTTCTGCTTCTTGTTTCCTACATAAAACATTCTTTGCAGAAAAAACTCAGAAGAGATGGATCACTATTAAGCCAGATCACCACGACTGACAGTATTCACACAAGAGTCCTGAAGGAGTTCAGTGTGAAATTGCAGACGTGCAAGTCAGGGCATATAACCTACCAATACAAATCAGCAGTCTGCCAATCCATAGGCCCAGTCATTACGCAGCTCCCATGTGAAGGGAACACAAGAGGATCCTGGGAGCTCCCAGGCAGTGACTCTCTGCTGATGTGATACAGTCAATAGCAAAGGCTAAGGTCACTGAGCACATGCTCTATTGAGAAATCGTCAACATGGCTTCAATAAAGGGAATTCTTGCCTCACTAACTCAGCAGGGATTCACCCTCTTAACATCTCTAGTCTAATGATTTTGGATGCTGATGGAAAGATCTACAGCAAGGTTCACCTGCGTTTGCTAAGCATTGCCTTTATTGCCACTCTTGGAAACAGAACATTTTTTGCATACTGACTGACATGCATTTTGCTTTCATTTATTATGCTGGAGGAACATAGTTTCTCTTGACTACCCATTCTTCATTTCAGATATTATACTTGGTTGCTATTAGAACCCCAAGCTTCCTACTTTAGCAGGGGTAAACTGTACAGAGACCTATAAACAGGAACATGAGCAAAACATAGAAAAAGTTCTTATACCTCACTGTAACAGGCACTTCTGTCCCCGCAGCACCTGCCTGTTGTGCATACTGTAAATACCAGCAATAAAAAAGCAACAAAACCCCCAAAGCTGACACAGCAGCCCTAGCCCTTGTTTTAAAGATTAGGAACATAAAGATAGGCTTTGCAAGGAAACTTGAACCACACTTCAGCTCAACTTTCAGCACTTTGAAAAATGTGCCCCAAGTGCATCTCTCCAGTTACCTCCTTCTTCTAGGCCAAAAGGCGTGCCTGCTTAAGCCAGAAAATCATTCTTCCTCTGAGATAATGAAACTAGTATTGCAGTAGATTAGTTGCAACCTTCTATAACCTTTTAGGCTCAGTTGTTAGGTGACTTATTGGTGAGGCCGAACAGCTGTCTGGAATATGTTCCAGGTGATTTTATTTGGACAAGATTGACTTGTTATAGTATGCATTTGAGTAGGAGTTAGTCTGTTGTTTGAAGCAGTTACATTTTTTGTGGAAGTCTTGTCTTACCACTACTTGTAATTTCATTCTGACATGAGAGAAAAATGATAACAGAAAAGCAAAATCTTGCAACAGAATTTGTGATGTGGTAAAAGTGAGATTCACCATTTCATGTAGAATGTAGCAATTGGTGTAGGCTGAGTCCCAGAACTACATGAGTCTGTGTTGGTGTTTGTATGTCAGGTGTACTAAAATACACCCACAAATTAAAGCTATTGTTCAGAGGGTATATAAGAAAAAATATAAAATTATGCAAATTACTGAGTATCTTTTCTCTAGAGTTGGGAGCACATTTGCCATCTGATTTGTGAACTCTCTATCAGGCATTTCTCTTGTGTCTCCCCTGGCACAGCTGTCACATGTTAACAAAAGCAAGACTTGTCCATGTTGAAACTTGGGTTAGGGCCATTTTCCTCATTTTCCCCAGAAAGAGATTGAATTATTTGTAAGCTTCACTTAAAGTGAGAAGGAGATAGATTCACAAGTGTAGAAAAGGGGAAGCTGTCAAATAGCTGTGATACCTTTATCATATGTTTTGTGAAATACCATTTCCATCTGTACCTATTACAGAAATTCAACCCAAAGGTACAAATGTTGAGTCTGTGCTTTTGCATATGTGTAAGGTCCTTAATTCTCTTCAATACACCCATTTTGTGCAGTAAATATTGCTGACAGGACTTGCATTCACTGATACAGACAGAACGGGTATAATACTGAAAAAGTTTTCAAGACACATGTAAAGCTTAAGAAGCAGCCAGGCAGGCACTTTCTCTGTGTGGTTGATCTGTGCTTTGTTGGAGACACTCCGAAGCGTTCAAGACCTCTCTGATACATATACAAAGTTTTACACACACAGTATACTTTATTTGCCCATCTAGGATATGTTTATATTTCCATTAAGTGTGCACTTAAGTTGTTCAAGTAGAAAAGCTTTGTTTCTGCCTTTGGAAAGATGTACTCTGAAGCTCTACGGGATCATGACTTTGAATTGATAATTAACTTTCAGAGTGGTGGAGTTCTACAGGACCCAGCGGGATGCAATGCTCACTGCTGCTGACAAGTGGTTAAAAGGTCAGTGAGTGCAACATAGCTAATTATTAATTTTTTTTTCCAAACTGTTTATCATGTTTGTGTTCAAGAAAAATCACTAAAGTTCATCTCTTGACTGAAGTGACAGATAAGCACTATAGCAAATCAATGACATTAAATATTCAGCTTAGGACAAATTATCTGGTATTGCTGTTTTCATGCTTTTCTGGTGGGACAAGGGGATTGTGATGAGTACAAAGCTCACCACAGGACTGCATAAAGCACTTTTACAAAGAGCATATATTTCACTCCAGTATGTTCTTTTACTGTTTATGTTTAAAATCTCTGTCCTTAAAATCTGTCTGACGTAGTCATCAAATTCAGTGGCCTTAATTTCAAAGAAATAAATAATTGATACAGCAGTAATAATGATAATTTTTTTGGTCAGAAATCAATTTCAAATGTTCCCTTTTGTGGTTAATCACACAGCATAGAAGAATTTGATCAACAATAATGCAACTACACTTAGGGATTCTCTCCTTTTAGTCAGTTTAAGTGGAATCAGCAATAACTGCTGAAGACCTGCCCAGCTATCTTAGATGATACTTCCATGGAACATGGGTACTTGGGTACCACACAATCATTAATGTACTTACTCTTGCTAATTCCAGGGGTTTAAATATGAAGTATTTCTTTTTTTTCTGCATAGATGTGAACACGGGGGGTTGTTGACCTGGCTAGGCCCTCTTTGTCTCAGTTTCCAAAGTATCAAAACAGTGTAATATCACTGGGCTATCCTAAAATGTGTTGGAATTTTGAATAATGCACCAGGATATGTGGCCTACATTCTCTTTGAGGTTATCAGAGCAACAAATCTACTATTCACTGAATCAATGGCGTATCAGTTAAAGATAGGGTGGAAGTTTCTTTCCCAGTTCCTTTGTTTTCTCTCTCTCTCTCTCCCCAGACTTGGCAGAATGGTACCCTCCTGCTGCTGGGATGTTCTTATGGATCAAAATTAAGGGTATTTCTGATACACAGCAGCTCATCATGGAAAAAGCTTTGCAGAAAGAAGTATGACCTATGGTTTAATGGCTTACGATGTTAAAATGAAATGAGGGAAGGATAAAATAATTTTACCATATCTATCCACACATATGTACATACATAAAAAAGCAGGGCAACTTGCCATATACCATCACTGAGTCTGCAAGTCAGGCAGAGTCACATAGTGACTACTTAATAAAATATTTTCATGCCTCTATTCAGACATTGATATTTAATCAGCTTACTTAAATTTAAACTATTATAATAGCACAATACGTCATGTATACAACATATATAGAGAATATTAATATACATACCTATATGAATAATGGCTATCCACTATCTCTTTTCAATAAAAGAAATTAAGATTTTATTTCTATAATTTATAAGAGCCAGCACTGTGTACGAGTAAACTATATCCCACCTTGCTGGTGCTTCAAAACATTGTGATGATAAGCCAGACATGGTAACCCACCAGCCTAGGTAAGCAAAACGTAAGAGCACTTTGATTTTGTTTTGAAAAGTCTGATTCAAATGCATATTTTTGGCTTCTAATTTTGAAGAAATACATTATGCCATGTTCTGATCCCAGTGTTTCAGCAGCAAGACTTGACAAATTTAATTTGACATAGTGTTTTAAAACTTCACAAGTGGCAATAACCAGGTGGCTAATCAATTTTTCTTAGGTGCTACTGGTTCCTGGAGGAGCATTCAATATCGATAGTTCAGAGCCGAGTTCTTACATCAGAGCGTCCTTCTCTTTGTCGTCTCCAGCCCAGATGGATCTGGTAAGTGAGGTTTTTTCCTTTTACTTTCTTGCCACGACAGTATCTCACGTAATAATGCTCCCTTATTTATTCTTATTTATCCTTATGTGTTTTCTTGAGTGTTAGTACTTTTTTAAACATTTGTAAACATTTTAGTAAATATTTTAGTAAATGTTTTTAAACATTTGTTTAGTACTTGGGTTATGAAGCAGTATTTTAGAAGCAGTATTAGCTGTTTCTTAGCCAAGATACTCATATCCAAATGACCTGAAAGGTATCAGATTTTTAGGACCACTTGAAATTTTTCTGTGAATCTCATATATGGAGATTCTCACACTTAAACCTCCAGATATTACCCATAAAGGCTTTACTGGAGGCTAGAGTAAGTTTTGCTATTTGCTTTAGCATTAGCAGGCATCATATATCTTTCGTTTTCCAGACTTTCCATTCCTGAGATTGAATTACCTGTTTCTCTGTGTGTTGTCAATCCTTTATAAGAAAGAATATTGTTTTTCTTGCATACAGTTGACATATATGTCATATTTCATTTCTCAGGAACAAATCTATGTATTTTACAGTTTGGATGATATTTGGCTGTATCTGTAAATTCAGTGGATAGATAGGAGACATTTATTTGTGAAGATTTAATACCCATTTGATTCAGGTGCTTGAAACAGTTCGGCATTTGTAGTTGTACTTTCAGTTGTGAAGGTTTGTAACTTCTGAGTGCTTCTATTGCCTTTCTATTCCTTCTTTTGTAGCCCTTTTTCTTCCTTCTTCTTTGTATAAGTAATTCACAACCATACTATTGATAGTCAAATGTATCTTTTATATGCTTCCCAACTCAACTGTTCTTCCTTTACGTTCACCTTTGGAGCCTCCAGACCTACACATTATAAAAGGAAAACAGAGAATATCAGCAGAATTTTGCAGTATAAAATACTGAGTTTGTATATGGGTAGGTTGGTTTCAGTAGCTTTACAGATTTGACATGTTGCCTGTTTAAGTAACGCTGGAATATAAATGTGAGCCATATTTGTGTCATTGCAGGCCTTCAAGAGACTGGCTGACCTTATAAAAGAAGCTTTATGAAAAAGCTGAATAGAGATCTTGCAGCAATCAAAATCATCTCTGGAAAATATTTACTAACATTAGTATTTCATCAGAAGACACTTTTGGAGTTTATTTTGACTGGTCATTGCTTTACTAAGTTTATTCAAATTCAGAAGCATTTAAAATACTCAAACCCAGAATGTTTTGTTTCCCATCAAATCCATGGTTTTGTTACATTTGAATTGATTTTTGTTTTGGCTTCTGTTCTCCATCTGGGTTGCGAAAGAGGGAAATCAGTTACTTAGGAAGTTGCACCTGCGTGATTTTAGCCACTATTACTTAATCCCAGCCAACACATTCCTCCAGCACCTTATGTTGGAATTGTCTTGTGTGTCACTTTCCTTCTTGTCCTCTTGTATGGCATCTGGTTTTGAAGATGTGAAGATTGTGAAGATCAGTATTTAATTTTACTAACATTTTGTCAGGTAAAACTGATGTAAGGGTGTTGAAAAATTGAAACTGATCCAGCAAAATTAGGCTATGATTATAGTTCATTTTCTAGCTTGTACAAGGTTTTCTAATTTCTGGCTTCTAACCTCAGTCTGTGAATAATTACTCTGTACCTGTGTTAGAAATTCTGTGGTTTGCAAAGGCATGTGGATGCGCTAATAGAACTGCTCCCCGCTCTTAGCTGATCAATCAGATGTGCTTTTGAGTGAGGAGCATGAGTAACTAAACAGGGGACATAGTGGAATGGACAATATTCTGACACTGCCAGGTGTATAAAGCAAAAGCAAAATGGAAAAATAAAGAAATGTTTTGATTTCTAATCTCTTGGCCCTTACCATCCCAAACATTTGATTCTTGGCAACACATACAAAACCTTCAGAAAGTTTTAACTGTAGATTCTCCAGGGAGAGCCTGCCGCCCCATAGCTGCTCTCAGGGCACCACCGCTGTCCTTGAAGACAAACTTCTTTTATACGATGTGTGATGGTGCTAACAGGAGGTCCAGACTAACAGTGCTTTCTGCGTAGTTCTGCTTAACAGCAAGTGTTCATGTTTCAACTTGGTTTCTCAACCACACACAGAAATTTTGGAAGGTCTGACTTTGCTGATGTTATGGGTTCGGCTTTCTCCCCCCCCCCAGAGTCTCATGTTACGCCGGGAAAGAGAGAAAAGCGGAGGGGAGACAGGGCGCCTGACCTGGGCTGACCAATGAGGTTATTCCATACCACAGCACGTCATGCCCAGGAGGGAGGATTCGGGGGCGGGGCTCTTGCGGCATGCGGTCGGGGGGAGCGGCGCGCGGTCTCTTCGCTCTGTCGGGCGTTGAAACGGTTGTATCCTCTCCCTTTGTATTTACTTTGTCATTATTATTGTTGGTGGTGGTGGCAGTAGTGATTTGTATTGTATCTCAGTTACTGGACTGTTCTTATCTCAAGCCATAGGAGTTACGTTTTCTTTGGTTCCTCTCCCCATTTCCCCCCCATCAGAGTGGGGGGGGGGATGGGGGGGTGGGGGTGGAAATGGAGGGCGAAGGGAAATTTATAGCTTAAACCACCACAGTTTTGGCGCCCAACGTGGGGCACTTAAGGGTTGAGATAAAGACAAAATAGACACTCGTCACAATGCTGATTTATTGGCTCTCAAAGTTGTTGCTCTGGTTCTCACACGTTCAGTGTATGATACTTTACTTACAGCCGGTTCTCCTTACCTTAACGTTTTTCAGATCTGGGTTTTGGGTTAAGGTTCTTGTTACATTATACTGTATTGCACAGATTTTTAATACAATAGACTCAGTGATCATGAAACTGACCTGGTTTGTGTTTCCAGTGTGGCCACCAACTCTATACTTTGGGAGGTATATAATGGAAGTTTTTAGCAATTACACGTCTCTTTTCACCTCCTCGGGTGGTCAGCCTGTGAAGGAGACATTCTTTTGTGCTCCCAGCGCCCCCACCAGGCCGTTTACAACACTATTTGAGAATTCTGAAGGTTTTGAATGGCCTTTAGATACCCTTGAGACCTGCCTGCTGGTGGTGACGGGAATTATCATGTTGGCACACATACTGAATATGTTGTACTCACAACTATTTAGTCTGGCCCGGAGAGTTAAGCAGAGTGGGGTGTGGGCCATGTCTGGGGTTAGACCACAATCCAGGGTGGCCAAGAGATTTTCCCCAAGGCTGGACAGTCATGAGTGGCAGGGTGTGTGGGATAGTATGGGCAAGTATCTAGGCCAGTGGGCCCCTCCAGTGCTTTGGAACTTCACCAATGAACAAGTGCAAAACCCAGAAAAATTAGTAAAACATTTAAAGGAGGTGTGTGATCATTCTGGCCACACCAGAGATGGACAAATCATGGCAACGTGCTGGGGCTTGGCTTATGCTTAGAGAGCCTTGTTTAACACTGTCCAGCATCTTCAAAAGGGAAAAAATGTCTCTGGATCTGAGGGCGGAGTAATGGACAGTGCAGTTAATCCAGCTCCAAGTACAGCAGCTACATCACCACCAGCGACAGGTACAGCCACAACTCAAACCCCAGTGACAAGTACGGCGGCTACCCAAACCACAGTAATAATCACTGCAGCTAAAACAGAGGACCAACTCATACCAATATTGGTTGCCCCTGTACGCAAAAGGAAAAGCAAAGAAGAGGCAGGAAAGATGAAACAAGACAAAGAAACGTCACCACCTGGGACAGCATCTTACCAGGAGTTATTACCACATGATGAAGAAGAAGAAGAAAAGGAAGAAGTGACTTCTCGATCTCGGACCTCAACAGATACGGAATATGCAAAAAGACTTTACCCGTCAGCCAGGGGAGCACATCATCACCTGGCTGCTCCGATGCTGGGACAATGGGGCCAACGGACATGAACTAGAAGGTAGTGAAGCCAAACAGCTGGGATCACTTGCCAGGGAAGGGGGAATTGACAAAGCAATTGCAAGAGAGAAAAAGTCCCTCAGCCTTTGGAAGTGGCTCTTGGCAGCTGTGAAAGATAGGTTTCCATACAAGGATGATGTTATGAGTCATTCGGCCAAGTGGACTACTCTAGAGAAAGGCATCCAGTCTCTGAGAGAATTAGCCATTGTAGAGAAGATCTATACTACCAAGCCAAATGTTGGGGATATACCCATAGATCCAGATGAAGTCGAATGTACACGACCCATGTGGAGGAAATTTACACGAAATGCACCCCAATCATATGCTCATTCACTGGCAACAATAACCTGGAGTGACATAAGACCACCAACAGTGGATGAAATGATTTATAAACTCCGAGAGTTTGAAGATAATATCACCCCTTCCATCATCTCAGCTGTGGAAAAACTGTCCCAGAACCTCCAACAATTGAGAGACGATCTATCCAGCTCCTCACGTGTACCAACACACGTCTCAGCTATTAACAGAAGGCGTCCCACTCTTCGAGAGAGAAGATATAGAAGTTATACACCACGGGCCACCCTATGGTTTTACCTGCAGGATCATGGAGAAGATATGATGGAGTGGGATGGAAAGTCTACTTCAGTTTTGGAGGAGCAGGTGCGAGAACTGAAGAGGAGAACAAAGGTCAGGTCTGATCACCCCATGAAGGCTGCGGCTTCAGTCTCTGGTGAGCAGGTTCCCAGATGGAGTGGAAGAGCAGATTTTACTTCAGCTCCTGTGATGAAGAAGAATAATCCATCTGTACAAGATGTGAGTGACCAATGTGATGACTACTAGAGGGGCCCCGCCTCCAGCCAGGTGGAGGTAGGGGACAATCGAACTTATTGGACTGTATGGATCAGATGGCTTGGCACATCAGTCCCACAGAAGTATAAGGCTCTAGTAGATACCGGTGCACAGTGTACTGTGATGCCATCAAGCTGTCAAGGGGTGGAACCTATTTCTATTTCTGGAGTGACAGGAGGATCCCAAGAGTTGACTATACCGGAGGCTGAAATCAGCCTGACTGGGAGGGAATGGCAAAAACACCCCATAGTGACTGGTCCAGAGGCTCCATGTATCCTTGGCATAGATTACCTCAGGAGAGGGTACTTCAAAGACCCAAAAGGGTACCGATGGGCTTTTGGTATTGCTGCTTTGGAGACAGAGGAAATGGAGCAGCTGTCCACCTTGCCTGGTCTCTCAGAGGATCCTTCTGCTGTGGGGTTGCTGAAGGTTGAAGAACAACAAGTGCCAGTCGCGACCACAACAGTGCACCGGCGGCAATATCGCACTAACCGAGACTCCCTGATTCCCATCCATAAGCTTATCCGTAGATCGAAGAGTCAAGGAGTGATCAGTTGGACCCACTCACCCTTTAATAGCCCCATATGGCCAGTGCGAAAGTCTAATGGAGAGTGGAGACTAACAGTAGACTATCGTGGCCTGAAAGAAGTTACCCCATCCTTGAGTGCTGCCGTACCGGACATGCTAGAGCTTCAGTATGAACTGGAGCCAAAGGCAGCCAAGTGGTATGCCACGACTGACATTGCCAATGCTTTTTTCTCAATTCCTCTGGCAGCAGAGTGCAGGCCACAGTTCGCTTTTACTTGGAGGGGCGTCCAGTACACTTGGAACCAACTGCCCCAGGGGTGGAAACACAGCCCTACCATCTGCCATGGACTGATCCAGACTGCACTGGAACAGGGGCAAGCTCCAGAACACCTGCAATACATTGATGACATCTTGTGTGGGGTGATACAGCAGAAGAAGTCTTTGAGAAAGGGAAGAAAATAATCCACATCCTGCTGACAGCCAGTTTTGCCATAAAATGAAGTAAGGTCAAGGGACCTGCACAGGAGATTCAATTTTGGGGAATAAAATGGCAAGATGGACGCCGCCAGATCCCCACAGATGTGATCAACAAGATAACAGCAATGTCACCACCAACTAATAAAGAAAGAAACACAAGCTTTCTTGGGTGTTGTGGGGTTCTGGAGGATGCACATCCCAATTACAGTTTGATTGTAAGCCCTCTCTATTATGTGACCCAGAAGAAAAATGATTTTAAATGGGGCCCTGAGCAACAACAAGCCTTTGAGCAAATTAAATGCCAGATAGGTCGTGCAGTAGCCCTCGGACCAGTCCGGACTGGGCCAGATGTTAAAAATGTACTGTACACCGCATCCGGGGAGAATGGTCCTACCTGGAGCCTCTGGCAGAAAGCTCCAGGGGAAACTCGAGGTCGACCCCTCGGCTTTTGGAGTCGGGGATACAAAGGATCTGAGGCCAGCTACACCCCAACTGAAACAGAGATATTGGCAGCCTATGAAGGGGTTCGAGCTGCTTCGGAAGTGATTGGCACTGAAGCACAGCTCCTCCTGGCACCCCGGTTGCCCGTGCTGGGCTGGATGTTCAAAGGCAGGGTCTCCTCTACACATCATGCAACTGATGCTACATGGAGTAAGTGGGCCGCATTAATTACACAACGAGCTCGAACATGAAATCCCAGTCATCTGGGAATCCTAGAAGTCATCATGGACTGGCCAGAGGGTAAAGATTCTGGAAGGTCACCAGAGGAGGAAGGAGTGATGCGTGCTGAAGAGGCCCCACCATATAATGAACTGTCAGAAAGTGAAAAGCAATATGCCTTATTTACTGACGGGTCTTGTCGCATTGTGGGAACGCACCGTAGATGGAAGGCAGCAAAATGGAGTCCTCAACGACAAGTTGCAGAAACTGCTGAGGGGGAGGGTGAATCGAGTCAGTTTGCAGAAGTGAAAGCCATCCAGCTGGCCTTGGACATTGCTGAACGAGAAAAGTGGCCAGTACTTTATCTCTGTACTGACTCATGGATGGTGGTGAATGCCCTGTGGGTGTGGTTGCAGCAATGGAAGCAGAGCAACTGGCAACGCAGAGGGAAACCCATCTGGGCTGCTGCACTGTGGCAAGATATCGCTGCCCGAGTGCAGAACCTGGTGGTCGAAGTACGCCACGTAGATGTTCATGTACCCAAGAGTCGGGCTACTGAGGAACACCAGAGCAACCAACAAGTGGATCAAGCTGCTAAAATTGAAGTGGCTCAGATGGACTTAGATTGGCAACATAAGGGTGAATTCTTTTTGGCCCGGTGGGCCCACGACACTTCAGGCCATCAGGGCAGAGATGCAACATACAGATGGGCTCGTGATCGAGGGGTGGACTTAACAATGGACACTATTGCCCAGGTTATTCATGACTGTGAAACATGTGCTGCAATTAAGCAAGCAAAACGGTTAAAGCCTCTTTGGTATGGAGGACGATGGCTGAAGTACAAATATGGGGACGCTTGGCAGATTGATTATATCACACTCCCACCAACCTGCCAAGGCAAGCGTCATGTGCTTACCATGGTGGAAGCAACCACCGGATGATTGGAAACATACGCTGTGCCCCACGCCACTGCCCGAAACACTATCCTGGGCCTTGAGAAACAGATTTTGTGGCGACACGGCACACCAGAGAGAATTGAGTCAGACAATGGGACTCATTTCCGCAACAACCTGATAGATACTTGGGCCAAAGAGCATGGCATTGAATGGGTATATCACATCTCCTACCAAGCACCAGCCTCTGGGAAAATCGAACGGTACAATGGGCTATTAAAAACTACACTGAGAGCAATGGGTGGTGGGACTTTCAAACATTGGGATACACATTTACCAAAGGCCACCTGGTTGGTCAACACCGGAGGATCTGCCAACAGGGCTGGTCCAGCCCAGTCAGAACTTCTACATACTGTAGAGGGGGACAATGTTCCTGTGGTGCACATAAAGAATTTGCTGGGGAAGACAGTCTGGGTTATTCCTGCTTCAGGTAAAGGCAAACCCACTCGTGGGATTGCTTTTGCTCAGGGACCCGGATATACTTGGTGGGTAATGCGGGAAGATGGGGAAGTCTGATGTGTACCTCAAGGAGATTTGATTTTAGGAGAAAACAGCCAATGAACTGAATTGCATGCTGTTGCTTGCTATGTAATTTGTTTCTTTATAGCCCATCAACTAGATGTCTTCAAGTCAACTGCGACTGACCCTAAGACCATCATCCCAACAAAGAACAAACTTTAATGAAACCAGATGAGTTCTGCAGTAAAGGAACAATCAGGATCAGCAGGCAACGATCCAACACTGCACACAGCCTCCCCTGTTCTGAAAGACTGTTACAAAAGGTGGAGCCTGACATCACTGACTGGATGGACTCAGCAGCTTTATAGGGATTGGTCCAGGCACTAAGGGATTATATCTCTCCATCTGTGTGTGTGTGTGGATGTATATGTACATATATATATATGCAGGATGATATCTTGAAAATGTGGGATCTGAGCATGATGTGAATGGTATGGAATAAGGGGTGGATTGTTATGGGTTTGGTTCCCCCCCCCCCCGCAGAGTCTCATGTTACGCCGGGAAAGAGAGAGAAGCTGGGGGAGGGGAGACAGGGCGCCTGACCTGGGCTGACCAATGAGGTTATTCCATACCACAGCATGTCATGCCCAGGAGGTAGGATTCGGGGGCGGGGCTCTTGCAGCATGCGGTCAGGGGGAGCGGCGCGCGGTCTCTCGGCTCGGTCGGGCGGCGAAACGGTTGTATCCTCTCCCTTTGTATTTACTTTGTCATTATTATTGTTGTTAGTGGTGGCAGTAGTGATTTGTATTGTATCTTAGTTACTGGACTGTTTGGTTCCTCTCCCCATTTCCCCCCCATCAGAGTGGGGGGGGGGGTGGAAAAGGAGGGAGAAGGGAAATTTATAGCTTTAGCCCCCACAGCTAAGAAGTAAGGCTATTTTATCTTGGGTTCAATTTATTAAAACATTTTATACAACAGAATGAGTTGGTGTGTTTGTTTAATTAAAACATTTTTATAGAGGAATAAATGTAAATCTCATGTAAGACTGATTGTAGTTCTCGGGTAAATGCTATTGTCAAATACTATGGTCATATTGTCATTCAGCCTGACCTGAATTAGAAAAACATAATCAAAATATCATTATTTAGCAAGCTCTGTATTGGTGATGTGTTGAATAATACACCACTTAACTAAACATTAATTTAGTTGAATGTAAGCAAAATGCAATCCCATTTGCTTCACATTAGATGCTTTTGCTATCAGCTAATTTAATTTCAAGGTTTTTTCCCTGACTGTGGTGAGGCATCTAAAATTAAATTAATATCCTGAACAATGCAAATTGAACAATGGCAGTGAAATCTTATGCACCTACTGTTTCCCTGAACCTCTGAAAGCAGAATTTCTGGACTCCTGGGAGAGAGCAATCACTGTGTTTAAATGTTCCTGGAGGAAGCCATGTAGAGACAAAAGGCAAAGGGCAAAAGGCAACAGGTTCACATAGAAATTTCTTGGCAAATGAAAGGTTTGTTTCTCCCTTTCTGTTTCATCCATCTAAGAACAAATAACCTCTCCTTCATAGCAGATTTAATCTGCTGCAAGTGGCACAATCCACTGCTGAGGAAGAGAAGATACAGAGGAGAGAAAGGGCTCAGTGTCGTAAGCACATCCTCTGGTGATACCTGGATACGTGTAGCTGTGGAAGAGCTTACAGCAGTGCTGTAGAGAACTGTCCAACATGTGGGCAGTTCTGGCAGGCTGAGTCTCCAGACTTGTTTCTGAGAGGTCAATACCTGCCCATTCTCTTGTACCTATACTTTGGTTCCAATGGATTTTCAGACTTTGGGCAGATTAGAAAGACCTAGAAATTCTGAACAAATAACCATGGTACATGACCCAAACAATTCTGCTGTACAAGGGGCATAAATCTCAACCCACCCTATTGCTCCACACATTCAGACTTGTGCAATGCATCCACTTCTGCTTTGCAAGTTTTACCGATGTAGCAATGGGCAACAGTTCTTCCCTGGGAGAATGGAAATACTAACTATAAGAACTTCAACATAAATCCTGAACTTCTGCATAAAATACACTTACAAATTTTTAGGTTCATGCAGGTCATTACTCTAAAGGAAAATATTCCCCTTTATTTTCTAAAGAGAGCCCTTCAGCACTGCTGTGCTGATTAATGAATAATTGAGAAGAAAAGATTTTTAGGGGGAATCCACTAGAGGAAAGAATATATGTGTGTATCCAATGTGACAGTTCTTACACTAAACTGTGAGCGTGCAGAGAATTATTTCATCTAATTGAATGCTAGTCCCTGAGCATCAGTGGTGGTGTCAAAGAATGGAGTGCTTGTGGAAAACACTTGATTTTGTTTTGGAGGGTTGTCCCCTAAATTTCATTTTAAACTTCGTCCTTTAAAATTAGTTTGTGTGTATGGAACCATGTATTTTAAAACCCTATAGCCTACAGCACTTCCAGTTCTGCCATTGCAATATGTGTTGTGATATACTGGGGCAAATATTTAAAAGAACTCCATTGAGCTCTACTGGTGCATGCCCTAAAGTGTCTTGGCTTTTTTATTATTTAATAACAGTTTTGGAACAGCCCACTGTAGACTGTGTTTTAGATGGGAACAGAACGATTGCAGTGTTTGAACTGTAGTCATTCTGAATGAAAAGAATTCTGCAAATAGAAAGAAACACACATTTTCATTCTTCTAACGTTGCTACCAGGAATACTAGTGCCTCGTAATGGCTGTGGAAGCTATTGGGTAACCCTGCAAAGCTCAGGTATCACCACAAAAGGATAAGGACCTTGTTGACTCTCTTTGAGAATGCTGCTAGATTTCCTGCTAGGAGAATACCTTTAAAGTTATATTTTCTTTTTATTTTTAGCTTCCAGTAAATCAGGTCTGGATTGATACAGCAAGTGAATATGCTGTGATGTGACTTCAAAAAAATAACATGAAGGTATTTCTGTTCCTTGGTTTACACACATTTTCATCATGATTCTGTGATTAACAAGAGAGAGGGATCATCTTATTGGAAAGGAAAGAAAAAGAACACAACCCTGACAGCACAGAGCATCCACGTGATTGGAAGCTTCAGAAATGCCATCAGTGAGCTCTCACCGATGTCGTGAAGCCTGAAGCAACAAAATGCAGAGGCTGTTTCATCAGTGTTGAAGTGAAAATATGCACTCTCCAGGCTGTGCAGCCTGTGAATAGGATTTCTTGAATTTACACTCGGTTTTAGTTCTCCAGAATGTTTTCAGAAAATTTGGCAAATGCCTTCATGAGCTGAAGGACTGGGCTTATAACAAAGTAACGGAACTCTTTTCAGCTAGAAAGTGATATGCAGAACAACCAGGAAAATAATCCAGATTTCTGCCTCCTGAAGCTTCTCCTTACTTCCCCCATCAGAAAGGAAAATTATCCCTTTTCAAAGTTCTTACGGAGAGCCGCTGCCTTACACTTCTTGATAAAGCAAGATGGAGAGACTGATTTATTACATGGCAATTTTATCACATATAATCAAGTTTAAATCAC
This sequence comes from Myiopsitta monachus, assembly GCA_017639245.1. NCBI lineage: Eukaryota > Metazoa > Chordata > Aves > Psittaciformes > Psittacidae > Myiopsitta > Myiopsitta monachus. Next base: position 76,653,115 of record CM029917.1, on the reverse strand, counting down.
ACCATGCCATAAGGCTAGATTTCAAAACATCATGAAACACCATCCTTTTCCTCCTGTACAAAAGGTAGCCTAGATACAGACCACAGCAAAGACTCAACCTCTGAACAGTGAGAGACAGTTGCTGGCACTGCTGCATGCATAGCTATCTCTAGCAAAGTCATGGACCTGATGGAAAATTTTGCTGCTATGAATTTTATTGACTTTCAGTTTCTGATAACACTAAGTGAAAGCACACTGAACTCTGGCATTGTGCCACGAGAGACTATTTTATTTGACAGCCAAACTCCTCAGCTCGCTGAGTCACCAAAAACTTGCAGCGATAAGTCTGTGTAAATGAAAGGCACCTTTTGTCAATGACAAATTTGTAACGTAACTTTCACCAGACTTCAATTAGTTTTCTGCCTCTCCTACAGGGGAATATAACCAGAATATAACTCTAAGAGAAAAATACTGTTTCTGCAAGTGCAGGTGTTAGAAAACCCTCTAGTTCACCCAGCCTGTAACCATTCCTTGATTTCCCTAGTGAGTGAGTACGCTGAGAGGAATAAAACAGCTCCAGGAGCAATATAATTTAATTCTAGTCATCCTTGTTAGACGATCACACATCACACTACTTCTCTGTCAGTATGCTTCAGTGATTTGAAGAGAATGTAGAATATAGCTCCTTTTTAAATACGGTTTCCTTTTTCCTTGTGCGATTTTGATTTCCTTTGACAGAGGGTGACCCATATTACAGTCTTCAACGGGAATAGATAAGTACTTGCTTGTGTTTTTTAGTATTCCTGTCATGAACAATTTTTCTTTCACAAGGAGCAACGTATTTTCATCTGCCCCAGTTAAAATATGTAAATAGTAAAACATATTGAAAGAATCCTTTGCTTTAAATATATTTTGGCAGTTAGAGGCCATCCAAGCTGTCATTCAGTCAAATCAGAGCCCACAAAACCCACTTACAATATTGCAATAGTGAAACAAATACAACTGTATATATGCAAATTCAAGAAGCTGCTTAAACTCACGGGTGCTTATGTTATGGACCTGTGCAGAGTAAAGTAGGTTGTGAGTGCTGATCCTATCAGTCTGCCTCGGCAGTTCTGCTGGTTAACACAATACTCACCTTGAGAGCTTCCTGTACTCCAGCAGTACACCTGACAGCAGAGGGTCACCAACACGCACTGTAAAGGATGCTAAACGCACCAGTCCCCTCCCCAAAGATCCCAGCAGGTGATGTTGGCCACGCTAGCTGGAAAAGTAGAATTTCCATAGACTCATCACTGAACTTGCCCTAAAATTCAGCTTCCCTGGAGCTCTGCTCCCACAGACATTAGTTCTACACAGTGAGGGTCTCCTAAGCTTCACCCAATCCTTCACAGAGATACAAACTCCGAGATTGCCTCTTTACACTATACCAGAAAAGCTATCCAGTCTATTTCTGTGCCATCTAGGCTATGTTTACGTTAATATTAAAAGCATAAGACACTATCTTTTCTTTCCACCAACACTGAAGGTAAAATGGTCAGGTTTAATTTGTTTTTCAAAATCTGGGCTAACACAAACATTTTCTCATATTACCAATTTCCAGAACATGTTCATTTCTGTAGCAAATGAACAAAGAGCCTCAAGTCATCAATAGTCTTCGCTAAGAAAATATTTTTAAACTAGAATGTTATGTGCTGTGTAAGGCAAACCTCGAGAGACATAGCCAAGGTCAGCAGAAAAGAAGTGCTTCATTACACAGGTCTAAGAACATCCCTTCTCCCCCTGACACCACACTCCTGAGCAGTATGCCTTCTGCAGTGCTTCAGAGTAGTGTGGCTGATTATAATAGTCCTTCTCCCTAGCAAATCTTTGAGGAATCAAGTACTGTCCTTTCTCATTTCACCTATGAGTGACCAGAGTGGCCTCTTCTGATTATACTTTAAACAAGCAAATGTGTAGATTTATGATTTCTTTGGGGCTCGTCCTTGGCAAGCAGGTTTTGTATTACTTAGCAAAAGCAAACACCAGATAGGCATCACCCCTCTGTCTATCAATAAAACCTTACACTCCCATGTACATGATAACTCCCTTCAATATTTAATTTTTACTTTTAATGATTGCTGATAAAGCAAACTAAGGCAGAGCTACTTCACATAATGCACAATGTGCATATGATATAATAGGAGACAATAATTTCACCCACAAAACCCCACTCATTGCAAGTGCAGTGACTCTTCAGCTTCTCAAAACGTGATTAAATCTAACAGATTCTAATGAAGCAAAACCACAGTCTAATAGAAACTGCTGCAGATTATATGCATTTGTTTTGATGCTTTTTCTTTTTCTCTGTGCACATCAGAGCAACAGTATGGAAAAGTACCTGCTTTCAGGTAAGAAAGTGAACTATCTCATGCCAGGGCTCACAAGCTGAGATGGTTGTAGGCATGCAACATGTTAGAGGACCCAGAAGGAGCGTTTTATTTCTAAGATGATCTTTACAGAATATGGTACCTTCACCTCATACTTCAAATATTTTTATTCTGTAGTTTGGAACATTGTGGTAAAGATGAAAACCTAGATCTTTTGACTTTCAGTTCTATGATTCAGCCACAAGACCTTCCTTCATCGTGCGGGTTTTGGCTGGAATAGAGTTCATTTTCTTCATAGTAGCTAGCGTGGGTTATGTTTTGGATTTGTTTGGATTTGTGCTGAAAACAGTACTGATAATTCAGGCATGGTTTAGTTGTTGCTGAGCAGTGCTTACACAGAGTCAAGGCCTTTTGTGCTTCTCACATCCGCACACCAGCGAGGAGGCTGGAGGTATGCAAGAAGTTGAGAAGGGACACAGCCAGGACAGCTGACCCCAAATGACCGTGTGGGTTATGCTTGGTATATAAAGCTGGGAGAAGAAGGAAAGGGGGATATTCAGGGTGATGGCATTTGTCTTCTCAAGTAACCATTACACATGATGGAGCCATGCTTACCTGGAGATGGCTGAACACCTGCCTGCCAATGGGAAATACTGAATTAATTCTTTGTTTTGCTTTCCTTGTGCGTGTGGCTTTTTCTTTACCTATTAAACTGTGTTTATCTCAACTCATGAGTTTTCTCACTTTTACTCTTCTGATTCTCCCCCCATCCCACTGCGTGTGGGAGTGAGCAAGCAGCTGTGTGGTGCTTAATTGACAGATGGTGTTAAACCATGACAAACATATAATCAGAGTGGTGCATTACGGACCAAAGTCTACTACGAATTACATTTACAGAACACATGAAATGTACAGCAGAATTTGACATTGCCTTTTTTTTTTAGTTTCAGGTATTCTCAGTATGAGAAACAGCTATTCTCCAAGGGCTGCGCAGCTCCACTGCCGGATGCCAGTAGGCTGGATAGTTTCTCCAGTGGTTGGTCAATAGTTAGCTGCATTTTTTTGCCTCACAGCTTCCTCCCAAAGCCAGGCATTCAATTAACTTATCAGTTGCCACTGGTCAGCCACCAACTTTGTTTTTCTTTTAAAGCTTGCATGAAGAAAAAAGAAATCAAAGGACTTGGGAAAAATAGAAGCAGCTCCATCTAGGATAGCACTTAAAATTGATTTCCAATGAAATTATGGCTGAACATGACAGGGAGCGCAGTAAGGAATGACGTCTCCATGACTGACTCATGTCTTTGCTGTTCTTTGAAATCAAAAGCATTGATTTTTTTATACTTTTACTTGGGTTTGCTTCCAGCATCCTGGGATTCCCCAGGGCCCAGAGCGATACAACGCTTGACACACAGGCAAACTGCCAAAAGGTCAGTGTGCTTGGTGCACATCAGTAGCATCTGTGCTGCTGCTGTATTTGCCAACATCCATGCAAATTCAAAGAAAAATTATATTTCAGAAGTGTTTAGCTGCAGTTCTAGCTCATCCTCCTGAAAAATACCCATCATTGATAAATTCTATTTCTGCATTTGTGCAGAACAATCCACATCAGTTTAAACAGGCTTGCATCTTGAGTTTTTCCACCCTTTCATCTGTAGAAGCATTGTAATTGTAAATACAAGCCTAGGATTTCCCCTAACCTAGTGACACCATCCAGTCCGACACGTACTGAACATCACAGTGACATAAACTGGTGCTAACACCCAACACAGTTTGGCCACCTCTGTGTAACCAACTTGTCAGCAATGTTTACTGGCACTAGCAGAAGCAAATCCCAGCCTGTACCCCAGCACTAATACTAATCTTTCCCCCAACCTTGCATTTAAGCCCCAGAACAAAAGGTGGCTCAGAAATGGGATTCAGCATCATTTCCTGAGTAAGTCCGAAACAAGTTACCACCTCAGCCCTGACTCAACATGTATCCCAATCTCACCCCCATCCTTTCACAGTGGAATTTCCTACCCTGCCACCAACCTGCCAGCTGAAACACGGGACAGCATTTCCCCTTGCAGACACTCTCCTTTACTCTGGAGCAATGTGAACTCAAGCTCTAGCTCTAGCTCCAGCCTTTGCACCCCATTTATTTTCCCCAGATGTGGTTTTGCCCCATACCTCTTCTGGGCCAGATAGAAACTACAACTAGGATTATGGTGTTTAGTATTACTTTTTAGGTTTGCATAAATCATGGTTTTACTCAGTCTGACTCCTCACCTTCATCCCGGCCACAGCTAATCATCAAAACTGCTTTAGGATCCCAACATAAGCACAGCTCAGTGCTTTATGCCTGAACCCTAAAAGGCTTATCAGGTAACCTACTATGAACACAAGCTTTGCCTTTTTTCTTTTAGCGCAGGAAGTTAAACCCTACTTTACCCCACTGTGTTATCCAGTGACACAACATCCCATCTCAGAGCTCATTTCACAATGACAGTGGATCACACCTCCCAGTTTAGTTTAGGGGACCCTACTAATAACTGCTAATTATCACATTACTTCATGAATTTATATAAACAACCTTGAATTCTATGCAAAATCTGTTTACTCTTTTCAGGACACGTAACCTTAATTTGGAAGGAAATACACAGCCAGGAGTGCCAGCCTTTCAGATCTGTCTAACTTGCAGAAAACTGTCTTTCACTAAGGCAGAAGCAGTGCCAAGAGAACTTCAAACACATTAAAATGCTCAAAGCTTGATAAGAATCAGCATTTCTTCGAGCTTGTATGAAAATTAACTTATTTTTCTTGCAGTAGGAATACAATGATGTTTTAGAGATGAGACAATGTCTGTGTCATATTACTCTGGGTGCCACATTTCTACCTACACTATACCATCAGAACACATTATTGACTAACTTAAAGTTAATAATCATGAAGGTTTTATGAGGCAAAAGTATTATATCTGATAACAAATTGCCTTTTTTTTTTGTTTGTTTGTTTGTTTTTTTCCTGCCTACATTTATAGTAAGCATCTAATGAGACTAAATTATAACTAAGAGCAGCTGGGAATAGCTGTGAATGTAATCCGTTAGCAGTAGTGGTGAGCCACATAATCAAACAAGGGAAAGAGGTGATGCAGCCTCTGCCTGTCCTTGGATGTGAGTCTGCATTTGTAGACTTACACATGCGTAGAGCCAGACTACATAGAAAAGGTTTAAACTAACATAATCATCTATGGCTTTCAACTTACAGGTCACCCTCATTGTATCACCTCGCCAGGCTATCAAAAACTAGCTTGGCAGAGAAGCCCCTCTTCACCCGGAGCACAAAGGCACTTCCATACAGAAGTGCAGACAGACAGTAAGGACCACATGTGGATGAACTGGACAATTTTCACAGCTTTCTGAACATGAGAGTTCGGGAAATTTCAGCTGGGAGCCCATCCTGAAAGGGACACCCTGCCACGCATCTTCAGTGAGCCCCTCACACAGAAGCGGAACAGGCAGAGGCAAAGAGCAGAGAGCCTAAATGACCGAAGCCGTCACAGACTGTGATACCTGAAGCTCTACCAGAAGCTACCAGAGAGCAGTGTGCCAGCAGGAGCTTGGCATGTCAGCCCATCAGACTGCAGTGCTCACAAAGCAGGCGACTCATCTGCTGCAGGAACGTCACGGGAAACCAAAGGCAAACCCCCCTGGCTCTGCCAAGGCCTGTCACAGGCCAGCAACTGGAGGCAGGTCCAGTGACATCTTTTGCCTAGCAAAGATATAAAAGATATTCTGAGCACTGCCAAGAGCAGGAGCCTCACAGACAGAGGAGGACCTAACTTTAGAGTCACTCTGGTGATGCAAAGTGATTGCACACTGCTATCTTCATCTCTCCTTAGGTAAGTCATGACTTCCAGACAAACCATAAAAGATAATCTAATTTTATTTCATTTTTTTAATCCATATTACTGCTTGTGGCAGAGGAAATGGTCAGTAACTGACTATTAATGGTCACAAGCCCCTGCAGCTTGTGCTCAGAGTAGGAAAGTTTTGTGCCTGTCCTACTGCCTTTAGACCATGAGCTGCTTGCCTCAAGGTTAGTCTGTGTGATGAGCAGTGTCTGAAATGCACTGCTAAGGCAACTGAATGCTGGTTTGCAGACTATGAGCTTGCATACAAGCTGCTTAATACAGAGTACAGTGGGTTCATTTCCTTCAGGGAAATATTTTTTCACCTGGTAAACTGCAGAGGTAGTTGGTGTCTGTGGGGTAAGCAATCTGTGCAAGGCATGCCTCGCTAAACAAGCTGGACTTCCCTTCTTAAGACTGCTACAAATACTAAAACTATTTAGAAAGCTTTCTAACTGCATCGAACAACCCCACAGTTCAGATTTACATTCAAAGCATAATTTTACTCAGAGGTAATTACTGAAGACATGTATGTTCCCAGGAAGTTCTCTGTTTTATTTAAAAGAACAAATGCCACGCAAAATCGACCCGGTGAGGTGGACTTCCCACAAAACACTGTTTAGCTTCTTTGACAATGAGCAGAAAATGGGTAAGAATGAAATAGATCCTCTGAGAGAATAATCATTATTCAAACAACTTAAAATTGACACTGTCAATGAGCCTACAGCCCACCACTTCTATGAGGTAGTGGCTACTGGAATTAGCAGGCCTCTCACCGCAAGGTGCTACCTGCAAACAGGCTGACTGGAAACAGTATTTTTTCAAGAGGATGCATGATCTTAAAGTTACAGCTTTCACAATGAAATATGAGACAAACTGGTGCCATGGCTGGCCTCAAATATAATGATTCAGCAGCAGGCACAGATCACGTAACGAAACTATGGGAAAAGGCAGTGTACCAAGCTGCCAGGCTCCAAAAATGTGTCCAGAGGGTCTACACATGGATCCTTGCGTGCGCGCACATCTGCTGCAGAGAAATCAAATTAGCGTGACCACTACCAGTGCAAACGAAGACAGCATTCCTGTATTTCTTTACCTTTTGTGTCAGCATGCATCTGGTAGTAATGGAGGATAATTATGCTTCTAAAATTCTTTTTAAAAAATATTTAACTTAAAGCAAACATTGATTAAGTTATGCTGAACTGCGTACATCAGTGATTTGGAATTATCATTGCCTGACAAAGAGAAACCTGGCCCAGGCTCCGGAAAAAGAAAGAATTGCTTGGTCATCGCATAAAAGATGGCTATAAAACAACTGGATAGCAAATTAAATCTTGCCCATCTTGAAGTTACTTTCATTATGATGCTCTTGGAGAGTTGCAGGATCAATAAAATATTAATTTCATATCTTTTCTTTTGCCTGTCTTGGCAGAATAGAACTGTTCATGCACTGGAATGGCTTTATGGATTACAATTAAGGAAACCTCCAAAACATAACAGCGAATCATGGAAGAAACCACAGAGAGAGGGGTAAGTAAAAACTATCCACGCAGGAGAAAAAAATCCCAACTTATTCCCCAAGTAGTTTTGCCTGCATTGTGAAATTTTGTTGTTCTGAATATGCTGTGAGTCAAGTGATGTTTTCTTTAAAAAGACAATAAAATTTCAGAAGGTGGGAAGGGGGAGTCAATCACATGGTTGTTATAGTGATTTGGATCTGATCCATTATTAGCACATTGTTTCATCTGAGAATGTAATATAATAGAATTCATTAAATGAAAGGGACACAGAAAATGCCAACAAAGAAAAATGCTTGTCTCCTCAGGCATGTATAAAAGCCTGGGGAGACAGGCCTGAGGGAAACCCTTAGGGCGGGTGAATCTTTGTACCAGTCTCACTTACTGATGAAAAAGTTTCTTCCAGTTCTTGTACCTGATTCTTTGCAGAGGTAACATGATTAGCAAGTAGCAAGAAGAATCACCACAGAGATAACAAGATTAGCAAGACTAAGGTGTGAACTTTTAGCACTTTTACAGTTTTTGCACTAAAAAAAATGTAAAACACTAGAAAAAGTATGTATTCTATTATAAGGCCACCATCAGCCTAGAAGGTCTTCTGAGTGACCACACTCACATATTCAGAACTGCTGTCTCCAGTAGCAGCACTTCCACTGATTTCTTTCAGCCCCAGCGAAACTTGGCCTGAACCTTAGATATAAGTATGTAAAATGTATTTACACAGACTATAGAAAATTCTAAATGGTGTGAGCTTGCTGGTTCTTGGAAGCCCCAAAATTAATTTATTAATTTTTCCTTATAAATACCTGGGAACATTATGAAGTTTACAAACATCATGCCAAAACCAAAAGGAAACCACCAAACTTTAAAGTGAAGAAAACCAAAAAACCAAGAAAACCCCACCAAAAAACCAAAACCCCACCAGAGAGCTGTCTAAAGTCTGAGAAATATCCTGGCAATAGTCTTGGCTTTCTGTCATCTTCAATTTTTGTTCTAACATCAGTCACACTTGTAACCAAGCCACTGACTTACTTTCTTCCAGTATAAAACTAGACACACATTTCTGATACTACAGTCACTTTGAATCACTTTACAATTAGCAGAAAGGACTTCACAGGAGTTTTCTAGGTCTGCAATACATCCTTCCTTCACTATGGTATTGGCAAGAGACGTTCATACAAAAAACATAACCAAAGTGGCACCGAAGTCTTCCTTCACTACTAATAGAAATGATACTTCCACAAAATAGAAAAATCCTCAGTTATTTCTCTAAATAGTTGAGCAGGTTTTTTGTCAGAATCTAGCCCAAAAGATTTGCAATTACTTATCTGAAGCTCTGTTAGGCTCAGATTAAGCTTCTGACTCAAGGAAGCATAACCTCCACAGACAGCAGGGAATGGATAGCTCTTATACCTAAGCTTGTCAGAAAAACATATGAGAGTGCTGTGAGGAAAACTAAAGCTGATGACTGAGATGCTTAATTTTAATCCTGCTGAATCCTGTCAAATCTTCCTCACTTTTGTTTGCCTTCATATGCAAATGGTTGTTTTAAAAAACTGATGAGTGCCCAAATCATGTAAACTGACACTTAACAGCAGTTGCACTGCACTACTGTCAAATATTTACATCCATTTTCCATCTGGCAACTAAAATGCAATTAACAGCTTTGGGTTTATGTCCCCACTGGAGTTGGCTTGCACATCCATCACAAATGCATTCATTGACTCTAAACTTGCTCTACGTTTAAATTAAGGAATTACATTCTTTCCCAGCTCCTGTTAGTCATAACCTCTTCTGTCCATCAGCCTAGAGAGTCTGTGATAATCCTTTACTAAGGTATTTATAGCCTATAATCACATCTGAAATTGCCATGACATTATAGCCTATTCTGTTTACTTTGAGCCTGGATCAGTGTAATGCCAGGAGAGAGGAAGGATCTTCCAGGTAGTGGTGAAATTAGCTATCAAAAACTCTCTTAAAAGCCTAAAGCTGGTACGTGATACTGCATGTCAGTAATTACTTGAAGTCACACAGACCTAAGAAATGGTATTCCGAACAAATTCAGAAGCAGCATTGCTTCTGCTTGTTGGAGACTACCATAGTACTGGAATGCTGGATAATAAGCAATGTAGGTATTTTCACAGCAGGACTACTATGTAGATAAAATCTTCATTTGACAGTTGGGACCTTAGGGAGTAAAATCCAGAGTGGATCATAATTATTATTCATTCCTAGAAGCAATACCTCATTGCTGCACAAATGAATCTGCAGCCTTGTACTGGGAACCCTACAACCTGGTGGAGCAAATGATGGCTAAAGGGGATGGAGCCCATTCCCCAATTAGCAGAGATGGTTCACTTTGCATCTGGCAGGAGTGAAGCTACATTAGTGGTGATATGCATAAACTGAAAGAGAAGGCTTGTTAGTTCTGGCATGGCACCATACTAGCAAAGCCAGCTATCTCTGAAGACTAAGGTAGAAGCACTGCTTGGTAGGTCTGAGCTGTCAAGACTCCTCAAGACACAAAAACACATGCCCTCCTTTCCTCTGTCATAGGAATACTCCAAAAATACTTTCTGGCTCTTACCCTCTGAAAGAGAAAGTCCAGGGAAATCAATGCATTGGACATCTCAGCAGTTCCAGACATGGTAGTGATGGACTCATAGCCATTCACAGAGCCAGTCAGCCCAGGCAGACAACAGATTTGCCTACAGTGCCCAGCGCCGGCTGGAGTTCCAAAAAGCAAGATAATGTCACATGGTTTAGCCTTCTCTCTACCTTATGGGCTCATCCAAAAAGCCACCCGTTTTGCTAATGGGTGGCTGTTTTCATTATTTTTAACCAAATTCATTTTTACAGCTCTGGAAAACTCATAACTGTTAATGCCTGGCAGCTTTGAGCTATACATATTATTGTTGCAAACTTCTCTCAGCTGTTTTGATGCAAAGTGTATGGCACAGGTGAGATGAGCAGGACAGAGTCAGCACCGGGCATCTGCAGTGCCAAGCTCTGCTGCTCAGAAGTTACAGAGCAAGATCACCCATCTGCCCAAGGGAAGGGAGCAAATGCAACACAATGAATCAGTGCAGTTTTCCTGATATACTTCACTGCTTCCATATGCTTTTCTCCAGAGCCGAACCATCTATCTCTAGATCATATACAATTTGTGTACCTCATCAGACAGCTTTCACAGACACCACTGTGTTTGACGATTCTGGGTGTTGGAGACTGTCCCAGGGAAGTAGCAGTGCATCCCATTTCTCCCCTACTCCCTCAGACTGATTTTTCAGTTCATTTCAGAGGAGGGACATTTCATGTACTGACAAATTGCTGTGTTAAAGTATAAACTTGGAAGCATAAGACATTGACTTATATGCCACCCTAAACTTGACTAAAGTGAGTCAAGTCAATCATGATTTGAGAGAACAAAGGCTCAACATGCCATCAAGTGGAATGGCACGGAGGGGAGCAAGATGGAAAGTTTGCCTAGGGTTTTTAATGTGTGAAATGACACTACTGCCTGAAGTTCCTTGCAGGCACAGTATTACAGTTTGATATTAGCAGTCAGTATGTTAGTTGCTGGTATTTGGATTAAGTCAACTCCAGCTTCTCTTCTTTTATGACACTTGCTTTTTTCTGTATTTTCAAAAGCAGGATTTTAGGACACTATCAGAAACTGTAAGAGAAATTGCACGAGATCAGAAACAAAATTCTCTTGTGAACTGGAGCTTTTGAAACCTGCATTTATTAATGTATAGAAATTGTGTCTCCAATTTTTCTCAGATGTTGAAACAAAAGTAGCAATCTTACCTTCAGTAACTATCAAGAATTGCACAATAACTCCAAATAGTAATACCTTACACAGTATATGCAAACAATAACTCCAAATAGTAATACCTTACACAGTATATGCAAACAACAGAACATCCAGCAATGACCTCTGTAACCTAATCATGAACCTACTACCTCCATTTTACTGGTGTATGAACGGTGAGACCAAAGTGCACAGTAATCCTGTGCACTTTTTAATAGGTGTGGTTATGCTCAGCAGCAAGCCTCACAAGAACCCAGTGAGAAAGAAATACCTGCTGCTCAGCCATGTCACTACCGTGTCAGCCATAAGGTTTGCAATACTAAACAAAGTGGCTGCATACACCCAGTGGCTTCACATGCTTTTTCTAGTGCCTTGAGATCACAAAATATGAAGTAGCAGACCCAAAAGAATAAATTCTATATTCCCCATGTAAAATCTGAGCATTTTCAATCCCTCTTGCACAGCATGTGAAGGAGGAGAGAACCACAAGAGCAGCCTGCAACCACCCAGCAGCACCTCTGTGTACACAGGACCTAAGCAAGTCTGATGCGCTTGGCCTTACATTCCACAAAGAAATGTGACAATATTGAAATCTCCTTTGCATCCTTAATGTCTTGGTAATTTTTAATAATAATGTCGTTTCAAAAGAAAAAGTTTTGTTTTGAAAATGCCTTCATAAACTATATTCAAGCAAACAAGTAATAGGAAATCCCCACTCACATAAACAGACAGCTTGCTTTATCTTTATGCAAATGAATGACATTTGAATGAATAACCATTTAATTTTTACATTTAAAAAGTCTCAGTTGAGCCTCAAATCAATAGATGTTACAGTAATTCATTTTACCAGCAATTTAGATTTTCAAAATAAGAAAGAGTACTGATTTTTCTAATACGTCTTGATATCCCACCTAATTTTTCTACCTAAATCATAGATATACTATCAAATTTTTTTTTCACTTTTTATGCTTAAATACTGTTTGCTTTTATAAGCCCTACACAGCATTTTTCAGCGTTTTCATAGATTAGCTTTCTAAAGTGATTAAGCTGCTCTCTGGACTCCAGAAATAAACTGTTCAAGCAAAATTATGCATCTTTCATCAAACAATGAACACTAAGAGTGGAAGTGCTTTATTTTTCCAGAGCTGCAAATAATTCCAACAACTGCTTGCCATCAATACATGGGCTATATATATAATGCAGAGAGAAGCCAATTACCCACGTATCAGTTCATTTGAGGCGAAGAGAAAGCCATGTGCTCCTGTTGCTGTGAGGAAGCAATTGCCTTGATTACCTATTTGCTTGAAATGACAGCTACACTTCTCACCAAATACCTGATGTAGATAGCTTGAATGTGTTTGCCCCACCACATCTGTGAGGTGGCTGAACATCACTCAAATCAATTTAGTTTATGACCTAAGATGACTCCTGGCTTGTACATGCAGGAAGAATGGAGTAAAGAGCATCTCAAGGTGTACTGCCACTGCATTGCTTTCCTCCAGAGCATCTCCACTGTAAGCAAGAACAAACACCATCCTCCTCTTCAGAGTGGACAGATAACTCGCTGCGACACAGTGCAAGTGCTAAAGGTAACACATATTTGGCACAAATGAAAATAAAAGGCAGAATAAAATTCTACAGAACACAGAAGAAGCCAAATATATCCTGTTTATTCTGCCAGTTGGAGTTACTGTGGTTCCCCTTTCCTGACCATGGTCAATGTATTCACAGGAGCCATTCCCACCTTCAGAGCAGGAAGGGTTGCTCGTGGGAGGCTGTGCAGATGGATCCTCTGCTCTGTGTTTCCTGTTTTTCAAAGAAGTTTAAGTACATCTATCCTGAAAAGTACATAGGTAACTTTCTGCAAACAAGAATTACCCTATTTGACTCTGTAACGATGCATATTTTGGTAGTCTGAGGGCCTTGGAATTTCTTGTGATTTTATTTATTCTAGTAGATGGTACCATTTCCTCCGTCTTAGGCAATCTGCCAGTACCTGTTAGGATTTCTCCTGCAATGTCTCATTAATGCAAGCTTGGGAACAGTGAGAGCAGGCAGCAAAATCAACCTGTGTTGTAGACAAAAGGCAAGTTTTATAATGCATAAATATCAGATCCCTGTGAAACAGAGTGTGAAAGGAAGAAGCAGTTCTAATGAGCTTTTAAAAACTATCAGGAGGAAAAAGAGGAGGCATATGGGCAAAAAATAACATGCTCTGCAGAGGGCAGACATAGCTGTTTTTTCAGGAAGTGAAATGCAAGGGAGAGGAAAGAGATTTTTCCTACTACTGCCCCATAAACTGGATCGTGATGTGACAGGAGAAGCTAGGCAAGAATATCCCTGGTTCCCTTTACAATCTAGCCATGACTAAAATTGTTCTGCTTTTCTTCAAGAAATACTTCAGAGTAATACACAGAGATACACTGCAGCTGGAGGAAAAAAAATAACTCACATCAGTTGGCTGACTGCATGAAAGAGACATGGCATTTGCAGGGAGGTTGAGCAACATCACAGCACCTCATCCCACCCCATGCCACCCTTCTCTCAGCCTAAGTACAAGCAGTGCTAGCTCAATGCTGAAGCAGAAAATCAGAACCGATTTCAGTGGCAGCCACCCAAAATAGCCTTCTTCTTTGTTCTCTGATCATGAGCATCTTGATCATTTCCTGTGTTCTCTCCCTATGAAACTACCCATCTATGCTTAGAGCAAAGATTTTTCTGCAAAGCCCAAAGGCTGACCCCACCAGCCCCATCTCTGATGCAGTACTTTCTGCAGTTCATCCCAATTCAGTCCCAGATGAATTATATCCCATGTCTGGGGCTTTAAAACCTTGCCATCTAAAACTTTCCTCTATTATACTGTAGGAGAAAATCCTCCATAAGACTAAATAACCTGAGGTGGGTTTGAGCTTAAATATAAGTAAGCCCATGACTGTGCCAAGCCTCCTCCCTTCTAATATATGGTGGGAATAAATTATTTCTTCAACAAAGGTAAAGCTGAAATATTAACATCCAGACAATGTGCTGGTACCAATTACTTTTTTTCTCTTGCTGTCTGGAAGTAATACGAATCCTACTCAAGGTCTTTTTGTGAGGAGGTGAGCTGTAAAATGACAATTTTAATGGAGAGTAGATAACAATTTTGGTCTTTTGTGCTAGCAAAGAGAAAGTTACACCATTCCCTCCATAACAGAATGGTCCCCTACTAAGTATCATCTCTTTTGAAAAATAGCATGTGGAAGAAAGAAAGCACAATGACACTTTGATTACATCTCTGACATTACATGATAATCCTTAAAATTACTTGCTTATTGTACCTTGCTTTTTAATCTAATCTTAAAATCAAAACTGAAGCAGATGCTTAATATACTTCATTTGCACAGCTGTTTACATTTAAAAAACCATTCTGAAGAAGCTTCTGCTTGTTAAGGCGTAGCTGTCATGGTTGCTAAGCCAGCCATAGCTTGGCATAGACACATTGCCAGGTGCTGGCACATCTAACCTTGCTCTTTTCGCAGTGAGCCCCCTACAGGGACACAACCCAAGATGTCCAAGTCTGACCAAGCATCATGTTCTGATAAGCACAGCAACAGTCATCACTGAGTTTATTTGCTGGGACTAAACATTATGCAAAACATACAGCTGTACTGGAGCTGGTGAAGTTGCCTGCATTGTGCTACGGGTACAGACCCCTGTACGAGCCGTTTTAGCTGTGAATCTCTGCATGGCAGTTGATTGAACAGGAACATAGCTTCCAGGCCTTGCAAACCAATGCCAGACGACCTATGAATCCTTTCAACTATTCATGGGACAAATTTTGCTTTACTCTTTTGAGTTGGATTTTCTTTCCCTCTCTTTCAGAGGACATAATTCCTTTTGCTCTTTAGATTGACTTTTACACAAAGCTATCGGCTTAATATGGGGGGGAGTCTTATGGAATAACTACAACAAAACTCACCCTGAAAAAGAGAGTAGGTGCTTCCAGAAGCACAGAAATAGCAGATATAACAGCATATGTCTGACCAAGTTACAAGAACTTCTTTGCACCTCTCAGCTATACAAACACACAAGGAAAGAAAAACATGAGCTCAGAAAGCCGAGAAAATCTGTCATCTTTTACTAGACCCAGTATTTACAGATGCCAGCAGTCTACCAGCTGCAAAGTAACCTACAGACAAGAGGACAAAACTGGACCAAGTAGCCCCAGAGCCTCTTCCACAGCATCACCTGCTAGCAGAGACTAGCAATGTAGAAATATGCACAGCTCCTCCAGCACAGATGGTCTATCAGTTGGTCTATCTGTGCTTGCTTCTGCCATCTCTCCAGATGAATACCTCATGATCGCCAGGGTCCAGATGCATGCTTAACTGGAAATCAGATGCACACGTGCAGAATCTCTGAGTTGTCAAAGGAGCTGTGCATTCCCGACTGCCCACTGAGCTCCCAGTCTTTCTGACCATGCAGAGACCTGGGAGGACAGGGGACAACCCAGCAATCCTTGCTAGTCCAGGGACACCACCCAGAAAGTAGCTAGTGTGGAGGATGAGATATTTGAAATCCTTTGATGGAGAAAATGTTGGCTGTCCAAGAGAAAAAAGGAAAAGCTCTTGTTTACCACATAGAATCATAGAATAGTTAGGGTTGGAAAAGGACCTTAAGATCTGTCATGGTTTAAGCCCCCCACCCACGCAGTTTTACTCACTCACTCACCCCCTCTCTTTCTTCCCCCAGTCCCGGGGGGATGGGGAGGAGAATCAAAAGAATGCAACTCCCACAGGTTAAGATAAGAACAGTTTAGTAACTAAGGTATAACACAAATCACTGCTGCTACCACCAGTAATAATACAAGAGAAATACAAGGAAAGAGAAGACAACTGCTCACCAAGCCTGACCCAGCCAGTGCACCCCCCAGCAGCAAACCCCCCAATGCACCACCACACCATTCCAGGTCTCTGCTCTCCGTCTTCACATCCTGGGCATGACGTGCTGTGGTATGGAATAACCTCTTTGGTCAGTTTGGGTCAGGTGTCCTGTCCCTGCTTCCTCCTGGGGCTTCCCCTCCTCCCTGGCATAGCATGAAACTCAAAGTCCTTGGCCAGGCCAAAACATTGTCAAGCAGAAACTATAAACACTGGTGTTATCAGCGCTGCTCCCAGGCCCAAAATCGAAAACACAGTGCTGCACCAGCTACCAAGAAGGAGAAAAATGACTGCTACTGCTGAACCCATGACAAGATCATCTAGTTCCAATCCCCCTGCCATGGGCAGGGACACCTCACACTAAGCCATGCCACCCAAAGCTCAGTCCAACACAGCCTTGAACACTGCCAGCAATGGAGCATTCACTGCTTCCCTGGGCAACCCATTCCAGTGCCTCACCACCCTTACAGCAAAGAATTTCTTTCTCATATCCAATCTAAACTTCCCCTGTTTAAGTTTGAACCCTCTACCCCTTGTCCTATCACTATAGTCCCTAATGAAGAGTCCCTCCTCAGCATCCCTATAGGCCCCCTTCACATACTGGAAGGCTGCTCTGAGGTCTCCACGCAGCCTTCTCTTCTCCAGGCTGAACAGCCCCAACTTTCTCATCCTATCTTCATACGGGAGGTGCTCCAGTCCCCTGATCATCTTTGATCCCTTCCCAGAAAACTCACAGTCTTTGCATTTCAGATGCGTGCTTCCCCTGAACAACAGGAAATCAGCCTCTGCTTTTCAGAATTAGAAGTGGCCGCCCTTGTACGTAAAAACTGTAGATATTCCCCACCCCGATTTTACAAACATAAACCATTACTAAAGGCTTTCCAGTAGATGGCAGGGTTACGTTGTGGGAAAGCTGAGAGTCCTGAGCTGAAAGTGCTCCTGGATAAAGGTTCGAGTACTGGCGTCCTATGTTTAATTAGCAGAATGAACTGATATCTGAAAAGGCATGAGCACATGCTGGATTAACTGATCTAATGTAAACTAGGAAATATAGAAGTTAGATTTTAAGATAGTGACAAATCTTGAACCTAAACACAGTATTACAAAAGAGCTTTGTTAAAAATGAGCTTCATTAAAAATGAGCTTCATTTAGACAATTCTTTATACTGCAAAACTGACGAGACAGAAAACATACTATTTAATGTAAGAACCCACAGCAGTTGCCAGCTGCAGAACGAAGTCATGGGAAAAGAAAAAAACCCCTCACAAATCTTACTGAAAGTGATCAGCAAAAGTGGCTTTCAGGACCAAAATCGGTTCAACTGCATGCTGTAGCGTTCACCATTTTCTAGGGACTGAGCAGAAGAAGAGCACCCCAAGAAGGGAATTCTGTACCATGTTTGTCAGTATGGGAAATTATGACCTCAGTGGGTAGAGAACTTGTTCACAAGTCGGGAACCCGTCAGAAGCAGACAGAAGGAAAGCCTGATGGACTCAATGCTAGACAAAGATTGAATAATTACAGGATCTGTATATAAATGAGAGTCAATAGAGATTTCAATAGCGTCACGAGTTACAGCATACAGCAAAAGCAAATACAATCACAAATATACCTTGGATCTGAGCTCCCATGCAGATGCGAGAAATCAGAATCAGAAATGCTTTTTTATGAGCCAGGAACCAAGCTATTCAACCCAGTATGACTTCAAAATAACTGGCTGGAAACAGACAAGGCTTTGGCTTCTTAAAATGACAATTCTCTGAATCTGTGTCATGGGTTCAGCAGTGGCAGCCATTTTTCTCCTTCTTGGTAGCTGGTGCAGCACTGTGTTTTTGATTTTGGGCCTTGGAACAGCGCTGATAACACCAGTGGTTTCAGTTACTGCTTGGTAATGTTTTGGTCTGGCCAAGGACTTTCTGAGCCTCATGCTCTGCCAGGGAGGAGGGGAGCCGGGAGGAAGCAGAGACAGGACACCTGACCTAAACTGACCAAAGAGGTTATTCCATACCACCGCACGTCATGTCCAGGATGTGAAACCGGAGGGCAGAGACCCAAAGGGTGTGGTGGTGCGCTGGGGGGGGTTCGCTGCTGGGGGGTGCACTGGCTGGGTCAGGCTTGGTGAGCAGTTGTATTCTCTTTCCTTGTATTTCTCTTGTATTATTATTACTGGTGGTAGCAGTAGTGATTTGTGTTATACCTTAGTTCCTAAACTGTTCTTATCTCAACCTGTGGGAGTTGCATTCTTTTGATTCTCCTCCCCATCCCCCCGGGACTGGGGGAAGAAAGAGAGGGAAGTGAGTGAGTGAGAAAAACTTCGCGATTGACTGGACTTAAACCACAACAATCCGCTTTTCAGAATCAGCAAGAAGCGCCCCACTGTATTTCAAACACTCATAATGATTCTAGTAGGTTAATTCCTTCGTAAGTGTCCCAAGGTTATTTGGGTATATGCTTGAAGAATAGCTGAATTTCCACGAGGTGGATATAAATGTGGTCAATCTGGTTGTGTAAACAGCTTCTGAAATTCTGTGTGGATGACCACTAATATCAATCCTCTGTACATTGCCGGTAAGCTGAAATGACTGCAGGAAAAAATACCAGGCCACATTTTATATGGTTTGCTTTAGCAGAAAAGATTCAGACATCGGACACCCAATACTTTTGCTTCTCTTTTGGCCTGTGCCAGGTTTGGCTTGCCTCACTAAAATTACTCACATATTTAATTTCACTATTATACTGTAGAATTAGAGGATTAGTGGAAATGGTATATTTATTCATAAAAAGAGGTTACATGCTTTCTTTTGTGAAGATCTAATAAGAAAATGCATGAGCTGATGACACACAGGGCTTCTGAAACATGCCCACCTGGCACACCTTCTGTGTGAGGACAAATTCTGCTTTTATTGCACCAGTGCCCCTCAGTAGCACCACCCGACTGCAGACCATGCAGAAAAACAGAATTCTCATTCCTAGTGATAAACAGTATCTTCAAAGTCACATTTCCTATTATTTCCTGCAATAATATACTCAACTTCCTCTGGGAAGTGTGGAGTGTCACTAAAGAACATACCTTTGACTACATCAATGAAAACAGTTGTCGTGGTTTAAGCCTCTAAAACTCATGCAGTTTTACTCACTCAGTCACTCCTCTCTCTTTCTTCCCCCAGTCCCGGGGGGATGGGGAGGAGAATCGAAAAAAAATGCAACTCCCACAGGTTGAGATAAGAACAGTTTAGGAACTAAGGTATAACAAAAATCACTACTGCTACCACCAGTAATAATACAAGAGAAATACAAGGAAAGAGAATACAACTGCTCACCAAGCCTGACCCAGCCAGTGCACCCCCCAGCAGCAAACCCCCCAATGCACCACCACACCATTCCGGGTCTCTGCTCTCCGTCTTCACATCCTGGACATGACATGCGGTGGTATGGAATAACCTCTTTGGTCAGTTTGGGTCAGGTGTCCTGTCTCTGCTTCCTCCCGGCTCCTCTCCTCCCTGGCAGAGCATGAGGCTCAGAAAGTCCTTGGCCAGACCAAAACATTGTCAAGCAGAAACTATAAACATTGGTGTTATCAGCACTGCTCCCAGGCCCAAAATCGAAAACACAGTGCTGCACCAGCTACCAAGAAGGAGAAAAATGACTGCTGCTGCTGAACCCATGACAACAGTTTTGGGGTTTGTTTTTATTTTACAAAATCCTTAGTAGTTTTTTGTCATATTTGTTTTTTATTTTTATTACATATTAATGTGTGATTACATTAGATTCCTTAAACGTTTCCCTCATCCTATAGCCACTTTACTGACAAGTCACACCTATTGATTCACCTTGTTTCTGAAAGCATTTGCTTTGTAAAAATAAAATCCAAAAAGGAATAAAACCTGCATCAATTGATGCGGTAAATTCCTATTGTGTTTTTGTAGTTGGATAATACACACAAAGCTTCACACATTCCTAAAATTCTGCTTCCAGTGAGAGTGTAACAGAAATGGTAATATTAACATGATCATCTCGATTTTTTCCCACAAGACTAACATAATTCTAACTGCCCCAAGATCACGTCTTTTCTCCCCCTTTCAGCCTCATGAATGATTTGGCTCCTCTTTCTCAGTGACATAAACACTGAATCTTGCTGAAGGTCATGCAGCATTCCAAGTATCTTCTCATTCATGTGCAATTCAGTGCTATATTCTGTGCCTCATATTATTTTACATTCATGACATGCAAGTGTAGAGTGGTATAATGCCTGATAGTCAGTTCATGCAGTGAATGGTAAACACTAATGTTTCAAAAGCTTATTAGTGGTATAGATTTGTCTTTTACTGCCCTATCTCTGTTTATTCAGTTGGAGAGCTATGCACCAGGCAAGGTCAGCAAAGGCGATTAATGATCATTGTTTCATACAATAGAAAGTTGAAATAAATAAGATTATTTGCTGCAGAAAACAAACTAATTAAACAATCTGAGGCATCTGACATTATTAGGGCAGCTATAAACCAATTGTTTTGACCCTTAGGCCTTTGGCTCACCCAGGGTCCTCACAAATGCATTTGTCACCTAATATTGCTGTCTGAAGACAAAAGCCCTCTTAGGCTTTAACAGAGAACCAAGATCCTTCTGTTCCTGGCTCAGCGACTCTTCATTCCTAGCTTCAAGTTTCATCTCATCAGTGTCCTCTGAAGCAATACCATGACTCTAGTTTTCAATAGCTAGATGGAAATGTACAGAAAATCATGGGCAGGAAAGTGGTGGTGAGGTGCAGAAAAAGAAATGAAAACTTTTTTATCTTTAAGAAGTGCTCTCAGTTGGCTTCAACTTACACGTGGAAAGCTTTTTCTGCAAGTTGCTGGGGGTGAGGGAGAGGATGGGGACAGGACAGCTTCCACCAGTCTTTTATTTCTTCATGTCCTAAAGAGCTTGGCAGCTTTTAAACAGTGGTGCCAAACCCTCTGAACTGAGTTTTCTGAGACCTCACTGTGGAATTTTCCCTTCCGATCACAAGAGGTGTGGATTTCACCCTCTCCTCAGCTGCCAATAATTTATGCAGACATATCTGTCCTTGGCTCAGCATATCCAAATGGCTAGGCCTCCTGTAGCACAACTCACTGCAGAGCCTGAGCAGCAACACAACCACATGTAGAATCTATCCACATACAGGCTGTAGGACAGAGAGAGACCTTTACCTCAAGAAAATGTACTGCAAAGCCAAGAGAACCTCAAAGAGGTAATTTCAAGAAGAATAATATTTGCATTTGTGTAAGATAATATTACAGCACTCATGTAATTGGTGGGTTTGTTTCATTTATGAACTGTATCTGCAATATAGTTCAGGAAGGAATTTCCCTCAGAAGTGACTGATTAATGTGGATCACTGCAGAGAAAGTCTTCCTCAACAAGACAAGGATTTTCTTCCTCTAGGAGGAGCAAAAAGAAGGATCACAGTCAAAGTAGAAATCCAGGTTACTTTTGTAAACCCATGCCTTAAAAAATAAGGCATGGAGAGGAATAAAATTTAATTAGTCATTCCCATTCTTACACTTGCAGAGGAAGTAGGAAGAGGAAGAAGGAACCACCAACAAAATTGGAAAGTAACAAATCCAGAAGTGCAGAAAATAAACAGTTATCATTACACGGTGTTGTGAGGTACAAATAAAAATCATCATGAGTTCACAAGCTTCATGCATAATCTTTTTTAATTTATTTTGAGTTATTTCAAAAGGTTGGGAGGAGAAACAAGAAAAAAAAAAAGCCATGATGTAAGCCATGATGGTCTAGGACGCAATTCAGAGTAAGATACTTCCAAAGGGACTGATACAAAGCAAGCTCTCTCCCTGATGAGGCATCAAAAGAAGTGTGTCCTTTTTCACTTGCCACAAGAACGTATGATAGTTTAAATAAGTTAATAAATAAAATATTTTGAAGCAGATAGACCCCAGTTGTCTGGTTTGAGGTAGGAATGCCCACTCCCTCCTGTGACACCTCATCCCACATGAGTCTGGCACATTTGGAGCAGGCCTGGAGCTCCCAGGACCATAGCATTTCTGCATCTTCCTCCCAACCAGAATCAGTTGTAGGCCAGACCAATGCCTTTCAGGCATCCATATCCTTCCCAAAAAATTGGGGTGCTACTTAATCAAGAAAGCAGTGCTGGTACAGCTTGGAACTGCAGTCTTTCAGATGATTACAGTGACTATTGTAACAATCTTAAGTAACAGATACAAATAAAAAAAAAAGCAGCACATCTTTCAGAAA
Organism: Myiopsitta monachus; assembly: GCA_017639245.1. NCBI lineage: Eukaryota > Metazoa > Chordata > Aves > Psittaciformes > Psittacidae > Myiopsitta > Myiopsitta monachus. Next base: position 76,630,372 of record CM029917.1, on the reverse strand, counting down.
ACAATTAAATTGAGTTAATATGGCACGGTGAGGATACATGTAATAATAAAGAAAGTTAGCATTTTCTCATTAGCATTCATGCAAGATCTAATTGTACTGGGGTCTAGAAATTTTAAAAAAGAAATGAGTAACATCACCACACTGAAAAAAGCATTTCTGATCATCAAAAATTTCATTTCTACCTCACCTGAAATATGTCAATGTAATTTCCAAATGAAATATCCCCTCATATATCAATATACGAGTAAAAATCAACCAAAGTTCAATATTGCATTCTTGAAAGTTGGAGGTGAGAACATTAACCTATGCTCGTTTTTAACCAACTTTAGGATGACTTTAGGATGACTCCAACTTTAGGATGATGCAACTTTAGGATGACTCTTCATCAGGGACTGTAGTGATAGGACAAGGGGTAATGGGTTCAAACTTGAACAGGGGAAGTTCAGGTTAGATAGAAGGAAGAAGTTCTTTACTGTGAGGGTGGTGAGGCACTGGAATGGGTTACCCAAAGAAGTGGTAAATGCTCATCCCTGGCAGTGTTCAAGGCCTGGTTGGACACAGCCTTGTGTGACATGGTCTAGAGTGAGGTGTCCCTGCCCATGACAGGGGGGCTGGAACTGGATGATCTTAAGGTCCTTTCCAAACAGAACCATTCTATGATTCTATGTATCTATGTCTGTCACGTTAATACAGTTATTTTCCTCAATATTATTTGAAAACTTCCCTTTTTCTTTTGTTTCTCTGCTGATACTTTATGTTGTGTGGCACACCAGCTTATCTCAGCCATTCCTGTGTCTCGCTCTTGACTAGTGGATTGAGGGACGGTAGTTACAGAGAATGTACAATTTAATCTTATCTTAGACTTCTAACAGCATGATTACGAGGCTTCCCTGATCATGCTGTTCAGATACAACTATCAGAAATGCCAACATTTTGCTGGTTCTAAGGTTAAAGGCTGCTTTTTATTAAACGACACTATGATATTATAGAAGTGAAATGTGTTCATTGTAGTACTGTCTAGAACACCAGTGTTTATCTATAGCAGGCATTATCAAAGAAAATAACAACACTGTCAATTTTATTATTTATGTGCTTTCACATGTGTATTAACTTGGATTAGGGAGATTTTCATAGCTATCTGAAACTGCAGTACACATCCAGAAGACCTGTGTTATAGTCCCTGCTCCAGTCAGTGTGCCAGTCTTCTGCATGCAGCTGGTGCAAGCATTATTGGAAAGGTGGGTATTCCCGTGAATATCATGCTAATACCATGAGCACATGGTATTCCATGTGCTCATTTGACAAGACGGGGATTTCAGACCTTGCTCCACGCTGGACAAAGCACAGATTGGAAGCCGGCTCTTCCCATTTCTCCCACAGACCTCAGCTGTTTTTTCCTATGCACCAAAGACATCAAGTTTAGCCACCAGGGTGCAGAGTCAGTTCAGAAAGCCGGCCAAACTTGCATCTCCTGAGGTACAGATGATATACCAGTTGGATATACATAATGCTGGAAGCAAGGGAGAAGATCAGCCACTTCAAATCTGAGGAAGGCAGCCTGACCTGCTGGAAGGCAGTTCCTCACCGGTCTTCGGGAGTTCATTGTCAGATCGCGGCTGTGTGCCATGGGTGCTGGAAAAGGCAGTTTGCCTTCACAGCTCAGCTGTCTTCCTCAGGGCTACTACATGTTGGTGGCAAAAGTAGAAGATGGGGAAGGAAGAAAGGGACATCAAGAAACCATTGAATCGAAGGAAGCTGTGCAGGATAGCTACTGCTTTTAACTGCTGTGGTGATGTAAGTCCTGCTTCCTACCTGCTGCAGACCATGAAGATCAATGAGAGACTTCTCATGGTATTCTACGCAGCTACATCTCCCTGCGGAGTTATCCCCAGAACAGCTATCATGAATGGGAGGACAAGCACAGGCCACACCAGTCACAGGAGACACTGATCTCCATGGAAAGGGCACAGAGCAAATCATGTGGTGCCTTTGCTGTCAGCAGTGGGGTCATACCAAGATGTGGAAGTGCTGGGAAGAGACAGAAGTCCCAGGCGTGAGGGCATCAAAATTCCTACAGCTGTGTCTAGGCTTATGTTCACTGAAACCTGAGGACACTGAAAGGGTAGCCACTTTCATGAGAATAAGGAAAACTGTGTGACTTTTCCAAATACAAAAATTCAGCCCCATCTCACACAGACCCGACATGCACTCAGAGAGCTGCTGGATGCTACTGGACATGAAAGAGTTTGTGAGACTGGGGACTCAGTTACCTAACTGCTCCATATTAAGCAATAAATATAAGCCACTTTGACCCTGCTCAAAACCAGTACTTACTTAAACACAGGAAGAAGGAAAATCAAATGCATAGTAAGTGGTGCCAAGCTAGCACACCTCACAAGACAGTGGCAAACAAGGTCCTATGACCAAAACAGCTCCTCGCATCAAAAAAGTGTGTGCTGGGCAAGTGGATGAGTAAGAAGCACACTCCTTGACCTATTCACTCAGTTGGCACTTGGCTCTGGCCAAGACTGACTATATCAGATGCACGCTCTTCAGAGTCTTCAAATTTTTCCATACTGGAGACCCTGAACACAAGACGCCCTGGCTGTCAGCAGCCCTGGTCTCACCAGTGCCTACACTACTCCTGAGCACTGGCTGCGTCTGTTCAACCACTGCATCCACCCCTGAACAGCATGCAAGATGGTGGGTCCAGGTGCCCAGAACCTTGGTGTTAAATAGTCCAGTTTCCTGGAGTGGGTCTTCCTCTCTATTTCTCAGCCCTCCATTGCTATCCCTCTTCAGTATTCCCTAGCCAGGTTGGAGACCTGCTTTGAAATGCACTACATATTCTCTCCCCCACCCCCACAATGAGATGCAGTCCTAACTCCCGTTTTTCCAGCAGTTTCAGCAAATCCTCACTCATCTGACTACTCCTAGCCGGAGCAGAGAATCTTCAGTTACTACTGCCCTGACAGCAATCAGAAGAGGGTATCAAGAGCAAGGTCGGAGCCAATTCTCTATAGAATTACAAACATGTGGAAGCATAAATCTCCGCGGTTTAACCCGCTGCCCTTTGTGCTCAGTTGAGGGTAGCCCTTCACCCTTCTCTTCTGATGTCACGAGGTCGGGAAGGAAGTATGGGCAACTGGCACAGGACAGCACAGGCGCAGAGCAGGTACCTGCAAGGCTTTTGCCGGCAGCTGCCCACCTATATACCAATCCATTTTGAGCAAGTGCACAGCCTGCACAGGTAGCACCAACCACATTCAATCAGTTTTGCTCAGGCTAAAAGACAGTTATACCCTCTTGTGACTTGGATACCTACAGAGCTAGCTAGAGCTTCCCGCAGGTTGGGACCTCCACAGACTGGCTTTAAAACGGAGCTGGGTGCTGTAATCTCCTTACGAATACAGCCCTGCGGGAAAACCACGCGCGCCGTTTCTCTGAAGGGCAGCATTCTGACCTCCAAGACTATCCGAACAGGTTCGGCTTTCCCCCTTTTCCTGCAGCCCCGGCTCCCGCGGAGATAACTGAGCAGCGATGCGAGGACAGGCGCGCGCATCCCGGCGGCGCGGCTGCGCGGCCGGCCCGGCAGAGCGCTCGCGGCGCACGGCAGGCTCCGCAGGGGCAGAGGAGACTCGCGGGGGCGGCGGACTGACACCCCCGTTCCTACCAACCAGCCCCGTTCCTATCACCCCTCCCCGCGCAGCGCCCGTTCGTGTCACGCTCCACCGCCTTGCTCCCGGCCGCCGCACGGCCCCCGCCAACCCTAAGGCGGCACCAGCACCCCAACTCCCACCTCCCCCCGGCGGTCCCGGGTGCTGCCGCCCCTCTGCCCGGCCCTGAGCATGCTCAGTGCCGCCCTGACCTACTTTCCCCGGCTGGAGCCGGCAACGCCGGAACGGAACCGAACGGAACGGAGCGGAGCGGAGCGCTGCGCACGGCACGGCGCGGCACGGCGCGGCACGGCGCGGCACGGCTCTCCGCTCCGCTGCGCGGCACTGCGGCAGCGCCGCGCTCCGCCCGCCCCGGCCCCGGCGTGGTGCTGCGCTGGGCGCGCTGAGGGGCACGGCGGCGGCGGGCGCTGCCGCGGGGCGGTGGGAACAGCCGTCGGGCAGGTGAGCGGGCGCGGTGGGGGCGCGGGCTGCAGTTCTTCCTGTGGGAGAGCGAGCGGTGGTCCCGAGGAGGCGCTGCCCGCCGCCTCCTCGGGGCCGGCCTCGCCGGCACCTGCCGCGGCTGCCGGCGACCTGCGCGCCGGACCCTGTGCTGCGGGGACTGCGGAGCTCCGCGGTCCCGGTGCAGAGGCACTGCGGCGAGCCCGGGAGCGGGCGGAGGGCTGGAGCGCGGGGCGATGGCCGTGCCCGGGGGAGTAGCTGAGAGCCTGGCATACCCGGCACCGTGCTTCTCCAGCGGCGGCTGTCCTCGGCAGTTCACGGGTAGCCCGCTGTGGAGAACGGTAGCTGCTCGCGTAACGGGAGTGGGGTAATGCTGTGTTCAACATCAAAGTTCAGAAGATTAATTCAGATCAGCACGGGGGCTTGCTGGAAGATATGCTGCTTCAGGCAAGAGTGTTAACGAGTCCACTGCTGGAGACCGTCAGCTCGGGGTGCTGTCCCACGCTGGGACGGAGAAAGGAAGGCAGCAGTCCTGTGCTGTTCAGTGGAACTGGTTTCTTAGGAGAGCTTTAAATTTAAAAGCTGCCTCCTGATGCTTTGCTTTAATTACCTTTTACTACACAGGATGGTCTAATGAGATAAAACTCCATTTCGGAAGTGCCCTGAGGGAACAAGAATCTAAAATTTGAGAGCGGTCTTGAAATAACTATCAGATACTATTTCTTAACGGGGCAAATTCGAACAGTATTAGGAGGAGGGAGCTGAGGAGAACAGAGAGTTCTACTGAGCAAGCAGTTTTCTAGTGCACTGAGCTGGAGAGCCTTGTAAGAGACTACACTTCCTAACAGTCCTTGTTCAGTTGTTACATTGAAGCATCTCAAATGTAGCTTTCCTCAACCCAGCTCCGGAAATAAAAGCACCAGCTGTGTAAGCAATGCTACATACTGAATGCGACCTCATTTGTTATGTATTTGCCTGAAAGGCTGTAAAGTTAGTTCAAAGGGAAAAGGACAAAGGAGTTAAAAGGGGGGAAATGTAGTATTTTAGTTGTTTAGAGCCACTAACACTGTGGAAGAGTTTCTCTCTTCACTGCAGTATGACAAAATATAGCCAGTCTGTTTTCAACGGAGATGATGTTTACATGGCAGGAATCTTTTGTCTGGCTTAGCATGTGCAGTTAGCAACAGCACCAGTGATCTACTTGTGGTTGGTGTAGTCAGAATCCTTTTTTATTAGAAAGCCTTCTTATTTAGACTGCGGTATATCAACATCAGTTGTTGTTGAGTGCAGCTAACACAGCTGGAGTGCACATTGTACACCCTTTATTTCTGAAGAATTTGTAGGTGTCAGGGGCCTAGATAAACAGCAGGATGTCCACCAAAAGAAAGGCTTTCTCCCTCCTCTAATACAGTGATATGTAGTATCTGTCCAAGGCGTGTTTCCAATGCTGAAAGTGGTGAGATAAAATCAGTTGCTCTTAAAACATTTAACACATGGTGGAAGTGTGACAGTGAGTTCTGAAGTGATATGTATTGTACAGCTCCATTTGTCTCCTTGTCCTGTCCCCCTTGCCTCCCTGCAATTAGACAGGTCCTGTGCTAAAATAGAGGAGGATGGAGCTGGCACAGGAACCTTGTTAGGGGAGCTTTGAATTTAAAATAAACTGATGTTCATCCCATTTTCACAGGGGAAAGAAACAAACCCGATAAACAGAAATATGCAAAGCCACGCCATACGGCTTAGGAGAGGGTCACATTTGTGACACAGTGCTGTGGGGACTGATTTAAATGGAACAAAACCAATCTCCGTTTCAGTTCTTGCCCAGAAAGTTTGGAATCTGGGGGCTGTAGTTTATATTGTGGTTTAAACTTCTCGCCGCTCTAAGGCACCACTGAGATATGGATGCAACTTAGAACAGGAAGAATGAGCTTGCCAGAAGCTAGAGGAACCTGTACAGAGCTTTGCTAGCAAGGTCTTATTTCTCTATAAGCATTTTGCACCTTTACTAAAAGTTTTTGCAGGTGTGAAGATCCTACTTTGAGACATCCTGGACCAGATTAGTGTTACCAGAAGACTGTGGTGTAAGACCAAGTTCCTGAATACTTTCTGGAATTTCTTGTTCCTGCAGTTCTGAGCTGCTGTCCATCCATGCTGACTCGTGTGCCTTCACAAGCGTCTCTTTGGAATCTTAATTTTTTTTTTTTAGTTCTCGTAACTAAATCAGTGGCATTTTCTATCCACAGGCAGACCCATCTTGGAAACATCATTTCCAAGACAGTGGAGATGCTATTACTTTTCACTAGTTACTATGATTGAATCATTTGTTGCAGCATTTTAGAGCATCCTGTCTTTTATCTGCCAGGAAGGCTGTGAAGGGCAGACAAAACTTGTACCTGTTTGTGCCAAGACTGAAAAATTCAAACAGATTCAGTGATTTTGATTTAGCTATCTAAGAAATTTTTGTAGTGGGCTCTTATTTCAGAGTAAAAGTAGGTACAATGAGTAGCACCAGTTTATCAGAAATAAGGAACTCTGTACACATGCATGTAAATATCTTATTTTGGAGAGGGCCACTGTGTGCAGAGGAATTGCATTAAGAATAACCTACCTAGCCCAAACTTAGCAGTTAATTGACATGGTTCTGCTACTCTAGAGTTTTATACCAAGAAAGTATTTCTACTGATACTTTTATATCATGCAGGGCCAGAGCACATATGTGGCACGGCAGCTGCCCTACTGAAAATACTGAATGCTGAAAAAGTTATGTTACTTTAATGTTACACTTTCAATCTGATGTACAAATAACTGGCACAAAAGTCTGAAATTACAGAGGTTCTTTAGTATAAACTCTTGAGGGTTTCCAACTAAATTATTGCACATACATGGCCTTCTGTAGACATGCTTGGAAAGAACAGAATTGATTGCATTTGTGTACAAGCAAGACTGAAGTTGTGTGGTGCAGGGCAAACTCATTTGAATCCCGTCTGCTATCCCCTTTGTTACTTGAGGAGGAAATAGGCGCAGGCACTTTTAACCTGAAATAATCCTTTTCTACTGTAATCAGTCATGAATGGTTAGATTTCCAATAAATTCCCCCTCTGACAAGGTTAATCCTGTTCTAATCATGGCATCCACGTGTAACCTCTTTGCCCTGTATCCCGGAAACCAATAAATGTGAGAGCCAGTCACTAAAAATTATATCCATCTTGCAGTTCTACAGGGATAGAGAAGAATTAGCTGTATGCATGTCTGTTTTCTCATGTTTTGTTTTGGGTTGTGGTTTTGTTTTTTTTGGTTTTTTTTTTTTGTAATATTCCAACTAAAATGGGAGCCTTTTGTTAAAAAAGTATAATGAAAACTATATCAGTGCATTGAAAACATTCACTTATTCAAAGCACATAAAAAAAATTAAGTGTTTAAATAGCAGACATCTTTAGCCCTGCAAAGCCCATCATGCCTTTGTTTAAGCAAAACTTAATTTTTCACTTTATGTCTTGTTTGAATGTCCTACATCTGGAATTTTTAGTCTTCATTTGGGAAAAGAAAACAAACAGGTGTGCTTAAAGGATGGTTAGCTTTGGCAAACAGCTCAAAAGAGGAAGTGGAGGGAAGTGAATCGGTTAAGTTAATGCATTCTGCATTGCTGTGTCCTTAGCAGGGTCACCTAAGCCATGCCAAGAGCATATGAGATCCGTTGTATTTGCTGACTTTGGTTATTTAAACTGTTGACAGAATAATGCTTACAGAGTGCCAGTATAAATAAAAGATAAGAGGCGAGTAAAGAAAATGATAGATACGTAGAACTTGGTGAGGCGAGGCAGCACAAAGATACATGTGGAAGCGTGGGAGAGATTCTCTGTGCATCTTCTTTGTTCCCTCTTTCTCAACAAAGGGGACTTTTAAGCATTGATCCATCTGCATGTACTGCAGCAGCACGACAACAGCTATGCTGAAAGCTTGCAAGGAGTTAAGCAAGTGTCTCTTAAAGCCATAGGGATGTTTCTGGAATAATAGCTGTGTATACAAAACTACATTAGGTGATAGTTGTCTAGCCTCCAAATAAATATAAATGCTAAATAAATCTGGAAAATCTAAACAAAGTATTTATTTGTAAGATTAAAAATTCTGCAAAGAGTGCATAAACCAAGTGTAACCTGGGGCTTAAAAAGTCTCCACTACTCATAGTGTTGAATTTGCTTTATGATTAGGGTAGCCCACAACTCAGTAGGATGTTTCCACCCCAGTACCTGTCTTGATTAAAACCAGCAAGTTTCTTGACTGAATATAAAACTATGTTTTCACTGAAGTCATTAAAAAACGTTAGAGAAAACAATAAATTGCTCAGTCCATATGAAAATGCACATTCGAACTATAGCTTATTTAAAGAAAAGTTAAGTATCCAAGTTGACTGACTGTTCTTGTTACTTCAGTGTGTTTTGCAATAAGTTGATTTGATAGAGCAGAGATGCTTGGATTACAAGAGCTGTGACACCAAAAAGGGAACTTTTCAGAGATTTGGCATTCCTAAGGTACTTTTAAATAATCTCTTTAAAAATTACCTACTTTCATCAATTCATTTTTAGATTAATGGATTAGGGTCTCTGAGTGTTAATTGACACGAGGGGTGTGTACACTAGATGATTCAAGGACATGGTTAAATCAATGAATCCAATCAAATGATTAAAGTGAAGGGGGTCTTAAAGGCTCTAGGATACCATATGCTCACTAGTTTTGCAATATCGAGATATGAAGTAGGATAAAGAGGAACAAACCCAAAGAGAAATACATTTACAGTAAAAATATTCTAAAACATTTACACACTCATAAAGGCAATATGAACAGCTCCTTCACTGTACCATTGCTGAATAGAATGGCATGTGCTTCATTGCCTCGACCGAAAGTCTGGATATAGCATTTATTTTCCATCACACATATAAAATGTGGAATGATCTTATTGCTTGGTGCTTTCTTGCTGGAGTTTATTCACAGAATTATAGAATGGTTTGGGTTGGAAGGGACCTTGAAGCTGTTCTAGTTCCAACACCCCAGTCATGAGCAGGGTCACCTTCCACTAGACCAGGTTGCTCAAAGCCCCATCCAGCCTGGCCCTAGCACTTAATTCATACACTGTGTAACAATGATGCTAAGATAACTGCATCTTTACAGTCATTAACTTTACTCTGTTACCCCCTACAGTGCTGAATGTGTTCAGAGCAAAATAACTTTAGAAAATACTCATTACAAATTTAACTCCATTTCTGCCATTAGTGGCAGATTAAGCTACGGCCCCTGATTTTTCCATTTTCTTTCTTTTGTTATTTATCATTTGTCACCTTACAAAACCGATTGACAAATGTTTGCCTGTAATAGCTTACCAGTGCCTACAAAACATAAAATTAATTTGTAGACTTCTTTATTATCATTTCTTTTAGACCGGAGTCCTAAGAAAGGGCTCCAAATTACTGTACTGACAGCCCTTCTTGTTCACTGCCCAGGGCCATACACTCAGAGGACAGTGAACACACATAAAGCAGTTAAGTCCCCACATTCTGCAGATACCATCATAATCTATGAACATGCACAGGTAAATTATGTACAGTTTCTCTTGAATCTTCGTAAATTCCCAGCTTTTATCTTGTGTCAAGGAGCTGCAGTCTAGTCATTGTTAATTAAAAAAACTTCTTTCTCTTTCCTCCCAATGTTCCATCTTCGACCTCAGTTTCACTGCAGTTTCTGTTTAATATTATGAGAAGCAATAAATACTTACGCCTCAGCTGTCTTCTTTACACCATTCAATATTGTGTGTATTTTTAATAACATCTTTTCATAGCAGCCTTCCAGTATCTGCAGGGGGCCTATGGGGATGCTGGGGAGAGACTCTTCATGAGGGACTGTAGTGAGAGGACAAGGGGTAATGGGTTCAAACTTGAACAGGGGAAGTTTAGATTGGATATGAGGAAGAAATTCTTCACTGTGAGGGTGGTGAGGCACTGGAATGGGTTGCCCAGGGAAGCTGTGAATGCTCCATTGCTGGCGGTGTTCAAGGCCTGGTTGGACAGAGCCTTGGGTGGCATGGTTTAGTGTGAGGTGTCCCTGCCCATGGCAGGGGGGTTGGAACTAGATGATCTTAAGGTCCTTTTCCAACCCTAACTATTCTATGAGTCTACGATTCTATGATTGTATGATTCTCATTCATCAACCGTCTGAAGTCAGTAGTCTGAAAAAGTTTTCTTAGTCTTTCAGTCTGGCTTATTTCTGCTTTATTCTATTTCAAGATTAAATTCAGGACAACTGATAATTCTCTAACATAAAAAAGCCAGTTTTATCAGCAGATACTAACCCATGAACTTAGAGTCTGGCTATCTACATGGGGAAATAAAACATTCCCATATAAACCTGCAACATTCACTATTGCAGACACCCCAAATAAATGATATTTCATTAGTTATCTAGGCTGGAAATCAGTCCTCTCCATATAGCAGAGGACTTATCATTGTACTTATCATGTGAGTACAATGGAGAAGGCCAAACAAGTGGGGTTTTTTTTCAGGCTGTAGTCAACATCCTCAGCTTGTCTTGTCATTCTGAAGTACTGCTACTCAAAAATAAAAGGATTATGGAGATCATGAAAGCAATTTCTTAGCATCCCATATAGAAATTGTTAAGAGTAGCCATATTTTTTCACAATAACTTTTCCACAAGGCAATTCTTGTATCTGTATTTCTTGAGTATTAGAGTTTCTTTAGGTTAGAGGGGGCCTCTGAAGGCCATCTGATCCAGTACCCTGCTCAGAGCAGGGCCAGTGTAGACCAGTTTTCTCAGACTGTGTAGTCATGTTTTGAACATCTCAAAGGATGGAGATTCCACAGCCCCTGTTGCAGGGTTTCACTGACCTCATGCTTAAAAATTTCTTCATAAACAATCATAATTTCTTTGTTGCAGCTTGGGTCCCTCGTCTCTTGTCCTTTCACTGCACAACTCTGAGAGAAGCCTGAGTTTGTCTTCTCTACACTCTTTCATCAGGTGGCTGAGCACACGTGGCCGGGGCAGTACCACACAGCCCTGATGAGAAGTTTCTAAAACATGCTCAGAGAGCTGAAGAGGCTGAAACACACCCATAGTTGAGAGCTGCTGCCCAAATAGGAAGCCCCAGTTTAGATGTGCAAAAGAAAGCTCTTCATCTTACAAGCATCACCAGCATGTGGCCTGTTCAGCATAGCCAGGGACACTGAAAAACATGAAGTTATAAAGGACTGAAATCCCCCCAAAGGGAATGAACAGAGCCTGTCTGGGTCCTAATAGCTTAACCTTTTCAGGAGGTGGTTCTCATTCTTAAGCCTGTGAACTGGCACTGAGCTTCTAGCCGCCTACGTGGCATAAGTTCCTTCATTTGCATTCCTGTTCCCATAAAACCTGTTAGCTTTTACTTTTGCACACTCTGTAAAGGCATTGCCCATGGAAACCAGGAAAAGTAGTAACTAGTTTCTAAATGATACTGAATTAGCTCTAGTTCTGTTTTGTAGCATCATCCTTGATACTTATTTATAGACAAATGAGAACTAGAATGAAAATTATTTTGTTTTCTTGATACCTTTACAAGCCAAGCAAGATAGTATTGGGATGTTAAAGCTATAGGAGCACAATTTATGCATTATACAATAAGCTAGTTTCTTGTACTTCTGAATTGAACAGCCTCACAGTTAATAGGATTACGCATTATTACAAGAACAGGGCAGTCTTACAGAAGTGAGAGAGCCAGGAAAAGGTATGCACCACTGCCGTGCTTTTCTGTTCTTTTGTGCTCTGTCATCATGTTGTTCTGCACAAATGCAGTATTTGCAAATGTAGCCCCTCGCCCATCGTAATTTTCTTTGGTGGTGGTGGTACTGGGAAGTAAAGTCATCTGTGACATGAAAAAATAAATGGTCAATCAAAACATGTCTCTTGAGTGATTAATGTTCCCAGCCAGTCCAAGCTGTGTCTTCCGTTCAGACTGATGCTTGATTTTGGACAGAGAAATTTTATCTTTAGGTTTTGTCCCTGATATACAGAGTACCATGATCCTGCAATTGTGCTTGTTCTGGAGCACATCTCTGGATGGAAGTGCATAGAGAGCACACTAGAGGTGGATATCATGTCACTTGAAGAAAAGCCTGTTATAGGTCCCTCATGTAGCTCAAGTCTCTTGCAGTTTTGCTTGGAAGTTAATCTCGTAAGCAGTAAATTTATTACTTTCAGATTTTCAGTTTATACCATTTGGGTTGGGTAAGAGAAAACAAAAACTGTTTCATGTAAGGATCACTGGCAACCAGTGGTAAATGTTGCTACAGATAAAATATGGCAGAGCCAGTTACCTATATATATAAATTCTAGGTTCAGAAGGAGAGTTTGGGGATTCCTCTGTTTTCCATCTTGGGAGTGAGCCTGTCCCTGACTACAACTTTGAGTGGAAAAGGTAGCTGAGAGTAGCTGGAGGTGTTCTTTTTGCTTTTCATGCACCACAGTTAGAGATGAACAGAAGAAAAAAAAAAAGAAAAAAGTCTATGTAACCATATTAAATATATTGTGAACTTTTACTCTATATAAGTCTTTTACAAGCAGGTCATGTGCTTTGGGATGGGAGAAAGGAATGCTTACATTTGTACCATGACCAGAAATTTACAATGACCCTTTTGTGGCAAAAGTGCTCCCAGAGGCTCAGTCTGTTCCTAGAGAGCGATACTAAGCATTGCAGATGGCCTCCTTCATGAGTTTTGTGAGTTACTGTCAGTCTTGAGGAGTTACTACAGGAATCTTTGTTTTAGTCTGGTCAATTCAGCTTTCTCTGACTTCGAGTCAGATTAAAAGGTTACAATTTTGCCTACCTTCATCAGGTTTATCATGGGCCACAGCTTATTACCACCTCTCATGGCCAAGGTCCAGGGCAGCACTGTACCCACTTCTCCAATACTCCGGATTCTCTTGCTTCTTTGTTGGAAGTGGGCAGATGTCACTAGCAGTCCTATTTTGGTCTCCTTAGCCTTCTCCCCATTTAGTTGTGTGGTTGAATCATAACCTATTACGTCATTTATGTTTACAAAGCAGCTGGCTTCCAAATTTGTTTTCCCTGATGTCCTCAGGCTGCTATTATGCCTAGAGCAAAGCAGTAGTACAGAAACTTCCCTTTGCACCAGAGTCTGATGTAAGCACATTTTCTACTCTTTCAGTTTTTTCTCTCTGCTTCTTCTTGCTTTCCTTACCTGTCTCCATCATTTTTGGTTCTGTCCCACAGGTTAGCAGAGGGTCTTGGGCCTGCAGGCCCTTTCATGTCCATCTTTGAACTTTCTGGTTCTAGGTGAGGCTGAGAAAACCTTCTTTGGCTTTCTCCATTTTTTTTGTTCCCCATTAGCACTGCAGAGGATGCATGCCAAAGAAAAGATTCCCTACCCCTTCCTGGCTGCCCTGGGACAGTTTTCTAAACTGCAGTTTAAAACAGCACTCTTCAGAGATCTCTCTCCCAGACTCCTTGAACGTCCAGAGCATTTCCCTGGATGGCACATGAAAGCAGTAGCTGCCATTTCCAGACATTCTGCTTTAAACACAGTGCCTGCTTATTCCTCATACTATCCATCAAACTGTATTTATTTCAAACAGAAATGTATCTGCAGAAGTATTTAGTGTTTTCTTAATATTCTTTATTCCAGGAACACATATGGGAACATACATTCCCAGGAATGACATGAGTAGGTATGGATTTCCCACAGTAGGCATAAATTATTTGGCTCTATTTCTTAACATTTAGTGTAGCTATTTATGGTTCAATTTTGTGCCAGAATGAGGGAGTCACTGTTATTTTCAGACAAGTAATTGGCCTTTTGACCATATTAAGAACCAGTCATGTTTGTTATCACTATAGAAAGGTACAGATTTTGCTTTTATATGCTCTGCATTAAACATGAGTAAACATACAGAGTAGGCACCTGCCTTAAGCTTCCCAATACACTGCTGGTCCTTCCATACAGGTTTTCTATTCACCCATTGGGGTGATGCTATTTAATTGCTTTCCACGGTAAACACCTTTTTTGATTGCTACTGATTTTTCTGCCATCAAGAAATATGGTAGGCTCAAATACAATAATAACAAGCCACAGTTAGTAATTAGCAACACAAAGCGTAATCAGTTTATGTTGTTCTTTTGCCCTTCCCATTGTCTTAATCCAGCCAGTCTTTGTTCTTGCTCCCTTGCCAGGAAGCGTGACGTGTCTTTTGGCTTTTCTGTATGGCGCAATGCAGATCTATAACACTGCACAGGAACATTTTATAGAGTGAATATGTGTGACCATATAGAATGGCTGTCTCCAAGGTTAATGGAGTAATAGAAATGAGATGTAAATAGTTACTGAATTGAATAGGCAGAATTGAAGGATTTTTTCCAAAGCGCGGATTCAGACAGGCTGTACCTATACAGAGCTTGAAACCTGCAGGCTCCACACATATTGCATAATTTAAAATGGATTTCTAAAGTCATTGGTTTTATAGCTTTATATGACAAATGAGAACTGCATATTAATTTAAAGTAAAAAATTATTCTTACTTTTCAAGACAAAAGATTTCCACATTCAATAAATAGAAAAACAGAGAAAAATGAGGACAAGCTTGGAGCTGTGACAGGCGTCCACACCATGTGTGCAGCTTATCTAAAAACATGTAGTTTGTTATTTCTAGTAGTGATTTGTCCTGCAAAATGGAGGAAACTGTTTTGCTCTTTTAATAACAGTTATATCTATTTGTATGAAATTAAGTTCATTGCTTTACAGAGAACAGGGAATGGAGAAGAAAATAACCTAAGTCAAATATTACCAGTGAAAAACAGTCATATTATTTTCTTTCCTTTTTGAATAAAGAAAAAAGAGGGAATGCGATTGTTTTTATTTTAGTGTTTCCTTTATATATGGAACTGAGGTAGCCTTGTCAGCAGTCATTTTCTGTGCTATGGTAGAGGACTTACCACAGTGCCAACTAGATTTTTAACAAAATGTAAACAATTTTGCAAGTGAAATCTTCATTTGGGGAAATTTTTTCAGATAGTTAACTATATTTGGATTCCAGGTAGACTCCTTTAACTAGTAAGTAAGTTTCACCAAGTTTCAGTTATTTACCTTTGAAACACGAGTAAAACCAATGTAGTTGGATACTCTGATGTGATTTTAGCATAACTTATGACCTTTAGACTCTTGAGTGAAATATTCAAAGGTGCTCATTTCGAGGCAGACATTGTGTCCTGACTCAGTACCGAATGCCAGTTGTGTTTACTGAGAGCATAATGACTGCAGTACAGAACACATTTGTAAACCGCCCTCCTCTGTCTACAATTTGAAATCACTATGTAAGAAAGGGTTCATTGTAGATGATAAGTTGAGGGAAAATACTTAGTGAGAGTGTGCAAAAAGTATATGCCACATAAGGAATGGAAAAGTCCCAACTTCATTTGGTACTTAGTTGCTGGCTAGGCTTAAACCATGACAGTCTGCTCTAAAAATGACATTGAAATGACTTTAACAAGTACCAACTATCCTCTTTTAAGAATATTCTTTCATGCTATGTTTTATCTCAGATAACTTTAAAAAATGCAGCAGCTTAAAAAAAAAAAGTGAGTGGCCTCTCCTGTATGTGCTATTGTATTTGAATAAAATTGTGTCTATTAAGGATTCCAACAGCAGCTCCAAAAACCTTTCCTGGAGCAGTTTTTTCTTACACCATGTTCCACAATTCACCTAAAACCATGCATGTGACATAGTTGCAGCACTGAACCCATAGTGACAGCTTTAATGTGCTGTACTTTTGTTTCTCCTGTTGCTTTTGCAAATGTTATAAAAAAAGAGAGAAATCAGTAGAACTTTTGGCATACAACTGTAGCTGCTGCTCTAGCTAAATTGCTGCTAAGTGTCTAGGTGATAAAAGCTTTCTCCCATGCCTGCCACTCTGAACAACACTATTATCAGGAAAATGTATGCATCTTTTTCCAGTAAGAATAAGGACTGTGATAACTTTAGCATTTAGACAAGACACTGAGCTGATGATTGTGAAATGCATTAATGGATGTGTCACTATTTTAAAAGAGCACATCTAATGGATTGTTTATACATGCCATCTCACTGTACTTATTTATTTATTTTATAGGATATTTTAAACATTAAATTGCACAGATCAAGGTAGAGCTCTCCTGTGACCTCCTCACCTCAGGGGCCTGTGTTGAACAGAACCAATCCCAGTTCCCAGCCAGTTGTGTATACCACTGAAGGAAAATGAACATACTGGACAGCCACCACTTTTTGTACTTTCTGCCTACCACACGCCTTGTCATCTTATTAGCAGCTTTGACAACTGCTGAGGATGTGACTAATAGCACTTTCAACCGCACTGACATGAACACGGGATCCGTGCTTGTGGTGATCTCCCGCATCGACCATATTATAGTCAAGGAGGGGAGTAGTGCCTTGATTGACTGCAATGTCCAAGGTAGTCCTAGTCCACATTACAGATGGTACAATTCCAACGGCTACCTACTTAAAGAGGAGGAGAATAAAGGTAAGATCTTAGTATTCTCACTGATATAGCCTGTCCAGAGACATTTTGGATTTCAGCAGGTTGACTAATAACCTGAATTTAATAGCCTGACTGTGGTATTTTCCTGTTTGAAATTGTGTGAAAGCACAGTGGCAGCAGTAAATTTGCTGTGTGCACCTTGAAAGAACACAAAAAGATTTTTTTTTGTGTTATTTATAGCAACACAAAGCATGAAGCTGAAATACTTAACAGGAGGTGTAGACAGCCTTTTTTCACTGGAAGACTTCGGGTTTGATCTTGTTTCCCTTTCTGTCCTCTTTTGTTCTTCTCTGGAGCAAAAAGAAAGACTAAAAAGCTGTTTTCCAACTCAAGGGAGGATTCCCTTGACATATGACAATAATTTGTTGATGAGAATTCAACACTAACTCCCTGATTTACCTGCGGTCTTTATGCATAGTGCCATGGAGGGTGAGATGCAGGAGATGCCCTGAATGACCAACAGAAAAACCTATATAGGGCAGCAGTCAGAAGGACAAGCAAAGTTTGAGCCTTCCTGGCTTTAGTTGAGACTCTTCAGTTGCATTTGCTGGAGACCTTAATTACACAAGTTTGTTTTCCTTAAATGGAAGGGTTAGGTTATAATCCTAGTTATAGTTCTAGGGAACATTTCATTGGAGGTGGGGGGAAGGTGTTTTGCTCATGTAATCCTTCCATAGTGACTGCTTTGTTCATAGCATGATGAAATAAACTAATTATTCATACTAAATTCAAGATAGCTTGCGTAACTAATAGCTGACCTGAGGGAGAATTCTGCTATGGCAGGAGTAATGATTGACCCAGCTGGATGTTCAAGAGCATAGTGTATCTGTAAAAGCTTACTGCATAACTGGTTATATTTTACATGATAGTATTTTGTCATTTTCTGAGTACAGCTAGAGAAAGGAACTATGTGAGCTAGTGTTTTCAGGTGTAATCTGTGCAGTCATGGCAACATGCTGCGATTACTGCTCTAGAGTGGTTTCCTAAGGCTCACTAACATAAATTTTCCCCTTTCATTAGGCATCTAACTTTAGGTCTTTGTATAGTCAACTGAGAGAGGTAGGTACTAACACAAATATTTAGGTAGGTGAGCAAAAACTTTGACCCAGTGTCATGGTTTAAGTCCAGTCAGTCATACAGTTTGCTCACTCACTCCCCTCTCTTTCTTCCCCCTGCTCCCAGAGGGATGGGGAGGAGAATTGAAAGAATGTAACTCCCACGGGTTGGGATAAGAACAGCCCAGTAACTAAGGCATAACAGAAACCACTGCTGCTACCACCAATAACAATAATGATAAGGAAAACAAGGGAAGAGAATATAACCGCTCTCCAGCCGCTGACCAATGCCCAGCCCAACCCGAGCAGTGATCTAACCCTTCCAGGTAACTGCCCCCAGTTTATATACTGGTGTCATGGGTTCAGCAGCAGCAGTCATTTTTCTCCTCCTTAGTAGCTGGTGTAGTGCTGTGTTTTTGACTTTCGGCTTGGGAATAGCGCTGATAACACCAATGTTTTTAGTTATGGCTTAGAATGTTTAGGCTGGCCAAGGACTTTCTGAGTCTCATGCTATGCCAGGGACGAGGGGAAGGCGGGACGAAGCAGAAACAGGACACCTGACCCAAACTGACCAAAGAGGTTATTCCATACCACAGCATGTCATGCCCAGGATGTAAAAACGGAGAGCAGAGACCTGGAAGGGTGGGGGTGCACTGTGTGGTCAGGTTGATATCGGGTGGTGAGCATTTGTATTCTCTTTCCTTGTATTTCTCTTGTATTATTATTGGTGGTAGCAGTAGTGATTTGTGTTATACCTTAGTTACTAAACTGCTCTTATCTCAACCTGTGGAATTTGCATTCTTTTGATTCTCCTCCCCTTTCCCCCAGGACTGGGGGAAGAAAGAGAGGGGAGTGAGAGAGTGAGAAAAACTGCATGGCTTAGAGGCTTGAACCATGACAACTGGGCATGATGTGCTGTGGTGTGGAATACCTCTTCGGTTAGTTTGGGTCAGGTGTCCTGTCTCCGATTCCTCCCGGCTTCCCTTCCTCCCTGGCAGAGCATGAGGCTCAGAAAGTCCTTGGTCAGACCAAACATTCTAAGCAGTAACTGAAAACTTCGGTGTTATCAGCGCTGTTCCCAGGACAAAAGTCAAAAACACAACACTGCACCAGCTACCAAGAAGGAGAAAAATGACTGCTGCTGCTGAACCCATGACACCAAGTCAGTAAAAATTGCAGATGTAGTTTTAAGACAACATCACTTGGACTTTCAACAGTGCACTTTGCCCCCTAAAAAAAATGACTGCCTTCCTATAAGAAATGTTTCCTAGCTCAAGGCCTTTCCTTACTATGTGTACAGTTATGTTGCACGTGGTGTTGAATTGTTACCAAAACCCAGCAATGATACCTTTTTTAGTCATTGTTTTCTTGTTAGGCTATACTATCTGCCAGGATCCACTGGCCCAGACCCAGTCATTGAGTCACAGTTCAGTGCTGTTATGTCATTTACAACAGCTGGAGCCAGGATACATCAGCAAGGCAGCTTGTCATTTAACAATTAATAAACACCCACTTTGCCAGCATTTCAATTCAAAGAAATACTGAGCAGCCAATACTCTGTATTTTTTTCTTATTCCAGAGGTGGAGAAAGAAGTGTTACCTATTACAGATGATGGCATTTCCTCTATAAGAGTGTTGTCCTCTGAAGTTGCCTAACTTTAGAAGATCGGGGTGATTTGTTTATGTGAAGGTCTGCTTTAGACTGAGCTTTTTATTTATTCTGTATTTTTAAATTTCAGGCAAAGTGATGCAGCTATTTTCAAGAATTACACTATGGGCAAACCCCAGTGTTTCAGCTAAGTTAAAAATTCTAAGTAAGAAGATAAAAAGATGTAATTAAGAACCGTCCATACAGGAACTGAGGCAAGGGTCTTGTGGGAATACTTTCTGTATAGGCTTCTACTGGAGATAATGTAAAAACCCAATCTGGATAAGCTATGCTTAATTAGAAAAACTTTCAAAAGGGTAAAAGCCTGTAACTGCTACGAAATAAAGGTGCTTTTTGACTAAGGAGTTTCAAAATTGCCCACAGATTCTTCCTTGAAAGAAATAATGTAAAAAAAAAAAAACAAAAAAGCCAAAACAACTTTTTAACAACCAAAGAACTATGTAAAGGTTAAAATAAATATAGAAGCAAAGTGTACACCAACCTGTGACAGGACTGCAGACCTTGTGTGTGATTTACCTGCATTGCACAGGGGTTTTAGTCCTCTAATCACAGATTGTGTGTTTGCTCAGCTGCCTTAGTAGAATCATAGAATGGTTTGGGTTGGAAGGGACCTTGCAGATCATCTAATTCAAATACCCCTGTCACAAGCAAGGTCACCTTCCACTAGACCAGGTTGCTAAAGCACCATCCAACCTGGCCTTGAACACTGACAGGGATGGGCATCCACAACATCTCTGGGCAACCTGCGCCAGTGCCTCACTACCCTCATTTTGAAGATTTTTTTCCTAAATGTCTAATCTAAATCTCCCCTCTTTCAGTTTAAGTCTATTCCCCCTCATCCTATCACCACATGCCCTTTTAAAAAGTCCCTCTCCAGCTTTTTCTTCGTCACTCAGTGTAGCTAGGAAGACAGCAAAACTGAATTTCCTATTTTGTTTCAGCCTACTTTCAGCAGATCCTTTGGCATCTAACACCAGGCTAACTCTCCAGGCTGGCACACAGATAAAAGCACAAAGCCTGACCTGCTCCTACAGATTCTGCTGTCACCTGTGCATTTTGTAAGGGCTTCTGGAACCATTTCCTACTTGTGCTGCACAGCACAACTGTTCTCTAGGGAGCTGTGAGCAAATTTGCCTTTGTGGGCACATGTGGGAACTGTGCAAAGGCATCTGGGGTCCAAAGGCGCTTGGATGGGCTAGCAATAACTTTTGCCACAGACTGTGTTACAACCCCAAGTAAAAACAACTTCCATGTTAATAGACTTCAGCTGGTTAGGATTAAGGAAAACCAACTTTCTAATAGTAAAGATAGGTGCACACCTGAAATTCCTTCCTGTGGAAGATAACATTACTGCCTTCAGCAGATACCTGCCAGGTGCCTGCTTGGGATTGTGTTACAGAGATTGAAAACAGTTGAGCCTGCCTCTGAGCAGCAGTATTAGTTGATCTTACATCAGCCTATGTCATTGTTCTAAAAGGAAATCTGTATGATATCACCCTGTAGAAAGTGTTCAGAAGGCACAGAGGTACTCCTACACTTTCTGGCTTTTCACCATGTGAACCCTTCTAGGGATGGGTTTACATGAATGAAAGAATTGATACCAGATTTTCCCATTGAAGTTGAATCATGTTTTTTACAGAAAAGTTGTAATTTAATAAGTCATATCACACCAAATAAACCAAAAAAAAAATTACATCCTCAGCACTAAAATGGTAGTGATATTTGAATAAAAATAAAACTCATCTGGGGAACTGAAAATCTAATTCATTACCAATATGTAATGGCAAACACAGTAATGAGCTGAATTTTGAATCATTTTAGCAGGGATAGCAGCACTAGATTTTAACATGTTGTTTAGTCTCAATTTAATAGC
Source organism: Myiopsitta monachus (assembly GCA_017639245.1). Lineage (NCBI taxonomy): Eukaryota > Metazoa > Chordata > Aves > Psittaciformes > Psittacidae > Myiopsitta > Myiopsitta monachus. The sequence continues at coordinate 76,609,075 of CM029917.1, read as the reverse complement.
TAAATTGTTCTGCTGTGCCAGGTTCAAAGGATATGAAATGTACATGTACAATTGCATATAACGACTAAAAATACCACTTCTATTTAATTGATAGAAATTACTCTTAAAAGTAAAATAAGTTCCATTGTGATGTGTAGAAGTTCACACTGGCAAAAAAAGGTGTTCTCTGTCATGTCTCTTCCCTTTCCCATCCATTTTACTCCTCTGGTTCCTATTTCTTCTTTATAAAATCGTATTTCAAAATTAGATTTTGAAAACCTCAGAAAGTAGGCAGCATAGTATATGATCTCTGAAATTTTAGGGGTTTAAAGTTTACATTAACAGAATTATATGAGATACTGTAACAAAACACCAAAAATAACCCAATTGTAAGAAAATGCATTGTCAGGGAACAAAATAAGGAGGGCTTAGTAGGTTTGTCTGCCTCACAATCCCATTGTTACTGTTTTTTAAGGAAGTGTGGCATGTGTTTGGGAGGCTCTCTGGGGTAAGTAGTTCTATCTTTGTAACTTAACTGGCCGTAAGATTGTGATAGATGTCATGCATATTACATTTTTTCATGAGACTCTTTCAGGGCATGCTCTGATTATTCACAGTTGATGTTAGGATTTTATGGTAACACATCTAGGGACAGACAGGCCTTTGTGATGGTAAATTCTTTGTCTTCTTGTGAACATTATTTCTGTCTTCCAAAATCTGAAGCCAGTTTGACAAAGCTGATGTTTAAGACTATGATGATTATGTGAACAAAATGCTTCTAACTAAGTTACTTTGTCTCCTCTCCAGCAGGAAAATGGTGGTTTCTTGACAATGGGCTACTTAACATTACCAGCGTGTCTTTCGAAGACAGAGGTAAATACACATGTGTTGCATCTAATACGTATGGCAGTGTTAACAATACTGTGACGCTGAGGGTTGTCTTCACCTCCGGAGATATGGGCATCTATTACATGATTGTCTGCCTTGTAGCTTTTACCATTGTTATGATACTGAACATTACTCGGTTATGTATGATGAGCAGTCATCTGAAGAAAACCGAGAAAGCAATCAATGAATTCTTCAGAACAGAAGGGGCAGAGAAACTCCAGAAAGCCTTTGAGATTGCAAAGCGTATCCCAATTATCACTTCAGCTAAAACACTTGAGCTTGCCAAAGTAACCCAGTTCAAGACCATGGAATTTGCTCGCTATATCGAAGAGCTTGCTCGGAGCGTACCTTTGCCACCTCTCATCATGAACTGCAGGACTATAATGGAGGAAATTATGGAGGTTGTCGGTCTGGAGGAGCAAGGACAGAATTTTGTACGGCAGACAGCAGAAGGCCAGGAAACCACTGAAACAGATGAGCTGTACATGATCCCAAATGCTTTGAAGCGCAGTGACTCTCCCACAGGTGACTCTGACGCATCGTCACTGCACGAGCCACCTCAACAGATTGCAATAAAAGTATCAGTTCACCCATTGTCTAAAAAGGACTGCATGGATGGTCAGCCACAAGAAAGCATGCAGTTGGACACCAAGGAAGAAGACACTTCTCAAACACCAGCACTTCCTGCAGAACCCCTTCCTGAGCCTTCTGCTGAACTCAGTTCTGATGACACAGCATTGGCAAATGACAAAAATACATGCATTACATATGAAAGCCATGTATGATAGTTACTCCTGAATCTATGCATAGCTGGAAAATCAGGTGGAGCTCTTTTAAAAATACATATTGTAATTGCCGCTAAGCCTTACCTGGAGACTATCATAGCAAAAGCATGTATGTGGATTATTTGGCACTTTCTTCTCAGTTTGACTTTAGTTTACCATGATGTATGGCAGAGTAATTGCTATTACATTAATATTACTTGCTCTTTTTGATTAGGAGTATTTCCAAGAAACATTTACCTCAGCATTTTTTAGATTGGAGTCCCCTATAGTGGCCTCCTGAAAGTCACTGGTAATCTTAAATGTAGGACACTTGAACTTACTAAACATAAAACTGGTTTTCATTTTCCTCCTTGACTCTCTTATTTCCATCTATTGCATTTTTGCAGATATTATCTTGTGAATTTGAAATATTGCCCAAGAGGCAGCACTCCAGTAGCCAAATAAAATCCTAATAGATCCCATTTAAAAACCCTGTTTGTTCAGCTGCATTGTCATTTAGAGGGCTATTAAAGAAAGTTAAAATGTTTCCATTTCATTTGAGACTACACTGCTCAGGCACAGGGGAAATAGTTTTCCTTCTTCCATGGAATGAAGATGCCAACAACTCTGTTTTTTTCACATCAAGAAACAACTTTGAGGTATATTTTACAGATGGGAAAACATGTAAACACCTTACAGAAAGTTACAGTCCAACAGCTATGCAGGGATTTTTGCATGTATTCGACCATTTTTAACTTTGCCAGAAGTTTATATGGAAAACAGCTGCAAATATGCAAGTTGGTTTTTTTTCGTTTTTTTGGTAGTAATCTGGTAGGAGTAAGTAGGCACCTACCTTACCAAAAGATACGCAGGTTCCTTAGCAGTCCTGCAAATGCCAGTAATCAGCTGGTAACAAGGCTGAAATGGCAGAAGACCCTTTTAATTGGGATTCTCAGTGTGGTCCAGATTCATGTTTTGAAGATCAAACCTAAATTCATCTATAAGCGTATGTCTGACAGTGGTTTATCCAAACTAAAAAACAAAATAATATAATTGTCCTGTGAAATTCCAATGACGATCACACACAAACTGTTTACTGTGTTGTAATTGCTTTGGTATTTTACCTCCTGCCTATGTGGATGTTCACTGCTTGAGTACGTGTCCCTACCCCAGTAAAGCTTTAATCATGACGGAGACTGGGGCATTAAAAAGGGTCAATGTTTATGCCAGGAAATGCCAGGAGTGGAAAGGAAGTGATAATTCCTATTGCAAGTAGACAATAAAGAGGACATTCTCTGGAGTGAGTCTGGAATGAAAGCTCTTCCAAAGAGGAGCTGTGTAAGATTCATAGCATATTACTTAATCACCTGTCACACATTTAATTTGGAACTAATGAACAGACCGTCACAGTTTTTAAGAAGGACTATAGTGTAAGTACAGATACTCAAAACTAACCTGGAATTAAGCATATTGCAGAAAAAGAAGTCACGTAGGTGTCTGTGGAGATGAGGTGTGGATGACTCTCTGGACATTTTATTGAAGTCGCCACATCTACATAAGGTGTCCATTCAAGGCATTCAGGTATATTAAATGCACAGATAATTGAGACCAAACAAAGTCAATGTTGTAGCTCTCTAAAAAAGTCCTTGATAATGAACTGACATTTTATCTCAACTTCCTCACGTTAAAGTGCAGAGCTTCACTAGCAGTGTAATACAGGAACACTCCATGACTTAAGTAGGTGATGTAGAGAAGGCTCCATATTTACCTTTCTAAAGTTATTAAAAAAAATACATGTTTAATAAGGGACTTAAGATTTTGTGACCAACTTGTGAAAATTGCAGCATTTAATTGCTAATGTTTGCCTGTGCTCACCACAATGGCAGGCATCTATGCAAAATACATTTGCACATTCCCAAAAGGAAACAAGGGCAAAGTCCATTTAGGAATGTGGCTGGAAATATTTTAGGTTCAGTGAAGTAATATAAATCTAGAACACAGGGTAAACTAAGGTAATACCATAAAGAACCTCACTTCTGACCAGTGTGATTGAAAATACTACTGAAGAAAACTGTTAACTTCTTGTCTGCATCCAAAGTGCATTTCTATTTAGTGTTCACATCAGGTTTTCAGGTTACTTAATTTGCTTCTGGTACACAAAAGGCTGAGGGCAGAAACAAAAGCAGAAACTTGCACTAAATTCCTTTAATTCACTTTAACCTCCTGAAAAGAGGCATCTTGATTTTTTGCCTGACCAGCATTTACAAACAATGCTCACACATTCTGAAGTTACCTGCCTGGTGGCCAAATAAGATTGCACAGATGAGCAAGGATGTTTTCCTTGAAAACATAAAAATAGGTTTTAAATTGCATTTAAAAAAAAGTTTCAAACTTATTTATTAAAATAGAGTATTTTAATTGTTTTCTAATTATGAATTTTTTACGGTAGAGACCAGACCCCTTCATGTATTCATATGGTGATTGGTACCAGGCAGTTCTGATCAAACTGCTGCCCTCAGACTGTCCTCTAGCCTGTTTATTTATTTACTGAGGTACATTAGAAAGCAATCAATCCCTATGGTTTTCTTCATGATCTCTGTGTAAACTTCCTTGAAGGTAAAGACTTTTTTTTCCCCCAGAGATTGCCCACAAAAAGCATGTGTTTGAGGCACACACAGATGTACATTGCAAGCCACATATGAGCAACAGTGATTCGGTTTAGATGCATGTAGCAAGTGTAGTGCGCCAGCCAGTCTGCTATAAATTCTTCAGACATTTATCTTTGCGGTGCTATGGGAATAAAAGCAGAACAGCACTGTATCTGGAGAAAATACAGATTGTAATGGTTCTGGTTTAAGTATGTTTTCTGCTTTCATGTATGCCTCTCAGGATCTTTATGCATCTGTTTAATGATCTTAATGATCTCTTCCGACCTAAATGATTCTATGACTCTGTCATATAGTACATGTAAAGCCTAAAGCTTCATACATACTTTCAGGCAGTTCCTTTGTGGGAGATAGATAGATGGAAAGAAAGCAAGACACAAACCCATCTTCCCTGTTCCAAACTTTCTGTCTGTGCTATTATAAACTAGACAATTCTGTCCTGCAGTATTTCTTAGGGAATGGCCATTTTATGGTGCAAGAACACAATTAACAAATATAAAAATAATGACAGCTCTAAGAAAATACTAATATTTGCTTGTAATGTATTTCCATGCAACTTAAGCACTTCAGGGACATTGCAGCTATCTGTTCCCATCACAGACTATGCTCTATTTATTATAACACTAAACATAATGGTTCTTACAATACTCAATGTGGAAAATCCAGTTCTAAATGTATAAGGAACACCGGGCCAGGTTTAGAAAGGAAAAGACATTTGCAGAATATATTTACACTGTTGTAAAATGTTTTTGCCAAAACTTCATGAAACATGACTAGATTTCTGCAGCACAAGAAAGCAGTGTTAGATTTGAATTTTACACTTACTATTTTTTTACGAAATCTAAGACCACATTAATCAGACCACTTGAAGAGAGTACTAGTCTACTTACTCAGCATTTTCTTCATGAGCATTTGTTTACTGCTGATCCTTTTTCATTCTCTGGTTTGAGTATGCTTGTGATGAAACCTGCCCTTCAGTCATTTTTTGAGATTGTCATTGAACAATTTTAAAAGAACCCATAGGATCAGAATTTTAATGCAGGTTTATTGGTATTAGGTAAGGCACAGCACTTTGTTCCTGTGCTAAAGAATTACTGTATAGCCATAAGATTTGCAGAATGGCATATATGGGCAGATGTTGATTTTTTCTTAAATCAGTGCCTGGTTTATTCTAATGTATGCACTATGTCAGTTCCTCGATTTGCAGTTACTTTTTGACACAAGTACTGTAACATATAACTAGGGCTTTCTGACGTTCAGTTTGGTTCAGATCAGCTAATTCTGGAAAGTGTTAACAGTGTCAAATGGTAAAATTTCTCATGGAGTTTCTTGGCAGCATGCTGTTTTAAGAGTAGGCCTCTTAAGTATGCCATACTTAGTGGGACAGCTGAAAGCTTCTTAGATGCAAAGGAAATGCTTGCACTAAAGTATCTTAAGTTATATTTCATTATGAAATCCTCTTTGATTTTACAAGAAATGTAAGACAGATATGAATGTGTTCTTTTGAGAAGCGGTTACTGTATTTTGATTTAAATAACATAAACCACGCAGAGACCAGTTCATGCTGAAGTGGCAAAATGAAATGTGATCCAGCTTGTAAATTGATTGTTGATTCAATAAAGAATTTGCACAGAGTATGCTGAGTTTGTACATACTCAAAAAGATGATAGTTTCTTAGTAAGAGTATGCTGTGGCTTCAACTCGAGTGGAAGTGAATTATGTATTCCATTGTACATCTGCTAATATTCCAGAAACTTTGATCAGGGAAAAGAGTTAATTACCTAGGCAAGGAAGTTTTAATAAAGCTCTGAGAAGGAGCTGTTGTTATCAGAATGCAGACTAAATTATTAATCAGTATTGTTACCAATAGCCTAAATTGTTCATGTATGTAAGCAGTCTCTCTTTGGAATCATGTCAGCAGTTCTGCATGTAATCCAGAGGACTTCCTTTGTCCTCTGTTTCCTCTCTGAGCCCTGTCATGGGGCCTTGCAAAAAGTATTGCTGCTGTCTCAGAATTGGGGCCAACGAAAAGTGTCTCTTCTCCCAGAGGCACCCTAGCACCAAGACAAAATAAAATCTTGAGTAGCTGTACCCACGCCCCCATTCCTTCATCCACCCTAAAAGGATGAGGTGAAATGCTTTTCCTGTACCACAGCAGTTGGACTGTATCACTCCCTAATAGTCTTCAGCAGGACTTGGTTGAGGCAGACACTGTAATACCTTGTCCTGTCTCTGCTACACAGCTAGCAGCCAGTGGCAGTCATTGACAGAGATGGGGGGGGGGGGAGCCTTGCCTCTTCACACATGAAAGATTTGCTCTTGCCAGCTGCCTGCTCTAGGCTGAAGAACATAGCCAACAGCAGGAAAATAATAGGTATTTTGTGTTTTAACTCTGCTGTTTGAAAGAGTGCTCTAATTTTGAAAACTATTTTCAGAAGCATTTTCATTCAACAGTCCTTGGCTGAGTTAATGGGGGTGAGACATCCACAATTTGTGGACAAATATCTACAAAAAATAGGTGAAGGAGTCACAAACTCATCATAAAACGGAATACATATGGCTAGAGCCATACGCTATTTTATTGTCTCAGCATGGGACCTTGTCTTGCGGTTCGATACGCCGTAATGGTTTTTTTTTCATCTGGAACAGCACCACCTCAGGCTGCTCCCCTCCAGCATGCTGAACTCCTGCGACAGCTTTGCTGGAGCATTTTTCAGGAAGGTGGGGTACCACCAAGCAGTTGGTCTCCATGAGCTACACTCCTGAACACTGAAACAGGCTGCTCCCAGTCTCAATGCTTCTTATGAATAGAAGATCTTTTTCATGTGAAGGAGGCTGCCTTACATTAGTACTACAGAGGCACACCCAAACTAAAAGCTGCTGGTGGGTAGTATCTGCATAGAGACAAAAGTGTGGACAGTGGGGTCTCTGCTCTCGTACTAAGACTTGAGCCAGGGAAAGCTGGTGCGTAGCTCAGGGCTGGTAACCCAGTTCCTTGCAGTGCTACAGCACCACTTTCCCACAGGACTGCTGATTTTCTGACTTGCATTGTGCACTAGTTCCTGGAATAACCAGCTAAGACTTGAGAATCAGTTCCTTCTCAGCATCCATTTCTTCCATCTCTTCCTCTCCCAATTAACCTTCCTGTGCTTCTTTATGTCCCCACCACTTCTGCAGTGTTACTTCTCAAGTGAGAACAGAGTGAAATTAGTGGTCAGGGCAAGTGCTTCTGCACCCCAGGTACCTCTGTTCCAAACTGACCTTTCATTAAGTCCCAAAATGGATTTTATTTTTCCACCAGCTGTGCCAGGCTATGTACTGTATTTAGCTGTCTGGCTCCCAGGCCCATCATATATAAGTCTATAAATTGGGCAAAGACAGTAATATAAACTGTGGCTAAGTTCCCTATTTCTTACACAAAAACAGACTGCATGGCAGCAAACAATAAATGTGGTAGACTTAGGCCACTCAAGTTATGCAATGAAAAGCTATTTCATACCACAACAAGATGAGGCAAGAATGAGAAAAATTAACAGCCAACCTTGTATAGCATGGAGAATACATGTAAACCCCTGCTTATGGTTAAACAGAAATATAGTCCTTCTGTAGCCACATTCTATTTTGAGAACAGGTTCCTTTAGTACCTACTCTAAGCAGAACTTCCCTATGTAAGCAAGCATCTTAGCTGTGGAAATAGTACAAGAGTTATCAGAAGGAGCCTTGTCTCCCTCATCTACCATTTTTGACTATTTAGCTATGCATCAAAGGCCAGCCACAGATCTGGCCAACCATTCTGACTTGGTGTCTAGCCACAGAGTTTGGTAACTTCTGTTTGGGATGCATGAATAAGTTTTTCTGAGATGTCTGTCTTCTCTTGCATAGGTTTTGATTGTACCACCCAATAAACCACTCATTTATTAATGGCACCAGCCATTCTCAATTAATCATTACAGAGAAGAAAAATAAATGCTGCCACCACTTCCCTCTTTCTGAAACCTCTTATTGCTTCTACCTCAAGATTAGCCCTGTGTCATGGTTTAAGCTTCTAAAACTCACAAAGTTGCTCGCTCACTCACTCACTCACTCGCCCTCTTTCTTCTCCTAGTCCCGGGGGGGATGGGGAGGAGAATTGAAAGAATGCAACTCCCACAGGTTGAGATAAGAACAGTTTAGTAACTAAGGTATAACACAAATCACTACTGCTACCACCAGGAATAATACAAGAGAAATACAAAGAAAGAGAATACAACTGCTCACCAAGCCTGACCCAGCCAGTGCACCACCACCACACCCTTCCGGGTCTCTGCTCTCCGTTTTCACATCCTGGGCATGACGTGCTGTGGTATGGAATAACCTCTTTGGTCAGTTTGGGTCAGGTGTCCTCTCTCTGCTTCCTCCCAGCTTCCCCTCCTCCCTGGCAGACCATGAGGCTAAGAAAGTCCTTGGCCATACCAAAACATGACCAAGCAGTAACTGAAAACACTGGTGTTATCAAGTACAGCTCCAAGGCCCAAAAATCAAAACCACAGCGCTGCATCAGCTACCAAGAAGGAGAAAAATGACTGCTGCTGCTGAACCCATGACACCCTGATGGATAGATAGCTCCTGAGTTGTTTGGGTATCCTTTAGCTCATCCCTGCTGGGGAACACTACCTTATACAGAAAGCAGGATTAAAAAAAAAAAAAGTAATAAAAATATTCAGCCAGAAAAGAATCTCCCTTCTAAGGAGGCAAGCATGGATCCTGCCTGATAAAAGTGCTTCATTATCCTTCTCTCTAATACGCACAGAATAAACAGCCTCAGGAAAAGGTGGTAAAAAATGGAAAGAAATTTAAGAAGATTAAAATGGAAAATCTTTCTCCTCACTCAAAACATTCAGAGGTGATTTATCTTCAAAGTATATTAAATTCTAACTCATTTAATCATGCTTTGATGTGCTTTTAAACGTACTTAAGTGGTGAAAAAGGAGACTCCTAAAACCAATGACATTTTCACCACCAACACCAAAGTAAATTATCACAAAAGTACAAAACATACTGCCCAGCCCTTCTCTCAGGATATCATTTATCAGGGAAGATATTTCTAGTCCTTTTTACGGTTCTGCTTAGGCGACTGCAGCTTCCTTAAGGGATTGGTGAAGGTGCATTTCTTTTCTGCTGTCTTCTTCTTGGTTAAATAGTCTATACCCTGTATGATCTCCTCTTTATGTATAAAAGTCAACGTTCCAGCAAAGATTTATCTTCATTCTTCCCCTCCCCATGCCAGTTGGATACTTTTTTTTTTTTTTTGAGTGTGTTTTGTTTTACTGCTTGGATTTTGGTTTGTGTGCACTGAAGTTCCTCATGTTTTAAAATAAATCAGAGGATCCTAATGTTTTTTCAGTTGCCTGTTTTGGGGCAGGATCACTCACACCCATCTGTATAACTCAATTTTAATTACACTTACGTACATTTTACTATTCCCAGGTTGGGGCAGGATGAACTAATCAATAGGCTGCAGCAGATTTCTTTTGCAGAGCAGCACCAACAGAACAGGTAAAGCCGTAATTCCCAAGATACAAGTGAAAAAAGTGTCCTCAGTCATATATGGGTCTACGAATAAGTTCTTCTGTTTGTTCACTTCAAAAAAGCCTTAAATAACGTGTTTCTTTCAGCTTAGCCTCTGATCATTGATGGAATAGCACATTTGCACTGTCCCTACACTTGTAAATCAGCTATCTATTATGTGGATTGGTTTATCTTATTCATTGGATAGCACGCCAAGTGCAGGGGCAGTACATTAGATATTTGTGAAGAGACTGCGGACAGCTTAGTGACACTATATAAATGATATTTATTTCAAATGCATTGATAAATGCTTTTTCACATTCTTTTAACAGAAATGCTGTATTTCTATATAGGCTGATATTTACATGTTGATGGAGTCTCTTTTTCTGTTTTAACTAGAAACTCCAGTTTTTCATAAGTGTGCAGTAAAATGACAGTAATCTGCTGCCAAATAAAGCTGCTTTTTGCAACTACAGTTTCTATATTTTGTAATCCCCCTGTAATCTCTGTTAAACCCAGAGCCCGTTCTTTAACATATACATCACGAATGAGGTGAAAGGCTCTAAATCTGTTATACATGGAGTCTGCATCAGACTGCTAGTTATTTTATTAGAACATATACCTATCCTGACACTGTAACTCCCTTTGCAGTTACCAGAAATAGCCCCAGAGCATTAGCCAAATGTTATAAGATAGTGCCACAATGCAGTGCCACTGAGAACTATGTGCTCACTCTACACAATTTCAGGAAAAAAACTCCAGAGAAAGCCCATCCCTTCTCATGAGGGAAGCAGGGACTGAAAGCTTCTCAAGTACTTCATGTTTCACATGGTTTTCAGAAAAAAGAAAACAGCCCCAAAATCCCCAACTGCCAGCTAGGCAATTACTGAGGTTCTTATCTTGTGAAACTGATGCAGGAGCTCCATCACCAATGACGGAGCTCACTGCAGCATGGAAACTCATCACTCCCAGTAGGTAGCTGTCAGTTGTCAGACAGTAGCTAAAGACTCTTCAGACAGTAATCCATGATACTACAGGGAGGGCAGTGTCACTCCATAGCATGCAAATTGCTAATGTCCTGGAGCCTATGGATGACGCTGCAAGATGCAGTCCCCAAACTGCTCAGGTGATGGCACTGCACCTGAAACTCAAGCCTGTTTTCTGACTAGAGAAGGGCACTGGGAACATCACTAAAGGCTCTGTACAGGGATGGTAGAGTCAGACCCTTTCATGAGAACCCAAGTCCTTCCTTTTGGCTTGATATCGTGACCAGACTACCCCTCTTCTTTATTTGCTCTAGCACTACCTCCTAGTTCTTCTTCAAGGAAGACTAAGTATGGACTCTTCAGTGAGGCAACTGCTGAAGACCATGCAAATGGTGCTCAGCTGTACTGACAGATGTGAACTTGCCTTTGTACCATATCAGATAAAGACGTTCCCAGAGGCCTGCCAGCATTGAATGGAAAAGGGCAGTGATGCTGTGAGTCTGATAGAAACGAAAGCAGATGAGAACGGGCAGGGGGGAGTGAGCTGGAGGCAGTGGCCCAGTCCAATAGGCACAGAATTAAGCTGACAGTCCCCCACTTCCTTCTGAAAACACCTCCAGCAAAATCAGCTCCCTGTCCCTACACACTCTTCTCCAAAGAACTGTCACCCATCGTCAGCTCAGTAACAGCTCCTTGTCCTTCTGCCTAGTCAGGCTCTGACCAGCCAGTTTTTGCTTCTTATTGAGCAGCTACAAGGTTGTCTAATCCTAATGGAAATTTGTTCTGGCTTTTCTTGCCCTGTCTCTCCCTATTACTAACTTAAAAGAAGGCATGGGATTCACTTGCCAGCACACAAGTAAAAAGCTAGTCCTCAGAGACCTAACAGACGAACTATTCTGTTCTAAAGGAGGATGTGCAGAAGCTAGGCACTTCAAAATTAATTAATAGATTTAAAGCCTCTGCCTGGTTAAGCCCTGTATGCTTATTCATGTTCTCATTTTGTAATGACAGGGTGCTGGCCAGTTTTAACAAACTACAACTTGACCTATTTCTGTGTTTTAAAGGAGAGGATTACATGGGGTTTTTTTAAACCTGTGCAAATTGAGCAATGAAGGGTTACGAGAACAGATTCCAGGCTTAATCACAACACTTTCTGCTCACAATGCTATAAATTGTATTCTGTGTCTATTTGCAATTCGCAGAGCAAACACAGGATATCCTAGCAAAATCAATAATTTTTCAATGATAGTGGCTGTCCTCATCTTGCCTCTACATAACAGAATAAAAGGTTTTAAGTCACTGTTAATTAGCAGAATTGATAACAAATGCTTTTGATCAGGTATCCTTTTGGAAACCAACTACAGTGGGAATTCCAAGTTTGTAAATGAGATCTGCTCCCTTTATATTGACTTGCCATATATTGGATTGTAAAAGGCCAACTTTACTGAGCAGAACTACACAATCTTTTACAAGTCTGGCTTACTGCTGCACATTTTTTCTTTTCTCTTAAGAGTCTCCTATTGGATATAATATGTACTACAAAACTTTAATGCTATGCCTGTGCAATTAGAGAGATTTTACTCAAATATGGAGACAGAAAATAATAAGTATTCCTTCCTATTTTTTCTTTCAGAAGTTATCATCAATAACATCCTCATTTGTGCCATGTTACAGCCACAAACACTGAGACAGTTCCTGGTAACTTTTCTGTCCACTTCAGCCTAGACCGCACCACTTCATTAGAGTGCTGAGAATTTGCTGGTTTCTGAGTGGCCAAAGCATGTATTCTCAAGGGACTGAAAGGAAAATGTTCCACAAATGCCAAGCTGGAACTTAGCACCACGGTCACTTGGCAAATGAATGGCACTATACATAATAAACAAGCAGAGAGAGGGAGCTCAAATTCTAAATGCCCTCTTGAGAAAAGATAGAAAACAGTTCCTAGGAACACAGAACAAAAGCTGTCAGAAAACTAAGATCATTGATTTTTGTCATGAATGACTTATGATTATGTGGTTGGAATGGGAATGGAAGATTCTGCACTACAAAGCTCTGCATTCTCTAATCTCATGTGAGGTTTCATTTGCATGCATTAAATAAAGCACAATGTCACATTTGTTAAATCTGATGGGCTCAAATATTGTATTTTACACATTAATCTAATTATCTTCCTGTTTCACTAGATCTTTAGATGACATTAATTTATCATCAATTAATAAATGCTTTTTCTGTTTCCATGTTTTTCTATGTAGAGAAAAATATGGGTTAGAATAGCCATTAATTTTCCATTCAAATGAATTAACTGCTTCAAAATGAAACTGACCAAGTTGCAATTTCACACCTCTCATATTTTTATTATGCAACGCGAGCATTAAAAGTAAGAAAATACCTGACACAGAGCATAGGCTCCCAGCTGGCTACCTGACAAAAGAACAGATTAAGCAAGGAAGCAAGATCTCTGATCCAGCAGATAAACAAGCTGTATCTGCCTTCTGCATATTAACATTGCTCAGATCTGAAGGGAATCTGCTGTGACCCACATGCATGTCAGTTCTACACTGCACAGCGCTCAGAATACTCACCAATCTGTTAGCACACCTCATACCCTTGATATTTTTCACAGTACCCCATCCACTATCAAATCAGGGTTTCATAACGCACTATTACAAAAGCTTTCAAAACCTTATTCTGCACTGAAACAGGAGTCAGCGTACTCAGAGACCAAAATACACCCTTGTTCTCTACCTCTAAAGGACTTAAGACCACATCCAGTCCCATTCTCTTAAAATACAACCAAAGATTAATAGAAGGTGGAAAACAACCTTCTAGCTCAACAAATATGCATCTTTAATTTTAAATACTAACAGTAAAACACCGCTGTGCAAAGGCACGTTCTACTCCCTTCACTTTTCCAGGTCTTTTGTATCTTTCCTTTACAGTCCTTAACTTTCTGAGTTGTGGACCTGAACTGCACCCTCCACCAGAGGAATCTAAGTCTAAATTTGTGTTCTGATTTTGCTTGAACTTACTTGCTGCTTGAAAGAAATCCAGTTGTGCAGTTAGGCCCAGATCCAGAAAAACACATAAGCACGCAATTTATATATATGAATAGTACCATTGTCAAGGGTGCACGCTCTTTCCCAATATTTGCCATCAGTCTTTTCTCTGTTAGTGCTTCTTTGTTCCCCATCACTGCCTACATGTGGTCTTCCTTTTTCTTCCAAGATTTTCCTACAGATTCATAATGGGGTGCAGGCTATGCGTATGATCATTCCCAAAGACTGACAGGAGAAGCCTCTCAGAAGAATGGAGACATAAAACACACTTTATGGAGACATTTAAACACACTGTGTTTAAAATGAGACGACAGTTCTCAGCACTGCATTTCATCCCCATTAATTCACATGTATCAGAACACCTGTTGGCTAGCTTGCTTGCTCAGCTTAACTTTTTAGAAAGATCATCCTGGTAGCTCATTTAGTTAGGGAAATATCATTGCAGAAGAAGTAGTTAAGACTTATGAGTTACAATATAGTTGGGATGTTAAGTGCTAAATATTCTAAACCTAAACTACTTAAAAAATAAATAGTGTGGATTCTATGATATTGTGAACCTAATAATATTCTTCCACCTATGAGCAGTAGTGTATATTTAGAGGAGAGATATTAACATGTTTCAAGCAGTCCCATAAGCAAAATAAACATTTAGCTACAGGTATTAACTGAGACTGATCATTAACATGAAGTCTCTTGGAAACAATTTCATATAATCTGGTCATTTCAATTATCTGACTTTAGGTTTAGGAATTTGTTGTGGTTTAAGCCTCACCCAGGCTAATAACTCACGAAGTTTTACTCACTCACTCACTCCCCTCTTTCTTCCCCTAGTCCCGGGGGATGGGGAGGAGAATTAAACAAATGCAACTCGCACAGGTTGAGATAAGAACAGTTTAGGAACTAAGGTATAACACAAATCACTACTGCTACCACCAGTAATAATACAACAGAAATACAAGGAAAGAGAATACAACTGCTCACCAGGCCCGACCCAGCCAGTGCACCCCCCAGCAGCGAACCCCCCACTACCAAAAACCTGACCATGCCGTGCACCCCCAGTCCACTCCCCCCGCCTTCTGGGTCTCCGCCCCCCGACTTCCCATCCTGGACATGACATGCTGTGGTATGGAATAACCTCTTTGGTCAGTTTGGGTCAGGTGTCCTGTCTCTGCTTCCTCCCGGCTCCCCTCCTCCCTGGCATAGCATGAAACTCAAAGTCCTTGGCCAGGCCAAAACATTGTCAAGCAAAAACTACAAACACTGGTGTTATCAGCGCTGCTCCCAGGCCCAAAATCAAAAACACAGCACTGCACCAGCTACCAAGAAGGAGAAAAAACGACTGCTAGCTGCTGAACCCATGACAGAATTCCTGTTGGAGATGCCCACATACTGAACCAGACATTTAAAAGTGCTGATGGGATATTTACTCTAAAATGCTAGACACAAACTCTTTGCAGATGGATCTGTGTCATCAACATGGTGCATCTTCACACTGAATGACTTCAGTCATATAGTCAGTGGTGCAGAAATACCAATGCTGGTCAAACATTCGTCATCATTAACTTCCATGAACTCTAATGGGAGTTGACAGCCTGTCTCAGGGAGCTGTTTATATCTTGTAGAATCAAAGTCCTGATAGACCTATCACATAGCAGATACCTTTGTGATAAGGCTTTTAATCTCAGCTTTCTGAGATTAAACTCAGAAAAGAAAGTTGAAAGAGCAATTTTAAAAAAACCTGTGTTGAATTAGTGACACGTAACACATGCAACATCATCACTCTGGACCTTGGAGAAAGGGATAATGGTTTTGAGAGAAATTTTGCCTCAGCAGTGCATATAAAGTCAAGGACAAGAAGTTAGTCTTACTGTAAAAGTACCTTCAATTCTGTTGTCCTAGTAAAATTAATTCCTACTTGTCCAGAACCTGACAAAGCAAAACCCCCTTTAATTCAACATTCATGGGGTGTTTTAAGAAATCAGACAACAAGCTTTTTTGTTAAAACTCATTCTGATTGAATCTTAAATCCACCAAAGTTATAGTGTTGACAACTTACTAAATGTTGCCAGGCAACAGAAGGGAAATAGAAAAAAGTAAACAATTCAGACATGCTAAAGAAGAACAAACTGATATAAAAATAAAACCTACCCCTCACTTCTAAGCAATGTTAACTCCTTTTTATATTCCATGCATAAAGAGGAAGTACATAGTCTCACAAAACAAGGAGCAGTGGTTTTCAGAGGTTTCTGGATGTGTTATTTTCAGAAAGAATCCTTCTATTTCTTTTCAACACTTGAGCAAACTATTCCTTCCAATTTCAGTCAAACCATGAAAAACCACCACAGAGTCTCCAAAGACTTCATGAAATCACTGGGACAGACTCTGAAAGTCTCCCTGTGCTATATAGAGCTGTCGTGTGTTTTCTTATAAGCATTCTTGCGTAGCTTGTATACTGATGTATTTCGTGCTTTGTGATACTTCTATTATTTACTGCTCCAACAAACTAGAGGTCCTGAAATTTCCAGTTTGTGCAAGCCATGAACAGTTGCTGACTATAGTGAACTACCTTTCGGCCAGCCAGAATCCAAAAGTGTTCTCCCCTTCAGAGTCCTGAAGTCAGAATCCTAAGGATAAATCTTTCTGCAAATTCTCTAGTATTTTTCTTATTGTCAATATTTTTCTGCCATCAGACCTAACCCATCACCAGAAAACCCTTCTTCATGAAGAACTGCAGCCCACAGGAAGGACCCACACTGGAGAAGTTCGTGTAGAACTGTCTCCCATGAGAGGAACTCATGCTAGCGCAAGGGAAGAGTGTGGGGAGGAAGGAGTGGCAGAGACAACATGTGATGGATGAAGTGACCCCAAGCCACATTCCCCATCCTCCTGTACCACTGTGCAGGGAAGAGGTAGAGAATTCAGGATTAAAGTTAAGCCCAAGAAGAAGGGAGGAGTGGGGGAGGGTGTTTTAAGATTTGGGTTTATTTCTCATAATCCTACTCTGATTTGATTGGAAATAGTTTAACTTATTTTCCCCAAGTCAAGGCTGTTTTGCTTGTGACGGCAACTGGTGGATGATATCTTCTTGTCATTATCTCCACCCATGAGCTTTTTGTTATATTTTCTCTCCTCTGTTCCATTGAGAAAGGGGGTGATAGAGCAGCTGCAGTGGGTGCCTAGCCAGGGTCAAGAAACCACCATACAGCTCCTTCCATCAACAAGGGGTAAAATTCTTCCCTTGTCCCTGGTGACTTATTGTACATCTTTCAGTTTAAAGTTCAGTTTAAACCTGAACTTTATGATCCATATTGCATAATCATAAATTTGTATTAAAAATAAATAAATATGAGGCTTATTACTAGCTCTGTACTGCAACTGTAATAATAATGTCACCTCCTCGGGCTGACAGTTGTTTCACTGTGATCTTTCCCATCTTCCTTCTGCAAAGCCTCCCGTAAACTGACTACACTACTAAGACAGGAAAGCATTCTCCAGGAGGACGGTTTTAAATTTCACTTCATACTCCAAACTGCTATGGTTTTGCTCAACCTAATGCACTTTGAAATGGAGTTAAGCTAAAAATGAGAGTCAAGCTAATTAGGGAATAGGAATACCCACATATGGAGTTAGTCGGGAATACCTATTCTTGAGTAACATCATATAACCAAGCCTGGAACAGTTTTAAGGTTTTGTTCACAATCATGACAAGTAGAGCTCTGGAATTTTTAAATTTCTTTTTCTTTGTTTTGCTTTCCATTTTTTTTAAAATAAAACAAAAAAACCTGTGCCCCAACAATTGCTTCAGATAAGTAGTTCAGAAAGTTTATGAGTATTTGTATCCCTGACTTCTACCCTAAATTTTGGTAAAAGATACCCATTAAGTACAACACGGAACCCAGAAGCATTTCCCACATTCCTAAGAGCAGAAATAGCCATATAATTTTAATTATATCAGGAAGTATCAATTCAACACACAATGGGAACAAGATGTTGGTCTCTGATGTTAGCTTGGTGACTCAGGCACCATGGAAGGATTTTCTTCCCTCTGAAAATTCTTTAATTGGAGTGGATGATGAGGCATTTGTTCCCTCTCCTTTAGACTCCGTACAGCCCTCTACGGAAAGACATGACTGCTTTGGGAAACAGACAATGGAAAATTTTTTTTACAAAGTACAAGAGGCCAACAAACAGTGGAGCCAAATCCATTCCTGACATCCCTGACGAATCTCAGTGGCACCATGGCAGAGATTGTTATAGCCTACGTGCTAGATGTTCTGCTACAAATTAAAAGCGTTGGAGTAACTTTGCAGGCCTGGTTCACAGAAACAGCTAACAAGTAGGACATCCAGCTGTGGGTTAAATGTTCCACTGCTTCTAGGAAAATGTTGCTAACTTTTATCTTAAGAAGACAGTTGGCTCTTGAGCCTTGCTCCCTCTTTTCCTGGCCCTTCAGAAAATCTGGGTGCATATCTAAAGAACAGAATGATATTGTTGCAGCAATACTGCAATACAGTTATTGTTTCTGGAAAAATGGGAAAGATGTTCAAAGACAGGTAACTTTAATTTCTACCCCTGTATGTGTGCAGAGAGTAGGCCAGGCAGAAAGCAGCAAGAAGCACTGAAACAATCTGAACATATGTTTAGTTTCTGCTTATCAGAAATTTTTATTAAAGGTACAACATCTTTTAACTTCCACACATTCATACTCCAGTGATTAACTAATTAAACCTAAGGAAGAAAAGCTACACATGCAAGCTAATGCACACACAGAGAGCACTCCCTAAATACAAGCACAGAAGTGCGGAATAGTTCTGAGGGAAGATGATGCACATTTGCTCTAAGAGCTGCCTACCATTACTTACAACATGCTGCAGTGCTGACCTTGCTAGGAACTGATGTAGCGGCCAAATTCCAGCTCAAGAATCACTGAACTGCTATTTTGACAAGGAGTATGAAGCATTTTAAGCAGAGGTAAAAGGCTGCTCTACTCTTGGGCTCAGAAGAGTCAAGAATTCACACACACATATTATTAGGGCCAACCATCAGAGACTAATGAAATCATCTGCCTGAGATGATCAGAGGTGACTGTGTTAAAGACACATTGTAGCTTAGTGTACTAAAATATGGAAATATATGCATTTCAGTGAAATTTTGCATTGAAACCTGACAAAAAAGAGGTGTGAGTATTTTAAGAAAGACACATTTCCAGACTGATTTGCTCCACATTAACTCTATTCTGAAGTTAGCAATAGTGTCTGGAAAGAGTATTAAAATTATTTCAGTAAGAAGTTATATAGTGCTCTCCAAGATTTATTGGAAGTTGCTATAACCACAAAGTACAACAGAAATATACATAATATTCAGAGTCCTGAAGTTACAATCCTAAGGATAAATCTTTCTGCAAATTCCCAAGAAAGCCTCATTTTTGCCATCTTTCCTATGAAAAGATATAAACAGAGAACAAAGTAAACAATGTAATAACAGACCTATGCATAATTTTACATCACTGCTATTACAGATACACAGAGGGATTAGACTGCATGGGATTTCCAGAGGATTGGATCTTCACAGTATTGGTCTCCTCAGGCCCCATCAGAAATTAATGATGCCTCAAGAAGTACTCAGTCTTGCAAATTTCTTTCTACTGCTTCTGCTACATGACTATGGCAACATTGCAGCTTCTGCCCAGCTTGTGCTATTAGAGGAAGGTATCTGCAACAGAAGCAGAGAGGCACCAGTTCCACTGGGACATCTTATTGATCTGCACATCACTCAACTCCATTAACCACATACCTGGGACTCCCAGACTTTAACATTCTCACAGAGTACTCCATCTTCCCTCAAGCTCTGAGAGAACAGCAAACGTCTCCTGAAAACTCCTGTTTTGTTTCCCGTCCTGTGGGATATTGTTTCTGGGGTACAATGTCTTTGTGTGCACATTTAATCAAGTCTAGATACATCCTGTCAGCAAAATATGAGGTTTATCAGAATAAATGGGTGAGAAAATTTGCAGAAGTAATGGAAGCAATAACCTTTCCTAGGTATACACTGCATTAAGTTTTTATGAAAGAAACCATACAAAAATGCTTTGCTTTGAGTGTATTCTCAGAGCAGGTCATTTAGTTTGGTCAATTGAGCTGATCAGGCAAACAGAAGTTTAACCCAACAAAGTAAAAATATTAATGGAAGGGTGGAATCCCACATCAATATCTCAGCAGAACAAAAAGAAAGACAAAAGCTTATTGCTGGCTCTAAAAGGTAATAAAAAATATCTTGCTCTATCATAAAACCCTACCCTAATTCTGAAGCAAAAGGTTGTTCTAAGGCAAGATTTCCAAGCATACATATTTGTCTTTTGCTCGTTTTATTTATCTGCCTTTGATCATAGAATCATAGAATAGTTAGGGTTGGAAAGGACCTTAAGATCATTTAGTTCCAACCCCCCTGCCATGGGCAGGGACACCTCACACTAAACCATGCCATCCAAGGCTCTCTACAACCCAGCCTTGAACACCACCAGCGATGGAGCATCCACAACTTCCCTGCGAAACCCATTCCAGTGCCTCACCACCCTCACAGTAAAGAACTTCTTCCTCATATCCAATCTAAACTTCCCCTGTTTATATTTGAACCCGTTACCCCTTGTCCTGTCGCTACAATCCTTAATGAAGAGTCCCTCCCCAGCATCCCTATAGGCTCCCTGCAGATACTGGAAAGCTGCTATGAGGTCTCCATGCAGCCTTCTCTTCTCCAGGCTCAACAGACCCAACTTTCTCAGCCTATCTTCATACGGGAGGTGCTCCAGTCCCCTGATCATCCTCGTGGCCCTCCTTTGGACTTGTTCCAACAGTTCCATGTCCTTTTGATGTTGAGGACACCAGAACTGTACACAGTACTCCAAGTGAGGTCTCACGAGAGCAGAGGAGAGGGGCAGGATCACCTCCTTCGACTTGTTTGATATATCAAGGTCACCTCCTTGATAGATCAGATGATGCTGAATTTTATTTATATTACTCTATTTCTGTAGCTCCAACTCAGATACACGTCCCTTTTGCGTAGTACAAACAGGTACATAATAAAACATCAGCTCTGTTTCAGAAAACAAAGAACTTGAGGGCTAAACAGATAAGACAAGAAAACTGGCAGGGAAACAGAAGACTCAGAACACCCATTTCACACTGTGCGATTGAGGCACAAGATTGTGATCTTACATTGGTAAATGGCAGCAATGTTTTGCCACAGGGATACACAGGGATAGGGTTGCATTTTACATAGTGCACACAGAAGGACACAGAACATCCATGGCAGAAGGGAAGGTTGAGCTGCATGCCATTCAGAGACATTATTTTTTCTTCGACTGTTTACCAGCACAAAATACTTCTGTGTAGCATAAACACACACATTGCATGCATATTCTACGCACAGTATAAAATATAACATCCTATTAATATCATAGTGTCTATATTGTTTAAACAGTACACTTATCTCAAAAAAAAAAAAAAAAGCCCAACAACCTCAGAGGCAGTGATTTTGATGCCTGCTTGGTATTTATTAGAAAACCAGTATGTGTCTCTGCTTCATAATTTGTAAGTGTCAATACCTGCTGGTAGACTTTTGGGAAAGACACAATTTGCTGTTGCTCATTTGTGACAGATGCTGGTAGGTTAGTGGGTGGTCAGCCACCCCTCCAGATCTTTGATCTCACCTTTTAAGGGCACACTATGGGAAGTGTGTGCACCAAAAGAGACTGGGCTAAACTGACCTGACTCCATCCTCAAATCTTGTACTTAAAGAAACAGCCTCAGAGTCAAGGCAGGTCCTGCTTCACCAGTAGCTATTGCCATGCTGGGCAGACCCTGTCACAAGTGTCCCTATTTCGTAGCTACTGAAGAAAGACAGCAATTGCAAGTATATAATGCAGACTAGATGCAGGTGGAAAACAGAACTTTGTTTAACAAAAGGTGGTGATATTTCAAGTTGGAAAGAAGCCCTTCAATATTTTCCAAATTCTGTGCAATTTTTTTAAAAGGGAATATGAATCAAATATTCATTTCTGCTGAATCAGAATCCTCTGATGCAATTTTAAGGTTGCTTGTTTGTTTGTTTTAATAAAAGCTAAGAAAGAAATTGAAATAGATATATCTTCCCAAACAGCAACAGAAGACCCCAATAAAAGTCATTATTTTAAATATGCCAAATGCTTTTTTGCTTGCTTGCTTCTTTCTTTCTTCCAAAATTAAAACGGGCAAAAAGGAACTTTCAAAGCCCTTCAAATTCATCCAGATTCATCCCTGTTATCTT
The DNA here is from genome assembly GCA_017639245.1 of Myiopsitta monachus. Lineage (NCBI taxonomy): Eukaryota > Metazoa > Chordata > Aves > Psittaciformes > Psittacidae > Myiopsitta > Myiopsitta monachus. Next base: position 76,586,888 of record CM029917.1, on the reverse strand, counting down.
CCCAACCAGCTCTAATAAAACTACTGTCACATAAGTCTTTGAGAACCACAAATAGAAGGCGATATACACACACGGTAAATAATCATAATTACCATTGCAGATAATGGTTTTATGCTTTTTTGAGCTAGGCTATATATTCATAGCTATATGTTCATATCCATAAAACAAGAACTCCAGAAAAAAAATTGGCTGACCTCTCTTGTGTGACATGATTGACAGAATGAGCTGGTTACACTAAGCACTACAGAAGTCCTGATAGTCTGAAACAACATCTTTCATGACATGCTGTTTTGAGTTTCTCTGTAATTTCTAATGAATATTTCTATGGAAAACATTCACTTGTTGTTAGGTTCAATGTATATATTGCAGCAATAATTTTAAGGGGTATATACTGCAGCTTCAAATAGTATTTTGGAATAATCATGCTTACATTCCTAGAAATCCCAGATCAAAAGTGGATATAAGTGTTTGTAAAACGTGTGCTAATTATCAAAGGGAAATCTGGTAGTCAGTGCAGAAATTATTTAAAGAGGATCATTACTTATAGCATGCAGAAATTCAGTCTTGATTATCATACTGTTTGTCCATTAATAGTCATTTACTCACCTACGGTGACGGAAACTGTGCTTAAAATGAAAAGAGCTGCTTTCTCATTGCAGCTCTTGTGCTATTAGGCTCAGACTGAACTTAGTTTTGTTGCAGCATGCATAATTCTGCTGAGGGCAAACAAATGATGGCACTTAATAATTCTTTCCTGCAAACTTTATAGCTTTGGCAGCTGTGTCATTTAAGGCTGCTGGGCATGCAGCTGTTTGCTTGTTCAATGTCTGCAGAAAAGGGCTTTGCCTGATTTCCCTATGTGCTCAAGCTCTAGGGCATATAGCACTTCATGATTCACAGTTATTGTCTCCTGCAGCAACTGTGACTACAGATATATGCTAACCTTCCAGCAGGAAGAAAGGCAACACTTTAACAGCTGATAAAGTACAAATGTCTGCATCTTCATGACCAATTCAGAAATTTCCATTGCAGTATTCAAGGCCAGGTTGGAGCAGAACCTTGGGTGACATAGTTTAGTGCATGGTGTCCCTGCCATGGCAGGAGGGTTGGAACTAGATGATCTGAAGGTCTTTTCCAACCCCAACTATTCTATGATTGATACTATGATTCTACCTGACCACAAAATCATCCAGCTTGAATGTCATAGCTCTATCAAAGTGAAGTACAAAGCACAGAACTGGAATTTAGAAAACCTGAGCTTTGTAATGTGTCCAGTGAATAAACAAAACTTCCCTGCATTTGGAACCATAATTCATAAAACAGGAAAAAGATGATCTACCAATGTGCACTGGGTTTGTGTGGCAAGGTTTTGGTAGCAGACAGGCTACAGGGGTGGCTCCTCTGAGAAGCTGCTGGAAGCTTCCCCCATATCTGATTGAGTTTATGCCATATGGATTCAAGATGGATTCGCCACTGGCCAAGGCTGAGCCCATCAGCCACGATGATAGCGCCTCTGGGATAAAAGATAAAAGGGAAAAATGTTGCTGCACAGGAGCAATTGAAGCTGGAGAGGGGAGTGAGAATACGTGAGAGCACCCACTCTGCAGACACCAGAGTCAGTGAAGAAGGAGGGGGAGGAGGTGCTCCAGGCACTGAAGCAGAGGTTCCCCTGCAGCCGGCAGTGCAGATCATGGTGAGGCAGGCTGTGCCCCTGCAGCTCATGTTGGCTCATGGTAGAGCAGATATCCATCTGCAGCCCCTGGAGGACCCTATTCCAGAGCAGGTGGACGTGCCTGAAGGAAGCTATGACTCCGTGGGAAGCCCACACTGGAGCAGGCTCCTGATAGGACCTGTGACAGCATGGGGGACCCACTGGAGCAGTTAATGAAGAACTGCACTCCATGGGAAGGACTCGCGCTGGAGAAGTTCATGTAGAACTGTCTCCCATGTGAGGACCCCACGCGAGAGCAGGGGAAGAGTGTGGGGAGGAAGGAGTAGAAGAGACAACATGGGATGAACTGACGCCAACCCCCATTCCCTGTTCCCCTGGGCTGCTGGGAGGGAGGAGGTAGAGAATTCAGCAGTAAAGCTAAGCCCAGGAAGAAGGGAGAAGTGGGGGGAGGTGATTTAAGATTTGTGTTTATGTCTCATAATCCTACTTTGATTTGATTGGAAATAAATTAACTTAATTTTCCCCAAATTGGGTCTGCCTGTGATGGCAACTGGTGAATTCTTCCTGTTGTTACCTCTACCCATGAGCCTTTTGTTATATTTTCTCTCCCCTGTCCAGTTGAGGAGGGGAGTGATAGAGCAGCTGTGGTGGGCACGTGGTGTCTACCCAGGATCAATTTACCAGACAAAGAAAAGTGTCATGAAAGAAGTAGATACAGTATTATTATCAGAGCTACTACTGACTTACTTTTGCAGTTCTATTGCTACTGGAGTTAGGTCCAAGAAACAAAGCTTGGATCATAATGTTCGCTTTTGCAGGTTAAATTTTTCCTGCCTAATCACAGAATCATAGAATTACTTCGATTAGAAAAGACCTTCAAGATCATCAAGTCCAACAGTAGCCCTAACATAAGGTATTAAAACAGTAATAATCCCTTATACAGGAACTGTATCACAGGCATCTTGCCTTCCACGACCATGTAGGTATGCATACATAATATGGGCCTGGGAGGTGCCTATAGTTGCTTGCACTTCTTTTTTTTACAGTTTACAGCTTACAGTTCCTTCACTGCTGGAACCTGACAAAACTCCACTAACGTTACATCTTTTTCCTTCAAGTATGGCAACATTTTCTTTTAGTATTACAACATTGCCAATAGTTTTAGCATTTTTGTTGGATTTGCTTTTCAGAAATCACTCGTGAGTTCAGAACAGGAGCAGGGAGCTCCACCCCAAAGGAAGTTTCTGAGAAATTATGAGTTCCTAAACTAGAAGCACAAAAAGACAGGACTGATTTTTTCCCTTTGCTAGTCAAATAACCATAGCAAGGTACATCACTCTGTGACCTCAGACTCAGTACCTTTATCTACTAGATTTTCTCCTGTAGCTGAGGCACATAGTATGCAAGGAAAACCAGGTGTCATCTTGTCACACAGAAAGCACCTCAGATATTAATACACGTTCTGCCTGCATCAAAACAGCAAAAGTGTACCCCAGATTCACATGTTGATATAATTAGAAATAGAATGGGCAAAGTTTGAAAGAAGATCAATCCATCAAATACAAGAGTTTTTATTAAATCCAAATGGTACAATAGCACACAGTGGACACTTCTGTTTCAACTTCAGCAAAAAAAAAAAAAAAATCTTTTTTCCCTATATCCAAGTTTTACAGCTTTAACTGAATCAGTAGAATTCATTTTTATACATGAAAGAATTACATAAATAAGTATTATTTAAGGAATACTTGTAAACCTTTAACATTTCTGACAGCAGTCCAGTCCTGAAGAACTTGCCAATGCCAGGAATCAGGATTTAGAAGAGAACAAAATGTACTTTATAGAAAAATTACTTGTAAAAGCAGATTACTTGTTCTGAGAAGGGCTGTAGTATGTGCCCTTTGAAAATTATATGCCCCACCATTTACAGCTACAATGAGTCAGAGATGAGAACTGGGCACGGCAGACTCCTCAGAGAGAAAAATGACTCACCAGAATCTGCTTGGACTGAACTCCCTGATCCTGACTTCCTTATAGAAAGAAACAAACTATGGGAGACATGGGTGCGGTCAAATGAAGAAACATTTGCCACAGTGAGGTGACTTTTTCCTAGCCCTTTATCAACTGCTTTAGTTGATAACTTCTTCATATGAGGAATTGTAAGATGAGGAATTCTGATCTCACTGAATTAACAGGTACTTGGAGGGGAGGATAACTATGATTTGAATGCAAGGAAAGAAAATACAGATAAAATGAATGGCAGAATTCACTGACATCAAACAATTACTTGATGGTCTCAGAGATGGCCCTACAGACAACAGAGTTTCATTTGTAGTCACTATTTGTAATTATAAATGTTTTATTCTCTATGTGGTCCCCCTCCTCACTGTGCTGCAATCACAGATGGCAATCACAGATGACCAAGACTGATCCTACATTTTAGTCCCCAACTAGCAGAGATGACATGCAAAAGCTAATTCAGCTTGGAATTGTAATGTGTCTTCCCAGAGATTCACTCAGGGACAAGAGCCCTTCAAACTGGTTATCAAGGCATTCAAACATAAGGAAAGGAGTCCTTAGTGTGGACTTAGTAGAATCACAGAGCAGAACTGGTGATGGTATAATATGAAGGGAATCATCATCATGCTCTACTCTGTGGAGCAATGTAGAGTAATTTCTATAAAGGAATATCCAAAAACATCTGCTCAAGTAAGAGCTCTGGCACTGGTGGGTGGGGAGCTTGCTGGGAGAGACTGATGCCCAAGTGGATCCTTGGCTAAGGATTGTATTGAACAGAGCCAAGCTGTCTCAGACATGCCACAGCTTTCAGTGAGTCAGAAAAGGGTCACCTATGATAGGAGAAAGGAAAGGTTCACTCCTTCCCAGTATAACCTCCCAGAGAAAACAAGACCCTTTCCATCCCAAGTGGATTTAATCAGTCACCAGGAACAAAGAGTGTGTGCTCCTTCCTACTTACTCCAAAAACTGGTTTTCATACTTTTTATAAGGTTTACATCCTTTTCTCTGTCTGTAAAGAACAAGCTGTTGAATTTAATTTGTGTTACTTGAAATAGCACAGGGTAAATGAGTATCTCACAATGGGACATATAGCTTTCCTCATAATTGTTTTTTAATAGTTTAGTCCTGGTGCAGTCATTCATTCCAAATACTTCCCCCACATATTTCTTTCCAGGGACTTTACCTGTGGGACTATGCTCTTGACAGGAATGATCTGACAGTAACCAGAACTGGAATGAATTCATCCACTGAAAAAAAGGGAATCACGGCAACCTTGTCATGCAGTTTAGTGACAGAATATTAGGTAAGGAGTTTCCACAGGCCTCTGAAATCACGGTCTGCAATGAAATCAAATTTAATTTAATATGATCCCTGTCATCTTGAGAAATGCTGCACATTTCAAGCTGCCACTCAGCCCTAGCTAAAACCCAGCAGTGGCATTTCGACGGACTTGGGGTTTAGGTATACTAAATATATATATTTTGCATGGTTTGGCGGTTGTTTGGGGTTTTTTCATCCTAAAGCAATTATTTATCTGTTGCTTTCAGCACTGATAGGCAGTTTCTTTCATAATTATCCATTAACCATGCTACTTGAATTTCCTGTTATTTAACAGCATCTGAAATGATTAAAAATGGAGAAAAGAGAACACTGAGTGCTGCTGCAGGAGGCTACCTGCCCTCTGTGAAATTAATGACAAAGATCTGCTGAATCTCAATACTTCTCTAAAGAGGTTCACACAGACAGTGCCTAAGGAGAGCAGAGGTCTGAAATGAAAAATATTTCTCAACTTTTATATTAGTTAAACCAGTATTTTCCCCCTTGTTCCATGATCATTTTGTTCAGAAGTCACTTGTGATGCTTCTTTAAGTCACAATTAAAAATTGTTATTGTCATGGTTCAGCAGCAGCAGTCATTTTTCTCCTTCTTGGTAGCTGGTGCAGCGCTGTGGTTTTGATTTTGGGCCTGGGAACAGCGCTGATAACACCAGTGTTTTCAGTTACTGCTTGGCAGTGTTTTGGTCTGGCCAAGGACTTCCTGAGTCTCATGCTATGCCAGGGAGGAGGGGAGCCGGGAGGAAGCAGAGACAGGACACCTGACCCAAACTGACCAAAGAGGTTATTCCATACCACAGCACATCATGTCCCAGGATGTAAAACCGGAGGGTAGAGACCCAGAAGGGTGTGGTGGTGCACTAGGGGGTTCGCTGTTGGGGGTGCACTGGCTGGGTTGGGCTTGGTGAGCAGTTGTATTCTCTTTCTTTGTACTTCTCCTGTCATTATTATTACTGGTGGTAGCAGTAGTGATTTGTGTTATACCTTAGATCCTAAACTGTTCTTATCTCAACCTGTGCGAGTTGCATTCTTTTGATTCTCCTCCCCATCCCCCAGGCCTGGGGGAAGAAAAAGAGGGGAGTGAGTGAGAACACTTTGTGAGTTTTAGAGGCTTAAACCACGACAGTTATGTCTCAGAAAACATCTGAGTCAAAACTGTGAGCCAGCTACAAAACTATAAATCCATACAAATATTTTTTTGATTTACTTTATTCCCCAGAAACATATGTGGCTTTTCAATCCATGCGTATGCATCACCATTAAAATGTGGGTAAATATATCAAAGAATGCAGATATGGCACCTAGATTAAGCTACACAGTACATCAACACATTCTCAGTCAGTGCAAGCTCTTAACAATTGTTTTACATATAACTACCAATGAGATTTGGCAGGAAGCAGTATTTCTCAGGTGGTGGTTTGAAATGTTGTGACACTGGTGTTATATTTAAGTTTTCAGCAATAAGCCATAAATTTCTACTGGCCACTGTTGCGATTAATATTTATTTCTTATTTGCATCACCATAATAACTAGGTACCCTAAAAAAGGATAAGTCTATCTTCTATGTCAGTATGTAAACACTGCATAGAAAGGCCTCAAAGAATCTACAACCAAAGCAACAATTAACAAGCCATAACCTGAGCCAAAATCAGAGCTGGTAGACAAATTCACATGGGCCCATACGCTTTAAGCATAAGAAATACAGCTGTCAGAAAGATAGATGCAACTTGGAAAAGTAGCGCAACCTTGATTTAGTGTTGGGCAGGCACTCCAAGAAGGGCCTCTCTTTGAACTCGTGTCTTCCATACGATTTTTACTTTCTCAGTCTTCTGAAATTAATGGGTAAATCACAGCCATCCCGCATTGCTTCTACACAAGAAATCATAGCAAATCAAGCAAAAAGAAATCAAATTCCATGTTTTTATTGCTCTCCAGTGTGTTTCCCTAATAATTTATATAAAACATTTATCTTACTGCATATCTCTGCTGAACTTTTTCCCTTCTAACTGCCAATATTAAAAAAGGATTATGAAGGGCATTAATTTAAAAGCACGTGAATCCATATTACTCTTCCATTTTTACAGGTGGTTGGTTATTAATTTCTGATTTACTATCACAGAATCATAGCATCACTTAGATTGGAAAAGACCCTCAAGAGATCATTAAGTCCAACTGTTGAACAACTTTGTTATTTTACATCACAGGAAACAGAAAGGCATGGGGAAGATGGGTATGGTGACAACGATTAAAAATTATGTTTCAATTCAATTCAATTAATAATTTCAATTTCTATTAGTGGAGAAAACCTGCTATTCTACTAGCTGTTAATAACAAGATTATGTCATTACTACAAACAGAATAATTAATTTAGAAAAGCCAAAGATAATTTCAGCATAATAATTTCTTTTCCTAAGCTATCCTGCAGCACATAAATTGTGTTGATTTTATTTGGTATCCATACAAAACATTCAAATGCTTAAGTACTGATTGTGTTCTCATTTGTACTAATTTGCCCTATTTACACCAATGAAACTGCTGATATTTGCATCAGTGTCGAAGAAAAGAAGAAACAGCCCTTCTTTAATGGAGTATAAGTTATTTGATTGATTTGGTAAGATACTGTTGCGTTTCTGACTGATTGCAATCAACCACATTTAGCAACAAGATTACGGCAAAGAAAAAAAACCTGAAAATGTACTGAAATTTTGAAAACTTCTTGCAAGATGCCTACATACCCACATTTAGGAATTTCATTTTGATAGCAGCATTTTTCTTTGAATAGTGGAAGATGTGAGTTGGAGATAAAGCCACTACCAGTAATCAATTGCAACTTTTATTAGTTCTGGAAGGTAGTTTTATGTTCTTTTATCAGCCTTTTTCTCCACTCACCACTATAGAAGTACACTGCTTTCTAAAGCCAGTCTTCTCTGCAGACCATCATTCTGATAATGTAACATAATGACAGAAAATTAGCACTTAATTTTCAGTCCTGCTTTTCTAGAAACTCTGCATTTGTCATTCTTCGAATAAGCAGAAACTAGAGCTTGTCACAGGAGGATGAAATCTGTACTGAATCACAAAATCTTCCCGAACACTTTCAAAGGTCAAATTTTAGCATCAACTACAATGAGATACAGAACAACTAAAACTAATGTAAAACCATAAATTCAAGTAAAAGATGTGTTTCTAGGAATCTGAGTATCAGTTTTAAGTAGATCCACATTCAAATAATGTTTAACTGAACTAGGGATGAGCAAACAAATGAATTCATCAAGATGATCCAATGCAAAAGAATTATTAAAAAACCCTGAAAAGCTCAGTTTTGATGTGGTGTATGAATATCAATTGTGCCTCTTGAAACCTGGGAGACTCTTGATCAACTTTGTCTCCATGTCTCTACATGCTAAATAATGCACATAGGGATGCTTTCAGCTAAATCTGTGAAATTGTTATCATATCAGCTACTGACATGGAAGCTGAGAAGAAAAATAAAACACCTCAGCCTGAATTTTTTATTCAGTTTTTCCCTAGAGAAACAAACAAGGAAGCCTATAAAAGTACTGACACCTTGGAATGGCTATTCTTCCTTACTGCATGGGTACAAAATGTTCTGAAATGGAAATCTAAAGCAATTAATAATAATAATAATAAAAAAGTAAACTAAAAAATACTTTAACTTTTGATGAAAATATTTAAATTTCTGATAGGGTTTCTTGACCAAATTGTTGAATTCACACATAGTTTTGCTTGATCTAAATTGGCATTATTTTCAGGCAAATAAAATATTCAACTGATGTATTTTACCATCAGCCAAGAATTTAAGCTGGGCATGCTAAAAACCAGTTGACCCACCACATTTCTTTCAGAAAACAGGCTGTTTACCCCAGCCCCAGCTCTCCTTGTCTACACACTTCCTTTGTCCTGGAACAAGCTCTCCTGCACTTGTTAAGTCTGACCCAGAAAATGAGGAGGGAGAAGAAAGAAGTTTCATGCATTTCTTGAGGCATAGATTTCATCAATCTCTCTGTCTCCTAGCCTTCCTCTCAGGTTCACTATTCTTCCACTGGCAGACAAAAACAGAGTTTTCCAAAACCTGCCTAGAACGGCCCATTGCCATACGTACCTGCCAGAAGCTAATACCCCCTCATGACTATGTAGTTGATATGCTTGTCAACAGGTCTTTAAACAGGTGCTATTAAGGTGGGGGATTGAGGGGTGAAGGGAGGAGAGAGAGAAGAAAGAGGAGAAAATGGTTTATCTCTGATGGATATATCAGTTCAGAGTCAAGGGGAGGAGGTGAGAAGTCCAGGAGAACACAGTATGTTGAAGTTGGGAGCTGTCTGCTTTTGTAAGAAAGTCTGTAGAAGATTCCTATGGAGAACAGGGAAGACTGCTTCATTCCCTTCATGAAAAAAGAGGTTCATAGAACAAACTGGATAAACTTAATCCTTTCAATTATAAACCTGTTTATTTAAAATAGTTAATTATTTTTTAACATTGAAGTTCATTCTGCTTTCAAAAAGGTTGGTGTTTCTAGCTCAGCACCTTAATTAGCTTTAGAAGAGGATGAAGGGTGGATCCTAGACCTCTGGTTTCAAGCTGCATGCTGTGAGACACATTATGTGACATCAATCTTCATCATTATTAGACTTAACGCCAGTGACGCACACCATGAAGCTTAGTGGGGAACACAGCTCTGCGAACAGCCAAAGGGCTTAAAGGCCAAGTTACAGTCATCGTTTCCATGTATGCAGAACAAGAGAGTACTCCAACCAGAGAAAGCATTTATGCACCATTTGAGATTCTCCTGAAATAGCACTGGGAAAAGCTCCAGGGAAGCCAATGAAATTACACAAGGGATTCATCTGTTTGACAAGCATCATCTCTGCAAGCTTTATCTAGCAAACAGAAAGACACCCTCAACAAAAGTAAAAATCTATTTCCAAACAGCACTGTAGGAAGGAAAACCTGATCAGTCCATTGAAAAAAGAAAAAAAAAAAAAAGAAAAAGAAATCTCAAACCTTGAAGATTTTTGATAGTTTTATCTTCTGAGGACATTTACGTTCACATTTTCAAGCTTTTCTTCACAGCTAATATTAATACGGCTAGAAGCTCTCTTTTATTCAAGCTAACACTCCCAGGCTATGTATAAACGAAGCAGATTTTATGGACTGAACCTCAGCAGTGACTCTGGGGGTGCCTGCCTAATCCACACAGCTAGGTTCACCTACACTGAAAAGTGAAGCAGAGAGGAGAAAGAGTGTGGAATAAGGTTCCATCCCAGCACGGAGCTAGGGCAGGTGCAAGGTTCCTGCAGAGGTCCCAGAACTGGGAAGGGCATCTCTTAATAGCTCTTCACAGAAGCACTATTGTGCCTGATAACAAATCAGTTCTAATCTCAGTCTCAAAGATGATAATTTAAGGAAAACACACCAAATGAGATAAGGCTATGATTTAAGATACAACCTGGCCATACTGAAAAAGTACTACTGTTGTACATGTTCATGAAGTGTTGACTGTGCTATGTATCTGTAATGTTGAGCCACTGTCTGAGAAAGCTACCACCTTCCATGAGATTTAAAAAAGTAATTCCAAATCTACTACCTATTTTAAACAACAGAATTTGTTGACTCAATGCCACTAACAAAACTGCAAAACAAGAGTGAACAAAAAAGGAATTAATAGATCATCAGGCTGCATCAGTTGAAGTCTGACATTCTATTCTATATTTAGGCAAAACTCCAGTCAGCTCCAGTGAAGAATGTAAGAGCTAGACTATGTTGTAAATGTCAGGAAATACAATGAAGTTTTCTGAAGAACTCACAGTTGTCCTATGACAAAACTTTAAAAGACATTATCCTTCTAACTGTCAGTCATTGCAGTATTGCAGTGAAAAACAAGCTGTTATGGCTCCTCTTGAAATAGTCTAAAACTCCAGCTTCTTGTCCTGAGGGTATGAATGAGATATCTGGTATCACTAAAATTTACCAAAGGGCTGGCACAGTTCACCATTACTGATTAGAATAATCTGTAAATGTCCAAAAAGAGCTGCATCAAATAGTCCTTATCTGAATTCAACACAATTGCAATGATAAAAATATAAGATAAACAAAAAAAGAAAGACAAGAAAGGAAATTAAAGAAAGAAATGTTTTTTCTTCATTTTGCTGTAAGCATTCTTCCTAAAATTACTGCTGACCTCCCACTCTTCCTTTACATGAAACTACATCACTGCAGAGTATGTTGCAGCTCTGGACCAGTCTGGATTATCAACAGCACCACTTATCATATGACTGTGGCTCAACACCACAGTATTTGCTTTTATCATGCTAAGCAAAGGCAACATGACTACCTACCTCTACCTTTGAACTTAGATTTCTGCTCTCATCTTACTCTACAGAAAAAAATAAATGTATTTACTGAGTATTTTTCATATAACCTCTTTAACTATATAACTATATGTGCTACTAAGTACTGAAGTTGGAGAAGGTAAGTATATGAATGGCATATTATGTTGTAAGGGCAGGGGAGGGAGGTTTGTGGCAGTCTGATTTCTGTGGTCATTTAGCCCCATGTCTGACTGGCCAGAAAAACATAAGACATCTGAACATGCAAGCTGCACTGTGTCAAGCAAAGAAAGTTTGCTTGACAGTTTGATGGCTCTTATTTGAGACTTTAGTTGGTTGTTTCGATATACCATGGAAAATATTGACTATTAGGGACAAAGCAGTGACATAATTCAAAATTCAGTAGGAATGTTAGCAGAGAAGGGGCAGCTTGAGTGTGGCACTGATGATCTGAGGCAGAAGACATTTCTCAGTAACATTTTGTACTGGATGGTGCCAAAGTATGGCAGGCTTTACTTCCTGTTGTACACAACTGAGAAATGATAAAATATGAATAACTGATGCCATATTAAGATAAAGTCTTTTAAACTGCCTACTGAAAATACTCACTTGCAGATGGGGACAAAGTCCTCTGTTGAAAGATCACAAAAGCCATTGCGCAAAAAATATAACCCAATTATTTTCCTTTATTGAGTATCCTAGACTGTATGTAGTTTGTTAGTCTAACACATTTGCCTCTATTCCTAATCCTGCATTTATGTAAATCCACTTACTTCAAGTAAGTTATTCATAGCTCCCATTAATGCAAATGAGATCAGAATAGAGTTCCACTTTATATGTAGACATAGGTGAACGTGCATCAGCATACAGTGCTATGCTATGCATCAGTCCAAGTTTACTGCAGTTGTTCAGACCTAAATTGTATTAATCCTTTCCCCACCCCACCAAAGGCAAAAAGACATAAATGGAATAATACTTTAACCCTCCTGCTAATAAACAGCAACAGATGCATACTGAAGTAGGAACACTATGCTTCACTTTTGCGGTGGTGTGCCAGTAACACATCAGCTGTGCTATCGAACAAATTCTGCACAGCCTGAGCATTAGCACAGAACTCTTTCTCCTTCCCCCCACAAAAAATAAATGTGTGATATTTAGAAAGAGAACAATGTGAATTAAATAGTCCATGTACCAAGCATTAAGAGCCCAGCCCAACTCTCTCTGAAGTCAACAGGAAACATCTCGTAACTGAATGTTATGTTATGAAATGTGATGAAACCAGGCACAGTCACAGTAAAGCCACTTTTAAGGCACAGCCTCTTTCTGACCTTGATTCTTACTGAAAGACAATAAATACTATATGAAAATGAAAAATCCTGTCTGAAATCAGTTCAGACAGCATTAAACTGCATCCATACACGCTGAATAGCTAATACTGCTTTCATCATATTTTGTCAACCACCATGGTAGTTAGGACTGATACTTAACTACTCGCTTAAACATCTTTACCTTAGCACAGTGCTTCTATAAAAATGGATTTGGTGACCAAAAAAGTAACTGTTCTAAGCGGGTTTTCCTTATTGCTTTTTTTGTTCCATTTCTACTTTTCTTTTCTGCAAAACTGGCAGTTCTTCAGGACTCCATGCTGTTACTTTTCATATTCTCATCATTTATTGAAAATCTGCCTGAAGGCTGAATTCACAAGTATGGCAGTAGCACTATGTATTTACAAGCATTTTTTACAATGCTATCAGAATTGCAGCACTAGCACAATCTAAATAACTTATGAGAATCCTAGCTTGTCCAAATAAAACACTTGACTGAAAGCAGGTAGTACAAATGGCTCATGACCCACTGGGAGGATGTGACTAATGTGCGGCTGTACTACTGCCCATTGCTGGATACAATTAAAACAGGTTGCCTTATATCTCTGGCCCAGAAACTGCTAGTTATAATCAGCACTTTATCTGATTTCTTGATGTAAATACTTTAGGGAAAAACATTTACTTCTTTATTTACTTATTTATGTGGTTTAGGGGCATTTTTTTCATCAGGTTATTCTATTTCTGCATCCAATAATACACAGTAGGTTATTTGTGCTTGCCCTGGAAAGAAGCCCCAAAAGGCTCTAAAGTCCACCAGAGAATAGCTGATCAGGACTGCTGGTATTACCGCATACTACACAGGCACTGAGCAGTATCCTCCTGCAGAAAACTTCAGTTAGCTGGGACTGTAGTGAATTATTTACATCCTGTTCTCTACTTTACAATTCAGCTAACCCCAGGGAGAAATAAAATTCCACCCATGTAAACAAAATCCTCCAAACCCTCTTTATTTTCCTTTTCTTTTTCCTGTTATTTGGGCTGCTTATAACTTATGAAAGTTTTCACATAACATCTGTAATTTCTCCTATATCCCTGTTCTCCTGTGCTCTCTTCTAAACCAATGTGCAATTCAAAATTTCCAGGCACCTTGTATGATTTTCTCTCTTTTCATATCCTATCGACCTTCCCTGCATTCTTTTGTTTGGTAAGTCCACAGCACCATTTCACAGCTTCAAGGCCTCAGCTGGGCCCAAGAAGCCTCCTACTTTCTTTTTAATGTTTTTTTTTTTCTTCTTATTAAATAAATGTGACATTATCAGAATATTTCTTTTAGCTATGTTTCTGTAACTGCTCTGTTACACCTTGGTTATTGCACCTCTGTTTCCTCTTTCACTGCTTTTTATCAATGCCTAAGTTACAATTTCTGATGGAATCCACAGAAGCTTTGGTAGCTATGGCACACTCTTACGAGACATTTCAACAATTAGACTTTTGCTTGTTTATGAAATACATAGAAATGGGCTGTCTGGATAGCAAACATAAGTAATCTGAACTGGATAAATAGATTCAAACATCACTTCCCATTCTGTCAGGGACATGTGAAACATGAAGAATTTCTTCACTTATGGGTGTTCTACTGTGCTAAAAATTTGTTTAGTTCAACTCTTTTGAATACCTGATTTCAGCACTGACAACATAAGAAACAAAAAGCAGGCTCAGAAACCGCCACCTTTACAAAGCCTAAATAAGTATTTCAATTTTTTTTTAAAGAATGTCTTCCAGGTACTCTGTCTCCAAGGCAGTGCAGAGATGGCTGCTGGCAGGAAAGTTTTTAATTCTGATTCAAATTGACAGTAAAACTTCCTTGCAGTTTGGCAAGGTTGAACACTGGGGGGGTTTAGTTCATATTCATTCTTCCTCTGAAGAATATCTACATACAGCATTGTTTAGCAAAGAGCTGCAAGCACATTTTTACATATTTTAAATTGCAAAACATTTAAAATAACAACCCTCTCCAAACAGCCTTTGGGCTTTTTAGGTAATAAAGAGACAAAAGAAGGCATTTATAGAATAACCAGAATTTCAGCAGCAATAGATCAAATGTTAAAGATTAACTGATTAATTAAGCAACATCTGTTCTATTTTCATGATACCCCATCATCATCTTGGCACCTCTTTCTTATGCACTTCTACTTCTACCAGTATTTGCTATTTCAAACACAAACATGGGCAAGAGATGTGGAGATGGTGCACAATGTGACAATTGTTTTATGAAGTGTGAAAGAATCAGTCCCTTATATTAACTCATAACTATGAGTTAAGAGAATCAGAAAGTGACAGCTTCTGGTAATGTACTCCACAACCAGCTACTCAAAAAAGCAAATTCTACAATCAGATTCCACTTTTTCTGTCAACAGCCAAAAGCAAAACCAAATCCAATACAAAATAAAACTTGGTAATGACTTGTTCCATATGCTTGCATAAAACCATCATTGTCACTTATTACTTTTTTGGGTTTTATATATTGTCCAAGCTATAAATTGTGGATATTTTTTTTCCCTTCAGGCCCGCTACGTTAGTGGAAAATAGTAGGCATTAAGAAAGAGAGTGTCCCTAGCTCTACTGAAGAGACTTGTGATTATTATCATGAGATCATAGAATGGTTTGGATCGGAAGGGACCTTAAACATCATCTAGTTCCAACCTCCTCTGTCATGAGTAAGGCCACCTTCCACTAGACCACACTGCTCAAAGCCCTGGCCAACCTGGCCTTGGACATCACCAGGGATGGGGCAGCCTACAGCTCCTCTGGACTACCTGTGCCAGTGCCTCACCACTCTCACACTGAAGAATTTTTTCCTAACATCTAGTCTGTATGCTTTCTGCTTAAAGCCATTCTCCCTTGTCCTGTCACTACATGTCCTTGTAAAAAGTCCCTCTCCAGATTACTTGAAGTTTTCATTAAGGTATTGGAAGACCATGATAAGGTCTCCCTAGAGCCTTCTCTTCTCCAGGCTGAATAAGCCCATTATTATAAAAATTGCACTTTCAGTTTCATTGACTAAATTGAATTATTCCCTAAGTAAAATCATATTTTCCCATCATTGCATTCTGTCTATCCTTCAAGGTAAATCTGGTTTAAGATGGTTAGTTTTAAGATTCCTTTAGACTATTAGATGAGAGTTCTAGGCACTGAAGCTTACTGTGAGTGGGTAAATTTTAAGGCAATGTAGAGATAATGATCATGCTTTTTGTGATGAGTGGCTGTAGAAATATTTGGCACACTAACAGAGAATATTTATTGGCATTTTTAAACTATGTCACCTGTCTTTTTTTTTTTTTAGAGGACTGATTTCTACCCAGATCTGCTAAGTTAAGTTTTAAGATGCTTTCTCTCATAAAATCTGCAGTGAGAAACCTGTCTGACAGCTTTTATGAACTTCCTTTTACAACTTCAAAACCAGGAAAACACATGTCTGTAAACACAGACTAGGACACTGCTAGAAGCTAACAGTCTGGGTTTTGTCTCTTCACACTCAAGCATGACTCTGGCATTCATCAAATTATCCAAATGACAAGAAATACCAAGGTGGCAGGCACTAGAAAATCATTGAACTGAGAAAGAACGAAGCAAAAGGGGTATGAAAGAAAAAGCAAATAAGAAAATTAGTAGCTCAAAACCAGTAAGTCATCAAGCTTGAAACAGTGCATCTATCTGATGCAGTTTATATATAAAGTGACTGAATTATTACAGGGAATATTCAATGCTGCATCAAAAAAAAAAAATTGCGAGGTGAAAAAATGTCATATCATACCAAGTTACTTAAGTCTGTAATGTCCAGAAAAGACTGTAGAAAAGTGCAGAAAGACCTAAGCAAGAGAATTATGATAACATAATTGAGCATTTAATACACACACTGAAGAGCATACACATTTAAAGAAATATACAGATCACCTGTACAGTTTAACAGTATCCAAAGAGATGCGCATGTTATTACAGAAAGCCCAATAAGCTGCCTTTAAAAAATGCTCCCCAAATCCTAGCAGTACCACAGACAGTACATTTCTGTGAACAAACAGCAAAGTCTTGCCTGGTGTACTCTGCAGGTACTGGACACCTACCCTGTAAAAATGTGTATTAGAATCAGAAATAATTGGTTATCGACAAAGAAAAATGACAGGATGCTGTAAGGATTTGTACTTTACATCAGGAAGAGGACATAAAGTACTACAGTCCCTAATGAAGAGTCCCTCCCCAGGCATGCTGGGGAGGGACTCCTCATTAGGGACTATAGTGATAGGACAAGGGGTAACACGTTCAAACTTGAACAGGGGAAGTTTAGATTGGATATGAGGAAGAAATTCTTTCCTGTAAGGGTGGTGAGGCACTGGAATGGGCTGCCCAGGGAAGTTGTGAATGCTCCATCACTGGCGGTGTTCAAGGCCGGGTTGGACAGAGCCTTGGATGGCATGGTTTAGTGTGAGGTGTCCCTGCCCATGGCAATGGGGTTTGGAACTAGATGATCTTAAGGTCTTTTCCAACTCTAACTATTCTACGATTCCATGATATCATGTATATAATGACTGGAATACTGAGCAAGTATCATCTCTGACTTGTGGCAGGAGAGTAAGGATACACAGTCAAACAAATAGAAAGTAAATTCCCAACTAGTGAGCTGTATTTTCACACAAACAACTAAAACTAAGGAACCCAATGCCAGAGGCTGCCAGATATCTACCAATGTGCATGTCCTGCGTTCAGCAGTAGCAGTTATTTTTCTCCTTCTTAGTAGCTGGTGCAGTGCTGTATTTTTTACGTTCAGCCTAGGAACAACGGCTGATAACACCGATGTTTTTAGTTACTGCTCAGTAATGTTTACTCTGACCAAGGACTTTCTGAGTCTCATGCTCTGCCAGGGAGGAGGGGAAGCCGGGAGGAAGCAGAGACAGGACACCTGATCCAAAGTAACCAAAGAGGTATTCCATACCACAGCACGTCATGTCCACTATATAAACTAGGGGCAGTAACCTGGAAGGGTTAGATCACTGCTCAGGTCCCGCTGGGCATCTGTCAGTGGCTGGTGAGCGATTGTATTCTCTTCCCTTGTTATTTCCCTAATCATTATTATTATTGGTTGTGGCAGCAGTGGTTTGTGTTATAACTTCGTTACTGGACTGTTCTTATCTCAACCCATGGGAGTTACATTCTTCGATTCTCCTCACCATCCCTCCAGGAGCGGGGGGGAGGAAGGGGGAGCGAGTGAGTGAGCAGCTGCATGGTTCTGGGTTGTCGGCTGGGTTTAAACCATGACAGTGCAATAGTTAGACTGAAAATTTGCATTCCACTAACGTATCAAGTGGCAGCCTAAGACTGATAAAGATCTTGGAAAGGACATTAGATCGGCTACTTTACAGACTTGGCCAGTCTCTAAACAAACAGAGATCAGAATACTCAATAAAGGAGAAATCTGCCAAGCTCTTACACCCTTCCTTGAAGGACCAGGCACTGCTGTCACTTATTTGATAAAGAGCCTAAATCAAAGTGACAAGTCTTGTATTCATCAGGGAAAAACTCAACTTGAATAACTCTCTGAAATTCCTAACTCTGCCCTTAGGGTACACCTATGGACTTGCAGTTTGACCGAAGCATGGCAGAGCAAGAAATACTCCCCGAAGTATTTTATTATTTTAAATATTGAAAAATAACTTCTTGATACTTTTCCTAAACAGTGCCTTTTCCCAGTGCAGCCTCAAAGGAGCATGAAACATAACTTCTATAGCAGTCTCAAAGAGAAAAATTACTACAGCAAACAAAGCCAAACACAAAATAAAATAAAATAAAAACAAAAAAACCCACGAAAACTTCAGAGTAGACCTGTGTCATGGGTTCAGCAGCAGCAGTCATTTTTCTCCTTCTTGGTAGCTGGTGCAGCACTGTGGTTTTGATTTTGGGCCTGGGAACAGCATTGATAACACCAGTGTTTTCAGTTACTGCTTGGTAATGTTTTGGTCTGATCAAGGACTTTCTGAGCCTCATGCTCTGCCAGGGAGGAGAGGAAGCTGGGACGAAGCAGAGACAGGACACCTGACCCAAACTGACCAAAGAGGTTATTCCATACCACAGCACGTCATGCCCAGGATCTGAAAACAGAGGGCAGAGACCTGGAAGGGGGTGGGGGGTGCAGTGCAGGGGGTGCACGGCATGGTCGGGCTTTTGGTATCGGGTGGTGAGCAGTTGTTTTCTTTCCTTGTATTTCTCTTGTGTTATTATTGGTGGCAGCAGTAGTGATTTGTGTTATACTTTAGTTACTAAACTGTTCTTATCTCAACCTGTGGAAATTGCATTCTTTTGATTCTCCTCCCCATCCCCCAGGACTGGGGGAAGAAAGAGAGGGGAGTGAGTGAGAGAGCAACTGTGTGCGTTATTGAGAGGCTTGAACCACAACAAGCTGTCAAAGAAGTGAGAACAGAAAAAGCAGGCAGGAAGAATAGGGAGAAAAGGAGCTGATCCACCTACAGATGCTGAGCTCTCATACCACTGTTGAACAGAGACAATTACTGCAAGTCACCAAGCATCCTGCAGCTTTTTTGTGGTGGTGCTTTTAGTCTTTATCAGAGTCAGTCCTGAATTCCAGCAATATAGGCAAGAGGGTGAACCACCATGAGCAGGTCTTCAAGTATCTCTGTTACATCGGACTTGGAAAATCAACCACACTTTTCCACTTAATCAGCTGATGGCATTAAATTCTTTATTCCATGTATCACATTTTACTCTTTCCTTTTAGTCATCTTTCCTAAGGGCTAAGATTCTTGAATATCATCATATACACTGCTAGAGTCATTGCTCTAGGTGTACAGGTTATTCAGTAGGTGCAATCCAGCTGCCTATTACACAGTGGGAGGCCCAAAAGGTGTCCTAAATGTGAGAAGTCTTGAGATTTGAGAAAAGAAGCCTTCACTTTGCTTCCAAATAAAATATAATCACCTATTCTTATCACCAGGGCAGTGGGAGGCATTACTATTTCCTTTTGATTTTCAGTCCTATGGAGAACTGCAAAGTGTTTTCATTAAGATGTAATAATAAATAGAGCAGTCTTTTACCAATTTCATTGTTGTGTTTTAAATATTAAGTATGTAAAAGTCATTCCTAGTTCTAGGGTAAATATATTAAACTAAGAAAAGAGGGAAGACCCCCACTTCAAGATCTAACCCTAGTTCCTATCCTAACTTAAGTGGGAGAGATGGGCATCTTCTCTGCTGACTAAAGGAAGATGTTATCAGGCAGCTTTTCATATTCTTCACTCAAATGATCACAATTCAAGTTAAGAGAGGCATGTGTATGACAGCTTGAAAGCTACCCTCACTTTTCCCCACAAAACTGAGCTGTGATCACTAATCAATAAGGGAAAAGATCAGAAGGGAGAAGCAGAGGGCAAAGTGCCTGGTGTTGGCTCTGTTCAGTAGGAATCCTCCTGACTCAGACTGGTCACAGCGCTAGTTTTAGGACTGCTCAGCGCAGCATAGAGCAGTCACAAACGAAGTGCAGGCATAGATTTACCAGACACAGTAGGTTCCCCTCTTTAGATGTAGTTTCTTTGCCTTCCTTTCTATGTTACATCTAGAAAATCAAGATTTTTATTGTTACCAGGAACAGAAGGTACACTTTTTCCTGAAGACTGTTTAACACGCAAAGATCAGGAGTTGTGTACACCAGCATAAAAATAGGGTCAGAATAATTCAGTGATGAATAAATAACAAAGCATCCATGAAACCACTTTTTGTCATTTTGTCTGGAATCAAAACCCAGAATTTAACAACGGAGTTTATTTTCTCCTTTGTTATCAAAAGTTGAAGTGTGATTTTCCCATTTTGGTGTTAACTCCAGTCTTAATTCTTTTCCATATGTATTCTCATGTTGTGAAGTATGTTCTCAGTATATTGAACACTAAACACACAGATATTATCTGTTATTTTATTAAGCACATCTTTCAGGAGAGAAAGGAAATGGGAACCTCACTGCAGGGCAGTAAGATGCACTCATGTAGAAATTGCTTTGTTCATCTGTTTCATCTTCCCACCTCGGGAAAGGAAATCTTTGCAAAAATGGCTGCCATCGTCCCCCCCATCTGTATCCTGCTTTCATGATCCTCTAGTCATTGACTGCCAACTACTCATAGCCTTTCCTGGAGAAAAAATATGCTTTGGGATATGATCCCACAATTCCACATGAAAAGGTTGGTTGTGATCATTCACCTAACATGCCAATACCAGGCTAAACAACCAGCTATCTGGATGTGTTGATCTTATTTGGAGTACTGTGAAGACCAAACTAAAAGCTTTGAGAGAAATAATGAAGAACACATGCACTCCATGAAGCTATTTTTAATACTTCTTCAAAAATAGCTGTAATTTAAAATCAGACTCCATTATAACTGAGAAACACACAAGAACTCCTTCAAAAAACAGTAATTTTTTTTTTTAAAGATTGATTTCCACATGCACAATAGATGCCCTTATTTGATTTTGAATATTTTGCTATTTTGGATAACAAATTATTCATCTTATTTGGGATTGCTGATGTTAGAAGAATAGCTAAAGAAACTCAAATAACATATTTCTAGAAAACCAAAGCAAAGTGAGATTAATTGTGAATATTCAGCTATAAGATCTCAGATTTCTTTTGTATTATTCTTAACATCCACTTTCTGTTATTGCTGGTTTTGCTACTTTTCTCTACATCAACCCATGAGTCATTGTTGCTTGCAAATCTGAAGCGTTTAATTTTAGACAATGTTTGTCTTCCGGGAATCAGTCATAAACGACTATAAAACCAGACAATTTTTTAAGCCAAAAATGTCACCTCCCGTCAGAGATGTTGAGCCTTATTCACCTCCCTTCAGAGATGTTGAGCCTTATTCTCCATGTTCTTACCTTTCTGTTACTCCATTTATTTCTGCAGAGGTAGTCTCAATTCACATCAGCCTCAAAGAATAATCAAGTCCATAATTTCAAGGCTTAGCAAAGAATGTCAGTTAGCAGGAACAATGGCTTCAAACTATTTATTTGTTCTGTAGTAATGATGTATTCTCAGCAAATGCTATTTTAAGGGATTTTCCACCTCCTGCAGTAGAAATTACGAAATCTCAAACCAAAGAGATAACATAAAGAACAATACTACTTAGTTTTATTATTTTAAAAGGAGAAGCAAGATGTTAAGACTGGGTTAAACGTGTATGGTGACTGCTCCAACAATTTGCATATTTGTCTTGTAAATCATTTTAAGCTACATTGTTTTTCTTTCCCCTGCTTTGAAACTGAGCCAGTGATTTCCTGGTTTACTGTGATATCCAGCAAAAAACCTGCTGGGATATCACAGCTATTGTGGAGTCCTGCCAAATGAGTGAGCCCACACAGAATGGCCCAGGTCAGTGCTGTCATAGGAAATTATCTTGATGGCTTTAAAAAAGGTACATTTTTATCACATTGCAAAAGCCAAATTGCACATGTGGTTTCTTTGTATATATGGTGGTCAGGATGGGTGCATAAATACATCACGAAGAAACAGAATTCCATGAAAACCAAGGCCAGAGCATACCTTTACTTTAGATCCCGTTCATACTAGCACATTACAGGTTATCTTGGGTGGTATAATACATCCTGATTTTTCTTAAGAAAGCATCAGCGTCTTCACAGTTTTAATGCTCTGAGACTGTAAGAAAGCAGACAGGTTGCGTTTCAAGAGGATTACCTTACAAAAAGGTAATACTTGAGGGCCATGGAAGACAACAGAGGAAGAAGTAAAAACTCTGAGGGACTGAGGAGAATGGCATCAAAGCATATCTACTGAGGTGTGAGTCTTCCACTGCCCCAAATAGCTACTGATGTGAAGATACCAAAGCCAAAGTGGTGACAGGGGAAGACAGGACAGAGGAAGATAGACAGGAAGACACGTAAGAATGAGGACAAGGGATATGGGGAAAAGAAATAGTGGGCCTAGGGAGAAACATGTAAACAGGCAAAAGAGCTGAAGGCAGGCAAAATTACAGAAATCAGAAATTAAATGCAAGTAACGAGGGTTAAAGTGAAATTCACAAAGAAAAAAGGCTCTTTAGAAAGGAGAGGCTGAGAAGGCAAGAAGAGGGATTTGCCCTCTGTGTGAGAAAGTGGTAGGAATGCACAGAGCTCTTTCTAGGGATGGACATGAGCCACCTGACAATTTACAAGTTAGGATTAGTAGGCAGACCATCATGGGTCACATTGCAGTGGGCATCTGCAACAGACTTCCCATTCAAGAAGAATTAAATGCAACTGGTTGTTAGCCTATGTGAAAACCTATGAGCTCTTCAGAGGCTCTGGGCATGTAGTCTTGTGATCAGAGTATGCTTATAAGCTTCCAGTTTAGTCACCAGGTGAATACATTAAAGTCATAAAAGAGATGGCTACTCAGTCTACAAATATGCTGCTTTTTTTCTGTGTGTGTGTGTGGTTTTTTTTATTAGTAGTCAAACACACTAAGGCAAACTCAGACCTGCTCCAAATGTCTTTGCAGCCTAATGGGAATCTTTCCATTGGCTCCAACAAGAGCTGAATAATAAATATTGCACCAAAAATGTGCAAGGCAGGTTCATTGTGCAATGTATTCATAACAGTAACATTTTACTGAGCTGCAATGGGCCATGAATCATGTATTCTGAGATGTAATAGTCTGAAGACAAAAAATGTGTACGCTTAATAAGGAGGGGGAGGAGGGATATGAATGTTGTGCAGAATAACTAAGTCAGATTTCTCCAAAAGCCACAGAAACCAAAATATTATCCAGCCACAAGTGCATTCAAGGGTCTGACAGCAGTGAAATTTTAAAGACCCAGTAAATCAGGAATGTGGAAATTGCCCACCCAGCCATCTGGGGTAGTTATGTCATGCAGTATCTATTCTGAAGTGAAGAAATTATGGCCTGATAAAAGCCTCTTGCTTTGCAATAGGTTGGACTATAATCCATAAATTTGCTAAATATAGTCCTGTACAGATTCAATATTCTAATGTACATGACCAAGTACAGCTCTGTAACAACTCCTTAACCACAGACTCGTGCATGTAACCACTAAATATAACTATTTTAGTGAACAGGATCCAACTAAAGCTGACGCTGCCTCAGATTTCTTTTTAATATTTCAGGGACTGAATCAGTCTATGAAGCGGCAAATGCTCCATCCCTGGCAGTGTTCAAGGCCAGGTTGGACAGAGCCTTGGGCAACATGGTCTAGTGTAAGGTGTCCCTGCCCTTGGCAGGGTGTTGGAACTAGATGATCTTAAGGTCCTTTCCAACCCCAACCATTCTATGAGTCTACGATTCTATGATCCCAGCATCCATAAACAACATCCCTTTGACAACTATGCTGAATCTAAGTTTCTCTAACTCATTCAGGAGACAGTTATAACAGTGTACAGTAAGGGCTGGCTGCTCTGTAACCCAGAGCACCAGGGAAGGTGGGAGCTAAGCATGATGCCCAGTCAGTAAGGCAGGCATCTTGCCAGCCAGGGCCTAGCCCTATGGTACCCAGGCAAGGAAAACAGGTCAGGACAGACCCAGAATGGGCAGCCATGCTCAACCAAGAGTCCAGGCAAATTCATAGTGACGAGTGAAGGCTGAGGTCAAGACAGAAAATCAGTCTTCAGGTTAGGGTCTCAACCAACACAGCCCATGGCCAGGCAGGGCAGGGCTGTGGCTGAGCTGGAAACCAGCAAGTCTTCCAACATAGCTCAGGTGGGGACTGGAATGAGCTGAAATCAGGCTCCTGGGCCCATGGCAGGCTGTAGGCAGAGGCCCAAGGTAAGGCTGGTCAGGATCATTCAAGTCTAGGAGTGCCCTGATAAGTCCACGTTCCTTCAGCAGAAGCATCTGATCCGAAGATTGAAGACACAGTTTAAATTTGCATGTAATGAGCACAGCTTATTGTTTGCTAGACACTTCAAATCAAAAGGCTAAGAACAGTGGTCACTACACTTGGGAATAATAACCAGAGTGACTAGTATCAATTTTGTGTTCATTTAGCAATCATAGATTTGGGACCACCTTTGTGATCATCATGAACTAGGAAGAAAGCTGACATGCCATTCATGTTTCACAAAGGTTGTTTTGAGGTGTTTTGTTTTTTTTCTGCCTAATGTTTATAAAACATTATGGACTACTACATATGACAGAATTGCAGTTTTGCAATAACTGCCTCTGTTACATGCATAAAGTTAATCTTCAATCTGCATATTTATACTTCTTCAGTTGCTAAGCATATAAATGTTCAATTAAATTTTGACCCTGCTGAAATCGACGATTGCTGTAATTCTCCTTTGTTAGAGTTAGGTTTTCAGGCTTTCATTCCTTAATATTTTACTGAAAATCAAGGGATAAAATAGGCAATTCTTGCTACATTGACTTCTGACTCAAGATTTCATTAAAATATTATTAAAATATTAGACAGATGGATTAACTGAGACCAAACATTACCCCAAATAAATTAACCCTACAAATACAATG
The DNA here is from genome assembly GCA_017639245.1 of Myiopsitta monachus. Taxonomy (NCBI): domain Eukaryota; kingdom Metazoa; phylum Chordata; class Aves; order Psittaciformes; family Psittacidae; genus Myiopsitta; species Myiopsitta monachus. The sequence goes on along the minus strand of CM029917.1, from coordinate 76,561,663 downwards.
AAAGCCCTCTTTCACACATGCTACTATAAAGCCTTTGTTAATAAGAATTCCCCTTCTTGGACACTCAAAATGAAGTATTGTTCATTGCCATATGGCTCGTATTAAATACAAGGAAGCAAACAAAACCACAGTAAGTCTTTGACGTTTTAATGACCATGGATCAGCTACTCCTACCAGAAGCTGCTCTACTGGCTAATTATACTCCCTGCAAAAAGAAATTAACTTTGATTCAAACCTAATTTCAGCTTCTGCCTTTTCCCACTAATTTTGAGTTCAAATCTTGATACAGGAAAAGATTATATGCATTAGCCCTCAAAGACCACATCTAAGATGAGGGTCCCTTTGGCACTACATAGTTAGAATGCAAAAGAAAACTCTTGAATAAGACTGATTACACAAGACAGAAAGAGAAAAATGCTGAAAGTGAAGGGACATCACAGTGCCTCCATTTTAGGATAGGGAGGTTCTCCTATGGAGGAAAAGGTTTTCACAGGATCCATGCTGGTGGTCTGCCTGGCTCCGAGAGCTGGTCAATAAAATTTCTCACAAACACAAGCTTCCCAGTAATCTTAGCTTTTATAATCCAAGTGAATTCCTGAATGGTGCCAGCTCCTACTGCTATCAGGAGTGTTTCTAGGTTTGCAGTAGTTCACAGGATCCTCTCTCGATCTCCATTTGAAAAGCAGAAATTTGCTATTGAATATAGATGAGACAGAAAAGATCTTTCCAGTACAACATTGTGATAAATGTAAATGGCTTATCTTTTGAAGGAGAGACATGGTGATTAGACTTAGGAAGCACCATCTGATTAAAGAAGAAATTGGTCCATACAGAATGGGGACAGAGTAATTTAAGTCATATGAAAGTTAAGAGAAAGACTGTGGCATACGGCAAGAACAGAAACACCACTAGATTGCTGTCTACCATGGTGTCAGAGTACTAGCTTATCCTAGCAGAGATGTCCTGTCAAATGAGGACAAAATCACAAAACAATGTTACCACCTAATTATGAACATTCTCCTGCTATCAGGCCACTCACAGTTGGCACCTTCACTTGTAGACAGTCCATATTATGTGGAGGGAAACTGATAGATCTTCATGGATAGACAGACTGTGTCTGAATAGCACGGACTTATGGCAGCATATTACAGATATGAGAAATGGAGTAAGATTAAAACATTTCTTACACTGCCACCCTATTAAAATATTTTAAGGCTCTAGGTGATCCCACATAATTATTTGGAAAGAGGACAGATTCCAAGAGAGAAAGTAGCCTCTTTTCAGTAATTCAAAGCCATGCAAACAGAATGATTTTTCTAAATAATAGTGTTGAGAAAACAAGGTGTAGATGCTATGTGAATCTGATGGTGATGAAGGCAGCTGCACACTTTACTAGGGCTGCTAAAAAAATTAGAACTCAGGTAACATACCAATAATTCAAGCAGGGAAGTCTGCCTGCATCGTTCTCTATACCCTTATAGTCACTCTTATAAATATACACAGAGAGAAAAGGATCTATTAGCCGCCTCCCTAGTCTCCTCTGAAAGATGATGTTGACAGGTTTTTCCCGCAAAAAATCTTATACTATTATAAATAAAAACAAGGTAAATGGAAAAGATTACATCTGGACTTCACAAAAGTACTGAAAAGATAAGCACATACTTCCAAAGGAACATGACTTTCAGGCACTGACTTGCTCTCCATGGAATATTGGACATGATGGAGGAAATGAGCACAAGAAACAGGTAGGTATGAAACAGGCTAAAAGGAACACAGTGATCTGTACTGCAAGTGGAACTACTTGAATGAGGGACAATTCTTAAAGGAGGTCCTTCAAGGGTCCATTTTAGGGCGAGTCTTTTCTTAATATTTTCTTTGATGAACTGGAAACAAAAAATATATGTACCAATTAGTGTCTGCTGATGTTACAAACTGGGAACCAGCACCAGCCTGGCTTAGGACCAGACTATCATACACAAAGAGCTGTACGACCTTGCAGACTGAAGACTGAATTTTAATGCTACAAAACACAGTGTTATGCACTTGAGGGCTACTATGAAATATAGACAACTGGAAACAATATAGGAAAAGAATGGCGTCACAGGATGCCCAAGACACCCATTTGATACATCTGTGAAAAAGGCAACTAAAATTCTATGATGCATCAGGAAAAACTATTTTCAGCCAAGAAAAGTACAAATGCTATTGTATAATGGACTTTTGATGTTGCAGCACAAATCAGTCTACACCTTCCAATCATCTACGTTAATAAAAGACATATTCAAACTGGATCAGGTGCAGAAATGTCTTCCAGGATAATCAAAATAACAGAGAGATTCCCTGTCTTCAGAGGGAAGATTTAAAGAGACTGGCCCACTTACCCTGGGGAAAAAAAAAAACAAACCCTCAATTATGACAGCATATCTGTATTGGGTTTGCATGGCAAGGTTTTGTCAATGGCAGGGCTACAGGAGTGGCTTTTGTGAGAAACTGATGGAAGCTTCATGTCTAATAGAGCCAATGCGAGCTGGATCCAAGATGGGCTTGCCATTGACTGAGGCTGAGCCCATCAGCAACAGTGACAGCAGCTCTGGGATAACAGATTTACATATTTAAGAAGAGAAAAAAACCCACCTGATGCCGTTTCTGAAACAAGAGCTGAAAACTACACTGCATGACACAGAGATCACTGCAGGCCTCTTTCCTATGTCACCTATTACTATCCAACATTATAAGCCACATATGCATACACTTTCATGCACATATGCATATGTAAATGCATAATTTACACAAGTAATTATGGACAATGCTTGTCACAGTAGGTGTAGCCATGAAGTGAAGAGCTGTTCTGTTCCAACTTCACGTGACTGAGCAGGTGAGAAGGGGTAAAATGCCTTTGCTCAACTTCTCAGTAGTTGACATTTAACACTTGTTTTTTCCCCCACCTAGAAGTCTGAGATTATTTCAAGTCACCTTATTGAATAGACACACTTACATTTAAACAATTACCTTTTTCTATAGCTATGTCACAGAAAACAAAAATACAGGAACTGTCCCAGTTTGTGGCTGGTGCGGAAGAGAGAGGCACTGCTTAGGCACACACACTTGTTTGGAAAAAGCAAATAGCATCTGCTGAATTCTAATCACTTTGTTTATTTTCTCCTTTGTAACAGAGACTGTGACTAACTTTATGAAAGGTTTCAAAATAGCTGATAAAAACCAAAATAATAAAGCTGCAATCCTGCTGCACTGCTTTCACACTCTCACTCTACAGTCTCCTCGTCTTCACACAAATAACTGATTTACCCTAATAGTAACTGGGAAAAACCAGGATTCTGGGGAAGATCAGCTCTTTGAAGCTTTAAAAAAGCCTTTTTTTTTTTTTTTCAGCATTTCAGTAATTTAGAAAACATATGTGGATGTAATATAAATGTCACAAAGCATAAGCACAGAAAGACAACAATGAAGAATGTACCTATAACAAACAGCAATGTCCAGGGGTTAACGCATATATGTCTTAGCTTATAGGAAAGTTGCTGTGTGAGACATACATGTATGTACAATAGCTAATGTATATCAGAATTATTTATTACATAACTTGTCTGAACAAATTAGAAGAAATCTAATAAAGGATTTCTGAAACTATTTTCTGTAAAAAAGCCTGTTGTTTTCTTGCTCCTTTCCCAATATTCGCCTTTGTCTATGTGAACTGGGAAGCCTTCAGAACTCTGTAATGAGCGGGAGTCTTCTACTTATATATGCCACAAAGTGACTTCGTGAAGAAGGTTAAATGTTTACAAGCATGACAAAAACAACACAGAAAATTAAAACATTTCATGTTTTTTTCAGGAAAAAACAAACAAAATACCCTTTACAAAGCTTAAATTCTTTGAATGTAAGACACATGCTCATCTTGAAAGCTACAAAGTTAATAATTGCTTTACAGAAAACGCTATTCCAAAGGCTCAAGGAAGTCCTGTAATGCTTCAAATGAATAGTTATGAGAAGGAAAACCAGACAAATTGCATGTAAATGTCCCCCACAAAGCAGAACTGATTTATTAGCACATTACCTTGTCTATTATAAACAATACAAAGCAATTGCATTCATCTGCTTTTAAACTCAACACATTACCGGAGGAAGGAAAAAGCTTATTTTAGATTGAAAGTATTTGTGTTCAAATGCTCTGAAGTACTATTTATGGTTCCTTGAGAGTCTATGTTAGTAGTGACCATCTAGGCATTGGTCTCTTAAAGGAAATTAAATCAGAAACAAGGAGAGTGGTTATCAAGACCTATGGACTCATGTGAGCAGAGGTTTTTGAAGACATAAGAGTCATGCACTGAAACTGCTTGAACAACATCCCTCTGCAGAGCGCAGAAGAGGCATTGCAATTATAGCAGTAAGATCAAGGTTGACATTTCTGGTTTTATGACAGTAACTCATATTTCTTAACAAAGTTTTCTTTCTCCTTCCCTCCTCTCTTTTCAGTCCCCAAAGACATAAAAAATTAGTAACTCCTACTCTGAAATTAAGTTTGGTGCAAAGACAGATTCTTTCTAGCCCTTCAATTTGAACTGAATTACAAGACAGAATTTATCAACTGAACGCTTCAAAATAGGCATTTGAAAAAGTCCATAGTATTAGTTCTCCTTTTTGCCACTTAGTAGCATGAAAGGGGGGAAAGTTAGAGAAAACCAGTGCACACATTGTTTGCTATCCTGACAGTAAAAGTCCAGCATCAAAACAGATTTATAACACTGTCTTTGTAAATGCAAGGTCATTTGCAAGTCTTCACCTGAACCTTTTAAAATCTTTACTGATGAAAATCATGCATCCTTTTTAACATCAAGAAAGAAAGAATGGAAAGGCAAACTGAATTAGTCTTATTTCCATGTATTGCTAGAGTATTTTTCACAAACATTTATGAAAAAAAGTCAGTTATTTGAGGAAAATGCTTTCTTACAGACAGATCATTTGTTACAGATGCAGAATACATTTTTTTTCTGAATTTAAAACTGATCTGGCCTCTGCGGTTCTGTCTCTATCACAGGATCTGAGAGCAGCTGTTATTTCCTGGGTTCAAGCATACATGCCTGGTTCCACAGCAGCACATACATTACTGCTTATGTGTGTGTTGTTTTCAAAGAAGGCATTAAATCATACAGTCTGCAGGGTGTCACAGCATACTCCCCTTTCTTAACATCAGAAACCTACATGTGTTTAACCTGACCTTCTGACTTAGGGAGCATTTCCTAATTATGAGAAAGTAAGAAGAATCAATATTTATAATAGGTGCTACTGCCATATTTTGGATTACTATGCTGGCACTTCTCTCTCAGAAATAGATTTGTTTCACATATATTATTGCAAATATATACATATGTATTAAATATATATTCTTTATCCAGCTGGAGCAATGGAGGTGAGGTCACACTCCTTTTGATGCAGCCCAGGATACGGTTGGCTTTCTGGGCTGCAAGCACACACTGCCGGCTCACGTTCATTTTCTCATCGACCAACACCCCCAAGTCCTTCTCCGCAGGGCTGCTCTGAATCTCTTCCCTGCCCAACCTGTAGCTGTGCCTGGGATTGCTCCCACCCAGGTGTAGGGCCTTGCACTTGGCACGGTTAAACTTCATCAGGTTGGCATCAGCCCACCTCACAAGTGTGTCAAGGTCCCTCTGGGTGGCATTCCTTCCCTCCAACATATCAACCAAACCACACAGCTTGGTGTCATCGGCAAACTTGCTGAGGGCGCACTCAATCCCACTGTCCATGTCACTGACAAAGATGTTGAACAAGACCGGTTCCAACATCCATCCCTAAGGGACACCACTGGTTACTGGTCTCCAGCTGCACATCGAGCCATTGAGCACAACTCTTTGCATGCAGCAATCCAGCCAGTTCTTTATCCACCGAGTGGACCACCTATCAAATTGATGTCTCTCCAGTTTAGAGACAAGGACGTTGTGTGGGACAGTGTCGAATGCTTTGTATAAGTCCAGGTAGGTGACATTAACTGCTCTACCCCTGTCCAGCAGTTCCGTAGCTCCATCATAGAAGGCCACCAGATTGGTCAGGTAGGATTTCCCCTTAGTGAACCCGTGCTGGCTGTCACCAGCCACCTTGTTGTTTTTCATGTGCCTCAGCATGCCTTCCAGGAGAATCTGCTCCAAGATTTTGCCAGGCACAGAGGTGAGGCTGACTGGTCTGTAGTTCCCCAGCTCATCCATTTTCCCCTTCTTGAAAATGGGGGTTATATTTCCCTTTTTCCAGTCATCGGGAACTTCACCTGACTGCCATGATTTTTCAAATATGATGGACAAATAAGATAAGAAATTCTAGATCATATGAAGCTAATAAAAAAGTGTATTTTTACCTACTGTTATTGTAATGACACATTTTCATCATACTTTTAACCTTGCATAATATTTATTTCTCAACTGTTATCACCAGGTGTGTTGCTGTTGTCCATCAACAAAATATTTGACTGCTAGCATATGAAACAGCCAAGCATGACGATTTTTACTGGGACTCAAGATAACACTTATTTCTTGAATAAATGTCAGCAGCGGTAAGAACTAGCACAGAATAGTATAAGCTGCAACAGAAGCATCTATTTCCTTCCACTATCCTACTTTTGAGTAAGTTCTTAGGTTAATAATTTATGAACATTCATCTACACCCTACACCTAATCTCAGAATATTCACAGCTCAGATACCAAAACATCATAGCCTATATCGCTACATTGCTAGCAAACTCCATTGTCGCTATCTGAATCAGGGGCCATCAGTAAGTTACTACTGCAGAAAGGGTAGAATTTTAGCAATGATTTTTCTGGATATTCATAATGGCAGAACCTTTCATCTGCTCATCATAATTCAGAGCTGGTCTAGCAGTATGAATGTAGTTCAGTAAAAGCTAGCCTCTGTGAGATGAATACCACATTGCAAATATGACAGCATATCATATTTCAAAACTGAACAAAGTCACAGCTTTCCAAAGTTACCCTCCCTATTGATAAGGAGTTTAACACATATGAAGTAAACTGTTTCACTCTGTAAGACATATTCCTCCAGGATGAACTCCTGCTTTATAGCCCTTTCTTAGCATCATCAGAGCTTTGTAATTCCTGTATCTAACCACAAGAGCCAACAGAAGAACATCTCTTTCTAGAGTATTATTCACCTGAAACTAAGACAGGGAGTTAAAAAGTATCACTTAATCTCAAATAAAACTTTGATTTATCCAAATGCTATTTAGTTACGATACGCCAGCAGAGACCTATGTGAGTTTTTACAAATTCAATCAAGTTTTGCCAAACACAAGTAAACAAAAAGGATGCTTTTGACATAAATATTGACAGAAAAAATACATAAACCTTTGGGAAAAATGGAAATCATACATGAGAACTTTCCTTTTTTTTTTTTGTTGTTGCATTCCCAACCCATCATAATTTTTTGTTGAAACCACTGTTAGATAACACAAGTAATATAAAATCCTGACCTCTGTAAGACAGAAACTGACTTCCTGCAATGAACTGACAGACTGCGGTCTAGGATTTACCAGTGCAAAACCCCCTTTAAACAGTTCTTTTTATCACCCAAGTTGTCTAGACCTAGTTTAACCAGAAGTGTCACAACTGGAATATTTAAGATATACACTTAAATTGCATGTTTTCTTTACTCTGTCCCAACACTCAGAAAAAAATGGTTCTTGCTCAGTTTGCAAATAGATATGAAATTGTTTCAGGCCACCTTTGTGCATAGTGCTTTGTTGGAAAACCAAGAGTAACAATGCCCCTCACGCTTTTTTAACAATTTTTGAAGGTGAAAAATACAAAGGTGAACATAGATAGAAGAATAGCATTCCAGAAGGACAATGCCTCCTTTAGACATGCAAGCCAGTGCTGAAGTTCTAGTAGAAATAGTAGTATGGGATTCCATGGTAATGTTTCAGTCACTGTATTATTGTCAACTGCTATAACTGCTATATTCACATATTCACAGTAGTGAATTATGCTGCAGTTAAAATCATTCACTATCTGGATGTGTCTTAGGGGACATTTACCTCATGGCTGGGCTGTTATCACAATTTATATAGCACACATACCTGCTTTTAGCTCGTTCGAATAACAAAGCAGCCATTAAATGGTTTTTTAGCCTGACACAATCATCCATTCTAATACTCAACTCTTTCATACTCAGCACTAAATACCATTGAACTGCTATTTTTAAGGCTCTGATGAGAATAATAAGGTATCACCCCACAAACTCTAACTGTTTTGTCCTCCAAAGGGCATGTATTTGAATAAGGATAACACAAAACAGACTCTAAACCAATCCTGAGTTAAGGGCCAAAAATGAGGAATTCAATTAGTTTGTAGGTGAAGCCTAAAATCGCCACTTGATTCTGTAAATACATAGGAGTTTTACAGATACTCGCAGACAAGTGGTTAGACTACCTGTGCTCTTCAGAGAGGCAAATGTATCTGTACACAGATCTCTGTTTGAAAAAGACAACTTGGCTGTGCTTGTGGTTGTAGTTACCTTACACCCAACCTTCACACAGGTTGTTTCGTGTGTCAGTTATCTTCTGAAGAAAAATTATTTAGGGAAGTAAACACAGACCCTCTCCTCACTCTTCCCAAGCACCTGTGCAAAACTCACTCTCCACCCTAGCATTTTCTGTTTGCACATCATTTTTTCACTAAGTTAATACCTGCTTAAAGGAATGATATTTAGGGAGTCTCACAGAATACCAGCCACTTGACTGGATCCCCTGATGTGCCTCATGTATGCAGATATTTGCCAAGAATTGCATAATAAGCATTATTATTTGGTTTCTGCAGACCAAAAAGGGGAGTCCATCCTTTTGAAAGCCTCGACATACCTATATTTTTAGCATTTTTGCTTCCAGAAGGAAGGACAGATTTACCAGGGTGGCACATGAAGGAGCTACAGTTCCTGCTCAACCCCATTTGCTCTACACAGATTGATGTGCTCTCCATGTCGTATGACAGAGGATGTGTTGTGCTGTTCAACAGCACCCTTATTCACATCCCGCCTGCATCCAGCTCTGATGCATAGGAGTACTGTGTGAACAGATTGCTTTCATGACAGTTTTGGAACTCAGAAAGAGCCAGTTTGAATTGCAATTTTATCTTTAACTATCCTGCAAGTAATGTCTATAATCTAAGACACAACTGTCTCCAACATGATGCCAGTGTAAATAAGTGGATGGTTCTGAATGGTTACCTTATATACCTTTAAAGGGCAAACCATAACCCTGGAGAGATTCAGAAACCCGGTACTGAGTTAGCAAACAGTCTTGCCATTTCTTTTTAGATCCTGTCTTCTTTCTGCTGTGCTAACCGCATAAAAATGTGATGAATTTAGGAAACTGCTCAAAAAAAACCCCATGAAGGACACATGTGCAGCTTGAATTCTGGATTCCTGGATAACCAAAATAGTCTGATTCAGAGGACTTGATAAGCTTTCCAGTCATCTATTTCACAGAAGTACTTGAAGTACTTTTTAAACACTCCCAACTACAATTGCATGATTCTTTTAGCCCTTTGCACTTACACTCTGAAATACTCAAACAAGACCAATTATGTATATTCTCTTTGTACAGGATGATACTTATCTCAAGTGGTATAATTGGCACTTTGGTTATGTGTACACTATGTAATGCAGTGTAATACAGACATACGAAGCTAACAGGAAAGAACACAATTGCGATAATTACAGCAGGAGTGTAGACAATGTGGAAGGGAGGAGAACTTGGAGCAAAACTATCTTCCGGAACAAAACCTTCTTTAGCTGCCATGCTTGGGCTCCTCTTAACAGTTTTAGCATATTTTTTACCAGTGAATAAATCAAAGTGCCATGCAGTAATTGTCTTTGATAGACACAAAAAAATGCTTGCATCTCATTACTGGATCCTACTAGAGCAGCTTTCCTTTAATCAACCAACTCCAACTCCTCTACTAGACAGAAGTGCAAGTCTTAATGAATAAATGGCCACCTGATTACACAGTCTCTGGGGCCTTATTGCTCTGCCCAGATAGTAATCACCCCATCAAGGTTTCCATGACAACTTTCTTTGCTCATGATGGACCCCAAGTAAAGCCATTCATCTAAAATGATAGAACATATTTTGGTTCAAAGCTAGATGCAATGAACTTTCCATCTTATTCTATCTACTCCAATGGAATACTCACAAGGGATTCTCAGCTTCTTTAGCGACATGTTACATTCTCCACTGAATTAAGGCTCCCGCAAAGTATAATCCACTTTCCACTTGCGAAACAGTTCAGTGAAATCCAAAGCTACTGTCAGGACTGAATAGGAGAGAGGAAATAGATAAATCACATGGAAATAAGATTACATGCACTGACTATATGTGTGTAGGAAATGCCAGATACCACATCATTTACCTACTTTTTTCCAAATGCTCGTGGACTTATTCAACGTCTGTGCTGCATCCCATTACAGGGAATATCACACAGGCAGAAAGAAAAAACCCATCCTGGAGAAGGATTCATGAGAAAAGCAAGGAGATGGCAATTAGCTACAAATTGCTTACTTAATTAATGAGGAATAAAATGATGGCACTAATTAATCTTGTGATAACAAACTGATTTAAGAATCTCTGATAAGTACTATTCTCAGTCAGAAATGCTGCCATGTTACACAGTATTTTATTTACATTAGAGAAGATGAAACTAAGATAAGAGGATAATGCTCTTTCTGATCTATAGAACTTCATTTTATATGAACTGTTTGCCTCCAATTACCATTAACAGCCATCAGGTTAAATCACCATGCTTTATTTAAAAAAAAATAAATATAAATTCTTTATTTAAATTCTTAATTTCTCTTGCAACAGAACTGTCCATTTTGTGCACATGGGATTTTGTCTCATACTGCAAGACCCACTGATTAGGATTATGATACTATACGTATAATTGCTAATATGATGAGTGTGCAGTCAACTGTAGGGCAAACATAACTGTCTGCTGTTGTGCTGTATAGCTGCTTTCAAGTGTATGTACGCACCATGATAACTATGTAATGATCCTGCCTATTTAAAATTATGTTTCTGCTGCTTTAGTTGACTCATTCTGGATTTTTAGTTTTTCTTTTCCCCCCCCCACCCCCAAATGAAGTAAATTAAAAAACTTTTACGTACAATGTCAACTGAAATGTTGTGATGGGAGTGGAGAGGAGGAAAAATATATTAGTCATATCACAAAGCAAAGCTCATATATTAACAGTGGATATGAGAAGACAATGGCAAAGTTAAACAATAGTTTGCTACAAAGTTTACAGGTCAAATTTTATATCATTTTGTAATGCCTCTCACACAACTGGCTGAGCATGAAGCCTGCTTTGTACAGGAGTCCCTGCCTGCTCTGTTGGGCAAAATTAAAAGAAATACTGAGAGGAAAATTTATGTAAATGGTGAGCTTTTCACTGAGTGCCTATTCCACAGGTCTTGAATATTTTGCTGTTCAAGGATCACCATGCAGACAGCAGTGCTGGGCTGACCCAGCTACCAGAAACCTCTTAGCAGTCAGGAGACCATCAGGGCAAGGTGGGGAGTAGAGAATAGCAGTCTTCTGAAAGTTTTAATGACAAAGATGAGTTTCAAGCAGGTACTTTGTTCTACCTCCAACTCCCATCTGAACTGCAAGTCTAAATCTTTAGGTTCTTCTTAGCTCTGACTTAAGAAATAAGTCACTAATGAGTCAATTAAGACACTACAGTCTTCTCAGCCCCATCACTCTCTTTTGGATTCTTGGTTATTAGCCCAATTGATATTTCCATCAAATTTGGTCCCTAACAATAAACACTGCTGTCCTAGTAAAAAGCCTGTATAGTATTAAGAAGACTAATTTACAGGTTTTTCTTAGGAAACCAGCCTCATTGGACCAGTCCTTCTCTTTGAATGACAAAAAATACTCTTGACCTATTCTTTAACCAAACATACACAGCAAGTGCTTTTCTACAGGGTTTCTGAGATATTATTCCACAATTATATATAACCATAGTGTCTGAAAAAACTGTAGCCTATTTCATTCAATGGCTTAATGCTAGCTGGTGAGCTGAAAGTCACAGGAGTCTCTACACATCAGAACAAAAGGTTTTGTTACAACATCCTGAAGTACAGATGCCTACATTCTTTCTTAGGCAATTAAAATAATTACTGATCATAGCATGATGCTCACATACAAAAAGGTATATCATATGGCATTTTCAAATATGCTGGAATTAACCATCACTACTCAATGCACCTCTCTGGAATGTCTTATGACATTGCACGGGTGTGAACATCGGCCCTGGAATATCCACATGGTCGAATATTTCTGGGTGTGGCAGTAATACCTTTGGAATCATTTCTTGTTTATGTGTACCTAAGTCCCTCAACTTCTGCAATTGCTCAAAGCTTTGAATAACCTCCTATCCTATGTTCACAACACTTTAAAGCATACCTTCTGCAGTTCACATTTTGCCAACTTCTTAAGTCACTGACTGTAACCAATTTAAGGATGAATTACACCATATAGTTTAGCATTCCAGAGGGCATCCCTTCCTTGTCTGACCCCAGAAGTGTTTTGATGATGATCAGGGAAGTAAGTTCATGGAAGACTTTCAGTAAAATACTACAGGAAGCCAGCAGAAAACAATTTTAGCATTTTGAATTCTGGCAGGAGGCACCATACTTAAGCCCTATGTTGTTCCGTTTAGATATCACAGAGATGATAAAGTAATGAAAAATAACCATGTTTTAGTTTTTTGAAAATTGTAAAAACTGTCCTTGTAAAATGCTGACCTCTGAGAATTACATTTGAGAATGAAATAAAGACAAGAGATGGAGTCAATGACTATACAAGGACTTTGTCATTCATGTTGCTATATACTGTAGTTTTAAAATTCATGTGTACTATATTGCTGGAACTACAAACTGCTGCAAAACCCATAATGATGAGTGATAAGTTTCCTTATAGAAGTCTGATCCTGAAAGGTATGTTGAACCTACAATTCAGGCTCCTAGAACCTTGCAGAAGGTATCAGAGATCCAAACTTTTCTAGCAAAAGGGAATTTGATTTTAGGATGTTTGATGTTTTAGCTTAAATTCCATGCTGTAGGCTGTACCAACACCATAGGGCTTTTACATGACCAATGATAGAAACTGAGCATATTGCTTACATGGTGTATTTAGGTGCTAAAATGCGTAGACAGATACTCTAAAGACATTGAGACTTTAAACAGTTTGCATTAAAAAGTGGGATTTGGAATATATTTGCAGTATCCAAGATTTAATTCTTTACAGCTGAGACCCTGCAATCCATCAGTCAACGCTGATACCTTGGTGAAAGCACATCAACATAAGAGAACAATGCACCATGGTCTAATTATTGCAAAAGCGGTAGTTCAGCAAGAGTTCCTACAAGTCCTACTTGCAACATCCATCCCCTGCTTACTGCTTTTCAGTACTATCCTTTTCCTTAATTAGTTCCCTCTAGTGTCACACAATTATTTGAATGATAGAACCAATATAAGAAGTATTTCTATTCTTTAAGCTAGCCCTGGCAGTGTAACAAAAACAAATAAAGGATTTGCAACAGGCATATTGATGAGTACATTTTCTATGATGAGGTCCCTGCCTAGATTCCTCCCTTTACATTTTCAGAGGAAATTCTACACTTATTATCTCTTCTAATAGGCAACAAAAAGAAGATGGGGTAAAAAAAAACCAGGAACAAGTAAGGGAAAAAATGGAAATTATGCAGGAAAAAAGCAGCTATGGCAAGTTATCCTACATTTTTGGGGGCACTATAAATTCCTTAAGCTAGGTCCTGCTAAACAATTCAAAACCTTAAGCCTACCTTTCTCAGTTATACCTGCTGAAAACTGGAAGCAGAAATGCAGGGGTTAAATGGTAAGGGAGCAGGTACAGCTGAGACCCTTCGACTCATTAGACAATGCTGACACCTTGGTAAGAAAACACCTACATAAGAGCACAAGCCTGTTAAGAGGAAGTAACAGCTTTTTCCATAGAGCCACAGGCTTCAGTACATGTTGGACTTTTTCTGGCTTACAATGGTAAGCTTTTTCATTTAGAGTTGCTTGTTCTTTTAGTCTGTTGGGATGTCTAATTTTATAAGAGATTTTATTTAATTTTGCTCTGAGAACAGTAGAAAAATGGAGAGCTTTGTCTAACAGTAGCTGGTGTATTTAATCTCTTTGCTACGAAAGCAATAGCTGCTGACTGGTAGTGGTACTAGCTTGGGTTGTGTTGAGATGGAGTGCTGGTTGGACTTCTTTATGAAATATGAAAAAATACTTAAGCTGTGAGGCAGCTGAATGATGAGAGCTGGGTTATGTGGCTAAACTGTAGCAACTGGCTCTAAATATAATATAAAAATGTCTTGTTCACTGAAATTATTTCATAACTAGTGTTCTTAAGCTTTAAAATTATCTTAAAACCAGAAAATGCTAACTACCAAGTAGTATTTTTGGTGTAAATACAGAATAAGCAGCAAAAGGAGTGAAGGAGAGAACTACTGCCCTGTAGTTCAATGATGCAAGTTGGAGAGTCTTGCTGTTTGTTGCAGGTGTTGAAGTTGATGATAAACATAAGATGGTTGCTGGTCTTTAAACTAGAAAACTGATCTCTCTGGATGTGGAGAGTTGTATCTATGCAATACCTGATGAGACTCTTCTTTATTTGGCTTTTTGTGTGGTAGTATTTGGTGATTTTTGGTAGTAATGTGAGGGGTTTTTTGGTGGGCTGTTGTTGGATTTGGTTTTTTGCTAACTGGAGGTCTTTTTTCAAATGCTTTTTCTATTTTGGAATTTGGGGGGGCACAGAGGTATTTTCTCTAAAGCCATCCTGGCTAGCTCATACTAACTGTTAAACCTGGGATTCCCTAGCAGGGGTGGCACATTAGCTTTCAGGACAGAGGCAAAGCATGTGTATTTTTTTGCCAGTACTTTATGGGAAAAAAAAACCCAAACAACCCAAAGTAAACCAAGAACCCCACCAAAACCCCCCACAACCAACCAAACAAAAACCCACCACCACAAAAAAAAAAAACCCACACAAACCAACACTTAAAGGTTTGTATTGTGCTGGTAATAAAGTTGGTGGCTTGCAAAGCTGGCATACTGCTATGGGTAGATGATGAAATGCAGTGATTAGGGATATTCATGAGTATACTGAAACTAAGAGCTATGGGTGTCTGTGGCTTGTGGAAAGTAGTACATACCAGCAAAGACAAAGGCTAACTTTACAAAGTGTCAACAGGAAACAGCCATGATGCTTAAGAGAACCCTACTGTGGAAGCAGCATTCACTGTCTCTTGGGGCTATTAACCTTTTGTTTGCTTTTTAGTTTTGTTTTGGTTTTTTTTTTGTTGTTGTTGGGTTTTTTTGTTAGTGTTGATACTAGAGCTGTGTAAATTACTTACACATATTTCACATATCTGTACAAAAAGTTTTGGGCCTTAGAAAACTGAAGTTGGCTAAAATACGAGTAAGAATTATGTTTGCTCCTTGAAGCTGAGGAAGCTTTTAAGTCTCTTGTGGTGTGAAGGCCTGGTCTTTTAGACATGCTGCATTTTCAGCTTCCCAGTGGAGTCTGTAGTACTTCAGTTACTGTATTAAGGACAGATTCAGCTGTGACGTGAAAGCAGCAGCAAGCCCTGGGCTTCAGCAGGTCTGCATCAAGGGGGGATGCCAGGTTCTACCTTCTCCCACCACCATCCTGATAAGAAGAGGGTTATTTGCTGATGCTGGGCAATATCCTTAAGGCAATAGCCTTAAACAGTGCTATTGTCTTTAAATATGCCATAACCAGGGCTTTAGACATATTTTGCTGCTGTGGCACTTGTTTATGATAGTTCATAGCATCAAGACAGGTGAATGGAAATGGGATGACAGAAAACAGAGCTGAATATATTGCCAGTGCTACCTGTGCCACATGTACAGAGCTGGATAATGGTAGAGCTGTATCAGCACAGTGCTGCACCTGAATTAGTCATGCTTATAGATGGAAAGCTAACTTACTTGGGAACAGACTGTGCTAATGCAACACAGCTCTAGGCACTGAAGCTGTTAGCTGAGAATGGCACAGTGAGAATACACCAGGTTGTGTTACTAGCTAGAAGTCAACAGCAGAAACCAACTGTACTGTTGCACTAGAAGCCATATGGGGTGGAAACAATCATGTAGATCTGAGCGAAAAGCCTTAAATATGAGCACAAGTCCAAAGTCAATGTTATAAATCTTAGAGGCAGCACTAAAGCATGCTAACACCAGCTTTTGTTTCTTTAAATACTTTGTGCTTGCTAGGGTGTTCAGAAAAATGCAAAAAGATATGTTTCTTATAGAAGCTGCTAAATTGGATTTCTCACCCTAAACCATATACCAAATACTCAGATTTGAGGACTCTCACAGCAGTAATGACTACAAAAGTTACTATTTGAGAATGGTTTACCTGTGAATGTAAACTACTTCCTCTCAGGGTGTTAAAATACAATGACGAATTTACCCTGTTCCTAAAGGAGTCTTGCCAGTCAGTCAGTTATAGCCAGCAAGTCTCTGTTTCTAAAGACCAGATAATAGGAATATGATCAACTTGCACAACTTTAGACCCTGAGGAAAAAGGAGAGAAGGAATTAAACTGAGTTGCTTGCCTCCTGACTCACTGTAGCCGAAGCTGAAATGACTCAGAGCTACTGTTTTCCACCCCCTCACCCCACTGTCTACTGGGGGAGGAAACCAAGGCATATATACTAGATGAAATGTTAATGTCATCAGTCAACACTTGGTGAATGCATATTGTTTCATTATTTGTACTGACTGTCACCTTAACATCTGGTGACAGCAGAATGTGAATTGTTCTATACGCTAGGACAAAGCTTTGCTGTTATACTGCTTTTATTTTTCTGTATTGGGCCAAAGTTTTGGGTTTTTTTTTGTGTTTTTTTTTTTTTTCCACTTATTGCCTCCAGTGGCACCCATATGACTGTACATGCTTTTATCTTCCTTGTCTGTATGCTGTATTTTGTACATATGCAGGGAAGATTTTAAGGTAAAAAATGACAGATTAAAAGAAGCATGATACCCATAAATGACCAAAAAACATAACTAGAAAAATTAATCTTGCACCTAGATTACCTGACTCAAAAAAACTATCCTACAGAAGTAAAATTGGATTAGACCTACTAACTCAAAGGTTCTACTTTTGTTGGGGGAAACATTTTTGGAGAGGTGTTCACACTAGCAGCCCCTTAGAGGAGTGGATTCTTACAGGAGGACTCTAACTTCCTAGGATAATACATTCAGTTGAACTGTGTCTCACTGCTCCTTTGAACATAAACAGTTGTGTTTCCAAGTAAGCTAGGCAACTTGCAATATTATATGTTTATGGCTAATGTAACTGGTAGGTACAGTAAATGGTCCTACATAAATCATAGTTCTGTACAATTGTAGGACTAACAAGTAATTTAAATGGAGAATAGCACAGATATTCTGTGTTCCAAGTCCTAATTTATGTGAGCAGGATGTTTTCCCTATAATCAAAATGGAGCAGAAAGAAATAAGTTTGGCTTGCAGTGAAGTACTATTGCCACCTTAAATTAATAGCCTACTGCTAACTGCCAGATCTAAACAGTGGTTCAAAATGCTGGGTTATAGCAGTACGAAGCTGTGAGTTTGCATTCTTATGAAGAGCAGCTATTGCAAGGCTCACTGAACTGATGCCAAAATAATATTAATCTCTGTACTAATACACATAACTAACTACAAGTGCTTTCACAGCAAGACTACTGTGTATCTTCACTCATATTCTGTTTTAAACATTCACAGTAAAAGTAACCTGGAGCCTCCAGGATTTCTCAGGAAATATGTCCTGCAGTATCCTGATAAGCTTTTTTTTTTTTTTTTTTTTCCCAGTGACATTACTTTTTCTCCACCACCTCCTACTGTACTTTCTTCTTTCATTCATCCTGATGCATATAGCCTACCCTGCAGAATTGCAAGGGGAGCTGGTGGGGATCCAGGACAGCCTGTCAGCATAGGCAGCAGAGAGGTGGTGACTCAGCAGAGGCACTGTGTGTCTTTGCGGTCTGCTGCAGCACTACTCACTCCCAACCTTCCCGGAGGCAAACGTTGTCTTTGACATTGAACGTGTCCACAGCTTCCACTCATCCTTATTTCGGTGGAAGGGAGGATGTGTCCTCCTCTGAACCTGAAAACACAGAGCTGCCCTACAGAGGCTAATAACCCAAGGAACAGAAGCTTTGTGTGATTTGAGAATTATTTAAGGCTTAGCCTGAGAAGACTGCTGGCAGTTTTTTAAAGCAACTCGTTAAGAATCAGATCGTCACTTAAAGTGCAGTATTAAAACTGTTTTAGAACAGCATCATCTCGCTGCATTTGTGCCAAACTGCATTCTGTACAACGCCAGCATAACAGCTGACACATAGAAAACCACAGCATTTGCTAGACATGCTGGGATTACTTAGAGTAAGATTAAATTATCTGGTGTTCAGAAACAAGTTGTCTACATTTAAAGGGGTTATACTGAATGGTATAAAAGGACATCAATGTGGCCAATCATGTATTAAGATACTATTTTGTTTGCCTTCGTTCTTCAACTGCCTTTTAACGACAGGAATTTAAATGGCTCCCTCTTGCGGCAAGAAAAATGCAGTATCATAGTCTTTGGCAAAAATTAGCTGAACAGAAAATAGAGTTTATATATTTCCAGTTACCTTTCAGTTGCATATGCAGCAGGGTAGGGAAAAATAGAACCGACTGCACCCCATCATACTTGCTAATGCAAAGTAGACTTTATTGTATCTCGCAGAGATCTCTGTCCTTAAGTCTCTGGAATCTCAGCACAAAGTATCTGGATTGCATAGCTTAGTTTATTTCTGATGTTTTTCCACATGTGAGAAAACCAAATCTGAACTTTGTAAGGGGTGGGAGGAAAACAGTCAACTCTGGAGGAAGGCTATGAGCATAACAGCCAGTGAATGGCAGTGAGGAAGCATAAACTGAATTTCAACAACCTTGCAAGTCTTTCTTCCTTCTCTTCAGTATCTACTAGCTGATAAGGCTTTCACTTGGGCTTCTAAGTCATGAAGGCTTTCTTCACAATAATTAATAGCTATAAAACTCTGAAATTAAGAACTGAGACTTTGTCATAGTATGGGGCATACTTTGGTAACTTCGGATATTAAGCCATAATCTTGGAAATTGACACACTAAGGTTTTGGCGACCTCGGGACAAATTAAATGTGTACACAAGATGTAACTACCATAGCAGTTGAGAAAGCAGGTCTGAAAAGCTTTGTTTCAAGACAAAAGACTCCAGATATGTGGTTTCTTGCAAAATCTGTTACTATAAAGCTGTAAATTAAAAAGAAAAAAAGGTAATTTTTCTTAGTAGGACTAATCATGCGGAGAGCTTTAAAGCTTGATAAAGCTACTTGGCAGATGAATCTCTCGAGAGAATCTCCTTTTATCCTGATTCAGAAGTCCGATGGTACAGACATAGCAGGCTATGTTTACTATTTGGAAGGAGGAGGCTTTAAACTACTGTATTGTAAACTCTGCTTCAGTTGCTTATCTTTTGTCACAGAAAGTCTTCCATGTTACAGCCTTACAGGTTAATAGCATGAATGATAGTATGACTACTGATACTAAATTATATATGCTTTTCAAATCTAGGACTTGAAAAGTGAGAACAAATTATTTGGAGGTAAATGCAAAATGAAAGGGTTAAAAACCTAACCTGTGCACTTAGCCTCAAAACTGCAGAACTGAAAACATCTTATCAGCTGCTACCTCGCACTAGACACATCTAACCTCAAACATGCAAAATTAGTTTTCTGAACATAACCACCATCATGATCTTAACGGAATCAAGCTAACTGCCTCATATTTCAAGCCTGTCTGGATAGGATGAGGCAACTGACCATTTTATTACCTATTTCTCTCAAAGTACTCATTCCTACGTTGATTGTTAGATTCCTATGAAAGGATTATAAGTTATAGTATATAAACATACATATTTCTTCAAGTCATTTTATCTTAAATATGGCAAAAACCTGCTCCTCTTAACCAGTAATCTAATGGCTAGGGTACCTGCCTGGGAAGTGTGAGAGGCTGAGTTCCTCAGTTGGAGAGGTTTTAGTATCTTCTCCCCCTAGATCTTGTGTCTTTCTATCCTGGACTATCACCACTCTGCAGGCTCTCAGACTTTAATAGCTTATGTGGAGAAAAGAACACAAAAAACCCCACTAATCAACTGATCAATAAATTCACAGGAGCTATCGTCTGCGAAGTGGTAAAGGCACTCCACATTTGGCTGTTGAGCCTGGACACTGATATTAAGAATAAACCAACACAAGAGTATTCTTCTAGTTCACTTGCATTTGCCAGCGTAGCTTTACCTTGTGAGATATCAGCATACTTAAAAAATGGGGCCATTACAAGTTTATTTCATGCTTCCATTACTTGTCTCTCAAAGGTATAACGCAAAATATTTTAAGAAACAAAAGTTGTTCTGAAATTTTCAAAGTCTTCCACCTATAAACAGGATTTTTTTTTTATCTTACTGACCTAAAAAAAAGGTAGAAGCTGTCAGGCTGACTTCATTTACTTGTTTTATAGCAGAAGACTAATGTAGCAGGAATACACACTTGAGACTCTGGGCTAAGGCATGGCTGGGCTATCCTTCCCAAGTCACTTCTAATGGTTGTGCAATGGGTTTCTTTCAATAAACCCTGAGAGGACAGAAGGGCATGATAAGCATCTGCAAGCCTATAGGTTAATTACAGAATTAACCTCACCCTGCAGTAGGGAAGAAGCTTATTCTGAAATAGTAATAGGTGACAGAACTTGGCATTTCTTAGCTTTAATACTGAGCTGAGAAATACTGGTGCATTTGGTACCCATTTGCTGCATTTGCAAATGGTGAACCCATTTGCTGCATGAGGCTGGAATTTGGGTAAATTAAGCTGTGCATGTAATAATACTTGTGATGAGGCTGAGGCAGGTATGCCTTTGTTCTCGAATGCTTTTCACCAAGCTGCTGAGGAAGATGTTATTCCTTCTGGTGCCATTTTGTCCAGCCTCCACTACAGTTAAGGAGCTAGAAATCATGGAGTGAGACAAATACTGGAAAGCATTTTCCCAAAGAAACCCCAGGGCACTACTTCTCACACTTTCCAGGAAGAAAATTAGGCTTGGGGTTTCTGAGTGAGCTTTAGTACCTCATTTCTGTTTAACCTCAGGTGATGAAACATAATCCATCCCTTAAGGTTTGGATTTGAATCTTAATATTCCTTTCTTATGTGTGCACAATTTCAGTAAGCAGTTTAATATGTAAACAACAGTCCTTTCAGCTGAAGGAGCCCATTTTATCACAGGTTGTCCTGCACCTACAGAGTATCAACCCACGGTTTCTATGAAGTGCCTAGCTGTTTCTACATACAGAAAAAAACCTCATCAGTCAGGATCAAGTTTCCTGTGATACTGGGCATCAATACTTGATAGTGAATGTCATAGATGCCCTTAAAATTATCAAGCTTTTGTGTTGGTCATATAACTCTCAATGTCAGCAGTGGTTTTCAAAGGCACTACATCTTATTCCTAGACCTAAGCTAATAGTCTATTCTGCTGCAAATATTTACAGCTTTAATGGATTGCAAGATAAAACCACTGGATTTATGCCATATATGCATCTTTGCTGAACACACACTGCATACCAGAGAGAATTCCTGTAGCTTATGCTTCTTTAAACATACCCACTGCAATCTAAGTTACTGAAACAAAAAAATGAAGGTTTATATATAACCATCTTCCCACTGCCTCCTGTGCAATTGGTGCTCTAGGCCTTTTCCTATGCAAAGCACTTCAGCAGTATACTTAAATTGAGTGGATGTTGCATAATATGATCATGTGCTTTTCTAAACTGAGGAATGTGTCCCACTTGCTGCATGTTACGCACTGCTGCCTTCAATTTGCTCACTGGAACAGAAATTACACGATGACATTTTTATATTCCTGGCAGCTGTCAAATGCTAAAGTGGAGGCAGAGAGGCCGGTTTTTTGTTTTGTTTTGGGTTTTCCCCCCTCCTTTTGCTGTGTACTGAAAACTAGTATGGCTTCCCCTCTTTCGTATACCTTTGCCTCTGAAGGGAACGATTCCATCTGATTCAGGTAACTTTTTATCTGTGTCTCACCCCAATATGCTAACATAACTTGTATTACAGGAAGCTGCACGTATATGTAATTAGGGTAAAAAATAAAATAATCCAGCCTGAAGAGTGCCTATGGGCAGCCCTGAGGTGACCTAGCCTACCACTGAAAACACGACGGCTGCTAGCTCCCAGGGCTTATCTCTAGCACCCAGCTCCCGCCACAGCCGCGTGCGCCATCGAGAGCTAACCGCGTTCCTTCCCTCCTCGCTCCCCCCTCAGACGCTGCGGTACTCGCTCTGGCCGGTGCTAACGCAGCCGACGGGGTACCGCTGTGGCCCTCACTAACGCTCCTCCTCTCGCCCGTAGCCCCGTGCAGACGCTGATGCCTGGACACAGAGCTGGGCACTGCCGTTGTAACGGCGCTTATTCACCTTGCAGTACGGTATCCGAGGGGCACAGAGAGGCACCCCGCCCCGCTGCTTCAAGCTCCCCTCAGCAGCGACGCCCCCGCCGCGCCGCCGCGGCCGTTAACCACCCGCCCCGCAAGCGGCTGGGCGTGGCCTAGCCGGCCGCGCGCCCCCGCCGCCGCCGCTCTGCGCACGCGCGGAGTCGCGGGGCACGACCTCGGAAGCGGCGGGGCGGGCGCGTGCGTTATGCGGGCGGCGGGAGCATGACAGGTGGCGGGAAGCGGCGGCCGCGCGGCGCGGCGGGCCCGGCCGGAGAGCAGGTGGCCGTTAGCGGGAGAGCGGAGGGCGGGGTGGCGTGGGGGGGCGGCGGCTGCTGAGGGTGCCGGGCCTGAGGCGCCCCCGAGGCGGGGGGCTGCGCCGGGTGCCTTGTGAGAGCGCCGGGCCTGCGCCTCCCTGCCCCTCCTTCTAGTGTGCCCCGCAGCCCGAGGGAAGCCCCGGGCCCTCGTTCTCCGGCGCGGGAGCCTCTCCTCTATTCCCGGCCACCGCGGCGTCCCAGGTGTGCCCGGGGTGCCTGCCGCAGGGAACGGGTGCTGCTGGTGTAGTTACCTAGCTGATGGCAGCCTGCTTTGGAGGTGAAACGTACCTCACTGTACTGCCCTGGCAAGAGAAAAGAAACCTTGCTTTTCTTCATCGTATTCTTTAAACCAAGGGCAGAATGAGTCCTACCAGTTCTTGCAGCCTTACATGGGATGAGTAGCTGAGGTTGCCGCTGGAGTGGTGTGTGTGCCTGGATGGATCATTTCCTAGCCTGTTCATGTTACATCTCTTGTTTTGAAACAACTTAAACCTTAAGCTACTTTTAAGAGGTTATGCTGTAGATTACACCAGCTCCAATGCTAATTGAGTAGTTCAGATAGTGCAGACTTGGAATATTTTTGTAGTGTCATTTAACCAGATGTGGCAAAATAGTGAGGCATCCCTACTTCCAGTTCTCTGTAAAACACGTGGGTTTGTTGGATGAAGTTGCTGTGTGATTGGAAACAGTCCTTTCAAAATCATGTAGAACTTAGATGAAACTTTGGTATTGCTTAGTTCTTTGCTTGAATAACGAATTGAAGAATGGGGCTGACTGAAGAATAGGGTTGCAAATGAGTAACCTCAAGGACGTTAGGCTTTGTTAGCAACTGTAGAGAAAAGGAAATTACTAAAATAATCTTTGCCAGGACCGCCTGGGGTTACTGATATGACAAGGATCCGAAAACAAAGTGATGCAGAAATAACCACCAGGGTTCCGGAAGCCCACTACCACATTTTAGTGTGCATGCAGGAGGCATTTTCTAAAAGTATGATGTAATGTATGTAATCTAGTGAATATGTGTGTTTAAGAACAATATAATCACAACCTGGTTGATACTTGGAAGAGACATGCTTGGAGGAGTGATCTCCCGTGTCTCCCGGTGCCGCACTAAAGAATACCTGCTTGTCAACGTAAAACTTTGTGGGCGAGTTCCTGGAGATTTCTCGGAATCACTAATGAAAGTGCTTCTGTTGCTTATACTGGCCCATTAATATCAAAGTAGCAGTTAGCAGTGTTTAGTGTATGTCTTCAGATAATGCACTTTTGAGGGAATCTGTCCAAAATAGATGTTCTAATCGGTACATAGATGGTTTTGATTAGCAAGCGTGACTTAATGATCTTAATCATTGTTCCTTTTTTAATACAGAAGCTTTGTAAAATCCTGTAGTAGAACTGACAGAAAGCAACTAAATTAACTTTGGGTTTGTTGTTTTTTAAACTGCAGTGTGAAAAGAATGGAGATACCAAGAAGAGAAAGTCAAATCAGGCAGATACTGCTGGCAGTCTTCGTCAAGAAGCAGAAACATGCTATCGGCTTACTCTGCCTGAAGACTTCTACCAGTTTTGGAGGTTTTGTGAGGAACTAGATCCTGAGAAACCAAGTGGTGGGTTTTGAAATATTTTTTTTGTTTTCTGACTTTCATTCTCAAAACCAGCCTGAAGACAGGCCAACTGGAGGTGGTCAGATGCTTTCTAATCACAGACCGGTTTGGGTTGGAAGGGACCTTAAAGATCATCTAGTTCCAACCCCTCTGCCATGGGCAGAGACACTTTCCACTTGACCAGGTTGCTCCAAGCCCCATCCAGCCTGGCCTTGAACACTGCCAGGGGTGGGGCAGCCACATGTTCTAGTGTTCCACTACTCTTAAAGAACTTCTTTCTAATATGTAATCTCTATCTCCCCTCTTTCAGCTTAAAGCCATTCCCACTTGTCCTGTCACCACATGCACTTGTAAAAAGCCCTCTCCACATTTCTTGTATGCCTCCTTTAAGTACTAGAAGGCTGCTCTAAGGTCTCCCCAGAGCCTTCTCTTCTGCAAGCTGAAAAAGCCCAACTCTCCCAGCCTGTCCTCATAGGAGAGGTGCTCCAGCCCTCTGAGCGTTCCTGTGGCCTCCTCTGGACTCACTCAAGCAGCTCCACCTTACACTTGTGTTTGGGGGCCCTAGAACTGTACACAGTGTTTCAGGTGGGGTCTCACAAGAGCAGAGTAGAGGGGCAGGATCACTTCTTCTGACCTGCTGGTCACACTCCTTTTGATGCAGCCCAGCATTACAGTTGGCTTTCTGGGCTGTGAGTGCACACTGTCAGCTCATGTTGAGCTTTTTGTCAACCATCACCCCCAAGTCTTTCTCCTCAGGGCTTCTCTATCCCTTTCACCCCCAGCCTGTATTGATACTGGGGGTTGCCCTGACCCCGGTGCAAGACCTTACACTTGTCCTTGTTGAACCTGGTGAGGTTCACATGGGCCCACTTCTTGAGTCTGTCCAGGTCTCTCTGCATGACATCCCTGCCCTCCAGCATGTCCACTGCACCCCACAGCTCAGTGTTGTCAGTGAACTTGCTGAAGGTGCACTCAGTTCCACTGTCTCTGTCATTGATGAGATACTAAGTTGGTATCTCAGTACAGACCCCAAGGGACACCACCCGTCACTGATCTCTATCTGGACACTGAGCTGTTAACCACTACTTATAAGAAGTCTTATAACTGAACTCTTAAAACTATCTGAGTAGAAGCATGTCTCAGCTTTCCTTGTCTGCAAAACAGAGTGTTTGACTCTTTGGATTTCTGGAAGCTTTTGATACCTTAGTGACATAGGACTGTGGTTTAGATACGCACCCACCAGAAAGTCAACCACTTCATGCTTTGCTTTTCAGATGCGCTTGTGTCAAGTGTTGGACTTAGGCTGGTTGGGCCATATGATATTCTTTCTGGAAAACACAAAAAGGCAAAATCAACAAATCCGGACTTCAATCTTCATTGGAGATTCTTCTATGATCCCCCGGAATTCCAGACTATACTTGTTGCGGATAGCAAAACACAGTATCACATGGGATATTTCAGGTATTTATATATGCTCTTGCTGGACTGTACTTAGGTGTAGCTTTTTCTCCTTTTTTTTTTTTTTCCCCACAAGACAAGAGTTTGGAGTTTTGCACGGTGACCAAACAACAGTCTCCTCTCCTGTAGCAGAATATTAACACATGGGTTGGTATCGTGTAGTAAAAAGGATCACAGACACTGGAGTTGAAGACTTGATTTAAATATTTATTGAACTAGACCCTAACCCTCATTAACCTTTAACTCTTGCCATAATACCTAGGAAGTAAAAGTCAAACCTTATAATATAAGGGGAATGTGTGTTCTCTCTGCATGTGTTGATACAAGTTCCTTTCAAAGCCATGCGGTAAGGCTCTAGTGCTTTAGATCTAAGGGTGTTTGATGTTAGGTTTCTGAATGAGACAGGCAGCATGGTGAGGAGGCAAATTAATCCCACTTTGAAATATGAGAAATGGACACGGCTTGACTATTTGTGTGTTTTTTTTGTTTTTTTTTTGTTTTTTTTTTTTCATAAATAGGGATGTTCCAGATGAGCTTCCAGTGTGGGTTGGTGCAAATGAAGCTAAGAAGAGCTGTGTGATTTCACAAGTTGGTGATAATGTCTTCGCTGCAGTCAAGTAAGGTCCCTTTTTTTTGTTTTATAAAGGGTAGAGTGAAAGAGAAACTATTAATTGGGACACATGAATAATGCAGCTAACTTATTACATGTGTTTTTTCCTCAAGAAATCCTCACTCTTCTGCTCATGCTAGCAAGTTCTAAGGTACTCTCAAAAGTATTAATAGGCTTCTAGACCCTGTTTTGGTTTTACAGATGTGTTAATTATCTCATTCTTTACATATATTGGCAAGGATATGCTCTACAGGAAAAAAAATGCCCACCAGGTGTGTTAAAATATTTCATAAGTAGAAAGGGCACCTCAAACAGTGGTGAAGGAAACCTGGCTATTGTACTAAATGAGTATCTTGTAGCTGTTGATTTTGCCTACGTAAAAATATGTAATATTCATATATAATGAGTAGCTACAGGAAGTACCATTCCTGACCTGGGGCAGGGTAACGTCTACGTGGGCATGTAATTCGGTATGATTCATGAAGGTTTACATGGTCCTGCATCATGAATGTAAAGGAGAGATTTCATCAGCTGTCAGTTAAAAATGGAAAGCTTTCTAAGGACATGTCAGTAACTGAAGGATAGCTTCTGCAGAAGAACCCATGTGTCCAGCAGAGTTAAATGAGGACATTTGTTTTGAAAGCACCATGGTGAACCTCATGAATATGTATTTGTGTGTGTGACTTGGATGACAAATAGTGTATACAGCACTGAAGCAGCAAACTGAGTTCTTAAGATAGTAAGATGAACAGTCACTGAGTTCAGGAGAATCTTCAGCACCTGCAGATTGCATAAACTGTACTGTAATGCAAAAAAGGTGGGAAATGCCAAGTACCATCTGTGACAAACTTGTTTAATTTCCTGTTGTTAAGAGGCTTGCATTCCCAAGCCTGTGTGTATAAATAAACCCATGACTGCTGATCTTCATTATAAGATTTGGAGGTTTAGTGATTAGAAGGCTATATGTTTTTCTGTTAAGCTCTTTTAAGACATGTTTCTTCTGTTTGCAGATTATTTTTGTCAAAGAAACTTAAGGAAGTGACTGATAAAAAGAAAACTGCTATTTTGAAAGACATAGATGAAAAACTGACAAGAACAGCAAAAGAGCTGGGTTACTCTCTGGAACAAAAAACAGTGAAGATGAAACAGAGAGATAAGAAAGTATGACTTTCCTGATCCACTGGAGAGAATAAGTTCTGTTACACTTCTCAATTTACTTGCTTGTTTCTTTTATTTACTTTTTTATTCAATTCCTTCTAGTCAGATGCTTTGTTTAGGAAATTTCCAGGGCTAATAAGCACTCTCAAACTTTGGGAAAAGGGAGATCAATACAAGTGTGTTCCAAATAATAGAGTTAAATCAAAACACTTTATTCTTGTAAACCATACCTTGGCATTCCCATTAAAACAAAAGCCAAGGATATACTAAAAAAGCCTGTAACAAATGGGGAGCATGAAGAGAACTGCTTTGAAGTGAATTTTCTTGTAAACAGTTGGGTTGGATCTGTTGGAAGCAGAACCATGATTCTATGATTCTATGATATGGATAACAGAGGTTTTTTGCATACCTAGTCAGAAATAATTATTAGTAGGAAGTGACTAAACAGCTATAGTATGGTACTACACAGGTGACTACAAGGATTCCTAGATTTCAGGATGTGACTGAAATGGAGCTTCCAGTTCTTTTAAACTTCAGTACTCAAAAGTAACCTCCATACAAATTAAGGAATTCCAGGACATGAAATTAAGTTCATGTCCTGGAGCCAGGACACTACGTTTAGGTTTGACCACCAGCAGTCAGGTGTTAATGCTGTTTAGTAAGGTGAGAAGTTTTATGTCTGTCACATTTTTAACTTGGAGCACTGTATCCCATTTCCTGTCTCTTTAGGTGGTGACCAAAGCATTTCATGGAGCAGGCCTAGTTGTTCCTGTAGACAAAAATGATGTTGGGTACAGAGAACTTCCTGAAACAAATGGTAAATACCTTGGTTACTGTATTCTTTGCTTTACTGAACAAACCTCAGTCATAAAGCTACAATGCAAAAACCAAACTGCATGCATATTTCCTCCTGGAAAGAATATGAGTGGCTGGAGTAAAAAGCAGAAGTCTTAATCCTTTGAGCTCAAGTATAATTTTTTTTTAAATGACTCACATGGCAATCAATGAGCCATGCTAAATCTAAAATAATAATTCCCAAAGGAGTAGTTTAGATGCCTTTTTCTTTTGTATTGGCACAGCCATGCAGGAAGTAGATCCAAAAAGCCTGATCTGTGTTCAGGGATTTGTGGATGTGTTTCTTCTCATCCTCCCTCTTCTCCCAGTGTTCTAACCAGAATCAGTTCATTCCCACACAAAAGCTTGTCTCTGTTATGGAAAACTGGGATGGGTGGGCATAGGGCAAGAATGAGCAGCAAAGGAAAGGGTGAAAGCTCTTTCACCAGCAGCTCAGGGTGTGCCTAATTGGATGACATGTAAGTATGTTTTTCCCACAAAATACCTCTGTGCAGCATTAAATTTCTTTCTTTAAACATCTAAATATTTCTCCCTTTGTGTTTTGCAGCTAATCTGAGGAGAATTTGTAAGGCCATTGTTGATGCTTCTACTGATGATGAGAGGCTGAAGGCCTTTGCACCCATTCAGGAAATGCTGACCTTTGTTCAGTTTGCTAATGATGAATGTGACTATGGGATGGGCTATGAACTGGGTATAGACCTGTTCTGCTATGGGTCGCATGTGAGTACCACAGCAATCATATGTTGCAAAGTTACCTGATGCTTTGTGCATGGACTGGGAGTTATTTTGTGTTGTAGATCTTGATTCCAACTCTATTGCATGATTGTCCCTAAGAATCGTGGAAGTCTCCCAAGAATACTCCCTAGTTTGAGAAGACTGTTTAAAAAGTCACACTTAGGAGATCATGCCACGTTAAATTTAAAATTGCTTGTGTGAAAGCACAATCTTGCAATTCACAAGCATTTAAACAGCATTTAACTGCTATGATTTGATGTAAGACAGTGAGTTCTCATTCAAGTCCTAAAAGTGCAGTATGTCTGACCCAGAGACACTGAATAACTAGCCTCCTGTCCCCAACTGCTTATGCAGGCACAAGTGCTATATTCAGCTAGGTCAGGAAACAGACTGATATTTGTAGTAACCCCAGCTGTAGAAATCTGCAACCTCAGCCAGCTGCTCGGCTCCAGGGAGAGCTGCATATGGCTGTGTAAGAGACCTCCCAGTGTGTGTCTTGTTCTGGCTCTGTTGGCAACGAATGTCATAAATAAGCTGGTGGACTTACCAGCACTTAGTCACACGTAGAAATTACACTTAACACTTTTTGTGTGTGATTAGCCACTGCCCTGATGAAAAGGGTCATGTCTGTAATAAATCCATACCTAGAAATAATGTACAAAGAAGCTTCAACATCACTGTAGAAGAATGGCTGGTCATAGAAAAACCCATGAAGAAGAGCTGCTCTTAGTAAAACATGATTGGCTAAGGGCTGCTCCAAAAGTGTCGTGTGGAAAGGTGAAAACCTCAAAGTGCTAAATGTAGGCCCCAAAAAAGCTGTCCTAAACACCAGTTAAAATAGTTAGCCACTGAAACAAAGGCAAATTCTGATCTTTCCACACAGTTAAATTACTGATGTGTTTCTTAGGTTTCTTGCCCTGCAGCATCTGAGAATGTTTGTTGTGTTTTGTTTTTTTTTCCTCTGATACCCTGCTTACTTTGGACCCTTCAGCAGCTTGCTGCTTCAGCTGCTTAATTCCTTCATACATCTGAAGGGGCAGTGAAGACAACAGTTATTTCAGTTGGCTGAGTAGATGAAGACAAACCCCTGTCTCTGATGCTTTGTGCTTCTTGGCACATGAGAATAACCACCCGACCAACTCCTGCCATGACAAATTAAGTCTTCACAGTGCTGTGGCACATCCTGAGATCTATCTTAGGCAGCAGTTTGAAACAAAAAGCTGTAATTCAGTAACTGTTTTCTAAAAATAGAGACCTTCCTTGATTTTTCTAATTTTAGTAAATGGAAAGAAGAAACAGTGGCTTTGCACACAGCTTGCAGCAGGGCCTTGGTCCCAGTGTTTTGGCCTGTCTGTAGACACTTGGAGCATATTGGTTCTGGCTAGACCCTGACTGTCCCCGTGCTTACAGAGCCAGAAGGAACACCCACACTGTAGCTGTAGTGCAAGACATGGGAAAGAACCTCTTCCCCTTCAAATGGGAGATAACGGTTACAAGTACAGTAACTATCGTAAATTCTAAATACTCTTGTACACTGGAAGCACCTGAGTGGCTCCTGTACATACCATCCTCATCCCTTTGAGCTGTGGAGTGTGACGGGATGTGGGGCTTTAGCCAGGAGGCTGGGCAGCTGTGGGCCTTGATGATAGTTGTCATCGTGCGTGCTGCTGAAGATGTATGTCCATCTCTGCCTTGCAGCCACTGAGGTAACCCAGCTTGACCTTGCTGCGGCGGTTACTGGTGTCGCATGTGCATGTGCTTTGAGTACTGGTTTTGCAGCTGAAGAGCGCGGCCGGGCCCAGGCCCAGCCTAGAGGCGCGGTGCCTCTGGCTGTGAGGGCGGAGCCGCTGACGGCCGGCCGCTCTTGTTTCCGCTCTCCCGCAGTACTTCCACAAGACGGTGGGCCAGCTGCTGCCCCTGGCCTACACGCTGCTGCAGAGGAGCCTGTTTGCCGAGATCATTCAGTCGCACCTGGCCAACCGGCGGGAGGAGCCGCTGGACCAGCTCGCGCCCTGAGCCGCGCCGCGCCACAGCCCCGGGGCGGCAGTCCTCGTTGTGTCCCCGTCCGTGTGCCCGTGTCTGTGTCCGTCCGCGCTCCTGTACCGCGCGGCCGCGCCCCTGCGGTCAGTAAAGCTTTCCTAAGGCGAGGCTTCTGCTCCTGTGCTGCTGTGAGCGACGCGCGCGACCGCGGAGGGCAGTAAGGGGGGGAACGTGCTGCGGGCGGCGCTGGGGCACCCGGTGGGCAGCGGGGGCGCTCCGAACCCCGAGGCCGGCGGCTTGCACCCCGCGCTGGGCTGGCCCCGGGTCCGGAAGAGCGGTGGCGCAGGGAGTGCCGCCTGTGCTGCGCTCGCTGCCGCCCCTTACGAGGCGCGGAACGGGCTTGCCACGGTTGTTAGGTTTCCTAGAGGCACGGCAGGCGGGGGGCTGGGGGCGGCCCTTCATGCGTTCGGTGGATCGCTGGTGCAGTAGCGTTGCAACCGGCCACTTGGATCTACCCAACTCTGTTTTCTTTGCTGCCGTTATGCAGTTCTTCAAGTCTGCCCTACCTGGCAGGTAAACCTTCGGTTACAGCAGCGTTCCCTCCTGAGTGAAAACAAACCACTGAATCGGCTCCAGCAGCTGCATCTGGCTGTGGGTTACCAGCAATCAGATGGGATTAAAAGCCAGCTGAGGTTACCGGGTAAGCTAAAAAAACCACTGCAGTTGCTGCCTTGTTAGTGAGAGAAAGCCACTCCGTTTTCACTGATCGGGACAGAACTGAGATCGAAATTAATTGCTTTATTCATTTCCTGCTACTGCACGCAAGAGCTTCATCCTTGGGCAACTGCTTGAAGTAACAGTCAAAAACCAGGGGAGAACAGTGCCTGCTCTGTCCTGCAGGTTGTTAGTGTACAGTGACCTGTCCTGTAGCAGGTCACAGCACTGTTGATGATGACAGCAGCACTGACAAGAATCACAGGCTGGTAGCAACATGCTCGTATTTCAGAGTTGTCACTGTCTAAGAAAAAGCTTGCACTTCCGAAGGTCCCACCCAGCATAACCTAATTCACAGGGCAGGCTAAGAGTTCTGCAGAAGGGTCTGCAGTTATAAATGAAAAACACTCGTGCCACATCTACTTTGGTATACTTGACACCCCGCCCTTTCACTCAGCATAGAAGTGTTCCATTTATTCAAATGGAAGTGTCCACACATGCTAGTGCTTCTCTGGGCCCAGAATTTCCTGTTTTATAATAGGATGTACTTCCTTGAAATGTCAGTCTTGCTCCTCCTTACTTTGTAGGTTCGAAGTATAAGCTGACCTTTATATGAATGCCCTATAACTCATACAAGTAACAAGAACTCATTTTTTTCATTTGCTTACTGGTTTTGTATGTAAAATTTCTAGTGGTTGACTTTTTTCCCAGGGAAAACAGATACAGCAATCAACACAAATACTGCTGGTGAAAATGACAGCAAAACATGACAGAACAATAAATGGTCATACAGAAATTTTTAATGTTTGATTAAATCATCACAGTAATCAGAATTTTTACTGCAATGATACGCAGCTCTACCACACTATTATAAATAAAAACATTAAGATCAATATTAAATACAGCCCTAGGCAACATCACAGATTAACAAAGAATGCATTCTTCATGAACCAGTAACTGAATGGTTTAAAGAAAACATAAAAAATGCTGACATTTCCCCTCCCATCTACCACATTCATGTTTTTCCAAATTGGTAACTCGAGTAAGGCGCTGGAAGCTGTACGGTTGAGAACTTGTGTTGCACAGCACAGGCAAACAGACTTCATTATACGAACCTCTGAGGCATGTTTTAAATGTCAACAGGGAAAGCTTAGCAGGTAGAGAAGAGAAAAGAGATGCGCAATTTCTGTGCAGCACTTGGTATTCATACTGAAATTCTAAAACACAGCAGAGGTGTGGACTGTGCTTCAGATGGTCTGCAGAATCATATGGACAGCTGTTTTAGGAGAAATCAGAAATAGCAGAGGTTTCAAACTGGTTTAAAACAGGGTTTACAGGTATAGTGTGTTTATATTCTTAAACTGCGTAAAAAACTAAGAGACATCAGAACTCAGCAGCGTGGACAACTTGCAGAGCTGCTTCTGGAAATGGCCATATCCTGCTCATTATGCAGCTTCCTCAGCAAAGTTCCTTCAGGCTGATGATGCAACAGAACTGATTCTGAACCACAAGCACTGACTTCATGTGGAGGAATACAGCTGGTTCTGCAACCCTCCCACCTTAGCACAACTCAATGCCCTGTTTCAGGGGCTTTCTTAATACCGGACCTGATAACCATGAGCCCACTGGCACATTTTGCTTCCTACTGGTTCCCGTTGCTGCATGAGATGAGATGATGGCTGTAGATGGTAGTTTTATACTCAAACAATTGGTAAAACAGTGGAGCACTTAAGCACAGGCATTGTTTTAGATTTGCCAAAAGTACCACAAAGCCAATTCAGTATCTTATTATACTTAAAATCTACCAAATACTTTGCAAATAAAGACATTTGTGGCAACTCTGCTGAATGCCTTAGAGATACCTAGGATTGTTATTTTGGGCTTTTACCATTTATATGCTTACAACTTTTGCAGTCTTGGGAGTGTAACTGTTAAAAGAAGGAAATTTTACCTAATCCCATATTCTAAAGCATGATTTTTGTCTGCCGGGTTTCTTGATTCTCCCCCTGCACTTGAGGCTTGCAGCATAGTCCCTTTTCTCCTCTGCATGTGCTTGTGGTGGCTTGTTATAATGACTAAGAAACAATCTAGTGATGGGAAAAAAAGGGACCTGCCAGCATGTGTGCTGCTGCTGCATGTTGAAGTCCTGCCAGACCTGCCAGAGTTTCAAGTACTAGATTGGGTTCTGCCCTACTGATCACCTCCGTAGCTATGTATCATTTACACCAATATACGCTTGGAAAAGAAAAAAGTCAAAAGCAATCTAATACTTACAGTTGCTTTCCTGCTATTATTTTTAAACCCTGCAGTTTTTAAAAATAAAATTTTACTATTCCTGTTCCAGTTATCTGCTAGTAAAGGGAAAAGGAAAACTCAAGGTAACGGCAGTGAGAGTTGTATCTGAAAGTGATCTTGCGTGTGCTGCATCACAGAGAAACCATGTTGTTTCAACCCCGCATCTAGTTGTAAACAGTTGCTAATCCTCTGTTCTGTGCAGAGGATTCTGAATTATTCTATAAAATCACATTAAAAAGGTAATTGGTTATGAGATATTAACTGATTCATATTTAATAATTTTTAATCCATACAAATATAAATAAAGAATGGGAAAACCTCAAGAAAAATAATATACATTTAGTGCAAGTTATGAGTTACATTTCTTCCTACCATGTCAGCAGTGGAACAGCTTTTGTGGAGAAGAGAAAAATAAAAATTACCTTTCTCAAATTTTTTTTGGGGGGGAGGGGGGAAGATCTCCAGTGTTGTAGCATGCAGTTTTACCAGATACACGTATACAGAATTGTTCCAGCTCTTAACTAGTAGAATAGCAGTATTTATCCTTATACTGCACACCATTGGTATCTATCATAGTGTTTTCAATAATACAAAAATTGCATAAGACCAGGTCACATTATTGATATTTTCTGCAGCAAAACCAGTATCTTCCTTTGGAACACTCATTTCAGTCTGGTTTTAGTTTTTCTCCTACCCTGACGGCACATGGGTTCGGAAGGAGCCCTGCACAGTTCTCACAAGGTGTTACCAGTTCAGTCTGGTTTTGTCGCAGTGCATCTGTACCGCCCCAAGCATTTCATGATGTACAAACTTACACGATTAATGGCACAAGAAAAACCTCCCTTCTTGTGATCAAACCTCAGTAACTCACAGTACATCTCAATATGAGAAACAACTGCTTCAAAAGGGCACACCAATTTTAAAGAGGCTCTGTTACGGCTCAGGAGAGAGAGAAATAAAGCTCTTCTGGAATGTAGAAAGGTGACATGTAATAATACGTTTCATGAGTTAACACAACAGTTTCAATGGTGAAAAGGGCAAGACCTTTCAGTCTCTATAAGATGGCTCAAATCGGAATGATCCCTCCAGAAACAGGGATTAAGAACACATCGCTTCAATGCTGAAGTACCAGGCTGGGGCTGGAGAATTGTGCCACCTCACACGGCTCACCCACTGCACTATCATGGCAGACCTGACGTCTCGGGACGCATCCAGTGCAGGACAGCAGCTTTCCCTTCCCATGCTCCCATCAGCCTTCCTCCTCCTCGCCACATATTCCCCCAGACCAACTCCTGATTTCCAGCAGCACTGTCACACAAAAACCCAGCTCTCGTCTCTGATCTTGGAAGCATCCCCCAGACTAAAGTGTTGTGCTATTCAACAAATGAATCTCCTCTTCCGTTTCCTCTCTCTCC
Source organism: Myiopsitta monachus (assembly GCA_017639245.1). Classification (NCBI taxonomy): domain Eukaryota; kingdom Metazoa; phylum Chordata; class Aves; order Psittaciformes; family Psittacidae; genus Myiopsitta; species Myiopsitta monachus. The sequence goes on along the minus strand of CM029917.1, from coordinate 76,525,844 downwards.
TCAGCTATGGGTTTCAGTTGAACATTATTGAGGCGGGGTCTTGGTTTGCCGTCTGGGCCATATGACGGAGGATATCTTTTTTTGTTATAATGCCAAGGAGGCGCCTGAAAAGGATAAATGAAAAATCTGCATTAATCCAAGCAGGAAAAAATAATAGAGCAGAACAAATCTGTAGCCAAGTCCTTTTTGTTGACAGGAATAGAGAAAAAGTAAAAGGCCTGATTTCCTTATTTGAACAAGAACATTTTATTAATTGATATATTGAGGAACCATCCGTCTGTTAAGACAGCAATGCTGAGACACAGTATCGGATGGTCTCTGACAGCTGTAGTCTGTTTTAATGAAATACAAGGAATAAAGCAGAGCCCGTGACAATTTTTTATTTAACTTTTTGTGTCTACAAAAATGAAATTTTGCTTAGCGTATGCCAACAAAAAAGTAACAAAAGAGGGATAAAGAAAAAAGAGGCATGAAAAAGAAGTGATATTGATCCTGTTTCATAATGGAGGCATGTTCTAACCTAGCCATCAGAAGTAACATACCACTTGATGGCCCAAAATCCTGAGAGCAAATCAAACTCCCCTTCCCTCCATTTATAATTTGTAATGATCCTGCCAGTCTGATGCACTGGCTCAGGCTGAACGTGTTCATAGGAGCACACCGTATGGGCCACGGAGGTTTTGTAACACAAACACGTTAACCAGGGTTTAGAGTTCACTGCTTTAGAAAACAAATAGAGAATAATAAAATAGTTTTCATTTTCCAATTTCGACACTGTGCTCTTATGACAGGGTCTTCATGGCTTTGGAATTGTAACTCTGCAAAATACCAAGAAGGCTGAGAGTGTCCAAAAGGATAATATCACAGGAGAAGCAAGAAGCAGAATGAATGAGCTGCTGCCCTTGTTACTGTGGTTAGTACATTTCAGTTTGTCATATTAAAGGACGCATGAAATACTTGTGAAATATTAGCATAAAATGAGAACATAATTAGCATGTTTTGCACATAAGCAGCTAAACTGGGTGGGTATGTTTAGTAGAGAGGTAACTAGAAACCCACATCCAAATTACGACAAAGTCTACCATCTGGCTAAGGTTAGTTCACAACATCATGGTTAAAACAGTATCTATCAATCAATCCATTCTGAAGTCAACAACAGTCAGCATAGTAGCTGCCACTTGGTGGCTTAGGGTATCAGTGAACGCTTTCTAAAGGAGTACATGAACTGCTGCAGGGAACAGCAGCAGAATCAGCAGGACTTTACATCGTACCACAGAATTCACTAAGAAGAGTACTTTTAAAAACATCAGATTGATCAAGGGGGATTACAGGGAAGATCTAATGCTGCGATACATTATAAATGCCCTGGGTTTTGCTTCTCAAAAGGCAAGACACTTTGCTATCTGACAGCTATTTAAAGCTGTCAAGGGCAGAAAAAGAAATTGGCACATATGAAAATCTTAATTTGCATTATTAGTCAGGGAAGAAGTATTCCTAGCTGTGTGCTTTCCACCTGGGGAAATCAGCAGATCAACTGCATGGATCTATGTTACCTCAAGCACAAAAGTATCAGAAAGTGTATTGTTTACTTTCCTTCAATGTTGTGACTAACAGTACATCCATATCAACAGCTTCATTTCTACCAAAGGATTTTGCACATGTTGTTTTACGGCTTAGTAGAAAGTTTTAGCATAAGATGACTTCATTGTTCAGCCGATGTCATAAAAGCCCTGAACAGTTCACAAGTTTCATGCTTCCTGACTTCTAATGTGTCTAATTATGAGATCTGATATATCTAATCACCAAGGGTTCGACGTGCTGCTTTAGTTGCTCGAGATGCTCTAATATGTTCTTCTTTGTGATGATCCCCAAGACAATCCTGAAACAGATCATGTTATGCTAATAACTGTGTGTGAAATCAAATTAAAAAAAGTTCTCTAATGAAAAGGATTAGAGCAAAATAAAAGAAAAAGAATGGTTGCAGGAAAGCTAATGAGATGATTCAATGAAAAATGATCTGAAAGTCAGTACCGCTTTCCCAGACTCCTCCCAAAATGCTGAACACAACTGCATCTTCAACCACCCCAGAGCACTATGTTTCTCATGTCAAGTACATGGCAAGTACTTCATCCCTTCTCCCCACATTTACATCTCTTCAGGTTTTAAGAGGCCCTGAAACCAAAATCTCTTCATTTCCTTGGTTTAGTAGTTACTTCTCCTCATACACAGAGATAATTATTCACAATTTGAACCACAGTAAATAAACACAGTAATAACTGTGTAAAAGTCACAGCAATTGAGGTTTGAAGCTGCTTTACAGAGAGCAGTGTTACCTGGTATGCCTACAAACAGAGAAATTCAGACAAATTTCTACTTCTTGACAGTATAATCAAGAGCAACTCCCTGGAATGTGTATTCTCATATAAATATAGGAAGAATGAGACTCAGTCTTTATGTAATTCTCTACCACCAGCACCAATTTCTGCACAGTTCCTATTCCAGTCTGGATTGGAACCAGTACGTTGATATGTGTCTTTATGTAGGGATGTTCAATTTGCAGGGAATTTGCCAAAATATAGGTTAGTCCTTGCTGTCCACACGGCTGTATGCCATGGCCAGCTACCACTAGTGCTTTATTTATATGATCTTGTAATGGACAGTAGGCTCATGGAACATCACAAGGTTGCAAACTGAAGCAGGACAACAAAAATGAATGTCTGAAAACAGCAAATTATTAAAGACATCCACACTTGCTGCTGCTTTATCATAAAACAGTTAAAAAATTGAAGTACAGTCTGACATAGCTTTGCACAATTAGGCTTTTTATAAAGTTGATTTTAACATCTATGTCAATGTTTGAGCACTTAACCATGACAGAAACTAAGAAAAAAAATCATCATAGTAAATATTCTTCATTCAAGTTCTATCAGTTCAGTTTCCCTCCCCAAAACCAAGAATAATTGCGTGCCTGCACTGTCAGATCATGATGTCCTCTCCCTATGTGAGAAGGGTTTTTAAAGTCATCTATGCTTCTGAAAGCATGCACTTGCCATTCAGTACAGGGATGCACTGAGGAGAAAAGCAGCAGGAGAACATTTAAAATAAATCTGTTGTAAAATACACCTGAGAAAATAAACTTGTAAATCAATGTGATATTTGAGTATTTGCCACTCATAGAAGCAATCCTTTTGCCCACAGCAAAGCAAAGAAAGTCCCATCCCTCTTTCAGACTTCTTGAGTTTCTCCCATAGACACTGATCCTAAATAAGGTGGATTAGCAGACTACGTTTCACTCCCCAGGCACCTTCAAAGACATGCTAAAGAGAAAGCAAGACACTGGTAGGATGTGCAATGTGTGTCAAGGAAAGCAGAATGTTAGAGGAACAGCTACACAGAAAAAGACCATGTAAAAAATGCAGTCGTTTAGATAAGAGACATTTATAATGAACATTTATGTTTCTATGCCTGGGGCTGATTTATTTAGTAGGTAATCACATGACAACTCCCTATAGTCTCATTACAAACATTCTATATCTTAAAATTAGAATAGGATCATAGTTTTCTTGAGATGCTTTGAAGCGTAGAAACAAAAGCTGCAGACTGAGTTCCAGAACTAGAAGCAGTTACTTAGTTGTCAGTATTCTGAAACCAAGAGCTTGGTGGTGATCACCATCACTCAACTCCAGAAGAGGAGACAATGACTGAATCATTTTCTCCCACTACTTTTTTACAAACCCAGGTATTTGTAGATGCTCAACAGCAGACACATTGCACAGAACATAGATAAAAATGAGAAAATGCAGGCCTTGGACAGTGCACCACACAACTGAATTGTCTTGTGTGGTGCACGCACATGTGGAGGGGTTGGGTCTCCTCCACATGTATGTGCAACAGTAAGTTGCACACACAAAACTTGCTGAATGAGAGCAAGTTTTTAATGGAACATCTTAAAATAACTGAGACTACCTGCCTGCTTAGGTGGAATATGAGGGAGAAGTAAGAATTTAAGAGTTGGGTCACAGCACAGCACCTTCTTAGCAAACAGTTAGGGTCCTCAGTTGCAGTACCAAACTTAGAGGTTCAAATACTGTCATCCTGGAATATATCCTGGTTCAAATACTCTGATCCTGGAAGTGAAGATCACTGTATCTGACACAATGAACAGCGCTGCTGCCGCTTAACTCACCCGTTGTGTGTTACAAGGCACTGCCTCAGACCCAGCTTCCGGAAAATATCCACCACTATTTCCATTGGGGTGTGGTCTGTCACGGTGAAAGGGCTCATATCTAGTATGCTTCTAAGCTTCAAAGGCCGAGGGCTTTCTGCTGGAAGCGATGGGGTATGCTGGGCAAAACAGACCCTGGAGCTGCCAACAATCCCTTCCTGCTTCTTTCTAGCACTTTCTTTAAAAAAAAAAGGGGAGGAGAGAAACAGCAGAGGAGGGAGAATTTATATGCTCAGAGTAAGGTAAGTTAGTGCAAACAGACAGATCAATCAACACTACCTGACTCTGATCTTACTCTCTAGATGCTGAGACTCTGATATTTTGATGTGTTTCCATAGCCACTGCTATATCCCTAATGGGTGTTTGTGCAGAAATCACAAAAGCCACCTACCATACAGCTTTGGCCATTCTTCGGCTACTACCTTCCTCACTCCAATAAATAAGTTTTATTTACTATAAAGAGGTGGAAAGACTTAAAGGATAATGTGCAGGAAGCACACAGCTGCTAAAGAAACTGTCAAGGGGAAAGCCGATCTCAGCTGACAGTTCCTCTGTTACAATTCCAATGCCTGGAATTACTGTGGATTTGAAACCAAAGAACTCATTTCTGACCACTCTGAAAATGTTGTCTTCTTGTTTATAATGAATTTATTTAGATTCTTCTGAACTGCCTCTGCCTTTTCACACCTTCATCACCTGGGTGACAACAGCTTCCCCCCCATTCAGAGAACTATTTCACACAAGGACTCTCTTAAGCCAGACAAAATCCAAGACTAAGCAACTTGCACCATGTGATCTCAGCATGAGCAGCTGAAATGAGTCCTACCTGTGAAAGTACACTATTAGAAGGATGTTCTGCTATTATCCCTTTAACTTAATTTAGGTAAATGCAAACCTAAACCAGTATGATGTCTAAAATAATTTCTCAGTTCTGGATGCTTCTGTGCCTCCTACACAGTGTAATACTATGGTATACACAGTATTAAGACCATAGGCAAAAGTTTTACTGAAGTAAACAGTGTTGTGTTCACGAAACTTTTGTGGTCTTAAAGTTTCAGGAGACTTTTGTTTCTCAAGTGTCTGTTAAAGAGATAATTGTCAATGTACAATTTTATGAATTAAAAAAAAATAATAAAAGAAAAAAAAAGTAGTTTAAGATGCAATTTCCATCACTGATTTCATGCACCAGAAGTTACAGTTTTGTAGCATTTCCCTACATAATAGTGATTTTTTCCTTTGGCTATGAATAGTGTCCTCAAAATCCACAGCATTTTTCTTATTGGTGCACAAAGCACTGTCACAAGTGTCACACAAGTTCTAACACTCATCCAGAGAAAGAGGGCCCAAACAGGGCTTGTTTGCTCATGTGCAAACTTCCCATTACACAAACAAACTGAAAAGCAGAAACCTAAAGTAATATATTATAAATATAAATATATAATTATATATAATATATAATTATAAAATAAATATTCTGCTTATCTCTCCCTAGCACAATTTTAGTTGTAACAGAGAAGTTGTCACAGAGAAGTGCAACATTTATTTAAATTTAAAAATTACTTGGACAGTAATTCTCACAGAATCCTGCTATTTGAAAATGAGAATTACCAATATTAAAGAACAATGTTAGTGCAGCGTCACCCAGGGAAAAGAGGTACTAGCAGGCCAGGCTGGATGGGGCTTTGAGCAGCCTGGTCTGTGGAAGGTCTCCTTACCCACGGCAGGGGGTTTGGAACTATATGATCTTTAAGGCCCCTTCCAACACAAACCAGTCTGTGATTCATTCTGTGAAAAGCCTCAAAACAAACAAAAATACTGGACTAGATGATCTTTTGGCCTACTTCAGTATGGTGTGGTTTTATGACAAAGAGATTAATATTTTCTGCATTTCAAAGCTTGCTATTGAAGATAGTCATATACCTCAATAAAGGAACAGCCAGATTGTGCAGGGTGTCTGAACCTGAAATAAGTCTAGTAACATATAAAGTAAGTTCTGTTTTAAGCTATAAAATCATTTAAATTGGTATATATAATCATGCAAGACTGCTGGATAATTACCTATTGCAATAGTTAAATCTCTTCTTAGAGCAAAGCCCACTAGTCTCTGTGATTCTTTTGACATAATAACAGGAAAACCATTATAGCTGGTTTCGTTGATCAAGTTTTCTATGTCTTCCACTGTCATGTTATCCTGCGTCAGAACTGCTAAAGGTGGGTCGCTTCTCCGAGGTCGCATAACGTCAGCAGCCAGTGTTGTGTGAGTAAATTCTTCCTTTGCATCCAAGAAAGGATATCCATTCAGTCGGATGTGTGCCTCATATATACCTTCCCTACCAAAGGCATCTCCTACCCACTTACTGGTCATGACTGCAGCCATTAAGGGCACAATATATTCCAGCCCTCCTGTTAGCTCAAAGACAATAACTACCAGGGACACAGTCATCCTTGTCACACCACCTGCAACAAAAAAAATGGTAAATGGTAGCCAGTAACATTCTGGTATCAGATAATGATGAATTCAGAATTTCCTGCCTTCACGTTTAAAACTATGCATGTAACCTTGCCATTAAGGATCATCTGACAAGCATCATTCTGTATAATATAAACAAAAGCAGAGAGGAAAAGTGAACAAAACACTGGTAGAAGCGAAAAAAAGAGCTTTAGGGAAAACTCCTAGAAAGTGAGAGAATTAAAGGATTTGAAAAATATGTGCAATTATTTTGTGTAAATTAAGAATAAAACTGTATTTCTCCACATCACACGTAGGTTAAAAATACTGTGAAATGCAAGGAAATCCAGTAAGGTAAGAATGTGGTAAAAGAATGGAACAAATGCAGCAAAGTCACAGGTAGCACTTCAACAGCTATGTTGTCCAAAGGATTAGGAACTTAATGCTGTTGTTGAATCATAAAAGCCAAGGAGAATTCTGAGCTGATGAATACAAATGTCTTTGACAATGAGAGCAGGAAGGGATTGTATTTCTCTTTTGTTAGTACTCAAGATGCTTTTTTCTGCCAAGGTTTCTCATGCCATATCTTCATTTAGGAAAATAATATTATATTTCTTTCTATGCATTCAAAAGTGATTCAAATTGAACTATTAAAAAAACAAACAACTTCTCAAAAAACTGCATCTGTACCACTAGTTTACTTCATCACTCAAATGCATTTTACCTTAAAGGTCTTCCTTTTGTAGAATCTGTACTAATAGATTTTAAGCTTAATTTCTAAAGCAATGAAGTTATAAGCGAAGACAAGAGAAGGCCTTCAAAAAACCTGTCCTAGTTTAGGTGCCCAACTTAAGCCTCTTTCCATGAAGCTGATTTTCAACAGTTTATAAATCAGATTTGTTAAAAAACCCTCAAGCTGGACTCCCCAAATCATCAGAAACCTCTGAAAGTTTTGTGTGGATTATGAATTCCAAGAACTCTTTTTGCACATCGTGTAGATGCAGCAGCTCATCATGCACCTCTTTGTAATAATTTCAACAGTACCTGACTTTGCAAATCCTCTACTTCATACATTTCATGAAATTGGCTTTTCAGACTGCTGTGATAATGACACCTCTTGATACCAAAGACAGAAAGCAAACACTGCTGTTTAAATGCTTCTCTTATCAATTTAAATTTCACATTATTCCTCAGATCACAAGGATCTGACAGTCCTGTGTAGAGATGTGAATGTATTATTCTGAAAAGACAGAAGTCCATATAAAACGGTGCTCCAAAACTGCACGTTTATATCTCCTTTCATTTTTTAACCATTATTTTGGGAACATACAAGAAATCAGATACTTATTTGTTATATTTTATTTACCTAAGCATGCAGCAGCACCAACCATGGCATAAAGACCAGGTGTAATACAGTCAGCTCCAACTTCACACCACTCCTTGAAAATGAACCAGTCGTGGTGGTAGTAAGCCAGCTGCTCCACTGCAATTCCTACAATCCTTCCTGCTATTGCTCCAATTGCCATGCTAGGTATGAACAACCCAGATGGAACCTGTAACAAAACCAGAAGTACTGCTGTCATGCTTATGGAAACATATCTGATGCATCATTTTACAAGCTTGGTGTTTTTCCAAGAGATACAAATGCTCAAACTTTCAGATTAGAACCACCTAAATTGACCTTTCAAGGTTTGTAAAACTTGCAACTATTGATACTTCTGATCAATTTCTGGTCTATGAAAGACTAGCATTTAAAAGACACATCAGATTTCTCTTACCCATCAGCTAACGTGGAAAATAACTTCAAATAACAGACTGCAACATCTTCTAAAACATCAACATGTAAGAAACACAACAATGATATTGTTCTATCAGTTACAGAATGACAGAATGGCTGTGGTTGGGCCTGACTACTCCAAATTGTCTATCTGTGCCCAAGCTGGGTCAACTACTGCAGGTTGCCACGGACTACAGCTTGGGTTTTGTGTATCTCCAAGGACAGAGACTCCACAAGTTCCCTGGACAGCCTATTCCAGTGTTCAACCACTCTCACAGTAAACAAGTGTCTTCTTATGCATGCAGTTACACGGAACAGCAGTGTAGACTGAAAAGCTAAATAAAGCCAGTTTAAACACAAATACTGCTTAATGAACATTCTATAATACATTTACGTTAAGACATGACTGATAATGATGCAGTTGCAAAAGCTATGATGATAGCCTGACAAGACAGAAAATGAAGGCATGACAGTTATATGTCATTCAGAAAACTGCCACAGCTTGGAGAGAAGCTGAAGAGAGCTCTAAAATGGCTTTATGAAATGAATAGGAAAAAAGAATGCTGCTTTGCAATGGATAAGAAATTCCCATTACAGTCACATGACCAAAACCTGCTTTCTGGTCAAGACACGCAATGCTGGAAAGCTCAGTAAAGAAACTACCACTGCCTCCCTTGGACAGTCTGCAGTAATGACATCCATATGATAAATGAGGAGAGAAGATTAAAAGAAACCCAAACTACAAGTTGGTCAAGAGGTACAGTCTTTTCTCCTTCCATGTAACAGGACTAGGAAACCTGAGTGGTTATGTTTGAACTCAGCTCTCAGAAATTTTATAATCATCCTTATTGCTGAATCAGGCCCATACAAGCAGCCATCCATGCCCCTGTTACTGTTCCCTATTAAATTTAGCATGTTTCTGTTCAGCTGAGAAAAAGGCTTGTTTGAATTTAATGAAACTTAATACTGTTTTCTACATTACTTGCTTATTAGTCAACAATAAATGACTTTTTTAAAAAGAAATACACAAAAGATTTCTATAAACAAAACTGCTAGCTTTGAGGATGGAAAATGAGAAAGGCAATTAAGTAATCACAGCAGATGATACAGCCACTGCATTCACACTTACCTTGATACCAAAGGTGAAGACTGTCATGATTATTTTAAATATGAGTGCTAAACACAACTGCCATATAGCTGAATAGACTCCAGTGCCTGCTGGACGGTCAGGAATATCATCTACTATTTTGCTCGCATTCATATCATTCCTGTAGTCACACAGGGAGGAGGATTCTAATGGCCCACAGTCTGTGAAGAGCTCTTTAATAAGCTCACTGGTGTTTAGCCTTGTATATGGATTAGGAAATGCAATGACAGCTGTTATTGCTGCAACAATAATAACCTCCAGGACGGGATACTTCCCAAATTTTGTAGATTTGCGCCGACGACACCATGCAATATTTGCTCGGATGAAAAATGCTCCCCAGAGCCCACCAAATACTCCCAGAAGAATAAAAGGAAGTAGTTCAAAAAGGTACCAAGGAGTGTGATATTCCACATAAAAAAGAACTAGGCGGCTATTACCAAAAGGATTGATGGACCTTAAAACAAATGCAGCTACTAAAGCAGCAAAAAATGATCTCCACAAAGTTTTCAGTGGGAAATAGTAACTGACCTGTAAAAGGCAATACATGAGAATTATTAGTGATTCAATTAAAAATACTGGAAAGACCATTTTATGCATGTGTTACAGTACTGCTGCTGACACGGTAAATGCTAAAAACCCAGTGCTCCTACATTATAAGTGTTATTTCTACCCCTTGGAGCACTGGCACTTCAGCACATACTACTACATCTTTTAAAAGCTTGACAGCAATTCATACTTACATCAATACTAAGGCAGTAATAAAACCACTGCTGTTTTAAGACTGTTAGGAAATAATGTGTCGTAATTAATGTTTGAAAGCCTCTCTGTTCACAAGTATCTCTTCTGAGCATTCATGAGAACCAGACTGTGTACTAGCTGCCCTCTCAAATTTCCTGCTAACGCTGTTCCATCTCCATTCAACCTACAGTGAAAGGTTTCTGGCAGATGTTATTTTCATGGAGTACAACTAAAACAGAAAAAAATATAATCCTTAAAATAGAACTTGTAATTTCATACTTAAGCCCCCCATTGCCTGATTTGAATTTCAAAAGAATTTTCTTCTGGAAGTTTTTTTTTTACACCAACTAAATTCCTCAAAACCCCCATATGATACAGCAAAACTTACATGACAGGATATTTTGCTTCCTTTTTCCAATGTGCGGATTTTTAGTTTTCTTTAAAAATGCTGATGATCTAAATAATGTTCTTGTGTATTTTGAAAACAACTAATGAAAACTAATTTAACCCAAAACATTTCTTGGAGAAGAGAGTTTGGTTGCCTTGGTTCAGTCAGTTCTATGGCATATCTGCTTTTTAATAATTAATGTCTTCAATTATCATTAGTGCCTGAAAGCTTTGAGAGAAGCTTAAAAACGTTTAAAAACTTGCATCCCACAACTGCCAAGCAGATTTCGAAAGCCTCTTTCAATGTGAAAAAAAAGGAAAAAAAGAAAAGCCTGATTTTTTTTTAATACACTCCTACAGTGAAAAAACAGCTGGATCTCTCTATGTAAACTGTAATTATTAACTGACTCAGCCCTTCTCCAGAAAAAGTATAACTGAGAACAAAGCAAAGCTGACATTCATCCAAAGAAAAGAAACTGTATCTTTAGGATTTTGTTGGTAACAAGACTCTTGACTTTGAAAAGAGGGTCTAAAAATAATTTCCTTCCTAAGAAAGACTCTGCAGCTTAAAGGAGTCCAAGATTATTGATGCTAGAAGAGATTTTTTAAAGTATCTATCCTTCAGTGCCATCTCTTGACATACCTCCTCCAGACTGAAAAGGACTCCACCAATTGGGGCACCAAAGGCTACAGATACTCCTGCTGCTGAGGCAGCTGACAACACCTGGAAAACAACAATGGTGTTTTTGCAGTCTCTGAAATGCTCTAAATGTGAAGACCAGAATACCATTACAGTCACCAGTTTCTTCTGTATTTCTATCATGGGCTCACAGACTTCCTAACAGAAAAGCATCAAATACATGTATCAGAATGCTCATAAATTGTGGCCAGTCACCACAGCAGCCACTGACCAGGTATGAGCCATAACTAAGCCAAGGACACTGCTCAAAGCCTCCTCAGAATAACACCCAAAAGAGTCTATACTTAGAATCACAGAATCATAGAATAGTTAGGGTTGGAAAGGACCTTAAGATCATCTAGTTCCAAGCCCCCTGCCATGGGCTGGGACACCTCACACTAAACCATGTCACCCAAGGCTCTGTCCAACCTAGCCTTGAACACCATCAGCGATGGAACATTCACAGCTTCCCTGCGAAACCCATTCCAGTGCCTCACCACCATCACAGTAAAGAATTTCTTCCTCATATCCAATCTAAACTTCCCCTGTTGAAGTTTGAACCCATTACCCCTTCTCCTCTCACTACAGTCCCCAATGAAGAGTCCCTCCCCAGCATCCCTATAGGCCCCCTGCAGATACTGGAAGGCTGCTATGAGGTCTCCACACAGCCTTCTCTTCTCCAGGCTCAACAGACCCAACTTTCTCAGCCTGTCTTCATACAGGAGGTGCTCCAGTCACCTCATCATCCTCGTGGCCCTCCTCTGCACTTGTTCCAACAGTTCCATGTCCTTTTTATGTTGAGGACACCAGAACTGCACACCAGTACTCCAAGTGAGGTCTCACGAGAGCAGAGTAGAGGGGCAGGATCACCTCCTTCGACCTGCTGGTCACGCTCCTTTTGATGCAGCCCAGGATACAGTTGGCTTTCTGGGCTGCAAGCACACACTGCTGACTCATGTTCATTTTCTCATCGACCAACACCCCCAAGTCCTTCTCCGCAGGGCTGTTCTGAATCTCTTCCCTGCCCAACCTGTAGCTGTGCCTGGCATTGCTCCCACCCAGGTGAAGGACCTTGCACTTGGCATGGTTAAACTTCATGAGGTTGGCATCAGCCCACCTCACAAGCATGTCAAGGTCCCTCAGGATGGCATTCCTTCCCTCCAGGATATCAACCGAACCACACAGCTTGGTGTTATTGGCAAACTTGCTGAGGGCGCACTCAATCCCACTCTCCATGTCACCGACAAAGATGTTTAACAAGACCGGTCCCAACACCCATCCCTGAGGGACACCACTCGTTACTGGTCTCCAGCTGGACATTGAGCACTACTCTTTGCATGCGGCCATCCAGCCAGTTCTTTATCCACCGAGTGAACCACCTATCAAACTGATGTCTCTCCAACTTCAGAGACAAGGATGTCATGTGGAACAGTGTCAAATGCTTTGCACAAGTCCAGGTAGGTGACATTAACTGCTCTGCCCCTGTCCATCAGTTCTGTAGCCCCATCATAGAAGGCCACCAGATTGGTCAGGCAGGATTTCCCCTTAGTGAAGCCATGTTGGCTGTCACCAGCCACCTTGTTGTTTTTCATGTACCTCAGCATGCCTTCCAGGAGAATCCGATCCAAGATTTTGCCAGGCACAGAGGTGAGACTGACTGCTCTGTAGTTCCCCGGCTCATCCATTTTCCCCTTCTTGAAAATGGGAATTATATTTCCCTTTTTCCAGTCGTCGGGAACTTCACCTGACTGCCATGATTTTTCAAATATGACGGACAGTGGCTTAGCTACTTCATTTGCCAGCTCCTTCAGGACCCACGGATGGATTTCATCAGGTCCCATGGACTTGTGTATGTTCAAGTTCCTAAGATGGTCTCGAACCAGATCCTCTCCTACAGTGGGCCCTGGGTCTTCATTCTCACAGTCCCTGCGTCTGCCTTCCAAGACTTGGGTGGTGTGGTCCGTGCATTTGCCCGTGAAGACTGAGGCAAAGAAGTCATTAAGAACCTCAGCCTTCTCCAAATCCAGGGTAGCCACCTCTCCTGATAGCTTCCGGAGGGGGCCGATGTTGTCCTTAGTCTGTTTTTTATTTGCAATGTACCTATAGAATCCCTTCCTGTTATCCTTAACATCCCTAGCCAAGTTTAATTCTAACTGGGCCTTAGCTTTCCTAACCTGCTCCCTAGCTTCCCGGACAACATCCCTGCATTCTTCCCAGGCCGCCTGTCCTTGCTTCCCCCTGTTATAAGCCTCTTCATACTTCAGTATGAAGCTACTGATATCTCATTTTCATGAAACTGTAGTAAGCTTTCCCTGGGCTAAAACAGGGAATTCCACTGTGTCATAATTTAAACAAGCAGAGCAGAAGAGCAGGTTGGCCAAACAGGGAACTAGTTGTGGAGCACAAGAGGAAAAAGAAATTGCATGATCCCTGAAAACAAGGTAAAGCTTCACAGGAAGATTACTGAGCTGTGGTTCATATATGCAGGAAAAAAGCCCATGGAAGGCCAAAGCTCAATTAAGAGTTCACAGAATCCCAGAATACAAGGTTGGAAGGGACCTCAAGGATCCAACATTGAAACTGGCCAGTGTTGTGTCAAATAAAAAAAAGGGGGTTTTGAAGTATGTTAATACCTAGAGGAGGTTTAAAGAAAACACTGGACCGATACGTTTTGAAGACAATTATGTGACTAACAGTAATTAGGAAAAAGCAGAGGCATTTAATGCAGTTTTTGCCTCAGTCTAATACTGATACACCTTGGGCTGCCCAGAGTCCTGAGTCAGAGGACAAGTGCGGGAACAACAACTTTCCATTTGTGGACATTGAAATTATAAGGAACCAGCAGCATCAGCTGAATGTTCTCAAATCCATGGGGCCTTAGTCGACCTAGTCCACCTTGTCAGTCTGGTGTGCCCCAGCTCTTCGGTGCTCACCATATTGATGCCGGCCCTGCTCGGCATAGCGCACTGCAGCCCAGAACTCCTGGGCTTAAGCAATCCGGAGGGCTCAGCCTCCCGCGTAGCTGGGACTACAGGTGCACGCCACCATGCCCGGCATGCCTCATGGGATTTGTTCCACGTGCTAAAGGAGCTAGCGGATGTTATGGCAAGACCCCTCTCAATCATATCCCACAGGCCTAGGGAGTCTGTGCAAGCCCCTGCTGCCTGGAAGCACACCAGTCTACAAGAAGGGTGCTGAGGGAAGACCCAGGGAACTACAGACCCGTTAGCCTAACCTCAGTTCCCGGGAAAATTGTGGAGATTATACTGGGCGCTATTGAAAGGCATTAACAGAATAATGAAATCATCAGGCACAGCCAACATGTTTTCACAAAAGGGAAGTCCTTTTTATGATATCACTTTAACTAAAAGTGATACTAATGTGCTATGCTTCTGTAAGGATCCACATACCTAGTGGATGTAGTGTCATTTTATTTTAGTAAGGCCTTTGATACTGTCCCTCACAGCATCCTTCTGGACAAGCTGTCCAGCTGTGGTATGAGCAGGTTGGGTGAAGAGCTGGCTGAATGGCTCAAAGTGCTGTAGTGAATGGGGCTACATCTGGCTGGGAAGAAGGGAGAAGGGGTCAAGGTGGTTTTAGTTTTGCTTTTATTTCTCACTACTCTAGTCTGTTATTAATTGCCAATAAAATTATCTTCCTCAAGTCTAGTCTAATTTGCCTGTGATGGTAATTGGTGAGTGATCTCTGTATCCTTATATTGACCTAAGAACTTTTCATTTTAGTTTCTCCTGCTGTCTTGATGAGGAGGACCAAGCTTGGTGGGCACCAAGGCTAATCCACAAGATTCTCACAACTGTTGTCACCAAACCTTTTCTAATGATACTTTATTCATAAGTTCAAAAGTCCTCTTCTGTCCCCACAACTGAAGACAGTCATCAATACCAAAGAGAGAACCAAGAACAGAAAGAATTTAAGTAAAGTCAAATGGTCTCTGAGAGGGAGGAAATGCAAACTTACTCTAACATGGAAACAATTTACCTTGGAGAATGATAGGGATAATACATTATTCTTAACACAATAAATAACTAAGCCTAAATACTGTCTTACAGAAAAAATACTGTCCTTTAAACAAACCAATGTAAAAGTACAGTTATGCAATATATTATAGAAATGCTTTTACAAGAACTTACCTCTCTTTTCTTAGCTTCGTTTGTGCTGTACTTTGGAAAGAGGTAGGAAAAAATATTCCCACAGCAGCAGGCAACATGTACCAAGGGACCCTCTTTTCCTAAACTCAAACCTGATGCGACAGCCAAGACTAAAGTAATTGTTTTTATCATCAAAGTCCACTTCCCCAAGTAACCTCTGATGATGAAGCCACTCAAAATAGTTTTTATCTGGAAGAAATAAAAAATACCATCTGTTATTGTATTCTGCTTTCTTCAGAAACTAATTAATTTTATCATGTTTGCTATGTAAGTTCAAAAATAGCCTTTTCAAATGGCTAGCTTTATCACACTTTAAAAGGTATTATTCAGATTGCTACACTGAGTCCATTTGGTTGCCAGAGGCTTTCCATTTGCAACTAACTCTAAAACACTGTACAATAACATAAAACATCATTATCAATTACATTTAGTAGAAACTTACTCTGCACTAGCTTCTAAGACTGCATTCATTGGTTTATGATATAAATTACACGCAAGTCAGAAAAATAAAAAAAAATAAACCTGAAAAACTACACTCAAGATCATCTATTGTAGTAATATCACATCTGCACCCATCTTACCCCTCTCTGTTTTCTCGTTATGTTTTACTACCTCTACATAAAAAATTAACAGTAGATTCCTTGACATAAGAGTGGAAAAGATCAGGCTTCTTCAAGCAGAAAAGATGTGCCACTTGCCTACGGTACTACTTTTCCTAGCAGTGTCGTATTATTACCCTGGAATATATGCCCAGATACAGGAAATAATATAGTTATCATAGAAAAGGACAACATGTCTATAAATACAACATACACAAAACACTGGGCAGGAGTGACTAAAAGTAGAGGTTAGCTAAATTTGGAAACCAATTTAGAGTGAAATCTCTTCTGGAATAATGGCACAGAATTATTCCAGGCTTATTCAGAGACATGATTTGTCCTTCAACTTGTACAATACACACACATATAGAAGTATTCACAGAATTACTACAGACTGATCAGACTTTGTGTTTTTCCCTCCCATTCTGCGTATAGTAGCAGAAAGCAATTGTAAAAATAATAAAGTTTTGAGGATATTACACATTTCACTGTGATTGATGGTATGATTTGGAGTTAAGGCAATTAAAGTCATTGCAACAAAAGGTCAATTGCTGTATCAAAGGAACCATATTCTGTGAATGAACGGCTACTCTCTTATCACTGTAAGGAGGGTAAGGATTTGGGGCAGGTTTGGAAATCACTCTTCAGAAGTACACTCTCTTAAGCAAAATGTGTCCTTAAAAAGTAGTCCACCCAGAAGCAAGCAGCAAAATCTACAAACTCAGGAGATTCTCTGAAATTTGGAATATTTTTCTGAACAACAATTAGCACAATTAGATTATTTCAATTTGAATACTTGTATTTCATCAAAGTCACAGGGTGCTCCCTCTTGCCTTCCCCCTGACAATGTAGGAATTCCCTGCACGAATTTTCACATCAGTATGAAACACTTGCAATGTATATATGAGATCTCACCTCAGGTATCCCCGAGCCACAGGCATAGGGAGCAAATACTTTCACCAGAGACACTGCTAAGAAGGCAAAGCTCAAAGCCCAGAAAATGTACATAATGTAGTTCATTATGTATGAACCCGGACCCTAAAAACAAAACCAAAAAATCAAAATATAAATTTGAGCAAAATCACCACTTAAAGTAGCCCAAAAGTACCCTTGCTGCATGCACACTTACGCACACATTTTGAGGGACAGTAATTATTACCAAGCCAAGAGAGAGTTTTGTTTGAAAAGCATGACGTCATGACACACAACAGCAAAGACTGGGTTATACAAACTAGAAAGTGTTCTAACACTGCATCTTAAACAGAAAAAAAATAAACAGCACAGTTTGGGTTTCATTTATAGTTATTAGCTGCTAAAATCTACTGAACACTAAGTTCAGTAAGTATTCTTTATTTAAAAAAATGTGTGGTAAAAAATAAAACTAATCTATTTTTAGTTATCACAGAACTCCACAAATTTATTTTTTTATGTCTAGCTATGATCAGGAATAGAAACTCTTGTGTGATTAACAGTTCTACACTCTTGTAACTTCCTTACATCTGCAACACTCCAAGCACCCTTGAAGTGCATGGAATGCATATTTATTACACTATAATCTATTCAAATGCTAAAAAATGGAGCAGACAGTACAACCCAAATCTGTCCAGTACCATTAAGCTTAAGACCATTATTTTCTTTAAATGTTGAGCCAAGCTGTTGAGCAAGACCCTCAAAGAATGGGTATATACTTACTTCTGCTTGCCCTATTATTAGTTCTGCCCACGTTTTCCACTGTGGACATTTATCTCTCTCTTCAAATGTGGTCTCATTGGAACCCCAACAACACTGTTCGTGGTTAAACCACAAAGCACTAAGGCAAATGCCTTCCTTTAAGTCAGTCATCCAGTCAGCAGCAATGTCAATTAATCCTGCCAATGCCCCTGTCATAGAAACAGTTTTGTATTAATATTCTGGTAAGCAGGAATAACACACACAGCTAAAATGAAGAAATGTGCTGCTATTAACTGATGTAAATTTAAGTTACAGAAAACTTAAACAAACAGACATCTAAATATTACTGATTTCCAGGAATATTTGTGATCCGGTAAGATTAGGATTTGCTGAAGAATCTATAGCACCTTGTGTGAATCCCGAGTCAAATGCATCTTCTGTATTTCTTTGATTTTTCCCATGCCAGTTCTCCAACAGTCCACTGAAACTAAGGAGCTGAGAATCAAGAGGACTGATACATTTTTGTGGCAAAAAACACAAGACTTCCTGAAAAAACTAGCTTGCCATGCCTCAGAGAACTCATGAGCTGTGCTGTGTTTTGTGTAGAACAGCATGTGGAGAAAATAATTCTTACCTTACCAACCATAGTTTTAGAACAACATAAACCACCAAAATAAACCCTGATGACATTCATGTGATCTACATACAAAGACTACTGAATTCTGTAACATGGGGAGGAGAAAAATGAAACAGACAGTACAACACAAATCCATGTTCAGTGCCCTAACCTTAAGACCACTCTTTTTAATTAATTCCTACTGCAGGTAACAAACAGTATAAATACTAAGGAGTTCCTAAACTCAAAGCTTAAGAAGGATTCTGTATTGCACACGCAGAAAACTTGCTGACGAGTCCTCAAAGAATAGGTAGCAGTATACTGAAAAACTACTTCTAAAGTCAATATTTTTGTGAACATGTACAACTGCTAATTAGCTATAATTAACTATTTTTAATGTATTAATCACTACCAGAAATAGCTGTATAGAGACAGCCACAATTTACTTGGAGAGTAGACTGTAGTAGAAAATTACCTCTGATTTACTAATTCATATTTGTTAATCTTGACAGACCCTCAGTTTGAAATCCTGGGCCAGCTAAAGTCAGAGTCAAAGGCCGTATTTCAGTAGGACAAAATTTCATCCAAATTCTTTAAAATTACATAAACGTATGTCCTACGTTCAGCAGCAGCAGTCATTGTTTCTCCTTCTCAGTAGCTGGTGCAGTGCTGTGGTTTTGACTTTTGGCCTGGGAACAGCGCTGATAACACTGATGGTTTCAGTTGCTGCTCAGTAACGTTTACTCTGACCAAGGACTTTCTGAGCCTCATGCTCTGCCAGGGAGGAGGGGAAGCTGGGAAGAAGCACAGACAGGACACCTGATCCAAAGTAACCAAAGAGGTATTCCATACCACAGCACATCATGCCCACTATATAAACTGAGGGCAGTTACCCAGAAGGGTTAGATCACTGCTCGGGCAGGCTGGGTATCAGTCGTTGGGTGGTGAGCGGTTGTATTCTCTTCCCTTGTTATTTCCCTTATTGTTATTATTATTGGTGGTAGCAGCAGTGGTTTGTGTTATACCTTAGTTACTGGACTGTTCTTATCTCAACCTGTGGGAGTTACATTCTTTAGATCCTCCTCCCCATCCCCCCAGGAGCAGGGGGGAGGAAAGGGGGGGAGTTTGAGAGAGGCTGCGTGGCTGACTGAGCTTAAACCACAACAACATAAGGTCTTCCCATGACTTAAATCAAGGTTGTACCTTTTAAGATTCACTAGACACATTCAACAGAAAGCAAGAAACTGAAAAACCTGGAAATGTTCAGAATTCACTCTCTTTGTTGCTCAGAAACATAATAAAGCACTTTTAATACATATAGCAGCTTGGGGGGTAGAAGTACAACACAGCACATTCCCACCCAAATTATCAAAAGCAATTTCCAGTAATTACATGCTCCCAGTTTGAACATTCAGAGCTATATAAAAACATGCTAAAACTTTGCATATATATTAATTTATATGTGATTTGTGAAAGTGATTATGCATATATCTAAGTAGTAATTACACAGTTACCACACCTTTTTAACAGCATGGCTATACTCTGCAACTAATCCAGGGACTAATCCTGCTAGGGGAAACCAAACAAAACAAAACATACACATACCACACCACCACCACCACCCCCCACCCCCACCCCCAAAAAAGTCATATCTGAAAAATCATCTAGATCAATTAATACAGTTTCACAAGAAATCCTACAGGAAACCAGCACAATTTAGCGGAAAGGAAAACACTGATCTCAATAACATAATTAAAGACCTTTGATAAGTAGGTAAAAGGTCAGTAACTCTGAGAAACTCTCACTAAATTCAGTGCCAATTTTGTTTTCCTTTTGATTAGTAAACCCCCCCTCAAAACACTAAAGCCTGTAAATCAACCTTTTCCTTCCCAGCCTTTTCCCTTCCTTATGGTAAGCAGTCTGAACCAGCTCTCATCCAGGTTGGGTGGTAACGCACACACAAAAAACGCAGTAACTATACTTGCTGACAAATGTAAGAAAGAAACCTTCTTGGTTTTTAATTTACCTGATGCCAAACCAGTTAGTGTGACTACTAGCCATCCTGACCATGCATCATACAAACTTTTTGTCATCTCCCATGCTGATTCTTTCTTCTTGCTGTTAATCTGCAAAGAGAAATCATCATGTATTTGTATGTGTTTCTGTAATATGAACAGGAGGAAAAAATTAAATATGACATACAAATTGCATGATGCAAGCTACAGGCAAGTAGATCCTCTCTTTAAACTACATGCACTCTCACTGTATGTAGTGTTTTACAGCTTGGTTACTCAGACATCAAACAACTGACAGAGGAAAGTAAATGTTCTTCATTTAAAAAATTAAACCCCAGAAAATGCATTACTAGGGTACATGAACACTTTACACAATACACATCTAAAACATCTAAAATTGAAGAACTATGTCTCACCTAAAACTTTTTTTTTGCTGTACCTCGAAGAAACAGTTGTAGTGCTAATAAGCTATTCCATACAATTCAAATTCCTAAGCTTCTATTCCAAATATAAATATCTTTATCTTTGACTAAAAATCACACAAAAACAAACTCAAAAATTGGGTAATGACACAGTAATACCTCTAGACAACTCTTATTAATGACATCTAAGTTACTGTACTAAAAAAAAAATGGTAATTCTTATTTTAGCCTGATTTCCCTTATGCCCTTAGCTGAAATTTGTGCATAACTTGTTTATGTTAAACCTTTATGATGCAA
The DNA here is from genome assembly GCA_017639245.1 of Myiopsitta monachus. Taxonomy (NCBI): domain Eukaryota; kingdom Metazoa; phylum Chordata; class Aves; order Psittaciformes; family Psittacidae; genus Myiopsitta; species Myiopsitta monachus. The sequence goes on along the minus strand of CM029917.1, from coordinate 76,504,653 downwards.
CTGGATCCTACTCTTACGACTTTTTTATACTGTAAAAGGGGGGAGACAGTATGTGCAACAAACAGGGAGAACAAAAGAAAAAAACAACCACCAAAGTGCAGTACTAGACAAGGAAATCTAGAAAAAATACTACTCCTAAAGCAAATCATAGAATCATAGAATAGTTAGGGTTGGAAAGGACCTTAAGATCATTTAGTTCCAAGCCCCCTGCCATGGGCTGGGACACCTCACGCTAAACCATGTCACCCAAGGCTTTGTCCAGCCTGGCCTTGAACTCCGCCAGCGATGGAACATTCACAACTTCCTTGAGCAACCCATTCCAGTGCCTCACCACCCTCACAGTAAAGAATTTCTTTCTTATATCCAATCTAAACTTCCCCTGTTTAAGTTTGAACCCATTACCCCTTGTCCTCTCACTACAGTCCCTAATGAAGAGTCTCTCCTCAGCATCCTTACAGGCCCCTTCAGATACTGGAAGGCTGCTATGAGGTCTCCACGCAGCCTTCTCTTCTCCAGGCTGAACAGCCCCAACCTTCTCAGCCTATCAAATAAATACATTTTATAGTTTCCTCTATGTTTGAGATTCTCAAACTTTTTCCTTTTTTAATAAAAGAAGTTGTTTTTACAGTAGCATATCTCTCAAAAACTCATTCCTTCTTCTTTCTACATCTTTGATTACATACATGGCCAGAGAGTGTCCTATCATTCAGGGCATATTTATAAATTTCACAGCAGTCCTATGGCTATAAACTGAATTGTCCTGTCTGACTTTTCTGGTCTCAGACATTAAACTGCCTAAGAGCTGAGAGGCTTCACCCTAGCCTGTTTCCCAGGATTTGGTCAGGCCCAGCATGCTATCCAAAGGTATATCCACTAGACACTGACCTACACACCCTGCAGTGTAAAGATGGTACTGTGTTAATTACTGCTTTGAAATCAAATGGTGAAATGAAGTATTCCATGGAAAACACCTTCTTAGTTTTCATTAAAAGCATTCAGGCAAGGTACATGTTTTCAGATCCAATGTCTAAGGATCACTTTTACTTAGAAAAGCACTAGATAGTCTAATTGTGGATGTTTTGGTTTTTAAACTAGTGTAGGATTATTTTTTTTAACCATGTCAAAGTAAATCAGCATACACACTCTACTTTTGCTTCCACAAAGTTAAAAATGGTGTTTCCAAAGAAAGCAGAATAATGCTACAGTGCTGTATGTGAAGGAACCTCTCCTCTACCCTTCTACACACAATTCACTTTTAATTATTAATTTTGATAAGTTAAAAATATTCTAGGAGAAATCACATCTCCACATCTGTTCTGGTTTTAAGGTTAAGGTAAGCATCCCAAAAGTTTGGCAGTAAGGCTCTAAATAGCATATTTCCTCTTAAAATTCTACTAAATAAATCTATTACATCAATGACAGTATCAAGCACATTACTGACTAAAAAACCTAGAGTCCATTTCATGAAAAAACTCATTGCCGAGTGCACTGATAAAGATGAATGCTCTGAACTCTCAAGAACTCATGAGACAAGAAAAGCAAGTTCTGTGATGGGAGAGTGGAAAGGACATTTACCATACATACTGAGACTACTTTTTTGTTAAGCGTATGTACACTAATATAAATGTTTTAGGTGTGAGAATTTTCACTTCCCATAATCCAAACAACCACCACACTATATTGCATTAGCACAGATACATTTGCGTCACTATAAAAGCAGCACACATCAGTGCTTACTTTTCTGTACAAGTATTACCATAAGCACGGTTGTACATCTACACTGGAAAATAGCCTTAACTATACTAGCATGAAAAAAAGGCAGTAATGTAAAAATGTCATTTGGGTGACGGGGAGCTCTTCATGCTTTAATTAATTACCATTTCCTTTCCAAGCTGTAATACTGTTGCAGGACTGCAGGTATAAATGAAAAGGTGCTTTTTTAATAGCACTGTAGTTCTACCTAATGTAACTACTTACAAATTTAAAGTATGTAAATATTGGTACGTGTTACTGGATCAGACCTGAATTCCAACATCCAACAAAAAACATTTTCCCATTATTGTTACTGATCTTAAGTACCCGTCTATGCCTTTCCCTGTCTTTGCACTTCTCTCGAACCCAGTCAATGGTATGGAAGTCATCGTATGTTCCTACTCCAGGGATTGGTTCATCCAGCAGATCCAGTAAATGCGTTGAACTGTTGATATTTCCTCCATTTGTCATTGTATAATGAGTTCCTGTGGCAGAGGAAAGGCAGGAATTAATTAGTGCTGCAATAAACAAAGTATTCTAATGTTCACAACACTGCTGCATATAAAATTTCTGAACAACTGTGACACTTCCATGGATGTGTATTTTACTTCAGAAATTTTTATTTACAGTAAAATGTGGTTTACTTCATGCAGGTCTCTCAGTGTTGCATGTCACTTTTTTTTCTGTCACTCACCTGCAGGTTAAATGACTGTACCAGTCAAAGTGGGTTTTTTGCTTTGTGTGCAGATTCCAGAGAAACTTCAACAGAACAGCAGCTCTGATACACATTTAATTTAAAGTTTATTTCAGTTTAAACTGCCAGACAAAAACCTCTTTGTAAAAAGGCAAACCCAGATGATTATATACGAAGCTCACAGCACTTCCATAATTAGCTAGTTATTTTTACATAAACACACCACTGATTACCAATCTCTCCTACATGTCTAATTCAAACCTAAAATACATTATCAAAAGATTATCAGTGCAGCTAAAAAGTAACAGAAAGCCATGAAAATATTTGAAAAAAAATAATTTGTACTTTTACTAAAAATATATGTATAGTGTTTATGGTTTTGATGGGGAAATTTCAAATTCTTCCAAAACTGAAGATCTGCATTTTACTGAATATCTCTTTCTCCCGTATTACCTGACAACATGGCAGTAATAGATAGGACCTCATTAGAACAGTTGTTATCACAGCTTACAACAACCAGTTCTGCTAGTTGTGGGTCTAGGGAAAATTTAGTCATCATGGATCCCAACTCTGCAGGTGCCCCATCCCTGGCAGTGTTCAAGACTAGGCTGGATGGGGCTTTGAGCAAACTGGTCTAGGGAAAGGTGTCCCTGCCCATGGCAGGGGGTTGGAAATAGGCAATCTTTAAGGTCCCTTCCAACCACATCATTCTATGAGTCTGTGATTCTATAACTCACAGAACAAGACTCAGTCATGAAAGGCAGAAATACTGTATAAAGTATCTTCTACTAATACGTCATCACTAGCTAGTTCCTTCACAAGCAGCTCACATAATAACATCCCCAACAGCATTCTTCTCAGTGATCAGAACAAGAGCAAATACTAAGAATTTTTCCCTCTTCACAAGTGATCAAGAAAGTTTTGCGGGTTTTAAGTTTTTAAATGTCATCAATTCTGTAATACCTTAGCTTTTTTGAACTCCTATGCTATATTTACAGACCCAAATATAATTTTCTGCTGGATGGTTGCCTAAATACAGCAAGGCCATTTGCACACCCAACACAAACTGCTTCTGCAACAGTAATTGCTACAAAGGGAACATCTATAATGAGGTTAATTTAAAGAGCAATTACTCTCACTTGTTTGCCTCAGAACAAAATAACGTGGCAACCACATATGGCATACCACAATAATCTCTGTTCTTAAAGAAGTGGACCCAGGTGGCCAAGACTTCTATCAGTTCACTCTGATGATCTTCAGCTCAGACTTCTGATCAGTTTACAGGCATTAGAATTCATTTCACTAGACTGATGCAGGGATGGATAGGAAGGTGGGGGTGGGGGGGGACTGAGTTGGATTTTCTTGTTTGTTTTTTGAGTTTTCAGAATTGCAAGCTCAGCTTCTAGGTGCTGTCAGCAGAAATTTCCAAAGTATCCAAAAAAAAAAATATTTTCAAAGGGCCTACCTGTAAATTTCCAAATACTGCAAAAGCAAAGTTCACCAGCCCAAACTTTCACCAACAACTGACAGACTTATGCACAGGTAAAATGTGTCTTTTCCCTTTAAATTTGTGAAGTCTGAGATCTAGCAGAAGCAGGGTGGAATCTGGCAATATATTCAGACCCAAAGATGTGCCTCAGCCATATACTGCTTGAGAGATCTCATATATGCCTGCTGTGGTTATCCTGACATTTTCTTAGTGGTAAGACAACAAACACACAAGAAAATAATACCAAAATCCTGTTAAGAATAAACACAATCTAAAATATTCAAGACACAGAAACTAACATTCATTACACATACACATAACGTATAGCAAAGCTTGAAAGGCTATAAAGGTTACTCTTCTTTTTTTCTTTTAATCTTAAAGAGAATGCAAATGGATGAAACAACTCCTCAACAGTGCTAGTAGCATCCTCTCATAGCCACCTAGCCTGGCTGCTGTCTTTTTTAATACTTTTTCCCCAGTCTATGTCATATCTAATTTTCCCTCATCTATTGATCGTAGATAAGACCTGTAAATCTCTTCCCTGCTAGCCTCTCTTAAGGCAGATGCAAAGAAACATTACCTATGCTTCCATTAATAAAAGGCTAACAACAACAAATTAAATCAGATATGCTAATACAGGTGATTGTGAAAACCTTGCTTCAGGGTAAGGGTTTCAATTCTCTTGCCATTTCCAATTCTCATAACTAGAAAGGAAGTGTAAGATACATGTCTGGCTAGCTGAAAGGGCAAGCTTATCTTGTGGAAGAGGTGGTAACAAAATTCATATTGTAATGATTAGTTTAGGTCTCAAAATTGAAAGGATAACAGAAAATATGAAAATGTTATTTTTACATGAAATCAACCTCTTTCTCAAAGCAATGAGACACATATTAAATTCAGCTACAGTTTAATTATTAATCTTCTACAAAGTTACAATGTGAATAAGCAGTTTCCTGAACCTAAGGAAAGGAAAAGCTTGCCTTTGCCGCAGGGGAGTTTTATGCCCTGCCAAGTATGAAGCAGTATCCAAGCTATAAGGAACATGCAATCCTATGCCACAAAAGGCAAAGGAGAGTTCAGAGTTATAAATGTACCACAAACAGTAAGAGATGACGTTATGCATATCAAGGTGCTGAACTTGATGAACGGAATCAGACTCTACAACTCAGAGACAGTTATAAAGCAGGTATGTTTATTACAGCGCCGGGTGCAAGGGGGATCACTCCTCCTAACTTGCACACCAAGGGGTTAAACAAGCTGTGAAGTTTTACTCACTCACTCCCCTCTTTTTCTTCCCCCAGTCCCGGGGGGATGGGGAGGAGAATCAAAAGAATTCAACTCAGAACTGGTTGAGATAAGAACAGTTTAGTAACTAAGGTATAACACAAATCACTACTGCTACCACCAGTAATAATAATGACAGAAGTACAAAGAAAGAGAATACAACTGCTCACCAAGCCCGACCCAGCCAGCGCACCCCCTAGCAGCGAACCCCCCAGTACCAAAAACTTGACCATGCCGCGCAGCCCCAGTCCACCACCACACCTTTCCAGGTCTCTGCTCTCCGTCTTCGCATCCTGGACATGACGTGCTGTGGTATGGAATAACCTCTTTGGTCAGTTTGGGTCAGGTGTCCTGTCTCTGCTTCCTCCCGGCTCCCCCTCCTCCCTGGCAGAGCATGAGGCTCAGAAAGTCCTTGGCCAGACCAAAACACTGCCAAGCAGTAACTGAAAACACTGGTGTTATCAGCGCTGTTCCAAGGCCCAAAATCAAAAGCACAGCGCTGTACCAGCTACCACGAAGGAGAAGAAATGATGCTACTGCTGAACCCATGACACAAGCAGATATTTATTACACACAAACATGCATATTTATTAGGTTCCTGGAGGAGATATTACAATTAGGTTAGGTACTCATTATCATAAGTCTCCTCCCTTTTGGTGCTAGTGCACTGCCCTCCGACGGTCATAGGCAGGGGTCTTCAAGATGAAGTAAGCAGTCTTCCTCATGATGCACTTTTCACCTTTGGCACAGTTTGGATGCCCTAGTAATCACAGTTAGGTGAAACCAGCTGTATCTGCACGTTTCTGATAGCAGGCAAAGATTTAGAGCAGTGTGACCTTAGCACAAAATTTATTGCAAGCAGAACAGGTTGGGCAGACAAGGAGTATCCTAAGCTAGCAGATGTTCGGGAGTCACTGTCTCCAAACTAACTGATAAATTAGAAGGATAGTAAGAAAGAATTCACTCATTAGAAGGATAAAAGTAAACACTTCACTCTTGTTAGTAAAACTACTAAATTCTGTTATCACACCACAGACTTGCATCACAAACCTTGTTCTCTTAGACCTAAGTTAAGTTAAAAGTACTTTAACCCTGTGTTTCCAGGCACTTGCTCTCCTTGTATCAAACTGGAATTTTCTCAAGGGAAACCACCACGAATGGCACCATACTCAGTCCACTAGACTTCAAGCAGAACTTTGAATAGACTGTGAAGAATGGTCATTGCCTGGATACAGTAAAAATCCCAAAAGAAACTGTGTCATGTTCCTACTTTGCCACCAAATACTGGAATATAAACGATTACTGTATGATGGGGAGGAGACAGAACAAGATGTGAAGCTGAAGAGGTGGTTTTGTTGAATACAGAGCTGCCAAGAATGTTGATGCAGCTGAGTACCTATAATCTCATACCAACTGAGAAACCCCACATCAGTGTGTGGTAGAAATACTGCCCTATAGAAGACCATGAAGAGGACAACTGTACAAAACCTGGTGCACTGTACCTAAGATGAACAGGTCTGACAGCAGTGGGACGAGGACGTTCTCCAGCTGGTATTATGATCTATGAAGCAGGAGAATTTAGAGCAGTATACCTTTACCAATACTCCATACTTTCCTAAACTTCCACTTCTTTCTTCACTTCCTTCTCTAGCATTTCACGCAGTGAGAGGCTCCTTCCAGCTATGACGATAATGATTCTCATCAGCATGAACTGGCATTTGTTGCCAATTTCATCAGTGTTATTAGATTTATTTTCAACTCAATAGATTTTGTTAGAATCCTTACCATAATATAGATTTCTCATCACATTCAAACCTCCAAGCAGGAAATAATCATTACCCTGAAAAACTGCAGCATTTAGCAAATGCAGCCTTCGAGACATTTCCAATATTCAGAACGTATTTCTCCTTCCTTCCTCACAGCCCTTCCTCGTCTTCAAGTTTTGAGACTCATTCTCAGGCTACAACTCAATGCAAGTGCTTTTCATCAAAATCCAAGCTGCCTTAGTCTTGAAAAGTACAAAAAGTACCTAGCACACAAGGTATACAGGCACAGCCTCTAGCTATGGTAAGAGAACACCTCCAGTTTCTGTATGCACACTTCTGAGCCATTCTACAGCTTTCAGAAAATGAAGCAAGCTTTTTGGTACATATGAGTTTGTTAAGGCTTTATTAGGCTGGGAAGCTGATGGTAGACGTAGCAGGAAGAACTTTCACTATTAGTGTTATTCCAAATTAACCCATGTAACTGCAGGAAGGGAAATATTCATATTTCTATTCCTACTAAAATCCTCTCGGAGGCTGAATACAACTCACAGAAATCCTTACAAAGTAAATTAAACGCAATCTTTCCAGGGTAGCTGGAATCCCTTTATTAGCACACTCTTCTCCAACAGCATCTTTAACAATCCTGTATTCCCACCACGTAACTAGTGAGCTGCTGCAATCACAGACTGCAAGCTTCTAGACAATAAAAGTAACATGCTTCCTCAGAGAAAGGAGACTGTATCTTTTAGGTGGTTCAGTCAATGTAAGTCTTGCCTGAATTACCTTCTAGGAAGGCAGCTGACTTTTGTTATCCTTCATGCATGTAATTCCAACCCTTCAGTACAATCCTTTCTCAGCAATCAGCTCTGTTAGTGCTGAAGAATTGCTTCAAGTGAAGTTGTTAAAAAAACCCACCAATGAAAACCTAACAGTAGAACACTGTACTTTGGGACGCCTGACCAGAATGCAGTACAGCAAACCAAACAAAAATGCTACATGGACAAAATGGGAATAGAAGTAGTAGATTCCAACACCATAAATAAACTCTCATCTCTGAAGATGTGGGGGTTTTTTTTGTTGACTGGGGGGGTTCGTTGTTGGTGATTTTCTTTGGGTTTCGTTTTTTTTTGTGAGAATGAAAAAAAACAATCCAAAAATTGCCTGAGAGGCGATTATGTCCCCCCTAAGGCAAGGAGTATTTCTTCTTTCATATTCTATATGTGTGCCTCATACAAGCAGTCTTTAATCTTGACTGATGTTGGAATGATACACATGACAAAAATCTAATTTATGTAGCATTTTTCAGGCGCCATGCACAGCATTTTCAAAGGCTGCTTCACCTGCTCTAGTAGTGATCTCCTTCTTCTTTTGCAACTCAGTAGTTTTCTTTCAGATCTGAAAGCTACCCTGGGCAACATGCAGCTGATGAAAGTTGTGGATTTTTAAAGAAAAATACCTGGTAAGTTATTAGCTAATTCATTTAAAAAGAAAAAGATCACATCAGCAAGGATTTATACCTGTAAAACATGAGCAGATCACTACTGACTATTCAGTATAGTTCGAAAATGTTCACATTAAACATTCTAAAACACTAACAAAGCAAAACATGAGTTGCTGACATTCATATGCTGTTGCGCTTTTCACCTCTTAGATCTCTTGGAACAAATCCCCAGTGAAGGAACCTAGTAGACCACAAAGATCTTTGCGGTCCTGCTATCCTGTCCCTCGGTTCTCACTTCTCCTTGATGTTCTCTCTTCCAGGGAGGCAGTGGGTTTCACACTCTACAATTTTAACTAGAGAGCTTCCACACTCTATGATTTTAAAAATCCCACTGAAAGTACACTTAAAATACCTTGAGTTAAAGAAATGAGGGAGCTAGTGCTTCAGTTAATCTAATACAGTTTCATGCAAGAAAGGGGTTTTGCAACATGTTTGATGCTCCTGATTCCTGCGTAACTGTTTTAAACAATCCTTCCCAACTCTTTCTTTGTGTGCAGTGTTCCTTCTTTTCTTGCATAAATAATGAGAAGAGAAACATCAAGATTTAAGAAAAATGCTGCATCCTAGGTAACCGAATGGTGCACAACAGATTTTTATGTGGCTCTCCACCAAGTGATTATCTGAATAATTAGCCAGTATCACCTAGAGAACAAATCTACACAGTTTCAGCCGCCATAGCAAATAAGGTACAGAACAAAGATATGAATATGCTCAAGGGGGTAACTAGAAGAGTTAACAAGGAACAATAATTTTATGATACAGTTTAAGACCCTTGCTATAGTCTATATAACATATAATATACATCTTATACATAGAATAATGATGTGCATTATTTTATGTATAAGATGTATATTTTAAATACACCACTGTGTCCAACTGAGCATATATGAGCTTAGTCCACTATATGAAATGAGACATATCTCTCAGGACATAATCATAGAATAAGGCTGAGCTGATCTGCTGCCACCCAAACAGGAGATCTTACACCCCCTATTTCTCCCTCCCAGTCCTGGTCACATACTCCCACTCTCCCCCTTGGATTAGCTCTGTCACCTCTGTCACCGACCGCACAGTAAACCAAGCAAACATGTTAATCCAACTAAGCAGACGAAAATACCGAATAAAAAATCTGCCATTATACAGAACAAATCAAGCTTCTGCGCCGTTGGAGGAGAATCAGCCAATGAGAGCAAGAACTGAGAGAAGAGGTAGGGAATGACAAGCAAGTTCACCCTCTTTCACAGTAACAAACTGTCAGACTAGTTATACTGAAATACATAAATGCACCCCTGGGATCTCGTTAGATTTTAATTACATCTTTCTGCTGGAAACCATTCAAAACTTCTATATAAATATTAATATCCAGACACGATACAGTAATATCCATTTCATAGAGCTCAAAACTCCCAAAGGTGGCTGTGTTTGGAAACATTTCAGAGTTGTGAACACAACAACAGATAAACAATGTCGACACTGGAATCAGGAGTAGAGCAATAGTAGGACCAAATTTCTCAAAGGTATCTCTCTACAAGCTGAGTAATTGCTAAAGCTTACAGCAAGAAAACTCTAGTTTGCTGCTGCTCACATATTCCTTTTTCTAGGCAGTGCACAACCACACAGCAGTTCCCTCAGCAGCCATCCTTCTGGCTGGCAGCAGTGTGCATTTTATTTGTGCTACTCTGAGCACTATGAAAGGAGAGGGGAAAAATAAATGCACCTCTGAGAGTGAAAATGAAGCTAATCAGTTTACACCAAAGGCTGGAATAAGCTCTCCCTGACACGACCATCCAAACATGCTGAGTGTTAAAGTCAGCAGGGGTTGCAGCTTTCCAGAGGCCAGACACTAATCCAAGGCTTTGCTTCACCCATGCGTCCTTGGGTATTAGGTGGCAAGGGGAATGGAGGCGGGGAAGCACCCTAAATGCAACTCACACCATAAGGATCATTTACACTTGTAACAAAGGAGATTTGTATACATATGTGTTAATGCCTCAGCTGCTTTCTGTTTCCATATTCAGACCTCAAAATATGAGGCTTTCAATTAAAAAAAGACAAGAAACAGTCATCAGTTTTTTCAATTTGCCTGCAATCACTCAAAAAGTGTCATTAAGCACTGCTGTCTTTTCCTGGCTAGAAGTAATTTTTAAACCTCAGAATCAGGAGCTCTGCCCCACGGCTCACCACAGTGGGTGAACAGGTTTCCCCAATGTTACTGCTAGTAGTATAGTCTAAGCAATAGGAGTTGCACCTCCAAGCAGTGGTGACTGGTGCACAATAATGGAATTACGAGTTATCTTTAAAAAAAAATAGGTATTCTAAAACAAAGTAATCAATAAATATAGTGTGCTCTTTCTAAGTGCAATTTTCACATCTCCCAGCTACTGACTCAACTGCAGATTATTAGTTGACCAGTATTTCATTAATGTTGCTTGAGGATCTTCAAAATCTAAAATGTAAGATGTACTTATGTATATGGAACAAATAAAAGGGAGTTAACAACCCTCATAAAAGGGAGTTAACAACCCTCATGCTGAAGCTCAGTTTTTGCTGCTGGTAGCTCACCACTATACTGCTATTGCTCAGATTACAGATTTTTAAAGAATAGCAAAAATGAATGCTTATTTAGGAAAACAAAAGGGGATGGGGGAGGGGAATCAAAGAGTGCGAGCATGTCTGCCGATGGCTGAAGACAAGCCAAATGATGATCTGGAACTTTCAAAAAGCAAAAATGATGAAAAAAATAAATCCAAGGGCAAAGAGCTAAGCTACACAAATGATTTATTTACACCACACATACTCCAGCATATGGCTATAATATAAAAAATTCTTATGAAAAAGTGCATGCGTCAGTTACTTATAATATACACAATCCTAAATCAGGACTTTAAAACCATTTCTGAGGAGAGAAATGTTTTCTAGTTACCAGATGATACAGTAGAAGTGAACCCTTGTTCCTGCAGTTTCATGCAAGTGTATCAGGGAGGATAAGGAGGTCTGGAAACTATGTATTTAGTACCAGGTAAAGAGCAGCCTCAGGACAGAGCAAGGTAAAGGAACTCCTGATAAGAATTATCCTATACCTTTAATTTTTTCAGAGGTAATGATGATTAACCACCATTAAAAGATGAATGCAATAAATACATATTTTAAAATCTTTCCATTTAATGTTTCACAGCATATCTGCACTGAAAAAAAAAAAGCATCATCTAAATGCAAAACAATGGCTTTTAATAATAATGTATTATAATACTCTGTATTTCATCCCACTGAACGTTAGTAAAGGCCATTAATTAAACCTCAAAGACCGGTAATGATTTAAACCATCTTTTCATCACTGGTGAGGTACAGCCACTTCGGGTAAGCCACTGCAGTCAATTAGTGCAACAAACGCTTTGATGTTACAAAGCAGTTTTGCATGACCTGATCATTACTCTGCAGGACAGAAGAGCTGTCAGTATGTGAGTAAGGGGAAAAAATTCTACAGGCTTTAACAATTAAGCTTGTTTTCTCAAAATATCTTAATCCATTTTGTCTTGGCTTGTTATTAGAGTGCTCTGAAATCTACACAAGAAGAAAAAACTCTTGGTAGTATCCTTTTCTAGACCCACAGATAATAAAGAAATGTCAAGAATTTACTTTAAATTTCTGGCTTTGTCTGTTAGCATTTTAAGCCTTAATCTGATTGCTGGATGACAGTAACAGATTACTGCCTGTGGTGTTGTAAATCAGCACGAAATATCCAGTAAAAATTAAATCTATGGAGCAAACTGGTCTGGAGACTCTATTTTCATGAGTTACATGCACTTGACAAATTAAGATTTGCAAGAGATTATGGTAACACCGTTGGGGTTTTGTTGTTTGTTTTTTCTTACTCTAAACTCACTATAGCAAATGCAAGAAGTACCAGTAATACTGGTTTTGAAATACAGTATTAGAATATAGGAAGTAAAAGCACTAACGGAATTCAGTGAAACTGCAAAAAGGAACAAGTCATAACTGGGAATTCTCTTGGCTCCAAGGGTTGTCATCACAATGGGAACACCCACCTGAACCTTCACCACAGTATTTGTAAACTGCATGTGTTAAACAGCAATACTCCAATGCGCCAGACACCATTTTGCACTGCAAATCTCTGCTTTTTGCATTATAAAATCAACTACAATCTGGCAAATACCAGGAACACACAGCTGATGCATTTCAATGCCTATAATTTGTGAAGTCTGAAAGTGTAATATCATGGCTGTCTGCAGTTTTCATCTTTAAATCTACCTACAAATCTAAACCCACAGAGCAGTTGAAGTTGGCAGGAACCTCTGGAGATCACCTGGTCCACCCCCCCTGCTCAAACAGAGCCACCTACAGCTTGTTTCCCAGGACCATGTCCAGGCAGCTTTTGAATATTACCAAGGAGGGACACGTCATAACCTCTGTGGGCAACCTGGTACAGTGTTCAGCCACTCCCACAGTAAAAAAATGGCTCCTGATGCTCAGAGGGAAGCACCTGTGTCTCAGTTTGTGCTCACTACCTCTTGTCCTGTCACTAGGCACCACTGAAAAGAGCCTGGCTTTGTCTTCTCTGCACCTTCCCTTTGTTTATTTGTAGAGCATGGATAAAAGATCCCCAACTCACACCTCGAAAACTGTTCGAAGAAAATACCATCCTAAATTTCTTAGGAATGACTCTAAAATCTGAGTTAGAAAACTATCCAGCACTTGCTATATAACAATGACTGGGGCAGAGAAAAATTTGCTTGTCTTAAAGCATATTGGAACTTGCTGATATTCTTAAAATATGCTGAAAAACATTCTAAGAATCACAAAAAGACAACAATTAGCCTTTTATGTAAATTACTAAAACGCAGACGAAAATTCCAGATAAACATAAAAAGGTGTGACTGTTTACAGAACATATAAAGGTGTGATTATAGAACATAAAGAGCTGTGACTATTTACAGAAATAAGTTCACAAGGAAAGCTGAAACAATACATGAAAATGGAGAGCAAAAAAATAATCCTATGTAAAGCATCTCTTTATTCTCAGCCTACCTCCTCTCTAATGCCATCGTAAACACTCGTAAATGTTGATAACTTTCTAATTTTAGATTAGCCAATTTAAACAAAACTTAAGTGAGAATGTTCTTCATTTACCCTTTTAAACACCAAGGTATAACCATCAAACACAACCAAGAAAAAAACAAACAACTTATATCATCAGAATCTGAATGCATAATTTCAATTTATTTCTACTACAACTTCTCTCAGTACAAAACCAAATCTTCACAGAATATTGTTTTCAATTTGCAGTAGGAAACAAAGGGCAAGCTCAAAAAAGGATTCTTTCCCTGAACACTAACAACCGTGTTTTCTTTTTAGATATGCTTCCTTGCAAGCAACAGTGTAAAGAACCCACCGCAAAGCTCCAGTTTCTTAAGAGCCTGTCAGTATCGGCTTAACTGACATGTTACAATTGTCCAGCTTTGCCTTCACCGAGCAAAGACGTCAACAAAGAGCTAAGTCCAAAAGCACGTCTGTACAGAAACTTCAAAGCCAGACAAACACAGTTCCTATTCACATTAGTGAAAGGCATCAAAACCATCCGATTTATTAAACTCTTGCCAATTTGGTCATGGTCAGTCACAACCCCAGTTCTGGGCTGGTTTTTATGTTTTGTTTTGGGGTTTTTTTGCGTGTTTTTTTTTTTTTTTTTTGTGCACAAGATCATTTTATTGATTAAAAAGCGAAGAGAGAGGAAAGACTGCCACATATGGAAGATGGAGTCAGAGGCCAACGAGCTGTGAAGCAGGGCTGATCTGCCCAGAGAACACAATCACTGACAGCACAGGAACCACGCAGAACTGAATCCTTCTCCTACAGAAGGCACCGGGCTGGTGAAACAAAGCAATGCGCTAATTAACAAGCCTCTACAGCTCTGCTTCAGATACGAACAGCAGTCCCACACGTCCAGATATGCAAACAAGTCGCTCCAACGTAAATTCGGCATACCTCGTTTGTGCAACTCCCTGAGCGGAATGCCGTCTCCTCCCCCGCCATCGTAGGGCAGATACGGATCGGAAAAGGCATCCATGAAGACGACGAACCGCAAGCCCGCTGGCGGGCTCAGAGGGGCCGCAGCATACCTCACGCAAAGGCGGCCGCGGGGGCCGCTGCCATGTTTGCCCGGGACCCGGCTGCGCGCCGCCGCCCTGGCGCAGGACCGGGGCTTCGCCGCCGCTGATGTCACCGCTGGGCGGCCGCAGCCGCTGCCAGTGGCTGTGCGGGCGGCGGGCGCGGCCCCGCTACCTGCGCCTCCCGCCGGGTGCGGGTTGTGTCATCTGCACAGGAAAAACGAAGCCACGTATCCGACCGCTGACAGGAAGAAGCGGCGCGGAGCCCGTTCCCAGCTTACGGAAGAGGTACAGCCCTCCGGTGCGCAGCTGCTCCGGCCCCTTCGCTACCCCCGCCCGGGATGGCTGTCGAAGGGAGCCGTCCCGGGGACAGGCACACGGCCGGCGGCACAAGTTCACCTGCACAGGTGAAGCTGCCAAGGCTGCCAGCCTCCAACAAGTGAGGCTCCGTTAAAAAGGCAAGCCTCCAACAAAAGACACTCGCCCTCCCTTGGAGCCACGCGAACCGAGGCTTTCTAAACAGTTATAATCACATTGTATTTGGAAGGGAAAATTCATGAATTCATGTATTACCCTGGGGGGAGGGGGAGTGAGGGGGGACGGGTCTGATTCCTGATGATTTTATTTACTCTTCTCCAACATCAAAACGATTGCCACCAAGAAGGTACAACATAACCTGCTCTCAGCCAGCCGCTATGCTCTGCTGCCAACTTCCACTTCCCTCCCCCGTTGAACTTTTAATTTAGTGAAGGACAGATATGAACACAGGTGATCACAAACATTAAATTTAATTACACAAGGCCTAGCTGGAGGAGCTTGGAGCAACCTGGCCACGTGGAAGGTGTCTCTACCCGTGGCAGGGGGTTGGAACAAGATGATCATTAAGGTCCCTTCCAGCCAAAACCATTCCATGCATGATCCTACGATGATTCTATGATCTAACTAAAACGGTCCAGTGTCTTCTATTTTTCTGTGATGATTATGCCGATGTTACACCTGCATAACATCCATACTCCTATTAAAAAGCTTAGGGTGGAGGAGATCAACCATAACACAGTCCCTAATTCAGCTTGGATTACATTACACATTTACAAAACATTTTGAGTCCTTGAAAAGCCACAGCCTCAAAATAGGCAGCAACCCACATGAATGCTAACCAAGGCATCCACGTGACACAACATCAAACAGTAACTGTTACAGCTTTGGCAAAACCAAAGTACTTCAAATAACCAGCACCTAAAGACAGGAAACCTTAAACTGACCATATAATTGCTTGCACTTGAAACAGATGTTATTATATATTGTATCCATACATTAACATATGCTGACTGTATGATCGCATACTGCTCCTATCTTGCACTTACTGATAAGAAAATTATTTTATATGAGGTTTTTATAGTTAGTTTAGTTGTAAGGAAATAAGACACGAATATTGCTTTTCCTTTTCTTTCCCTCCAGCAGGTAATATAGAACTGTTGTCTCCTCAGTCATTACAAGTGTTCTGCTTCAGTAAAACGTCATACATTAACCACACTACCACTTCAGCTGCAGAGATTCATTTTTGTCAAAATACTTAAAAGAAAAAAAAATGCTCCCATGCTCTGAAAATGGATGTGCAGGTAATTTACCATACTGCCACAGTGTAACACTTGTCTGTGTGTGTATGCACACAAATACGATTGACATTACTGAGGGGTCCTCACTGAGTCTGTTCACTCGTGGTGAAGCTGAGAATACTGCACGCCTGCAGCACCAAGGCCCAGCTTCAGTTTCACTCAAGCAGGACACAAGGACAGAAGTTAATTTTATGATGTATGCCTTTTCCCTCGTGGAAGTGTGACAGACAACTACTTTAGCTTTCAAATACACTAGTTTCTTAAATAATTTTCCAAGTATGGTCTTAAAAAAGTTATTCATTTTAGAAGCCAATGCTACAAACTGTGTACTTTAAATAATCTTTTTGAGCACACAGTGGGACATAAATAAACATTAAATTTACTTCACAGACTTATCAAGGTATTAAATCTTAAAAATATGGCCCCAGTACAAATGTTGAAAATGCTGCTAGTCTTCACAGATGTGAAAATACTAGGGGGAACAAAACAGCATGCAGCAAAATACGTTTTAAAAACTTAAAGATGATCTATGTCCAGGACAAAGGGAACCCCTGAGCCACAGACACTCAGTTCTAAATTACTGGTGTCTTCCACCAAGTTAAACAGGTGTTTCCATTTGCTGTCTCTCTCCAAGGAAATGCTCTCTGAAGACTGGCCTCTTACAATCACCTTTTCAACAAAAGCAACAGAACTTTTAAGATCCTGAATATCCGTAAGTGGCTTTCAGAACCATTATGCATTCTCACCATTTATTTTTGCCTCTCAAGGAAACAAACCCAAGTACCTCTGAACTTCAAATTATTCACATTATTTTGATCTGAGAAGTGCAATAGAAATCCCATAGCATTCTCAACTCCTTATCTCAACAGCACTTGCAAAGAGTCCGTAATCTTATTGTAAGGCTCTAAATAAAGTCATTCACAGCAGAAGAAATACAACAACATTTGTAAACTGAATAAAGAATTAGTACATAGTGAACTGTTAGTTCATTTACTGTATGTCAATTACAGAAGACAACACTATAAATTCAGCTCCATATTTGACAGAATATGAAATAAAGAATACAAAGGACTTGTATTAACACAGTATAGAAGGTCACCAGCAGTTCAAGAGTTTGACATGGATACTGAAGGCCTAGAACATCTCAGAACTGAATATAAGAATCAGTCACAGCAAAGAAATGCCTAACTTATTAGCCTAAACTTGTTCACTAGGTTAAGGCAGAGGCAAAATTTCTACAAAAATCTAAAATTCAGTCTGAGTTGGGAAACATAAAGGGTATAACTAGTTGGAGGGCATAGCTGATAAATTTTAGATATGAGGAAAAATAATGACAGTCTGCAACATAGAATGGATATAACTTGTTATATATATTTCAGGAGTCCAGCTAATATGAAATTACAACTCTTCCAAGGTCACTGCCTACAGACTGGCTGCCAAATACAGTCCTTTGTCTAGTCTTAAAAGGCAGAAGTAATTTTCCCTTCTCAGTTATCAGCAGCTTTTGCTCTCATTGTTCATAACCACTACCACTGTGTGTATGCCCTTTCCTACAATACCGTGAAAGGTGGGTGGTTGTTTCAGGGGGAGAGTGTAAGTGAGAGACAGAGAAAGACAGTATGCATGCTAACCTGACCTAGTTAAGCCAGCCTTTAAAAAACAGACAAACAAACAAAATCTAAAAGTCTATACAATATAATCTTTCCAATTGTATCTTTTTCTATCTGGTCTAAAATACTGTCTGACTTTATCTGTCAGACAATTTTATATTCAAAATGGTATGTCAGTTATTTCTGCTGTGAAGTTCAGCAAATTCCACGACTGTAGTTAGTGAAATGGTATCTCTTGTTAACTATGTGTTTTGGGTATTATGGAGTACATAACATTATAAACGCTGTAAGGCCAAAACTTAGTTTTACAATAGCCTTATTTTCAATGACTGAGAATCTCTTAAAATGGCCAATTTAGGACACAGAAGAGCTCGTGCCCAAACAGCATGTTTGTAAAGCAGTTTGCTTTCAAGAAGATTTCATCACAGTAATTATAGACTAAGGCTTCAACCCCAGAAATCCTCCAAGCCCAAATAGCTTCACACATCCAAGTGCTCCCGTCATTCTCAACAGGCACATACTGTTGTTCACCATCACTTACACACATCTATCTTAACAGAAAAGGGCTTTAAGTCCATTGCTCTAAAAATATCATTATATATATATGAGTGACACACCTTTAAAGCATACTAAGGATGAGGAAAGATATCTTAAATCCTCTTTCCACACTTTATCTTTTCCCTTTTAGGGAGAAAGAAGAAACATGTTCAAAGTATCTGAAAACATATGAAAAAGTCAGAGGTCAGACAGAACAGGTACAGCTAAGCAAAGAAAGGTGTCTTGATGTGACAGAACAAGGCCAGTGAAAAGAGGAGTATCACAGAGGTGTGACAGCCTACTTATCCAAGGATGGAGGGAAGACCTTAATTCTGAAGTGCTATTCCACCATTTAATATTATTAAAAAGCAAGCTAGGTTTAAGGAAGACAGCCAAGCACCTTGTTATATACAAACCAAACCTATTCTCTCAATTCCCTCAATTACTTGGTTTATTTTCATGACTACCTGGTTTCATTGCACCAGGTAGTGAAAATTAAAATTGTGTCTTTTATGAAATTACAAATGCAAGATTCGGGATGCTGAATGATTTCATTTAACAAGAAACGTCAAAAGTGTGTCTGAAGATTACAAATGTTAGCATGACTCATGCAAAAAGACTTTGGTGTCTCTTAACTGTCATTTTTCTTTCCTATTATCATTCAAAACTAAAGCTTCTCCTTCAGCAGAGCTAGAAGATAATGTTCTCTTGAAAAATACTACATAATAAGAGCATTCCTCAAAACAGGTACCACTCCAACCATTCCGAACAGAATTTAACTCCTATGCACCCACAACTGAATGTTGGGCCTGGAAGCATCCATTTACAAGCATACACAAAGTGTCTCAAAACCTACTGTGTCCCATTCCTCTTATTCCTCTTCTTTCCATTCCCTTTCTTTCCAGTTTTATTCTCCTGCCTTATTTTTTTTTCTCTTTTTCAATTTTTTCTTGCATTTATCCTTTTCTTAATCCATGCAGCCAAAATTAAGACCAGGTCTAATCCCTCTACCATCTCAACACCTCTTCTTAACTTGTCTCAGTTTACTAATCTTGCAGCCCTAAACTCAGACATGGCCCAGGATGAAACAAACATTATAAAGAACTCTGTGCTTGATTAGTGGTGTTGGCAAAAAGGCTCCCAGCTCTGTATCAGACTATAGACAGAAGACTCCATTAAGCCATTTCCGTTGCCACCTCATCAAAAGCCTCAATAAGGCAGACAGATAATGGCAGGAAAAATTTCAGACCAAATACAATGTAAAAGAAGAAGTAAACAAATTTACAGCGTTATGTTGTTGAATAGCTCAAGGCAGATAGGATTTAAACAAAACAGGAGTCAAAAAAACCCAGAGGAATGTGCTTAAGAGTAATACACAAAAAGATTCTTTTTGTATTTGCATTTTATTACACAGAAAAAATACCTTCTTAATCACAGTTTCTTTTTTCGTAATTGTTTCCCACAAATTAGTTAGTTAATTTTGCTCGCAATCATTTCACCCAGCAGAGAATGGTTTATTCCAGGATCCTTACTAATAAGCTTGTTTCTTCACTGGCCAACCATAGGTTCGTGAATTATGCTGCTACAGTATTATGTAACTTCCAGTGGTGCTTTTACTCACTGCCCAGACACTGAGGATGGTAACTGAAGTCAAACCCAACCGGCCAACAGAATGCAGCAGAGCAGGTCATGCAGTCACAAGAATGTTGTGTAATCAATTCTAGGACTGACTTCCCCACAGCATGGCTGAAACCACTGTGAATCAATAAAATAGGAGTAAATGCTCCCCACTGCCATGGAAAACTGTAGGGCAGGAGATGAAAGAAAAAGAGGAGGAAATAATGAAATCATGATGCAACACTAACCCCCAAAACCAAAAATAAACTGAAAAAAACCCCAAGCCTTTGGTCTCTAAAGACTGCTTTGGCATCTCAGCCAAAAACACTGAAGGCAAAACTACTCTCTTCAGTTGACCTTTCTCTTCTTTCTGGGGTTGTCCATCAAGCTCTCCTTGATCTGCAACCTAATGATGCTGGAAGAAAATCCCTGATATCTGTAAACTACATATAGCTATCAGCTGTAAGAGGTGGGGTTTTTTGTTTTCTTTTTTCCCCCTTTTTTTTTTTCCTTAATTGGTCAGCTTTGCAGAGACACTAAAAATATATATTTGATTGTACTAATCAGAAAGAAAAAGCAGGCTAGTTTCTGCAAACAAGTTGCTTTCTCTGATTCTAAGAGCCTCTTAACTACTTCCTTTTTTCTTTTTCTTTACAGAGTAGACTTCTATTAAGAAAGTAGTCCTGCTGCTTTTTCACCTTTGCATACCTGTCCTTTCCTTGCACTCCTATCTGCTAAAACTCTAGTTATAACTTACCAACAGGAAAATTTGGCATCCTCAGAAGGAAGTGATCCTGGCTTACTTAGCAGCTTTCTGAAAGTTTACTTCTTCCTTTCCTAGGACTAGTCAGAATTCTGCTAATGACAGCATTCTGTTTTTCCTCTTATCTAAATGCATATAAGGAAATGGGTTTTATCTTCTATAGACTACTCTTATTCTGTTTTAGGACTGTTTACTTTTGGCTACTATTTCCAACTTGCTGTTCAAAGCATGTGTAGGAGATAAAATTACAGCACCAACATGTATTCCTCTGTAGACATCCTTATATATTAAGCTTGCTTTCTATCTTCAAGAACATCTTCTCCATATAAGCCTTGCGACCTTTGCCAGGCATATTTGAATTCCATGAAACTATATGAGCTCTGTACTCAGCAGAGGTCAGTATAAAAATGGCTACTCTCTTTCCATGACACGTCCATCTTCCAAATACTGTTTGAAGTTCTGATCCCTTCCCTTAGTTATAGACATGAGAAAAGGCTGAGAAAGGGACAGTGAAAAGGCTCCAAAGCATGAGATAGCTGCAAGGTCCAACTGAGCAAACCAGAAGTCCTTAGCCTAGAAAGGAGACAACTAAGTAGGGAAAGAAACAAGCAGCATAAGAAAACAGATTTTCACTACCTGTTTCCAGTATTACAGCTCTAAAGATACTTACTGTTTTAGACAATCAAGACCTTTACAAGCAACAAGAGCAAGGACAATAGATTTGTGTTAATGAATATACATTATATACAAGCAAAGCAAAACACAAGCTATAAACAATTTAATACCTCACACTGGTCATTAATAAATATACCTGCTTACTGATTTGTTGTAATTAAACCATTGCTCTGAAACTTGAGATTGTAATCAGTAATTCTCTCCTCTTAAAAGTGAGAGAGGGACTACCACCTTTCACAGTGACAGCCCCATGCTGTCCAATATATTAATCCTTGTTAGTTTCTACCCACATATGGCCAATGCATGACACGCCTTATCAGACTTATCAGACTGTATTTGACAAGACCATCAAGTCATCCTAGTTTCAGGTCACCCTGTCCTAGTTTCATACGAAACTTTTTTGTATCAACAGCAGTTTCGTTTCAGTAAGCTAATAATACCCCCTAACACCCCTATGTATCAGCAGAGATTTCTCACAGCTGCAACTATCAACAACAGCAAAAAAAACCAAACAAAGAAAGCTTAAGCTTTTTATTCTGCACAAGGGTGAGTGACAAGGAAGTCCATGTGTCAGTCCATGCTAAGACAGAATGTTAGCCTAGGCAGGACTCTGGCAATTGTAGCTGTTCTCAGTAGTATTTATATCTGAATTTAGGTTCAAAATAAAGAAAAAAAGGCAGTTCTTCACATAAAATGCAGCTAAGCTGTTAGAGCTTGCCAAAGGATAGTGTGGGTGCCAAAGAATTTCTTCAACAAAATGTCAGTGGAAGAAGAACCCCGCTAATAAGGAATAAAACTCCAAAAATCACCACTCAGTTAAGAGAGGCTGTCAGCTATACAAACCTGCTGTACAAGTACTCAGACACTTATCACATATTGTTTTTACCCTTGCTTAGGCACTGACTTTTGACCCCTCTCAGAGACAGGCTGCTGAGCTAGCTGGATTTGTGTTTTGACCCAGTACAGCTGTTCTAAGTGTTTCAGGGACATCATGATACCCTCTTCCAGAATGACATCTTTGTTTAATCCAAGCAGATGAAAAGCTTTCACTTCACCACGCTGGTAAGCAAGAATATTCTCAAAGGTAGAAAACAAGAGTGTAGCCTGATATCAGTTCGGTTTACATCTCATCTGCCTCCTTTGGTTCACTTGTGATTCAGGGAAAACTCCAGGAACAAACTTGCCAACAAGGTTTTCTAGTTGACAACCAGGTATTCTTTATTACGGCACCAGGAGACACGGGGGATAGCTCCTCCTAACGTGTGTCCCAGTACTGCTACACAAGCAGTCCTTATATAGCTACAGAGCATACATACATATTCATGACGCTACGTATGGATTATATCATTTCCCAGAAAGTTCCCTGCATGCGTATAAAAATGTGGTGGTGGTCTCCAAGGGTCGTTTACTTCTTCCAACAGTCTTCATCACTGCTGGCAGCCTTTGAAGCACGCGCAGTAGATGCTTGTACCAGCTTAAGCGGTTCATTAACACCACAGACATAACAATCATCCCATCCTCCTGCTTATCAGTTACTTTAACTGCAGCCTGTCGTGGGCCCCTGCCTTTCCAGATACTCCCTATCTTTACATCCTGTTCTTCTAGCCTGTTTTTCTTACACTGATTTTGTACTAAGGTCATAAAGGCCTAAACTACATCAACTACAGCAGTTTATCTTATAAAAGGATTCTCAGCATGTTCTCTAGCTGTACTCTATTTTTTTTTCCTCTGTATATCATGCATCTCATTAATTTTCCATTATTACTGTTACAAAGCCATTAAACTTAACATTACTTAAAATTGATTCTAAAGGTTTATATATTTCATTTTGTAATTTTGTACCCCCTTTGTCTCACTTGAGAAAACAAATCAAAGGTAAAATGAATAAATGAAATATTGATTAAAACTGCAGTGAAAATTGTTTCTTTAGTACCTGGAGACTTTAAGGTCATATTGGATTTAATTATGTTATTGTACAATTCAGACTCTTCTTTCTACATACATACATATATATGCCATCACACTTCCTCTGCTTTCATCCCTTCATCTTACGCTATTCATACATTGTGCCAGGGAGAAGGACATACTTAGAACACTACACCAGGCTGTCAGGCTGATGATAACTGCCGTAGCAGCATCTGTTAACAAAGCTAGCACACTTTAAGCACTTCAGCAATGCTGCAGAAGGAAACCAACGAGATTATATAATATCAGAAAGATGGAAAGAATAAATTACTAGTAGTACGATTCTTCTTCCCGAGCAGCTGGCTAGAAACGCACATGCTTGTGTGTTTTGTAAAATGATGAAACCTAATTCAATAGATGGACAAAATTAACTTCACACATTACTAACAAAAAAAGTGAAAGAAAACGTGGTTCTGTATTGTTAAGTATCCTGTGTTTAGCTGCATTAGTAGTATAGAGCATGCACAAAGTGTCTGCAGCTATACAACTCTACAGGAAAAAGTAAATTAGAACCAGCTACTGACAACTTAACTTGTCAAAATAAACTAACTGCGCCCCATGATTGCCCTTGTGATCAGAGTAAGTAATGTTATTTTATGCTTCAATTTGTATGGCATAATTTGAGAGCAAATATATTCCTTACTTAAGGAGAACAGTAAGCCCTTTAATGCAAATATTCCTAACCTGGAAAATAGGTTGTATGTAACTTAGGAAGAGATAAGTCAAACTGTCGTAAGGACTGCTCAGTCAAGTCAGTTTTATACCATATGCATGGAAAACACAAACAATGCCAATGGTGCCAAATTATTTTGAAGACCCTTCTTAGTATCAGTTGTGGATAACAGGAAGAATCTGTTAATGCAATTTCCATGCATAAAGAATATAACAGGAACTTCAGCTCTTTACACATGAAGTAAATTATTATATTATTTTCTTTGTATTCTTTCTTGGTTTTATAACCTGTAATAGCTAAATAGAAACAAGCATACATGTGAAAGAACATTCATGCACTGTTGGAAAATATAACTATGTCTAGATCTTGCTTGAACAATTAACATCTGATGTGGTATGAATTTCTTGATTATATAGAACCAGCTGCACTTGTTAAAAATTACATTCTGTTCCCCAAATAATACCATAATATTAGTTCCCTATATTGTGAACTAATATATACGTAACATAGTTTTAATGCCAGTATTTAGGGCACTGAAGATTGACTGGTTTGGTCTCTCACTTTACGCAAAGGACTAACTCCTGGGTAAGGCCCATTCAGGACTGCTGCAGTGTTTCACACCACGACCTGTTGTCATAGTCTTTTTTTTGGTGGCACTGCTATCACTGCAAGGAGATAGTAGCGGCTGTAGCAGCAGCTTTTGAATTACCAATTTACAGGTTGTCATATTAAGGTTAACTATTGCCAATTTTATGTTAACACCATATGCCAGACTGTAAACTGTCTCCACACTGAAGTCACAATATAAGCAACTAAGCTCCTTCAGCTGAAGAAGGCATCACTATAGCTAATGAAAAGAATATCAAGCACATTCAGGACTCAGACTCGCACAGGAAGATCAAAGTACCTTGAGATATAAACACCAGTGAGACTATTTGTTTGCAAACCATTTTTCCTGAAAACACGGTTTAAACGTATGATTTCAGTCAGTGCCCTGAAAAATTTTCAGTCTGACATTACCAAAATCTACCAACTGCTGAGGCTGCCCTACGCTTCAAAAAAAAAAAAAAAAAAAAACGAACACTGATAAGTCCTCTCTCACATTCCATAAACAGCCCTCAATCATGAGTAAAATTATGAAGAGCTCTCAGTTTCACCTCACTGGTTGGCTAACCCTGAGTCATAAAAGGAGAAAGTTTGAACTTTTGAAGAGACTTGTTACAACCTTCAAGCCCCAGGCAACAGGCTAGAATTGTGCATCTCAAACTTCAGAGACAGGCACAGCAAGACAATACTGAGAGAAAAAGAATGGATTAGACGTTTCATCTTCCTATTCATATTCCCCAATTAAAATATTAGTCTGATAATATATGTAAATTCTGGAGATTTCACTTCTGGTTAGAAGGAATTCTTTTCCATTACTTTAACACAGGAAAAAAAAACCAAAACAATGAACTACCGTAGTGTAACTAATTTTAAAAAACTAAATAGCATAGATCTCGTATAAAATTTAAACCAGTAAATATTAGCTTACATGACTTAACTATTAAAGACCCGATAGCTCTTCAGTGGTAAGTATAACATGTTTAAATTGACCCAGCAAGAAGCAGGGCAAACAGTCTAAAAATAAAACACAGATAAGCCACGATGAAAACTAACTCTACATTGCTTGCATGGAAGTACATTGCATGTACAAGCATTGGTAAGATGTCCGCCCTACAAAGAGGCAGATACTTCTCATTAGACAGCAGTTTAACAAGAAAAAACACTGACTTAAGTACCATAAAGAGATTAGCTTGGATAAGCAGCAAAAGCAAGTTTTGATCAAAGTTGACAGGCAGTTATCTCTTCCAGGCAGGGCTTTGGTGCAAATCATTCAAGGCTCCACATGCATAGCGGCTTAATTATTTAGAATGTTAAAACACACACTACAGTCAAAGGATTTACGATTTCATTATACTTATTTGTTCTCCATAATGCTGCCACTAAAAGTCTGAAATGCAAAGAAAACAGCTACTGGAGAATATAACAGACATATGATATACTATATATATAATTATACATATTTATACATGTAGTATATAATACTACATATTCGCAATTTCTGTATTCTTCTCATATGACACAATAAAGGAAAGTCATGTACATGCATCCACATGGTGTCATGAGAAACAATATTGTTGAACAACACTATTTTCTAAGATAATGGTGAATCCTCCACATGGAGCTCCACAAATCCACTTAAAATGCTAACGAGAGGTGACACTAAAAAGGCACATCTCTATCAACTAAATATTAAGGATACCTAGAAGTCTACACCAGACCTTCTGAATACCATTTTTAGTTAACAGCCACTTGTTTGGTTCCATATAGTATCAAGGAATTTCCTATATAAAACAAGTAGCATGTATATCATAGAATCATAGAATAGTAAGGGTTGGAAAGGTACCTAAAGATCATCTAGTTCCAAGCCCCCTGCCATAGGCAGGGACACCTCCCACTAAACCATGTCACCCAAGGTTCTGTCCAACCTAGCCTTGAACACCATCAGCGATGGAGCATTCACAACTTCCCTGGGAAACCCATTCCAGTGCCTCACCACCATCACAGTAAAGAACTTCTTCCTCATATTCAATCTAAACTTGCCCTCTTTAAGTTTGAACTCGTTACCCCTTGTCCTATCACTACAGTCCCCAATGAAGAGTCCCTCCCCAGCATCCCTACAGGCCCCCTGCAGATGCTGGAAGGCTGCTATGAGGTCTCCATGCAGCCTTCTCTTCTCCAGGCTCAACAGCCCCAACTTTCTCAGCCTATCTTCATACGGGAGGTGCTCCAGGTCCCTCATCACCCTCGTGGCCCTCCTCTGGACTTGTTCCAACAGTTCCATGTCCTTTTGATGTTGAGGACACCAGAACTGTACACAGTACTCCAAGTGAGGTCTCAGGAGAGCAGAGTAGAGGGCAGGATCACCTCCCTCAACCTGCTGGTCACGCTCCTTTTGATGCAGCCCAGGATACGGTTGGCTTTCTGGGCTACAAGTGCACACTATCATTAGTGTTCTTTCTCAATGTCATCCTATTTCTGCATGCTTTCAACAGAAGGCATATTCACCACTGAGTAACAGCCCCAATAGCTTTGTAAGCCTCAGTTAAGTACTTAAGTACAAGTGGTAATGTGAATGGCAATACTGTGCTGGCTTTACAGAACTGCTGTCCTGACAGTCAAGGGACTTACGAAGCCTACTGAAAAAAGCAGACTCCTTCCATTAATCTACTGCCCTCTGAATGAGGGGGGAAGACAACAATTACTTTAGAAATTCCATAATGTTAGCTTTCTATCTGCATAATGTATGTGCAGTTCATGGTTCAATTTTCATTAGCCAAAAAAAAAAAAAAAAAAATTTTAATCTTAATTTTCTCACCATTGCATGGTCTCTTTTAAAAAAAAAAAAAATCTGAAATTTTATATTTTATTACATAAACTACAAATTTACAGTGAATATTATTGTCCATGGCAACTTATCCAGATTGGGTAAGTTGATGTCTGCGCTTATTTGTACTCCAAGCTTACATTCCACAGCTATGCAGCTTTCAGTTTAACTACATCATTTCCACAATCATTTTAAGTATAGATACAGTAATGTCATTTTTGTTCATGTTGTTAAGAAACCAGGGTTACAAACTCTTCCAGTCCTACAGACTTAAAAACCACAAACTACATGTTTAACCAGAGTTCCTGATTTTGGAAGGGTTCACCAGCTAATGCACAGAACTAGACACAATGCCCCTGCCTTCACATCATACTTTGGAGCACCTGCTGTATTGAGAAGCATGGGATCATCTAGTTACTTGGATGGTCTGCCCTTCCTCAGGAGGTAGAACAGATTCTGTATAGTGAATGCATCTGTACTTAGACTAGACTGAACAAAATTTATTAATAAAGAGATGATGAGAGGAGTATTTTAATAATAATTAAAGCAAACAAAACAGTTGATGCTAAGTGAGTCATACAGGACTATAAAAAGGACACATGTAATCCAGCAAGAAAGTGCTTTGTCCTGTCAAAATTTGCTGATTTAAAAACACGTACGAAAAAACACCTTACATACATGGGAACCTAAGGAAAGAGAAACACTAATGTTTACCTCCTACATGGTAGTTTATTTAAAGTTTTTTTTGGAATTATGTTCTTGCCACTTTGAAATAAAAATTTACACCAGATTCTGAGCTACTGCTAAGATATTTACTATGATTTTTATATGATGCAGTATGATTTACAAGAAATGCCTCTTATCAAGTGACCACAATTGGACATAATGCCTATTTGCTAATGCCTATTGGCAAAAAAATTCAACTCCAGGAAAAAAACCCACAACTTAATATTTATGTTCTAGTGCACATTCTGATACTTCAGCATAAAAATGAGAGAGAGGCTGCTAGCACATGCAGCAATTAGCATTGCTTTTGACAGTGCAAACAAAACAACCACCTCATCTGCTTGGACTCAATTTAAGGAATTAATTTCACAAGAAGGGCAGAAACTATTTATTTTATTGCAAATTTATTTCTCCTTCAAGCTTAAAGTGATGGAGAGGATTTATATAAATGATAATCAGAGTAACTTCAGACTTCCAGTACAAGTTGCAAATATTATGTTAAACAAGCAAGGCACTCACTTTATTAGAGGTGCCAGATATTCACAACAAAATATTACACACGGAAGCAAGTTGTTCACTTAGTAATTTCCAAACTATTAAATGCTTGACTTCATCATGCTGATGTTCTGTAAGTAATTTGGCAGAAGACATTTTTATGTAGATTGAAGGTGTCCTGGCTCTTGATACCTGTATTGGTATACAGGTTAAATAACTGCACATTCAAGACACATCTGATTAGATAGAAGGCACAGAGATGAGAAGGATGCTTACAACAATACGATGCAACTATCTAGTACAACGACAACATCCAATTGCTAAGTATGGCAAAGGAAAAATGTATGAAGGAAGAGACCTTGAATGGAAGGAAGACAACTGAATGTTAATGGGGCAGGAAAGGGTGATAAGAAAAGAAAACTCAAGATGCTGAGTTTCATTTTAAACAAATTAAGAGGAAGTGACAAGAGTATATATTTACCCGAGTTTACCGTCTCAAACAGAAGTTACAGTCTTTCCCTCCTTCTGTTCCCCTCTCTGACCATTGCTAGGAGAAGGTTAACACTTTCACTCCATTAACTGTTTTGTTAATAAAAAAAAAAAAACAAACAGAAAACCCAAACAAGAACAAGGAGGAAGAGCTTCCCAGTCCTTTCTCCTTTGTATTACCTCAGTGCATTTATCAGTGCTCACAGTAGAAAGCTTTCTTTGCAACCTTTCACCTAGTTGTAAGTTCCACTCACATGGTGTGGTGTTACCTGTTGCTTTAACACCACCTCTACTTTAAAGGGTTTTGCCTCCGTTTTACAGATCTGGAGCCAAACCAAGTTGAAACAGATTTATCTCTAGAAATAATAATTTAAAGAAACTGACAATTTCTGCCCCAAATAAATATTTTAAGACAGTGATACTTGCAAAATCCTGCTGCAGCAGAGAATGGACAGGTAGCTGCAGAACAGCCATCCTTCCCCTACTTGACAGCAGGTTTGTCATTTGCCAGAAGTCAGTAGCTGCCTTGTATCAGAAGTCAGCCCGCACAATGTAACTATTAGCCAAGCACACTGAAAAACGTCCAGTCACCGTCAGCATTAAGGCATGCCTCTGAAGAGCAGATCAGGTAAAGAGAAACGTTAGTTAGGAATGAAAAAGGGTTAGTTTTGTTTATTAAAAACAAGAAGAAAAAAAAAATGAAACCACAAGAAGAGAAAAGAAAATTTTAAGCTGAAATGAATATTAACTTACCAATTGATGCATCACCATCCAAGAGGTTGTCATCTTCTGAGGTCTGAAAGTCCATAATTACACCTGCGCCATCTAAAAGCTCCTCATCGCTGCTTGCACTAGTTATACTGTTGTAACTGTTTCGATAGTAGCCTCTATGAAACAGCTGTTCAGACTCCATTTAGCCGCTTTATAACCTATACAAAGAAAATTAGTTATTTTCCATTTGAATATGCACAAAGGATTGAGAAGTTTCTATCAAATAAAACAAAAGTTTATTTCATGCTTTGAGGGGAAAATAGTAAGATCACAATACTACAAGTTACAAACATAGCAGTAATACAGAACATTTTATATAGAGAACATTTTACACAGATCTTGAGTAATTTTTTACTGCATGATACTTCTTTATCTCCTTCCTTGGGCTCTCCTTAGCTCAATGCCATCATCACAGAAGTATTACAGTTTCAGTATTAATGATTTATGGTTACATTTGATACAAACTGAGGGCATGGCTAAAGTCTGCTTAGCCTTTAATTACTGTACCAAGTTTGGAAGTCACATACAGTCTTTTCATCTAATAAAGACATTTTCCTGCAATAGTCCCAGCAAAAATATTGATTGGAGTATAAAGCTGGAACACCATGTTTTTTTTTAAAGATACAATTTTCTTTATATTAAACTCTACAGCTAGAGTTAATCTTACTGCAAACGTGCTATTCAGAGTAAGCGAACTAACTCTCCTTTTGGATGACTTTTAAATCACTTTAGACAAATGTCACGGCAGTGGATTACAGATATGAAATCTTACAGTAATTGAGAAAATGCTTTCAGGTTGGACTACAGCGGAATGAAAAGTTTTCATCAATTAGTAACTGACAAACAAACCCAACAGACTCTCCAGAGCCATAACAAGCATACCATGAAGAATCCCTGCATCGTGTCTCCACAAACATGACTTCACATGCCAATTCCTCTGGTATACCCATGCCTCCACTGATACAACAGGCATGACAATACAGGCCTTCTCTTGTTTTGGAAAACCACATGTATCCTGCTGCAGAAGTATTGCTGCTGACAGACCTCTCCATCAATCAAGCAAAATTCATAACAGAATGGTTTGGGTTGGAAGGGTCCTTAAAGATAGTCTAGTTCCAACACCCCCCACTCACAGGTAGGGACACCTTCCACTACGCCAGGTTGCCCATCCAACCTGGCCTTGAACACTGCCAGGGATGGAGCAGCCACAGCTTCTCTGGGCAACCTGTTCCAGTGCCTCATCACAGTTAAAGAACCTCTTAGAATCATAGAAGTTCGGGTTGGAAAGGACCTTAAGATCATCTAGTTCCAACAGCCCTGCCATGGGCAGGGACACCTCCCACTAAACCATGCCACCCAAAGCTCTGCCCAACCTGGCCTTGAACACCGCCAGCGATGAAGCATTCACAACTTCCCTGGGCAACCCTATTCCAGTGCCTCACCACCCTTACAGTAAAGAATTTCTTCCTCATATCTAATCTAAACTTCTCTTGTTTAAGTTTGAACCTGTTATCTTCCTAGCATCTGATGCAAATCTCCCCTCTTTCAGTTTAAAGCCATTCCCCCTTGTCCTGTCACAACAAGCCTTTGTAAAAAGCCGCTCACCACTTCCTTTGTAGGCTTCCTTCAGGTACTGGAAGGCTGCAAGAAGTCCTGTCTGAAGCCTTCTACCAAAACCATTGAGGACCCTAACCAAGATTTTTAAGAACCGCACATTCATTCCCTGCATTCCCAGAGAGTCAAGTACCCCAACTGCTTCTTATTTGACAGTGTTACACTGCCTTACAGTAGCATGCAGCAATGGCAGGAATGCGGGAAAATAAGACCATGAGAATGTTAACTGTTCAATAAGCTTCATGTAGGACTCAAAGTTTACTTCTTAAGAGCATGTCAATCACCAATTTGTAGAGCACTACGTGTTAATAATGGGGGGGATGACACAACTTACGTCAACATACAACAAATTTCTTTGCATGCCTTTAAGAAAAGGGTTTGTTTTACAAACTAGGACACAACATTAGGGGTGCACGACCTTCAGCTGTACACAACATTGAATGTGGTGGGGGGCTACAAAAGACCCATGGATTCCCTGACTGAAGGCATGAAGTCAGAACTCAGTCTCGAAGATGTTAAAGTGAATCCATGAGAAATCAGGTACCGAAGGCATACAAGTGGGAAAGTAGAAGGCACCCGAATGGGAAAGTAAAAGGCTGGAGGAGCAAGTCAGATAAGAGGAGCAAGTACCAACAAAGGCAGAACTTGGAAAACAACGGACTTCAGTAATGCGGTAAAGGGTCATCCAATAAAGTACCGTTGCTAACTAATATTAACCAATGGCTAAAAAGACACGTGTGTGCTAGAAAACGTATACAAGTAGTGGTTTGTAGTAATAAAGGACCTGCCTATTTTTTCTTCCTACTAAGTCACCGAAAATACGTGTGCATGTGATTTTTGCCTGTCTCAACAGTGACAATTGAAGATAAATTAAAGTGTATGCTCATGCGACCTTAAGATACTGTAAGCAGGTGAGAGAGATCTGCCTCACTTGAGAGAAGGAAATGGAGTGATGTGGACACAAACAGTAGACTCCTAGTCAGAAACAGATTGTTGGGAACAGCAATAGTAAAGAAAAGGAAGCACCAGGAAGATGTTTTTTAATATAGCTACCACAGACAGAAGAGAGCCACTCTCGTTCCTGATCCACTCTGGTGCAGATGGTCCTTCGTGGATACTGGAACAGTGCATTCATAAAAGAGAACCTGCCCAAATGCTTATGGAGCAGTGAAGAGAGAACTAAGTAGCCAACATGCTATTTTATGTCAAATTCATTCCACAGATTCCCTGCCCTATCCAAACGGGCACTAAAAGGCAAGTGGGTAAAGATGGAAGTTATGCAAGACGAATTGCAAAAGGGGAAAAAAAGTACTGGCTGAATTTCAGCCAAACTCAATATCCTGAAAAAGCAAACCAAAAAAGTCTTACACCAGACTCCCAAGAAACACTAGTTTCAGTAAATATTTAAGAAATAAACCTTTTTTTGTTTGTTTTTACCAACCTATGCTACATAAGCATCCAAGAGATATTACAAAGGATTAATGACAACATTAAAGATATTACCTTTAACTTTTTTCTATCAAGTATCATAGTTCTGATCCAGAGTCCAGTTCAGATACCTCAGAAAAACAACTCAAAAATGTTTCGGGTTCTATTTGGGGAAATAAATAAATAACCCTGAAACAAATCCAAAAATATTGAAGTAATGCTTGGTAAGAATTAAAAAAGAAAGTCTAAGCAATATTCAGGAAGCTCTTGGAAAAGGGAAGGAATCTGACTCAATTCGCATACCCAAATCTTTATGGAAAGACTGTGAAGTGAAAAGGCATGACTAACCCGTGAAGCTTCTCTTACTTAGGTATTTCCAGGGTGTCCTGACACCTCAAAACTCTTCTACATAAGCAGGTTAACAGAGAAGCCTCTGGCACTAAGAAACAAAAAAAAAACCAAACAAAAAAACCACACACACACAAAAAAAAAAAAACAAAAAAAAACCCAAACAAACAAAAAAAAAAAAAAAAACCACCACCAAAAAATGAACAAAAAAAAAAACCCCTAAACACACCCACAACAAAACAAAACAACCGCACAAACCTAAAGAACAGACAGCTAAAGCAGGATGTTATTATTGCAACCTGTTATGACTTGGGAGAGCGAAGAAAGTAATAAGCATACATGCATATCAAATTGTGAAAGATGCAATTAAATACAGGGCAGGCAGGAACCACATTGCCAAAGGAGAAGAGCACAGAAACAGCTACTGAAATAGCAGAAAAAGCACATAAGGTTATTGCAGTTTTCCGCACAGTCTAGTACCTCAAGCAGTTTTCTGCTCTCAAACACCAAAGATCCTGCTTATCTTTGAAGCTTGACAAATAAAAGGTCAAGCAGAAAAGCAAGTCAGATGAGGGAACAACTTCCAGTGCAGAAAAATGTCTCTGGAGAACACAAGAGTAGAACAGTAAGAAGTCTGATTTACAGGATGTTTGTTGTCAGGTGATCTGACTAATCTGTAGATCTTGGATATGTGCTCTGTTGTCCATAAAAACACTTCTCTGTATCTCAAAGGAGTGGCAGGAAACAAAGGCATCTCAAGTTTGTTATTTCCCCAGGAGGAAGATGAAGTGAAAACTTAAAAGTAATCCTCCAGATTACAGATCTGATTTAAATAGTTGAAAGTAAATAATTAAACCAAACAAAACAGACAAGAATCTTGAGAAACCCAAAAATCAGCATAATATTCAATTTTTCTGTTCAGTACAGCTGACCTTCCACAAAACCTGACCTAGGACAGCACCTAGTGAGATAAATGTTAAGCAGAAAGAACAAAAGCAAATTAAATTAAAATTAAGAATGCAATCTTCACAAATAAGAATGTGTTCTGCAGTAGAGGAAATGCAGTGATAGCAACAGAAAAGTAATTTGATTTTTTTCAATTACAGATTTTTAAACATTTTAACTGGTAATAACGTTCAAAAGTGATTTTTATAAAATAGTCAGGAATTCCATATATATCATCTTATTAAAAGAAGCATCTAACTACTATAAATTTTAAAAACAGGTAAATAATGTGATAGAAACATTTCCCACCCACACTTCAAATAAAATTTTAACATATATCCCATATATGGGAATATGTGTCAGAACAACTGCCCAAAAGATGGAAGCAGTCAAGAAGCTTTGAATGCTTAATTTCAAACCTCACATATTATATTAACACAAAACAGTGCAATGTCATAATTTCTGTTTTTAAATAAGCCTGTCCTTGAGAAAAAAATGTAGAGCTAGAAAAGATCAAATTGTTACAACCATTTTAAAACACAAACCATATTGTAGCTACTTTTTTATCTTTAGGCTCAGCAGTACCAAAATTATATTCCCATTTTCATCAGAGACCCAGCATATATAGCCTCCATTTATTTATTTTGCCTGTCAAAATAGTTAAGCAAGATGAGAACATCACTCACCTTCCAAACTTCAGGTTTGGAAAAGGTGTGAATGAACTGTGAGGAATTTCTCACTTTAATTTTTAGGTCAATAGGAAACTAATTCATAAAAAGGCTCAAAAAAATCTTACACTTCAAATCTAATACAGAAGGGAGGATGAGTGAAATAGCAGCCTTCCTGAACTCTCTCAAGTCAGCTTAGAGTGTCCTTAAGTAAAATTGTTAAGGACACTCAAGAACACAAACTGTTTAAGAATTAGGGAATGCATATGCTAACTTCACAAACAATAAATATACTGCAGCATTCAAAAAAAGCTTATCCAAAACTAAACTAGTTTCAAGAACAGGACTACTCTTACTGCAGTCATTCTAAGAGATGACCAACACTCTTCATTAACTTTTAGGTTATATTTAGAAAAAACAAAGTCATAAAGGAGCACTGGCAGTTAAATGAATCTGAGTTAAAAAAAAAAATAAATCTGAGTTTATGTAGTAGGTTCTCACGGAATAGAAAATAAAAAGATAGTTTCCAAAAATATACATAGGTAAAGCTTAGTCTAGTTCACGCACAGCTACTCCCAAAATAAAATTACATTTCTTGGACGAAAAAAACAGATATTATTTAAACAAGAAAGCAAGTACAAGCACAGAAACACAGACAAAACGACATGAAAAGGTAATACTTGTAAAGCACAAAAACAATCTTAGTCTTAAAACTGTATTCATATCTACTTTCTAGATTCTACTGAATTTCACCACCCTTAGTTACAAAAGCTTAGCAAAACATAGGGTTTTTTTTACTTTTAGAGTACATACCAATACAGAATATCACCACTTTATCTGATCTTCACAAAAGCAGAATCAATAATAAATACCCATGTTTGACAGCACTTTTATTAATCTTCTCAGCTTTAAAAACAAAAACAAAAAACAACAACACAGAAACTGCCAGCATAATTACAGGATGAATACTGAACTCATGCTTTTAGTCATATGATTCCAGACATTAATGGTACTGACTTTAGTATGTACGAAGTACTCAAAACTACCTCGTCTCTGTTCTCTAAAATGTCTTAACCATGGGTATCCACAGTTGGAGCAGTTGAAGACTTATACCACCTGGCACAAAGATATTAGCCTACCTGATGTGATTGCTTCTTTCATGATCAAATTACTACTGTAAATACTTCTTAATTGCTTTCAACCAAAACTGGCTGGACTCGCTGAAAACTCAGATTTAAACTTATTAAACTAACTTTAGGTACTGATATACTAGAAAAAACTCTACCATCAGTGTTGAAGTGCACACAGGCACACCAATAGATAGCTACAGGAGTGGCAGGGTCTTTAAGGGGGTTTTAGTTAACAATTTAGGAAGAAAAAAAGAAAAAAGCTAAGAACATAATCCCTTAGCATGAACTTGAACTAAATGTAAAAGCAAGTATAACTCAAAAGCATAAGCTTTATGGGCAAATAATGATTCCCAGCCAAGACATGGTAAACAACACACATATGTATTTATGTGCAGTTACCTTTTATGTATTGACCCAGTAGTTTACAAACTAATATGTAACTACAGCTGCAAATATTAGCGCCAGGAAAGAAAAGATGGACAGTCCCCTTAGCAAAAAAATCTATTATGCTCCTTTTGTGATCATATTCAGGTAAGAATAACATGGATATTTTTTGAGACAACTGAAAGGTAAAACCCATACTCTTTTGAGGGGCAGCAACTATGACTTTAGGTTCTGTTGCAGACAATGTAGCTTTTGTCTGTAGAGTCTTTGGCCATGATGCTCATTTTCTGTTTGATGAAAAGACAGAGCAACAGTGTGCAACCTTCTCTTAACAATTTTTAAAATATTTTGTTCCTTTTTAATGTGGATGCGCTGCAGTCATCTGAGGGTTATACAAACAATGGAGCAAAGCTTTTACACACCACCAGAACCACGAGAAGTCTTTTTTTGCTTTAATTTTCTTTATCTTTTCAGAGAAATGCACTGAACAGTCTGTAGCTATGTGCAGAGATTCATAAGTTCAGGGTCATACCCGAACTGGGTAGCTTTCAGATAATTTCATTCAAGTTCAAGGCATTTGCATCTGAATGATCTGAAAGTACTCAAGGAATGAAAGAGAGACTTAATATTAAAGGAAATAACAGCATCACAGAAAGGAGGCTCTGCAAGCCAAGACAAAGAGCATATGAGAGAAGACTCCAGCAATAAGAGAAGCACATGAAAAGTATTCATTCTTGATATGTAAAACTGTAATTCAGGATTGTTGAACTGTAACCTAAAAAAGGACCACTATCCCCAGTTTAGCACTAAGCATCTTCTTGATAGCAGCAGCTATCACAGATTTTTAAGGTCCTTGCACTGAATTCCAGTTTCTTTACAAACACACTAAAGCCCCTGAGATGAAAAAAAAAAAAAAAAAATCCTATAGAGCTCTCCAAAACAAAGCACAGGCAAAGGACCACTGCTTATGAAATCCTGTGGGGACCCCTGGTGGTTCCTGCTTGCTTACTCACCCCACTCCTGATTTTTAAACTTCAAAGAAGTGAAGTAAATCCCAGCTAATGAGGTACTCTGGTCAGAAAGTACACATCTTTGGTCACCAAAAAGTAAAAAAGGCTGAGGACTTTTCTTGATACGTGTAACAAACAGATAAAGCGACAAGTGTGCTATAGAGAGCTATTCAAACTTGAAGGCTAGGAACCCTGACAATAGGCCTGCTCTTTTTCTTTGTCTGGATCCTCTTGAGCAGCAGTGTTAAGGCAGCAAGGTGAGGAAGGACTGAAGTGATCTGCAGTCAACACCCATCCTCTAACCTATCCAAAGAATAAAAAGGTTTTTTTAAAGTTTGTCGGAAAGGAATAAACACTAACATTTTTATAACTATGGCTAATGACATGAATACTCCATGCACAGGTTGTTAGGTCTCCTTGAGTGTTCTCAAGTCTTATAAGCTTTGTCACCTAAGTTAAAGAAATATTCACGTCTTGGCGCAAAAGGAGAAGAAACAGGTAAGTCTATAAAACTGATAATAATTTTAAGTGTTTTGTCATTCTTGTAGTTTTCCATATGAGAACAAAAGTTTTCTGCAAGACAAGCAGCAAAAAGTCAAATAATAATTTAAAAAATCTTCAGCTTCTTTCCTAGAGAGACCCTGTCATGGTTTAAGCCTCTAAGCCACGCAGTTTTCTCACTCACTGACTCACTCCCCCCTCTTTCTTCCCCCAGTCCCGGGAGCATGGGGAGGAGAATCAAAAGAATGCAACTCCCACAGGTTGAGAGAAGAACAGCTTAGTAACTAAGGTATAACACAAATCACTACTGCTACCACCAATAATAATAA
Organism: Myiopsitta monachus; assembly: GCA_017639245.1. Classification (NCBI taxonomy): domain Eukaryota; kingdom Metazoa; phylum Chordata; class Aves; order Psittaciformes; family Psittacidae; genus Myiopsitta; species Myiopsitta monachus. The sequence continues at coordinate 76,466,318 of CM029917.1, read as the reverse complement.
TACAAGAGAAATACAAGGAAAGAGAATACAACTGCTCACCACCCGATATCAACCCGACCACGCAGGGTCACCCCCTGCAGTGCACCCCCCACACCCTTCCGGGTCTCTGCCCTCTGTTTTTACTTCCTGGGCATGACGTGATGTGGTATGGAATAACCTCTTTGGTCAGTTTGGGTCAGGTGTCCTGTCTCTGCTTCCTCCCGGCTTTCCCTCCTCCTTGGCAGAGCATGAGACTCAGAAAGTCCTTGGTCAAACCAAAACATTACCAAGCAGTAACTGAAAATACTGGTGTCATCAGCGCTGTTCCCAGGCCCAAAATCAAAACCTTAGTGCTGCACCAGCTACCAAGAAGGAGAAAAATGACTGCTGCTGCTGAATCCATGACAGGCCCCCACTGGAAATTTGCAGATTCACTTTTCAGAATCAGAAAATAAGCATGTTTGGAAGCACATTGAGAACTGCCTTTTCCCCCCAACATGTACACAAAACAAATTAATAGCAGAAACCTCACGGGAAAAGCTGCAGGAAATCAAGAACTGCAGAAAACATCAAAAAAAAAAAAAACAAATCTGGCAGAGAATGCTAATTTGGAGATAAGAGCAGAAGGAACTCAAACACAAACTTACCTTTCAGAGAAAAAGCTACTTGAATTTTAACTGTCAGGATGTCAAAATATTAGGTCAACTCAGTAGCTCTATCTGTAATTTAAATAAATTACTGAAGTGAAATTTAATTTTTACTATTTCAATTAGGAAATGTTTCTTCATTATTCTTCTTCATTACTGTACTACAGTATGAACACACAAAATGCACATTTGAGTATTTCCTCTTTCATCAACTCTTTAGAGAAGCTTATCAAAATATACCAAAAATAAGAAACAAATTAACAACAAGGTTATTTTTATCAAAGAGTCTGTGCTTTAGGACGGAACTTTTTAATTTACTATTCCTCCTTGCCCTCCTATGGAGTCTACTCCTGTAACTGGAAAGCCTAATCAAAATGTTTAACAAACAAAAAAGCTCAATATCCAGGAAATTCAAGGGGAAAAAACTGACTAGACTCTCTGCAAGTCATGAATAACAATCACTGGTACCCACTGTGAAGTTATAAAGTCTCTTCTTTCCACTAATTTTCAGGAGCACACATTCAACATTACTTACAACATAATACAAACAAATAAGGACATTTTAAAGGTAAGCAGATTTACAACTATTTTAACAGCTTTGCCTAGAATCCTAGACAGGATGTCAGGAATTCAAGGAATTACTTTGTCAACTCTCTTCTCTCTGATACTAACAGATATTATCAGATCATTAAGTGTAACCCCTATCTCAACATTTAGAGTTTTTCAGTTTCTATCTTTTTAAAGCAGAGCATATTATTTTTACAGTCTGTTCACAACCCTCTTCCAGAATCAATGAACATTATTTTGCCTAAATGTTATTCGCTCAGATAATTTACAAAAGCTTCCAAAATTCAAAGATAAGTTTCAAGTTCAACACCTATGATTTTTATGATTGTCAACTTTCTAATATTCTGAGCATCTTCAGTTAGCAGAGCCTGGCTTATAAGCAAGTTTATGTGTGTAACACAGCCTGAAGCTGCATACCTTATTCATGAGCACAGCTAAAAAGATGGCCTGACACCTGAACAGCTTTAAGGAGTCAGCCAACACAGAACTTGCACCTTCAGGTAATGACAGAAGGGAAAGACTGACACCAGGAACACAGCACTGAGAACCTGCTCTCAGAGGACACAGGTCTAAAGTTGAAATCTTAAGTCTGGGGAAAATGAGCACAGAGGGTGTATAAGCAGTTTCACATACATGATCACTGCCACGGCTGACCACCTCCAGAGATTACTGGGTTATTGCTGCTGCCAAGGGGGTGCCAGAGGAAGAAGTTTAGGAATAGGCAACCTAGAGTCTGAGAACTAGAAAATTAACATTTCAAACAACTCAAATTGGCACCATCATTTCTGGCTCAAATCTCCCCAACAGCAGAGCTGCTTCTTAACATTTTTATTGTGACCTAGTTAAAAACATTCCTACTGCCAAATTATTGCAAGACTTCACCCTGAAAACTTGATCTGCACAGTCACACCTAGCCAGATGCATATGAAGTCACTTAAATATGGGGAGGGGAAAAAAAATCTGAATGTTCCTAGAATGCTTTCTGCAATGGCTGTGATCACAGAACAGTTGTCCCAGCTTTAGTGCTTACGTTCAAAAAATGCAACTCTGCTGTTCAAATACCACGCTAAGACACACAGACACATAGGTAGCCCCCAAAGCAAAATGTGTGAGGAAAACAAAAAAGCCAAAGTGTATATTCAGTGAATGAGAGAATATATATTGTGCAGCTAGATGCAACTGTTTATAGAAAAACCAGCGCACAGCCCATTGTCACTTGCAGGTTACTGAAACACCAGTTTGTGACAAACATTATGTGTGGAAGAGAACACAACAGAAAATCCAAACAGTCACGAAAGAAAGATGCAGGCATACTCATAAAGAGGCTCACAGCAACATAGCAATGAAAAGCAAAGACCAATAGCTTCAAGTGTCTTTCCCAGCTGCAGATTTGGATAGGCTTGTTCTTATTACAAGTCAGTATTTAGTGAGAGAAAGAAGAGATTTACCCCAAGATTATTTTAACTTGCAAGTATGCAAAGGATACACAGAGAGAACAGTGGTACTGTAAACCACTCACAGAGATGATGCTGTAAAGATTTGGGCAAAGACAGCCTCAGGAATCATAGAACAAGGAAAATGTATTGGTAGAAATACTGCAATACACATTACACATGACATCTACTATTGTCAGGCAAAGAATTCCTAGGACTGACATACCAATACTAAAAAGAAGCAAAGAATGAACAAGCTCTGGTTTTCTAGACACTATACACGTTTTATTTTCCCAGGTGTTGCAGACAGATGTAAGTAATTTTGTTTCAAGCTGTGAGCTTCAACCTATCTGCAGCTTTCCCAGAGCAAAGCTGCTTTCCATTTTGACAACCTACAAGTACTGAGCATCAAGTTTACATCTGCTTGCCAATCAAAGAGACATCAACTCTAAAGCAGTTAGCCAGTAAAAGACTTATATTTGAAGAAAAATGGTAGTAACAGTTGTCGAGTTCTCTAAGGGCTTATTTTACTTCACAAAGGTATGTCTCCTATAATGAACAAATTACTTCTTTAAATTTTATTTTGCAGCATACTGAAGTTACCTTAAATAAAGAAACAGTACTTGTAACTATCTGCTTTCAAACCTGTTATGCCAACATGTCCTTCACTCAAATAGATATTTTTTTGCAAAGCAGCACCTATGTTGCCTAGGGATACAGAACAGAAAAGCCTTCCCAGGTCCACCAAAAAAAGCATCTGAAAGCAAAAAGCACCAATACACCTGATAATAACAAACTTCATTTCTTTCACAAACTCTGCACCATGAACCTCTGAGGTCCCATAACCTTAAAAAGGAGGTACATGTCCAAAAACCCAAAATGACTACCAGAAGGGATATTTTTTTCAAAAAGATTTTTTAGTGCATATTCTAAGAGTTTAGCACCAGAAATGTTTCTAATTTGCTTTAAGTTCGTTTTAAGGCCTTGTTTTACTTAGTTTAGTACTTTGAAGTGTGACACAGCAAATTTACTAATCGACATTATTTCACATGGTTTTCCACTGTCACACTTGTAGCTGCTCATTTTAGGTGAGAATTGATACATATTTATTTTACAGTATGTTTCACGTTTCTGGACAGGGAAGAATTTTGGATAAGTAGATAACATGAACTAACTCAGTCTTCACTTCCAACCTCGCTGACCTGCACCCTCTCATTTAATTAAAGGCTCCAAGAGGAGCCCATTACCACCCTCCCTTGCATAACAGTAGCCTTACTAACCAAACCTGTGAGCCAACTCGCAGCGAGCAGCAGCTTGAGCCGAATTAACACTGTTTACATGAGGAGGAGACTGGATCTTCGAAGTTGCAGAGCACCTCAGTTTATGTGAATGAAAGCTACCACAGACGAAAACCAAAATCGGGTGACAAGAGACCACACGCTGCGTAAACATGCGGGAACTGCCCCTCACGCCGGCACTTCCCGTTTCTGAGGGGGAGGCCAAATTATATTGATGGTCCAAGAGGAACCGCCATTTCTGACCCTTCCCGCCTCCCGGCCGCAGGACGAGGCGGTCTCGCTGGCGAGGGCGCAACAGCCGCCCGCGGGCGGGCCGTGCAGCGGGGGCTGCCTTCTCCTTTCCTCTCCTCTTTTCTTCTCTCCCATCTTTCGCCTCCTCCCGTCCCACCAGGATCGGGCCAGAGCCACCACCTCAGTCGCACTCGCTCCGACAGTAGCGGGCAGCAACCGAGGGGCCCGCCCGCGGCCCCTCCTCGTCAAGCCGCGAGAAGGCTAAAGCAAGGCTAAAGCCAAGCCAAGCCAAGCCAAGCCAAGCCAAGCCAAGCCCAGCCCAGCCCGCCCCGCCCCTACCTGTCCCGGCGGCACCGCCTGCTGCTCCCCAGGGAGGCGCAAGCTCATCCTCCCGCGGCGGCGGGGCGGAGACGCCGCGGACACCGGCTCAGCCCCCGGCCCCAACGGCAGCACCGGGAGCCAGCCCCGCCCCCTCGGCCGGGGGGGCGGGGCTTCCTGCCGCGCACGCGCGCCACCGGCATCTCTCGGCGCCTGCCAGAGGTAGCGTCACCGCCGCCACTTCCGGTTCCGTCAGGGGTCGCCCGCCCGCCGCGCGGAGGGGCGTGGCTTGCCGGCGGTCAGGGAGGGGAGCGGTGGTTAGGCGCGGGCCGGTGAGGTGAGGGCGGGAGTTCCACGCGTTTCAGAACGGGGAGAAGGTGGTTTCCCGCGTCTGGCTAAACCAACAAGCATCTAAGCTTCATGGGCGCTGCCTGACTGTAGGGCCACGAGAGCTTAAAGTGGTGTTTATCTGCAGGCGAAATGCAGGATCTCGGGCCGACCACGTAACTCCTACGCGCTATCTACCTGAGGAGGGTGTGAGGCGTTTCAGTGCCTGCCGAGAGACTGAGGCCAGTAAAGAGTTTACTGGACATACATCGACAGAACAGATCTTCCAGTAAAATACTGTGCGAGATTTGGTGGGGTTTTTTGTTTGGTTTGTTTTTAAACAGAACATGATGGAATATCTGCAGGTTTGTGATTCTGCTTCTCTACTTTTACTCTCGTGAGACCCCATCTGCTAGGGCCCCCAACACAAGAGGGATGTAGACCTGCTCGAGCAAGTCCAGAGGAGGGCCGTGAAGATACTCAGAGGGTTGGAGCAACTCTAGTACGGAGACAGGCTGAGAGAGCTGGAAATGTTCAGTCTGGAGAAGAGAAGGCTCTGAGGAGACCTTATTTCAGCCTTCCAGTACATAAAAGGGACCAACAAGAAAGCTGGAGAGAGACTTTTTACTAGAACATGTAGTGACAGGACAAGGGGGAATGGCTTTAAATTGAGGGGAGAGTTAGATTAGACTTTAGAAAGAAATTCTTCACTATGAGGGTGGTGAGGCACTGGAACAGGTTGCCCAGAGAAGCTGTGGCTGCCCCATCCCTGGCAGTGTTCAAGGCCAGGCTGGATGGGGCTTTGCGCAACCTGGTCTAGTGGAAGGTATTGGAGATTGGAACTAGATGATCTTTAAGGTCCTTTCCAACCCAAACCAATCTAGGATTCTAAAAAGACCGAACAGTGCCTCATACTGTGCACACAGGGCGGCGTACAAAGACAATCAGAGTAAAACTGAAAAGGATCGTTGTGAATCACAAGGCGTTACTCGCACATGCCGTTAACCCGCACTCTGACTGAGGAGCGGGGAAGCCACAGCGGCACCGGCCACCCCGACCCTCCAGAGCGACTCCCCCACGCATCCCGCCCAGGTGAAGTCCCTGGGAAGACACGTACCGCCGTAGCCAGGCTGCGCGGTCTTGCGGGTCATGGCTGGCCCGGGAAAGGTTTATGGCTACTCCCGGCTTTCCCCTATAAATGCGAACACACACCGCTGCCGGATGCCCGTCCCGCCTCCTGGCGTCTGTCACCTGACTCTTGGCTGCTCGTTACCAGGGTGAAGTGCCGCTAACGAGGGAAGAGCGGTCAGGAGGACCCGCTGCCCCGCCTTGGGGCAGGTCGGCCAATGGGGTCTGAGCTGCGGGGCCGGCCAGCCAATGAGGCCGGAGGGGGCGGGCCCGCGGCGGGTGTGAGTCTTGGTTGAGCGGCCGTGGTAGCGGTGGTCGGGTGCGGTGGAGAGGTATGGCTGGAGTGGAGAAGGGGGTGCGCGGGGCCAGGCATGTGGTGGGTCTTCTCTCTCGGTCACCGCGGGGTAGGGTGGCCCTGGTCTCTCGCCCTGGTGCTAGTCGTGCCCAGCTGTGTAGGAGTGGCGGCCTGGCGGGGCCCGGCTGGGGCCTCCTTTGCCGCCGGGCTGGGTCTGGCGGGCACTGCGCCGTGCCGCTTTCCGTCTGCCCAGTTGCGGCTTGGCTGTGTGGTTCGGCTTTGTCGCCTTATTTCCTTCGCGTTTAGTGGTAAGGTTGTTTCGGGGTGTAACTTATGCCCCGGTGTACGAGCCGCTCTTGTGCGTGTCGGTGATGGACCAAATGACTTCTTGCCCAGGGCTCGAAAAGCCAACGCCCTGTCAGCGCTGATGTCCTTTCTTAAGACTCGTATTTCCCATGCCACGGGTAAAAATAGGCCATCTAACTCGCACAAAATTATAAACCCTCTTTGGACTGTACCTTCTTGCCCACAGGCTGCTTATTGATGCTTTGAACAGAACAGCGTGCAGTAGGAGCCCAAAGCTATGCCTAATGCAGCTGGCTTAGCTGCAGTACAGCATGGGCTGTGTCATAAAAAAACAGGGATAGAAACAATGTGGTAAAGTCATGTGAAGTTAAAATTACGTCCTGCCTGCTATGTTTAAGCATTGGCCAAAAGATAATATTGCTGTTAATACTGAGTATGTGCAACTTAATGCTACACTATCTTGCTGTATTTAGAGGCAAAAAATGTTTCCAGTCAGAATTAAGGTCATATGTTAAATAATGATTCTAAGCTTAAGGAGGTTCTCTTGAATTCAGTCCATTTTTTGGCTTCATTATCGTGACTGACTTCCAGAATACTAAATTTAGTGCTTCTTAAGAAGCAATGCGTAGGGATTCCACACACACACTGTTGTAGTTCTTCCAAGTAAAGGTGAATGAAAGATTGTTAATGAGGTGCAATAGCTCTGTATGATGATTGTGTGCTAGCTGAATCAGAAGTTATGGCACTGACCGCGTGCCTTTTTGAAAGATAAAACACATTTTTTTTTTTACTTTATACTGTCTGTCAAGTTGAAGGATTAAACCTGGTTGCCAGTTTTAGCAATGCTAAACCAGGTGAGCCAGCTGTACCAAAATAAAATTGAGACTAAAAGTAGATGGTTTACAGAAAAGCTACAAAGCATGTGATGCAACTGAAGAGACAAATGGATTGAATATAACATGACCTAGCAGGCTAGATGACTAAGTACAGCTAACCAGATCTGTTCTGTGGGGCTTTTTTTTCCTTAGTACTCAAGAAAGGATGCCTTAAGAAGATAACTATGGATAAGTATATTAAAGTGCGAAAGATTGGAGAAGGATCCTTTGGGAAAGCGTTTCTTGTCAAAGCTAAAGAAAATGGCCAACAGTATGTTATTAAAGAAATTAACATCTCAAAGGTGAGTGATTATTGTTAATTCCTGATCCATTTTTTTGCATTTCTGTTCTGAAATATTATTTTCTTTCTGAAGATGTCAAATAAGGAGAGAGAAGAGTCAAGGAGAGAAGTTGCTGTATTGGCTAACATGAAACATCCAAATATTGTCCTGTACAGGGAGTCATTTGAAGGTAAGGTTAATTAACACATTCGAATGTGAAGTAATGATAGCGACTGTGTGTGCGCTACTTATTGCATTTAGTGTGTTTTCTCTTCAATCAGCCTTTTTAATACTTATGTTACTTCAGTTCCTTTGAGTTGGTTTGGTTTTTTTTCCACGATTCCCTTGCACAGTTAATAGTATTTTTTTTGAAAGTGCAACAATTAAACATAAATGTTCATGCATCTTCCTTACATTTTGATTGATGCTTAAATGAAAGGGCTATGGTGTCTTGTTTCTCCAGAGTGTAAGTCTCCTTGTTTATATCCTAATGGCTTGAATGCTTGTGTGTATGAATGTGTGAATGAGTACAGTCTAAATTTCGGTATTGATAACCTAGCAAAAGCAATTTTATATCAAAGTCTGCTATCTTTGAATGCAGTCTTCAGTAATTGTAATCATATTGCTACTTTCAGAGCTGGAAAAATAGATGGGACTGTTTATTTCATCAAGCTCCGAAGGAAGGAGAAACATAATCCTACATTGGTTTCACTGTGAATGTCTTTGGAAATGAGCAGAACAGATAAAAGTTTCCAACAGCTTATCTTATAAGTTAAAATATTATTCAAAACCCTATTACATGAAATACTGTTCAGGGATACTGCTTTCCTTCCTTTCTGCTGACTTTCGTATGTCTTTTGGGGCCTTTTGGTTTTTGTTTGGTTTTGTTTTTTGGTTTTTTTTTTTTTCCCTATTTATTAAATTAGAATTTAATGCTGTAGTTTTTATTGCATAGCCAAAGTCTTCTGCTTTATAAATTCACTCTTCTGTCTTTTCTTTAATATAACCTTGTTCTTTAAGACTGCCTTTTTCTTTTCTTTGTTGTTCTTACAAGGGTAGATCCTGTAATCTGTAGTTCACAAGACTTCATGTTGAAGTACTTTAGCAATAAAGATGCAACTTTGAACATATTGATTTGGTTTGTAAGCAAGAATTATTTCAGCAACAGGTCTGCAAGAAATCCGGGCTCCTATTTTTTTAAATAATACCAGTTACAATGCTTAACCAAGATACACACCAGTGGAAGCAAAAAGAGAAAAATCCTGGGTTTGCTGTTTTGAAAGACGTATTTCAGAAGCATCCTGTGGGAGTGCATTTTAAGTAACTTGGGGTTAAAATTAATTAATCATCTATTTAGATTTTTTTAAGTGCTATTACGAACTCATAAGAGTTTTTCTTTTGAGTAGCAAAATTGATTGATTAATGCATTTATTTAGTTCTTCTCAAAATCATTTCTAATGTGTGAGTAATGTAGTTCTTGTGGTTTTGGTTAACGTGTGATTTGCTTCTGCCTATTCTCCCTTTTTCATCAGTACCTGGAAAAGATTGCATTAGAAAGCAAAGCTGTAACTTTGAATGAAATATATATATTCATACCTCCTGGTGGAAGCTTGCGTAAGACTTTTGGAAGTCTCCCCAAATTTCACTCAAAAATGACAATTGTTTTCATCTGTCACTATCTGCTGGAAGTTTAACTTCTTCAGTCTCTGAAATGAACTGTGTGTCTGGTGTGAGAGTCGGTTATTGCCATATTCTTGCATTTAGTATGAGTAGTAGTAGCTTGTCCAGTTAAAACTCAAAGAAAGAATTAGGCAAATAGAGGCAGATATATACATTAGAAGTTAAGATCTCTACAGTGGGGAGTCTAAGTGATGTTTGAAAGCACAAGAATGGGTTTATATTGCAATCAGTGACATCTTTAATTTCATAATGGGCATTGATTGGTTGAGCCGATGTCATTTTTCTTCTGTCCGTAACAAAATAGTCTGATGTTGCCAGAAATGGGAAACTTCTGTTTTACAACTCAAAATAATAAAAACATTTTTGCTTCAAGCTGGAAAAAAAGACTAATAAATGGTATCTGAAGCTGCATGTGAAAAGGTTAATTTTTTGTTGCTTTTCTGTGACTGCAGTGAAGATATTATGGTAGTTATGTTGAAGTTTGTTGTAGTTTTGTGGTTTGGTTTTTTTGTTTGTTTGTTTTTTCTTTTTTTTTCCAATACTTTGTGTTTTATTTTACAGAAAATGGCTGTCTCTACATAGTGATGGATTACTGTGAAGGAGGAGACCTATTTAAAAAAATAAATGCTCAGAAAGGAATCTTATTCTCTGAAGATCAGGTAACAGCAAGCTGCTGCTGTAGTGTTTTGGTGAATTATAATTTTTCATAAGTTTTCAGTTGTTTTGGTTCAGTTTGGTAGATATGGTTGGTTAACCTAAAAGGAGGTTCTGAAATATGATTGTTGTTGCCATTGGTCACAGTAGTCTCTTGGAGGATGGGGGGAATGTAGCTGAAAATTATAGGTATGTTAATTGGGCTTTTGTATGTGTAAGATGCACCAAAAAAAGTTGGATCTCTTGCAAAGTAAACCAAATCTGAGAAATGAAAAATACTGAAGGACACCATAATTCTTTTTAAACCTTTTAAAATTATTATATTTTTTAAGGTATAATGGCATGAGGTTTTTGTTTTGTAGTATCGATTTTCATTTATCAGAAGTATATATAATAATATGAAATATGGCAATATGAAGTTGACGTGATTTAAAAGTTTATTTTTCCATTAGAAAAAAAAATTAATATTGTATGTAGACCAGCAGATTTTCCACAATTCTGGGTATATAATCATTTGTACTGTGGAAGAATTTGGAATAAATGAGAAGATTTTATGTGCAGGTTTGGTTTTTGGTTAAGTGAAAATAGATGATGTAGGATTCCTTTTTTTTTTTTTTTTTTTCCTTTTAATTTGGACTTAAAAAGGAGACCTTAAAGTGGAAAAGTGACAATTACATCTTGCATTTTACTGTAATTTTGACATGTATGTACTTCTAAGCTGAGAATGTGAAACCAGTATTCACATGGAAAAGTTCTTGCTGTTAGTCACTTCTATATTGCGATTTCTACCAATTTACAAAAAGGAGAATTCTGGATCTTCTATAATATTCTAACTGCATGTTTGTTGCTTTTTCTCATTGAAATCTGCTTTGTACCTTTTTTCTAATGGTGGAATACATAAAATTATTGTATGATAAAATAAATGTTGCTGTAAACATCAGCATAGCTTTCTAGCACTGTTGATTAGATGACTGCAAGAAGGCTTGTTGTAAAGGTTCCAGCAAAACTACAATGTCTAAGATGCAAATTCCAAGTTTTAAACATTTTAGTCAATTAAATTCATATTGCAAATTTTTGTTAGGCTTATAATGTTCAATGAAACTAGTAGCCTCAGACTAAATATCTAATTTGAATAATATGCACCTTTCATTAAAATGTTTGCATTGTAGTGGCAGTACTTCTACATTTTTAATTATTCTATGGTATAAATAAAGACAGGTTTGTGGGAAGAGAGTAAAATCTTGAGTTACGAAACTGTTTTTATAAAATCTTTAGCTGGGGAAGTTTTCAAATAATTATGCTGATGTGGCATTTTCTTTTATGTGTAGATTCTAGATTGGTTTGTGCAAATCTGTTTAGCACTAAAGCACATACATGATAGAAAAATCTTGCATCGGGACATAAAGTCACAGGTATGTGGGTAACTATTTTTTTAACTGAATTTACTTCCAAAGTCAATACATTCATATCTTGCTAGTATAAATTGGCAAATTATAAAAAATAGTCTTTTAACATAAACACTTCAAATACCAGAAACAGTTTTTTTTCTTCAGAATTGTCTGGAGGAGGTTTATATGATATAAATATATGGTAAATATACAATATAAAAAATGGATGTGGCTATTTGATGAAGATACTTGAGTGTTACTCATATTTCTGTGTGGGGACAGGAGGGGTCATGTATTAGAATAGTATTTAGTGTAATAGTGTTTTCTTTAATTTTGATTAAGTAGGACTAGACTAAGTCTGGTGTTTCACAGTAGGCACTAACACTACTCCTTCTAATGACTTCAGAGTGATTGAATGGTAGAAAACTATTCCTTCCAAAACATACTGAGAACAGAAAGCATGCAAATGTATGAATGTTTTAATTCTTCTTAAAATTTTTATATCAAGAATATATTTTTAACCAAAGATGGAACAATACAACTGGGAGATTTTGGGATTGCCAGAGTTCTTAACAGGTAACTCATTTTCGATGCACTTTTCTCTGACTTAATTTAAATTGCTTTGATCTGTGCACATCATGTGAGTTAACTAGTTAACATTCGTTCTGACTTTTTTTAGTACTGCAGAGTTGGCTCGCACTTGCATAGGAACACCATACTATTTGTCGCCTGAAATATGTCAGAACAAACCTTACAACAATAAAAGGTACTAATAAGCATTTTATGAAACATTTTTGGTCAGGAGAAGAAAGTGAGTTCTAGAAATGTGAAGCTGTTTTACAATGGTGAACAGTTGTTAGTTCATCTCTCATGCAGTGAGTCTTGTTACCCTCTTGGCAAAGTGGGACCTTAGTAGGTCTGTGCAGTACAAAGCAATGTGATGCAGAGATGACTTAGCTTAATGCTCTGAGTTCTAGATCTAGCCATGTTTTTAATTACGGCTCTGCTTTTGCCTAGCTGCATGCTATTTGTACTGCCTTAATTTATGCAGTACAAATGTGATACTGTTATGGAGGAAATCACAAACACAGTAATTGGATTCTCTAAGCATATGCATAGATAGGTGGCTCAGCTTGCTTCAGGTAAAGTCATACAGATACCTTGCTTGTGTTTGCTGTCCTGGCAGTAGGCTATATCTGGTATCAATATCCGTTACATTTTAATGTAATTAAAATGGTCATTATCAAGTTAGCCTTTCACTCTACCAAGCTGCTGCATCTATTACTGTGAGTGACATACTAATTTCAGTTGGTTTCTTAAGAGATACGAATTACAGTTCCTTGCCCTTTAATGTCTTCATGGGATTTATTTTCCAATTGCATTCTAAACAAATTCTTGTAATGCTGTTATGAGTGAAGATAAAGTAAGTCAGTGTTAAACAGAGTAAATTGACTTTGAGAATTGCATTTGCTGAAATAGATGGTGAGTTTTGTTTGGATTTTTTTTTTGTTTAATTCAAAGACCTCAGACAAGTGTATATATGTAAAGAAAAAAGCCTTTGTCTATATTTTGTCTGAGTTCTGTGATTGGTGTGGTTCGAATGAAAAGGCCTGAATGAAATCTGAAGGCAGAATATCCTCATCTGGTTTTCAGTTTGCCTTATTTTTGGTGGTTGAATTCTTTTTTTTGGGATGGAAGATGTATGTACAGAGGAGCTTTTGCATACTCGAAATACAAGCTTTTCCTTTTCAAAGATAGACTTCACAGTTGTAAGTTGCTTGGCAATATTATACCCACAACTAATTCTTACGATACATTCTCTTGGTTTAGTGATATCTGGGCCCTTGGTTGTGTTCTCTATGAAATGTGCACACTTAAACATGCGGTGAGTAGAAACTTCTTGATTTCAAACAGTATTTTTTCCTGATATGCAAATATATGTCAGTTAACGAAAGGCTTTCGTGGTGGCTGTTTAAAATAACCTTCAGCATTTTGATCTCCTCTTCCTATACTGACCAACATTTTCCATGTGTGTTTTGGTTTACACTAATCTCTTCAGAAATCTTAGCATTGTATACTTTGTTTGCAATTGTAGGTTTTTAATGAACTGTGTTAGCTGAGTGAGCTGTTTGCTGCTGTAATAAATGATACTGTGGATAGTGTTCCGTTCTTTCGAGAAATTTGACGTTTTCATTGAAAATCCAAATTTGGCTGTCAGCTTTTGTGCAGGTGGATTAATGCATTTCTGTTAAGAACAGAAATAGTTCTTAGACAATATCCCAAGCTCAGAGGGTTTGCTTTTGTTTGGTTTCCATTTTGTTTTCCTCTGTATGTTGTTTTGAAGACTGTATCTTTATCATACATTTTCCAGTTAAGAAGGGAAGAAAAAAAAATTTGTCTTTTTTTTTTTTTTAATGTTTTGTTTCAGGTTTTTTTTTGGGAAGGGTATTTTTATTAAAAGAAAAAAGATTATAATGACATGAAAATCGGGAAGGATTCAATGTCTAACTTTTGTAATTTCTTATTGTTTGCTCTTTTCTGTGGCAGCAATGCCAACGTTTCCTTTCTGTGAGTTGATGTCCATAGGTTGTTTCCTGTGAGCTGGGTGATACACGCTGTTTTCTTTTTATTGTAAATAAGAATTGAAATGGTGTGCTCTGTTTGGATTCCTTTGGGTTTTACACTGAATGAATGCTAATGCTCTACATGCTTTCATTTGAAATGTGGCTTCTAAAAAGGTCAGAAAGCATGTGATGGTTGAAAGTTTTTTGGGAGAGGAGATCAAGCAGAGAATGATATAATTATTTTATTCTTAATTACATATCATTGTCAGTCTCGATCTGAAGGGAAACATTTATTTGTTAGCAAAATGTGTATCTCAGTGACATATCTATTATGATGTATTTTTAATCGGAATACTTGGCAGCAGGTTATTTTAAACTGCTGATATAAACTATTCATGGCCTTGAAAATTTGTTTTGACATGTTGAGGCAAACATACCTTTTTGGTTTTGTTTTCTTCATCATCTTTATATACAGGCTTGCATTTGGACAGGCAGTAAGTAAAATGCAGTCACTGTTTTCTTTCTTGCATGATACAGTTTGAAGCTGGCAACATGAAGAACTTGGTACTGAAGATAATATCTGGACCTTTTCCTCCTGTTTCTACACATTATTCCTATGACCTACGTAATTTGCTCTCACAATTATTTAAAAGGAATCCTAGGAACAGACCATCAGTAAACTCCATATTAGAGAAAAATTTTATAGCCAAACGGGTTGAAAAGTTTCTCACACCGCAGGTATGGAGTTAGTTTTAATTCTAATTTTGCTAAAGGCATCATAGGACTTCTCTTTATTCGAATGTTAATATACAACATTGAGAAATTGGAGTAATGATATTCCCAAGAGCTTTTATAGGGATGCTTTTGGTTGAGGAAATAAGAGTTCTACTATGAACTGTAAAGAAAAATCTTAAATTATCTAAGTATGTAGACAGAGAAAGAACAAGAAGGAAACGAATGCAAAAGCTGGCCTCACTAAGCACGAAGAATTCAAATGGATTCTAACTCAAAACTAAAGTGATTTCACAAGAAAGCCATATATAATTGGATCAGTAAGAAATTTCACAGGTCTGCTACATGTTGCAGACAGCATCAACTTTGTTTTATGCTAAACCTTCATCCTTCTATTCGGTCATATCACACTTATAATAGTATTATCATTTTCTGTCCTTGTGTGTTTCTCTGCAAAATCATATGTGGCACTCTAAACGTGTCACATTACATCTCAGTCATCTTTTTATAGGTTGTGTTTGTTCTTTTACTGCAGCTTTTCAATACTATTAATTATGTTTGAGCCTTTTCTACTACCTGTTTTTTGAGGTGTTGCGTTCAGAACTGCCTACATTATTTGAGATGATGACCTGTTAATGTTTGATTTTTGTCTAGACTTCAAGTAAGCTATTTTCCACACTTTATTATGCTATTTCGATATGCCTGATAGCATGCCCTATATGTATTTCCTAGATATCTCTGTAGTCATCTTCCCATCTTGAAAAGGATAGAGAAACTTTAAAACTGCAAACATCTTTAAAGGACTATTTTTTGACACAAGCTAACTGAGAAATTGAAGTGAACTTTGGCAACTATACAGAAATCTACTATGTTGCTACGTTAGCTTTCTTTTCAATTCTTGGCTAGCTCAAAAATGAGGTAACGCACCAGCTAGAAGTCAGACTAAATTCCTTTTTATTTATTTGCATAAATATGCCAAAAATGTTTGAAAACACTGAATCCAGCTTCCTATACATGTTTGTGATAATAAATTGAATACATAAAGTATTCATTTGAATTTAAGCTACAGTAAATGCTATTAGATGCTCACTGGGAGTGACGCATTTCTCTGAAAATGTGTTCTTCCTATCTTCATCCATAAGTACTGCTGGCTAACAACTTCAACTCTTTGTTTAGCTTATTGCAGAAGAATTCAATCACAAAATCTTCCAAAAGTTTGGTCAACATGCTGCACCAGGTAAGTGTGTAAAGTGCTTTTGCTTTCAGCTCTGGCAAGATAATGTACGTGGTTTTGTTTTTCCTTTTGGTTTTGGTGTGTTCTTATACCTGATTCTAGAAGTTTCAGGAAGAAAATGAGAGAAGCAATTTCCCTGCCTCCCTTGGGGAGCTGGCTGTATGTAGGGTATAGATGATGCAAATACGAACAATTTTCCTGTAATATTTTAGTTGAGTTTTTTCCTCTTGCAGTGTGCTATGCTTCCAGATTTTAAGGGAACAGTGAGACTGCGAATACATGAAATAATTTATATCTTGCTATTGAGCATTTTTTCCCCTTAGTAATGACAAATGGGTGATGAGAAATACTATTTCTTCTAAAAAGGTGAGAGGTTTTGTTAGAGATTCCTGAATTAAGCCCTGGCTTCAAACTGAAGCAGTAGAATATCTGCTACTGGTAGGAAATTAGATAGTGGTTCATTTTGTCAATATGGTCTCACCTTACTTCATTTTCCTGCATTAGTTTACCCTTCTTTTCCTGGATTTTTTTTTCCCTTTTTTCATTTTATTTCCTCATAATTACTTGAAGCTGTGGCAAGTGCTTTGGTGTCTTTTAATGATGTTCTTTGTTTCCCTGCTGTCATTCCATTCTGTAGTAAGAGAGCCCTCCATTCTATTAGGAAAACTTTTCCCTGTGTCCATGACAACTGGGTGATAGAGCGTGGAAGCTGAAATAAACTTCATTTCTCCAGTTTGAAGTGTTGAGAGTGAAAGGCTCAGGGATTGTGTTTTGCTGTTATCAGGCATGAAATTAAGACTAGCTGTTTTGGACTACTGGGTGTATTGCACTTATGCATCAGCTCATGTGAATGAAATGTTAACAGTTTGCACACTTTCCTCCAGCTTTGCTGTTCCAAGACCTTTGGGAAAAGGAAATATGGTACACTGGCTAGCCTGGATTGCTGTAAAAGAGAGTTGGGGTTTTTTTGTTTGTTGTTTTATTTTGGTTTTCTTTTCATTTTAGCTAAAAGGCCAGCTCAAGAACAAATACTGGCTTCAGTTGCACCAGCTCAGAAAATTACCAAACCTGCTGCAAAATATGGAGTGCCTTTAGTGATGAGAAGGCCTTGTGATGTACCTAAAAAGCCTAATGATAAGAAGCCATTGGCTAAATCTAAACAGGTAAGAAGCTAAATTACTTAAACTGTTTTGCTCATACCTTATTTAAATGCTATGAAAATACTATGTATTCCTTTACACAGTGTCTTTTATGTGGGGGCATGCATCTGCAGAAGAAGTAGTAGTAGTTCAAATGCTTGGTTTGCTTTATTACTGAGTTTTTTTGTTTGTTGGTTTGGTTTTGTTTAGTTGGTTTTAATAGAATAATTTTCATATACTGCTATCTTAGCTTTGGGTTTTAATTCCACTGCTGAATTAGACGTGCTTTGCATGTTTTCATTTCCTTTGTTGGTGTTGACAACTCCAAGAAATGTGGAAAGTCTGTCCAGGTATACCAAGGTCATTGACACTGGATAAGGATCTTTGCAGTTTCAAAAAATAGCAATCTTTTTTTAGTCATTTTCAGCCAGACAAATTGTGTAGTTGGAAGAGGAGTTTCCCAGATTTAATTTCATGAGTTAATGAGAAATAGTCTTCCGTATACCTTCATATGGTATTTTCAGTCCTTCTTCCAGTCATTTTCTCTGTAGTCCTTATTACATAAAACTCTTCTTCCCCCCTTCTCCCCATGGCACTTCAAGCAACATAGTATGAAGATCTCTATGTGTCTGTCAAATTTGACGGGTGGATACAAAATTTGACTTATGAATTATCCTTGAGGTTCACAAATTATTGAAGGTTTAGGGAAAAGCTTATTGGTCACAAAGCTTTATTGGCTTGTGATACACAATTTAAAAAAGCAAGAAGGGAACAGAACTCTTATGTGTGTTTATGAGACTCTGAGGTTTTTATGTTTTAAGGCTTGGTTGTGCAACTGTCTGCTAGTCTACTGTGCTTTATAATCAATGTCACCAGCCAGCGCTGATCCAACTGGCATAGTGGCAGGGTAGAGACTGAGGAAATATCCTCTTGCAGCATCTAAGAAGTCAGTAATGCTGCAATTTTAAGACATAGTCTGTGTGGATGGTACCTAGTAACAAGGGATAAGATGCAGGATAGAAGTAATGGCTACAGTGTAAAAAAAAATTTTCTTCTCTTTGCTATTGTTCCAGAGTAGTTTGAGCTTGCAGCTCTCATCTGGCTTTTCATAGGAGCATGTAGCAATCATCTCCTGTATTTAGTGATATTACATTAAATTGCTGTAGTTGAACTATGTTGACTTAAGTCTCTAAAGGCTTCTGTCTTCTGA
Source organism: Myiopsitta monachus (assembly GCA_017639245.1). Classification (NCBI taxonomy): domain Eukaryota; kingdom Metazoa; phylum Chordata; class Aves; order Psittaciformes; family Psittacidae; genus Myiopsitta; species Myiopsitta monachus. The sequence continues at coordinate 76,448,032 of CM029917.1, read as the reverse complement.
AATGTTTAAAGTACTCATTTGATATGATTTTAGGTTGCCAGGAGAAAATATTATGAAACTTTCTGTGTTTCTGTGTCAGAAAAAAAAGAGAAGGTTATAATAGTAACCATCACTGTTTTGAGAAGATCAGAGTAAGCAGCATGTTTTATTATGTATAGCTGCTTCCTTGTATCAGATATTCAATAGTGGCTGCATTCTCCTTTTCCATAACTAATGAGAACTTTGATTAGAGTTACCCAAGTGGAAGAGCCTAATGATAACGTAATAAATCTGTTCTTTAAATAAGGGAATCTTAAAATCTAAGGACCTTCAAAGACTTATAATGGGAAAAGGTTGTCATGCAGAATGGTATTGCTGGAGAAGAAAAATTAAGACAAAACAGTTAAAAATTACTGCCTTCAGCTTTTGAGGCCTAGCTTTTAGTAGAGGATGAGCAAGTACAATAGCATTTACCTCTATATCCTAACAGTCCTTTTCATTTAAAACATCCTGAGTAATTATTTTAAACCCCATTTTGGACATACTAAGTTGTGGGTTTAAGAAACTATTTCATTTTTTCTAATGACCATTTTTCTTGCATTCTGGCATCATGCCATCTAATTTGAACTTTCACCTTTTATTCAGGCCTTTCCAGTGAAGAAAATGAATCCAGGAGAAGAAAGGAGGAAAATGTTTGAGGTATCATGGAATTATCTGTTAATTTTCAAACTAAGCAAAAGCTAAGTCCAGAGCAAGAATGACAAAGTAAAACCTTCAAACCTTTCCTCCTTATCTATCTTTTCCAAACATTATGTAACAGTGCTTTTCTTAATCTTCGTGTACACATACCGGCAGTTGGAGCACTAACCTATCTCGATAGAGACTTGACAGATCATGGCTCAGTAATAAACACCAAATTTATATGCTCATTTTTCAGGAACTTTCAAAAAAGAAAAGGTTAGAATTGCCTGAAAAAGAAAAACGCCAGAGAGATCAGGTAGACAAGATTCTTGAGACTTTCTTTTTCCACCCATAGTAATTTTAATGAAATACCTTGTGGTGTGGTGTGTTATCTGTTGTATAAGAATATGGAGTACTTCAGTTTCCCAGTTACTAAAAATGTTCAATCCTTATACATTGCAGATCAGTTTACCGAAGTCAGATGAAATGAGAAGATCAGAAAAAGAAAGGGTAAAAAATGTTTAAAATGTGTTAATACTGAAGTTCAATTTTTACCTAGTGATTCCTTGAATTTTGTTTTCCTGTATTGTTTTCTTCTTCAGATGGAACGAATAAACAGAGCCAGGGAACAAGGATGGAGGAATGTGCTTGGTTCAGGTGGAAGTGGTGATGTTAAGGTTGGCAGCAGATGCAGAAATGTGGTGTAGCCTGATCCCCCACCTTTGACAATCTGGCATGGTCTTATCTTTTCGAAAGATCTGTTCTTGGAGGTCAACTCTTGGGGCTGCCCATTATTAATCTGTGGACAATTTAAGAGAAACTGTATAACAAGATTCTCTTCCCTAGCTTTTTGGAGATAATGTGCAATTTTCATTTTTATTACTTACTTAAATTTATGAATCTTTTATCTTTCTGTCAGTAATGATTTTCATTCACCACTTTCTTTTGTCCACTCCTGCTTTTGCTGCTTTTCCTGTGCTGAATCTGTGCATGAACAGCTTTTTTCACGTTCAAGTTTGTTCTTGAATTCTTTTGTTGAAATCTTTTTCCAGGTTCTCATCTTATGATAATGTTCCTGTTCCCCAGTATTAAAGTATTAAACACCTGATTCTAAGCATTCTTTGTTACTTAGCAACACAAGTTGTTGGGGGTGTGTGTGTGTGTAAGAAATCATAAGTAAAGATAATTCTTGTTTTCGGAAAGCAGTGAACTCTTTAGCTGTTCACTTATTACATAATTTAATCTGATTCCTATGACAGTTTCTTTTGTTGCCTGTTTGTGTATGTCATAGTTTCATAGGAGCATAACTGTTCTGGGAAATAGTCTCCCGAAGTTAGTTGAACATAAAGGTCTGAGTACTTTCGTCAGACAGAGCCAGTGCAGGAATTGCAAGTATTGCTGTGTAAATCTGTCTGACAGTAGAAAAAGGATTAAAACACAGCTTTTTGTTGTGGTGGCAGAGAGTCTTACAAAAATAGTTGGCCTTCGCAGGTTTAGTAGGACTTTTGTAAAAAATCTCTGAGTAGTAGAGTCAACATGAATAGACATTTTATGTTCTGTTCATTGCACAAGAATATGAATATTACATTGGTCAGGTTTCAGTAGTTGCTCATTAAATATATTATTTCAAAGTAGACATCATCTTTAGATGTGTGCCACACATCATGTAATAAAACATAGTTAAAAGCAGACTTAAGCATACCAGACTGTAAAAACTACCAGGTATTGACTTAATGAAAAGTCAAAACCTGTCATTTGGTTCCTATGCCATCCTTCTGTTTCTTAGCATAGAACTGTCAGGCACCTATACAAGCTTCCATACAACACAGTAGGTGAGCACAGTCACATTTGAATGGGAGCTATGTATGTTCCTGAAAGCAATCATGTTTCTATTGTATGTGTCATAGGGAGCTATTGATGGGTATTGAGCAACTGAAACTCAGAATGTGAGCTAGATTTCACTGTCAAATATAATCTGTTCAGGAACTTTTAAGTAGGCAATCTTAAACCTGTCACATCTGCACTCACCTGTTTGATTTTATTTAAAATACTTAAGAGCACACTGGAAGGAACATTGACACTATTGTTCAAATTCCATAGATTCACTACCATGGGCTATTTGACCACTTCCTTCAGGTGTAAAGGAAACATTTTTATGCATGTGCTGACAACCTTAACCTTATTTTGCCAGTTTCACATTTTCTGCATCCATCCTTGGCTACTACTCTATGCAGCTGCTTGCAACATATGTTTTATTATTTTCACATGAAGATTCTGTAGGAATTCTAATTCTTTGATCATGACAGATAATTTGCATGAAACATTTTAATTCTGGTGATAAAACCAAATTATAGGTTGGTAATGATGATGATCCTCAGATAAATCTGCACTTAATGCCACTCACCAGCCTCAACCAGAACTTGACAAAAACACAAGTGTGCTTAACTGTTTCCAACTTTATGGAAAAAAATGGGATTTTGTTGCAGAACATATTAATGTTTTTATTCTGCTGTTGAAATGAAAATTGGAAGGGCTTGTTAAAACCAGTATTTGAGATTTCCACCCTACCCCTTTTGATTTCCAGGCACCCTACTATGGCGGTGGAGGTGGCGTTGGTCCGTTTCCTGTGTCTTCCAGAGGACAGTATGAGCACTATCATGCTATTTTTGACCAGCTGCAACAACGACATGAAAACATTAGAGTAGCTGAAGAGAGGGAAGCCAAATTGAGGGCAAGACTACGAGGCCGGGAAGTTTTCGAAAGGTACGGTTGCATTCCATTGGAAGTTGCATGCGGTCTGCTTCAGATGAAAGTAATGAAAGTTGCTGTACATATTTATCTACAGAGGAATTCCACCTGGAATACGTCCAGGAGTTCCTAAGGGGCCTGCAGGTCATCACCATTTACCTGATGCTGGTGCAGTTAGGAAAAAAATGAAAAGATTGAAGGAGGTGTCTAAACAAGCCAATGCAAACAGGTTGGACTGTGATAATCCATATGTCCCTATGTGTTAGATTCTTGTTCTATGTCTTGTTTCATTTAGTAGTTGGACATGTTTCAAAATTACTTTTAGCCATTGGTACTGTGCTGTCTGTTTGTGTGTTAGTCCCCTGCAGACCGCAGTTCTTCTAGAACCAATGGAAACCTTGGCATCCTTAGTAATGGAAAAAATGGATTTCTATAAACTGTAACTAAACTAGATCTCAGCCAAAATTCTTGGCTTAATGCAGTTGCAAATAACATCATAAACCTCCTCCTTTGCTTTTTTCATAGTTCCACTTTTTGTGTTACCTGCCAAGATGCTTCCATCTCATGCTAACTGCCTTTTCTACATCTGAGTGTTTGACCATTTAGCATAGAAGACTAGTCTAGAATACTCACAGAATTGTTAGGTACTGCTTATTTATCAGTGGAAAACTCCTGGTTTTCATCATTGAGATGAGAATGTCAAGTGTTAGAATGGGTTGCAGATTCCAATTTGGTGATGCTTATTCTTTGCCGTTACTATACACTGAGTATTTTATATATAAAAGGATAGCAAACAAGCATTGGGTTTTTTTGTTTGTTTTGGTTTTTTTTTTTAATTATTTCATTCTCTTAAGTAGCTTCTTCAAAATTTCTTTGGCCTTCTGTGGATCTGTTCATAATTGCCCAAAGAACTGCGTCCACAATTCTGATCAGTAAATGGGAAAATATATTTTTTCTAGAAGTTTAATTCATGAGTGTTACTAACTTTCCTAGAGGGACAAATTTTCTCATGCATTATTTAAACACCTGCAAATCCAACGATGTATGCTGTGTAGGAAGAAATAGATGGAGATAATATTAAGAAAAGGAAGCGGCCAAAGAAAATGTTTGTTCTTCTAAACTAATTTTATTCAGTTTTATGTTTTAATATGATATATTTTGCCTTTGTAGATATTTTCCTATTTTAAAATTTATGGCAGTAACACATTTAACACCAATGTTATAGTTTTGCAAGCTACTGAAGTATATTTTGGTTTTTGTAGTCATGTGGGCTGTTGTGACCCAATTAGAATTCCTCCTGGTAAAACCCAGTACTGGAAGGTATTTTACCAGCTGATGTAGATGCCTATTTCCATCCTTCTCTATTTATTCTCAGTGCTTGGCACTAAGTGCCATGATTTTATTTTTAATTTTTTTCTTCTATTTAAAAATTGGATTTCCTTTAGCCTTCAATTGAGGTGCTGTTTCTTAGCATTTAAAACGTGGTAAGTATTTGTACTTTATCATTATGTAGAAGCCATTTCATTCTTATAGCTAGGTTAGTAGTACTTCTCTCCTGCATTTTATTCTTTCAGCTGGAGATGAAATATGAAGATAAGCATTCAGGATGTTTAGCTCACAGAATATAAATAACCGCAACTTTGTTAAGGAGAAGTAATTTAGAGTGTATGTTAAAGAAGTGGAGAAATCTTCAAGTTGCAATCTTTCTGATCACACTACTGCAACTAATGTAGAGCTAAGTATATTCAACATCAGCAATCTTAAAAAAAGTGTGCCTTGGACATAAATACAGCCCAGAAAGAATCTACTTGAAATGTTTTAGCAAAATGAGTCACTCAGCTTGAGAGTAGAGAAAACCATTTTCATAAAATTTAGTTGAAATAAGTTTTTCCTGTGAATTTGGTTTGAGAGAAATAGGTTTGGGTAGTTTTGCTTTGGAAGCACCTCTCCTGACACTATAAGCTAAACTTCAGCTATTATGATGTGGTTCAGGCAGATTTCAGTATCCAGTAGTTGAGTTCATATGCAGTTAGAGTGAAAATCTTGTGTTGAGTCAAATACAAAGATTATTAAGTTGTTTGTTTCTTTACCAGTACCACCACAGGGATTATCTTGCATTTTTGGAGGAGCTACAGTGTTTGTTTTATTGCTTCAAAGTAGTTTTGTCTCCCTCTACCTCTTAATGAATTGAAGCACATGAAGACATTTCATTTCCTTTTTGCTTGGGGGAGTGATGACAGGAGAGAAAAAACAAGATGCAAGGATATCTAATTAGTGTGCTAATTCATTAATGAACTACTAGCAATAGCTCCTGTTTTTCCAAAACAGTTCTCTCTTTAACTGTCTCAGCCTGATGGGTTATTGCTGTCAGCTTATTGCAATTTCTTCTGGCAGTTGCTGGACTCCCTCAGTCAAACAAGGCCAGGGGAACTTTGGAAAGGGGATTGCCTCATCATTCTACCATCTGTTTTAATACTTTACACAATTTCAGTGTTGTTTGTTGGGGTTTTGTTGCCTTTTTTTATTATTATTTATTTATTTATCAGAAGGCTTTCTCAGAGTTCACTTGTAACCAGTTTGTCAGAAACTGCTTCATCTACAAAATAGTCCTATGTATATACTAGGAGACTTGCTGGATGCTCAGTTACAGTAACTTGAACATAGCCTTCTTGTCTAGGCAAGCAGGTCCTTGACCTGGGGTGGAACACGTATAAAAAACCATCTTGTTCTAGCTAATTCTAAGGTTGGAAAATTCTTTCACCATATCTTTAAAAACAAACAAAAGTCCCTCCAAGATCCCCTCCCCAAAAGGAGTTGCTGGAACGCTCTGAGAATACTAGCACTGTACTCATTATTTAAGTGGCAGAAGCCTTTAGACCAAACAGTAGGTCAGCCTTGAAAGACTGCTGTAGTATTGACCTTACTGAATGGTTCATGTGATGAATTCTTGCTCATCGATGAAGGAAACCTGGAAGAAGTAGTCCTTTTTTTTTTTTTTTTTTTTTTTTTCACAAATGATGTCAATAATGAAACAAGCTAAGACATTTTCAGAAATAATCACACTGAGATTGTGGTTTGGCTTTTGTTTTTGGCTTGATGACCAGGGTCTAGATAGACAAAATGGTGTTTTGTTGGTTGTTTGTTTAAATTATTCTTTTAACTTAGGTGAGCCTATTTTCCTCCATTTTGTGAAAGTCTGGCTTGTATTTTGGCTGATGAAAGGCATTTTTTGAAGATGCCTTACTTATAGAAATTTACTCTTTTTTTGTGTGTGTCCTAGTTAGAATAAATGCGGGTGGGGGTTGAGTGTAGTATTTCAGAGCCTTTCATCTTGCTATGTGTTGTAATTACTCAGGCATAAAGGATGGATAGCTGCAGATAGAGCAAAGCAAGTTGAAGAATTCTGGCAACGAAAGAGAGAAGCCATGGAAAACAAAGCTCGAGCTGAGGGACATATGGTATGGAATCTGGTGTTTCTATACGTATTACTGTTTCAGCATGCTTTATGAATCTTTGAAGTAGCATAATAACCATAAAATGCTGGCTAAATAGCTTCCTCAAGTATTCACAAAAACAAAAAAAAAAGACTGGGAGGTAAGTTTTTTTGCATTGTTACTGATTTTGTTAAGTTGTTAATGTACAGTACATTTCTCATTATTGTAGTTACTAACAAAGGAAATTACCTTGGTTTAGCATGTGTCTAAATTGATATTGTGCAAATGCATTTTCTTTTTTTCTGTTCATAGCTTTTAAGTTTTGATTAAAACTAAACTTCATGTATTATACAGTAGCTTGAACCTAAAATAATGTTGGATTAAATGAATACATTAGTGTGTTCTACAAAAACACATTCTGTTTATTAAGAAAGTATAAAGACACCCATCTTTATCAAGGTTGATGTTTCTAAAACCTTTACTCTTTAGAGATTAGCTAGTGGACAGTGTCAGAAAGTGTTCTTTCTTCTTACGCTTGCAATTCTAAATTCAGTATTCCTTTAGGAAGTTAGTTTTGCAGTAAAAATTATCTTGGAAATGACTCATTCGCACTAGGACTTTGTGTGGTTGAACTGAGTGTTTTCATAATGTAGAGAGTTCTGCTTTTTGAGTGCTTCTCCACACTGTTCTTGTAGAACCCACTCACAGTACCACTGTTAGCTGCTGAAATTAAACTGACAATGCTGGCATTGCAGTGAGGTGAGACTGACTTCAGATGTATAGTAGCATCTTCTGAGTTATATCTGAGTATCAGATCATGATTTACAGCCTAGGTCTTTGTTTCAGGGATTATTTCACTTACAGTGAGCAATTCTTAGATGCTTTGATTCACTGCTTTGATGGTGAAGCATTCTGAAAATAGTATAGATGTTGCAAAGAATGAATGTTCCACTTCAAAACTGGTTCTGTTTTTTTAAAAACTTCCAAGGCCAGTAAATTTGAAAAAATAAACAATTCTTTTACAGACTGCCTCATTATGTGAGTCTGTAGTAGTACCTGCTTCCATTTTGTTCTTGACTTTGTTGGCTTGAATATAGATGTATGAGATCAATTAATGCAAGAAACTCGAGTATTCAGGTTAATGTTTCTTGGGTTTCCCTAATATATCCAACTGAGCCCACATGTTCTATTTTTACCTGACTGCTGTAATAAGACAGGGAGGTTACTGACCAGTTGTAAAGTAAATTCCAGATGTTTGACACAGCTGGAAGCCGGGGTTCCAAATTCTTGTACTACCGTTTGCCATTGATAGCAGGAATTCTTAGCAGCTTCATTCTATTTGTGCAGGAAAATTATTTGACTAGTTGGCAGTAGTTCTCATGTAGTAATGGGCCTATTGCCCAGACAATGATGATCTGAGAGGAGAAATTAGTAGGAATCATCAATTAATATGCAGCTGTTTGTTGTAAAAAGACCTTGAAAGTCAAAATGACTTGCACTGAGTTACCCTGCTTCTGTTAAATATAGTTGCTATCAATTTTAATTTTCAAGTGGCAGTCTAAAGTTTGACTCAGTAGTTCAGTTAACGATAGTTGCAGTCATCTATTCTTGAGACAACTGGTGATTTAATTTGCTACTCACTGTAGCTGTGTGGCATTGCAAGATGTGGAGTCTTGGTATTTGAAAATTTTCATATAGGCAGATGAGTAAAAGTTTACAATCTACAGAAAGAAAATCAGTTCCAAAAAAAAACCCCAAATCTTGCTTCCAGTTTCTTTCTTTTTAAGAGCAGTGATATAAATCTCCATCAGTTCGATGAAAATACCTAAACCAACTTGAATGCTAAAATGAAGAACAATGAGCTGACCTCAGTAGTGCTAGTTAGCTTTTGTAAAGCTCAGGAACATGCATTAGAAATAAAAGTTAAACCCAAATACTTTCTAAAAAGGTGAATATGGAAAATCTTGCTTTCCATTTTGTATGATTTGATGGATTTGGTTTCTTCTAAGTGAACAGTTATTGGATAAAGCAGATAGTTTTACTGCTCCAGCCACCTTAAATTTGATACCATTAAATGGCAAACAGGGTACACTGCAAAACGTGGCAGATATCTATGGAGGCAGGCCCTTTTCTGCAAGAGGAAGGAAATCCAGAAACAAGGAGGAAGAGGTATGCTTGCCGCATGTTTGCCATTTTGCTTGTCACACAAATAGCACTATTTTGACCTTGACTGTGCCTAGTTTCCCTGCATGGTTCCATCTGTGTAACAAAATAAAAGGACTTCATAAATTCCTAGGAAATATTTTACCATATGAAGTTCTAGAGTTCAGGTGTGTTTGTGTTGGTATGCTTTGGGGGTTTTCTGTTTTTTTGATTCATCAAGTTGTCTGCATCAGTCTGTCTCAGAAAGGTTCTTGAATGGGCATACATATAGATATGACTTGGTATATCTTAATCCTGTTGTGATAAATATAATCATTCTTAGCCTTCAATGATAGAAAATGAAACTACAGCTTTAAACTGGGAAACATGCATTCCAGTTTTCTTTATTTTCATTAGATGAGAGTTTTTCCAGAGATTATTAAATGCTAATATGGTGAGGGTAATGGTGTGGGGTTGGTTTTTTTCCATCCATCTTATTTTTTCTGTGGAATTTTATGTATTTGTATGTTAACCATACTAGGGACGGTTTCAGTGTAACTGAAACTTAATCCCATTCTTTGCCTTAGGAGTATTTGGCAAGATTAAGACAGATTCGGCTACAAAACTTTAATGAACGTCAACAGATTAGAGCAAAACTTCGTGGAGAAAAGGTTGGTTTGAAAAATAATCTTAAATACTTATGGAAGGTGGCCGTGGGATGTATTGTTTTATTTCTGAAGGAAGACTTTTCTCACAGGCAGTTTTAGAGATATAGACTTATATTTTTGACATTTGATTCTGTTCCACGCTTCATCTCTTCTTGCATAATATGCAAAATCTGTTTGTTATTTTAGTGATGGGGGTGCAACTTCAGTGCTTGTAAACTAACAGTGTTTTAAAACCAAGACAATAGAAGGCTACATCTGAATTTTACACTTAAATTTCTCATCAGACCAGCACATTTATATTTATTTGCTTTTAGTTAAAGGAACTTCTTTAGAATTCACTTTTTGACAATGCTCTCACAGAATGCATATGAAGCGATTCTTTTCATGCATTCTGTAGGTGGTGTGTTAGTAGATGGACACTGCTGACATGGGCTCAGTTTAATTAATACATTTGTATCAAACCTCACTTTTCTGAAAGATGTTTGTAATAAAACCACAATAACATTTTCACAAAGTACATTCAGAACAAGCACTACTTAAGATGTCAAATGAATAATCCAGGACAAACTTGGAAGCAGTCCATTTACTTTTTAAAATGGTTTCGTTAGAGAAGCAATCTATGTAGTAAATACAGTCCAGAGTTTGTTTCCATCTTTTCGTTAACTTACTGTATGATCTTGTACTCCTGTTTGTTCTTCCCCTTCCCATCTGTTCATCTTAATAGTGTTTGATTTCCTCAAGTGATTACCTGCTTATATATTCACATTCTACTTTGTGATTTAAAATAAGATAAATGTCCCTGTCCCACCTTCCGCCTGCCCCTTTAAGCAACCATATTAAGTGCTTTCATGTGTCTTATGCATAGTAAGTAGACATAGAAAGCAAGAGCATGCCCAGTACTATTCTATTGCTTTGGATCACTGTCCCAGCTAAAAAGAGTTCTGCCTTGCTATGGGTTCTGGAGGGGTTTTTAATGCTAAAATAATCTGGGGGGGTTGTGTATTACTGACTTTTTCCTGTATGTATCTCACTGATGAGATGCAAGAGAGTCAAAATCAATCCCTTGGTTGAGGTGCAAAAATTCTTTAGTGCATCAATGAGGAGCCCATGTCCCTTTAAATGTAAAAATAATGATCCGGAGCAAGAGTCACATATATTTCCACCTGAGAAGACTATGTAAACATCATGAGATATCCTAGTGGCTAAGCCTGGCATGGGACCAACATGGGCTGTTCTCCTAAATTTGTCTTAAGGAGCATGAGAAAAATCAAGGTGTTGTGAGTCTATGAAATTACTGTAGAGGCTGTGAAGTTTACCACTAGTACTGACTCACATAAAATGCTAAGCTGATGCACCATAAGCCCATGCTTAATCTCAAATTTCCCTCTAAACAGGCCTTCTAAATAGTTTTTATTTTAAATAAAAGGTCTGCACAAGTTGGTCACAAGCAATAAAAAGCTGCTGTCGGAACCTCTGTGTAGCTCTGTCAGTCTGTCCTGTAAGTAGGAATATGCAGAAGCCATGGAAAGAAGAGAGATTGAAAACAGATTTCAGAGGTAGATCTTATATAGTCTTATTCGTTACCATATTCCTCCCTCACCCATGCCACCTTTTTTGGAGCGCATACCATGGAAGAAGCTGGAATTTCAAAGCATCAGACTTTCTTGTACACCTTATCTGCAGAGCATATAACAGTAATGAGGGGTGGCAGATGAGAGCCCAGCATTGTTAGGTCGTTTCCTTTGCAACATTAGGCACAGTACTTCATTCCTGGCTTGTAAAGCTTTATATCTTTTAAAACTCCCACCCCAACCCACACCCCATCAAAACTAACCAAATAAATTAAAAACTCTCACAAATCTCAAAGATGTTCTGTCCAAGTAGACATTACATTTGGGTGAGGAGTTACCTAGTGAAATCATGACCTGTGTTTGTTAAAGTCAGACTAAATGATCTAAGCAGGCGCTTAATCACTCAGCTTTGAAATACAGGAATCAGTGATAATTCTCTTGAGGACTCTTACTTTGTAGAATGAAGCTGCCAGTTCTGATGGACAAGAATCAAGTGAGGAAGCAGAACTGAAACGCAAAAAGATAGAAGTACAGAAGGTATTTGTGGGGTGGGAGGAGATGGAACTTGCTGTTTTCAGATTTGTATCTCATGAAGTTTCTTACATTTTATTTTGCTGTGAGTAGTATTATAGTTCATATATCTGCTACAAGAGGTTTTTATTTTAACTGTATTGAGGTAACAACTCTGGTTTTATCTCAGTAATTATAAAATACGTTGCGATATAGTATACCAAGTTTACAGATTTTTTCCTTAAGCTTAAGGAATAAATCTCTGCCTTTGAGATTTATCTCTAGGTTAGCTTTAGTCCTAAAGGCAATTCTGTATGGCTTTCATAGCATTTTCATACTGAAAGGCAAAGTAAAATGTACCTTAAATAACAACTGTATTTGATTTAAAAGAATAAAGGAAGGCAAAACTACTAACGTGCTGGCATGGGCTACATGTGGTTTGGAACATGAGCTGTATACCCCTGTGGTGAAGCACATTTAAAGCAAAGGTATTTCACAGAAAGTCTATGTTTGATTGGAACTTTTTTCCCTGTGGTGTTCTTACATCAGTAACTATCTCTACCATACAATCCATAGTAAGTATTAATCTATTCTATGATTTTTTTTTTCCACCCCATCATCTGTAAAGTGCAATGTAAAAACCAGCTAACCTTATGCCTAATCTTAAAACTAGAGGAGAAATAGCAACTGAAGCTTTTTGTGTTTGTATTGAGTAAGTTTGTGAAGTTTAAACTGAATATTTAATATTTTGTGATTAATGCATTTGGCTTCAAAACAGATTTTATTTAGAGGTTCTAATTTTACTGTACTCTTTTTAAGATTAGTATGTACACTAAAAGTATAACCATGCAAATCAGGAACTGTAAGTAAATTTTGAGGAGCTGCCATTATCTTCAACATAGATCAGTTGTTACACTTGTGTGCTGAGTTCAATTGTCAGTGGAGTCCTCCCTTCACAATCTGTACAGTAATAAGTGAGAGAAAGGAAGATGAAGTAATCCAAGAATGTGTCTTTTTTTGGAATGTTCCATGGAATGGGGTACTAATGCTTTTTATGATTTCAAGTTCATCATTTTTGCTTATTTGTTTACTATAGGCCCAAGCAAAAACTCGAGCTGCAGTTCTGAAAGAACAGTTAGAGCGGAAGAGAAAGGAAGCATATGAAAGAGAGAGAAGAGCCTGGGAAGAGCATGTAAGAAAATAAATCTGTTATACACAGTCTAAGTGTGTTGTGCCATATCTTTGTATAACTAAAATCCTGTCCTGTGGTTTTTTCAAGCTTACATACTTGTGGTTTTTCTTCTGAAACTGAGGAGAGCATTTGTCAGCCAGAATTCCTTCATTAGAAGCCCAATCTTAAGTGTACTTGAATGAAGAATTTGGTTCAAGTATTTAAGAACATCAAACCCAAGAATCATTAGGATCACCTTAAGTATTTTATTAATGATCTGTAGCTTAGCAAAGTGTACTCCATCATACAATCATAGAATCGATCAGGTTGGAAAAGACCTTTTAAGATCATCAAGTCCAACTGTTACCCCAGAACTGCCAAGTCCACCATTAAACCATATCATTGAGGGCCTCATTTACACATTTTTTGAACATTTCCAGGGATGGTAATTCCACCGCTTCCCTGGGCAGCATTTTCCAATACCTCATCACCCTTTCAGGGAAGAAATTTTTCCTAACATCCAGTCTAAACCTACCCTGGTACAGCTTGAGGCTGTTACCTCTTGTCCTGTCACTCTTTTACTTGGAGGAAAAGATGCTAGCCACCTCCTCACTCCATTCTCCTTTTGGGTAGCTGTACAGAGCAATAAGGTCCTCCCAATCTCTTTTCGTGTCTGTGTGCTATGGAGTGACAAGTCCAACTAGTTATATATCGCGACAAGAAGCAGGAGGTGAAGCTGATAAAACTGAAAGAGTTCACATGTGCAGTTAGCAGGTGTCTTTTGTATGAAAATGTGGCATTATTGTCCTTTTCTAAAGTTTACATGAGTATATTTGATCATTCTGTGTTTAATGTGCCAATTCTTGAAGTTAATTTGTTGATTTTAATTTTTTTTAATCTATACAGCTGATAGCAAAAGGGGTAAAGAATCCTAATGTGCCTTTTCATGTGGGAGCTGCAGAACACAGTCCTGTGCATGGAGTACAAGAGCCTGAACCAGCTGTTCCTAAACCACAACTTCCAGCAAACCCCAGTACACCAGTCATCTCCATGACGTCTGCTTTGAAGGAAGTTGGTGTGGTAGGTACTTTTGCTAAGAGGGTAAAATTAATGCAAAGAATTGATTTGAGAAAGAATAAAAAGGGTTTTTAGAGGTAATTTTTCATTATTTAAGTCTGTAATATTTTCAAGATTAATTTTTAATGACATACTCTTACTTTTTATTTCATGCTTCTTGAATTTAAAGGATGAAAATGCAACTGCTATCCAGGAAGTTGAGGAGGAATCAAAAAAGGCAGGTTTTGCAATGCAGGTATGTTGAATCGTATTCAATTTATTTTCTTTTTTTTTTGTCTTTAAGAAAGGTACTATTTTAAGTGATATATGTTGGCCCTTATTTCAGAATAAACGAGAAATACTGAGAAGATTAAATCAAAATCTTAAAGCTCAAGAAGATGATAAAGGTAAAAAGGAGTGTCAGAATACCTCTGAATTAGCTGGGTCTGAAGATGGAAAGGAACAACAAGAAGGTGACCAGCCAATTCTAGGAGATCGCAAAAAGTGGAAATCTGGAGCATCTGAATTGGTAGTTCCTCTAGCTCAGTTAACAATGGAAGATTCGCTCTCTGGAACAGACCGTAAGTACTTTTGTTTGCCACCATGATACTAGTGTATCAGTTTACCATGGGTAGTGTCTGTTTTTATAAATCAAGTGCTCTTATCATCTTGTTAGCACTCGTGTGTCATCTGCCTCTAAGAAATGAGTGGTTATGTATTCTCTTGGTTAAGGGAACAGGACTGAGTAATTAAATGGCTTGCAGGAGATTCTACAATAATTTCCTAATTTCAACAGTTATCTAATTAAATGCATGTTTACTTTTTTGAGCTTTCTGTAAGTGTCATTTAAACGGGCACTAATTTAACAGAAGCACTTCAGATCCATGGAAGTTTTTTACAATAAAAGCTGAGGGTTTCTTCACTTTATATCTGTTACTTCTGCTGTGCCCTTTAGCTTTTTTTCTTCTTTTAAATCAAGCCTGTCTTTTCCACTTTTCTGCGTTCTCTGGCCTTTTGAGCGGAAGACTTTTTTTCCTGGGTTTAGTGTGTCTTATTAAGGGTCTGTTTCACATTGTAGAAATAAAAATCATTAAGAATGTGAGAGTCTTACTTCATAGTGGTAGTTTTACACAGGATGTTAAAAGATCAAGAAACCTCTTTTGCTCTGTTCTTTGTTGCTTTATATACCCTGTTTTCCTTGGAGGGAGAAATAACAGAAACAAATGTCAAAAGAATAGCAGGATGAATGACTTTCTAGTTACCCATTTCAGGTAAAGTTACAACCACCTCATGCCAGATTTAAACAGTTTGGGGTTTTTTTTCATTCAGTTTTCTTTTGGAGCACTTGAACTGCTGAAAGATCTCATGTTGGTTGCTGTTAAGTTGCAGATATTAATACTCTCGTTATTAAAAAGAATTGGCAGGAAAAAAATGTAGACTTACAAGCACAGTCCTTAGGTTGTCTGACATGGATTGAGGTGACACGAGTTCTGACTTTGTAGTTTTTAGTTTTGTGGAGGTTGTTTTATTTATGATATAGAAAGTGAATAGAAGTTTCTCATTTCTAAATATTCCTGTATTTATGTTTGTGTCCCAACAGGTCAAACTCTGGGGGAAGTAATTAGATTAGATATTGGTGAACCCCACAGAAAAGTGTGGGGCAAAAGCCCTACTGATTCAGTCCTGAAGATCCTAGAAGAAGCAGAGTCACAGCTGCAAACTGACTTACTTGAGGAGCTAGATGTAATTAGTGGTAAGCACAGCTGGTAATTATCTGCTCTGCAACTGTAGGGAGTGCCAGATTGCCACTTAGTCTACTGAGAACAATTTTGAAGTTATAAAAGCATATTTTATCCTCTCTCTAGCTTTCCACTTTTGGGTATTGACTCAGTTCTAACTGTCAGCACAGAGTGATACTGGAAGACACCAAAATATTTCAAACACAGTGAAGTGTTAAGAAACTAAGAAGGATGTGCTTAAAGGGAAGGATTTTCTTTTAGTTGAGAAGTCCTGGAATTTGCTTATTGATAGAAACAACTCTGCTTTTTAAAAGGATGTCATCAACTGAATATGGGATTAGATAGGTCCTATAACCTTCTTGTTAGCATGTGACTTACCATATAAGTGGATTTTTTTTTTTTTCTGGTCAATTCATGCCTTTTTTTTCTTTTTTTCCTTTCCAAGGGCAAAGGGACTTAAGCTTATTCCAAGTATAAACTTGTACTAATGATTACACAGCAAGTAAAATTCAAATTTTAATATTTCTAGCTTTTCATAGTAGTTGCAATAAAAGCATGCAGACTTTTCTATTCTGTTTTCCTTTAAAGCAACCAAAATTCTCACTTTCCTTGTAGCCACATTATAGTTTATTATCAAACTGTGTCAAAGCACTGTTTAAATAATAGAATAATTTTGTGTTAGGTACTGCAGAACTTCTTGAAGGAGGTCATCAGTCCTCATCAGAGGAGAAGGAAGAGAAAGCTTTTCCTGTTGTTGGAGCTCAGTCTTCAGTACCAGTTGGTGTCACGGAGTCTGGCATGACTGTACCAGACGAATCTCAAAATGCTGGAGCTACTCAGGTGCAGAGCAAACCTATTATGCTGGATGGTAAGTAATTTCATTAGTAATTCTAATTACAGACTGTTTTCTAATTCAGTGGAGGAAATAATGGTTCTGTGTACTTTTATATCTTCCCATAAGTAATGTGCAGGTCTTCATTAACGCCTTCTAGGTAGGACCAAGTGCTTTCTGTGCCTATGTTGCAATTTGATTCACTCACATATTTTGTAAATTTCCAGAAACCTTTTTCTGTGTGCTTATAGAAAACTCTAGAACACAAGTGGAGTTCTAAAGTGCTTCACATTTTTTTGTTGGTAGGGAGGAGAGTATTTGTTTGTTTGTCCCCATCAGTTGTGCTGGAATCTTTTCCCCTGTATGACATCCCATGCTGACATCTGGGGAAATGTTACTGAAGTTTTTAGAAGACATGGTTTGTTGGAGCTTTAAGACACTCTTCTTGTGTAAGGAATAAACTTTTATCTTGGGGGTTAAAAAACTTTGGTTTTCTGCCAAATGCAGAAAACTATTAAAGCTGAAGGTTTTAAGTGTAATCTTAAGATGTATATTCTCTCCTCTCCTTCTGTTTGGTTGTGATTCATTTTTAATGAGGTATATGACTTAATTTTAGAGCCTGATGATTTGGAAGCAGAGATGTTGGAAGAAACAGAAGATAAAAAGCACCAGAGTAAGGAGAGCAAGAAATTTCCCATCACTGTTAATGAAGTGTGGGTAAAAGAGAAAGAGGATAAGTAAGTACTCTCTTTTTCTGATCCCCCTCTCTCCAGTTCAAACAACTAGCTTTAACTGAGTAGGATTTACATATATCAGTTAAAATGTTATGTTTAGTAAAGCTTCACTCTTGCCTGTCATGTTAGTTTTACTGCACTTGGCGACTTTTTCAGTGAACTAATGGCTATTTTTACATGGTGTTTCCCCTGGATATGGTATCTTATAATAGGGCACCACATGAGGGAAGAAATGAGGCAGCTTCTGAGAAACTAGGGCTTGACAAGGTGCAACCACCAAAGGAAGCTCCAAAAGGTCAGTTGAAGTCTCTTTTTATTATAGCTGGCATCATGGAGTACTTGAGCCATCCCTTCTCACTTCCTCAGTCATCCCAAAAGAGCAGGTTTTCTGGTTTTATTTTTCTTTTTTTAGTTCATGCTCCCAAAAAGAAAATTTCTGATACATTAGGAAGACAAATGGTGGGTGTTATTTTTGCTACTTTGGAAGGAAACATGTAGTAACAAAGCTACACTGTACATGGATGAGAAGGACAGTGGCCCACAATGAGACTTAAAAGTGAATGTCAAGTTTCTGAACGTTACATCCTTTTAAAATGACAATTTAAAATGTTATGAAATCTGATTATTTACTTAACACTGTTGCTTTGTTTATCAACATCGCAAATTAATATTGAGCTGCAGCTTGGATAAGAAAAGGTTTAAGCAGCTGCTAATGATAATCTCTTTATTGCATAAAAGAATTGTTTGCTCTGGGAGGTCTTTAACTTCAGAAGATCTGCATACAGAAAATGCATTGGCAATGTTGTCAAGTATCACTGATACTATTACGTCTATTTATGGGTGGCTTAAGCAAACCAGGGTGTTTTTTTTCAGTGTTACGAGCAAATTATGTTGAGGTAGCTTTGAAGAAATCTAAGTACAAGGCAAAAAGCAACATGAAAATGGATGACACCGTAACATCAGGCATGGACTGGATAAGTGAGAAACTAGAAGGCTTGAGAAGACAACAGGCTATAGCTGAATGCTGTATATTCCCAAAAAGTTAAAATGGGAGAAGGAGATTTTAATACTTTTACAGTGCTGTCTATTTTCCCTTTTAATTATACAAAAGAAGCTTAGTTTTATTCACGTTAGTTGCCTTTTACTTAAGAGCTTGGGATTTTTAATCTGTTTAGATTTGTTATGGTCTTCTTTTTACCACATCAGAAACTTGTTCCAGTGATTCTCTGCAACCAGAACCCTTATTCCAGAGAGTAATACAGCCCACAGCTGTACCAACAGACTCGCCAGTTCTGTCAGCTCAGTCTTCACAGGAAGAGCCTTTTGTACCTCGTTCACGTTCCATATCACCAGCAAAAAATAAAGGCAAAAGTTCATTGTTGATTGGACTTTCTACAGGGCTTTTTGATGCAAATGACCCAAAGGCAAGTTTAAAAAACTAAAGTACTTGTTTTTCTGTAGTAATATTATTCTAATTTATTTTATTGTGGCTGAATGAGACCAGAACAGATGGCATAACTGTTTCAGCAGGTGCTTGTGTTTGTCTACCTATGTCTGCCCTGCAGTAGGACTGCTGTGTTCATTTTATCAGCAGGACTTGCACAGCAGTGAAAGCCTGCAGTTTCACCATTTGGCATTGTGTGTCCAGGTGTTTGTGGAAGAATGGCACTACTTCTCTGAAACATAACTGAGGGAGTTTATGAGGAAGTTCCTAACTTTCTGCTTTTTCCCTTTTGTGCAGTTTTTAAGACTTAAGCTACCTTGTCATCATAAACGTTCACACTGAACAGATCAGCAGAGGTATCTTATCATTTCTTGCAACCAGGTGATTGCATTTTTTCCTACAGGATTTAACCAACTAGCACAGGTTCTGGCTGTGAAGCAGGGAAACTGAAGAAGAGGGAATGGAACCAACTGCATTCTTAAAGGTGTTTTCTGATCAGCTACATAGGGTTGCGTGGCAGCTCACAGTCTGTGAAATGAGCATAGAATGGCTGAATGTGGTTTGGATGTGAATTTAAAATGTTTGAAGAACAGTTATGGAAGTAGTAGATGAAGCAGACTTGTTATGTGCAATACTTGCCTGGGTTCTAAAGTGGAAAGTGCATAAAAGAGCAGCTGCTTTTTGGAGAATCAATGGTGGCAAGGACTGTCTGGAAAACTGCACGCCTGCATTGTGATCAGTCAATATCTAGTAAAGGATTTCCTGGATGGTGGAATGCTGGATAAGGAAGAATGTTTCTTCTTTTGACTCCAAGCCTTTTTGTGAGTGCATGAAAGAAGATGCACTGTTGATGATTGAATACTGAATAGTACCTGTTGGTTGATGCATAGTTAGGAAGCATAATATCAGGGAGAGTGCTGTTTACATGTGTGGGAAAATAAGGCTTATTGACAAGCTTGCATCTGTTCTCATACATCCATATAGTCACCTAAATGGATTTCTTACTCTACTTTTGATTCCTCAGGAGTTAGTCTGTCATTAATTTCTCTAGTTCATGAAGCTGTTTGTCTGGCAATTGGACAACTGATTACAGAAAAGCTAACTTGTGAGCAGGAGGAAGACGAACATTCTTTGTACGCTTATATATTTAGAAAAAAATGGATATGCTTTATAATGAAGTACTTAAGTGTATCAGTATGAACTGCTTCAGTATGAATCATAGAATTGGACAATGAATCATACAATAGTTAGGTTTGGAAAGGACCTTAAGATCATCTAGTTCCAAACCCCCTAGAGAAATACAAAAATGTAATTAAAAAATATTCCTTTGTCAGCTACTTAAAATGGTCCTAAGCTGTGATTGGCACATATACATTCTAAACAATTTCATATATATATTATTTAGCAAATGCAATGTTCTTTTGATAGCCATCAAGGTAGTGAATAAGTCTGCACAAACCCAGGATCTGTTTGTCAGTTCTGATGTCCTTTTAAAGCTTTTCAATCACTGTAACCCGTAGAGACAGAAGGAGTACTTTTCTTCTAGCTGAGAGGCAAAATGCAAGATGTCAGATTTTCAACAGCTAGAGTATCTGTGCTGGACACATTGTTAGTTTGAAATTGATCTACAAATGAAAAAGGATGAAGTCTCATGTTCAAGTGTTTTGTAACCTCAGGTTATCTTTAGTATTGTTACCAAGCAGGCTCTCTGTTGCCATTGCAGCTGTTGAGAACATGTTCGCTCCCAGATCTTTACAAGCTGTACAGAACCTTAGTCGATGTTCCCAGTGTAGCAGATGTGCAGCATCAACATAATCTTGAAATAGATGACACAGAAGATGAGCAAGCCAAAGAAGGACCCTCTGATTCTGAGGATATGTGAGTGCATCAAGTTTATCAAGTATTTCTACAGGCATCTTAGATCCAGAATATCACTAGCAATTACACACAGTATACCAGCATGGGGATTTTACCTGAAATTTTTAAATCCTGTATTGAATCGCGATTTACATTGAGTCCTGTTCTAGAGAATTGAGAAGCTAATGGGATGTACTGCTTCCAATAGCCGTCTGGAGTACGCTCCAAATTTCATCCACGGTGCTGTTCAGTCTGGCTTCTGCACCTTGTGTTCTGCTGAAGCAGATCAAAGTTTATGGCTGCCACTCTTCTAGAAATAAAATTTTGCTTTCTTGAATATTTCCTTTACTGGTATGTTCTGGGAAACTCGCTCATCTACCTTCTCTACTCTTTAAAGCTCTACAAGGGCTTCAAAGTCTGACCCTGGCTCTTGACTGACTGTTCCTGGCAGCTTGGGATCTGGTGTGCCTAATCTGATGAGATCCTGGATCTCTTTTTGTTCCAGACACATTTTTATGTGGATTAGCAGTTATACTTACCAGGGTTCTATGACAGTGCACAAGTACAAAGATTTGAAGTTAACTTACTAATATGTTATAGCACATCTTTTTACAATGTGGTATTTGTTTATCTAATCTCTATTCCCTTGCATGATACAGTGGTATCAGTGCTGTAATGTTGGACTGAAGACACCCATATTTGCATGCTTTCCCCCAGCTACAATGGCTTTCCAGCTTGTTGGCTTAACAAAGGAAATCAGTTCTTCCTACAGGGTTGGTCTTGTAAAGTATAAACTATGTAAATTTTATATCGCTTTCCTTTAGTATGTTTGAGGAGGCAGACCCCGATTTGCAGGAACTCCGGGCCTCAATGGAACAATTGCTTAGGGAGCAGCCTAGCGAGGAATTCAGCGAAGAGGAGGAGTCCACTTTGAAGGCTAATGTCATTGAATGCATAACAAATGGTACAGAGTTGGATGAAGGTGATGAAAATAACCCCAGCAGTGAAAGTGCACTTAATGAAGAATGGCAGTCAGGTATAATTTTTTTGCACCTATTTATTGTTTACAATTCAAACGTGGAAGAATGTTTTTGCATTGTGTACTTATAATGAAATACAGCTCTAGTTAATAGGTTTGATACAGAAGTTTAAATCCAATAATATTTAGATTTTCTCAATGTTAAGGTCAACATCTAAGCACCATTCAGTGTTGCAGACTAAATTGCCTATTTGTTAGGCAGTGATTAGAAGTCACTTTTTCTCTAGTTGTCTAAAACTTAAAGGAAGATCAAAGACACTGCAAATCATATGTTTTGAATAATTCAGGACTGCAATGTAAGAGTGCAAAAGAAATGGCAGTTGACATGACTGGAGTATCTGGGATCCAGCTTACATTACAATTAAGTCATCTAACATACAGTCAAAAGGAACGTGCAATTATTAATCTTATTGTTAGCCCAAAATAGCTATTAATGCAATCAAACAAAAAAAAAAAAAAAAGGACAGAAAAATGTATTACTGCTTTTAGCATTTTGCATTAGCTATACACAATGGTATCCTGAAATCTCAGTTCTGTTTTTTAAATTCAGGTCAAAATATAAGTGTTTTACTACTGCTGTAAAATAAAGTGCATTTAGAAATGTAGGTATAAAAAGGTGTAGAAAACCAGTAACTAATCTAAAACACAGCTTTTGTGTAATTTTGGTTTGTTGATGACAACTTTAAAGAAATTGAAAGTCTGTGATTATATCTGCAAGATATTACCTGTATAATACATTCCATTAGTATTTTAAGATAAAATAAATAGCATCTTTCATTTTTTGACAGTACTACTGTTACACTTTGGTAACATACAATACCATCTGTTTCTGTGATCCTGCTGTTGTTGCAAGCATTATGGTATTGGTGTCAGTGTCCCACTTTCTACTTTCACAGCATTTCATAAGAATTGCAGGTTTTGTTTAGTTGGGGGCAGGAGGAAGGTCTTCAGACCTCAGCGGAATGGACAGGACTCAAAACCATATCTGGTCAAGATCCAGAAATCAAATGCAGGATTAAAAGTCATCTAATGAGTTTTTAATCCATATACAATTTTTTCTTTCTTTCTATTTCAATTATAGCTTCTTATGGATGTATTTGTTGATATTTTGAATTGGGAACACGATTTGGTCAGGATTATCCCTTACACTACTAGTCACATAGGAATTGAAAGTAGGACAAGTTCTTCATACTAACTCACAAAGTCTTTGACCTACCAGGCAGTACTATGTATTTTTTTTAAAGATTTTATAATATCAGCTCTGAAATGTACAAAGTTGTATATTTTTTCCCCTGGGTAGGTAAGTCCTTTCATAATTCAAATATTTATTTAAGGAAGTATTTTTCTTGGGCAAAACCAGTTTGCATTTTATAACAGGATTTTACACAGGGATTCTATGGGATTCTGTTACATAGGGAGTTTACATAGGGATTTTAAATAGATCTTTTTTTTTTGTTAATGCTTGACTTACAAACAGGTTTGTAAGTTTTCTGTAGCCTATAAGCAAAATCATGTTGATTTCCCTCACGTATTGGCATACTGAATTTGCTACGCAAAGGAGATGCACCCAGAAAAGAATGAGGAACTTTATAGCCTAAATTAGTACTGTTTTTTTAGACTTGCTTCAAAGAACAAGATGCATCTCAGTGCAAAAATGAAACAACTGATTCTTAACACATGTGTTAAGACAGCTGCTTCACAAAGGAGCTCTTCTCCCTGGCATGGGACAGCCACCAAATCCTGCATCAATTCCACCTCAGAAATAATGTGGAACATCTATATGAAACTTGACCTAACAACATTGCTTTGCTAAATAGAAGTCTGCTTTAAGACCATACGTTTTTTTCCTTCTGTACAAATACCCTTGTGGGTTTTTAGAGGAGACAGCTAGATGCTTCCTGTTTGGGATTCTGAATTTCTTAGCTGTCAGGAAAAGGACTGTTCCTACTTCCTTGCAGTTGTCCATAGCATCTGCCAATATTGTCTAGTGCTCCTGAGCTTACCTGACTGCATTACATTTAGAGGTCTGTGTGGATGATTGTGTTTAAGGACACAGAAACAGCATTAAGAATGCAGAAGAACAGAGCAGTAGTCACTGTTGTTTTCTTTCTTCATAGATAATAGTGATGGAGAGATTGCCAGTGAATGTGAAGAATGTGATAGCATCTTCAGCCATTTGGAAGAGCTGAGATATAACCTGGAGTGTGAAGTAGGCTTTGATAAGTTCATTGAAGTTTATGAGAAAATCAAGGTTTGTGGAAAATACGTTAAGAAACAAGTACCTAGGGCTGTTTACTGTGCCAGTGACTAACTGCATTGTGTGACTAGAATCGATGCTTATGTCTTTAGTCTGTTATTCTGTTTCAACACACTAAAATATTAACCAAGAAAATGCCATACTATTGAATTAAAGAGAAATTTTGGGTTTAACCATGAATTGCATTTAGTAAATCTTAACTACTTAATTCTATACCCATTTTCATTTCGGCAATGTGGCTTGTCCTTTCTGCCAGGCTATACATGAAGATGAAGATGAAAATATTGATATTTGTTCATCCATAGTTCAGAGTATTCTTGGAAATGAACACAAGCATCTGTATGCCAAAATACTTCACCTAGTAATGGCAGATGGAGCCTACCAAGAAGGTAATCTCACTGTATCCTGGCAATTACAGCTCATCTTGTGCTGTTTCTTGGTCATACACCATAGGTTCTGACATACTTTTAAAAACATACCTGTGCTTTGTTATAGGGATTGGCTCAATTGGTAAAAATACTATTTTTCACAAAAGGTATTCTTATTCCTGCAATAAAAAGTAGCAAACTTTGATAAAGCATGCTACCCACTCTGATTTAACAGCACATACACATGCAGTCAACTCTAACAATAGGCATCTTAGGGAAGGTGCAGTATAATTATTTCATATCTGTAAAATAGTTATGCAAACTGGGAAGATGGAAGTCTAGAATAAAACTTTCAGAATTAAAATTAATTCATCTTAATTAATGAATTTTTAGCAAAATAATATGGTACTTCCCCAAAACTCTATTTTTAATGGCTTATAGTGTTTCTGAAAAGAAAATTTCGTGTTGCTTCTTATCCTATAACTGTTTTTTCAGAAGAACCTGATGTGGAGGTACCACCCATCTTTGTTTTCAGCTGGCTCAGTGATACATGAATAGATCTTTCAGGGTCACTCTGTGAAATACCACACATGGTATTCAATGAGAAACGGGTTTGGTATGGTCCTTTTCCTCTTGCATCAAACATTTAACTGCAGTTAGGTAATTTTAGATTTCTAATTATGAAAGTCTTCACTGGAGAGGTTAAAACCAAGAAATCTAAAATTTCAGTTATTTTTCTAGAAATGAGAATCATATATTGGCTTTAGAAAAGTCTGCAATGATGACTATTTAATGTGTTTCAGTTTTGAGAAAACATTCTAATACATGTTAACCGACATCTATTTTCTGCATCTTTTAAGATCTTTTACAAAAGTATTGCAGTAGCAGTGAAAAAAGGGTCAAATAAGATGACAGCTTTTTATGAGTTTTGTATATTAATGTTTGGGGGCGAAAGGTCTTAAAAACTAGTTTTATAAAGATAATTTTAAAAAGATTGCTAATACAAATTACATTTTCCCAATTTTATTTTGCAACTGATATAGAACAACTCAGTCAGAATCATGGAATAGATAGGGTTGGAAAGGACCTTAAGATCATCTAGTTCCAACCCCTCTGCCATGGGCAGGGACGCCTCCACTAAACCATGCCAGAATAAGCAATGCCATGTTGGTTTTATGATGTGTTATAGAAGTATGACGCAAAAGTGTCTGAAAAACATTTTTTCAGCAACAGTTTATTGGTTTAATGACAGACTTGGAACAATATATTATAGGAGTTAATTTTTCAAGCGTCCAAAGGACTGGCAATATAGAACAAGAAGAAAATGGTAACTCTAGTGTTACCAGTCTCTTTTCCTTGAAACTTCGCCTTAAAGATATTTTAAAACTAGTACTAAAAGGCTTAAATGTTAACTTGCTGAAATGCTGGCATACCAATTGTAAGCTGTCTGAGTGAACCCTATTAAAACGAGCTGACTTTCATCTTGCAAAATGTAGACTAATAGCTGGCTATTTTTAATAGCTTCAGTTCCAACTCTGTATTTCACAAATTGGTGGTAGCATACAAAAATGTATGTGAAAGTAGTTCTTTACATTTCAGACATTTAAAATACATGTAGTACTTTAGTACTGAAGTACATAAAGAACTACATTTAAAGTAGTTCTTTAAGTTTCAGACATTTAAAGAAAAAAGGCTATACTAATAAAGGTGAATAGAGGACAAGTGAGTCAAAGCATGTTCATGAGCTTCTGTCTCAAAAGTTTTATATTCTTCAAATAAGAAAAGCTAGGGGGGAAAAATCTATGCTGCTCTTTACTAAGAGGATTGTTCTAACTGAGGCAGGCTGCTTGAGGTGAAACTATCTTAAATTCACTAAGATGACATGTTGTTCAATGTTTGCACACGGAGTGCTTTCAAGGCAGTTTGGGTAACAGTCACCTCCTTGGTGACTGAGTTGGTGAAATCTGGTATTACTGCTTACTAAATAGTGGTTTCTAATTTGTTTTGTAATGCCAGCTTGACCTGCTCTCTGTGTGTGTTTGTTGTTCCTTTTCACCCCATATCTACCCCACTTCTGTTTTTTACAGATAACGATGAATAAAACTGACTCAGGAAATCCCTTAATGCTGTATTACGTAGATCGGTGTTTGAAGCCTGCACAGCTGAATAACAGATTGTAATGAAGAATGTAACATGGGACAGGAGAAGCAAGACTTCAAAAAACCAATGTCGATTGTATGAAAAAGAGGTAAAACACGCCTTTTAAAACGGAGATACCTGTACACCTTTGTACTTGCATATGTAGTCATTAAATACTATAGATGCCCAAAATTGAAGCAAAAATAAAATTAAAAAAAACCCACTCAACAAAACCAAAAAACCCCAAACCTCAATCTCTCAAATTCCAAAAGAAATATAGAAAGGAATACCTATAGATATTCTGATACGAAACAGACCTATAATGTAAAACAACTTCTGCCATGTCAACAGTTGGCTGGTACAGTTAAGCCATTGGAAGCATTGCTGTGCTGTGGAAGTACCCATATCTAGCTATTCAGTTACATATTTACCATAGCCTCTCTTTATACCTACATAAAGAAATTTCTCCATTTTTATTAACCCTCAGGGTTGTGTTTTAGTAGCTTCTTAATCTAGTGGCCCAGTTTTGAGTATTTCACCTTTTTCCTAATAAATTAGTGTATTTTGAAGCTGAAAGCTGCTGTCATATTCTGGAATATCTTAATGGTGTGTCTAAATCAAGGCAAACTGGTACTTCAGTCATTTAAATGTCTGGGGAATTTTTTGAGATTATAAAATTCATTTAGAGCTAGAATACTTTTTTCCAATATATTTCTCTTCCCCTTCCTCAGCCCCTTCCCAAGTTCCCAAGTATTTAGCTCTTTTGACTTTTGTAATCAATGATAATATATTCTGCTGTTGAAAGGGGTCGGGTTTTTTTCCAGTTTTGTTTTTAAATTCTTCCTGTTCCACTCCTGGCCCCAGCAGCCATGGGAGAAATGAAGTACTGCAGCACAAGTGCTATGTAATAGTTCTTATCTTTGGGCTCATGTATCCATCACTTGCTTTCCACTGCCCTGAGAGAAAAAACAGGTTTCTTCTGACCTGCATTTCCTTGTTCCTCCTGTCAAAACAGTACTGTGTGGGGCAGATATTAGGTATGCTGAAGTTTTCCGGTCATCTCCAGAACAGCTTTATTGGCTTACCCACACAGTAAGTCTCTTGTTACAAATCTGCTGAACTATCAAACTTCCAACTGCCCTATTGGAGAAAAATAGAGATGTTTTTAGTTTTTTTCAGCTACAGCCAGTCACAGTCTAAACCTGCAAAAGTTCCTTTTCCACCCAGTAAAACCAAGTATATATGTATATTATTTTGAACTGTCTAAATATGTACACGATTTTTTTGTATAATTGTTTTATGGTGGTGTTATTAAAGTTTTGCCCACTTTAAAGTGGTGGGGTTTTTGGGGGTTTTTTTAAACACATTGAATTCTTAAAGTTTGGTCTACTTTTGCTTCAACTGTAACCTGGGAAGCTGCAATGAGAATAAAATCAGTAATCATAAATGCCTTTATTAGATTAAATATATATATCCCCCTTTACTTGCTAAACACCTCTTGCTTCATCTGATGAGAAACTGTGGTCATTCTTGGAAACAGAGCTGGTTCTGTCCTATGCTACTTTGCTTCTCCTGCCCCTTCCTTCTTTTGTTTTGGGGGGCTTTGGGCTTTTTGGGGGGAGAGAGGGTTTGTTGTTTGATTTTTTGGAGGGTATCTATAACTTCCCACAGTAAACTTGAGGGGTTTTCACTAGGCATCTCTTCCATTCCAATTTGGCTGCTGAATAATCTATGAAGAGAGATGATCCTCATAAGCTACATCATCCATGACATTTAGCAAATACACTCTAAAGGCTTTAATAAATAATGAGTTTGCATTATTTTCCTTTTTCAGGTTTGCTTTTCAAATCATACCTTTTCCACCTTTTGGGAGAAGGAAAGAGCCAAATTTTTTAGCTTTAAAAGAATGTAGATTAACCATATAGGGCGAAGAAACTACCAACCACTACACTCTGCATGCTGTGCGATT
Organism: Myiopsitta monachus; assembly: GCA_017639245.1. Lineage (NCBI taxonomy): Eukaryota > Metazoa > Chordata > Aves > Psittaciformes > Psittacidae > Myiopsitta > Myiopsitta monachus. The sequence continues at coordinate 76,419,694 of CM029917.1, read as the reverse complement.
GAATTTTCTCAAGGTGAAACAGCCTTACTGGAGTTAAGGGTTGGAGGGGTGTTAAACTGAAATCACACCATAATTGACATGCTTCATTTCTTATGCAGTGCCCTTGCTTGCCCCTGGTGGAAAAAAAAAAAAGGGAACTTGACAGACATAGAGCTTTTCATCAATTAATGGTTTGGAAAATATGCATAGATTGAGCACAGCTTTTCACGAGTAATCTTCACACCTGCCACCCAATACTGGACAGCCCTGAAATCCCTCCAGAGCTAAATTAAAACGGACACAGAAAATAGTTTAGCAGACAAACTTAAGCTAAGATCGGATTTAGAATACACACCCCCAGCCTGCGCCAGGTGGCAGCATAGCAGCGGGCGCAGGAGCATATAGCTCTAGCTCAGTGGGTAAGAAGCCTTTACATAGAGCTCAGTTTCTCATCTATCGTTCATGCACTCCTTGCACCCCTCTTCCTGGGGGATTGGAGAGGGCATGGTTTGTCCAGTTTCACCAGATGACCAGATGTAAATTTAAATGAAACAAAATAGGACCCTCTTAGCAGAGGTGTAATAGTGCATGGGATTTGGCTTTTACCCTTCTCCCAGCCAGGGGTGGATAGAAGCGTGCTCTGACTACACTGCTGGTTTGGCTTTTTTCTCTCCACCAAAAGCACCTCATCAATGCTCAAATGAGGCCCGGCTCTACTTAATTTTATTAGCTGCAGTAAAGCAAAGATGAATATAGACACTTGATTTTTCAATCCTTTTACAGGGTTTTCTTCTCAAGTAATTGTGTGCTTTCTCAAGTCTTATTGTAGTGCTATTTCATTTGTGAGCTCTGTAGACTAAAACTTAGCAGAAAACAGGGGTTTCCATTCCCAGAACATTTCTTCTTGCCTCTTTTATCACAGCAGTTTAGTTGGAGCTATTTGCAGAGTGTAAGTTTTAAAATCCATAAAGAACTTCTTCCTTTAAATGTGTGCATTAATGCAGCACACAGTTCAGATGGATTTCCAAGTTGGTATGTTTTCCAGCTGAGCTGATGAGTTCATCAATTCAAATAGTAGCACTTTGAATGGTTGGCTTGTGCAAGACTCTTTAAAACACTTCTTCAGCAAGTAAAACCTTGATTGAACTGCTGCCATAGATATATTAATCGTAGTTACTTGTGAGACACATATACAGGCATTCAGTCGCTCCTGCTAAATTGCTTGCCTTGAGCACCTCTGATGTGGCGCACTCTTCCACATTTTTATTTCCAAGACATTTTTAAACCAAGATGGGATTTAGTTACTTCCACTAACTCTCTTTTTAATGATACAGCTTAAAAACTCACAGAGCCAAGGACTTGGAGTTTTTTCATGTCAGCTGCACAGCAAATGCCGAAAGCAGACGGGCTGCACAGTGGGACACCTCCAGCGAGGCAGTGTTTGCTGGGCTTCAGGATGGCTGTGACAGCTCTTTCACAAGTCATCCCTGCAGCTGACTGTATCCAGTGTGGGGCTGGGGTGTTGGTGAGTCACTTCTGCTCAGTGGATGGATGTTCCCTCAGGGACCACAGTCAGCCAGAAGAATACACTGTTTGGTTTTAAATAGTGATGTGGCTGAAGCTGATGCAGGCACACTCCGAGGATAATGGAACCATCATCACCAGGTCCTTGATGTACCATGGTTTTTGCTGTATCCTGCAGACAGTCCTGACAGTAATCTCTTCTCCAGGGGAAGGAGTGAAGTATGCATTTTTGTTGTACTCTTGATATAGGAATAAACTTCCCCAGACTCAATTTTTAGACAAAACCTCTGCAGTACATTTTAAATCTCTAGCAATACTTAAGGGATGCTATTCTTTCTATCATCTTCCCCACCAGCAATCAAAAATTCCCACTGCTGTTTGGTTTACTACTACTAGAATTATTTTAAATGCTATCAGAGTAGTTTTGCAGAAGTAAGGTATGCAGACTTTTTCTGAAGAAGTGGTTGATTTGATGTGGACACAGAGAGACAGAAAACGTGAGATGCCATTAATGATGAACTAGAGCTGTATTGTGGAGCTATACCAACATGGCCACTGCTTAATGAGTTAGTTAGCCTATGTTTTATGAACTGCTGTAGCTCTTGTACTTCTCTAAACTCCATTTCTTTCTCCCTATTGAACTGTAACAACTCTCAAGAAAGATTTCTAAAAGACAGTAATAAAATGCATCTAATTTGCCATTACTGTAGCACCGTTAGTTGATCCTTTCCCACTGCCATTAGTTTTAATAACTTACATGGAATATTTTTGTCTTGTTCTTCCAGCTTTGTCAGATGAAATCAAAAGGTGAAGAAAATGGCAGTTTAGCTTCCCAATAGAGTAAATTTGGACTTAATGCTTGGATATACTTTCAGGCTTTTTAATTCTAAGAAATAGTATATTTTATTTTTCATGTTTATTTTAATTTGGTTTATAATGTTTTATAATAGTTTTAATGTTTCACAACGTATTAAAAAAATTAATATGTTTAATAGCCTTATTTAGTAGATCTCTATTTTACTGTTAGTTCTCCATATATATATATTTTACTATTTCCACAGCAGTAAAACATCTCCTATGGGGCTCTTGGCTATGAATAATATAGCATTTTTTGTTTCAGCTATTGAAAAGCCTGACTGCAACGAATTGTATATCCTGTTCCACCCTGAACTTTAGTATGTCAGTTAATGATCACAGTGCCCTGAATAACTTGGCTCACTGTACTCAATTTACTGAAGTGCCTCCTTTCTTCAGATGACCACTACTGCCTTCTCTGCATAGGGCAATCGTGTTTGACCAGGAAGAGACTCCAGTGAATTCTGACTCTAACAGACAGCAGGGTTAAGCACTGCCAGTTGGGAAAGGGAGCACAGTTCAGCTCTGGCCAGCAACCTCTGCTAACCATGCAGTGATACTATAGTAACTAGTAACTAGTCTGCTCAGAGGGTAAGGGATGGATTCTCCACCATAAATACCAGTATCTAGCCATATATACAATAGCAGAGCATGTCATATGGATGAGCATGGTTATAAGGCCTCTCTCCTCCCAGTAAAACTTAAAGCAAGCTTGAGTCAAATCCCAGTGTGATCTGATTATCAGGACCAGCAGAATAAAACATGTGCCCACCCTCATGCTTTGGCACAAAGCCTAACGCCATTGATTACACTTCTGAGGAGGTGGGTTTGAGCCAGGTCACCAAACTCTGAGCTGCAGCCAGTGAGGGTATGAACATATCTTCTATCCTTATTCTGCCACAGTGAAAGCAATCTCTATCAGAAGGATGAGGCATAGCAGATGGATCTGTAACTTACACCACTTTGTAATAGTTCCTGAAGCACATCTGTCAGGAATGGTGCAAGGCTGCTTGGGCAATTTTAGCAAGAGAAATTTATGTATGACCACAGGATGTAAAATAGGCCTGCTGAGGAGCAAAAGCTCTGTAGTGTATAATGTTTGCCTTGCATTAATCAAACCATAATGTACTTACTTAACACTGCTTTTGTTTTCACTTGATGTCAAAACTCCCCACAGATGTTTTATTCTGCCTTACAGCAGCTAAAAATGTGGGAAATGTATAACTGAAATAGTTTTCTTTAAAAAGTCAGATAATTGTGAAAATGCCTAGCTTATCATATGATAAACCATGGGGGCTTGTAAGAGGGTTCACACTAACCCATAGTATGAAACAGGTCAGATGCCTTCCTATAGTCACTACCTGTGACAAAGCTGTCTGTGATAGCTGAACTCGGATATCTTCAGCTGAAAGTCAGAAGCCTTGCATACAAGGCCTGTAAGACATGGGGTGTCTCTCTTTCTCCTGCCCCTCAGTTCTGCATTTCTGTCTTAGTGGCATCTGAAAATTGTGCTGCTCACTCACAGTGACACTGCTGTTCATGGAAACTGCAGATACCTTGTTTCTGGAAATCAAACCCTGATGCTTTTTCAGCTTTGGGGAACTGTATTTCCCTGTCATGGCATAGCAGAGAGGTCAGAAGGCTTTGTGATCCTTGGACAGATCATGAAGTGAAGTAAATTCACAGTGTAGAATAACAGAATAACCTGGGGAAAAAAAAAAATATGTGCTGGAAGCATCTGGGAGGCTTTTGTACATACTAGAAAATATATTCTATACTTGCTTTCTATGACTAAGTTTACTGGTACAGAGGTCTACAATTAGCCAAATAAAACAGCAGGGAAGCCTTCTCTGCGTTTCTTGCCTCCATTCCTCACTAACATTTTTACATTCGCTCACTCTCTGCTAATGGAAGCTGGGGGAAAAGTGCCGAGTACAGCACTAATGACATGAAGAAAAACACTGAAGGAAGCAGCAGGGAGGCCAACATTTCACCACTCTCCCTTCTTTGCCCAGGAACGTTTCAGTGACCTCTTGACACCTCCCCTGGGAAACTTTAAATTGACAGGAGTATTTGCCAAGTAAATACAAAAAATGGCATTAAAATACTATTGTTTCTGACTTAATCCTCCTGAAGTCAATGAAAGCAAGTTAAGGTTCCCGCAGCAGCTATAATGCACTAACCTCATTCTAGGTGGAAGCATATGTGGACATGTATTGGGATTGATTAAAGAACACTTCCATACACTCACTAGTATCCACTTGGGAAACTGAAAATAAAAATGCTAAAAATTAAGTTAGAGCTTATTCTTGGATTATCCTGATATTTTTGTTAAAACTTCTGTTTCATGTTATGCAACACTACCTAGAGTCAAAACATCGTTAATTTGACCTATGAAAACATCAGGGAAAGGCATTTCATGTTTGCTATATCCTGATTGTTTATTCTGCCACGGTTTTGCTGGGGTGAACTAATCAAGAATGACTGTTGGGACTCCTGGAAAACATTATTCTGGCATTATTATCTGCCAGCTGCCAATTGTTCTTCTGAAATCTGACAGTCAGGAATGGAGGGATATCAGAGTATGCTGTATCTCGGGCATCTCCATACTACTTCTCCCCACACCTACAGATTGCATCTGCTATCCAGCAATACTTGCTGATCATTACTGACTCTGATCATGCTCATTAGCAGTATTCCAGGAGACACATCGCTAAACTGGAGAGCTGTGGTTCAGTTCTTGGAATGATCCCTTTGCTTACTATTGCAAGTCATTAATTATTAATGCTAATTATTTCATTTATCTTGCAGAGATAACTGCATCTATGCCACTCATTATCTGCCCTCATTCGTCTTGTCTGCTCTTTCCGGTCTTTTCGCAGTCTTCAGTGTATGATGTAACTCTGTTTCCGTGATCCCCATCCCTGTCATATAAAGAAGGAACAGCACAATTAACACTGTAAATGAGAACACTTCCAGAATGCAGTAACAGGAACATGCTCACTAATGTGAACTAGCACATCGGATCACACCTAGCACAGGCCATTTGCTGACAACTGTTTCGAGCACAGCTGCCTGAGCTATATTTAAGGATTATGACAGGGATTAAAAATACGTCTTTTTTTTTGTGTAGGCCTGGAGAAGTGTGTCCTTAGAGAAGAACGGTGGTAGAACAGTATTGGCAGCTTGCAGTGATGCTTGCAAACAGGTTTTTGGCACACTCGGCCATTGTCAGAGCCCTGGTCATGTTAACATGCAGAGAGTTGCTGTTCGCATTTTCTGGGACATGTGGGAAAACATTACTTGAGAACGGGTTTGTCTATAGCTCGTATAAAGTACATATTTAAGACGTATTTAAAGGCTGCTTCTTAGCTAAAGGGATGGAATCCAGCTGCCTGTTTTCTTTGGCCCCGAGAGTCGGTTTGATATGATTTACATTTTCAGAGCTGGCTTCACAAAGAAAGAGCTACAGGGTTGGTTTGGGGCCTTTTTTTTTCATGTGTGTTAGTGAGTAAATATTTTACAGCCTGAATTCCTGGTTCCACAAAATCAGTGACTCCAGGCTGCGGGACAGCGTAAGAAAGCACAAAGGCTGGAATTTATTGCTAGTAATGATCTATGAGATAAGATTTTCAACTAAGGCAGTGCAGCGAGGTCTCTTGCCAGATGTGTGGGAGTGAAAGTGACACAAATTTCCAGAAAGAAGAAATGAAACTCTTTGGCAATCCCAGAGTGATAATGCAGCCTTGTAGCACCAGCAGCCTCAGAGAATTCATTTTGCATCCCAATGTCTTCATCGACTTAAAAACCAAGTTCCAAGCTTTATAGAAGACATACAAAGTAGTGCCACAAATACTCCATAAATTTATCTCACTTCCTTAATCTCATTTTGAGCAAGGAAAGTTTTAGGGGGGAGTGGTGGGGTGGTGTTCTACATTCCTCTGTTTGTAATGTACTGTGGTAGCAGAATGATACTGATTCTGGGGAACGTGCCCCTTTATTCGCTTACTTTCATCTCAATATAATTCAAAACTTTCCGTCAGAGTCAAGCTACATCGGAAATCCTTGCTCTTTGCTTCTAAGATATCACAGACAAAAGCAACGGTGCGCGGATGGGACAATGATCACATCCAGACATCTGCCGACATCATTTCCCAGGTGTAGTAGAAATTGCAGCTAACTGAGGTTGCAAAGTAGCTCCTGTACCTATCAGGCAACACAAGAATCATCATCTGCACTCATGGGAATGCAGCTCCTCTTGCGGCTGAGGACACATACCAAAAAGGGAGGCTTCAGTCTAAGACTAAATCTTTACCTTGGTACAAGGATGCTGTTTTTACTGGTTTGGAATGGAAATTTTAGTACACTTTGAATGCTGACCCACATTTTAAATTTTTTATATCCCAATACCCAAACTCTTACAAAACCCATCTCATCACTCATGGGTGATACCACAGCAGAACTGTTTGAGTGTGGCAGAGATGTTTGAAAAGTAAACATGCTGATAATCTACTTGCCTGTCAGCTAGCTCTGCCCAGCAGGCAGTTCTAGTAGGAAAATGCTATTTTAAGGAAATAAATCCTTTGAAAAAAACAGCTGAGCATGCTTTTAAGAACCAACATGACAACTCTTTCTTTCTTTTTTTGGTGAATTATCGAACTATTACAGCACTCAAAATTCTAAGATGGCTTAGTTTAGAATTTAAACAAGCTAGCACATACTTGTAGATTTTGTTCTCAAAACACATGAGAAACACATAGAAAAGCTGTCACATGTTTATCCTGGAGCATCTTACCAGACCCTGCTCCTAAGTCTGAGAGTGCAGCTACAGACTGTTCTGGAACAAAATCCAAACCGAGTCTCACTGCAGAGGAGATGGAGGTGAAGGGAGTACGGTGCTTTTCAACAGGTTTCCTGATTTGGGCAGTAGGAGGAATTGCAGGACTCCTCATAAAACACACACAAACCACAGTACAGACATATCATTGCTGTTACTATGCAATTCTCATGCTTTAGTGACCACAAAAGCACAAGGGGTTTTTAAGAGTTACTCCTCTGTAAGTGCACTTCCAGTCACTGCTCTTAGAATAAGACACCAAGAATAAGGTGTTTGTTAAAACCTGCAGGAATGTCTGAGTTTTCATTACGTTGTCATGCAATTATTCAAAAGAGAAATAACATCCCTTAAATCACCTCTGAGAGAGCCTGTGTTCTAAGTGGACTTGAACATTTCTCATCTGGAAAGACTAAAGGGGGTGCTTAATATGTGTTGAAGATATATTTGGTGTGAAAATGGGAAGAGGTCTGCCTGCTACCTTTTAGAAGATGCTTTTCTGAGGATAGGATTCTGAGGGTCTGGCCAAGGATGTTTGCCCTAAGAGGGTCCATTTGAATGCAGGACCCATCTAGGTAACCTAGCACAGTGCTTTGAACTCTTCCCTGTGCATGAAATTTACTGACTAGCTTTGTCTGTCTCACAGGATTTTAGAGAGTGAAGCTGCTGTGCATTCTAGAAATAACAAATGCATCAAAAAGAATAAAAGAACTGTAGAGCTGACATGATGGATACAGGCTTATCCAAACACCCACACCTTCCCTCCCTCGGCATAGCCCGTATACAGAAGTGCCTCTGACTCTCCTCAACAGTTCAGCCTTCTCCTAATACTGTAATTTTTGGTTCACACAGCATACGTGCCAAGTACCCAGTCTCCAGACGTTCAGCTTCTTCCAGACACTGTTGTGGTTTAAGCCCCTCAATAACTCACGCAGTTGCTCTCTCACTCCCTCCCCCTCCTTCTTCCCCCAGTCCCGGGGGGATGGGGAGGAGAATCAAAAGAATGCAACTCACACAGGTTGAGATAAGAACAGTTTAGTAACTAAGGTATAACACAAATCACTACTGCTACCACCAGTAATAATACAAGAGAAATACAAGGAAAGAGAATACAACTGCTCACCACCCAATATCAACCCAACCGCGCAGTGCACCCCCACCCTTCCGGGTCTCTGCTCTCCGTTTTCACATCCTGGGCATGACGTGCTGTGGTATGGAATAACCTCTTCAGTCAGTTTGGGTCAGGTGTCCTGTCTCTGCTTCCTCCCGGCTTCCCCTCCTCCCTGGCAGAGCATGAGGCTCAGAAAGTCCTTGGTCAGACCAAAACATTACCAAGCAGTAACTGAAAACACTGGTGTTATCAGCGCAGTTCCCAGGCCCAAAATCAAAAACACAGTGCTGCACCAGATACCAAGGAGAAAAATGACTGCTACTGCTGAACCCAGGACAGTATTGAGGTGTGGTAATTAAGTAAAGCTTCTATGAATGTTGAATATCCTTTATGATATTATGGGTTCACTTATTTAAAAAGAAAAATAATGATGTTTGAGCCCTGCAACTTGTCTCATCAGTCTAGAGTCAGTAACACAGTAAATCTACTTAAACATTTATATGATTATTGGGTTACTGTTCATATGAAACAGCTTTACCCTGTGGCTTGTATATCGCCTTTGCAAGTGGAGAAAATATTAATAGCTTTTTACTAGCTTAAAATTTGCTAACAATACAGCAAAGTATTTAAACAGCATGTAAGTATTCCAAAAAGTCTAAGGCAGCTAATAATTCTAAAACTATATCCCAAATCTCTTATGAATCTTTGGGAGACCAGACCTAAATAGAACTGGGAGACACCTAGAAAAGAACTGAACAGATAATCTGGCATCCTCTGTTCCACAGGAGTCTCTTGAGGACACAGCACTAATTCTCAAGAGGTAAAGGAGCATCAGGACCAACTCTGCAGCCTCACAGATGGGGTCTGCGGCTTATCAGCTGCATGCAAGGAAAAAGGTAACCTGATTTTAGAATAAACTTCTTAGGAATGGATTCTTAACATTTCTGTACCTCTGCTAAAATCTTCAGAACTCTGCAATCTAGTTTGACTTCTTTAAATGAAAATTCTCCTTTGCTTTTTCTTTAACCTTGTTTGTAGTAAGGCCAGTTTCAAGCTGGCTGGTTAATGAGATGCAGGCACTGCATTCCCATCAGTGCAATGATTATTTAAACCAGTTCTTGACCACCTACGCACACCAACACCTTACTGCATTTCTACAGGGTACAGCAGTGGACACTGCAGCTAGGGTGTGTGGATCATAAGCCCAGTTTTTCTTGTGACTAGCCTGGCAGAAATGTCTTAAGGAAACAAAGACCTTGCCTAGACCCTGAGAATTTGTAATGTGTTTATTTAATGCTGCAGCCACTTCTGTTGCATATTCCCTCATTGCAATGCAAATTATTACAAAAGCGTCAATATTTGCAAAGGTACAACCCCAGCTTCATGTTGTCAGAGCTAGTTCATAACATTAATACACAAATGACATTCTCCTCAAGAAGGCTAAATACCTAGGATACAGAATAAAGATGTGAAACTAGAAGCCAAACATGTACTGAAAGCACAACTACCCATTTCTCTTGCCTCCTCACAAATACAGTACCAGCAGAGATCCTTCTGGCAAGATGCAGAAGCCTTAGAAGTACTTCTGTATTACAGTCACTGATCTGGTGCACAACACAGAAAGTGCAGCAGGGGCAGCACAAAACTCATTTTGCAGCAAGCTGCATGGGTCAGTATCAACCACACTGAGCTCCATGCTTAGAATTCCGCTAACAGTGACCAGGCTGGGAATTCAAAGCTAGCACTAACTGCAGCACAGACATCATGTTGCAAAAAAGAATAAATATCAAACAATCCAAAACCAAATCACAGTTCCCTCAACCCCCCAAAACCACACACACACAACGATCCTCAACTCTATAATGAGAAAGGAACAAAGTGACTGAAAAACAAGCTTGCTCATTTCTGCCAGAGATTGCAGAAGTTGGCTGCACTTCACTATCTGCTGTACTTGCCAATATAAAGACACCGCTATCAACATGGCCATCAGTGGTAAACTCTTAGTAAATTGATGGCAGTGGACATTTTCAATGGCTTTCGAAAGGAAATCACCACTGCATCTCCAGAGGCGAGAATATTGTTCCATTTTATAAGGAAACAAGATGAGCCTTTTTGGTTCTGGACATTACAATGGACTAATGTGGACATTACAAGTGGAGAAACATCATCCTTTCTGGGAAAAAAAAAAAAGGCCATAAAAATAGTTTAGTACAAAGAATGTGTCAAAAACCAAAACCATGCTTACTCTTCCCAGTAGAGATAATGCTAGAACCTAGTCCTGAGCCTACAAATTCAATAAATTCAAACTATGACTGCTACAAGACAGTATCTTCTGTTATATTTCCTTTCTGATAGGACGTAACACCTCTTGTTCCATGATTCTTATTACCTTTGAGTTTTTGTAGTCATCTCAAGATTTTAAGGATGGAATTCACAAAAAAGTGAAATATGCCTTCAGATGTTTATTCTCACAGGCCAGGATTTCTCTACTCAGCAATCACTCAGTTTGATTTTATGAATCTAAGTATACAGAATGCTAATGTGACTTGTTTAGGTACATGGGTTATCCTGCCATCAAGGTCACAATCTTCAGAGACATTTTGTAGTGTTAGAATGGAGCTTAGACCTGTTTTCGCTTTGCTTTTGCTCTTTTATGCATTAGTTTACAAATGTCTATTTCAAAAGATTTGCATGCTAACAAGTGGAATCCTATTATGAAATATCCCATACTATTTCATCAAATTTCCTAAGGATCTAGGCACAAAGTATTATGGAGTGCATCTGTCAGCCCCTCTCCCCCATTATCTGTAAATCATTGGCAAAACCAGACAGAATACTTGTGAAGATATTGAAGTTCTATAGGTTTTATGGCAAACAATGGTCATATCCAGAAGAGATCTATAATTTGGTGTCCTCCCTATAGAAAAGGGGGCAGCAAAGGTCAAGTCCTATCTTTTTGTTAGCCTGCCAACCTATCCATTAGCTGGTGTTGCTCAAAGCCAGGCACAGTATACACTGCCTCACATTTTAGAGACAAATGAAACACTGAGGTTACTTGGAAATGTGGTAGAAATAGGAATTGTTGCAGTAGGAGTTAGGGAGGAATAGGAAGTATGATTGTTTTGGCAGAGAGGGCTGAAGACGTAGGTTAGCTGGTGTGCAGAAGAAAAAGAAGGTACTGGCAAAAGCGAAGGAGGAGCACACAAGACAGGGGGTTTACTGCACTAAGGATGCTGGATATACATAGCCTTGGATGGCATGGTTTAGTGGGAGGTGTCCCTGCCCATGGCAGGGGGGTTGGAACTAGATGATCTTAAGGTCCTTTCCAACCCTTACTATTCTACAATTCTATGATATAGAACACAGAAAAAAGGAAGTAACCAGGTAATACCAGTTCTGCTACTGACATTTTGTCTTTTCCTGTTCTGCCTATCACCCTTTGCTTCTTCCTTTACCCAAAGGCTTCCAGATGAAGAGAAACAACATATGCTGGAGAGAGGAAAACAAAAGAAGCCAACAAAACAGCCCAAAAAATCAAAATGATTGTGCCTGAAAATCAACTTCAGAAGTACAATTTATTACAAAATTACACTTTTTTACATATGTTTTCACAAATAGGAACAAATACTAATAGACATTATAATCAGAAATGCAGGGACCTGAGTAACTAGGGAGCCTCTTCCTTCAAATCCATGTTTTTAATGGTCCTCTGCCCTGTGGAAGCTTTCCTTTGCATCAATAACTTCATAAAAGTTGTGTAAGGAACCAATGAACTGTATATAGGAATGGAGTGGTTTCAAGAAGGGAGGTCTCCTGGTGCAAAAAATGTGCAGAGTAGTTCCCTGCCTGTGGCTGGGAGTGAGAACGAACAAATGCTTCAGTGTAATAGCAACCCCGGCCCTTTCAGTCCTGGCGTCAGGCTATTCCAGCCGCGCCGAGCCGAACACCTCATCCATAAGGGGGCAGTGGCACACATCAGCACGCACACCCTCATTTTACATAGATTATACTTGTTTGAAAATTAACTGCTGCTGCGCAGAAGTACCAGGTTTATCGGGTACTCTGCACATTGTTTACTGCCTTGGCTCGTATTCTGCAATAGATCTAGCATTTCACAGAATATACATAAAACATTATCAAAGACCAGCCCTGATAAAAGACTGATCTTTTCTTCCTGCTTCCCTGAACTTTCATCTTGCTTCCCTGATGCATCACCTGTACTGTAAATTCATCTCCTGTTTTAATACATATTTTACATTCCTTAGGCAGCAAACAAAGTTTAGACAACAATAACCGTGCTGCTTCCAAAACTGTGCTGGAAAGACTGGCAAATTATTACCTTGCACCCTTGATGAGATCTTTTGGAATAGCAGTGGCTAATAGGGAAAAACCAATTGTGACATGAACTTTTGTTTAGATTCAACAAGTCCCTGGTTCTAAATGTACTGACTATTCTTCTTTCTGTAGTGGCAGCGCTGACATGGCAAGATAGAGAAATACTACAAGACACGAGAGCATTCTTAAGCATCAGATGTTTATACCCTTCTCGTCTATTTATATTGTGATACTCCCTGGAAAGCACAGACACAGTCCAGAACCCCATCTCTATCGGTTTCTCTAAACTCCAGAATCCATGGGGGAGGAAACTTTATTTCCTAATGAACTGCAGATATTTAGCACATTCAGTATTTCTCCTAGAAACACAGAAACCAAGACAAAAAAGCCTGTCATGCTATCAACTTACACAAACCTACACAACCCATGGAGGAGAAAAAAGCTTTTATATGCAAAATTCAGTGAGAACGACAACAAACTTCAACAGCTCAAACCTAGACAGAAGAAGGAAGCTTTCAGATTGCTTCCTTTTTGATTTGCAGCTGACAAGATGATTAGCTTGAACTTACACATTTCTTCTAGGTTTTTTTTCACCATCCACAGACAAGGTTCCTTATCTAAGAAGTGTGCGGCTTAAATTCTTTTTGCTGTTTTCTTTTACGGTAATTTGTAAGTGTCTCAGTATTTACTTCCTGCTTCATTCCCACAGTCCTGTACAGAAGCATTTCACCCGAGACGCTTCCAAATCAAGCACTTCATCCCTCTCTCTAGCTCAGGTGTGCGTGTCAAAAGCGACACGCACCAATTTGGGGCAGGTCCTGACCTCACCTGATGATTTAATTGCGCCACGCTCACAAGTAACTTTGTGTCACCCCGAGAGAGGCATGCACTCCTGGATCAGCGCTCCATCCCGCCTTCCGCAGCAAAGCCTGCGAGGGCCGGAGAGAGCGGGGCTGCACCGCAGGCTGCCGCCCTGCCCTGCCCGCACCCACCGCCAGCCGCAGGTGGGAAAGGCCGCGCACCGGCCTCACCCTGTCCCACACAGAGTTGCGTCCTCGGCGCCGGGAGCGAAGGCCGCACAGCCGAGGGACGCGCTCGGGTGCCCCGCCGGGAGAGGCCTCCCCACCCCACACAAGTCGGCTCCGCCTCAGGAGGGTTTCCTTGGCCGGCTCTGGGCACCCCGGCTCCTCCTTTCGTGGGGCCTGGCAGCCGCAGGCCTGATTCACCACATAGGGCGGGATTAGCTCTTTGCCACCCGCCCGCTTTACCCCACAGCCGATCCCAGCCCCAGGTGCCTGACCGGAACCCCCCTCACCCAGCCGGGCGAGGAGCACCTCCCCCGGCGCGGCAACAGATCGCCGGTCCCGGGAAGCGCCTACCCGCCACCCCACGGCACCTGGCAAGGGGGTGGTGTGAGGGGGGGCTGCCAGCCCGTTCCCGCCCCTAGCCCTCCCGTGCTGGGAGGTGCCGCCGCTGAGGGAAGGCGGTTCGGGCCGGGGCTGGGGCCGCCCGTCCTCTCCTCGGCCCCCTCAGCGGGGCGGTGCCGGGCGGGGCGGTGCCGCCCGTCGCGTCGGCCCTGCGTGGCGGGGAGGGGAGGGGACGCGAGGGGAACCGAGCTCAACCGGGCTTTGGCGTTACCGTGGTGGGAGAGGCGCTGCTAGCAGCTCGTTACGGAAACAAAGCCGGAGCGGCGCGGCCCCTCCGGCGCCATACGGTGAGATCCGGGTGAGGGACGGAGAGGGGCGGTGCTCGGCCTCCCGGGGACCCTCTCGCGCCCCTGAAGGGTGGCTCGGCTCCGCGGAGGGGCCGCAGGCCCGGACCCCATCTTCCCTTCACCGTCGCATGGCGCGGTGACAGTCCCCTGCCCAGGGGCTGCCGTCGCCTGCCCCCCGCCCCGCTGCTGGGTGCGTCTCCTGAGGAGCCGTCCCCGCTCACCCCTCTCCCCGGAGGGCCCGCGGGGCGGTGCACGCCGCCTGCCGGGGTTTGCCTGCTTGCTTGCCCGCGGGTCGCTTTTAAAGGGGGGAGTGGGGAAACATAAATAACTAGAGGAGCCGGCGTGGCGCGGAGCCCCACAGCAGGTAGGTGGAGGGATGAGAGCCTCGACATGAGTCTAGCGCCCGCGGAGCCGAGCGAGCTGCTTCCGCAGGCCGGCGGTGGGTCTGGGCGGAGGCGCGCAACTTTGCCGGAGCCGGGCCTCGGCACCCCCCGGGGGTGGGATGGGGCTGCGCTGCCGAATGGAACCTCCCTGTCCCTCCGGGAGCACCCCCTCCAGCCCCGGGCTGGTACTGCCTGTCCGCGCCAGGTACGCGGGCTCGTATTTGTGGGCGCCGCCGACCTCAAGAAGCTATTTTCTCTCTACGGAGCAGCCTGGGGTGACTTCCTGCAGAATGATGATTTTTAGGGGGCTTTTGGTGGTGGGGTATTTTTCCCTCCCTTTCCTAGCCTCTCGCTGTATGCAGTTAAGCTGGCTGAAAGCTTTCCTCTGATTCTGTGGCTGCAAACGCATTACTTATGTTGTCCTAACGATATGGCAGTAGCACTTCCTGCTGTAAATCACTTCGCGATAGTTTTTGAAGCGCTTAAAGGCGGTACGGTAATGAACCCTCTTGTTCAGTGCCTGTGGTAAGCCTAAAACCGTGAGAGGCAGAGTCTGTTTCCAAGACTGATGTGTGTAATGTGCTGCCATTACTTTTCACAGAAATTACAGAAACATGATCTGCTATTGGCTCCGTCTTGGCATAAATGTAATTCCCCCTGATATGTCCTGTTGGTGTACATTTTGTTGTTTTGGACCCAGTTGTAATTGCCTTTGCCATCTTGTGAAAAATAGCCAATTTCAAAGAGGTATTCATAGGCACAGGTGTACTAAGCAAGAACTATGAAAAATAAGCTTTTATTATAATGCTGTACTGAGGATAGCCATTCATTTTGGAATAATCTGACAAAGATAAAATCACTCAAGATTAAAATTTGTGGGGATTTGAATTTAAACACCTTAGCTCTTAGCATTGTTATAATATTTTAACTATGGATCTATTACTGTAGATTGTTATTATGATTTAGTGTTATTTTGTAGTTTCTTTCATTTATTGCATCTACTGAATTAGTCTAGAGAGCTTTTATTTTGATCTTTGTATGAGCATCGTCACGTAAAATATATTTTTTCTGCCTCTTTTTCCCATATTGATACCTTTTTTCCCTCAAAAAATTTCAGAGCACGGTCAGAAGAGGGATGGATGTAACATGATCTCCTTGGAGGGCTCAAAACACACACATTCTGCGAAGATTTGTTTTTTTGGCTAAGTAATACAAAGAAAATGGATGAATCAGCTTTGCTGGATCTGTTGGAGTGTCCTGTTTGCTTAGAACGCCTTGATGCTTCTGCAAAAGTCTTGCCTTGCCAGCACACATTCTGTAAACGCTGTCTGCTGGGCATTGTGAGCTCCCGAAATGAGCTGCGATGCCCAGAGTGCAGGACTTTAGTGGACTGCAGTGTTGATGAACTGCCCAGTAATATTTTGCTTGTTAGACTACTGGATGGCATCAAACAGAGGCCTCGAAAACCCAGCACTGGTGGTGGGACTAGTAGCACAAATGCTTTAAGGGTACCCATCAACTCTGTAGCTAATTGTGGATCAAAGGACCTGCAGAGCTCTCAAGTTGGACAGCAACAAAGGGTACAAGCACGGAGCCCTCCTGTTAGGGTAAGTACTATGTGATGACCATATTTCGTTGCAGTCACATCTTTTACTTCACCGTTCCAAAGCAGTCGATGGCCTCTGCTTCAGGATAAAGGCAGTCAGATACCAAATACGGCAAAACGAAGTGTTTTTGAGACTTGCAGCAGAAAACATCAGTGTTCTTATCAGTATCGGCTTACTGTTATGTAAATACCAGTAGTAATACTTCCTTATTAAAATTCTCAGTTGTTAAGGTAAGAAGAAAAGCATCTCAGTACCTCAACTATCTTATTAAAAGGAAGACAAGTAGAAGATCATTCATGTGGAAACCTTAAATAATTGTTAAGGGTAAACATTTGTGAAAAACACTTGAAACTGTTCTTGCTTTGTCAGCTGCAAGATAAGAGATTTTTTTCTCTTGCAGTTTCTGTAATGATTCAAACTACCAGTAAATATCCTTTGAGTTAGATGTAATGAATGTTAAACATGACCAGGGAAGTCATGTTCTTGTTGAAGTCAGTAGAGGTTTTGCCGCTGGCTTCTAAGGAGCTACATTTTTATATCCCTTCCTCTTAAAAAGAAATCTTGGCATTACTGTGATCTGGTAAGTTATTTGTACTCTCCATCTTCACCCTCTCTTTAATTAGGTTTTCTTCAAAGTATTTTTTCTAAGTGCTTTGGAAAATCTAGGTAGTGGGATGGGAAGACATTGCCTTCTTCCTTCCTAGGATCTGTGTAATCTGTAGACTCTCTCATACCTTATAATCAAGACTCAGTAGCCTCATTTATGATTTTCTCTTCTGGAGCCTGTATTGGGTAATAGTTTTATGAGATGACTGTCCTTGCTCTGTATTATCTAATGACAAGGCAGAACAGCTTCTCTGAAAGGTCTTGCTGACCACTTTGTGAAACTTGCATATTCAGAGTTCCTGAGTTTGGAGTTTCTGAATGGTTTAGGTGGTTTCCTTCTAGGAAAGTTTAGTTTATTTTTAAGAAATGTCTCAAGATGCTCCAATGAGAGGGCTTAAAAATGTACTTGGCTGGACTAGTCATGATTTTAAGTATACATGAATGATTTTGTTTACTTACCCAGTGAAGGAAGCCTTACACTGGTTTGTCCTCAGTTGTAGTTACATGATTGGAATCCAGAACATCAGATACACCTCTTAAGTTTGCATGAGGATTTCAAATGCAGGTGTTGTTCCATTTGATGGTATTGTTTTCTCTGGTAGGGACTCTTACTGGTCCTTTACCTTAGACTATAAAAATAATAATTATCATGCCATTTCCTGTTATTGAATTTAGTTCTGTATGTAATTACTTGGTGAGGGAGGGAGGAGAGTAGATGAAGAGGGAATAGGGTTCATAGTTTGGTTTTTTTTTCCTTTTTATTTCGGAAGATCAATCTTGAAATACTATGAAGAAGCTTCAGCAGTTTCTGATCTTCTCTGGTCTTATCCAGAATGTTACGGTGTTTATTGTGATACCTTGCATTTGCAGAAGCTCTTCCATGTAAAACAAAGCAAAATACCCATTTATCTTGTTTTTATATTTTTGCTTCAGCCTTTGCAAATGACTGTGTAATTTCAGAGTCTGTTTCTCTTCCAAAGAGACTTCCAGTGCAGCAATGTATACATGTGTGAATGACTGCTTCAGAGTTTGTCAAAGCCTTGTTAGAAAAAACATCTTGAATATGGAATATTCTCTTTTTTTAAAATGTTCTATAATATCCTGTTGTGCAACATTTGCATTTCCAGATGTTGCGCAGAGTAGAAAGTGATAACATATGGAATGTTGCTTCATTTTATTAGTTACGCTGTACTGTGTGCCATTGAAATTGTGACCATGTGTGTGCCTCATGTAAATAACTGAAACTTGGTGTATTATTAGTGATAGATTTCAGCATTTTACAGTAAGTCTTCAAGCATCTTTGGTTTGGGGGTTTCACAGGCATTCTTGTATCTTCTTTCCTTTGGGAGTCAGGGAAGGATGATCGTCTCATCTTTTGTTCACTGTGTCTAGAGCCTTTTTTTGCTAGGAAGGCAGTACTTTAAGAACATGAGCCAACTCTGAGGAGTAAGAAGGGGAAGAAAAGTAGAACCTTTCCCTTTTGTACATGAAAAGTGGGGTTTAAAAAAAAGTCCAGAAACCAAGATGCCAATTTAATGGACAGTGTGTAAGTGAATGCCCTGTTTGTTTTGCTGACTGTATCATAAAGATGGTTGTAAATACAGTTCCTCCCTGGGAATTGGAGAGGAAAATCTGTTTCTAGATGAGTGGCAGAGTCAGATTTCCTAAACTAATTTTGCTGAAGGGGAACTAGTAAATGAAAGTTGCTGTTACATTAAATGAAGTGAACATGGATGAAGGCTGTCAAGTCATAAACATTCTGCTTATACCCTGAAGTAATACTAAGCTCATAAATACTCTTTCAGAGGATGCCATAATTTTCAGAAAAGGTTAATACAGCATGTACTGCAGCGTGATTTCCTGAACTGTATGAATGACTGTGGAGCTGCCAGCCCTGATATTGCACAGTACTATGTATATTATGTTCTCTATATGTATGTGGTGACACATGGCAATAAACAAACAAATGGTTCCTTGAATCCTAAAACTAATGAAGCTGAGTGGGTGGTAGGGGTTAACAAATTTTGTGCCTTGTGCCTCCCCCCCACCCCCCTACCCCCCACCCCCCCGCTGCAGTAACTATGTTTCTTTCCTTAACCTCTGCAGTATTTCATTGCTGTAACAATTGCATTTTCTCCCTGCAAGTTCTTAACCTCCTTCTGCTCCCTGTGATTTCCATGCGTAAAGCCTTCTGTGCCTTTTTCCAGGTACCAGTTGGACAAAGGCAGGTTATACTGCTGTACCTGATGGAAAACTGTTTGGTGATTGCCCACCTCTTCTGTTCTAAATGGCCAGCTTACCTGGGAGAATAAATAGTAGTTAGACACATGCTGCAGCTTCTGCATGCTAATTTAATGCTTTTCTCTTTAGTTTATTTAAGCAAAAACCTTGGCTATGTTGACAGCTTGGAAGAGCTGTGAGAACCACAGCCTGCTGTCAAATCTGCTTGGGACTGGTCATCAGGAGCAAGTTATTGAGGGCTGCGGAGGGACTGCATGATCACATGAGCATGGTTTGCTTCAAAAAGAGCATATGAAAATTTTAGGGTACTTCCTTTCAAGTTTATGCTCTTGTTATTCAGCTTGTTATTTTCACAAAGTATGTCAAACAGGTATTAGATTCCTTATGGTAGTTTTGCAAGGAGATGCTTATTGCAGGAATCTTTAAACATAGCTGTGTGCATAAATTGGTAGATGTTGGAGAGGTATTTCTAGTTCCTCTGCTGGAGGATAGGTTTAAGATGATACACATTGAACTTTTCCCCTGAACTCTTCTTCAAGTTTCTTTATAGTCAAACTTCCTGAAGGTAGGCATGTCTTCCCAGGAGATCCTTGAGTTGGAGGTGGCAGGATAGCCTGAAATCTTATCACTGTTAGAAGTATTTCTTAATAAAGTTTTCAGCTGTTCCCTGGGCCAAGTGTAGGCAGGAAGAGATAAACAAAGGACTCAAATGATCTCCCTTTTTCAAAAGAAAAGCATGAATAATTCAGAAGTTGGTCATGCCTAATAGAGTTGATGCTTATGCTGAATAAGTATTGATGGTATAATTTCAGTATGTTATACTGTGTGTGAGTGAGAAATCTTACTGAGAAATTTTACAGCGCAGACAATGGGAAAGTCCTAAAGCTTTTCCCTTTTTCCTTGCTTTTATTCTGGAAAGCTAATAGAGACCTCTGGTAATACGCCACTTCTGGTGAAGTCTTCTTGAAATGAAGAGGGCAAAGGAACATTACAGGCTATTACAGGCTATTAGAAAATGCCCATTTAGCAAGATTCAAAAACCTGATAGGAGCTGAAGCAAATGCTGCTGTTGTAGTCACAGCACTCACTGGCCTTCTGTGATCCTGTCAGAACAACTTAGTTGTCAAAGAATAATGTCTTAGATTAGAAAACACTTAATGATTAGAAAAAAACAATGGGACTAAACCGTGTGTTCATAGATCAGCAACTTAATGAAGGAATGAAAATAAATATGAGGATTGCCAATCATAGCAGCAGGTTTAGACTGCAACAGATGTTGGACTGCTAACAGATGTTAGCAGAATAAAATAGTACACAGATATGTCCCATCAGTAAACATCTGGCAGTCAGGTACTCTTAGAAGGAGCTCACATTGTGATAAGAGATCAGACAGTGAAGTGTGCCACTTTGGGGAAAAAGTGGTTGTAGAAACACGCAAGAAACAATAGCTAACGCATTAGTTTAATAGTTGGTATTTGTGGTGGTAGGCTAGAGAAGCATTACTTGATGATACCTGATTCTGATGATTTTGTTTGTCCAAATTTGTACAAAATCTTTCCTCCTTATTGAAAAAAGAAAAAAAAAGATATAGTATACCTTATTGTCTGTGTAGTTTTAATCATGTGTTCCTGCATGTTCCTGCATTCCATCCTATAAAAGTAAGGAATGTCAAGGTGCAACTTTAAGATTTGAATTATCTTAATTTGAGAAGTTGGAGACAGGTGCCTATTCACATTCCGGAGCGATGACTGGAAAACATTTCAGGAAGTCTCTCTAAATCATGTATGCACACTTTTGTTTCCTCTCATGCTTGCTGAAATGCCAGATTCTGCTTTTATATTTACAGTTGCTTGTACTATTTCAATTACTTCTCTGTGGCACTTTGGTATCCCATGTTAAGCTAGAGAAAAATTAATGGAGATTATACATATTAAAGGAAAGTAGGCTGTCTGTCACGATGCTAATGTGTTTCCTCATGGAGGTAAGTAAAGAGGGAGGATAAGCAAAAGGAAGAATTGTCTCAATATCCAAAGGCATTGGACTGGGATTGAGAGCTTCCGGGCTCAGTTCCTGGCTCTGCCACAGACACTCATTATAACCTTGCACAGAGTCATTCAGAGCTCTTTGTGCCTCTCTTTCCCATCTGCAGATATGACTGATAGTACTTCCTTTGTTTGACTTGCTGTTTAAACTGTATACTCTCCAGGGCAGCGATTGACTTTTTTTTTTTTTTTTGTGTTTTGGATGTATCTATAGGGTGTTTTACAATGGGTCCACAGTCTCAGCTGAGGACAGTAGGTACTGCTGTTAGCTCTTTAAAACATTGACGTCCACATTACTGGAGAGTTGTTCATAGTCTATTTCCTGTACTAAAGATGGTCCATTGTCTAGCATTAGCTTGTTAAAAGGATTTCATTTTGTTTGGATGTTTAACAGGGAATCAGATAAATATCTCGGTGAGGAAAAGCCAGATACTTAAAAAAATTATGGAAGCTGGTGTCCCATTCTTCAGCTAGAGAAATTTGCATCTGACTGGCACACTGGTCTGTAAATTCGAGTGTGTTTTGAGAAGAGCAGAAAAAAGAATATCTGAATGGTGTTGCTAATACAGAAATATTTAATTCCATACTTTGAACCGTGATAGCCATCTTTAATCTGCCAGCTAATATTAATCTACTTGATAAAGTACCTGTGAAACCAGTGTAATCCCTTTATTTAGAAAATAATTAGGCTTTGAAGTAATTTGATTTATAAACTAAAAAACAAATCCACAGTATTTAAGTGTGATACTTAAATCCCTTTTTGTTTTTGTTTCCAATACCCTTTTTGTGTGTGGTAATGGATATTGCTGTTGTATGATTGCTTTTTTTTCAGGTGGAAGAGGGGGGCTGTCTGTATTTCCCTTCATTTTCCAATTTAATATTCTTCCATTTCTGTAGACTGCCTGCCTGAAATAAAATGGTCTCTTTTTCTCTACTTTAATTTGGCTGGTGAGTTACAGGTTATTGCTCTACTCAAAAAGCTTTGATCATTCAGAAAATTTAAACTTCTGCACAAAAAGGAAGTCTAAGGCCCTTACTTTTATTGGGCTTGTGAAGGGGAGCAGGTTTTTTTTTTGTTTGTTTTTGTTTTTTTTTTTTTTTCTTTTTAAGAGAATAAAAATCTTGTAATTTTTCTCTTATTAGCACAGAAATCAAATACCTATAAAACTGCTTTACATAGGTGGTCCAGGGTCTGGTCAGAAAAGTCAGTCAGTAGTGCTATTACTGTGTGTCTGTATGCATAGTGCCTGGCTTTCTGCAATGGGTACCTCTTGTTCAGTGGCTTAATAGACATCCTGTATGGCAGGAAGAGCTGGAGGCTTTTGGGATGATTGGGATGGGGTCATCTAGAAATCCTTCTCCTTCCCTCTCCTTTATCTGAGTGAAGTGGTTTTCACATGGTACTTCCTCTTCTTACCCCTGTTTAGTGTGTGGATAGCAACTACAGAAAACAGCAAGCCTGAAACTGCAGCTGTGATAATAAAACTGGGAATATTTGTCTTTCTTTTGGTGGATTTCCCCTTGCAGTGCATTTGGCCTTTTCCTTATGATATGCTTAACACCTTCCTTGGTCTTTTCTTTGGCTCCATCATTGTCCTTTATGCAAACATTCTCTTGCCTCTGATCTTGGTGTACTGCTTCCAAGAAAAAGAAAATATATATTTTTCTTCCCTCTTGTGTCCAATTTGTCCTTGGCTGCGTCAAACATATGGAACATAAGCAATAAGAGAGAAAATGTTCTGTTGAAGTATCTGGACTACAGACACTCTTGTGGTATTTATGACTTAATCTACTAAATGAATGAAGAGCATAAAGTGTAGGTTAATATTACTGTGTTGCTTAGCCTCCTTTGGTTTGCAAGTTTCTTTTTCTTCTTAAAATCATTGCTTCTGTGCACATCCTGGTGTGGGCAAAAACGTGTTTCAGTAATTAAAGCTGAAATATCATCTGGTCAGCCATGTTCATACAAACACCTCATTACTGCATGCAGGGAGGAAAAGTATGCATCTGTTTGCTGCATCTCAGTTCATGTCAGATGCCTCTTTGGAAGTAGAAAAGCTCATCTCACAAAATCAGCATGGATTCTTGGGTTCTTTACGCTAGGTCAGTTTCTTCACTTTGCTTTTTACATCACCAAATCGGAGTCTTCTTGGGGAGCAGGTTTTTTTGAACCAAGAGCTTTGAGATGAGCTGGATACATTTTAGGGAGTGGCCCTGAGGTGGAAAAGTCGGACGTCGGAGTGCTCTTTTCTTTACCACTTATGTTTCCTGAGTATAGAGGGGAATAGATGGCAGCACTGTCCT
The DNA here is from genome assembly GCA_017639245.1 of Myiopsitta monachus. Classification (NCBI taxonomy): domain Eukaryota; kingdom Metazoa; phylum Chordata; class Aves; order Psittaciformes; family Psittacidae; genus Myiopsitta; species Myiopsitta monachus. The sequence goes on along the minus strand of CM029917.1, from coordinate 76,396,159 downwards.
CTGGTCATAAGATTAAACAGTGGGGCTAGTTCTAGTTAGAGCCTTGCTGCACTTAGAGTGTATGAATAACTGCTTTCATTTATTCTGATCTCACAGATATAGCCAGGGCTGCCATGCAGTTTGGGCACAATGCCTCTAGCTGGTCTTGGTCAGCACAAGGGCAAGCAGTTAAGTCTGTTTTTCCTTCTGCATGTTCTTAAACTGTGGGACTCGGGAAGGAGTTCCGGAGATAAGGGAAAACACTCCAAAGAGAGGAACTGAGTACAATGTTTTTCAATTGAGTGAGGGGAAAATGAAGAGCAGAGTCAAACTCAAGTCTTCATGTTTCGTTTACAGATACTGTTGCCAAAGTGTCTCAGAATCTAAGCCTGCTGGGTACCTGGAAATCAACCCACCATGGAAATAATTTTTCCCTGTGCCTTTCAAAGCTTAGGACTGTGACACTCATTTGACACTTGTGGCATTCAAGCACATGATTTGTTATCCAAAATTAAGGTTTTTGTAGCTGAAGAGCATGTGCTGTTCAGAATTTTAAGTTACTTAATTTCGTGTCTGTTCCTATCTTAGGTTGCTCTTTACCAGTTCCTCACCAGCACCACCTGTACTATAGTATAAGCACTTAAACACTCAAATATAAAATAACAGAACCTGCAAGAATGTCTGGTCACCTGAAAATGAGAACAAGATTCTTTTGCGTGCATGTACACATGCTGTCTCTCTCAAAAGTAATTTTATTTGTAAAGGTGCTGATTTGCTCAGCCTTCCACATGTAACTTAAAATATGGTTTAAGTTTGTGGGAGGTTTTTTCTCTTTAATTGAACTGAAAGTTCTGGTTGGGTGCTTAACTATTCTTTCTACCTTCCAAGTTGGCATGATTCTTCAGAGTGTAATACAGATTGTCTGGTTTTATTTTCTGTAAATGTGTATAGTACAATTTTACAGTTTCTTGCTGGGAAACATGCTATTAATTGGAAATGCCTTTTAATCAAAGGTATTTTGATGTTGCTTAAAAACTAGTACAGATAGCATTCTCCTCCTTGCTGGAGCAAAGGGAGTGCTGCCAGTATTGCACAGAAGATAAGCCAGGCAGCAAGAGAGTGTCCTGTTGGTCTCCATAGCACCTGAAGTACTCCCTAGTCTTTAGTGTTCCTTTGTTAATAAAACTGATTTTATCTCATGGCATCAGTGTTGCCTTAAGGTGAGGTAACTCTGCTCTCCCTTCTATAATGGAAAGACGTGCATATTACTTCTCTTTTTATGCCCTCTGCTCAGCACCCAGAATTTCAAAATATACATATACGTTAAAAGCTTTTTGAAGAGCTGAAGCACTGTTTTATCTTGTGTGAAATACAGCTTTACGAGACAAGCTTTTGAAAAGCTGTGGTTAAAGACAAGAATACTTGCTCCTATGACACTTTGACGCTGCTGAACTCAAGAATAGGAATGTAGTTTTACTTGCATGGAGGAGTGAGAGGATCAATTCTGAATAATTTGAAGTAAGTCTCTTCAGTTATTCTTTATTAGCATGTTATCTTGTTTAAGTTATAATCTGCATTGTATTTATATAAAAATAAAAAATGAGGCACTTCTGACTGATTCAAAAGTGTTAAGATGAAAAGTATTCAAGGATAATCAGATGCCGAACTGAGTTGGCGTATATAGGGCATAGCCATTCTAGAAGCTTATTTTAAACAAATCCAGTAAAGGTGAATTCAGTGTACTGTGGTAATGTGCCTCTGAGTAAAGATGAAGCTTTTAGCAAGCTCCCAGCTTCAGAATGAAAGAAAATATCACTGTCTCAGGGACTGTCACTTGTTTGTGTATGCCAGTGCCCTACTACCTCACATGGTCATCTTTTTCATAAGCTAGGTGAAGATCTGAGAGGAGACTGATAAATCTTATCCGCACTAGCAGAGTTAAGCCATTTTCAAAACCTGTTTAATTTAACACAGTTTTAAATCCACAGCCTTAGTAAGTTAACAAGCCTTTGGCCTTGCCACTGGGTTCTGTAATCCTCTTAGATTTTCTGTTGAGAGGGGGGAGGGGAGGAATAGTCAATAAGTACATGAATAGATAACCTTTCAGAGCACACATAGGTCTTCCAGAAATAAGTGTCAATATCTAAACTGAGTTTTGAAAGGTTGAGAAGTACTGATTTGGGCTTCCATTAAGTGTAAGGCACACTACCACAGCACCTACGACTTCAGGAAAAAGTTGAAAAGACTATCACTTTTTTTTATGGGGGGGGCAGCAGAGGGGAATAAAGCAGATATATATTTATATTACTTTTCTGATGTATTAATTCCTGCTTTGCAGCCCAATAAAATTAGATTAAGTTTTAAATATAGAATAAGGTAAATAAAATAAGTTTGTTTCCTTGCCGTCATGCAAATGCAAATTTAAAGCTTCAATGTAGTTGCATCACAAGCTATCTTTGAAAATCTTTCAGGTAATCAATAGTCTGTGGACCAGGATTTAGAAATACATTAATGCAGATAATCTGGTATTGGCCACCAGTGCAGTCTGCATTACTTCTGTTCCGTTTTGGCTCTTCGAGTCCTATTGCACTTAAAACTGCATATGTCTTTTGAGCAGAGTTCCTGAAGTAGTGGAGCTGGAGGAAGGGAAAGAAAACCAGTTTACAGTGGAAGAATTCAGTCTATCATGAGGATCCCTGCCAGACATGTTCACACAGCATCAGGGTAGGAGCAGAGGAAGTGGAGGGGGGCTGCAGAGCAGGTCCAGGAGGTGCTAAGGGTGGCCTTGTGTTTGGAGAGGGCAGCAGAAGAGCTCAGCACACAGTGAGTATGAGGCAAGAAATCCATCACTCAGCTTGTTGAAAGGATGGGAGAAGGCCCCTGGGAGGCTGAAAAGCAGAGAGTCTTCAGTACCATGAAGGTCAAGTAATAAAGGACCAGAAGAATAGTGAATATGTTGAAAGAGAACAAACTGTGGTAATAGATTTGGAACATTGCAATAGGCAATTTGGAGAAAAAATTATGGAGGAGGAAATCAGCCTGAGCAAATGAGACTTGGCTTACTGGAATTGGAGGCCTGGTGAGGAGGAAGTGCTAGAGGAACAAGTTGAAGAGTTAGCTTGATGTTTAGGGAGGTTTTGGAAAACATCAAAATAGAAAAGCTGATATGGAGGAGTTGGCTAGACAAGAGGTGAGAACAAAAATGAAGTGTGCTGTCTCACATGCCACCTATTTTCCCCCAGTATGTACGTATTTTAATTTTTAAATATGCTGTATTTTATTTTTTATTGTTTATTTTGAACTAGTGAGGTACGTGCTGTGTGACGTTTAGAATATTTCAGTCCCAAAATAGTTGAAGAGCTTCCTATTTAGGACTGCATGGATTATTTCTGGCATTTGAGATTCTTCATAAGATTCTAAGCATATCAGGTTTATTAATAACCAAACTATTTTCATAGTTCTTATAGACCAAGTAGAGGTACAAATTTAAATCTTCTATTCAATGAACTCAAAATGAATGTAGGAAAAGATGGGCTAATGTCCTAGGAATTGCTTGGAAATCAGGAAAGATGCTCAAGGAATGGAAAATGACAAAAAGAAGGAAAAGATCATTTGTGACTATTCTGATTTGGTAGCATTTTCTTTCACCTTGCTCTCACATTTCCTCAGTCTTTTGTATAGTCCTTCAGTTAGTAATAGCTGAAAGTAAGGATGTAAACATTCTGCGGGCATTACAGACTGAGGCTACAATCTTACTTACCATTCTTTTGAATTTAGGCCTGACAGATAGGAATGAATTTTGTGCGGCAGGTACTGCAAGCAAAATAATGTATTTTCAGTATGTTCTCTGTCCCTTGGAGCAGCTCACCTTTCTGTAATAAAAGGAGAACTATCTTTCTAGAATGATGTTTTCAAAAATACATATTTTTTGTTTAGTAAAAGGGATTTGTTTTTACTTTCAGTAATAAGTGGAGTAGGTTTTTTAGTGGTGAAATAGAATAGCTAATGGGCTATTTCAGGAAATACATTCCCAAAGCAGTTTACAATTTCAATGTATGTTTATCTTATACTGAAACCTGTGAAAAAAGGTCAATGGAAGGAAACATAAGGGTCAATGAAAGCTTATTTCTAGCTTCAGATCCTGTTATGGGTATATGCTCTTTACTCAGGTAATCATACTTTTTCATATCTTCAATTCAGCATTTGGTTCCTTGCAACCCTTGCAAGAGAACTGATGTCATTTATGCCTCCCTATTTATTATTTTATCAGCTTTCTACCTGTAAAAGGAGCAACATCAAAGAGATCAAAACTTATTTGAAACTGCATAGAAGAGTAGCTGCTTTTTCTGCACCCTCCATACAAAGGTTGTATGGTTTCATTTCTTTAAAAATAATAAAATACTGAATACTATGATGCAGTTAAATAGGAAATATTAATAGTTACCTACTTAGTGATTGATAGGAAGTTTTTTTAATGTAATACTCATGTTTCAAATTTTCTGAGCTTATGCTAAAGGAATAGAAGAAAAAAAGGGGGCATGAATTAAACCAGCACAGCTGCCAGGAAGTGTTTGTGCCCTTTTTTTCCTGCAGCAATCCCAGAATTCTGCGTGCAAACTGAGATGCCATTTTAAAAATATTCTCTGAGTAAAATATTCTGTAGCATGGCAACCTTAATCCTTTAGAGCTTCTGAAACGTCTGCAATGCATATGCAGTTAGGCTATACCGCACAATTCCCTATTTTTTGATGTTGATGGGAGTTAGGAGAGTTCACGAGATTGGTTGATGGCATTTATGCCTTTGGGTTTTGTAGACTGTGGTTGGTCTGAGTGGGTGTATCTCTTTGTCTTGAGTGTACTGCTTAGTTCACCAATAAGGAACTTAGATTAGAAATGGTTAACAAAGAAGAAATAAAATTATTTTAGAGCTGATTTTGTACTTGCAGTAATGGAAGGGTATGGTTTTATAATATTCAGAGGCACAATCTTCAGAAGAAATCCCTGCACGTGAAAGTTTTCATCTGCTTACAAGGGGGTTTTTGTGCAGCTTCCCTTAGATATAGACGGATTGAAGCCCAGTCACACGTAGCCAGGCTGAAGTTCAAGGTAGTTTATTTGAATCAAACAGAAGCACTAACTTGGTTGTTGTAATTAGACATGTCTTCTAGCTCAAAAAATGTTGTAGCCTAGTGCACAGTAACCACAGCATATTTGATGGTTGGGTTTGGTTAGTCTCACCTACATAGTAAATGGAAAGCAAAGTATTCCAGATCATATGTATCAAGCAAATGTATGAATTCCTGGAGGCAACTATTTAACGTTTTGTTTGCCTAAGATACCTTATAATGTTGGAGAAATACTCTTCATGTTTAAACAGATAACCTCACCATCAGATTGGCTGCAGTCTTGTTTGGGGAATCATGGTTCCTTCTCTTCTAACTGCTTTTTACGATGTGAGGTTAGGACCCCTTATCTTCCTAGAATCAACATCTTATTCTTGGAAAATTGAATGCCTCTGGTTCTCAAAGCTAGAGCATCAGTGAGAATTTGTAAGATTTCAGATAAGCCGAAATCAAGCTATGCACTAATTTTCTAGGTTTGAATGCATGAATGTATTTAAAATCTCAGATTCGCATTCTTTCTGTGTGTTTCATTTTTGGGGGGAAAAGGTAGCGTCAGTGCAAACTTTGGGTAGACTGTGCTTTCTAACTTGGGGAAAACCCATTGTACAGAAGCAGACTAAACCCTGCACCAAATGGAACTCAAATGGCAGGGCTTTGTCAGCCCGACAAAACTCTGTTTTGGATGCAGACTCCCAGCTGCTGAAGTCTAGGCTGAAGATACTGTTAGATGCCAAACGGTGCTTTGTTTTCAGAGAAGGTGGTTGGTTTTCATTAGGATAAATGAATCTAAATGTCTCAGTAGTGGTGCGCAGTAGATGAAATAGCATTTAATTTGTGCTGAGTTTTGAAACAAGAATACTCTTGCAGATTTCTTTCTTCTATTCAACATATTAAGTTTAATGGGAGAAATCTGTCCAATGTGGTCTTATGTAAACACTTGCTGTGTTTATATTCTTCAAGGTCTTGTAGCTATAGAAATAAAATTGCAGTTTTGAATTTTGCTATTATAATATACATTGGAAAATATTATGTTGGAATAGAGAAGAGTGTTAATGGCTTCCATGAAAGCAGATCTGGTAAAAATTGAGTGCAGCAGATATCCTTCATTAGAGGGACATTGGTCTTAATGTTCCTGTGGTAGCTGAAGCAATAGAAGCAGCTGCTAAAGGCTCTGATCAGCATAATAAATCTACAATAGGGGAGATGACCCTGTGAGGATTGATAAAACTCACCATAAATACCAGAGCTGAGTCATTAGTTAGTGCCTGAATTAAAAAGGGATTTTCAAAGAGAGGGGCAGGGAAGAAGCAGAACTGGGCACGAACCATCAAGGCAACAGATGACACTAGAGAGCACAGGACTTGCTGGTAGCACTAACAATTGCAGCATATGTTGGTGCTGTTTTGTTTGTGTTATTATCAGAGAATAGTGACGTTACGAATGTTCTTGGTAAACGCTGTTTTGAATTATCCTTTTGTCTTTCTCATGGAGGTAAGCCAGCGAGGACCTGCCGATGTTGGCTAGCCATTCAGATCAGGTGCTAACAAATACTTTGTGTTTTGTTTCTGTGCTTTTTGTCTTTGCACATAACATTTTCAGAAGACATTGGGAGAAATAGCATTGGATACAGAAGTCCCTTGTTTTTTTCGTTCTGTCATTTCTGTAAATATGCATTAAATCTGCCTTAAGTGAATCACCTTAATTAAGGTAATCCAGTCTGCGGTTCAGTATTTAATGTGCTGTGGAGATTGGTACTGGTGATCTCAGTGGATTAATCATGTAAACTTTTGTCCCCCTTTTTAAAACTGAAGTTGTTCCACTCTGTGGGAATAAAATGTTCACTAGAAAAAGGATTAAACCCCAACTGCCAACATCCCAGGCAAGTGCTTGGGTTATTTGGCCAGAGAACTGCTTTACTGTTCTTCCAGTGCTGTAAGAGGCTAAGGGGAGTCCATGCGGAGACATCTGTGTCTTGCTGGTTGCATCTCGTGTCATGTTGGCTCATGTATTGCAGGTACTAAAGGTGCTTTTTATGAAAATAGCACCTTGTTTCTGTCCCCAGCTAATTAATTGGTGAGATAAAATAATCCTGAATGTACGTTTTGTCTAAAAAGCACAAAATTAAGCTTGGCTTGAAGTGTGGTTTTCCTCTAGCTTTTGGCTATCAGATGGGAACATAGTATTCGTTGTTTGTGTTGGCTTAGCTGTGGTATTTCTCTTCTTGTTTTTCCTCTGCAATGTAAAGATGAGATTAATTTAGGAGAAAATAGTTTGTTTCTGACTTCTGCTTTTAATCAGAAAATAATATCTCTTGGGATGAACTTTCAGATGTTGGCGCATTATTGTTGTGAAAGAAACTAATATTTATCAAAGCATAAATTGAGTTTTTTCACAGGTTAGATTGCTTCTGAATATTACATTCAGATTAGCTGTATCTCAATGATCTTGTGGGGATTATAGACCTGCTATTGAGTTTGAAAGAAAAATAATAAAAATAGTAATTTCAGTGTGAAGTTATTCCCTTAAAAATAATAATAGTAGCAAATTGCATTAAGATGTCTGTGGACTTCAGTTTTTCATATGACCTCGCGCATTCTGTCTAGGCTTTCGCTTTTCCAATTTGGTGTTCTTCTCTTAATAAGAAATGAATTCAGGTATGTTCTTTTTAGGTGATAGGAAAAAATGTTTAAATTTTATGTTAAAGCAGCAAGTGTTTGAAACCCTGAGCAGTGAATCTGTGTTTGAAAAGAATCTCTGAGCAGTGTAATGTTCCTTTGTTTCTTTTTCAAAAAAGCAAAATAGAACCACAGTCCTCTACCTCCAAGGAGAGAGAATAACTGAGGTTGTACAAATGTAGTATTATTGAGAAGTACAAGTACATGCTAGTATTATAGCTGTATTCATCTACAGATGACACTTCTACTTGATGCATGCAGATGAGGACAGTAAAGGGACTGTAACATGCTATATAAAGTGTTGACACTACAAAGCTGAACTGCTGGTGTGTAGAAGTCACCCCTGTGCTCTCTTTTCATGTTCTTCATTTACTCTGTGCAACATTTCAAATAAAGAAGAGAAAATGGGATTTTTATGGACATATTTTACTGTTTGCCTTTTTTAAATTAACCTTTTCAATGTATCTCTTGCTTTGTTATTTATGTAAATTTTGTATTCCTTTTTTTAATATCTTCCATTCAAGGTGCTGCAGTGATGATTGTCTTACCATAGCTATAATGATTCTTCAACTCATAGTTTGTAGTTGGTGTCAGCCATTTAATATAATTTTGAATTTAGAAATGCAGTCACCCAGCAGAGTGTGCACAGAAGGGCTGCTGGGCTGGCTTGGCACCCTCTGATCTAATCTACTCAGGAATAATTAGTACAAGCGTTAGAGATAGTTCCAGCCAGGCAGCATTAACACCAAGTTTCTAAGAAACCTTTTGCATCTAGTTTTGTTTCATTAGGATTGGCAGGGATAGAAGCAGAGGAGTGTGCTGCCAAGGTTATGACCAGTGTATGACCCAGGCTGTTCTTGGCTGGAGGTGGAACCTAAAACACTGGAGTCTAGCTTACGTAAGTACCCTGCTTTAGACTCTGCTTAGACCAAGGGTGGTAAATTTAAGAAAAATGCTTACTGTAAGTGAACTTTTGCTGGAGGCTTCCCTGAGGTGAATCATCTTGAAAAGGACAAGATCACTGAATGCTCAGCGTATCCACCAGTATTTTCCTGTATATGCTTCTAGTGTTTGGATTTTTCAGTTTGTAACAATAACACTGCAATGAAATGTGCCACCAAGGCATACCAAAGCTGCTGTGACTGTCAAAAACTAAATGTAGCCTCCAGCACTTCAACAGTAAAAGTAAGCTGTTCATGTATCTTTAATCTAGTGTATTGCTGAGATGAGAAAGAACTGTTAATAAGCAGTAGAGTCTTTGTTGAGTATAGACTTAATAGCAGTAGATTTAATGATAAAGCTTATTAGTCGAAGCCTTGCCCCATGCTTGCTATTAAAATTCATTGTGCTTTCCATGGTAATTATTGGTGAGAGATCTTAATTTAAATACTGTTTTCTGAAACTAATTTTAGGCATTTTTTTTCAGCAGGCAGATGTTTATCCCACATGCTGTTCTGCAGAAACCTGTTGTTGTAGTGAGGTGGGCGACAAGAAGTTTGGCTCTCTGACCTAATTGTGTTTATATTCCTATATCATTTTGCTAGATCGGCAAAAGTATGGCTGTTAAGATGCTAGATGCTGCAACTTTCTTTTTGGTTTCCTGATGACTGGTGCTCCAAAAGTGACGCACTGCAGGTAGTACTGAAAAAAGCAGCACATGTCTGAAATCCTGCCTCTCCACAGCTGACTGAGCTAATTCTGAATTGTAGAGCACTCTTTCATTGGCATTCACAGTCTGAAATCCTCTCCTGGAGTTAAATGGCCATGCTAATGATTTCTTCAAAAGTTATTTTTTCTTTAAAAACAGAAAGTTCCCCCAAAATAAGGCAGTCACATTAAACAACAGCAGTGAAAACCCTTACCCAGTATTTCGGGGACTTGAGTACTTCCCAAAATACATTGATTTTTTTTTTTTTTTTTTTTTTTTTTTTTTTTTTAATTCTCAGATTGTGGAGCTGTGGACTCTGCTGCTTCAGCTTCTGGAGGGTGAGCACTGTCCACCCTGTTACAGGCTGAAGAGGTAGCAGGCATTTCTACCCTCTTGGTTCGGGCATGCCAGGAAAAGAAAAAATAAATTGACTCAATTGCAAAAGGCCAGTTGAAAATGAACAGGGAGTCAGGCAGCTCCCAGGGCTGATTGGCTTCTCTGCTTCAAGGTGATCTGCTACATTTAGCGTTCTTTGGTAACACGTGCCTCCAAATCAGCATGAAGGGATGGTATTCTCTCCTTATTTCTCAAAGATAAAATTGAAATTCTATTTAATGCTCAATGTGTTGAGCATGGTAATCACCGCTGGTGGCAATATGCTAAAATTCTGATATAATACAGTGGAAATAGATATAAGGTAGTAAAAAAGCAAAGTTTTCAATCAAGCACAAAAGCATGAAATGGCCATAGCTAAAGATCATCTGTAGACTTAGTACTTTATTGAAGGTTAAATATTATTGACTCACTTGTGTGTCAAGCAGGTCTTCATTCACAGTGAGAATAGTATTTTTGTTGGGTTTTTAGTTTTGGGGTTTTTGTTCATAACTTTTTTGATATTTAAAAAACATCTCATTAACTTTAGAGGGCACGGTTTTAAGAAAGCAGGTTTTAAATGGATGCCTGGCAGTGCTTACATTAATCTGATTTCCCAAATGAAAACCAGTCTATTTGATTAACTGAAATAAAAGGCGGAAGAGAAAGTGGTGTCAGCATGCTGACTGGGTGAACAGGAGTCAGCTCTAATCACCTTACCATCTTTGGTTTTTAACCAAATAACTCATATTTGCTTACAAACACTGTGTTTCTATACAGCAGTAATTTTAGTTTCACTATTCAAAATTGACTTAGAGCCTGTTTTACTATAAAACTTTTAAAAATATAAATAATGTAAAATAATGTGAGATTAAATATTTACTGGCAAAGAATATGTTCTATGCTACTATGCAGCTTCCTTACAAATTATGTGGGGGAGAAATCCCTCATAAAAGAAAACCTGATGTATCACATGCTTGGAGAGGTTAGGATTCCAAGCTGCTTTAGAAATTGGTTCTTTTAATAGTATTTCTGAGTCAAGAATTATTTGGGAAATTACTGGGACACAAACTATGAGCTGTTCTTCAGTTTCTAACCCTAAATTATTCTGGGGTGTGGCAGTGATTGACTATGCATATTGCTGCCTTCGTCTTGAATGGAATGGCCTCATTTATAAGTTAATATGGAAGAGCCTGGAACAACAGGTAGAATTGTAGTCTTAACTGTAATATATAAATAAGGAAAGAGCCACCAGATCCATCAAGATTTCAGGTCTACGTTACTTACATCTTAACCTAAACACAGCTCTTAAAAATATCTGACTTGGGGAGTAGTAGGAAAGCGTTGATTTCTACATTGGCAAAATAAATATTTGTTGTTTCTATAAGTGTATCAGTGAAGATACTGAAAATTAGTTCCAGCACATGTTATATACTGTTGAAGTGGGACACTAAGGTGTCATCAAGGAAGAATTTTTATTTTCTTATTAGTGATGCACTTGGTAGATAAACTTATAGCAAATCATATTTATTTTATAAAAGAGGTGATGTGGGTATTCCCAGATTTTTGCAGGGAGCAGGGACAAGGAGTAATCTTTTGTTAGTTTCACTTAAGACTCTGTCCGTGTTTTAAGAATCACCACTTTTTCCTGGTTTATTTTGTCTTGCTGTTGGATTTTCCATTCAAGTCTGCACCCTTAGTAGAAACATTATGTTGCCAAAATACTTTATAAAATACATTCATGAATTGGATTTCCATTTAGTTCCTGTTTCCAGCAGATGGGGAGATGAGGCCCATAATTCTCAACAAGTACATTCAAATAGAACAAAGGGAGTTAGATTGAATCTGATTTACAGGACTGTCTCTTGTAGTCAGGATGCATTTTACATACTGCTCATTTGGTTTTTAACTTTCCTTCTCCGCTAAACTCTGGTATCAGAGTAGTTTATCTTATTGTCCATTGCAGTAAGTATAGCAAGCTGTGAAAATAACATGTTGTTTTCAGAGGTATGGTTGAAGCCCATTATTGCCTTTTAAACAAATAATAGGTTGTACCAGAAAGTTGTTTTCACTTCAGTGTGTGTGTGAAGGTGGAGGCACAGCAGCACTATTGATATACTCCTATATTTAGTCGTCAGTGTATTCATATAATCATAAATATTGGTATATTTATGTGTTCAGCCAGTGTTAAATGTAGGAGGTGCCCCTTAATACATTATTTGTCCTATACTCTTCTGTTTCCTACCATTTTTGGCAGTTTTCTCCCATGGTGGGGTTTTCATATGTGTACGGACCTTTTTAGTGCTCCATGTGCTCGGGATCTTTGTAGGGTGCTTTTTCCTGGTGTTCTTTCACTGTTTGAGAAACCAGTCTAGATGAATCACCATCTCCAGTATACTTTTTGCTGTAGTAAGCTCAAGTGCATGTACTGAATAAATGCCATTTATTTTGGGAGCAAATAATGAAATACGTCATGAAATTAAATAGCTTGGTCTGTTTATTGAAAAAAAAATGCATTTTTGGTTTCATGGGCAGATGAAAAGAGCAATATTGAGCAAAGCTAATCTTTGTCCAGTGCTATATCCCACAAACTCTTTCATGGTGGTTGTATAATGTAGTTCTGTTTGTTCACAGCTAAGGTTACTGTTTCTATTTTAGTTTCTATTTATCAGGAGTTTTTCTTTGCTGATGGACTCACACTTTTTTTAAAAAAGGCAGAATAAACATACTGCTTTAGGAAAAAAATAATCAACTCCAGCTGAGTTTGCTGAATGAGATGACCTTGTACCACAGCTCTCGAATCTAACAGTATTCTTTCAGTTCAGGTTCATGTGATCGAGGTTGCTTCCTAGCCCAGCCATACCAAAATATGGCAGGGTATGAATTGGTAAAATTTGTGTCTTGCAAGAGAGAATATTCTAGGTAAGCTGTGGAGGTTTTGTAGCTTTTTGTAGGCTTGTGTGTGGAGTTGTACATTATGGAAAAGAAAGAAGAAGTTCACTTTTTTTGCCCTCAGTAATAAAATGCATTAATAAACACTATCCTGTAGTTAAGACTGCGAGATACTGTTAAGTTCCAGATCTTAAGCTGAATATATGACATTGGCCAATCACTTAGTCTCTCTGTGGGCTGAATCATGGTCTTTGACAGGTTTATCTCTGGCCATTTAAACTGTTACCACTCCTGCCTTCAGCTGAAGGTTGCTGACAAAGTCAGTTCGCAGTAATGGGAAGGTGGTGAACTCTTCCTGCTGATGAAGTAGCACACCTGTTTCTTCCTGTACTCCTTACCAAATGGACAATAGTCTTCAACAGGAAAGTGGAGTACAAAATAACATTTTAGATGCTGTAGTAATTTCTTCCAAAGAGGGTGAATTACTCTTTAGCTCTTGATCTGTGAAATAAATAGAATACGTTTTTTTTTCCCCTTCTCTTGTCTTTTTTCCAAAACTTTGTCCACTGTTAATTTATTTTGTACCTAGGATCGAGGGGAGTCAGGAATCATCTTGTGTTGCAATTAGATATTGGAAGGAGGAAACATTCAGGTACCCTAAAAGAGAAGGAATGCATTTCTGTAGCCTATGCTATTGAATCTCCCAATTGTAATTTACAAAAACCTTGCTGAAGTAAATTATTTTTCATTTATTAACTACATGAAATGTGCTTTCTTTTAGGCTAAATGCTTAACCAAAAAAATATACATTCAGAACAAATCTTAAAAGTAGTAGAGTTTTACATAAACAGGTATTTGTTACTGAAATTGTAAATTACTGATTGCATTAGTGGAGTTGCATTGCTATGTGTCGGGTTCAGCAGTAGCAGTTGTTTTTTTCTCCTTCTTGGTAGCTGGTACAGCTCTGTGTTTTTGATTTTCGGCCTGGGAACAGCGCTGATAACACCAGTGTTTTCAGTTACTGCTTGGTAATATTTTGGTCTGGCCAAGGACTTTCTGAGCCTCATGCTGTGCCAGGGAGGAGGGGAGCCGGGAGGAAGCAGAGACAGGACACCTGACCCAAACTGACCAAAGAGGTTATTCCATACCACAGCATGTCATGCCCAGGATGTGAAAATGGAGGGCAGAGACCCAGAAGGGGGTGGGGGGTGCACTGCAGGGGGTGCCCTGCGTGGTCGGGTTGATATCGGATGGTGAGCAGTTATATTCTCTTTCCTTGTATTTCTCTTGTATTATTACTGGTGGTAGCAGCAGTGATTTGTGTTATACCTTAGTTACTAAACTGTTCTTATCTCAACCTGTGGAAGTTGCATTCTTTTGATTCTCCTCCCCATGCTCCCGGGACTGGGGGAAGAAAGAGAGGAGTGAGTGAGAAAACTGCGTGGGGGGGGGTTAGAGACTTAAACCACGACACTATGGCAATGAAGGAGATAACTAGTAGTAGCAAACAGAAGTAGAGCTGGTTTTTTTGACATGATTTTTTTTTCTAATTGCATTTTGAGACCTAATTTGGTTTTTAAAAAATATTTATTCAAGCAGTGAGTGGAGCAGATCTGTTTTCTATGGGATATTTGTCATTCAAAACCCACTGAATATCTCTTTCTGTTTTTTAATGAAATGTGTCCATATAATTCATATACTTACAAAACATTTAGTTGCTACCACATTTAAATCTCCTTTGTGGGTGTGATAGATAAGAAATCTCAAACATGGAAGTACTGCATATTGATGGTGTTTACACTAGAATGCTGTGTGGTATTTTTCAGGTGATATATGTTGCTCTTGAACTGTGTAACACAAGAAATTCAGCTTGCTTACATATAAATGAGTTTTTAAAGATTCTATCTAAACAGTTGTTGAAATGGAAATCATTGTACTGATAAAACAGAATGAATAGGAGTTTCCAAATGGCAAGCAGAGTATTAAAAGAACATAGGCAAGTCTTGGCAAAATTGGTTGCAACCCCCCGTGGATTGTAGCAATATATATCAGATTTTTTTTAGCATAAATTAGATTAACTGTGTAGGGTGCTGTGTTTGTGATTATTTTTTTTTTAATTAATGTTTAAGCATATCATACATTCACTAAACTGAAAAATGGTCTTATTTTAGCTGTGTGTGTACAGCTTTTCTAATATGTGGTTGAGTACTCGCCTCAAAGTTATAATTAAACTAGCACACAGTCTTGTCTTTAGCCTTTTTTATGTGCAATCCTTAATTACTTGCATTACGTTATCTTATAATACAGTTGTTAAAACTTTGGATACGTGTGTGTTTTGTTTTGTTTAGATCAATGAAACCTTAATCAGTCTCATGAGAAGTACATAGTAAATGACTGCAGAGCGTGCTGTGGATTAAGTATAGTACCTTACAGTAGTAGTAAAATTTCAAAACAGAGATAGTTTCAACATTAAGTTTTCTGTATGCTGTATTATGTAAGAGAATTCAACTTCTCTGCCTGCTTAATTTCTTGATCTTTTTAAGAATTTAGCTGCAAAAGTTTAACTTTATCATGAGTGCTTCCTAAGATGTGTGGTAAATATACAGGTTTCTTCTAACTTGTATGCTACCTCTTTGTACAAATAGGATATTTTTCCTTGGCATAGTGCTTTTGGAAGGCCAGATATTCTCAAATTAATCTGTAATAAGCATGATTTACAGATCTTGATGCTTTATTTTGGGATAGTTAATGCATCTTGGAGGTTAAATACAGAAAGAGCTGAAATAACCAATTGCGTACATTATCATATTAGTTGCAAAAATTCCATAGTATATTCCTTGCTAAAAGTCAGTATGTATGCATTGCTTCAAAGTATGGTATTAAAGATGCTATCAGATTTCACGCAAGAGATCAGAGAAATCACAAGAAGGCATTATGCCCTGTTGCTCCTAATAATGACGACTGATAAAATTCAGAGGCTTTGCTCTCCTTACTTGAAGTCTACCTATTAGTATCTCATGCTGTTGTGAGTAACTACAAATATCTAAAATAGGAATAGGAGCAAATGTTTTGGTTTGCTCTAGGCAAATTTTGATAGAGAAAACGTAAACCATGAGCTGTGGAATCCAGTATTTTTATTTAAATTAAGGGTGGGATTTTTTTAAGCTCATTTGCTTTTTGAAGTAAAGCCTCTAAATCACCAAAATGAGATATTTCTGGATTCTGTCACAACCTTTTCAACAATGCTCATATTGGACTACAATGTCCAGCTGGCAAGTCTAGAGTAGGTTGACTTTTTCAATTCTATTTTGAAGTTTCAATTTGTTCATTATTGTAAAGTGTCCTGACACAATACACTTTATTTTTACTTCTGCCTGGCATTTTGCTTCAAAGAAGTATCTGATTTAGTAATGGAATAAAGCAAACTGAAGTGAGTTAATCTTTTCCAGTTCTTATTAATCAGACATTCTTGTGGGTTTAGTTTACAATATTTGTCATCTGGTGGTAGCCAAATGCCTTTCATTAGAGATAGTTAGAAAAGATGTGATACTTAGTGAGAAAACCATATTAATTGTCTATAGTTCTCACAGTCTAAAACTTGAGTACATTTTAAATCACACTAAATATAATTAGAATTACTATTTGATGGATTGTGCGTATGTTACCTTACATGTGGGGTTGTGCAGAAAAGAATTTATAGATTTTTTTTCTTTAAAATCATTTTTGGTTGAAGGTGATCACAACATGTAAGCCATATCAACTTCTAAAAGCAGTAGTGTTTAAAAGGAATTTAGTCCTCCCTTATCTTCATGCTGGTAAAAGGACTAAAACTTTAAGTTACTAGCTAAGCGAAGTTGTCTTTAGTTGTAGGAGTGACTATAATCGTCCCCTGAACCTTCCTCCTACACATTCCTTATACTGCTTTACAAGCATGTAGACCTGTGCGCATCCAATCCCAAACATTCATGTATGAACATAAAATTTAAGCTTGTAATTGTAAAATGTAATTTTTCCTTGGTCCCTATTAATCTGCAATAAAGTGATGCCCTCAAAGAAGGTGACTCACACTGTTGTGTTACAGCACTAAAATACTGATCACTTTTCCAGAAAGAATACTCATGGCAGAGCAGGTTTCTGTGCTGCTAGCAGCTGGGCTGTAGAGAAGATGCACACTCTTAGGCTGTTGACTGCCTCACCTCTGAAGTGCCTGCAGTTTTTCACTGTTGCATCTGAAAGATTAAAACCACCCTTACGTCGAGTTTTAGTGAGTATGTAGGAGGCTATTTGAATTTTTTCCCTGAAGACAGTAGTTCAAATACTCATGTCAGAAGAGGAATTGGTCCCCTTTTAGCTCATGCTGTTATTTGTTGCTCTCTGATTGAAGAGTAGGATGGTAAATATTGCTCATCCCGGCAGGCAGCTGGATGGCAGACAAGAGCAGCTCTGCTAAACTGTCAAGGGTTTCAGTCTGAGGAATGAGGACCAAAGCCGTAAATGATTTGGGCCAATCTGTGCACCTATTTGTTTGCAAAAGTTGAGATGTTCTGAATTGAAGGAAGGATTGCGGGAGAGCCCAGTTTAAATCCTAATGTTAGCTTCAGCAGCTAGAACCAGTGAACATGGTTGAGTGAAACCCTCTTGCTGGTGACTGGCAGCTGGGTTATTAAGTGGGATTGGAAAAAAACAGACAAGGATACAGAATGAAAAGCATGTTCAACATATCAGCTATCCTTTTATAAGAGAAGCCTCTCATTTTCCACAGCAAGCAGTTTGACATGATATCGAAGTACCTCATTGTGTGATTTGACATGATGTTGTAATGTTTCCAGTGGCAGTTTTCATTGCATGAGACTGTGAGCTTTTGGAGCCGTAGAACTATAAATAAAAGAAAAAGGGGAAACAAAGACTTCATTTTTCTTGCTAGCACGTAGCACAGGCACGGGGAGGAATATCTGGTGAAGTAAAAGAAAAGGAGAAGAAACAATTTTCCCTCCGGGGTTGCTAGTTCGCAGTAGATGGTTGTAATCCTGAATCTCTTCAGTGTCCACGTGCTCTAGAAACCTCCTGTTTTTTTGGCAGTGATTTAAATTGTGCCTTTCTCACTGGATTGACTGAACTGTCAATGAAAACAGTGTCAGTAACGTTTTGTATTATTTTGTAACAGTAAGTTTTTCCTATTTGCATGTAATATCTATTTGTAAAAAAGATTATTCAAACCACTTTAAGCTTTGTATCCCCACTCTGTATTTCTGAGTGCTAGGTTTGGTTATAAAGTGATATTTAATATGGAGGAGTTCTAGGGTAGTTAAAATTTTGAGCTCTTGCAGCTTCCATTCTTCTGTAATCTTTAGATGCTTTCATATTTTATCACCAATAAAACTAGTTTTTTACTATTTTTACTACTCTGAGGCAAAGTACTCTGGTCAAGGACAACTTTATGTCCATACTGGTGGCTGTGAAAATACCATTCATGTATAATAGCAGAGGAGACTGAAGGTCATTTGTATTTTGGACTCCTAAGTTAAAACTGTTCTTTTTCAGGTACTTTCCCAAAGAAATTTTCAAAGAAACATACTGTATCTCTCTATACATGGGGAGTGGGTTTTAAAGGAAAGGTCAGTCTCTGCTAATACTGTCTCAGCTGCATCCATGTGTTGTGAAAGCGGGAGGCTTGTCTTTGTCCCTCAGTGCCAGCGTATCAGAAGTAGCAACAGTGCAACTATGTTGTGAAAACTCTATTAATGTATGTGAGGGTCATGTCTCTACTGAATAAATTCAGGGTTCCTAAGGAAAGGTGTGAGTATATGAAATCACAATATAGGTTGGTCTGAGATAGGTGGAGGAGCAACTCTTTTCCCTTAGGAATGTATAGTGAAATACTAATGGAGATATGGGTGCTATTAAAAAGGAGAAATGATGAGAGAAAATAGGAATATCCTTAAATTCTGTATTTTAATGTGATATTTCATTGTGTCCGCGGTTGGTTCACTAAGTCACTAACTACTTTTGGTAAGTTTATGGGTAAAAGCTCAGATTATGTTGGAGTGCTGCTTGAATATTTTTCTCTGCTCATTCTCCCAAGTCCAAACAATTTCCTTTTTTTTTTTTTCCCTTAGACTGAAAGAGTGGATATGTTCTCTTTTAAAGACCAGAACAAAAGTGGCAGGAAAAAATAAGGCAATAATGAGTAGCAACGTGTTACAAAAGGATGAATGACATTCCTAAGGGAAACAAAGTAGGACAGCAGGGCAGAGGTCATTTAAATGCTGGACAGTAGCAGCTATTGTCTACGGGGAAAAATGAGGGCCAACAAAAAAGCATATTTCTTGTAAAGAGCCTATATTCCCTGCAATAAGTATTCAGAGAAAACAAAACAAACTCTAACCTTCAGCATTCTCTAAGTGCTTCCTTCTAAGACTCAAAGCCCTTAATGCCTCTGCAAAACAGAAACCTATTCCCAAGGAAGTTACATTTTAACCGTGTAGATTTGTTTCTCGAGTGTATTTGACTACATGCTTCGAGGGATCTTAATGGAAAATTGTGTTTTCTTACTCGTATGTTAAAATATTCCCTTTTTCTGCTGTGTCCAAAACTTGCTTCGTATTCAAATAGCACAGTAGGTCTTTCTCAGAGAGAGCTGCTGCTCTGCTTTTACTATCAAGCTGCTAATGAACTAGCTTATACCAAAATAGGAATGAGTACTAGCATACTAGCATTTGTTCACCAAGAAATGCATGTTCTGTCTGGCTTCTGGTAACATGGGCTAACTCTAAACTGTAATCTTACATTGCTTATTTGATCTGAGAAACAGAAGAAAAAGAGTTAGAATTTATTTTTTAAGGGTATAGAATGCACAATTTGCTGTAGTAGCGATGCTGACTCCCATGTAATAACAAGCAGTTTTTTAAGATGAGTCTCTGTGTGTTGCCATAAGTGTAAATGTATGTCAGAGCATTTTAAAATCATCACTTGTGATTTCAAAAAGCATTTTGCAAGTTATAATAACACAGTCATTAACTATTGCATAAAATATTTCTTTTCAATACTGATTAGTTTTTCTTGGATTTCCTGAGACAATTTGCCTTTTTTTTCAAGTAACCGAAGTCTCACTGTACATCTGGAGATGGCTGATTTCTAATTCAGAGATCCTTTGAAATGCTAATATACAAACAGTATATAGAAAATAGCTAGGCTGATGGGCTTTAGCTTTTCCATTTTCAGTTGCCTACCTCAAATACTGTAATCCTAACTATGAGTCAGACTTCAAAATACTCTTGTCTAAATGGGAGAGTATTTAACACAACAAACTTAAATGGCCCATTGAATTGATTTTTATTTTTTTTTAATAGCACTAACTGCAGTAGTTTTCTGGAGTCTGATTATTCAACACTGGAAAGCACATTTGCAGAGCATAGTTCTTCAATATTTGCCTTCAAGTAGGATGTGGAGTATGAGAAATGCCTATATTTGCTTTTTACTTTATATATGCTTTTTACTTTAACAACGATGAAGTTTACCAGAGTTATAAAGTTTTTAACTTTTTCTGCTTAGACTTTAAAGTTCAGGTTACACCTGAGATAGATGAAAGCACACATAAAGGTGGCATGTAAGCCCCATCACAGTGTTTGAATCAAGTTTCAGCTGCCTACATGAGGGAGTGGATCTCAATCCACCTTGAGGAAAGACAGATTGCTAGGAAAAGGGAATAAGCACAAAACAAATTTCAGTCAGTAAAAGCTGTGTATTGCAGCTGGTTTCTCCTGGGCCAGATGTATTTATATGAGATTATCTACAGCTAACTAAAAATAAAGTCTAAGTCAGGAGAGAATAGATGTTACCAGGTCTTAAATCAGCGGACAAATTCTATAATCTGGTATGTGCCTGTGGGATGTAAATGATGCTTTGTTCTAAAAACCTGTGTTTGAGTTATTTTAATCATACAATTTCTTGTAAGCCTTCTTCCCTCCTTCTCCAAGATGAGTAGGGCTGCTGCTGTCTGGACTTTGGTGGTTGTCTTACGCAGTTGAGTCTGCTTGTTACTGTCCTCTTGCCCTCTCAGCTAGGAGGTTTTTTTAGGGAGGCTGTGTTTGTAACTCCCATCAAGTCACAATTTTATTTAACAAAGCAAGTTTAAGATAATAGACATTCATCAGTGAATGAGGGAAAATGGTCAGTGTGCACTGGGGTAATCTGGAAGCACAGCTCTCTTTTCCCAAGAGAGTACCAGCTGTGTCCCATTGCCTCAGTTTGTCGTGGAAGCTTTCATTATGCTGTAATTGAACTTTCCCTTCACTGGCTGATTGGTCCTTGTTCAATATGTTGAATATTAGCTTATGGTAAGCTGCAACTTTCAAACCACTGCACCAAACTGAAAGAAAGAACTAGTCTTTTTCCTTTGCTCTTTTGGCTAGGGGAGATAGGAAACCATTACATTATTTCTCCAATTTGCGTACATGTAACTTTCTTGAAAGGCGTTTCAACTTGAAGTCTTCTCTGGTCAAGAAGGTTGCTTGTTTTCATTAGACTAAGATTCTGGCCTGTGCCAGCACTGCAGTGACCTGTGATGCCTCTTTATGTCCTCTGAGTTAACTGTCCCACAGTATTTGGGGTTTTCTGGTGTCCCTTATCACTCATGTCCCTTACTAGCCAACTGGAAAAGGGATGCCTCTAGCTGGCCAAATTATCCATGTCCTCAGTGAGCTGCCAGCAGCCACAGAGAACCAAGAGGAGGATGGCACTAATGCGGCGCACTGCCTTTTTATGTGCCTGCTTGTTTTAATGCAGCATGATAGAGAGGGGAGTGAAGCTCGCCAAGACCGTAGGGATTCCTTTTCAAATGTAACCAAGCTAAAAATTGCCTTTGGCTCTGTAGCAGGCATGGAACACTTCAGACAAATCAGATTTTTTCTGTAAAGTCATGATTGAATCTTAGAATATTCATCCACATTATTGAGGTTTATATTCTAGCTTGTGTTTAGAGCAGATGTTAACAATTACTGTTTAGAACAAGTTTCAGAAGTATGTGTGACTTTTATTATTGTTGTCTTTAGTATTTTAAAAGAAAATCAATGACATGCTTTTGAAATGCATGCTCATTTGTAATGATGACAGTGCTGATTTGTAAAATGCATTTCCTTCTTATGTATTTTACGTTAAGCTCCTGTGTACCATAGCCAAAGACTCATGTTGCATTTAAACAGAAGACTTTTGTGTATAGTTAATTTTAGAGGCAGTGTTACAGATGTAGATTGAATTGCTGAGGAATACTTTTAATCATCTCTTGTATTTAAACAGCATTTCACATAGGAGCTTTCATCAGCTGCAAAGAGAATTTAGGAAACCAAGTTGTACAGTTTTACACATCTGTAGAAGCTTTTACTTATAACTACTTAGTGTACATGCAGAGGCCATTTAAGGCTGTGCTGTGTTTGCCCACAAAAACAATTTAAGTACAGTTCTAGAAATGCATTTTTTTAAGCAGGGGAGAGGTGATGTCTGACCTGTCATAACATCTAAATAATTTAATTGGAAAAGCCATCTGTCAAACCTTATGTTGCTAAACTATTGAGCAGTATAGCTCTACAAAAACAAATGGGAACATGTATTTAGCACTCCCAATTGAAAGTCTGGGAAGCACAAAAATAGGTGTGATGCAAGGAGCGCTGGAGACACCATCTTGCCAAGGTTGGCTATTTTTATGTAGTGCTAATTATTTACTGTTCATCTGGAAATTGAAACTAAATATAAGCTGCTAATGTAGACTTAAAAACTGTAAGGAAATTAAATTTGAACACTTGAGTAATGAGTTAATAGGTTCCATTTCCTTTAGGCAGTGTCATAAATTTGCAGTGTATTTTGTCTGTTGCATAGATGATAAATGAGGTTTGCAGAAGTATGTGCATGCCACACAGCAGAGTTCTTACAAGCAGCGTAGTATCATGCTATTTTTTTCTGAAGGGTAGAATTTTGTTTGAAATGCAGGGTGATCACATTAATGCCTAACCAAAATGGAGACATGTTAGAAGGAAAGTGTCCTGATATGCACCATGAGAGAATTTTTTCTGTGTTCCACAGAAAGCCCCATCAGTATAGAACAAAGACATGCTTTAGAAATTATTTTAGTTTTATTCTATACGGACCTTATATATTCTTTTTTTTCAACATTGTCAAGCATCTGTGATAGATTATCAACATACTATTAAAAAAAAAAATTCTTCTGTTTCTTGGTATTCTGTTTGATACTTTGGAAAAAGAGCTGTAGTAGCCTTGCTTTTGCATCTTAAGCTGTGTTTAAATAGAAAATCCATGCCTGCTTTTTTTGTGTTTTGATTTCCTCCTCAGTCTGCAAAGTTTGTGAGTTGAATCCAGGGAACTTAAAAAAGTAGTTTCATGTGGAAAGTCGTACCATGTTAGTAAATAAGGATTCCTGTTATGATCGTTATCACAGAAAGTTATTCCTTTGGCCTTTCCTTCCTAAATTATATAAAGACTGTTAAGGGATCCAGAGAAAACTTCAGTCAAGTCTATTAACTGGGAGGATTTGAGTTGCCAGTAGAGGATACAAAGCATGCTTTGAAAGGTACGTGGCAGTATGCGGTTTGCTTGTTTCTTATATTCCAGGTCTCATAAATAATGTTAAAGACTAAATAGTCTTTGTTACCAGCAACTCAGAGCATTCGGGATGGTGGAGGAGGCCTTCCAAGCGCATGTTTAAAGAAAACAAAAAGTCAAGGTTGGAAGTGACTTTAATTAAAATTCCAGATTTTGAAACTGCAATGTTACTTTTTTTGCCCTTTTTCCTAGCTAGAGGAGTTTTAAATTTATTTGTTAATACATCAGAGCATATATTTAAGTAGCTGTCAAGCCTAGAGTTTTGAAATAAATACTAACGTCAGAAGACTGAGCGCACAGAAACTGGAACAATGTGACCAAATTATGGAAGCTCTTGAAAATTGGCACAAGTGTAACTATTCATATGCCAGTTCTGTTTAAATATTGCAGAGATGCAGAATTTGTGCTCATATGACTTGATCTTTCTTTGGTATTGAGGTGATCTTTGATGCAGTGCCGTGACGTTAATGGTAACATTAATGTAACGATTCTGATTTGGTAAATCCCAGATTTCAAAATACCTTCTCAGAGTTTGCTTCCAATATAGAGAATCCAGGAACTATATTGCTTTAACTGTAGTTACCTGCAGACAGCTGTAAGAAACAGCTTCTAGTATTGGAAGGATTTTTAATGCATTTAGGAGTAGATCTTCACAGGCTGTGTTTATTCTCAAAGTCTGGCTGCTGTCTCCACCAGGATTTGTAGCTAATACAGATGATGAAATAGGATCAATGTGACTTTACTTGAGAAAAGTTATCTATTGGGAAATGTGAGAAGACCTTAAATAGTATTCAAAGGAAGAGGAGAGCAAACAGTGATTATATGTAATTTGCTGTCCACTCTTTGAATAAAATTTTACAAGAAGCTTAATAAAGAAAACAATTATTTACTCTTTAAGCACTTAATGTAATATGAAGGAAGAGGTGTCTCAAACTGATCTTCTTCAGTACAGTAGTCTTACTTAGAAGGTCATACACAGCTTGTATTAGCCTGATATTAGTTTCTAAAAATATAGGTAATTATTTTACTCTAGTAAAATAATAAATTTTAAATAATTAAAAAAAATTACTCTATTGAAATAATTATCTAGTAAAATAGTTTCCTAGTCCAGGAATTCAGTCCTTTTGAGCCGCCATAATGAAGCTCAAGACAAAGTATTGGTTGCCTAAAAATAGTAAATTACATTCAGTATAAGCCAACCCTGATGTACAAGTTTGGTGATTCAAAAGGGCTACTTTCCCAAAGATGAAAAAAAAAAATTCAAATTTAGCAAGAATAGTCTCATACACCAAGTAGCAAAAAGAAGGACTAGCCATTAACACAAATGAAAGCTTCATGTAATCAGAAGACTGATGGTAAATAATGAGCTAAAGTTACCGTGAGTTAGACAAGTACGGTAAAAGGCATCTAAATCCTTGTAGCATGGTAAGCCAGTGGAAACCTCCTAACAGAAGGGATAAATTGTTCATCTGTTGACGTTTTCAGTTTAAGACTTGGTGACTTTCTGGAAAGAGTGATTTTCTGCTTTGCAGGCTTCATGGGCACTTCAGAAACAGCCTTAAATGCAGGCTTTCAGGCAGTGCAAGGACAGACTTACAAGCCAGCTCTGTTGAAGGCAGCAAACTTTGGACAGAATGTATCATGGTATACATCAGTATTTCTATACTATACTTTCCAAAACTGTGTCTGGGGTCATATTGATTCCTAAACCTCCGCCAGCCTACAAGAAAGAACAAGAGTTGAGTGAATAAAGAGAAAAATTGGAATATCAACAAAACTTGATAGGAAGGACAGGTAGGAGAAACATGGGGAGTTGTTGCTTACAAGATTATTTGTTTCATTTTGAGCTAAAGTCAGTGGGTTGAAGAATGTCTGCTTTGCAGGAAGTTTTGAATGCGTGTGACAGCATGTGCATTGGCCTAATATTAGCGTTGTACCATATGCAAGTTTTTTACCTACATGACTATATGTTCAGAACTTTTTATGCAGGACAGTATTTCTGTGTCAGCACAAAGTCACACTAATGTGCTGAGTGGAACAATTACAAAGCTGAGGGCTGTGTCAATGCATTTGCATTTTAAAGGGGTTTACTATATGCTCATGTTTCTTTTAAGAGTTGTTGATCAGCTTGATTCTATGTAAATATGGTACAATCTCATACAAGAGCTGAGAAAACTTCATTAGTGATAGGCCTTAAAATTCAAGCTCTCCTACCAAGGTGACAGAGTGGTAGAGTTTTCAGTTTGAGTATCCTGCTTGAGAAGTTGTCTTCCATCAAGCCTTGCTGAAGCCTGAATCAGGGACCTCTGAAGCAGGATGACTGAATTCTGTTTGCCAAATATATATCTCAACCAGTTTAGTAGCATGAATAGTTAAGAGAGAGTGCTAAAGAGCTGTCAGTCTTTCATTAC
The DNA here is from genome assembly GCA_017639245.1 of Myiopsitta monachus. NCBI lineage: Eukaryota > Metazoa > Chordata > Aves > Psittaciformes > Psittacidae > Myiopsitta > Myiopsitta monachus. Next base: position 76,370,448 of record CM029917.1, on the reverse strand, counting down.
CCTACCTGATTCTTAACTCTTTGGCTCCAAAGCAGCACTTTCCCATAATAATGCATTATGATTTAACCATGCAATTAAAATACTTTTTATCTAAATGAGAAAGTTGTACATCTTGTAAGTTGCTCTTCAAAATTTATTTGTGGAACATAATTATTCTGTGTATTCCCTGTTAATGTGAGTAGGTGGTTATTAATTTGCTTACTGTGGAATCTCAAAGGCAGGAGGTCCTTATGCAGTAGAAGCTTAGAGACTCCTTAAACTTCCAGAAGTTAAAATTGCTCAAGAAGTGCATGGTTGCAGTCCCATGGAAGAGCTTTCTACCTCCTACAAGAGTTTCTGCTGTCTGATCCCTTCTTGTTGTTAGTGATTTTATCTGAGCAGTTTTGCTATCCTTTGGAGGCAGATTTGGGGAAGAAATCTATCTGGATGTCATGGAATTAACTTTCATTGAATAACCTGGTTGGAGTGAGAACTGTTTTAATTATTTCAAATAAAACATTGAGATCATGGCATGTATCATATTTTGCAACCAGACAACTGAAAACTTCTTCAGGTTGGGAAAACTTTAGCTATATCTATATTGGTAAATAATCTACAGTGGGAATGGATCCATAGAAGAAAAATGGTGGGTGCTAAGGACTTGTTGGCTACTGCCTATATTTTTTCATAGGTAATACTTTGAGTGGACTCTACTCTGATTCCAGGGAATTTTGGAACACTAAATCACTGAGCACATCTTCCTTTTAGTTTTATCAAAAAGTAGTGCAGTTCATATGCTTTGACTGCTCCAAAATGAGAAAAATGTGTACAATAATCTATCAGTTATTAAACTTGGTCATACATATAGCTTCTTGATTAAAATCCTTATATACAGGTATATATTTTAATTCATGGCATGAACACATAAAAACTCTGAGCAGATCTGAGATAGTTAATAGTATAAAATATAAACAATCTCTGCTGGGGAAGGAAAACGGTCATTTTGATTGAGCTGGATAAAAGAATGGATTGTTTCTTTTGTGTGTACATCACAGACAAATGGAAAAAAATTACTTTCCTTAACTTTTCTAAATACTAGAGAATAAAATAACCCCATACTTGTATAAACTTGTTTTTCATAGATACGGAGACTGGTACATTGTGGTACAAGTCCAAAAAGGTACTCCAGAAGTTGTTTTACAAAAAGACTACAAAGTTCTTGGAACTTTTGGAAGGGCAAAGGGCTTTTAGGAAAACATACAACAACAGGATAGAATTGCTATTAAATTGTTGTTTAAAATAGAAAGGATGTGTGTTTTGAAATAGAAGACTACTTTCAAGAAGCAGCTTTCTGCATATGATACTCAAAGATTACCATTTTGAGGCTGTGTCTATCAGACACAAAAAAGATGAGGGAAGATTTCCTGATGAAATCATCTCTAAGCAGAGAGATTTAATCTGTGTTATGACAGCACAGTGATGATCAGCTTGTTACTTTCAAATTTCCTCTTCTTTCTGTGGGGAACACAAAAGTGGTTGCTGATAGACAATTTATTTAAATAGTTTAAATGCTTCTAGTTTCTGTGGCACAGTGAAATCTGTTCAGTTTGTTGTAACCAGCTAATAATATGTCAACAGTGCAAATGGACTAAAGGAGCAGAACTGCTGTAAGCAATCATCGACCGACTAGACCTCTCTGGACCTAAGTTCTGTTTGTTTTTCGGTGGTAAAATACTGAGAGGTGCACAGATTATCCTTTTAAAAGGCTTGTAAAGATACTGTGACAGCAGAGGAGAGCGTGGTGATGCAAGGTACTGCTAGGAAAAGTCTACATACCAATTCAAACCTGATAAACTCAAGACCTGTAGATCAGTTTAGTTTTCTACATTAATTACACCAAAATTTGAGCAGTATTCATTTGAGCAGTATAAAATGTGAAGTGCGGTGTACTTCGGCAGTGTGGGTTCAAGCCTCTTCTAGGCATACTACACTGAGCAGAAGGCTCAGTTGCATCACGCTGTTTGTCTGCTTTTACAGTCTGGCTGAAATAACCTGGAGGTGCAAACTCCAGCCTGTCACTGCATGAGAGATAAATGTTGAAGTGGCATTCTTCTGGCTCATTCAGCTCATTTATTATACAGAAGCACATACAGGAACATTCATCTTGGGAGAAAAAAAAAAATCATCATTTCAGCAAGGATTAGTTGTCATTTCAAAAGACCAACCAGCTGCTTCACATAGAGTACCATAAATATATTTTTTGGGGAAAAAAATATATTCCAGGAAGATTTGAGGCATGAAAAATTTAAAGGATAAGTAAAAATGTATAGCAAACAGAGTTTGTCACTTTGTCTGTGCATGCAGCAAGTGTGTATTTGTATATACTACAGTGATAGGCATGGGGCTGTTTGAATTCAGGGTATTCAAGGAATTAAATTGATTCCAAAAGAATTTCAAGTGAGTGAGGGTGTTTCAGGAGAAGGAAGACATGGTACTGGTCCCAAATCAAGCGTAGAGAAAGTCCCTTCAGATTCTGGCAACAAGAAGTTTGCAGGGAGTACCTGGGAAGTATGTCTGACAGTGGTGTGTTCATTCATAATGTTTGACAAGCACCTGGACATTTACAAAATGGTGGAAGTGATGGAAAATAAACCTAACAACACTTTCTCAGCAGTTGGTGAAATATCAGATGCTATCTCAGATTTTTAAAATCCAATTCAGATAGGAGAGCTGTGTGTGGTTACACTTCATTGTAATTTTAGACCTTGCACGGTTTTGGTGGGGAGCACATTAACGCTTGATCAGAATGGAACGCAGAACATGCTCAGATAAAAAGTTGTGCCTGTTGACCTTGATAGGTTTTCATCAAAAAATGCAGCAACCTCTTAATTTGCAACTCTGTGTTTTCCCATTGCCCAATTTTTGGCAGCAAAGTATTTGAGAGATTAAAGGAATGTTTCTTCATGCTGATCTCGCTAAGAGAAACCTTACCAAGTCACTCTCTTATTCAGAGTAATTTGCTGGCTTTGCTCCTTCTGTATCATGTTCAAACTCCTCACCTTCAAAGCTCAGTAAAAGTTTGCTCTTGGCAATCTAATTTCTCATTTATTCTTTCCATTTTTTTTCAATCTGTCTTCTCACCTGGAATTCCCTCACCTTTTCTTGGTGCAACAAGTAAACATATTAATTTTCACATCACAGCAAGGAAAGCTTGTTTGTGTTCATTTTCAAAGTGTAAAAACCTGTAGAACATTACAGAGCGTTACTCTTAAATTTTTAATGTTGTTGATAAACCCTCTGGAGCTTTTGATACTTGTGTTAAAATATCAGCTCCCTAAAGTAGGGACAGAGCCTCCTGTGTTCCAGTGCATAAACCAAATGTTCCAATCTTCTGCGCTAAGTAGATTAACTTTCTTTAAAGTGGGCAAACTGTGTTTGGTAAAGTGATTTGTAAAGTGGTGCTTCAAACTGCGGATTTGTGAGAGAATTATATAAGTGGTCAGTAAAATAGATCTACTTTTCCAGCATTGATGGCTTATGTTAAATGCAGAAATGAAAGAGAAGACAGGTATTCTGATTAGCCATGTGAGTCTGGTAGACAACACAGATACTTGTTTCTCGCCATTACTCCAGTATAGCGCAGCTCATGGTACCGCATTAATAATGGAATCCCTCCTAGGTGTTAGCAATAATACCTTATGGTGTTATGCAGACTCCTTTTATTTCCTTCTAATGCAGTGAGGTTTTGTGTTAATGTATTTAAGAAAAAAAAAGGCAAAGAAAAAGATAATAAGCTGTGTGGTTCGGTCGATAAGCTGGAGGAAAGGAATGCCATCCAGAGGGACCTTGACATGCTTGTGAGGTGGGCTGATGCCAACCTGATGAAGTTTAACCATGCCAAGTGCAAGGTCCTACACCTTGGTCAGGGCAACCCCAGGCACAGCTACAGGTTGGACAGGGAAGAGATTCAGAGCAGCCCTGTGGAGAAGGACTTGGGGGTGCTGGTCGATGAAAAAATGAACATGAGCCGGCAGTATGTGCTTGTAGCCCAGAAAGCCAACCTTATCCTGGGCTGCATCAAAAGGAGCGTAACCAGCAGGTCGAGGGAGGTGATCCTGCCCCTCTACTCTGCTCTTGTGAACCTCACTTGAAGTATTGTGTGCAGTTCCTTTGTCCTCAACATCAAAAGGACATGGAACTGTTGGAACAAGTCCAGAGGAGGGCCATGAGGATGATCAGAGGACTGGAGCACCTCCCGTATGAAGACAGGCTGAGAGAGTTGGGGCTGTTGAGCCTGGAGAAGAGAAGGCTGCGTGGAGGCCTCCTGGCAGCCTTCCAGCATCTGCAGGGGGCCTATAGGGATGCTGGGGAGGGACTCTTCATGAGGGACTGTGGTGATAGGACAAGGGGTGATGGGTTCAAACTTAAACAGGGGAAATTTAGATTGGATATGAGGAAGAAATTCTTTACTGTGAGGGTGGTGAGGCACTGGAATGTGTTTCCCAGGGAAGTTGTGAATTCTCCATCGCTGGTGGTGTTCAAGGCCAGATTGGACATAGACTTGGGTGGTATGATTTAGTGTGAGGTGTTCCTGCCCATGGCAGGGGGGTTGGAACTAGATGATCTTAAGATCCTTTCCAACCCTAACTATTCTATGTTTCTATAATTCTTTAATGTATTAAATAAAAAGAGGGAGGTGATTGGCTGTGTCCCTATGTCTTTATTAACTACTGCACATGCTGCAGAAATTCTCACCAGCTGTCATGAACAGTATGTCTGCCATGCTGACTATATAGACTGCAGCAAGATGTTTTGTGAATGTTTTGTTGACTTAGGTTTTTTTCCCCTTCTGGTAACTGATAAAATCTGTAATAGGGTTAGATGGTGATTCAGCAAGCAAGGTATATTCCAAATGGTAACAGTTACAGTTATTGATGCTTCACTTTTTTGTGGGAGGGTCTGTGGCATCTCAAGCTGCCTCCCATTAAGTCAATGGGAAAGAAGAATATTCTGAGCTTGCATACAAATTTCTATTTAATCTGGATTTGGAGCTCAGAATGGCACATGTGTTGCTTGGGAATCAATTATTTTGCTCTTTAAGCAATTGCATGTATGGGTTTTGACAGGAAGAGTAAATTCCAGATAACTGTATTAGAAGGATAAGCGCAAAGTTAGGCAGCAGGAAAGGATGTCAGAGATGTCCAGTTTCCCTCTTATGTGGAAACAAAAATGAAGAGTGAGAAGACTACACAGTAGCCAGGTGAGAATGAATTTGGGGAAAGAATTTAATGCTTGGATGTGGTCTGTATTGATAGTTTTCAGATGGAGACTCCTCTGTGCACAATGTTTTGTGATTTTATATTCATATAACAAACAAGCAAAAAAAACCCAAGTGATATTCAAGAATCTGTATTGGCACAGGCAAGTTGTCACACTTCCAAAACAGACTTTGGGCAGGGAACAAATAGTTACGGAAAGCATTTTACAGGATGACTACGCAAAATGAGGTGTCTTGTTAAATACAGAAGTACTAATCTAGCAGTTGGGTATTTTGAACAGTTGAATAGTTTTGTATTCTGAGCTTCAGTGACATATATCTTAGAAAATTACTTGAGACATACTATTTCTGAGTCTTTCACCAGGTCTTTGACAGGCTCTTGACCTGTGTGATTTATTTTTTTTATTATTTGCTTGCTGCTTTTCTTGCTACATTTTTCCAATTTACTTTTCGGCAGCAGTGGGTCAGTATCTCCTACATCTATTTTCCATTTTCCAAAATGCTCTTTAAAAAGATAAGATTAATACCTGTGAAGTACGTTTCTTGGACTTTCATAGGTGTATGTAGAGAAAGTGGAAACAGCAAAGCTTTCCAAAGCACTTGACCTACATTTGTAACTCTGAGATGTTCATAGGGTTTTTAATGTTGACAAATAGGATATGACTGGGGAGCACTGAGTACATTTTAACGTCCCACCCCACACTAAGACTTCTTCAGGAGTGTATGGTAGTTAGTGGCAGTTCAGAGTAGGACTAGTAAGACCACTACCCAGTCTCACAACTGTACTGCTCCTGTAGATGTCTGTGTGCCAAGAGGGGTGGGTGTCTTTTTTTTTTTCCTTCTTGGAGCATGCAGTATTCTGGCCTTAGAAGCCATAGGTGATATTACATGAAAACAGGATGCATTAGAAGGTACCTGGTAGAAGAGTCTGGGTGGAATGGAATGAACTCATGCTGCATATGAGCTTGATGTGCTTGAAAAGATACAGAGAGCCACACTGCTATACGATGGCACTGGGACAAGAAAAAGTAAAAGTTTGATGGAGACATCAAATGCCTGTGAGCCATAACATATGCCTAGGGAAAAACAGTGGGAATAGTAGCATTTGCAGATTGGCCAGTAGGGTTGGTCAGTTTGTAAGAGCAGATCTTTAAAGGAAATTGTTGCTTTCAGAAAGAACTGTTTTCACAGAAGCACTATGTAAACATCTTAGCATGTGATAAACATCAAACATGGTGAAGACTTTAAAGTTTTGTTTAGTTTCTTACAAGGATCTGTTTTTTTCAGAGCAAAATGGTTTTGTGGTGAGCAATCAAAAGGTCCTCATGCTTCTTGGGTTTTGTTACCCATGGAAAGAAGCAATCTTAACCTGTCAAGTGCATATAGTTAAAATATTTGGGGACATGCAGTGTGCAGGGTATAATTATTTTCTCATCTTTGCTTTTTCCTAGTTTTTACTTGCTTGGTTATTTTGAGAGCTTAGTTTGGTGGAAAGTGTTCACAATTTTCTTTACTTAACAAACCTTGGAAAGTAAGTAGCTGAGAACTTTGCATTTTTGATAGACAAGAGAAAGTGGCATTTTGAAGACACTTGTTTTTTAGTTTGAAAAAAGTTTTCAGAAACACAAGTATTGCACGGAAAAGGATTGGGATAAGTGCCTTTAGAAAGCTTTGTAAATGTCCCTTTCTAACCTTCCATACTATTAGTCTGATTGCTTAGGCCTTAAGGCAGCATTTCTAAATTCCTTTCATTCTCCTGTATTCCAGCTTTTAATTCCAAAACAACCTTGTGGGAGACAGTTGCTTATACTTACATTAAACGAACTCGTATTTATTTCTTGACATCAGACAATAAAAAAATACCAAAATGTTTACTTCTAAAAGCTGTTAAGGCAGAGGAAGCAAAAAGGACTTTCATAAGCTGGCTACTTTAAGTAGGTCATTAATAGTTTCTCTCAAAAGAACACATAAAAATTGTTTAAATGAGGACACAAGCTGCCCTTGTATTACAGAATACAGGGTTTCTCTTAGCTTGTGCTGGGGGGTTCTGCAAGTTACAGAGAGCAAAGTTAACTGATAAAGTCATACAAAAGAGTCAGGCAAAAAGCTGTAGGAATAGTTGGAATTTCAACCTGCGTTAGATGGCTGAAACCTGGAAATTAATAGAGTATTCTGATGTGTCACACACTATTACATTTAGAGCTAGTACTGGTGCTACTTATCATGTATAAACATTAGAGAATTACCATAATCTGTGATAGTTAGCTAGTTGCAGAGAAGCTTTGCAGGCCTACCATACACATTTTAACTTGATGGTTGAGTTTAAATAATTATTTTGAAGTATAATCCTGTTTGTTTATTTAGCCAGAACCTAGAATTTTCCCTGATTGCAGTTGCTCAGCTTTTCCAGAAGTATCATAAATATGTTGGCTTGATTGTGGTTTTTATCCAACATCCTATATTTTCCTGAAAGTAATCTTTCTTCAAAATGATGACAGTTATCTAGGTCACAGTTAAGTTACGCACAGATGGGTTTCAAACCTGGTCTCTTTCAACAGGGTAATCTGGCTAGCTAGTTTTGATGCACAACTTCTCCTACTTTTATTAAAATCAAAACCTATACCAAGCTGAGACTAACTGTATTTGAGTGTGGCATTTCAAAACAGCTACATTTTTTTTTTCACTATTTTAAGTAAAATGTTTGGTTATTTTATGTATGCTGAGAAAAGTGAGATTTGTTACAACTGTATCACTGGAAACTACTAGAAATGAATATGCTTATCAACATCACCAGTTGCTTACTTCCCTTATCTGGTGAGCTGTCATATAGAAGGTACTGCTTCATTGTATTCAGTAGAGCAACAGTAATTCGTATCAAATGATACCAAGGTTTGTTTTTATGATTATTAGGGCATACAGGCAACATGATACAGCCTCCTGACATAAAAATATATTGCATCATTCAGATAGCATTAACCTCAGAGGCACTTTAACTAGAAATAATTTCATTTGCACTGATGACCTCTGCAGTCTTCCAAGATAGTTCTGATGGTAAAAGTATGTGAAATTGATTCCACTAACAATCTAGTGTCAGGTACAGATTCATAACACTTGAGTTAGCCTTTCTTTGAGCAAATCTGACGTAATTTGTATTGTTCTGTAGATGGGAAAAATAAATGCAGGGAGCCAGCTTTCAACAGTCGTCTTGGATTACAGAGGTATTTTGTGTTCTGGAACTTGGAAAGAGTTGGGGTGACTCAGTTTCAAATGTTGTTGCCTCTAGGTTGGTGTGCTCTGCAAAACTGGAGTATTTAATTTGTTCAGGTGAAAGCAGCATACCTATAGCTTAACATAGGAAGCATGTTTCCTTTCTTTAGGAGGAAATCCTACTGAAGGAAACATAACTTTTAATATAAGCAGTTTAAGAAGGCCTTCAGTGAAGTATTCTTATAAGCTTCGTGTCTCAAAATATGTGAAAATCTAAATGCAGATACAAAAAGAACAAAGGAAGCTGCAACAAAGAAAATGGAACTAGACAAATTAGATGGCTTTAAATTAAGACTTGAAAATAGGTATTGGAGCCAGCAAGATGAAAGAGACATGAAAAAAACTATAGGTGCAAAATGGGGTGTTCTTGCATGTAGGATTGGACAGCTCAGTTAAAGGCCAAAGAAGGCAAGAAAGCAGAGATACACATTAGAAAAATAAAGATGCATCTGAAAGATTTGAGTCAAGAAGGTGACTTGACTGAATGTGAAATAGAATGGACTAGAAAATGAAAAGAAGCAATGTTGTCTTTCAAAAGGTTTGTGTGCCAGGGAGTTTAAGGAGGAATTCTCAGGTATACCTGTACCTACTGGAGAATGTATTCATGCAAAGTTCACTCAACCCAGATCTGACTTGCAAACAAGTTGGCTGCAGCATATTAACAACCTCCGTTCCTTATATAAAGGCAGCTTTTATTGGTAACCAAGTATGTCTTACGAGACTGGTTCTTTGGGGGATGGGGTGAGAGGGAGTTAGACTGATAAAAGCACCTCTGTAGCACTGGACTTTCTGTACTTACATTTGCTGTGTAACTGGAGACTTTTTGTAACAGTTTCTCATCTTGTCCAGGTTATGAATGTGACTGATTTGATGTGGGATGTGCATGGAAAGAAAATTAAAAGATAGATGAAGAAAAATAATTTTTCTGTCTTTACTTGTAAGAAAATTGCAAATAACTGATGATTATTAAAGATCCTCTTATAACATGGATCAAAATGATCGTAACTTCCAGGTTTTAGATATTCCGTAAAGAAAAGTAGAACTTTTTTAGGAAAGCAAGGCATAAAAACTGAGCAGGCCAGGTTTTTTTAGGCTGATAGCACTTTGGTTGGGCACTTAGTTACAGAAATTTCTCGTGTCTGTCCTACACAGTAGAACACACAAACAGTACTTCTGTACAAAGAAGGCTTCCTGGCCTCTTGAAGACACTCTGTGTCTAAGAAACTCAAACAGTTGAAGGCAGCATGGATATTCTGGGTAAGTTCAACTGGTTCACAGAGAAGCCCTGGCTACATCCCAGTCTCACAGCTGGAGAACAGGGAATGCCTTGCTTGGAAAACTGACAATCAGCAGCACCACACAGGGAGGTTTGGAAGGAAACAGGCATGCAGATGACCCAGTATCAGTTCCATTCATTTCTTGGTAGGGGATTTACTATTTTTGCTGCTTTAGCTTATGCTGATTCTCCAAGTGCAGTAAGTTATACAATGAACACTGGTTTATGCCAGTATAAGCATATTTATGTTTGGGCTTCTGCCACAGAAACTTTTCAAAAGGAAATCAGATCTCATGTTTCTGTGCAGGCATAAGTTTTTCTTGGCTTAAGCTTATGAAAAATACATACAGTTGCATAGTGTCCATTAAAAAAAATGAGTGCAGTTTGAAATAAGGTGGCTGAAGACAAAGTATAAATCCAAAGAGGAAAAATTGGAAAGTGAAATCTGTAGGTTTCTTAGACAAAATATCTGAGTTCGGAGAAGAAATTGGACCCAAGCCTCATCTGTATAGATGTGAGTGCACATGTGTATGAGGCTCCTATATATATGAATGCACATGCATTTTTCATGTGCTTGTTAAGACATTTGTTTTGATGTTGTCATGTCTTATTAACCTTATTTTCTTTAAAGCAATCTGGCATGTGAAATGTGTATATATCCATGACTTAGCTAAAAATTAATTTAAACAATTTGAGTATCAGCAGTAGAACTAGAAGTTCAAATTTTTTTGCATAAGGATTTTGCATGAGGACTGAGGAAATAATTTTAAGAATCCTATTTTGTGTGGAGTCTTTGAGTTTTATATTTTAATTTCCTTAAATGTTTTTTTTTTTGTCTGGTTTTAGGGGTTTTTTGGTTGCTTTCTCAAAGAGGTGGCTGGGTAACTGGCAGCTGCAAACCTAAGGGTAGGCTGTATAGTTCTTCTTCCAAAGCCTTCCTTTCATGTTTAGCCAAGTGAGAGACGCAGAGTGAAATGTAAACTCCCGCTCAGTGTATCCTCATGGCCTTTTCTCCTGGTGAGCAGCCCGCAGGGCAGAAGGGGGGCTGAAGCCACCCAAGGATGCTAACCGAGACGATGGCAGTGAGCTGCTTCTGCCAGGTTGCTCAGAGGAGGAATGTGAAGGCGGTGCTTGAGGGCCCTTGATACTGAACCGCTGAGACCGTGTTCCTCATCTCACTGCTCCTTCTCATTCCATCCTCCTCCTGGGACAGAAGGAAATGGCATTCACTTTCCTTCCGTTTAACTGTTTTCCTTTAATCCCCAGCAGTCTGACTGAGAACTAAGTTTGCATTGTGTTTGAAATTGCAGACTTTGAAATTACAGACTGGAACCATCTTTATTTAGTTTGATTTCATTTTTCATTTTTATTTTATTTTCAAGCATTGCAGAAACTCAACCTATATACCAGGAAAGGAGCTTCCTATGAAATATACAGATGTTTGTACATTCGAGTGAAGGTTGCTTGTGGGAGGCTTTGTGATAAACCATGTAAATGCAGTGTCAAGGTCTAACAATTAAATAATGACTAATTGAGGAGTTTGATCACTTTGACATGATCTGCTGTGCTGGCACTCCTGGTTTGTTTTGGTTTTTAAAAATATATTTTTTTCCAACTGTATTTTATACTTACAACTAATCTTTAAGTTCTTCCTTAGTACAGGGACATAGAAAATTTTCTCCTGGGACAAAAGGGCGATTCCCAGAACTCCAGCTATTTCCTCCAGTGCTGGAGAGATGCATATGTCTTACAGTAGCCATAATTGCTTGGGGCCTTTTTTCTACCAAGTAATTCTTTGGCTCCTAATCACTGAAGGGCTGTAAGTTTGAGGTTTTTTTGTGAGTTTGTTGTTTGGATAGAAATGGAAATGTGAGCAGCATTCCCTCTCTTGTGTAGAGATGTGTTTCTTTTTGCTTCCAGCCGTCCCTCTCTCCCCCAGTTCTCTCTGTGCTTGTACTTCCTGCATTTATACTGACTGCTTCCTTTGTTCTGTCTGTTTATTCTGCGGAGACCATGTGGGACTAAAAAATACATACGTACAGTATTTTTTTTATTCTTCTGTTGTGGCCATGAATTTTCTCCTCAATCAGTTGGGGCCCACAAATTCTCTAGTTGATGTTTTAGTTTTTTTCCCTATCCAGATTTACACAGAGTATGCTTAGTGGTGTTTACATTCTGCACTGATGCACTGAAGCATGATGGTGAAGAAAAATATTGCTCGTGTCAGTCTGAAGATCACCAGGTTTTGTGAGCGTGTCCCAATATAATAGTTTTAGTAACCATCACAGATACAGTAGAATGAATTGATTTTCCTGTACTCATCTATATCTATGCATATACATACTGTGTTCTTTAGACTGTTATGGACATCAAATTATTAAATAAGCTAATCTTTAAGATATTATTTAGCTATTCATGAAATTATTAATGTTTATATAATCATACACAGAAAGATATTCAAACTGGATTATATTGAAAGATGAAATTTTAACTGTTAAATGTGAAAGAAATTATTGAGTACTCTGTCTTCTGACTGATAAGACAAACTTGAAGTGGTAATTCCTCCTGAGAATTTTCTGGCATTGTGTGTGATATTGATAGTGCAATTCCAGTTTACAATCTGAGCTGGTAGAAGACTTGAGAGTCTACCAGGGGGTAGATGTGGTGGATAAACACGCCTTTTCCAAAAGGGATGGCACTAAAGATGTGAAAGACTGCTCTAGTTGACTATAAATGCTGTCTTTGCTATGGAAAGACTGTCTTAGTAATGCAGGTTACTGCTGTTTACATCATGAAGCAGGTGAGCTCCCCTCTAGGTATGAAAAGTTGGAGGGAAAGAGTTTTGGAGGCAGTAGCCCTACTAGAGTCGTAGAGTTTCGTGGCTCACTCTTGTAAAATGTGGAGGCACAGACTGAGCAACTAAAAAGTAATACCTGCAGTGTATGTAAGGAAGGATGACACAGTTTTATGTGGTAATCCTTCTGACATGCATTCAAGAGCTGCACCAATGACCTGTAGTTTTCAGATATTGTCGAGGAATCAAGGGAAGAAAACCCAAGGAAGCACACCTTCAACAGTTTCCCCTCTTCTTTCCCTTCCCAACCCCCCCCCCCCCAGTAATTTTTTTCAGTTGTGCTTTTAAATAAATGATTATATTAAAAGGGCTGTTCCAGGATGAAATATCTCACCCTTAATAAAGCAAGATTTGCTTTTCAAGCTGCAAAAACACCTCCCTGATGCCCTCATCCTTAGCATTCTGTGTTTGCAAAATAGGTAAGATGAGGAGAATATTAAGAAAGTCAGGCAGAAAACATGCCTGAAAGGTCTTACAGCAAATTTGTTATTCCAGTGCTGTATTGTCTTGCAGTATTTTTCTGACAGATCTCTCAAGTAGTCAGGATGCTTTCCAGTTTGGATTTTTGTTTGTTGGTGTTTTGGTTTTTTTAATGCTTAAGCTTAGTGAATTAGTACACAGGGGTTAAAGTATATGGATTTTTGCCTCTCTTGCAACATTGTAGCGTTATTGAAAATAATGAAGTTTAGGGGCATGTTAAGACTGGACAGAACTGAAGCTCTTCCTACACAATTGGGTAAAATCAGCAGAATCATTGCAATAAAATAATTTTACTGTGTATAATTTTACTTCACAATTTTATAGTTTCATTCATAGTCTCTCACAGAATGTGATACAAATCACATTTAGTAATACTCATCTAATTGTAGTGATTTTATTTTTCTTTTTCTTTTCAGGGTGTACCTCAGTTACCATGTGCCAAAGCATTGTATAACTACGAGGGAAAAGAACCTGGAGATCTTAAATTCAGTAAAGGAGACATCATCATTTTGCGTCGACAGGTGGATGATAACTGGTATCATGGAGAAGTCAATGGCATCCATGGCTTTTTTCCTACCAATTTTGTTCAGATTATTAAACCTTTACCTCAGCCTCCGCCTCAGTGCAAAGCACTTTATGACTTTGAAGTAAAAGACAAGGAAGCAGATAAAGACTGTTTACCATTTGCAAAGGTAAAAACAGAATAAAATTATTTTATTTTGATAATGTCATGCACTTGGATAAGAATAATAAGACTGTTCTGTAGTCTTGTCTGCATGTTTTTCAATGGAGCTGCACGTATTCAGAAAGGTAATTCTGCAGGTATTTCTTTTATGTTGATTAGTTTTACCCCGCTTCTCTTCCTAAATTACATGTAATTCCTCTCAGGTTTTGTTTTTGAGAATGCAAGTTTTCATAATTGCAGTAGTAATGTTCTTTATTTATGAGAAATAAGCTATGTTATGAATTAAGTGTTCCATCTTCTAAAGAAACTAATTTTAAATTGTTGAAGTTGGCACTATTTTCAGCTTTGCATTTAGTAAGTGACATATAGGTACTAGACAAAAAGTACTACTCAGCTTTGGTATTCCACAATATTACTAATTGCCTTTTGGAAAATGTGATGTTTCCAATGTTATTTCTATTGTAATTAATTTTCTGTCATGCAGGGCATGTAAGGGTACAGAGTTTTAATAGGAATTAGAGCTGTTAATCAGTTTCTGATTCTTCAGTTTATCAAATTGCACAAGAACGTCACAGGAACAAATGAAAACTAATTGCTTCTCTACCAATTGATACCTATTAAAAATGAAAAGGATGGCTACAGTTCAAAAAATTATATTAACGTGTGGACAGACAATATCACAGCACAAAATATCAATATTGTTGAGGATGATTGGCATTAGCATGCGTATTTTGATTAACTGGCTGGCATACTTGGTTACTGTTAATTTGGGTTTTGGGTTTGGTTTTGTTTCTTTTAAATCCCTAGTCCTGCTTGAGTAAGCATATATTTCCAAATATTTTAACTTGCATATGAAGCAATTGTGTATCTCCAGTATAAGCAAGAGCAGTGTTTAATGCGCACATAAATCCTTTCTTTATGTAATGTTCTCAAAACCCTATCTAGTCCAAATGCTCCGTGTAATTGTGAAAGAAATTATATCATTTACCAGTGTTCTTAAGTACTTAAGTAGAAAAGCAGTTATCTAGGGAAGTTCAGGTAATGAGTCAGTTGAGAAGAAAAAGATTGTGGTTCTGTTGATTAATGCCAAGGACTTAAAAGAGGGCTGATGAATACCATGGACTGAACACAGCAGGAAATCTGGCAGTAAGCATGAAGTAGATCTCTAAGATGAGCTGTGGACAGTTAGCTGAACTCTGACAAAATAGGGAAAAGAATGGCTGGAACTGACTTCAACCCCAAAAGTGTTCCTGTTATGGAATGCCTTCTCTGTGTTCTTGTCCTTGCACTGCCTTCTCTGATTGCCCATGCATTATGGAGGGAAATGAAATTAGAAGCTTAATTAGACCTGGGAGACATAATCACTGCATGTTCACACAGGATGATGTTCTGACTGTAATTCGCCGTGTGGATGAAAACTGGGCAGAAGGAATGCTGGCTGACAAGATAGGAATATTTCCAATTTCATATGTTGAGGTGAGTGAAGTTGAGTACTTGGTAAGGAATATTTCCAATTTCATATGTTGAGGTGAGTGAAGTTGAGTACTTGGTAAGGTTGTGCCCAGTGTGTGTTATATTTTCTAAAAATAAAAATAGTCAGTACTCCTGATGGTTGTAAAATAACCTGAGATATACTCTTAGACCTAAAATAATCTATGGTCTGTGTGCTTAGTTTGGGAAAGTTAATGACTTCAGCAGTTGAACAAGTGATTTTTACTTAGCTGTTTGATACCTATTTTCATTGAATGGAATTGGAATGAGAGTACTTGGAGGCAGTCACTGTGTTTTCTTGTTAACAGTGGAGTTGTGCAGTCAATCACAAACCACACTTAACACAAAATGAAAGCAATCAGCCAGTCAGAGAAATAAAATAGTAGGCTTTGCGCTGTCCCTAATACCTGCCTCTCAAAACCAAATTAGCACAACTGGGAAGTCAAAGAACAGGCTGTTGGTAAGCAGGAAAAGCATTGATTTTTACATCCAACAGACCCTTGTTTCAAACTTTCTGTATCTTCCTGCATTTCTCATATATGATATGGCAATTTACAGAAGTGGCAGCTGAGAAAGTTTCCCCAGCCTTTTAAGTTTTGAGAGTTGAAAGCTGTATCTTCTATATAGAAAGACATAGGTCATTGAGAACTCTGTTTACAGCTGCGGCAATTATTATTACAATTTGCATTATGAAAAGATACAGAAGTTTGGAATAGTATTTGTCTTTTTCTGATAGGTGCCTTACTAAGTATCTGCTATGGATACTTGGTAAGATACGCTTCTTGCACTGACAAGATTTTATTTAAATGAGTGAGGCAGAATGCTGAATGAAAAAAGTATTTTCCCATAACCTGTGGGATAGGAAATACGTACCTCAGATCACAGAAGAAATGTGTAACCATACTAGCAATAAAGTGAGGTTTTTTGAGTTGGATTTCTGAATGCCATGATGAGATGGGAACCATTTAAAAAAATGACTCTGTTCAACCACATAGAATTTATTCTTCTTAAAAGGGAAAATATGTATGCATTTTTCTAGGTTGGTGTAAGGACCTGTACATCTGGGGATAGGAAGCATTAAACGACTGGAAAGAAAAACCCAAACAACAAAGCAGCAAAACCAAAAGGGTTTCAACCTGCTTAGTGCTGTTCTGGCTTCAGTTTAAGAAGCTTTTGAAACCCAATTTACAAAATTCTTTCCCCTGGCTATTCACTCCTAGCTCCTTGCAATTAACTGCCCCTTCAGCCAGTAAAGCTTTTTAAAACTAAATCACTTAACTTGGCTAAGTTAGAAAAAGCCCTTTCCTAGGGCTGCCACCTTGGCTAAGTAGCTCACAGCTCCTTTTCCATCTCTACAAAAGTTTGGAAAATAGAGATATACTCTTGGAAACGAAAATATGTTAAAGTAGTAGTCACAAAATACGTTTCACTGTTAATGTTTTCAAATTCCATCTACTATGAAAATGTATTTTCAGTTAACCCTTTTAGAATAAGGACTTGTGTACACACATCCAAATCCCCACTAAAATGATATAGGAAATCTAGAATGATAAATAATACTCAAAGAGATACTACAGATCAGGTAGATGGGGGATTTTTCAGTATATACTAAACTGAAACACATGCTGTGGTGCAGAGTAGTGAGATATGCATAAAACTGAAAACAATCAATTTGAATTTTGAAATACCTGCTTTCTGAGATTATATAACTATTGTTCTGGGAAATGTACAGACAGCTAATACAACCAAGTATATCAAACCATTCTTGGCTGTGTTATTATTAAAGACACTGAAGATGAGAAGCAATAAATATTTTTGAGTATTTTTAATCTGGCATTTTTAGTTCTATTTTGCAATTCTGTAATCATAACCTATTTTTTGTCATAATGACAGACACTACCTTATTAGCCCACATCCTTTGTTTTTTATTGGTTTTGGTTTTTTAATGTGAATTATTAGCTGCATTTACTGATAAAATCTGAGGTATGTTGAAGACCATGAAAAGCACTGAATCTATCTAAATATACTTGAGGACAACTTTTTACCTGGAAGAACGTCTTATGACTCAGTGTTCCCTAGTCTGCTCTATTCTTTTACATCACTTTCTTACTAAATTCATAGCAATAATAAAAGCTAAGACCAAACACATTCTGAGAGAATTTTTAATAGTGATTCTGTTGAAAGTGTAGTTTAACTGACTCACAAAACATTCCATCTTTATCTGTAGACACATAGCACTGTGAAATAGTTACTTCTGTCTGCGACTGAAAAATACATAATGCCTACATTGCAAAAAATTCTGTTTTCTAAGAAGTGCTAAAACCAAGCAAACCCTCTTGTTTTACTAGAGTAAGACCTAATTAACATACCTAAATTACTAGACTTTTAACTGATGGAATTTCAACGCACTTGCATTAAAAGCTGGTCAACCAGATTGTTGTGCAGAGATGAAATCAAATGCAGTGAGTCTAGAAAGTGTATGATTAAGTTTATAACACTTATGTTTCCTCTGTTCCAAAAAGAAAGATTAATCAGAACTAAACGGATACTACTATTTTTCTGTGTTGAGTACAGTTCTGGCTATAATACACATTTGTTGGAAAACTTGAAATTTTGATGTGGTTTAACACTTAGTAAACACACTCCAAATCTAAAAAGTATTTAAATTTTTACCAGTTATTCAACACTCGTACAGAACAACTAGAAAAACATTAATGTCCTGAATCAAAAAAGAAAAATCGGAAAAGAAATCACTTTAAATCAAAATATCGGTAGAAAATAATGACAACTTTTGTTTTTCAAAGTTGACATGAACAACTGGGAAACATCTTTGTATTAATCCAGCTCCTCTAGTTTTATTTATAAACAATCTAATAGAAATGTAGGGGAGGAAGAATTACACTACAGTGAATATTTAGATTTTTTGTTTAAAGTACATTGTCATTTCATACAACTCCATCCATCAGTTAAGACAATATTTTATCGATGAGAACATAAGATTTTATGTACTTAGTGTGTCAGGTTTAGTTTTTTATTAGTATCTCTTCTTGTTCCAGACAGGAGTGTTTCAAAACATACTTGTCAGTTAAGGACAACATTTGCCTTAGTTCTACTTACAAACTTTACTCCTTTGTTTCCAAGTATATGTGAAAGTGAAATGTTGTCCAGAAGTTGGAATTTTGACTAATAATAGTGCTGGTAATGTGTAAAAAATAACTCCTTGACCCGTGGTGATGTAGTAAAATAGCATAAATAAAAACTTTGGGTGAACACGGGTAGAAAGATTGTTTGAGGGAGAAGATGGTGTTTTCACTTCTTTTCAGAAAGTGATATTTCAATTCTAACTACCTACATGTGAGTGAAGAAAACCTGATTTGTAAACTAAATACAGTAAACCATAAGAGATTTTAAAATAGGTCTTGCATGGTAGTCTACTTGATAATTTCTCCAGATGGCTGCAAGCAGGAAGAAACCTATCTGCTAGCCTCAACTCCTACCACAGCACTGATACACGGCTTGGTCTTGCCCCTGTTTGGAAAGTTGTTCCGTTTCCTGTGTTTTTGTGGGAAGGGGCATTGGATTTCAGGCTACCTGTTACAGCAAAGATTTTGTTGAATGAAAAAAAATAAATGTCAATATAAAAGTTAAAGTAAAGAAGCTTTGGATCAAATACATCTGTGCAGGAAAACAACTGACGTAGAAAACGTGGGAACAGACATGGGATGTCTGCAGAAAGGAATGCTGTCTATGCGTGTCTATGGAACATGTCATAGCGTGAGTGGGATGCATCCCCATGGTGATTTTGAATGGTTGCTAGCCATTTCATTGGAGAAGCATGCAAGTTCCTCATTTCTCTTCTCAAGGAAGAAGTAAACTGCACCTTGCAAAATATTCTGCAACTGTTGCTGACTTCAGGTT
The DNA here is from genome assembly GCA_017639245.1 of Myiopsitta monachus. Taxonomy (NCBI): domain Eukaryota; kingdom Metazoa; phylum Chordata; class Aves; order Psittaciformes; family Psittacidae; genus Myiopsitta; species Myiopsitta monachus. Next base: position 76,351,220 of record CM029917.1, on the reverse strand, counting down.
ACTTCTAGAAGGCCAGTGATCAGTTCACTTCCATGTTTAGTTTCATGCTGCTGCCCTGTGCTTGCTTCTCTACATAAAAAAGCTCGGTACATTGCTTATAATTATATCAGACGAAACAATCCCATGGGCAAGCCTTAACTTGTCTCTGACAGGTTGTTCAGTGTATAGAATACTCAGATTCTGCAGGTATTAGCAGCTTCAGGAGGCAAACAAACAGAATTAGGTGTAAAAGGTACATTGGGGTGCCTTTAGCAGAGTGGCTTTTGGTTTTGTTTTTTATTCCTGGGTGATCTGTTAACTTTTTTGATTAGGTATTCTTGTTTTAGGAATGAGTACTGCTTTTCTTTCTCTGATCTGTGCAATTTGTGAACAGGCTTTTTGGAAAATAAAGGAGTAGGTTAGATATGCATAGAAGTGGTTGCAGCCATTGAATAAGACATAATGGAAGACACGGGCTCTTAGGAAGGACAGGAAGAATTTTGATCTGAGGTAGAAAAAAATAAAATGTACAAAATGCATAAAATGATTATTCTTTGAAAAGTGTGTGCTTTCTTCCATGATGAGGGATAGGACCCTAACGGATTGGGTAGCAGAGAAAGCTTTTTTTCATCTTATTTTCTACTTGTTTCAATATACTTCTTCTGGCCTCCTATCAGTGATCCGTGATAAAATTATGTTGTCTTCACTGGTCTGTTAAAGGTATGTTTGCTTTACATTTAAAATTTAATAAATAAAAAAATAATTACATCAATAATGAGCTTGCAGGTTAATTGGAGAAAGCTGTATGGCTATGTCTTCTGTACTACACAAGTAGTAAAAAATCATTTTGTCTGTATGATCCATGTACAGTATTAGCAGGAAGGAAAATCTGGTGTCCACCTTTTTCTTAGGAATGTTTACTACTGTGACATTGTCTTCTACCCTTCCTGTTCTCTTCATCTGCCTTCTAAAGGACCAACAGTAGGAACATTTAGGAAAAAACCTTACGTTCTCATCTTCATACCCTTTTTCAAATCCCCCATGATGCCATTCTTCCACTGCAGTACATTCTGAGTAGTTCTGATTCTTCAAGCATTTCACAATTTTCCTCTCTTACATCCTAGTAGGTTTTTATGTCAGCTTCTCGTTGTTCTGGTAGTTCCAGCTTGGAACTTTGTCTGTTTCTTCTGAATATGCATGGAATTTCCTTCTGGATCTCGCCTTTCAAATGCCTTTGGAATCCTTTTCTATATTAAAAAAATATGAATAAATACATTCTTTATTCTTTTGTACCACTTCGTATATATCTACTTGTCCTCAAATATAAAGGAAAGTGTTCAGGGTATAAGCTGTTGTCATTTGTGGGAGCTGCATTTAAATCAGTATCGATGGTGCCATGATTAATGATGTCTTATTTGTCTAGTAAAGTTATGACGGGGTAAAATGCTACTTTAAAACTCTTCATAAACATAGTAGATATTTTAGTACTTGTGAGAAAAGGGATAAAATAAATACAAGAAATAATACACTGAAGAATAGAAGTACTTCCATGGTAACTAATTTCATTCTTTCATCCTGATGTTCTTCACAGAAGATTTTTCCCTTCTTCATAATTGGCTACACTTATCCAAGTAATCATATTCATATTTAGTGGTACACATTAATATTAATTAACTTGTTCAGCAAACTGGTGCTGGTGTTGCTTCAGATCATGAATAAATGAGAGTTCTGACATTATTATTTCCAGTAGCTCTAAAACGTAAAAAATATTTTGTGGAAATAAAGGGTTTGTGAAAAATGTCATTTAGTAATGATTGATTTGTAGAGTAGGGCAGTATGTCACAGTTTTAAGTTGCATGGTTTAAATTTTATTATGAATAAAAAGAAAATAGATATTTCTGTTATACTCAGGTGGTTTTTTTTAATGCAAAAAATACTAATATATGGCTTTCTTTTGTAGTTTAACACAGCAGCCAAGCAGCTCATAGAATTGGATAAGCCCTCAGGTTCTGCTTTTGACTCTGGGGAAGGTACCTCTGGGGCAGCCCACAACAATTCAACCCAAAAGCACACCGATACCAAGAAAAACACCAAAAAACGTCACTCTTTTACCTCCCTCACTATGTCCAACAAGTCTTCACAGTCTTCTCAGAATCGCCACTCAATGGAAATTAGTCCTCCTGTTCTCATCAGCTCCAGCAACCCAACTGCAGCAGCCCGCATAAGTGAGCTGACTGGACTTTCCTGTAGTGCCCCTTCTCAGGTAATTTACGTGAAATCAAACATAAATCATGTGTGCAGGTTTTTTTAATAACTATGAAGGCTTCTGATCTTGTCAGACTTCTCAAATTATTACTTGTATGTCATTAACATTAACATACATTTTCAAAAAGTTTATCTTCCAGCATGAAAGCATTGAAAGCAAACGTTTTATAACGCTACTTATACAATAATAGCAAGTATTTTTGGTCTTGTAAGCTAATTTTTTCACAGTTGTTAATTTCATAAGTGCCACAAAGGTTTTTATAAAGCTGTGGAAACTAGAAACTGGAGTGATTTAATTTCTTGGGTTTTTTTTTAAATTTAATATAATACTAGATATTAATAAATAAGTGCAAGTAAAAGCTAAGTTCAACTTGAAAATTTCATGAATTCTGGAAATATACCATATTAATCTGATTGCGATAAGTAGAAATATTTATCTGGCTTTATTTATTGTTAATCTCCTCACAGCTTTTAATTACAAGCTGCAGTGGTTCATGAACAATTGTCTGTTTCACAGAGAGATTACAGTTTGGGAGAAGAGGTAGTAATGCAGACCTTGAAGTGTCAGTGTCATTTTATATGAGCTGGTAATATGTTTTATTTGCTTGTCATTGGGATCTGACAGCCTTTTATGGAAAAAAAAATTGAAAAGCAACATTGGTAAAAATGTGTTTTCCGCGGCTAGTTCAATGTATTTCCAAAGTTTCTGAAACATGGGGGTGGGGAGGGGAAAGTGAGCAGTGTGATCCAGTACTGTTCGTATAAATAACAAAACATTGGTTCTGAAGTTACAGGTGAGTACTGGTGTTTCTGACCATGAAGCATACAGCTGTGCCAAAACCAGCTTTTATTAAACTACTCAGAACTGACCCTGCTGGGTGTTTTTTTCTTTGACAGGTTCATATCGGTACTACGGGGCTAATTGTGACTCCTCCCCCTAGCAGCCCAGTCACAACAGGGCCTTCATTTACCTTCCCTTCAGAAGTTACCTACCAAGCTGCTCTTGGTGTAAGTACCGCTCAAGAAAACAGCCTTCCCATTGATTTTTGGTCTGTACAGTCTTTTTTTTTTCTGTCCTGCGTTCTGATCCATTGATTTAAAATAATTTTACAATGGTTGTTTATGTGACAGACAATGGTATATATTGAACCACAGCAAAAGTATTATTGATACAATAATGTTTGCATCCTGTCATGCATATCCATTTCTCCAGTTTTCCTCTGTCATTTTCCTGTAGTAAATACAGGAAGCACACTTTCTTCCAGAACAGTGTTTCTTTCCAGCAGGAGTAGGAAAGAAGATACGGTGGGGGCAAAGTTAGGGGAAACAAGCAAGATCTTCTAAAAATACATCAACTTGAGACTACAGCTGCCAGATATTTCTCTTACTTAATATTACCAATATTCTCTGAAATAAGTTTCAAAACTCTGCTTTCTCCTCATTAGGATGACTTTAGTTGTGTGTATGCCTGTGGCAGATGAAGAACTCATCTTAGGCTCTTGGAGATCAAGATGAAAAACTGTTGCAAATGTCCATCTTTTAAAGGAAGGAATACATTGCAGTGCTCTTTCCTTTGGACAAAGAAAATAACATTATCTTCAAAAAGTGTAGGATTTCATCTTAAAAACAACTGAAAATTATTTTTTTTTAAAGCTTTGCTTGTGATAGGGAAGCTCTGGAATGCCCTAAATCATACTGCACTTAGGAGAGCCTGAGCTTAACTGCAGTAAAGATTGTGGATACCAGTTTTCAGACATCTTCAAGGGAACTGCATGAGCCTTTATTTTGATCATAGGAATTCTTGATATCCAGTTCTTGTTTTGAGTCCAAAAAATGTGCCTCTAACACGGGGGGGGGGGGGGGGGGGGGAAGGAGGGGACATGCAGTTGAATAAAAATCTTCACTTTAAAAAAAAAACAAACCAAACATGACAACAAAATACCTCAGCCCCTCCACCCCCCCCCAAAAAAAAAACAACTTCAACAAAGTACACAACCCAAACAAAAACCTCCAAGACTTGAGCTTGTTTAGGTGTCTAATTATCCTTGCAGTCTTTAAAGCAAGTAAAACATAATGCATAGTTTTGCTTCTAAATGTGGTTGGTTTTGTTTTCAACTTAAGTCACTTGGATCATTTTACACTTTTGTCTGCAAAATCGAGGGCAGAATTATCTGTCTTCTATTATCACCTTTTTGTTGTTTAAGTAAATGCTTAGGTGTGGCTTGGTTGCAGTTGAGAGGTTACATTCTGACAGCTTTCTTTGGGACTCTTAAGTTATGTTTTTTCAGACGTTAAAATTATGATGCTGTTATTCTCTGAATTATCTCTAGTTTTTCCTTCTGGCATGGTAAGTGCATTCCAGAACTGGGTACAGTGCTGCATGGTCTTTTTCAGTGATGAAATGTTGATAGTATGACCCTTTTATCCTGTTAGTCTGATGTTTAGATCCTGAGAATTTGCATCCATTCATTTGGCCTGAGTGTAGCAAAAGTTTATGTTCAGCCAAATATCCATCACGATCCCACAAATTTTAATCGTCATTAGTGATGTACTAATTGTTCTCATCCAAGTAAATGTTATTTCACTTTCCTTGTTCTTCAGACAGATGACCTTATTATTGACAGTTATACAGACAGTATGCTTTTGCCCTCCCTTACTAACTAACACAGGTTGTGCTGTAGCAGTTCAGTGGCCTTTTATTGTTAACAGCTTCTTCAGTGTGTGGATCATCTGAGCACACTGAATGCTATGGAACCAATTAATGGAACCAATTAATAATCTCCTTATATTTGGATTCATATTTTAATGACTCAGAGCAGGAAGGGACCACTGGTGGTCATCTATCTAGTCTGCTCAAGCAGGGCCACCTAGAACCAGTTGCCCTGGATGGTATACAGACAGCTTCTGAGTATCTCCAAGGATGGAGACTGCACAACCTCTCTGGGCAACCTGTGCCAGTGCTCACTCACCTTCACAGTTTACTGTTTTTCAAACTGAATCTCCTGTGTTTCAGTTTGTGTTTCACTGAGTACCACTGGAAAGAGCATGGCTCCGTCATCTTTGCCTCTTCCCTTCCGGTGCTGAGACACTGATGAAATTCCCCTGAGCCTTTTCTAGGCTGAACAGCCCTAGCTCTCTCAGCTTTTCCTCATAAGAGAGATGCTCTAGTTGTTTGATCGTGGCCCTTCACTGGACTCTTCTGTATGTCTGTGTCTGTTGTACTGGGGAGCCCAGAACTGGACACAGTACTACAGGTTTGGCCTCCTCAGTGCTGAGGAAAGGGGAAGGCTTGATCTCCTTTGACCTCCTGGCAAGACGACTCCTAATGAAGCCCACAATACCATTACCCCTTTTTGCTATAAGGGCACATTATTGGCTCATGTTCAACTTGGTGTCCACCAGGAAGGACCTTCAAGTATTTATTTTTTTACTGGGATATGAGGTGCACGTCTACTACTAGAAACAATGAGCTGATTATATGCTAATCCATATAATCTTCTATACTTCTTTAATCCACTCCTTCAGAAGATACCTGTGATAACTGACCAAACAAAATCAGTTTTGGCATCTTTTGTACTCTTAGGCAGAATAAAAGTCTAGCTAACATATATGCTGCAAGCATTGAGCAATTGATTTGATTTGTGGCTGAGAGACATTTTGGAGATGATGGGGTGGGCAGGATTCAAAGCATAATTTCAGAAGTTCTGACAGAAGTTGCCTTTTTTTTTTCTCGGTAACAAACACTTTTGTTATCAAGCATCAATAGTTCCTTTGATGCCAACATGGAAAGATACTTTATTTTGGTGCTGGTGCAAAGTCATTAAACCACCTCGGGTGCTTTAATTGCATAAGCTTGTTCAAAAGCGCTCTCACCATTGGTCCCCACAGGAGTTAAATTACAGCGCTGAATGCACCATGGAGTGAAACTCCTGCCACATGATCGTCCTGTATTCTGGAGTGCTGCTTTCCTTTTGTGATAACCATGTTCCTGGTTATGTTTCCAATTAGGCATATAATTCCCATTGAGAATCTGAATTATTCTCTGCCACACTCTTAAAAGCCAATAACCTTCTGTACATAATGTTCTGTTTCTTCTTGACTTGTTTTCAGCCTGACTAAAATACAAGCTGGCAGCTAAGGCTAGAGTCAGGTTGTTCTTGTGTACTTTACTGTAGATGATATTAATGATGCAGTTTATAGTCATGGGCTGTGAAGTGTGTCCTTTAAGTCCACTTTTCCTCCTGCTTCATGAACTCTTGTTTTAATTTTAGAAATGTGTAAAATGGTTCTGACAGGTCAGGAGAGGAAGTCATGTTCTTGTTTCTAAATGTTCCCCTTCTGGAAATACCCTCCCTGACATGCTGAGCATTAATTTTAAGCCATGGAGCAGTTGTGGTTGTGTGATTTAATACATCAGAAGTGGTTGGCTTGAGTCCTTTTGCTTTTATAGTTTTTGATTTTGTAAGTATAAATTCCTGCATTTCTCTAAGCTTTTCAATTTTGGCTTTTACTTCATTTCTGAATACTAAGTAAATGACAAGGAAGTTGGGTTGGAACAGGGAGGGTTTCTCTTTAGCATGAAGATGATTTAATTGGATCTTCTCCCTGCCAATCATTTTGGTACTTATAACACTATTTAAAGTAATAATTGATTATTCTTTGAGAGCAAGCCAGTTACACAAGTTCTTTTACTTCTTTGCCAAACTAAGATTAAGGGAGAATGAGCATGATTCCTCATCAGTGAAGAGAAGGATATATTCCTTTATGGTAGTCTTGCATTTTTGCAGCATTGCTACATTTTTATGTCCTTAATCTAGAAGCAAAGGAGAGCTAGTTTCATAGAATCATAGAATAGTTAGGGTTGGAAAGGACCTTAAGATCATCTAGTTCCAACCCCCCTGCCATGGGCAGGAACACCTCACACTAAACCGTGCCACCCAAGGCTCTCTACAACCCAGCCTTGAACACTGCCAACGATGAAGAATTCACAACTTCCCCGGGAAACACATTTCAGTGCCTCACCAACCTTACAGTAAAGAATTTCTTCCTCATATCCAATCTAAACTTCCCCTGTTTAAGTTTGAACCCATCACCCCTTGTCCTATCACCACAGTCCCTCATGAAGAGTCCCTCCCCAGCATCCCTATAGGCCCCCTGCAGATGCTGGAAGGCTGCCAGGAGGTCTGCATGCAGCCTTCTCTTCTCCAGGCTCAACAGCCCCAACTTTCTCAGCCTATCTTCATACGGGAGGTGCTCCAGTCCTCTGATCATCCTCGTGGCTCTCCTCTGCACTTGTTCCAACAGTTCCATGTCCTTTTTATGTTGAGGACACCAGAACTGCACACCATACTCCAAGTGAGGTCTCAGGAGAGCAGAGTAGAGGGGCAGGATCACCTCCTTCGACCTGCTGGTCACGCTCCTTTTGATGCATCCCAGGATACAGTTGGTTTTCTGGGCTGCAAGCACACACTGCCGGCTCATGTTCATTTTTTCATCGATCAACACCCCCAAGTCCTTCTCCGCAGGGCTGCTCTGAATCTCTTCCCTGCCCAACCTGTAGCTGTGCCTGGGGTTGCCCTGACCAAGGTGTAGGACCTTGCACTTGGCATGGTTAAGCTTCATGAGGTTGGCATCAGCCCACCTCACAAGCATGTCAAGGTCCCTCAGGATGGCATTCCTTCCCTCCAGCTTATCGACCAAAACCACACAGCTTGGTGTCATCAGCAAACTTGCTGAGGGCGCACTTATCCCACTCACTGTCCATGTCACCAACAAAGATGTTGAACAAGACCGGTCCCAGCACCCATCCCTGAGGGATACCACTCGTTACTGGTCTCCAGCTGGACACAACTCTTTGCATGCGGCCATCCAGCCAGTTCTTTATCCACCGAGTGAACCACCTATCAAACTGATGTCTCTCCAACTTTGAGACAAGGATGTCATGTGGGACAGTGTCAAATGCTTTGCACAAGTCCAGGTAGATGACATCAACTACTCTGCCCCTGTCCATCAGTTCCGTAGCTCCATCGTAGAAGGCCACCAGATTGGTCAGGCAGGATTTCCCCTTAGTGAAGCCATGCTGGTGTCACCAGCCACCTCGTTGTTTTTCATGTGCCTCAGCATGCCTTCCAGGAGAATCTGCTCCAAGATTTTGCCAGGCACAGAGGTGAGGCTGACTGGTCTGTAGTTCCCCGGCTCATCCATTTTCCCTTTCTTGAAAATGGGGGTTATATTTCCCTTTTTCCAGTCATCGGGAACTTCACCTGACTGCCATGATTTTTCAAATATGATGGACAGTGGCCTAGCAACTTCATTTGCCACCTCCTTCAGGACCTGCGGGTGGATTTCATCAGGTCCCATGGACTTGTATACATTCAGGTTCCTAAGATGGTCTCGAACCAGATCCTCTCCTACAGTGGGCCCAGGGTCTTCATTCTCACAGTCCCTGCGTCTGCCTTCCAAGACTTGGGTGCTGTGGTCAGAGCGTTTGCCCGTGAAGACTGAGGCAAAGAAGTCATTTTCTTCTCTTATCTTCTGTAAAAAAGTTGGCTTTCTTTATAGTTAAGAGGAAATATTTTGAGCTGTCTTGTTGGGTAGCAAGTTGCTCGAAGACAGTTGAGATTAATTCCTAGAGGAACCTGTGAGTCATTTGTCTGTGTACGTGTTTAGGATCACATTTTAGTTTTATGTTATTTTGGGAAATACTATGGTGGTTCAATAAATGCCAGTTTTATTTTGTCCATAATAATATTTTGTAGATGCTATTTGGTGTCAAAAGTTTTATGAAGTAATTTACACATTTGCAGCTAAAATCTACACATATAAGACTTAGGAATAAGAGTGGTTTTGTCAGGTCACCTTATACACTGTCTGCTTCATGTATCATTTAAACAAATTTGCATTCAGAAAACCTGTGATAATTTAAAGTTTTCTGTTACAGCAGCAGTTCTTTAGCCAGCATCATTAATTCTTGTTTTGTGTTTCGAGGTTTCATTCTTTGAAATTAAAGAAGCTATAAACTGAGACAGACTTCTCACAGCTGAGGGTTTTGACTGTGATATTATCACTTACACTTCTCTCTGGGACTTCAAACCACAACTTTGCCTTTTAAGGGGGTATTAATTGGTCTGCTCTTCTTGGCTGCTAGCATTTTTGAACCTTGTAGATGCTTAGTCTATTTGGAGTTCTTTATAAAATATAAATAGCAGATGTCAAGTTCAATAGTTGTTGGGTGAAAATATGCATGTATAATTATGTAAAGCTCATTTATTTGGGAGGAAATTCTTGGATGTGATTTATAAGGTAGATATCTAATGGAGGAGATCTAGTTGAAAAAATTCTTAAAGCAAGTATATGATTTGAACCATGATATGAGAGAACTGAGGCAAAATATACCACAGCAGAGTTAGTTACATTCAAAAGCAGCAGAATTAAAACAGAATGTAGCAACACCAGATGACTTACTTTCCTTTCATTCTGCTTTTACTGTCTCTTGAGAACATAAAAGTATTTTGGACTGCGGTCGACCTGTATGTATGATATGATATCCATATTGCTACTTCTGCAGGTTGAATATGTTGACTTTGAAATGGTGTCTTGGTATGTGCACTTAGCTAGCAGAAATAGGTGGTCTGTATTTGAATGGTTTACACGTACTTCCATGCTGAAGGTTTTTCTTGTCCTGTTCTCTTGCCCACACACACAAAAATTGGCCCTCTACGATAAAGCAGATTGGGTAGTCTGAATTCTCATTGATGAGGTACAAGCTGACGGTAATGGTATACTGATGACATTGAGTGCTTTCTTATGTAGTTCCAGATGATTCAATATTGTAAAGCAGTCAGGAGGATGTTTATATAAGAACTGTCTGAGTTTTAACCAACAAAAATTCAGATCGACTTTTGTTGGGAAGAGGAAGCAGCTGAAAGAAACTATGGGGTTTTGTAAGAGAGCCCTGTTCTGGGTAACATATATTTATAGTTTAGGAATTTTGTTAAACATGAGCCTTAATTTGTTAGCCCTCAAGGGATTTTGCAAGTCAGACATTTTTTCCTAGACCTTGTAGGAGTGAAGACAGTTACTGAATGGTTTTTTTCCACTGCTGTGCCTTTTGTTATGTTTTGGATGTGCTGATTATTGATCGTCAGTGGGAATACAACCTAATTATAATTAAACTTAGTAATATGTATGTGTTTCTAGAACATGAGTTTAGATACTGTTTGAAGTTTTACATAAATTATCAAATTAACGTTTCATCATCCAGTTAAAAAATCTATTAGCACTTCCTAATATAAAAAGCTGTTTTATATGCTTGAAAATACACCTGTCTGAAAAGTATTGCAGAAACTTCTGATTTCCTGCCTTAACTACCTAAAATAAAATGCTCTGAATTATTTTGATAAGCATATCTTATTGAATCATGTGCGGTTTACGTATATTCTTTCACAGAATGTTGAATATGGAAACCATCCAAACTAGCTTGTGCTCTGGAGGTAGGTATGTTTCTCAACAGCTAGAAAAATGTTTACATGTAAGAAAAAATCTTGAAAACTTGGCTAGAGCATTTGGACCTATTTATCAAGTTGTAGCAATGCAAGCTGAAGAGCTATAGTCCTCTGAAGTCTATCGGGTAGTTTATTTAGATTTCTAAATACTTGCCAAGTCGTTAGGAGTTTAATTGGGCTGTGGCTCACTGCAGGTTTCATTACCATAGTAATAGACACTTGGAGGGGAGCAGAAACTGAATAAAGCAGAATAAACTAGAACTGGGAAGGTGCCTTCACTGCAGCTAAAAATTCACTTTGTGTTGTGTGTTCAAATAAATAAAATACAACACCCAGCATTTATATCTTTAGTGATGCAGGAAGTGCAGAATCGTGACAACCTTGATATTGTGCAAAAATAGGTTTAATTTTACAGATTTCCAGTTAATCATCTCCTAATATGGGTTTACAGCTTCTTCCATGTATAAAGGAATCTAGATGACTAAGAAAAAGACTTTATATTCTGTAGATGGGTTGCACAGAAGTTAGATGCTCATGTTCAGATTGGGTTCAATGAAGACATTTGTTGAAGCTGACTGGGAGGGAGGAAGTAACTTCTGCTGTAAAACAGCTGAAAGAGAAAATCTGGTGTTGCAGTCTGAAGTATCAAGATATTTTAGAAAGATTGTTGTATGGATGGGGATCTAGAATGTGAAGGAAATGCAATTGTCGTTCTTGTGAATTACTGAACTGTGTGTATCAAAGCTCTCCAGCAGATCATACCTGCTTTGTGTTGGATACAGGAGGTCTTATTTGGTCTTAAGAAATCGTTAATGTACAGCCAGAAAAAAAGCTTTAAATAAAAATATAAATATTTCGTGTTATACCATGAGCACATATGAACTTTGACTGAAAAACTGGAAGAGTTAGTCGGTTTTTCTCTAGATTTGAAAGCTTTAAATCATGCAGCTCTTCACTGTGTCTTGACAGAGTAAGACTAGTTCAGAGGGCTGTTAATAGTTTCACCAAATGTAGAGAGGTAATAATAGCACAGTGTACACCTGAAACTTATTTTTCCTCAAGGTTTTTGCATAGAAGAACAACAACAAAAAAAACCCTTTAGAAATAGGGTGTTTGAGGGGAATTAAAGTCACTTTCCATTATGTAATTTCCAAACTGATAATGTAACGCTGTGCTTTTATATGCTGATGTACTGGAAGAGCCAGGCAGCAGTTCAGGACATTTTGTTAATTTATATTATTGTCTGGTGTTTTCTATACCTGAAGTGTCTGGCTTAGAGTTTTGTTTCAGTATTAAAGATTGTGTTCAGTTGAAGGTTATGTTTAAAACTAATTCAGTTTTAATTTTTCAAATGTTGGAGGTTTTTTTCATCACTCTCTTTGCCTGTGTTGTAACACAAATAAGTATTTTTGGAAGGGGGAAAGGAAAAGTTCTCCTTTTGTGAGAGACTTTTCCCAGGAGTGTCAGTACACAAGATCCTAAAGAATTGTCTGAGGCTTTACAGAGCAAAAGGTAACAATTGCTCCATTGATTCTCAAAAGGCATAGAAGCCTGTAGGCTGGACCCCCATTACGATCTGCCTGTAAAAGAACTGCGCCTTTTTACTGGGGTGTTTGTTAAAGATTACCAATCTTGATAATACTGAATTTCAAAAGCTAACTCTTTAAACTGGAAGAATAGGAGAAAGTGGTAACAATAGCTCAGTGACTGTGGTCTTGTATTGTGCTGCTTTTGTAACCCATACATCAAAAGAAAATTTCCCCCAGAAGGGTGGTTTTGGGTGCACTGCTGCTGAATTGTATATTATGTTTCAGCTTCATGTTACAAAAACAATCATGTTTTGAAGTACAGGCAGCAGTAAGATGCAAAATCTGCCTCCTGGAAGGCTTCTGAATTTTTGTCGAGTCCTATCCTAAAGGTGTTATAATTAGAAACAATGTTTTCCATTTTTCCTGTGCTGAGAAATTACTTGTAATTTGCTTAATTAGCTGCCAAGATTTCAAGATTTTTAAACTGGGAAAAGAGAAATACAGGCAAACCTAACTCTCCGGTTGTATCATACCAGTATGTAGAAGCATACTGAACTTGGCTGTTCTTCCCCCATTTCCTTAGAATATCATGTGCCTTTTCTTCTTTTTTCTAGCTGATTCAACTCATCAAACAATATTGATCATCTGTGTCTATTTTTTTTGTTCTCATAAAATCAGAATATGAATCCCCCACTTCCGCCACCACCTCTCTTGTCTGCTGCAATCATTGCATCGGCTTCTTCTGGGCCTCAGTCTGCAGGTGTAATACAAAGACCTACATCAGGATCAACTGACCAAATGGCACATTTACGACCACAAACTCGTCCAAGTGTGTAAGTAAAATTGAAACTTTTTGCCAGTCAGAAAAGTGGAACAGGATCAGTAACTTTGCACATACTCATACCATGCCAGCTGGCCGTGTTCTGCTAGAATGCCCAGAAAGCCAAACATATGTTCAGAACAAGAGCAACAAAACATACATATAGGTGATACCCCGAAACTGCCTTCAAACTGAAAGTCTTTTATGTCTTAAATAAATATAATCAGCTGTTGCTGCGTATAGAAAGGACTCACTTCAAAAATATAAAGTGTTTATCATGCAGAAGATGAATGGATCCTTGAGTTAGTGATGAAGACTCCATAACTCGCAAGTAGCAAATATTGGAGTGAATTTACTCAAAGTTTTCTGTTATGTATGGTATGAACAAACTATTCTCGTGTGGCATAACTTGGCCAAAACACCGAGTGCTGTATTTCATTTAGACTGCTATATTAGCATGTTATTATCAGACTGCTTGTATAAGTTGCAGTTGAAGTTTGACTTATGATTTTACAGTTCACTTAATTAGTGGGTTGCAGCTGGGAATGAATGCAAAAAGCTGCTAGTTAACATTATGTCTTCACAGTTGTAGTACAAGTAAATGTGTGTTATCTTCTGGGTGAAAATATTTTGTATATTAACGTGCTGCTGACAACATCTTTTGTCTTGGAAACTTCTTTGTGTGCAGCTTGGAGAATAAGAACCATAAAAGAAAATAAAATTCAGGAGAGGCTGAACCATCTAAATAGGGCATGTTTGAATAATACAAGACTGCTTTTGTTCTGTGTCTTTCTTTATTTTCCCACCAGGTTTCCTCCCACTCCTAAAGAGCAGGTGCATCTTGTATAGCACCTTGTCTTGTATAGCATATATAACATATGTCTTGTATAGCAGGGTACATCTGGATTTGGGCTGTTTCTTTGGTGTCAAGCATTCTAACACTGCTTCTTATGGATTATTGTGCTTAGTTGTACTTAATCAAGTTCCCATCTCATTTGTTCCCATCCTCCATCTTCAAAGGGTTGCTCTTAATCAAGATACTAATGAAATTTGGAATGATGTAACCAACAGGGAAGTTAATGAACACCAATTAAAGCACCTCAGTTCCTTTTGCATAGAGCTTCACTATATGACTTTGTGGATCACCCCTAAATCGTGTACCAGTTAAACCTTTTGTTGACAGTGTGTCATGGGTTGTCTTTATCGCCTATTTTGGACTTGCTTTACCAGGTATCTATACTGCATTATCTGCAAAGATGCTTTAAAGGCACAGTTTTCTGGGTGGACAACAAGGAACAAAACTATAATGCAAAAAGAAGCATACAGTAAATGCTGCCATTACAGTGCACAAGAGCCAATTTTGATGAAAGACTGTTTTGTAAAGCTGCTTTTTTGCCCTTGGGATTACAAGGGGAGTAGAAAAGACTAGCACTGAAAGTAATTGTGGATCCTTTTTCAGAAAAGGGGATATTGCACCCGTCTACCCTAATTGGCTGCCTCCTGAGAAAATGATATCATTTTTGAGAAAATGTGATTTATTAGAATGCCATTTTCCATAGGTCCATAATTATATAAACATTTTTATGTAAACGGTTTAAAAAGTTTTCTTACGTTCAAACTGTGGCAGAAAATAGAACACTGGGGTGGTTAAAACAGTAACACTCCTTAATGTGACAATAGCAAAATGTGCAATCTTATTTGAAGACTTCCCTAGGAATATCCCAGAAGCAACTGCAGGAGCTTCAGCTTTATTTTTACTGTTGATTTTATTTTCCCCTAAGAATGTCTTTTTAGAAGTAAAAATGCAAAATGTTTCTGAACTCTCACTATAGTTTCAGATGTACTGTATTATGCATTAATGTTACGTAGAAGGAAACAAGAGAAATTAACTTTACAAGTGTGTAACTGCTAGCTACCTTACCCATAGACTTCAAGTTTAGTAACATCTTGCGTTTGGGCACACAGTTGCACAGGGAGATTCCAGTTTTGCAATCTGAAAAGGAGTTCTGATACTGATTTTTCACTTCCAACTAACAGAACTTCTCCGTTCTCCCCACCCCTCCACAAAAAAAGATACTGGCATGTCAAAAAGTGTAAGAGATACTAGAAGCAGGTGGAGGGAGAGAGAAGTGGGATATGCTGGGATCTGTAGTTGATAAACGCCTATTTAATTAAGTTCACTAAGTTAATTAAGAAAATGAATAGCCTTATTGTTCATTGCACTGAAGTGCAGTTAGGAGGATATTCTTAATGGTCATTGTTTCCCTTAATATTGCCATAACTTCTGTTTTAATATTGTAACAGTGTGACGGATCTCCTAACACATAACCCTTTCTGCCGTGCCTTCTCATTTCTGAACTCTCTCTGCCAGAAAGTGATGTTTTCAATTGTTTTAGGTTTATCAATTGCGTCTACTTTCCTATCTTTTAGGTATATTGCTATATACCCTTACACGCCTCGAAAAGATGATGAACTGGAACTGAGGAAGGGAGAAATGTTCTTAGTGTTTGAACGCTGTCAAGATGGCTGGTTCAAGGGAACTTCCATGCATACAAGCAAGATTGGTGTTTTTCCTGGCAATTATGTGGCTCCAGTTACAAGGTATATTTTTATACAAGTATCTAAATAGTTTATCTATTTGGTTGTCCAAAATGATTCTGTTATTGTATTTAATGCTAAAATTGAGTAATAGAAGAGCTGCAGGTTCTAATAGCCAGCTCATTTTTTAGTTGTGTTTTAGCATTTTGCTTTTAATTTTGGCAGGACAGTGACAAGTACATCACAAACAAAAGTTCCCATGTCTACTGCTGGCCAGACGGGACGAGTGGTAACTATGGTCAGCCCTTCCACTGCTGGTGGAACATCACAGAAGCTCCAGGGGAATGGTGTGGCAGTGAACTCCAGCACAGTACCCACAGCTGTGGTTTCTGCAGCGCATATCCAAACTAGTCCGCAAGCCAAGGTCCTTATGCACGTGACAGGACAAATGACAGTCAGCCAGGCTCGCAACGCAGTTAGAACAGGTAAAAATCAATCAATAAGTAAAATAAAGTTTCTTATGTTTGGTAGGCAAACTGTAGGGTCTGTCTGGGTGAGTTCAAGATACACATAAATATCTGCTGGGCTTTCTAAAAGTATTTTTTATGTTATTTTTAGAGTTGAGTGCTTTCTGAAATGACAGTATGTCTCTCTGAATTGTTGAATCTTTAATTATTCTCCTCTAAGCAACTGTGTGTACTCCTACTGTTGGGAATTTATCTGAAAGTGTTTTAGATGGAATTTTTGTTATTTCATCAGTATCTGGGATGGGGATGTTCTTGGAGCTTCCCCACTCATACATAATTCAGATAGTAATAAAGCGATAAGAACATCTGAGTCATAGGGGTTTTTTTGTGTGTGTTAACTGCATAACAGCTACAGGTTGCTCTAATTTAGCATTCACTTTTAAATTATCTCCTAGCATCTTTGAAGACCTTTAGCATTCATTCCTCCTTTTTCAGGTCTCTGGCTCAGGGTTAGTCCTTAGGTATTCCAGTTTGTTCTCTAACCTTGACTGCAGCCTCTTTCAGCTTTGACTCTGAAACACCAAGGCTATAGTGGCCTCAAGGTCCATATGATTTATGTCATAAAATTCTGTATGTCTCAAAGGTATAACTCTGCCTTTACTGTCTGGGGCAGGCCACATCACAGTAAAAAATGCCTTCTTGTTGTTTAAACCCAGATCCAAAAAGGTTGATAGTGGTGTTTTCAAGAGTTTTTGTTTACCAAATCCATGCACTCCTCTGTGGATTTGCCAGGCTAGGAAAAAAACCACACAACTGGAGCCTGATCTGTTCCAGTTACTCCTAGAGCCTCAAAAGAAAAGGGAAAAAAAACCAACCCAAACCTCCATTTCAAACTATCCCAGCATTCCCTGATTCAGCCTTGAATTTAGGGTCTAAGATCTCTTGTTGAGACAAAGGGGTTTTTTCACTGCAAGGCTTTTATTGGCAGAGCAGAAGACAAAGCTGAAGTTGCAAATGGTATTGTTAGCCCCTTAAGGGTGATTTATTTCTTATGGTCTCGAGATCCATGAATTAACCCTCCATCTTCAGAGTCATGCATCTCCTAAAACACTGTTCATGTTCAGATGTCAGCACCAGGTTTCCTTTTGGAGGAGGTAGGATATGTACATAGATATTTTATTTCCTTAGTGCCATCTTCCTCCAGTCTGATGTTGGGCTGGAACAGATGTGATAGACCTCTGTAAAAACTCTATTCTTTACCTTTAAAAAACAATAACCAGGTGCTATTGGCAGCTAGTAAGAGAAGCTAAGCAAAGCATCTGCACTTTCCTGCCTGTCAGGCATAGGTGGTTTCTAATCTAAATTCTTCTTTTGAGCTGCTTTGAAGTTTGCTAAGTGACAGCACAAAGGAGAAAGCTCTTGTAGGCTCCAAAAGTCTTTCTTGAACCCCCATCTCTCCACTGCTGTCAAGACAAATAACATCTTACAGTTCCATTCAGCTGGAAAACATGACAACATACTTCCCAACTTTTCAGGTCCAAATGGAAAATTCAGAGGGGCTACACTCTCTTCACAGAGAACTTAACATAGGATTTTGATCTGAAGGTGTACTGATCAGTTACAAATACAGATCTGTCCCTTATAAGGGCCTGAGAACTGAAGCAATGACGGCTGCTTTATGTTCAAATGTTAGAGAACTTTGTCATCAGCATCTGAAGCATGATCATCTTGAGCTTTCCCTGGTACCTTCGCTGAGTGTTATTCTCCTGATGAAGCTTTGTAGATCAAGGCTGCATTTTTGCAGGGCTGTTCTTCAGTTTCAGTTTAGCTCAGGACTCTGAGGACCCTTCTTTAAGTGATCTTAGTGAGACATGGTTTTACATCCCCCTTGCTGAAGGGATATGCTATTCTTTGATTGAAAGGAACTTTGAAAAATGCTCATGATCCTCCGAGTTAGGAAGGGTCTATTACAGGGGAAGAGGTTACATATCGAAAAACAGACATAGCATTTTGTGGTGCTTTCTTATTGAGAAAGAACTTGTGTTTCTTATAATGGAGACTTTAACTGGGTATGATAATGCAGGACTGTTATATCAAATTTGTGAACTTTGTCAGTCTTCTGTAATATACTGTTGATGCAATCTAACCAAATTACCAGGGGAATTTGTAGGGAGCAGACTGAAGAGATCAAGTGCCTGAGGCTTGATTCCAGAATATCACTTATAACAAACCCGAAACTCTAAGCAGTATCTGAAAAATCAGAGTGAATGGATATGTTTGAGATTTACATGCACCAAACTCCAGAGAGGTCCCCTCATTAAATATTATGTTTCAGAGTGTTTGAAGGAAAGAAGCTGTGTAGCACTGGGATGCTGCATTTTGCCCCATTCAGTTAAGATGTTTGCACTTCATACTACCCAGTGCTGCAGAGATAAGATGTTGAAATGATCCAAAAGCATGTATGGTTGACAATGTAACTATAATAGCAATATTGTTTATTGAGAAGGATAAATAAGTTAATGCGGAGCTCTGTGCTTTGCAGCTAGGCTGCAGCCCAGGTTGGTATATTCAAGCCCAGGTTGGTATATTCAGCCCTGTGCTGTCCTGCAATTTCCAGTGTGGATGTTCCTTTTATTTTACAGGGGTATGAGTAAATCCACTTCTATATTTAAACATCCCAAGAGACAATAGCTTACGTTCTCAGAGAAACCACTCATAGCAGTAATTGCCACTGTACTTTTTGTTTGAAAGACCTACTAAATCTGTTGTGGATTTTGTGAACAGTTTAGGGAAAACAATCCAATTATATTTTTTTAGCAGCTTCTATAAGGAGCGTTTCTTCCTACTTTGTTTTATGTGCCCTGACAACTACACAGCATATTAAAAGGAACAAACAAGTTCCAGGCTGTACTTAGCTAGCTTTTACAAACTAAAGTGTAATCTTCACTTTGCATCTCTCTCTGTATGTGAAGCATTTTACTTAGCAGCTTGGACTTCTCCACAGCAGTTGCAGTGCTGTTATTCTTCTGTGCATACTGGTGCAAGTAAGGTAGCATATGCTATTTCTTTATTCTGGTGAGACGAGCTTGATGCTGTGTAAGGTGTCATAGTAATATAAATGAGAGTTAGGAAGGTGGGAACAAAGCTTCTCATGGCTGATTAGCTGTAACACAGTAACTGTACCTCTCTTTGTGTGTCTTGTGAAAAGATGACCTGTCACATTTTATTCTTTTGTTCTAGTTGCTGCACACAGTCAAGAAAGACCTACAGCAGCAGTCACACCCATACAAGCACAGAGTCCAACATGCCTTATTCCTGCAGCTGTGATGGTTCCCCACCACTCTGTTGCCTCCCAGCAGCTCCAGCCCCCAGCAAATAGTGCTGCTTATGTCACAGCTGTGAATGTGAACCGCTCAACCATCCCACTGGCATGTGCTGCAGGTTCTTTGAATTCTCCCAACATTGCTGCTTCATCTGTGGAGGGAGATGTTAGTGGAAGAACTGTGAACACTCATGCTGGAGCTCCTGCATCTCCGGAGAGTGCTCTAGCAGCTGGTGGAAATGCTGCTGTCAGTAAAGCAGACAAGGATGGCAAGGTGGGTAGAGAATAAAATCATTCCCTTAAATTCTACCATTTTCATCATGCAAACTTTGAGATCCATTTTTTTTTGGTACATTTTGTTGAACAGCAGCACTGTAAGGTTTTTAAGAGTGAGTCTGAAACTCAGGCAGCCATTTTGTGAATACAGCCATGGGCAAATATATCCTCGGCCACACAAGAAAAATTTAGGGTGGATTAAAATATAGAGCAAACCTTGGAGAAGGGTTAAAATAGGGTAGCAGGTTCATGCCTTAAGCAGGAGAAACAAAAGGTAAATGGATAAAGTTCAGAAGAACTAGTAGATTGACTGTTGGAATTTCAAGTATTTTGTTTTTCTTTACCTGCAGTCAGTTTCCTAAATACTTTAGAAAGAAGTATGGTTAGCATATGTTATCAGGAATTATCTGTAAACTAATAAGCCTGTAATTAAAGCAAACCCCAAGAACAAAATAACCCACCCAGATGAAAACCCTATGAACTTGTGGGAACATACAAAAAAAAATCAGTCTCATAAAATAAACCTAATATTTAGTAAAAATCATTATTTTTTTAGGTTGCCTTCCTTGATTAAGCAGACACAGAGAGATTATGAAAAACACATAACCAGCAGTGTTTACTGGGCAAAGAAAAAAAGCACCCAGCTCTTATCTTTTCTAAATGTCAATCAGTAGTCTGTAGTGATTCTGCTTTCAGTCTTCTGTTGAAGTATTTTCCTCTGTGTCTAAACTTATTCTCACTGTCCAACAGCCGTGTGATTATAGTATATTGTAGGCAGAAACATTCCTTCAACTTTATAATGGGTTTTGTTTTACAGTTGTGTTGTAGTTAGATTTTTTTTTCTCCTTTTGACAACATTTTTTTATATCTCCAACGTTTTAGGCTTTACCTTACCTTCAGCCACACGTGCTCCTTAATGAAGTTTATGAAGGTTTTAATCATAGGCTATACACTAATCTCATCCACTTCCTAATTTTTTTTGTTGAATATTGTCGAATGGTGTACCTGGAACTTTGTTTTAGGGTTACTTTAGTTGTAGCCACTGAAATCAGACTGAGGCGCCCTTGGGCAGGACTTTCAGAATCATAGCATAGTTTGGGTTGGAAGGGATGTTCTATGTTTTTGACAGTATTTTCTACAGTTTAGGGTTAAAGATGCTAATGTATTCTTTGGGCTTCTCTTTTTCTTTCCCATTTGCTAGACATCAGTCTAAGCTAATTTAGCTTGAAGTTATTGGAGACTTGGAAGAAGGACTGAGGATTTTTCATTCACAGTTTACCAATCCCAATGCATCCCAAGCTATAATAAAAATCTTACACAGCTCATGGTTTTCTCATTCTGTGGTTAAATAGCTTATTTTTGTCTCAAGGGCTTAAAATCTGGCACCTCTCTTAAACACTAAATTCACTCAGTCAAAGAGTTGGTAAGAAGATCACTGCCACACCCCTTTAAAAAAAAAAGACAAGAAACACAAAAGCTGCTTAAATAATTCTCTCCAGGGTAAGTAATAGTCTTCAGGGATTCCTGTCTGGACAAGCAAAAAGAATGTTTACAATTCCTCCCTCTAGCAGAGCAGCAAAACACAATGCATTCTCCTTGTGGCAAATCTCTGTTAAATCATGAAGGTCTTCCCTTAGTGAGGGAGGATAAGTAAAAGACACCTATCTAAACAGCAGCCTCCAGGGCAGACTTTTCTCCCTGCTTGGTTTGAAATGACTCTTTATGTCTTCCTAGAAACTTCCATGTTAGCAAAATGGTTTACTTCTTAGATTCCCCTTGTGGGAATCTAACTCCTCACACTCCTTTTTCTAGACAGGCTTTTGGGTCACTGGCACAGGCTTTAAGGTAAGTCTTAATTAAAGCGAAAGGGCTTAGCTGGTTTATGGTCTAAAAGACTTACTGTTTTTCTTTTCAGAATTGTAATAATTTCCTTTCTCTTTCATAATCTTTGTAATTATCTTTATTGATTTGTACAATCTCAAATATCTCCTCTGATTACCATGTCATCTATCAGACGGAAGTGTTCAACTCTTCACGGGAGACTTTTGTTCTAAAATGAGGCACTGCTTTGGTTTACAGAAAGAAAAAAAAGTTTGCTGAAACTGCTTTCTGGAGCATCCACCAAACGCAAGCCCCGCTTGTCACCTCCAGCATCACCAACCCTGGAGGCTGAGCAAGCAGCCATAGAGCTAGCCCTGCAAGGAGCAGTTGGGCCAGAGCTTCCGTCATCCAGCAGTCACAGCAAAGCTGGATCCTGTCCCACCGACAGTGAGGTCTCTGGGCTGGCACAGGAGACACTACATCGGAAAACAAGTTCCCTGGATTCCTCTCTTCCTATAGCACCGCCCCCTCGGCAGCCTTGCTCATCCCTGGGTCCAGTCCTGAGTGAATCTAGGCCTCTTGTCTGTGAAAGGTGAATTATCCTTGAATTTTCTCTTGAATTATTAAAGAAAAGAAATCTACTCTTTGACACTTGCCATGTGTATTAGAACTGCTGCAAAATGCTGAGATACGGCATTTTATAGCAAGAGGAAACCTATTTTTTTAACAGTGCTTTATATACTTATCAGCCAAGGCTCACGTATATGTTTGTTTACTTTTCGTGTTACTTTGAGGTTTTGGAATGAATAGACACTCAAATACACTGATCACAGTTTTGGTATGAGAACTGAAGTAGATAAAATGCACAACATGAACACATTATATTCTTGCATTTATGCATATTGGGTTAGTCCTTTGAGATTATTAGCAGTGCATAATTGTCAGCCTAAATATATGGTGAATGATATCCTTATCTATGAGTAGGCTTAACATGTGATTTCTTCAGCTGTTGCAAAAATACTTTTACTACGCAGATGCCCTGTTACTGTGCACTCCACATAGCAAGCTCTAGGGCAGCCTCTGTGTCCTGGCAAGTGAGCCTGAAAAACATACAGCTGTCTGGACTCTGAAGCTGCCAGGCAGTTGCTTTAAAGTTATATCACTTTTATTTTGTGTCCATCTATGATTTTCAGATGTCTGAGTCCTCAGTAGATTGTGCTGGCTGCAAAGGAAGTGACAGTTTTCTAACTACTGTCTCTTTTTATTATTCCTGGTAGTAGATAAGCAATATGAAGGCTGTCATGGGATTTGTTTTGCAGTAGCTACAGAATTGTGTAGTATACAGAAAAAAAAAAAGCAGTAGAGTTGCAGTGTTAACAGCTCTATGACTGAACTGATTTATGCTGACTATTGTAGACTTTGTTCTGGTAATAGTAACTCATGCTGTGTGGGCATACCACTGTATTTCCAGAGGCCCATTGATCTTAAGCTATATCTGTGTCTTAGAAGCCAGGCAGTGTATAAAGTTTCTACTTTGTCTTTTATTTTACTTCTGTCATACCTTTAATAATTTTTAAAAGGTTGATACAGTTTCTATGCCATTTCTTGCAGGAAATTTCTATTTTACACTGAATTTTCGAAGTATATTTACACTTACAGATGGAAAATAAAACATGACAGAATTTTCTTTAAGAATAACATATTTTCACATTATTGTAAGTCTGTTTGGGACAGTAATATGGTTTTATACTTTCTGAAGTTAACACCAAACTAATTCTGGTGTGACCAGTGGATATATGTGCAAAGGTATTTGCATTCTCCCAAAAAGCAGTTTTTTCACTACTGTGATGGACTTTTTTCTCAGAACTACTTACAGAAAATGATGCTTACAGAGTTACTTACAGAAAATGCTTACTTACTGATCTAGTAATAACATACACTCAAACATTAGTTTTAATATATCTCTGTATCCTTACTATTGTTTAATTGCTAACTGCTACCAGAAAAGTGCTACCACAAGATCATTCTCTCTGGTAGTCATCCAGAATTGTTACTTTTTGGCCAGTGTATTTAAGCAGAATTTCACCTGGGTTCCCTTTTTCCTTTTCAGGGCAGGGTTAATGTTTTTCATGCTGATGTGCTCTTGTCATGTTTCCATTTCCTTAGGCCAAGCTGCTTAAAATGCGTTACTTAATAATACTTACTACTTACATTGTACTCAATATCATCAAAGTAATTTATAAGCATTGACTAATCTTCATTAATCTGGAATCAGAGGTGGGTAAGAAACATACTGATGATGCAATAATTGGTTGAAGAGGAAAATATTCACAAGGGTAAGCTCAACAAAAAGATGAAGAACAGAGAAATCTCCTGCTAAGGTTATTCTGCTCTTACGTATCACAATTCCAATCACAGGCTACAGCGTGGTTGGAAAAAGAAACAGTACTGTCTATTCTGACTGTGGCTTTGCAATGGCAATTATTAGAATTCAAGTTTTATTTTCAAAGGTGACTAGAGGATTTAGGAGTGTGTTTCTGCTAATTGTGCTACATGAATTAGGAGCAAAAGTAGCAGGCTCAACTCTGTAAAGCACTTGAAAATGTTCCTGGTTTGGATATGGAGTTTTCCTGGAAGCCCTTGCTTCCTTTAATATGCAGTATCAAATTTTTAATTTCACTGTTTCTCCTTTCCCTAGAATTGTAAGTTATCCTAGAATGCGTCATTCCTGTATGTTCTACAGAAAATTGGGATTAAAAATTGTGAACTTGTTTCCAGTCAGACAGACTATATGGGTGGGCATTTGATTTGTTTCGTAGCAGACAAGTTTTCTGGGACATGGATTTGCAGATGGATACTTCATACTAGTGGCCATTTCACTGAAGGAGGAGAATATGATACATTTCCTTCTATCTTACTATTGCAGGTCTTCTCTGTAGTTGCCATCCCTATATATGCTCTTCTCCTGTGAGCTGGGTTTTTGCTTACTGCGTTTCATGGTCTTCTATATGTTCCTTGTACAGAAGGATTAGAGAAATCAAGCAGAAATTTCAGCCAAGCCTTGCTTCCAGTTTGGAGCGGTTTGGAGAATTCCTGCACCTGAGACACTGCAACAGTGTTTAGTCATTTCTTCTGATTCTCCAGCCAAGGCACAATGTTGTCTTCAGGCGCTGGGATTTCATGTATTGATGCAGTGCACTGACAAGGCCAAGGTTCACTGTCTTCTCATTAAGAAGATAGACCAAACACTCTGTAATTCCTGGAGAGAATTACATTCATACCATGTTATGCTATGAATACACAGTAATTTAGCTATCCGAGGGGTTTTGTTTTTTTCAATAACAAGAGGTAAAAGACTATTTCAAACTTTTTTCATGAGCTTTCTCTTTTAGAGAGAAACACTGATTAAAGCCTTAAGTTTTACGGTAAATATACAGCACTGTAATAACAAACTTCCCAGCGCCCCACAGTGGTGTTAAAGACCTGAAGTTGAACCTAAATACACACCATTGCATATCCTAAACTAGAATATGAATCCTTTATCCAGTTACGGTGAAGGACAGCAGTAATTTTGTTCTGTGATTTAATTGACCCTAAGTTTTTTTATCCACCACAAAATGACTGGTGTAACATCTGCTTCCAGTGAGCAGGCCAGCGGCTTTAGAGGGCAGCAGGTCTTATCACATCTGACGGTTTTAATGCGGTTAAGTAGATGCTACCCTAGGTGGGTGTTGATTTGCTGTAGGAGTCAAGGCACATACTCAGCATTCAGGAGAGAGCTGCACAACACCAGGGCACAGGTGAGCTGAAAAGTACAAATTCACAGTGCAAGAAAAAGAAACTCAAGCAAGAAGATAAAAAATAAGTATGAATTTAACTTGTGCAACAACAGTAATTCCAACTTTCTGTGTGTTCCTCAACTGAAATTTTCTGCATGTGAGAATATATTTTTATCTACTTGGTGATTAGAAAACCACAGATAACCATGCAAAAATAAGCTGCAAATAGCTGGGAAGAATAGCAGCATTTTTGTGTCTAGTGAAACAGAAACAATGTAGAAAAAGGAAAAATGTGGAAGATATAATCTTTTTCATGTTTCTGAAAAGTGTGAGCAATGCCCATATTACAAATGAAAAGTAGAAAGGTGAAGACAGACCATGGATGCCACACCACCCCCAACACCCCCAAAAAAAGATATTTCATAAGTACAGAGGGCAAAAGCACTGCACGCACGTTAGGAATAGCAGGAAAAAACTGATGGAAAATATAGTGGCTGCTTCTTGGAAGCTAAAGTACTTCTTTAATACTAATATTTTATCATTAGCTGATTAAAAGTGTTTAGGGTAATATTTTGAAAATTAACAATACCATAGGAAAATATAAAGAAGAAAATGCATACTGTGTGGCTTGGGTGCATGTAAAGTATTCCAGATTAGGTGACCAAGAAAGAGTTGCAAATTTGACCTTCAGTCATTGCAAACATTTGCAAATACTGAACAAGGAGATAAACAAGGAAGTTTTGGGAGATTCAGATATGTGGGAATGAACATGTTTTTCCAAAACACAGGTCATGCTTATTAAATGTGGCTATTTTTCTCTGGGGACCTGGCACTGAACTTCTGAGCTGAAGCGTAAATTTTTTACTGTGGATGAAATTCGTAGTTTTGGCAGTTTGTTATAGATGATGAACTGGGAAATGGAAAAATAGGTTTTCCATAATCATTTAGGGTGATCTGAATAGACAGCACTCATCACAGAGAATGTGTGATGAGTCTGGATCTGATCACCTCTATCTGAGCAAATGGTATTTGTAAAATGTGGCATAAATTTGATGGCTCGTTGTAACAAAAGAAGAAAATGAGATTTAAGGGTGCAAAGCCTGCTGGGTTTCTTCTCATTAAACACTGAAAAATATAGTAAAATAGCATTTTAACACCAGGTGCTTTGTTTCAGACATTAGATTACAAGAATGGATATCAAAGTACTCAGGAAGCTAAAAATTAATGAGAAGTACTAAATTACTGCAGGGTTGAGGGAGCTCGAAACTGTGGAAAGCTCAGGAGAACAGTAAGTTCTTTTGTGCATCAGGTGCTTAAGAAAAATTGTTGAGTTGACCACTTTTTTAAATGTTTATTTTTAATATGGTACAACTCTGCCCAAATCAGATGGCATGTGTTCTAGCCTGAAAAGTTTCCAAGATAAATGAAAACAATTTCAAACAGCAGTGCAAATTAATAGGTTTTGCTAGTTGCTTCTTTTTGTTCTGTGCCTTAAGAGCCTTCTCTGAGATAGTATCATCTTAAACATACAGTTGTAAAATTATGCCTGGTTACTGCTGTGAATGCTTTGGTTGTTGTTGAGTCATGCTGACTGGAACAGTCTGAAGTTTATATCCAAAAATACATTTAAAATTTTCTCCTGTTACTTAAATATTGTCTGGATTTTTACAGGAATCTTAGTGAAAAAAACTTGATAGCTGATGTATGCATTTGACATGAATTCATTATGTTGCTATTTTATTTTTTCTTCAAGATGTACTTTTCTTACATTCTGAGCAAACAGTTCTAGGCAGTTTCCTATTTTCGTAAGTTTTAACTTTTACAGGAATAAGCTTTGGTTTAAGAGAGCCTAAACGAAGGTTGTTTTTCTAATTACACAGGTACAGGGTTGTGGTATCCTACCCTCCTCAGAGCGAAGCCGAACTTGAACTTAAAGAAGGTGACATCGTTTTTGTACACAAAAAACGTGAGGATGGCTGGTTCAAAGGCACTCTGCAACGAAATGGAAAAACTGGCCTTTTCCCCGGCAGCTTTGTGGAGAACATTTGAGAAAACCAGTTCAAGAGCTTCAAATCATACTGTACTGCAAAGTAGCACAAATATTTTACCAGAAAAAGCACAGTCATGAGATATTTTCAAATGACTGTAATGTAAACAAAAGCCTACATATTTTTACAGTGTCTATAGCACAATTACACCAGCGAACAAAGAAGATGAAGGCATCTGCTGGGTTTATCACTTTGGATTCTTAAGTGTGATGTGTGCCTTGTACTGTCCGATTTATTATGTAGAGGAACTCCCCCCCCCCCAGTATGTTACATAAATGAACAATTGTTTACAAGGCTGTAACTAATTTATTCTTGTTTTTTTAAACTTGAATTTTGTGTAATAGCTCAAATTCTTGTGACTATGATTTTAACAAATTATTAATTTATGAAAGAAGAACTAAGGGGAAGCTGGATTCTCTCCTTATGAGCAAGCAATTATATCTGATAAAGAGCCTCCCGTTTATCCTCTGGACATTTTTTCCCCTGCTGTGTCTGACAGTGGAATAAGTCTCTGTTTTATAAGTTAATGTTGAGTGGTGGTGATGTGGTGTCAAATAGAATTTGCCAAGTGGGGAAAAAAACGTGTATGTTGTTGTTTGGACAGAGAAAAAAGTCAGTGGTGTTCTTGAGTCTAGTTCTACTTCCTCATAAATCACCCAAGTGGAGTAATGTTTCCAGGAGGCAAAGATGTATGTGAACAACTGAATAAAATTCAACCATCTCAAGGTTAGGATCATCTCAAGGTTAGGAAGGAAGAAATTTGGGAGTGCCAGTAAGAAATTCCCTATACCTTCTGTTTATAGTAACTTGGCTATTTGAACAAAGCCTAGCTTTGTATATCTGGCCAATTATTTGGGCATTTAGCGCTCAGGATCCGACGAAATTGGAAAGCATGTTAAAGCCCAACACTTAGAATGATCATATCTTGAAAACATCTTTTTGATAACTGAAAATAAAAATAAAATTATAAGTTGTACTTAATGTCTAAAATTGCCTAAGAAGTGTAATTTGCTATTTTCTTCTCAAACTGATGTGCATGGCCAAGAGATGTTTTAAAATGTCTGAGCAATAGTGGTGGTAAGTGATGCACTTGTGTTAAAGTAAAAGGCTGTATGAAACACTGTGAAAACTTTACTAATTTCTTAACCATTGCTACTTTGGTATGTTCTGACCTTTTCTTTGTCTTGCATGTGTTACTCGGTTCCTGCAGTACTTATAACTGTGCATGGTTGGCGTTTTTCACTCCAGTTCCCTGTTGGTGAGTTATTTTGCTCTGAAAGTTTCCCAGAAGCCACTTGACCAAAACTAGTGAGCAACTTATCTTCACCCAGAGAAGGTGTCCAGTGTTTGAATCATTAATAAAATATTTTAATGTCCTTGCAGCTGATGGATATAAAGAATGCAGCCAGCAAGAAACGCATTGTTAGTATTTCAGGGTTTTGTTAGAGATTTGACACTGGTGAACACACACACTCTACTGAGCTGAACTTGTTGGTTTTTAATTTTGCTGTTTAATTATAACAGTTTAATAGAGATATTTTTTTGTAAGACACTGAGCACTGTCATCTCCAGTTAAATCTGATGTAATTTGGCTGTTACTCAGCACTTTACAAAGCGAAGCCAGTAGTGTGAGTCAGTGTCGCACAGCACACAGAAAGTGATGAAAAAGTACACAGTGATATGTTAAATCCTTCTAATGTTTTGGTTTTTGAAGTTATACATTGAAAAATATCAAATGTTAATGACGAGGAGTTTTTGCAATATCAGGTAATATCATGATGGTCTTAAAGATAAGAAAAAAATATATCTATAAATATATATAGTTGGACATGACAGCATTCCCAAATTAAACATCTCTCTGAAACACTGTATAATTCAGTTTTTGCATTTTTAAATATTTTAAATAGTTTACTTGAATATTCATGTAATATATAATTTTTTTGTGAAAGGAATTTTAGTTAGAAGCTGATCTCAGCTTTTGTCTGCATAAATTGGCACTAGTGTGTCATAATCTTATTTTGGAAAATTTAGTGCATTTTATATGAAAGACTACTAAAGGCTAATTATTTTCTATCTCTACTATCCATATTTTAAGCTAAGTGATTAAGGTACCTCTATTAATAGAATTTCATGGTGTAAAGTCAAAAATCAGCTGTTAATCCAATAGTTCTGTTAGATGGAATACATTTTTAATTAATTTTTTTAAACTTTAAGTAAATGTGTGTAAAAAGGGCTTATTACATAGCAAGCAGTGCAACAATGACAAAAATGCAGTTTATCATGCCTTTTTTGTGATGTTTTAGGGGTTATTTTTTTGTTTTGGCTTGGGATTAACTCAGTGTAGAAGCAGACAAACCCTGTGCATTTGCTTTGTGTAATTCCATAAAAAATTTTGTAAGGTATTTTATATCTATGTTTGAAGTCAAGTGAATGTTAAGTGTTTGATTTACTATGTTAAACTTCCAATCCTAATAAATATTTTCTTAGCAAACTGCTAAATCAAAATGTGTATGCAAACATTAAACATAATTTACTTGTAAAGAATTTGACAATAAAATTACCACAACTTAATTTCAGCATTCATAGGAGGATATTTCTGCTCACAGAGGGAAAAGTCTTCAGATTCCATAATGTTAGGAGTTTGGAATGATGAATATAATGCAAAAATTGTAGAGAGAACTGAAAGGATCTGACTGATCTTTTCCATCTCATCTCCATATTTCTGTAAGTAACTTCAGAAGAGGTAGGTAACTTCCATCTCAGTCTGATCATGACTGACTAGTTCAGTCTTGTCAACAGCACATCAGGTGCATAATCATTATGAAGTGCTTCCCCTAAAGGAAGAAGTGTCTAGCATAGTGGATCTGCTGTGTGGATATTGAGAGTCACCAGCCCTGTGGGTGAAGCATCTACCTGAACTTTGCTGAGGGCTGAAGTGTTTGGTGGTGAGAGACTCATTTGCCCTGAAGAAGTTTGCTGTGCACGGTAGTCAGATAGTAATTGCCTAACTAGGAGATTTTCTTGATTTAAATACAGTTACATGTCTACTATATATATATGCGACTGCTATGAAAATAGTAGAAAGTTAATCTTTAAAGTGTCTGCAAAAATATTTACTCTCTGAATGTTTCAGCTACTGTGATGGTCTCCTTGTTAGTTAAGACTGACCAGGAAATACATTCTGCCAGCATGAGTGATGCAGCATTAAGTCCTCTCTGCAAAGAAGGAGCATCCAGTTTAACTTGCCTTAATTAGGGGAAAGGGAGGCAACGTGATTTGTAGAAATGCAAACTGGAGAATACAGGAAAGCAGCTTTATTTGTTTTTCAGAGTTGAGATCTGATGTCAGTGCATCTGTAGGAGAAAAGTACACACAAACATCATGACTGTGCAATAGAAGTAAGACTATTTCTTTGCATTGGGGTTTTTTGCTACTGTAATTATTGAGTCATTCTAATATGTAGCTAACATTGGGTTTGCCAGAGGTGCCTGAAATCTTGTTCACCCTCGCTTCATTACCTCTGCCTTATAGCAGGAGTGACAATTATGATAGTTTTGCATAGGCTTAAAAACATGGCTTCTGAGGATTCTGGCTTTTTTTTCACAGGGCTGGCAAAATGTTATAACTGGCTCGTTCTTTCCAATAGCTTTAAGCAAATGCATTTAAAGAGGTATATTGATTTTAATGAAACACAAGAATCCACTTGTCTGGTTTAAAAGATTTGTGTCTGGCATTACTAAAACTCCTACAGAGGACCTTTTCTCCTGTATATGCACAATAGATAGTAATGCCACTGGTTTCTGTTGGACGTGGCAATTCGTCCATATTCTTTGTATTCTTAACATGAATCTGCAGTATGTATACTTCTCAAATCACTCTCGGGTGCTCTTTCCCTGCACTTTGATAAATGGTTAATGCTAAAGCCTAAACAGATTTGAAGTTTGACTTGAGAAAACCCTGCGTCGTAATTCTTTTTAATGACTTAATCATTCATAGGCTGACATACTTGGAATATTTGTATATACTGGTAATGGATGGTGAGGACATGGGCATTAAATGTGAGGAAAAAATGGGAGAGAAGAGGATTTGGAAGACCTGTATACAGGACCTGCATCTTAGGTAACTTGTTTGGAACTTACCTCAGTTACCAAAGTCCAGCTCTGTGAAAGGACCTAAGAGGAACTTGGATGTTTTAAGGCTAACAATGCAGCCCTCAGTCTTTACATAGTCTTCTTAAGCTTGTATTTGGTGCTTGTGTCTAGAACAACTGCTGTTGTGGTAGGTCCAAGTTGCATTGTTATTCTCATGTCAAAACACATCTGAAACGCAAGACTAGGCATCTGTATTCCTGAATTACCTGAAAGGCTTGATATGATGGGTGTGCTTTGAGAATATATATCACACTGAGTAACTGAGTTAAAAACACAACAGGAGTTGCAGGTTTGCATTAATAAGCAGGGGTAGTGTCCACTTTCTACACAGCCTCTGGGGTAGCACTAATATTAGAGGGCTCTCTTGAGAAACGGTATGGATGCAATGCATTCTCCTTCCACTGTGTCATCCATATTACTCTTACTTTCTAGGAGACAAACTTGTTGAGAGTCTTGAAGTTAGCACCTGCTCTTGAAAGCCTGAGGTCTCCCCTTTTGGAGCCTCAGTTTCCTCATTTGCCGAACTGACGGTTCCTGTTCTTGCAAGGTATGTGATGTAAAACTTGTTTTGAAAGCAAAGCCTGACTGGTTTTCAAGGATTTGCAAATAGATTCTGACTGATTAGACCTGCTCTAGTATATCTAATACAATCAGCAGCTGGAACAGCTAAACTCTTCCCCTAGAGAAGTCTCCTAAAGACTTGCTTTCTCTGGGTGGGAGACTTAGCTGATCCATTTTAACAGCTGAAGAGCGCTTTGATCAGAATCAGCCCAATGCAAGCAAGGAAACAAAAATTAATTTGCTGTATCCAATCTGCAGTGTGCAAAAGCCATTCAAAATGTAACATAATGCGCATTTCATGCTTGCCTATCAAATCTCAGCAGTACACTGAATACAATATTAGCAGTTGACAGTACTATTTATTTGTTTCTTCTACTGTATTCTTTCCTGTTAGCTGTATTATTTTCTGACAGAGAAGTGGCGAAATCAGTTCTTAGTTCCTCTGCCATTCCTACTCAGTGGAATAGAGGCAATTTAAGCACAGTAATGTTAGCCTCAGAATTCAATTATTCACACTTAGAACTAGCCTGTAAAAATTCCCTTTAGCACATGTAAATGGGTAGCATTCAGCTGCACTCTGCAGCCAGTTCTAATGCCTGTGTTATGGTACAATTTACCTGGCAGGCAGAACTCAAAGGCCTTCTGATGTTTGCGTCTAGTACTCATTTAGATCAAAACCAATTCAGAAGATGTGTCCAAACACTAGCTACATTCTAAATTCAGAGTAGTGGGAACAGCCTGTGCAGGAATGTAGAGAGTGGAAATTTGGCTGGCATAGCAAGAAAAAAAATACACTTTCATTACAGAGACATAAAGAAAATGTCAGGATTTTTAAATATCTGTACAGGTGTTTTCTTGCCCCTGCTATCTTAGATGGAACACCATTCCACAAAGCAAATGGACTTTGATCCTTCCCCCTCCCCCCCCCCCTGCTTTCTCGTGAAGAAAAGCAATATAAGCCTTTAAAAATATCCAGATTCTTTAGCATTAGAACACATGGCTGGATTCCCAATTACTGCAAATCAGTGCTACTTCATTGATTTTATTAAACTTTACTGGCATACACTGAATATGCCCCCTACTGTTAAATAGTGAAAGAAAATATCTCATCTGCCCTAAAGGAATGAGTATGTCTGAAAAAAACTGAGCTGGATGGCTTTCATACTTGGAAAATACAGAGCTATTCGGGCTGTGTTATCCTTTTCTCAAAAAGTGCTTGTCCCACTGGCACTGCTCAGGCACTAGATCAAAGATGAGGCCGTTTAACGGCACTGTAAAGCACAGAAGACTTGTCCGCTTTTCAGTCAAACCCATAAATTTTCAGATCCGCAATTGCAGAGCAGGCTTTGGTTTGCTAACAGCTGCTAGTCCCAAAATCTTTTGTGGTTAGTTGCTGCCGTGTTTTCTCATGGTGTATCTGTGGATGCTTGGGAGAGAAGATGAGTCAGCAGCAGAATGGCTTTAAAGTGGTCATGGACTTTGTTCTCCACAACAAGGGACGTGCCCTAGGTCAAATTTCTTATTTCAGCTGGTTGAGCTTCTCAATAAGCTGAAGAATGCTAGCTCTAAAAAGTTTACAGTTCAAAGAATTTTTCTCCACTCCTCCAGTAGGCAATCTCAGTGTGTCTTTTGAATACACGGATCAGGAAAATCTGCTTTTGCAAAGGTTTACTTTATGCATCTGTCCAACTTCTAAGTTTATAGTACACAAGTAACTATTTTCCCCTGCAGATCACTGAAATTCATTGCATTCAGTCATTTAACATCTCTGACAATAATTTCATCCTCTGACAAGGATGAAATTTAATAGCTTTTTAAAATAAAATGATACTGTGCTTTGTAAAGATCAGCCTTTCCATGGATGATAAGAACACATACAAAGAGAGAAATGTTTTAAATCTCTTAATAAAATGGGTACTCATCCTGCCTAGGCATTCAGCATTCTTGATTACTTGTACTTAACGCATGTTCCTTAATAAGGAATTGGTGATTTCTGCTGCAGACTGCTAATTCACAGAAAGGTGAAGTGTTTCAGTTGAGAATGAATGTCTCCTAAATAGGAGAAAAAGCAAGAATTAGATGACCTTTGAATTCTGTCTGAAGAAACAGAGATTAGTTCAGGACCAAATTCTCGTTGTCCAGTTGTGCGTGCTAAAACCAATCACTATTTAGAGGTCTGATACAGCTGTGCTCACGAAAATGGCAGACAGTATTTCTCGTTTGTTCTTTTTCTCACCTAGAATACCCATTGATAAGGAAATCCATGTTTAACCTGGTGTCAAGTGCGGATAAAATTTGGCCACAACTGCAAAACTTTGCTTTCCTTGGTTTGGCAGTGTTAGTGAACACTTAGATGGTCCAAGGAAAAATAAATACTAAAATATAAGATTCTGTCGATAACATTTCTCAACTGTTCTCCACAGTACGGGATCAGCCAAGCCTGAACATCAGTTCCTGGGTCTGGGAAACTTGCTGTTCTCTTAGTAAAGATTGACGTGTCAGCAGCGAATGTGCCAGTGGGGAACGGGTGGGAGGAGAAACAGCCCTGTAATTAAAGAAATCAGTGAAACATTGTCTGGTCCAACCACAGCTATTTCTTTTCTTGACACTAATCTGTCCTTTAGTAAATACTGCTAATGCTCCTCTCCCACAGTAGGTCAGTGAGGCTTGTTACTGGATGTGACCAAGTAGTTCTATGTCTGGGAGAGGAAGACCATGACAGAACTTAGCTAGTTGCATGTCTGTTCCCACAAGTGCAGGCGCAGTCTATGCTGATGGCAGGAACTGCTTTTGGAGCCGCACAACAGCCTCAGATAGCTAAACCAAGCTGTGAAAGCTAACTGCTCCAAGAGCAGTTACAGCTCTTCAGAGGTCATGCTGGTGGAAAACAATCAAGCAGTAGGATGTGTCTGTCTTTGTACTGGAATATATTTATGTTGGCAAACCTTGGTTGTGCGGACTCCACGTAAGCGTGTTACTGATGAATGAGATGATGTGGGAATTTTTCCATCTGCTCTCTTAGTACTTTTGCCAATCTGTGTAACAGGTTGGGTTTTGACTGTGAAGTATCACTGCCTCATAGCTGACAGTAATAGGGCGTACTTTGTGCAGCTGTGATTTAATTAGCCTACAGCCCTGGTTTTGAGTAATAGCTAAATCCACCAGTACAAGAAGTGTCTTCTGCCAAGTGCAGGAGCTAGCTTGAAGGAAAATTGGCAAACCTGTACTTCTGAGCTTTTTGGACTTTTATATTCAGATAATGCTAGCAGAGTCTGGAACTCTTTCTAGTTGTTAGCGTGTGTCTGAAGATCTGTCTGCCTGTATCCGTCTATGATTTGTCTACTGTCAAAAGCTGTCAAAAGAAAAGTGTCTAAGGAAATAGTTGGTATTTTTTCATGGGCAAATACTAGATTCTGCTCAATTTCTGGTTAATGGTTTTTATTGAAAGCTTACTTCTGTCTGTCATTCAGAAAAAAAGCACAAATAGAAACCCCGTGGTCTTATATGTAAAGCACTATTGACAAATATACAATAGCTTATAGCTGGCTTATGGTATCTTCCTGCTATATTTGGTAACACAATGGAATGCTTTTCGAAGAGGTACTAGATGCTGAAATAGTGATTCCAAACATAAAAGAGGTCCCTAAGGCATGAATGTAATGTCTTGCTTATAACTTTAAATTACTTTTTTTATAGCTAGAGCTAGCATGTCTGGTGGCTAATTAGAACATAGTCTGATGTTATACCCAACCATCTCCTTCTCTGTCTTTCTCACATGCACCACTTAACCTCGTAGGCCTTCATTTCATAAAAGACGAAGGGCAGTGCACTCTTATTAAACAAAAAAGTAAATGAAAATGTTGTTAAGCACTTCACAGAACAGGAATGGATTTAAACATGATCTTAAATGTGTGATGAGGTGTTCTGCTGAATCATAAGGCAATGATACTTAGAAACTGAAGTTATTTATACTTTTGTAATCCAGCAAAAATAAATTAAATTTATATTTATTGACATTTCAAACCTGCAATTGGTTTCTTGGGTGCTGTAACAGTTAGATATGAGGGGGAAATACATCCCTTTGAAGAGCTCTGGTAATGTTTTCTAGTTTTTAATTTGAGATTTAACGGCCATGGTTCTCTGAATTGGCTTAGAGAACTCTCTCTCCCTTCCCTCACGTTGTGCATTAGTCACCATGGCTGTGCTTTGGTGTAGTCCTTTGGTGTTTGCACTACAGCTATACTGACCTCAGTGGGAGTTTCAGGTGCTGGTGAGTTTTGCTGAATCAGGGATCTAAATTATGGTTTGGACCATGCTTAACCAAATAATCCCAGAGGTTTCACTCGCTGGATGTTTTAAATGAGTCTGCTGAGTGGTCTGCTTATGCATGTCCAACGTTAGTTGCGTGGCGTCTCCTCTCACTACTGCTGGAAAACTGCTCAAGTCTAGGATGAGAAATTTATAGATGCAGAGTTAGAAATAAAATGAGCCGATGCTTTCCCGTTGAGGAAAGGAAATACTGTGCTAGGTGTAAGATGGACATTGGATCAGACACCTGATCTGTAGCAGAAGTGAATGGGTTTGGTTTCAGTGGCAGGAAGGCATCTGTAGTACCTGGGAGAACTACTTTTACCCAAGCTGCGAAGGAAAAGTAAGTTGAATGCTATCTGTGCTGACATTTTGAACAATGAACATTCAGAAGTGGGAGGTGGGAGAGGGAGGGCACTTTCTAAAACAGATGTGGGAAGCTCTTCAGTGTGATATGTCCATAGGGTTGGAGGTCGTGGCACTAGTGCACATGCTTTTCTTTCTTCCTTTCTTGCTCATTTTTAAAAAGGAAAGCATTCACTTTGGGGAAGGGAGAGAGCAAGATAACTGATTCCTCGTCTTACAGGCAAAGTAAGACTGGAAGTGGATCACTGAGGGGGAGCACTAATGCTGGGAATGGTACTGGATCCAATGCTAGATATCAGCTGCACAAATGACTGCAGTTACTTGACAAAATTACTGTGCCTAGGAATTGAATGGCTGCACTGCATTAACTAAAACATTTATGGTGACAGGATGTGGTAAAGGTATGAAAATTAAGGCAAACATGTAACAGGGTCTGTAGTGATAGGACAAAAGGTAACGGGTTGAAACTTAAACAGGGGAAGTTTAGATTGGATATAAGGAAGAAGTTCTTTACTGTGAGGGTGTTGAGGCACTGGAATGGGTTGCCCAGGCAAGCTGTGAATGCTTCATCCCTGGCGGTGATCAAGGCCAGGTTGAACATAGCCTTGGGTGACATGATCTAGTGTGAGGTGTCCCTGCCCATGGCAGGGGGGTTGGAACTAGATGATCTTAAGGTCCTTTCCCACCCTAACTATTCTGTGGTTCTATGAACCTGTGTTTGTTAATGTCCACAGAAAAGATGTGCCTTTCAAATTATACCACAAAAAGAAATTAGGACCTGTAGCGCTACAACACTTCGTCCTCCAAAGGAAGATACATGGGTGAACACTGTTGTTAGTATTTGTATGGCTGTAGCTGCCATTTATGTGCTAATGTGGGTGTTCTTCTGAAAGAACTGAAACATGCTGTACTGGAATAAATGGATTTTATTATAGCAAACTGAGCTATAGAAGGAGCTGTGATCCAGGCTGATGTTACATCTTTTTTTCTCCTAGAAATTTTTCTATCAACTTGTGTGTGCTTTGCATAATGCATATGTATGTTACAGATAAACCCAGAAAATTCTTACTTATGAAACAATTATATCTAGAGGCATGAGATGCAAACAGCAGTGTTCCTGTGAGAGAGCTTTAGTCAGATGGCAGAATTGGGCTTTGTTTTGCATTTTTCATTACACACAAGTATAACTCTCCCAAGTTTGGAAACACTTGGGATGCTGACACCATTAGGCAACATGCTGTCCTGTATGCTTTTTACTCTTGACAGAAGAAATGAACTACTGATTTACACACTAGGCTGATAAAATGCGCAAGAAATGGTTAGTATTAGTGACAACTGTGATTTCTCAGCTGGGATAAAGATCTCCAAATGTGTGCTGCTTTCTGAGTTACCATGAGTGGAATATCTACTGCATCCTGCCCTTTTTAGCATATCCATTTTATCATCAAATGAATCTCTGCATGGTTGCCCTGCACATGCCAAGAGACATTCATTAGAAACTGCTACCCAGCAATGGCTTGTCTCGCATTCACATAAAATTGCCAGCACAGACAGCGCACACTAATTCCACAGACATGGGTTTTCTTGTCCCTCAGGGAGCAGCCTGTCTTACCAAAACCAGAATGACCCACTTGTCAGCAGAACAGATTTATTAACTTACAAGAATCTTGTTTTGAAACCTCCTGCTGTGTTGTAAAGTTCCAGATGGCAAGACATAAGAGTGTGGTAGCAAGTATAATTGTTTATAGCCTCTCCCCTCCCCCTTCATTGATGGGCTTGTCTTTGGAATCATGATTTTTGGGTGTGGCAGGTACAGAAGTCTTACAGCAAAAGGCTTCCATTTACAGCCAAGAAGTGGAGTTCAGTGCCTTATTTATTTCCCAGTGTATTCCCCCCCAGCCCTCAAATGCTTAACAAAATAACAAGCCTGGATTAGTTAAAGCTACAAAGGTTGTTGCAACTGGATGTAGCATTACAGCCAAAATGGGTTATAAAACATTTGCAGAGCTCTGCTAAAAATAGCTATGCATTTTGAGAAAATGCAGAGGTTGGATAAGGTCAGTCGACAAAAAATTACCCAGTTCTTACAATGGAGAAAACTTACCCACCATTAGCCCACATGTTACTCAGGAGATGGTGTCCTGTTGTCTGCTGGATAAGGCCGTGGTGGTTTTTTGCTTCTTTACCCATTTGATTATCTGTTGTTCTCCCTCCGTTTAATTCCTGGGCTATTTTTCTGCAGGACTGCAGCTTGTTCTTTTCTCTTGCATCATTGTCATAAGGCAGTGGACCAATATGGCACAAGTAGAATTGCTTAATCTGTATTTATCAGATTGTTTATTTACATATATTTAACAGCTTCTGAATCTAAATGCACTTCATCACAAAAAAGGCTGTTTCATAAAGCATTTTGCTTTACATTCCAGAAAATGATAGTCTAGCTTTTAGTAAATACGATAAATCTTATTTGAAACATTACAGCAAACAGAGTTAATGTCAAACCCATTTTTTTTAATTAAATACTTGGTTGTTTTTTTTAAGCTCCTCCAATTTTCCATAATCTATTTTTATGTTTCTCATGAAAAATTAATTGAGTGACTCCACTGATACAGGATGATGCCTTTCCAAATGGGGTCTGAGGCCGTATCTGGTAATTCAGTTTTTGCAGGTGCAGTTCTCTTTCTACATTAAGGCCTAAAAGTGCTTCCACAGTAAAAGACAGTAACTACAGAGTAGGAGATCTCTCCCTAGGGCTGTGCCAATACGGGGAGATGACAGCCATTAGCCTCAATTAAAGAGGGGCGAACTGACATTCAGAGCGGAAAAACTAAGTGACTTGGCAAGCTTTAAAAGAAACTTGGAGCATGCTCTCTGAATCTCAGTTCATAGGGACATCCTTCCCCTGAGAATCCTAAATAGCCTATGGCTTCAGCATCCCATTTTCCTGCTGGATTTTTTTCCTTTCTTGATGTCACTCGGAAAATGAACTTCAACCATAAATTCCTGGGAACAGGAGCTGTCATCTGTCTTTATTCTCGGAAATGGCTGGCATGTTCTTAGCTGTAGGAAATTAAATTATAAACAAAATTGAACCACTTCCTTTTTTTTTCCAGTTGTATCATCTGCAAATACATTCTTTTCTTTTTTTCTCTTTTAAAGTGGAGGGCATCATGTGATGTTAGCTTCCTTAAACACTCATATTCCAATGGATTTAATGAGCATTTGGGAGCCAGATGGCATACCATATTTTTTCAAAATATTTAAAAGCACGTGACAGACAATTCATGTTGACAGGAGTGCTTCACTGAGGTGTCTGTAAAGCAAATGTGTTACTTGTTACTATTAGAGCAGAATAATTGTTTATGAAAGGCATCCTCAAATGCAACAATGATTCAATGAAGTAAACAGAAATGAATTATGCTATGTAAACACTGCACACTCAGCAGAAATGTTACCCACTTGGATAGGTTGCCTAAAATAATTATGAACTGAGTGGAAATGCACAATGCCGTGGGGTATTATGCAATGACAGACACTGAAGTCCAGATTCAGGCAGTTTTGCTTGACAATCTTCAGTCTGTCAGCAACATGGAAAAGGCTATGGCTGGAGACAGTAAAGATGACTTTTTCCTGTAAGATGGAAAGAGAGAAGCATTCCTTCTCCTTTTGGCTACTAAGAAGAGAGAAAAACACAAAGGGAATAGCCGTGTAGAATAAGGAAAACAATGTTCTGGTTAAGACTGCTGGAGCTGCAGGTGCAGCTTACAAAGTCATGCCTAATGAACCTCTTGCTGAAGAGTCTCTGCTGGGACAAGATGCCAGCTATCTGGTTTTGGGAAAATAGCAGGGTCTTAGATAAAATCTTGGTTTGTACTTCAGCATCTTCTCCAGTTCAATAGTTAAACTGCGAAAATTAGGAGGGAAATACGAGTTTGAATCCTCTCCGAATATTCAGTGCTTCAGTTAAGTAACTCTGAGAAGTTAACCTCTAGCTTTTCTTTAAAATTGTTTCAAACATGGGCAAAAGTACTTCATTCATAAATTTTATTTGGTTTTTTCGTTGTCCTGTAATTTTCAGTGCTCCTCAGAACAACAAAAAAAGTACCCTCCTTGAGCAATGATGGTGTAAGAGTTTTGTGTTTGTTGAAAGCACTTGGATGAGGAGAGGGAGAGTGTGTCTTTTGTCAAGAAAAAAGAGCATGATGCGTACAAACTGGATAAAGAAAGGCTGAACTCTGATAGAAAGGGGAGCTTGTCCACAGCAGGCAAGCTGTGGACAAGCTGCTACCACTGCAATATGCAGAATACAGTATATTCTGTATGTTCAGCATAGAAAGAATATATAATCTTAGAGAGAAGATTTACACAAGTGAAGATAAAACCAAAAAAAGTGTTCTTAAAATATATATGCGAATTTTCCCTGTTCTGGAAAAAAGAAACTCAAAACAGGCTCCTGTAGCACCCTACAGCTGTATCAGCCTGCATCATGTGGCTTTGAATCAGGAGAGCTGTTCATCACTTTCGCATTTTCAGTAGCCAATATAGTTATAGTGTGTAAAAGAGTCGTCTTCTAGACTGATCTCCTAAACAGTTAGGGGGGGGGTTAATTTTTTTCTTTTTTTCCACCTTTGCAGTAAATAATTATCTTTTCTGTAAAGTAAATATATAGGATTCATAACAGAAGTCCCTTCCGGAGTTTAGGGACAGTAGCTTGTGCCATCCTGGGTTTCTGCAAGGCGCACTGTTAACTATGTGTGGTCAGGCAGGAGCGGTTACCAGACCTCTTACAGGGAGCTCACAATTTCGTCTTGTACTAGAACCTTATCATAAACTATTCCCTTAAAAATCAAAACCTATGAGGAATGATTAAAAAATAAAACTGTTGAAATAAGGTATGCATTTTATATTATCAAATATTACTCGATCTGACATAGTCTGGCACGAGCAATAGTTAAGTTTTTCCAAGGATGCTAATCGCTTCTGATAATACTTGAAAGAAATCATTCACGTGATAAATTAAAAAATGGCATAAGCAGTGATCTAAAAATGCCTCTTTTCATCTTTAATAACCTAATTCCTACCTCATTAAGCAGCTGATTGAGTAGTATTATGACTTACTACTTTATTGGACGGACATAATAACAGTAAGGGCTTCTGTATGTCACAAGGAGATGAAGTCTTCGGTTAGTTAAGTACGTAAGCAGGATGAAATGACAGCAAAGTATTTCAGTGAGGAGATGCAATAAGAAACCAGATTTATTTTGGACAATCTGATAGAGAAAACTGAATGTTGGGAATTGAGTTCCTTGAAAGCTCTCCAAGTATTACTGTATGTGTTTCAGGCTGCAAAATGGGTAACAGCTGGAAAGAATATTGGTTTTGACATTTCCTATAGGTGCTGGTGAAGATAAAGGAGGTGAGCAGTCTATGAGATATGAGTGATTGTCACTATCACAGTTGCCATTTATTATGGACTGCATTCAACACTCATTGCTGGCACATCATCAGCTGTAGTTTTGCCAGTGTAAGTCCTTATGTTTAGGATCACAGCTATTTGCAGTTATGGGGGGATGACTACAGGGTCCCTTGACTTGCTTCTCTGTTCAGTAAGTAGATGTGCTACATTAAGTTGGTATTCCTGCACTCAGTAAATTTGTGCCTCATTAGGGCTAACCTAGAAAACATATTCATGGTCACATAATGAACATCTGCTAAAACAGGTGAGGCTATAGAAATGGTTTAATACTTGAGGATATGCCTTCAGTTTCCTGCTTCAAAGAGCTTTTGGTCTCTTCCTTTTCATGAATTTTGCAAATTTCAGAGTAGACACTAGGAGGAATCATGGAAGTATTCCACTTCCATGTGTCTCAGGCCTGCTACTTCCTGGGGGCTAATTACTGTGGTTTTAAAACAAAGACAGTGCAGAATTTCTTAGAGCTTCTCATGAGAAGGGAGGTGAAGGACCGACTGATGTTGCCTGTTAACTGTGTTTTTTTATTCCTGCAGTGTAGGCTTTTAGCTGAATTTTCTTACCCTAATGAGTTCAGTCCAAATCATTAGGTAGAGTCTTTCCATCTTTAACCCCACTCATTCTTTCTGATTTTGCCCTCTTCTCCTGTTATCTTTTCCTCAAATGCCGCTTTCTTCCCTTTCCCCAGCAAAGCAAACGTTAAGGCAGTAAATGTAGATATGAGTAAATGCAGTATGTTTTCAGAAGACTGCATCACAAGACTAAAGCAGGCAACTACTTGGACTTGCCTGTACCATTTGTGGAGATTCAAAACCTGAGACTCAGTAGTGATATGTTGCAGCAGGAAAACCTTGACGTTTTCTCAATCATAACGTGAAGGAAATTTTGGCTATCTAGAATTTTTTTCTGTTCATCTTAATGCTAAGAGCAGTTTTCTGTATGTTAAGGAGCTTAAACCCAGTTGCCTTTGCTGAGGAATACTTCTCAAAATCTCTTTTTCTCCCTATCAGCAATTGCAGTAATAGCTAAACAATTTTTTACAGGATAAATTAATTATTGAAATAGTTGGCCACTGGATCTTGCTTTGCAGCTTATATAAATAGGTAGTGAATGGCAGTAGGGATGAGACTATGTAAGGCAGAATAGGGAAGTTAAGACTGCATTGATAAATGAGATAAAAACACATCATGCAAGACCTTGGACTTACTTATAAATGGCATTTAGCTATTTTTAAATGCTGTTCCTGAGACGACTTACTATATTAGATACAATTAATAAACTGCCTCTAAGAGAACAGGGGGAAGGTTAGTCATGAGTGTTCAAACACTTCTGCAGAACTCTTGTACCAGACTTCCATTGGATATTCTTAGTGCTTACAAAATATGCAATACACAAAAAAACATCCTTTCTAAACAAAATGGTCAGTGGAGACAGCGGGGAGTGAGACGTCCTTCTGTGGTGGTGTCAGTTTTGCTTCTTTTCCAAATTGCCTTGCTGGGAGATGCTGATTGCTGTGTGTGAAGCTCTCTGCTGCTCTAAAAAGCTGTTTCTCTAACAGGGGCTGTACAGAAAGTGGTAAATTTAGTTCCCTGAATGGCTGAGCTGTTCTACTTCCTCCTTGTTCCCAGCCCTCGCTGGCTTGGGAGCTTGGTACTTTCAACCTAAACACTGATAAGCTCCATGACAGTGCAGTCCTTACTGTGAGGAGTCAGATGCATGAAGGGGAGCAAGCGATTTTGAGAGATGCTGAGATCCTTGCTCTGTTTGGAACAAAGTCAGCTGATACACAGTAGGAGTGGCCAAAGCCTGTGATCGGACTGGAGTTGTAGACAGAGGCTGAATAGGTGATAGAATGTTTCTTGAAGATGCTTTTACAGGGGTTGGTGATGGTGGGGTTGTTTTATTTTAATGTGTAAGGTGCCGTATGTTGGCAATGGAAGTGTTCCATTTTAGCAACTGATTAAGCAGCAATAACAGAAGCTTCTCTCTGTTGCCTCTGTGGTGCTTGACTTCTCACTAAAACCACCAGCAGTTCAGTGACAGTGCTAACTTAAACATGGGCCTCACACTGAAGTGTAAAATAATACTAGTACTGGGAAAACCTGTTTAGCCAGGAGGATAAGAAAACATTAGGTAACCTGCCAAAGCCTCTGATAGCTTTGTTTTGTTCTGTCTTGGGAGGTTTTTTTAGAGGAAAGACTTTTCAAAGGGGTACTTGGAATAAGTTTCTTAACAGTAAAAAGTTTGCCCACACGTTT
The DNA here is from genome assembly GCA_017639245.1 of Myiopsitta monachus. Classification (NCBI taxonomy): domain Eukaryota; kingdom Metazoa; phylum Chordata; class Aves; order Psittaciformes; family Psittacidae; genus Myiopsitta; species Myiopsitta monachus. Next base: position 76,306,758 of record CM029917.1, on the reverse strand, counting down.
ATTGAAAAAGTATGTCTATATTATACAGACAACTTCATGTTGGCATGATAAAAGTTCACTCTCACGAGAACAAATACAGCAGAGATTTTGAATTGCCTAGAAAAACAAACCAAAATGCAGTGTCATACAAAGAAATAAAAATAAAAGTGTGGTCACTGGATATGTAAATATCTGAAATGGTGTGGCTGGGAAAAGCTTGCCAAGTTGCAAAATACTGGGAGGGGAGGGCAGTATTTTTCTGTCATACAACTAGGTGGTTGCTTTTTCCTCAGTTCATCTCAGGCTTTGTATCACTTGCCTAGAAGTCTGCGGTAGGTACAACATGTGTGTGTATATATATAGATACATATATATAATTAATTACTAGACCTGATTATCCCCTGATATTTCTGAAGAAAGGGGTGATTTAGGCTTGACAGGAACAGAGTCAGCAACTTCAGTGCTGAGCTGCCCCGGCAAAGTAGAAAGTCATGAGGAGCCCTGATGATGGTGTTCTTCTATAGTCTAGAGGAGAGCTTGCCTAGACATGAAGAAGGAAACGTCTTAAACTCTTCACTGGCTTAATTCTATTCAAAGTCTGTGACTCTCGTATCCCAGATACATGCCCTCATCACCACACACAACCGAGAGAGGTCATTTTTAATATGCCTGTTGAAAAGCAGAATAGATTCTTGACTGAACTGTGGATTTTAATAGATGCTTAATCCCCAGGCTCTTACATCTCTGGACAGTAATCATCTGGCTGTAGTGTCAAGTTTCTGTGGCTCACTTTAATTTTTTGTAGTTGTTTCTATAAACTGAAACCACTTCACATTGATGGTTATGACAGTCTTGTTCAATTGTGAGAAACTGCAGTTAGTGACCACATTTCCAGTAAGACAGAAGGTTTGAGAACAGGTTTTCTTTTAACCAAGCGCTCCAGACAGCAGGCTTTTGTTTAAAATGGGACTGACCCATACATGCAGCCAGGTCTCCAGCTCCTTTGTCTCAGGCCTTACACAAAACCCATATAACATGGTAGGTATGCTTTCACAAGCAGTATAGGGATCAGTGTGAAAATGGTGCTGGACCTCTGAGCGGCATTACTCTTTCATGTGTGACTCTTGGCAGAAAGTTTAAGAGCCCACAGTTTTGGGCACCAATGTGGTTAATAATTAGCACCCAAATTCCTTTGTAAATCTAGCCTCAAATCCAAAACCCAGAGGAATTTCAAATAGCGGATACGGGGGATCTCTGTTACAGAAATGGCTAGTGGGCCCTGTTTTGTGATGCTTATGCTTTGATTTGCATTTTCTGCTTTTAGATACATTAAACATCCTCTCCTGTTTGAGGATATTGTGGTTTTCCCCTCTTAATAGAGAAATATTTACTTGAAAGCAGTATCTCAGTTGTATTAGAAGAATGAAAACTCTCTTAGGAAGACTGTTTTTAACACCCGAATGCATTTGACTTCAAGAAAGACAGCTGTATCATTTTGTATATTATGAACAGGTTCCAAATGAGTGTATGCATGGTCACATAGAGCTGTACAAGAATTGTTAGCTTGTAATTCCACATTAAAGCAAAGACAGGAATAATAATGGCCAGTACTGAACTAGCTGTTACAGCTCTGGACATGATGGATGGGGAAGTTCTATCAGATCAAGTTCATGTATCGGCTACTGTCCCCCAAAAAGGGGAGGTACTCAGTATGACACTGATTTCTCTCTTGGGCTCCACTAGCTCATCTTACTTTAATGGGAAATCAGTGTGAATAAATTGGCTCAGATGAACTCTGATTAGACCATCTGATCTCATGATTTAACCAAGCACCTAGAAAAAAAAAAGCTAATGTCACTTTAGCCAGTGAATGAACAGGACAGCTTGTTTTAAACATAAGTTAATTAACAAGATTCAAACAGAATCTTGAAAAGAATATTTTACTTTGTCAACTCTAGAACAGTTAAAAGAAAAAATACAGTGAAATCTGAGCTTACTCTGTGCCAGTGAAGACCTAACCATGCAGCAATGACCAGCTTTTCTGTATCTTTCTTACCAGGATGGGTCAGCTCTCTGGATGAGAACACAGGACACAAATAGGCTACAGTCATAATTACTAACAAAATTTTCATATAAAATATACCTGCTGCTGTCCTACAATATGGTGCTCACAGTTACTCTCTCTACAGTATCCGCATCTTCAGAAAACATGCTGTATCACTGAGGGTAATTTTTTCCCTTCTGTGTTACTTTGCTTATATGTATCACCTAAAGAAAGAGTCATAGTTTTCCCTTGTGAATCCTGTTCCTTAGCTATGCTAGAGAGCAAAAGTGTCAGAGAGAGACTATTCTGAGCCACAGTCTCAGCTCTCTATGCCTTCCCTTATTCAACGGCTGTGACCTCTGGCTTTTCAGAGTATGTCCTATTCTGAAATGCCATTGGGTCACAAAATCCTATTTACTCTCTTGAAAACAGAACCAGCTTGCAATATAAATATACTTTCTAAAAGAAGCTAATTTTGTTTAACAGTTTTTCTGAAAGACTTTTATTTTTCTTCTTACAGGTGCTCATCTGTTTCACAATGCCTAAATCTGCTTTTCCTTTTGTATGTACAGAATGATCCATGGAAAAAGAATCCTCCATGAATACAGGTAATGTTATTAAACTTTCTATAGCTCCCCTGGAACAATCTAAAATCCTGAATAGCAGCCTCCAAGCCTGAACTGTACGAGGTTATGCTCCCACTGAGCTCACAGAAAGTTCAGTGTTATTTGGACACTTGTTACATTGTGGAACCTTTTAATAATTTCTCTCTCTCAAAAAACAAAAGTAATTCAAAAATGTACTCCCGCACGCAACTGTGATGGGGTTTACTCTTATTTCTAAGGTGAAAATTTACTCAGTGCGTGTGACTTGAGTCCACAGAAACCCCTCCGGCTTATCATCAGACATAAATGTTAACAGTATTACTGTTAAAACAGCAGGTGTTTATATTAGTTTAATTGCGTATCATGAAGCCTCTTTTGGAAATGGGAAGTCACAGGTGTTTTATATTTTGGTTTATCTACCCTTTAAGTGTTTCTGATTTAACTCTACCGGTGTAGCGATGCCTCACCCAAGATACGAGGGACTTGGGGGCAAGGAAATGTGAAAGTTGGAGACAAAATCCTCATTCATCCATTTGTATGTGTCTACACATGAAACACCTCTTTGTACACGAAAGGGGAAACAAGGACTGGACAGAAAGCTCCAGTTCAGAGTGAGGCAGCTACTTTGTGCCCCATATAAATTCTGGCAATGAACGCTGGGGGTAGGAATGAAGTGTGGCATGAGTGGACACTATAAATTAGACAGATGCTGCCCTAGGTACCTAGAAGTAAAACACAAGTTAAAACTCATAGAAGTGGTCTGGGTTGGAAAGGATCTTAAAGTTCATTCAGTTCCAGCCCCCATGCCAGGGCAGCGACACCTTCCACTAGACCAGATTGTTCCAAGCCCTGTCCAACTTGGCCTTGAACTCTGCCAGGGATGGGGCAGCCACAGCTTCTCTGGGCAACCTGTGCCAGTGCCTCACCACCTTCCCAGTAAAGAATTTATTCCTAAGGTCTCATCTAAGGGTAAAATGAAAGCATAAGGCCTTGTCCCTGTGTGAGCTGGGAGAAGGGAGGTGTACACAAGCCCGAAGCCATGGCAAAGGACCTGCGTGTGTGTGTGTCTCTCTCTCCAGAGTGTACGATCAGCATGCCCTATGGAGTGAGGATGTGCCTCAGAGGATGCAGGATGGGGGCCAGCACCTCCGGGCTCCCTCTCCGGCAGCTACACGTAGCAGCGGCTTCTGCAAGCAGGTGGCTTCTTTACACCATTCCAAATACTTGCGCTGTCCGTGCTGAGTTCAGAGCTGGGACAGAAATCAAACACAAAGCCCCTCAGAAACCAGGCGGTAAACTGAAATAACGCCTAAACCCGTTTTTCCCTCAGCCTCCTGTGCCGCACCACCTTCCAGATTGCGGGGACGGCGGGAAGCGCTCCGGCGCTTCGCTTGGGCCGGGAGGCGGACACCACCAGCGGCCGCGCTGCCACCGTGGCACCGGCGCCGCGCACGGACTACACGTCCCGCCCTGCACCGCGGCGGGCGGGCGAGCTCCGCCTTCAGCCCGAGGGTCGGGACGCGCCGGGAGTGGGAGCCGCGCTGAGGCCGCGCAAACGCAGTGGTGGGCGCGGAGCCGCAGGGGCGGATTGTAGCCGGGAGGGGCTTCGGTCGGGAAGGGCCGGGATTGAGGCCCCGGGTCGGAGGAGGTTGGTGGGGGCCCAAGGAACTGGGGGGCAGGAGGAAGGAAAGGTTCAGGGAGAGTGCCGAGGCTGCGGCCGTGCCCTGGAGGGGCAGTGTGGGCCGGGCTGAGGCGGCCGAGGGCGCGCCGGGGTGGGCGGCGGGGCGGCCCGGGCACGGGTCCAAGTGCTGTGAAAGAAAAGGGCCGAAGAAGACAAAGGTGGTACAGCGCTTGTGTGCTCTGTGAGGCGACCTGGAAGAGCCTGGTGCTCAGAGCATACTTGGTTTTCTCCACCTGTCTTTGACCGAGGAATATAGGGTTGTTACTGTGAGTGCAGTTTGTTTCTCCTAAGTCACAGCTCCGAAGAGCCTGTATGGCTCCTTAGTGCATAAACACGCGTTGTGTCGTGCTGTGTTGGAAGCAGGCCTTAAGCTGTCCCTGTACGTACCTGTTAATGCGCAGGGGGCTTTCACTATCCTTTCTGATAGGAGTAGAATCCATAAGGAAGGATAGAATGGCAGGTTTTAAGCTTTCTTCCCACAGGCAGCTTTTTTTGTCCTCTGTAGCTGAGCATTTTCAGAATTATTGAGGAAATACATATATAGGTCTGTCAGCATTTATAAACAGCATGAGATGGTTCACTTGACATTGGTTGTGGGTGGAGGAGTTAGACAAGATGACTCCCAGAGATCCCTCCTAATCTATGTTATTCCATGTTTCAAATAAAAGAGTGGGTGTGCTCAGTGCTGGTCAGAAGAAAATATGAAGTAGGAAATCTTAGTATAGCTTTGCTGCAATGAGTAGGCAAGAGCTTCTTAGAGCCATTGTGGCAACTCTGTAAAAGAAGAGCTCAGTTATGATGGAGAAGGCAGACTGAGACATTTGTAACAAAAACTGTCAATAAAACATGGGTTGGTTGATAGTGCCTTTAGTCTGCTAAGGCAGTATGAGCTGTAGTTACAGGGATGCAAGCCCTCTTGATTCACCTCTTGCAGTTTAGCTACCTAGTGAAGACAACCCAGAAGACTAGTCTTTCTGGTGAGGCAATGGCACCCATTTTTGTCACTAAGGAACTGGCTTCACACAGGATATCTTTTTATGTGTTTTGTCAGAAGGGCCACCACCTGAGATGCAGGTATTAAATCCTATTCCTGCTCTTAGGAAGGAGATTTCAGTTTGCCAGTGGAGCCAGACACCTGGGTTGATAGAAACACCTGTGCATTGTTACAGAAAAGGACCTTTCAGGCCCTGTCACAGGAGACCAAAATCATTATGCCATTGTATGAGCTGATGGTGTCTTTGTATGCTTAACACTGTGCTCTGCTGGTTATCACATATCAGAAAGGGTATAATAGACCTAATTAAGGCAACAGGGAGGGTGGCAGGATTAAGAGCTTGGACAGTCTTTAGTGAGGTACAGATGGCTTCCATATGTGAAAGAGTAACTAAATAGACCTGAAGGAGGACATGAGGGGACAGTGTAATGCAGAAGAGTAGCCTCTTATGAACAGTAAAGGGGAAGATATGAGAAATGCGTAGTATTATCTAATCAGAAAGCAAATTAAGAACAAAAGGAAGTACTTTTCCACAAATAATGAAACTCATTGCCTCAGGATGTTATAGAGACAAAGTATAATTGGGTTCAAAAAGGATTTATTCAAATGTGTGGAAAAGAGGTTCATTACTAGTGCTTGGATTTTGCCTCTGGCTCCTCAGGAAATCCCAGAACAGCTGATAGGTTTCTATTGGTTGCAGAGTAAAAGATCATTCTATGGAAGTTCTTTCTTCTTGTACTCCTTCCTAAACATCTAAGTGAGGTACTTCAGAATCCTTTCACATTTCAAAAAGCTTTTTTCTTTCCTTTTTGTTTTTGATTTTTTTCTTCAAAGGCAGAAACAACCCTAGGGCTAGCGGTAAAACATAATATTATGTAGCGTAACTTACTATTAAATAATACAATATTGTGTAAATTTGTGTAAATGCAGTAGTATTAAGTCATACTCTGTAATGTTTGCAGTGAGGATGTCCAGCACAGATACTTAGGGTGGAGTGAGACATTGAGGCTAAATGACTTTAGTACAGTAATAATGTTTGCAAGAACAATACAATCACAATTTCTACAGGGCTTTGAATAAACTACTGAATGGTACATTGTGGCCTTTAGATATATAAATCATATATTTCATCAACCTTTCAAGTTACCATAATGCTATTATTGGTGTCTCTGCTCATGGCAGGGGGATTGGAACTAGATGACCTTTAAGATCCCTTCCAACACAAACCATTCTATGATTCTATTGAAGTAGTAGATTGCACACATAATTTTGTTAGTAGTTCATAAATCATTAAGAATTAACTTGCATTTGTAGAAGTTATGTTTTATTTACTTCAAGTATTTATTTTTTGGTGAATAGAAATTAACACATCAGTAATTCTATAATCTGATATTACAGAATGCTACAAACTAGTAATGGCTGTAATGTTGACAAGAACAGCGGTTATTCCCTTGCTATACTGACCTGGAATTCATGGTTTATTCACGATAAATAATTTGTGAATTATTTTTGCAGATGGGAAAGGTTTGTGCCATTTTTGGAGGATCCCGGGGAATAGGAAAAGCTGTTGCAGAATTACTGGCACAGAAAGGCTGCCACCTGGCGATTATTGGTCGAAATCTGGAAGTAGCCCAAACCACTGCGCGGAGTCTTGGTGGTACGTTACTGCTGCTTTGCAGTTATTTCTTCAGTGTCCGGTGCTTGGGCAAGTTGTAAAAGTCATAAGTCATTAAATAAACCTCATCGTTTAATAAGACTGTCATTGTTTAAACCCAGCCGTCAACCCAGAACCATGCAGCTGCTCGCTCGCTCGCTCACTCGCTCCCCCTTCTTCCCCCTGCTTCCAGAGGGATGGGGAGGAGAATTGAAAGAATGTAACTCCCACAGGTTGAGATAAGAACAGTCCAGTAACTAAGGTATAACACAGATCACTATTGCTACCACCAATAATAATGATAAGGGAAATCACAAGGGAAGAGAATATAACTGCTCATCACTCGCCAAACAATACCCAGCCTGACCCGAGCAGTGATCTAACCCTTCCGGGTAACTGCCCCCAGTTTAGTGGGCATGACATGCTGTGGTATGGAATACTTCTTTGGTCAGTTTGGGTCAGGTGTCCTGTCTCCCCTTCCTCCCAGCTTCCCCTCCTCCCTGGCAGAATATGAGACTCAGAAAGTCCTTGGTCAGAGTAAACATTACTGAGCAGCAACTGAAAACATCAGTGTTATGAGTGCTGTTTCCAGGCTGAAAGTCAAAACCACAGCACTGCACCAGCTACTAAGAAGGAGAAAAAATGACTGCTACTGCTGAACCCAGGACAGTGATGAAAAGGAAAATAAAGGCTGAGAAATTTGGAAGAAAAGCTGTACAATTTTGTTTTCGCCATGTGCATGGTGAAAGTGAAGTATGTTGCCTGTTCTATCTGCAAGATTCAAATTGTAAGATGAAAGGAATTGTTCAAGGCCACAACAGGGAGGTGGTATGAATTGCATCATCCTTGGCTTCTGACCAAGCCAGAACTGAGACCAGTCCGCTCATGCTGACCACCTGATTTCAAAAGGCCAAAAGTTTAAACCTAGAAATTGTCACATAACTAATCAATACGTAAAAATTGTCCTTATTTAATTCTGTGGAGATTAAATAGGTTCCTCAAGTTATAACTAGTTCAACATCTGTTTTTGCAACTGAGTTGGTAAATTCTGAAGGAGGTTTAGGAGCAACATGCCATCTTGTATTATTATTATGATATGCCTTTATTTCAATATAGCAGGGCATCTGGCAATTAAGTGTGATGTATCCAGTGAACAAGAAGTCCAAAATGCTTTTGAGGAGATGCAGAGGAATTTAGGTCCTATTAACTACTTGGTTAATGCAGCTGGGATCAACAGGTTAGTTACTCATTACAAGATTGTATGTAACTCTAGATGGCAGCTTCTTATTGTAAAGTGCTAAGGGCCTTTGTACTTACTGTGTTGTTAATGAGTACATCTGAAAACAGCATGAAGTGCTCACTGAGGTTTTGTTCCTGATGACAGTAATGACATCTGAGATACAAGTTTCACTGTAGTTCCTGCATTCTGAGTTTGAGTTTCCCCTCGATTCTTCTTTCTTCCCCTTCTTCCTCCTGAAATAATCCAAAACAATGTGTGATACCTCTCTGCAAAGGAGGCTTTGTTACCAGAAGCACAGCTAGCTTTTTTCTTGCAGTGTTACAATTTTGAATGCTAGAATGTATAGGACTATATGAATCCCCATTGATACTCTATTCATCAGTCATATTTTATCATAAGTAAATGTGATCATTGGGGTTGCACAGTGAGTTCTTTCTGTGTTTCTTTTGTCTGTTTGTCAGGGATGGTTTGTTACTGAGAACCAAGACTGAAGATATGGTAGCCCAGATTCACACTAACCTTTTGGGAACAATGTTTACCTGCAAAGCTGCTGTAAAAAGCATGATTCAACAACAGGGAGGTGCTATTGTCAATATAGGTAAGTTCCTTGTCTAACCCAGTGGAATTCTATGAACTAGTTTTCTAGGAAGGCTTAGCAGGTGTAACATGTCGAAATGCCACTTGTTACAATTGACTTATTTTCTTTGTAATTAGGCATTCTGTTTTTAGCATTTCTTTCCCTAATAAATGCCTCAGAGATTACATTTTATTGAATGAAAAAAAAGTTACCATTCTGTACGAGCTCTTTGGTAGCTAAATCTACCAGCTGTCAGTCAGTAGCTGAGAGTCAAATAGGTACAGTTGGCTTCTTTCTGGTTTTCTTTTTCTGCTGTGCAAGGATATTTTTTAGGAAGCATTTCATCTTCCTGTCCTGGTGCATGTTTGTCAGCATAAGAGATACGGATTCCACAAAAATCACAGATAATTGAGGGATTTGCTTATCCCAGCAGTAGGCTATAAAGTACATTTAGTAATATGCTTTTGATTCCTTTTCTTGTAATCTCATTTTCCATTCCAAATATAAAACTAAAGTGATGAAGCTAGTGCGAGATTTCAAATTAGTCATTTAATCTTCTCTTTGATGTTTATTTCTAGGCAGTGTTGTAGGACTTAAAGGCAACTCTGGTCAAAGTGTATATAGTGCTACTAAAGCAGGATTAGTTGGATTTTCACGATCGCTTGCTAAAGAAGTAGCGAGAAAGCAAATTCGAGTCAATGTGGTTGCTCCAGGTAAGTTTTGGGGGATTCCTACATTCTTTACTGTTTCCTTACATCAAGACTGCTGGATATTTGCTCTACTCTGAAAGTAACTTCAGACAAATTGCTGTTATTTTTATCAACTTTTGTAAATAAATGTTTTTAATGTATTTTTTTCAGTTTAAAGTATAATACATTCTTTTACAAAACCTTCAGTCTTTTTAAGGGAACACTGAGAAATTTGGAAGAGTGTCTGCCTGTTCGTCTATCCATTATTACACAATAAATGTCTTTTCTTTTTCCTTCGTTCCTCCTTCAAAACCTGCCGTCCTTGCCAATGGAAGGATTAGAACTAATTATAGACAGCTGCCTTCATCTGCTAGAGAATGCTTATACATTCTTAGAGAAACATGAAAGACCACGAGAAGCTGGCATGAAAGCATCCCTGTCTCTCTCTGTAGTGAAAGGAGAGAGCCTGGAAAGAAAGTTCAGTGAGGACAAGGCTGTGATTTCACAAGGTGATCTAGTCAAAGCAAACTGCCACCCATAAGGAAAATGTCTTTTTTGTCTTTTCTGACTTTTTCCACTCACAGCGTGTCCTCCTTGTGCTACCTCTGATGCCTTTCAGACTGCTACATGAACCGGGTCAGCTTGTGTACTAGGCAGGATAAATACTCTTCATTGTTTTAGTGAGTTGAGCAGCCCATTGAAGGGTCCAGAGCCATCATAAAGGGATAGAGTTGTGCAGTGGAAAGCAAAATGAAGACTTTACCTTCTTGGTGGCAACTAGAAAGCAGGTAAAATCAGCTCTGCGTGCAGCTGCAGCTTACATGAGGAGAAGTGCAGCAGATGGAAAACTGAATCTCGGGTAACTGAAAATTTAAAGGACAGAAGTGTCCTTTAAAAATGTCAAGAAATATTCTTCAAAGGAGTGCTATAATAGAAATTACGCAAATGCTGTTGTAAGTTCTACAGTGTAACAGAAACACTTGCAAGCTGTAGGGCTTTTGTTTTTTTCCCCAGAGATTCCATACATGGGTATTTATTGAGAATGTATTGGTGAAATGAGTGTATTTTGTCATTCAGAAAAGTGATACAAAATATGGGCTTGGGACCCAATTTTAGTTACCCATTTTTGTTTAAAAACAAAAACCCAAACCCAAAACCCAAAAGACTTTTACCAATCTATGTTTTTTGATTATTATGTCAGTGCTCCGAAAACCAGAAGGCATTTTAATAGTTAGGTAAAAAATTGTTCTTAGCCATAAAATTATGTGGATTGACTTTGAAGAATGGTAGCTGGTGCTGAATCCTGGTAGTAGATTTCACTTTGGAGCATTCTGGGGAAAATCCACTAAAGAATTTTAGTTGAAGGTTAGGTAACTCTTCAAATATCTCTCCTCTCGTAGGCTTTATTCACACAGAGATGACTGCTCATTTGGAAGAAGATCAATTAAAGCAAGCAATTCTCCTTGGAAGATTTGGAGAGCCTCGTGAAGTTGCCCAAGCTGTTGTCTTTCTTCTAGAGTCTCCTTATGTTACAGGGAGTATTCTAGTTGTAGATGGGGGCTTGCACCTTATGACTTAAACATTACCTTCAATAAGTATTGACTTTGGTAATATATGAATATATGCTGATTAAAGGGAGAGGGGTGAAAATTAGTTGAAGATTGATGTATGTGATTGACTTGACATTACTTAGATGGAGGAGAAATTCAGCAGTGTTGAAGTCCAGCATGTATGTTCAGCTACCTGAAAGAATTCATTTGGTATTACAAAGTCTGTGTGTGCGGTAAAAGGAGAGAGCCTGGAAAGAAAGTCCTGTGAGGACAAGGCTGTGATTTCACAAAGCAATTGTGTATGTAATGATTTGAAAAAGATCTGGTTTTGCTATGGTGATAGTTTAAAGTAACATGCTGATACTTCTTTAAAGCACTATATTTTCATGAAGTCATGTTCTGAATTTGGGATAAAGTGGAGATTTTATTGAAATTATCATGTTGCACTAAAGGTAACAAAGTGTGGAGGCATGTTTATTGGTTGGCACCTATGATTACATCAAGTTTTTCATGTAGGGCAAAGATTGCAAATGGCATATTTTTTTATTCTTTTCAGCTAGTCCCTACAAAGTTTCCTTTGGGTTTTTGTTTGTTTGTAGCTAACACTAAAAAGCCGTGAGCTTCTGGTTCTTAAGCATACCTGAATTGCCTTAAGGACATTTAATTATATGCATTATGCTTTTATAAAGACAACACCTGCTCAGTTCCTTTCTCAATCCAGTAGCACTTGTGTGTGTATGTTGAATGACTGTTGCTTGGTTATGGGAGTTGCTGATTTCTGTAATATTCTGGGTTTGATCTGCACATGCACCGGTGCGAACAGTACAGCTGCAGGCCTTGCTGCGCAAAAGAATTCTCAGTGATTCAGTAGATGTTTAGAAAACACATATCACTTCCAAAGTGTGGAGTCAAGGTGTTTTGCTGTATATCTTCTTGAACACTCAGCTCAACTGTTGTGTTGATGCTTTTTAATATGTATGTATAGTCAATAAAATAGCCATTTATTTTATTCAAAATAGCCTTTGAAGCAGAGTAATTATTCAGCTGTAAATGATCCTGTTTCTCTCTTCCTGAAAAATTACCAAAGATTTGACCTCAGGCTTTTCTACTGAGATCAAATAATTTTTGATAATTGATGCTTTTATCATCTCTGAAGAAAACTAGGAATGTGGTTTAGGACCTTCTCTTCTTAGCTCCAGTGTTCATTGCATAATAATCCAGATGTTGATTCAGCTTTTGAAATTACTTCCCATCTTGGCACAAACCAAAGTACAGAAAGAAGAGATCTCATTGATGATAACTTTGTGTCTTTTTAAAGTCTGAGATTTTCTTCCTTTGTGCAGCTGAGAAATCTTGTCTTTGGGCCAGAAAACAGTGCGTGTTCAAGCTTCTCGCAAGTATGTATTGAGAAATAGTATAAGGAATGGTTGTGTATTCAGGGGATTTTACAGTTGTTTGTGTTACTACTTTGGAATATAAAATACCACTAAGGTAATCCTTCCAGCAGTCCTTATCTTACTGTTATCTCTTTGTAGAGAGATGGTGTTTATTGCTGATGTTATTTGCTGACACAAAGCTGTCTTTGCACCAAGAATATAATTGCTATTTATATTTCTCTTAAATAGAAAGAATTGGTCAGAGAATAGACGGATTCTTTTTGAAAGGCACTGGAAGTGCCTTCAGAAAAAGATAGGGAAAGACAGTAACTTGGTAATATGTCAGTAACTTGGCTGCTGCCCATATCTGTCCTTAGCATGTTGTAAGCAAAGCCTGTGTGACACGTCTTGACCGGAAGCCAAAGGTAAGAAACTAGAAATAATTTCCTCGTAGTGAGTTCTGACCCTAATTATTATTATCCCTTGTTTTGTTGGGTAAGAGAACGTTAAATAAGTTGTTTGCAATGACATTTTTAGTTCATGTTCGTGATTAAAACCTGAATTTATAAAAAAAAAATACAAACCAAGAAACCATAGGATGTTCTATGTTTTGTTTTACATTGCTTCCAAAAATAATGCCTGATTGTTTTGCCTTTTCCTAACCTTTACACTTATGTTTTCAGAAGCTATATAAGAATAGTAACTCAGTCCTGAATGATTAGTGGTCAGCTTGGAGTCTGTTTCCTTACCTATGTATTTAGGTCTGATTTTTTGTATTTCCTCAGTGTGAATTGTTCTCATCTATCTACAGTGAATTTAATCTGCTGGTTTTAACACCAATTTCCTTAGTTCTGCAATTATTTTGTTTAATTCCTTCATCCCCTTATTACTTTTGAGTAACTCAGTGCTACTGGAATGTACTGTGGGCTTCAGAAATTGCTGTCTCAAAACCCTTATGAATAGGTTGTACTTTGCTAGCCCCAGCATAGGTGTTTGTGGTGGTCTGTTGGCAGTCCATGTCCTTAGGAAAGAATGACTGCTGATTCACACCCTTTCTTTTCTATCTGTAACCAATTTACTGATACGATATATCCTCCTTCTTAGCAGCACTGCATCTTTAATGGTTTTTTGGCAAGGGAATAAATCAGATGCCTGTCAGGATTTTAAGTGTGCTATATTAGATCTCCTTACTCTCATCTCTTTTTAGTCTTCAGAAGAACTCTGAAATGTTTATCAAACATGACTTGCCTTTGCAAAAGCAGCTCTGACTTTCCGCAGTATGTTTACGCAGTTGTTTTTATGGCTTTAGAACAATTTCTGGCAGTTTGCTAAGTACAGAAAAATACAATTAGTCTGTAGATTCCTGCATCCCTCTGGAATCGCTTCTGAAAAAACAAGTGACCGTTCCATCCACTAAACTCCCAAAAGCTTGCTGTCACTTTTCCCGTTTTCCAGTCATTTGATAATGAGGCAGTTTTAACCTGAAAGTTTCCTTTATAATTAGGGGAGTGACAGTCCCCAGCCCTGGCCATTTGTCACTCTTCCTCTGTAACTCTGCTGGTGTTTTGCTGTGAGGGGTAAACCCTTCATCAAGTTCCTGCATGGCACCAAACTCTGATTCCGGGTTTTGTTCGAAGTTGGGGGATTTTTTTTCTCTGTGGCCTTCCTTTCGCTGAGCACTTTGCTTTTTATTTTGATCATCTGCTTGTCTTATTAGGGAGGTTCCTGTTCCTGGGGCAGTGTTTGGATGTGGATGCACATTTGTAGATTGTTCCTGTACTTGCGGATCTGCCTATAAATTTTACATTCAGTGAGCCATTCCATTTGACTGCAAAAGCTGGACTGCTGGCTTTCAAAGGTTGGCTTTTAAATTCCGGTGGCTTTTAATCCAGGTCAGCTTCCCTCTCCCCACAAAACCAGATCAGTTCGGTGCATGTATTTAAAGTCACACTGAAGTTCAGGGTGTACAATCTGTGTTGTCATCAAGCACTGCAGCTTAGTTTTTGACTCGTCTGTTTGGTTTCCTGTTAGCATATTTCCTTATTTTATGATGCTCCTTTTCATGGAAGTCTGGTAACTTGGTCTGTATTCTTGCAGAAATAGAACCACCCCAAAGCCAGCCTTTGAAAACAGCATCTTGACTCAGCCAGAGATGGGTGGCCCTGACCAGCTGCAGGGAAAAAGTATGTTAAAAGATCAGTCCTGGCCTGTTCAGCATGACATTTATCCAACCTTCTGGTAAGTGCTGTCTTTCATGATAGTTACACTGCTGGCCTTACAGGCCTTGGATGTCATAGGTACTGCTGTCATCCTAATTGTGTGGGCAGTAATATTGTCTAACAACAGAGTTCACATTATAGGGCCTGGAAATTGAATCCAGACCTGATCCAATGAGCTAATATTGATATTTAGTATGACTTTCCTATGTATTTTGTATCAATGTCCTGCTTATTTGTCTTGCTCCCATCATGTTTCTGGTATGCCTGTTATGTCACTGTCCTTGATTAGAAACAGACAGGTCTTGCACTGCTAGCATGTAAGCCAAGTTACATAGAAATGGTTTGAGGGTTTTTTTTTTGCATGTGGGTGCTCTTGAGTAGCACTGTATGCTTGACTGGCTTACGACTGTTTCTCAACTGAGTCTGGGAAACTTCAGTCCACTCTTTTAATAGACGTACAGAGTTCCTGTGATTCCATTTCTAGTGGAAGTGAGAGCATGTGCTCTTACTCATCTGATATTTCTTTACCTGCTATCTTGCTTAAAATTCCTGTAATCTCTTCTTAAGTACATCTTCCTACTTCCTTGTTGTTTAGAATGAACTGTTTTACAGACTGCCACTACTCCATGTTTCTGCAGTTCCTAAAGAATCCGTACCTCTCTTCCTACAGCTGTTTTCAGGCATCCATTGAAACTTTACTTCAGCATCTGCCTTTGGGAGCATTTTAAAGAAAGCTGCTGCCCAGGTCTGGTCTTTAACTTAGTCCACATTTTATTCCAAGTCTTTTCTCCTGCCCCACAATGGTACCTACATGGCCTTTCACCATCTCCCAGAGCTGCTGGAGAGGTCACCAAGGCATGTTTTGAGGGTGGCTGCTTTTGCAGCTGTCATTTAATTCAGCACACAGTCCTCTGGTACCGCAGCCCCCTGTCTGATTCATCCAGAATTACTGATTGGTTTTTTTAACTCAGCTGGGTTCCTGCTTCAGAAGTGAAATCCTTGCTAAAAGACGGTGTGTTGTTGTACTTACTCATTTATGTGCCTTGACTTGTCACTGCCAAGTTAGGAAACTTAAGACCATTCTCCTGTTGATGTTCGATTCAGTTTAAACTTCGTAAGTAGCGGGATTTGCACGTTCTGGGCTTCAGTTGGAGCACATTGTAGGCCTAGAAAGTTTATTGTTTTGTATCACTTCTCTGCTTTTTTCCAGTGTTTGGGAAGATGATGGACTGCTCTCATGATTCTGTTCTTGATAGGTCATTGGAGCCTTCCTTCTGCTTGTCTCTCAAGAAATGTGTTTGTAGTGTAGAACGTGCTGTAGTGAAGTCACTGTGTTAGCCTTTTCCTGCTTCTGAGGCATATATTTAAGCTCATGGACTGGATGGGGCCTCAAGCAACCTGGTCTAGTGGAAGCCTGTCCCTGCTCATGAGAGAGGCAGTTGGAACCAGGTGATATTTAGGGTCCTTTCCAACCCAAACTAGTCTGTCATTCTGTGAAATGTAGTAGAAATCAGTAGAAATTTCTAGCAGAACACAAGCTGTTGATGAGGGTTGGTTTGTTTGCTTGTTTGTCCTTTAAATATTGCAGCTATGAGTAGGAGTTATTGTGAGGGACGGCTTCTGCTGACTTTCTTTTATGGTAACGCAAGCATATGAACTTTGCTGAGTTTAAACCAGTGTGCTGAGTGAGCGTGTTACATCCTTGAAGAGACTTCATTCTGGCCTCCAGAGGGCAGTCTATCCTAAGGCATTACTCCATTGGTTATGAGTTGGTTAGTATGTCTCTCTAGTTTCAGGGAAGTGCCTGTGTAGATACAAAATTGATGGCTGGCATTGCCGTTACCAGTTCTGTAGAATCAGTCTCACTTGATCTGGTAAGAAATTGCCAGTGTGGGTATGATGATGTCAAACGTGTTGAGACAATATGCAAGTAAAAGCTACTGAATCTTCCTGGCTATCATCATATGCACATTGGGATGACGTGAGTGGGAGAAGGGGGAGCAGATGTCACTGAGCTGACTCTGAGCCAGAGGAGCTGTGTGGATGTCACTCCCCCTGCTCAGAGTGGTGCTGACACTGCTGAGGATGGCCTGGCATGTTGGCAGGTTTGGAATTGTTGTGTTATTTGGAACAATTTGTTTAGGAATAGCTGCAAGCTGGTTATATGGTGCTGCTGAAGCGTGGCAGGGAAGCGGTTTGATGTTTTATGAATTCTTATTTGCACATCACCCTGCTCTGTACTTCTAATGCTAAATGCACTAAAAGTACATGTTACACCTGTATGTTGGAGGCTGTATTGTAAAGAAATCTCTGCCTGTATGTTGAAGATTTGTTAAAGAGCTTGAAGTTGCGGTGCTTTAGTTCCTGATGCTGTTGGTCTGAGTTTTTATCCTGGTTTTTTGGGTAGTTGGTAGATTTCTACTGACCATTTCCTGCAGCCCTAGAGAAAAGAAACAATATAGGCATTGCCTGGGTTTGTGTAGATGCCAGTTAGTGTGCACATACTGATTTTTGATGGTGAGACGTCTCTTGCTGCAGTAGACTGGAACTGCATCTGTTCTCTGCAGGTTCTTGCAGCTCCTTGTTGGAGGGCATGTAAAACAGCGAGCACCTGTAGTTTTATAGTTCACCATCATTTTCATGGCACCAAGTGGAGGTTACGCTAAGCTTTCTGCTCTGCAGTGAAGCCATATTCAGTTTATCTGTAAATATCAGTGAGGTTAATTTACTACACATTTTTGCAAAGATGCTTGCTAATTTTTCTGTTAAATCCTTGCTTCTTTTGGGAATGTGGTGCTTTTTTTCCTAGTGGAAAGTGGTTCTGGAAATATACAGACCTGAAATTGTTGGCAGCTGCTGTTGTTCCATACCTGAAATGACATAAGTCACATACAGTTCGACATCACTGGATTTACTAACAATTGTGCTGATAGAATTACATTTTATTTTAGGTTTTTGTTTATTCCACATTAACATATGTAGAATAAACATGAATTAGAGATTGTACAGCTGAGGTTAATACAGAGTTTAATAAAACTTTTGTTGTACCTTTCTTACAAGAATGTTCAGCAAGTCTTATTCTGAAGTGGTGTAGAAAGAAGTGAGCTAATACGTTAATAAAACCAGAGTTGTGCATTATACTATAGAGTAGTGCAGAGTTTTCTTTTAGACAGGCCTTTTCCACAAATGACTGCAACAGTTGCTCAGACAAGTGCTGCAGGTAAAAGCCATGTCTAAAATCCACTAGTTCTCAGTCTGCATTTAAAGAGAGCTGTGTAGTCTGTTGTATGGGAAGTGTTCCAAGGTATTTTCACCACCTTTTGCAGTAGCTTGGAAAGATCCTGTCTTTGGCATTGTAGTTTTGTACCCCTGGTTCTCTGTAGAAATACTCTGTGATGTCTGGGCCAAGAGTTGGCCAAAAAAAGACTTGATAGTATGTTTTGTTGGGTGTGTAAAACGGAACCGACTCAGGCAAAAGAAAGCCCACCCCAGTCCTCTTAGTGTGATGAGATTTGCCAAGCTCCTGCCGTAAGTGGTGTAATCATTCTGAGCAGTGGCCGTGTGCTGTTACTGATGTTTTCCTCCTTTCTCATTCTGCAGCTGCCTCTGGCCCATTTGTGCTACTACAGAACTAGAAAGTGACAGTGGCTGTGAGACTTGACCCTTCCCCAGGGTTTACCTGTTGCACCGCAGTTTTACAAAGCAAACAGTTTCTGCTTCCTGATGGTGCTGGGCTGAAGTTCTTTAGTCTTCATCCACCGTATCGCTGCTGACATCACTGCGCACAGGTACTGTTGCTTGGAGTCTGGCTTTTTTGCTCAGAGTGTTATGTTCCAAACACTTGATATTTTATTAGAGATTCAGTGCAGATGAGATTATTGAATGTATTAATCACTTCTGGAAAAGGATGCAAACTGTGGCTTTAATTCAGAATTAGAGTTGCAAGCTTTCTAAGACATTTGAAAGAATACAGTGTGCTGGCTGGAACAGATTGTAAGTTGCTTAAATTGCTTGGGGCAGGAGCTGTGTTACTATTTGCCTCATGTGTCTTGTGTGCTCAGAGTTGGGTTCAGACAGAGAAACTGTGCAGGGGGAGGGATTTTTCTTTTAGCCAGTTCAGAAGAAATGGAGCTACATGTCAGCAAATCCTGCCACTTGCATGTACATCGGAGTTGTGAATCGGCTCTGTCATCAACATGCGTGATTGAACAGGCGTTTCCAGTCCCTCTGTGCTGTACCACATGGACTTGGCAGCTGAGTTAGACAGCCAGAGCACGCAGCCATCCCCTCAGCATCACGACATGATGGGTAATACAAGCTCATGAAGTACTTGCTTACATATTAAATGTTTGGGCTTCTTGCAGAGATAACGATGTAGTTGTCCACATGTGGAGAATCAAGGTGTTTATTACATACAGCCTAATTGCAATATAGAAAGCAGCTATGATTTACGAGCAAGGGTTTCAAACTCGACTATAGTAGGTTTTGGTCCCCAACACGCAGTGGGCTATGACGGAAGGAGATGGTGTGTGTTAACTAAGGAGTGCTGCTGTTGTGAAGGTGCAGGATAAAGGTGTTGTGTGTTAAGTGACACTACCAGCTGAAAAGCCCTCATGCATGTGGAATTTTGCACCTCACTGTTAGTAATCTTGACAGAGGTGTCTGTCATCATCCTGAATGGAGTTGCACTGACTCCTCCATTGCTCTGAATGTGCTTGGAGTGATGAACTTACT
The DNA here is from genome assembly GCA_017639245.1 of Myiopsitta monachus. NCBI lineage: Eukaryota > Metazoa > Chordata > Aves > Psittaciformes > Psittacidae > Myiopsitta > Myiopsitta monachus. Next base: position 76,287,416 of record CM029917.1, on the reverse strand, counting down.
AAATAATTTGAAGTCTTGCACAAAGCTAGGACTTCTTTTTTTGGTCCTATAAAATGATAAAGTACACTTTCAGATCATACTATCTATCTTTGGAATTGGTGGAGAGAGATTAAACTTTGAACGTTACTTTGATGCTTCCAAGAATTTCAGATTTCTGTCTTGGAAAGCATGTCATTTTCTTGTGCCACGCTTCTATCTCTGAATTTGTAAACCCAAACAGTCCCAGTAACTAAGTAACAGCACAGCTGAATGTTTTCATAAAAACAACTTTGCTGCTTAGAGATGTGATTTACTACTTAAGTGTGTCTGTACATATATACAGAGGCAAAATGTGATGATGACCTCATCTTAAACCAGCTCACAAGAGCAGTCTCAGCTTTTTAGTCTCTGGGCCAAAGACAAATTCACTGTAAGCAGACAGGGCTCCACTGACTTCAGCTGCAGGATCACCAATAATGTCAGTACTCAAGTGCTGAGAGAATTCTGTTTGTAGTGATCAATGCTGGAAATGCAAGCCTAAAAGAAAAAAAAGAATGTGTTATCTATCTTGCATCTTTCCTGGTATCTTTGCACAGAAAGGAAAGGGGAAGTGAGTCAATACTCAGGGTTCTACAAGTAAATCTTATGGTTTTCATTTTGATATTGCCTTGTTAGAAGACTATTCTTAAACGAATTTAGCTGCATTCGGACTGTGTCCTTAGTTGTGAGTGATGTCATATTGCAGTTTCTGGACACACAGAATAGACCTCCATCTTTTCTAACCTATTGCAAAAAGCATCTTCAAGTGCTTTTATTGGGCAAAGGTTTCTCATAATTTACCTTGTTTAAACAAGATTCTGGGTCACAACCATAATGTTCTGATAAATTCTTGTAATTTTTTGGTGCCGTATCTATATGATAATATCTAGAAGTTCTTGTACTGAGACAGTTAATAGTCTTTACCAAAGGAAAACTTTCTATTTGTGTAATATTTATTGATGTTAAACCCACATTATGTCAGCACAACAATCCAAAGTAATGATAATACATTTTTTTTATAAATACAAATAAAAGGTGGCAAAATAATGCTAGTGAAGCTAAACAAAACAGTCAATTAGCATGTCACAGTCGAGAAGAATTTGGCAAATGATATGACATACTTCTTCTAGAATAGAATCAATTACTCCCAGATGACAGACTATGACGTTAATCTAGATTAACGATCCCCAAAACTGGTCATATCCTGCACCAGAATTGTACTACCGTATGTGCTAACGTTTATTAGTCACTAGAACACAACACAAACTTTGTGTACTTACAAAGCAATACACGTATAGCAGTAATGCAGTATATGGTGTACACAATTACAGAATTAAAAAAACAAAACCCCTAAGTACAGGACTTCTGAATAACTGAACTGAGATAAAAGATTTCAACACTTTTATTATAAATAATGGAAGATACCATATATGTGCTTCATATAAGGAATACAGTGTTTTCCTTTCATAGCAAAGTATCGTAGCTCGTACCATCACATGCTCGTTTTCCTTGTCAGGCCTAGTAGTTCTTCCATCCTTCTCTCCCCTTCCTCTGAAATTCATTTGGTTCTACTTTAAAACTACCAAGTCACATCTGACCTAGATGGGGCTCCAGTTCAGGTGGGTTTGCCTTGCTTTCTGAATGTAGCCTTCAGGCTTTTCACCTACAGCGCACAGACTCTACCCAGTAAAGAGCCTACAGGAAAACGACAGGAGAAGGAAAAAAAAAATCTACCCAGAGACATGTGTTAAGGGGGTGAAAAAGGCACAAATTTGATGTTGGGTTTGTCCATCTTCATGTTCTACCTCCTCAGATCTGCAAGCTCATCAGCTGTGGTGTATACTTTTGTCATTTAAATTCATATTGCAGTCTCAACCCATTTTTCACTTAGCTATACATTTCTAAAATCCTCAGGCGCATCACACAAGCTCTAAACAGTCGAACATCCCACACATACACTCCCTAGTTCCCAGCTCCTCTCAGAAATTCCAATTTGAGAATGGGAGCATTACAAGGTTACAGGCTGTGTTCAGGAAATCCACAGAGAGTTTCAGCCTCTGCCCTGTCCCCCTCCCACCCCCTGCAGTAACCCACTGCAGTGGGTCATACTGACAGCATGTTTTCCCCATCTAGTTACCAATAGTTGTAGTCTGGAGGAGACTCTTATTACAAAGTCAGCTCTTCGTTACCTCTAAGCTGTTAAGTTACTTATGCTTGACCTGTCTTGCCTGTGTGCTTGTAAGTAAGCCTCCTCCAGGATGGCGAAATCAAAAATAGAGAAGAACTTAAAACTGCAGTGTTGATGCTGCTGTACAGAATTGTCCATACTAACAGCATTTAAGGCAAGATATTTTTTTTCCTTGTAGACTAGAAAGCAGTTTGCAGAGACACAGCATTTGCTTGTGTGCCTCTTCCTTGTCCCTTCCTGGTTTACTCTTACAATATTGCACTTGTTCACTGTAGCTATCAGAGTGCAGTGCTGGTTTAGAACTGTCAGCAACCACACATTCTGAGTTTCTTTGTGATCGAATGGCCTCAAGTAAAACATCTTGCACCATTAAGGCTGTGTAACATTTACTTACTGCTTATAAAGACATGTAGTGATAAATAGTGTTCTCATCTGAAAAATCTGACTCTGATGTGTTCTGGCCTTTATGAAAAGGGTTATTTATAAGAGCTGAAGCAACTTAGGTATAAGGAACAGGTGAATGTGATTTGTTGTGCAATGTGTACAATTCCATTAATAATCTACCTATTCTAATTTGGTATAATGAATAAGAAATATATGCTTATTGTGTTTGTTGTTTATCTTTTGTACTTGAAGGTGTCTGCCTTTGCATAAAGTGACATAGGAGTATCATTGGTCAAGGCAATGGCTTTCAGTGTTTCTGCTTTGAAAGAAAATGATGGAAGTGGTGGTTGAATCTACAGGTCATCGCTCTCTACCAAGCCAGACTGCATTGTTAAGTGGACTGGATTTGCTTCAGGCTGGAAAGCTGCTTTGATGTCTAGTCCTTGGTCACACAGTGCAGCGTATCTGCTGGCTGAGGGCCGCACCTTCTTTGGCTTGGTTGTCTGAGGGGGTTGTTGCCACTGAGCTACAGATGAAAAAGGAAAGAAAAAATGTTAGCCATCTTGAGCTGGGCAACAAAGTATGCCAGATCCTCCCTTTGTAAAGGTGATACTAACTTAAAAGCAGCTGAAAACTATTGCATCAGCAGTGAATTTGTTTCATTTCTTGGTATAGTTTGTTTGTTTAAACCTCAGCATCTAGTTTCACCTTCAAACATGGTATGTAAAAACAACAGTGCATGTGTTTGTTACTTGGCATTTTTGGCATTGCTTCTACCTTTCCTCATGTCACTGGGAAGGATAACAGCAAGGAGGTTGTTTCCGTGCACTCAGCGATAGGCCTGTTCAAGGGCTGTTTGTTGTATATAAAAAGAAAGAACCTGGATGCCACTGCCAGCCCTTGTATGCTGAAACATGCTGAGCCAGGTCTCCTCTTCACAAGTCCCATTACCACCCCCACCACCACCAGAAACCATCCTTCACCATTCCCATTTTTCCCTTCCCTCCCTCCCTTATTCTTGTTATGAAAATATTGGTAAGAGAAAACATGGAGTGTGTGAAGGGCTGCTTTGGAACAAACTGAGTAATTCAGCAGAAAGCCATAAAAACATCTACACTTCTGGTAGCGGCTACATGTGTATTACAGACTGATGTACAAAGGAATGAAAAGGGTTAGGAAAGTGCTAGCAGAGCAATAGTAATAATGATCCACAGAAATAACATAAGCATGCTGTTATCTGTTGTTAATTAGCTCTACTTAATATACTAAGCAAAGACAGAAAGCATGCATGCTTGTTTGGCTTTAGGTATCTGAAAGATTCTGAAATATACTTTGACAGAGCATTTGTTGTCTTGATGTGGATCGTTATTATTGAGGAGAAACTATAAACAAAAGAAAGAGAGACCAAGGTAAACCATTCTGTGAACAAACTGAAACTTACACAACTGTTGCTTTTAGGGTAACTAGTGTGTTCACAAAAACTGAAGTCACTTACTATAAACATCCAACCTGGCAGTGCATGACACAATTCCAGCCTCATTCTTAGCTGAACATGTGTACCAGCCAGCATCCTCCTTTGTAGCTCCCTGAATAAGTAGGCAAATGTAGCCATAGTTATCCTGGTGCATGCTAAACAAAAGAAAATGAGAAAATTAGTATTTAAATTGCATACAAGTTTAGACTACTTTAAAATGTCATTATAAACCAGCCCAGTCCTAGTTACAGGTTAAATATTGTCCACTTTAAATTAATGTGGAACTTTGTCTGAAATTAGCAAGTGGAAAATCAAACCTTGAGTATGCTTGACAATTTGGCAGCTTAATATCCTACACTGAAGACTAAGAAGCAAATCTGCATAAAGTAACTTCTCTTTCACAATCACAGATTTAAGACATCCAGAAATGTAATTTAACTCACAGGGACACCAGGACTTTTTGGGAAAAGGATAAAAAAAGCCTCAAGGAATGAGGTACTGAAATGCTCTCAGTTATTTAGGACAGCAATAACATTAGTGTTCTATCAGGAACTAATTCCTTTTTTTGAAATATGTCATCAGTTTGCTTTTAAAAATTCCTACAAATGTTACTAATATCGAAGACAAGTTTATAGATCTCAGTATAACATACTGAATCTTAGCTGCTTATCTCCACAAATGTTAGGAATCAAGGTTTCTGCTGCGAAGCAGACACCTGTCCTTAGGAGCTGCGGTTTTCACTAGGACACTGCTAGAAGTCTTAGTTCTAGAAGATAACAACTACTTCTCCACTTGCTTAAAGTAGAAAGATAGTTGTTTAATTCCAAGGATGGAAAACAGAACTAACATTTTAATTCTGGCTCGGCCACCAGGCTGGCTACAAGTCTGAGTAAATGTCATAAGTTATTACATTATCTAGGTTAATGTTTGTGAGATGCTGCTCACACAGAGCATTCTTATGGCCTTCTAGGTTTTCATTTGTCTTACAGGATAAGTCAGCACTGGAGTTTTACATGGGGAGATGTTTCTAAGGCAGTCTCACCTCACTCGGTCAGTGTTGTAAGTGAGTGACTCATTCTCCTTCTTCCAAAATATCTGAGGAGACGGCTCCCCTGAGATCCGGCACTCCAGCCGCACTGGGAATCCCTCAGTCACACCTGTGTTCTGTAGCTTCTCTATAAACACAGGTGCTTTGTGTACTTCCTTAGCTGTGAAAACAAAGACAGCGTCATGTTGATACTAGTCTGCGACAGTGCAGCTCTTCTTCCAGCACCATGCTAAAACCAATAATGAAAGATCTAAGTGGCAGGAAACTGAAGTGTTGTCTTCATTAATCACGAAGTCCAGTCCTGGTTCATCTGAAGGGAACAGTCAGATCAGGACTGTAATAGGGGAAAAAGTGAGCACTAATAGAGCTGAGTGGTTCCCTCCTTCCCCAAAATAGTTGGAATGTGGAGTGTGAAGATCAAATAAACTGGTTGCTCACTGCTTGTTAAGCAGTGCTCCTTCATACTCCCTAGACGGATAGCTTTTAATTATAGAAAGTACTGTTCTACCTGAAGGTTGGAATGGCATCAGTCTAATATGCTGCGAAACACACAAGTCATATGGTACATGTCTGCACAAATTGCTTTTGAAAACCCATTCATGCAAATAGCCTGGCTTGTGGTCCCCGCTATGCCTCAGGGCAGCAGACCTCTTAACTGTGTGCCCAGGGCTTATGTGCCAGTCAGCTTATGCTGCTACATAACAAATTGTATCACTTACAAATGTAACTTCTGTTACTAACAGGTTTCCTTTCCTGAGCCCGCTAACCCTCAGCCAGGTTGCTTGACAGCACTTAAACTGTCCTGTGTGGTGTTACCCTTACAGTTCTCGGGGTGGAAAGCTTAGTGTGAAGATATTACCTGCAACAATGAGCTCCAGGCTGAATGTGTTCTCACCAGCCCGATTGCTGGCGATGCATGTGTAGATTCCCGCATCTCTGGCTGTGACTGGTTCTATGATCAAGGAGTGCACACCATTCTCACGCACCAGCATTTTGTGAGAACTGTCAGGGCGAATTGGTCTTCCATTCAGTTGCCAGCTTAAATCTGGAGTCGGTAATCCACTAACCTGAAGTGCGAACAGAATAATGGGAATTGGTCTTAGCCATACAAAACGCTGGAGGAGTCCTGACTTGTTACATCAGAGAAGTTTGGGTTGGTTTGCTACTGCAGGTGTACCACAAGATTTAAAGATCTTTGACTCAGTTGTATTCATTTATTTTCTGGCCAACTCCCTGAATTCCATGATGTCTTATGGGTGTGACTAAAAAAAGATCAGTGTTTAGATATGCTAGTAGCTAAATAATCTGCACTGCAAAACAAAAGGCAGGGTGACACCTTTTGTCTTTTTTATTGCTTGCTCTTCAGGTGGAATGAGAAGATACTCCTTTCTTGATTAACTTCTGGTGGAGAACTTACAGACAAAGAGATGCTAGCTGACTAACTATTGAACTCGAAGTTCCATTCCGCTTAGGTGTAACCCAGTGACAGCACCCTCTGCCCTGGTTAATGCTTGGTCTGTGTAAACAAGTCGTGTGCGTTTTGAAGCTGTGCCATTTGCTGCGGGTACTGTGCGAAAGCAAATAACTTCTCACAAATAGATCAGCAGAAAGTACACAGAGTCATCCAAGCCTGAATTAATTCTGTTCAGCAAAGTCATAAATCAAGGTTATACTATTTGCAACTTTAATGGGGGATCAAAACTCTAGTGGCAAAAGGACTTCAAACAGAGAAGTGCATTGTCCTTGTGGTGTGCTGCTTCCCTCCACGCCCCTGCTATATCTGAAACCTGAAAATCACTTTTCTGTGAGCTGTAAGATTTGCCTGGTCAGGCAGACTTTTACTGTCCTCTTACTCATAAGCAGTGAGACCAACGGACCTGCTGACAGTTGCTGAAACTTCCAGTAGGCAAATAGCTTTAAAAACAAATTAACTGAGGTTTTGAGTCAGATACCATTCCCAAAAGGTCCCCGCTGCCCTCTGCATGCTACTTGCCTTGCAGTCCATTCTGCACAGTTTTCCTTCTTGAACAGTCAGGTCTCCAGGGGCCTGCAGAAAATGAGGCCGGAAGAATCGTTCCTGAATGGGTTCATTTTCATCACCACTGTCCCTTGATCGAGATCGTGGTCTTAAAAGAACATAAAGTAAAGGTAAATTACTCTTTTTCTCTGCTAAATCAGAAGAGCCAAAATCACTTACATACAAGATGGCTCTGAATTCTAAGCCACTCCTTTGACCTGTACCATAATCGCTCTTTATTTACACACATACACTGAGCACTTAGGTCAGACAAAGTTAATTATGACACAGTACTTACTTTCATTTAATTCACATATTATGGCAAAATATGATCTAGAAGACAGTCTTGCTACAGAATAATTGCTTGTAGCAATCATTTATTTATACATGGTAGTATTTTTGTTTAGAGTTATTCCTTAAATGACTGAAATACAAAGAAGTCAGTAGGCCTTAGCATAAAGCTTAGTTCCTTATTTCTAGTGTCCTCTGTATTTAATCTGTTCACTGTTGCGCATGACACCACCAAATGTGTTTGTAGTTCATTAATTATATTTACCTTTCAGGAAATAACAGCATCTAAAAGCTATCTCATCTCAGCTGAGGAGAGACTTCTCACAACAGACTTATTTTTCATCATCTCTTGTTCTGCACTACCAAAGACCATACAGAAAAGTCTGGGGATTAAAGTGCTGTGGGTATTCATTCCTCATTTAGCAGTTTTTTGTTTGAGATAGTCTTTGACACTTTCAAAGCCACTAAACTGTGGTGTCAAAGCAACGAGAATTTCATTTGTAAGCAACAGGAAGAAAAGCTTCCGTCACGAAATTGTTCTTTATAAAGGTACTGTGAAAAGTTCAACAAAAAATGAAGGAAGAATAACTTCTGTCCCCAGAAACAGCATCAGTCACCTTAAACCTCCAGGATATCATTTAATCCATTGCACTGGCTGTTCTTGCCTGTTAATTTAATCTCTTAAATCTTTTTCTAAGTGGTTCCTCATTTAACTGGATTTTTCCCCAGCTGAAATCAGCATTATTCCACTCGTGTGATTTGGTAATCAGAGAGACTTGGAACTGAAACAGAATTTGAGATCAGTTTTTGTCCTTGCCTGGTCAGCTCCAGTGGGTCCTGTTCTGGAGCCAGCTGCTGCCTGCAGTGACATCCTGTTGCAGTGAAGAGGAGCTATTCAAGTGTCCTCCAGGGTAACTTATATCAATGACACTGTACAGTGAAATTGTCTTTTGTGAATCTCATTTTCCATTACCTTTTGCCAGTGTTTCTGTGTCTGCAGGATACATGCTGCAGTATACGTGCTGCAGTATAAGTTGCTGTACTGTGTTTTATACTGCCCAGGGGCGTTTCTTTAGGTTAAAATAATTCAGAACAAAAAAAGCTCAAACCTCTCAACAGTTACATCTGGAAAACAAGATGCTGTACTACTGTACAGATAAGCACTCCAGCTGCACACTGAAGGGAAGTATAGCTAAGAGTTGCTTGAATCTGGTGTACTTTGTCCTTCTGTGTTGTTGCCCTTCTCTCTATTACTGCTCAGTTCATCTGTGTAAAACACGTTTATCTGTATTATCTGTCATAAATAGACAATTTATAATGATCATCACAGGCTTTCTGTAGCTATAACTAAAGGCAAATATGTGTGTCTGGGAAATCTGTCCCATACTGCTTATCAGCGTAGAATGGATACATAACTGGGCCACACAGACTGACACTTTGCACATACTAAAAGCTTGTGTAACTCTTGAAGTGCCCCTGTCCAGGTCTGGAGCAGTTACTATTTTTTTTCTACTTGAACGCATCTAAAGCTACTCCAGTAGCTGCTCTGTTACAGCTCATGAGCAAGACTAAGCTCTAGTTGGCAAATTCCTAACCCGTTCTGCAGACATCCGTGCCTCGTTTGCATGTAGGTGGCGTAGAGATGGAAGGAAGCAAAACCTGTGCTTGTATCTGTTGGTACTTAGTTTTCCAAGACTACCTAGAAGCGGTGGATCTGGGCAAGTGAGTTCTACACAGTGTGGGCAACCCACAGAAAATTTGTCTTCATAGTGCTCATGTGCATCCTGCTTAGGTACTCCTGATAGAGCACCAATGACAAGTACAAGTAACCAGTGAAAGGCTGAGCCAAACAGGTCAGCCAGCACCACAGAAGTGTGAAAGCTCATCTGAAAGCCACCACCTCACTGTTAGAGCTCCATGAAAAGGCAGCTCTGATCAAAGAAGAAAGAAGAGGGGGAGAAATTACAGAGTTCATGACCAAAGCTGGTTTTTTGGTAGCATGTTTCTGAATTGTGCAAACTAAGTCTTCAAATCACACAAGTGAAAGGAAACCTAAATCAGCAAGCTGTTCAGAGTCAACAGTAAATAACGCGTTTCTTTTTGCCTCTTTGTAAATTTGCCTCTGGAACTGCAGACTTACTTACTTTTTAAGCCTTTTTACCTTGAGAGGTGAAACTAAGGTTATTTGAATCGTAAAACATTTTGTGGTTTTCTAGAAACAACAAAATGAGTAGAGCCAAGTACTTCAGTTGTCTAGGAATGACAAACTGCAGGAGCCTGGAATACCCTTGGATTAGCCATGTGTTCTTCAGAGCTGTGACGTGGGCATCAAATTGCAGGAACTAGTTTCAGCAGTACTGATATCATGTACTAAATGTGGCCAGGGGAGACTCTGTGGGCTGCTGTGGTGCAATACACCAGGAATGTCAGTGAGCGAGAAGCTGGAGAAGACTTTATGACTGACTGCATGATAATGATCACTAATTTGGGATAGAGGAGAGTAAGTTCAATTTAATCCTCTATTTGAGAGCAGGGGAAATCGTGACTATTTCTTTTTTAAATCTTCCCTAAATCTTATGCTTTTAAAATCATTCATGTGGGGCTCTGGCTGCAGTGTACCACAAGAGAGCTACAACAACACTGAGCACCATCAGCTTGGTACACATCAGACAGTTCAAAAGTTCCATCCCTCCGGATAAAGTTATGCTAAGAAGGTGCTGTTTGCAAGCTAAGCACATTTCAGAAAAATACATCAAAAATGGAGTAACAACTCCAAAGAGTGCTTTGAAATGTTCATGACGTGGTGAAGATGACAAACCCCAGAGTTCTGCCAGAACACATTCTGCGAGAGAGTAAGAGTACTTCAGGAAAAAGCCTGTCAACGGCATAACAAGTCATAAAGTTCATTAAGCTAATAATTACACTTGTAAAAATACCCCAACACTCGTTGTTCTCAAGCAGAAAAGCTTACAGAAATCACATTGTAATGCCCAGGAGTGTCACTTATCAAAAGTACCCAGCGATGCATGTGACAAATACCACAGCGCAGGGGGAGCGCAATAGCATGGTGCATTACAGGAGAACAGCCAGTGCCCAGGGCTGTCCTGGGGGAGCTTTACACGCTCACGACCCCACTGGCTTTGCGGACATTGGCTGGTGGGAGGAGTGGGAAACATCTGCCAAGCAGAAGTGTGCTAAATGCTGAGCAGAAAAGAGACCTCCTGTAAGTAAGGGTATCTGCACATGTGGTAACTTTACAGGAAAGAAGAATCCCCAATAATTGCCATAATTTTAATTAAACTGCTATATGTAAATCTCTTATTTATAATTGGTTACTCTACTGGACCCACAGCCATAGCAATAGTACCATCTGCCTGAAAATAAAGTACTGGCCATAAGCAGCCTCAGACATCAACTGCATTTGGAGAGACTGAAAAAAAGCCTCCTCCATTACTACCCAAAGGCTCTGGCCACTGCAGAGAGAGACCCACATTTTATCCTTCAGAAGGGTGCAGAAGTGTCTGTCAGCTGTTCACTGCTCTCCTCATACCCACCTTCCTTTCTCCCATTCCAGTTTTTAAAGATGTTTCCCCTTTCTCACCCTGTGCACACTGACTCATTCAGTTGGAACCTGACTCTTTATGGCAGCTTTTCCCTTCAGAGACTAGCAGAGACTTTTCAGTTTGCACCATTACTTCTTTACTGGACAGGACATGCTGGACAGACCCAGCTTTTCTGGGCTGCTCTCTGTGCAGCAATAGCAGGACATCCCTCTCCATGAACATTATGGGCTTTGGGCTTAACAGGCCAAACTTGAAACGGGGAAGGTGGTAGGATGACTCAGTGAGGCGCTAGGAAATGCTTTCGGGGCTGTGGGAAGCCCAGTTAGTTCTGTGCAGAAATAACACCGGTCTTTTAAACAACCAACCTTGCTTCCTGGTATTGCTAGTTATTGGAAGAGGGGGAAGAGAGCCTGGTTTGCATGCAGCAGTGCTACAGTACATACTGCCACCATGCTATAATTGTTATGTTATGGCACACTGACTGTGTAATTACACCTACTCTGTGTATTACAGTCAGGCAGTGCTGAGATTCTGTGGCCACTGTAACCCATAAGTGAAACACACCTTATCAGGGCAGAATCTGGAACTGGAGCCCTCGAACTCCCCTGAAAGCAGTTTTGTTTGGTACCCAAAATGAAATGGTTTTTTTTGTCCGTCAATGTCTAAGCTGTGCTAAATAGCCTCATAAATGCTTTGGGTAATGAAAAAAAGGTATTTGAAGTGAAAATTCCCTTCTGTGGTCCAAAACCATAAACCAAAGTTTCGTATATGAATAACTGTAAACTCACCAAAGATAAGTTTAATTCTTCATTTCTGACTCATAATTCCTTATAAGAACCTGAACTGAAATCCTAAAATATTTCTAATGTAAATTTAATAAACTTCTTGGCATGCAGTTATTTCTGCTGGTTCTTTCAATGAAGACTTACTAAAACTTGCAGAAAGCAGAGGTTCCTGGTAGAGTCCTAGTCAGAGGAGATGTTTTAAAAACCCTGTAAGTGACAAGGTCCTTCCTAAAAGCTGAAGGTACAATTTGCAATGAGGAGCTGTCAGTGAACATTACAAAGATAGGAGGAGACAGTAAAAATTCAAGATGCATAAATGTCATGTCATTCTAGAGGTTGCCTGTGCAAGCTTTGCAGAGATTTTAAGGCAGCAGAGGTCATATTTTCTTCCTGAATGCCATACTTTTAACTTAACTTCTTCCTTCCCATTCTTTATCTTACCATAATAATTTTGCAAAGGGTTATTATTAAAAGAAAGAAAAAGGCATCAAATACCTTCTCATATGTGGCTGACCAGAAGGTGACCATGGACTGCGGCCTCTTTGATTTACAGCTTGAACCATCAGCCTGCCCGTGCAACTCACTCTGCCCTGTTACAGTGATGGAGAGAAGGAATATGAGATTATTAATGAATGTTCAACCTGATCCCAGCTTTTCTGCCCACCTGTTACAGTCTGTAATACAGTCTCTTCTATCAAAGGGTCACTGACAAACGTTAGTCAGGACACCTTCTGATGTTAAACTATTTTATCAGCTTCCAGTCTAACCCAGAACAGACTGGAACAATGGTGAATGTAACAGAGTCCTGGTACAGTGTTCCACTTGGAAGTTTTTCTTGGAAAAAGATGGTTGGTATCTGTGGCAAGAGTGTCCTTAAAAGAGCTATTGCTGTGGTTTGGAGGTTTCTCTGCATACATTAAGTGGACAGAAAGACAAATAGCACAAGGTAGTGAAAATAACACTTAGTAAGTGTTGGCACGTAGTGACAGAGCTGCTGTCTCCAAAGTGGATGTATCTACTTCATCTGGAGGGGCCACAGCTCAGAAAGCCCCACAAATGGAAAACCCAGAGGAACTGTATGAGTATGTAAAGTGCCCTCTCTATAGCATGAGCCTGACTTAGAGGCAGGAATCACACAGAAGCACATGCTGCAATGGTATGCTGGAGACAGTTCAGCCATCTCAGGTTATTTTCAGTGAATGATAACTAGAGCATAGGGTCTGTGGTATTCAGTTGCTTGTTTTGTTTTACTTCGGTTTTTAGAAGACAGGTTGTCCACCGACAAGCACTGGTGGTAACAAAGTTGGGATGGGTCTGCCTGACACGCCAAATGCTGATGTCCAGGGCTCTGAGCATTCGCCCTGTAAGGGCTAAAAGCATCAGGTGGTATTAATAAATATATACAATGGATGCAAATATCGACGCTATGTATAAAAATAATACTGTAATGAAAGTCTATATACTTTTATATAGCAATGTAATGATTTTAGTAACTTCTGAAGAACAGTAGTTCTTAACTAGCTGGTTGGTAAATGTACGGGAGATGTATGTCCGTCTCTGCCCCTGGGCTGGTAGCAGTAAGGGAACAGGCACATCAGCTTTGCAGTGTGCTCCACTCTAAGCTGTGAGCTCTGCACTCCAGTCTGTCAGTGTAATGGTGACAAGTATTTTTGTCGCAGTGGTTCAGGGGTTGCAGATCGCTGTTCACTGACAACTGGCCAGAGCCCATCAAAAAACAAATTTCACTGCAGTCACAGCTGGCCTACACATGGCAATGACCTTTGTGTTACTGCTGGGCTGTTGGAAATGAAGTCTCTGTGTCCCACTTTCATTCCCATGACCCAGTTAGTCCACAAGAAAAATACTTGCCTTAAAATAAGCCATTGTGCATGATCTGTGGCAGTTTCTAAGCAAAAGGGTTTTTTTTTTTGTGTTGCAAGACCATTGAAGACATCCAGAACAAATCCATTCCTATTTTAGGCTCCACTGCATATTAATCTTTTTCTGGCAGGTGATGAACACACATTTTGAGGATAATTACTGCATATCTCCATACACAAAGGCATCACAAATAGAAACAAAAAGGGCAGTAAGGAATTTGGATAGGGAAGAATGAGTAGGAAACATGATTTTTTGAAAAGTCATGGGATAAATGGGGAGGAAACAAAGTGGGAAGAAATTTGCCTAGAAAGCAAGGCAAACCTGGATTGAGACCTGTGGATGTGTGGTGCCAAGAAGGGGAGAGAATGGGATGAAAAGAAAGAAGGTGTAAACAGGATTTGACTGGAGCCCATCCAGTCCCTGGGAAGCTAGCAGTTAAGGGATGTCTCTGGTAACTAACGGCCCAGGCCAGGGTTTGTGTCTGTCCCGGCCTGGGGTCTGCTTGCTCTGGATGAGGTTATATGGCAAATTTTACTGCAAAACCCCATGGTTTGCAAGAACCTCTGTTCCACATTGTGGCACTTTACGTCACAGGCAGTGGTGCCCACTGCGTTCACTGCCATGGACAATTCCCAAGGTCTGCTAACAAGCCATTTCGCAAACTTAAGTCCTGTTGGAGTAGTCCAGACAGTGAGGTGGCGTAAACTGGCACAGCTTTAAGGAACTGAATCCTTTGCTTTAACAAAATCAATTTCTATCTGCTAAGAATATGCTTTTTGCTTTGTAGTTTGGTGGCTCCAATAGCAACAACCAAACCACAGCAACAGCCTAGCGAGTATCTGCTGGTCCATCAGAAATCTCATTTAGGCTCTCCTATATTTACGTATTTCACTTTTCCTTAGGAAAGGCTGCCAAATTTGCCTAAGTTTGTGATAGCTCTGAGAGGTGGACGACTTTCCATTAGAATCAAGAAGCCCATGCCAAACTTTTTTCCACTCAGGATGACTTAAAAGAATTGGAATCCAGATCTTTGAGTGTGAAAGGCAAGTACATTAACTCATAACCCTTCTTTGCCTCCATTGTACTGTTAAATGCATAGTAAAGCAAATAGTAGAAGAGATAAGTAAGTTTACTTGGGAATTACACTGCAAAGAAAGAACAGAATGGGCTTCGTGAAGCAGGCAGATGTTTTGTTTAGGGGAGCCGGAGGAGAACACTTCTGGTTCTTCTCCAAAGGGGCGGAAAAAGCAGATGCAGGATTTTGTCATTTAACAAGAGTGCTTTTTCAATCCCCAACCTAGGAACAACACAAACCCAGCTCATTTTGGTACATCCAAAAAAAACAAGAACAAACTAGTGTCGTCAGTGACCAGAATCAATAACCTAGATCAGTGTTGTGCCACCGAAAGAGCATTATCCAGAGTAACAAATGCCCAAAGTAGGCTCTACCTGCTCAGGGGCAAAGGACAGTCCCCAAACACAAAGGCAGTTTATTCACAAAGTTCTCCAAGGTTTTGGTTCACAGTGTAACATTGCACAGGGAGACTCTGCACATGCGCTAACACTTACAGGAAGATGAACAGGATTCATTTCTTACCTTGAGCATGTGAATATTTATCTAACAGTTTAAAACCTCCTGTGAATGTCCACTATTTAAATGGTACCAACTGTTCTAACACAGGGGTCATCTGTAAGAGCTCCCAGCTTGAAAATTCCCTTGGCCCTATGCAATTTCATTATTATTTCTTTATTTCTGTTATTCGTATATGCATGAACAACATTTAAACTACCTAGATTTAAGCACTGCAGTTTGTAGCATCCAGCCTCCAGCTGGGGTTTGCGCATCGCCTGCATGCACAACCCTATAGGTTTTCAAGCACGCTACAGTATGAATAGGACTGACAGTAAGAGAGCAAGGCAAAATGGCAGTGTCATGGTAAGTAACCTAGCAACAGTCATAACAGAGCACAACACTCCTGCTTAGATTAAACTGTCTCAGAGATACAGTTTGTTATTTTACAGTGTGATTCTACTTGCAGGCCTGATCTTGGCAAGATGCTTGGTGCTACAAAAGAAAGTAATTTGTTACATCCCTAACGTTATGTTCCTGCCTTGGTTTCTCACTTGCAAATCTTCCCCCTCAACTTGCTGTGCTGTAGGAAAAGCAGACTGAAAGTTACTTCACTAGGATGCCTGAACTGGAAGTATAGCCATTTCCAGCATACCTGGGGGTTCCTTTTGAAGACCTCAGCTCTTGTACTGGGTCTGCAAAGAACAAATAGCATAACAAACCCAGTAACGCTCCATGTTTCAGGAAAACTTTAAGACTTCGAGGTCAACACAGGAGACCTTCCCGCTTGGTAATAAGCACTAGAGTGTTTTGCCTTACGGAATTACAATCACTGCCTAAAGTAAACATGTTGAGGTGCATTACACTCCCACTCGCTTCCAAAAGTTGGCCTCAGCTGGTGAGTAGTGTCAACAGAAGAAAAATGAAATTGCTGGATTAGGTTACTTCTGCTGGTAAACTGGACTTCTTTCTCCCTTTATAGTACATATGCTATCCATGCTCAGTTAGGCTTCAGAGATGTTATCAGCTGAAACAAATGGTGGAAGAGTGACTAAAACCCAGCACCCCTCCCCTCTGAAACCTCAAACCATAGGAAAAAACCTGCTGTTGAGTTGCTAATCTCCTGGAGATAGAAAGGTCCCACCCTACTGATGCAAGATGAAAACAGAAATCTAATTTATATACATACTGTATGGTGACTTCATCATTTTAATTAAACCACGCATATGTAAGATGAGATCGTTTTCTGAAGATTTATGTCCAGAAGCACGTTTGCTCTGGAGCCAAACCTTCATTTACCTGGGGGTTAGCAGCCATAATGGTGTAATTCCCATCATCATCCAGGGTGGAGGCTGCAGTATGTAGTGAGCAAGTTCCATCAGGTTCTCTTTGAATTCGGTAGTGATCACTTCGTTTAGAAATTTGCTTCCCGTCTTTAAACCAATAAATCTGCAGGAGAAAACAAGGCCTGGCTGGTAAGGGTGGGTGCTCATTGTCATCATTTCTCAATTAATAGTGCTAACGAATCTGACCTGCTGACAACCGCCCCAGTAAGCATGGAAAGCAAACTGGTTTGATCAACAGTAGAAGTGCAGAACCACACTCCATGAATCACTTTCACTAAAAGACATGTTACAGATCAGCAATGGTTCAAAGAAAAGGACACAGCTTGAACATTTACCAAAGAACCTTACAGGTGCAGAATGGCCGTGCCCATCCCCATGACAGAACAGTCACTGAATGTTTCAAGAGCTGAAAGTAAGTGTCATGACTAAGAAAAGTTCTATTTCAGAGAAGAGGACTCTGTTTAAGGTTTTATTTCACTTAAATCTATGAAGTTACAGAAAGAACCTAAGAATGATATTGTGCTCTTTTCAGAAAATAAAAATGTAATTACAGAAATAATTAATCCAGTGATGAATAAAATGGTCATGATCTCACTGTTGAAACACCAGTTGTATCTCACATCCATCACACTGACAGGACCAAAAATCCAGGAGGGTTTCAGCAGCTTGTGCTGGCAGTGAGCAGCTCACTGTATGCATGGGCCAGCTCAGTGTAATGACATGACTAAGACCAAGAGGTCACCCCCGTGTGACAGACATCTACAGAAATGAACAGCTTTACAAACTCATGGGAAATACTTCAAAGCAAGTCTGCACACAGATAGCCATTAATAATTAATTCTACGCCAACACCAGTAGAGTTCCAAGTCGTACAGAACAGTCACATTATCTGTCAAACAGAGGCCTTTTCCATTAGTTTTCATACATAAATTTAGTCTCTGGCTGACCCAAGACCTACTTTCAGTGAGCCAAAGAAAATGATGTATGCAGAATAATATCTTATAGTAATCCATGAATTACACAAAAAAAGTATGTATCTCTTTTTAATGCCTCAAAGTTTAGGATTTGGTTTGTTTGGGGTTTTTTTGCTATATTTTAAAAATAATACAAACCCCCAAACTGAAATCTGCTGGAATCAAAAGAAAAACGTGGTGTGTGCAGGAAAACACACAGAGGATCATATGAAAAATGTTCTACTGGGAAAGCTGTTGTCAGCTCCCCAAACCTGTATTTAAGTAGAACATTATTTACTTGCCATTTCTGAAGCTTGTATTATGCTGTAACATCAGTGGTGTTCAGCACTTCCTAGGTCACTTGTGCAGATACCTACATGATTCTCACAAGGTTAACTTGTACAAAGTACAACAACTGGATCTGTCGTGTTGGAATGACTGCTGGGACTATTTAGCACAAGAAAAACACACACATTTTCCTTAGTCTAATTCTTGAAACAGGAATTTAGGTCTTACAGTGAGGAAAGGGTGCTGGCTTTCTAGTCAAAATGAAGTGACAAAGCAAAGCACAGCTCCTGATAGCATTTAACACAGCAGGTTCTCCACACATGCCAACATTTCAAAGCTAAAGTCACTCTCTTGTTAGGGGAAGTTAACTGTATACTTTTAAATTTCACAAAAAGATAATGGAGAATGTTTTGGAGGGAAGGAGTGGAAATGTCCTTAAAAATTAATTACCATTTATGGTTTTTATATTAACAAGCGTTATGTGTAACGAGAAATGATTTCATTTCCTCAATAGCCGGTTATACTTGCTTCCCATTTTGTCTGTCAGCAACCTTGCAGAGACTCTGTGGTGCTAACAAAAGATTTAGTCATGTCTTCTCATCTGCTGACAGAGCACTTACTGGAGATGCAAAAGATATTTGATCACTTATACACACATGCTAATGGGCGCTAGGAACAACAAGCTGCAAAAAATGAGTTTTAACTTGCATGCTTTACATGTGTCATAATGTTGCTTGGAAATCTACTGCATTAAGTAGTAATTATTCAATAACAATGCACTTAGAAATATCAGGATGCATACCAGGAATCATTATATGGAAATACATGCAAATATTAACTGAACCAGCTATCCAAACATTATGCACATGTTGTCCAATACCTATTTCCACTATGTTTAAAAGCACTGGCAGCATCACCAGGTTTTACTTATGAGCAGTAAATTCTTACTGTTACCTTTATCTGACATGGAGTTAATAAGTAAAACACTACCACTGCTGGAGACAATGGCCCTTGCAGTTAAGTATTTTCTTCCCAGGATATCTTTCAAGAAATGTACCATTAAGCTACGTAAGCACTGCACACTGCGCCTGGATTGCTTTTATTTGCACTGGATTTTCAGAAACCAGCATGCAATGACTAGAAATACAATGAATACAGAGGACAAAAGGGTTGTAAGAGTTATATTCAGCCATGTGAAGAGTGAGCAGTATGACCTTTACGCAACATTCAGATCTCGATTAACCTTTTGTATGAAATTGTCCTAATTCTGAAGGGAAATATCCCTTGAAAACAAGAATTCCACAATCCCTCCTGTATCACCATGGGTTCTCATTTTAGTGAGAAAATAGTTTTGCATTACACTGAAGGCTACAACAAAAGTAGACTCAGATTTTAAAAGTCACATTTATGAAGACAGAACTTGCACATCAGTATTCAATTTACATGGCATGTTCAGGGGAAAAAAATAATCAAGCCAATAACCCTGCTTAGAAAAATCCCTTGTAATGAATGCCAGATTTTAGAAACACTACAGCCCTTCCCAAAGCCATTCCTTGGCAGAGCTGACAGAACACTTAGAAGGGAGGAGCTTCAAGTTAGTAAATTATTTCCAGCTTTTCATTTGCCAAAGAATAGAATTTCTTCAGGGGCAACACTTCCAGCTTCAACAAATGACAGCAGAAGGGCAGCCCTCAGCCATCGAGCGTTGCAAAACTGCTATCTTGGCATGCTCTGGCAGATGAGGGGGAGATGGAGCCTCTGACATTTGCAAAGCCCAGCTAACAAGTAGCCATCCAACAGGACTGAAATCGGTTCCATCCCAAGCAACTTAACAAATCACACAAAGCATCTGCAAGTGGACGGAATAAAGGGTCACAGGCCCAGGTGCAAAAGCAAATCGATTGTTAATGTGCGTGCTTTCACTCTGCAGAAAACCAGAACATCCTATATAAAGCAGAGTGCATCCACATCAGATACTCCTTTATAATGCTGTGCTTTAGGAGAAGTACTAACATCATTATTTCTTTGCTGTGCAATCCCTAACCCCAAGACAAGGCAAGTGAGGGAAAGGAGACATCCTCTTCCATCTGTCTTAAATCAGATTAAGATGACTGTGAAACTACACCTTAATTGAAAAGTGTGAAAATCAGGGAATGGCTCAGTTGACTAAGGCTGACTCATAGTAGGTCATCTAGCAACTTAGTCACAAGCCTCAGGCAAAAAGAGTATCTCTCCAGCACAATGCACCTCTAGCACCGAGGAAACAACAGACTCTCCTATGCGGTCATCTCAAAAGCAATACTGGACATCAAAGGGTTAGTTTCAGTCAGACTGGGCTAATCTTCTCAGTGT
Organism: Myiopsitta monachus; assembly: GCA_017639245.1. Taxonomy (NCBI): domain Eukaryota; kingdom Metazoa; phylum Chordata; class Aves; order Psittaciformes; family Psittacidae; genus Myiopsitta; species Myiopsitta monachus. The sequence goes on along the minus strand of CM029917.1, from coordinate 76,267,258 downwards.
GTGTGTCAGTGTTTGAAGCAGGAGTGCTTTTTTGATATCAGTATACTGATCAGCCCCACTTACTCTGCAGTGGTTCACATCAAATTGTGGTCTTGGAGCATAGAATTGGATTCCTTTCAGATGAAACCAAGCCAGAAAATGTGCTCCAAGAACACATCCAATGTGCTGCATCTGCTCCAGTCTGTGGGACGAGATGGGAGCTAGCCTGAAGTAAAACCTCCTGAAACACAGGCGGGACAGATCTCTCATTCTTCAGATTTGCTTCTTCTGGTCCCCACTTCTTGTTAATGTAGATGTAGCTCTAGCTCTCTGTTCTCTTTGCTGCTACCTGACAAAGTCATTTCCATTTACACTTTGCGCAGTGTCACACATCTAGATCACTAGACATGTAAAGGCATTGCATTTATCTCTGTTCAAAATCCTAAATACCTGTAAGACTTACACTAGATGAGAGGTTTGGATGTGGCTGCTGCTGCGAAGATCTTATCTAAGAGATAAGGCATGTTTGATCCTAAGAGGAAAAGAGCCCCTATCCACAAGAGGTCGCTGTAAGAGCTGCAAGGACCTCACAGGGAAGATACCGGCTTTGGCAAAGAAGTTGAAGCAGCTACTGCTGTTTTCTGCTGTATAATGAGTCAGTTGATTGCCAAGCAATTTGTGAAATGGTTAAACACAAGCTACCAAAGGCAGGCACTCTTCCAGGCTACTGACATCATGCAACTAGTACTTTTACATCTACTCAAAGGAAATGCTTCCCAAGCCCAACCCTCCCTCAGAAGCTCATCATTAAAACCCCGCCATCATGTCTCATCTTGCTGTTGCGATGTATGGGAGCTTATGGTATTTTATTATGCCTTCCTGTAGCTTTCAATAAAATGCAGTCTGGTTAGAGATAAACTCTGCAGCACTGAAGAACACAGAAATACCATGCTGGATTCTGAACCACAAGCAACATATTTTTGCATTAGCATGTTGCTGTGCTTGAGCTAATTATTCACGTTAACCTGAGGAGGTTGCTGCTTTAGGGACTACTGTGCCAGCTCATGTGAGGACTTGTAGCATTGCACTGCGTAAGGTAACTCTGAAAATGACGGAAGTATTACTACTTCTAGGTAAAATACTTGAGATGAAGTCTCAGGAGGGCGTAACTAAGAGCTGAAGCCTCATAGTAGCATGTTTTACTAGCATAAATCTAAATACTTCCAGTGATGTCAAAGAAATTTGACAGCTTATACCAGCTAGGAATCTTTCTCATCAAGAGAGAATGTCTGCTGTTCCTGTAAGACACAGTCCATAGGGTCCAGGGGCTGACTGTAAGTTACCAATACAAAACTCTTAAGGAGCATTTCTAAAAACATTTACCCCCTTTTCTTACCTTTGGCTTTGGATTTCCTGCTACTTTGCATGTAAATGTGACTGGCATTCCCTCAAAGATCTTGTAATGCTTCAGCTTTATCTCAAAGTAGGGTGACATACTGTTATCAATAGGTTCATCTCCATGTTGCACCTCATCGTCTGATTCTTCCACAGGAGATCTCTCCAGCCTATATTCAATTTCACTGATCAATCTTTGCTCAAAGCTGGACACTTTATACTCCTGTCAAACAAGAAAGGTACATATTAGCATCTAGCTTCCACACGTCGCTCAGTGAGATGTGTTCCTAATTCATTGGGGTTTTTTATTCTACTGATATTTGACAATCCATTAAGGTTTTACATATAAAAGGAAACTGTATCTTGTTGAAGAAAAACACTATAATCCATGCCTCCAATAACTTCCCTATGAAACAATGAAGACATCTGGTGTAAGGCAAAAACTGTATTTCATGTTACCTTAAAGTCTAAATTATAAGGGGAAGGAAAGTCATTGGTTGCTTTCTTCTCATTTTTTAAACAAAGACTATAAGAATAAAAGTATTCGCAAGCAGTTCATAAAGACAGAAGAAACACATTCATATTTCCTTGAGGGTACAGGCAAATTTAGGGTGGGTTTTGTTTCCAGATGGCCAGAAGACCATATGGTTCACATCTGCTATTTGCATAGAAGTGTACCGGAGGCTGCACCAGAAGGTTAAAATGATTTTGTTTACAGTTGTCTGTAAAAACAAGGAAAAAGAAAAGGAGAACATGGCAACCCTGGTAGCCCATGATAGTTGCCTCTTTACAACTGTTGCCATGGTTCCCTTTGTCTGGCCAAAAGTATCACTTCTTTCTTAAAACCAAAATCTATCATAAGGGTATTCAAGATACAGAAAGAAGAGTGGAAAGCTTCACCCAGTGTAAACATGTACTACTGCTTAAGTTTGCTATCCGGATACAGACTGTGACATACACAGTTATTTATTTTCTTGAACTGTTCACTCTTATCTACTTTGCAGTACAAAAGTTCTGCTTTGAATCTTAGTGATAACAAAGATAATGCCAGAATGTAAGAAAGCTCAGAAGCAGAAAAATACAATAACAAATGAGTCAAGGCTCTTGTCAGTCAGCAAAAATACAGGCAGCCTTGCAAATGACCTTTGGCCACTGCCTCTGACTCTTGTTTTATTTAAGATAGAACATACGTCTCATATGAAGCCTCATTTCACATACCCATCCTGTTATCATTACCTCTGGACTAGGAATGACATGCAGTCTTTCTACTGACTGGTTACAGAGCTAGTCATATCCCTCAACACCAATACAAAATGGAAGAAAAGAGAAAAGCCTTTGTAAACTGCAGGTATTTTAATTTCTTCGTTCCCTGACAGTTTACCGTAAAAGTAAACCATGAAGTACACATGGTATATATAAAAAGCAGCTAATTTGGATGCAAAGCAATTAGTATCAGTGTATGTTAACATTACGGCAGGATACTGGAACACGCTGTTACTGCAGTTAAGCTGCCCGCACTCCAACAATTAGGAACAACTTCAACACCCTGAAGGGAGTGCAGCCCAAATCTTCCCTGGTACCAATGCTGGAAAGGAAAGGGCAAAGACAACAGAGGAAGAAAACCCAACAGATGAAAAAACACAATCAACCAATGGACAAAAAGGCAAGACAGAAAAAGGTGAAAATGATAACCTTTTGAATGTCCATAGGACTCACTATAGAAGCACCAACAGAGCGAGCTTCCTGCAAAGGTAGAAAAAGAGATCAAGAGGCAGAAAGAAAAGCAAGAGGCATCCATGACAGTTTCGCAGTTTTTATCAGCAGAACATACTTTACGTGGTATCCTAAGCAAACAAATGCTACACGTTTCCGAGTGGCAACTCTGGCAATCTGAACCCGGCCTTTCAAGCAGACTTTCTGTTGTGATTTTGGTGTGCATTCAGAAAGTACAGATTACACAAATAAAGAGAAGATGGTTTCAAGACAGTAGATATATTTTTTCCTTGAGAGATGTAAAGGTCAGCACAGAATAGGATAAACAGAGGAGTTTAAAGCAGAGAGCAGACATTTGAGAACTCTCAACCTTATGGAAAAACTGAGCAATAGGCATGTGATCCTCCAGTTTACTTTACTGATATAGAACATATGACTCCTGTAATCAGAACTGTCCTATTGGGTGCATATTTATTGTCTTATGTAGGAATTTTATTTCTTTTTAAGACAATCACAGCCTGTAAAGAAGAAAAATGGAAAGGAATGTTTTTCCCTATGAAATTGTAGAGTTCTGTGCACCTGTATAGCAGGATCTTCTTCTGGTTCTTGTATATTGAAGACAGTTGCAGCACTGTCTGCTCCCAGCAATCGACGAGCCATTTTTTCCTCATACGTTAATCTCTGAATAAAAAATAATAAGGGCATAAGGGGGAAGGAAAAGAAATAAAAGCAGTTCTTATTTCTCATTAAGAACCACAAGGCAGTTAGACAGTAAGCAGTGCTTTAGGTAATGTTACTAAAAGAGAGCAGCAATACATTTCTAACAGCAGTTTTCTACCACAGTTTGTAATGCATTTTTTTTGCATTACAAGTGGCTCTTCAGGCTTAAACAACCCTTGCCCTGATTCTGCCATTTGTTTCCATGCTCTTGCCAGGAACTTGGGCAGGACTGAGCAATAGGAACTGCTTAAATCAGCATGGCCATCAAAAAAGTGCATGTCAAATCATCCCAAATCTTACTCCTAGTCGTTCTGCTTGATTTTTACATTAGGACCACACGGCAGGAAACACTGCCAAAAAAGCCAAGGAGATACTACTCTATTTGAGTGTTTTGTCAAAAACATGACAGATTTGTAGAAAAATATATTCTTTATGGGTTTTTGTTTCTGTTTCTTCTTACTCTTTGGGAAATTACGGTGACAGTATATAAAAGACAATTTACACTCAGAAGGTAAAGCAAGCTAAAACAGAGCCTTAAGTGTGCAGTTCAATTATTTCATTATTACTTTTTCTTCTACATTCAATAACACTGTCACACACTTAGACACTTCCTTATAAATCAGTGCTGCAAAAAGATACCAGTGACTGAAAGGCAAACTCATTACATGGTGACATGCCTTGTTTAAACAGAAAAATGAAAGAATGGAAAACTGTAAAACATTACATCTACTTAATGCTTCTATTCTTAAAAATTTCATTTAAACTAATTTTTAAAGTATGTCATACTGTGGCTAACCCAGCAGGCTGAAACTCATGAAAACTGGGTACCAATGTGGCTTGGTTACAAATGTCTAAGGAAGTCATGAACTTCTCTTCACTTTAATTTTTCCTGTGATTACTCCAAGTGCCCACAGCCATGATTACACAAACAGAATCACCCAAGACAGGAATTTGCAAGCAAAACCCCCAAGGCAAGCACAAAACCAGAGTTTATGTGGTCCAAGCTCCCACATCATCTGATCATAGGTGGTTTTTTTCCCCTCAGGCCATGTGGGCTTTCTCAGGACATTCCATTCATTTGTCCAGGCCAAACATCTCTTTTACTTTCCAAAATAGGCATTGACAGTCATGCTCAACCCACCTCCTTTACAAAAACCCCACAAACTTATACAACTATGAAAATTATTCTGCTTAATTGCTACAGAAAACTGCCAACCTTGTGCAGTCAATGGGGAAAGGTAAGCACAGAAGCACTAGTCACTCTGAAAGTTTTCCCTACTTTATCCCCCTGACTTTACTAAGAACCAGAATCCAGCAGCTGTGGACTACACAGTCTGTCTCAATCAGCTGTCTTGAACTACACCACCTCAGTCCACATCTTGGACACAGTACCAAACCTATCAACCTACCTTTCAGTGACACAAATGTATCCCATGGTATTCTGATGCTTTTGAAAACATTTCATTAACAAAAAAGAGTTGACAGTCCATATTTAAAAAATTACTTCCCTCTTAAGAGATTCCTGGGCCAAAGACATTTAAATCAATGCCTTGATAACTGCAAAGCAACTCTCCTGAGATTTGATATCAGCTCTGAGCAGGAAGAATCTGGAATGTTATCTTTTATGCATATCTTAAAATGCACAAAAATTAATGGAGAACTTTGAGGCTGTGCATTTCAATTGCTTGAGATGCCCATTTTACCTCCTTTCTTGACTCTCCAAGCAGGTTGTTAACTCCTGATAAAGTCTCTAAGTTAGTACTATGGGTTATTTTCTATTCTATTGGTCAAAGAAGTCCCACAACTGCATGATCTAATGACGCCTGATTCCTAATGGGTTGTTTCTCATGATGAACTGTCATGTACCCCTTTGATGTCTGCTTACCACTTAGTCTTTCCCTTGTCCAACAGCTGGGCAAAAGGTAGAATGAGCCTTGTCTGATGAAGAGCTATGCATATACTTACTGGCCACTCAGTGATGAACATGCCTCTCAGGCTGAAAAAGGTACAGACTGTGTAGGCTTATTCAAATTCATCACCTTTGAGACCTCCACTGCTTTGCTAGGTCCAAGTGAACTTGTCAAGCAAAAGGAGGAGTGACAGGTCAAAATGTACACTATCATTCCTTACAGAAATGCAGCTTTGGAAATGCAAGTAATAATAAATACATAAAATATAAAAATAATCTACAATAATTATTTTATATGCAGCATATGTGTGAAACTGCCCATGATTCCCACTCCCCTGGGGTACTTTATGTTTTTATACCGGTTGTCCATTGTTCAAAAGGTCTTCCTTGAAGCGAAGTTTTCTTTCCAGATCCTGAATTACAGCATCTTTCGACCCTTGAATCTCTTCATCTGATGCTATCCTAGCAGTTCTGCCTGTTTTCTTGGGAAATCCCCTGCAAAACAGCACAGGAAAATTCATAAGCTTTCCTGAAATCATTGGTATTTAGGAATTTATCTGGACCCACTGCTGTTGGTGAAGAAAACAACATTGTTTCTTTGCAATTAAAGGTCTGGTATCTTACTTACTATGCTATCCCTGCTGACTCACATCATTGATGAAACTATTAGTTTAAAAGCGAAGTTAAAATTAAGCTTTATTCATGCATTAGTTAAAATAGGGCTCAGGACTGTGTAGCGGCGGCTGTAAACACCTTACACTCAAAGGGGAAACTCATGAGCAATAAAGCAAACTGAGAGGGAAAACGAAAGAGAAAGCATGACTAGATAAGTGGGGATAGAAGATAAACTAGGTTCCTATAGAGTACTGGATAGATAAAAGATCAGAAAGATGCAAGACGAGGCAGTTAATAATTAATTTCCTACATTATTTATTAACTAATTCCTTGTTACAGCTTTGCAGTACACAATGCATAAACCCATGTTTATTCTGCATCTCTCTGTGAGCACATAACCAGAAGGCAACATGTAAATATTGTTTCTGTACTCTGGCAAAAAGGAAAATTATCCCTGTAAAGCAGTTTTCAGCAGCAGGGATTCACTGGTAGAATAGCAAGCACTTCACAGGGCTGAGCTATGCCTCATACCAGCCTGCAAGTTACAATTGTACTTTCAGGATGTTTCACTCCTACTTTCTGGAATGGCACAGGGAATCTTTTTTCCCCAGTTTGCGCTAATATTTAACACTTACGATAGCTCTTTTGCTGGAAATGCCCAACATTACTACCAGAGATCAGCTGCTCTTACACAGTTGTGAAGATATCAGCATTCTATCAGTATGTGAAACTTGTAGCACAGGCCCATTTCTACAGTGAAGTCACACATTATCATTTAAAACACTGACACTGATTCAATGAGTTCTAGTTTTCTTTTTTTTTTCCACTTCGACTAAACAGGGCTCAGCTTATTACATGGGAATGACTTATACAAAACACGGAATCAAACCAGACAAACTCACAGATGTCAGAGATGCGGAAAAAAAAGAAAATCAGACTAGCATGTAAGTGGTAAACTTGTTTCCAACACACAACTTCATAATTCAACTACCAACACCAAAACGTTAAACAAGAATCATATGGAGATAGCAAATTTTCTTGGATACTCTTTGGTACTAATTTTCTCTAACATGGCTAGAGAAAAGTCATTCTTCTGCAAGTGTTTTCAATGGTAACTTTTAGTGTCAGTTAAAATGAAACAATACATACATGCTGTCAAAAGCCAAAAAAGGAATGAATATATTAGAAGACAATAATTGGAAACATTTATGTCTAAATTCCTAAAACATTTCATATGCTGTTACTGAAACTAAATTTAAAATGGGGAAATGGTAAAAAGAACTGCATTTTCCTATTAATCACAGCAAAAGAGCAGACATTTGCCTAATGTCACAAACAGCCAAAGAACAACAGCCTCCCTCACCCTGGAAATACTCAGCTGCTAGCTGGAGATCTCAGTAACCAGCAGAATAACTCCCTCAGCATTTAGCTGGGCATCTTCTCAGTCACAAGTAACAGAGAGAGTCTCCTCCATTCTATTTTGGGGAAGAAGTAAGGAAAACTATCCCATCTACAGGGAGACAAGAGAATGCTAAGAGGAAGAAGGGGTAAGATCTCTTCAAGGAAGAGATGTTTCAATAACTCAAGAAACTTTGGGATAGTAAATTTAAAGGAAGATATGGAAGGAAAATGGAGAGGAGAAGGTGGGAAGAGGGCACCAGAAGGTACATCCCTCAGCAAGGTTGGACCAGCTACTTGAAGGCTAGTGGAAAGGTGGCGTCCCGCCTCTGCTCACAGCCTTTCCCTTCACCTTCCAGCCTCTTACCCCACCCAGCTCTGCACAGTCATGGAACTGAATTTCACCACTTTTCAGATAAGGACACACACCTCCCAGAGCAAAATCGGGCCAACTTCAAGGCAGCATGTTTCAAATTTGGCTTCACCTTGAAGAAGCTCCCTGCCAGCCTTTCATGGAGACATGCATCCTACCTTGAAAGTTCCAAATGATAAGAAATAGTTTTCATTTCACATTCTTACAAATTTCATACCTGGTGATAAAGAGTCTCAGCAGGAAAAGGCCTGCTTATGCTTGGCACTCAACAGGCTGTAAAGGTGAAATGTGCAGCTTACCCAAGAAAGTCCCAACAAGCTCATGAAAAGAGGGGGATGGGCTAAGTGCTCTGGAGTGGATTTCAAGTAACAAGTGAAAGCATTTCCTCAAGCATTATCGGTTATCTCTGAAAACAAAAACCCCAAAGTAAACACACCCATTCTAAACCAGTAAAGAGTACTGAGAGAATTACAGGCCAGCAAGTTCAAAATCCATCCTCAAGGTAAGAAAATAGTATTACAGTCCCTTTCAAAACATTGAGGATAATAAGGAAATGAAATTAGAATCATATCAAACCTCACATGAGCATGCAGACAAGCAAAAAGAAATAGCTTTGATACAGTTCAGTTTATAGCTTCTGAGTAAGCCTTCAGGCTTACTGAAGTTCCCCAGTAAATCAGGGGAACAGAGCCTGGCTGAAATTTCTGTTACATGACTGCACAACTGTCTGAAAAAAAGCTATTCAAAGAGCATCAAGGATTTTTTTCCTATCGAACTGGAAGAATATAGACCAATGAGGTCTTTCAAAGGTCTATATGTACCAAGTTCAGTACTTAGTATTTCAACCTTAACAACTGGAATATGAAACAAGAAAGCATGATTCTCAAATCGGCTGCTCACACTGAACTTGCAGAGGTTGCAACGCATTTGCAGGTAACAGCTGCAATGATCTTCATAATTAGTCTAGAGGTGGTCTAATGATGATGAAACCCAGCAAAAATGTTCAAAGCATGACAGCATATAAATGTAAAATTAGCATTAACATATTCAGCATCTCTCAAGAATCTGTGAGGTTAACAGTTAGATGAGAACACCATTATTTCAAAAGGAAAAGAAATTTAATTCTCGGACATATTAGCATGAACTATGAAACTTCATTGCTTTCCTTTACTCCTTGCTGTTGGACTCTGGGTCCAGTTTTACCACTGCACTTCAGGAAAAACACAGCAAATTGGAGAGTTTTAGAACAAAACCCCCTGTCAGATGGTTTTAAAAGCACAGCTTTTGTGACAAGCTATGTCATATATGCACAAAAAAAATCTAGTTATTTAGTCAGGAAATAAGGAGAATGAAGATAGAGAGGTGACTCAATCATAAACCAGCAAAAAGTAGGTAGCATTCAATGATTCCCCATTCCATTGAGGAATGATAAGCACACAAGAACTTGAAGAACAAAAGGCCTTAGCTTAGACAAAACCCATGGAGAACTCCCCTTTCTCCACCCTCCAACAGTGACACTTAAACACTGGAACAAGTCATGCAGGGAAGCTAAGGAATTTTATTTAAGAAGAAGGCATGCAAATATTCCAGCAACTGGCCTGGGGATCCCTGGTAGCTTTTAAAAGGAGAGGCAGTCTTCCTGACAAACTTCCAGATCTCTGGTCATGTGCCAGAACATCCTGAGCTTTGCACAGTGGGTGTGAAGGGTCATGCAAGACCTGGTCAAGGCAACTTGCCTGAAAAACAGATTCTCTTCCCTTCACTTATGTTTACAATGTAAGCAAGGTTGTTTAAAAATGTCATGATAAAAGTGAGTAGCAGTCAATACTTCTTGAAATGCCTTTAGAAAACCTCTCTCTTTCAGGACTATTTCAAATTGGGACAAAAAAAAAAGAAGAGGTGGACAAGGAAAATGCAAATCTTCCTGCAGATGCTCTGTTTCCACCCCCTCTCTAGAATCTCTTTCTTTCTCTACACATATACACACACACATACCCCCCACCAAATTAGCTCTGAAGACACACATTCTTGGGATGAATTTCAAAATTGCTACAAGGCAATGACAACAAACAGAAGATCCTTGGTAAATCTACCCTCGAAAGCACAGATCCATTCAGCTTGAGAGATGGTTTGTCTGTCAAGACAGCCTGGCAGCAAACTTGTTTGAGCTGCTTTTGCAAATATTTTTCACCGTCTTACATGCCCTTATCTGGACACACCAAGATTTGTGCACTAAGACCTTAGTGACTCATCAAGTTTCTTTTCATCTTTTCTCAGGGAGAGTATAAACCAAAACATTCTGCCAATTCATTTATGTATTTGTATGTTCATGCTTTGCCTGATGCAATCTTCAGAGTATGTCGTGATTATAAAGGTAGCAGGAGAAGACATATTTCAATGTCTATCAGCCTTTGAGAATCAGGCTGCAATTCACACAGATTTTTAAGCACCTCAGAAACATGCATCACTTAAGTCACAGCGGGCCTGAATACAGACATAGATAAAAGCACAGTAAGTCTGAATTCTTTTGTTCAAAAAGGGCGCTATGGAATTGCCAAAACTCAGTCATCTTAATTCACACACAGATTTTTGACAGCAGAGATTTTTGCAACCTTGGCTTGGCTCTCCTTAGTTCTGAGTATCTGCCCTAACGTTTGTTTAGAAAGAAGGCCAAACCAGCAGTAACTTTTGATGTTTTAATTACACAGAGTGCATGCTGGATGCAATTCCTGCTTTTCCTATGTACCTTTTACAGTGTAAACAAGGGCAACAGGCTGGCTGTTGTTATCCTTCCAAGAACAAATTCCTGTTTGCAGCCAATATGGCTCAGTTTCACAGAAATCCAAATCAATTCTCTGGTACTGAGGTAATGAACAGTAACTTGATTTTTCCTTTAAAACTAAAGCCTTCCAAAAATACAGCTAATTCCATGCCCACTTAATGCATTTTTCACTTACTGTAAGAAAGTTACTACAAGCACTGTAATAGGTCACAAACTTTGAAGTTGCAGCTGCATACTAAAACCCTTTTAGTCTGATCTTGTCGTACATGCTGTGGAGACGAGGAGTCAGCTCTGTTCAGCAATATGACACTACATTCATCTGAATTAAGGCAATGCCTGAGGCACAGACCTGACTAAGGATGACTTGTGGTAAATGAAACAAAGGTAACAAAAGTTCAATTATTTCTACCACCCAAGGTGATGAAACTACAGCTGAAAAAAATTGTGCTTCCGCATTGGACAGGATCAAGACTGATATGAATAATGTGTTTCTGAGCAAGTCTGAGCCTTCTTAATCACTAGATAACACAGAGAACAACTCACCAACAAACTGCATGCCTACCACCAAAAATCAATTTTTCTAAAGCTCACCTTTAAAAATGCACTTTTACTCACTTAAAGAAGTACTATTTTTCATGCTCCCATTCAGTGCCTTCCCCACCTCAGCAAGTTATCCCTCTTGCCTCATGCTGCACTAGTTTACGCAGATATGTAATTGTCATTTGCCTTTCAAAAGACATCCACATAGTTGGATATTGACTTTAAAACATACTGCTTATTTCATAACCAGTAATCTTATCTGAATTCCTGATTGTTACCAGCTTCACTTGAAGTGACTGTAAGGAAGAAATCACTAAAGCACCGTTGGCTCCTGAACCCAGAAAAGGCTGCCACAGTCCTCAGAGTTCTGAAGTCTTGAGAAGAACACTGCCAAAAGCACGTGAAAAGAAACCTACACTGGCCTGAGAAAAGGTAATATATCCAAAATATTAACCTTTACTCCAGCTGATGAAATGCTACTGTTTAAGGTCTCCACAACTACCAAGCAGTGTTCCTGGCTTCTATATTCACAGATATTTCTATGGCATTTAGATTGGCTTAAAATAAGGTTAAGTCCTCTGAAGAAAAACATCTGCAAACAAAAAAAGGCTACAAAGCAGCGCTGCTAGCAGCCTCTCTCCCTTTTCAACAGAAAGGTGTATGCACTAATTCTCTTAGTTAAGTTCACTTGCCATCTTACAACATTCTTAAGCAGGCTGAGTGAGTTGGGGCTGTACAGCCTGCAGAAGGCTGCATGGAGACCTTATAGCAGCCTTCCAGTATCTGAAGGGGGCCTACAGGGATGCTGGGGAGGGACTCTTCATTAGGGACTGTAGTGATAGGACAAGGGGTAACGGATTCAAACTTAAAGAGGGGAAGTTTAGATTGGATATGAGGAAGAAATTCTTTACTGTAAGGGTGGTGAGGCACTGGAATGGGTTTCCCAGGGAAGTTGTGAATGCTCCTATGGCTGGCGGTGTTCAAAGCTGGGCTGAACAGAGCCTTGGGTGGCATGGTTTAGTGGGAGGTGCTCCTGCCCATGGCAGGGAGGTTGGAACTAGATGATCTTAAGGTCCTTTCCAACCCTAGCTATTCTATGATTCTATGATCACAAATACCATTTAGAAAAAGAACTAAACCACACAGGTACAACAAAATAAAGCAAGAAACTTCAAATAAAGATGGTCTAATGGACAGGAACACAAACCCTGATATTGGCTGGAATTTTTCCAATTACAGAAGTACTTGTCTTCAGATGCATTTTCCTGAGATCCAGGATGACTCCAGGTATGACTGATTAGGTAGCATACAGAGATGAGGTGAGCTCCCTTAGAAGCACAAAACCATCCTGACCCTTCCCCTCAGTATGATGCTGGAATTCTTAATCAAGGTAATTTCTCCTGTGTATCACTATTTTCACATCAATCATACTGTAGGTTATCTCCATTCGTTACAGTTGTGACAGGCATAACTTACAGAAAGGGGAAAAGTACATGTCTGGTTTACATAGGACAGAAATACAGTTCACTCTGAATGAAAGCTGACATTTTACTGGAAGACTGTTAAAAGCTGTAAGACAAAAAGATGGGGAAGTGCAGCTTTTCCTCAGAGGGGTCACCATCATTGCTAACTGACTCAAGGAACATGAGGGTTACTAAAATATTTGCTTCAGCACCATTTGAGATAGGATTCAATGGACAAATCACAGTACAGACCCCTGATTCAAAGAGGAAAGAAACACAAATCTCTCTGATGTTGCTATTCTCATGACTCCCACATAATCTCATTTAAGATTTGGATTTAAGGTTCTAGAGATCATTGAAACAGCAATTAAATCAAATCGTGTAGGATGATAAAAGCTGCTTATTTAATTACATTTTACAAGATACTTTAGACAATCTTCTCTTCAAAACAATGTTTTCTTTTCCATTTTCCACTATTTTCCAGAAAGTTGTAAATCTAGACACATATTCTTCAGCAGTTCTGTAAAGTCAGACTTTTCTGTTTGTGACTAAGGTTATATTACTGAATACGCCTACTTTAAGAAAAGGTCTACTTTCAGGAAAAGTGTCTACTTTAAGAAAATACTGTGTTTTTTACTGAAGTGCTTTCAAAAGGCTATATGTATGGCTGACAATACATGGGTTTTATACTTGGAAAGAGATTCTATTTCTTCAGATTGGGTGACTCCACACCTTTCAGTAGCAGGATTTATATTCTTGTTGTTTAAATATTCACTAAATGCTGACCAGATCCTTCTCACGGGATTAATTTTGCTTTCACAAATGCTCTTGTAAACTTGCCAATGTATGTGCTAGCCTAGAATTTGTAAGTCCGCTGGCGGTGTTCAAGGCTGGGTTGGACATAGCCTTGGATGGCATGGTTCAGTGGGAGGTGTCCCTGTCCACGGCAGGGGGGTGGAACTAGACGATCTTAAGGTCCTTTCCAACCCTAACTATTCTATGATTCTATACAGATATAAGTCGTTTTTTTCTATGAACAGTGAAGACCAGATTCAAGCTCCTACAGACTTAACTGTGGACAAAACTCCCTCAGTTATAGGTTTGTCACATTAACACTGCTCCCCGCAAGCCTTTTGTAACTGAAAGTTAACCTGAATCCAACACATCCCCCCGCTTCTTTAGGTGAATAAAGAACTGAGATTTCTTAAAAACAGCACCCAACAATCTTACTCCAGCCAAGTTTTACCTCAGAAATAACTGACAAGTATTCCTAATTCCTTAAGTACCTAATTAGGTACTTAGTTCCACCAGCCCTTCTCTTTTGTTTAATATCACTATGCTCTGGCCAGGGATGAATTTAACACATCTGCCCCATTAATAGAGAAAAAGGTTATTCCCAAAGCTTGCTCAGCTAACACCATCACAGTCACCGCTTGAAAATGTTGGTCACTACAAAGTGCCTAGAGCTTACTGGAAAGATGAGATATATTTCATTCAACTAAAGCAGTTACCATACAATTGTTGCAAATAAATACTTAAAATATTTAAAGGTGAATTAGTAGCTACTAATGACACAGAGCTGCTTTCCTTGCTTCAGATGTCCAAATAAAATGCAGTAAATTCACAAGCAGCCTTTCCCATGACACAGGCAAGGCTGTAAGACTACACTGTTGTTAAAAAAACAACATAAAACCCTGTCCAAAACAAACAATCCCCCCAGTGTCATGTTTCCAAATCTATCAACTAGAAAGAATGTTTATTTGATCAAACTGGTTTAGATAACACTGTCACTTCCACAGATTCTCAGGGTCCAAAACCAAGCAAAGTATCAACTGTTAGCTGAAGCATCAGCATCATATTTACTGCTCACAGAGTACAGGGATGGAATAGTTAGAAACATTTTGTCTGACCCCACAGAAAAAGAGGCAGAATCCTTTCTTGGATTAATTTACCTTTTAAGTAGAACAAAGATACATACACTGGAAAAGAAACGCCTGGAGAAAGCTGGTGGGGGGAGGGTCTGACTCCATGAGGAGGAATGAAGACTGTTGGTTTGTATGCAACCACTGTGCCTTCGATTTTACAGAGAATGTCACTGATGCTGCCTTTGAACATCCACAAAAATAATTACCTCCAGCTGCAATGCTTATTACTTTACCTTTATTCTACTCCTACCACAAAAGCAATCTGAGGAAAATAAGCGTGGCGCCTACTGAGTACTGATTTTGAGGAGGAGACCTGTGACTGTGCTAAGATTAGTACTGAAAAAAAATCTTTGAAATGTATGAAAAATTTGGGGGGGGGAGGGGAATCAATAGATCCCACAGTATATCAAGATGTTTAACTTCTAAAAACAGCCTGCAGAATTTCTTACTCTGCCAAACAATGGGTTTTGGTAATTACAAGAGGCTCTGACACTGGCTAAATGTTTATTTTTTTCTTTCTTTCAGGTATTTGGTTATCAGTGTACAGTACCTACAGCCTTGGAGAGAAGAGAGTGAACAACCATGGTAAAAAGCCCATGTAACCAAAATATGTACAGTGAATTACGAGCCTTGAAATACACACACAAAAAAGGCAAGAGAAAGGAGCCATGAAAGCAGACAGGAAAACTGTTTGAAGAGCATTTTATCTGCTAGAGGCACTTGAAACGGAAGTGCTGAAGTATCTAAACGCAATGAAAGGTCCAAATCTGCTTCCACTGATGCTGGAAACACATCATAAATAAAACAAAATAATACTAATTGATTATAAAAATAAAAATATATTTTGGAATATAATAAATTTTTCAAAATATGAAAGAAAAATGTGATAATAGATCATAAAGTTGTTGCCTAAAGAGGAAATCCTACCACTTCAAACACTGTATTTGGAGTTTCTACAGTACAAAAATGTACCTCTTTCCCATGAAAGGTATTTCTAACTCAGCCTAGTTCACTTTCAGCGTGCCACTATCATATTCTCCATATCATCACTATATGCCTGATCTAGAAGAGCCAAAGCTAAATGGGATGACTAGCATTTCAGATGCTGAGCTGAAGCAAAACTCTGGATGTTCCAGTTTGTCCCTTGCATCCAGCCTGCACACCACTCTGTCAGAAAACAGTACCGTCCTTTTCAATTTATGAATCTTGGAGATCATGGAGTACATGGCCAGACTATAGGCTGAGGTTATGGAATACTGTGAATGGCTCAAAAACTACAACATCTCAGAAAGACAAATGTGTTCAAGAAAAGAAGATTTGTGAAGATGAAGCAAAAGACAAGGAAAAAGAAAAAGTGAAGGTGGGGAAAAAAAAAAAGGATCTGAGGCTGTAGCACAAAGCAGAAGAGACCAAAAGCAGTGGGGGGAAGGGAGGTACAAAGAATTGCTTGGGAGCAGCATGAGAATGATGGGAAACAGAATGATTTACTTACCAAGACACACCAGACATTAGTAACTTGCACAGTAAAATGAAAAGGGAGAGGCCAGGGAAAAACTGGCATCAAAGATACTTGACAATAGATTATTACTTGGTTTTTTTTTTGCATCACAGAGTACATCTTTTACCATGTTTTAATGTTATAATTCAGATGACAAATGCTTATTGTATATACACACACATATGTATATATACATAAATTATACACACATACATTCAGTACAGTTAACAAGATCCAGCTCCCATCTGGACTACATTTCCTGAGGGAATGCAGGCCGAACAGCCAACCACCTCAACCTCAGCTCAGAGCCTGAGGCTGATGCCTTGTCCTGGGGGAGATAAGACACACCATCACATGCACACCCAGACTGGCTGGTAGGCTTGGGAAAGTGAGGGGCATGGGGAGGGGGAAAGCATCCTTGCAGAGTTTTCTCTCTGTCCAAAGATCAAATGGAATGAGAAATAAACCAGCTAATGTCTCAAATGAGAACATGTGTGCATGAATGTAACGTAATAGGGAAAGAGGGACACAGCAAAAGATCGAACTGCTTGCTGCTACCCTAAGCACACAGAATGGAACCTGAAAGAGAATCCAGGTCCTATCCAGAACTATATAGCTATACTACAGCTATTCTTGGAAAATCAGGGATAAATTCAGGCTTCTGAGGACTGTGCTTATCAGTCAAGCTGTCAGTAATTTAATCAGGCAGCTTTCAGCAGTCAGTACCAAAAGAGAAACTCAGCCAGTACAAAGGACATGGTAAGACAGAAAATCACAACTACTGTAAGTGCAAGGGAAAACAGTATTATTTATTAATTTTTCTCCAAAGCCTCTTTTATGGCCAGACTCCATAATGAGGCATATGACAGAAATCAAAATAAAGAAATGCTTTTGAAAGCATATGGATGATTTATTACTTTGATATCTGTCCACTTTCTGCCTTCTCTTCCTTTACATATCTTGGACTGAAATAACTGAAGTTCCCACTGTGACGGTATGTAGCTGCACAAGTCACCTAGATACCATAGATCTGTTTAGACAAACTTCTAGACAAAGTTATAAATAAGCCTTGGACACAGCTATTTTCATTTTTGTTCTTCAGCATGTCTCTTTGTTCTCTAAGGATGGAATGAGAGTATAGTGCCAGTGGAAAGACAAACTGATCTATGATGGGAGCTGACATGCTCCAAAAAACTATTTTGGCCTTTAGAGAAGACAAAAGGGGAAAACAAGTATGCAGAGTTGTTCCGGGGAGGGATTGTGCTTGGTTTTATGCAGTGCTTTTCTAAATCCCCTCCTAAACCATTTCCTAAACTTCCTCAGAACAAAAACTAGTCAAAAGTCAATACATCATTACAACCACTTTGTTGTCAGATGTAGACTTAAATACCTTATACTTTAAGTATCACAAAGCTATACAGAGTTCTGAATAATGCTCTCTTTACTTGGTATTTCTCTACCTGCAGACATAATAGGAACACAGACTGCAAATATCACTGCATATGTGACTTTAAAAGAACTGGGTCATGAGAAGAGTTTTCCTGGATCTCCTTCCACCACCCTAGGCATGAAGAGCCTTTTCTACTGCTTTCATATTTTCATCAGCTCCAATTTAAAGTTTTAGCTTCTCCTCTTTTGTGTTCCTACTCTAGGACTCTTTCAGAATCTCACTTCTGTGAGGGTTATATCCCATCTCTAGCATAGAGGCACTGGCAAACTATTCACACACCTCTCTGTCAGGTGGTAGCTAACAGGGAAATACTCTTGAAACAAAATGAAGTAAGTGCAATAACCTTCAGTACAATCTCCAGTACAGTCACACTCAAGGAGCTCATTAGCAGATACTTACGGAGGCGTCACTCCTTTTGGGAGGCCTAATGCATTGACAGAAATGGGTGGTGGCTGGGATGGCAGCATGGAGCTGAGAAATGCTGCTGGAGACTGGACGGAGTTAGGAAATCTGGGAGTTGGAGACAGGCTGTGGGAAGGTGAAGAAAGGGAAGGAAGAGGAGGGGGTGGGGGAGGTGGAAGTGGAAAGGAATCACACACTGGATATGTTGCAGTTGGACTAAAGACAGGTGGAGGCGGGGGTGGAGGAGATGGGGAAGAAGGAGACCAGGCATACTCCCCTTCTGGAGCAAACTGCTGAGAGAAGGGAGGAACAGGCACTCTCCCAAACTGCTTCTGAGAAGCAGTTGGAGACATAGGAGAAGGAAGGCTGGATGTAGATGATCCTGAAGATGGAGTCACGTAACCTGAAGCAGGGCTGATGTTCTGAGCAGCAATGAACTGCTTAGGTCGAGCATAGTTGAAGGAGCTGGAGGACTGCATGTTTGGGGAAGTATGAGAGTTAAGAATACTCATTGGCACAGGAGAAGTGACAGACTGGCTGGATGCAAGCTCCTGGAAGGAGGGGGGAGGAGGAAAGGAAGGAGAAGAGGGAGGGTGCTGGTGATGATCAGGTTGCTGTTGGTGACGGTACCACTGGCCACTTTCTCGCTCCAGACGAATTTGGTTCTGCAGCTGCTGTATTTTTATAGGGTCCCTGTAGGAAGGAAAAATAGACAAAAAGATGATCAGACATGCAGTGCTGGTTGAGGAGGAGGTAAAAGTTCCACCACTTCATGGTCTAGGAAAATCAGAAGGCAGGGAAAGTTAAAAGTGCTTGCTTGTCTTCAATAGCCTTATTTCCTCAGAGCTAAAACATGGTACAAGGTTTTGAACTCAAAAAGGGGGAAATAAGTATATGCACTCTAGAAGTTAACAGAATCTTCAGCTCTTAAAAAAAGGTAAATTATAAGACAATTTGAAGATGCTTAGGATATTTTATTTCCAGATAATATAAGTAATAGCAAAAATGTGTTGAAGTTCTTAACAAGGTTTCTCTTCATGTCTTCCCCATTTCATTCAATGTCTCTGTTTCAATAATAAGCCTCAGATACTTACCTAGTGACAACTCCAGCCTTGATTTCTGCTGCAGTCTATGCAGGACAATTGGGCAGACCTAATTACTGCCATACTTTTAATGAGGTACTTAGAGAGAAGGGACCAACTTCTATGTTAGACCTATCCATGTATCTGTAGATGAGCAAATAAGACTTCCAAGAATCCTTTGTAACCTAAGGAACTCAACTTCCCCCTGCCTTTAGTCACACTTGATCTTCCAGGCTTTATTCTTAACTGTAGGCCCTGAGATGTGTCTTAGTAGGTACTGAACACAGTTCTGAGGAGTTACTAATTGCAGTACAATCGGCTCAAATGGAAATAAGAATTTCTTTTAGAAATGCAGACATTCACCAGCAGAACAATAAAGACTAAAAAACTAATATGCAAGAGCAGTCAAAACTGTTAATTAAATAATAAAAAAAGCAAAATGTTCAGCAGTGAAGAAAACCAGACCATGCACTGGCTTCTTTTTTGTCTGCAATACGGGTGTTTGAATGACATTGAAACCAAAATTAACTGTGTGGTCTATTATCTTAAAATACATCAGACTGACTTGCTTAAAAATTGTCATCTTCCAGCAGGAAATCATAACTTTATCTCAATACTCCAGATGTCCACAAATTTTCAGCATATGTACATATACCTTTCCTGTATATTAAATATATAAATACTTTATTATATACATATGTGTCATTGTTTATGTATGATTTAAGTATTTTGAGCAGAAATTTTAGAAGCTATGTCCTTCATGCATACATGTGAATGTACAATTCTGGCAGCACAACAATATACTTTTGTTGGTAGCAACAAAATTAGAAATGGTAATATCATCATATTTTTCAGTCTAAGATTAACTTTGATATTCCAACCATCCACATTTCCCATAAAATGTTTTCTGACAATAATTCTGCTTCTGATCCCAGGCCAAAGGAGAACATTTATAGATAAGAAAATGGGGAGCAAGCTTGGTTAGGACAGAAAACTGAAAAATCAGTTATTTACATTTAACAGTTGGTCTTTTCTGTTGCAAAGATGGCTCCATTCTAGCATCATCAGTCATCTCACCAACGATACATATTTCAGTACTTAAAAGGAGATTGCATTTTTCTTTT
The DNA here is from genome assembly GCA_017639245.1 of Myiopsitta monachus. Lineage (NCBI taxonomy): Eukaryota > Metazoa > Chordata > Aves > Psittaciformes > Psittacidae > Myiopsitta > Myiopsitta monachus. The sequence continues at coordinate 76,246,890 of CM029917.1, read as the reverse complement.
TAATTCAAATCAGCAACAAGAACATTAAAGTGTTGCAGCTCACTTGTAAATTTTATAATTCTTTTTTTAATGTTGACAATAGAGACTCTAAATCACTATCAGTTCAACTTTTCACTCCGTAGGACATGAGCTGAACCTTATTCCTCAATTTTTGCAAAATTACATAAAGGTCTCCTTTCACTGGATGGGCTAAAGCAACCCAATTTTAGTTCCCATCATCATGTGACTTTCTTGGCTGATGGCAGAAATACTTCTGATCACCTCAGACTGGAAAGGGGAAGTCCTCTAAGATTACTACTTTCAACTCATTCTGTATCTTTAGTCTGACTATTTGCAGACCTGCTGTCTGACACCTCTAACATGATTTACAAATAATACTTATTTTTCATCATAGCACCCCCAATGTTATTTTTTTATTTATTAGAGAGAGGTTAATGTTAAAAAAACAATGGGGAAATTTAGTATTGCAAATGGTGTGCTGAATACAGAAGAAACTTCGCTGTCTCCAACCCCTCTATGTTTACCCAACATGTGCTGAAAGCAAATCAGTGTCTTGTCTTGGGACTTTTTTAATTCCCTTGCCAAGTCAGATGGCAATGTGCCCAGCCAAGAGCATAACACAAATGACCATCTATGGCCCTGTCAATGGTAAGTATACTACTACGGTGCCTGCCACCAAGCCGCTGCTGTACCAATCTGGGCAGCAGCAAAGACCAGTTTCAGGGTATGTCTACAAAAGGCTGGCAGACAAATGTGAGGTTTGTCTCTGCTCTCACACTATGCTTGACTTGAGGCCACAAGAATAATGTGACTGTAGGTCAGGATTTAGTAGCTCAGGGTAGCACAAACCCCATTTACAAAACTTCTGAACAACTTAGGGGACCAGACAAAGCAAGCGTATGTCTGCTTGAAAAATTCACGTGCAGACATAATCATCACATCAGTCCATGTAGTGAAAAACCATAAAGACCTTAGGGCAAATTTTCATTCCAGTGATAGAAACGTATGACCCTTGTCTACAAAGGAATGTTCTCCACCTCAGAGCTTTTGACAGCAAATACTGCCCTATAATAGTAATTTCTTAAGCAGATGTATCCTAAGGATGTGTCATTATGAAGAAGGAAAAAGAAAAGAATGATTACTTCGCAAATCTTCCTTTGCCATGACACCAACGGCAGTGGAACTTCTACATAGGTAGGTCCTTGAAAGATAAAACTGCTGTACTACAGATACAGAGCCCAGCAGTCAAAATTAGGCAAAGGAATCTCTCTGTTATGCTGCCCTCATCAGTAGGGAAACAAAGACGGGAATTTAAAAGAGTTTAATTTTTGGATGAGATTTCAGGAAAAATTAGTTTAATTATAATTACATCCTCTTTCCAATTAGCTGAAATATGTTTTGTAATCTCAGTGTTTTAAAGGCCACACATGCTTTCAGGGAATACATCAACCTTGTTTAAACAATAGAGAATAAAGCTTTTTTTTTTTCATGAGGAGTCTTTGATTTTGCCAAATAATTATAACAATGTAAGAATGGACATTTAAAAGTAACTTTTTAGTAAAATTCAATCAGTGAATGGCAAAAGTACATACTTAAAAAAGTCATAACCAGAGTAAAGCAAATACTTGAGACATTTCAGCAACTCACTGAAAAGCAGGCCAAGTAGTACATAAGTATTTTCAAAAGGTCAGCTTCACATTTCCCTTTTTCATTTTTCAGTACTAAGTATTTTTAACCAAGATTTTACATACATTTTCAGATGTTCTAATAGATATGCTAAAACACTGAAAGAAATGCACTTAGGAAAGCAATAGCATTTCAATGGAAGCAGACGTTAGTTGCAACAGAGGTGAGGTTTCTGGCCTGCCTTGTCTTGTAAGACCAGTTGCATATGCAGGTTCAGTTCTGGGCACCTGGAATCTGCTCAGTAAAGTGATGACTTTCAGAGTAATGATACTGAGAAACATTTGAAAACAGTTGTTCAAAGGGAAGACTAGAGACATTAGGCTTCTGGGCGGGCAGCTACAGAATGTTATCCTTTTAAAAGCAAAACACTCATTGTATGAGAAAGTAGTGGACAGAGATGATCAGAATCTTCTCTAAGGATGTCAATACATGCAGCATATTCTAATAGTTACTCAAGCCTTCATTTTCTGAGGTATATATTTAGTTTAGACTATAACAGGCTTTTTTATCTTTTTATCCCGTTTTCATAATGTTGCTTTTTTTTTTTTTTTGTTCTCCGATACCTTCTTTGTATCATGTTGTTCTGAAAACTAATAGAGCAGTTCTTGATTTTGAGAACTGAACCGGTAACAACCACCATCAGGAACTGATGTAACTTCAAGTGCCTGGACACAGTGCTATGGATAAGGGGGCAGAGACAGATGGTTGTACATCTCTGTAAGTCCCAGTGGGAACTGGCTGCTGGATTGCAGAGGACATTACAGCAGATGGCATTTTCAGGGATGCAGCAAATCCTGCATACTGAAAGTTCTCTGTCAGGCTTATTTGCAGGTTCCCAATATTAGGATACCCACCAGCTTTATTTTAACTTACATTTTTATCTGAGTTTGTGAAGTGCATTAAAAAAAAAAAAAAAAAAAAAGAAAGAAAAGAAATTATTAAAAGGAACAATGCCCCTCTTCCAGGAAGCACTCTACTATTTGCAGTTAAATCAACAACTCCTCCACATAACCTGCTCTGTATACCTTTTAAACACAGAAGTTTATATATAAGCCTTTCTATCCAGTTTATCTATCTTGGAGGGGGAGGTTCTTCAAAGATAGGGGGATGCTGACCAAGTCTTGAGGGAAGCAGTTGTACACAAGATGAACCCTATCCAGGTAGTGTCTACCATAAAGCATGTTAAGGGCATTGAAGTATTCAGTGTTTTACAACACTATATATAAAGTACATTGAAATAAACCACCACAGGTAAAGAATCAAGATAAAATATTTTTTTTCTACAAGTTTCTTAAATTCAAGGTTTTGGCCCCCTCATCTGAACAAAAGAAAAGGAACAAATAGAAAGCAGACAAAGAAAAGCAACATTTGTTTGAAGAAAAGAATTTTATATATCATCTCATCTATGGAAAAGCAGTGGGCTTACTTCCATGTCAAGTCATTCCTGAGCAAAAGCACTCTGGCCCCTTCACAATCCTACCAGTGATCTACCCTTTGAGAAACAGATGGTGCAGCTTCTAAAACAAAACAGACCTCTCAAAGGAAAGTACAGGAATATTCTGAATGAAAATAATCAGAATTAACCACAACTTTAAAAGCTTGAGCTACTTTCCTAAATTAAGAATTGAAACCAATGCCAGAAAACCTCTGTATTTGTATTTTGGGGTAAGAAGAACTCACCTCCACAAAATCCACCTTCCAGTAAAGGCCTAGCTTCTAATTTAATATTACTACTTGAGTCATGCCAGACCTCTACCAAAAGGGAAATAGCCACCATCACGCTGTATTAAAAACCACTGACTTCCATGTCAGCAAGTATGCATGCTTAAATGTATTTTTATGTGTATATGTTAATATATATAAAAATATATATAAATAGCTATACTTAGATATTTATAAGGCAAAATCCAGGATGAATTTTTTTTTCCATAGTTTATTAATTTAGTAAAATCAGAATGTATAACATACATTTGGATGTCTCTGCTCCTTGGCAGCCTAACTGGATAGCTGGTAGGCACATGAAGGAATGTAGAATTAGAAGTGGTGGGAGCTTGGGAGCTGCTGTGGTTCCCGCACTTGATCAGATTCACAGTGCTTCTGCATCTGTGGCTTCCAGACAGCTGGCACAGCAGACTTGACAGGTAGCTGTTAAGCTAGCTCTTAAACACACTATTGAACTTGATTTCTATAACCACAGCATTTGTATTTTACTGGTATAAACGATACTGTTGCAAATGAGTAATTTTCTAAACTTCCTCTGACAGTAACTATCTAAGAGAATGAAATGCACACAGTAACTAATCCAAAAGTTGACAGTAGTCACTGGTATCTGTAATTGTACTCTGATGAAATTCCTAACATAATTTAAGGTTTTCCACCAGATTTATCAATGGTTGAGAGTTGTTAAAAAAGAAAATAAAAATTAAGCTAGCAGCGAATTACTTATCACCTGTACTGAGAATAAATATGCGGAATAGAAAAGTAATTCCAACTGAACTGTCCACTGAAGGAATATTTACTAATTTTTAGAAATCTACATATATGACAAGGCAAGAAGGTAAAGGGAGAACTTTCAAGGGCCCTTTGTACGAAAAACTCTACACACAGATAGCTTTCAGGCCAGTATTAATACAAATACATTTACTCAAGTATTAAGTTTCTTGATGCTGAACAATCCCTTATATTCTGAAAAAGAAATGTGGACCATTTTAAATCCTGCAAGGTGTCACTTTCATGTAAGACTGGAGTTATCAGTTCCAGTAAAAACTGAGGAGAGAGACAGGGGATGCAGGGGACAACGATGCACATGACAACAAAAAACAGCACCAGTTTGGGTTCTACCCTGCAAATATTCAGGAATAACTTTTGTCTATACTAACAGATTTCATGGAAGATGCAGATTGTCAGTACAATTTAATCCTCATGCTGATTACCTAGAGAGCTCTAACTAGGAACCACCTCAACCAGCTGCAAACTGTTAACATTTTTATTACTTGCCCTTCAAAGCCTGACAATCTGAAAATGCAGATTCATGACAGATAATATTTTCCATATTTCAGGTTAATATACAGGAGTGTTTATAATTAATTTCACTGTAATGTAATGCACTCTCAGGAAAATCAATATGGTGCAAGAGCTAACACAGGTACTGTCTTATGAGCACACTATGAAACCAAGCTTGACTTTTCATCTGAGAAACTTCATGTACAAAGAGAAACGTAAACCACCTGCATGGTAGCTGCACTGTTTGTGAACTCTCTTGTAAAGAAAACATGCTGCAATTTGGTTGTTAAAAACTTTCCTGTCTATCCTAAAAAGCGGCAGTTGTATGTGTGCCCATTCTCCATTATGGTTTGATTATCTGTCAAAGGCATCAAGGTAATTTCTGTACTGAGGAAACCAACAGTAGTGATAGTGCCAGCATTCAGCAAACACAAGCAATTCTTTTTGAGACAGGAACCATTTTTCATCATTCTATACCAGTATAGGGACTTTTTTCAAAACATGCACCAGTGAGATAACACACTTAGCATGGGTACAGAAAGAAAGGAAATTGTGTTCTTGTGCACATTCATTGTTCCCAAAAGTCATAAAGACACAATACAGTTTTAGCAAAACAGCTGAACTATGTACCTCTGGTAGGTTTAGATCATAAGAATTAGTCTGGTAGTCAAAAATCTGTCTGGCTTAGTAATTCAACAGTGTTATACACTAGTACATAGAATATCTAGCGGATGGATTTAAGTTAAACAAATGACACAGGTAACAAGTTTTACTGATAAAGGAAGGAAAAAGTGTTATGTTATTAAAAGGTTAATTGCAACAAGGCACTAAGAGCAATACAGTTTTCAATTTAGAGCTGAACTGACCTGAAGTATACGAAATCATGACTTGGAATGCAAGAATGAACTGGCCTGCAGATGGAAAAAAAGGTTTTCTGCCCCCAGCTGTGCTATACCTTGTGGAAGATTATATTCTGTGCTGACTGGTATATACTCAAAAAAATATGGAGAGGAAAATAAATATATCCAAGTTCGAAAAACTGTACTAGCCTAAATCCAAAAGCGAACAGAAGATGGACAGCCATTCCTCTTCTATTAGATGTAGTATGATACATGTTCTCAGTGCTGCCACTGGAACAGCACATGCACAATTGTCTTTATTTATTTTAAAATTAATACATTTCATTACCAAGATGCTCTATAAATCATATTTCATCTACCACTGGCCACCAAAGTCGAGATTTTCTTATTGTTATGACTACCCACCAACAGTTACAGTGGGCTTAAAACTGGACCCTCATGCTTTCAACTATTAACATGCAATATCTGCCAAGTGTCTGTTCTTTGGGTTACACATAAAGATGACTGGTTTTTACTACTGAAATAGACGCTTTTGTGAGGAAGAAGAAACATATCAAAACCAACAACAACAACAAAAAATAAATAGAATAGCTACTGGATGCCCAGATATTAACACACTGACAGTTGCTGCCAGCGTGCTTTTAGGAGAATTAAAACTTTAAGTAGGTATTAAAACTGCTTGAAGAACTTAAGGTATTTTTAGAGCCTAAATTCTAGGGTCTTTAACCAGTCATTCTGTATTCACAGACAGTTCTGACATTTGAGCAGGTTCTTGCCTCCTGTGAAGCTTGGATATCGCCATCTGACACATCAGTAGTCTGCATTACTGAAACTCACTGGAGCTATTCTATTATTAAAACACCATATGAAAAGGAACCATTGGAAAGGAAAGCAATACATAAAACCTGGTATTTACATGAAATAAATATGTATATCTGAGATTCTCTTACTACAACAAAGACTTAATGGCTTTACATGTCAGCACCATCTTAGTACCATAAAGTTTTAGTACTATACCATTCTGGCTGAAGTCCTTCTATAGACAGAAAAATAATCCCATCAACAACATACACTAACTCTTATGGAAGGAGGAGAAGCACCAGAAAGTAACAGCAACTGCTAAAGACAGTAATAATCTGCCAGCCTGGTTCTCTAGAGCACTGAAAAGTGAAAATAACACTATAGCATTAGCCACAACTTCTGTGGCACCTATTCAAACAATGCTATCCAAACACAATTGTATCTTGTGCTCAATCCAGTGCAGGACACTATATCCCTGTCATGCAACTGGTAATCTCAATTAAAGTTATGCCAGTGAAAAGAAAAATACTTAAAAGGACAAATAACTGTGTAGTCACTCTGCATGCTGCAAACTTCCGAGGGTATCTGAAGTTACTGCCGTATTAGGGATTGGTATCATCAGAGACATCTGCAGATTGAGTAGGAGAATTTTTCCTCCCAGATGCCCCTTTAGATAGGCTTTTAAAAGTACTGGTGAAGCCCATCTCATGCATTAATCGAAGGAACAATAGTCTTTCATTGCTTCCCTGATATTGTTCTCTGGCATGTAAAACTGGAACCAGTAACTACCTCCTCCACATTACATAGCTGCTGGCTCCAGCTGCAGTTTAGAGTTCGTTCAGGTATGGACAAACTGCTTCAACTTTTTTCCCCAGACAGGCTAGCTGATAGACAAAGCTCTGTTTAAGTTAAATACTCACTCTGTGGCAAAGAAAACTAATACAAAAACTAGCTGAAGTGTCTTCAATGTTCGTATGTGTTGCAGCATTGTGCATAAATATTTCTGCAAAGACTTGGCAAATGCTCAATCTATTAATGCCCTGCAGATACTCTGTGGGCTACACTCCTCACAGTGCAGAGTGGAAACCCCACCACTCATCAGTGAAACAGCAGCAACAGCAGAGCCTAGTAAAATGAAAACACTTGACAGCATGACATATGTACCTTATATCACCTACTGAATTTAGAAAAGCGAAAAGAACTCTTTGTAGATCAGGCTACAATATTAGACATAACTTTATCTGCTCACGTAGAGTGATAACATCTTTTTGGGTCATCACATTTTTTTCCTATCAGCAACTGGCATTGATTTCAGTGATACCTGCCTGATGAATACTTCTGTGACCTATTTTGTATCACAAGCAATCTTTTAAGATGTGGATCTTCATTCACCTTGCTGAAATAATTTTGAGAATAAAATACAGTTTATAGGGCACTGTCACTTCTTGTCTAGCCAGACATGTGCTTCAGAAGTGTGATTTTTATTAATTTACTTAAAAAGCATTTTTCCCAAAGTATAACAGATAAGAAAAATTATAATACTCTAAATATTGCTAAAGCACCCTTAGGTGTGCAGAACTATTGACTACAACTGCATGATGAATATAATAATAATGAAGATGATTTAGACAAACCCTAAGGATTAAGTAGACTGGCAGCCTTACTCCATGACTGAATACTACACGGTACTGTCATTTACCCATTGTCTGTTCCAAAATAAAAAATGAATACCTGTCAGCAGAATTGCTGAGCAGAGGAAAAAATCCATCCACAGTACACAGACATTACTGCAGCCAAAACATACTTTTAAATATTCAGAATATATTCTGCTCCTGAACAGATTGCACAGACTTGACCAGAATGAATTACATTCCCTATCATCACAAGATGAAGGGAAACTTCATGTGTTTATCTTGAAATTACACACATTTGGACACAGACCCTCAATTTGAATTAACTTCTTGCACTGGCAACACGTAATCTTAAATAGTATTCCCCTGTTAAGTAGAAGTGGTTTTAACACTTTCTTAACCGCTAGCTAACTGTACACTGTATTGTTCTGAAAAGCTTAAACAAAACACTTTACATATAAATGACAGAGCAAATAATTGCTTTTGTAGTTTGAGTGAAAATACATTCCATAAAGATGATTCACTTCAAGTGCTATTTATTTCTTAATATATCAAGTAACCTTAAGTATGGGAGACCTAAACAGTAAAGCCTTCCCTGAATTAAGCTGTGCCTTAAGAGATGCATAGTGACATAAAAAGAAGGAATCATACAGGTAAATTGTGTAACGATAAACACTTGCTATGGGCAACTACTGTGCCAGTGGTTCTGAATGGGTGGTCCCTTCTCTAAAACTGTTTTGAACCTTGCTTACCTCTGGGTGAAAGGAGTCAGCCTTATGCAGAGGAGAAAAAAAAAAAAAACCAAAACCAAAAGAAGGACCAAGCTTCGTTTTTCCCAAACAAAATGGTAACCGACATGGTGACTAGCCAAAGCTAAGGAACCATGTAACTGGCACTTCTAAGAAGATAGTAAGGACACATTTGCACTTATACTTTAGCAGGGATCAGAAGTATGCTTTTGAAGCAAATCTCCCACTATCTTCACTTGCTTGTTCTCCAGCCACATTGTGGAGAAGCCTCTTGAGAACATGAACCGATTTCCTGTCAGGTGAAACAAACGTAAAAAATTCCAGTCACCAACTGGCTTCAGTCCATGGAGGCAGACTAGAACTAGTCCAAAGTGAAAACACAAGCCCCTAAAACTCAGTGGCTCTGAAATGTGTAGTGTAGATATCATGCCCTCAGTACATTTTTTCACTCTAGGGCCACTCTTGTTTGTATATGTTGCTTCCTGAGGTAGGCTATACATACAGGGTATGAACTACCATGAGATGTCTAGCTAAACCATACCACCTAGAAGGCTTTTAAAAATAAGTGTGCATACCATAAGAAATTCTGGCTTCATATTCATGCATATTAACATTTAGACGTATGGAGGCATCCTAGGCAGCAGTTTTACAATGCTACTATTTTGTATGCTGCAGTACAGATTTCACTATTTGATTGCATGCAGCTGACCTCCAGATTTTAATTAATTCCAGTCCTTCCTTCTGCCCTGCAGTGAAAACCTTCCAGACAAAACAAACATATCTTGTAAGTATCATGACTGCTTGGACTCCAAGCTACCCTTTACCTCACATAAATAAAAAAAAAGAGAGAGAGATTAAAAAGAAACATCTGATCTGATTGTGGTTTAATAAACAATCTATATCTCCATATTAAAAAGGTACTTTTAGACTTATACATTACTTGAGAGACAGAGGGATTTTGACAATACCAAAATAGGTATACAAATACAGCAAATAGCACTACAGTCAGCATTAGTGTGGATCATATGGTTCTTGCTGTATGAACCACGAGATTCCATACAATCCTCCTTTTCTCTCAGCAATACTCAGACCCTGGTATAATGCTGGTCTGTCCTCAACTTTAATTCTCACTGACCTCTCCCACTCCAACTGTTATCTTCTGGTCTTGTCTCCCTGTCTTTTCCCTTGGGCTGTCATTACCTCTTCACCACCTGTTAAGAGCTCTAGAAACACTACCTAGAGGGGACAATACCAAAATTCATTACTTAACCTTCTACCTCACTTCATATGCAAATTTCTCTAGAAAAGCATGCTTCACTCCTTGGAAAACACTGGCCTAAAATACCTTTTGTCCTTCGACTACTAGTTTTCTGCTGTGAACCAAAAGATAGTTATTCTAGGTGTTAAGAGTCCACATGACCCTTGTGTCTCCGGACCAGTTTACTGAAGCTACTCTGTAGTTACATGTATAACCGATGAAATACGTTGGTTCTTTCCCATTTGAAGGATCCCTCTATTCTTTTTCTGTTTCAGCAAGAAACCTCAAACAGCACTCCAGTGTTACACAACAACAAATGCTTTTGGATTATTTGAGGTTAGCGAAGTGATTAGACAATTCATGCAATATACAATGACATTTTTTTGCAGAACAAGAAATGATTAAGTGAAAGTCAAAAAGCTAGAGACACCAGACAGGATTTTAATATATTGTGGTCTTTGTCACAAAGGGCACAAGAAGGCGAAGACATTTAAGTTCTCTAACTAGTTGTGCATATATGAGAGAAAGTGAGCACCCAGATTTCCAGAAAGCCTGAGCTGCTTAGTATTTTTGTTTGGAGGAAAAAAAAAGTTAATTTCCATGCAGTCATCCTCTGTGCATGCCAAATGTCTAATGAGCCCATGCACTTAGACTTATCACATTAATTAGATTCTCACGCCCTAAAGGCAATGTTGTCTGAAGCTGTCCATTTTTTGGTCATTTCAGAAACCTTCAGAGACCTCAGTTTTCCAAATGGATTTCAATATTTCAATATTAAAGTTACTTAAATAATAACTAATCCATCAGGCCTAAGTTTTAAAAATGGGGAAATAAACTTTGCTAAGCAAGAATTGATAGCACATAATTCTTGCTGTACACTGTCCAGGCAATACTTCACAGATTAGTTATGTCTGATCTCCCACACTAGGGAGAACTTTTGTCCTCAAGAGTCTAATACTAGAAATGGCATCTCATGATCCAAGGTTTGTCGTTTTGTTTATATTTGTCTTATGTTTAAAATCTGATATTTGAAATCAAGAGGAATCTGTAAGGCAAAAAGCCCAGCTTGATTAACGCACTTCATAATTGCAGGAAATGGTTTTTGACCCTTAGTTGACTCAAAATTTTTTCTCATGATTTTTTAGCAGCATGATCTACTTCCCCATTGAATCATTCAGAATGAATGAGAAAAGATCTGCGTACTTGGAAATAGCAACAGAATCTCGCAATAATTTTGAAATCCTCCATATATTAAATGGTTTTATAGTTTCAAAATAAGCTCCAGATGTGTAAAACAATGGTACTTGATGTGCAATAGGCCTGAAAGATCATTTGCCTTTTCCTTCTGACCTTACAGTACTTCAGGTTGCTGTCATGTTTCTCTAATTCTTCTAGGCAAAAGGAGACACACAGGGAAATGTTCTCATCATCTCATGTTTGGCATCTCACTTCCATTAGCAGTACAGCTTCCTATATAGCCAGCGAAACCTCCAGAGTGCAGTTCAGAGTGTGTAAATTGGATGCTAAATGTCAGAATGCATGAGGACTCCCTTAAAGAAGTATCTTTAGAAGTCACCCCAATAAAGCACAGACATCAAAATGAAGACAGACAACTCAGATTCGAGCAGAAAACATAAAATGTTCAACACATCCTTAGCAATGTAGTTTAAAATAACACTACCAAAATTCCTTCCCCTGCCCACAACTTAGTAGCTCATGAGTCAACTGCAGATCTCATACTACATGACATTGTTTCACAGTCACACTAGACTTAAAAATTTATTAATTTCAAGGTACCGTTCTTTTCCACATGCATTATGTAGGTAACTATTATGACAGCTCTTATTTATCAGCAGCTAACAAATGTACTCAGCTACTCTTAATGGGCAATATTCTTTAGTATCAGGGAGGATCCATCGTTCTAACACTGCCACACCTAGCTAGGGTCACAATGTAGGAGTAGAATTAATAGAAAAGGTCAAATTGTTTAACAGCATAATGAAGTAACATTGTTAGAGTCAGGAAGAAATCTTGTGATTATTTATCAACACCATCAGCTGTAGAACAAAGAGCTGAATATAAATCAGGCAAAAAAAAATTACTCATTAAAAAGAGGACTCATTTACTCATTTGAAAAGTAGTCCTAAAGGAAAGTCAAAGAAAGCAATCAACAAAAGATATGCCAGAGAGATTTGAAACATCACGAAAACCCCCACAGTATCACACTGTATTCCATATGAAGATGAATGCAAATATTTCAGACTGGAATACATATGTCAAGATTCGTTAGATGTGAGGACATCTGCACTGCTAAGACTAAAAAGACTCGGATCAACATAAATAGCTGTCTTGCAATTTCTGTTCTTTAAACGATCAGCAAAATAGTTCAATTAAAATGTTAAACAAGGCTTTGCAGTGCAGAAATATGTTATGTTGCAAGTGTAAATGCTAAAAGACACCCTAGTGCCTTTCTATGCGCCAGGAGCAAATCTGGTATTTACTTTTCCCAAGTCCAACCTGTTTTATTTCAGTAAGATACCCCCAAATCTTTTTATAATTATTTCCATTGCATATAAACATAATCTCCTGGTATTAGTAAATTAGCTTGGCTAAATATAGCAAGGAGCGCTCATGTTTTATGGGGCATTTTCTCTGGTATGCAGCTAATATAAATAAAACAAGCAGAGAGAAGTTGGCAGTGTTCCACTGCCATTACATCACTTTTCCTTAATAGGAAACCTCTCTGCAACTTAACATCTTGTTTTAAACACTCGGAAGTGTCCACAAAGTCTTCAGTGAGGATCAGCATATAAGGCTAGTATTTAGCTTCATAGGTCCACAACATAAAGCTGGGGTACCTGGTACAACACTGAAAAAAGAATCTCTAATGAAAATCACCTTTAAATTGTCACCAAATGCAGAGCAAGGGAGCTGCATAATCTCTAACAAAAGATATGCATAACATGTACAAAATTCTAGTAAAATGTACATAATTCCAGTAAAAAGCAAGGGATGAAGTTCCAGTTTCCATGACTTTACTTCGGTAGACTCAGGATTTCCTCTAGAAACCTTAGAAAGCAAGGTATTAAAGAGAGAGGCCTAATCAACTGGTCAAAAGCAGGACAAAGACACAAACATCTACCATAGTTTCATTTGCAGCATACTCTTTGTGATCCTAAAAGAGACAAACCCTCTATTTTATGGTACCATCAGTACCATCCCTCATCCCTATCATGACTTTATTTTGAAGAAATTAATTTTTGTAAAATATTACATGATATTCATTTACTAAGAGCCACATGTTGCCAACTGCGTATGTTCCGCTTTTCATTGCAAGCAATAGGATGCTTTGGTTGTACACAATAAAAATACACTAAATGCACAGCAAACCCCACTGGATCTGCAAGGTTTTTTTTTGAAAAAGACAGTCTTTTTTTTTTGCATTCATTACTGAGATTGCTAGACTTTATTGCCTGTGTCATATATCGAGAGACAATAAGCAATCAACATAGCATATGAAGAATAAAAGTGCACAGAGAAATTTATGTTCGTCCTGTAATTAATGTAAACAAATTCCAGTTATTGTATTTCTAATGCACAGCTGTTGAGCCAATGATCCAACTCCTGCTTCAAGTCTGCTTACAGTATTTGCTGGCATGGAATTTTATGGAGAACGTAATTTATTTAGGCACTGACACACACACACAAACACAAAAATGTATTTACCACAGTACAAAAAGTCAGGGTAGGTCATTTTGTCCCATGCTTTTTCCAAAAAATCTTGAGAGGAGTTCACTGGTTCCTACTGCTTTTAGTTGCAGATGTGCAGCATACGGTCTTTGAAAATTTACAGTAAGTGTTGTCATGTTTACATCAGCGGCTCTCAGGAAAGAAAATGCTAATCAAGTAAGGGTTTGCAGCAAATAAAACACTACTAAGATGAAGTACACTCAATATCTCTGTGAATGTTCTCATTTAGGAATCACACAGGCCTACAATATGTTGGATTCTCTGTCTCACTTTCTCAGCAAGATATCCTCACATACTTGCGTGTACCCTTCCCTGTTCTTGTGCACATCATAGAATGGTTTGGGTTAGAAGAGACGTTAAAGACCATGCAGTTCCACCTCCCCTGCCATGGGCAGAGACACATTCTACTACACAAGGTTGCTCAAAGCCCCATGCAACCTGGCCTTGAACACTGCCAGGAATGGGGCACAACTTCTCTGGGCAATCTTATTCAGTGCCTCACCACCCTCATAGTGAAGAATTTTTTCCTAATGTCTAATCTAAATCTCTCCACTGTCAGTTTAAAGCCATTTCCCCTTGCATTGTCACTACATGTCTTGTAAAATGTTCCTCTCCAGATTTCTTGTAGGCCCCCTTTAGGTATTGGAAGGCTGCTCTAAGGTCTCCCTGAGCCTTCTCTTCACCAGATTGAACAAGCCCATCTCTCTCAGCCTGCCTTCATAGGAGAGGTGCTCCAGCCCTCTGAGCATCCTTGTGGCCTCCTCTAGACTTGCTCTAACAAGTCTCCATCCTTCTTGTGTTGTGGGCCCCAGAGTTCAACACAGTACTCCAGGTGGGGGCACAATATCCAGCTGTGATGGCCCAACAGTTTAAGACCCTTAGAGCAGAAAGGTCAAGTGAATTAAAAGTTGAAAGCATCCCTAGAATACGGAAGATCAATAGCTTGCTTTGTGGGCTGGTGTTTTTGTGGTTTTGTTTTGAGGTTTGGGGGTTTTGTTTTAAACATAAATCTGTTCATTGCTTCAGAATAAAGAGCAGCCACCCAAAGTGTTCTGTCGGGGCAATAGGTGCAGGAACAAGCACCTAAAAGCCTGACCACGGCCTATACTGCCATTGAGGAAGTCCCTTCCAAGGTAGGGTTTGTGAAGACCTACCTTTAGTTTCTAATCATGAAGGTTAAGAAAGATCTTCTATATGTGCTTTACTTCTGAACAACAGCTTCTGAACATGATCTTTATGTTTCAATTAACTTTTTTAATTCATCTGTCCTAAAATTAATGAAGACTTTAATGGAAGTAAACCCAAAGTTTAGGTTACAGTGGAGAAAAGCGATTTTTAAGCTGCTTAGTGTGCACAGTGAGTAACTGAAGTAAATTTCACCTCCATTGCTGGAACTATGTAGAGATTTCAAATAGGGGGAATTTGCACAATATTAACACACATTGGCCAAGTACACAGCACAGGCTTTCATTTCACTAAAAATTAAGACATGCAGCTGATGACTTGATTGCTTGAATGACAGAGGTATAAATAACAATAGTCACTTGACCAGTTTCATCTTTGTGTCCTGTTCTTGATCTGTAAATTGGCTACCTGCTAATTAGGGTTTTTTATTCTAAAACCATATGCAGAATTCTTAAGCATCAGCCAATGCTTGCTTTCTAAAATATCATTTTAGCAGTGGTTTCAATTAATGCCTAGCTTTCAGGAAAGGTCATGGAAAGCAGAGAAATTAAGTTAGACTCAAAACACAGTTTTAAATAATATGGAAGCTATATTTTTCTGGCATTAATCAAATCTTAGTTCCAATAGAACTTGACCGAAACCTACTGACTGGATGACAAAATTCCTGCTAAATAAGTTATTATAACTCTGTTAACTTTCAACTATTGTACTGTGTTGCTCTGTCATTTTGGAAACCAAGAAAACATCTGCTGAAATGAGCTGTAATGGAAAAAATTCAACTGCAACTCTCTCGTTCATCCATCCTAGCACTATTATTATGCAAGACAGCCTACTATATATAGCAGCTACAAGAGGAACTGATAGTCTAGCTGGGCATATGCATGCCAAATCTATCATCTTTTTGTTTTAGCACAGAAAAACCAAGCTGCAACAGCTTTCCAAATATGTGTAAATGAATTCAGGATTTCAAAGCAGTAGCCTATGTGTTCAGACACACAGACATTGCATTGAAAATAATGGAAGCAATGGTAATTAGTAGCTCTGATAATTAAGAACTTCAGTATGAATATAACTTCATTCAAACAAATTTGAAAATTTACATTTAAAAATTCATCCATGTATTACAATATTTAGTTTCAAATTTTAGTTTGTGATTTAAGAGTATTTTTTAAGGTGAATTAAGTATCTCAGTAATTTGCTTTTGTATAAATGGCACAAAAATACTCAGAGATCCAAAGGTTTTATGCCCAGGTTCCTGTTAAGTCCAGTCAGCAGTTACAGAAATGGAAAACACCTGATTAGCGTTTGGTAGTGTGACTGAAGTGAGTCAATCCCCACTTTTCTCCCAGAAAAGTCGCCACAAAGCCTATCTTTCATATCAATCTTTATTAGCAGATTGAAGAAGTGAAACCACAGAATTTTCTCTTTCATCCCTAGAAGATATCCCTGTATGCAAAGGAGTGTGGGAAAAAAAATGTGGATGTTAATTCAGTGTCCCTGGTGTCACACTGGAGTCTTTTCAAACTTTAATTAAATATTCAGATCATAGGGAATGCTTATGATGGCATACAAATCCAGGTAATCTAAATAACAGCAATGACTAACATCATCTGTTTGAAAGATTGGAACAGAAAAACCTTCCTACTAAGGGCTATGGCAGAATTTCTCAGGAGCTCAGGAGAACTTCTTTTGTTAAATGACCATGGAAAAAGCAATAGTATGCAACTTGCAAAGATCCATGCACATTTACAATAGTTCAAATTCCAGGTGCTATGCATATATTTTAGCATCTTTTATGGTTTACACTGTCTAAATTCACTTTGTTACTGCCGCTTAATGATTTGACTGCATGAGCTACAAAGATACCAACTCTTCCCAGTACAGAGAACTGTAGCATCAGAAGAAACTGTACCATCACCAGGTTAATAACAGTTTAAAATGTCTAGAAATAAACCAGAAGGTACCTCCTTCAATGCCAGCTAAGTATCATTTAGTTTACTGTGGCTTAACAAGCACCTGTATTAATTTTCTGAAGTAGCTTTAGCCTACAGTACTCCAGTTTAGGAATGTTGCTTGTTCCTCTGTTTGGACTAGGAAACTAGAGATGAAGCAATCAGTTGGGCTCCTTTATAAGTAGGATTACACCAGAATAGATACACCTACCACAACAGGTACTCCAAACTACTTACATGTACACACTTACTCTGGAGCAGAAACAGCCAAGTTTAGAGCTAATGAGGTATAACCAATTAAACTTGACACTTCCTAGAGACTTTTATAACTTTTATTCGTAGCCATAGCCTGACTTGACATAGCTTGACTATGATGAACAACACTATTGTTTCTAATTGCTTGCATACCCTTTAATTTTTAGGCCAGTGTATAAATTAATTGACAACAGTAAATGTAATCCTAATTTTACTTGGGAACAAAAAAATAAAACCCAAATATGCCACACATAAAACTCAAGAGTTAGCACCAATGAGAATTTGATTACAAAGGCAATTATTGCAAAACACTGGACAATACACAGTATTATCACAGCAAAACTACCAACATTTTCTGGTAAAAAAATCAAAATAATAATAAAAAAGGCACTGAAAGGGTTGTATTAAACCAAAACAATGATAGTTTAGTTTAAACACATACCCTTGTCCCCACAATGTGCCAATCTGCACATCAATATGCAATATTCATATGACAGGTATTTGTACAATGTAAGGCCTGGTAAAAAGTAACAAGAATGTTATGCACAGTCAGCAATTTACAGGACAACCAACTAATTTAGACCTGAATGTATACATTCAAGAGCTTCCATGAAAAACACTGGAACACTGAAGTGCTCCTCAGACCAATTAGGGAAATTTGTTTTTCTTATGTTGCACATCTTCCAAAAAGCCCTTTTCCCAGCTCTTTCCTGCAGGCTGTACTTACCTCTACTATGAACGCCGAAGTTACTCTACAAACTTCACCAGTAGTCAGTGGTTTTTACAAACCCTAAATTTTCCAAAACAAAGGGCAATTAATTGATAAACTAATCATATTTGTAGCTTCCTTCCTTTTTAAGTGACTCGACATTTTCAATTTCATGCAAAACAGTGGACAACCTATAACAAAACTCTTGAAGAATACGAGGGTAAATAAATAGAGGAAATATTTGAGGATAATCACAACACCCAACCACAAAGATTTATATCAGTAACTCAGGAAACTTGACAGCAGATTTCTGTGATTCTTCCTCTATCATGAAGACCACCAATGATGGCAGAGAAACTATTTCCCCCACTCAGAAGCACATGCAGAAGCACATGAAGTATTATCTAACTATGGCTTTGCGAAGAATTTGATCTCTTGGACAAGCTTCTGTCTTGTATCAACCCCTTTATGAGGTCCTAGCATTTTTTACACATTTCCATTAATTAAAAAAGTACTATTCACATGTTTTAAAATAGTCTCCCAAACATTCCAGTTTCACTCCAATTAGTCAATCCTCTATTGCTTTGCATAACCAACTTTGCTCCACCAGTACTGGAAATTCTGGCAGACATGCTAAATCTTTGGGGAAAAGGGAAGACACTTAGTAAAAATATTAGACATCTCAGAGCTTTGTATCTTAATACCAATTCACTCAATGGCCCCCCCAACTTTCATCTACTACAGATCAGCTTTCTGCTTAAATGCATTCCAGTTCTATTCTGCTCTGCTCTTTATCAATGAGCATATTACTTCAAATATTAGCATTGCAAACAGTTGCTCTAATTCAGTACACTTAGAAGAATTCACTCAGTAAACAGGGCTTGTCTTTTGGAGTGGTAGGCACTAATGCCTAAATCACAAACATCTATCCTCTTAATCCAAAAAAGGACATAATGTGAGCGCTGTGTTTTAGTTGCAAACTGATAATTAGCCTCAGTGGCTAGTGGAGCTCTTTTGTAATTCTTTATAATTAACTGTCCCTACGTCACTCCTCTTTAGTTATAATCTGCCAGCAAAAAAAGCCCAAAGTTTGTACTAACAGGTATATTAACTCCACAAAGTTACAGCAGCACTACAAAACAGTCTTCAATGGGTGTGTAAAGTAAGGATAAAAGTCTTGCCTGGCAGTCTGTAGCAGCAGACCGTAGTCAGAAGAGGATGAAACCAAAAGTATTTTAATGCCTTCTGCTAAAAACACCTATGCCAAATCTAACATTAAAGATATCAATACTTTTTTCAAACCAAACACTTCATCATGCAAAACCATACCCATAGAAAATAATCAGATCAATAATCAGATCAAATACAGCAAGAACTGTAGGAATGACTTGCTTCACCTCAAAACATGCATGGCAAAAGAAACTAAAACTAATTGTAACATTTGCACTCACATGTTAATGCCCTGATTTATTGCCACAGTCTGTAAAAACTGGAATATCCACTACATGCGTGTTTCTTCAGTCTAAACTTCTAGCTACTTTTGGGAACCTGCAGAATCCTGGCAATCATTTGTGATAAGAAAACTTCCAGTGAGGCGTCACAGACCAGCTGGATATACTGAAGCTTAGACAGGCAACTGTAAGACCCTGCTCTGTTAAAATGTCAGCTCATGCTCCAGAAAGTTTGCTTCCTCCCTTAAAAGATTCCTCAAGAGTTGAAACCGGGTCCTTGATCTTGGGCTAAGTGTGATGCATGTGGTTGGTGCTGAGCTTCACCATCCTGGGAATGGTTCCGCCCTACAGTGGTCCTCATACCACATGACGTGCCTTTGACACCAAGATTATATTACTGCAATATGTTCCAGGCAGGGCTGCAGAGAGAGCTCATGAGTTGTTTGCAGCTGGTTGCTGATGGCAGCCATACAGTTTGGTGGGGCAGCAAGGGAAGTACGGCAGAGAGATGCTGATTTCTGAGTCTTCTGCTTACTTTTCTGGGTATTTCATATGGTTCAGATAAATGGCATTATTCATATTAATTGGCTCTTTATACCTAACCATTAGCATGACCACTAAAGTTTAAGCGATAGGGGACACAAGAACCTAGAGTCTTAGAATCAGTTTATAA
This sequence comes from Myiopsitta monachus, assembly GCA_017639245.1. Lineage (NCBI taxonomy): Eukaryota > Metazoa > Chordata > Aves > Psittaciformes > Psittacidae > Myiopsitta > Myiopsitta monachus. Next base: position 76,226,927 of record CM029917.1, on the reverse strand, counting down.
TTTTATTTCTAAAAACCTCAGAAACACTTAAAGACACTGGACCAGAGGCAATCATACATCTAACATCAGAGTCAGCAGCTCGAAGTTCATTCTTTGTCTGAGAAAATGTTGACACATCATTCTAGTTCTATTGTAACAGGCACTCCTCTTTTCTCTCCATCTATGTGGACAAATACACATGCAACACTCATCTAATTCAGTTGCATACATATGAAAACAGCTTCTAACCTTGGCTTTTTTTCCAGCTGAAAACTGTGTCCTATGAGCACAAGTGTTCCTGAAATACAACTGACATTATTTTTTTCTTCTTAAAAAAGAATAAATTAAAAAAATCAGAGGTTTAAAGGGTATTTTAATACAAACCAGAAAATAGAAGCAAACATTTCCCAGAAATTCCTGATGAACAACTTAAGAAAATGCTGAACAGTTAATAACCTCAGAATTTCTAGCAGAAACTCCAAAGGCCACTGAAGATAAAAGAATGGAAACCACATGCAACATCCTAGAGACTCATAAGACAACGTAATGTACTTTCAATATAGTTTGAACTTCTGTAGTCTCACTTTATAAGTTGGATTTCATATGTCTGCGGAAACTGATAGAAGAGGTGTCTCTCCTTTGTACGTTACATACAGATCTCCAGATTTTTATAAAGATAGAAGAACTATGAAGATTTACAGGAAATCAAAACTTTCCCCCTAGTACATAGCCAAGAGGTATGGTAAACTATTTACTGCCTGAAAAAATACGTTACAAAGGTTATATGTGAAAGAACAAACATGTCATTTGGCAAGGACATTGAACCTAGGCATGTGAGAGTTATCATGGTACATGAAAATTATCAGGTAGCTTTAGAAACAGAAAAATAGAATTTGGCGATGAAGAAAATATCTGTTGTGGAAAAGCCTCTGACTGCCTCACTGAAAATAATCTGCAGTTTATACAGCAAAATACACAGTCTGGTGGCTTGTCAGCTTGAGTAACACTGATCAACACTTCTACAGCCTGGGCACTCTTTTCATGAAAACGTCTGAAAAACATTTGTAGTTACGCACCAACACCTCTGTCAGTGTGGATATCCATAATCCCTTTGCATTTTCTTTGAGGAATTCTGGTTTAAGGCACCTCGGATTTGCACAGGAGTAAATGGCATCATCTTGCAACAGACTCACCATTAGTAATACAATACCAAGTAACTTCTGCTTTCATTTAATTCTCTAAAAGTTTTGCCAGGAAACACAGGTCACACACACAAAAATACAGGGCGCATGAAAAGACCCCATCCACAAAGTATTACAAGCTCCTTGGGGGTTTTCAAAGCCTCAACTGTAAAAAAAAGCCCCAAAGATCCACTAGATCTTTGGTCACTGCAAAACACAGCCATGAATCATGGTGCCCTCCTGAAAGCTTCAAATACTGAAAAGAAAAGCTTTATATGTCAGAGCCAAAATAAGTACAGTGAGGTGGGCTGGAAGGAATACAGCACCACTGGGGTTCTGCACAAGGAAACTCTCCTTTCATTTGCGCAAAACTTTCTATGTTGCCTTGGTGAATCTGCTCTGCTAGCCAAAGTTAGCTATTAAAATTGTTTTGCACTTTAATAGCTGCTTTAAACAAATCATCCCCATGAGTCAGATACAGATTTTATGCTCTGTATGGACACACACACATACATTCACACACTATTTGATTCCTCTACAGACAGAAACAGATTTGCATTATCTCCTCACATAAAAAAAAAAAAAATAAAAAAAATCTGTATTATCCATTCTTTGAAGTCAGAAACATGTATGTTACACACATCTGCATGTACACACACACATGGTGTTTGAGCTGAAAGAAACAGTTGTTTCTAGTGACTACTTTCATACTGTAATTCAACCTCTCCAGAAGAATGAATTCAGCCAAGGAGTGAAAAATATAAGACAGATGACAAAAGATGACAAAATCCGACTACAGAAAGAACATAATGGTCACTTTTTAAGGATAGGTCTTCCAAGTTGTGAGTAAGGTGCAAAAATGGGTAGGAGCTTAAAGCTTGGCCTAAACCCAGCAGGTTGGATCATCTGAGAAAAGCTGCTGTAACACATGCAGATCTTGATTTAAACCAGATTTGTGTATTTGGTGTGGCTGCAGAATTGTGGCCATACTGTTTAAACGATTCTGTAGCAGAAGAAACACAAAAAAATCAAAATATTCCATACTCTTTTTCTATTCACTAGAGCCCCAGCAGGGAATCCTGATGAAGTTTCTTTAGCCCACCATATACTGCCTGCATCCATTGCTTGCTCTCAGAATTGGATTCATCCTCATCATAGAAGAGGAATTCTTTTTAAATTGCAATTAAAAAATTAAATCCAGCTGAAAAAATTAACTCCAGCTGACTATATCTTCATCTGAATTCAAGGGGTTTAAAGCAAAGTTCAATAATCTTCTTGTAAATGAAAAGATTAAAACAAGCCTGCTTGACACCATAAAAGCAAGGAGTTAAATACTGATGGGGTAAACTTCCTAAGTTTTCCCATTAGTTACATGTGCGCCTCAGGTACATTGCCTTAATGGGAACAGTAACATACAGCACAAGAATATCACTCTTCACTGTGAATTTGATGTGGTTAGCTGGTTGGTATAAATATTAACATTACTAAAACAGATTTTTGTGTGTTAATCTATTTTTACATTTTAGCCTGGAAAAAAAATGTAACCATGTTGCCAATGAAAACCAAAAAATCTTTTCCTGTACATTTCTTCTGGCTGACACATCATGTCTGCAAATAATCGTCTTTCTCTTGAAAACCCTCACTTTATTCAGACCCAAAAGGACAAATGAGACGTGCCATCTTATGAAAGTTTACCAGAACCTGAACACTTAGACAATGCTGTATTAGCAGCTCCAAGCACAAAAAATAAAAAATAATCAACTCTTCCACATTTTTAAGGCTGAAGTATGAACCCAAGCCCACATTGCCACTTCCAGTTTGAAATACTCGATAGTGAACCATGATCCAAGATCACTGCTCAAAAGAAGAAGAATCGTTTCTTTCTTCTTCAGTGTTTTAGACCAGCACATATAATAGCAGATCATCTTCTGAAACTGATAGCAAACAAAATCCAGAGCCCATTTCAAGGAAAAATTTCAAGAGGAACATTTTTTGGTGACACAAAGGAATAAAATTGCCTAGTCTCAGAAAAATGCCCTGGGAAGGACTGGGATGAATTCTGAATAATTGCTACCAAAGGATGGTTTAAGATAAACTAAGTTAATAAAAGATTTTAAATCAAATTATCCCTGGAGATATACACACACTATGCAAACTAGGGAAAGCAGGTTCAGTTGTTTCTTGGCTCATCTCACATAGGTGCACCAGGCAGAAAAAGGCCCAGCAATAAATGGAGCCCACTGTATTTATTTATTTATATAAAAATAATTGCTGTTTATCTTAAACTCCTTCCCTCTTGTGGAAAGGGAAAGTGCTGGGGAGTGCCATACACAATACACTAATTACAATCACTTTCTGCTTCAATAAAGGAAATACAGACTTCCTGCCTTGGCAAGTGCTAGAATGTCCCAAGCAGGTGGGAGAAGGACCATGTTAAGTGTTAGATGGCAGTGTGAAGAAAAACAACTTCCCAAGTTTTCTTGTGTGCTAATCCAGAAAGTATATTTCACATGTAAAAGAACTGCCTTAATCATTGGTTTTGCTTCTACGACAATTATGATGGCATAATAAGCTCTTTTTTTTTTTAATTATATAACTACCAAGTTGTTAAATGATCTGTAATGCTCCATGAAGTTCTGACATCTGTGGTCACAAAAGACTGTCCTCTTCATTTTCTGCAGAATAAGAGGTTAAAATGAGCCTTCTGGGCATACTATAACTCAGTTAGTAATTATCCTGTAAGTATTCTTCCTAAGTCTTCCAAATGCATCTATTACCACTACAAAATCATTGCTCAATATAGCTGTTACTGAGTGGGAGCTTCACCCCAAAGGGAACTTTATTACTTAATCTAGCACTGAAATGCTAGCTCTTAAGAAAATGCAAAGATGATTCATGAATACAAAATTCCATAGGCATATTTTGATTAAACAATATTCCCAAGATGAAAACTTTCCAGCCAATTATTATGTTCAAGAATATATGGGACTATCAATTAATATATTCTACATAAACCTGAAATTGTTTTTGAAAAATAAAATCTTAGGGCCACCAACTCTTTTCAGGTTAGTAAAGGCCCAGTAGTCCCACAAATACTTAAGACTCCTTTCTTGGAGAGTAAACAGCAAATGAAAAGACATATGACAATAACTTAAATCATTTCATATATGATGTAACTGATAGTGCATATGCTTATCTTCATCTTTCAGACAATTTCTTCTCATTGTGTTCCAAGCACTTATCTACATATTTTCATTTTAGAAACTGAGCTTCTTAAAACCAAAGGTCTTTATCTCCATGTCTTTCAGGTTAAGTGCCTACCAATATCCATAATCTGAGGAAATTATTCTATACACAGAGAAAACCTGTTTATATGACATCACACTCATTGATGCTCTACCCTGTTCCTGGGCACATGGGTCCACATTAATTTTGGCAAGAGTAAAATCACAAAGCTGCTACTTTAAGCAGAGCTGGTTGAAAAATTCATTTTCTGCCTGAAGAATGTAATAAATTCCCGTCAAATGCATGATTTTACAGGTAAGGTCAGGTTACTTTGCACAGCTGAGAAACAGGTAAGTTTAACAAGTCAAGTCTCTCATGGACCATCTGAAGCAGAGTAATAGAAAGTAATTCTGTAGAGGAGAGAAAGAAGGAATTCTCCATGGAAACAGGCTGACCAACATTCTCCCACAGGTTGCTTCCAGCCAGACCACTCCTTTTGTCTTCTGGTGCCCAAAGGCCAACAGCTGAACATTACTCATCAGATTTATCACAGTGTCCTTACAGAAATGGAGTCATACTGTTCTAACATAGCTAACGTAGCTGTTAGAAATGTCTGCTTCATCATATAGACCACAAAGTGGATGACAAAACTGCAACCACATTCCTATTTGTAGAGCGGTTAGACTATCATGCCCTCCACAACTGTTGCCTAATAAATTCTTAACTGCAGAGCAGAGAACAGTAAGTTGTGCTTTGTTACCTGGAACCATAGATCTCATGAATTACTTTACAACAATTTTAATTGTACGACAATAATAATTACTGTAGAATAACACTTTGCAAATTGTATATGTTGCAATCATCACATAGTCTCTGCAAAGAGAAAGCAGTAGACTCAGGCTAATAAAAAATAATAGGCCCACAATAATAGGTGGATGAGTGTCCAGCAAGGTGAGCTTGGCGAGGACAATATATCTAACTGTCCTGTTCTTACTCCCCCAAAAATAACAGTAATTGAATAACAATTTAAAGATAACAGAATTTTGTAGGACTTCATCAGATTGGATGGAGGTTTGAGCAACCTGGTCTAGTGGAAGGTGTCCCTGCTCATGACAGAAGGGTTGGAACCAGATGATCTTTATGGTCCCTTCCAACCCAAACCATTCTATGAATCTAAGGATGAGAACATAACAACAATGCTTTTAAATGGAATCCCAATACATCAGGCTGCTTATCGTTACTTAAAACATAATTCAAATTTTCAGAACATTTTTTTCACTGAAAAAATAAATAAAAAAGATTGCTTGGCTCTCACAAAGCCACAAGAAAAGTTGTGACATAGATCTGCCAACTGCTAATAAACTTTACTACACATCCACTATTCCAATTTTAGGAAAACTGTCAAACTTCAGTGTACACTAACTTGGTAAATTCTGACTTTTTGATTATCAGGTTTCCAATACCTTGAAGATGAGAGAAATGTTTTTATCCAAATGAGATACTCTTAATTCCAACAAAATCTTATCCGTATAAATTCCAACAAAATCTTATCTGTATATTCCTGTGAGTTTCAAAAGTTGTAAGATCATCTGCATGCTTCCTACCCAATATTTCCAGTTTCTTTTACTCAAACTCTTAACGATTTTACCCCCCCCTCTTCCCACAGGGTTTCTTCTCCTGGCCAGGAAAATTAGTACCAGAATATTATTTCACAGGCAGTCAATACTTTCAGGTTTTGCTTCCCTTCCAAAAGCAGGATGCAACACAATCTCTCTCAGAATCATGTTCTCACAAGTATTTGCCCCCTTTTTCATAGCAAAGTGGTTTAGACACTATCAACGGATATAGGCTGAGAGTCATTTAACTTTTTATATGTTTTTTTCCATCATCTTGTTATCAGTTCTATATCTTAATCCTTCTATGTCTGGTATGCATTGTGAATCACAGACCAGCTCTGGATGTCTGGAAACTGCTGGGCTTCCTTAAGAACATCATCATAACTTCCTCCCCTCCTCAGAATATTGTATTACAATATGCAATACATCTTACAGAGTTAATTTCAGAAATTCAAGGTTTGGCCCCAGGAATCATGGTTTCAGTTCAATACAGCCACAGAATACTGTGGAAAAACAGTTTCTTGACCTCAGAGCTTCATGAAACATCAAATGTGTCTGCTCCTATTTTTAGATGTATGCTCTGCAGTGCCATATTCCTTAATATAAAGCTTACCCAAATGTTCCAACAGCAGACATTGGTTTCTCTTTGATAGCCAATGCATATCTCTGCTTTCCAAGTTTCTGTAAACACATCATTATAAGGAAGGCCAGTCTTACTTTTCCCAGCCTTCTTTCTAATTATGTGCCTGTTGCCAGGAAAATTCACTTTTTTTTTTTTTTTTTTTTTGTCTTCACTACCAAAATTTAAACAAATGTCTGCGTCTGCTACAGACTTGGAAAAGAAGAAAAAAAAGAAACTCCAAAGCTGTTACTGCTATAAGTTACAAAGTTACTAAGTAACACCAAATTCCTTTTAACCCTCAGTGATAAACATTTGACCAAAAATGTTAGATACCAGAGCACATCATTGCTGGGCCGTCAAATATGTCTTCCTTGCAGACTAACGAATTCCACTGAACAAAAAAAAAAAAAAAAAAAAAAAAAAAACAAACAAAAAAAAAAACAACCGACCCCAATATCTGGTTTGAGTTTGGTTTAATTTGCTAAGAGGGCATAGCAAGTTTTCTAAACCATCACATCTGCTCATTACCAAGTCTCTCCTCAGACGGAGTATCAGCGGGCTCCTAAAGAAGTCTCCCACAAAGGAGGCTGCGAAAGCAGGCATCTTTCACTGCTCTGTCATTGTCACTCGCAAACTAACAACTGATTTAGTAATTCTTGAGCTACTGAGCTCCAAACCGCCGCCGAAGCATCCCTTCTGCTGCTAGGAAGACCGAGTGGTCGGCAAAGAAAGTGCATTGGCGAAAGCCGAGTCCACCTACAGATGATGCGCAAACTAATGGGGCAAGAAAGAGTCGCGCAAAGAAAGGAATACCCGAAAGAACCCCGACCAGCCCGACCCGCTTCCAGCAGGGTCTCACTCGCCCCGATCACCGCTGCTGCCGTGCGTTCGCCCCATCCGAAGACCACGCCTCACGGAGGAGCTCAGGAAAGCATCCTGCCATCTTACCTCGGCAGCGCTGAGGCGGGCAGCTATCACATACCCGAGCGCAGGCTCCCGGGGGACGGGGAAGCTGTGCGACAGGACCGCCGGGCGGCAGGTACCGGCCGGTATATAAGGGCGGGCGGGCAGGCGGCGCAGGCCCGGCACCGAGCCTCCACCGGCGCGTCCCTTCCCACTCCGGCAGCTTCACGTTAAGAGTCCCGGGCCACCCCGGCCGCCCGGGCCGTGCGAGAGGCGGTACCAGGCTGCTGGGAGCGTCGGAGAAATGTGCGCTCCCGCAGCGAATCGCCGTCGGGATCGTCTTTCCCTGTTGCCGCAGTTTGAAGCCGTGATCCGTCTTCCTTCGGAGCTGCACGGACCGGGCCTTTTGAACACACTTTTTGCCAAAAAAGGTTCGGGTTCCCGGTGGAAGCTCACTCTCTTCCCTCCAGGACCTCGGCACCCAGCGCCAGCAGAAAAGTCTGAGAAATCCCTGCTAAAGCAGGGGTGGGCGCTAAACTGCCGGGGAGCGGGAGAAGGAAGCAGCCCAGGCCCGTCCCGTTGCCCTACAGCTGCCTCATGCCTTGGCATGGGAGCTCACGCTGGCTTTAGCATAGGAAATGACCAGCCTTCCCAGATCGCTTTTGTCTGCAGAGGAGAGCGGGGGGTGGATATGTGTTTCAGTGCAGACCTGTGGAAGGGATGTCTCAAGTTATACTTCTAAGCCTTGTAACACTTTTCTGTTCTTTTTAAATAACATTTATGCCACTACTTATCACTATCAAGTCCACATGTTTTCAGGTTGAATTGTATTTAGAACTTTCTTTTTTCCTTTCAGGAAAACCAAAGCACTCTTATTGTGCTATGGTACGTCAGCCATCTGCCTTAAAACAATCTCCTGTACCTCCTTCACCTGCCAAAGAACAGCATCAGAGCTCAGAGAACATTTACTATATGTTACCAGTTACCAAAATCATGCCATTTTGCAGTATAATTATGCAAAACCATCCTGAATGTCAAACACTTACTGTAGATACATTATTACTGCATATCTACTAAGGGCATCATTTGGAGGTAAATACTTCTTTCTTTTTTTCCATAAGGAGAAAAAGACTAAAGAACAGATTTCTGTTGTCAGTTTGTGCCCTTCCTCCTAGAGCCCATGTGGGCTGGATCTAGTGCTTTCTTACAGATTACATGCCAACATCAGTTTTATAAGTAATCATAGAACACAACTAATCATTGGTAACATCTACTTAAACATCTGCTTAAAACAGGACAGACAATCTCGAAAGATACATCTCTGAAACCTCTATTCTCACTACTCTTGAACATACTGGGCAATGGTGAAGAGATTTCAGGGCAGCTGAAAGTAACAGTGCTCCTCTTTATTCTTTTAGCTCCACTTTCCAATCAGTGTGTATTACAGTTCAGTTCTGGATGCCTGGAATCTGTTGAGTTTGCAGAAGAACATTCTCATAACTGTTTTTCTCCAAGTGGTATGAAGCCCCAGGAGGACCAAGACCTGTATCTGAGGAATTTCATTCTACAGTGGACAATGCAGAACAAGGTGGCACTGAAACCTCCCTTGCTTACTCAACCCCCTTCGCCCATTTGTACCACCCAGCCTTCTTTAGGACTCAGACAACTCATTCCACATCACCAGATGGCTCCAGAACAGGAAGAGGAATGCTGCCAACTAAGAAAAAGGAAAAGGGAAATAAAGCATCTCCCCATTACTAGAACAAGAGTGACATGCTGGATCCTGGCAGTGAGCAGGCTGTCACTGCACTGACACTGTTTCCAATTCTGGTACATGACTATGAGGAAGAAGCACGGTAGCTCATGCACATACTATTAAGATAGTACAAAGATAAAAAATATATACAAAGGTAAAGAGTATCACTCATCACTGATCAGGTCTCCTATATGATTTGAGCTAAATATGCTGGTCAAGGACAGTATTCTACATAACAAGCAGAACACAGCTCAGCCAGTAGTGGCTACAGATAATCTAACACACAGAACAGAGAACAGACTGACATACAGTAGGAAAAGCCATTATATAAAAACAGTACCTGGACTTAATGTCCCTTAACTGCACCTTCCTCTTTGTTTTTAATGGAGTGCGTTAATACTGCATTAAAGGCAACTGAGTTCTCTGCAGTTTTCTTCTGTCACAGCTCTTATATAGCACATATTTTGTACATATGTTCCAACAATTTGGGAGAAGAATTTTATGTCTATGCGTGTATGCTCATGTTCACTTCATGGGGATGGAAGATAAAAGCAAAAAGACAGCTTGTGCACATCAGCTCAGTTCAAGACATTTGCTTCACTGTGACTCCACAAGCATAACTGGGCATGGAAAGTGAAAACGAAGCTCAGCTTACTGGGAACTAAACACTAAGCACAATGTGAGATAAAGATCCAAAGAGAAAGGAAACAAAACCATATGCTTAACTTAATATGATCTGTGATTCCTTCTTGTAAACAACTTTGCCTATCATTCCAGCTCCAGGAACATTTGTTTCTAGTTTAAGGAGTTTCCAGTTGTATGTATAGCATGACTTGCAAGCTAAAATTTCCATGTAAAAAGACTATTGCCTACAACTCCAGTGAAGTCCTAATATTTAAATAAAATATTTAAAATGTAAGAATAATTATAATAAACAGGTTTTGGAAAAATGCAGTAACACACCCCCCCCCCCCAACAATTACTTTCTGTGAACTAATGGAAGTAATGGCAAATGTCATTAGTAAAATAGGCTAACATCAAACTGCCCAAGCTGGTTTTTTTGCTAACACCCATTCAAACTTGGAGAATCTTCACAAAATGAAGATTCACTTTTTATACCACCCATAAACAAAATGAAATTAGCATTGATTAGAGTACAAATACTAAAAAAAGATTATTTCAGAAAAAAACAGAAAGGTGAAAATACAGAGAAAACCTTACACAAAGTAATTACATCCTCAGCAATCTGAGAGAAAACAGAGATAAAACAACTCAGTGGACTTCTTGACAGTCAGTCAAGTTCTTAAACTACAACAGAGTAATTTGTAACCTTTTTGCTTGTAGTGTATCTTCAGTGAATAGACACTTCTATTTCTTCTATTTGCTTACTTAGTTCTTCTTCAGTATGATACGCAAAATTTTAGCATCCTAGCTGATGAATAGCAAAGACAATTAAAAGCTATGCTGGAGTGTGTGATTCTGACTATGCCAGTTAAGACCGACCTCTCTAGTTCTTCAAATCAAACCAGGATATTTTTCAAAAAGAAAAGAAACAACACTACCAACAAAACCTTAAAAAACTCCAAAGTCTAGGAAGAAGTTGCGATAGAGATTCAAATGGTGCTTTCTACATGGGGGAGACACATGACCTGAGAGTCTTTTGCTCTTAAAAACTGAAAATTAATTCAAGTATATAGGCATGCCTGTAAATCAACCCAAACAGTATTCAGCTAGCCACAATGGAGCTTTGCATCATATTACTTCAAACATCGTTAAGCTCAGATGGAAATGGCAGTAACATAGACACTGAAGGACTAGAAGAGGGAACTGAAAGAGTTTACAAGCTTTCAGACTGATTCATATGCAGCTCACTGAATTCAATGATTTATGGAGCCCAATTCAGCAACCTCCCTGCTTTTCTTACATAAACGAAATGCATCCCATTTACACTAGCTACGTAAAATAAGCTTTGACATGCCAACCATTGTGGATTTTCAGATTTTTATTTAAAACAAACAAACAAACCCCAAACCCATCCCCCCCCCCAAAAAAAAAACAACAAAAAAAACCAAAAAAAACAACCAACCAAACAAAAAAAAAGGGCAAAAAAACCCCTCCACAAAATTACATCTCCTCCCATAGTGTACTTGACAACATTAGAAAACTTTGAATGGGGATAACTAAGCCAGGAACAGGACACTGATTTTCTTGGAATGTGTGAGAAGGCCAGAATGCAAAGCTAGGTTCTCCTAAAAACAAAGGGGCCTAACTATACCTCTGAAATAGAAAGTGCCAAACATGTGCCAGTCCAAAGCACTTAGCACTGTTTCAATTGTCTCTTGAATTCCAAATTACAAGCATCCTGTACCACCTAACTTCACTAGTATTGGCAGACAGTGAGGTCATAACTGCAGATTGCTTTGTTTGGTATTATTTCCTGTTGGTGAAATTCCCCATGCCTGAACTAGGAGTACCAAGTTGCTTGTAGCCTTTGTTTTCCTTAGCACTTCTGGAAAATAAAGGACCACATGTTTATTACAAGAAAGATTATTCAAGCAAACATTTCCCATCACTTCCAGTTCTGCCAATATACACTGTCAAACTTACGTATTTTACAGAGAGAAAACTATTTCTAGAGCCAACATTTGAAGGCAAATCATACTGCAGTCTGCAATCTATTAAAACACAATTTAACAAAAATAAAATGAAAAGAGGATCTTTTCCCAAACTTCTAATTATACATAAAGGAAAACAAAAATTAGAAGTTTCTTTAGCTGAGACAATTTTTGTAAGAAGGCAGTTACCAGTTTAATGGACGTAAATGTATACACACAAGTGGTGATGAAGTGACTCATGCTTAAGTCTTGTTATAACACTAATTCAACTTTTGGACTAAAATAGAGAACATCTTCAGGGTACAAAATTCATAGAATCATAGAAAGGTTTAGCTTGATGAGGGAAATTTAAGCTCACCTAGTCCAACCCCCCTGAGATAGGCAGGGACACCTTCCACTAGACCAGGTTGCTTGAAGCCCCATCCAACCTGGCCTTAAACACTGCCAGGGATGGGGCATCCACAGCTTTTCTGGGCAGTATAGTGCCCAGAGTTCCAGTGCTTCACCACTCTCACAGTGAAGAATCTTTCTGTAATGTCTAATCTAAATCTCCCCTCTCTCAATTTAAAGCCATTTCCCCTTGTCCTGTCACTACATGCCCTTGTAAAAAGTCCCTCTCCAGCTTTCTTGTAGGCCCCTTTAGGCACTAGAAGGCACTAAGGTCTCGCTGGAGCCTTCTCTTCTCCAGACTGAACAAGCCCAATTCTCTCAGTCTGCCTTCACAAGAGAGGTGCTCCAGCCCATATTGATTAGACTTACTGCATGACCCCTGTGACAGCATGGAAAAAAAAACACAAGCTCTAAACACACTTTAACAAAGAACTGGAACAGTGGCAGCTGAACAAGCACATAGAGAAATCAAGTATCCCAGTGGCTTCCTTAAAGCACCTAGATACTTTGGTACCCACATTCTCAGTTTGTTTTGACCATGAGTAATCTATGAGAATTTCCTGGCCTGCACAACTATTGGTATGGCAATGCATACGAGCTCTGGAAATGCCTACATTAAATATACCAAAATATAATCTGGAAAACAATTAACTCCTGAGACTCAAAAAGATTTTGAAGCATGTTAAGCTGCCAGTTTCACCAACATCACAAATGAGAACTATTTTGCATAAGCTTTTGTCCAATTTCTTTTCTCTCCCAAGAGCAGCTGGTTCTGCTCTGTATTCGTTCCCCAACTCTTGCAACTTTTCTTTGTACTTTCTTCCTCTCTTATGCTACTGCTCTTTTCAGATTCTGTATTTTTTATTAATGAAATAAATTGCACTGATACCTGCGATGCTCTTTCAACCAACATATCAGGACCTAGGACAAAATAACCTTGCCCAAGGCTTATCCTCTGTGGTTTCATTAGTGTTGTATCTATGGTTTCTTCTTTACTTCATAGTAAAATTGGCACAACACTCTTCAGCTGTGATATTGGAATCACATTTGCAAGCATCACCATGGCTCTGTGCCAGGTCTACCTACACTTCAGAGGCTTAAATTGTTAGGAGACTTTATAAAAGTCTCAGGTGATTGCAGCCCTTAGAATATCACCCATAAGTCCTTCCCAGCTCCCAGCTCAAATCTTAACACTACATTCTCTTCTTTAATACTACTGATACAGTACTAGCAAGTGTGTTGTATCTTTCAATTAGTTACACTTTGGTAACATACAGCTGCTGTAATTGGAAGGCCTGTCAGGAAAGATAAAGAAGCTGTTTCTTCTGAGTCAAGGCTTCCCCACAATGTTTAAAATGTTTTTCAGTAGCTGTTTATGAGCTGATCTGGTCACAATTTCAAGATCAAGGCATAACTTACTTCCTTTAATCAGGATGTCAAGCTCATGGTGCATGTACTTGTTTGCTAGAAAGGCTGTGAATTTAGGAGACATTCTGTTACTAACGTTTTGAAACCAGAGCAAACCCTGCCAGTATGTTAAACGTTACTGCTATTTAGTTTTCTCTGATCTAGCTTTCACACAGACAGCACAGATCACAGCTGCTCTTTCAACTATTCAATGTGTCTGTTGTGTTGATTCTTCCTGCTCCGAGTAAGTCTGAAGCAAAAAGGTGAATGGTGTCCTGTGTCTTTTCCCACCAAGAACAAGACCTTTTAAGTTTAGCCTACACAAGCAGGTAAAAAAAGAAAAAAACATAAGATGTCCTAAAACCCTGAGGATTAGGATGGCAGGGTATGATTTCTATACCTGTGTTTAAAACAGTACCTTACTCACATTTCTGATATCCCAGAATATTTTCTCACTAGGTTATTTGTTGTGAAGTGCTTTTCTATCAGAATTGTCAGAATGGTTTTTTAGTACTCATTGTCTTCCATTTCTCGCTTTCCCTACCACTATTCTCAACTGTAAAGACACCCCAGTGTCTCAGGGGTGAATATGTACCCCCTCTAAATGAGTTTCTCCGTTTTCATTATGATTTTTTGTCCGTGGCAGTGTTCTAAAGTGTTTTCATAATGTTTGAAATTATCTACAATGGGATTTCCCTTCCTCCCCCTTCCCCACCCCGGCAGAGGGGAGCTCATTTGTCTTCAGGCTGCTAACCAGTGGGGCTGCCAAAGACCCCTCCTTTATAAAAAGAAACCTATAGAGAGCTTTCAGAAACATGAGGAAATATGACAAACACAGCTTGAGCTCTTCAGCTTTGCTGGCAGAAGATTAGAGAAGGATAACGACAAGATCATGAGCCTCGATCCCCCGCATTTACCACTCCCAGAAAGCAGCTTCCCGCAGGGAGGCTGCTTCCCGCCTTCCCCCTGCTCCTATTCTGAAATCCTACAGCTCCAACTTCCTTATTTGGTCGCCGTGACTGCTCTTTGTCTGGCCGAACCCCCTCGCCGCGCCGCCCGGCTCCAATGGGGCCACCCCGCCCGGGCGCAGGGCGAGCAGCCGCACCGCGGCCATGCCCATGTAAGGAGCACCGCCGCCGAGGAGGACCGGCCCCGGCCCATGCCCCATCCCCCGACCCCGGCTCCTCACGGTCCATCTCGGCCGACCGGCCTTTCCGCAAGGGCGGCAGCGGGGGACCCTCCGGAGCTGGGCCGATAGCCGGAGCCAACCTGCCTCTAGCTCCTCTCCATTGCCCCCCTTCAGCAGCCTCACCTCCCAAAGCCGGGGGGTGGGGGGTGGGGTTCCCGGGCAGCCCCGCTTTTTCGGCTGCCGCTGCAGTGCGTGCAGGGCAAAACATTGGCAACAGGACAAAGGAACGTGAAGTTGCAAAGTTCCAGTGTAAAAATTCATGGATTCTTGTAATATTTTTCACTGTTCCTTAGAACAGGTTATGGCGTGTCCTTCGGGGATTTAACTGGTGCTTTCTGCAGAGGAAAAGGAATCCCCCAGCGCTGTTACCTGTTTTTTAAAAAGTAGGTATTGGGTCACACTACAAGAAGAAACCAAGCAAAACTTAGTTCTACTCTCAAAGTATCTCTAAACTCTTTCAACTAGCATTATAAAGAGCAGCTCACCTGCTGGAAGTCAGTGTAAATTTGCTAGCAAAACCCTCCCTGCTGGCATTACTGTTGCTCCATACTTACTTTTAGTAGCACATCAGGTACTTCATGAGAAAGAATTTGCAGTGTAGCTGTACATGTGTATGTAAGACCATCAGCAACCAAAGAAGAATACGTAAGTAGAAGAATAAGACCTGCTGGTCACTGTAGGCTTTTGTTCACATCTTTTAGGTCTAGTCTTTTTTAAGTGGAATCTCACAGGCATTTATCAGATAGTAATTTTTAAAACAAATACGAAGGAATCCTGCAGGAAGCAATTTCTTTCTTTAAATTCAAATGCGAAAATGGTAACAGTTCAGGAGAATTTATACTGACTATGTCCACACTGACAACTGAAACAAACGGAGTACAGATGCAGAGATATCTCTAAGGAAACTGTTGAGCTGTAACTCCTTAAAAGGAATACCCTTCACGAAGTAGTGATTCAAAATTAGTAAAAGAAGTCTTGTGAGAGCCCTAAGGCAGCGTGACAAGAAACAGTGGTTCACAACAAATTAAAGGAGAAGTTACAGCTAAAAGTCTAACTTTCTAATTCTGCTTGGGAGTCTGAAAACATTCCTGTATTTCTCAATGTGGTTCTTTAGCACTAAGGTATGAAAAGAAGTCCTTAAGTAATGCTAAAAGTTCTTCCATCATTGCAAGCTCCTGTTGATTTCTGGGTGAAGCAGAAAACAACTACTAGACTGGAACAAAGAGAACACTGCATTAAGTCACTGATGTATAGGGCAATAGTGACTGCTCCTGGGTACAAGTGCATGAAAAAAAATAATTAGGGAGAGTACAAAGGTGCCTTTCGAACCACCTTCCTATAGCACTCTTTCAGCTGCGCCTGACACATTAAGCCGGTTGTATTTTCAGTTCCACAGAAAAATGCCTCTGGTATTTTTACATTGCATTCTTGCCCTCAACAGAGGCCTGAACAAGTTTGTTTACTTGTAAGAAACTCTCAAAAGAGAAAAACTTAAGGGAACAGCTGATAAGAATAGCAGAATAATAAATATATTGACTGCATTCTATTTACATCATGTACATGAACTACCATGCTAAAATTCATCTCAGGAAAAAAAAAAGTAACAACAACAAACAACTTACGGTAAAATAAGAAGCATAAAAGAATAATTACATAGAATTTATGTCCATAAAAATCTCTTGAGTTATCTGTTTCAAGATGACTGTAATTAAAACATTCATAACCGACACAGAAAATGTTAAATAAAAATCCAAAATACAGAAATACTTTAAGACTAAACTAAACAAAAGTCATAAGGGAATACAACCGTTGAACCATAATGGACTATCTCAGGGAGCTCTGGCCTCTCCACTGCTATTGGCTGCTGCAGTACTGATTTATTTCAGACTGACTCCATCACCTCCAGTGGGTGTTCAGGCTACTGACAAATAACTCACTGCTGATTCTGCACCGATTTACTGCCCAGGCCCTGTCATCTCACATCAGTTCTTCTGAATGGAACAGATGATGCCATAACAGATACGTTCAGGGTGGAAAGACGTATCCGCCAGCCGCTTAAGTACTTTTGATGTTGTACCATATTTCCCTTCTGCAAATAGAAGTATGTCTCTGCTGAATGAGGAACTCAGAATGCTCAAAAAACAAAACAAAACAAAACAAAACAAACAACAAAAACAAAAAACAAACCCTACCTAAAAACTTACACAAACACATACGAAAGCCTGGGCCTCTGTCCTCACAGAACAGATGATATCACAGGCATCTGGAAGTCACTACTCAACTGGCTTTCAATGACAGTTCCAGACCTCTCTCTGTCTGGTTAAACAGGTTTCAAAGCACCCGTTTTCTCTCTAAATACTCCACATAGTTAAAATGTTACCATTGACCCCAGTAGCAATGCTTCTGTGGAACAGCATGTGTGTTCCCTATGCCATTTTCTCATTTTGACAGCTGCCAATTTGTCCTTGCACAATTGAATCCTTCCTTCTCCTCCCCCAACGAACGGACTCACTCAAACTACTGCCTTAGAAATCCAGTGCACTGTATCAATTACACTTCAGTCACCCAATGATTCTTGATTCTTTCAAGTAGTCTGAGTAGAATTGTGAGGCGCTACTTCTATTTATTTTTTCCCCCTCCCTCAAATGTCACATTATGTTCATGTTCTTTTTATTCTAATTCTTTATTCTAGATGATACTAGCATTTCTATATTACCTACTGAATTTTCAGATACCGGCCTCATTAGTAAAAAAAAGTCCCCTGAAACTCCTTGAAAACTCTCTTTAAAAATCAGTGCTGTATTTGCTGACTTCAGTTTATTAGCTAAATATACTATTTCAAAGTATCATCATAAATTGTTTTCACCAACATTAATCTGTAAGCTTAATACATTTTTCTTTTCCTAAGCATTTTAGATACTCTTGAACGGAACAGATGTCCACATTGAAACCAAGAGAATACTGCTTGCTCCAAATTTATCCCAGAACATTAACGGAAAGACAGGGAATGCACACAGTCAGGTGTATAGGTACCCACAGGCAGCCAAACAGACACAGGCAAAGAATGATTATTTCCCAGTTTAAAATTAGCCTGGGAAGTTTAGCTGATCATTAAAATATGTTTGCATGGAATCACAAGAAAGATAAGAGACAAGACATTTCTATCTCAGTGTTTTCACCATGACAAGAAAAACAGACAGCTGACAGAAAAAGAACTCCATATCATCCCTGAACTTATGTTTAAATGTTAAATCCAACATTGTATCATAGAATAGAATCATGGAATACCAATTTGGAAGTGACCGCAAGGATCATGTAGTGCAACCTTTCTTGGCAAAGTATGACCTAGACTAGACCCAGCAACCAGTCCAGCACATTGTAACTGTTCAGAAATGCTTTTCATGATGCTGTAACTATTATACCTATATATATTTTCCCAAGTATCACAGATTTCTGTCAACTAAATATAAGTGGGAATCTGAAAGAAATGCTCCATTTTACTGAAACAAAAAAACATTTCCTCAATACCAATACTTTGGTCAACAACATTTTTTAATTACAACAACATAAATTTATTTTTTGAACTGAATTCTCATTTAATCTTAATGCAGGTTTTTCTGATTACAGACCCATGTGAGCAACATTAACAATATATGTATGTGAATGAAAACCATGTGCATTCATATCAAAATAGCGTTGCCAGAACTTTGAGCGCAGAAGTACTAAAACATATCCTGGGGGAAACCTGGATGAAAATTACTCTGAAATACAATGCAGTTATGAGTGGTAAAAAGTCATACATTCAACTTATATTTACAGCAGCAGCCAAGGACAGTGCTTTTGTAGACAGCTGGGCACAAATTAAGGGAATTAGGAAGTACTATTCTCCATATGTATAGTTGACATGCCCCATTGTGTTGTATTAGATCTGGAAAACATTTGCCAACATATTATCATCCAAATGGAGTAAATACACAGAATGGCAGCAGAAACCGCTGCCCCTTGCAAGTAGATGACTGCTTTCCAGTCCTGTTTTCAAGAGAAATATATGCTGTGTAACTTTGTTAAACAGTTAACTACACTAGTATCACATACGTGCAAGTGGTAAATAGTAAATAAACACAGAGTACAGTGAGAAGCAGCAGAATGAAACGAAGAAATGACAAGTTGATGCCAACCATAACAGAGAACTTGGCAGCATTATTCCACAGTTTAACTCATCTCAGTCTGTTGGGCAAAACTGAAGATTCACAGATCAGACAGTGCTAAACAGAACAAAGCAGCACTGCAACAAAATGAACCCAGCAATACAGAATCGTTTTTGTATTAGCTCTCTTGGTGCACTCTACTATAGTCAGATCTTCTTCCTTTCTAGCAGTCATGTTTATTGGAAGCTCAGGGGAAGAACTGAACTTTTGAGCAACCAAATCCGACTATAATGTATAACAAAAAGACATGCATCGTGAAGTCTGGGGCTGTCAAAGCACTACATGTTACAGGTTTAATTTTGTCCTTTAGAAATCAGGTTTCTTCTTCCTAGACATTAAAATATATTTAAAGGGGAGGGGGAAGACTGCAAATTACTATTGAAATAACTGATCTTATGGGCAACGTACTCCTAGTGGGAGTTCAGAATGACTTTGTGTGAAGATTTGTGGACAAGATTTTTATGCTGTGTTTACATTTTCTGGGAACTTATGAGAAAACAGTCTGAAATAAGCTGCAGCTAACATGCTACAGGAAATGAAGGAAGAGAACCAGACTTCTCAAGAAAGATTTACATTTATATAATCATAATGGCTATGTTTTGGCTTAGAAAAAGGAATGCAATTGTTCTAAAATACACAGAAAAGCTGTTGAATGGTGCTTCTCCTTATCTAGTGGGTCATGAACCACTCCAACACTGTACACCGTTTTTTAAAAGAGCTCTTTCCCCATTGTACGGCACTTGGTTTACAAACCAGAACTTCCATCAGTAAGTCCTCTCTTGATGGCAACCAAAAAGACAACAAACCAGCACAGTCCTCACCTATGCCAAAGGTGTTGGTGTGAAACCCACCAGAGCATGGTCCATGGTTCCAGGAGAAAGTGTTCAGACAGCTTGTTGGTAAGTAGTAATATGCTCTTCAAAGTATAGCAGCATCTTTTAGTAAAGATGTCCACAGCACATTGGTAGAAGAAACTGCAATCAGCTGCTTACAGCTTTGCAAAATTTCTGTTTATGCTAAAATAATTAATGGCAAACATCTAATAAAATTTTAAGTTTTATAGGAGGAAATTTTAAGTGCCTTTGAAATTAAAGTTTTGAGCTTGAAATTAATAAAAGGGGAGTGTGCTTTTTACATCTTAAGGATGTTCTAGCATTTGCACGCTTCTGTAGATTATCAGTTTATTTGGCAGAGGATCTTACTAGTGCCAGAAATAAGTCTTTTTTTTTCTCTACACTAAACTATGCCTATATTTGACTAGATTATGAGCTCTTTTATTTAAAAGTAAACAAAAAAAACCCTTTCCTACCAAAAATCCAGCTTTACACATGCTCAATGTGACACCAGAATTCCAGCCAGATTTTTTCCATTAGTCAGAAATCCATGGATCATATACTTAGGAAGGTGTGCTGTAGAACTCTGGACTGTTACTGGCTTAGCAGGACTTTCCTAGAAATCCTGTTCTGAATCACAGATGCAAGGCATGAGAACAGAATGCAAGGGATTTATCTCACCTGCATTTGACAGGGCAACTGGAGGAGATTCTGTATGAAGGTGAGAGAGTAAAGGCTAAAGGAAATCATAGGAGTCTATAAAACTGTCTGGTCCTAGTTGACTTTATACACTTATTTTTATGTAACTTTTTGGTGATATGTACGGGTAGAAATGGATGAACAAACTTCTTCAGATTAGCTTTAACTTAAATTTTCATCCAGTACTACATGCTCATCTTCCACAGAAATCCTTTGAGAGCGTTTGCACCATATATCTCTTTCTAGCATTCTTACCAGTAAGAAACAAAGTTTTACAATACATCAGCTATTCAGCTGAGATGAAAATAAACTGCAAAAGAGTATGGCACCATAAAATTTCACTTCCAGAAAAAAAAGTACTGTTAAGACAAATATGTTTACATTGCAGTAAGCCCGAACATTAAAAGATCCTACTTGATTTTGTAACTAGGCTTTAAAATTATAGCAAACTAGCAGAATGTGGATAGAGTATCAGATAACATCTACTAACTGATGACACATAGCTGTTAACAGCCTTTGATACTTTCCCTTTTACAGTTTCAGTTAGGCCATGAGAAAGGCCCCTCTGACATGGGTAAACAACACACATTTGTATTCCAGAAGCATGAGAAAGACTCTAATGTGAGATTTTGGTTGAGGAGTGTTTCACGGTCAGGCATGCTGTATCTTAACTAGAACTTTTGAAAAGGGAAAAGCTCCTTTGAGAGGATATACCAAGAGAGCAGCACTGCACTAGGCAGCAACCTGTGAGATGCCAAAAGTTCTGTGAACTTCTACAGGCATCCATTGTGAGAGCAAGTGCAGACACCAGTTCTTAGGCAGGAAGTGTAACTCATGGGATTGTCAGCTATGTTGGTGACTGATCATTTGCATATTGACTAATTCTACTGGTATCAACAGTATGGACGTTGTCTACCTAGGAAGGATAACTGGAGAGTCTTTTAAATTTCTTGAAGCAAATCTATTTTCTAGCTCAACAACTGCACAACTCCAGAAGAATTATTTTTAAAGCAGTTCAGCACCATGTATTACATATAGTATAATTAAAAGATAAAAAAACCCACCAACACCAAAACCCCACCAAACAAACAGAAATAGCCCCCAAAACCACAGCAAATAAGGATTTTTCCATGTCACAACAATAATATGTTCACAGATGGAAAAAGGCTGCATTGCAGACATGCAGTTCCTATTAATAAACTGATACTTACTCGCTGACCAAAACTGGACTTTCAAGAACAAGTTTGTCCTCCTTTATCCCCAAGGGAAGGATGGTGCCAATAAAGAATGACTGACAACTGTATACTTCCCTTGAAAATTCTACTATTTCGACTAAACTAAAACCTAAATATACTTGCAGGAAGGCTTTTGCTATACTACTATATAACACGTATGGTTTATATTTGGAGAAACACAGCACCTTGTTTAAAAACACAGCCCTTAAGATTAATATATATTAACATATGCTGGCTTCCAATATTTTACTATTGTTGTCTTGTATTTACAGAACTAGCAGAATCTTTTTTGGAAAAAAAAAAAAACCTAACCCCAAAATATTAGGAATTCTATAAGGGGAGGGAAAGGGGAGAAGAATGTGGCTGTTCCCCAATATACTCATTGCCAAACATTCTTGTATTACTTCTTTGCCAAATCCAAAAGTAAATCTTTTTCTGGGTTCGGCATAATGAGAACTCCCTATAGCTATCTTGTATAATGGAACACTGTTTATTTTGCTGCAGGGTCTGTTCAGTTTATGGAGAGTCTGTTCTGAAAGAACTACTGTGTTCCTTTTACAACTTTACACTCTGCCACTCTGTAAAATCTGTCCTTCCTTTGGCTTCTTAGAAGGAAAGGAAGGGGTATCTAATTCTAACATATTCCACTGTGTTAAATGAAATTATTTAGTATTTAGATTTTTGCTGTAGGATATTCATGCTAGAAGACTTTGGAAAAAGATGATGTTTAACATTCTGAAATCAGCACTTACAGAATACTTTATAACATGATAGGTATACTCTCAAGACTACTTACTATCTGAATGTATCTGGGCCCAGGGAAACACCAGTGTCTTTAAAGTCAATCAGAGTTTCTTGTATAGAGCTAAACTTTCATTATGATGACCTGTTCAAACTAACAACTTAACTATATATCTCTCACTGAATGTTACAGACTTACAAGACAAAAAGGCATTCCAAATAACAGTTGTCTATAGCTGTAATGAAATTTACTCTCCCTCAGTAGGTTTACTGCAATTCCTATAAATTATTCAAGTATTTCAATATTTATTACAAAAATATTTTATAAGTACTTTGTGCATTAAAAAATAAAATAACCAAAATCCCTTGCTCAATTATCCAGTGGTTGTAAAACAACCACCCTCTGCAGAATTCCTTTACATAAGTAATACTGGGAGGAAAAAAGAGAGTGGTCATGGAAAAGGATTTAGCCATATTCAGTTATAGGTAGCTGGGCAAATACTTTGAAGGATTGATTGATCTCTTAATTTCAGGCCGCAAGCACTCATCCAGCATCACAGGAGAAGAGCTCTCAGCTGAAGTGTGGCGGCTGTGCCAGCTTTCTGATACCCCTAAAAGAGATGGGCATGACAGAAAATTCAAAGAAAAATTATGGTGGCAGCAGGTTTTACTTCAGCAGCCCTTGCCCATTCAGGAACCACATGAAACTGCCACTGTGAATAAGAATATGGAAAAGATGGTGTTTAAATCCTGGGAATTGTTCAGGGCACTCTAGGGACAAAAATTCAATATTCAGGTTTGTCCCAAGAGACATCTACATTTCAAGCAGCAACAATGCTACATTAAGATTCTAATCTATGTGTGATGAGATGAATGCATATGAATTACAGAGCCAGAAGGAAAACTGACCTGAGAAAGCACTAAAGATAAAAAAATGGTGTCAATCATGCAAAGAATGTGGGAAATTTGTTTTTACTGGAAAAATGTTGTAGTATTAAACTATGGCATACAAAGAGGTATAATAATATTTTTTCTACATCTTCTTTACTATTTTATTTATAATGCAAAAACCATATTTCAGATCTTCACTGAGTACGTGTAATCTTTATTAATGGGGAATGCTACTGTAAAGTAACTGAATAGCAATCCAGATGTAACACAGCTTAAAGTTTGGTGACACAAGGCTGAATTCCCCCAATTAATTTTTGCAGAACCAGTTTCAAGCAGCAGTTCAACATCTCTAAAAATGGGGCAACTGGAATTATGCACAAACATGAACAAATTTCTACCAAGAGGTATCTCAACCATGGCCACCTGACTACCTTTACCAGTGTTTTTTCTCAGGATCCCATAAGGCATATCCCAAAAAGGGAGGAACAACTCAGGCCTTTAATTCTTAGAGAGGCAGTAGAATTGAAAAGGGAACTTCCCCAGTTTGATTATTCTCACTCTGCTGCTCTTGCTACAACAGGTGTCACCTGGCCCTAATCTGAAGTTTGTCACAATATACATTTGCTTCTTCGAGACAAAGTGTGATTTATGTCACAGTACTTAGGGAGTATTGTATGTAAAAGCAAAAAACGTGTTTAAACTACCCTAGAAACACAAAACAAACCACACCAAAATGAATCTTACCTTTGCAATGAATAAAGGATGAAGGTGTAGTGCAGTTACTGACCTCTGAACTATTTGCTGAACAACCTCGCATTACCACTGGCTGGCCTGTTCCACTGATACACAAGGCACTCAGTGTATCACTGCTATCATAAGTTACTTTCTTCTCCTTGAATATTCTTATGCTTAAGGATCTTTTGTCCCCCTCAGACCACCCTAGAGAAAAATATGTAATTCTTTTCTGGATACAGTCAGCTAGGTAATTACACTAGCTCACGTTTTATTAGGACCTTCAAAAAGCTCTGCCTGTTTGCCTGATTTATTTACATCGCTATTTCCTGGCTCTTTCTTCTAAGAAGTCCTGTATAGCTTCCCTTACTTAAATACACATTCCAAAGAACACAATACACAGTGAAGTGAGGAAAGAGTCCCATGTGTATCTAAAAGGTAATACAGTGGTTTTTTTTAATCTCCCAGTAAGTGATGAGAAAAATGTGCCCTAAGTAATACTGCCAGCAGAACCGTAATGGTGATGATATGGTTTGATGCATAGCGTGGGATGTAATTCTCAAAGAATACAATAAGCCTGATAACTCAATGTACTTTCTTATCCTACTTTAATCAGATGTTGCCTGGACAGGATCCCATACATTCTGCAAAACAACATAAAGATCTGGACTTTTGAACCAAGGTGCTCCAATTCTAGTCACTGCTCTAGGAGACTAAAAGCCACTTAAAGCCAACATCACAATGGCCACTAAATCAAAGCTGAATCACTTCAGAGAGAGAACTGGTAAAAGAAAAAAACCCCCATAATATAACAAAACAAAATAGTCCTCCCAACCCCCCTAATCAAACCAAACCAAAGGGGGAAAAAAAAAAAAAAAGCAATCCACACTTCAACAGAGCCTGAAGGAATCAACTGGCTTCAGGCCAAAAAATGCTAATGGAATACATATTAGCTGAGACAAAGTGAAGTAAGTTTCCAACAGTCATGAAAGTTGTTTAAGATACTCATTGTAAGGGAAAAAAAGGCAACTCCACCAGACCATTCTCCAAACTCCTGATCTTGCATTCCTTGCACACTCTAATTCCCTTTAAAGTAATTATGAGTTTAGGCTATGTGCCAGGGTTATATAACTATGTCTTAAAAGACAAATATACAGTAGCACAAAGCAAAAATATGTACAGGATTAGGGAAAAAAATACCCCAAACCTAACAACCAAACCATAGCTGGACAAACAAAAATAGATATTTAGAAAGAAAAGTACAATGATAATAGCTAAAGGTGAGGTACATTTTTAATCCCTTTCTCTAGAACTGGAAAATATTAAGGAGGAGGAAATTCAGAGTAAAGGGGGTACAACTGGAAAAGTTAAACAGGCTTGTCAAATAACAGAAATATTTGAGTTACATTTCCTAAACTACTTTAAAAGGGAGTAAACTAACCAAATGCCATCTGAAATTGGCTGTATGCCCATCACTTTAGTTGACCTCAGGGTCAGTAAGGCAGAGGACAGACATAAGCTAGCATAGCTAAAAAATCAATACTAATACAGATAAATCACAGATGGACTTTATTACAGAGCAGCTGGAAATGCAAAGAAAGAATTCTGTGGATCCATACTGATGGTGTAACTTCAAAAAATATCCTTCAAGTATAAAACTGCTTTACAAAACAAACAACTTTAAGAAGTGAAGTTAGAAGTAGTCATACTATAGAAAACAGACTGTGCTACTCTGAGAGTCTGGTGTAATATTTTAGAGTGGTTGAATAATGTTATCTTTCAGTAAGTCCAAAGAGACCATGTGAAGATCAATAAGTAACCTGATAATCTAACACGTGCATGACAACATCCATGAACTGGGCAGAAAACAACTACCCAAAATAAAATGGGAAATTCTAAGCTGTTGCTTTCCCCATTTCATTCCTTCTAATATATATTTTGGTTAAATTTTTAGGTACAATTTCTTGTACTGTACAAAGTTTTAAAGAATTACTGGAAACCTTTCAAGACATTCATCAATGTCAAGTCTTCTATTCTGTAGGGAGTCACGTCAGAATCAACAGGACCAATGTTACCATGAAGTATTGGTAGTGAGCCATTCCTGCAAGGAAGTTTCCTTCTGTACCACTGCACAGGACAGTCAGTCATATCTCACACAGGTTGATATTTCTACAATCCCTTTGCTGTTTGCACTATGAGTAACACTTAAAGGACTTTTATCAAAGGTGTACCAAAGCCACCTTCTACATGAAGGATGCAATTTCTCTGTTAAGTTTAAGCTGAATGAAATTTGGGCCAACACTGAAAGGGTAGTGAAGTTTGGGACTTTTATTCCCCTCATACTTTTCAACTATATCAGCTACCTAATTCAGCTGGCCATGTGACTGTGTAATTGCTGGTGCCTTCACAGTGAAGAAGTCATAAAATGGAGTTGGGAAAGACAGGTTTTTGCTTTTCACAGTAAAATATGGCCTTTGATACAGCGTAAGCCAGTCAACTACACCCTAAAAATAATATGAAGATACTAAATTCTGCCACATATTTCCGTAGGCCATATGTAGTATCACACTGCAGATGAGGAGAGTTACAAATCAAACTTTCACACGTAAAAAGACTGGACAAATAATGCAAACTGAGAATATCTAAAATACTTTTTAGAAGAAACTGTAAAATACAATGGACAGCAAGTTCCCTGAGTAGCAGGTCACAGGTATTTATTTCACTGAGAGGACAGAACTCCACCCAGTTAAGAAAGCCAGGCCATTTCTGAATCCGACTATGCTTTTCTTGCACCCTTTTTTCTTTCTATATTGATACAAGTTCCCCCTCTTCTACTTCTCAAAGTTAAAAAAAGCCCCTCTGACAGCAAGGGCACACATGCTCCATTAGATCTTGCAGTCCCACCTGAAATGGTGTAGAATGGTTTACCTAATAAACATTAGAGGTTACTAATCATATATTGAAACACAAATCAAAACCAGGGAGGTGGATAATACATGAACATATCAATGTTGATGTTGGTGAGAATTCAGAAGAACTTTTGAAAATAACAGAGCATGTCAAGATTACAATGGCACAAATACAACACTTGAGAGACAGCTATGAGTAACATTTGAAGACAGCTATGAATTCAAACATTCTATGCTATTCCTCAACGACAATAAACAATACCCTTCAAATTCTTCTTTGTATAGATAGCAAAAAAAGGGCTATGAGACTATATTTTTGTTGTTTCTATAAAAATAGATACTATTTTTTTGTTGTTTCTATAAGACATCAGTGGGATTTTAGAAATGCGGGCAGCACAAAGGTCCCATCCCCCCTTGAATCTTCCAACTAGCAGTCCAAGGAGTAGAAGCAGATTCCTGCTTGGCAAGACAGCCTGGTTTCTGCATTTCTGCTGCTGGGGGAAGAGGTAATTTGCACTCTCCCACCTACTTGAACAAAGTTTTCTCACTGGCAATGACCTTCACTTTAGGAGTGCATAGCTAACTATACTGGCTGAGAGAAACCTCCCAACATACATGATTGCCATTCCACCCACTCAGCACCATCATCTCTGTCCTTCTGCAGTCCCATTGCAACGTCTAGAAATGTCAGTTCCATTAGGCAACAGAAGGCCCCAATCTGGAAAGAGTCACTACTGAGGCTCTTGTTTCTATAATCCACCCTTACTGAATACACTAATGAATTAAAACATACAGTTGTGGTTGAAAATGCTCATCTCAACTCAAAAAACATCACTCAGCCATGCAACTAAGCTCATTTGTGTGCAACTACCTTTAATCTAAACCACAGTTACCTCGGCTTCAAGTCACTGGACCAAGAGATCTGAGAGGCAGTCTGTCTGGCTAAATTTCCATGAGACAGGTTACGTCTCACTGCAAGGGAAGGGGGGGGAAGGGAAGCAATCTTGAAAGGCTTTCAAGAACTTCCCCAAGCTTTTCCAACTACTTAGCAAAGAATCCTTCAGGATATACTAAGACTAAACTATGGTGCTGGGCCAATTCATGAGAGCAATTCTGACCACAAATAAATTTCAGGGATATTGCCTCATACTCCGTCCAGAACATAGACTGATGTGATGTTGGTCTTGATATTCTGCAGGACACTGTCAAACACTTGTCTTGTTTAGTTTCTTCCTTCAGGAGCTCTGTCTCTTACACTGTGAAGTTGTCTGTGTGATGTAAGCTGTAGCTTTCCTCCCTTCCCACCTTGTGGCTTAGCTACGTAACATTTGTTGGTTAGTTTGGGTTTTTTTGTTGTTTTCGTTTTGTTGGTTTAAAAAAAAAAACAAAGAAAAAGAGCTGAAGGAGATTTTAGTCATTATTATGCATAGCTGAAGATGGACCTGAAACTAAAACTCATCTCTGAACTCCCCTGGAGCTCAGATTCACAATTTTCTGTCTGAACCATTTCTTGATCCCTAGTATAGAGAACAAGTCTGGGGGAAAAGTAAAAGGGAAGTACAAGAAAATAAATCAAATGCTACACAAATTATGGTGGTAAGACTGCTGTAGCCCTGAAAATGAACAATGAAAGCATAGAGAGGAAACTCATCATGGCATGCTATGGTTACAAAGGCCATTTGTAATAAAAATCTACAATTTCTGTGCAATGTAAATGTGTAGATCAGTTTGTAAAGTCTTAATAAATCAAAATGTGGAGTTTTTCTTACAAAAAGGAGCAATCCCAGGCACAGCTACAGATTGGGCAGGGAAGAGATTCAGAGCAGACCTGCGTAGAAGGACTTGGGGGTGTTGGTCGATGAAAAAATGAACATGAGCCAGCAGTATGCGCTTGTAGCCCAGAAAGCCAACCATATCCTGGGATGCATCCAAAGGAGTGTGACCAGCGGGTCGAGGGAGGCGGTCCTGCCCCTCTACTCTGCTCTCCTGAGACCTCACTTGGAGTATTGTGTGCAGTTCTGGTGTCCTCAGCATCAAAAGGACATGGAACTGTTGGAACAAGTCCAGAGGAGCACCACGAGGATGATGAGGGGACTGGAGCACCTCTTGTATGAAGACAGGCTGAGAAAGTTGGAGCTGTTCAGCCTGGAGAAGAGAAGGCTGTGTGGAGACCTCATAGCAGCCTTCCAGTATCTGAAGGGGGCCTATAAGGATGCTGGGGAGGGACTCTTCATGAGGGACTGCAGTGAGAAGACAAGGGGTGATGGGTTCAAACTTAAAGAGGGGAAGTTTAGATTGGATATGAGGAAGAAGTTCTTTACTGTAAGGGTGGTGAGGCACTGGAATGTGTTTCCCGGGGAAGTTGTGAATGCTCCATTGCTGGCAGGTGTTCAAGGCCAGGTTGGACATAGCCTTGGATGACATGGTTTAGTGTGAGGTGTCCCTGCCCATGGCAGGGGGGGTGGAACTAGATGACCTTAAGGTCCTTTCCAACCCTATTCTATGATTCTATGATTCTAAAGTCATCTATCTAAAGTTATATGCCTAAGGTATTGGTATTTTGGTTTTCAGTTCAGAGTGTTGAGTGGGAGCTATAAGCAACCCAAAATTAGCAAATGACCAATAGCATTGATTCGCAAGGACATCAAAAGGAAAGCAAGAAAATTAGTGCCCTTGATGTGGAAATAAAATTTGAGAAGAGGGGATGGTATATCATCAGTCTTCCCATGAGATAAAATCATAACATGGTTTGATGGGGTACCTGGACCCTGAAGTGCTCCTAGGTTCTGCACAGCAAGAATCTGAAACAGCTCCTAGGAGAGCTTTGCGCCTTATTAACCACATAGGAGATGACGCACAACTGCCTTCCTAATATAGCTGTCTTTGTGTGCACTAAGCAGCATGAACAACCTGTGCTTCTTTGTAAGCAGCCTCTTTCACAGCAACTGGTTAGCATTTGCTTTATGTCAAATGCTGGAACAGTTTTTGCTGGGCAAAGAGTTTGTCGCAAAGGAAGAGAAGTCCAGTAGTTTGTCAATAGCTGTAATTGCTCTGTGTGGTGCTTGCTAGATAGATTTGTAATCTGCAAAGTACATTGTTAACATCAGACTTAACCTGATTTTGAGGTGATGAGATCATAACTTTTAAAAATCACTGTTTTTCCTGAGAAGGTGGCTACCAAAATATTGAATGTGGTAAGTGACCCATTAGTTTGAGAACTGTTTTAAGTCTGGAAGCATTTGAACTTGTTGTTACAAGCCCTCAGAATCAGATTAAGTTTAAAGTGCTTCATGGGTAGTCCTGAATAAAAATAAATAACTAAAATAGCCTGACAATCAAGAAACTACAAGAAAGTATGGGCTTTCTGAATTACCTCCCTTAGGGAGATTGAATTAGGAGGCAGGGAATTACAGTATGCTTCACTGTTGAGTGAAAAGACTGAAAAATTAGAGCTTGAAAATATCTAAAATATCTATATCGGAGCTTGAAATTATCTAAAGGAAAGACAAACTAAGAACTCACACTGTGTGAAAATCAGTGGGAAGAAGAGCCTTAAGAACCTCTTTCTAGTTTACAGTAAGTGGCCACAATCTTCCCTAGGATGCTTTTTTCCTTATACAAGAAGAAAGTCCATTCAGATTCTTCTCTAAAAGGCAATGCCTGAGCGTTGTTCCTTCTGTTTCCAAGCAGAATGATAAATATATGCAAACAAACACATGACCTCAGGGAGAAGAGTCTGGTTCCACTAGTTGGTATAATTCATTCTGAAATGCTTAATTGTTCTGTCTGGAGCACGCAGTGTTCTTCATCTGCCCAGGAAAATCCTTTTTTTCATTGCCACTTCAGTAAAAGAAAGCTATTGTGGCAGCCTATTTATAGCCCTACTTTTTTGCTTTGTGTGAACAAGCAGGTTTAGGTTCATATCTTTAAACTAAGAAAAACCCACTGCAGCGTACAGTTTGTACCAGTGCACATGGGCACAGTGCACCAAGCATAGACACCCTACAACCGTTTGTATGGAAGTTTATACTAAGTGCTAATATAAACACTACATGCAATTGTACATATTCAATTTAAAAAAAAAATTAGTACTTTGTTTCCAAAACTGGAGCTTTGATCAGAAAAAAACCAGATACAGACCCATTTGTGCCACTGGCCTCAAAAGCTCAGGATATTGCATACTGGCGTCTGACGCTGAAACAAAACAAATCCCTGATGATGGAATTTTGACAGCTGACAATGAGAAAATAAAGAAAATAAATAAAAACACAAGTATTTTTGCATATGCACCAGGCTTTTGGTCAAGAGCTGGGAAAACCAACATTTGCCATACTTTTTGAGTATCTCATCTATTTTACTTCAGATTGTACTGTTAGGATTTTTAACTTACAATCTGATGCCTTATATGAGATTGATTTGCCTTCATTGAAAACAATGACAAAATTTATGAAGTGTCTCTTTGGTTTCAAAATCATCATAATTCTGTATGAATTATGATGATGTATCATGTTCATAGATTATAATATTTTCATTGCATTGTAAAGACGTTTCTTTGACTCAAAACACACACAGTTGGTCTTGGCAGAACCTGATGGAGCTGAACATGCTGCTGGGGACAGATAATGTTATCTTTAAGTAGAACAGAAACATTTTTCATCAGTAATTTTGGGAATTTGTCTTTCCCCTCCTATTCAGTCACTTCTTCATCCCTCCAAGGCACCACTGCTAGTTTCCCACTGCTCCACTAATACAACTGTTTGTGCAATTCAACCCTGAGGTGACAGAAACAGCATTTCTGTTAAATTATATTTATTTTTGTCACCTCAGAGACACAATTTATTTTGGATTCGTCTCTCCCAAATCAGTTACTAGTTGATGTATGAAGCGAAATTCACAGTTGCATTTAGAGAAATTTTAAAATCAATAACTGATAAAGTACACAATGCAAGATTCCCAATAGCACTACCACTGCATGACAGAAGGAAAGATAAGCTCACCCTGAAGGAGATCTGTATTTACTAATTTTCATAGTTAGGGGGTTTGTCTAGCTTTAAGTAAACAGTGGAAAAATCGAAGGAATTTGGGGAGAGGCTACTACGTTTGAAGAGACAACTGAAAAGATGGGGACAGGACAGGGAATGGACAGAAAAAAGAACAGCACAGGACAACAGTGGAAAAGAACAGTGATATTACACTACTCAGATTATGTGGAAGTTTCTCCAACTCTCCTTCTTTCCAAATGAGCAAATATTCCCTCATATTTTTGCTGAAGCATGGGATGAAACTCAATAACGGAGTATGAATCAATTGCAGGTGTGTCTCTGGAGTCTGATTTTCTAGGATATTCATTATAACAGCTTTATCTTTTCAGTCACTAGACCTCAAGGGACTCTAAACAGCAACAGAAGGAGCACATGAACTCATGGACGTAGATCCTGGGCCAAAAGTCCTTTCTACTAAGCTAAAATCCATTTATTCTGCACTGTTGTGAGACAAACAAAAACCAAAAGCAACTAAAACACATCTCGCAGTACAGTTACTGAGGAGGAAGGCACTATTACCGGAAGAGCAGGGCTTCTGAAGCCACAGATTCACCTACAAATGTTTTAAGTTGGCATTACTGCTGTTAAGAACCCTCTTTTCCTTCCCCTCTCCCTCTCCCTCTCCCCCCCCAAGTGCTAGCACAAGCATTTACACAAGTACCTGCTGTATTTCCTACTTTTCACATAGCGCATCATCCTGGGCTAGGTCTTTCTCTGCTCCAAGGGAAGCAGCCCATGGGGCTAGGCTGGATGAGGGGAGGCCAGAATGGGATGACAGCAACTTTGACTGATGCTTGTTGAAAGTGCATAAATGAAACCACAGCCTAAACTAATCCTCTCACATCTTTCAGTGCTGGCATGTTGAAAGTAGGCCAGAGCAGAAGAGGCCTCCTGGAGTGTGCATCACTAATATTGTCTACTACTGAGAATCCAAAAAGCCTATGAAAAAAATCAATGTAAGCAACAGAAGGCCAGAAACCTCTCAGGGTCACAACCATCTAAGAAAAATAGGTTTGCTACAGTTAAAAAGCATCTCCTTCACTTGCTACAATCAAAACCTCTTGCTCTGAAATTATTCTTAGCGTTAAAAATACTATGAAAGAACAAAGCCACACAGTTTACAGTAAAACCATTCCTGAAACAGAATACTTTTCTAAGCTTTCCATGGAGTATTTGTGGGTCATCAGGTTATTACAACCGCCCACTAAAAATAGTAGCTGACAGTGTGTAATTAATTGGTCAAGAAACAACTACTGTCTTCTCTCCTTCCCTGAGCATGCTTGCAGTAATTTGGAGCAACCTGACTTGCTTTGGCAGGCTGTCTCAAACTGACTGAGCTGAACAAACCAGTTTTAAAGGAACAGCTTTACTTTACCTGAAACATCTTTTGGCAGTTCTGTAAAACAAGAGCGTATCAAATGTAGTTTGCATCTAGAGCTATAGTGGGTTTTCTTCTGAGAATATTGTTCACAAATATTCTCATATGACCTTTCAACTACACACTGCCAAAAACTTCAACATACTGTAGGCTCACTGCAGAAATTGCAAATGCACTATCACAGTTTAACATTTTCTGTGCTGCTTTGGCAGCCTTATTTTGTCATAAACAATGTTATAAAAAAATAATTATCATCCAGCAAGCTTAGATTAGATGACTACAGACTGTGTGAAGACTGACTTCTGAGTGACCTTGTGAAACCAGCCTCATCAGTGAGACTCACACTCAAGACATACTGACAATAAACAGATGACAAAGCTTAATCGAGCAAATGAAGTGAGCTGTGAAAACCTCATGTGAAGTGTCAAAAGAAGTGCCAGGCTCCTGAATGAAGCTCATGTTTCCTCCTACATACAGGATGGAACCAACCTGTGCAGTTATTACAGCAACTAACTGTCTCTCAGTCTGGAACCAGTGTTTTCCTGTACTAGAGCAAAGGAGAAAAAAAATACATAGTAATTCTTGATACTTTTATGGAACAAACCTGGCTGGGCCTTAGCTTAGTAGGTTTCCTCATCCATCATCTGTACAGCCAAACTGACAGTGTGTCTACTCTGGTGGAGAGATAGTGGGTCCCCCAGATTTACTGCTGGAAGACAGTGATTTTGAGGATGCAGCTGAACACAGTTCCTGGCAACTGAAGCCAAGAGAGAAAGGTCAAGTGTTAATAATTGTGAATCTGTGGAGAATTAGAGGGGCACAACATCCTAATACTCTTGAAGCAGCAGTATGCTGTATCATTTATTTCATCAATAAACCTGTGACCAGCTTCAGGGATGTATGTTCATCAAAACTGTCAAATAAGAGGAAAACAAGAGCAACAACAAACCCAAATGTAATAAACCAAAATGACAGCAAAAGTGTTTTCCAGGTAAATATCACAAAACCAAAGTGAACTCACATTAAGCATATCACATACCTCTTGCAATAACTATCATACGTTATCCCTATACTGGTAAGACTGAGGTTTCCTCTTGAGTACTAGAAAATATATTTAAGTGAAGGAAACTTTTAAAAGGATTATCACAGGAATCTACACACACATACGCATATACTCTGACCCACTATCATAACCATAGACATAACCAATTAATATTTTAGATATTTTTTGTTCATAAAACAAAGGATTTGATAACGCTATTATTTCCACGTTCTAGAAGATGTGTGTAATATCATGGCTCTGAGGACTGGTAAGGAATGCTATCTGGGTTCTACTCCAACCGGCACAAACCCAAAGTACCTTTCAGGAACTTACTGATAATTACTATGCTGTGCAAATATTCAGAAGAGATTAAATGACTGCTATCTGATAATCCCTCCTCCTTACTTTCATTTTAACATATATAGGTTATTTCAAAGGGTCTTATAAAAGTCTATCCCTTTCCAACCAAAAAAAGAAAAGGATTTGGGAATATCAAATAAGAACAAAATCCATTTCAATGTCTGGCTAAAATAAGCTACAGAATTACTGTGTTTTAAAATTTGTTTCCAAGAAGCTACACACACATAGGGTATTAAGTAGATATGTGCCAGTAAAGCCAAAGAAAATCGGAGTCAAATAATAGCAAATGAAAATGGGGATATGAAAGTTCATGTTTTAGATATTTGTGAAGTTTGACATTGATTACTAAACCAAAACTTGCAAAAATACCTTTGTCTTCTCAGAATTGTTTTTGCATTTATATCAGTGGTAGAATATTCAATATTCTATGTTTATAATACTTCTCTTTTTAGAGAGAATATTTCTCCCTTGTTCATTTTTTCTGAAGTTCAAGTGAATAACCCTTCTTCTAACCACAAATTGAAGAAGTAAAATAGTTGGGTTGTAAACCAACTGTTTTCTGACCACTTACGACCAATCTTTTGACCATATCTAGAAATAGATTCTGGTTTATGGAGGATACTAGGTAGTATAAAAGCTGTAATTAGAACCCATTACAATGTTTAGAAGCATATGAATTTCCATACATACAAAAGCAAATGGGTACAGAGAACTCAAAGAATTTGCTAAATATTTTCAGCAATGTCAACAACCAACAGCCTACATGCAAGGCTGATAAAACTACTGTCTGAAATCTGGACTCTTAAAAATGCTATTCTGTCCTTAAATAATGCTGTATTGCATTTTCCATTGGCAAAAAGTTGATGTAGTTTCCCAATGTTTTCCTGAAACATTCCATGGGTACATAAACATACAAGTGGTATGCAACAAGTTGAATACAAACAGCTATTTCTTATCCTCCTTAATATTATCTTTAATAAGTTACATTTATGTTGCCCAAATCCCCAGCCACTGGTTTTACAAGACACTAAAAATCATACTAGTACTTATCTGCTATTACATTTTAATGTCTGCCTGTAAAGCTTTGCAGAATGTCATTACCCAGAGCATGGATTCTAAATGATTCCCTCCAAAGATCACCTGATCAGGCTTGGCAGTGCAGAGCTTGCTGTTTCACTGTTTAAGTATAAACTGGGATTTAGATGTGGCTTCAGCTGGGTTCTTACTAAGCGCATACCTTTTTAGAAGGATCAGATTACATTTTTCAAAGCTGTTTTGTTCTGAATTTTGTTGGCCATAAAGAAAGGATATAACATACTATACCAATATCTATTACAGAGAGGAAAGTATTTTCTAAGTTTTACTGCTTATGGCTTTACTTATACCAATATTAATTACATGGTAGTAGTAAAAGAATATAAACATATTCATCTACCTCACATTTTACCAGTAAATTTGGGGGATAGGAGGTCAACTACAAAAATTCATTAACTTCTTACTTGTCAATATTTTTTTCAGAAAAGTTAAATAATATTTTGTGAAATTACCATTTCTTCTAGTGTCTTGAAAGTTTGTTCTTAATTGGCCTTATCTCAATTGTTGAGAAAATGGCATCATTTATTTAATGTCCTAAATCCATGTCTATGGTTAGAAGCCTCATTCCAGTGAACTTCAATGTTTCCTTCTTTCAAATTACATAAGGCTATTTTTTTTTCTTAAATAAGGGTTAACTTTGCCTTGCTTTAGTAAGGCTGGATCCTGGCAGAAATCAGAGAGGCTTGCTTGGAAGAGGATTTGACATGCCTGCTCTCTCCTGCTCAGAACTGGCAGAACAAACCTCACATACAAAGCCAGCTACATCAAAGCCTGGGCAGCTCATCCGCTCATATATTTGATGCTTGCTTCAAAAACCAAACCAAACCAATCCCCTTTCCTTGTCCTTTCGCTACTTTTGATGAACTATATTTTATGTCCCATAACATTGCTTGCAGATTGTACAGGCAGTAACCAAGCAAAAGACCTGTCAGTATTTTAAGTTCCCATGCTCATTTTCAAAAGCATGTCTTAAATCCAAATTTTCAAACCTTCTCAGTTCCAGTTCGACGAATTTATGAAAAGCAGCTACATACCCTAAATGAAGATGATTTAGTTCTGTCTTTCACATGTTTTGTGTCCGTAACTCGTTAGCATGAACTCACTTTTCATTCTGGCAGCAGAACAATACATGGTAAGGCAATTTAGAGCCTCCTTCAGTATCTTATTTTTAATACCAACAGAGAACTGACAGGCATATTTAACATACCTCTTTACCAATCAGCAAAGAATATTACTCTGTGTTGGGTAACTTCTATTCCTGACTCAGGTTAAACTGAAATGAAATTCACAGCTGAGTTTTAACCATGAAATCATCCTGCTGAAGAACCATTCATATGCTGATAACTTGTCAGAAATTACACTCTATTGAGAAAAAACCATGACTCTCCTATAGAAGTCCTACATTTCTTAACAACTGTCTTCTCTCTACAGCTGACAGCAGAGAGCCTTAAAAGAGATGTAAATACCCCCACTGTAAGAGGGCTGACAAAAAATGGAATCCCCTGCCAGACACTGCCCGCAACAGATGCGATGGTAAGCAACATGGAAACTTGAACAAGCAACATATTTGTTTATAGAAGACATGGTAGCTAGCCATCCAATATTCTGAGTGCAAGAATAAGCTGGACTATCCATTGCTTTCCTTAATGAAACACAGAATCATTAGAATTTAAATATTTACCTTAGCCATGAAAATGCTGTGGAATACCTTGCTTAGCTGCTGCTATTTCAGCAGTATCTCTAGTAAGCTGTTTTATCTGTTTCTACACTTACCAAGGACAGAGGGATTTTCCCCTCCAATTTTTCTCAACCTGGGAATATTGTGAGAACAGTATTTAGCACTTCATGTTGTAATGAAATCATGAATTATGTTTGGACAATATGAAATTCAAACATTCATGTTGGTAGCTTTCTCCAATAAAACACGTTACTGCAACTACAGTCAATTATGAAATCCTGTGATTTCATGATGGAAAATTGAAGTTCTCTTGTGTCTTTTGTCTTTCTACCATCAAGGACAAGAATTAATATAGGAAAAAGTGAACTGATCAGAGCAAAAAGTTCACAGAGCAGCATTAGAACTCCATAGTCTTATCTCAGTGGCTTAAACATCTCTGCTGTCTTAATTAAAGTTAGAAGTTCCTGGTCTCTCATCTACACAAATACATGTCCTAGCAAAACAAGAGAAGATATATTTACCAATACTACAGCAACAGTCAGGCTGAACATTTACAATTCTGGACATTTGTGACATCATCCCCCACACCACCAACATTTTGTTTTGAGGCAGGTGTTTTTTACAGAACAT
Source organism: Myiopsitta monachus (assembly GCA_017639245.1). Taxonomy (NCBI): domain Eukaryota; kingdom Metazoa; phylum Chordata; class Aves; order Psittaciformes; family Psittacidae; genus Myiopsitta; species Myiopsitta monachus. The sequence continues at coordinate 76,188,571 of CM029917.1, read as the reverse complement.
CCAGTCCCCTGCTGTGGCACATCATCAAAATCTGCTGTGATTTTGATAAAGCCAGGATGAGACTTATTACATGATCTCAGTGGCTATGGATGTGGCTAGGATGTTTATGCACATTGAGTATTTTATGCACATTTCTGTGGTGTTTGCTGATAACCAGCACTATGTTTATATGTTTTAATGGAAGCTGAAGGCACACAGTTTGGACTTTAGGGGCTAACTTGGCAGTTTCACTCAGACAAGGATATACTAGATAACAAAGTCTGCAAATGTCACTGAAGTCCATTTTAGACTGCATGGACGGTTAAGTAAACATGAATAGTAAGGGGGTCAAAAGGGTAGTTGTGAATTTCTGTTACTAACAGAAAACACTGTTTATCCTATATTACTTCAGGGAGGAAGAGTTTAATTCCCAGTGAGCATTATAAAAGTAAACAAAAGTTAAAGTGTATCCAACTTAAAATTCTAAGCAATTTTAGCAAGCCAGTAACATCTAAGCTAATACGACAACTATTTCCCTAAATATTTAAAATACCATGGAAATTAATAATAATAAAAGATAAAATGAAGCACTTAAGAGGACTTCTCACTTCCATGTAATCTACAATGACAATTTTATTCTGTAAGTAGTTACGAAAATTTACTGAACTTAAACAATGCTCCAAATGCGCATATTAATTACGATCAGTTGTCAGAAAATAAAACCACACTTTTCCAGTAATGCTTGCCACTTCAGTATTATAGGTTTTGAATATTTAATAAAATGAAAAGCATTTTCCTTTAAAGGGCCACAGCAGAAAATGTTACTATGGAATTCGGAAAGGTGGAAAATAAAAATACCTCCATCCTTCAGGCAAAGCCAGAAACCAACTACTGAAATGAAGCAGCTGTCGCTTGAGGCTCGTTGAGCTTTCTCACTGTAAGTATTTCATTAATAAGTCGTTTTTCTCAAAGTCAGCATGCAACCTGACATTCATGAAACTTTCTCTAAACTATAACAGCAGCGATCCATGCCATTCTGCTTTGCCTTTTGGAACTGCATGTGCTCTTGATGCTCTAATTTATTCAGCTACCAGGGAAAAATAAACTGCTACTGAACCACAAAGTTAGGTTCTTCAACCAGACCACCATTTGCATATCTACTGCGATTCCTGAACACTTGAGAAGATTCTGCAGAAATGCAAGATATGCTTACCCAGTTCATGTTATAGAAGCTGAAGTAGAAAGAGGCGGCACTCAAGTACTCTGAGTGCAGGTTCTTGTTAGGATTCTAGAGGCTTTAAGCTCAGTGAAGTTTCTTTACTTCCATCATTGTCTTCCAGATTAAAAATATAATAACATTGGCCTACAGTCGCCAACATAAATATATAAAAAAGAAATCCTTAGTTTAAGAAATCAGCTAAAGGTGAAAATATAAAAAGGAAACAGATACAGATAGGAAAGGCGGGAAAATACCAAAGGACTTGCAAAATGCATTCACTGGCAAAGTACTTTACGAAAGTTCACGAGATAAACTCAGCTAAATTACCGTAAGATTTTACCATCTTTTAATGTTTAGCACATACATTGCATATGTATGAGAATACAGAAGAGTATTTTCTTCCAGATTCCAGGCCAGACTTTAGCACCAGTATAATATGCAGAAAATTACCTCATGAGAAAGTATCCTTCTGCAATCAGTGAGAAATCTTTTAATATTATCCCACAGACCATTTGGATGCTCAGATACATTTCCAATATTTTTATACCCCTATTTACATATATTTAAAATTAGGACCAAGATTTGGCATGCTAAACTTACATCTGCTACATTCACAAATTGTCATCTGCTTGCCATTTGTATGGCAGGTCCTTGGGTGAAACAGTCAGTTTATCAACAAGAGAATGTCTCACTTGGTATTCAATGAAATGGGAACTGCTGGTATACTGTTGTGTTTGTACATGGAGATCATATCCAGATCTGCGTGGAGTGTAGAGTAAGATCTGCTTTTACCAAAGTCTTAATTACTATATGGGAGTTCCAAGAAGGCAGTAGAGTTTATAGCTGCCATATGATGTTTTTTTACTGTTATTATGTAATTGCCACAGAATATAAGCAATTCCAAAGCTGAAAGTACAGATTTATTTTTTTTAGAAGGCCAACACATTAACTGTTTCACAGGCATATATTAAAAATGTAGTATTAAGATAAAGAGAAGTTATGAGAAATTGTACAAAGTGAACATCAGAACATCAAAAAACAACATGATTATGGGAGAACACTATAGGTGGGATTAACAGAGAAACATATAACAATTCCCACTCAAATCAGCAAGAAAATTACTTATTTATTCAAACTGTAACTATGTTGATAACATAGTCATTTCTGGAATGGCCTTGTTATGTCAGTACCATTGAAGCAGACCAGTATAACCATTTAATACTACAGGGAAGAACTTGTAAGTTCACTAGAAATATTTTCCATAGTTTCTTTAAAGAAGCCTCTTTGGTAAGAATTTTTAAATTAAAAATTCAGACTTCTACCCTGCCCCTTCAAGATTTCACCCACTGGGAACTTAAGTACTTTGATCTGTATTTTATATATCTGTCATGATCCAAATATTTATTTTCTCCAAGCAGGGAGCTGAATGCAACAGTTGCATTATAAACCAGAACTCATAGACAAGCAAAGGAGTTTCCACATTAACTCTAACATTATCATATTTGAAAGGGAAAACATGCTGTTTTTCCTCTGTCTCTAAGAAGCCTTTCAGGTCTCGAGAAAACATGACAGTGCTATAAACACAAAATGGTTCTTATCCTGAATTGATGAACCTTACGCTAATAGTGGGTCAGCTATCAGAACTGTGAAGGATTTTCAACAGAATGAAAGAAGTGGGGGGGGAGAGAAAGAGAAGGCAAGAACAAGTGTGAGCGAGAAAGTGCATGAGAGATGCAACTGGGGGAAAGAGAATGAATGAAAAGTAACTTCAACCTTTAGTCTAACTTTTTCTTTCCTATTAAAGTTATTTTAACAAAAGTGCTTTAAAAAGAGAAATGTAAAGAAACTCCTTCCATTAACACTGCACTTTTTAAATTCTTAAGCCAAAGATTTTTCATGCAGTAATCTAAGCAAGAGAAATTTTTCCTCTGAATTGTTATTACTCTTTTCCCATTGCCATTTTTCACTGCAGAAATATACCAAAAATTGCAACAGGATTTGACGAAACTACTACCCCTTGTACTGAATTGGCTGTAATGATATGAATGACAGAGGAAGAATACTAAGCATTTGTAACTTTTCAGTACTAAGATACTAAATACACCAAACATTTAAATTTTTGTGAACTTCACCAAGCAATTTTAACTTTGTAAGCTTCTTCATTCAGTTTTAGATATATCTGGTTTTTAAACATAGGTTATATCTTTTAATTATTTTCTGGAAATTAATTTGTAAAAGTCTCTATTAGGGCAGAAGACAGATGTTACTGAAAATATAAAACAGATTTTAATGGCATTCTACCCATTTTTCTGAATACATTTTTCAGCTGCTGCCATCATTCTCTGGATGTCAAGTCAAAATACTTACAGTGGATTGATATTTATCAACTGAATAAACCAGGCAAAAATACAGACACTTAGTTTCACAGAGGACTGGTGAATAGAGTCCACAAATCAAAGGTTATTTTGATTATACTTTCATTTGCAAACATGTTTTTCTCATCTGACTTTTGTTATTTTCTTCATTACATTTCACATTATTTCATAGGTTGCAGTCTCATAGACAGTCTTCAAATCTTTGCTGAATCCGGACAGCTAGTGGAAACCCCAAAGAAATTTATATAAAACTATCTTCTGACATGTCATCGGGTCCACCAAATGTTTTACATATTCTGGGACCTATGACCTCCGAAATGTGCCTACAAGTTTAGTGTTTTCACAGTCACGTGAGAAACAGATAACTTGTAGATCCGATCAACTTGACTTCAGTTATTCTTCAGTCACCAAAAAATATATTTGTTTGCATAAGCATATTATTGTTTTGTGTTGCAGGTATCATATGAAGTATGCAAAGCTGTCCCCTTCCCCCCCTTGGTAAAAAAGTGAGGATGATTTTTGGACCTTTTCATGGTCAATACTAAATATGCAGCTTTTTCTTAGTATTTAGCTCACAAGTGAAAGCTGTTAGGAACTACAAAAGTTCACAACTAGATTATGGTAACCAGAATTCAGTTTAGAGAGAGAAACCAAACACAAATGATGAACACCATCTGTCTTCATTTTGAAGCTTCAGCATCTACCTGCTACAGCCAAAGTGAGAAGTCCTGGAAAATGGATTTTTCCGCACAGAGGCAGAGCAAAAGAAAAGTAGGGCAAACACCCCCCCCCCCCCCCCGTATCACTTCTCATCTCCCTTTCTCCTTCTAGCCAGCAAAAGATTATATTTTTACATTTTCAAAACTATGCGTAGACTAGATCATTATGAGGTCAGGGATGAAACAATATCAAGGCAAATGGGGTTACATGTTATCTCCAAAGCCATGTAAATATGGAGTAAGTACATATGATGATTAGTCTGCAAGGATTAGCATACAGGCAAGCATTTGAATCAGCTTGAGAACTTGTCCTATGCCACTAACAGTATCCTTGAATAGGAACTCTGTATCCAAAAAACCACACTGAGAACTTCTCAGAAAATGCTGCATATTAGAAGAACTGAACGCTCGGATTTGCTTTGCTTGATCATTTCCAAGTGTTAAACTAATAAGTTACTTCAGTGAGAAGGAAATTAAAAAAAACAAATGTTTTAAAAGTCAAAATATTTCATCTCAATCCTATAATGTGGCATATTTTCAGTGTAAAAGAAAAACCTGAAAAACACACCAGCCCTGTGTGAATATCGTGCTGATGGCACACACACTTCACATATTTTATAACTGATACAAGGATGTTTGACTTTTCCTGTTAAAATACTGATTAGCTTTTATATAAGCAGGATGTACCATTAGTTGTCTCCACCTAATAAAGGTCAGAAAAAAATCAGTGCCAAAAGAAGATAGAAAAAGCCCTAGAAAATACATTTTTCACCTACCTTTAACCTTCCTTGTTGATATCAATTGTTACAAAGAGATTCAGGGGGGTTGGAACTAGATGATCGTAAGGTCCTTTCCAACCCTAACTATTCTATGATTCTATTGTTGCAGATTTTAAAAGGCTTGCAGGTCATTTATGATTACCCTTTAACACTGTGCTAACAAAGGGATTGGTAAAAAGGAAATTTCTCAGCAGTAACTGCTACTGGTTTTGGGTCATGATATTCCTTGGCCTGAAATAGGCAATTGAAGTCACTGAAAGCAGAACATGTACAAAAACCCCATTCATTATTTTTATTTACAATTCCAAGTTACTATCTCTTCTTTGTTTTTCATTAAAGTCACCTTAGGAACTGGGGAAAAAATTGACATTCTACTGCCTGAGCAGGCTGCCCTTAACAGCAGACTGACCAGCACATCATTTCAATATTCAAGTTATTTGTGATTATTTTGAGGAATATGAAAGAAATCATTGACACATTTTCACGTGATTGTGTCCAAAAGAAAGTCACTAGGATTAGAAATGTCTCATAAAACTGAACTTAGGATAATAGGAGCAAATGGATCATTAATACACAACATCAGATCCATCTGATCAGTAGTTACGGAATTTTGAGGTGGAGCTGGGATAGTTTTATATCTCTAAAAGTTCATGCAGCTTCATAATAGCAGATATAACTTGATACAACTCAATTAGGGCATTTTCACGCAGTATTACATATTTATACTTAATTTTTAACATGCTAAGTACAGGCAATCTAGTTTTCTCAGCAAACGTGGGTCTTCTTTCTCACACGAAAAATGGAGCCTAAATTGTCTGCAGTTCTCTAGGAAAGAGCCATGCTTTCAAAAGTGCTCTTTCAGTCATGAGAATATAAAGATAGAACAACTTAAAGACTTGTAGGAAGATTTAGGATTTAGCATCATTATAATTTGAAGAAAAGAGACTGATATTTTTGATTCTAGCCCTCTCAGTGCACACTTTTTTTAACAGAGAGCTGTTTCTACAGCTGCAACATCCTATTACCTGTGTAATTTCTTCTGTCACCTACCTGCAAATACCAATCTAATATCTGAGTATATTTTCTCATAAAATCCTCTATTTTTATATATCATTTGTTGTTAGTAAATGATAAATCATGGGCACATTATATACAGTTCTACTGAACAGCATCCTGCCCTTTAGAAGACATTCAGACTGAGAATTAAGAGGAGTTTAAGGCAGCACTTTCACACATGGGCTACATACTGAAATTAATATTTCACCTCTCAAAATCAGGCAAAAAAGTGCTAAGTATCTAAAGATACTATACATTTATGGGGACACTTCAGAAAGCTCATCTGTGCATTGTGCCGATATTGCCTGGAAAAGTCCAATGCACACTAATAGCTCAATCTCCTCAAAGTGGTGCCAGCATTAGGGACCTGAATTACAGAAATTTGAGTGCTTTTGGTCTCAGTTCAACAGTTCTTCCTCTCTTGCCTACATAAACTCATCTTGCAAACAATGCAATATGTGATATTGTAAATATTGTGCCTTTTAACCATATTTAACATCATTATTCTCTAAATTGCATGTTAAAAAATATCTGCTATTGACCACTTTCCCAGTTAATTCTATATACATTTTTCCTAGAAATTTCTGTATATTAACACATTAAAATCTGTTTTAAATATTCCTAACACCAGACTAAGGCAACAACTAATATCATTACTTAAGGATTACTTAAGTGTCTGTAACCACAAACAGCATTTTGTAGGACTTCAATCCAGAAAATAACTACAATAACTCCCTGTAGCATGCCAGCTCTGGCACTGGACTGAATTATGGTAAATCATTATTTTATAGCTGTTGGTTACAGCTGCATTGCCAAAGTGCAAATGTATTTTGTATTTAAGAAGGTACTCAGTCTCTCCTTCTAGTTAACAATAATAACATAATAATAACAACAGCAATAATAATAATAAACAACACTAAACAAAAAACAGTCCATCATTCCCAAGTCTTTGCAATTACTTTCAGTGTTGGCTGAATAAACTATTTTCATGGAGTTCACAGATAAAGCTGTTAGGTAATTTATGGTTAAGATAAATCTGAATAACTTCTTCAGGAAATTTAAAACCAGAGTCAGGCTTCATCAAAAATAATGCTCACTACTGAGATTCTGAAGCTTCAGACTTTCTACACAGCCAACATGACCTTAAATGTATAAATAATTAAAAAAGATGTTACAATAAATATATTTGCTGTTGTCATCGCCAATATATGCTGCTTCTATCATCAAATTCTAATACTCCATGGACAGATAAAACTCCACAGATGAGCTCTCTTCAAGAGGGGCCACTCTCATGGCTGAGATAGATACTTTACTACTTAGCTAATTTTAATGCAATTATTTTATTAGCTTTGACTTGGGATGCAGTTTCCCAAATACTGAAAGCTCATTTCAAGTGTCTGCAGCCAGACAATCCTTTTCCTCCTCCTGTTAGCACACTTTCCCTCTCTTAGGCTACCACTATGCTTGGGAGCAAAATACTTGGCTGAACAGAAGGCAAGATTTCCATTTTTGACAGCAGCATAGACTCACACTGGCTTTGGCCAAGCAAAATATGTATCTTGACTGCAATGAAGATCAAGCTCTTGCACATCAAATGTTGTTAATGGCAAAACATAGGACTCAAGTGCAATTGCCCTAGGGATTCCAGGGTCATCCATCTGGACATAAGCAACTGAAAGCATTCTAGTAATAGCAGCCCCCTCACATCATTACGTGCAATGCTCAACTCTATATGATGTCTTTATGCTTAAGAAAAAAACCAATTTTGCACAAGTAGCAGTGAATATTATACAATGGAAAGTCTATTACACAGCCTTCTTTCTTTCATCTAGGGCAGCTTCACTTCTGGAAAATCAAGCTTTGAGGTGAAATTTGCGGCAAAATGCTGCTTTGCTGGAGATTCTATTTCCTCTCTTCACAAATGAGTCTAGCAGCAGATGTGCAGAGTACAGGACCACCTGGTTCACTCCACATTACACATCATCCTCAGCATCCTCCCTCCCATACATGCAATCATCACCATATATATTTTAATTCCACCACTCAGGTTTTTTACTTCTCCCACTCCTTCTTCTCTTCTACAGTTGTCAGAGACTTCTTAGAATGACAAAGAACAACAGAAAGAAAGAAGTGGTAAGTGCAGAAAGGGAACCCTGTTGGCTTGCTGCCTCAAGCATGTGTTTTTGTGCATTTAAAATCAACACAATTGGTGTAAGAACAATATTCTTATATTATGCAAGTTATCCTTTTCTAAGCTTGAAGACCATATTTCATACTTCTTTTTAAACACATTTTAATGATTAATAAGCCCTTCTAATTATTGGTGCAAATAAAAGAAAGTAACATTTTTGTTCCTTTGTCACACTCCAAAAATTCTTGAGGGGGATGGAAAAGAGAAGTCTGTGCAATGCTCAAATCAAGCTATAAGTTAACAGTCAGCATAAGATCACTCTTGCATAACTAAGCTATTATAACTAACATAACACAAAAATATTACTGTTTTTTCTGCATACTCCTCTCCTTGAGCTTTTCATTTTCACATTATAGTTATAAAAGAGCCATTGTAATCTGCCTGACAGTAGAATCAGTTACATATTGTATAAAAACATAGCATAAGAAATAATACAAACATTACACACCTGCATATCCACTGCTTACACAAAACCAAAACCATTCAGAATAAAGATCACTAACCAGTGTTGAAACAGGAACAGCATGCAAGAATCTCAGGCCACTGTGATATTCAGATACAGCGACTAGGAATAAAAAGTGCAGAGCAACAGCCCTACCACTTCTTTTTGGTGACTTTATCTTAAATCTTTCTACAGAATGTGTTATACATAATGTACTTCCCTTTGATAGAATCATAGAATCACAGAACAGTTAGGGCTGGAAAGGACCTTAAGATCATCTAGTTCCAACCCCCCTGCCATGGCACTATGAGAAAGAGCAGTCCCCTCTTGCATTCAACTCTCTGGGACATAAATCACAGAAGTAAGAAGATTGTCCAAGGGACAGACACAGCCATTGTCCATTGTCTAAAACTGAATTGGCTCCAGGGAAAAAGTTGCTTTCGACAAATATCAAGTTTATAAGAAACAAAAAAATACTCACAGCTTTGGTTTGGCAAGCACAGGTGGTGGCTCCTTTGTGGGTGAAAGCAAGACAGCTGGAGGTGGGATGGATTTATCACCATTTGGCTTGCTGTTAATCATTCCATTTACTCCATGAATGGGGTGGACACCATTTGTTTTTTCCTCAGATGAATTGAGCTGCGGTTGATGAGCCTTCCCACCAGATCTCAACTCAGTATTGTTTCCTTGATGAGTCTCTGTATGTTTCTTAGGAGGAACCTCAAAAGAGCTAATTTCAACTGGAGGAAGTGGTGGGAAATGATGGAAATCATCTCTGTTGGGTTCTCTTGCCAGTGATTCATGAGTAGAGTTTTCTGAGTTGGCTAAAACGAATCAAAAAGAGTATGTCTCCAACAAGTCATAGACAATGTACACAGCGCATGGTACATACATGGTGCATTTTCAGTTTCTTAAAGGTGAGATCTTTTTGACTCTCATTTTTCTAGACCTCCTATTGCTAATTTATGCTGAATTAGATACATGACTGCCTATTCATTTTCTGACTTTGCCCCCTGCAAAATGCACTATAAGGATCCTTATAGATGCCTCTAAATCTATTTCTGGAATCCAGCCACGAAGTGAGATTGGCAAGTACTGACAACAGCAGCTGAAACAGCATTTCCTCTTCCTGGAGTCTCAGCATCATTTAAGAACAAATAATTTAAAAATGCTGAAGGATGTATGTATACATGGCATGTTTGCAATGGCAGCCGGGTGAGTGCATTCCACTGCAATATGTATGTAAACATGTTACAAAACTGGACGTCTCATGCCACAGTTTTTTTATTTTGCAAAAGGCATATACCACCTTTGGTAGCATAATTTATTCTGCCTCTGCTACCATCTAGCCTTAGAACCTTACTGCTTAAAAATATTTCAGGCTTGTGGCAGGCACTTTAAAATTGTATTTTACATGAATAAAGATATTAAACTAGGAAATGAGCCAATAAAAACATTCAGTTTGTTTTATATGAATGTTCTGAGGCCCCAAAACCCCTATCTTACAGCAGCCCTTCTCTACGAGGGAAGGAGACTGACAACTTCACAGGTAAATTAATTATCTAAGTTCTATGACTAAAAATTCTTCTTTCCGTTCATCACATACCTGAGCAGACAGTTAGTTGTGCACTGCTTGTTACTGAACCATGTTCATTTGTTGCTGTGCATGTGAAAAGTCCTGAATCTTCAGGAAAGGTTTCTGCAATTACAAGGGTACATATCTCTTCTGGAAATAAACAGAAAAATAAACTGCATCATAAACTATTTAAAGCACCATACAATGTTTTTGCATTTATGTTAGAGGGCACCAGAAAATTCTCCTTATACAAAGAAATGCTGGGAGGACAGCAGAAGAGCTTACAACATACATGGCTTTAATGAAAATCCCTTTGTATCCAAAACAAGTGAATTCACTAAGCTGTTTTCAAAGTGGCCTGTCTTAAACAGTGATTCTGCAGTCACAAGCCTGTGCAGTCATTTTACACACTTAGTATCCTCATTTTTACGGAGGATAGTACTAATTTATACAAATCTATGTATTGGTTTTCATACACAATACTTGCAAGCTCTTTCTGGCCCTCTAAAACCACCAATAAGAATGTCATACTATTCCTTCTTTCCTGGAAGTTGTCTGTACTTAATGCAACATTTCAGATCAAACCCCATTCTCAGTAAAACCAGAAAGCACTTTGTTATCACTTTCAGTTAGCTTTCCTGTGTAAACTAGCCAGAATTACAAACTATGGATGCATAAATACTTCTCTTTTGCAGAGTTTGTTAAGAGAATTTCTGTCTCTGCACAGCAGTGAGAACAGACAAATTGAAAGTATAGGACAAATCAGCATCCCTAGACACTGTTCAGAATGCTGTGACATAGATGTATTCCGTGGCTTTTTGAAATCTGTTTATTTCACTTTGATATGTCACAGTATATGCTTTGATTATACAAGGACCTGAGTCAGAAAACTTACATGAAGGCCAGACTGTTCATATTTCAGGTTGGGTCTCTCAGCAATGTTTTCTAAAGCAATACCATTTATTCATAATGCACATATTTAATTATTATTTATATATTATATTATATTATATTATAATAGGCACTTATTTTTCAGAGTCTTCTAAGAAGTTACTTTATTTTATCTCTACTTGTAATGGTATTTAATACATATATATATATAAATAAAATCACAGTATAGCCTTTCTAAACAATCCTAATATTTACACAACACACTTAGATATTTTTAGACCTGGGCTGTGCTGCATTGTGGGTTTCCATAATTAATTATGAGTTTCTTGTGCTTATGCTCATTTTCTAGTCCCAAACCCAATGTACAGACTTTTTACAGAATTCAGTTTCATTAGGAAAAAAAATGGACATTTATATGGAATCCTACATATCACAAAATCAATGGAATATAACTAATAAAAATAGGGAAGTGAGAGAAAATATTTCAGACTCCCAATACATCTTGCATGAAAATTAGTCTGTAGTAGAGGTTCAATAAGGCAAGCTTCACATCTTTTAGTTCAAAGAAGGAAAACATACTCTAATTTTTTGGGGGGTTTTGTTGTTCTGTTTTTTTTGTTTAATTTTTTTTTTCCTTCCCTAATTTCCACTGTGGAATGGCAGACCACTGTCTCCTTTAACAAAAAAGCTGAGGAATTTTTCCAATTATAAATGAAAATGTATCCAAAACCTCCCTGTACTGGAAATGGGCTAAAAATGAATGACTAATATCTGGCACAGAGCTGTTTTTCAGACAGCAGAACATGGCTGGTTTTTTTTTGGCAACACAAACCGGTCATTCTGTGTAGCTGCAAGAGGTATGTGTGGTAATACTGTAGCTGAATGTTGAATGCTATCTAACCCAGATGAAGATTAATGACTCATGAAAGGTCTTATCAGGAAAGTAATGGGTAACACAAGCTAGTTTTTGAACTACTGAGATCAGCTTTTTTTAGAGTCTTGGTGTGTCGTAAGCAGTTGAGGCTCTATTGTTAACCACACGTGCCTACTTCTGGATTAAACTGACTCTGGGGATGAAATCTGATACATGCAGCATACTAGTTTCCTGTTCATTTAACAGCAGAATTCTGAAAGCTGGGTATTTCAGGTCTGCAACAGAAAATCACTCTTACCATGCTGAGATCTGCTGTTTGAATGAGAGCAAAGGTACTACAAAATACAACACCAGCAGAAGTCCTGCTTTCCAAACAGCAGAGCTCATTAACACATAACGTTCCTTCATTTTTTAAAGTATGTAAAAAGATCACATAAGAAGAGCTGATCTTCACTCTTCAGTGACACAAGAGTTCTAATGGACTCTGCCCTGATGTGGTTTGTTTATGGAAGCAGCATATTTGTAAATTATACATGGTAAATTACAGTAATCCTTGTAACAGAAATTTAAAGTAAATGAGTGATGAGACTAATCAGAGTTTAAAACTCAGTCTTCTCAGCCAGATGAGCAAATTATTACACACTTGTGATTCAACACGACAAAACTGGCTAAACTGAAAACAGAAAAAAAAAAACCCTAAGAACTAATCAAAAGGCAGCTTGAGCAAAAAGCATGTGCAAACAACACATTGCCATTGTCTTTATTAATTTTTCTTTCCCCAAACCAAGAAATCACTAACCTCCAGGTGCTTGCTGAAAGGCTTACTACAATGAAAAGCATGGAAATAAAGTACTAAATTGACAAAAGAAACATTCTTTAAAGATTGCCGTAACACATTCTGGATGCATAGTGCTCTGGGTATTTTTCTAACTTTACAGCCTGACTTTTGTAATTATTTTTCTTTCTGATCCTTTGCAAAGTAGAATTACTGATGTGAAGTAAATAATGTCTGTTCTACTTCCCGGCAATCACCAGCTGACAAATAATTTCATCACAAAAATGTGTTCCAGAAAGCAGCTCTGAAATGCTGTTCTCTGGGCCTTAAAATGTATTTAACACTTGACTAAATGAATACAAAAGCATTCTGTTCACTGAAACATGTAAAATGCTTAGGCATGCAATTACTTGACTATTTTGTCAGTTATCTAGAAAGAAAGATTACATTTTATGCAGTAATCCTTTCCCTTTATGGTTCATGAGTCCGTTAAGAAGAATTATCTTTGGTAAGACAGAAAACTCCTCCATTTTAACAAGCTTCATCACTGGTGATGTGCTTACTTCATAATGTTTCTATGTATTAAATTAAAAGTTGTTGAGTAGTTGTTATATTTGTACTTTCATCGCCAAATGTGATCATTAGCTTCCTCCACTGTAATGCACATACAGTCTTGGGAAGTGAGTATGGTCTTTAATTAATTGTTGTTCATGAGGATGCAAAGACCAGAGCTATTTCTGTAGCTGCAGGTTGAAAGCCATAAGTTTTCTGCTATGCAAAGACAGGCATTAGTCAGAACGGCGGTTTCCTGGGAAAAATCAAACCAAACACAACCCTGCCATCTTGTAGAAAACTTGTCTCTTGTTCTTCTCTTGTTCCCCTAGTCATCAGACGTTTAACTACAGCTTAATAGCAAAGCAAGTTATCATCAGGTAACTTCCCATTTAGATATCTGTGCATCTTTTATGTACATGAGAATGAGGAAGTGTGAAAATAGAGTAGAACTGAATATGCAAAGTAGCATAATAGATGGCATTGCAGACCTGTAGATACCTTAACTTGCAATAGCACACTGAAAAAATATTTCATTTACCTGTTTCTTATGATCATTATTGTATACAATTTTACCCAGACAGGCAGCAGTTCTGGCTTATTTAATAGGCTTTATGCCACTCAAAGAATGAAGAGACAGGTTTTAAAAAAATGCACAGAACTGCCTGTGCTTTAAGATAACTCAAACAGCACTTATAAAACACGCAGAAGAAAACTGAATGACAGCAAATTTGATTCTGGGCAATATATTGCAGTTTTAGGACAGAGAACCCAGGTTACAGCAAACGTAATCAATACCCAAGATGGCTGCTAACTAGCCAGTTCAGGTACAGTGAATAGGAAAACATGATGATACAGTATGATACAATAATGACAGCATGGACTTCAGTCCCTAAAGCAGCGTTCAGGTTTGAGGAGGAATCAAGCTATTTATCAACATCAAGGAAAAGTTTATGCTAAAGCTTATACTAAGGCAGTTATGATAATGCAGTTGCCTAAGCCGGGTAGTCTGAAGTTAAGTCAGGTGCACAGATCAAAGCTGAAATCAATGTATTCAGCAGTGTAACTGTGATGACTAATGTACCCCTATAAGCTTTGAATATTTACAACTGAAGATGAATAGCAGCATTTTTTAAAAATCAAATAGTACAAAATCGGAGATTTGCTTGGATTTGGAAGCATCAACAAGCAAGGAAAGTCATGGTAGTCAGATTTAAGAAGGGTTCACTGACAGGACAAGAATTCAGAAGTGCAGAGTACAACTGAAAATGTAACTGAGAAGCAACAGCAATAGCACATAAGTTGATCAGACCACCGTTAATGAAAGATGCCTTTAGCTTATTTTCAGTTTTTCTCTCCATTTGGCATCCTGAGCTATAGCTCATTGGAGATCGCTCTCTTCAAGCCTTTCTTTGCTGCTCAGCAGTGAAAGAGAGAGCTACACTCTTAGTCATAATTCTTTTTTTTTTTTTCACTAAAAAATGCAAGGATCCAACATGCATGCTGACATACCGAAGTTTCTGTGTTTTGAATTTGATCAGGTATCAAAAAGCTGATTTTCTTTGTGTGAGAGGGCAGTAAGGATTTCTGTAACATTTGCCATGTATTTTCTGTTTTCAATATGCAGAAATATGGGGGGATTTCTAAGGGACTTACACAGTACTTCCTTACACTTACTGGAACACAGCAGCCAGACAGGGAACTAGAAAGCACAATCCAAGAGAAGTGATGACTATCTTTTGAGATGTTTCTGGTGAACATACACAGTATTCTGCTTAGGAAAATAAAGCATGTATATGTGGCAATTCCCTGGCAATTTAAGAAAAATTACTTCATATAGTTTTCTTCTTACATGCCATTAGACAATTGTTTTAATGTAATTCAATACAGTTTGTGGCTGCCTCCAGACAGCTGAGTAATGGTCAAAATACCAACAGCTGGCAAATGACTCAATGTGATTTTTCATTCTCAGGCTGCCTGTTCTTTGAAGGATTCAGTCAGTATAAAGTCAAAACTTCCAAGAAATAAGTACAGAGCAGGTAATTTGACAAACTGTGATGTTGGCTTTATGTAATCTGACTAGCTATTAATTCACAAAGCAGTCTAGAGAGATTTGTGATGCAAACTGATTTCTGTCTAGACAGAAAAAGGAGTGCAAAACACATTAGGATAGATAGAATGTACCCAAAAAAAAGTATCCAAAAAACCACCCTTTGCTTCTTAATTTCTTACTTGTGTGAGTTCATGGAACATTTTTCTCTTACATAATTAATATTGATGTAGCAAAAAGCAGCTGATGTTTTTGAGCACTAGAAATTGTTTATTGATGGCTGAATTTTGGTTAACAACCAGCAGTTAAAGTCAACACAACTTGTTGCAATTTATGTAAAATTCCAGGGAAGCTGTACACTTGGAAAAATTTTTAGAAATCATGTCCATTTTTCAAAATTCTAAATACTTATCTAGCATGGGCATGCTGGTTTCTCTATCAGTGTTGCACACATATGCACCATCTGCATTGAATACCAGCTGTGTGTTTGCTTAAGGACAACTTCCTCTGAAGGTATTGTTTTGTCTGGCTTCTTAGAGTCTGAACTGCATCACAAACCAGTGCTGTACCTACTGCATTACTGGTAGCCACATAACTTCCTATTGTAGAAGAATTAAGAGCATTCCTGACATCCTAAAAACCAGTATTACTACTAATGCACAAAACACTGCTCATCATTTATGTCAGAAATCCACATTTTGCCCAAACTTTATTTATATTCCCTTTGCAAGCACGGAGTCAATTCCTACACAAATAAGCCAATAAGTGTACTGTCACTAATTTTAGTGGAGAGTAAGACAATGCACATTATTTAATAGGGTTTAGTGGGAACTGATACTGTACAAATCTTATAGGGATACTATGTAGCTCAATGAATGCAGGGAGAACAAAATACCAAACTGAAACTCTTTCACAGGTTTTGACTAGCAGGAAGGTTCTTACGAATATATAGTACAATGGAATTACAAGCATGAAAAAAACCCTAAAACAACAGACTGCTGTGAGGCATTTACTACTGTTATGTCTATTAAACTGCAGCAATACAGATACCAAACTAGTATTCTGAGATGCCTTCCTACTCTTGCCTTGCCACCTACCTTGAGAGTGGTATCAGATACCTTAATAGGAAGCAACTTTTGTGTACCTGAGAAAATACACCTTCCATGTAAGGATCCACTCTCTAGCATTCTTTAGAAGGCTTCAGGTATCCTCTCCCATGGTTGCAAGCTAACTGGACATGGGAAGCATGTATCATCAACATGGTGGTACAGGTATGTTAGAAGGCTGGAAAGGAGATTATTTTTTTGGACTCAGAATCCCACCTTATATTTCCTCTTCTATTCAGTAGTTATGAAAGGAAATTGCTAGGTTTGTGAACTATCATAAATATTCTTACTTATTCCACAGTAATATCTGTCAGGCCATACAAACCTTGCAACTAGCAGTTCTGAAAATTACTTTGTTGCCCATAAGAAAAAACCTTCTAGCAAGAGGCATAATATATGATTTCCTTTGTATTCAACTATTCACAGAATGGAATTCGAACCTTTTGTCTCAAACAAACAAGCACTTCTCCTTTCTACTAGATAACAGTGCATTCCTGCTCTGAAATATTTTGTTGACGTAGCATAATACACACTATGTTGCCTAAAGGGGGTGAAGGGGTAAAAAAAGATTACAAAAAGAAGCAAACATTATTCATGATTGTGAGTTTTGACAGAACAGGTTTAAATCAGCTATTAAAACCAAAACCCTCAGATATGCTACTAAACCTGGACTTTGTAGAAACTTTGCGTAGTTTCAGTCCTTTCAGATCCTTTCTATCATGTTAAAGGAGACAGTGAATGCAGTTCAAGTGATTTTGTAGAAAAGAAGCTACTGGTAATAGTGACCTAGATATACCAGGTACTATTCTCATAGCACTGGTAGATTAAATCTAGAAAAGATGATACTACTTGGTGAAGAAATAAGTTTCTCTGGGAGGGGGGAAAAGGTCAACTCATTGTTCTTTTTCTTTTTTTTTTTAAGATCTCAAGAAAACAGCTGAGAGACTTTGTAATATATATTACAGGAGAATGTTCCAAGAAAGATATAAAATTTAACATATTTCAACACAAATCTATTCTCCTTTATTTCTTTTCATATCAAAAGGATTGAAATGATATTGAAACTCTCCTTGAACTGTTCTGTACTGTAACATACAATTTTTAAACCTTACAGTTTGGCTTATGATTGCAAACCAATAGCCTACTGTTAGCACTTGGACATGTTTTAATTCCTCATTACAGGTTACTTTGGTTTTCTAGCACTCTTCAATCTTACACATAGCTCATATTTCAAGCCTCCATTAATCAAATCATTCAGTTACATGTACTGGGCATCAGCTGTTACTAGAGGTGATGGTGCTGCACACAATTAAATATTAACTGTTAGGATAGAGCATACACACACATATGTATATGTATATGCATATATGTATGATGGTCATGAAGTAAAATAGGTATATATGTGTAGGTATATTTGTGAAGCAGTAAGAAAATTGAGTAACCGATAAAGAAGCCAGGAGCTTCTTCCCTCTTCACCTCCCCTCCTTTCCACAAAACTTAAGAGAAAGCTGCATTTCTCTTAGGATTACCCTTTCACCAGTGTTTTCTCATCCATATCTTCATAGCCAAACTGCTTTTTGACAAACATCACTTAGCTGCTATGTCTGTTCTCCCTGCAGTCAAAAATTGCTAATGCAACCCCCCAATTTTCATAACATCCCCCCATTGCTAAGGTCCTTCAGTTCAGAGACACTATTTGGGAATACCCAGGTCTTAGAAAACTTTTAAGTTTTACCTTTTTACTCCATAATTAAAACTCTTTCCAAAATCAAGCATATTCAAGCAAAACCAGACACCCTCTTAATGCCAGGCTCAGGCCATATCACTGTCTTCTCTTCTACATGTTGTTTGTCTCAGAAGAATTAAAGAACATTCTCAGTCTTTTAGCATCCACTTACTACTCAAGAAACAACCACAATATATAAAGATGTATAATAGGAAAATGAAGCAGCCAGAGAAAAACCTTTAGTTGGAAGAACACTTTTTGCTTTCTGAAACCTGGGACTTTTACCTTGAGAACAGGCTAGAAAAAGTCAATGTGCCCTTGTTTTTGAGGATCAGCTTTTACTTTTATTTAAGACAGTTCACATCTGCCAAGCTAGATTGGCCAAACTAGCATTTAGTGGTTGGGTGTTATGAAACTCTTGCAAGTACAATTTGGGTAATGGAATTCTGTGGGATTTGTTCTTTTCCCTCAGTAGTATGCAAATTGCTCATTTTCTGAGAACAAAGTTTCCTTCAAAGTTTAAGCTGTGAGTCTCTCCTTGAGGGTCTAAATGGAATTTACTGTTTAACTAATAAAGAAATCGATGTAAAGGACAGTGTAGAGTATGGAAGGTGTGATAAAGAAACACTGTCTTTATGGGGGTTTCATATTACCAATGCTCAGCAGAAACACTTCTATTTATGGCTTCAGTACAAACTCAAAGAGCCAGTGAATCAAGAGATTACTTTTTCATATGATTCTTACCAGGTTCTGTTGCAGATCGTGGCTCTGTGTATCACATCATAAGGAGGGGAAACAAACATGAAAAATAATATTAGAGATTCCATTAATGAACAGCAGTATACTGAATGAACACATACTGAAATACTGTAGACAAGTACAGAATCTGCACAGACACATTACAAAGAAGGGAAGAACTAGATTGTCTGTTGGCTGCAGTAGTTCAATTATTTCTTCTAGCCATTGCAATCACTGAAACGTGAGGAAGAGAGGACTCTATCCAAAACACAATCCTGACAGACTATGTCACGATCTTTCCCCACCCTGTATGAAAAATAGCTGCTTCAGATTATTGCCTGTGCTGGTTTTGGCTGAGTGTGGCTGTGCTGGATGTGCTAGAACTTCAATACGAACTGGAGTTAAAGGCAGCCAAGTAGTATGCCACAACTGATACAGCTAATGTGTTTTACTCAATCCCTTTGGCAACAGAGCACAGGCCACAGTTTGCTTTCACTTGGAGGGGCATCCAGTACACCTTGAATCAACTGCCCCAGGGGTGGAAACATAGCAGGAACCAGCCAAAACCAGCACACCAGGCTAGGAGCAAGAAAATGAGGTCATTGCAATGATAAAGCTAATGGTTTGGTCCAAAAGGACCAGGGGTGGAGATTGTTATGGATATACCTTCAAAATGTTGTAACCCATGATTTGAGTTGCATGCTATAGCAATTACTATAGCAGGAACCACCTGAGCCAATGGAGGACAAGCTTTACAAGAAACAGTGTATGCACAGCAGCGCCTCAACCTGAGCTGGCTTTGTTGCCAAGTAACTCTATGCAACACACCACCTCTCCTGTCCTGAGTGACCATCATAACAGACAGAACCCAAAATCATGAAGCAAATGAAGTCAACAGACATTTTGTGGGCATTTGTGGACATTTTACAGACATTTCACAGGGGTGGTCCACAGACTAGGGGAATGATATCTGTGTATTATGTCAAAGCACGGGAAGGGGGTAGAGGTTACTGAGGATGTATTAAATAGCGTGGGACCTGAACATGATATAAATGCTATGGAATAAGGGATGCAGAGTGTACTGAGTTTGGCTGGGATAGAGTTATTTTTCTTCACAGTGGCTAGTATGGGCTGGTTTGGATTTTCACTGGACCCGGTGCTGATAATTCAGGGATGTTTCAGTTGTCGCTGAACAGTGCTTACACAGAATCAAGGCCTTCTCTGCTTTTTACCTATTAAGCTGTCTTTATCTCAGCCCACAAGTTTTCTCACTTTTACCCCTGTGATTCTTTCTCCCATCCCACTGGGGGCGAGTGAGCGAGTGGCTGCAAGGGGCTTAGTTGCCAGGTGGGGTTAAACTGACACTGCCTTACTTTTTTGGAGAATTCTGAAGTCCGGAGAATCTTGAATTTCAGTGCCTTGTCGAAACCACTTAACATGAATGGGAGGGAGTCCTCTGACCCTGCATTCCAATACCACGACTTGTCCCTCAGACGCTGTGGAGTTTTGTAGCTCCTGAAATATATCAATCACAATTCAAATGATCCAGGAGCATTTTAGAATCTTAAAAATAGTCTTTTCTTCCCTTTGTAATATTTCAACCTTATTTTATTGCATCATTTTTTTTAATAGGCATTTTCTGTAAGCTGTATTTCATTCTGATTAAATTTAATATATGAGATATATAGTTTAAAATGTCTGAACAGATCATTTTCAAATACATTCTTAACATGACCAAAGATGGAAAAGCTGTAGGACTTTTTAACTCCCGAGATCATAATCAGCAGATAGCTGCAGCCTGACCTTTAATTTTTCACCCTTCTTCCACAACATGAAATTAAAATTCTGCAACTAACTGCACATTGATTGACTTGGTCCTGAGAGTAGCTGTGCTGCTTTGAGGTCAATCTCTAGAATGTAGAGTTGCTTTTCCTCTGAGCCATTTATAACTAACCAAGCAAAATTAGATGACACACATACTGTTAGGACATATTAGCTTGTGTATGGATGGCTTCTGAGACAGTATTATGGCTGTAATAAATTCTTATGTATATCTGAAAAATTTCAGGAAGAATCTAAATCTTTTATGAAGAACTACAATGAGAGAGCAGAAACAGTATTTTAAGTAACACAATTGACAGCAGACAGACACTATTTGTGCATTTGTTAACTAACTTAAGATTATAAATCAAATTATAATTATAATAAATCAATTATTTTTTATTGTATTGGCTGTCTCATTCCCTTTCCAGGTTATTAATAATGTTCTAGGCTTCAATGCAGCAAAGCATTTGAAGCTAAGTCTAAGCTCAGAGTTATCCCTAGTTAGTCCACACAGATCTGTAGTTAATCAAATACATAAGAATTTTGTTCCGTGGAAACCTAAAAATCTTTAGATTGTTCCCTGAAGTTTGGATAGAAGGAAATTTATATTGGCAAGCTAGATTATTTTGTTGTTGTTCATAACTGGTTCATTTCTTGTGTAATTAAAGTTTTGGTTTGGTATGTTCCAACTGGTTTAAGCCAGTTAATACTGGATTTAAGGGACAAGAGATGCGAGGATTGGGAAGGAACAGTAGAGTTTTGATTGCTTTGATAGTTACTGAATGAGGGCAGGATTTCTCCTATTTCCACTCTTTCTAGAAAATTACCTTCCTCTCTATCTTGCAATAACCACATTCTCTAATCCCTTGCACCTCCACTATTCATTCTCCTGTGACACCTGCAGTAACAGCGCAGAATTCTGAGAGATAGAATCAGACCTTTATGATTTTTGACATGAGAAAGGGATTATAATGGAGCCAAGCTGGACAGTTATGGAGAACAAGGCTTATTCTTCTGTCTAGGCAAAACTACTTGCTATTCCATATTAGCTTTTAGTCAACTATTTTTCTGAAGTTATAAACAGAAATACCTTCTCTGCTTCATTTTGACTTCAACAAGTTGCGATTAAATAATAGTTACTGCTATGGAAATGATGTTTTGAGGCACAATGAAAATAGTATTTTCAATTGAAGTTGTATTTTAGAGATTTCTTACTGGACTACAGGAATATGATATAAAAATAATTATGGATAAAACATACCTTTGTAAAAATGGGTGCAGAATAGATAGGCTTGGATCCATCCAGACGGTGAAGGACTGAAGTAGGGCTTTGAACCTGCAAAGCAATGCAACAATGCTGTAAAACTGAAAGGATAATGGTTTCAATAATATAGCCTGCATATATTTATGTAATATGCAAACACTCAAACGTACAGTCTTATTATGGTGTTCTTGTTCTAGTTCTTGACTGACATCACTATTTCATATCTGGTTTATTTCTGAAATCAAAACACAAGCTTTAAAGGCTTCTATACTTCCCATGAGAACTTGATATCCAGCTGTCTTTGCCTTGAAGTATTTTGAGAGTTTGACTCTTGTTAACATCATGCAAGTAAGTCCTTTGCACTGAAGCCTTTTTGCCTCTCCTGTTATTACATCCCTTGACTGGTGTAGTAATAAAAAAATCCAGGTACCTAAAGGCTTAACAAGTTTAGCCAAAAGAAGGGAAAAGAATTTACCCTGTACCATCTAACAGAGATTTTTATTTCATTTGCATTTTATTTATATGGAAACTCTAAGTCATCCACAGTGGCATTAAAACTTAGTATACACTAATGAACTGTGAGTTCCTACCTTTAACATCTAGATAGTAAAATCTACTTTTCTCTAAAAGGCCCAGAGAAATTACAGCAAGTCACTAATAAATGATATACTCTCATTTTCATCACCATCAGATCTGTCAGCTGCTCACATGCTATGTTGATACACACTGTGTAAAATCCATATATATATATATTTATGCTCCATTTACTGGATACATATTTAAAGATCATCATTCTTAATATAATAACATAAGTTTATAGTTCAATAATATAATGCCTCAAAATGACAGAGTTTTTCAAGACTTACAAATGTTGAAATAAAATTTAAAATACTTTCACTAATTCAAAAATTGGTGTCTAAAAATACCTGCTGACTGGGCACAGAGATAGGTTGAATTACAGCTGTGGTAACTCCAGATTTTGGTGAAGAAGATCCTATTGTCAAGGAAACGGAAGTGGTTTTCTTTTGGGCCCTGAAAAAAAGGAAAACAGTAAGCACTCTATAAGATCTGAAATCAGAATACGATAATTTGTAACCTGTAAGCTTCCTTGTATTTTCTACATCTTTAAATATATCATTATCGGCTGAAAAGATCAACATTGGAGAAAGCTTAAGTAGAACATAATCTCTGACTAATCTACACTTTCACATACAATAAGAAGTACTGATTTAAGATAGAAAATAAATGTATTTTGCTTCTTTAATTGCAGGCCTCTGCATGGTTGTTTTGGAGGCACACGGCTGAGTGATTACAAATGAAGATTTGGTTAACTAATTCATGAATATGAAAAGTTGATGTCAGCAAAAGAGTTGTCAGGGTAGTACCAGAATTCTCTGACAGACCAAGCACATGAATATAATCTACAGTTACAATACTACACATTTACATCACATGAGAGAAGAGGAAAAGACAAGACATGCACAAATATACCCCAGATGCTTATTTAGATCTTAAACTACCACAGATTTTCCAGTGCCTCTTATCAAGAACATTAGAACAGCATTGGTTCTACTTTGCACACTTACTGTGGCATAGCTCCAGATTTTGATTTGAAAATTAAACTTTCACTTTCTGAGTCAGTGGAACTGGCGCCTGGAAAAGAAAGTATTTTCAGTAATCTCATATTCTTTTACTGATCTATTTAAAGCTTAAATTCCAAAGAAAAAAACATGCTACTTTTGCATTTCACTTTAAGAGCTGAGAATGCTCTGTAATAAACTACTGCAGTTTTTCATATATGATAGAGATTGAAACTATGTACATTAGACAGTTACAGAAATCATAACCAACTCTTTTTCCTTGGCTTCTAGCTGTCTTCCTTCATCTTGAAGGAAGTATGGCCAAAAAAAATCTGGCTACTACTACTATAGTGGAAATGTATAATTTTATTTACTTCAATGTTACAACTTGAAGCTTAAGCAAACATATGGCTTATACACAGATAACAAATCTTCAACCTTAAGTAAGAGCAACTTAGTTGCTCAGACATTTTCAGACTAAACTTGCTTCCCATGATCTCCACAGTTCAGACTATTTATATTAACCTATACATAATATTTATGTACTGGTATTTCGTGCCAGGAAAGGCTTGATATAATGTATGTGTTTGGCAGTACCCTGTACTCACTTAAAGAAAAAAAATATGAAAGCATTTATTCCCCTTGTCTTTAATTTTTCCAAAGAACAGGTACTTCACACAACATTTATTCTAAACATTTATGCAGGACACATTATTCCTCAAAGGATTTGTGCATACATATGGATAGCTGTATTCTAATAAAAATCATAAGAAATTCATAATCTATATGAATAGTATAGCACAGACTGATTCCAATTAAACAAAGCTCGGACTGAGGTACCCAAGTACCCTATTTATTTACAAAGTTCAGACTACAAAAATCAAAGCAACAAGTAGCACAGAGAAGAGTAAGAAGAGAGAAGCAATGTCAAGTCTACAAAGTGGGTCTGCATGAAAGTATTCCTCATGAGCAAAGGATAAAGGTCTTGTGTGTCTGGCCCTGCTGCACAGAAGTATGATGCATCAGTGTCATCAAGACTATTAACATGCAAAGTAATGCTTGTGTGACAGTCTGGTTTCCTTAACGATCACAGGGAAGGAGCCTAACAACCTGGACAGCTCTCTCTTTCAAAGTTACATGTTGTAAAACTTCAAGCCAGCACTTTCACATAGTAAGACTTAGCCGAATCTCAAAAAAGGAATTGTTTTATTCACTGCATCTCTCTACCTAGCTGTTTCTAGCAGAAGAGTTGCTACTGTTATTGTAAGTTCACACAGTATTATATATTTGTACTATACCTGAGCATTTCTGCAAATATGTTTACTTCTGTAAGAAAAGTCTTACTAGAATCTGTAAGAGTCAGAAAATTCTTGGGGGTTTTGCTATTATATCCCAATGTAGGATGACAAAGCTCTGATAATAAAAGAGCATAATGAAAGAAACCCTATAAATGCACATCTATCATGATTTAGCTAATGTATAGTGAAAAGTTTATTGCTTTGTTAATCAAAAGCTATTAAATCATTTTGGTATGGTATCATTCAGATTTGTTACTGGCTATGTGTTATATTAATTTGGTTTATGGTTTCATTTAAGCATTTAAATTAATTTTTTTGAGTTACAAAACTGGTAAAAGAATGTTTGAAAATGCATGAGCTAAAATAAAAATAAGTATTCAATTAATATAATCATGCCTAAAATACAGTCCTCCCCTAAAAAAAAAAAAAAGTAATAGTTTTACTTATGGTTAAGTCATTTACTTTCCTCAGAGAAAACAATATTTGAATTATGACTAATTTTGAAATGAAGAAATATCTTGACAACTGCTAGTAGTATATTCTGGACAAAACCAATATGACTGACTTTTAACCCTACCTGAAGTCAGTGTACCAAGTATAAAGAATTACATATTTACACATGACTGAAGACAACTCACCTGGGACAGCCACATTTATTTGCACTGGAAGGAAGTTCAGAACTGAGGCAGGGATTACTGCTATCATGAAAATCATTATTGGTATTCCCAGTCAAATCTTTGTTTTACAGAGAGTACTACTTAAAAGCTAACCACATGCCAAAAGCTCTGCTTGTTCGTCTTTTTCCATTCTTTCCATATCTTTACCTTTCCTATACCCTAAATAAATGGCAATCTACCCACTGATTCTTGGGACATTCCTTGAAATACCTGAATTAATATGATGAGGTGTTCTAAACGTGTTGCATTAAAGGGAAGCAGAGGAACGCCATAAAAATATCACCAAAGCAAACATAATCTTAAAATACAGAACCAAAACCAAACTTCATCTGAGTTATCTTTTCCTGTGTGCATCAAGTATCTTACTATGTCACCTCTTACCTTCAATGAATATTTCAGCTGATGTACTATCTGCACCTATGGAATTTGAAGCCACACAAGTATAGCGTCCAGTATCGTCTTCAAAGGCTTCTGCTATAATTAGTGAATGAAGTCCTCCACTTCCAGAACGGATTTGAATGTCAGGGGAATTCTGGAGTTCTTTTCCTTCACAGAACCATCTGCAGCCCACACACGTTTAGAAAGACAAGAAAAAAGAACATAAAGGATTGGTTCAGGCTCATTGCACACAAGAAGACATTACACTCTGCTGCAAAAATCTAAATTGCTACTGAAATCAGCATATGGTGCTTTGAGGTGTTTAATGACATTTGCAAAGAAATAACCTGCTGGAATAAACTTTGTTCAAAAGGTAGTGAGACATCTCTCAATGTTAAGGAAATCGTACACACCTACAATTTAAAACTGTTCCCTGTCCTGTTTTGGGAGAATCATAGAATAGTTAGGGTTGGAAGATAATCATCTAGTTCTGTGTGTCTTATGTACTGGCTTGCTTTGACCACAGTCTAATTAATTTCATTTTAACTCGCTACTCCATTCTTCCTAATACTCACCGATTCTCCACACAGGATGTTTGATTTTTGTCTGTCATGCCCAGTCAACCTAATATAATCCCATGGTACAGCTTTCATATGGCTAAACTTGAAATAGATTTACTTTTGCCTTGGATCAGGAACATAAACTGGTTTTCTAGCTCTGGATTTTTATGTACGTATATAACGTATATTCCACTACCAAACAGATATGCCCCAATACCAAATACACCCCAATACCAAAAAGATATTGCAACAAAAGCAATGGGTTTACGTACAGGCAAACCAGACACTTATCTGGGGTGACTTATGATTAGGCAAAAGTACAACCTATTCTGTTTACATGGGGTCAGTCAAGCATTTTCCAGGGCAGGCTGCCTGAAGAGCTAGTCCATGTTTTCAGCACACATTGCTGCCATGAAGGTACCAGCTCCCACCTTTTTTCTGTTTGATTCCCTCGTATCAGCTAGTCCTATTGTCATAGGCTACTCCCTGAGTTGTCCATACATCTAGCAGCTCAGCAAGAAGTGGACAATTCTTTACTTACAGGGCCTGCTATACAGTTTTGTGAGGGGTAAGTCATTAAAGGAAAATCATAGGGAACAGCCTTCCTTCCATTCCCAAATTCACTACGCCCTGAAAACAAATTTTGCCAGGTCCTTCTGAGCTTGTTACTCCTGCTTCAGTAATACAAACTCACTCTGATCCTTACCACTTTTCCTTCCTTTCCTCTTATCCCATAATATAAACTGCACTTTTCCATGTTCTCTCTCTGCCTTCCTTTCCCCCTCCCTCTGCCACACCCAAATTAAAATCTTGCTGTGGTGAGGACAAAGACAAAAGGAAAAATTCTTGACAGCAAGCTTCAAAAGTGATCTTTCCTTCTCCCCTTACCCATATATTTTTAGTTTCCTACTGCTGTAAGGATTAAAAAAATAATAAAAACTTCATCTACAGAAATTTAGGGAGAGTCAATTCAAGTTAAAAGATGATGGTATTTTTAAAAATAATTTCGAAAGACATAAAATATGCCACCCCCAAAAAAATAAAAATTACATATTTACTTCAGTTTGCAAAGATTTATGAGACAATTTTTGCAGTTACAATCCAGTAATACTTCAGAATCAATCTTTATTTTTCCTCCCTATGAAATTACTTTCCTGCTGACCTCCTTCAAAGAAAACCCCAAGGAGTTACACCCTACATCCCCCTCTACCTATTTAGGAGAAAACCATGCAACACTACAGAATGACAGATAATACATAGTAACAGTGAGGACTCTTTAGAAATAAACTGCCTCATTTTTGTTGTTCTTTTCTTATTAGTAAACTATATGTAATTAACAGAAGTAAAACATACATTACAAAACTTTCTTCTAAAAATATTAGATTGTAAAACTTGAAATTACATGCTTACTTTAGAATGCAGGGTTAAGAAACCTAGCAGATTTACACATAAGACAATTCCCCTTAATAACAGCCACAACTGCGGTCAAACTCTCTGTGTTTATGAACAATAGATCTTCTATTTCTGAAAGTGAAAAAATGTTGATAGTGATATTAAAACCATGTATCATTGTTTTCCGTAATTAAAAGACTAACAAATTCCTTTTCTGTCTTCTGTTATGCCCAGATAGTGCACACAGAAAGCATCATTTTTGGAAGGAACTAACAAACTTCCATTTGTTTACTCAGCAGACCCTTTTGACCTACTTTTACAACTATTGGTCTTGGAGACAAATCTATTCTGTCAACTCGACTGCCAAAATTAACATTTCTCTTCCCCTTCTTCCCTTCCTTCCCCTCCTTTCCTCTCTTTTCACAAGTCTTCCTTTCTCCCAGCATAAGGACCTCTGCTACTACTTCTGCTTGTCAGACCTTCAGAGTCCTAACCTCTGTGCAGCCTTTCCAAAGTTACATTTTAAATGATATGCACAAGAGAGAGGTTAATTCAATTTCTAGACAATCACAGACAAAAGCCTGTAATATGAAGCTCTATTTAACCATTAGTTCTATTTTTCTTTCCTTTCCAGAAATATCCTGCAAGGGAAAACCTCTCCTTCAATCTTAATTGTTTTCTCAGATAGATCCCATTTGAGTTTCATGCAAATTGTATGGCTTTCAACTGTCTCCCAACTTCCGTGCTCGCAAGACGTTTAAGAAACTGAAATAAGCATATGAATCCAAAATAAAAGTTCTTTTTTTTGGTTAGGTGATGTTTAATAAGCAAACTGTTTTATTAGAAGAACAAGTTCTACACTGTCCCTTGATTCATGCATAGATACAGTCAGCCTCAAGTAGTGGATCTATTCCTCAATACTGGTTGGGACTGAGACTCATTGCATCACACCAGTGACATACCACTGAAAACGAGCCCTGACCTGCTACATCAGACACTGTCTGCCACAGGGAAAAATGCATAAGTAAGCAATTCAATACAAAATTACCTCAGCCATCATTAAGGTGATGTCTGATGAATGGGAAACAGGCCTGGTGTGGGACTGCACTGCTTATTGTGGAAAGAATAATTCACCTTCACAATGGGCAAAAGCGGAATTATTTGAAATGAAGAACATTGGAATACACCTAGTTATAGTATTTTTTCTAGTTGTGGCTTTTTTTTTACTTTTCTGTCTGTGTGTTGATAAACGGAGAAGATTAATTAACATGACTTTCATTTGGAGATTACATCAAAATTAAGTTAATGAGAAAATACTCAACTGAAATACTTGTCCTGCAATAACTTGCTAACAGCCAGTCCAGTTCAAAGGAGTTTCTGAATTAAAAAAAAGGGTCAGCAGATAAAAATAAATGAAGCATTTTTTTTTCCCAAACACAGTTTTAGTTCTCCATCTTTTGTGTACGATGGGCTATTATAGAGCACAAAATGGCTACCTTCAGGCCTCCTCAGCCTTACTGTCATTATACTTGGAATAGGCATGGTAAGAGGATTCTCAGCTCCTAAGGACTGAAAAATATTCAAAGACAAATCTTTGAAGCATTCTCTCTTTCTGAAGAGGGATCACCAAAGCAAGCAACAAATCACTGTCAAAGGGAGACTGAGACAAAGAAACCAGGAGAATTTATGGCTAAACATGGAAAACCAGCCCCAAAACAAAGTCTTACTTGCTTTTGCAAGCAAGAAAATTCCAGCTTTAAGCTGACTACGGCAGCATTAACTCATGTCCAGTCTACTTCAGCCTACTGATCCTCTTGGGCATAAGAGGATTATCATCTAGCTATAAGAAAGCAGTAATACTTCTGGAGAGCCAAAATGCCCTAACCTAAACCAAAACCAAAAGACACTGAAAGTAACAGAGGAATAAAGGTGCTGCAGATGCTATGCAAGAAAAAGAATTCCCTGTATAGAGAACATGGGTTTTAAAACACATCTATGTCACAGGTTCTGGATTACAGGTACAGACATTATCTACTAATCTCATTATCCCTTCCTTGTAGGTTCTTAATACTGTATAAAGTGTGCAGATAGAAACAAAACACGCAGAGTCACCAAGAAAAGATTTAGCATATGTGTGTACGTATCAGTCCCCAAAATAATGCTCAGGCTTGCATCCAAGGTGCATTCCTGCAGGCCATGCGAGCATTCATGCAAATGTGTAGAGTGTAGAGAACTGTCCCCTTGAAAGAGAAGAGACATTACTGTAAGATGTCAGATAAAGGCTGGCAAGAAAAAAATCCCATAAAAGTAATACGCATTTCATGTAACTGGAATTCATTTTATTAGTCATTAAAGTGTCTAGCCAAATTTTAAACACTGAATTTCTCTGTTTTCCTATGTTCTTCATACTCTTTCCTCCATTTCTCTTCCTGCCTGCAATTCCACTGCACAACTTTTTGCCTTGCCGTTTCTTCACTTATACTTAGTTTTCACCTACTTGTATCTGTTCTATGTTAAAACAATAGCAATTAAGCATTTAATGCAGACACTGAAACACAATCACTAGACTGGAAAGTCAATACTCCAAGGAAGCAAACCAGAGGTATTTTGGTAGCAGGGGAATGACAACTGAGATACTCACTTTTCACGCTTCAAAGACTACTTGGGTATTCCACTGGCTGCATTATTGCATGACAGCAAAACTAGAACAGCCAACAAAAAGGGACAGTCAGATGCCAGGCGAGCAGCAGTTCATGTACGCTGACATCAAGCAGTAATTCACACAATATTTTATGATTCTATGAATACACCTTTTTCAGTCATCTTCATGCCCTCACAATCCTCCATGCTTGGAAATACATATGAGCACGTGTGTCTGGGGTTTTAATGACTGCATACAAAATATAAACAGAGTTGAACAGTACACTGACTGAGTAAGCACCAGGGCCTTAAGAAAAACAGCTCAAGGCTCTCTCTAATGCATAATCCTGCTGGAACTTGTGCTTTTTGAGAGTCACTGAGGAATAGAGAGGTTTTCCTTTCTGCACACTCTTAAAAGTTAATTTAAAATGGCAGCTGTAGTGAAACCTTAAGATATAGCCTTAGGGAAGAATTGTAATAGGGAACTCTGACCATTACAAAAAGTGCAGAGAGATAAGCTGTAAATTAAAAAGTAATTTTATCCTTAGTGGTGTTAAGTATTTCCAGAAGAAAAGTTAAAATTAAATACTCTGACGTTCCTGAGCTGTCAGAGTCAGCATTTCCATCACAATACTGTGTAACTTCCATTTTGGTTTTTCACCACTGAAGTTTAGCAATTCAACACTTCCAGACTGTAGAACACTACTACATAAAGAATTTAACTTGATTTTTAATAGAAATCAACTTTGCCATGTAAGATTTATATACACTGCAGTAATCAGATTATTCAATGTTTGTTCTTTGTGCATTGCTCAATTTTTATGCAATATATAATTTAATTATTTGCATAGGCAATTCATAAAAGTCACCAATAACATACACACATACTTAAAATATTTGTATTTTGTAATCTTTAAAGAAAATTAAGATCTTAAGGTAGATGCTGCTGCTTTGCCTGAACCTTGAGTTAAGCAATTAAAAGAAGGCCCTATATACTGAAAACCACAGAAGCCAATCTTTTAATTATAAAAAGTGTTATAAACAGTATACATTATAAACTTATTCAGAATTTAAGTGATTCTTCAGGTGTTGCATAGTGTTCTCCAAGCTCTCACACATTTCAATGAGGACTTCGCATCCAGCTGAGTAAATTGCATGACTAGGTACTTGGGGACCAAAACTGCCCTCTCAAAGTGTAACAGAAAATGGCAAGAGCACATCAAATGGCTGTATTTTCAAGACACTCGTCAACATTTCAGCCTGCCTTTCCTACAAGTTAATTCTGCTCCTTCTAAAGTCAAGCTTTGCATTGTGCCCTGTGCAAGGATGCAAAAAGGAGGGTATGCAGAAGCTAATAGATGTGACGAGCTGAGTTATGGGCTACAAAGCTTCCAGGAACAGTGAACAATGGCTTCTTGTCACTGATTGCAGGCTTCAGCAGCTCCAAAGCTCATGTTTTTAGCTTATTCCTGTCATTAGAAAAATTCCTTCCCTACATTCCTGTGTAGGTTTTCCCAGTCTCTTTCTGTTCATTTTACCTGTGGGATAAGGATCCTGCTCCACTTCAGCATTTCTTCTGGGGAAGTAAATGGAATGTTAGCTTGAGATTTCAACAGCTCCAAGATCCAGACAAGATACGCAAGAGTTACAGCCCACAGCTCAGATCGTTCTCTCTGGGTACTGCAGTGTTCCACAGCCTAACATAGCTGCTTCCAGCTAATTATGGAAGAAAAACTGTATTGCCAGACTTGATTCAAAACTAATTGCTTGTCTTAAAATCACAGGATTAGCTTTAAAGTTTGTAATTCTTTGTTGTTTGGTTTTTTTTTTTTTTTTCCAAGATTGTATCTTGTCCCTTCTTTGCAATTGTTGGCCTCACTTAATAACTTTCAAGTGGAGAAGCTTTTAAAGAATGTATTATGATCCATCATTTATGATGGAGGCTTTTAATTACCCAAATGATACATTCATGCAAGAAAACACAAAAGTGACACTAGAAAGTATGAAAATTAAACACAACACTGAGCAAAGCAAAGAATTATAATTGCTTGACTTTCCATATAGCAAATCCTTTACAGAATACTTTTCTTCTTAGGTTAAGAAAATTTTTAGTCAGTTGCTTGAGAGTTACCTTTGGTTATTTTGCATTTCACCTGCAGTTGTAAATGCATACCACTGCTTTCAGCTCTCTGTTATTGCTACATTATTCTTCAGCACAATAAGAATTTTTGCCACAAAATGTACTTCTCTGAAGTTACTGAACTTACTGAAATTCACTTCTACAAAATTACTCCTACAAACTCCACCGAGGCAACAAGCTCCTATAGCCTATGGTCTTTGTGCTTTAACTCAGCTTTGTGTTACAAGCTATTTTTAATGGAGCACCTTAGACAAAACATTACACACATTATAGCTGCCCTGGGTTCAGCAGTAGCAGTGCTTCTTAGTAGCTGGTGCGTGCAGTGCTGTGGTTTTGACTTTCAGCCTGGGAACAGCGCTGATAACACCAATAACACCAATGTTTTTAGTTGCTGCTCAGCAATGTTTATGCTCACCAAGGACTTTCTGAGTCTCATGCTGTGCCAGGGAGAAGGGGAAGCCGAGAGGAAGTAGAGACAGGACACCTGACCCAAACTAACCAAAGAGGTATTCCATACCACAGCATGTCATGCCCACTATATAAACTGGAGGCAGTTACCTGGAAGGGTAAGATCACTGCTTGGGTCAGGCTGGGTATCGGTCGGTGGGTGGTGAGTGGTTGTATTTTCTTCCCTTGTTACTTCCCTTATCATTGTTATTATTGGTGGTAGCAGTATTTATATAGGTGGTTTGTGTTATACCTTAGTTACTGGACTGTTCTTATCTCAGCCCGTGGGAGTTACATTCTTTTGATTCTCCTCCCCATCCCACCAGGAGCTGGGGGGGAGAAAGGGGGAGGGAGTGAGACATAGATGGCATGGCTGATTTGCCAACTGGGCTTAAACCATGACAATAGCATGAGCTAATAGTGACTATATCTTTTTAGTAAAATTCCATTGAATTAAGGACAAATTTGTCCTGAAATACAAATTGGTTTGTTTTTTTTTTTTGTTGTTGTTTTGTTTGTTTTTTAAAGGAAACCTTACAGCTGTTCAGATTTTTTTTTTGTTTGTGAGACAGAAAGTCTTAAAAGATGTGGCCTTGGTGTGGGAAAAGAATGAACAGTAATTGATATTTTTCTACATTTCCCATAATCTGAATAGATACCATGGAAAACTGTACAGAAGAATGTAAGAATGCAAAGAAGAATGAGCTAGTAAAGTAAAACCATTCTAATTCAGTAAAATTTCATCATTATGCATTGCACACTTCTGTGTTAATCCAGCTTTCTTATAAAGGTCTAGAAGATATAAACGATGAAATGAAGTATGAAGTATCTGGATGTAAGGGAAAAAATGGTGAGACTGCGAGGATAAAACTGAATTATATTCCATGCATATAATGAAGATATTTAATGCTAATTTGTTCTTTATAGAAACCAGAGATAATATAACATACAGACAAGAGGTACTTGCTCCATGATTTACTTGGATATGTAATCCAAAGCTATTTATTTGGATATGTAATCCAAAGCTATTTAATCGTGATTAATAAACATCTCCACTGCAAAAGGCTGCATAGGAGGCTAAGGTCATGTTCCCTAATGGATACTCACTTCTTGGAGGAGTAACTTTTTTTTAGAAGTGGATATATTCACCATTTTTTTAGAATTCTGATTATAAGGAAAATATCTAAATATTTAACAGAAGAACAATAAAGATTTTAGCAACTTTCTTGCTGAAGTGGCTTCAAAGCCTCCTAAGTACATTTATGCCGCACAGCAAAGAAGCCAGGGAAGTGACTCTTCTTGACAGTACTGTAGTGCTGGGGCAAATGAATCTAATGGCATCCAAATAAGATACCACATTTCAGGTAATCCTGTTTCATCATGCAGGACAAAGACATCTGTGCAGCTACATTTATTCAGTAGGAACAGCAAGAAGATCATATTTCTTTAACTGGCTAAAGAAGCAGTCAATATCAAAGAAGAAATCTATATGTACAAAGACAAAGCACCTTTTCAATCTTGATCCTAACTGCATGTTTTCTGAACACAGAAGCATTTACCAGGTGTAGGTGTAACGAACACATTTCACAAGCAGTTTCAGAAGCCTTGCACAGAACTTTATTTTCTGTATTTGGGTGCAAGCCCATGCTATAAATGTGTCATTTTCAGAAGCAGCAATTTAACTGACAAATTGATGCTGATTGATAATTCTGTTTGTTCTATATTTGGGTAATCATCAGATCAAGAAAGAGAGAAAATAATGTGCAGAGAAAGAGATAAAATAATTTAAGGACGAGTTATGTAGCTCAAACTGCAAACCGCCTTTTACAACAAGCATGGTGATTATTTGCCACACATACAGCTAGTTATTTAAAATAACAGTGCTTTCCCATTTCATTGAGTAATTTATAGAAGTGAATTTGGGCATATATAGATTTACAAATTATGTGTCCATGTTCACATATGTAAATAAAAAACACGAGAAAACCCACAAGAATAATTTGTATATATTTTAAGATACCAAGGTTTCCACACTTATCTGCAGGACATCTTTGAGGGCTGTTGGATTCATTAGATAACTGCAGGTTAAATGTAATGAGATTTTCCATAGCAGTCATTTTCTTCAGAAGAAGAATCTCATTACAGAACAAGTGATTAACAATACTTAATGTAACAAAACTATATTTAACGTAATAATTTTCCTACATCATCTCAGACAGTTTCTTCATTCTCTACTATTTTCTGGACCATTATTTTGTACTTCACAAGTCTATAGGAGGGTATTTTACACAGTCTTCTATTTGACGAAGCTTGAGTTCCTGCCACATATATGGGTTCTACCACCAATTACAACTCAGCCATACATCTGACATATATCTCCTAAAGTGGCTTTTGAGATGAAGTGCAGTCTCTGCAAAGATGGTCAGAACTTCTTTGCAGATGCCTAAGAAATAATCCTGCTGTCTCATAGGTTAACCAGGCAGAAGAAGGATAAATAAGAATAATCAAAGGGAAGACAACTACTCTCCTCAAAAGACAGAGTAGGCACTGTCTGGTACAAATGAAGAGCCAAAAGAATTCTTTGCTTCACTATAATTAAGAGTTCTGCAGTTCAGTAACTGAAAATAGTCACTCAACACCTTGGATAGCTGCACTTGATGATATGTCATTTTTAAAGCTCTCATTATGTGTTGAAATTGAAATTAATTTCCTTCAGAACAAAGCCAATACTGCCTCACAACAAAATACCTTCAACTTCAGGAGACTAAGCTGCTCAGATTGAAAAATTTCTTCACTTAAACAATTTTCTTCAGATAAAAGACCCCAAAATTTAATTATAAAAGCCTGCAAATCTCTGTTAAAAAAAAAAAGAGGTTGGATTGTAAATAGCAGTGAGCTACAATAGCCAAACAATTATTTATATATATTTTTAATACACATATGTATACAATATACACATACATAAACATACACACATATTGGTTTTTTCAATATCACTAAAACCAAGATATGGCAAAATAATTGAATAGTTGCAAATTTCCACTTATTATTAGCCCTCCTCTTAGGTTTGGAAAACAGCTGTTTGTTTCTTTGTTTCATAAATACAGTAGTAAAATGACCTGTAGCCTCTAAGGGTTTCAGAGTTAATAAAAAAAAAAAAAAAAAAAAAAGAAAAAGGGAGAACCCCACAACCCAAACCCCGTGAATATGAATGGGTCATAATAATCTGGTCTGCAAACTTCAAAATTATTTAAAATGCATTAAAAAGGAAAGGAAAACGGCAGGAAAGGGAAAAATTCTTTGGTGCTCTGATCTATCTACAAATGTCATTCTCCATAACAGGTTAGTAAAACCAAAACAAAAGCCAAGAAGCAGGACAGCAGATACAGAAAAAGTACTTCAGAAGACTTCATGCTAAAATCAGTAGGTGCTTCCAGCATTGATAGGAAGAATGAAGGAAAGTACAAGTTCAAATTGAAGCAGGCAGAGTACATACAGTGAGTATACATTCATTTCATTCCTTAACATTCCATACAACTTTCTCATTTTGGCTTTTCAGGTTTCATATTTTGATGGAAGCTTCTTTTGAAATATCTTACACGTTTCCATCTCCACTGCAATGTAGGCAATAGCTTGCTGCCGATGCCAATCAATGTGTAAGCTGCTTCCATGTATCAAAGCATGAAGACAGAACAGTTTATAAATGTGAAGAAAGAGGAACTGCAGGCAAAAAACAGATGATTGCAGTTCTGTCCCTAATATTACTGTAGATGCTTTAATTATTTTTTTTAATGTAAATCAGTTTTAAATGATTACCAGACACAACCCTTTGTTTTCCACACTTTTATAGGTTTATACTCTCAGAGGATTAACACAGAACTGTGAAATACTCTATACAGAATTCAACACTGAACACAAGACAAATCCAGCACCAGAAACACCCACTGTTTGCATTTAAGTAGCTACTACATAGGAGTCCCTATAGTTTTAGGGCATGAAATGCCAGACACTGAGCAATAATTTCTTTCTTTCTGACAGATAATTAAACTGACTGGTTTTGTACAACTTCCTTCTTGGGCCTGGAACATCTTACCCTGAAGTCAAAGTGTGGTAGACATTACCTGCATTTCAGATTGTTCCACTAATTCATTTGTCAGTAAGTCAAGCAGACCCCTTCTGCTTGTGTCTGTAGTTGTGCCAGCAGAAAATGATTTATTTGCTGTTTTGTTTCATGCAAAGATTATAATCTCTTCCCCGATAAATCAGAATATTAGATCCAAAGTGGAGATGCTCCTCCATTTTTTTCACCCTGTGTCTAAAGGAACCATTTGCTACACATGGAAATACATACACACAAACAAATTTTCTTCCAAAGATAATCCAGGAAACTCCGCCTGCTTTATTTTCTATTGAACATCCTCAAGTATCTGTTTAAACAAAGTTACAGAAACATAACCCATGCATTTTAAAAAGTAGCCTCCAAATGCAGCCAGCTCTGTACTGAAAATCAGTAATAGGGGAAACATATGAGAACAGAATTACAGTTTAGTGCTTCAAAAAAACCACACATTTGACTATTACAGATAACATTCCTGGTTTCATATGGGCTGTTCTCAGACTCAGCGTGTGCTGAAACAGCCAACTAGAGCAGCATACTATATCTCCCTTATTTTATTCCACTCTTCCCTCTCTACATCTATTTTTCCTGTTCTGTTAGGCATACCCTCATGTACATTTTCAGTAAGAACATTTGCCATCATTTTCCAGAGTATTTAGCACATGGCGTATCTTGCTAAACATAAGCATTAGACCATCTGGTAACAACAGTCTAAACAGGATCTAATGGTTCAGAACAGCAGTTCCCGCTCATCTACAGGGAACGTCGGCAATCAGACAATGAATTTTCTCATCTCTGAAGTAGGTGAATAAAATGAATCTCTAAAGAAAAGCGCAATGAATAGGATTTTCACCCTCAAAACTGTAATTGGACATGAGATAATTAGATATGTTTTATTATTGAGAAACTGAGGACCTTTGTCCACTGTCACCCAGGAAAGGTAAGGGTGAGGTCAGAACTCAGCTCCCACTGCCTCAACACTAAAACCATGTCCACGCACTGACCAGGTCTCCAGAATAAGAGCAAGTTCTGACCTTTCAGATGTATTATTAGCCATAATACTATTATACAATCTTTTAAAAAGCTAGCAGATCGGAACGAAGAGACTGATGTAAGTTATTCTATAGAACTGCATGGCAATCAGTACTGGAGTTTCATTTGCTTGCTGTTGTAGAAAAATTTTACATGGCCACCTGCCATTAACTCTGAGAGCAGTTATGCACCTAAGTCTCCAACACGTGCACTGAATAACCGTAACTATGTTCACCTAAATTGCAGATACTTGATTTATACACACCTAGGTTTACATCAAGTTACCACTTCTGGTATTTGATAGGAAATTACCATGATCATGGAAGGGAAGAAAAGAAATAAA
The DNA here is from genome assembly GCA_017639245.1 of Myiopsitta monachus. NCBI lineage: Eukaryota > Metazoa > Chordata > Aves > Psittaciformes > Psittacidae > Myiopsitta > Myiopsitta monachus. Next base: position 76,149,831 of record CM029917.1, on the reverse strand, counting down.
ACTAAAAGCGGTGAAGACAGTTAAAGCAGGTTAAAAAAAAAATCAAAGAATTTAATAATCACATGTAAAATGCTGAGCATTTTTCAAACCCAAAGAACTGTTGAGGCTTGCAGGATTAACACAATTGCTTGTCTAGCTGAAATAGAATGCATATCATCTATAACAGAAATGCATCTCTTAGCCATCCCTTCTAACTGTATATTCCTTTGACCAGAAATGCATTTTGAACTAGTGTGCTGTAATTGTTTTGCCAATATGGGGAGGGGAACCTCTTACAGAAATGCCCAGCATAATCTTATATAGTGGAATAATGTTATAAACTTTGAGGGAAGGACTGTAAAGAGTTAAAAGTAAAGAAAAAGATGGAAAGTTATAAGGGTAAAATTGCATTTATGAAGTTGAAATTCTATACATAAGGTAGATTGCATTTAATATGATTGCTGTGAGTTAGTTAGTGGCAAGCTCCTGGCTGGCGATACACATTTCAGATGAAGCAGTAATACTTCTCAAAACCATAATAATGGGGAAAAAGCTGGGAAGTATTTTAGACCAATTGCTTTAGTTAACATAAAAAAAACCAACAACATTAAATCGTGAAACCTTAATAACTTGGAAATCAATGATAACTAAAAAACCCATCCACCTAGGGAGCATAGCCTAATTCATATTGAAAACACAAAAGTGGCATCTGTGGAATTTGTAGGTTTACCTGGAAAACTGGCAGACATCTCGCTGGAGTTAAGAGAGGTAGAAAGCCATGACATATATTGCAATCACCGTGATTTTTATAGGCCCATTTAAATGATGCTTACAGAAGACAGTTATCTACATTATTGTGACTGAATAGATAAACCTCTTTATTTGCATCTGTGGCATTAGCTAAACTAGATCAGATTAAACACAAAATGAAACCCTGCATAATGAATACAAAGCTGTTTCATTCTTATATGAATACTGTTCCTACTACCATCTCCCTTTTTCTTACTTCCCAGTTACTTCCAAACTAATCAGTGAACACAACTTTGCTGACCAGAAGATAAACCACTTGATTCACGCAGGTCAGGTCAGCAACTTAGTAACTGAGAACAAAGGAAAACAGCTATCAGCAGTTTTGTCAGTGCCTTGCATTAAGAATGGCAGCAGTGAAATCTAGTCAGTGAGGCTCAGCCTGCAGAGATGGGCATAATCCTGCAGAGTGTCAGAGGATGTAGAGAACAAGTAGCCCAGCACTGACTACAGTTTTCAACATTAGCAGCAGCCTTAAATGGCTGGGATGTCAATAGAGGAATCTGCCATCACTGAAGCATTCAAAATTAGGATGACCTGTACTCACAAACAGCCTGTTTCATGTATTTACTGATAACAAGAGCAGCAATTGTATCCTTAGAAGAGATGGTCTGGCTTAAGTCGGTGACATACGGCTTAAAGCTCTCAAATTTCTGCAACTGATCATCACACTTTTCACGTCCTAAGCCTAAAACAAAGTCCTCATGCAAGCATCCTCAGGACTATCAGGAAAATAAGACCAAATGAGGTTTTTGTATAGTTGTGTGAGGTACCCAACAATGGATATAATCAAAAGTTCAGAAAAAAATACACATGCCTTCTGTTTTCCAAAAATAAATCAATAGTAAGCACTTACACTTTGGTTCTTGGGGTTTGGTTTGTTTGCTTGCTTTTTAATCAACAGTTTTCTAATATTTTCTCATTCATAAATTAAATCAAAATGTAAATAAAGAGTATTCTGCATTTTGAAGTCTTGAATAATTCTGTGGTTTGAATGTTTTTCTTTAGTAATGCCTAAAACAATAAGCAAACACAGAAATTCTGATCATTCAAGTTCAATTCTAGGATTTTTCTTCCTATATAGTGTTTTCTTAAGTTTTACTTATTTTGAACTTCTTATTTTTCACATTTGCTTGACAGAAAGCATCAAGTCTCAGAAATAATGCAACTAATTTGCTGCACTATTGCTATTCAACCATTTTTAAATGGTTAAGTTTTTGGTGAAAGTTTGTTCTTAACTTATGGACACAGTCTTTGCCAAATACGCTGAAGTCTCCTTCATTCATACAGCTAATTCTTGTTATTTTGCTTGTATTCTTTAATTTGTGATTCAGACTCAGTGACATTGACTACTTTCTTCATATAAGTACAACTGGAAAGTTTTGAGAAAATGAATTAAAGAGAAATTCAGTGGAAGAAATTATTGAACCTAGATCTGAGGTCACCTGTATAATCATTGAAATACAGCAATCTAAAAATTGACTTTGTTTCAATAATAGTTTAATATCCAGAAGAGAAAGAGAACTTCAGACCTTTTGCAAACACACATTTGTAATATGTTCATAGAATCATAGAATAGTTTGGGTTGTAAAGGACCTTAAGATCATCTAGTTCCACCCCCCCTGCCATGGGCAGGGGGGTTTTATAGTTTCCGAGCTTACTGGCCTGGACTGAAACTGGAAGCTTTCTGAATTATTTTTTAACATTAACTAGCAGAACATTGCATCAGCAATACTGATTATACCTGTCCTGATTCATAACGTAATATTATCAAATACATTTTCCACAGTTGCTGGTAAAAAAAAAAAAAAAAAAAAAAAAAATAAAAGGCCTGATTTCTGTGCAACAGCTACAGTTTTTACAAGTAACTGTACTTCTCTTTGCCACTCTCTTTCCTTATATCCTACCTCAGAGGAAAGTACAGCAACAGACACTGCAAAAAGCTCCCATTAAAACACCTAAAATAAAATTCAAGACTTTGGACTCCTAGATAACATCTGCGGTGTCTTAGGACAGATTTAGAATGTGTTATATGAGAAGGTCTAGCTGAAACAGCAGATAAGAGGAAGGAAAGGGTGGGGAAGGAAAAGTGCCTGTCCTTATAGCCTCAGATCTCCAAAGGCAGCAAAACTTGTGCCACCATTTCCTCAGCATCCTTATATATAGCATCCCTTTACAGAAATTACGTAACAGCCAAAATGTGACCAACTTGGTTTATGCAAATAGGTACCTATCATTAGGTGAACTGCTGCATTAACGTGCATTTCAAAATCCACAAGGACTCTTTTTAGAGGAGGATTACATTCACCACTTAAGCCAGACATGAGTTTCAGGTATCACCTTTGCCTGATTAATAACAATTAACTCATGCTACCTCTTCAGCTCTTCTTCTACACCCTCACTAGCTACAACACAGCATGGTTCTCACTTCAGACTTTGGTTTCAGGTTTATCAGACAAACTTATATCCATCATTGCCAGCTATCAATACAGTATGACCCAAAAGCATGCATGTACGCTTGCTTTGTGCTTTGGTCACTGCCTGGGTAGCTATGGCTAGTGACTGCTTACTCCAAACATTCATCGCTTCCAAGATTCTCCCCACCTACCAACATACAGTGGTCTAGCCAGCCACGCCTCAAAGCACACCATGTCTGTTTTTCACAACCATTATGAAAAACTGAAACATGAAACAGTATCAAAAGCAGATTTTACTGGAAAATCAAAAATTCCATAGAAATTCACTGGTTGAGGGTCAACACTCAAGACTGCTTTAAAGTCTACTCCTTTTTGCAAAAACTAGGATTTACATATGCTTGCTGTGACCCATGTATATCCTGGAGCTCCTTGATCCCTACTTCCAGTGCTTTTCCATCATGCCTCTTTCCACTGCTTGAAAAACTGACTAAAGAGAGAGGATCTATTTTACATATGAGCACCGCAATGCAGATTGCATCAGCATTACAGTCAGAAAAAACATTTTAGTCATTATATTTGAGACTAATGACAAATGTCAATCTAGTTACAGGTTAATATCTGCATACCCACAGCAGCCCTAATAAAGATGGCCTAGAAATGTCTCAACGAACAGAATTCCAGTCTTTACATGAAGACACAGAGATATTCCCATCTTTACTACGCAGAAGAATCTTACCACCTCTGCTTCAGTTGATCTGAGGGGCTCTGGAATTTGTCGAACATGGGCACCATAAAGGCTACGCTTCCGTTTTTTGTTTTTTTTTTTTTTTGTAGAAAAACTGTACTGTTTCCTCCACACTACAATTAAGATTGTCTACTATAAAACCAGTTCAGGTTGCTTCTACATATTTCATGTGCATTAACAGAGTAAAACTGAACAGTGACATAACACATTAACATAAGAGGCAGGAATGTCAAGGCCCTGTAGTATACATTTTGATCTCTGGTTAGTTCTCACAGCAGTTAATCTGAAATATTAATAGCTTTCCCATCTGCATTGTGCACTTCAAAGCTACAAAAAACTGCATGTAACTTTTAAACATTTACACTGTAGTTTCCATGAGGCAGAAATTAACTAACAGTGATTTGTGAACCCTGGGTAAAGGTTGGGGCTTTTTCTTCAGTTTTGATCCTTTTTTTAAGTTAAGAACAAAGTTCACATGTGCCCTGGAAATTAGAAAGAGAAGCAATGTTAAGCAAGAAACTAGTTTGAAAGGATATGTCCAGCTATATGACTGATCACTCCATTTGTTTCTGCCAGCAAAGTTTACTGTCCCAATAATCAAAGATAGCAAAAGCTTATTATTGTTGTTTACTGAATTTGCTGTTCTAGAATAATACTCATATATTATTTCCAGAAAAATTACAGTGTATGAGTGTCATGGTTTAAGCCCCTCAATAACTCACGCAGTTGCTGTCTCACTCACTCCCCCCTCTTTCTTCCCCCAGTCCCGAGGGAATGGGGAGGAGAATCAAAAGAATGCAACTCGCACAGGTTGAGATAAGAACAGCTTAGTAACTAAGGTATAACACAAATCACTACTGCTACCACCAGTAATAATAATGACAAAAGAAATACAAGGGAAAAGAATACAGTTGCTCACCACCTACACCCAGCCCGACCAAGCAGTGCACCCACCTCCCCTTCTGGGTCTCTGCTCTCCATTTTTACATCCCAGGCATGACATGCTGTGGCATGGAATACCTCTTTGGTCAGTTTGGGTCAGGTGTCCTGTCTCTGCTTCCTCCCGGCTTCTCCTCCTCCCTGGCAGAGCATGAGGCTCACTCAGAAAGTCCTTGGTCAAACCAAAACATTACCAAGCAGTAACTGAAAACACTGGAATTATCAGCGCTGTTCCCAGGCCGAAAGTCAAAAACACAGCGCTGCACCAGCTACCAAAGAGAAAAAATGACTGCTACTGCTGAACCCATGAGAATGCAGAACTACTGCAGGAACTGTTCTGCATCTTTACTTCATCTTCCAACCAGAGGCAAGAATAAACAGTAGCTTTCAATGGTATAACTTTGGTCTGCTTTCCAGATTTAAAGTTCCATGGACTTGTTTTCCCATTTAGAAAGTATCCATATAAAAGCCATTTATCATCTAACACTCACATTTGAAGAAGATTTGGATGAAAGTCTTATATCAAGTGCTATGAATCACTTTATGGGAGAAAGGATATAATGAGAAGAAAGAACTACGAGAGTACTGAGGGAAGAACAAGATCTGATTACCTATTTCAGAATTACAACACAAATAAAAATAATAGTACAAAGTGCCTACAATACAGATTATTACCATCTCATCCCTCTGATTAGGGATATACCTTGTTCTTGATGATTACAACAGTTTACTAGTGTTTAATAAGAATCTTTTCATTCTTCTTAAGAGCAGCCCAAAATGCTAACTGTGAGAGGAAGTAATTAAACTGTATACAATAAAACGGTCATTGTCCTTCCCTTTTACTTTTCATACGTTCCATAATGCCTTTGGAATGGAACATGTTTACCATGATTTATGGAGATCTTCCCTTATCTCTGTCCTTCTCCCTCTCTCTCAAATCAGGCCACCAAGTACCCTGTAATATCCAGGAGAATTCCTGAGATACATTTGCTCTCATTTGAGAGAGGCATGTTTGTATTCTTTGCAAAATATTCAAAGAGGCTATTTCTCCTTTTATTCAAAGGAACATTAAAAACTATTTGTTTTAACCTTGACCTTACCATTAAATACAATGATCCCAACCCTCAGCCTCTAGGCAATTAAAAAAAAAAAAAAAAATCGTTTTGAGTACATCCAGCCAAAAATTTCCACATTAAAAAAAAAAAAAAAGTCAAAGTTGGAGCCATGTGGTCTCAATCAGGCAGTAAAAAACTCGCTGTATTTTCTTAAATGCACAACTGCAGTATGCCCATAACCTCTCTTTTAAATCATCTTAACCAGATCTGAATCACACTCACCACAAATGATTTGGTGGCCCTGGAATGTGCTGCGGTAGACAGAGTTGCTCTGCAATGAATACATTTCCCACTTCCCTAGTGTTAAGACAATAGTCTGCAGCAAAAAAAAAAATGTTCTTTAAAAAGTTAAAGCCAAGACAAAAAGTGACATCACAGTTCAATCATTCAAGGAAAAGGGAAAAAAAATGCAACTACTGCCTAACAAATCAGTGCTGTGTACCACAGACCACAGCAAGCCAACACAGCAAACAAACAGCTTTTCTTGCTGAAGCAAAAGCAGATACCACAGGCAGCTGGCAGAGACGTGTAATTGTATTCACAGGTAGCTATTGAGTCCATTAAGCAAGCCAGACTCAGAGAGGTTGGTCAATTAAAAAAGCAGAATAACCACGATTTTAGTAACAATCTGTGCATCTCCTTACACTGCACTACAGTATTTCTTACCACAGGCTACCATGACTTTTTGCACAGATGAGTAGGCATATGGCATATTGTTAAAAGCTTATAGGCAGGTCAGATCAAAAAATCCCTTTGAGGTACCTGCATTACCTGGATACATGCTGCTGGCCTTCTCCACTGCTCCCTCAAGCAAATACGAACAACAAGCACCAAGCACCTTAGTTTACTCAGCGCATTTTGGAAGGGGTTCCAAAATACTACTTACATCTAAAGTTATAATGGAGGAAGGGGAATGCAGTTTCTTGAGGGATCATAAAAGTCAAGTTTAAGCAGCAAGTGGGCAAGCTTTCCTTGACTAACTGTAAGATTCTTAAATGCCACTTCCTCTTTAAAGGTCTGCCTGCAGCCTGGAAGATTTCTTTCAGTTTTAATCACCTCAAAAAACAATTTAAATATGCAGCCAAAGTGATGCATATTTAAAACAGGAATAGGCCAGACCCAAGATGTTTCGATCCAATTATTAACCCTTTCATACTTCATGGATGTTGGAATCCAGAGGTATGGTACAGGCCCATCTCTGAACTCAACACTCATAGCCAAACCTCACAGGCAGTAGAAAATATGCTTTAACATATCAAAGCAGAAAAACCAGCATAAAGATTTTTCCACCACATCAATGAGGAAAAATGTCATTATAGTACCCATGTAAATTGTGAAACTGAAAGCAGCTGCTGAGGCAACCTGACATGGTGCCATCAGCAGGGGGGAGCCCAACTCAGGAAAACACTGTTCCATTTTTAGCTCTGAAAAAGAATCTTCACTAGTTCTAGTGTGCAATTCCAGTCCAGCGAATAACTTGCCATAAATAGAGCTAGTAGCTGCTATAGAAAAGTGCCTTAATACATGGCAAACAAAATCCATACTAAACAACCCCAATATCCTAATATATTGCACACTACCCTACTGAGCACTATTTTGCAGTTGTTCCATAGTAACAGAATTTGGTGGATCACTTTTACCAATTACCACACAAAGCAGAGTATTCTTCCAAATGAAGGGAGAAAGAATGGAAGAGCTTTTGTTATGAGTTTCTGAATTGGAAAAAAAAAAACAAACTTGCAGATCTCAGACAAACAGTTAAGGGACTGTGCCTGCTATACTTTGCACAATCACCCATTTGCTCATTCAGCATACTTTTCATGTGACTAGATTCTCCCTGATAACCAGCAGTTAATAAGGTGGTAAGGGGAGGGTACCCTGTTGACACAAACTAGGTGAATAACTACTTGAAGTACCTGATGAAGCTAGAGTTAAGGAAAGAGAAAAGAAAGCTTTCCTCTTTTCAGCTCTGTTGTTATATGAGTACATTCAATCATCTGTTTTTTCCCCCTTTGTCAAATTTATTACGCAGTTGAACTTTTGGATTTCAAGGGTTTGTTATTTATCACTTTATTAAGATAACCCATGTAGCAAGACATAATAGCATGCTGATAGCAGGGCTTATCAGTAACTTTAAAACAAATGGGTCTCAACTGTGAATTTCCTTTGACAGCTAGATGGCATTTCTGAAAGCAAGGCATTTGGGTTAACCTGCCGTTGTGCTGATCATTATGAAAATTTTTCTAAAGACAAGACAAGAAGATATAAAAAAAGGATCCTTGAGACAAAACAATCCATTCTGCTAGCAAACTTAAAAGGCAGCAGTGTTAACACTTCTATAAAGCAAGAACAACTAAATAATTTTGCTTACTGGATGAAAACCAAGTTTCTTGTTGCAATTCCTCTCCTCAATCTGAGGCATTTATGCAAGCATACACTCCTTTCTACTGTACATTAGCTTTCACTTGCATGCCTTAGAACAGTAGACCCTTAAAGCTTTTTGTTTTTAAACACAGATTCCCTTGGCTCCTAATGCTGTGGAGGGGAGGAGGAGGTGCGTGTGCTCTGAATGAATGCCAATCATTTAAAACAAGTTTATTTTTGGTTCCTATAACCTAAACAGTCTTAGGAAGCATCTCATCCCTTTTCACTCCCCCATGCCCCTGAACTTCGGTTCTATTCGTACCTTCTGTGATACTACCCAGGTTCAGCTCTTGCACTTAGAGCAAATGGGTTACTCTGCTAGTTAAAGTTACTCTGTACTACATGTGGTTTTAAGACAAAACAGATTTACAGACAACCTGATAATAAAGACATTTGGAAAGCTTTACAGAATTGTACAGGTACTTAGGAATTTTGCTAAAATACATAAATTCTTACAGTGCTTTATGAAAAGGGAGAAATGAGGGATTTTTTACTGCTAGGCACTATTCCGAAACCACCATAACTGAGCACACACTGTATGATTCACTCATGTACTTTTTTCCCCCTCCTCTATTGTAGTAAAACAGCTAAAGCACCTTATTGTTCCTTGCATCTTTATACACATTTAATGCTGGCACTTACCGCTGCAGAAGAGATGGACCCCCACCTCCCTCAAAAAAGCTGGTCTCCGGATCTTTTATTTCTTGACTACCCCCGTCTCTTAGCTTTGCTGCTCTAAATTCAGCCTAGTTCGCAGAAGAGCACAGAAAAAATTAACAGACAGCCAAGCTGACAAATTCCAGCCACTCACGATCGGCAGTGAAGACGTTCTCCCTAGTTCTGACTGATTCCAAAGAACAAAGCCTGCTGGCAGTGAGGAAGCGGAGTTTAAGTCCTCTGGCTTCAGTTCAACTGTTGCTCTTGCTTTTGCTTCGGAGTACGTGATAGTGTTTGTATGAGCTTGTAATGCATGTAAGAGATGGGGGCAGGGGAGAAAAGAGGGTGTGTGTAAGGGGAGGAATGCTAGTCATATCCAAAAATAACATGAAGGAAGTAATGTAGTGATCCGTCTCCCCTCATTCTCTGTTCTTATCTCGTGTACTGAGGGTGTCTCTACCCTAAGATTCTGATCTCGAGTAGGTAGAAAAAAAATTCCAATGTGACTTGCAGCTCATTTGATTGTGCTATTAAACTGTAACTGAAGAGCCCTACACTTACAAGGACACGGCATGATTTAGTAGCAATCTACTTGATAATAGCAAAGCCAGACTGCATTTCACACTGTGCATTTGTTTGCAAACTGGAGAGAAAAACCAGAAACTGCTACTGAAGTTCATTACATGTCAGAAAAAATAGCATCACATTTGCCTTTCCAGAAGTTCCTAAATTCCAATTGCAGGTATTTCTAGGCACTGCTTAATGTGATTTTTAAAATAGCAAATGTTGCAGCCTTAAAATATAATGCTGAAGTAAAGATATAAAAGTCTCTCCATAGCTTATTTTCACCCTATGTTTTCAGACATTTTCCTAAACAAATTCCACATTCAGAAAGTACTCTGTCAACAAGAAAATCAGCAACCACAACACAACACAAAAAAGAAAACCCCACAGAACAACAACAACAACTAATTAAGGCTTCCTTCCTGGATAATCAGAAAGTTGTAATGTAACTATTATCAGGGGGTTGTAAAAAGCTTTAGAATATTGATTCCAATAGTTGTGGGGGTTTAAAATTCTTAGCAATCATCATGAATAAGTGAACAACAAATTTAAGGCAAAATACTAAATCTTTAGTGATAATCTCTTTTTTTTTTTATTATTACTTAATAATCTGCATTTAATCTGGACTCTGTTGAATTAATATGATGACCCCTAAAACTACCTATACACCTAGAAGCACTCTCTGTGATTAGTTAAAAGTTCAGGGGTATCTTTATTGTACTCTGTAGGGCTTCAATCTCAAGCAAGTGCCCTCAAAATATTACAATCAAACACAATACCATTTATACTTTTAGCATACTACACACATCAAAGAGTAGTACTTCGCAGAAGAGTATTAATTTTTAAAAGGTTTAATTAAACCATGATAATAAAAAGAAAGGTCATAGCAATTTTGGATTGAATTTCATCTCAGGCAGAATAGTTTAGCTCAAGATTCTGAGCAACCTGACCTGGTACTACCTATTATAGAAAAGCAAAACTGGTCAATTTCCACAATGAATAGTTCTGAAATACTAATTCCCACACTAGAAATCAAAGTGGGAAAGGGAGAAAAGAGATAGAAATTAAGACTCATGCATGCCGGTTTCAACAATGATGGCATAAACCAGCCACCTGCTTACACAAGACTTTGCTCCACAGTGTGTGAGACATTATAGATCAGACCTAGTGATTTCCATATCCAGGGTCAGTATTTTTACTGGACGTACCTTTTTTTCCTAAAGGAAAGACTAATGGAGCTTTGGATAGGAGCTTAGGTTTTATAGAACTGATATAATACACTTCCTTGTATTCCCATTGCATGAAAGAAATTACAGTACTTTTCCAAAGCTAGTAGCAAAAACAATTGTTATGATAAATTTTAAAACTACAAATACATTCTATGTTGAAGGTAAATCTCAAAAGCCTATAGAAACCATCTGGAATGAAAGGAAGTCATGATGATTTAAGTTTGCTTTCCTGCATATTCACTAGAGACTGTATTTCAATATATTGTAAAGCCATAAAAGTTACAGTAAATCCAAGTTCTGTATCAGGAAGTTCGCTGAGCCCTACTGTGACGTACTTTTCTGTGGGTACTTCACTCTTTGGTAGCATTACAGAACTTGGCTTCCTTTAGCGTTTTGAGGTTTGCCAGCCCAAATTTAACCTGACAGATTTCACAGGCAAGAAACAATCAAGAACAGATAAGATTACCTAAGGGCTTTTAGTCCACACCTCATCCCACCTTGAACATCAGCTGCACTGAATTTGCTGAATTGGCTAATCACAGTTCTAAGCTGGAAAACATATGCTTCAAGTGGACAACAATAAGCCCACATTGAGTTTCATTTGCAACTGAGTCTCCAGATGAAGAGGTTAGTCCAAAACCCAGTCTTAGTCCAGACATTTCAATTTGATTTGCTATTGTGAAAAAGCACAGTCCTAAAAGAATATGGATTCAGCAAAAGTATAAACCTACAAAAAAAAAAAAAAAAAACCACAAAAAAAAGCAAGTAAAAAAAAGTAATGTGGAGAGCTGTCACCTGTTTTTCTCTGCTTGAGCACTTCTGTCATAACCAAACCCAAACCTGTGATGCTGCTTTCAGATGAATCTGAAACCCAGACAACCAAAAACTCAAATGAGATATGATAAAGTATGGCTGAGTAGTTCAGTAGCTGATATTCCACAACACTTATCCATCAAACGAATAATTACTAATATAGATATGACATTCTTGCTATTCTCGTCACAGATGACAAAGACGTGGCATAAAAAAAATACCTGGGATTGTTTATTTTTGAGTAATAACTGAATTAAAATATTGAATTTTTCAGGGGTCTCAGTTGCATAAATGATTTGTTATTTATGCATTGCTATTTAACTCAAACATAATGTAACCCTATCCCATTTATGAAACTTGCGACAACTGTGTATTTGCTAACTTGCAGTTACATGCTCCAGATAACATCTTATTTTCTGCATACAAAAAAATCAGCTTCAGGTTTCAAAATCTGATGAATACTTATCAGAATTCAGTTTGTTTTTCAACTGTTTTCATTTCTAGTTAAGGAAGGAAGGAAGGAAAAGAAAATATATTACAGTTTCTTTCACTGAAAGTTCAATCTCATTACACAGGAATGAGACACTTTGTGGTAGTGACATTTTGACAGGTAAGATACAGCTGTCACAAACTGGTTACGGCTTAGACCAGATGGCTATAGTAATTCCTGAAGTATTAGACACATGCATCAGAAAACATAAACAGCAAAAAGTAATACAGATTTAAGAGAATAAGGATTGAATGTGTAATGTCAGAGTTGACTACAGGTAGTAGCTTCTAAAAAGCAAGATTTTCTCATATTACTATACAGTAAGGCCCATTCAGAGAGCTTATGGCAGACCCTCCTAGACAGTTTGCATGAAAAAGCCATCATATTGAATTTCTTTTCCTTCCAGAATTATAGTATAATAAAATAAAGCCATGTGTTAAGAGGAAAAAAAATCATTTCTTTTGAGCACTTACTAGACAGCTCAGGAAAACTGGGCCATTGAACAATTTCACTATCTTGTACTCTATACACACAAATGTGTTCCCACTATAGCCTGTATAAATTTGTGTTCAGCAGTAAAAATAACACAGTATTTGGACATAGGGAACACTTGCAAAACAAGGGCTATAATCTAATAAAAGAAACAAGACCTGCAAGAAGGTAGAACACTAAGGTCAGACAGCCTGTATTTTCCCACTTCAAATATTTTCCTTTTAGTATCTACATATCCTAAACTGTTCAAATGATGACCCATGCTGTGTTTGTCTTGGATTCAGAAAACATTTAAAGGTTTTGCTTTTCCTATCCATATAGCCTCTCCATGGTTCCTGTCACTTCCGTCCCAAAGCCTGCTCTTTCCTGATCTTCACCCTCTTTACTGCTCCTGAAGATTTGTGTTTGAAAAAGGGGAAATGTTTCTGTGGCATAGGTTTAGAGGAGCTTTTTCCTCTGTAAAGATGATGCGTGAAGTATCTGCATGTTCTGAAATTATTTCATGTCAAAAAGGGCCTAAAGACCAATCAGACATTTATGAAAATGAGGCTTACTGTATTGTTCCCAAGTCTTCTCTGTCTCGTAGAGGAATAATGTAATAACTTCCTCCCTCCTCAAAAGGTTGAATAAACTTTCACAGAAAATATCATATAACTCAGAAGAAATTAAAATTGTAATTACGCTTTCCTTTCATTAAATCTTTCTTCTTTGGAAGAAAAAAGTATGTACATAATTCTGTTTGTGTGGTCTCCAGTGTCTCTATTTATATTGTTAACTCACTTCTACATAAGCAGCAGAGATGCAGAAGAACAAGGTATTAGGAACAGCCCTGTAGGCTGTGAATATAAAAGGATGTGTTCAGATATCTAAGAATAAACTAATTAATGAGATCTCTTCTGTACAACCCAAGGTCAGAACGAGTATTATACCTAAACTGAAGTTTGAAAGAAATAATAAACTTTTCAAACCCAATACCTATTAAAATGAACGTTACATACAAGCTACAGCCTCAAGCAGAATGCCCTCAGGTTTAAGTATCTGTATCACGCTGACAGTGTGCATTCAGACAACTTTGGTTTTCCAAATGCTTTATAGCTGCATAACATAGAGCGGCAGAAATACGTATTTGTTACAACTACACAAATAAAAATCTTTCCCATCTGCACTTAAGCTTGAAAGTCAGTCAAGCCACATGAATGATACTCCAGAGCACTGGAAGAATGTAAGAATCCTGTAGAGTTGGCATCTCTCATTTAGATGCGAACAGGAATTCCCCAAAGACTAAAAGGCCCAAGAACCATTTTAATAACTATTACTTTCCAAATCAGTTGCTACATCTGATTTCAATGAACATTTGTTTACTTTGGGGGGGGGAATCCATGCAGGCATCCCAAGCCGAAACAAGTCAAATGGCTGAAGTATTTGTTCACAGAGTTAAAGTATCATCTACTTTTTCTGTTTGTTTATTGAATCCACTGTAATCTCAGGATAAGTATATAATAATCAGCCCCGAAATAAGTTCCATTTAAATTGCTGAGGGATTAAATATAAAAGCACCTTAAAAGGATGCAAGAACTAGGATAATGGTAGGGTGGAGCTGAGGGGAATCAAGCATTTCTAAAACTCAACTCATCCACTTGTTTAATTCATGCATTGTCCATATGATTCATGCATTGGGGTTATTCTGCTTGAGGCTATAGCTCATGGGAATTATTCTTCTTAACTGACACAGTTTGAGAATCTCATGCTTTCTCTGATGCTTTTATTTATCTGTAGTTTTAGTTCATTCTCATGTTGAGAGAACATACAAACATAGAGTGTGGAAATGGGTAATGATTCTCCATTACATTCTGTCAGAAAATAAAAACCTAAGTACTTCCTTCTGGATAATGCACATATTTATTTTCACAAGTAAGTGAACACTTTCAAAGCATTCAAGAAAATTGTACTCTTCCTTTCACAAGAAATTATAAATCCAGAACAGGGCTAGAGAAAGGTGTCAGATTGGGTTGTAAAAATACCAAACTACTCCTAAAACTTGCTACAGCTCTTGTAAGGTAACCTTCAGTGCGCTCCCTAGTTCTACCCCAGCATCTCTTTTTTTAAGTTTTTCCTAATTTTATTTTATGTCATTATGCTGGGTTGGACAGAACCTTGGGCAACATGGTCTGGAGGGTTGGAACTGGATGGTCTTAAGGTACTTTCCAACCTTAACCATTCTATGATTCTAAGAAATAAAATGTAACTAAGCTGGGAAGGAAAGCCCCTATGTTTTCTCATGTCTTAAAGGTTCAGTTCTTGAACTGATCAAGTTTTTAACTGACAGCAAGGGAACCACCATACACTGAAAGTCATACAACAGTTTTTAAAACAATAAGTTGATTTTTTCCATCAAAACCCTGCAAGACTACAAACATCCTGCTCTCCTCACCTTACAATAAACCCTTCTGTTCTCAGTGAACAGCAGGTTGAGAACAAGCAACCACAAAGCTTTAAAATGGGAAGAACAACTTCTTTTTAATGAAACAAGCAATTAGTTTAAGCCGAGTGAAAAATGCTGCATTTTTTTAAGACATGTTTACTAAGCAGTAGAAGCATCCAACACAGTTGAGTCAGCCAGCATTTTCAAATTCTCATAAAGAAAGCAGCTAAACTGAAGAAACAAACCCTTGTGCTGGGTTATGATGTTAAGTTGATCAGTACCTGAGAAGTTCTTACAGCCATGATACTGAGACTGTTTTCATAAAAGCCCATCTGATTCCTTTGATTAACTAGCAACAGAAAGCGTGAAATGTTTGTATCAATGCTTTATGTTAAATAAGAGGAGCATTTAAATAAGCTAAAAATCCATGTCCATCTGCAAAGAGATAAACAACATGTACGTCTACTTGTTCAACAAGAAATCTCTTCTATCACTATTGGTCTTTTGTAAGTAAGTTACAAAGGTGGCCACATTTTTTCCTTTTCAAGATTTTGTAGCATTAAATTTTGAGAGACACTCTATTAAAAAGCTGCATTTTTCTGGAAGGTTAAAATGGTTTTATTACCAATGAAACAGAAAAAAACAGAAATTGTATTTGATATAGAGTAAGGAACAGAAATAACTTAGAAATTAATATTTTGTATAAAAGAAGGATTGTTATCAGCAGAAAATGAAATTAAAAGTACATTTAAATAACCTATCCAAAGTAAATCTAATTCTCCTTTTTTAAGGAAATCTCATTTGTTTACATACTCTTTACATATTCTTTAACTTTGGAGTCAACATAGAAAATTTTTTAAAATAAACTCTGCAATGTCCTCTAAGAATTATTTCCAGAAAAGTTATTTTGGCACAGACACTGAGGATTAGGTTGGGTGGGGGAAAACTTCCCCATAGATCACCTAGCAGAGATGCTGACTAGACCACAGGGGGGTCCCAGTTCACGCATCACCTGGAACAGGCCTCCCTTGAACATCAGTCAATGCATTTTATATAGAATCAAGCTTGCTCTGGCTGTTTGGATAGCTGTGGAGTGAAGGCTGAGTTTTACCAGGCTGCCTGCTTCACCTACTTCTGGGACAAATCCCCTTTCATGATTTGAAAAAATCTTAAAAATGCTATTCAAGCGGATTAACTGTACAGCAGTAATTCTTCAAAAGTAACTTGAGGTAAACCACGTATTTCTAGTCCTGAGGAAAATGAGTTCAGGAAATGAACTCATAGGTAGATTAGAAAAATAAAATAAAATGAAGACACCTCCCCCCCCCCCCGACCAACAGCAAAAGTCATGCTTACCACACAGCACTATTCCCCTTCTAATGCACTCCTGAAACCTTGAAGAAGGAGGTGTATGTGAATGCTGATGCATGGATTTGGTAGTGTTTCTAGCCAACAGTAACCAAAGCTGTACCCAACTTTTTTTTTCCTCTCCTTAATGGGATTTGAAAATTCAGGTTTTTCTGTAGACCCTCAGATGTTTTGTGTTATGAAGTACCCAGAGCAGGTTTTTCTCATCAAAGCAATATTTTAAAAATATTTAAAATAGTCAGCCCTTTCAGAAAATCAGGCTATTTTTTAAATATCAGGCTATTAAAACACATAACAATTTAAGAAGCCACATGCAATATACTTGGTTTTTGTTAGCTGTTTGTCTGTTTAAAAACATATATTCCAATGTAAAGGCTATTTGTGGTTACCTCATGCCCCAGCTTTTTCCCTTTAATTGCTGATCCTCCCAGGTTTCTCTGGGTGTCTTAGGGAACTTAACTGCTTCTTACATGTAGTTTCCAAAACAGCTATGTTGTTTTATAGTAGGTCCCTTTTTCCATTTACAAGTTATACCTGATTTCCAATCTACTGTCTAAAAAACCCGCCAATTTGCAGTTTAAGACACATGAACCTGAACTGCCCCTTCTTCAAGTGCATATTGCCTTTCCCAAGGAACATCATACAGTTAGCAGTAATGGTAACCATGTTTATCTCATGTTAATACTTATAAAGTTAAATTAGCTCTACCCTTGAAGAGGGTTGAAGATTTTTTTCTTTCAGACCCACCCCACGTACGAAGTTTGTGCCCTTTTGCAAAGCTAAATTATCCCAAATTCTGGGTATGGTTTTCCCTCAGGCTCACTTTACTTGCAGTGGCACAGAGCACTGTTTTATAA
Organism: Myiopsitta monachus; assembly: GCA_017639245.1. NCBI lineage: Eukaryota > Metazoa > Chordata > Aves > Psittaciformes > Psittacidae > Myiopsitta > Myiopsitta monachus. The sequence continues at coordinate 76,132,513 of CM029917.1, read as the reverse complement.
ATGTTCCTTAAACATTACCAGTTAGTTTGGGCCAATTCAGAAAGTGATTTCTTACCTGTATCCAATCCACCTAATACATACAACATTTTTATTTTACAAGCAATAAACCCCAGGCTATTCTTTAGGGAAGATTTCTTAGAGATATGCATAATTTATGTTTATGCCCCCTTAATATGTTACAAAGCTGTGTTACATAAATCACTTTCTCTTCCCCATAAGAGCATCAGTGTCAAGCCTCAAATGTGCCCGTTGCAATCCCTTCTATGCCCCCTAGCTACCAAACATTACACACTGTGCTGACATCGATACTTCTGCTCCAGTATATACAAAGGTGACTCTACAGGCAGCTGGACAAACAAAATACTAATCCTGCATAATGATTTACACCAATAAAGAAGCCTTAAGCTCAGTAGATGTATTAAGATTGGTTTCTTACTTTAACAGAAACTTTAAGTAGTTAGCTTTGAAATCTCTACTTATGATAAATTCTGTTTGAAACTGGCCTCCAGTTCATTATGCCAGAAAGAGACAGAAACATTCAGCTGAAGAGAAATTGAGACTGGAGTGTGGCCACACTAAGATCACTTTCAAATGCTGTGGAGCTACATCCAGAAGGCAAGCTTTCCTGAACAGTTAGGATTCTCTAAGATCATGGTTTCTACAGAAAAAGGCTGTCTAAGCCTCTGCTGCTGACGCACTTCCAGTGCTTTTTGTGCAGTGAGATAGCATACACAGGGTTAGCTTTTTCTACAGTCCTTTGAAATCCCATGCTCTTATAACTGAGACTATTCGGTTGAGTTTTGTGTTCGTATTTGGTGGTGGCAAGATGAAAGAACAAACAAAATCACTGAAACAGGAACAGTGCCATGTCTTGATTACATGTTTTACATTTTGAAGAGATAAGCTTTCCTAATGTCATTCCATGTAAAGTATCTCTATGACAAAGCTGAGCTTGTGAAGTTTTACACAGAAGGAAGTTTCAGGATACCTGGAAAAGAGTTGGTGAAAATGTAATGTACACATGTCTGGGCAATTAATATACACAGTACATCAGAGGAGCTTTTTGAACTGAAGCTTTTATATGAGGACAGTCTTGTCCACAGAAGGCCACTTCTTGTAGATCAGCCATAGACATAGCAAAGGCTAAGCAGATCATTGAATGGGAGAAGCTGAGACACCTTACCTCTGGTGCACTATGCCTAAAGCATGGACCTCACCCCCACCTCTCCTGCTGCGCCCTCTTCCTAAATGGCCCTTTAAAACAGGACTCAGAACCCTTATTACTTGCTCACATCTGCTCCTCGGAGATGTGCTTTCTCACCTGGGTGGGCTTAAGAAAAGTGAAGGTAATGCTGTCAACTTAAAGATTGATCCTTAGTCCTAGTAGGTACAGCCAAGGGGTGAGTTACAGCACTACCGGCAGTTAGGGCAGGAAGTCCGAAAACTGTGCAGGAAGAATGGAGGTATCCTCCAGGAGGCCACAGTCTGCTCTTTAACTGTCTATCATGCATACTTAATATCCCTTTGGCTTGCATTTGGAGATGAACTGCTAATCAACATGCTGTTTTCCTTCAGTTCAATGTTACCTTAAGAGGCAGTTGCACTCTGTTCATATGCAAAAATATGCCAGTAGGTATGAGCAGAAGTAACCAACATACAAAAAAAAAAAAAAAAAAAAAGCAGAGAGACTGCATGTGTGTTTCATGCTAGAACCCGATCACACTTCACATCATTCTGCAACGCAAGCTCTGAGCTAATTGCATGGCAAGCAGAATTTATAGTGAAAAAATGGATACTCCATGCATACACTGTCACAAATGTCTTAAGCAGATATCCTGCTGCTCTCCAGTGCAGTATTCGTGATCGTTGCATACCTTCAACAATAGCCTCACAAACTGGATGGCAAACTGCCCAAGCAGATCTGGAAACACATTCTTAAAGTTTCACTCTTGCAGCATGGCCAGCTACTCTATAGCAGCTGATGAACAAATGCAAAAAGCATCCACAAAGTATTCAAACACTCCTTGCTCCCTCACAGCTTCACTGTGCACAAAAGAGTTAAGCTAGGTTAAGAGGACTAATGACTAATGCAGCTGGCAAGAAGTTCTCTTTCCCCTCTCACAGAAAAGCTGGCTTTTGTTTCTGCATTCAGTGAATGAGCTCATGCAGCAGTACCTGTTGGCAAATCGAGGCTTGTATTGTTAAGATACATACAACGTTGCCAAGTCCTTGATGTCTTCACAGATCTTTGCTATGCAGATGGGTATGCCAGGGACTCAGCAGATCATCAAGCCCACACAGGGCCAGAAGTAACATCCCATTGTCACATGCCAGTCAGAGCTCTTGGGACAGACAGAGCATCTGTGTTTCCCAAAGCTCGCTCACAGCCTCCCCCTTGGATATCGCTGAAAACGACAATTCCCCATTTAAAATGTAAGGCATTTTATTTTAAGCATGCAGTAAATTCATGAAAAACTTATCATTCCTTTCCCTTCCCTTTGCTCCTGCCTACTCCTATAACACATATCACTAATTTTGTTAATAAAAGTTCATAAAACTAATATTTGTTGCAGTGATCCATGCATTTAGGAAATAGAAATAAATTTACACTTACTTGCTGCTTATATATTTATACAATTCCAAACACTGGCCCCTTGACTTGGCGAAGGCAGAAAGATACTGTTACGCACAAGCCTCAAACAAAAATTAAAGCTTGCTAGGTAATAATGCTCCATTTTCTATAGATGGCTTACATACTTTGTAAAGTAGCCAAAAGCACAGGTAAGCCATGTTAAGTCTGTCTGTGCCACCATGGTTCCATCAACAGCTTCTCTGTTCCAAGGACAGCTACATGTACAACTGAAGTACTGGACAAGACTACAAATACTTTGAACTACTTAAAGGTCATGATATGATCCATGTAAAGGACCTCAAACCGCAGTCTCAATTTTACAAGCATTATGTTGTCTGTGTACTAAAATTGCAGGTCTTCCCTGTAAATATACATTCAAAAGCAAGGAAGCTTTTCTGGTTTCCTTTCTGTGTTCCAAACTAGAAAACAGAGACTAGAAAAACAAGAACAGACGCCAACCAATAGGTGAGATAGATAGTTCACATCCATTATTAAACTTGTATCATGAAGTCAAGAGGTTCAAGAACTTGTTTTATATTACAGCTACAGCTGACACTTGTTCTACAAGAAGAAATTACTGAAAGGGAACTGCAAAATGGGTATTTCTATAGCAAATTCTTGGTAGCAGCTCACAGTTAATGCTGCATTCATTTTAAAAAGGAGGACAAGACTTTTCCTTTCAATATGTGTACAGATTGTAAAACTGCACATGAGATTGAACTATTTATATGAAATAAGTCATTTGCTTTCTGTTCACATTGCTTAACAAGAACAGGGCACAAACATACTTTCTGCTGATACAGAACTTTTTTTTTTCAACTCCACTTTTTGTAACCTGAAAAAAAAATTGCTATACAGAAATGTATGTTCTGAGGTCTCCACTAGAGAAAAGAGAGGAATAATTTTGATTTTAATCTGAATTTAGTTCTATTTTTAACAACTACTTACACTCTGGACAGAATTTGATCACACAAACAGGAGCCATAGGATTGCTAGACAGACTGTGGGTGCACTAAAGCTAACTCCATCAGTAGTTATTACGCTCCGCCACTGCATTTCACGCCTCTTTTGTAATATGCATTCTCATGGAAATGCTCTAGATACCTCAGCTCACTATCCCGGTAGTACTGTTGACATCATTCCCTTGTCAAAGAAATACAAAGATAAACTACCCAAATGTCAGATCCTTCTAAGCACCTAAGTACAGGCAAACATTACCTCAAAGCTAAGCCAGTAAATATAGAACTCTTCATCTAAGTGATTAATTCTGAACAGCTGTTTTAAATTCCTGAAAGCATCAGCATACTTCTGAAAACAAGCAGTTTGAACTTCCCTTTATTAACATAAAGTCACTAAAACCCTCTTTCGATGTGTGATGACTCTCAAAGGAGGAAGCAAACCACAGAGTATTACATTTTGCTTTAATATTTGTCATTCTGTATCAAAACTGGGCAGGACGGGGAAGAAAACCCTAGACATCCAAATGTCAACTGAATTACAGAGGGTCGGGTGGGGAAAATACCCAGACCGTACACTAGAGTGCAGTACAGAGGCATCCGAGCAGTGTCTGTCCCTCTGCTGAGCAAGGACAATTCAGCATGAAGGTGTTACGCCTCAGGACCTTCAACCTGGCAAAATGGTATCAACAAGTCTCTGAAAGTCAAGTGAAATTAAAAAAATGCGTTAGGTATAAAGATCAGTATGTTTTCACAGATACATTACACACAAAATCAAGGCTATAAGGAGAATAAAGTGAAATACAAACGTCTAAGAAACTTTCTTGGCTCTTTGTAGGGCTTAGAACTTTGGTGTTCTCCATAAGTTTAGCCATGAACTAATGAATGTTTAGGATGACTAGCAGAACTAATGAATTTACGATGAAACTAAAAATTGAACCAAACACACTACACCTGCTAGAAGCTTTTCTTTCTAAGAAGTGTCCCCTAGTATTTTATTTCTCATAAGCTAATGGGAATGTCAATTCTAGAGACTGGACTGTCATTTTTCAGCCATAACTACAAAGGAAAAAGGTTGATACTACAACAGCTATAAGGATAATCAAATGAAATGTGGCAATACAGACTGACCTTTTTCAAATACAATGCAGTAGAACCTGTATACATTAATTACGATATTGTACATGTTTCATTTTAACATGAGGACTAAACACCAACAGCTTCCATTAGCATCCTTGAAGTATTCCTTGAAATGGTTGCTCTCATGTTTAGTAATAAGTAGCAATTCGCAGCTAGCTAATGTTACCATACAATCAGCCAAAGATATCACTGTTAAGAAGCACATAGATAACAAATTATTTGGCACTAAATCAGAATGCTGTATAAGTTCTCTGCTGTTCTTACACCATAAATGCTAACTCCACAGCAAGTTGATTTACCGCGATGTAAACTTTGTAAAATGAGACTCTAAGATATCACCTTAAAGTATAAAAATACCTTAGAGAAAAAATAAATATCTAAACCCATAGGAAATAATCAGAGGACAAAGGACTAGTGACACTGCCTCCAGATGTGAACTACTTTCACAAGAGAAATGGGAACTGCATCTTCAGCTCCCATGAAGGAACCATCTACACTAGCTCATGTTGCTTTAATGATAAGTGAATAGAACAGTTCTGGCTAAATGGATACAAAATCGTAACCTCAACAGTTAAGCTTGACTCCATGATATTCAGAACAAGCAATTCCACAGTCGTTAAGGAGTTATTACAGCATAATCAAGCTGCATTTCATTTCTACTAGCGTCACTTTGGATAGATGCTCTTGTTCATCCCGAGAACAAAATAATTTTCCTTGAAGACGCAATGAGCAATCGTTAAAACAAAAGGCTTATTTTCTCCTGTCACCAAACTAATTGGATAACTTGACATCAAAGTTTATTCACAAATGTGTATATGCTTTATAAGCTTTGACCTGTAAAATATTTTATTAACTGTAAATATTCGAAACGTATCATCTCCTGGCTCATGGAGGGAAGAGAAAGAATCCTCCTAGATCCTACTAGAGTAAAATGCCAACTTAAACTATTCAACTTAAAATATTCTCATGTAAAAGAATATTTATCTTAAACAAAATTTTGTGAAGGATTTAGAAATATCTTCAAATATTCGTGTGCAAAGTGTCAGAAGTGACAATCAAGAAAGCAGTCAAATAAAATACAAACCAGTCTTTCAAATCGATTTTGCCTGACTTAGGACTGGTCAGCTACACCAATGTAGCTTTTTCTACTGGTCTGCCCAGCAGAACTTTGTTTTACATTCTTATCAGTTGATTATCTTTCCTACTCTTCATCAATATTCATTTTTATCAGTCTAAGACACATTCTTCACTATTTCACAGAATATGCAAGTTAGTTTATTCCTGCAGTGACCTTCTGTAGCCTAAGAGATGCTTCAGTGAAATATCAGACATGTCACCATACCACAAAAGCTGGGTGAGAGACATGATCATTTATGCTGTTCTACAATCACAAGATTTGCTTAGCTAGAAATTGTAGTATTGATTGTATTTATTAATGTATTGTACTGCAAAAGTTTGAAAGATCACTATTCTAAAAACTGTGTAGTGTTTTCCCTCACTGGCTGCAGTGATCTGGCTGTGCAACATGGAGTTGGTGGTATAGTTTGGTTTTTTTAATTTACTGTAAGAGCATGCCTACAGAAGCATGTGCATCAAATTAGCACTTTTTCAGCTTTCTGTTTGCTCTTGAGATGAAATTTCAGTATGTTTTTCTTAGCTGTGCACACTTAAAATTAAATGCTTCCCTCTAATTTTCAGTGTGTAAGAAATTAGTATAACAAAACTTAGTGGAAAGCCTTACAGAAGATGAAACAGAATTTACAGCATCTCTAGGTAATTTGACTTCACCTACTCACTCATTCCCTTGTAGATTTCATCCACTCTTGATTTTAACACACACACTCACACCCACATATTTACAAGCACCAAGACGTGGTTAGTGGTCTGGCCAAGATCACTTCTATGCAATGTGGAAAACAAGGGATGCTGGCTATCAAGTCCTCGTGTTTTCTCTAAGTTTCTTCATGATTAGCAATAATGTTGTTATAGAAAGTCTTGCTATAAGATTTTTTTTTTTTGGGCTAACAGAAAAAGGAATAGCATATTCTACAACCTTATTCCCACCCTTGTTGTCTTAAACTAACAAGATGCTTTTGTCTTACTGAAGTACAACCTTTTGGGTTTAATAGAAGCAACACAATCTTTCATTTGCTCAACTAGGAGCTCCTGGCTAATAACATGCGTACAAAGTCAACACGATCTCCTTTCTCCCTGTAGTACAGAACCTGACACAGCCTTTCTTACTTGACTGCTTTCTGAAGACAGAGCTTCAAACAGTCCCTCAGGCCCAGCTGTGCTGTGGTGCTTGCAATTCCCTCTAGAAAAAAAGAGGGATGTATTCATGGACTGGACATTATTACTTTGAAAAAGCTAACTAGGAAATAGGTAACCTTCACATATTCAATAGACAATAGTGGTACTGATCTTAAAAATATCATACACGCTCAAAAGGCACAATAGCTTCCTTCCAGTTGAGGCCTTAGACCCCTCTTGTGTCACAGACTTCGTACTATAAAATGGATGCTAGAAATCTCTGTTGCTCTCCCTTCAAAACAGGAGAAAAACCCCAACAACTTTAAGTAGTGAAAGTTTTCACAGCATTAAATGCCTATTCCACATAATATCTAATATTAGCTGGATTTCAGATTATAAGTTTACTTCTACTTCTCCCCACAGGAAGGCTTTTATTTGCTTGTTTCTAAATCTGAGGCAAGAAATATCTAGAACACAATATTAAACAGCAGTATTTGGCTGCTTCTGGCCAACAAAAGCACAAAGGCTGCATTTCAGCTCTTCCAAATGAATGTAGGCCCTTCTAGGGATAAGATCATTGGACCTCACCAGCACCTGCTACTACTGTTACTTACAGGGGATATTCAGAAATAATAACAGCTACCACCCAATTCTCTTTCAAGCTCAAACACTGCTTCCTCTCTATTTTCAAGTATGGCAGTGTGGTATATACTCGAATCATCAAAATGCCCACAGTTCCAAAAGACACGTTTACTTCAAGTATGCTGAACTTACTCACTGCAATTACTTTGGCTGAATTAGTTTATAAGATTATAAAGATTTAATCTGAGATGGGATTGCATGTAATAAATAGTGCTAATCAGAAAGTAAAAAAGGACATTAAAATACAAAGACCTAACAACTCACTATGGATTTTTCCTTTTGTACATTTTTTCCAAGACTGAAGTTGTAAGTAGTTTCTACTGAGCCCAGGGAAAATGTTAATTCACGATAGGTAGATAACTACCCATTTATAAGGTGAATCAACTCTCAGTCTTACTGATGCAGTTCTTCAAGCCCTATTTATGCCTTTGGAGCTTAAGAAAAGCAAATGAGAATGTTTTCACTAAAAAAAGGAAAAAGGAAAAGGCTTTAATAGAAATGTTTAAGTATGCAATGACACACTTGCCTTTTTTTATTTCAATGGCACTGGAGCTTTCTGTAGCTATGAAACTATAATGGTTCATAACAAGTCAATAATCTAAATTCCTAATACATCCAAATACAGAGGTAAACAATGAATAGCTCAAAAGAAATACCATGGAAGTCTGTTATTAAGATGCTTGATCTAGGGACATTGCATGATCAAATTCTTTTATCCTTCTGTGACAACCATGCTTAAGAAAACCCAAAGTTTGTCTACTCTTGAATCTCACTTTATCACTCTGCTGGTATGCTAATCTGTCATCAAGATGTGGAAATCAGTGACTACAAATGTTAATTAAAATACAACAATTCAGTTTTGATCCAAAGGAAGCCATGAAGTTCAGGGCTTGAATTTTCATAAGCATTCTATGGAAAGGTCAAGATCAAACATGTATAAGTGCAATACAAAACGGTATCATTTTTGAGTAGCCTTAGTGAAATAGTGGAGAATTACCACTGTAAGATGACACACATTTCATATTAAAGGAATCACTTGATATCTTGCTACCATCTAGACCAAATCTGTTTTGTCACTTTATTTGAGTGACTTTAAAAATCTGTCTTATAAAGACCAAATGTATGCAATTCTGGAACAAACCAGCTGCAGCATGATGATACTCCACGGCTACTCCAGGAAAGAATATGAAAGTACAAAGTGTTTTTATTTTACCTGCAAGGAAGCTACTGACTCATTTTCTGCATATGCTTAATTTTTCCTGTCTTTAAACACTCATTTCACTCATTTGTCTCCACATACCTAAGATGGTTATGGGGAAACTTATGAAAGAGAAATAATCTCTAATGTCATAAATCACAGAGATACATGTTAAAACTCAATCACCCTAAATTGTTTGCCACTTTTGGTTCCCTAAAAGGTGTACTTTCTAGCTCATTTTTATGGCTTATCTCTTTGGATGCTCTAAGTATATTCTATATTAAGAAATATATTTCATATTAATAAGAATGTGAAAGGAAAAGTGGGCAATAAAGTATTTCACAGTTTATTCCATCCAGAGTGAAGTAAAGAAAGGCACTTGAGCAACACAATGTAAAATTACGAGGCATTATTAGGAGGCAGATGTTAAAAACTTATAAAAAAGGGTAGTGAAGAGTCTTTGGGGTTTTTTCTCCAGTCACTGCCTGTTTATGAACAACAAAAGGCAGCAGAGTGCAGTTTGACTAAGAGGTCCTAAAGACAGTAAGGACTTTAAATAAAAGGCACACATGAATTCTTACTGAAGTGATAAGTTAGGATAAGGAAGAGTATAATTTTTTGTAAAAATAAGTCATTGATAACAAAAATTAAAATGCTTCCTACCTAAATTCTTCCTGAAGCAAGCCTCAGCACTTTGTAATACTTTCCTGTCATAAAAGCACTAAGTATTTACAATTTGCAGATGAGATCATACTCTAAAAACGTTCACGTCAGTGAAATGGGGAGGGGGTTGTCAGGAGAAGGATTTGAAGTACAGTGCTATTTGTGTGAACAAAGCTGCCCCAATGTGCCCTGCCTCTCATTGGCCACTCCACACCACTGGAACAATATTTGCTGGTTGCTATGTAGACAGAAGTCATTTCCAATTCAGCCTATTAACAAGACTGAACCTGGTTCTGGTTGATAAGAATGGTTATTGTCTGAATAAAAAATGTGCTGATAAAATACACCCCACAGGTAACACAGTTTTTATGTGCCTGAAGAATGTCAAATTCATGCCTTATAACCACTCATTTAACAGAAATTTTTACTTGCACATCTCTGTTACTCTTGCTTTTCAGCAGATTTGGAGGAATGATTCCTCATGTTCTCCAAAGGGTACAAAGAATTTGTGGAGTATTTTAATCATTCCAACCCACGGTTTAAATTAGAATTCTCAGTTTTACAATTTATTATTTATTTATTTATTTTTAAAGTCAGCTGGAGCAGCTGTATGTCTGCCAAGCTGACCTTATGCATTTTGTGAACAACAACTGAGGGTTCTGACTTTTCAGCATTACATTTGGAAAGAAAAAACATTACACATTACATACAAGCCTAGTAGGCTAAAAGCATTGCTAAGAAGTTAAGCGCTCAGATGTTAGGAAATGCCAAATCACAAACAACTACTCTTGAGACAATTCTTTGAGCAGATAATGGTGTTTGCAAGAAGAAAGGATGGGACTGTTTGTTACTGGGTTTCACTAACAATTGCTAATGGCACAGGTAGGGCAAGAGTAAAGATCAGAGGGTTTGAAAGGGATCCATTCTCTCCTCACTTGTTCTCAACTTGATATCCATGCCCATTCCTGTTCCATCTCTTCCATAGCTTTGGCTTCAAACAACATTTAGACTTCTTTACTACACAATACCTACCTAGTTTAAGAGAACTATTAATACACTGTGGTCTTTTTTATTTCCTTTCACATGAATATTTTATAAGCATCTTCAGATGTGAGATAAAAGGTGTTATCATTGCTTTGCAAATGAGATTACAAAACACAATTTGATACATACATACAAACATACAAATACAATTTGAGCTGTTTTTTCAGAAAATAGATAATGTTGTATGTATTTAAAGCAGCATTTCTGTTAGTTTCAGTTGCAGCTAAAACGCTGACTTCAGTACCTCAAATAGCATGTTTGATTTTCAGTGTTCAACCAACATGTTTTCTATCTTGAGAACAAATTAGCTAAGAATCCTACAAAAAAAAAAAATCCTTTCTTGATTGTATCCTTCATCTGATTAATAAGATTGGGATGGGGGAAATGTGATTACATAGCTAATACTGTAAGGTATTATTTAAGTGCAACTTTGGTTTCTACATTACAAGTTCTTGACTTTAACTTCAGTAAGTCTTCATAATTTAAAGTATTTTTATGTTTCTTGGAACAAGCCAACAAGGTAAGTTCTATCATACAGCATTACAGAAAGGTACAGAACTCATCAGAACTTTCTAGTCTACCATGAGAACTCCTGACTTCCTAATATCCAGCAACACAGCTGAACACTACTGTCCTCAGCCATCCTAGTCCCACTCCTACATCTAAGCTTTTTTTCTAGACAGCCTTAATCTGTGTTCTTCAGATTTCTTACCACAGGCCCAGTGTTATCCTGCCCTCTCATTTAGTTTTCTTTGTACTTTACATCCTTCCATCTATCCCTAATGGATTGCAGTTCCAGCCTCCTTATTCAAGCATTTCATCTTTCCCTCTTCCCCCAGTTCTCAAGGGCTGATCAGCTCTGAGTTTCTTCACAGCTCCCAGTAGCAACCTCTTTGATCAATCAGTTCTGATCTTAAGTGCACCATACACTCCTGAGCAAAGCTTATCTTCATGCTATTTGTTGTTACATTATTGGAGAGCATATAAGTCCACCAGTCCATGATGGCTTTAGGCTGCTTGGACTGTGCTTCAGAGAAGAACACTGCCAGTATGAACATAATCTTTGCTTTAGGGCAAAATTCCTCAAACTTGGAACCATATATAAACCCAGGAAGAACTGCAGGTCGCAACTTGGCCAGCTCTGGGTGGATTTTCATGGGAGTGGCAAAAGGTACATCTCTAGCACAATGGTTGCCCTGTATCAAATTTCAAAATATGCCCTAAAGAAATGGCAAGATAATACATATACTACTGGGCAGCATGTTCTTTTAATTCAGGGAAACTGAACACCTAATTTTCTGCTCATTCCTCTCTTAAAAAGAAAAAAATAAAAAATCCCACACCCTTAGCTGTCACAAAATCCTTCCCAGAACCATTTAATTGGTTGGGACTTTTGAAGTTAAGGGATAATGCAGCCATAATCAGCGGGTCTTCAAAGGATAGAAACAATTAAGGGAGGTGTGGATGCCCCCAAAGAAATAATTTATGATACAATGCCATTACAGTATCTGGCACCATGAATCAGAATGCACGCAGTACTAACATGACTGACGCCAATTCTTCCATGCTATCCATGGTAGAATCCCTGCATGGGACCAGCAGAAAGAAGGAATCCCACATTCCCTCCAATGACATCTTCTGTTGCAACATCCATCCTACTCCAGAAAGAGATGGGATCAGATTGCCTTGATGGAAGACAACAGTTGTAGGTCTGAGTCTCAGTTCCCCCCACCCCACTGGATCCTACCAGTTCCTTCTTAAGTCATATGAATATTGAGACTGACTCTCTTTCACTTACACAGGAAGTATCACTCCCACAGTTCATATGGCAAATGTTATAGGAGTGACATTTCACAAGCATTATCAACTGAAGTGCACTTTGTGAAATGGAAGTTATTTAGTACATAATAACAAATTATGATAGCTTTGCCCCCATAAAGAGAATGGTGGCCAACTCTTGAGCAAAAACATATTTCACTGTTCAAATTCCAGCAGCATACCTTTTTCTGTACAATAAATAATAGTTCTTTTAAAGGTCTGTAAGTAACCAAAATCCTTTCAAGGTTGAATTGAAATCCCTCCGACCATCGAGAGCTTTCCCCTTCCTCCCCTCCTGTGGCCCCCAGTGCTATATAGATGCATACAACGATCTCTTTACAAGGACTTAAAAAAAACATTCAACTCACTTGCTACAACAAACAGGAGACACAGAAGATAATTGCAGGACCCATCACTGCTCTTTTTAGGATTTATTACTGACACAGACTGTGCCAAGAATCAGTTCTGTTAAGTGAAATACTGCAAATAAGTTATTTCAGTGTTTGTCTTTATGGTGACACATTCGCACTAGAGAGTCATGAATAGCATATGCTGTTCTCTAGTGTACATTCCAGGATACTATTGTTCACTAGTAATAAAGGTCCTTCCTCAAACAATGGTATTCTGTAGTCTTCCTCTCTCTCTGTCCAATTAAAGTATATTTTAAATAAATACAGAAAAAGTTAGACTGCAGACCACTTTTCAAACAAGAAGCCTGTTCTTTAAGGTGACAATCTAATTCTAGAAAGCAGTGTGAAATCCAGCTAGTGTCTCTAAAAACATAATACTTTTCAAGTTGCTCGATACCTTCACTCTCCCAGAGAAAATTTCCTGACGTGGCTGATGGCCAAAGAGATTACACAGTAAGAGGCCATATCCTTTTGCCTTTCATTATCTAGGCAATATTTCATACTATTACAATGTAGTCAAAATACTTCCTTTCTAGCCAATATTTGGCCCTAACACAGATCAACATTTTTTTTCCATTGGTAATTTCAAGTAGCCTTCTGAAGAAAAACATCACTGAATCTCAGTATTTCTTCATTTTGCCTTCATGCTGTGAGAAAAATCAAAAGTATTCTGTTAGATCTATGATGACTACTCTCAAAGGGTTCTCAGGCTATAAAGTTTCACAAAGCAGAAAATTAGAAAAGTAAAAAGGATTCAAATACTAGGTTGAAAGATAGCTTAAAAAAATAAAAAGTATGCATACCTGAGGAACCATTTATAGAAAGAATATAACCACATACAAATAAGAACAGCCATTCAGATACATTTAAAAAACTCACAATAATTATTTGCTGGTTTTCTCACTTCAAGTTCCTCTCCTGATTTCTGGGGAAAAACAACAAAAAAAGCACAGTTCTGTTTTCGGAACAAGGTAAGAAGATTTCTACAGAACTTGCTGGCTTTACTGAAGTTACACAGAGCGTGTATAATTTGTCTTACTGGAAGAAATGTGGGTTTTGATCATCATGTAGCCAATAGAGGAGTTTGCATGAGAGATATGGTGTGTTATGATAGACTAAATAGACAGTAGACTATCACCTTTACAGAATCAATACCTGTTTGTATGTACAGGTACCTGCATATTTGCTAACAAGGAGCAGAATAAAGGAGTTAGGAGTTCTGGATTCTAACGGTATTTCTGGAATGAGACATGATGCTTTGGTTACAACCTCCATAGCTAAGTACAGATGTCACAGTCATTCTCTACAACAGACTTAATGAAATTCTATATCACAGATGAGAGGTGGCTGTTGCTGGGGTGCCATGGAGCTACAAGAACACAGTAAATCCCAAGTCCAGTGAAAACCGTGACTCTCCCACAATACTGGGGGAAACAGTAATAAAAACCATGTTTGCACTTTGCACCAAGCTCTATCCATTCGACTATGCCCTGTGCTTACATCCTTGAGTGATACTTGCCTTTCTTGTATCTTAGGGATATCTTTGTGCTCTATACGAAGAGGATCTCACAAGGTCTGTTGTACTACAGACTTCTTTAGTTCTGTAACCTAGTTACATTAGATAAAAGGTCAAGCTGTTTTCCATCCACTAGTTTGTTCTGCCTCTCAGTTATGTGTCGCTGATGCCCATGTTTCAATACAAGGGTTTAAGACTTGAGAAATAAGTGGGAAGTACATTAGTCTGTCAGACTCTTGAAATCAGTCTCCTAGTTTTCTGTTAACTGCATTGCCTTTATGATAAAGGATATTTTGAAATTAGAACTGGTTGTGCAATATGCTTGCTTTCTTGAAGCTTAGAAGTAAGATCAAATTGTTAGAATACAGAAATAACAGTCAGGAACCTTCTTGTCACTGGCTTGGTCTCATAAAACACTGATGTGCTTCAAAACCAGCTTAGTATGCAATCTCCTCTTACTTCAGCTAACAAATGAGAACTCGACACTTATCACAGAGTTATCACCTTTAAACAAGCTCCTCTGGAACAGAATCCTTTTCTACATATTGTGTCTTTCTATTTATTCAGGACCTGTGCTTAAGTGAACTTTTTAGTACAGAGTTTCTTGTATTATGGGCACTACTAAACCAGTGATTTCTACCCCCCACAAAAAACCCACTGTAACATTAATAATAATTTAAAACTTTCCTGAAGCTATTATGTAGAAAGACTGCATCTGTCAGAGATTAATCTCCCTGGAGCCTAAATGGTTAAATTAAAAGATCTTGGCATTCCATTCTTCAGCGAGCCAAGAAAAGGTGCAGGTTTATTTTATAGAACTCACAGAATAAACGTAACAGAACAACTGATTTAATTGATCTTATAAATGAAGCTATCCTGCTTCAGCTTATGCAAGAAAGTCTAATTTTAGAAGAATACCAGATGCCTGCAATATTTTAGAAACCTTACAGTTCTCTTCCTTGCTTTCCCTTTGGCCCACAGTACAAGGTCTTTTGGGAAGTCAAGATGAAATACGCCAGATCAAACATTTGATACTGTGCGTTTAGACAGTTCTGTTCAGGCAGTTCTGTTCATTTTTACTTTTTAACAAACAGCTACAGTAGCTCTTTAAACTGCCTTGCAGGACTTCAAACATATGGCAGTTGAATTCACAGTTATTCATATCTTTTGTTTGCAGGCATAATGCCTCAAAAAATATTAGCGATGTGCTAAGTACAATGAAACCTACGTTCACTGCAATAAATGTGAATAATGACTACTTGAAGACTTTACAAAAGCATCTCATCTTACAAATGAAAAAATAGGATCTTTGCAGAATTTAGCAAAGTATGCCAAACACTATTCCTGTATTTTAATTTTCAGCATGTATGATTCAGTAATCTTCAGTATGTCATGCAATTTGCCCCATTGTTGTTGGGTTTTGGTTTAATTCTCATTAAAGTAAGGAAAAGCAAAGAACAGTTCTTTATGGTCCAGTGAGTGAATTTCCCTTAGATTGACAGTCATGTATGTACCTTCCTCCTGAGAAGATTATGCTAATTATTCACCTCAGAACACAGACCAATGTAGAAGCTCTACATTTTAAATAGCCTACTGTCACTTCTAAACTAAAGTGTAAATAATTATTTTATATCAAATAGTATATCCATTTTAACTTGCCACTGAAAGCCCTTCTTGTTCAGATAACAGCTATTAAGAATTATCATCACACTTTTCAACACCTGAATGAAAAGTTCAATGACATGTTTCCATCTTCAAGATGCACCTAACACACATAGGATGTGTAATGAAATAGCATTTAAAAAACCCAGACCTCTACCCCTAACCCCAATATTTCTGGGCTTTGATTTCAAATATTCAAAGTTTTAGATTAATCTTTTCATCTTTACTGATTTTTAATTCAGTCATTAATTTAGTCACTGTGTTTTGATGAACAATGAGGAAAAAAGCCTTTTTGTTCAGAGCAGCTTATCTTAGATAC
The DNA here is from genome assembly GCA_017639245.1 of Myiopsitta monachus. NCBI lineage: Eukaryota > Metazoa > Chordata > Aves > Psittaciformes > Psittacidae > Myiopsitta > Myiopsitta monachus. The sequence goes on along the minus strand of CM029917.1, from coordinate 76,116,260 downwards.
CTCCTATATAACTCAGATTGAGAGAGATCATGACTAACTAGATGGCTTCAATTGTCAGACCAGGGAAAAGCACTAAGAAACAGTCTCAGTAAGTATAAATGATCAAAAAACAAAATAGATCCAATATAATATGGAAGACTAAAATGGTAAGTATGAAGCTATTCCCACTCTTCACCAAAGAGTACTCAAGAAAGAATTCTTAATTAGCAATAAAAGAGGCAGAGTTATTCTAAGGAAGGACTGAATAGCAATTTGATGAAAGACTCAACAAATGTATTACGAACTTCAGAGTGAGGGCAGACCTGCTCTACTTGTGGGAAGAGAAATCAGCATCAATCTATGGAAGTGGAATACAGCATAATTTAGACGCAACTAAATACACTAGCTCAGCTGAAGCAGTTAAAAAAAAAAGACAGCAAGATGCTATAGAAGAGGTACAACTAGTCAGAACTCCTAACTGCTTCTAGTAGAAAAAGAATAAGTATGTTGGTGAAACACCTTGTAACACGTTGAGCAACTTCCTTGGTCTGACGCTCCTGCAGCTGAGTTTCCATAGCCTGCTTTGAACTCCAAATTGTACTTGAAAACTAGACTGAATACAAGGGAAAAAAAAAGAACCCAAAACACTCCCAAGCAAACTAAAGTTTGGTTCTGGATGTTATGCATAACTGGGATTATCCTATCCTGTGAAAGAGAAAATTTTCTGAATAACTCAGGGAAAAAGTAGGGAGAGATGAAGACTCTTGGTAGACAGGTGTAAAAGGGTTACGAAGTCACTTGATTTCTCAGATACTTGAGAGATACTTTCCCATCTGTGAAAAGGAATTGCTGTTTCTTGAAATACAGGTTTTAAGAAATTAGAAAGGACACAGGCACAGACAGCACTATTAAATGTTCTTCCACACCAAAAAAAAAAGAAAAAAAAAGTATCACTGCTTTTATTTAGGTACATTACTAAAGTAAATTTCTAAAGCAGAATTCCCCATTAGTAATATAGATAAAAAAGTACAATAAAATACTTCATCTGTTCTGCTGTGCGTGATGGTCAACACGTACAGCAATCTTCCCTACAAAGTTCTATCTGTAGGTTAGTTACTAGAAATAAGTAAAGGACTTTTCTGTTGAAAGTAAATACATGAGCACGTGGTTGGCACAAAAGGCAGCCAGATTGTGGTACTCCTTCTAAACCTGCTCCTGGGAAGCTCCGTACCTCAGTTTCAGCACTTATGAGCAGGAGATAAGAATAGATTTTTGCCTACGATAGTAGGAGACCTTAAAGAGATGTCAAAACTAGATTGAAGTAGCAAAAGAAAAAATTCCAGTAAGGGCAGTGCCTGAGGCCTCTCCAGCATTCCTAAGCAGTGGCTGCTCCTTCAGTTCTTTCATTTCACCCATAAATAGCATGTTTGCATGTACTGTTGCTTTCTTGCACTGCCAGTTCACAGAATGCCTTAGGCATATATGGAAAGATACAAGCACAGGGTCGGTGGTTCCTCATATCTCCCACTGTCAGACATTTGCATTCCAAGAATCTTTATTAGGTGTGTCAAGAGAACCTTTCTAAGGAATCAAAAGTTGCTTATTTCACCCCTGACATTCCTTATCTAAGGAAGCTATTGTGGTACTCTTCACTGGAAAACACACATAAGTGCCTAAAGTGCAGCTACAGTGTCTCCAGCTACCACTATGCAAATTTCAGTAAACATTAATAACAGGCTTTTCACTGAGTTGCTGTATTCTTATCTAGTACCTTAGAAATAGCCTTGAACTTTTTAAGGCAGCAAAGAGCAACCAGGCTATTTCCAGGACAATGCTTCTTACTTCCAGCTTGCGTCTTAAAAACTTTTGCTGGCTGCAAAACTGTCATATTCTATCTTCCTTCTCAATCCAAAGAATGTAATTTCTATCCTCATGTCATACACCTGAAGAACAGTCCTTCTGAGGACAAAAGCTGTGAACATAACATAGCGGGCCCGCTATAACTATTAAACTGGGGAAGGCGTTCATTGAAAGCCAGCTTCTGCATCAGTTTATATAGGAATTTGCCATGTGTCTTATGCCAGTCCTGGGTCCTGGAGTGACTTTGGCTGTAATATCACACTATGTAAGGTCACATGCATCCAATTTTCAGTCTGTCCCCCATACCTGGATTACAGCAAGAGCAGTGTTTCCTGCATGCAACAGGAGATTAACTTAACCTCATTTAGATTTAGTTATCTTTTGTTTGGTTGGTTTTGTTTTTTTTAAAGGAGGTGAGGGGGCTTCAGTCAGTGATACAGAAATGCTCTGAGAATAAAGAAAGATTCTAGGCTGAAACTCTGAATCACCAGCCTCTGAATTTGCAGTCAATAGCATGCCCTAGAACTGCAATGCCCTGCATCTGTACCAATTCCTCAGTTAACTGCAAATCACCATCTTCACTTACTTCCTTTATAGGTAAAGTCCCCTAAAATTACCACTTATGGGTTTTGTGGAAAACAGACTTTTATAGATTCCTTCTGGCCATATGGCAAGCCTGAGGAAGCCCAGATTCAATCAAATCTCGTTCTGTCCCAACCCTCCCTAATTTTTAATTAAACTTGAAAGCCCTCACCAGCGGCAATGCGCTTTTGGAAAAAAGGTAGAAAACATACAGTAATGGTTACCTCTGTAAGGATAAATATTTTCCCATATACTTGCCTGTGCAAGAGACTCACTGTATCAACATCTTAAGCAAATCATAAATTGAGAATTATATTGTCCATCTCTATTGTCTTAAGGGACAAATGATTGAAGTCTTTAAATCCAGGCAATATCAGTATTAATTTTTAATAAAGACTGTAACACACAAATGCTCTTTGCAGTGTATAGAAAAGATGCGTTAAAAAAATTAAACTCAACATTCTATCTTAGATTATATTATACTGCTTCTTAACTATGATCCAAGCTCTCCCTAAATTAACATCTGCAGAACTCCTTCTAGCAGCAGCCATTCACAAACATTCTAGGGGAAACCACACAATACAGAGCAAGTAAGTATTTTCCCTGCTGAGTTTATTTTCTTTCTAAATTTGCTTCACTGATGACTGGTTAAGTATAATCATAGTGTAGGAGACAAAAATCCATATTTAATTAAGAAATCAATTCAAATGCAGAAACAGAAATTGAGAGAATTTCCTCATTTAAAAAAAAATCAGTTTGGAATGTTACACTGATCTATAATATATCAACTATATTATATTATACATTGTAACAAAATTAGACGTCTAAGCTTTGTGCATGAGAGATCTCAATGAATTTAGGAATGTAAATCCCATTAATTCATGATCATGAAATTCACTTTCTGAGGACTGCCCACAGAGTACTGTAAGATTTTAGTTTTCTATGGATTAGCAATTCAGAATTAAGGCAGAGCCTCAAAAAAAAACCCCATTACATTACCCCACTTTTTATTAATGTCTTCAGTTCTGCATAAGAACTTCTTTGGAGAACTTTGCCTTTTTTAAAAGCACTAATACACTCAGTGTTAGGGCAAGCAAGCGCCGTGCCAAGCACGGGAGCCTGCTGATTAATAGCTAAACAGCATAACAGTTGTTTATTTATAACAGCAAGAGCTATAAATTTGATCTAGAAAATCCAGCCAAACCTGTCATCATCCTGAACTCTTTTTGGTGCCCAGTGTGGGACTCAAAGAACTGCTGTGGTTTAACCCCAGCCAGCAGCTAAGCCCCTACCAGCCACTTGCTCGCTCCCCTCACAGTGGAATGGAGGAGAGAATCAGAAAAGTGAGAAAACTAGTGGGTTGAGAAAAAGACAATTTATTAGGGTAAAACAAAAGCTGCACATGCAAGCAAAGCAAACCAAGGAGTACATTCACAAATTCCCATCAGCAGGCAGGTGTTCAGCCATCTCCAGGAAAGCAGGACTCCATCACATATAACAGTTACTTGGGAAGACAAACACCTTCACTCCAAACATCCCTCCTTTCCTTCTTCCTTCCACAGCTTTATATGCTGAGCATGATGCCATATGTTATGGAACATTCCTTTGGTCAGCCAGGGTCAGCTGTCCTGGCTGTGTCTCCTCTCAAGTTCTTGTGCACCCCCAGCCTCCTCACTAGTGGGGTGGGGTAAGAAGCACAAAAGGCCTTTACTCTGTGCAAGCACTGTTCAACAATAACTGAAATATCCCTGAATAATCAACACTGTTTCCAACGCAAATCAAATATATAGCCCCATACTAGCTACTGTGAAGAAAACTAACTCTATCCCAGCCAAAACCAGCACAGTATTTAACAGAAGCATCTGATTTTATATATTAAAAATAAGAAAAGTGAAAAGTCACTTTTATATCTTACATAACATTTTTTAATCTACATAATTTCATTCCTAATTGGTTCAGAAAATATTTACACTCAGAACTATCAGAGAAACATGCTTCCAGGAAGAAGGGAGCAAATCAGAGTAAGCTTTCATGGGCACATTCAACTAAGCGGGAGATCTGATCCTGGAATAAGAATTCTTAGCCAGCATATGTTTTTGACAAACTGCACTGGGCAATAACAGAAATTCACTCTTCAAACACTTGAAAATTTATAAAACATTAACTTATGTAACTCAAACCATGCATATTGCCCTACTTATTTTTACCCAAAAAAATGCTTTAGGTGGAAATAATCATGTCAATTGATTTTTCCATTACTTTTGTTTAAATAACTTGGGGTTTGTTTAGGGAAACTAAGTTCACATTCAAGCTTTTATTTGATAATTGTCATTAAGAGAGCCACGTTTCTACTTGATCTCAGGGCTTAAGCATGATATTACACAGAATACCTTTGTGACCACTCCTGGCTTTCACAGCTCAACACAGGCATGCAGGGTATCTAACTGCAGCCATGAGTTACTGCAAGCAATTTTACCTTCAAAAATAAAACCCCAAACAAATAAAAACCCCTTTCTTTTTCCTATACATCACACAGTGGCTGCTTGTCTTAGACAGTGAAAACATTTATTTACCTGACTGATAACACAATATCGACTTTTACAATGTTCCCTAACTTCACAATGAGTAGGAATACATATCTATATACAAAATAGAGAATAAGAATTTTCATTATTGATTTTGCAGGCATCTGAGGCAATGCCATTGTATTTTAACTGGCACCATTTTGATAAAATGAATGTACTTGTTAAACTAATCAACAGAGAATTTATTTTTTTGTTGAGGAACTGGGTTGCACTTTGCTATCTCATTCCCAGGAGGAAACTGTGAGGTTTGCACTCAGCACCCTTGGAAAAGTTTACATGAATATAGCTTGTTTTCCTGCACGAAGATGTGTGCTTCAGCTGCTAAGGTTTTAGGGTGGACTTTTTTCCCCTGCCTTTTAAAAGCAAAGTTGTTATAACACACAGAAACACACCTGACTAAAGAGACCCACCTTCTCTGTCAGAATTAGCTGTATGGAAAGTATATACTACAGATAACAGATTTTTGACAGCATCCAATGCTGTACCTGGCCCCTAATTATCAGTGTATTAATATTTTATACATTTTACTAATATGTCATGGGGGGGAAAAAAATATAATGGGAGATTGAAATGCTAAGGATGCTAGCTTGTGGCCAAAAGTTAGACAGTCTTCTATCAAGCTTGTTATCAACTTGCAAATATCAAGATTAGTTTATAGGAGTAGAAGACCCTCAGTTCACGTTAACTCAGTTAAACACATACCTCAGCTACTCACAGGGTAAATATTTAAGTTGTCTTCCTATAAGCAACGATTTACTATTACACAGGGTCATGTGATATGTTAGTGACCACATTTTCTGTGATATTAAAAGCATTCATAGTTAACTACGGGTACCTGCCAGTTGTACCATAAGCGACAGATGGATTCTATTTGCCTAATCTTTTTCCCTTGGCTACCTGAAAAGCAAAACCTTATCAAGTAAGGCAAGGTAAACAATATCTATATCATATAAGCTGTTTATAAAGTAATGAAATGCTCACAAACGGCACTGCACAAGTGCAAGTCTTCCTTATTTTTGTAACAGTAGTGCATGCATGTACTTCAAGTATACATTATTAATAAGGTGGAACAATGAATCACTTTGATTTAAAGATGCATGGTAGTGCTAGACTAAAAGACACATTTCTGCCACAAGTCTGTTACAAAGACAAGTCCTTTAGAGGCCTTCTAGTCCTCTACTTGCTTTGACCTGCAGGCAGCTGAAAACCCCCCTGTGTTTTAGGGGAGATTCTACCTGCTAATTACCTCCAACCCCTAAGCATTTTAACTTACTGCCCTCTTCCACAGGAAGTGTGACCTATTTGAGTTCACACCACTCCTAATCTTGAGTTGTGTACTTATCTACACTGAGTAGTATCACACTAACTGTAGCATATGACTTCAGGAAAGTAAGATTATGTTCTATTATAAACACTTTGACATGCAGTACTGCAGCACATCAGATAAAATATTTCTATACAGGCACTCACCCCTTCTGCAACTTAAAGGTATCTTTGTATATACAGGTAAAATTATCAAGTTGAATTACCCCTCCTAATTTATTTCATAAAATAGTATGTCTTCTCTACCCAGTCTACCTAGGTGCATATTTAAGAAGTCTGCTCATTTTCTGATTTACAGAAACGCGTCATATGGATATTGATTCAAGTTTTCAATGCTTAAGCAAGTCCTTTACTATTTCAGTTGTTTGCAATTTGCCACTATTCCTATTGATCAATTCTCTTCTTGTGAGTCAGCTCAGACAAGGCAACTGACAGTAGCACAAGGCAGCAACAAAGTCCACTTCTTACAAGTGGAAGCTTCCTAGAGCAAAAAGCTAAACCACACTTAAGTGTCTAAGGGGACAAATCACAATTGTGCAAAATAAGTTAAGGAATTAACTTCCCTGCTCTCTTTACATCTCTGTGCTCAGGGAAGGAAATACAGATATCACAGGAAGGACTTGCTCTCTTATTTTCCTGTGTGACAGGTAGCAGGTGGGCAAGGAAATGTCTTTTACTCCTTCCTTTACCTTCACATGGGCTTAAAGCACAAGCCCATGGCCTATTAAAGGATCCACATTTACAGTCCACTTAGAGCCCTGTCAAAATGTAGCGCTTGTTAAAAAGAAAGCACTTTCCAGATGTGTTCTAAAACTAATAAAATAAGCTCAATGTTCACTGCTGTTTAGCAATGTTTCTTCTATGTTTGGTCTACTATAAGCTTTTAGGCCATAGCCTTTTCTACCTCCCTGAAAGGCCTGCAGCTCTAATTGCCCAAAGTCTAACATTTTCAGTCATCAGCTATGAATGTTTCCAGAGAATTCTTTTTTGTTGAATTCCATCACCCAGTCTCTAAAGTGAGCTTTCACATTGTCAAGAATGCATTTACAGAGTGTATTTCAAACATAACAAAGTTCTTTTATTAGGAAAGAAGTTTTCAAGCATCATTTCAAAGTGGTAATTGTATTTACTTAATTTATATTTCTAAAGCCACATATTGTACCTTACAAAGGTATGTCCTGTTTAAATAACAGTTATTAAACTCCTATAATTACCCCTAAGAAACTTAAACAATCCAAGATGTGGTACTGCCTTTAGGCAAATGAGAAAACATGTCAAAGAATATTAAGCATAATATTTTAAATAAGATTTGGAATAGCACTACATACCTGTTGAATACTGATAAGTAATGATGCCAGAATTACTGACTCCAAACACTTCTCTCTATGGAAAACCTCACTAATCTGTTTCTCTTCGTATTTCAATATGAATAAAATAGTCCACTCCCAAAACACATGGGTTCATTCCCACCTCTGTTCTACTTAGCCTCTAGATTTAGTTTTAATTTTCAGAGATTGGTACTTTCATTAGTCCATGACAAGAAGATTGCTAAGGTATTTCCTCATTGTCAGACTTTTTGGCTGTTGATGCTTACACTGGAAAGGCCCAGAGACATACAATATATAAGATTTTTATAAATAACTGTTGAAACATGAAATAAAAGTAGCCTCTTGGAGTACTGCCTCTGGCCCCGTTTCAGTACCACTTTTGTGGGAAATCTGTATTTTAAAACTACTTCAATTAAGCTTAGCTTTTAAACTAAAAAAGTTGAACACGAACAAAGCTAGTATAGTGAAAGAGCTTTCCGAAGACATGTGGTGCCTTGTTATTTTAGAGTTCATCCAAGTCTCATTCAATTCCTATGTAAATAAAAGGCAAAAGTTCTTTATATTTTTCATTTTGCAGACAGCAGCACCATTTTTCTTATTTTAGCAGAGTAATTTTTATTAATTTACTTTGAAGCTTTTCACATTAGCCGTCAAGCGTAGAATCAGTTTAAATTGTATTTTGATAACATTTTCATTTAGTCTTTAAGTCTTTTCATAAATACTAGTAAATACGTTATTTATTCACGGAGCACTAGCAAAGAACTTCAGATCTGTATTGTTTTACTAAAAGGCAGACAAAGCAGAAAAATAAAGAATTGAACTGAGATGCTTTAAACTCTGGGCAATGTAATCAGAAATACACCAGAGACACTGGCATTCACAGATAAAAATAAAATAACTGAGCTGGAATTCTCTTCCTAATTCCAATCTGGAAAAGAACTCTCCCATTGCTTTTACAATTGCCTCTTATAATGCCCACCTTCATGCACCAAACAGGTTGCATTTATTCTTCCTATTTTCAGGAAGGAAAACCAAACAAGTATGCAATTATCTAAAACAAAAGCTACAAAAGATATTTCAGCATTCATGAAAAAATACTAAAATTACAGCTCTGATGAAAAAGTCCGGGGATGCCCAGAGCCTATATAACAAAGATGAGGAAACACATACATCAGGTAGTCAAAACTATTCTATAGGGATCGGAAATAAACAAAATGTTAAGAATAACCCCAGCATCCAGGATTCTCCTTGGGGCTTTCACAGAAAACAAAAAAGCAAACAGACCATGTTCCCCCCCAGCACCCTCACCCCAAACGCACATTCTTTATTTCAGATCTTCAAATACTCATTTCATAACATCAATGGATTTCTTAGCCTAAGTTCTCTTGCAATCTGTTTATTTCATAAGACTTTCATAGATCATACTGTTACCACTATCTGGACTTTGTAAAGATAATTTCACCTAGGAAAGAGCCTGGCTCTCCAGATACCTGTTTTAAATATCATACTCTATGCTTTTAAACAATAAAGCAAGACAAAACCAAAACACATCCAAATAGAACATTTGGTTATCATATACTACAAGAGCATCCTGAATGCTGTTCTTTAACGAGATGACAAATCCATTCTTGAACATTGCTGTGGTTCTAAGGTAAAAAGACCACTACTTAGGAGGTAAGAAAACTGATGCACTTACTAGCATTTCTCAGATATGCCACACTGTTTCTGAAGGCAGATTAGTACGTGACCTAAATAGGCCTTAACTTCCCTGTATGTTTTGTTCCAGATGCAAAAAATCCTGACATGTAGACTTTCACTGCCACAAAACGAATGGAGAATGGAAAAGAAAATATTTGAAAGATGCATGTCATCTACCTAAAACCTACAGGCCACAAATTACTCAACGCAACACCATAATGAATCTCAACTAGTTTATTAATACAGGGAAAATATAAAGGTAACAGTAGCGGGCCAGCCTACGTTAGAAGAAGGGGCCAGCTATATCTAGAAAAGCTTCCAAGGGTCGGGACTTTTCCGGGGATTTCTAAACTGGGACTTTCCAGGGAGGAGACACCACGGACCCTTATATCACGTGTTAGGCACACCTAACACAGTGCCTGAAGATGGAAAAGCCTTACCTGAAATTAGTGAAAACAAAAAAAATACACAAGAATGGCACAGCATGGTCCAGTAAACCAACAGCATAAAAGGAAACAAATGAGAAGGGAAGAAAAGTATCAAGGAAGGAAGAGAAGAAGAGAAGGGAAGAGTAATAAGGTCAAGAGTGCAATAGCTATTACATTGAGTTGTAAATGAAAAGGAAAAAAAAGCAAAAGTAAAGAAGATACTGTTGATATAAGGAGGAGTAAGATAAATATTCTTGTGACAAGAGTAATGGGGATGTTAACAGGTATTATACAGATACTATATCTTACTTTGAATGCAAATAAAACATTAAATGACAACACATTATTGCTGAGCAGGTTTCTGAAATGAATGTACTACCAGATTATTATGGCTAACAGTTTTCTATTTACACTCAGCAATATTATATATGCTGTTTTGTACTTTCAGGTGATCTGCAATGCTCCATACACAGAGGATTACATTTTTGACCCAAGGAACTCCTTAGGTACACGAATCTTCCTCCATTCTTAACAATTACTCTCTCTTTGCATAAGACTAGTAAGAAAACAGATTAGCAGGATTCTAGTCTGAAATGATAACTAGAAGACTATTGTAGAATCCTGCATAAAAGTATGCTTATCAGGCAAAATAGTTTCATAAATAAAACCAGTCAGAATTTGGGGAGAATATAAAAAAAAACATTTATATTTGGGAGCAATTTAAAAAAATAACTCCCTAAACTATCTCCATTAGGAAATAAACAGAAAATTCTGGAAACACTTCTTGTTACAAAATGTTGCATAATAAAAAAAAACCACTATTCCTTGTCACACTGTTCTAAACATTAATAAACAATCATAACACTGTGAAAAAATGGAATAGAAACTATTGTATTGTACAAATTAGGGAAGTGGTTTAGATCAATTCTTACTGTAAAATATTACATTTGGTAATAAACTAAAATAAAACCACCATTAATATACACAATAAATAGAAAATCCAGTAGACCAATAGACCACAGTTAATGTGATAAAATTGCTGTGCTTACAGGTTTTTAACATACTTTGCATATGAGTTTATTGGAGTTAAAATGAAAAATGTCACTTCATCCTAAATCTTTTAATACCTGAAAAAAAGCTATTAGAGACCCACTAAAGCAACCAGGACTCTGATAAAGCTGTAAGATTGCTAAAATACCTGAAGAAACACATAAGTAGATGGATGTGTTAAAAGAAAAAAGGAGGGGGGAGGAGGAAGAGGAGAGGCACTTGGCTATAGTTACAGTATTAGTTACAAAGTTTGACAAGTTTAAATGACAATTTGCAATAAGAAAAATTGAAAAAAAACCAAACATAAATAAACCATTTGTATAGTCAATATTACCTCTGGAACCAAGTAATACTTCAGTTTCTTCAGCAGTATTGTCGCCTTTTTCTATCCTCTCTCAGAAAGTAGTAAGCTTCATTTTAAAAACACAGCCATAGGAGATGTGAAACTCACATTACACCTCAGTAAAATATCTTATATTTACTGTATAACACATGTAGCTGTTAATGATTTTCAAGTCACAAGAGCCCTCTCCTGCCACACAGAGCACATACTAATCCTTTTAATCTTTTATAAAGTACTTCTGCAATCACTGTAGTTACCATAATGCTTATATAGTCTAATAAAGTCTGTTATCAGGACACATTTGGCATCCCATTGTTCAGAAGCAAGTTTAGTTCTTGGGCTTTTTTTCCGTCTTGGGATAGCAAATACTTTAAACAAGTTAATCATAAAATACCTTCATGAAAGTTTTCATTTTTAATAACCTAAGTATGTATCTAAACTCATGAAAATGTTGAAAATGTGGGACATGCACCACTTGGCTCTAAACTACAACCTTGGGTGGCATGGTTTAGTGGGAGGTGTCCCTGCCCATAGCAGGGGGTTTGGAACTAGATGATCTTAAGGTCCTTTCCAACCCTAACTATTCTATGATTCTGATTCCAAGATTTTACAAATGGAGAAGAGTTCTGAAGATGACTTATTAAAGAGCTAATACAAAAAAGTGAGGAACACACCTAAAAAAACCAGATTGTTTTGCACTAAGGACACCCAGGTTTGTCAAATATGTTCCATTAGCATACATACATAAATAGCTACTCATACTCGATAAAAAATAAGTAGTATTAAAGCCTTGCCATTATAGAACTAGTAGAACACCCATACTTCCCACCAAGGCACTAGTGTTTCATTATAATTAAATTTACACAATGAGAAAGTTGAAGAAACAAAACTAAATGCTACCTCTAAACCACAGGTTTCTCATATGAAATTAAGCACTTAGCAAAGAAACAGAAACTACATCTGTGACATCTTTTACATTCTCAAAACTTAAGAACTTACTAACTGCTGCCTAGTTAGTTCAGTCACTATTGTTTTATACACCTGGATTTCCACTCAGCTGTGTAGATTTATGTTAAGTATTACTTAATCTGACAGCCAAAGTTCTTTGCAGCTGTGCTGGATAGGAAGACTATGGTGGAAGTATAATTTATTGCATGGTTTTGGGCTTCAAAGCTTTTAAAGGCTGTAAAACTGGGTGAATTTTGTGAAGTTGCAGAAATCAAGGTGGTTGGGTTTTTTTATAAATTAAAGCATTGTACTTAGCATTTGTTTCTATATTTTCTAAGAACAGTTCTGTATTACATGTAAGTAATGTTTCTAGGTGGTAAGTTTGGGTACTTGTTGCAGTGAAATTAAGATAAAGAACACTCATGAGAAGAAAAGGGTTATAACGAGAGCAAACAAATTCCTTAAGGCAAAGAAGCCCTGTTCTTAGCCTGTAGTATGTGGAAAGTGTTTTTACTTTTTTCTTTTTTTTGTCAATTTGCTGCAGAAGAAAGAGACTACTTTGCAGAAAACATTTCAATACCTTTTGTGCTACAGAATCTGGGTGAGTATGTGTGAATACTTCAGTCACAGCTTACAGCTCAGGGCAGATCTCAGAAAATACTTTAATTACAGCTGACAGCTCAGGGCAGACCTCAGAAGTAATTAAATGTTTGAATAGTGAGGCAAATGCAGAAGAGGTCTAGGTCACTCATAGCTGGGATTTGCTAAAGCTCAGTGTCAACTTGAGTATTTTAAGTACTGCGCTGCTGATGCGCTTTGAAGAGAGCTGCTGATCAAGACAATGGTTTTGAGAGTAACAGAGAAAATTACTGTTTCGACTTAAAATTTATATGCTTCAGACCTTCTTTAGGAGACAGATATCCTAGAACTTCTCAAACTACCCAATACTTTGATAAGTCTTAAGTTAGCATCTGGGCTGTTTAGTCTGACCAGTGACTAAACCTTCATTGTTATGTATGTGATTTTTTTGCTAGTAGATCTAGTAAGTTAGGCATTGAATTTTGGGGGAAAGCAGAGATTCTTGAAATGGAACTGTTTTGTTTTGGGATTCAATCCTAAGGTTGTAGTTGCAAGTTCTGTCATAGTTTAGTTATTTTCCTCCTGCAGAACAAAGCTACTTTATTCAAGTTGTGTCACTCAAACCAGAATACCAGTTTTATTTTCTAAAAATGCTAAAAAAACGCAGCTATGAACATCCAAGGAACTCAAGAGGCCTTCCTTGTCACATAGCCTTCAAATAAACACCTTGTCCTTACCCTACATTTGATGATTTCTTTGTTTATAATCAGATTCTGCAACCTTGTTATCCTTAGTCTTATAAGACAGGCAACAAGTTTGGGCTGGTTTCTAGCCTGACTCTGGATAGGTTGAGGACTTTGGAAAGTTTAGCTCCAAAAGCGATGAAAAGGGAAAAAAGCCAGTTATAAATATTATTGGGATCCATAATAAAATATGATGAATACAAAAACAAGACCAAGCTAAAAGGTCAGAAATATGCAAGTAGTTTCTCTGGAAGGCCTTTTGCTCTGCTGTAGACCTCCTGGATGAGCTCAGGGACACCAGTGCTTGATGCTGCCTAAATATCAGCTGTGCTCATTACTAGGCTGGACAACTTCTTGAGTGCTGGGAAAAATAACAATCTATTCAGTGCTTTTCTTGTCACCATTAAACTATTGTGCTTTCATCATGACTTTAAGAACTACAGCTTCTGGTTATTTTATTCCCAGCTGAGAAAAAAAATGAAAATCGCAATCATTCTGTACTTTTATCACACTTATCACACAGAGTTCCAAAAACATTATTTGCAGTGGCTATGCTATTGGAACTGGATTTTCTGGGAAAAATCAGAACAACTGAAGCCTGAATTTATTGCTGAGTGCAATAAACACAGAGTTTATTGCTGTGAGCGAATGCAGAGACTCATGCCCCTCTCCGCATCTCTTGTTCAGCAAGCTTTGCATATGCCAAGTGGCTTCTCTTACTCCCCACAGACTAGGTAACTGTTCTGCTTGTTCTATAGCCCTTCTTTTGGCAGCAACACTAATACCCATTTCTACATATTCAGCAGTTTTCACAAAATGTTTACTATATTTTACATCTTCTTTCTTCTGGCCACTTTATTCAAACACAGTATTTTTAGGTATTTAAATATTTTCAGTTCATTTGATAATCTCCAACAATTTTTCCAAAGTTACTACAAATCAGAAATTCCGTCTAATGAAGCAGTTGTCTAAGTACAGTGCTTTAGAAAACTAGATTCTTTTTATTACCAAAATACAAGAGCATGGTCAATGGTACTGTATCATTGATGTTTTGCCTTTTTTTTTTCCCCTATCCATACAAACTCAAATTTACAGAAATGTTCCTGAAAGTGGAACAAACAGCAAGCACTCTTCACTAGCTCTGAAACACCTCAGCAGTTTTAAATAGGCTTGTCTTTCCTACTGCAGCATATTGACTATTTACTGGATACTCAGGATATACCATAAAAATCCCTTTCAGCTCCAGAAAGAGGAGTCGTGATATTCATAGGCGATAATATCTGTTTCAAAGTTCTCAGTAATGTTACTATAATTTAGAATCCACTAATCCACTACCAATTTTACTGCACACTTTCTATCTTCTGAAGGAAGGAACCCCCTTCTTTCCCCGGAATTCGAGATAGGACTTTGGTGTCTTACCCAAACAGCAGGCGAGTATTTGCCGTGTCTTTGCACGGTTACCACAGTCACTTAACTGCCTTTGTTCCACGGGCCCCGCAACAACGCAGTAGGCGAAGAGCTCTACGCTTCCCCCTTGCGCACTCGGCTCCCACAAAATAAAACAGCCGGCGAGAACCCTGCCTCTGCTGTGTGCGAGTGACCTCTTCAGACAAGCCAGCGTCATTACAGAAAGGTCACGGCGCAGAACTGTATTGACAAAATGAGTAGTTTTTGAGCTACAACTGCTATATTTTTCCTCTCTTCAATATCCATAATGAAATGGAGACTAAAGAGGAAATATATTTTTAGTGGGAACGTTAGAAAAGTGATTTCTATCAGTGACTAATGTTTTCTTTAAGTATATTCACAAATGTCTGTGCTACTGCCAGATAGAGAATTATTAATAATTACTAACTAAAACCAATTCAAGAGTGGATCATAAAAGTACATTAAATCATTTTTACCCTCCAAAATACATTTTGTAACTCAGTAGGTCTGAAATATATGTTAAAGGCATAATAGCCTGATGGTGGTTGTATTGGGTTTGTGTAGTAAGGTTTTGGACAGGCTACAGGAGGGGCTTCAGTAAGAAGCTCCTCAGAAGCTTCCCCCAGGTCCAATAGAGCCAATGCCATCTGGATCCAAGATGAACCAGCCTCTGACCAAGGTTCACCCATCAACAATGGTGGTAGTGCCTCTGGGATAACAGATTTAAGAAGGGGGAAAAGTTACTGGGCATGAGCAATTGCAGCTGGAGAGAGGAGTGAGAATGCGAGAGGAACACCTGCTGACACCAAGATCCGTGAAGGAGGGGGAGAAGGAGGAGGTGCTCCAGGCATCAGAACAGCAGTTCCCCTGCAGCCTGTAGTGAAGACTATGGTGAGGCAGGCTGTCCCTCTGCAGCTCAAGGAGGTCTGTGGTGGGACAGGTATCCACCTGCAGCTCCTGGAGGATCCTAACCCAGAGTAGGCGGATATGTTCCAAAGGAGGCTGTAACCCTGTGGGAAGCCCATGCTGGAGCAGGGTCCTGACATGACATTGACCCCACGGGGACCCATGCTGGAGCTCTCTGTTCCTGCAGGACTGCACCCCACGGAAGGGACACATGCTGGAGCAGTTCATGTAGCCCATGGGAAGGACCCACACTGAGGAAGTTCATGGAGGACTGTCTCCTGTGGGAGGAACCCAGGAGCAGGGGAAGATCATGAGTTCTCTCTTGAGGAGGAAAGTGTGACAGAGACAACATGTGATGGACTGGCCACAACCGACATTCCCAATCCTCCTGTACCACTGTGTGGGGAGGAGGTTGAGAATTCGAAGTAAAGTAAAGCCCAGGAAGAAGGGAGAAGTGGGGGGAAGGTGTTTTTAAGATTTGGCTGTTATTTCTCATTATCCTACTCTGATTTGCTGGTAACGAGTTAAACTAATTTCCCCAAGTTGAGTCTGTTTTGTCTGTGATGGCAATTGCTAACTGATCTCCCTGTCCTTAACTCACAAGCCTTTCACTGACCAGTTGAGGGGGAGTGATACAGCAGCTTTGGTGGCATCTGGTGTCCAGTCAGGATCAACCATAGTGGTTAAAAACATTAAAGCCAGCAGACTCTCAGTACCAAAATGGTCTTATTAATGGCTTGATAAGTAGTACGCTGGAAAAAGTCTTCCTCTCCCACTTTCTTAGCAAGCAACTTTCTTACTAAGTTTGCGGTTCAAGCTATGGAAGTGGTTTCAAAATTCAAATAGTGGAAAAACTAAGTTCCTTTGAGGTAATAGGTATCATGTTGAATTCTCACCTGTAAGAAAGCCAAGTAAGTTTAGGGCTTTTTTTCTTGCACTTGCATTAGTTGTAAATATGAATTGCAGACCAACTCTTTCTTCCTGTGTGATCTCCTGGCATAGAGATGGGGAATGTGCTTTTGTCTAGTGACTGCAGATGGAGTCTAGGGTGACCTGGCAAGGTTAAATATCTAACCTACAGATGGGTAAAATTAAGTGACAAGGTCTTTAGTATTGATTAGCAGGTTGGTTCTAGGTTTTTTTAATTCGAGGGTCATCTATCTGTCAGCTGCTATTACTCTATTTTACAACTCAAAAGTACCAGTAATAATATGTTAGTTGTCATATTACCTAACCCAACAGCAACAAAAAAATTACTAGAAGTTAACAGCTTGTCTTGCCCTAGTGTCCACATGAGGCAGGCTGCAATATCTTATTGAGGGAGAAAGAAGAATCTAAGAGAAGAAACACAAGAAGGAGGATTCCCTGGCTGTCATAACTCTGTGACTTCTACAATTCCCCTTTCCTGCTTCATGGAAGTCTGAAGAAGAACTGGAAGACCTTTGCACCCATAACTGTGGTTTTTGTCCTTTTTTCCAAGCAGATACTAAAACAAACAAAAACAAAAAAAAAAAAAAAAGAAACAAACAGACCGCCAACCAAACTGCTATTAATGACGACTTGGCTGTCATATTGTCATAGGCATTACAAATTTAAGCATTACAATTCTATTTTTGGGGTAAGCTTCCTGGCCTGCTGGGAATGCTCATAATGTAAGTCCTCTGTTTAGCATACTTAGATTTACAGCTTGCCCTAGTTTGGAAGATCAGTTGGCTTCCACTGTAGGACAATCTAAGCTTGAGGACATAACCAATGTATTCAGTGTGTTAAGGTGCAACTTTTTCCACTTTATATACAAAACCAGCTGAACACACTTGATGTCTCTATAAATGATCGTTTGACCCCATAAAAATTTCAGTTTCTCAATATTCAGCTTGCCTGGGATACATTTCACTGGACACTCAGACAAGGATAAAGGCAATACCATTGTCTTCAAAAGCCACCAAGACGACCCTCTGGAGCTACTTCCTACAATGTAACTTTACACTTTGGAAGGAAAACTTATATAAGCACATATAGCCATAACCTGACTTTTCAAAGCTGTACTTTTTCAATCTTGTTGACTTCATAGCAGGAGATAAGAAGAAATTTAAAGCACAACAAATGTACAGGAAAGTGATTTATACGTTCCTTTAAGGAAACATGAACTTTAAAAGAATTATGTTATCTTCAGATGTAACTAAACTTATAGGAAGTTCTTAGAGTGGAACTACAAATTCCCGCCTGTCCAAATAGGACTTTTTGGACAAAATTTTCCTTTGAGAATATCAAATATGCTAGTCGACTTTAAACCAAAATAGGTTGTGAGGAACTATATAAGCCAGAGGTACAATCTACCTCTGTGTGTGATAAGCAAGTGTATCAGCATTAAGTCTCAGACCTGTGAAGTGGCAAAACACTGTGCAGTGCTGGATGACCTTAATTTCTATTAGCTTTAAAAGGAAAGGAAAACAGTGGAAAGAATTATAAATTATTAATAATAAAAAACCCAAAACACCTAAACTAAACTTATGCAGCAGTTACTTTCATGTTTTGTCATTGAACAAAAGCAAATACAAATAAAATTTTCTGTAAAGATTCAAAAGAAAGTTTGATATGGGATCTTAATGTCTTCTAGAAATGTCTTACACAAGAGGATATTTGGCTAGATTTAGAAAAAATTAGGTTATCTCATAGTATAGACTCCAAATCCCATTGGTATGGTGCTTGGAGACATTCTAATTGGCAGAAAACCAGTATCGACTGCCTGATATATGCTCTTCAGAGGCAAATTGCTATCCTTTTACCTAGATTAATGAGGTTACCAGTCACACAAAATCTTGTTATAGCAAATTCCGCTCCTAATTTTGCAATATGGCTCTTGAATCAAGGACTTCATTTCCAAGCAGAAAACAATGAGACATTCTAGAGAACTAAAGAGATCAGAATCCGTTACCCCATGCGCTAACACTGCTCTTACATGACTACCTTTAAGCAAGTCCACTGTGATACCTGACCTTAGTTTATGTTCCACAATCAGAAGATGATGATGCCTGGTGGCTTAGTCATAACGCATAAAAGGCTTGCACAAACCTGACATCAGGGACTGGATTGCCAGCAACTCTGCACTCCAGCAATACTTTGTTTCCTTCAGCAATTTCCTGGCTTCGGAGCTTCTGAGTGAATTGAGGTGGTGAAAATTGATTCTCTTTCATGTTGATGAAGGGGTAGCAAAGGACTGTTTCACTCTGAGTGATGCTCTCCCTTTCAGAAAAGTGTTCTCCATTGAGATGAACTTCAGGCAATTTTGCCTCAGGCTCAGGCTCTTGATGTGTCTTGTCAAACTCCTGGTTTAAGGAGGTATTTTCAGCTAGTTGTCTCTTTTTAGGAGACAGGTATCCACTATCTGGAGAAGAAGAGTCCCCATCAGGACTTCGGCCTCTTGTCTCTAATGCCTGTCTAAATATAGATGACAGTTCCTCTATGAATGTGGCAGCTTTGTCACACCGCTTGTTCCTGAAAGGAACTTCTCCCTGGGCTGCTGAGTCAGACTTAAGGCTTGCCTTAGGTACACCTGGACCATCATCCTCTGAATGTTTCAGGCTTCTAATGAAGCTGTGACTAGCAGTTACCAAAGGTGAGGTGCTTGCTTGATTCCTGGAAACTGTGATAAAACTACCTGCTGTTTGAGGTGTGTTGGGTTGCTCTTTCTGATTGCTTGGGAGAATGTGATTTGCAGCACATGAATTCAGACTGCTTGCTTGAGGCCTCTGTAAAGCATCCTGCTCGTGCAGTTTGGTAGCCCTGAAAGAAGCATTTTCTGAAGTGCTAGAAAGAGAGCTGTTGAAATACTGATTAAAGTCTGGTGCTGCATTCTGATCCTCCTTCATGGAATTGGCAATAGCTTCCCGAGCTATGGCAAGGCTCTTACACATCTCTTCCTGGGTAAGGAAGGCAGAAAGTTCATTTGAAAAGTCCCCATTCTGTATGTCTGATAGGGAATCAGAGAAAAAGTCATGGTAAGATGAAGCCTCTGACATATTTTCAGGATATCCCTTCTTGATGCCTCTCTCGGCACAGTAAGCCTCCTTCAGCATTAAAGAAAGAGACAATGCCTGCCCACAGCTTCTGTCTTGCATCCTGGAAGACACAAATATAATTCCTTAATGAAAAAACTTCTCAGTGAACAAACCTCTGTTATACCTTGGTTCCCCTAAGCTAGACACAAAACTGGGTGAAAAGCAGAACCCAACAGTGCACGAAACACTGTAAACCTTGGTTTCTATCAGAATTTGCCATGGCAGCAAATTGTCTTGGTAGAAATGAGAGCACTCAAGGTCATATTTCTCATGCTTCTTCGTTCAGAACTATGAAGCCATCCTTCATACATTGCCGAGCACAAACTCAATTCAACTGGACCAATTTGAGTGATTTGTTATTTCACATCCGATGTGTTATTTCACATCAATGCTATTATACTCCATTTTTTTTCTGGTTTTAGGCTTATGATGATCTGGGGAATGGAATTACTTTTCTCTTTGCTATAACACTGCCTTCCAGGTGCTAAACCAGCACATTCAGAGAGGGAAAAATATTGTAGTTGAAAGCATTATGAGAATCTACACACAGATGTCTGGATTAAAAACTCCAAGTTATAATTTCTGTTTAATGCTGGCAAGTGTTTAATATTATTTTACTTCTTGTGTTAATGTTTTTAACTTGCTGCCTTTCAATTGAATTTAGCAGCACTTTCCTTAACACTGATTAGTGGAATCTCAAACTACCACATGCTAAAAGTAAACCACTAAAGATATAGATTTCACAACTGTTGTGGTTTAAAGCCAGCTGTAACTCACACAGTCACTCCTTCACTCCCCCCTTCTTTTCCCCGCCCCTGCTCCAGGAGGGATGGGGAGGAGAATTGAAAGAATGTAACTCCGACAGATTGAGATAAGAACAGTCCAGTAAGTAAGGTATAACACAAAACCGCTACTGCTACCACCAATAGTAATAATGATAAGGGAAATAACAAGGGAAGAGAATACAACTGCTCATCACCCACTGACCAATACCGAGCACGACCCGAGCAGTGATCTAACCCTTCCGGGTCCCTGCCCCCAGTTTTTACATCCTGGGCATGACGTGCTGTGGCATGGAATACCTCTTCGGCCAGTTTGTGTCAGGTGCCCTGTCTCTGTTTCCTCCCGGCTTCCCCTCCTCCCTGGCAGAGCATGAGACTCAGAAAGTCCTTGGTCAGACTAAACATTTGAGCAGTAACTAAAAACATCAGTGTTATCAGTGCTGTTCCCTGGCCAAAAGTCAAAAACATGGTGCTGCACTGCACCAGCTACTAAGAAGGGGAAAAAATGACTGCTACTGATGAACCCAGGACAACAACCTATGTACTACCCTGTGCCATATAAGTGTATAATACATATTCTGTGCCAGTTTCACAAAGTACAGAAGCATCTATACACCTCCAGTTTTCCCATGATTTCAGAATGAGGATGCATGTTCTCTGTCTCTGTAAAGGCAGAAAAAGCAAGGAACACGACATCAGGGAAACCAGTCTCTTCCCAATGGAAGGACCTGCCTGAAACTCTCTTTTAAATCTATTTTTCCTGCTGGTCACTAGATTGTGGGTGATCTATCTTAAAACTAATGCTGCTTCTTGCAAAGCATTTAATTAAGTTGAACATCAGTGTTTTTAATTAACCCTAAAAATTTTCCTCTTTTTATCTTAGTTTCTATGGGATTAATTTGATTAATCTATACAAGATTTTAAAAAATACTATATATTCTCTCAACAGTCAAAAGTATTTCCTCAATGATAGATAAGTGGCTTGACAGTCATGAGATGTACTCAGATGTATTTTACATCAGCTCGTGAAAGCTCCAGTTACCTTTAGTAACTTCACCAAGGCTTACCCAGCATGTAGTCATTAACTGACTGAGAGATTATTGGAATTCTTGGCCTGGCATATGCATCTCCTGATTTGCCTGCTTCTCCTTACAACTCAATATATAAAAAAGAAGTATAAGGAAAATAAAATATTTTAGGATTTAAGGTGTTTTTATAGAATACCATGATAGGTTTATTCTTCGGTGGGATTACACATTCCTTTCCTTTTATCTGTGTTTACAGGGCAACAAATTTAGCTGCCATGACAATCTCTTTCAACATAATCTAAAACCACATATATAGTATAACCGACTACCACACAGCAGCTTTAAAGAACGAATCTGAGAAGCCAAGCAAACAGTTGGTCTAGAGGTTCAGCTGTTAAGGCACAGACTGGATGAATGCCAGAAAACTAAGGGTTAAACCTGGAGAGTTCCTGTCTCCTTCACCTTAGTTATTTTTCAACACTGTAATCAAATGAACAAAGGGGCTAGTTTACTGTTTAGATAACTAATAAATATCTGTCTTTCAAATGATATCTTTATTTAAATCTGATTTATACTGGTTACTAGCCTGATCACATCTCAAAGGGATACATTACACACTTAAGTAAATCTCTCTGACTTTCAACACCAAGTTGCTCTGGTGTTTCAGTGGTTTACAGTTGAGGGCAATCTTACCGATTGCTAGTCATGCAACACGATGACTAAAATGAATGTATTATGAATTAGCATACTTCCTCCTTATACTCAGCTTTATCATTAGAAAAATATAATGGCTTCATATGTCATCATTTTCAAAGCCCAGTGTCTGAATTTAAGGAAATCAATCTGTAGCTGGGTGTTTAGATAATGATGACTAATTTAAAAATAATTATTTGGCTGATTATTGGCAATTTCTAATTCTGATAAGCCTTCTTAGTGAGAAAGGTCTGGTGCCTAAATAAGGATTTATACGTCTAGCTTTAGACAGCTGAATGGAAGCTTCCAGTACAAAGACTTTTTTCAGCCACACTGTAATACATAAAGCCACTATTCTTTTAGGGCAACTTGTAACCACAGCAAACTGGAGATGAAGTATCGCTAACCCTATCAAGTAGCATATAAGATCATAATTAGAAATTTCAAATGCTATTTCTAGCTTCTAGAAATAGCTTCTTTCTAGTCAAGCTAGACTACAAAGTATTTATAACAGTTTTCATCATCATTACTTGTTAGGTAACCTGGAAAGGAATATACTATAGCATTTAAAGACACAAACATAAAATACAATGTTGCATACAGATCAGTGTTTAGGTATACTTCCAGCATTATTATGTATAAACCATTTTGGAGGTCCTATTTGCTATATGTTTAAATATTACTCACAAGTTAAACACACATTTCAGTATCATGCTGTTTAAGTATTTGTTCAGAATATAATATAGATGCTCTATGGAGGAACATGGTAAATAGTAAATTCAAAATGTACTGAATTATAATAATCTCAGAAAACATTTGAATAATTAATCAAATTAAGGTATTCAAGAGATAAATAATGAAGTATGGAAAACGACAGAAAATCAAAAGACTCATTACAAGAGGAGTATACACATCCGGAATTTGCAGAACCTGTCCAATGAAAAATCATTACTTAAAAAAATGTGACCCAAAGCCAATCTGAACAAAGGAATAATTTGAAGGAAAATACATTTTTCTAGCAAGATCTTTTAAAACAAACACATATTTTCCCTCTGACTTTGGAAATCCTGCAAAATTACTCCCCAAAGTACAGTAATTAAATTTAGCAGAAAATACAAGACAGACCTTACAATGAACAGACCAGTACGCAGAGTCTCAAGTATAATTAATAGCGGGTAAAGTTGTTTTTTTTTTCTTTCTGTATCTAAGTTGGCTTAAAGTTGCTCCAGCTATTCACTAAAGATTGCTTGGTCCTCTGTAAGCATCAAGAAGACTGTGGCCTGTGTGTTACATCTGCCCTCTGTGACTATGTAATTCTTACCCCACTCATCTATATTTGGTAACTGAACTCATGTTACAGCAGACTGCTGCTATCTGGAATTCCAGTAGAAGCAACATTAGGCCTGTAAGAGGCACAAAGTTCTGCTGCACTTACTATTCAGAAATTCAGAGAATCTAACCATTTAAATAAACTTGTTTTGTTGTATTTAACGCAGTATAAACAGGCTGGTTTAAAATATTAATCTGCAATTTTAAAAAAGAGTGTGAGTTTTGCTCACCATTAAAGGGCCCACCTCCACAGGTCATAGAAAACACAGTGTGTAAAACTTAATTTTAAACAATAATTTCTTTCTGTGGTATTTTGTATTAACAGATTTTTATTTTTAAACAAAATTAGCTATTTTTATGACTATAAATAATGGGGTTTTCTACCAAAAAAAGCACTTGAAATTGACAGCTTTCTTGTGCACCTTAAAATCTTTTAGAAAAGGAAAAAAAAAATCCCATGGAATCATAGAATCATTTATGTTGGAAAAGGCCCTTAACATTATTAGAGTTACCAACCAAAATGGTCCATCTTCTTGTATTAATAAATAATTATTAAACTGTAACCACATACTACATTGTATAAATTTACCTACTGAATTTTCACATCTCAAATGAAGTAATGCTGTAATCAGAAAAGAATTCTCTATCTCCCTCACTCAGAAATGACACACAAAATCCCTGGAAAACATGCATGCTTTAAGAAGACCCTACAACTATGACACATGGATTAATACTGAAATAATCAAGATGCATTTCTAGTTTCTATGACCTTGTAGAATGTAATAAGTAACACAGTCAAGTCTCCCTTACTGTCTTTGTAAGGAAGTACTTTCACCTCATTAAGAACTCCTGTGAGAGTTTTGTCAAAGGGAAGAAAGGCTTTCAGTCCAAGAGCACACTTGTACCTTTTCAGGCACATCATTTCCTTTGATACTCCGTGAAAAGGAGAAGCAAACATGAAGGCTGCTGGTATAATCAACAGACTTTTTCACATCATTTCCAGAAATAAAAGCTACGTATGTGTAGGATTGTTTCTGCCAGATAGCAGCCTACTGGGAGTCAAAGTCCCTAGAAGAGATAGAAGAAACTATAGTTCCAATAGATATTATAGATCTCCGTCCCTTCTGTCAGCATCCATTGTATCTGCTCTCTGGTTTGAATTAATTTTGTGGGCTGGCACTTGCTCTTAGTGCAAGGTCTTCTACATATTGCCTTGCATTCTTTACTGAAGTTTATTCCTTGGCAACAACAGATGGGCAGTGGTCCCACTCTTGTGACAGCAGTATACAAGAGACTCATAGCTCCTTATTAGTTCCAGACCAATTTAGGCATTACTAAGTACTAGTATCACACATTTTATTTCAGGAGTTAATATAGTTAATGCATTTATTATGTCTGTTAATATATAACACATTATATATGTTAGTATAGTTAATATATTTTTCTTTACATCTTCATACAACCAATCACTGTCCCCTAATCAGAGCTTCAACAGATTCACTGTTGGATTAGGAATACCTACTTACTTCACAATGTATATAAACCTCATTCTCATGACTTGGGGTCCTTACCATGTGGTAAAGAAATTGATGAAAAGGTTTTTATTTCAGGTTATTTTATAGTGATTTCAGTGTAAAAGTGTGTCAGATAAGAACAGAATTGTCATTCTAAAAATTACAGTCTAAAAACTATAAAAAAAAGGAGCTGATCATCTAAGAGTTAATCACTGTATGCCTAAGTTTTAAGCAGTCACCCCACAGAGTGGGATCCAGGCCCTGTGTCAGGCACCCAGCCTCTCCACTAAATGCATAAGAGTTAGCTACCTTGGAATGGGAGCCAAAAATAGCCTGCATATAAACAGCAACAAACTGCCTTGGGCTACCTTCATCATTTTCTACAGGGAGCGTCTGGATGAAATCTTGGTTCTCGGAGTTATGTTTGAATTGTCACTTCTGTGAAGAAAATATACCTGCCTGGATACACCTGCAGGGATCATTTTTAAAGGACGTGAGCTTTTATGAACACAGCTGTACTGGTGATTTGTGTAAATCAGGTATGCCTATTACTTTTTGTACAGCATGGTAGAAACATTTGCTCTGAAAGTGAAAGATCTGTGCTCAATATATTCTATTGGCTTCAAGTGTTAATGAAAGACTTGTCATAACTTGCAGAAACTCATTATGGCAAGGTTTTCTCCAGCTATATTAATCCATGAAGAAATTTTCCCCAATGTCATTCTACTAAGATTTTTGGGAGTGCTTACATCCTTTGACCTGTGATGAATCTTTTGGAAATTTACTTAATTTTTGATCAAGACCTCCCATTTTTATAGCAAAAATAATGCCTGTTTTCCTTTACAATGGTGGTAGATGGCAGGAAACCACTGTAAGCAAATGCTAGAGGGACTAAAACTTTGGAACAGATACACACTTTGAAAGATTAACATGTGCAATAATGTGCAATGATGTAGTAATTTAGTATTTACATGTAAAATATGAAAGCTGCTAATAACATGCAAACAAGATAAACGATATTACACCAGATATACTCACCCCATTCCTATTACAGCATCATGGCAAATTCAACCGATGAACACAACTCCATGGAGATAATACTTTCACTACCAATAGATTTGATGGAGCATGCCTACACAGGTCTACTGAAAACCCAATAATAGTTTCTGACACTAGTCAGCCCAAGTCATTCAAAACCTCCTGTCATAAACTGTAAAGCTATTCTAGTTGTGCAAACTTTCCATTCCATCTGATGAAGATGTTACATGGTGCAAAAGCTTCTAATTGTTAACTGTGCTAAAACCAAAATACACTAACAAGCATGGGTCTTTACCCTAGTAATTTGTGTTCTTACCTGAAAAAGCAGGAAAACACTACAACAGTTCCTGTTATTTTGTACCTTGCTCTAAATAGCAGCAGGGTAAAATACAAGCAGATAAGCAATCTCGAAGACCTGAAGTCAAACAGTGCTTCAAATAAGAATCATTATGAGTTGTTTCTACTTTAAGTGGCAGAGACAAATATAATCCCCTTTATTAGCTGCCACAGAGTCTTCCACTTATTTTGAGTCACTAACAGACATTTTCTTTTCCTGAAAGTTGAAAAACGTTTTTTCAACGCCTGAAAGTTGAAAAAAAAAATCTGGTCACCTGTGTTTAAACATAGTTGGTCACTGCCTTGCCTTAGTTTGATGCTACGCATAGATTTGGGTTGTTTTTGGTTTGTTTTGTTTGTTTATTTGTTTTCCCTCAGTATCCAAACATGCTAAATTTTGCTTGTAAATATATTTGTAAATAAATTTATTACCTAGCTAGAACTAATCTGTGTTTTTATAGAGTGCACTAGAAGTACCTACCTGTCATATGTATATGAAAGTGTTAAACATACTGAAATAGTCAGGCAGTGTCAATGGTACTCAAACACCATCTTCCCAATTTTCTGGAGAGTTTCTCAGGATCTTCCTAGCAGGAAACTGCAGAAATGCAGCACAAAAGCTCATATGCCTTCAGTTTTGCTAGCAGTGGTGCTGGTACTTGGTCTAGAAAGAATACAACAGTTGCTAAAATTAGATAAAAGATCAGTAATAATAACCCACTCTCTTCTTTTACAGAACACTTCATCTACGAAGTGATTGAGGGGCTGCAAGTAACAACAGTTCGATAAACTTAAGAATATCACAATTTTTCAGAATTACCACAGCTGTGAGTCATAAAGGACACCATAAAATGGAAAGGAAGGCTAATTGGCAACTCACAAAGAACTAATACTGTTTCTTAAACTAAGGAAGAGGTAACTGCTTCTCAGTCCACCATATATAGTACCTAAGGTCTTGCTGAGGCAACCTGCCTCAGACTGAGAAGCCTATGTTTCAGCTTCCCTTACCTCAATACTACTGGAACACTTGTAATACTGTTCTCTTTCAAGATGCTGTATTTTTCGATCTATAAGTAGCCAGACAGGTAAAAACTGAACTCACGGACAAACTGCCACTTTACTGGTGATGTCATCAGCATCCCTTAAAATCTCAACAGAATTTTGTTAGGAATTTGCACCCGTGTGCACTGTGATTAACACACTTCTGCATTTGGGGCTGTGAATCACACTGTGCTCTCACAGGATTATCGCACTGAGATAAAGAAACTTAGATCAAAACTATCTGATCCTTGTCAATAGACACTGCACCTGGGATAAAGATGCCCAAGTTACCTGAGAGCTGGCAGTGGCCTGGCCTAGGTGGTGCTGTCAGCTGGGCTTCGAAGTGATTTTAGGCGGGCCCCAGCGTTCATCTAGCTCTTGTAGATTCACGACGCTGTTTACACACACTCAGTTCTGAGCCTTGACTTTCATCTATCCGAGCTTCTCCACCCACAGGACTATGTGCGCGATCAACTGTCCAATGTCAGGCGCTATGGGAGCGGGACGGGTGTGGGCCAGCGCTGAGAGAGCGGGCTCGTTGCTCAGGGAGCGGGGCGGGAGTGGGGTCAGCGGCAGGGAAGGGAAGGCGGGTGCCAGCCGTCGGCTGAGGGGCGGTGCTGCCGGAGGTGAGGAGGTCCCGGGCAGACCCAGCGAGAGCGGTTGTCTCATGGGGGGAGCCTGGCAGCCCGTTTGGGTGAGGGGTAGGTGCCGCGGGAAGAGGGCGGGCGGGGAGCAGCCGTTGGAGCCCGCCGCCTCGTCTGGCGGTGGTGAGCGGGCGGGTGTCGTGGCACGGCTGAGGTGCCGCGCCTGTCAGTGAGGGTGCGTTGCTGTGGAGTGTGCTGTCAAACTTTACTGCGGGGGGCCAGCACGTACCGTAGGCCCTGCGCTGTTGTCGCGTTTCTTATAATTCCTCGTCAGAACAGAGAACAATCTGATTTAAAGGTGCTGATACTTTGTGATAAAAGTC
Source organism: Myiopsitta monachus (assembly GCA_017639245.1). Taxonomy (NCBI): domain Eukaryota; kingdom Metazoa; phylum Chordata; class Aves; order Psittaciformes; family Psittacidae; genus Myiopsitta; species Myiopsitta monachus. Next base: position 76,087,694 of record CM029917.1, on the reverse strand, counting down.
TTTAAAAATGCATATAGGCTAGGCTCACGTCTGTGCAGAAGGCCTTGGGAAGAATCACTGCCTGATTCCGTTAAAATCTGTAAGGCATGTTGTAAAATAGTATTAAAGGACAAGAAATAAGGTGTCAACAGACTAGAATGGGCAGTCTTCTGCAGTTAAGTAGAAAGCCTATTTCATGTTTTAGCACAGGGAAATGTGTCATGGGTTCAGCAGTAGCAGTCGTTTTTTCTCCTTCTTGGTAGCTGGTGCAGCAGTGTGGTTTTGATTTTGGGCCTGGGAGCAGCGCTGATAACACCAGTGTTTATAGTTACTGCTTGGCAATGTTTTGGTCTGACCAAGGACTTTCTGAGCCTCATGCTATGCCAGGGAGGAGGGGACCCAGGAGGAAGCAGAGACAGGACACCTGACCCAAACTGACCAAAGAGGCTATTCCATACCACAGCATGTCATGTCCAGGATGTGAAGACGGAGAGCAGAGACCTGGAAGGATGTGGTGGTGGACTGGGGGTGCATGGCATGGTCAGGTTTTTGGCATTAGGGGGTTCGCTGCTGGGGGGTGCACTGGCTGGGTCGGGCTTGGTGAGCAGTTGTATTCTCTTTCCTTGTATTTCTCTTGTATTATTGTTGGTGGTAGCAGTAGTGATTTCTGTTATACCTTAGTTACTAAACTGTTCTTATCTCAACCTGTGTGATTTGCATTTCTTTTTTTTTTCCGATTCTCCTCCCCATCCCCCCGGGACTGGGAGAAGAAAGAGGGGGAGTGAGTGAGTGAGTAAAACTGCATGGGTGGGGGGCTTAAACCACGACAAAATGCTATAATACAGCTGATGTTAAAGCACAAAACCTCAAGAAATCCATTTCATGTTGAATTAAGAAACACATTGGAAAGGAGCAAAAGTTGCATACGACAGGACTGAGGCCATCTTACAAAGGTAGAGACAGCAAGGATAAAATTTGGCAGTGTAGCACACAGCAATGTGGTTGAGATTGAATACTGTGGCATGTAAAGTTTTCAGATTACATGACAAACTTAAGAAATCTAAGAACCTGTGTTCATGTGTCAGCTCAGTGTAGTCCTACATCATTTTCTAAGGAAAGAAGTGAAGTAAATTGTATTTAAAACACTCTAGTGGAAAATCTGTGTCATGAAAGTTAACGTTCAAACTTAAACAGACTGATCATAGAATCATAGAGTAGTTAGGGTTGCAAAGGACCTTAAGATCGTCTAGTTCCAACCCCCCTGCCACGGTCAGGGACACCTCCCGCTAAACCGTGTTACCCAAGGCTCTGTCACCTCATATTTGAAAGAAGAAAAGCAAGCCTTGTGAGGTACTTAATTTAACCATCCTGTCTGCACAAAGGAGAATTTTAACACCAGTCTCATTCTTAAAATTGAGAGTTTTCTTTTAAGTACTCCACATTCAAGACTTTAAATTTGTCTAGATTCATTTAACTGGACTGCTTGCTTCAACTGTTATTCTTCTAAAAGTTGATTTTGCCCTGTATGCTTTAAATGTTAGTAATATTAATGTAGCTTTACCGTTTCTTATTTGGTATTAATTAATCTCACTTGGTAAATTAATTATCACTCCCTGTACCAAGAAGTTATCCATCTCTCTATGTCCTGTTTAAGTCTGTGCTTCAGTCCCACTCGCATCAGCTATTGCCTGTATGTGTCTGTGAAAAATAAAGTTTGAAAAAATGTAATTTATATATTTTTACATAAAAACAATTTGCACTTACACATATCATAAAACTCTCACAGCTGGGCAGTGAGAAAAATGCTATATAGCGTCACATGGCATCTTCTTATGTTGTACATACTAAGTCTTTGTTAGTGCAGCTCAGTTAGACTTTCCTCTTCATAAGTAAAATGATTTCCATTAGATTAATTTTAGCTGCAAGCCTAGAGTGCATGTTTTACATATTTATATTCACAGTCAGTCATGTAGTCACATTCCTTCTTAACATGTGCAATGTGTTTGATCTGAGCAGGCACAGACAGTGCTGAAGTTCAACACCAGATTAAAGCCTCTTTCTTTACAAGGGGATTAACTTTAAAAAAGGAATGCGCCTCTTCCAACAGACTATGAAATGCTGTTCTCTAGGGAAATAAATATTTACTTCTCTTTTTAACAGCTATTGCAAACTGTCTTTTGATTATGCCGAATATATATTCCTGCAGTCTGTAGGAAGGCTTAGCCTGCCACCTAAAAACATGTCAGTGCAAGATAAGGGTAGACAGCTGTGTATTGCTGCCAGAAGTCATGGTGCTAAACAAAGACAAATGTGTAAGAATGTGACATCCATACTCCTGGAAAGAGGAATGAATGCTGAAGGAGGAGCACTGAACAGCTGATTACTTCCGCTGTTAACCTCAGTAGGACTCAATTAAAAAAAAAAAAAAAACAAAACCCACATTAAAACACAGCTGGCTATTTAGAATGAACTGCGGAGAGATTTCTCAGTCACTAGCTTCTATTAGGGAGACACTTAGCTTGGGGGTATTTTTGGAAAGAGTTTCCATGGAGTTGAAGAGACTTCAGGCCTTTTGCTTTTTTCTGATTGGCCAGCAGACAGGTGCTGAAAAAGGTGGTGGCAGAAATATTCCAGACATGGTGAACATCATATGGGCTAGCAATGGCAACTTGCTTTTTGTTTTATGATAGGCTCTATCATGTAAAAATGTACCAGAACTTTTCCTTTCTCTTTTCCTGATGTGAAATGTAAGGAGGTCAGAAAAAGCACTGATTAATGTCGGTTGAAAACACAACCAACTGTGTTTACAGTTTGGGAGTGGTGTATTCTAGCATAGTGCATGTTCAATGGCTAAAAATAAAGCCATCTTTTTTTTTTCTTCCAGGGTGAAGTGTTCTACATCTGATTTACAAATGCATGTTTTATGTTTAAAAAGCCTATGTCCGTCAAACAGAAATGTATTATCCCATTATAAAAGAATCCTTTACTTTTAGAGGTAGATCATGTAGCAAACATATTTTTTAAAATAAGTACTTTTAGGAATGACATAAAGCAAGCCTCAGAACATGGAACATAGAAGGACTCTTTCAGTGGCAATGAAAACTTGGGTGGCAGCACTGAGAATCCTTGTATTTCTTCATTTTGGAGGCAGTTTATAGGGCTTGGAGCCCCAAATTGAATCCACTGGTTCTGTGAAGAGTTAGAATTTTGACAGAGTATTGATTTTGTACTTATAACTACCTGCCTCTCTAGGTATTACATCTTCAGACCCAGTGACTAAACAATGAGGGGTACAGTCCTGGTATTCTGGCTGATAGACTGGAAAAATGGAGGTCCAAGATTTGTAAGTAAAACAAGCTGTTAAACACAACATGAAATTTATGGAAGGCATTGAGCATTTCTTAACTAAAATTTCAGAAATGCTTTATATTTAAATTGATTTATGGGTAGATTTAAAGGCAGAAAAAAATCATTGAAGAAAATCAGAAAAGAATGAAAAATGGAGAGGGAAAAGAAAGAAAAAACAATGGAAAAGCCTTTGCATTGACAACCAAGTGAAACAGAATTTTAGGTCTGGAGTTAAGGTTATAAGTTAAAAGATTTCCTGGAAATATGTCAAAGTAATTCTGTGAAATGTACTGCAGAAATGTCTGCTTTGAATGTCTGTTTTCAGCTGTTGAAGGAACAATCCGTGGATAAAGCTAAGTGGAGTTGGCAGCGTGCACTCACAGCCCAGAAAGCCAACCATATCCTGGGCTGCATCAAAAGGAACGTGACCAGCAGGTTGAAGGAGATGATCCTGCCCCTCTGCTCTGCTCTCGTGAGACCTCACTTGGAGTATCGTGTACAGTTCTGGTGGCCTCAACGTAAAAAGGATATGGAACTGTTGGAACAAGTCCAGAGGAGGGCCACGAGGATGATCAGGGGACAGGAGACCTCCCCTGTTCAGCCTGGAGAAGAGAAGGCTGCATGGAGACCTCATAGCAACCTTCCAGTATCTGAAGGGGGCCTATAGGGATGCTGGGGAGAGACTCTTCATAAGGGACTGTAGTGAGAGGACAAGGGGTAACGGGTTAAAACTTGAGCATGGAAAGTTCAGATTGGATATAAGGAGGAAGTTCTTTACTGTAAGGGCGGTGAAGCACTGGAATGGGTTTCCCAGGGAAGTTGTGAATACTCCATTGCTGGCGTTGTTCAAGGCTGGGTTGGACAGAGCCTTGGGTGACATGGTTTAGTGTGAGGTGTCCCTTCCCATGGCAGGGAGGTTGGAACTTGATGGTTTTAAGGTCCTTTCCAACCCAAACTATTCTATGATTCTATGATAAAGGTAAGTGTACAATTTTTTTGTGGTTTCTTTGGAGGGAATGGCAGGAATTAACTGTATGAAGACTGGAAAAGAACATTCTAATAACATTTTCCTAATGCGATGACATATCGTTTTCATACTAAGAGCAAAGTTTTGTGTGCAGCTCAGATCACTTAAAGAAAACTAGTTTGTGGGAGAGTCATATGCTGTATTTGAGGAGTTGTCTAGGCACAGTAATTCATCAGTTTGGCATCATCCGAGTTTTGTAAGTAGTTTTTCTTGATAAGCATATTGCAGACTATGTTGGGCCAGCTGACTAACAGAAGAGGAAAGATTGCTTTAAATATGCTAAGGCACACAATAAAACCATATTGTGGGTGTTCTTATTTATAGGGTGTTGAGGATGTTCTTATTATATACTCCAAGGGTGAGGGTGTTCTTCTTATGTACTCCAAGTGAGGTCTCATGAGAGCAGAGTAGAGGGGCAGGATCACCTCCCTCAACCTGCTGGTCATGCTCCTTTGGATGCAGCCCAAGATACAGTTGACTTTCTGGGCTGCAAGCACACACTGCCGGCTCATGTTATTTTCTCATCGACCAACACCACCAAGTCCTTCTCCACAGGGCTGCTCTGAATCTCTTCCCTGCCCAACCTGTAGCTGTGCCTCGGATTGCTCCCACCCAGCCGCAGGACCTTGCACTTGGCATGGTTAAACTTCATGAGGTTGGCATCAGCCCACCTCACAAGCATGTCAAGGTCCCTCTGGGTGGCGTTCCTTTCCTCCAACATATCAACTGAACCACACAGCTCGGTGTCATCGGCAAACTTGCTGAGCGCGCACTCAATCCCATTGTCCATGTCACCAAAAAAGATGTTGAACAAGACCGGTCCCAACACCCATCCCTGAGGGACACCACTCGTTACTGGTCTCCAGCTGGACATTGAGCCATTGAGCACTACTCTTTGCATGCGGCCATCCAGCCAGTTCCTTATCCACCAAGTGGACCACCTATCAAATTGATGTCTCTCCAACCTAGAGACAAGGATGTCATGTGGGACAGTGTCAAACACTTTGCACAAGTCCAAGTAGATGACATCAACTGCTCTACCCCTGTCCATCACTCCCTTAACCCCATCACAGAAGGCCACCAGATTGGTCAGGCAGGATTTCCCCTTAGTGAAGCCATGCTGGCTGTCACCAGCCACCTTGTTGTTTTTCATGTGCCTCAGCATGCCTTCCAGGAGAATCCACTCCAAGATTTTGCCAGGCACAGAGATGAGACTGACTGGTCTGTAGTTCCCCAGCTCATCCATTTTCCCCTTCTTGAAAATGGGAGTTATATTTCCCTTTTTCCAGTGGTCAGGAACTTCAGCTGACTGCCATAATTTTTTAAATATGATGGACAGTGGCCTAGCAGCTTCATTTGCCAGCTCCTTCAGGATCTTGGTGAATTTTCATTAGGACTTGAACATACATGTTTAACACCAAAGCTAAGTCAACTTTTAGAGCCCTATGTGTTGTGCTACATAAATTTTGCAGCTCACCGTGCTGTCTGAGGAAAGAGGCTAAGCAGCAAAATATAGAATTGCAAGGGTAAATATTTATGTGCATGAAGCATCCCAGTCAAACTGGGGCACGCTGAATGTAGTTTTACGCAGGGTTCTTATACCTTTCAGGTGTTCGGGTTTAGCACAATTCGACTAATCACTAATACAATACACTATTGACTACTAAATGCAGTAAAACTTTGCAAAGAAACTATGTTTCTGCAGTGTCTTCGTCTGTCAGCATTCTTGCTGCTTATCCATTGATCCAGAAGTCCCTGGAGTCCGTCTTGCTGTAGGACTTACCTGTGACACTGGATGCTGGAAGGTTTCACAGATGTGTTAGAGGGACTAGGATGCTAGCATCATGTTGGGCATCGAGAGGTAGTTTTTATCATTCTTGAGCAACTCTAGAAAGCAAAGTCCTTACTTCCAGGGCTGGGCTGTCCTTCTGGTGCTTGTGGTGGGGTGGGTTGTGTTGTGTCCTTTAGTTTGATTTACTTAAGCATGAACAATGCCAAAGCTTCCTATAAAATTCCACTACCTCATTACATTGTAGTGTATAATGTATACTAGCATATGTTAACAAAGTTAATACAATTTCATACTGTAAAACCCAATTGATACAATAGTTAGGGAAGGAAATTTTCAGGGAAATCGTGGGTACAGCCTTTTAAAATAGAGGTTTCTAAAGAAAGAGAGAAATAAACCTAGCTAAAATACTACTGTTTTCCTCTAAAAATATTCTTAGAATTGCTGAAAGGTTTGAATCTTTAAGAAACACCTACTCAAAATTGCAGGTGGGTGGGAACAGAGACTCCGTATGTGTAAAGTAGAAAGATTTACCAGGGTGAAAAGGATCTCAATCATTAAAAAAATTTGATGAAGAATGTAGCTGAATTTTTATTTAATATAAAGGAAGAGTTCAAGGTTTTGGATGTTCTTTTGTAACTTCAAATTTATAGAAGTAGTGCTTAAATAGCGCTGTTATGAGGAAGCTGTTTGTGTAGGTTAGAGAAGAATTGTGTGTACAAATATGGTTACACCTACATTTTATGTCACTTCTATTTAGACTTCTTGGGTAATGAATGTACTGAAGTGGCATCTTAATGGGTTGTGATAATAGAAGATAATGGGTTGTACTGAATCAGAAGTGACACCTTAGTGGGTTGTGATGATAGAAGAACAGCCATTTGCATGCTTGTCTGGAAATGATGGTAATTGCATCTGCATCAATTATTAGCTTATGCAGAAAATGTCAATGCAGTCATCATTATCATCATCATCATGGCTTGGCTTTTATTTGAGAAGGGCTTTACCCACGCTTACTACAAGCGCGCTGATGGCTAAAAAGGCCAACGAAGGATAGCCAAGTCCAGTTGTAAAAAGCACAGTGGAAGGTCTCCTTAGGTGGTATAGGCAAGGCACGATTCTTTCTGTATTGTCTTTTCTCCTTGAGACTGATTCTGCTTGTGTTCTCAAAAGATACAGCAGTGTTACATATGATGTGTCTCCAAATCTCTCGATTGGAGGCCAGGGTGGACCACTGATGGTAGTCAATATTGCCAAGGCTAAGATATTGTTTCAGGGAGTCCTTATATCTCCTCTTTGAGGCACTTGTCTTGCGGCAGGTGATGGCGAGTTCACCGTAGAGCACAGTCTTAGGGAGGCTGTAATCCTCCATCTTGGAGATGTGCCCAGCACAGCTGTGTTTTCAGCAACATGGCCTCAATACTGGTCAGTTTGTCCTGTTCAAGAACAGTAACGTTAGACACGCAGTCAGTCCAGTGGATGTTTAGGATTGTACGAAGGCAGCGCTGATGAAAGTGTTCGAGGAGTCGCAGGTGATGATGATAGATGACCATTCAGACCCATATAAAAGAGTAGACAGTGCAATGGCTCTATAGACACTAATCTTCGTGCTTTTCTTCAGGTGTTTATTGCACCAGGCTCTTTAATGGAGTTTTCTGAAGGCTCTGTATGCCTTTGCTATTCTCCTGTGAGACCTCACTTGGAGTACTGTGTGCAGTTCTGGTGTCCTCAACATAGAAAGGACATGGAACTGTTGGAACAAGTCCAGAGGAGGGCCACAAGGATGATCAGGGGACAGGAGACCTCCCCTATGAAGATAGGATGAGAAAGTTGGGGCTGTTGAGCCTGGAGAAGAGAAGGCTGCGTGGAGACCTCATAGCAGCCTTCCAGTATCTGAAGGGGGCCTATAGGGATGCTGGGAGGGACTCTTCATAAGGGACTGTGGTGATAGGACAAGGGGTAATGGGTTCAAACTGAAACAGGGGAAGTTTAGATTGGATATGAGGAAGAAATTCTTTATTGTGAGGGGGGTGAGGGATTGGAATGGGTTGCCCAGGGAAGCTGTGAATGCTCCATCACTGGTGGTGTTCAAGGCTGGGTTGTAGAGAGCCTTGGGTGACATGGTTTAGTGTGAGGTGTCCCTTCCCATGGCAAGGGGTTTGGAACTAGGTGATCTTGAGGTCCTTTCCAACCCTAACTATTCTATGATTCTATGATTCATTATCAATTGTGGCATCCGAGGAAATGATGCTTCCCAGATAGCTGAACTGCTGGACTAACTTAAGCTCTAACTTGCCAATGGTGATGTGGGGATGATGGTAATCTTCTTGTGGTACGGGTTGGTAAAGAACTACTGTCTTCTTCAAGCTGACTTCCAGCCCAAAAAGCTCAGCCACCTCTGCAAAGCAAGATTTTAAATGCTGCAGAGCTGCTTCTCTTTGGGCAATGAGGGCAGCATCACCAGCAAAAAGCAGATCGCGAACAAGGTGATTTAGGGTCTTGGTGTTGCCTTCAGTCGCCTCAGGTTAAATAGGCTCCCATCGGTACGATATCGGGCATAGATGCTGTTTTGTTCGTCAAAGTCTGCCATAGCCCTTTGAAGCATCATGCAGAAGAAGATTGCGAATAAAGTTGGTGCAAGAACACAATCTTGTTTCACACCACTCGTTATTGGGAAGGGCTCAGAGAGTGCATCGCCATATCCAACTTGTCCTCGCTGGTCCTCATGTAATAGAATAATCATTTTGAGAAACTTGGGGGACATCCTAAACGTTCCAAGATCTGCCACAGGCCTTTTCTACTCACACTGTCAAAAGCTTTGGTAAGATCAGCAACAGTTACATAGAGTCCCTTGTTCTGTTCTCTACACTTCTCTTCTGGTTGTCCGAGAACAAATACTATGTCTGTGGTACTTCTATTTGCTCTGAAACCACACTGACTTTCAGGTAGAAGCTCTCCTGCAATAGCAGGTACTAATGTGTTCAACAGTATTCTTGCAAGGATTTTTCCAGCAATGGAGAGCAGAGTTATACCTTGGTAGTTTGAGCAGTCTGACTTTGCTCCTTTTTCCTTGTACAAGGTGATAATGATTGCATCATAGAGATCTGGTGGTAGTTCACCTTGTTCCAAACAGCACACAACTAGCTCATGAAATTTAGCATGGAGTACTTGACCTCCATGCTTCCAGATTTCGGGTGGGATTCCATCAACCCCAGCTGCCTTGCCAGTTTTCACCTGCTGAATGGCCTTAAGAGTCTCTCCATGGTAGGGACTGTAACCAATTAATTTTTCACCTGTTGTTGTGAGATGTACTGGATTCCTGAGCCTTGGACTACACGGTTGGCACTGAAGAAAGCTTGAAAGTGTTCAAACCATCAGTTCAGGATGGAGATTTTATAAGTGAGAGGCGTTTGGCCATCTTTACTGAGTAGAGGACTTTGAACCTGATATGTAGGTCCATACGCTGCTTTCAGAGCCTCATAGAATCCTCTGTGGTCACCCAAACCTGCGCATAGTTGAGTCTTTTCTGCTAGGTTAAGCTACCACTTGTTTTGGATGTCACGAAGTTTCTGTTGGAATTTACTGTATGCAAGACAAAAGGCTGCTTTTCTTACATGACAGGATGGCTGAGCAAGGTGTGCTTGGTGGGGCAGATCTCTTCTTTGTCAGCAATTCCTGGACTACCTGATTGTTTTCATCAAACCAGTCTTTGTTTTTCTTTGAGGAGAACCCTAAGGATACTTCAGAGGACTGCAGGATGCTATTTTTAATATGTTGCCAAAGCGCTTCAGAAGAAGAGTCTGTGGGATGGTCTTCAAGCCTAGTTTAAAGGTTTGCCTGGGAACTGTCTCTCACTGCAGCTATTTGGAGATTGCTAACTTTGAACCTCCTCCTTGGAATGCCACCCCTCTTAGGTTTGGGCTTAAGGTAGAGGTTAAGTTTGCAGCGCGCAAGGCGATGGTCTGTTTGACATTCTGCACTAGGCATCACTCGGGTGTGATGGACATTGCAAACATTTCTCTGGCGCACTAAGACATAGTCAATGAGGTGCCGATGTTTAGATCAAGGATGCATCCAGGTTGTCTTCAGGCTATCTTTCTGCTGGAAAATAATGTTGGTGATGGTAAGCTGCTGCTCAGCACAGAACTCTAGCAAGAGGTGACCATTGTCATTGCAGCTTCCAACGCCATGCTTGTCTAGTACTCCTTTCCAAGCTTCAAAGTTCTTACCTACTTGGGCGTTGAAGTCACCAAGGATTATGATCTTACCTGCAGGAACCTTTTGAGTGAGGCGGCACAGATCAGTGTAAAATTTGTCTTTTTCTGCAGGGTCAGCTTGCAAAGTTGGGGTATATATGCTGAAGAGAACAACATATTGCTTGTTGTGCACTGGGAGATGTAAGGAGATAATGTGATTGGAATGATCTGTCAGCAAATTTTCAAGTTTAGAGGCAATGGAGTTTTTAATCATGAAGACAGCTCCAGAGAGATGACTTCCAGTTTTGGATTTGCCTGGCCAATGAAGTGTATAGCTGGCACCGTGTTCTTTAAGGCTTCCTTCCTCAACTTCACTGAGAGCAGCAATGTCAATGTTAAGTCGTGACAGTTTGTGGGTAATTAGAGCAGAATGACGTTCAGGATGCCTGCTATCCGCTGTATGAAGCATGATTCTGATGTTCCAAAATGCAAGTGTCGGTCTGGACACACCTTTGAAGGCAGGTGTATGCCTTTGTCTCTTTGTCTTTGGTCGACCGCAACAGAAGATGCCCATTGGCCGCAGCTAGCCAGACAGGTAGAGGGGAAGATGAGCTTTGGTTAGGTCACCTTTTCTAGGCCTCTTTCCATATGGCGCAAGCAGTGCTCTCCTTGAAAAAGGCTGCCTGGTCATTCAGGATGTTGCCGAACAGGACTGTCATCTCCTGGGTCAATCTCGAGTGACCAATGTCCTGAACCGCCTGCATGCAGGGTTGGATCTGTGGCTTCCAGTGCACCTTTTCACCTGCCATTTTGTCCCTTGCTTGTTGCTACAGGGCTTTGCAAACGTGAGTAAACCCTTCGGGCCTGCTCAGTGGATTTTTTTAGGTGAGGCATAGCGTGCGCAGAACTGACCCCACCCTTTACACCTAAGGTTTATCTGCCAGGGCCTAGCAAGCTTGGATGGTGACAGCAAAGTCCTCAGGTCGTAGGTTTGGTTAGCGTATCCTTCTCTTACGTGGATGGCCTCACAGGGCTAAACAAGCTCCATCTGCCCGGGTTTGAAATTCGAGTTGTCCTTCTCCTAGGATGGTTGCCCGAAGGCTAGTGAGCCCATCCTGCTCATGGACACACTTTGTCTGACCCTTCATTTGAGACCTGTCTGGCTTGGGAGACCCTACTGGAGGCATATGCTACCACTAGCATAGCTCTCCACCTCACAGAAGCATGCAATCTCTTTTCCCACGACAAGGGGGTGTCTGTGAAAGAGATGCATTATGTATGTAATTAAAAGGCTTATAAGGAGATATGTCATATGAGATATGTCAAGACGGGTATATTTCAGAAAATGCAGATAAAATTCTATATATAGTTTTATTACTGGTTTTGAGGATATTAATGTGCTTGAAAAAAACATAGGGAATCTAATTTCAAAACAGCCATATGAGAAAAGCATTCTTATTTTATGACAAGAAAACCAACTTTTTAATTTGATGTCAAATTCCTTGTCTCTCCTTATACAAAGGATAAATACATCCCCATGCAATTTAGGAATGCTCAACAGATTTTTATACCTGGAAAGTTTGTTTCATGCCCTTAAATTTGATACTGTATCTCAGATTGCCTTTGCTAGGAAAATACTTGGGCTTTTGAATATAGAGTATAAATGTTTGTTGTACGTATAAACACAGCTAACCACATAGATCAATAGAGTTATAGAAACACTGAGCGCTCAGTGGGTGATCAGGAAGAATGCCCTTTACTGGGGAAATACATACACCTCTGTGTTGCAGACCCCCCCTAGCTGGGCCTGGACACTTGGCCTGTTCAGTGGCTGGCCACAGATACTGTTTTTTCCCAGTTGCCTCTTACATGGACACACATGCACATGGAAACAGATCTCTCTGTTGAGCCTCAGACCTTATGGCCTAGCCAGTATTTGACCTGGACTCCCTGGTAGACAGCTCTTCCTGGGGTCTTACCCTTAGAGACATGCATGCTTGCCTCCCAGGCCACTTTACCTGCTAGCTGACAGGTCTGGCTTAGGGAGTGCACACTGACTTATGTATTCTTACTCACACCTGTTCTGGTTCCACGGACACAGGGAGCACTGTGATCCATGGTCTGATGGCAGTTGCTGGCACTTAGACCTCTATACCCACACTTGTACACAGAACAGGTAGTCTCTCATTCAGGAAAGGGATTAGAAATGGAGTTTAACGAGTAGACAAGACAGCCAGTGCTGATTAGGCGCAGGTGCATGACTAGACAAGCATTCTGTTCATCAATCTGTGTACATGCAGTCCCTCTGGTTTTCCATCTTTTTTTTCATCTCCCTTCCCTTCTCCCCTTGTCTGTGATATCTCCCTAGTTTCTTACATTTGTATTCCTAGAAACTGAATTGAAAAGTATGAAAGTCTAGCTGATCTTAAGAAATTGAGATGAGAGTGTTGGCTTTGTTCAACCTGGAGAAGAAGAGACTCCAGGGAGGCCTTATTGTAGCCTTTCAGTTCTTAAAAAGGGCCTATAAGAAAGATGGGGAAAGACTTTTTAGCAGGGCCTGTTGCAATAGGATGAGGGGTTTTTAAACTAAAAGAGGGGAGATTCAGGCTGGACGTGGAGAAAAAATTCTGTATAATGAGGGTGGTAGAATACTGGAACAGGTTGTGCAGAGAAGTGATGGATGCACCATCCCTGGAGACTTTTAAGGCTAGGCTGATGTGGTTCTGGGCAACCTGATGTCTCTGCTCATTGCAGGGGGGTTGGACTAAATGACCTTTGGTGGTCCCTTCCAGCCAAAGCTATTCTACGATTCCAAAACTGTAGCTTGTTCATAGTAACTCTATCTTAACACTAAGCAAAGACTTTTTTCTTCTACATCAAAGCATGTGCACTTTTACTTTTCTCCTTTAATTTTCCACTGTGTCTTTAAGAGACCTCTGAGAAATGTGGTCAAAGTTCTATGTCTGGTGTTGGACCAGATGAGCAGATTTTTCCTTATGGCGTAGCCTTTACGCTTATTACTGTTTGTAAAGTAATCAAAACTGGATTTCTTATCAATACTTCCTGCACTTTGTGTTGGTGCAGTAGGGTTAATGAAATAAATTAAAACATTCAAATATGTAGCTTAATTTTTGGGTCCACAGTTTCTCCCATTCAGACATATACTAGTTTTACCACCATCTGTATTAAGTTTAGGGCTAGATTACAGAGCCAGTTGAGGCACAACTTATGCAAAATTTTAACTTACACAATTATTTTTAAAGGAGAGGGCTTAGCTTAGGATAGGTGATTCCTGGCAGCTTCAAGTAAGTTTTGGGGAAATTTTATTGTACCCTTTGAGATGAATTAAATACAAATTTGTGCTTAAGTATAGAGTGATTAAATGGACAAAGCTTTTGACAGAGTCCTACTGCCTTAAGTGGTTCTACAGGGAGTTTGCAAAGATGTGGCATGAGCTGATTCCTTGTACCTGCATGCGCCAGCACCATTCATATCATTACAAATCAATACTGTAACATGTCTTACCTTATCACCAAGGGAATTGGTTCTCCCTTATATAGATTTGTTCTACCTCTGGCCTTCCTGTTTCTGTTGCTTAACCTGGTTCTGGAGTTCGGCTTTCCCACTACCAGGACAAGGTAATTCCTCTGTCTCCAGTTACTATTGCTGAGCAGTTAAAAAAATTAATTTCCCCTTCATAAGGTATCTCAAGTTAAAATTTCTGCAGCTGTTTTTCTGTACTAAATGCTTGATGATTTTAGGTACTCTGGTTGATGCATGAAAAAATGGCTGTCTCAGATCCTCATCTCAAGCATCTATCTGTATCCCTTCTCTCTTTGCCTCACATTACGTAGAGAGATCTAAAAGAATGTGTGTGGTGGGTTGCCCGTGACCAACGGCAGCTCTTTTCTCCCTCCCTCAACAGGAAGGGTGAGAAAATAAGATGAAAAAGCTTGTGTGTCAACACATAGACAGGGAGCCTGCTTACCAGCCACCATCACAGGCAAGTCAGACTCGACCTGGGGAAAAGTAATTTAATTTATTTCCAATTAAAATAGATTTTGGTGGTGAGAAACAAAAATTAAAACCTAAACCAACACCTTCCCACCCTCACCCTCCCCTTTGCAAGTCAACTTCATTCCTTGATTCTTGACTCCTCTTTCCTTCCCCATCCCCTAAGTGGTACAAGGGGGATGAGCATTGCAGGTGTTAGTCAGACACCTGACTAACATTTTTTCTTGACACTTTGTCCCTTCTTCAGTGTGAGTCCTTTCCATAGGCTGCAGTCCTTCAGGATAAACCTGCTCCATTGTGGGCTTTCCACAGGCTGTGGTTCTTTCAGGACATATCCACCTGGTCCAGCATAGGGTCCTCCATGGGGGGGGGCGCACATATTTTTTGCACTAATGTTCTCACTTCTGCTCCTCCACCTCCTCATCACACTCATCAGCACTGTGGGTGCTCTAACTGCAAATGATAGTGTTTCTGCAATCTGTACAGGTCTCAAAGGAAATGCAGGATATGGAAAAGGCCTCTGATCTACTTATGTGACAAGTGTTACATGTCAGTTATCTGCTGGCTGTCAAAAACTTGCCTGGATCCCTGAGACTACTTACACGTGTAACCCCAGCAGTTTTCTGTGCTGTATCCTGTGCAAGTATCTGAGCTGAAGAGAAGCAGGGCTGATCGCTTCTTGCCAAGACAATTTGATATGTAAACTCTGGTTTCCTGAATGCTGTTTCAACAGTATGGGGGTACCCAGGTTCCCTTATGAATTGAGGCTTTGCAATTTTAAACTGAGTGATAGAGGTCCAGTACTGTTCCCACTAAAGGTTTTGCTGCAGATGCTAAAAAGCAGTGCAAAGTGTATCTCTTAGTTTCTTTTCATAAGGAATTTCCTACTTTAAGGAAGCAGGCTGATAGAAGAATACGTTCTGGTGAATAAAGGAACAGAAATAGGAATTAGTATTTTCTCCACTTATATGCATTTTCTTATATGAAAGTATTAGTATTTTCTTATATGCAACCTGTATTAACAGTATATTCTTAGAGCAACACAGGCTTAGTAGCTTTGGACCGTCAGCTGAAGCTGCTCTGATTGAAAACCATGTTTTGACAGAAGCAAGGAAACACTGGCAATACGTTGCAGTATCGTGTTCGGCCACGCAGCTCTTCCAGCGCCGGGAAACGAAACCTGAACTTGGCGGCCGGCCGAATGGAAACCGAGAGGTGGTGGGATGGGCGGCGGGGCGTTGCTCCGGGACTTTGCTCCGGGGCCACCCACTGGCAACGCCTTAAAGGCGGGTGGCGGTGGAACCCGGCCGGGCTGCGGAGCTGGCGGCGGCAGCGGCAGCAGGTACTGTCCGGGCAGACTCTGTTAGAAGTTGTGGTTAGGTTCCCTTTAGGCTGGGGTTTGGGGCTGAGCCTGGGATTCGGATTAGGGCAGGAGTTGGGGTCTTTCTGGGGGAGGGTGATGTGCTTAGGTTTAGGCTTGTTGCTGGAGCTGGGGTTTGCGCTGGGGCTGCAGTTGGTTTAGGGCTAGAGAGGTGGCTGGACAGCATGTAGGGAGGACTTTGCGGGCAGCAAGGGAGCACCCTTCAGGGTGGAGGGGTGCTGGCAGTATGTCGAAGCCACCTGGTTGCCTCTGCCCACACTGTAGCCCTAGATGTTGAGATGTTAGTGCGGAAAAGCAGGAATGTAGCAAAGTATTTTTTTTTTTTTGACAGATGCAGTTCTGTTTTGAGAACATCTGACTTTACGTTTTCAGATATGGAAAGTCACACTTGCTTAGGAGATTGCTAAAGTAGTGGCGGCCATTTCCTAGGTAAGTGATAATTTCAGCACGCAGAAGTGGACAATTCATCCCAGAATGGTCTTCTTGAGCCTTTGATGTAGGTTTTTCAATTTAGATAGGAAAGTGAAGAAAAAGCTCAGGTCTATTGCTGCCTTGACAAAAAATGCATAGGCATGTACAGAAAAGATGATTTTATGCAGCTGTATGTATATAAATACATTGTGTGAAAATAGGCACTAAAGTTCAATTGTAAAGTTATGTTAAGCACACCACTGTAATATAGCACACTGTTCAGTATTTTACAAGTAGATAATGGAAATGTTTTTGTTTCTACGTAAAATTATTTGGTAGGGGCTTAAGACAAGGTGACAATCAGAAAGAAAATTGCAACTTAGTTTTGAGTTTGTGAAATCTGAAGAACAGAGGTTGCACTTCAGTTTCTTTTGTTAGTTTTTAAGGGGGTTATTTTAGATGTCTATAAAAAGACATCTAAATAGTGTTTTTATGGTCTCAGGAAAAAGAAGGATAAACATATCTGTGGCATATATGTATTGCAATGGGAGATGCTACAACAATGAATACTTCATGAGGCCATTACTTGAACAGAAACTAGGGAAAACTAAAGTTGATAAGAACTGACCTGATGTGGTAGGGACTGTGTAGGGTTATCCTAAGCTGCTTGTTCTTTTGCTCATAGGAGCTGAACATTGTGATCTTGTAAAGTGGGGTGTTATGCTAACCATTACAGGTGAGTTACTCAATATTTGAGAGAATCCTACCCTTCGCAGGAGGGACAGGGGGATAATCTAAAATTAATTAAAAAGGGGGGTTGATACCAAACAATGGTTACTCTCATCACACAGTGAAAATGCTGTAACATGCCTAATTGTGACTAGACTAGTATGAATGGTGTGGGTGCTTGTGGGTTGTGGGTTCAAGTCACTTGAACGAAGAAACACAGATCATTCCTTGGAGTGTGCCATGTAGATATAGCTAATACAGCAAATTATGACCAACCCCTCAAGGGTCCTTTCAGGCAAAACCCAAACCAGATACGTAATGCTCCTCTTCAGTAAACTTTAAGAAAGACAAAAGCTGATGTTTTCCTATAAATCATAAAAATCTATATTGAATTTTAAAGTGAATAAATGTCTCATGGAGATGTTCATGAAATGCTTTCTTTAAAGTTTTATTCCAGCGTAATTAAAAAGTAGATAATGGTTGAAGCCTCAGAGCATACCCTGGTCTCTAAAAGTTATCTCTTGATTAATTATAGTTTTTGTCTTTTGAATGCCAAGATCTGTGATGGATTTTAAGAAAGTTGTTCATGGTGCTGCAAACAAGAATGCTCAATGTGATGATACGGATAGCGAGTGTAGCGACAGTGAGAAAATTGGCTTCATTCCAGCAAAGGAAGATGAAGAGAGTGGGTGTACAAGTGCCAGTACTGGGGACGATGAGCCTGGTGACAAAACAGATGCAGCTGTTGAGCGAATGCTTAAAGCAAAGGAAGACAGAGAAAAAGAAGCTGAAGACGTAGACTACAGTAAGGTTTACGGTATCGTGACAGCTGAAGAAGTGACAGAGCAGGCATCGCCAACTGAAGGCGAGGAGTTCAGAATTCTCCATTGTGAAAGGAATTCCCAAAGTTCTGGTGAGGAGCTGTTACTATCTTATACTCATGTCCTTGGCTTTTATTGCAAGGTCTTAACTTTCAGCTCTTTTGTAATTAATAGATGAGTTATGGTTATGTGGTTCTATCAATAAACATGTATGTGTTTATTTTAGAAATAAGAAAATGTCTTGAATATCTGAGACTGCACATGTGGTCATCCCTATCAAGAGCTCAGTAAGTACAGTGAGATTCATCGAAGAAATTTAATAAATGGTAATAAAAGTGGTTTCTTTGAATTAAGTAGATGTCACAGTGTAGTACCCCTCAGAGAAAGAAGCTATGTGCTTATCCTCTAGTTTTGTGGAAAATCAGGACACTGGAAGCATGTTTAGGATTCCATACTTCTTCCACATGAAGGAAGATTCCTAATATAACAGAAAGACTGCCCAAAGAGTAGGGATTGTATGCACATTTTAGAAACTGATCTACAATTTTATCTGTTGCTACGTATTTTTTTTCAAATTACCTGTCATGCCGCCTTTTTTTTTTTTTTTTTTTTCTTTAGCATCTTTCTTGGTATGGTTTAGGTCTACTACTTTCACAGTGTTTGAAACAGTTTTTCAACAAAAATTTCCATTTCATAGGTAGCTTCTGTGTTTTTGTATGTCAGTTCTCATGCATGATCTTCTGCATCTCCAGATTCTGGTTCCTTTCCCTGCCTGATATGGAGAAGTATTAGCAGTAGCAACATTCACATTGGCAGTGAAATGTTGCCTGTGCATTCTGGAGCTGACTTGCTGAAGAGATTAGTATGAATTAAAGGCAGACAATTTATATGTATAAGATAGAAGTTTACGTAGTTTTTCTTCATAGAAGGCTACTCATTGCATCAGATAACAGACTGGGCCTGTAAACCAGAGGCTGATTCTCCCAGTGGAAGGGAAAGCTGGATCTTCCCACGTGTGGATCCAGGGTGATGTGTATCAGGCTTTTTTGTCAGCCTTGAAGAAAACAACCATAGTCTTACCATTACAGGATGGCTGTTGTCATAAATGCATTAGTATTGTAACAGTGTAGTATGTAATAGACAAACACAAGAGCAGAACCTTTACTAGAAGGTCTTGCTTCTTCGTTATTTGGACCTGCAATGTTCTTCTGACTCCTTGGTCTGTCCTGGGTAAAACATTGTACCCACAGGCTTTGGATTCTGAAGAGCTGTAGATCACAGACAATTCCCAGGATGTGCTTAAAGCTACTGAGGTGCTGTCTATATTTGCCGTCTCCAGTGCAAAGGATTTGTTTCAAGCTTGGCGTAAAACTGGTTAATGTAAATTTTATCAACTTTCATAGTTTTCTGAAACAGGAAGGGGATGAAGACTTCTTTTAATCCTTTAGCCTCTTGAAGGAATGCATTGTGATTGGATTCTTCTTGGTGTTAAGGTATTTTTCTTGCCATAAACATTCCTTGGATGAGGGAGTTAGTTGTCATTGTCATGATAATTGTTGATAACCCACTTGCTATTTTTAGCTGGAAACTCAGGGAAGAAGGTTCTCAAAATATATTTTGTGGTTATCTCCTGTGGGGCATTTCTTGGAGCAGACAACACTTTCCACATAAGCAGACGTGGACAAGAGGTGCGACAGCAGTCACAGAAGCCTTGGACACTACATAAGTGTCATGAGTTGTAAAGGAGTGCATTCAATAAGTGAAAGGATTGCAAGCTAGTTAGGACTAACCTTAGATCCAAGAAAGATGGTTTGCTATTGATTTAATTTATGCATTTAATCTTTAATTGATTTAATGAACAAAAACTTTTAAAATCTGTTAGTAATCAAATTTCTTCTGTCTCATGTCCGTGACTTTTCTTGGACTAATGTTATGTACGTGCTATTTCTTTTTCTTTCAGGTATGTCAGTCTGTTAAAAGACTTTGTTGAGTCTGAATTCTTTGTGATAGATGGGGATTCCTTACTACTTATGTTTTCAAACGGGAAAACACAATATCTGAACTTCTTCTATCAAATTGAATGCTTCCTGCAGGATTTCACTGAAAAAGGAGCAAAATACGTCATTGCTTTCTTCAAGGTACTGAAGAAGTAACATTTGCTGTTTAAACCACTGCACTCCTTCAAAACCATGTGCTTGATTCTAATCAGGATTAGGAAACTGCTCATTGTGTCAACAAATGTAACCAAATAATTTCATTGTTTTTATTTCCCACAGGATGCAGAACAGATGTACTTTCAGTATCCCCATTTTCTTTTTTTGCGTACTGCGTTAATAGAACACCTGAGGCATAACACAAGCATCACTGTTCATACAGAATTTTCCAATTGTTTATCATCCGAATGGGAGCTTTTCCTGAAGGAAAGCTATCCTTACTTCATCATTGTATCTGACATAGGACTGAGCTCTCTCCAGACAGACTACTTGTGTATTTTAATTGCTCATTCACTGTCAAAGAAAATCAACATTGTGCTCACTTCAGGACAGGAGTATGATATTCTTAGAGTTTATGGATATCATGTTCAGAGTGTGTATAAGCACAGATTATTTTTTGTAAAGGTAAGTTACACGACTTCTTTGTTAGCTTGCAATAACAGTGTTAGTTCTCCTCAGCAGATTTAATGAAGATATCTCAATGTAAGTATTTTACATACTAAAATTATAAAGCACTGATATGTGGCTCATTTTATGTTTCCTTACTGGTCTTGGAATCCTTAACAGGTAAGCATTGAAGTTGATGGCAAATTCCTGCCCTGTTCTCTATAATCTCATTTCACATTCCTGTTCACTTAAGGCAAGATAGTCTCAAATACAGCCTTTCCGTGATCTTCAGTACTACGTGCCTTAGTTGACTTGTAATATGCTAGACAAAGACTAGCATCTAGGGCAGCAATGTGATTTTGTAAGATTTTATTTAGAATAGATGCTTCTTGGAGGCTGAAGATTAGCATATGTCTGAATTGTTTCTGTCTGTGGCTAGTAGTGCCTGATGCATTGTATCTATTTACTTTTGCATATAACTGACTTCTGCACTTCTCAGTATGGACAAGATCTGCGATGTGTCTATGGAAACCTAGTCAAGTACAAAGAACCATTCATGTGTTTATATGGTCATTTCAAGCTGAGCCTGAAAAGAGTACAAGAAGAGGTAATTTGACCTCTTTGACCCTTTCTCTTTTTTCAACTTGGGTTGGCTGTCCTCCATTCCTTTACCCAAAATTCTCTACTAGCCAGAACTGGGGGCTCTCTTCCTTATCCTGAAGTGACACCCTGAGTCTGAGAAACTCTCCTTTATGCCCAGTCTTTTTCACAGCAACTTGAAAGTGTTTCTTTCCTTAAAGTTCATTCAAGTAGGATGGGTCAGCTGGAAACTGGTCCATGGGTGCTGCTTAAGGGCAACTGGCTTGCAGAAGATGGGAACCAGCCCATTTGCAGAAATCACCATCTGGTCCAGCAAGATGATTTTTTTTCAGTCCAGAGAATGAGGGCCTTGAGGGGCTGAAATAGGGCCCTGGGCAGGTGGGAGGAGGCCCCAGGAGGCAGGCAGAGACTGTCAAGGCTGTTGGTGCCCTTGAGGACATGACAAAAAAGGGCTATTTTTACTAATGTTTGTGCCCACATTTCCTTCTGTAGTTTTCACGTCCTTTTTATCCTTCTCTGGTGGAACTTAGTAAAGAATAAGACTTCTTCTTTTTGTAATTTTTATTATAGCAGTCATGTGCTATTCATAATGTTATGACAACAGGTTCACCAGAGTGTCGATCTGTTGAAAAAATTGTGGCCTGAAGGATCTGACATTCGGCGTGTGGTCTGTGTTCTTGCTTGTGCTGTGGGATTAAAAATATACAGCAACATGTTTGAAAATGCAAGTAATTCCATGGGAACAAAGAAAAAGCAGGCGGCAAGAGTAAGAATTTTTTTATATATCTTTTCAGCATAGTGACTATATACATTTTGCTAGCAGAAGAGGTGACTGTCCTAGATCTCAAGCTGAAGGGGGGCCCAGATGCTTCCTTTGTTGACTATACTCTCTAAATGGTCTGGTTTAGGTATTTACTGCGGCCACAGCTTTTCCAAAGAGCATGGTCGCTCTGTGGGTGGCACTGTGCCCCCTGCCACGGTGACTACTTCTGGTGAAAGCTTTACTGGAGGAGCAGTTATTCCCACAGGGAATTTTACCTTAGAAGATAGTTGTGCTCATTGTTTTTCTTTTCCTAACACTCAGTGACTTACTGGCTTTTACAAAAAAATAACCTTTTCTTCAAGGTAGCAGGATGTTTCAGAGAAACACCTTTTTTTTTCTACATGTCATGACATTACTTTTGAGGCCATTCTGCAAGCCTTATATTTTTATCAAGTTAACACAGATGCAATATCAGTAATATTTTGATAGACATGTATTTAGTGGACTACAAGGATAGCTAAAAGTGGATTTTTATACAGACTTTTTGCTGTGCAGTTGAGAAAAGAATGCAGACCTATCTCTAGATAGTAGCCTTTCTTCTTAAAATAACATTTCTAGTCAGACACACTGACAGTTGTTTTTGTCTTGATTTTCATAGTCATATTCTTTTCAGAAAAGACTTTTTTTTTTTTTACATTGGTAACAGAATGTTCAATTTGACTTAAGTGTATCCACTAGTGATGACAATGCACAAACTGTTTAAATATGTCAAAATTATTAGCTGCTTTAAGCTGCTTTAGAGGTGAACACAGTTATTTTACTGAAGGATGTGGTCAGCTTTTTATGTGTCATCTCTCAACAGGGAAGAAGTAAACCCTTATCTCCAGAAGAAGCAGCTGACCTCTGTAGAATGCAATGTCTTGCAGTGACTTTTCTTCTTCATGTGCCGCTTTCACAGAGAGCTCAGATTAGAATCATGAAATCGTGCTGGACAAAGCAAGTTTTACCCTTAATGAAAATGGTATATGTAGCACTGTCTTACTTCCCCTGTCATCGGGTGCAGTTGTTAATTCAGTTTTCATTTTCCTTTATATGCTAATTTAGTCATTTGAGGAGATCAAAGAGCATAATGTACCTGCTGGAAACAAGCCTTACCTGGTTCAGGAATCTTGTGAGCCACAGTTGAGTGAAGTTAGGAGAATGTTTGGGGCAATATCTTATACTTGATCTCTCTTTAGACCTCTCCAGTTAGACAGCATTAGTGTTAGGCTACTGGGCTAGATGGACATTTTGGTCTCATCCAGTATGACAATTTTGTTGGCAGGCCTTTTTCTTATTTAAAGTTGGTTATTGTAGTGCATGAGAACAGTGAAGGCAGTTTCCTTATTGCAGAGAAGTCAAGTAGCAGTGTGTTGTTTTTTCATGTCAGTAGAACCAAGGTAGTTAACCCTGCTTTGGAGATGCTATGATCTCTCAACATGAAAAGGTGCTCCCTAAGAATTAATTGTTTGCTTTATTTCAACAGCAACAATTGTGTATGCATTTTGCTCTGACACAGCTAAGCAATAGAAATGATTGGAAATTGGATTTAACTTACCTGCCTGACTTAAATGATGATTCACTGCTCATAAATCTTGCATATTATTATGAGGTCGAATACAATACAGGTATTTACCTTTGAACAGTTTACTTATCTTTCTAATTTTAGTAAGCTGAAAAATGAAAATGAAACTGCTTGCATGAGCAGAAGTGAACAGTTTTCTAATTACCCATCCAATAATGGATGCATTTTATGGCATAATAGGGAAACTTGTTTCTATAACCAAGTCTAGAACATCACATGTGAATGTGTCCTTCACCAGTACTCATTCAGAATACGTTACCATATCTTATCTTTGATGTACCATCTGGACTTATGCAGAGGAAGAGTGGTATAGCATAGGCAGTAAGAGCTCTGGGTCACTGTTATTAAGTATTCTTAACCATTTGTTTTTCTAGCCAGCTTTCTGTCTGTTTCTTTTTGTCTTAGTGCAACACAGAATGGAAACCAGATACTATTCCCTACTGTCACTGTGACGTTGGATAATACTTTAAATTTCAGATGAGGTTGATTCAGACAAAATCATATATTGGTTCATAAATACATGAATTTGGGAGCTGGAGCTTTGAGAACACCATCAGATGTGTTAAGATTCACAAAAAAGTTACAAGATCTGTTGGAGCAAGGAAGTAGGGAAAAAGATATGTTGCAGATGTTCTTACAGAGTAATTCTGTTTACCTGAAATCCTCTGGCATGAGTTTGTCTGATAGCAAACCATAAGACTTTCTTTCTGTGTCTAGTCACAAGATGTCCTATGTGTACTTCAATAAAACGAGTGTAGACGAATTTTTAAAGGAAATATAAATTAGGACTATGAAATGTAATACCTATTATTGGGCACTAAAAGGAAAATTCAAGGTCCTAACCTGCAGGAGGGTGAGAAAAACTCTTCTTTAGCTGTGGAGCTTGCAGATATTTAAATCTGATGGTTTTGGCAAAACACATCTTTTTGGTATATTTACTTAATTATACCCTCGGCTATTAAAAACTGTGAATGCATATCATTCTGTTCTAATTTGTACTGATGACCAAAGACATTGGATAAAGCTGAAACCTGTGTCTGGTGCCGTATAGGTGAATAGGAATGCTCTGTTTGAGGAAACTTGAAGTGCCTTTCCCCCCCCCCCCCCCCTCTTTCTTGCTTCCCTGTGCAGGATTGAAGTTCAAAAAGGAATTGGGGAAAGAAATGGAGGATGAATACCGATGTTTATGGGAGACTGTAAGAAAATTGGCTGTGAAATACTGTTTTGGAGATGCTTTCCCAATACGAAACACCTCCCAATCATTTCTTGATTGGAAATACACATTTTTTAGAGGTACGGGCAACTCCACATATTAGAGAGTTAGAAGCATGATCTTTGTTGCTATTTTTTGTTTTACAAATACAAAAAGTATTTGTTACTTTTAAAAGTTCTAGCAGTAGTGACCTGATTTTATCCTGATCACAAATCTTATCCATACTTCATGAATCCTCTCCTCCTTCCTTTCAACCCACTAGCAAAACTTACTGCAGATGCCAAAATGTGATGAGGCCTTATAGGTAAAATTCTGACCCTACAGTAGACAACGCAAGTGTTGTTACTGATTTCAGTAGGAATTTGGTTTAGTTCCATGATTGCTAGCCCAAATCTATTGTATGAATTATGAAAAACATTATGATAAGTGAAATACAAATAATAGTAAAAAGCATTATAATAACTCATAATTAAGGTAATGATTATGCTACAGGAAGAATGCCTCTGAAGAGCATCTTTGTGTATGTTGATATAGGATTATAGAGATATTGGGCAAAGGATTAGCAAACTAAGTTAAATTAACAATTGTTACCCTAATGGCAGAGTCCAGCCATCACTGTAGCTCACATTACAATCCTTGAGGATTGTAGAAATGTGACCTGCCCATAAGTGTGTTAAATTAAACCACTATCCTGTTTAGTAGCCTGTAATTGGGGAAGTGCAAAGTTGGCTCAGATTATTTTCTTTCCTCACTTACGAGATCTGTTCTGAATATCTGAAAGGAGTAGGTGGAGATTTTTGCCTGATATCTAACATTTCTTGAAAACCAGTTTAGTTACAGCCTTCAAAAGTCTGGTTTTATCTTTAGAAGGAAATTCAGTAGAAGCTGGAATATAATATTGCTGAAGCTTGTGAGTATTCTTCTGCTAGTTTCAAAGATATTAAGTGGGCAAAGTGGGCTCTAGTGGGCAAAAAACTACCCAGTTTCTTTGTTATCTTTGGGATATTAAAACCTCTTCTGGCACAGCATTTGTGTTGCCCATTTCTGTGTTTCTTTTTGACGCCCTGGAGACTGAAGTTGTGGCTAGGCTTCAAATGCGGGAAGGATGAACAATGCTACATGTCATCTCTAGTCATATAATGCAAGTGCATTTGAAAGTGCATATTTAGGAGACTGTGTTCTTTATGGAATTAGTGCAGAAAGTAGATGCCTGTGAGATGGGATGGGTTGTAGCATTCAAAATGTTAGTGTAAGTGTCTAAAATGGATTGTGAGAATATCTGCTTGGAAGCATAATGATGTCTGCTTTTTTCTTCTTCCCGTGCTTGAGAAGAAACAGGAAAACGAGAATTAGTGAAGTGCTGCTCACTTGTAGCCAATTTTGCTTTATAGACTCTATTATGTAACTTGACAGACTTTTCAAGTATGATATGCAATTATATGTATTCTTAACAATATTCATTTTTTTTACACTGTAAAGAGTATGACAGAGAAATTCCCAACATTGGGCTAGTCTCAGTGAAATCTGATCTCGTTGAAGATTATGCCGGAGATGTTTTGAAAGACCTACCTGTTTTAAAAAGGTACATACAGGAGTTTTATTCTAGTGAAATAATATTACATGTGCTTGTTTTTTGCTTCCCTGCAGTTTACATCCATATTATGGTTGATTTGCACAAATGTAGAAGTGGTTTTGCTATGACGGGGTAAAATTTCACATTTACATGTACTAGATTCAGAACAAGAATAGAAAAGAGTCAGTATGTCCATGTTTTCTCATACTGTCATTTGCGTTATAGTCTTTGACTCTTATTTTACATTTTGTAACTGTTTTTTCTAAATGTACAATTCATCTGTGAAAGGTCTTATTCTAAATTGCAAAGTTCAGATTGATTTCGGGAAAAGACAAACATTACATAAAAATATTGGAAAAGAAGAATAGATTATCCTTTACACTTGATCTCCTGCTTGTGGGACTGGTTTCTGTGGTGCACATTGGCTGTTTCTTACACAGCATGCAAGTTATCTAGTAGCCTTGCATTCTGTGATTGATCTGTATGAAAATAAGTGACAAACTGGGGGTTTGCTTTGTTTGCTAGTAACTATTTCTGAAAAACTGAGGGAAGACAAGCCCTAGAAAGCTGAATAATGCTCAAGGTTCACCCTTCCCAAGCTCAGGAACAATGCATCCTGACAAAGAGGAAGGTTGCCCAGAGAAGCTGTGGATGCCCCATCACTGGCAATGCCCAAGCCCAGGATGGGGACTTGGAGCAACCTGGTCTAGTGAAGGGTGTCCCTGCCGGGGGTTGGAACTGGATGATCCTTTCCAACCCAAACCATTCTATAATGTCAATATATTGACACAATATATTTAGAGTAGAATTAAACTCTGTGTTGGTTTTCTGCCACAGTAAAATTGTCTTTTGATAAATACACTTTTTTAATGCTTTGAATGTTTTATTAGAGATGACAGAAGACACTTGTAATCTATGCTCTAACGTTTGTATATTTTAGCAATGATCCTGCAGTTACTTCACTTACTAAATACAAGGAATTTGACGAGCTTCGTCACTGGCATTCTGGCAGACCTTTGACCGAGGAATATGAGCGAGTACGGTGCACTGCTGATGGTAAGAAAAACTAACAAAAACCCCATGTGTCTGTGTTGGCTAGAACAATATTGTGAAGGTTATTGTGGTTTTGGAAAAGGACTTCTCATTTCAGATAATATTTGCAGCTCTACGAATACTTGCAAAACCAGAGCTACTGCAATACCTAAATGCTGATGTACCTGTGCATTGTGTGTATGCATTGTGTATTATGTTAAATAGGTCTAACAAATATAACAGAATGAGCACTTGGGGTAAGATGTTCATGATTCATTCCCTTTTGCTTGTAAAATGCATCACAGATTTATACAAGCAAACTATGTATATGTGGAGTTTAATGTTTAAATATATGGTTTGGGTAATGCTTAGTAAGCACATCCGTACAGGTGCAAAACCTGCTTAAACATTTGCACAGTGCCTGCATAGCCAATCTTAGCTTCTGAGAACAGAATTAAAATAAGAAATAAAAGAAGTTGTGCTTTGACCCCAGCCAGCAGCTAAGCACCACAGTGCCACTTGCTTACTCCCCGCCATGGTGGGATGGGGGAAAGAATCAGAAGGGTAAAAGTGAGAAAACTTGTGAGTTAATGACGGTTAAAGACTGTTAAAGCAAAAGGCACATACACAAGCAGAGAAGCACAAGGAATTTGTTCACATCTTCCCATGGACCAGCAGGTGTTCAGCCATCTTCAGAAGAGCATGGTTCCATCATGTGTAACAGTTACTTGGGAAGACAAATGCCATCACTCCAAACATCCCACCGCCCTTTCTTCTTTTTCCCCCAGCTTTATATGCTGAGCATGGCACCATATGGCATGGGATATCCCTATGGTCAGTTGGGATCAGCTGTCTGAGCTGTATCCCCTCCCAGCTTCTTGCGCACCCCCAGCTTCCTCATTGGTGGGGTGGGGTGAGAAGCACGAAAGGTATTGGCTCTGTAAGCACTGTTCATCAACAACTAAAACACCCCTGAATTATCACCACTGTTTTCAGCACAAATCCAAAACATAGCCCCATACTAGCTACTGTGAAAAAAATTAACTGTATCCCACTGAAACTATCATGGATGTAAACAAAAGCTGTTTGTATCATAATTTTTCATGTTATGCACTACAGTTCACTGTAAGTGTTTTCCAGGTTCAGATGCTAAAATCATGGACTTAGCTTTTATTTGCATATACACGTGAAATGAAGTATCTGATACTGTATGTACCAGCAAGTACACAAAACTTTCTCTCAAAGATGTTCCTATCATCTATTGTGTCATATGGTGATTTAAACTGTGAAAAACCCACCAGGGGTTGAGAAGTCATGGATTACTGTTGCTAGTTCCAGTACTACTTATGGTTTTCATTCAGTGACTTAGAAATGTTGTTTCCTGATGGGCATTTGCATCACTTGACCTGTGAAATCAGGATTCCATCTGCTCATCTTTCTGACTGGATGAATTTTTGCCTTCTGTGCACTGTGATTTCATTGGGAAGTTTGGAGAGCATAGCCTATGAAATAGTAGTTAGAGCACCTTCTGTAACGTTGGAATTGAAGGTTTATGTCTATCCGTTCCAGCTGAAGAGAGGGTCCTCTCTCTCCTGTGCATTGCGTGAATGCTCTAGATGCTGGCATGTGTCACCTCAGTGTGTCTTATGCAAAACAGGAAGATCAGAAACTGAGTAGTCATTTTGATTTTTAGGGCAGAGGGAAGTACCTAGGCTAGAGTGTGGAAGTATCATAGAATCATAAAACAGGGATGGAAAGGACCTCAAGATCATCTAGTTCCAACCCCCCTGCCATGGTCAGGGACACATTGCCCTAAACCCAAGTGCTCAATTCAGTATCTTCCATTGGCTATCATAATTGTTCTTCCAGCAGCTTTATGCTCTGATGATGGACTCTAACTTTCAGGACGAAGACTTCTCTTTCTGATCATCTGACCTACCTTCAGAAGACACGTTTCTATTTTCACAGACTGTGAGAAGCCTAGGCATTTTTCTCAGTTACAATGTCTTTCCAGGCACCCCGCTTATGAAGTTTTCCAATATTTTAAACCTGTGCCTAATGTAGTTTGAATTTGAGTCTGTTGCCTGTCTCTCAGATAATTCGAAGTACTGTTGGATTTTAGTGAGTCTTAGTAGCCAGCCTCTTTCAAAATGTGGTTTCCGCCTTTAGGTCAATGAGGAAATTTTAGAAAATTTATCCATTGTCCAAATATCTTTTCTTGGAAATAGATTAGGCTGCAATTTTGTCAGAGCATTTTCCAATCAATTACATTTGTTTGCAGCAAAATCCAAAGATCCAGCAGAAAGAAGACAAATTCAGAAGTTACAGGCTTTTCGTCATTTTTACGGAAGCACTTTGGAAGACTCCACTTCGAAACTTATTGTACATCAAGAGGATGTGTCAGGGAGTGCTAATGCTGTTGTCAAAAAGAAACAGAAGAAGCATGTGAGTATATTCAAGTTACGTTTTCCACATCTTTTTTCTCTTATCCAGGAAAGGATTTCCACTATGAGTACCACAGTTGAAGTTTTATGCACTGGGAGTTCTTAGTTGAAGAGGTTTAAATTGCTTTTGTACTTCAAATTTAATTAGCTAATTGGCAAATGTATTTTTGTTCCTAGTTAGGAATAGTCATGAGTGATAATATTTTAACAGGCACAAGTAAATAAATAAATAAATATGAACTCTGTAAAGGCTGATACGTTTTGACTCATGGCCAATATTTTAATGTGGAGTGAAAGAAAATGGAGTTAATGAATTCGATTTTACTTTAAGAAACTGTTGAGGAATACAGGAAGAAACATTATCCAGTTATTAATTTCCCTGCACTATTTGGAAACATTCCCTGTGAAAGATCCTTTAGATATTGCAATTAATCCTGACTAGATGAACATTTTCAGGCATCACAGGGTATGTAGAATGCAGTTGCATACTCATGAACAACAAATAATGAGCAAGAGTAACTTGAGTACTATTTCACAATAGCCTGTACTATGGGTTATAGATTATGGCCTGTCAAAATACCTGTAAATCTGTATATAAAGTAACTTTAACTTCAAGTCAGGTTGAACTCTAAATTTTATTTATTGGAAAGCATCTCAATACAATGAGAATTACCTATATATAAATTAAGACAACTGCTATTTTATTTTTCCACATTTATGCTTTTTTATACAATTTGTGAAGCTTTATACTGACTTAAAATTAAGGTTTTTTGAGGAGCATATATTTAGATTCAGAAATTGTACCTCCTTCAAAATGAAGTACTAATTTAAACAATTCACAAAATACAATGCATCACACAGTTTAATTGAAAACTATAATGTACCTGCTATGACTGAGTTTATGAATTAGCTTTTTTAGATGATGCTTGCATGCAGTGATGATTAGTTCTAAATAATTTCATTTTATTGGATAGAAAAGCAAAGCAGAAATAATTGCAGAGGAAAACATAAGGCGACTAAGAGCTAAAGAAGAAAAGAAAGAAGAGGAGCAATGGAAAGCCTTGTGTGTACAAACTGAAAAAGAAATAAAAGCAGATATGACTGTTGGAATAAATAAATTGGAGAAGCTTCTCAAGACCCTTAAAAGTAAATCTGTGAAGTTCAGTGTAGAAATGACAGGACTGTCTGTCTGTTTAGAAGTGTGGAAGGAACACTGCAGAACACAAGGTATGATAGCCAAATTAATGTTCGTTGTTAAGCTTCCATTCCCTTTCACCAAGAGTGACTGACTTTGGGCATTCTCAGCTGGAATAAAGATGTGTAAATACAGCCCTCTTTCAGTAGCATGGAAGGTGGTTTTAATAGACTCTGGTCCACTTTTGCAATTTGAAGATCCTTTGAGTCAGCTGTAAAGTAGCCAATGAACTTAGATTGTAGATGTTTTTCTGTTTTGCTTTGTAGACATTGCATACATAAGTTAATTTATTGTATATATCTTTAATGATTATGTATCATGCACACTAAAATGCATCTATGTTGCAGTGGATTATTTAATTAGCTGAGGTGGTTAGCTTACAGTCTGATGACAACGTATACGTAAATCTGTGCTGCTGTGATTAGTGGCCTCCTGTTTCACCAGAATTAGCCTGTTCAGTCCATACACTCAGTCAGGAGAGTCCAAACACACACTGTTTTAAACATGTTGGGGGAGAGTTGTAAACACTGGAGTGAAATAGGTTGCTAATAAGATTGACAAATGTGTTGGTCAGGAAGGTGCTAATAAGATTGACAAATGTGTTGGTCAGGAAGGTGAAATGGGTGAGCTCAGTTATTTCATGGATGTCAGAAGTATGACTTCCTTTTATATCTGAGCGTGCAGAAGCAGATAGAATTATTTGGGGGGTTAGTCTTCAGTAGCAGTGCTTTTTAGAGGTGGGTTGTCTTTATATAAAATTAATTTTTTAATTGTCATAAACCTGGTTGCATGGATGAGGTCTGTCCTAAAAATACCTTGTATTAGAAAATTCCCAATGATAGGATCAGTTCCCAAATAACTGTAGGCTATTTTTTTTTTATTATTTTTTTTTTAAAGGCAATGAAGATAAAGATTTAGGCAAAGCTGTTCAAGTCATGAGGAGAATTCATATTCTTCTTGAAAAATATCAAGACATGTTGGAGAAACCGCATCTAGAAAAGCTGACCAAATGTCTTAGGTATCTTGGATTTGAGAATTTGGCATGCTCCCTATCTGGAAAGGTAAGTTTATATATAGACTGTAATGATTCTCCTATAACAGGATCTGTAGCTGAATATCAGTAGTGTTTTCTGAAACATTGAGTAGAATGTAGAGTATCTTCATTGAGCTTATTTTTTATTGTGCCATAGATCTGGGAGTATCCTTGCTTCAGATATTAATCATTTTTAGTTCCATGGATCATTGCGGTCTTTGATATGAGAGCTAGCTGACACAATAGAGCGCTTCCCCTTTAGTAAACAGAACTTTATATGGCTGCAAGATTAATTTGCAACCATTGAAACAAAACCTTTCAAACAAACAGGCATTAAGATTTGTTCTATGCTATGCCTGCCTGAGGTCTTAGACATCTGAGAGGTACCTGCTGTTCAATTCATCACATCAGCTGAACTCTGCATGTTAAAAATACCTCTTAAAAGGTAAGTGATGAGCAGCTGCTCTCTAACTGGCCCAAATGTGCTACTTGAGAGAAGGAAATCTTTGAGGCTGCAGTATATGAAAACTATTTTGTTTGTTGTTATGGTATTACTGATCACCTCTGAAGGAAAAAATTTTAGATGCTACACTGCTTCCTAGAACAGCTGAGATCACCAGCAGCTGTACTGAATGTGGCTCAGAAGTAATTTCTCTAAGTATTGACTTCATGCTTTTCTGCATTAGCGTATTAGCTGATTTAATCTTAAGTGCGGTTTGATACCTTTGTGTGTAGATGGGATGTTGGTAGGGAGATGGGATGCTTAAATGGCTCTCAGGCAGAAGAGGTAGGGTGTAACTCACAACCTGCAGAATATGAAGTCAGTAGCAAAAGGAAGGAAGATTGCAGTGAACTTTCAAACCAATACCAATCATTTCAGTGTCTCCTTTTTCAGACACAGTAGATTCAGAATTTTTGGAAGCATGTTTCTGAAAAGTGTTTATCATCCTTCCTTGAGAATCAGGACTGAAGTGGGGGAGGAGGTGATTTTCTTGTAAGAAATTTTCTTCTTTTGAAGAATGGAAATTATTTTTCTCTTTTTCTATGTAAATTCAACTAGTGTACAATGATTGTTCGCTCTTGGCAACATAGTTATTGTAAGGGTGTTTGGTGTCCCAAATGTATTATATTTCAGGATTTAGGATCTCAGGTCTCAAAAGGTCTGTTTTAAAGGTTTGTGGTGATAGAAAGGATATGTTGGCAAGTTTAATGTCTTGCTTGGAAGGTCTGAACATCAGTCAGTGGATTTTTGGATCTACTTTTGCTTTTGCAGCTACTTGTTTCTGATGATTCTATGATTAAGCTTGCCGAGTTGGGGGAATTTTAGGCATAACTGCCACTTCTGGAGTAACTGTAAACATTTCTTTCAAGAAATTGAATGAAGTTTTGAAATCTCCATCCTTGGAGATAGAAAAATCTCAGCTGAACACAGCCCTGAGTGACCTGGTCTAATTGCATCTGCTTCTAGCTGCAAGTTGGAGTAATTTACACCCAGACATCCCTGACGACCTAAATTATTATGTGATTCTCATCTTTTAGTGTATGTTGTACATGTAATACTTTTCTATACAGATTTCAGGAACATTTGTTATAACTAGACATGTCCATGAATATAAAATTTGGTATTTTTTAGGGTATACAGGCATTGTTTAAAAGTACAATTTGGGCTTACACTCGGTCTTAACATTGAATTTCCTTTTGCAACTGTGTTCGTTGCACAAGGGGTCAGGGCAGGCTGAAGTAAAGAGACATATATATATATACACACGTATATATATATATATATAATCAAAAGGTTCTAGCAGGCAATAGGTTAAAGAGGCTGAGCTTTGCCTGCTAGACAGATTTGTTACCTCTTCTGACAAGCAAAACACTATCAGCACTGGCTGTGGAAGACATACAATTTTTAGGACATAGTCTCCTTTGACAAAGATATAAGCAAAACACTGACATAAGGCGATTACGGTGTAGGTTTCTGCAAAAAATAATTTTGAAGTCACCTGCACTTCTGTATTTTTGTCAAAGCTTGCAGAGTTCCACAAAGCAAAAGATGTGCCATTTCCTCAACCTCTTGCTACCTTTCAAACCAGATTGAATTTTCATTTGACCTTACAGGCAGGAGAAAGTAACGACAAGAAGATTAGCAACTATGCCATCAAAGTGGGTCCATCTCGCTTTCAGCTACAGTACATGGATTATTACTTGCTCAGAGAAGAGAGACATGATCCAGATCCCCGAGTGCAACATTTCATTCCTGACACATGGCAGGTAATGAGATGCAAACTTTTAGCTTAAAATTAATGGAAGTTACCTTTGCTTTTTTTCCCCCATTTAAAAATACCTATCATTATACTACCTTTCAAAAATAGTGTTGTTTAACAAATTTAATTTTGCACTAAGTTTAACAAATTCAGTAGATCATTTTGGACTGCATTCCATATTCTTTCTGCACTGGGAGCTTTTTTAAAGAGCTTGGCATATGGAATTCAACATAAATGCCGAATGTTGAATTTCACTGCTTGTTACTATATATAATGGAGGTAACACCTTATAATCTCTGACTATTCATCCTCTGTTCATTGTCCCCAAAGAATTATCCATAGTCTGACTTGAGAAATAACTTTTCTGTCTAAAGCAGAGTAAGCCTAACTCAGATTTTTTTTATTACTCGACTGGGAAGGCCAACTGAATTTGCTGTTTTACATCTCCATCTCTCCAAAACCGTTGCTTGAAAACCAAGTTGGAACTTGGCATATGTGCTGATAGAGAAAGATAGTGTTAGTACTCTTTCCGTACTCTTCTGTACCCCTTCCCCCATCCTTTCACAGACCTGTGTGAGAGAGCATAGAGGATGACAGTAATAGGGAAGTAATAATGTGAGGTGTCCCTTCCCATGGGGGGGAGGGGGGGCTGTGTTGGAACTAGATGATCTTAAGGTGCTTTCCAAACCTAAGTATTTTATGATTCTATTAAACAAATTAGTAAATGCTGTGTAGGAGCAGAAGGGAGACTTGGACCATATTGATGTAACTGTTATAACGCAAGAAAACATATACTGCCTGATATAAAACCACTAATTTTTTACTGTGAGGGTACTGAGGCACTGGAACAGGTTGCCCAGAAGTCTGGTAAGTGCCTCATCCCTGGCGGTGTTCAAGGCCAGATTGGACAGAGCTTTGGGTGACATGCTCTAGTGTGAGGCATTCCTGCCCATGGCAGGGGGGTTGGTGATGATCTTAAGGTTCCTTCCAACCTGAGCCATTCTATGACTCTGTAATAATGAAGTTTTTGAAACTGAATTATACATTGCTTAGTTAGCTGTTTTGTTCTTTAACTTGAATATACCCACGTTTGGATTCGGAAAGTTTTGTTATCAGTATTTCAGATCAAATAATTGAAATAAACAAGTTAGAGCTTGTAGTCCCTCTTCTTTTTTTTTTTTTTTTTTTTTTCTTCTTACTATTACCAGTGTAAGAATAAAGAATACAGTCATAAACCAGCCAGGTTAACTCTGACTTTCTCTAGTCTAAAATCTGTATATAAAGTCTATGCACAAAAGTAGGAGATGTTTTCATAGAAAGAGCTGGTTTACTCAATAAGAACTTCCTAGCAAGACATTTTGACATAAGTAACTGCTTTTCTTTTAGCGGGAGCTTCTTGATGCTGTAGATAATAATGAATCTGCAGTGATTGTTGCTCCCACTTCATCAGGAAAAACATATGCGTCGTACTATTGCATGGAAAAAGTTCTGAAAGCAAGCAATGAAGGAGTAGTTGTGTATGTTGCTCCTACAAAGGTAAGGCTGCATCATCCTATTACATACTCTGTATATATAACTATGATATTTCCCGGTGTGATTCTAAAACTGTTTGAGGTAGCTTGTAACACAAAACTTGTTGCTATGTTTTTTTAATTAGAAATGGAGTCGTTACATTCTGTTTTACATGTAAACACCATGTTTAAAAAAATCTTAAAAATACTTTAGCTGATGTAGACTTTTTGTCTATTAATATCTGTATAGCTAATTTAAGGTCAGAAACACTAATATATACAGAAGTGCTAAAAGTGGCATTTTAAGTAAATGCTGAGAATGCCTCAAAACCTACCAACATGGTAAAGTAATGTTTGAACAGAACAACGACCCAGCAAGTCGTCTTTTTCTCAATAAGTTCACCATTAGATGCTTTGAGAGACAATTTATGAAACTCTAGGCAGTGGGATATTTTTTAATGAGTTAAAAACTAGTTTTTTAATAGTTAAAAACTGACTTAAGTGCTGAGGCCCCATGTTTTGATTTCATACACATCTTATTTTGATTGCAGTGGTGTGATTTTTTAGATAGTGAATTTGCTGTTATTACATAACAATCTGTATGGATTGTTTTCTTTAAGCAAAAATACCAAGTTCCATATCTTTTTAAAGGTAACATTGTTGACAGTCTAGGCTTAATAGAATATTACATGGTATGTATTATAGTCTAGTATGTTAATATTGGTACTAAAATTGAATGCTTTTATATGTCTCAGAATACTGTATGTCTTTAGAGATACACTGTCTGTTTTTGTTAATGACCTGCTTTATTTAAGGCTCTTGTAAACCAAGTAGTAGGAACTATATACAGTCGGTTCACCAAGAAACTTCCAGATGGATTGGTACTGTGTGGAGTCTTCACACGAGATTATTGCCATGATGTCGTGAATTCTCAGGTATCTTTTTATGGGTGTTTTAACACATAACAGTAATGACTTATGTATTCTGTCTGGCTTCTGAAAATGTTTATTCTAATCACAACAATTGTGCTATTACTAAAAACAAAGTTCAGGAAAAATCTAAGCATACCTGTACT
Source organism: Myiopsitta monachus (assembly GCA_017639245.1). Taxonomy (NCBI): domain Eukaryota; kingdom Metazoa; phylum Chordata; class Aves; order Psittaciformes; family Psittacidae; genus Myiopsitta; species Myiopsitta monachus. Next base: position 76,051,075 of record CM029917.1, on the reverse strand, counting down.
GCTTACCGGAAGGTTTCAGTGTATGGCATACAACCTCACCTATTCATCCTTAGGGGACATGCAATTGATAACTTGCTCTGGTTAAAAGAAGAAACATTAAAATCCTTTGGTTGTCAACACACAGCAGACACCTTACAGAATTCCAGATAGAATACATCAGTAACCCTTCCCTTGTCCACTGACATAGTCACTCCATCATAGAAGGTCACTAGGTTGGTCTCTCTTGTAGTGGAGAGCCCAGAAATTAAGTCCAGGTGTGGCCTTATCAGTGGTGAGTAGAGGAGAATCCTGCCTTGATTTGCTAGCAACACTCACCCTAATGCAGCCCAGGATGCCATTAGCCTTCTTTTCTATAAGGGCACATTGCTGCCTCATGTTCAACTTGGTGTCCACCAGGACGCTCAGGTCCTTTTCTGCAGAGCTGCTTCTCAGCTGGATGGCCTCCAGCATACACTGGTACATGGGGTTGTTCCTCCTCTGGTACAGGACTTTACACATCTCCCTGTTGAGCCTCATGAGGTTCCTGTCAGCACATTTCTCCAGTGTAGGTTCTTCTGGATGGCAGCATGAGCCTCTGGGATATCAGCTGCTCCTCCCAGTTTGTCATCAGCAAACCTGCTGAGGGTATGCTTTTCCCCATCATTGAGATCATTAATGAAGATGTTAAACAGGATCAGACCCACTCTTGACCCCTGGAGTACAACTCTATTTACTGGCCTCCAGTTAGACATTGTATCACTAATCACCAACTTGTAAGCTTAGCCTTCCAACCAGTTTTCAGTCCAACACTGTCACTGTCTGCTAATTTAGCCCATTCTTCAACAGCTTATCAATGGAGATCTTAACAGGGGTTGTCAAAAGCTTTACTGAAGGCAATATCCACTGCTCTCCCCTCATCTACCAAACCAGTCATTTCATGGTAGAAGTTTCCCAAGGTTGGTCAGCATGACTTCCCCTTGCTGAATTCATGCTTGAATTCTCATGATGACTTTTTTATTCTTCATGTTCTTTCTCTATGCCTGGAAATGACTTCCAGGATTAGTTAACATCTTCACAGGGATTTAGGTGAGACTGACTTGTCTGCAATTAGTTTCTTGGTCTTCTTTCTTGCCCTACTTTAAGATAGCAGTGATAAATCATTAATGTAATCTTGCTTACCTTGAAATCAAATACCTATGCATGTTTTTTAATATTTTTTAAATTCAGGATCTACTTGTAGCTGATTAGTCAGCTTGAAAATTACTTGAACATAGTGCTTTACAAACCTTTTTTCTTAGATACTAGTGACTGTGCCTCAATGTTTAGAAATCCTGATGCTGTCTCCTCGTTGCCAGAAGTGGGCCAAACGGATACAATATGTTATATTTGATGAGGTAGGCATCTTCCGTAGTAACCACTGTACCAAATTTATGGACAATCTGGAAGAAAAATGCCAGTTACACAGTTTTTAATTGCATACATTATTGCTGGCAACCCCCCCCCAACTTTTGGGAATATTATTCCAGACTTAATTACTTTTTCCTGTTTGCTGATTGTGTTTATATGCTTCAGTGAAAGAACTTTAAAACTCTGTTGGTCCTCAAGAGGACGTGCATTTCAGTCAAAGCTATCAGGAGCTTCCTTTATTTCTCTCAAGCCATTCAGCTGAAAAACTAAAAGCAACCACTGTATAGTCTCAGTGGCACAAATAGAACATTACAGACTGGAATTATACAGATTTCACATCATATTGTATTTGTCAGTCATTCTAGGGGAAAAATCAATGATTAATCTTGCTAAATTTAAAATTCCTACTGTATTCTTTCTTGTGAATAAAATTAATTGCTAATAATGCCAGTGAGTATCTGGGGCAGAAACAGCGAATGTAGTATTGAAATTTTGCACTGATTTGCTATCCAGTTAAATCTAGAAAGGGATTTACTGGACATTTGATCTGGATCTTGTGGCCATTCACTACAATATAAAGATTATTCAGTATTGATCTTGCCAAACTTTGGATTTTTGCAAAACACAAACCAGCCGATGTTCTGTGTGCCCTTTGATAAGGAACTTCTTATTTTCTTTTAATCCTTTTTCCCAAAAACATAGGTCCATTGTCTTGGTGGTGAAATTGGAGCAGAGACTTGGGAGCACCTTTTGGTAACAATTCGATGTCCATTTTTGGCACTCTCTGCTACTGTCAGTAATCCAGAACACCTAACTGAGTATGTGTGGAATTTTCTTGCTCACAAGTGCATATTTAAATCAGATATGGGAGTGTTTACATAAAGAGATCAACTACTATTGGGAGGCAACTGGAGTTATATTGCTCTATGTATTATCCTACCGTTACTCCCCCAATTGGCAAAAAATGGTACTGTAAGTCTTAACTGCATAATGAGAAAAAGCGCCACTTGTTCCTTCAGACCCTATACTTGAGCTGTGCAGGGGAATTTTGGAGGCTTTTTCATCTGTTTGAATTTCCAAAGCCTGATAAATACTGTTCATCATCCATTAGAGAAGACACCTGCACTATATATATATATATATATATATATATATATATGTATAATGGCACTATTTCACATTTTTTATTTGCATCCTGGGATAAGCTCAAGAACATTGCACTGAAGATGGTGACAGGGGAACTGGAAATTATATAGGAGAAACTGAGGAGACTGTAGTTATTCATCTATTGTAGCTGTAGCAGTTTGCTTAAAATATATTTTGCCACTTTATTTTATGTGCACTGTAGGTGGTTACAGTCTGTGAAGAGGTATTGGCAACGTGCTGAGAATAGAATAGAAAGAAGCTCTACAAACTCTGAGAAGAACTTTACAAGAAAGTATAAGGGGAAATCTAAAGTACAGGAACAAAAGCAATCGTATCGTGTTAGACTAGGTGTGTATCAGAGTATTTTGTAACTAAGAACTAAATTCTGATAAAACTTCAATCACGGTGTGTGAACTGAAGCATATTTTGGTTTGATTATTTCTTTTAAGTAAAAATAAGTCTTGCAGGATTAAGTACTTGCTTTGAACACAATCAAGTGCATCGTGACAGCATTTTTGTCTCTTCACAGTTTTGTATGAAGAAAGATATAATGATCTGGAAAAGTATGTGTGTTCTCTAAAGAGAAGGGATTTTCTCATTGAACACTGTCATCCATGTGCTGCATTAACAGTGAATCACGTAAGCGTAATATTGGGATCAACATTGCATAGCAACTGTTACATGGATTCCATCAAAATGATTCCTTTATTTCTCTTTTGTTTAAACTCCTTGCAGATTGAGAACTACGGTATTCCTTCAGATCTTTCCTTGTCTCCACGAGAGAGCATCCAGCTTTATGACACAATGGTAAAAGTCTGGCAAGCATGGCCAAGGGCCCAGGTGTGTATACACAACTATGGGCAAAATACATCAAAATAAACTGCTAACAAATTACTGGGATGTTTTATATCAATGTTGTTTTCCAGGAGCTAGATCCTGAGGCATTTGTCTCTTTCAAGAATAAAGTAGTAATAAAAAAGGCAGATGTGAGGAAATACGAACAGGAACTGAAGAAAGAACTTAGCAAATGGATTGCTCTTGGCCAAAGACAGAAGGTAACAGTTATTGGGCACTTTCTTAAGGTTGTGTATACTTCAATATAATAATAATAATAATAATAAGTAATACTATAATAATGGGAGTTTCTTCACCCATAATTATTATTGATTAGCTACTGCTGTACTTGAAAGATAAGCACTAATATTTGTGGCATTTCCATAAGCATTTTCAAGGTGATATTTTCACAGGTTTTTCTGGTAATCAGAATTCTCATACTGCTGTGAGATTTCAATTCCTTATTCCTTTAGGTACCTCCTGCAGTTGGTGAGAATATTGTACCGTAACTCTGCTTCTTCAGTCTACCTTTTTTTTGCTGCTCATTTGAAACCTGTTGTGTAACCACAGATAGTATGTATGTTTCCATGTAAAAGAAATTAAAACAGTGAGCAAAAAATCAAGTCCTTAATTGGAGATCACCTATTCCTATATCATAAAAGACACTATGAGGAGGTGGTGAATCGATAACAAGAAGAAAATAAAGAATATCTGGGAAATGAATATTAAAAAAAATAATTCATGAAACATGACACTTAAATGTGAAAACAGATCATAATCCCTATGTTAGTGATACTTGATTATTTGCACTGTGATGGTAGCCATGAATGCTACAATAATTTGCATTTGGAGTTCTCACCAAAGTCAGTTGATGATTTGCAGACTTCTTAGGCTGTAAACTCTATGTGGCTATTTCAGTTCTGAATAACTGAGAAAAAAAAAGAGCTGATAGAAGCTGGCAGAGGAAAACGAGGGCTTCACGTTTTTTAGCCTACAGTTAGGTTCTACCACTAAAATCTCCACAATACTACCTCGGTCAGGTGCATCGGCTATTGGAGCACCTTAAGCCAAAACCTGTGGATTGCTCAGAAAGTGAAAAGTGGAACCATTTTGCAAGCTTTGTAAATAAATTACATGAGATGGATAAGTTGCCAGCTATATTTTTTATGTAAGTATTTACATTGCATGCGTTATATGTCTATTTCTTATATTCAGAAAAACAGGTATTGGACATAAGCATTGATATAGCTTGTCATATACCATTTATATGGTATTTGTTACCTTTGCTTTAAAACTACAAAGTAAAGGCCTACAAGCTCTATCAACCCGTGTATATTTATGGCACTGAAGGTTTAGCTGAAATTGAAGCTGGGAGCATTTAATTACTGCGTGGAAAGGGTGGAATCCATGCATGGTAATGAGAATCAGATTCTTGGTTGCTTTGCTCCAGTGTAGTCAGTAAAACTTTTGAAACATATGCCGTTTACTTAGAGGTGCAAATGGAGTTATCTAGGGGCAGGCTTGGTAGAGAAGAGGGTAGAATGAGGTTCTATTAATGTGTGTTTGTTACATGGTGATGGTTCCACTGCATAGCCTCTACCAGTCTCACTTTACACCCAGTGGCATGCATCAATCAGTCTGCTTTCCACATCTGTGAGGTGTAATTGTAACATCAAACACACACAGCTCTGAGCCTACTGACAGTACCGTTACAGTTAATGAGACTGCTAATATTAGCAAAGTAGGCACATACCTCAATGCTGGCCTTACTGAAAAGAAGCTGCTTATCAGTAAACAGTTGTCTAGCACATATTTTCACTGTAATAATGCAGAGAAACAATCATGTAAAAATGGAAAGCATTCTCATCTTGGTATGAAGCTGTGCCCTTCCTTACGTTGGATGCTAGGGATAGAATGCTCACTGCCATTCCAATTCTCACATGCTTGATGCTGATAAAAAGACATTTCTGAAAGAACTCTAGAAAGGAAAAAGCAAATAGTGAATGCACATATTAATGGCCTATTTCAAATTACTCTAGTTCCTGGTAAAATGTTTTTATTTCTATTTCTCAGTGACATTCTAGTTGTAAATCAATGTTATGGCTAATTTCAAGCTGAAACTGACAGTTCTCAAAAGAACTCTTAGATATCTGCAATTCCTTCAATAAGGAATAATTTCAGGGCTGCTGTATGAACTGCAGCATCATTTTGAGTCATTCAATAGGAAGTGCCAAGATGCTTCTCCATAGAGGAAAATGGGCAAGTGCCTTCCCCTCATCTACCCTGGAATGATGGGTCCTTAGAAATTCTTGGTGACAAGAGACTGTGAGTAGAGTAAAAATATCCTATCCAGTTGATAAATGATCATGGTGAGGCAAGAACACATCCCAGATCAGTGAATATGCAGGCAGAACCTAGTGGTATCAAACTGGAGGATGAAGTTCAGGAATCTGTTCTCTAAAGGTCTTTTAAGGCACAGGAGTAGTGTAACAGCACTTGACAGACCCTCCAGTGTCTTTGTAGTTAGACAAAGACAAGAATTACATAAGTAAAACCAACAACTAGCCAAAATAAAAAATCTCTTGAGTTAAATGTCCCAGTCCAGAGCAATTATGCTGAAGGGGATAAGTAGCTCTCACAAGTAGCAGACAGTGACTTGGAGATTCATTGGTGCTGGTAAGCTTTTTCTCCCTAAGCTGTTACTGATGAATGATCTTTCAAAGCAGTTATCCAATATGGTGTTATGTTAGCGTGAAGTTAGTAGAGACTCCTGAGAGAGCAGGTATCAGAGCTGTAGAAGCCAAGCTGCAATCACAACTGTTGATGGTAAGGAAAAAACAGTAGTTGAGTTCTCTTTTCTTTTCTTAGAGCCACTAAGGAAAAGAACAGGCTGGCAGCACTTTAATATTCTTTATGGCTGAATAAACTCAGTAGTAGGAATTAATTAGAACATATAGTCTGAACTTCAAAGGGAAAAAAATAGAGTTTATGGCAAATGACTGTTATTGAGCTCTGGCATCTGTGAAGATGAGAAAAGCTGAAGTAAAGAGAGATTACCTCATAGCCTTAAAATCTGTAATTGGTCTTTATGGATGAAAGGCTCAAGACCTTCAGTTTTTGTTCCTGCTCTTGGTGACTGCCAGAGTTGAATGACTTGTTCTAATGAATTTCTAAATGACATTCTAATGGACTAGGATGCACCCTTACCCCATATGTTGCCAACGCCTTGTATGATGTTAGTTAACAGGACCTGCTGCTGCAACAAGAATGAAGAAGTACTTTTTGAGGGTGAAGCTGGAGAAATGTTCATTCCAGTTAAACTCTAAAAAGTCCAATACTGAAAAAGCTATGAGGAAGAACAGTTGTGTAGAAGATCAGGACAGTCAGACACTGATTCTCAACTTGGGTAGTTGAGAAGAATTAAAATTACTTAAGCTGCAGTTTGCTTTATAGGAATGTCCAAGTGTTCTGTTTAGGGAAAGGTAGAGTTGAGCATACTTTCTATAAATAATTTATTGGCAGAACCATTTTACATTTTACCACTTAGTTTTGGAATAACAGCAATTTGAAAGTGAATGCAGATTATGATTTGGACATGGAATAGAATCTGATCATTAGAAGCATATCCCTAACTATTGTCAGATGATAAGGGTAACTGCATACTATTATAACATTATTACGTATAAATAAAAACTTTATTGGAGCTCATCTAGCTGATGTATATTGTGTATTATTTGCATTTACAGATTTAATGTCGATACAGTGGAAAGCGCAGCCAAGAATGTATTCCTTTATTTGCTGAAAAAACAAAGTCTTATACAAGGCTCTAATGTTGAGAAGGAAAGAAACCGATTAAGGGCCGAACTACGAAAAGTGAACAAAATGGTAGGAAAATTCAACCCTGAGTAAGTATTGTAGCTATATATTATTGAAAAGATTGCGTATTATGATTGAGCGTCATTTTGTGATAACTTGCTTCTGGTGAATGTACCTTCTAGCAGCATGTTCATTCAGCTTGCAATATAGTAGTCCCTGTTCTTCTCTCTGCTCTAGCAACCCACACAGTGGGAGTTGCTCTGTGGCAGGTTTCAATTGGCAGTACCTAGAGCATTGTTAGGCACTGGGAAGATACCACTGTTGCTGACATTGTATAAGGTGCTGGCACTCAAACATATGAACCAAACAGAGAGACCTGAGTATATGAGGTTGACCAATTTGGATTAATTTGCTCCTGAGATATGAAGATACCAGAATGGCTCTTTCTCTAGGCAGTAACTTTTGTCATGTAGCTCTTAAAAACCCTGGTGCTGGGTCAGCCACTGTGGGAAAATATTTTCATAGTTCAGCCTTGCCATGGCTGGTTAAGGTGGTGGATCTCTCAAGTGCATCTTCACCTGAGTGAGGAGATGTTCTTCGAGTATTTGTCAGCCTTTTGCTTGGACTGTACCATATTTGTTTCACCCTTACTGCTGAATTTTCTTGATTTTCCACCCATAGAGTATGGATTTGTGTAAAGCGTTTGGGCAATGAAATAAGGCTAATAGTTATCTAGACTGTCAGGAACAGAAAATGTCACGATTTTTTCCTAATCATAACAATTTACAAGTGTATTCTTTGGGCATAATATCATGAAAGAATGAACCTAGATGACTTTAATAAAACTTGAAAATCCAGTAGGAATTTAAACACATATTTAGACATTGAAGTAGCTTGAGAGTTTGCCTCTAAATAATTCCACCCCCCCCCCTTTTCAAGTGCTATTCTAAATCCTTATAACCCATGTCATTATTGGCAGTAAATCCATTGTATTTCTTTTTCATGTTTAATTCTTCTATTACGCAATTTTGTTAGCTTAATTTGCTGAAATGAGATGCTTAGAGTTGCTGTCTTCATCTTCCTTTTGTTTTTGTGTATCACTGTAACTCCCTTCTCCTTCACCCAGAATTACTTGCTATTTTGTATAAAGCTACAATAAAATAAAGCCATTATCAGTAAATTAACAGATCTACCTGCATGTTTGAGCCTACAGTTTAAAAGGGAATGAGTCTGAATCTTTCAGTACCAAAGAATATTTTAAAATTGAGGAATGTATGTGAATTACAGGAAAAAAAAACATTTTTAATTGTATATTGTATACAGGGATACCAAAAATATGAACCCCAGTAAAATGGAAAACACTCTGGTGCTTTTGACTAGAAAAACCCAATTGGAAAAAAGACTTAAAGGGCTAACTGATATCCCTTCTTCATGTACTTATGCTGATCCTAAAGCAGTGGATGAAGATGTAAGTAATTCAATGGTGGTTATAACATGATTATGGTTTCATATGTCTAAAATGCATGAATTTGTGCATAAATACATAAAACTCATGTATGATGCAGTTATGCTTTATAGCAGTATGTATTGAGTTCATGAAACATTCTGAATATTTCCATTTACATTTTATTCAAGGTATCAATCTGAGATAACTTTAAGATGTATGGACAAATTTCATTCTGCCACATAAAAAGATGTTAACTTGTCCCTGTGCTAGGAGTCCTGGGATGTATGCTATTATTAATTGATTTCCATGAACTATTAGCTGTGCAGTTCTGTTAGTTGTTGATTCAGGTCTCAGACTCATATTTTTCTAACTGGGCCATCAGGAGAGGCTATTTGGCACCTTTGTTCAATTATAAAAACATTTTTAAGCCCTTCATATCTCATAGAAATATTAATTAATAAATTATTTTAGGTTCTTAAAGTCCTAGTCCCCAAAAAGCAAAATTTTCTGTGCTTTTCAATGTGTTTATGACCCCTGAGGAAAGAAAGGTGAGAAAGGCACTGAAAATCTGCAAATGTCCATCAGAAATATTAATGTGTATATTAGTGTACAGATAATAAAGGAATAACTAATGAAAGAGATTTGTATGATGTGGTTTCCAGCAGCAGTGGGTGACTGGGCCTTGGTCCTGGAGATCTCCTCAGGTCTAAACTTCCTGAAACATGACTGTGGTTCATACAGCTCTCTTCATGGCTAGGGTTTTTTAATTAAAAAAGCAATTGTGATATATAGCTCTTAATTCAGAGAAAAGGTGCTCAGAATTTTGATGAAGTGTCTTGATAATGCTTTTGGCTCGTTGTAGTATGCCTTGAAAGACAGGAAAATTCTCTCTAATGGGACCAAACTTGAAAATGGTCGTGATTCCTTATGCTGGGAACTTGGGATCCAAATGGCATTTTTGAACCACTGTCAGCCAGCATGGAAGGAGCACTGATTCCCACAGTTGCACGTATTTAAAGTCAGTGAAGAAATAGCTTGGATTATGGAACAGGTGACAATTAGCTGTAGAGTGAAGTTCAGAAAATACTGTAAAAGCTTAATTCAGTGCCATTTCTGAGTTTGGGAAAGGGAAGCTTCTAACTGCATTGTGAGATGAAATGGTGATACTGAGCAGGGATGACAAATAAGCAATGGAATATCAGCTTCACAAGTTACTTAGGAATTTGTTCTGTGGTAGCTGTATTTCTCTGTAGCACTTGGAACTTTATCAGAGAAAACTTTTTTATTAACTCTTGGTTGTGCTTAATACTTTTCTTTTTATTTGTAGACTTTGAGGAAGATTTTTCATCGACTTAGGTTTGAGAGAAGAGGTTATCTACATCAAAGGTTGGCACTGAGGGGCATTGGGTATCATCATGCATCTATGGCCAGTAAGGAAAGACAAGCAGTGGAGATGCTTTTCAGGATGGGATATATCAAGGTTGGTAAATTGGGAACAGTTCTTCTTTTACCATGTTAGCTTCTCCACATATGTAATCAAAAAATATAGTTTAGCTTTCACCAGTGGTAAAATATATTGCATTTACTTTGTCATGCTAATTTAAAAAGTATTGACTTTTGTCAACAAGTGATAGCCACACTATTTCTGATACAGGCCAGGATGCTCACTTGGAGTATTGTGTACAATTCTGGTGTTCTCAACACAAAAAGGACATGGAACTGTTGGAACAAGTCCAGAGGAGAGCCATGAGGATGATCAGGAGACTGGAGCACCTCCTGTATGAAGACAGGCTGAGAAAGTTAGGGCTGTTCAGCTGGAGAAGAGAAGGCTGTGTGGAGACCTCGTAGCAGCCTTCCAGTATCTGAAGGGAGCCTATAGGGATGTTGGGGAGGGACTCTTCATGAAGGGCTGTAGTGATAGGACAAGGGGTAATGGATTCAAACTTCAACAGGGGAAGTTTAGATTGGATATAAGGAAGAGGTTCTTTACTATAAGGGTGGTGAGGCACTGGAATGGGTTGCCCAAGGATGTTGTTTGCTCCAGTTGTTTGCTCCAAGGAAGTTGTTGATTGCTCCATCACTGGCGTTGTTCAAGGCTGGGTTGGACAGAGCCTTGGGTGACGTGGTGTCCTGGGTTCAGCAGCAGCAGTAATTTTTCTCCTTGGTAGCTGGAGCAGCGCTGATAACACCAGTGTTTTCAGTTACTGCTTGGTAATGTTTTGGTCTAACCAAGGACTTTCTGAGTCTCATGCTCTGCTGGGAAGGAGAGGAAGCTGGGAGGAAGCAGAGACAGGACACCTGACCCAAAATGGCCAAATTGCTATTCCATGCCACAGCACGTCATGCCCAGGATGTAAAATACTGGGGGCAGGAACCTGGAAGTCTCTCTCTCTTGGCTCGGTCGGGTGGTGGGCGGTTGTATCCTCTTCCCTTGTATTTGCCTTGTCATTATTATTATTGGTGGTAGCAGTAGTGATTGGAATCCCGGGTGCTGTAGGCTTTGTGAGTGAGAAAACTGGGGGGGGGGGGGGAGGGGGGGAGGGGTAGAGACTTAAACCAGGACACATGGTTTAGTGGGAGGTGTCCCTTCCCATGGCAGGGGGGTTGAAACTTGATGATCTTAAGGTCCTTTCCAATCTGAACTATTCTATGGCTCTATGACTTTGGCCTTCTTGGCCACCTGGGCACAAGCTGGCTCACGTTCAGCTGGCCACCAATCAACACCCCCAGGTCCTTTTCCACCAAGCAGCTTTCCAGCCACTCTTACCCCAGCCTGTAGGGTTGCATGGGTTGTTGTGGCCCAAATGCAGGACCCAGCACTGAGCCTTGTTGAACCTCATGCAACCGGCCTCAGCCCATTGATCCAGCCTGTCCATATCCCTCTATAGAGCCTTCTTACCCTCCAGCGGATTAACAATCCCACCAAATTCTGTGTCACCTGCAAACTCAGTGAGTGTGCATTTGATCCCATCATCCATATCAATGATAAAGGTATTAAACAAAAGTGGCCCCAGTACTGAGCCCTGGGGAACACCACTTGTGGCTGGTCACCAACTGAATTTAACTCCATTTACCACTGCTGTTTGGGCCCAGCCGGGTTAGCCAGGGCTGCTGAGAGATGATCAAAAACGGCTTGGAGAGCACTTCCATCAACTCCCTCAGTACCTTTGGGTGGATCCCATCTGGCCCCATAGACGTATGTGTCCAAGTGGTGTAGCAGGTTGCTGACCATTTCCGTATGAATTATGAGGGATTCATTCTGCTCCCCCTCCCTGTCTTCCCTCTAAGGGTATTGGATGCCTAGAGGACAGATGGTCTTACTATGAAAGGCTGAGGTAAAGAAATCATGAAGTACCTCAGACTTTTCCTTATCTTTTGTCACTATGCTTTCCCCCCATATCCAGTAAAGGATGGAGATTCTCTTTAGCCCTCCTTTTGTTGTTAATGTAATTATAGAAACATTTTTTAGTCGTTGACTGCAGCAGCTAACTGAACATGTTAAATGCACTCTATAGAATTGTAGTATTTTGTATGGACTTCATGGAATGTTTGAATTTCTGCTCAGTTTCAATATTTGAATTTGTATTCCATGAAAGATGTAGTCTACAGGATGCAAAATATTTCAGGATACAAAAGTTTGATATGCATATAGAATAGCTATATGAGCTATACTAAAGAGTCAAATTCATGTATGTTCATCTCTATGTTAAATTTGTCAGATTAATGTTTAGCTATATAAAAAAATAATAGTAGAATTCTGTCATGGGTTCATGTCATGGCTTAAGTCTCTAAAACTCACGAAAGTCGCTCACTCCCTCCCTCCCCATCTCTCTTCCCCCAGTCCCGGGGGGGATGGGGAGGAGAATCAAAAGAATTCAACTTGCACAGGTTGAGATAAGAACAGTTTAGTAACTGAGATATAATACAAATCACTACTGCTACCACCAATAATAATAATGACAGGAGAAGTACAAAGAAAGAGAATACAACTGCTCACCAAGCCCGACCCAGCCAGTGCACCCCCCAGCAGCGAACCCCCCACTACCAAAAACCTGACCATGCCGTGCACCCCCAGTCCGCCACCACACCCTTCTGCATCTCTGCCCTCTGTCTTCACATCCTGGACATGACATGCTGTGGTATGGAATAACCTCTTTGGTCAGTTTGGGTCAGGTGTCCTGTCTCTGCTTCCTCCTGGGTCCCCTCCTCCCTGGCAGAGCATGAGACTCAGAAAGTCCTTGGTCAGATCAAAACATTGTCAAGCAGAAACTATAAACACTGGTGTTATCAGCGCTGCTCCCGGGCACAAAATCAAAACCACAGCGCTGCACCAGCTACCAAGAAGGAGAAAAAACAACTTCTGCTGCTGAACCCATGACAATCCACCCCTTATTCCGTACCATTCATGTCTTGCTCAGATCCCACATTTTCAATATACCATCACATGTATATGTATGGATCCACACACGCACAGAAAGGAGGAGAGATCATCCTTTTGTGCATGGACCAATCCCTACAAAGCTGCTGAGTCCATCCAGTCCATGATGTTGGGCTCCATCTTTTGTAACAGTTTTTCAGAGCAGGAGAAGCTGTGTGCAGTGCTCACACTTGTGAATAGCCTGGGCAATAGTGTCCATTGCTAAGTCCACCCCTCAATCAGAAGTCCACTCCTTGATCATGAGTCCATCTGTATGTTGCATCACTGCCCTAGTGGCCTGAGGTGTCATGGGCCCACCAAGCTCAGAATAATTCACCCTTATGTTGCCAATCTAAGTCCATCTGAGCCATTTCATTTTAGCCGCTTGTCACTGGGGACTCCATACAGCTGTCTTCCATCTCTGATGCTTCCAAAGCACTGGAGGGGTCCATTGGACTATATACTGGCCCATGCTGTCCCACACACTCTGCCACTCATGACTGTCCAGCCTTGGGGAAAATTTCTCGGCCATCCTGGATTGTAGTCTAACCACAGAGAAGACCCACACCCCACTCTGCTTAACTCTCGGGATCAGACAAAATGGTTGTGGGTAGAACACACTCTGAGTGCATACCAACATGCTGATCCCCATCAGAATCAGCAGGCAGGTCTCAAGGGTGCTTAAAGGCCATTCAAAACCGTCAGAACTCTCAAATGAGGCTGCTGCACTTGTCACTGGGTCTGGTGTACCTGCTGTGCTTGCCAGCTCTCTCACCACCCGCTGCTCTTTGTCTGAGTCCAGATCTTCCTCCTCTGCCTTGCTGGGAAGTGCTGCGCGGTCTCCTGCATCCTCCTGGGGCTCGGGCTCGCAGGGCTCTGCGGGCAGCTGCTGGGGAATGCTCTCTGTCACTGCGGGGCCAGGCATGACAGTTCAGCAGTAGCAGTCATTTTTCTCCTTCTTGGTAGCTGGTGCAGCGCTGTGTTTTTGATTTTGGGACTTGGAACAGCGCTGATAACACCAGTGTTTTCAGTTACTGCTTGGTAGTGTTTTGATCTGACCAAGGACTTTCTGAGCCTCATGGTCTGCCAGGGAGGAGGGGGAGCCAGGAGGAAGCAGGGACAGGACACCTGACCCAAACTGACCAAAGAGGTCATTCCATATCACAGCACGTCATGCCCAGGATGTGAAAACGGAGAGCAGGGACCCGGAAGGGTGTGGTGGTGCATTGGGAGGTTTGCTGTTGGGGGTGCACTGGCTGGGTCGGGCTTGGTGAGCAGTTGTATTCTTTTTCTTTGTACTTCTCTTGTCATTATTATTATTGATGGTAGCAGCAGTGATTTGTGTTATACCTTAGTTACTAAACTGTTCTTATCTCAACCTGTAGGAGTTGCATTCTTTTGATTCTCCTCCCCATCCCCCCCGGGACTGGGGGAAGAAAGAGGGTGAGTGAGTGAGCGAACTGGCTTAAACCACCACAAATTCCTGTTGATATAAGTTGGATAACACAGGTAGTTTTGTTTTCTATTTAAATGGATATTGCCATTTCTAATAGAATTACTCATGTTTGATATCTTACAGGTAGTCACAGCTACTTCATCGCTTGCTCTAGGAATCAACATGCCATGTAAATCTGTTGTCTTTGCTGAAGATTCTGTCTTTTTAGATGCCCTAAATTACAGACAGGTATGGAAATAGAACATCTACTTTTTATTACAGGAACAGTATAAATATAGCTGCCATCACATACAAATTCAGAAAAAACACCTTTTATGAATACTTCCAGGTATGTTCTGAGTTGCAGCTGTTCATTTTGGTGACTTTACTAATATTTCAGAAATGCCAGCCCACAAAAAAATTGATGTAGTCAAAAGAACTATTTCAGCAATGAAAGTATTACAGTTGCCCAGTGAATTAAAGGAATAGGTTCAGCTTTCAGTTGTGGGAGCCAGAAAAACAGAAGCTTTTTGTTCTAGCCAGAGTCTTACAAATGCATGAAAAATATGCTCTAAGAACATGCAGTGGGCATTTAATGAGGAAAAGAAAGATTGTTGACTGGATTAATTAAGTACATTTGAGTTCTTTCCATCTGGGAAGTGGCACTCCACACAGTGCAGCACAGCAGTGTGTAGGTGAGATTGCAAATGCAATAAAGGAGAATGGCTCCTGTCATTGCACAAGTTACTGGGTGGGCTGAGAGACTCTAACCTCTTCATTAGCTCCCATTTCCTGCTTTCGTACTACTTTGCAACCCTGCATTTTCATGAAGTATTGTTAGTTTGCCTCTGGTTGAGGTGGCCGTATAGGCCAGATACAGCGGATGGCAGGTAGCTCTCAAAGACAGTGTGAGTGGATCTGTGCAGTAGCCAGACCTAAATGCATTGCCCTTCTGCTGCACATAAATGATATGACTCCAGCTTTGTAACATCATCTGGCACAAGGGGCAAGTCCCCATAATGGACCTGTCCAATAACTATTGATCCAGGCAAGGGAGTACTTCCTTAGGAAGCTCTTCTGTACTCCTTTTTTCATATTCTCTGCTCTTTATTCATACTGGGACTACCCTGTGCCCCAAATCTACACAGAAATAATTCAGAGTTAATGTAACTTGAAAACAAATCTGGTGTGTAGGTACAAAGTTAAAACTTAACTTGGAGAAATATGAATATTCAAAGCACATGTGAGAGAATATAAGTATTCTGACCAGTGTTTAGGTCTTCTATCAAATATTTTAAGAAGTAAACCACCACATTTGTAAAGCAGCCGTATTTGAGGTACAGCATATTTTGTGCACATTATTTTAATAATTCTGCATAAATGCCTTGTTAAGACTGTATATATTGTATCAGGATACACAATGCAGCTATATTTTAATTTAAAATTAATAATATTGTTATAATATGGTTATTAATTATTTTACTCTTAGATGTCAGGACGTGCTGGAAGACGGGGATATGATATGATTGGAAATGTGTTCTTCTACGATATCCCAATGCCTAAAGTTGAAAGACTTATGAAATCCAACATACCTGAGTTGAAAGGCCAGTTTCCTCTGACTATTTCCTTAATATTGAGACTGATGCTGTTGGCTGCAAAGGCTGATGACGAAGAAGATGCCAAAGCAAAGGTTTAATTTTTTTTTTTTTACTAGTAATTTAAAGAAATGTCTCCTGAGCACGAGCAGAAAGTTCTATACTTCAGAAGTAAGCAGTCTGCCTCCAAATGAAGTTGCATACTCCGCTATACTGCTTCTAGTATCTGTGCCATCTTTTCACAGTATTGTACTGTTCATTTTTATGCATTTATTCTTTGCAACACATATTATCATCATATCATCAGAATGCTACTGTCAGGAAGGTATTTATTTTAGTAAAAATACCTCCCTGGTAGTAACTGTTGTTCTATGCAACAGTTGTGTTAACTTGGAGAATCAGGAAGTCTTCCAATTTAAAATTTCAGCTTTATTTGAGGAAAAAGTGTGAGCATATGTTTCCGTAGGGAAAAGGGGAGCTATGAAATGCTATCTCAATTGAAGCAATGAGAAAATTTGATGTCTTACTCACTTGCTTAAATTTAACTCATCTGTTACTAACTCTTTGGAATCAAAAAATTCTTATTCTTGCCTTTTAATTTAGTGATATAAGTAAGCAACCCAGGACCATGATTACAAATTGGTCATAGATCTCCTCTTGTAATTATTAAGGAACTCTTGCCTCCACAGGATCTGTTTTTTTATATCTACTTTTGACATCTATTTTCAAGGACTTACTGAATGAATACAGACATAGGTCTTCTTAAGATAACAAAATAAATCGGTAAACTTCTCTGTTAAAATATTAAAGTGACATTAAAGTGTAAGGACTAATTTCAAAACTTCCTGTGTTTAGTTTAATGATATTTAAATCCTTATCTTTTAGATCTCTATATGAATTCCACATAATTAACTTTACAAACCTTAGCATAAATGCAGAAAATAAGCACGTTTGACAGAGGATGGACTTTTTTCACAAGCATTTCTAGGAGTTAGGCATTCAATTTACATAAAACTACAACATAACCCCACCCAGCATTTTTACCCTGAAAACCAAGTATTGAAACAAAAGATAAAAGCTTGATATTATATTTCTTTGCTTGTTACAGTATCAACATTTCCTTGGATTTCTAAATCATCTTCTTATGTTTGTTTGACCAGGCATTGTCAGTGTTGAAGCACTCACTGATGTCATTCAGAAAAGAAAGATACGCTCAAATACTAAAAATCTATTTTATGTTTTCCTTGCAATTTCTGATCAAAGAGGTAGGTTTTAACTCATTCTCATAAAGGAGAGCTCTTAAATCTACAGATTCTTGTTTGTATTAGTATGCTTTTATTTAAAGACCCATATACTTTATATTTCATAGCAATAGGCTATTTCTTTCTGATAGAAATTCAAGAAAACAGATGAAATTAGAATGCTTTAAATTTGAGGTTAATTCTGAGCTACTTAAGAAATAAACTCAACAGGAAAAGTCTTGTGGTATGGTTTATATAGTTACAAACTGATTAGGCAAGTAAGATCTGTGTGTTTCTATTGTACATGAAGATGCATGCATGTGAAATGGCAGGGGTTTAAAGCATACTAAGGATGACACAATTTCCATAATGTTGAAAGGAATTACATCTGTAACAAAAATTTAGAGAAGACGGTAAATTACTGGTGTATCTCTCCATAATAATACTTTAACTTTTGATGGATACCATTTTGGAAAATTTTTAATGTATGGCTCCATTTGACTTACAGCTCAGGACTACAGGCAGTGGGACAAATTGGTGACTTGTTTTTTAGGAAGGACACTTTTTTGCCTTTCAGTGGAAAATGAATGTTCTCAATAGATACCCATGCACTAGGTTGAAGGACTATTCTTTTGAATGCCACCTTTCTATATTTCTGTCATATCCAAGGTCGCCCTTCACAACTAAGTGTGTTTTGCTTTTAAATTCAATAGGGCTACTTGAATCAAGAAGGTAAACCCATAGGATTTGCTGGACTTGTGACACACTTGCACTATCACGAACCTTCAAATTTTGTTTTAGTCAGCTTTCTTGAGAAAGGTTTGTTCCACAAATTGTGTCAGCCAATTAAAGGTAAATAATAATCTGTGCATTTTAATTGTAGTCTATGGTGGGCTGTCTAACCCCAATGGTTCTGAAATTTTCTGGTGCCTTATTGCTGCTACCATCTTTTGCTTGCCTAGCTTTCATCCTCATATCCTTGTCCTCTGTCCCTACACACTCAGCATGTGCTCATGTTTTTCATACATACGGCAATGTTGGTGCCATGAACCTAAATGTATTGTTTGTGAAACATTCCAGTAGGGTAAGAAAGAATGCTATATGTAGAAAAAGTACTAATTGTGACTCCAGAGCAATATTTGAATGTCTTATAGAAAATAAGGTGGATGACCACTCCAAATACCAACAGACTAAAAAAAATGAAGTACGACTGATGTCTCATTACATAAATCAAATCCACTCCGAGCACTGAGTTGTGCTGCGGGATATGAACGTATAAGAATACAGTGTTTATTTGTACGTGCTTTTAGTTGCTTAATTATCTAGCAGAGATTTTTTTTATAGTGAGTTGATCTTTAGCCAGCATAATCTCTGTCATGACAATGGCAGCTGGGAAGAAAACTCCTGAATAGGAGTTACTGGGTTTTGTTTGGTTTTTACTTAAAATTATTTTTTGTTTCCTTTTCCACTTTCATATTTAACCCAAAAACTTTCTGTTCTGACATAGGTTCAACTGTTTTTTCAGAAGGTGTCCTGGAAAAGCTGGTGCTTATTCTAGCCAACCTCTTCGGGAGAAAATACCTTCCAGCCTGCTCAGTGAAATACAAACGCACATTTTGCCAGTCAAAGGTAGATGAAGCTTTGGTCTTTACTGTAACTCATGCCGTGTTCCACTTCAAAGTGTTTGTTTCCTTTTGTCAGTGTAGTGTCATTGTGGACGTACAGTAGCCTGGGGTGCCAGCAGGTAGATGCTACTCTCAGCCACTCTTACTACTCCATCTCAACAGGATAAGGAGAGAAAATAGGATGGCAAAGCTCATGGGTTGAGACAAAACCAGGCAGATCGCTTACTGGTTATGGTCATGGGCAAACCAGCCTCACCTTGGGGCAAATTAATGTGTTGCCAATTAAAATGGGATTTAGTAGTGACAAACAAAAGTTTAAAACTGCAGCATTACCTTGCCCCTGCCTTCCCCAGGCTCAACTTAGCTCCTTTGTTCCTGACTCCACCTTCCCCACCCCTTCCGCAAGCAGTGCAGGGCCGATGGGAAATGAAAAATGAGGAGCTGTGGTCAGTTCTTAACTCTCTCTGCTGCTTCTTCCTCCTTACGTCACCCGTGCTCCAGTGTCAGTACTCTCTGTGGGCTGCAGTCTTTCAGAATAAACCTGCTCCAGTGTGGGCTTTCCAGGGGCTATAAGTCTTTTAGGGCACATCCAGCTGCTCTGGTGTGGAGCCCTTCACAGGCTGCAATGTGGGTATCTGCCTCAGCATAGTCCTTTCCACTGAGATGGCTGCAGGGAAATCTCTGCCCCACTGTGGTCTCTTCTGCAGGCTGCAGAGGAATCTCTGCTTCAACATTTGGAGCATCTCCTCCCTCTGCTTCTCTGATCTTGGTGCTGGCACTGCTGCTTCTCACTCTGCCTGTTTGACATTTTTTACCCTTTCTTAATGAAGTTTTCCTAGAGGTGCTGCACCTGTACCTGGTGGGCTCAGCTTTGCCCCATTTTGCTGCCATTGCAGCTGGCGGTGTCTGTCATGGGGCAGCTGTGGGCCTCTTCTCACAGTGGCCTGCCACGAACAGTGTCGCCCCCCCCCCCCCCCGCCCCAACACCTTGAAACCTACATGCAATACAAGTAGCTAGAATAATGAAGAACGTACACGCTGCATAAAGAAGCCTTCATTTAACCACAGAAGTAACAGTGAGTGTCATGTTAAAATGAAAAGTATCAGTTCATTCAATTAATGTTTCAGTGATGACAGATGATGATACAGTTACTGTCAAGATACTGCAACATGTAAAGGTAAATATGACACAAAGTTTCTTTATACAACTCAAGTACCTCTTCCCCAAATGGCAATTTAGTACTTCTCTTCACTGGGTTAGAATTTTGTCAGTTTTGCCTCTGACCAGGGAGCCTGTAGCTTTGTGACAACCAAAAGGACGCCAGCATGCTCTGTGGCACATAACACTAGGCTTAGGGCTTTTTCCAGAAATGGGACAGTATTAGGAGGGTCAGCATTAATGCTAGTTATGCATAAAGTTAACCCACTTGGGTACAGGCAGAAAGTGAAATGTTTGTAATGTGCTCCTATTGGCTCTTCTAGGCAAAGCCTTTAGATTTCTGGAGGACACAGCTACGGCTGGAACAAGGGAAACTTCTTCCAGGTGAAGGTGTTTCTGTGGCCAGTTTCCAGGAAGCATTCCAAGAGGAAAACTTAAGAGAAGTGGCTAGTCATGGTAGGAGGGTTTACAGGCCTGCTGTGGCTAATAGCAGCCATGTCCGTCACCTTGGTAGGGAATCTGTTGAACACCAAGATATGCAAAACAAGGACTGGGAAAGGCAGCTCTTCAAAAATCCCTTTTTAGGGAGCTGAAACACCTCTAATAAAGCAGTTTGGCAAGTACTGTGCGAGTAAAAATCTAGGAATTTTATACTTGATGTTTGTCTCCCATGCCTTTTTCTGCATGAAATTCATGTTTGTCTTTAAGATCCGTCAGTTCTAGATGGCTGGGGAGTCTGACAAGCTGGGTAAAGCTTGGAGCTGTACTCTTTCCTTCTTTCTACTAATATGCTATATGTATACAAAGACATTCTGTATGCACCAATTTAGAACTGACACTTTGAGAGAAATAACCTGAATTAAGCAACAAATGGCATGTTATTTCAGGTCTTTCTAGAAGATCTGCCAGAAGACTTTGCAGAGGCTGTAAAAGAGTACAACACCAAAGCACAGGAAAATTTTGCTCATTTTCTTCTGACAACTGCCAAGCTGGCAGATACGGAACAAGAATACAGACTTCCACTGTCCAAGACAGGTAGGAAGTGAAAAATTAGTGCATGTTCATAATTTGTGAAATTGATAGCATTAGGAAATTTGGGTTAATTCTTATTTTGTAAAGCAAAAGAATAGTGATTTCAGGCATGCTAATAAAGATACAATTTCTATTCCACTTCTGTTTTACAAGCATTATAAATTATTGTATACAGTAGAAGCTTTGTACAGGAAAAGTTAATTCTAGTTGGTATTTTATTATTTTGTAGGGGAAATAATCAAATTGACTTTTTTATAAAAGGATCTAATCATTTTATAATCTAATAATCAACACATTTGCTGATCCTCAAATGCCTGCTTAGAGTCTTATAAAGGTTAGATTTTCAACATCTGAACAGCCTCAAGGTTGAAGGAACAACTAGATGATCATTTGTTAATTCAACTAAATTACTTATGCCAGTGATGATGTTCAATAACCAAAGCACCATGAAGAGGCATGACTATAAAATTACCATGCAATATGGATTGCCATTGGGTGAAAAATACCACCTACTACATAATTTCATGTTAATTTCTGGAAGAGAGAAATAAACCAATGCAATACACGACTCTCCCATTGCCTAGCTCCTCTGAAAATAACAAGCCTTCAAAAAAGTAAGGAAGCGCTTTAATTATAGCAGATAACTGTACTTATTCATCCTCTTTTTCCTACACTGCTACATTGATTTTTTTATTCCCTGCTCTGTACAAATGGGAGAGATGGAAAAGAAGCCCAAATCACCTTACAAGCTACCCTATCTTGCCATCTACTTTGAGTTTCAAGTATGGTGATAAATGGGTGATAAAAAGCTTTGTAGTAAAGTGGATGTCAAGTTAACACAAAGGTGAGGCACTTCGGAAGATAAATAGATAAGGTGAATGCAAAACAAGACTGAATACAACATACTGCTTGAGATGGTAAATAGCAGTTATCCATTTCCAGTACTGACCACTGGAAAGTGCTGCATCATGGTATAACATTAGTAATGCTATACCGAAATCCCATTTTTTCATATTCAATTTAAGATTGCTTATTTTAACAATGGAGAGACCCTACACCTTGATATGTAACCTGAAAAACATAGGAAATGAAGAGCAGGATGATGGAATTCCAGATGAGAGAAGCAAAGCATGGGCTGCCCTGTATTGCATGATACATATTCCTTTATCTATGTTAGTGTTACTAATGCTTTTATCCAGGATGTGAGCTATGAAAATTGCATTTCCTATTCTTGAATAGGAAATTCTAACTTGAATGTTAAAGTTCCTTGTTTAAATGGAGGTGTTAATATGATTTCATTCTCATTTCATTACAACAAGTGTAACTGCAGCATAGTTACTGTAATACACAGCAGAAAAGATTGTAGGACAAGGATTGACAGTATCATTAATATGGAAAGAACAAGTTTCTGTTTAGGAAAGGAAAATCAAAGGTACAAATATATTCAGAAATAACGAGACAGATCTTCTATAGGCAGTGACTGAAGTTACAGGCAGACCATAAAGCAGCTGAAATTTCATACGTGGTAAAACCAGAAATCTATAATGGGTTGCATAAAGCAGAGCAAAATATGTGACCTTCACATAATTAAGCTTCACATATTTAAGTGCTCAGTTAGGATATTCATTCTTTAGAGCTCTACACTTCCAGAAAAATGTTGGCTGGGAGTCCAGAGGCTAGCAATAAAAAAATACTAGATGTCAAGCTATTAAGACATGTGCATACAGGTTGAAAAGCCTGCTTTTCTTCAACATAGGACAGAATAAAAGATGAAGATAAAAAACATCTTCTAGAACTAACATTCTCTTTGGTTTTGGCATAACTTTGTGCTGTTAGCAATTTTGGCTACAGATGAGTCAAGGAGAAAAGCTTAAGTTGCAAGGGGGGATTAAGGCACAATCATTCTCACCATTAGAAAGTTCTTTCTTATATTCTGTAATCAAGTGTGTAGGCATTCTTATGAACAAAAGAAACATCTATCAAGAAGGGTTTAAGTTTAGCAGATTAACTGTATGTCCTGTCATTATCTACTGCCTGAAAAATTCTGGCTTTTAAAATTGATTGCTGAAAAGGAGCTTGAGTCTGCATAGCTTACCTTATATTTGAAACTTTGTCTAGATTTTACATCCAAGAGTTGGCATGGTTCTGAACTAGCATCTTACTTGATGGACACCACCAAAAGTGTATCTGCCATCTCACCTTTTGCGTGTGTATCTGGAATGATTGATAACGATCTATTTCTTGGGGAGAACATTAATAAAGTAAGTGATTTTTTTATGCAGGGCAGAATTTTATTATAGGTCAATAAAAATAATTCTTTATTACAGTCTTCTTGCCTCTGTAATATGATGAACCCATGCTCAAGTGTCACTTTAGGAGAAACAATTTGAAAGGTCTCAAAATCAGCACTGAGTAGTACCACGTTATTACAATGCAAAACCACAAATAGTTGGATGTAGGAAAAAAAATCTGTAGTGTGCTTTCCTGCAAGGCCTCTCTTCCTTTCAACTCCAAGACAAGTAAAGTACTTTAATCCTATATCAGCATGTTTATTGTCAGCTTGTATTTTCCTGTGGTCATCTATATGGACTATGTAGCATTGGGGAATTATCACAACTCCTAATTCTGTTATAGAAAAAAAGAAATTCCTCTGACCGGGGATTTGAAATTTGCCTTCATCCTTAAAATATTCCATGCTTAAGGTTGATTATTATATCCAAAGCTTCAGTGACAGAATCTAAACATATTATCTACGCATGGAAACATCATCATCTAAAACTCAAGAGACACCCAGTGGCCCAGTGAAACTTTAAGTGACTCGGAATGACTCAGAGCTGCACTAGCAGTGCAAGACACTTTACTAACAAACTCTCCCTGTGTCTACAGCCTAGACATTCTTGTGCAGATTCTTGGAGTGGTCCAGGATTAGGAGTGTGGAATTTCCCAGCTGTGGTCTAAAGGTTTGACAAAATAGGCACATAAACAATACCACAGTAGCTATTCAACAGATACTTTGTTTTTCAGGCTGTCTTACGTTCTCTCGGAATTAATGTCACAAACTGCCCCCTTCTTTATTTGAATAAGTATGATAATCAAGGAAGGAGGCAGCCACTCAATGCATATGCACTGGACTTTTATAAGCATGGATCCCTGATTGCATTGACAACCGATAACTGGTATGTACTACCATTTTTAATACGGTGAAGTGGCAGCATTGTTTACAATAGGGTAAACAAGTACATCTTTTTGTTTTTAAAGACTTCTTTCTCCAGCACTTAGGGATAGAATAGCTTTAAACCTGATTAGATTGGTTGACTATTTTAATGAGAATAAAACATATACTACACAGAAGTCCAATGGCATTAACTGTAAAGTATTAGCTGGGTACTCAAAACAGTACCATAAATGGGAAGTCTTGATTTCAGTGACACAGGTTATTTCGACAGGCTCTTTGGAAGTTTTATTTAATCAAGGTTTTTTCATTATGAAAGAGATCAGGGAAGTCCCTAAAATGAGCAGGCCCTATGCAGTAGTTTAGAAGATGGTAACATAGTAGCAGAGAGATGTCAAAAACTTGATCAAATAATGAAGACAGAAACAGATTAAAAGAGGAATTCAGTGTTAAAAGATACAGGCAAAAGAATGTGAAAGAAATTAAAAACTTCAGTTAAGGAAAATCTGGAGCGTAAGGGATGCAGGAGGATCACTTTCACTTTTGAATCTCACTAGCCTTCTGTAACCTCATTCATTAAATCCCTCTCTTTATAAAACTGCTAGCTTGCAGTTCTTAATGAAGCCATTCTCATACCTGTTTCATTCCCAACCACAAGCTCCCACTCCCAACTACTCTATCTCAACTATCTTTATTTTGCCTTCATGCTCATAGCCAGTAACTTGTATTTATGAGAAATGAAATACCACTTCACCCTGCTTCCTGAGAGTGCTGTTGGGAGCATATAATATGATCTGCCTATTTTGTAAACTCTTCAAAGCATTTTCTAAGAATAATTACAGTACCCATTCCAGGCACTGTTGTGGTTACAGTAGCAGAGTTTGACACTAATGCCACATTAGGAAGAGGTGAGGAAATACACATTGTAGAATCATGTGCTTGATTCTATCAAGCTGACCTAATGGAAGGTTCCCCCCACAGCAGAGGTTTTGGAACTGGATGACATTTAAGGTCCCTTCCAGCCCAAACCATTCTGTGATTCCATTTTCAACACAATACTAAGGAACTAGTATGTCGGTGTCTGAGGCCATGGCGTATGCTCTGCATCCTTACCCAGTGTACATGACAGGGCTTATTAAAGGAGAAACAAATGTGCATATCCATCCTAATTTTGGTTTTTTTTTTCTTTAGGTTAAATGAAGGAGATGCTTACTATGCACTCAAGGAGTTTGTACTCATCATTAAGTCTATTGGGTATGATAAACTTGTGGTTTCTAATATACAATAGATATTTCATCTTCAGAGCAATTTAAAATGAAACAATTTTTTTTTTTTTTAACCCCAGAACTTCACTGAGTGAACTGTGTGATGATCCAAATGACAATGTTCTGCTGGCATTTCAACAACTGGGCGAAATCTATGCAGAGAAACTGCACTGTATTACCTGAAGATAAAAGGGGGGAGGGAAGCAGCAGTACATAATAGTCTTACCACGCAGATCAGCTGCCTTTTAAGTTAGGAAGTGACTAGGTCAGAATCGTCAAATATGTTTTATAATCAAGTTTTAGTAATATCCAATATTAGTAATACAAAGTTTGCTTCAGAAAATGAGCTTTTATACCTTGACATTTTAAATAAATAATGACTAAATAACTGTTTCTCATAGGTTAAGAAATGAGGTAATGGCACACTTTTTTTTTTCCCAGGCAGTGATATGTATGTTAATGTAGCTCTCAGAAACAAGCTGAACATATGTCACAGTTCTGACAGCTGGTGAGATTAGCCGCTCTGTAGGACAGCACTGGAAACTTTCAACGCATTTGTGAAGGATGTTCAGCAATTACTTTGGCAATTATAATCAAATAGATTGTTTTAATTATATTCCAAGGTTTCTATGAAGTTCTGAAGTAGTACGTTCATGAATCGTTATAAAAACTTTTAAACCGGTCTGCAGTTTTAGTCGACAAAAATTTTAAGTATAAAGAGTTTTATATCAGTACAATGTAGTATGATCAATAAAATGTTCCAACCATATCTAGGATTGCTTCATTTTTAACCCAACCTGTCCTTAAGAGTCAAAAAGATCCAGGACACCTCTAGCATAATTGTCAAAAAGTCCCTTGCAATACAAATTATTGAGTTTCGTGAAATATATTTCCTAACTATTCTCTTGGGTTTTGATGGAAAGAACAGTTTTCAACAATATTTTCACATTATTACTGAAAACTCTTCAATTGAACACTACATTTTAGTTTACTTGTAGTCTGAAAAAATATTACATACATACTAATGTTCAGGTAGCCATGGAGAATTAGGCTTTGCCAACAGTCCTCATTGTCATGCACAAATTCATAGTGATGACCAAGACAGTGATGCAAGTTATTCTGTTGATAATGAGCAAAATGTGCATTAAGGACAACTCAGAATTCCATTTCTTCAAATTACCTCTGGTGTCCAAATGGTCATGGATGAAGTCTGTAACCTGAAATCTCTTTAGGCAGCATTAAACTATATGCAAGGTGGTACTTGGAGATACTGAGGGAAGGGAGGGAAATCTGTAAGTAGTCAGGTAGTGCAGCTTAACTACCCTACCATCCACTGATTTCAACTTCTTCCATTTTTTTACTGTGTGAAACAAAATTATGACAGAAATGGATCACAGTGGTGGAAAAAGAATGATCTAACTCTGCTTGGAAAATAAAGTATACTCAAATTATTCTTTACTGTATGGCAGGTCATGCCATATGCAGATACATCTTCCAGAACTCTTCCTCAACTAGGGTAAAACTGGCCTCATTTATACCTTTCCATGTTCATGTTTCCCAAAATAAATGGAGTAATCTTTTTATATAAGACACAGTTAATTGACCAAGGAGTAAAGTCAGAAATTGGTCCTACTGTGTTCTCCATTATTTGACCAGTAAGCATGAAATCCTGGACAAAAACCAAACTTATTAGATCTGTCACACTGTACTAATTTTATATGCTGAAGATTGTAATGTCTCTTAAAGCATTAGCAACAGGGCGTTTCAATTTCAATAATGTATATAGAAAGCACCTCACTTCCATTACAGCTTTTAGTAAGGAGTCAATAGTAAAAGATGACCAAGCGATTAAGTTACACTGACCAAGAAATCAACTTGTGAAAGTTCAGAAAATCAGTAATTCTACTTATCTGTTACCTGGGTGTACTATAATTACTGTGACCCATCGTGAGTGAAACATCCTGTTTACCATTTACAGGCCCTGGAAAACCTGAAAGCTGAGCTATAAGGCACTTAGACAAGAAGTTGCCATGTTTGAAAAGCAGTCCTAAGACTGTACTGAACTCACATACCAGCAATTTCTGCTCTCAAAATCAGTCTGTCATAGTCTATTTGCTTTATGGTAACAGTGTCTTCTCACTAAAAGATGAAGTATCTGCTTTAAAGTTAACTTTACCAAACTCTCATGAAACATTACTTAATAGAAATAAACAGACAAGATGTTGTCTTAATAAACTCAATAGGGTTTCTGAATAACCCTTACTCATAAGGATTATTTTTTTCTCAATGTAACGGAGAACAGCCATTTTCTACAACCTTCTGGCAGCAAGTTTCATAGGTGCCTTATCTGTCTCTAAAATCGTTCCACTTCGAGATCAACTTGCATCCATGACACTCTGCCATTATCATGCTCAGCCTTTGTTTTCCAGTGATTTAACGCAATACCTTCTCAAGGCTTCTCTCCTACACATGCAGAACATGACAAGAATGTCTATAGAGATAAAAGCAGAGCAATAGTCAGCAGAAAAACTGACATACAGTAAGACTTAAGATGAACATAAAGAACAATAAAACTAACAACACAGTTTTCAGCACCTTCCTTACTAGAATGCAGATGCAAAAGAAAGATTAGTAAGTTTTATAAATTCTAGAAACCATTTTTCCGCACTTTTAATAGAGGAATGCACTGCCACAGAAAAACTGAGGCAAAGAACTTAATGCAAATCAAATTAAAATGAGGCCACATTTCCTAAACCAAGAATAGTATCTCTAATTATTGTCATTGTAAGTGCATTGGTGAGCCTTACAAAGATTTAAACTTAAGTAATATTCCTCTTATGAAGGTACGAAGATCTACTTGACAGTGAAAAACTCTAAAGAGATGTTAAACATTAAAATGGTATTTTTGCCCTCACTTTTCATCATATTTCAAAGACTAAAAATTCAATGAGATCATTAATACAGTGAGAAATGCCATTTTCCTTTTTTTCCTCCCATTGCACAAATTTTAAAAAGGGATTTTTGTGGTTTAAAAGCTACATCCTCCTAACACTTTCACCCAAACAGCAATTATGATCTTGTCCACTGACTCCCAAACTGTTGCTGAGAACTAATGAAAATGACTTGTGACAGGTACTTTTCATAAAAGCAGCACTTCCAAAGCATAGCTGACACCCTTCTGCAATGTGTAACAAACCCACTGATGCGGTGCTTCAATTTCAAAAGGATAAGAGAAATTGTTGAGATGTCACTAGGAGCTGGACCTCCAATATACATTAAATACAGCACTGGGAAAAAAACCCAAACCCACAGCTAAAGGGAGATATGCAAAGCAATTTTCAGTAATGCCCTTCAAAATCCTTTATTCTCCCTGGGGCTTTCCTCCTTTCCTCCCTCCCAGTGAGAAGAACAGTAGTGTCTGTGCACTCTTACTAATGTAACCCTAGTACACATGGCTGCTGTACTGAAGCATCAATACCCTGCTCCTCGCCACTGAGGCTTCATTGAATCCACCACCTGAGCCACCCCCATCCCCATCCTGACCATCCCACACACACCCATCCAGGTGGCGCTTCTCAAAAGGTCTGCATTACTAAAGACACAGCACATGTGGCCTGGCCAGACTTTGACAACAACAATTGTCAAATGACAAGTATCCCCCACTTCTTCATGTGTTAAGGAACATTTATTTAATTTCAGCCTATTAAAGTATAGCTATCTTCCATTTCACTCTCTTGTCATTTCTCAGATTTTATTCTACTGCATATTTTGTCTTCGGAAACAGAAAAATTCTCTGATTCACCATTGCCAGTGGTAGAGACGGATGTCTGACTTAACTGTTCCACGTCAGAATCACTGTCACTTGGCAGTCCTCCTATCTTGCTTACTATGAACACGGAACCTCCTGAAGATGGATCATTGCATGCGCCAAGACCAGAACAAGCTGCATTCTGACATGGTACAGACTCAAGCTCATCTTCCCTTCTAGGACAGGAACAGTTGTTTTCAGCAGCCATTTCACTTTCTTCCTCTTTTACCTTTGTTTCTGGTTTTGTTGCTATAGGAAGTTGAGTGGAAGATGCATTCTCATATTTAACAGGAAGGATGGCTGAAGAAAATGGCTGACTACAAGAATTACTTCCATCAGGAAGTGTCCCTGCACTTTCAGTTTTCTTAGATGAGTTCACAGGAAAGAGTGAACTTTCACAATTTGTTTGACTCTGTCTAGAAGCAGGCTCCACACGCTCTGGAGATACAGGCTTCCCTACATTCAGAGGTGTTTTGTCAGATTTCATCTTATCTTCTTCAGTACCATTTCCAGGCAGAAACAGGGAGGAAGTCAGTGAATCAGAGGTATTTCTGGCAGTATTTTCAAATGAAAACACTGGTGAAGGCAATGGGAAACACGTATTTTTGAATGAAAATACAAAATTAGCAGGGAGGATGGGAGACTTGGTGACATTCACCCCAGCTGCAGTTTTGGTCTCTGAAGTATTACAAGCTACAGTTGTGCTAGATTCCGAAGTGTTGGCTTTTTGTTCCCCTGAGACAGATGGTTTCTGTGTTCCATATCCTGCAGTTTCCTTTGCAGAAAGTGTCATTTCTCTCACATGAGATGATGTATTTTTGTCAGATGGCTTCTCAGATTGGCTAAAAAATGGGGTTAATGGTAAAGCCTTAAATGAATTGCTGACTCCCGATCCTGCAGAACCACCTTTTACTGAATTGCCAAAGGGAAATGAAAAACCTGCCTTCTCGCTTTCTACTGAGTCTAAATCAGGCCTGGATGAAGCATCAGAAACTGTGGGTCTGGCTACAGGACCATGCTTTCTAAATTTACTTTCCTCCTGGTTGTTGGTTTTATCCACATGATCACCTTTTCCAGGGTAAAACTGAGGGAAAACATATTTTGTGTCTTTGATTTTAAAGGAAAATGTACCTGCATCATTAGTAAATGTGGGTACTGAGTTGTTACATGCACCAAAAGTAAAAGGTGAAGTAGAAGGTCCCTCTGCAGAAACATCTACAGGCTTTGAATTTGAAACAGTTGCTGATGCTCCTGGATTTAAGCCAAATGAAGTGCTAGGGTTTGTGTCTATTTCATTGGAAACAGTAACTGCCGATTCCTGCATTGGCAATTTTTCTTTAGGTCCTAAGTCTTCAGAGTTTCCTAAGGCTGGAGTGGCCGCTTCCTGGGAACTTCTCTCAAGAAATAATTTTAGGTCACCATTTGTTTTAGAAGAGTTCATATTTGTGGATGGGATGCTGTGACGACTGGCTCCAGAAAAGCTTTTCTCAAAGCCATCTGCTCTTTGCAGGATTCCAATTTTCACTTTATCTGGGCTATTTGCTTTGGGAGGTAAAGATGCAAAAGGAGTTCCTGAGGACCTGGCCTTCAAAGCTGCAGTGCCTCCAAATTTACACTTTTTATTTCCAGATAGAGTTCGTGTTTTGACCTCACTGGTGAGCTTCTGATGTTCCATATAGAATTTGTAACGTAACTCCTACAATCACAGCAAAGAATCCCATTAAGTAAAAGGGCATTTGTGGATTCAGGCATTGTAAAACTCACATAAGACTGAAGAAAAGTTTTCATATTTCTATAGCACCTATGATGTATATTTCTATTGCTGCTGGGAGGCAACAGAGTATGAGTCACAATGGGGAAACCTTGTTTTAAAACAACTGAAAAAGATGCACATGGAACCATGATGAAAGTAGTTTTGAAATAGACTACAGAAAACTGTATCTAGTCACCAACAAACAAAAAACAGCTAAAAAAATACCACCTTAGACATTAAGTGACACATTCTGAAATTGCCATGAAAAATAACCACCTGAAACAAATGTAGGTGGTGTTCTGGGTTTGTGGTGTTTGGCAGCTTTTTGGTGTTTTTGTGGGGGGCTTTTTCCCCCCTAGATACAGTAAGTATATAACTGGCATTGTCAAGGAGCACAGAAAAAAGATGCAACAGAAAAGTAATTCTGTCTTTAGAGGACCAAAGCAACTTTCCCATTTAATCACCTGCCACTGGTGGTCTTGGAACACGCATCATGTGATGAGCTGCCAGCCAAGCTTTACCAACTGTAACTAGAATCACTCTGTACAGATGAAAATTCACTCAGCCACCAACATGGAACTGCTAAGTGAAACAAATGCAGTTGTACAACTAGATCATTGGAAACTGAAACAAAAAGAAACTGGATTCAGTTTCATTTCAAATTAGTAGGAATTTAGGTACTTGTAGAAGACTGAATTCTATTATCTTCAGAAAATAGAACACAGGCAGATGACTTCCTCTTTCTACAAACTGAAAATGGCCAGACAAACTTGTTACGACATAACTTTATATACAAATAGTAACTTGGCTGTATTTATAACAGATGTCAGTCGTACCTCATGACTCATGTTTTGAGACGTGGACATTTCCGATATCGATCCTAGGTGAGTACAAATTCCTCTGCCATCTGCCAGTGCTTCCTCCTGTCCTGCTACAGGCTGAAAAGTGTTTTGCAGCAGACATTAGAATTCATAGAATCAGATAATGGTTTGGGTTGGAAAGGACCTTAAGATGACCTAGTTCCAACCCCCTTGCCATGGCTAGGGATGCCTCACCCTAGACGATATTGCCCAAGGCTCTGACAAATTAGTACAGTCTTGTAGCCCCATAGTCAATAACTTACAAGAAACATGTTGGGTGTGTTCTTCTGGTCCTGTTGTTGCTTTATGTTACTTTTAAATAGAGTCTTTTTTGTTGAGTCCTCATTTCCCCCAGAAGGTAGATCTAGTACAAAGAAAAGAATAGTGATGGAGAGCATATTAAGCATAGAAAATACCAAAAGGTTCCTGTGCATCTAAAACATAGATTCCAATTAAGAAGTACTAAAAGTATATTGCATGAAGTGAGATGTCAATACTTGTCAAACTTTTGATATAAAGCCGGAGGCCTGCGTAAGGCATTTAATCAGAACGTAGTTAACATCCAATTACACCACAACAGATGCCCATCAGTTCAGCAACAGGTTCCTTACAGGGGCAATACTGGTTATATAGGATAATTATGACACCTCCCCCAGGTTCCAAAAATGTAACTTAGGGACTTTCTAGAGAAAGCACATTCATAAAACAAATTAATCAAGGGCTTTTAAATACATCATCCATTAATTTGCTCAGATGCTTTTGCCATGCAGATGGTTTATTAGCAATTAGCTCCACAAGTTGCAGGCTCCTATCAGAATACTTAAGAGTGGGAAAGGACCTTAAAACAATTCAGTTCCAACCCCCCTGCCATGGGCAGGGACACCTCCACTAAACCATGCCACCCAAGGCTCTGTCCAACTCAGCCTTGAACACCGCCAGTGATGGAGCATTCACAACTTCCCTGGGCAACCCATTCCAGTGCCTCAACACCCTCACAGTAAAGAACTTCTTCCTTATATCCAATCTGAACTTCCCTGTTTAAGTTTGAACCTGTTACCCCTTGTCCTCTCACTACAGTCCCTAACGAAGAGTCCCTCCTCAGCATCCTTACAGGCCCCCTTCAGATACTGGAAGGCTGCTACAATGACTTCCCAAATCTTGTCCTGTATTTGATCCTTCTTCCCTACCTTTATCAGTGCCTTCATTAACAGGTATTAACTTCAAAGCCAAGATTTTATTAACCACAGGTTTGATATCCATCTTCTTTTGTGTACACTCTGGTGTTTTTTCATAGCTGGATGCTATGTTCATCAGGTCAAGCTGAGTTTTCATTCTGGAAAAGGAAGAAAAACCAACACAGAACTTAAAACACTTTTCTTAAGGTTGACATGCCAACAACTAAATTACACCTGCCTAATAAAAGAAATATTTTGAAAAGAAATCAGAAAAAGTCTTCAACAAAATGTCCAGTTTCCTAGATCTTTTTTCTTAGATCTTACTATCTGACAATTCACTTGAATCAGGTTTCATACACAATCAAAGCTGCAAGATGTAGTGCCTGAAAATAAGTAGAGATTAACACTCCCTCCACCTGTTTTTCTTAGCATGCTATACCCAAATCTAAATTACACTCATTCTTCAGAGGGCATTGCTAATGTTAGTCTGAATTACAACATATTTTAAAGAACTCCTTTTCCAATATTCTAAAGAACTCCTTTTCCAATATTCTTTCTTAAACTCTGCTTAAAAAGTCATAAAATGTAATTAAGAATCTTTAGGAAGAAATATACAGGGTATTTGCACTGCAGATGAAAATGAAGACGCTGCAGGATCTCCATACATGCTCTTAAACTGAAGGATTTCGGTTAAATCTGCAGGGATGCTTCAGTGTTCCTGAGTTTAAAAGAAATACCTAAAAATATTCAGTCACTGTATATAATGAATTCCTAGACTCATTTTTTTGCAGGATGCAGTTCAAAAGATTATCTCTAACCCTAGGTAGCACATCACTAAAATTCTTGACACATTTCCTAAACTTTGCAATACTGAGCATCCAAAAATCTGAAAGCATTATAGTGTCTTAATTACTAAATATTACTTTAATTTTAAGTCACTATATCTGACCACATCCAAAGTAACTATTTTCTTAGTTATTAATGTTAAAACTAACAAAGCATGAAAAAAAATATATACCTTGCATTCAAGCCACAGGCCACCTATAAATAAAACAAGAATTTGTAAGATACGAATTAATTCTCCTCAAGCTCTCAAAAGATTATTGCTTTATCAAAATACTTCAGAGACTGAACTCGTATTTTCATTTCACAGAACTATAGGAAATAAACCTGTTAACATTTAAGAGGAAAAAAGAGAGCATCCAAATGTAAAAATAAAAGTGTGTATGGGTCAATGATGTACTTTGTAATATTTTGTGTTACAGACAAAAAGCACTACTTCAGAGCCAAAAGAAGGTATTCAAGTAATGAGTCATAACCCATATGGTTCTCATTAATTTTGGATACTCAGGTATATGTAAACATTCAAATGAAAGACTACTTTGTATTTCTTGGTGAGGGAAGCATCTGCTACCTGCTCTCATGGCGCTATTACACCAAGATATAAAAAAAGCTGTCTTTTAGTTTCAAATCAGCCAGATAATGGCAGTATGAAGTGCACTGCATTGCAGTCAAATGACGCTTCCCAAAGAATGGGCAATGAAAAGTAGAAAACCGAGTGGATTATAGACTGCTTCCCACTAAAATCCTGGTGATCTCACTGTACTAATTCTTAAATAACAAAACCCCATCCCACTGAGCTGTGGTCAGTTATGGGGGGCAGGCAGAATGTAGTAAGTTTAAAGCATACTACTCATTGGAGTCAGAAGATTCCTTCCAAAAGCGGAAGTCGCTTTCACTTTGGGTAAAGGCGAAATTTTCCTCAATAAGTTGTTACCAGAAACTTGGGCAAACTAAGTACTTTTGTAGCTTCTCATATATCTGAAAGCAGCAAAAAGACCCACTGCAGGAATGAATATGCTGTGGCTTCTTAGAAAAGCACAAGTCTTGAAACAGAACACAGAATTCAGTAGCTATTAAAGTATTTTGCTCCATATCTACCATCTGCTTAAACTCTGTACAACCGCAGCCAGTGCTGGACATAAAACATTATGAAAAGATGTCTGCTAGCTTAGGTAACAGTGAAGATGAAGCTTGTTCTTGCGTTCCTCTAGCATTCGTCTCTAAATCAGATTGCATGTTTTTTTCTCCAGTTCCCTTGAACACTGTGAGGGAGACTTTCAGGGTCACTTATACAGAAGCATGCATACTACGTAATAAAGTGTCTGTCAGAAGTACCTAAGCTAGCCTTAAAGAGGCTGAGTTATGTCCACTGCACACATTTGTGCAAAGTTCACAGGCTTTAAAATCAATATAATTGCTTTAGTTTGGGTATCCCAACATGGTACCCTGCTGTGCAGCACTGACAAGTTACCAAATCTGCTGTCAATCTTCCCCAGACAGTATTTTTAGCGTCTTACAAGTTCAAAGGTGCAACAGAAGTGCTTAATAAACAAAGCACTTGAAAATAAATATAAAAAAGCAAATAAATGGGAGAATTTTGAAGGCAGTATTAGAAAATTACTCCCTACCCAGCACCAAAACTTTCAGAGCTGGTAATATAATATAGCAAGTATTACAGCAGCAGCTATACAGTCAATTTAGGTAGTTTTCAGTGAAGATCCTTAATGTCTACTGAACTCACTGAATATAAGCTGCAAAGAAAGTTTTTACAAGTTTTCTAAAATGAAAAGCACTGTTGCAAAAAATATGAAGTGTTAAATAATTTTAGTCTGTAATTTTCGTTTGCTGAATTTGTTTTTCCTGATCCAGTAATTTTCATAATCATAACCTCCAATACAGCAGGCTCTATTTGAGGTCCATTATACAACCAATATTAAATAATAAGAAAAAGGCCATCACCTCTAGGAAACGCTGAGGATCACACTCATGGACAAGCTTTTCACAATCCTTCAGAAAATTTTCAATGGTCTTCTTGTGAGTTTCCTTCATTTTCTTCCAAATCGCAAATTCCTTTTCTTTTTTACTTCTTTGACTTTCAACATCTTCTAGCAATTGCTGTTTTTTCATTTCCAGAGTCTTGAAGATTTCTCCGAATTCCAGTGCAATCATGTCAGCATCCTTGTTCAGCGCCATCTAGAAGCACCAGAACATAAAATCAGATGAAAATACAGCAGTAATGTCGTTAGACACTTCCCTAGTCAGGAGGAGGAGTCACTAGCAGTCACTTCCCTGAGAAAGCTCATAACAGATTTATGCCACAAGAAGCACCAGCATGCTCCATGTTGTGATTAACCAATCATGAGAAAAGAAAGACACACACATATATACACACACATATATAATATCCAACATCTGTAACTCACATCCATATCATTCAGTTGATTTGATATTTCATTTGCCAGCTTCTCATTTATCATCCTCATTTTTTTCAGACTGCTGAAGAAGGTTAACTGCAAGACAATTGAAACACTTATCATTGGTTTATCGACTCCATAAAGTAAGTACATCTCAGTGATTATCTACAATTATATCATGGCATGGTCTGTACAACACATTAAAGAAGAACTGCGATTCAAAACATCTCTTAATAGCATTTAGTGCTTTCCTGGTTCAGTACACAAACCTTCTTTGGCTATTTCTCTCTCCAAGTAATGCTCTCCTAAAATGCATATTGCTAGACCTGCTACAGGGTTACTTCATAGTTAAAACATTGGTTCCCTCAGCCTTTGTTTTCCACCAATCCCCTCACACATGCATTTATCTCAATGTAAGTTTTAACATTTATTCCAGTTTGACAAGCAACTACATGTTATTCACAGGTTTTTATGCTTCATGCTGACAAAACAGAAAGCTGTGCATAACCCAGTTATTGCTTG
This sequence comes from Myiopsitta monachus, assembly GCA_017639245.1. Lineage (NCBI taxonomy): Eukaryota > Metazoa > Chordata > Aves > Psittaciformes > Psittacidae > Myiopsitta > Myiopsitta monachus. Next base: position 76,014,130 of record CM029917.1, on the reverse strand, counting down.
GTTTTGAACTAAGATTATCACTGTGCTTTCTTCCTTTAGCTCACTACAGTGTCATTAAGATTTAAGTAAAAAGCCTAGTGCAAAGACTTTCTTCCCTGGGTTTCCAGAGTGAAGTGTAATTGGTGATGGGAGAGGCAGAACAGAAATCAGTGCAGAAGCAGCTCTTGGCTTAAAGAATAGTCAGTAGTGTACTTAAACCTTTACACCTATACTCTTCATGCAGCAGTTTCCATTACTGCATAGCAGAACCGATGCACACATCGCCACCCTGCACCCCGTTTGCATAGGGCACAAAAACCTCATTCTACCCAATTTTGGCAAAAAGCAAAAAGTGGTTACTTGTTACTACAATCAGCCAACCAAACATTAGACAAGGCAGTTGCTTTCTTCATTCATTCACACAGGAGCACATTTTGGTTTTATGTGTATTATTACTTACCTAACCCATCTGTTTCTAAACACGTAATTACCTGTGACCCAAATTACCTACACCAGCTTAGGCAGCCTATAAACAAAGTATCTGTGGGTGGGACTTTTGTTTTGAACTTGGAAAAACTGGATCTGGACATGCAATAAACTCTCAGCATCGGTGTGTTTTATCAGTAAAGAATGCAGGTCTATATATTAAAACAAAACACTCCCTCCTTCATTCGCCCCACTCCCCCCCACACTTTTCAGGTGCTTTTTAAGTTGGGTTCAGATCTGTTGGCACTGTAAACTTGCCTGTTCCCCTGTATGTGGTGGATGAGGCCTGACTGCACACCTCGGTACTCCACAAGCAAATCCGACCACCTGGTTCTAAGAGGTGCAATCCCTCGATGCCTCCCACCTGCCCACTACACAGCATTTCCCCCTGAATTTCTGAATAAAAGCATTCCGGGCAAGGAAGGATACCCTGTAGGAGAGCTCAACCTCCCAGCCGGAGCCCTGGCGCGGAGAGGAAGGGCCGCGCTTACTTTTTCTTCCTGGTACACAGCGTCTATGAGGTTGACGGAGTGGAAGATGCCTTGATGCTCCTTAGAGACGCACAGCCCGCACCCCGCCTGGCGGCACATCCGGCAGTAGAGCTGCACCAGCCGTCCCGAATGCTTCTGGCAGGTTCCCCCGAGAGCCTGCAGGGAGAGTGGAGACCCCGGCCCCTGCTCTGCCTCTTCGGCCTTGGCGGCCCCGGCCGTGCCGGATCGGTAGAGCCTGACCAGCTCCGCCAGGGTGGTGTTGATAGGCAGCGCGGCGGCGCCGCCCCGGGGCAGCGGGCAGAGCTTCCTGCACAGCGGGCACGACACCCGGCCGCCGGACACGTCGCCGCCAGCGCTCGAAGCCCCCCCGCAAGTGGCGGGACTGCCCCTGGCCCCGCTGCTGGAGGCGGGCGGCCTCGGCCGAGGCCAGGCACTCCAGCACGCAGTCCCGGCAGAAGTTGTGCGAGCAAAGGGGCAGCGTCACCGGCTCCTCGAAGAGAGACAGGCACACGGCGCACGTCAGGCTGGCCTCCATCTGCAACAAGTAGGTGGGCGGCCGAGAACGGAGCCGCCACTCCTGATGCCCGGGCTCGCAGGCGGCCCGACTGGGCGGTCTCGGCTCGCCCCGCTGCACCGGGCCCGGCTCGCAGGCTGCCCCCGGCTCGTCGCGCCGTTCCGCCGCCTCCAGCGTGGCGGTAACGAGCGGCCCCGCCTGGAGGCGGCGGGCCCCGGCGAGGGGGCCGAATACCCCTCGAGCGTCCAACTTCAACCTCCGCTTCCAACCGCCAACTTTCCGGGAAGTGGAACCCGGCCCCGGGGCAGGGGCAAGGAGAGGAGAGCTGGCGATTGGGGAAAAGGCAGGATTGACACCGCTGCTGCCCAGTCAGGGCAGCCGGGGCCCCGGGGCGCCGTGGGGGCGTGGCGCGGGGCTGTCCGCCTGTGACCACCGCCCCGGGCGGGGCGGAGGGTGCTGAGACCCGCCCCTGCCGGGTGCGCGAGGACCGCGTGCCGCGCCCTGGCGCCGCCTCCGCTCTGTTGTGGCGGGGTCTGCGCGGAGTTCTTGCGCCGAGCGCGGTGAGGCGGTCTGGGGCCTCGCTCTATAGCAGCGCGGCGCGAACACGGCGTGACGGTGGCGAGACGTGTGAGTGCGCAGGGCTAGAGCCAGGTAACTCCACAGTGCTGAGGGACGGCTGATGTTAACCACGGCTGCAAAATCGTAATGTAATCTAAGCTTGGGGTTTTGTTGGGGCTGAGACATTGGCATAGACTTACAAACTCATCGAAGAGTGTTGGTTGGGAGGGACCTTTAAATATCATCTTAACTCCCTAGTTGTGGACTGGCACATCTTTCATTAGATAAGGTTTTTCAAACCCCCATCAGACCTTGAACACTTCTGATAATGGAACATCCACATATTCCACTACTGGGAAACCTATTCCAGTGTCTTAGAACCCTCATTATAAACAATTTCTTTCTTATGTCCAATCTAAATCTCCCCTCTTTCAGTTGTAAGCCAGTTGACTCTTGTCATGTCACTACAGGCTTTGGTAAAAAGGCTCTCCCACATCTTTCTCACAATGCCCTTTATTTATTGAAAGGCCACAACAAGCTTTCCCCAGAGTCCTCTCTTCTCCACACTGAGCAATCTCATTTGGAGCTGTGATACTATTCAGCTCCTTAATTATACCATCTGGGGCATCCTGGAAATACCTTAATGCTCTGAAGGCTGATATTCAGTTAATTATTAAAATGACGGAAACACAAATGGAATTTAAATGTTTAATCTTCCTAGAACTTCTCGCAAAGTTATGTAATGCTTCCTTTTCCAGGGGTTTTCAGAGCGTGACACTAAATAAAGAGTTGTTTGGCATACTTGATTTCAATATTTTCTTTCATTTCAAATGGAAAGATGGAAATGTTAGTGTGTGAATACAAAAGCACTCTCAATAGACTGGGGTAGATTCTTAGTTTGATACTAACTAAATATTTAAAAGCATAAAACATGAGGTATAAGGAGTGTGAAAGAAATTACTTAAAGGGAGAAATCGTGCTGCTAAAAGTAAATAAAACAAAGCTTTTCTTCTCTCCAGTGTGGAAGTGAGTAGGTTCTTCCAGAGACACTATTATCATGTGAAGTTTGGGAAGTTGTGAGACCAAATGATAAACGTATGGTTACATGCAGTTATTTTACTACTTGCTTCATTAACTTACATTAACAATAGAAAAAGAGATATTAATTAGAACTAGAGCTAAGAATCGTGTTCCTGCCAACTTTTTTTCCTATCTCAGGAGAGATCTAATATTAGCAAATGTATAACAGTGATTTTTCTGTTTGAAAAAATCAGAACTACTCTGTTCTCATTTTTTAGAAACAGAATAGGAATCTCTTACAGTTAGTGTATTATGCATAGCTTCAGTTTCTATTTAGATTTATACAGTCTTCAAAGTTCATCTTCTTTAGTAAGCTTCAGCATCACCAGCACAGATGGCAAGTAAAGCACTCTCATAATGCCCTGAAGCAAAATGCTGCAAGAAAAAAAGAAACATTTCTGTGACTGTTTTCTTAATTTTCTTTCTCTTGGTGTGTGACAAGGACTAGACTGATGATGTGAGGTTTTGTAAAATACTATGCTGTTTTCCCAAGATTTCCGGGCTAAGATTATATTAATTTCAAATACCTTGGGCTTTGTCTGCTTGGCCACCTAGAGGTACTCTGCCTCCGAAAGGTGAGAGCAAATCTGTTTAACGCTTCTCAAGTTCAGTACCAAAAAAATCACAAGCAATTTCTTACAGTTACTGCACACTTACAGTTGGATTAGAGCAACTTAGAAAAGGTAAAGTGTCTTAGCAGGAGTCATTTTCGTACAATTAAACAGTGTCATAGCAAGAGTACAAGAGGAATAGTTATTCTAAAGATTGAGACTGCATAAGTGCAAGGCTAAACCCGGATTTTTATCTCAGTTTTGCACAAAAGTGATATCAGCCTAGCTTTTCCAGACAGTGTAAAAGAGGGTGGTACCAAATAGCGTGGAAACTATTAATGCAAACTACTCCTCACCATACACCTTCCTACCCTGTTTATATCCTTCTTTTGCTATAGGGGAGGGACAAAATCATACAGAATGAGAGTTGAGAATTCACTGTTTCCTGACTGAAGTCAGCCTGAGGCACTGAAAAGATATACTATTGTTTTTACACATTGCTTTTTTTTATTTTTTATTTTTATTTTTTTTTAGTGAGTGAGTGGAGATTAACCCTCTGTATTTTTGTGGTAGGGCTTGGCACAGTCTGTATAGTGCCATTGCTGAATATGCACAAAAGTGTGTAAAAACTTACTTTAATGTCATGGAAGAGTGATTTCCCATATCTCTCTTTGTATCGCTGTCGTATGGTCATCAGGTCAATCTCACTCCTGGCAATAAGAATCCTTATAACTGTTTTATTGTGAAACCCAAAATCCTAGAAAGAAAAGAAGATGAGAGCATACTTGGCAATTGGACAATATGTGTTTGCCTATCGGTATATGCTCATATTAATAGCTAATGCACAAGCCAATTAGTTAGGCTATCCATAAAGAGATCCAAGAAAGAGTCTAAGCCTTCAAAGATTTTATCCTACAGAGTTTTCACATGCTTAAATAGTATAATTCGTGTTACTGGATAACAGAGATTCACCACATATCAGTGTTTTAACCACAAACTGAAACTTTTGAGTTTAAACACCTGATAAACTGTTGTCAGTAGCCTTAGGTACTCAGTTTGTAGGTAGCTGTTGTGACTGTCATTGTGCAATCCATTCAAACTATACTGAAGCCAGTAATCTAGCTCACAACAACTGCTGCCAAATGTGAATGCAGAGATTTTAAACCATTGATTTAGAATGCCAATGGCTTGTACTCAGCTATGTTTTATATTAACTGTGTCCAAATAAATGTTCATATTGTAACTGTGGAGAATGGGGACATCTAGTGGCAATGAAAGTCAGAAGAACAGATTTAGGGTTTAGGGCGCAACTGACGAAGAGTTTGGATCGTTTAAAGCTAATTCGTAGTTTTATCAACAGCCATTGATTCTGAAATCTTGTTAAAAAAAAAAAGAGATGTGTTAAAAAGCTGCATATAAAGAATTCCATACATGCTTGATGGCTGCATTAAATCTGTCTTATAAACCATTATGACCTATACACTTAAAAGATTAGCCTTCACAGAGTATACTTTAATTTTGCATGACATAATGCATCATTATTTTCACTAGTGAATGAAAAAAAGAACCAAAAAAGAAAATGTCTTCAGTGGCCTTTAACAGAATTTGTAGGCATTACTTTCCATTTACCCACATTTCTTCTTCTCTCTCATTTGTTTTAGTATGTTGGCATGTACACACAAAAGAACCTGCATATATACATTGAGTCCCAGAAGAAAGTAGGACCAATTTTGTTTATGTAACATTAATTTATGATTTACTTTTTAGTGATACTTCTGAAAACTAGAGACAAAAATTGCATAGCAAGAAAAGTGCACATTGAGTTCTGCACAGCAGGGGGAGATATAATCCAGAGAAAAGAAAGGTTTTCAAGTGAAAAAAAAAAGAGGACCGTTACCAGATACCTTTTTAAGGAATCTAAGTATTTAAACTTTTACTGTTGCATCCTACCTGTTGCTTAGGCACTGCTGCTTTGAAATTTATGTGTGCACCAATATTTTTAAAGCACCCAATCACACCTTAAAGATTGATTGGTCTGATTTGTAAGCTGTTAAGAATAATCAACCAGACATAAAGATAGGGAAGCTAATTTGTGTGATAGGTGAAGAAAAAAGACTACTTACATGAATTGCATTATGAAGCCTGTAAGCAAAGTAGGAAGGCTTGTCACGAACACAGAGAACTAGAAGGGAAGAGTTGCAACAAGTAAACATAAGATTATTATAAAACAATTTCTGTTTGCTTTGGGCATCTATGATGCCTTGTCCAGAGATATTTTGTAATTCCTGGAGAACTTGGGGAAAAAGAAAATCTTGCTTTATTCTAGTTCGTTAATAATAGTCAGTACAAAGCCGAGTAGTGTTGTCCATGACTCAGCTTAAAATTGTTTACCTGTCTTCACAAACATAACTACATTTGTAATTTTAAAACTCTGGTATTTATTTTGAGTGGGTGCCTATTGCTGTTGCATCAAGGGACTTACTAAATATCAGTGAATATACTCACATGACATCTTTGTAGAAATATTATCATTATTCTATAAATGGAAAACAAAGGCACATATAGCTTGGAACTTTTTTATATATCACTGAAGTCCTGAAAACTTTGCCAATTATTTAATGTGTAGATTCAGTTGGTTATGCAGTTATGATCAATCGCACAGAATTTGTAATCAAAGAACAGATACCAATTCTGCTTAGTCTGAAGCTAGTGCTGCACATATACACTTTTAGATTTACACAAACATGGAAAAGTAGTTCACATATTCCTTTCTAATGATCTCTGGAAATCCAGTTATACAATATAGGAGAGTAAAGTGGATAAAAAGATCAGAAAAAAAATACACTTGATACATCAGAGATACCATACTAGATTTTAAGAGATTACTGCTGGTGTAAAATAATATTTTTACGTTACCTATTGCAACCAGTAATTCTTGAAAGTATCCATCATAACATTCATTAATGGCATCTACGATGTCTTGCCCAGAGATACTTTGGAACTCCTGGAAAACTTGGGGGGAAAAAATGTCTTGCTTTATTCTAGTTTATTAGTAACGATCAACTTGCCTTTGTTTTCCTTCTTACCTCCAGTACTATAACTATGGAGTTATTTTTTTTCCCCCCCATTTATTCTCAGTGTTTCAGTAGGTTAATATTCCCCAGGTAAGGCAATCTAAATGAATAGCCTGAAACTTGCCTTCCAGGACTTTCTCTCTCTGGGTTCTCCAGTATACGATGAATGCATGCCAAAGCCTCTGTTTCACTGGGAGCTTTAATAAATTCTCTCTCTAGCAACCTCTGTTTACGAAACTTGTAAAAATATCATGTCATTAAGACAACTTCCTTGTTCAGGTTGTCTAAAATTGGCATAATGCAGGTATCCAGACACACAAATACACAGGGCTTGCTTTCTCCTTTAGGAAAGTGGGAGAATTTTCAACTCACTGTTTACTAGAAAAGTAATGGAGGATTGTATTATATGCAGAGCCCTCAAATCACTGCTGCAGAAAGAGAACAGATCATGACAGAAGAATTAAGTTGTTGATCCATGACAGCAAAGTAGTTCTAAGCTACTGTTAGAAGTTGACGTAAGAAATAGAGCTAGCTGAATAGTGATAAACAGACTATTTTTCCACTGCAGAGCAAAAGACTTTTTGCCACCAACCAGGTACAACAGGTTTCTTTTCTACAGTGGAAGATCTGGATGATCTCACATAAATTTCATTGCAATCTGTAATTATGTCTGATTACTTATTTTAAATAAAAATGTTCCATTATGCTTCTGTTTCTGTGTGTGTTTGTTACGAAAGAGCAGATGTGGACCCTCAAGTGCTCCCATCAAAAACTTCTTTGAAACTTCCAGGGAAAAGCTATGACACAGTAACATGTTTTCACATGCAAACATTTGTTGAAAATACTCCAACTGCTTCTCCCAAGGTGTTTTTCCTCGTAACAGAGTTACTTATGAAGAACATAATTAAGAAAAATCTGCCTCATAGTGCTGTGTGTAAACTCAGTGCAAGCATAGTGTATGCTTTTCTTTGGTCATGCATTCTTCTCTCTGTTACTGAGCATCCCTATGTCTGTCCTGTCTACAGATGTCTGTAGTCATCAGGCTAAGTTTCAAAATTTTGCTTTACTTCCAAAATCTCATTAGTATCAGTGGGAGTTTGGGAGCTCCAACAGTTTGCACTTAGGTTTCAGGCTAATACCCCGCTGCGCACTGAGCTTCGTGGTGTGTAAACCATGGTTATACTAGACAGTGAGATTTTTCCTTTCCACTCTTTTGTTCAAACAGCTGAACTGCTGGATTACCCATCCACAACTGCTGGTAACTCTTGTTGCAGAGAATCATTTGCAGCATGTTTTTATGTCCGCCTGTTTTCCGCTGACATGCTTCCCATAGAATCTAATGTATCAGAAAAGGGGAAAAAATGCAGAAGATTTTAAGTAAGTACTAGATCACTTTTCAACATTCATAACTTCTTTTAATTTTTTTTTTTTATTCTTGAGAAGAGCACATGTTTACCATTGCATCCTGAGCAGCTGTAGAAGGATCTGCATAACCCTCCATCCTTGTTCCCTGGGGGAAAAAAGATGCACATATGGGCTTTTAGACTAGATCAGTATATTCAGTGGTTGAATTTGCAACTGTAGAAAATACCTTCAAGTTGTCATGTTGTATCTTCACTTCCTCCAAGGAGAGGAACTCTGGAATGACCCATGGTCTTGTGAGTAGAAGAAATGGAGGAAGTAGGTAAGCCTACCCCATTTTTAGTCCCATTTTAAATGAGCTTTTACTTTACCACCCCCATCCCATCACCATTTCCAGTATTATTGTGTTATATTGCTTACTGTAGTATGTAACTATGAGGGAAAATGAGGGTAAAAGTAACATTTGCCATTCACTGATTATTTCTTGTCAATGTTCCCCCAGACGTCTTTATCAATATTTGTTATTAAAGAAAATAAGGACTAATAATGTAGTCCCAGTTAATTTATTTTAAATTAATTAAATTAATCTCATTCATTTAATATAGACGAGAAGTGAGGTTGCTTAACCTGTAGCTCTTCATGTTTAAGCAGGGATAAATTTTCATTATTAGGGGGAAAATCACCCAACATTAGAAAAAAATACTTCTCATTTATAGCTTCTACATTTGAAACATTTGCTCTTTATCTCTGTATCTCAGTGAAGCCTGCTGCTATTTCAAGTCTTACTAAGAATGTTTTCCCCAGACACACATATATAAAAATACAGATACACCTTATATATGCTGTTTTGATATATGTACAGCATATACATTGTGCTATACCTTATGTATGCTGTTATCTCCTGGCAGTCCTTTTTGTCATTATTTGTTACTTTTGTTTAAAAAGGACTTTTAATATAATGAGCACAGTGACTATAGTGAGAATGGGAACTCATTATCTGACAAAGGTGACCAGCAGTGTAATATAAAACTCCAAGTTGGTGACTGCAAAAGTTGGTGTGTTGATAGTGAGAATTTGCCTGCATGCGAAAGTACTGTGATTTAGCATATGCAGTAGCACAAAGAACATAATGTTTTAAACAGAGAACTATTTAATGCTTTCTTTCATAGTCAAATGTGGATATATCTCCTTTTTTTGCATAATGCCTAGACTGGATTATGAACTGTATATCCTAACAATGAAGAAAAGAGATCTTTAAAAATGAAAAGGTCATTTGTACATGCACACAGACTCCTTTTGAGATGAGACAGATTGAGCAGAGGATCAGCAGTTGAATATCCAGGGACTTAATAAAATAGTCTGTTGACCTTTGCCTCCATCTGAAAGCTAAAGTCAAAGTTAATGTAGATGAAGGGAATTCAAGTTCTCTTCTTCTTTTGCTTTCTGCTCTCTTTAGTTCAAAAGTGTAGCCCTATTGAGCAAGCTGTAACCACAGTCACCTTAAAATTTAAGACTTCTTAAATATTATCAAAGGTTATTATGAATTTTTTAGAAATGCAGGTATACTACTTGTTCTTACAGTACCTGAGCAAGGTTCATGAGCGTATCTCTGAAGTGGCCTGAAGTCTCAGAATCGATATCTTGTTGAAGATCATTATTATATTCTAGGGTAAACCAAAAAACATATAATCTAAATCACAAATGAACATATTCTGAATAGCAGTAATCTAGCAAACAAAGGAAAAATAAGTAGGGTGCAAATACTTGTCCATTTTCTGTGGTGACTGTTCCACAGTAACCCAAAGCAGGTTCTACATGGAGCTAGGTCTGTCTGGGTCCTGCCAGGTAGTTCTGCCTGCTGGAGAGCCTTAGCCTGTGCTCTGCCTCACCTTCTCCACCCACCCATGGGTGCTGTGTGGTGGCAGGATACTCAGATGTCTCATCAAGGCAGGTGAGTGGAGCATCCAGCCTGAGTAAGGACTTTTGGAAGGAAAACAGCTACTGTCCTTTTTTTTGAATAAAGTATATAGAAGTTCCCGAAAAGCCCCAAATGTGTCTTCAGGGTATTTCAGATGCCATAGGCAGCAATACATCCCCAAATACTGTGGTGTATTTTCAAATTAAAACATTCTGCTCCAGCCTTTTGAATATAATTATAGAGGGACGGGAACAAGTTAGTATTGAGGAGTCATTTTTGTAGTTCATATCCTTCATGTGTGCTAATACTTTGGGAGGACACATAGCGTAACTACTACTTTGCACTTGTAAGACACTTTACGCATTAAGTAGGCTTCTTTCATCTGGAAGATCTCCATATTTGTTCTTGAAGCTAATATATCAATTAGGCATTTTTCTTCTGTGTCTACTCCCTGTGTGGAAAGAATTAAGTATGAAAAGTTGTTAGTAGAAACCACAGCTTTTAGAAGAAAGCAGTACTGTACTTATCAGAAGTAACAAAAGAAAGAAAAGCAGTTTCTGTTGGAGCAAAGCAGAGTGTACTTTTGCATAGTCTACCTGTTTAAATAGAAAATGACTTCAGATGAATAATCGAGCCCTGTATTTCAAATATATTCCTACTTGATCTGAATTTTAGCATGTACATTAAGCAGAGGGGGATGAAGCAAAACTGATGTTGACAGAAACATAATGGGCAGGATTTTAGAGCTTTAGTACAAATTTAGGATACATTGAAAGAAATCAGATGCAAAGATTGAGCATATATCCCCAGCAAGCAAGTGTTCAGGAAACCTGAAGTAGATATGAGCACAACTATTACGTTTCTTTCTTTTTTTTAAAATATTATTTATTTAGGAATATTAGTGGACTTAATGTCTACTGCAGAGCTTGTTATTTAAGGTAAGCATTATGGTTGTGTATGCAGAGCTGTAAATCACTGTATTTTACCACAAAATTTGAGTTAATTTTATGAACTTGAATTGACACAAGATATGCTGCTTCTAATATGCACAAATGCGGTGTTGGTGAGTATTCTGCATTTCGGATAATGGGGAGAACATGACATTGAGCCTGAGCCTGGAGACACACATGGCCTGTTTTTTCCTTTGGCCATATAAATCCAGGTCAAGATAGAAAGTTAAGATGAAGATAAGAAACTTTAACTTTGAGCTACGTTTAGGAAAAATATAACTTTAGCAATCTTGTCAATAGTTTTAATAAAAATCATGCCTGCAGTGCTACTAATGAAATTTCACAACTCTTTTAATCCCAACCACAATTAAAAATGAAGCAGTAGTTCTAAAAAATGCATTGGTTTAAGTGCCTGAAGGACAAGAACAAAACTATTTTCTTTTTTCTTTTTTGAGGTGTTTCTAGAATTAATTTTGTTTGTGGCATACATACATGCTTGCAGGATCAGGGTCTTTTCCCTGTATAAATATTTCTTCAGTTACTGAGTTTACCATGGGTGTTAAATGGGTTGTATTTATTACATGACAAGGGTATTATTGATGATGGTTTTAGCATACTGATGAATAAACTTCATATAGCACTGTATTTCTGATGACCTAGAGTACTATGTAGTAGTACACTATCCAGTGTATTAACTTCTAGCTGTTTATCAGCCATTTTAATGTAAAAAAAAAATCAATTAAACATGTTCAGTACTGTAATTAGTGTCTGAGACTCTTAAGAAATGCTGAATTTGACAGGTACCTTCAAGGCATGCCAGAGCTCATGGGCATCATAGGAGGCAGGTGGATACATCAAACCAACCATGACTTCTTTCAAGTGATGAGAGAGATTCTCCTTTAGGTCTGTTATCAGATCCTTGAAAATAAAAAGAAAAGGCGTAGACAGGATTATTTCAGTTGTCACACTTGATTAGGACAACTTTAAAAATGTATTTGTGGTTTTCTCTGCAAATGAATGAAGATGAACTATTGAAGATTAATTCTGGCTAAAATTAAGTAAGAAAGATGTTCTTTTAAATAGTACCTGCTTCTTCTAATAGGATGAGATGACAATAGATGCACAAGCCAGCAGATCGCATAGGATTGTTGATTTTTGGTTCATTAGAAGACAGAAGAAAATTCAGGGCTTCAAGTGTGACTACTAATTAAAGGCTCAGCAAACTAAATACCACTGCAAAGCATCTGCAGCTCCCTTGGCACATTCCCTGTGTGAATCTGTGGGAGCAAAGCACCTTTGGAATTCAAATCCCATGAACACAAGCAATTTCTTGTGCCTTTTTCAGTGTTACCTAGTATGTGAATAAATCATCTACAGTGCTTTTAATACATGAAAATACCTGCTTTGGGTTACTGGAGGGTTATGTGCTGCAATTTATGTGTATATTACATTCAAAGTGAATTCGCTGCTTTTGACAGATGCTGGATTCATAAAAAGGAACCCTCTTCTTCCCCCGCATGTGTCTCAGTACTTGCTTGCCAGGTACCTGAGTAGTGGATGGGAGTTTCCTTCCCACTCTCACTTCCCAATAGTATCCTTCAAAGCAGTGCAAATGCCAAAGCTTGTTAGTTACACTGTTACAGTTTCTGATTAAAAGGATACTTGTGCACTCATTTTTTTTATGTATCTTGCACACTGTGCTCGGCAGCTGTCAGATATTTTCTGACCTAAGTCTGAATTTAATGGAGTATCAGAAACAGTTCCCATGGTAGAAACTATTGTTTTCGGAGCTGCAGCTTTTTCAAACCTGTAATTTAGTTTTGATATGTATCTGAATATAATTAAATTAGTAGCTAGAGCAGCAATGCATGGGGACATATACACATTAAAAATTGAATTTATGATGAAGAAACATACACAGTCTTCAGTGAAAGCACATTGGATGCATTTGACGGCCACTTAATCACACATGAAATAGAAATTAATTCATTAAGACTTTACTTCTGACTACATGCCTGTGGGAAAATGGATTAGTAATAGTTAAAAACTACTCCAGCAATCAGAACTAAGGCAAGTACTGAAAAATAAGAAAAGATGACTAAGTTGTCATTAGTAACATTTCCTAATCATCTCTGCTGTAGAGAGCCTGGAAGGCTAATTGTAAGAAGAAATCTTAAGGCCATTTCAGGGGTTTACTTTCTTTTTTATGTTTATTCCTACTTCTAATGTGTCACGCTTTACATTTGTCAGATGAATAAGAACAGCAGCATGCATATCGAGCAGACTGAATTGAAATTAAGAGGGTGAAGGACTGGACTAACAGGTTTACCATAGATAAAACTGAGAAGGCTAAAATTGTTACTGCCTAGCTGTGTCTTCTCTGTTGTGCAGTTTGCCACTCATAAGCTGGGACTGCTGAATGGCACGTTTGCCCAATGCAATATGTTCCATAATATGGATTACAGCCAGTGAAATGCTGTCAAGAGTGTGTGCTAAAGTGTCTTCTGAAGCATAAACTGCAGCAATTCAGGGCAAGATGCATCCCATCCTAGAAAACTGCTCAGCTATCCAAGGAAGAAAGTACACTGTTCTACTGGTGAACAGACAAATGGTGTAACACACTACCGCATCAGCAGTTACTGTGGAGTTTGTGAGTGATCTATTTGTAGTTAACTCTATGGCTGATGGCTACATGGTAGTATTTCTGCAAACTCACTGTCCTCACTCACGGTGATGGATTCAATGGCAACCATACACTGACCTTCAAAGCATTTTCCAGTGAGCCATTAGTTTTTCAGTCTTCAGGACAAGAAAAAAGTTGGATTTTTTTTTTTTTTATTTTTTATATTTGGCTGTCTTCTGTGAGAGGAAGGGCACATCTGGTCAATTTAATCAGAGCATTCTTCTTTACCTTTCCAATACAGCACTTTTCATCACTAGATTTCACAGGGGTTTTACAAAAGGTGTTGCTGTTATTTTTGTCCTTATATACTTATTTTGTCCTTATATAGCTGAGGTAACTGAGGAAAATGCCGGCATTTTAACTTTCCCAAGTTCATTTAGTTAGCAATAGTAGATCTAAAATAGAATGAGATGTATGTTTTTATATATAGTAAATATGGGTAATTTTGTTTTGGGCTCTGTTTGGTTTTGGCTCTTTTTTTTAAAAAAAAGCTGACTTTTTATGTCTTAAAAGAAGCTCATGGAAGGTGGAAGCAAGGACAGACAATCTGAGAAGAATACAGGGACGTTGTCTGGAAAGCTAGGGCCCAGTTAGAATTGAGTCTGGCCAGGATGGCCTCATACAAAGAGTTGTGGTCAATGGCTCAATACCCATTAATTGACCAGTAATGACTGGTGTCCCTCAGTAGTCTGTTGGTGACATCTTTATTGGTGACATGGACAGTGGGATTGAGTGCGCCCTCAGCAAATCTGCTGACAACACCAAGCTGTGTGATTCAGTTGATATGCTAGAGGGAAGGGATGCCATTCAGAGAGACCTTGACATGCTTATGAGGTGGGCTGATGCCAACCTGATGAAGTTTAACCATGGCATGTGCAAGGTCCTACACCTGGGTTGGATCAATCCCGGGCACAGCTACAGGTTGAGCAGAGAAGAGATTCAGAGCAGCCCTGTGGAGAAGGACTTGGGGGTGTTGGTCGATGAGAAAATGAACATGAGCTGGCTTCAGTGTGCTCTTGCAGCCCAGAAAGCCAACTGTATCCTGGGCTGCATCAAGAGGAGCATGACCAGCAGGTGGAGGGAGGTGATCGTGCCCCCCTACTCTGCTCTTGTGAGATCTCACTTGGAATATTGTATGCAGTTCTGGTGTCCTCAGCATAAAAAGGACAGGAAACTGTTGGAACAAGACGAGGGGAGGGCCACGAGGAGGATCAGGGCACTGGAGCACTTCCCGTATGAAGGCAGGCTGAGAAAGTTGGGGCTGTTGAGCCTGGAGAAGAGAAGGCTGCGTGGAGACCTCCTAGCAGCCTTCCAATATCTGAAGGGAGCCTACAAGGATGCCAGCGAGGGACTCTTCATCAAGGATTGTAGCAACAGGACAAGGGGTAGTGGGTTTAAACTGAAACAGGGCAAGTTAGATATAAGGAAGAAATTCTTTACTGTGAGGGTGGAGAAGCACCAGAACAGGCTGCCCGAAGAGATGGTAAATCTTTGGCAGTGTTCAAGGCCAGGTTGGACATAGCCTTGGATGGCATGGTTTAGTGTGAGGTGTCCCTGCCCCTGGCAGGGGGGTTGGAACTAGATGATCTTAAGGTCCTTTCCAATTCTAACCATTCTATGATTCTGAATTTTTTGAAACACCTTTCAAAGATTCATAAATTTAACATTAAGCAGCTCAGACGGGTATTGTGCTTAGAATATGAATAGAATTACATGGTATGAGGTCTGAGAATGTCGATGCTTGAGATGAGAGTATAAACCAGTGCGTCAGATACAACTACTTGTAATTGCTGGTATGGTGTTTCTCTTTGCTGTTTCAACCCTGTCGTGGTTTAAGCCCCCCACCCACGCAGTTTTACTCACTCACTCACTCCCCTCTTTCTTCTCCCAGTTCTGGGAGAATGGGGAGGAGAATCAAAAGAATGCAACTTGCACAGGTTGAGATAAGAACAGTTTAGTAACTAAGGTATAACACAAATCACTACTGCTACCACCAGTAATAATACAAGAGAAATACAAGGAAAAAAGAATACAACTGCTTACCAAGCCTGACCCAGCCAGTGCACCCCCTAGCAGCGAACCCCCCACTGCACCGAAAAACCTGACCATGCCGTGCACCCGCAGTCCGCCACCACACCCTTCTGCGTCTCTGCCCTCCATCTTCACATCCTGGGCATGACGTGCTGTGGTATGGAATAACCTCTTTGGTCAGTTTGGGTCAGGTGTCCTGTCTCTGCTTCCTCCCGTCTTCCCCTCCTCCCTGGCAGAGCATGAGGCTCAGAAAATCCTTGGTCAAACCAAAACACTGCCAAGCAGTAACTATAAACACTGGTGTTATCAGCGCAGTTCCCAGGCCCAAAATCAAAAACACAGTGCTGCTCCAGATACCAGAAGGAGAAAAATGACTGCTGCTGCTGAACCCATGACAAACCCAAACGCAGTACTACTTTACTGTGTATTCCAAAAAACTTTTAAGTAATGCAGAACCCCCCAAAAGGACATAGAGAAAGAAATAAGTCTGTCCAGAAATTCTGTGTTGGGCAATAAAGGAGGAGAATGAACTAGGAACTGTTCATGTCCCCTTTGTTTAACTTTGTGAGTGGCAGATATATTTCTGCTGTTATATAAATGACACTATGAAACTTTCAGGGTTATCAGTAGTTACATGAGCAAAGAAAGTTGTGTGCCAATCTGTTGGTGCCAGCCAGCTGCCTGACAGGCTTTTGGTTCCAGTGATTGACCTGAGAGAAAGGCTGAGCAACTGCACTGGATGCAGGAGAGACAGAAGTAATGAAAGTACAAAGCACTGTGTCATACCCTGCCATACATGTCTCTGTACGCCTCAGCAATCATAAGTCGCTGTGAATTGCAGCGCTGCGTGAGGATATCAATCAACACATCTTTTTCACAGCCTGTAAAGGAAACACGAAACAGACTCTAAATTAACGAAGTGTTGTTACATACATACATTTGTGATTATTCATGTTTTGTTCAAGAAAATTAAAGTTATTTCTTGAAACGACAGATAAATGGATTAATATCCTGCTGGTATTTACTAATGTCAGTGATATTTACAGTGCTTATATACCTTTCATTTGCTGGTGTAATACTAGCAAGAAGTGAAGTAGCCTGTTATTATCAGATGCATCACCATCTCTTTGAAGCTCAATGGATTTGAAAGCATCAATAAAACAGATAGAGGCTTTCATCTATTCAGAACAAGGCACATTAGCTGAGTTTGTGGCTGAGCCTGGGAGGTCATATTTTTATGCTTTATTGATATTGAATAAATTGTCATTTCAGGATTAGGGATCTCTTACAGGAATGAAAAATCATGATCAGATCATTTGAAAAACTGAAAGATATGTATTTTCAAAGGAATTGTATAAGTTATGTAGCTTTAAAAAAATACAACTTTGTCACCCATTTCCAAGGGCATTTTATTGAATGTTACCTATGATCTTTTGCTTGATGGCTAGAGAATACTGCTAAACTTCTATAATGAATTAGTATTTACTGCTTATGAAAAAGAACATACTCTGAAAATCATTGTATAACTTAAAAATTTTCTTTCATCCCAAAAGTTGACTCTTGAAAATTTCAGATGCCTGAGTATTTTAATGAAATCCAGCATAAGTGTATCTCCAGGTATAAATCAATTGACTTTTTCATATTTGCAGCAGAGATGAATTAGGCTGGAAAGCATGGGGATCAGCTAACATCTGAATAGATTAGAGTAGACTCTCAAGTTTCTACCACTCATTGTTATATAGGCATATATATATGTGTTACAGATACACATTCTGTTCCTGTTACAGCTTCTTTAGGCAGATTTTATTATATGATCTGTAACTGACAGGCTTCATTTTGACACAAATGTAATTGGGCATTGAATATATATATATTTCTTTAAGCTGGCAGAGGAAGTCTCTATTTGCTCATTATGCAGCAGGTTGAGTTCTCGTTCTTCTGGATCGTCTAGCCACAATTACATCAGCTTTTTAGTAAGACATTGATATAACATCAGTCTGATTAATTTCCATCAGACTTGCAAAATGGAAGTGTTGCTGCAACCGTACAAAGGATTTCTTATTACATTTTTTTAGAAAAGAATGATCACTAGGAATCTGTACAGCTTATAACATCCCTGCAGTAAAAGACAAGAATAATTCAGGAAAGGTTTAAAAACCTAAATAACTTTATTCATTTGTGTAGTACCAGTGTTATCAGTGGGACAGTATGTGACTGAACATTCTCGCAACAATGAATGTCATGTGCAAGATTCAGGGTCAGGCTGTCAGTTCCTGTAAAGGCTACAGCGACTTAAACTTCTCTGAAGCTGAACTTTTTATTCTGCCTGGAGTCCTGTAAATTATATGTTCCATGGACTCTGTTAGGTAAATGAAAAGTGAGGTTAACACACATGTATTTACAGTATTAAATGGAAACAATCATTTCTGCGTTGTCATGTAAGCAGCATGGCATTAAAAGTACTGTTTGAAGTTTAGCAAAATGTTTAAAACTTTTCATCTGTAGCCAGCTTAATCAGAAAGATACTTCAGATTCTTCTAGATCAATAATTCTCATTGTGCTTCATTTGACTTTAAGTCTGAGTCCTTACATTTCCATTAAAGAAACTGAAAACAGAGTGCAGGATTTGGTGCTGTACAACTTTGTGAAAAGCCCAAGGGATATAAAAATTCTGATACAGAAACCAATTTTAATGTGAGGAAAATGTTTCAGGTAGTAAAACAAAAGAAATCAATATTCTGACCCTCAGCAATACCAACAATGTTCAACAGGAAAACACAAAGATCTAAAAAGAGAACAGTGCTTTGATGAACGATTTCTTTTTCTTGGTACACAGACTGAAAGCAAAAATTACTCCTGAGTGAAATATTATACTATAACTTTCTACTCCATTTATTTTTATTTCTTGATGACTGATTAAAAGACTTAACAGTCCCTGGTAATAATTAATTCTTGAAGTTACAATTACAAACCTTTCCTTTTTTGGCTTTCAGTGTAGTGACACAACAAAGAATTCTGGTTTCTTTTTCTTATTTTCTCAAGCAAAGCATTCATTACTGTAAGTGTTGGTACAGATTTTAGATTAATCTTAATCACCTCTTAGTTTCTGTAAATGCAAATATGTTATTTGTTTGGACAATCACCAGTGTCTTATTGTGACCTTGAAGAATCAACAGATATTTGGTGACATTGTTAATTTTATGAACTTTCATTTAGCCTAATGCTTTTTCTTTCTGAGAGCTTTCTAATACCCCTGTCCCCCAACAACAACAAAAGTGTTAGGATTAGTCATGATACTCACTGATTCCCTGTAGGGCTCCTCCTAGCAACTGGGCATCCATAACAGGGTTAAAATTTGGAGCAGGAAAAATGGTTCCTTGTGTTGGCTAAAGGAGAAAGCAGCTTTTAACTAATGTGTTTTACATCTGTAACACTTCATATACGATTCTGTTGAAAACCAACAACCATAACATTAAATTGTCTTTGCTTCATGGGGAACAGGACCTAAACTTGCAGTAAGTCCTGGGAAGACAGACGATATTTGAGGAAGTTACCCCTACCATGAGTTAGGCCTGAAAAAAAAATAAACTAATGCTAAATATTTTTTTTGCATTAAAAAGTAATCACATTTTTGTTCTTCTCTTCCAACCTTTTTCTGAAAATTATATTTTATCTTTCAAAGTTAATCCATGATTTCCTTGACAGTCTTCAATATCTATTTCTCATGGTATTTCTAATTTGAAAGGACGAGTGAGAAAATGATAAATTAAATATATAGGTTATTTTTAAATACACATCTAATAACATAATCTATATGTAATACAGTGGTTTTTTAAATAAATGATGTTACAGGAGAATATCAGGTAGCTTTCTGATATTCCATGTAGAAGGCAGCACTCTTCTTCTAGTTGCTTTGCAACTCATTAAATTACAGTCAGTTCATTCTCAGTGATACTTTATTTCATTTTTAAGAAATCTGTGAATAATAACCAGAACTGATGTATTCATTTGAAAGAGTCACAGGCACATACGTGTACAGAAGAAAATAACTGAGGTTGAAAGTCGCTTCATATTGTCCTCTGGTTAACCTTATTAGTTCCTCTCAGGGTTCTACCTGCTTTTCCAGATGCACCAAGCATAAAGATTATCTTTTATAATGACTCCTCATCTCAGCCAGTACATGATTAAAGTGACACTGTTGACATGTACATTTCAAGGAAAAATGGGATATGTTTTATAAATACAAATTGGGTATTTTATGTCTTTAATACCTCCTAGAATAAGGACTTACAATAGTTAGACTAATTAATTTGTTTGCTCGCTTTCCATGCGCTTCAAAACCTTTTATATGTTATGCCTTCTTTAGTAATGACATGCACGTACAGATTTCATGTATGTCTGCTAATCAAGGCTTCCCTGGCTTGTAATTTTAGCAGAGGAATTAAAAAGCACCAAGCAAGAAGTCAGTATTTTAGATTAGAATGAAAACATAATTTCTTAATATGCTATTGATCATTACTTTAGAACCCTTAAGCAAAGGTAAGGGCAACAAATTGTCAGTGGCTAAGTGAGGAAAAAATGTATGGTCAGAAATTTAAGATTTTTAAAGAAGTTGCTTGAAAAAATACTAACAAGGCAACATGCCTTTACGCAAGGAAGAAGGTAATCACTAGTAGAGAAATATTCTCCTGTCTTTTACTTATTATTTAAATACAAGGACCTACTTTTACAACTGAGCTTAAAATGAATAGTGCCTTTTTACTCATTAAAACAGGAAAATAATGAGGAAAAAAAATAATCTTTTGGAGATATGGAGATAAATGCTGGCCATAGAGTAGACAGTGAGACCATGCCAATTTTTATAGGTTGATACATGTTGTCATATCTAAAATGAATTGCAGACTCATCCTTAAGATATATGCCCCATCCCTTCCTCCTCTGTCAGCGTGCGACTTGTCTCTGCAGCCTGGGCTTCCCTTGTCACTTAGCACATCTCTAGGGTAGGGCTCTGCAGATACTAGCCTCAGAAATTTGAGAGTTTATATCCTCATGACATTGTAGTTACTGACAGTACACATACTTCTTCGGATCTTGCTCACCAGAATTTTCCTAGGCACATGCCATTTGCAACCGTACGGAGTTGGAGTGCTGTTTGGCTAGGTGGTATATGGGCCCCCTCTTGTTAGCATGTCAAATAATGCTGTTCTTAGCATTATTTGACATTATTCAGTCATCACTCTCTACAGCTCAGGAGATAGAAATGCTTGAGTTCTGTACCTGCGTGAACTGGACAAACCAGCTCAAAGCTTACTAATAAATAAAATGCCTGTGGAAAGAAGTGCTAGAAGGAACTGTGAGAATGCAGAATCAAAAATATATATTGATACATGTTCTGAGTTAGGAAAAAAAATGAATTTGGCTTTCTTACTCATGCTCCCCAAAGTATCTGAGACAAAAATGCTTATCAGTCTTGAGGGGAAAACCAAAACAACTAAAAACCCAACACATTATCAAATACTATGTTAAAGTTGCCAAAACCAGAAGACATTTTGATGGGAATAATAATAAAGAATAGTAGGATGCAAATGGATGAAAGTAACAGATAGGAGGTTCAAAGACTTTGAGCCTGCACTTTAAACAAAAGGTAGAAATCAGAAGCTTATCTGGCGTTCCATGTGAGTGCTCTCTGAACCTGTCATTGCTGGTGTGAGTTCAGTGTGATTACACAGCGATAACCACGCACTGTGTGTTGTAGCCTTTTTTTGTTTCTATGTCCAGTAACAAATAATCTAAGAGTGCTGTGTGATACATACTGTGGAAAGGAAAGCCAAGGAAATTTACTGGTAGATAGTTCAGTGGAGACAGGGATTGATTCTTGGATGCTACAGTACTGTCTGTGCCCCTCTGAAGTAAATCTGGGGTGGACAATCTATACACCTGTCACAGAGGACAGGGTGTTAGGGCCATGGCGGCAGGTGGCACTACTGTCCTGGGGTCACAGGTTGCTACACAGCAGGTGAGAAGGAAAAAATTGCTGCAACAGCAATGCACAAACCAAGAGGTTGATTTTCTGAGCAAGCGACTGCCTAATGCACTTTGGTGTAGTTTTGTGGGGAGAGTAAAAGCGTGAAAGAGATGGTGTAATTTTAAGTTGTGGAGCAAGACTGAATGTTTGCAATAATCTCCTGTACTGAGAGATAAACTTAGAGGTTGTGGCAGGAATTTGTTTTGCAAAGATTTGTTACAGTCTTGTCATTTTAGAAGCATCTCTGGTCACAACATTCTTCTGTTTGACATTCCTCAGGAAAACAAGGAAATGCATCAAAACAGCAGTCACCTTGAGAAAGCTGGGGCTCTGCTTCCAGGATGTGTGGCCCAGGGTGCAAAATCATGTTTCCCCCCAAAATTATACAGGGTTTGCATGTCTAGGAAATGCATACATAGCAGCAGGGTTCATCACTGCGCCTACTGAGGGAGCCGAGCAGTAGAGGCATTTGGTAACTGAATGAAATTACAGCAGATTGAATTTTGATCGGGGAGCAAGCAGCTACATGGGAACAGGCTGTGCCTTTCCATTATCTTTGATTAGAGGATTCCTACTGCCCTGTTTGGAAGCAGGTCATTTTTAGGGTTGATTGAACACCTGAGCATGGTTACACGTACTGCTACTTCATTCATTTCCCCTGAAGTCAGCTGTGACTGACCAATAAACTCCTGTAATGGAGCAAGGCTCAGAGAACCTGGGTAAGGGCACTGTGCCTATGAAGCTTCGGGAATAATGCAGGATATGACTGACCACAGCTGAGGAAAGCTGATTTTATCTCAACACAAAGGGGACTGAGGGTGGCCTTTGTTTTAGATAAACAGCTATCAAGAGTTGAGTGGATGAAGTGGTGGTGTGAATGTTTATATCTGAGTTCATTAAAAGGGTGTGAATGTCTCCCTGAGTTCGCCAGACCAGCATGAGGGGAATCAATACTTTTGTGTCTCAGCCCAACACAGTGTAAATACCCAACAACTAGCAAAATAATTCGGGAGAGAGGATGGGTTTGAGCTAGCTTTCCAGTGCCTGGGGATGCCTAACACTGTAGCAGTGAGCACATCATAAAGAGAGTAATGGGGATCTCATCAATATTACATTTGTATTGTGTTTTCAGTACATTTTGTACTCTGCTAGATTGAAAATCCTGAATAAAATCACTTATCATGAAACAAGTAAATTTGATATTCTACAATAAAACCTCTATGCATGGAATATATAAAAGAACCTGGTGAGAGAATATCGGTCTCTTGACAGTAATGTGGCCAGTTTTCGAGTATATGACCATTTTGTTTTCCTCACACATCTTTTTCTCCCTTAAACTCAAAAAAGCATAGGGAAATTGATAGTATGATCTTGTGACTTTCCTTCCACATCCATCAAGATGGTCACTGCAGGGATCCTAAGTCATTCCCCTGTTGAGATTTTTCTTATTTAATGTTTAGTTTTAAAAATACATGTAATTCTTCCAAATATCCACCAGATGATGCTGAACATCAAATGAAATTTATGTGAAAGAAAAAAGTTACCTACATAGAGGAGACATAAACCTTTAAACACCCTCCAGTGGATGAAATGTCCAACTGGGTTCTGAGTAATTCAAGCAACAGCTCCCCATCGATCAGGATGAATTATTAGGAAGGCGAAAGCACTGGTACCATCACCAGATTCCCACAGTTTTGAGGCAGCAAGCGCATTACAATAACTCCTTCTAAAGATTAGTTGAAAATATTTCACAGGACCAGAGAGCACATCATAAATCAAAGTGAATAAAAGCCTGCAGAATCACTACAGCTTCCTCTGCAGAACAGAAAACATCAGGTGGCAACTGCTATGAGACAGACCATTGAGGATTACTGTGATGATCAACCTAAAAAAAAAAGGGGGTGGGGGTGTGTCAATGCACCCAATTCATGCATTTATCAGAAGCCATCCTAGATAGAAACAGCATAAAAACCAATTATTATTGTGCCCCGCAAGAGCAGTAGTAAATTATGAGAAAAATCAGTACGGAGCATGTTCTGCACATTGAGCAGTAGGCTGCTATAGAACAGACAAAAGAATTCAGAAGAATAGGATCAGCAGAGCAGTGGCTTAAGGAGGTGGAGAAAGGCTAGGGTTGCACTGACATCATCTCTCCTTTAAGGAATAATTTGATAATTGAAGTCATTATTGTTTAATTGTAGTTCAGCGCTTCTAGGTTATAATGTTAAGAATTAAATTCCAGCATTTCATCTAAAGACTAAGTTTCTTTGATTTATAGAAAAGCAGGCTCTTTGAAAGTTAAACTTTTCTGATCAGAATTCTAAATGTTAATTCAGCTTTAGTCTGCTGAAATTTACTTTATGAGTGAAACTTTGTAATAGAAGAAAATCTCCTAAAATACCTTAATTTCCCTTTATGTCCTTAATCATTAAGCTATTTTAAGTCCCACACATGCTTATATTAAAGAGTCTGGGACTGTTTCCATTATCTGGAGGGAAGGTAGGCTCTTACTGCCTTCTGTGACCCTGGGCTTAAAATATCTGAGTTTCCCTCTGTAGGAAAGTCCCATTGTAATTACTTAGCTGTGACCAGCTGCTGTATACCTAATAGTAAAATTCAAGGCAGACCTGTCTCTCCAGACTGAGACCAAGTATGCTCTGTGTCTGCTTTCTTCAAATAAAAGCAATTCAGAGGTTTGCTGGAGTACAAAATAACTAATTGACATGGTTGCTGAAATACAAACTGCTAAAGTCTGAAAGATGGTAAGACTTGGTGGGAGTGTGGAAGAAAAGATCTAAGACTCGTGCTCACATCAACTTCGTGATCCTGAATTTCACACTTAAAATGAGCATTATGTTGCTGTTTGCAGTGAGCAGAAATTACGCTTTATGGCAAAACAATGAAAGTTGTGTTGCAGTTGTCTTGGTGACATCAGAGGAAGGGTTAGGGGTACGTTCACTGAATATAATTTCTGTACATACAGTGCTGTCCAACCCACCTAGACAAGTAGAACAAAACTATGATTCACAAGTAAACAGAAATCTTCGAAAATTGAGAAGAGCAGGAAGACATTTCTGGATCACGTAACAGTCTCAGAACTTTATCTAAGTCTCATGGTTAGTGTCAGTAGAGGTCTTTTTTATTGATTTCAGGGAGCTTTGGATTGTGCCCTTAATGAGCAAAACTCTTTTTATTTTGCTGAGTAAAGCAAGGAGAGCTTGTTGGTGGACAGTGGAAGGTCACCAGTGCAGTCAAAAGGTTAGAGCAGGAGCACTTGCCATGTGAGGAGAGAATTGGACTTAGCCTACAGAAGAGACAGCTTTGGGGAGACCCAGCAGGTAATCTGCAGTACCTGTGTGAAGAGCATCAGAGCCAGGCTTTTTACTGAGGTACATGACAAATGACAGGCAACAGTCGTAAAACAAACCAGGAAATGTTTTAACTGGATGTGAAGAAGATATTTCTTTGCTGTGAGGATATGTGAGGATAACCAAGCAGTAGAAGTTGTCTGAAGAATTTGTGGAGCCTCTGTCCTCAGAGGTTTTATGAACAGAACTGGGCAAATCTCTACCAGCTTGTTCTGAATGCAGCATTGGCCCTGTTTTGGTAAGGAAGCTGGGCTAGATGACCTACCAGCCCGCCATTCAATCTAATAATTCTATCATTTCTTTCAAGGACAAAAATTTACAGGAATTTTGACGATAACATTTTTTAAATAACTAAACATTATCAAACACCTCTTGGTCTCAGTGGCATGGGATTGATTAATACAGAAACTTGCATTATGATCTGGGAGCCCATCCTGTAGGGTGTACACCAATTCCAGACGTACACTTTGAAGAATGATGAACTTTTTGCAGGATCAGGCACAAAACTTAACATTTGTGTCTGTGATCACTGGCGCCCACTGTACACACTATTAGAGTTATACTGGTAAGCATTGTGTACTTTGTCAGTATGAAACCACTATGAACTTCATGAGCAATTTACTTATGCATTTTCATTTCCCAAAAGGGAAACTAGTGAAGGTACAGTGATCATAGAGCCTAGGAGATTTGACTATTAGGAGTGACAGACGTTGATACTTGCACAGAAAATAAAGTTGTTGCTTATGGATATTAAATGAGCCTAGCTATAATGCTTGTGTGGAAGCTACAGCAAGCCAGCTTATCTTTGCCAGTCATAAATTAATCATGTTAAAAAGATCTCTTCCTAAGTGGGTTTGACTTATAGTAATCTAGAGCAGATCCCATGGTAAGTGAGGTATTCACTATTCCACCAATTTTGGAATGTAGTTACTTCCCAAGCGGATGTTAGCATCCATTGCAGTTGCAGACCTGAACTTCTAAGCATCTGGAACCAGAATAGAGTCAGTGCAGAGAGGTCATTTCAGCTCTTCCATGATGAATACAGTCATTAAAAAAAAAAATAAAATAAAGAGGAAATATCTAAATACTGCCTTAAGGAAATACTGTTGGTGTAAATGTACGGAACTTTGTCAAAGTCAGCGAAGCTTTGCTTTAACACAAGATGATGGTTAAACTTAGATAATGTCCTATCTCCTCTCTTGCACGGATATCCTTCATATATCCTCACTACTAATACACTGCATGTTCCCACAATCTTCATAATGAACCTTGTAGAAACTCATGCATTCTTCTCTGGCTTTTCCCAGATCTGCATATATTTAGATATATTAATTAGATACAGTGGACAAAATACAATAAAGTTTTCCTTTAAGTTGTCTACACTCACAAATATCCGTTCTCACAAGTGCATATATAAGTGTTTTTCTGACCAAACAATGTCCCATTCAGTTACTCAGTTTGGGTGCAAGAATGTGGATTTTGTGGATATTAGGATGGTGTGTTGTTTTGAAATACGTTGTTTTGTGATACGAGTTGTTCTGTGAGTACTGTGGCTAGTAACAACTGGTTTCTAACAGATTCTTTTGACTCTTTATTCCTACTTCCTCCAACCACAAAAGCGTTTAATTTTCCCTTCTTGTTCCTTGAATCAATATCTACACTCAAAATTCATCAGGTCCTTTCCGAGTAGGCTACTGGCTAAGTAAAAGATGTGACTGAGTCCAAAGGATGCATGTACTGCTTAGCTTATTAATGCTAGGCAAATAGAATATGTGACTATTGAGTTTAAACTGCTGTGGTTTTTTATCTGGAAAAAGAACTTGTATTCTTCACCTCCACTGAGAAGTGGTTTCAGAAAACTTCAGGAGAGATTGCCATTCCTCTGCCAAATATGATAGAAATTCACTATCAAGTTCAGTTACTGGTAGGGACAGAGGGATGGACAAACATGCAGCCAAATTTTATGAGGAATCCCAACGGGCAATGCCTGGTACGGTCACTGAGAGAAGAATTCCACAACTTAAAAGGCTGTTTTAATTTTGGCATCTGGATTCTAGCATCACTCATCACAGGCACACCATTCTGCTGGAACACTCTGCAAGCACAGTATTCAGCATGTCAGGACTTTCTGCATTAAAAAGGAAATGCCTTTAAAGAGCAGGTGAGGAAAGTTATTTTTGAGGTCTATTTGGCCTTTTTATGGGTTAGTTTAGACCAGATGCTGTATGTGAGCATGGAGAAATGGTTTTCATACTGTCTTTCTTCTGAAGTATCCTAAAGAAAAGGATACTTATTATTTAGGAGGAAGAAAATCCACAATATTTTGCTTTTTTCTCAGAAAGTATCCGAACGCCTAAAGGTAAGGCAAACAGATCTCCAGAGGTGATTCAGGGATTTTTGACTTCAGTGATTTTAATCCTCTTTTTGATGTCGGTGTACCTTCATCTACAAAAACACAGATCTTTTCCCAGAGAGGTGGTCTGGGTGGGCTCTTCGTATATGTATCTATGTTTCTCCACATGTGCATTTAACTCTTTTGAAAGGAACTGATTCCAAAACAGCCATGCAGAAAGAACAGGTTTGTGTGGTGTTAATGGAATGAATCAAAACAACAAGAGTTTGGAAAGAGACTGAGAAACGATAACTTGCATTCTACCTTCCTTCTGTGCGAGAGCAAGAAAGCTACAGCTTTTCCTGACCAAAGCCATAAGCAGTTCAACAAAAGTATCAGTAAAAGCTGAGGCTGCTTTTATCCAGTTATGTGTAAAGTTCAGGCAATTCAGTCTTGTGATGGGAAAAGCAATCTAAAGTATGAACAGCCTTCTAATAATATTTGTTCAGTAAGTCGTTCTGCTGATAACAAAAGTCGCAGTCAGACTCCTTAGTCTGAATGTTCCCCATAGGGAATATCCATTAAAACAAAATACTTGCTTTGTTAGCTAACTACCCAGTATGAGCTGGCTCTACTTTTGCAATGATATTCTTTGGGTGCAACTTTATTAAATAAAAATTTCAGTAGCATTTTGATTTGCTGTGAGTTTATTGTATGTGTTACACTTCATTTGAATAATGTATGACACAGTAATGGAAAGGGTACTTGTAAGTATAGAAAATTCTTTCTTCAGAGCCTCCCATCTTTCCTTGTATATGGATTTTAGAGAGGTCACAGATGTAATCTTTTCTAATTTTTGGTAGTTTTACTTCTGTGGTACCGTGGGGAGCCATTTTCTGTATGTAATCTCTGATAATGTCATCCTGCATTGCTGCATCTGGCAGAACTGCTGCTGTTCACATTTTGTACATCTCATTCTTGATCTTGGGAGACTCCATACTATCCAGTTGTTCATATATAACATGTAATTACTAACAAGGGTAACATAAATATTAAGGAGATAATCTTAAAGAACCAAGTAAATTTTGGAAGTAATACTTCCATTTCTTTTTTCATGTTTCTTATGCTTCTGAATAATGATATATTAATCTTTTGGGATTCCTTGCAAATATACTTAAGCCTGAAGTGTGCTGTTAAGACTTTTCTAATCTAAGGTTTTGTTTAGGAGGAGTAGGAAGAGTAGACAAGAAATCAATGCGACAGCCTAGTCACTCAGTCTTGTGTAAGCCCTGCTTGCTTGCTTGCTCTTTGCTACAAGTGATTTTTCTGCTTTGTTGCTGAGTCTCACTGAGAAAGCTGCCACTGCTCCATGACTGACTTTATGTTGAAGAACCAGCAGACATCCAGGAAGAACATTTGCATGGGCTCTGCGCTACATGTCCTCTTTCTGTCTGTATGCCTCAGCAGGGAAGTCTCCTCCACTGATTAGGACCTAATTTGCTAATTCATACAAACTGCTTTTTTTTTTTTCTCCATTCCCATCCCACAGCACATGGAAATGGGAATAAAGAATAAATATTTACCCAAACTGAGAATCCATCACAATGCTTTTCAGAGAAACCCTGTAATGAGGTTTTGATGTCTTTCCTGAGACCGATAATGGACCCCATTGTCTACAGTTGCATCTTGCTCTCCTCTGTGATTACAAAAAGCAAAAAAAGGGCTAATCAGTGTGTCTTTATATGTTTAGAAGCAGAGGGAATAGAGAGGTGTTATTCATACCATTTATTTTGGAGTATTTTGGTGCACATCAGGAGATTGAAATTAGAAACTTAAGTTCTCTCTCTGCTCAAGTGATCTGAAAGGCTGACTCATGCATAATTAGTAAGTTAATTAAGCCTAAAATAACTGGTCTAAATATCTCACACAGTTAACAATTAGTGTGTGATCTATTAGATTTTTTTATAATTGTGTCAGACTATTGCAATATTATTGCAAATCTTAAATAAATACCAATTTTAATGACTTAAAAGCAAAATAATTTTTTCTATACATTATTTGATAATGTATTACCAGTAATATCAGGCAACATACTATATACAGATGCAGTGTTGATTATTTATATACAATTGGTCTCAGTAAATTAGTAGAAGAGAGGAAACTGAACTTCCTGACTTCTCCAACTGAAATGGATCTACCTATGTTGTCAGATGGAGGTCTTCTTCCTGTCTTCCTTTAATTATGAGGAATAGATTAGTTGCATAGTAATGAAAAGAGAAAGTAAAAAACAAAGAAGTAAATCCCTTTTCAGTTCTTAAGTGGTCTAGTAAACAATGCAAGATGCCAAACTGCAGAAAACCAAACACATTAGTAAAACACATTCATTACTTACATATATGCAATATAATGTTATGGCAAGAAATACTTTATGGATGAGATTGGAATATTTAATGCAGTTATATTTTCAAATACAGAAAGAAAAAAATTTTTATCCTGCGGAAAATTCTGTATTGATCTGTAAATTTATTGGAAATGCACATGCAAATAGCATTTGAGAGGAGTGAATCATTATTTCTATTAATAGTAATTAAAAGAAAGTCCTTAGTGAACATAATTATCGGTATGCTAGGTGCAAAAGCAATTTCGAATTTTGCTGTTATGAACTAATAATTATAGCAGCTTTCAGAATGGAGATTTAAAATTACAGAATGAACTGTTGTTTTCTTGCAGAGCGCTAATGAAACCAGTTAAAATATTGCTACATTTTATTGATGAGGAAGAATAATTGACAGCTTTCCTGTGTTGTTTTGCTTTGTAGAGGTAACATTTCTTTGCTTAGAAATACTTTTCACCTTGTAGAACAAAACCAAATGTTTATAAATGATGAAGCCATTCACTTACTTTATGCAGTTACAGACTGTATTGTGAAAATATAAACCCACCAAAATCGTGCCATGAACCAGTATCTTCTGAATAACTCACATTTTTACATTTAATAGTTAGGAAGTAGTATGCACTTTTGTGTCTTATGTAACATCCAGGTACAAAGTATAGAGAACTCACTCTCAGTAGGAGATAAAAAACAAATTATTTTGTCTCAAATTAAAATTGGTCTAAAATTGTGAGATTCTTTATATTTTAATATTCATTTCAGGTGCTTCATATATACTGCAAATAGCCCCAGAGTTAGACCCAAATCACAAATAAATTCACTGTACCTGAGATTAATTTCTACCAGTGGAGTGAAATGGATCCCCACATGTGTGACGACTCAAAAGCAATGCAAGTTTTGAAAGATTTCAGAGAACAGATCATTATACTCACATATTCTCCACAATACATTCTTACACAAGTCTTCAAGTTCTGTTGAGATGAAAATAGTAGCTTTCCTAGAATAAACTAACAGTTCAGCAAATTGAATTGTTATAGTTAGCTCTTATTCTGTTTTGAAGAATTGAGAGAAACCATCCAATCATAGAATCATAGAATCATAGAGTAGTTAGGGTTGGAAAGGACCTTAAGATCGTCTAGTTCCAACCCCCCTGCCATGGGCAGGGATACCTCCCACTAAACCGTGCCACCCAAGGCTCTGTCTGACCTGGGAAACTGATGCCAAGTACTTTATGCTCCAAGGTAACAATGAAGCAGGATCGCAGCTTGGTACTGCACGTCCTCGGGTTTTGTAGATTTGCAGTGTACTTAGTCATTAATCATATGTGAATAAGTATGATTATAACGTAAGTAAACAGAGTCATTAGCACAACACCCTCTGTTCTGCTCTGTTGATTTTAAGAATCAGAATTCAGCTAGTCATAGAATGAAACACCTATAGAAAGTGCTTATGTTAATGATTTACTTTTCAGATTGGGTCTGCTCTAGTTCCTTTTTTTTTTGCACTGAAATTGCTCAGCTCATCACTTTTTCTAATGGCTATTTGTTACCTGGCACACATAGGAAGATGTTTTATAAGCCTCATGTGTTACCTGGAGTGATGAGGGCAGACCCTTGGGCCTCAGTGGAACCATGTAGATGCGGGTCTTTTCATGCAAATTACAATTTCTTAAATTCTTCAAAGAGCTGATTAAAAATCCCATAAGATTGCTCTATTCAAAGGCTTATACAGAATCCGGGCTATCCAACTGACAGCAAGCCAGTGTTTTTCATAGCTAATAACATGTATTTTTCTGTTACCTATTACTGTGATAAACCATTGAGAAAATACAGAATATACAATAAGGTGCAGAATCAGCCTTCATATCCTGTAGTACAACATAAATGGAACGCATGCGCTACCATTATCCTGATATGGTACCAGTATAAAGAGGTAATTTTTCTGTAATGGTTGGACAGGAATAGTAGCTCAAAATCTGAGTTAAATTACTTCAGTTTTGTTTGGTTTTTTTTATTTTCTTAATGTATTCATCACGTGTTTTGTAGCACTTACTAAAAGCTGGTGGGTTGGGGTTTTTTTCTTGCAATTTAGGAAGACTTTGGAAAGAATAAAATAGTAGTTTACTTTGTAGCCTTAATATCTTAGCAACTCTTCTAATCTTTTAAAACTATCTCTGGGTTTTTGTGAACTCAGTGATATTGATTTGAGTATAAGCTTTTGCATGTGTCATGGGTTCAGCAGTAGCAGTCATTTTTCTCCTTCTTAGTAGCTGGTGCAGCGCTGTGTTTTTGATTTTTGGGCTTTGGAGCTGTGCTGATAACACCAGTGTTTTCAGTTGCTGCTTGGTAATGTTTTGGTCTGGCCATGGACTTTCTGAGTCTCATGCTCTGCCAGGGAGGAGGGGAAGCCGGGAGGAAGCAGAGACAGGACACCTGACCCAAACTGACCAAAGAGGTTATTCCATACCACAGCATGTCATGTCCAGGATGTGAAACCGGAGAGCAGAGACCTGGAAGGGTGTGGTGGTGCAGTGGGGGGGTCACTGCTGGGGGGTGCACTGTCTGGGTCGGGCTTGGTGAGCAGTTGTATTCTCTTTCCTTGTATTTCTCTTGTATTATTACTGGTGGTAGCAGTAGTGATTTGTGTTATACCTTAGTTACTAAACTGTTCTTATCTCAACCTGTGGAAGTTGCATTTTTTTTGATTCTCCTCCCCATCCCCCCAGGACTGGGGGAAGAAAGAGAGGGGAGTGAGTGAGTGAGTGACTGAGTGAGCGACTTCGTGGGTTATTAGCCTGGGTGAGGCTTAAGCCACGATAGCATGTCAGCCTGTCTTATATACAAGGACTACATATGTACTTGGAAATAGTTGTAAGAGCTTCACATGTGCCTGTAAAACATGTGATTCAGACTGGTTTGTCTTTGCTTTCTCTGTTTTCATGAGGGCTGTGGTAGATACTTTTCTTTATTAGATTTATGCCAAGCACTGACTTTCATCTCTGTATCTCAAGTGCTCTTTGAGGATGGCTGGGGAATACAGTCCCACTTTACAGCTAAGCAAAACGTTCCATAAGGAATCCGGTCTGATCAGATGGAAGATGTCACATGCTTAAGGCGGTGCCTAGAGTAGGAACCAGTCTCCTGGGCATACATATTTTATAGCAGTGGTAATAATAGGAGAACATTTTAAACCTCTCTTTTTCAGACTCTAGTTTTACATGCATTTCCCTGCTGTGATTAAAATGTAATGTAGTTAATCTTCAGTACAGGCGAAATGGATTAAGTTTACAGGATTACAATAATGTTTTAGTTTGCTTGTGTCAAAACTTAGTGGTCAGGAAGCATGGGGTATAAATAAGTAGACAAAAATTAATATCATGAGCAGTATTATGAACAGAACTAATTATGAAATACTAATACCTGGCATATAATGTGAGGAAAACAATTAACTGATTGCTGAGCTAAATTCTGGATTTAATGAATCTTTCTGGAAAAAGCTATGAGAGAGTCTAGAAAAATGGCAGAGAATGTGTTCAACAGATGGGGAGGTTTCAACCTCTTTCTTTTTCTCTGTGAGCATCCTTTGTCTGTCCTTTCCTGTCATCTCCCCTCCAAGGCAGGGCTTATGACAAGGAAATGCATAGCCTATTTGTCCATGTAATTCTCAACAAAATGGATCCAATATTTGTGTTCCAGAGTGCACATGTTGAACCTAATCTCACCTTTACATTTCTTTCAAGACTTGGTAGGTCAGCGATATGAATAAGGGGAGGACCTTATCCTGTCCTTAGGTAGAAAAACAAAGAAGTTGTGTTGCAAGTGGTTTCGGCAATCTCACGTTTAAAAAAGATATGGACTACTTGGAGAGACTGCAGAAGAGAGGAGAAATAATTATTTACTTACACAGGGAGACAGGAATCACTAGGTTTGTTTAGGCTAAAGAATAGTAATGGAGACCTTAACAGTTCAAGAAAATAAAAGCTGTTGCAAGGGGAAGTGGAAAAAAAATAAATAGTTCTCTTGTTCATAGTGGATTGGACAGATGAAAGGCCTTTTTCTGTTTCCTGCTCTGTCTAATCTTTGCAATTCTCACTCAGTTACAGGGTGAGATTTTTATTACTGTTCTGGGCACCTGGTTGCTTTCCTTCCTCTTTCTTGGCAAAAAGGTTCCTGTTTCTGTTCCTTCTTAATTTTCTCCTCTCTCACTTTGTAATCTGTTCTATCTTTTTGGAGAGACATAATTCTTTTCTGTAGGAGTGACGAAGGGTCAGTTCCACTTCACGTCCTCCCAGAAAATGGGATTTCTCACCTGTGCTAAAGGTTCTTCCTCAAACTTCCTCTGTTCTGCTCACTGATATGCTTAGCCTTAGATGTTGCAACTGAGAGTTTCCATGTCCTTCTAATAGAAAACCTGAGTAAAAATAATGAGACATAATTAATTTCTAATTAGAGATACATATACTTCTAATCCAGAATAGTTTAATTAAAGTGAAAAGTAAAAATGATTTAATAAGAAATGATTCTATTTGTTTCCCCTGAAAATTAGGTTCTAGCATGTCAGTTGCATATAAATTAAAATAAAAATTCATGTTATCAGTATAGAATCATAGAATCATAGAATAGTAAGGGTTGGAAAGGACCTTAAGATTATATAGTTCCAATCCCCCTGACATGGGCAGGTACACCTCACACTAAACCATGTCACCCAAGGCTCTGTCCAACCTGGCCAGTGAACACCACCAGCGATGGAGCATTCACAGCTTCCCTGGGCAACCCATTCCAGTGCCTCACCACCCTTACAGTAAAGAATTTCTTCCTCATATCCAATCTAAACTTCCCCTGTTTCAGTTTGAACCCATTACCCCTTGTCCTCTCACTACAGTCCCTCATGAAGAGTCCCTCCCCAGCATCCCTATAGGCCCTCTTCAGATACTGGAAGGTTGCTAGGAGGTCTCCACACAGCCTTCTCTTCTTCAGGATGAACAGCCCCAACTTTCTCATCCTATCTTCATACGGGAGGTGCTCCAATCCCCTGATCATCCTCGTGGCCTTCCTCTGGACTTGTTCCAATAGTTCCATATCCTTTTGATGTTGAGGACACCAGAACTGCACACAATACTCCAAGTGAGGTCCCACGAGAGCAGAGTAGGGGGGTAGGATCACCTCCCTCAACCTGCTGGTCACAATCCTTTTGATGCAGCCCAGGATATGGTTGGCTTTCTGGGCTGCGAGTGCACACTGCTGGCTCATGTTCATTTTCTCATCGACCATATGGTAATCTTCAGGTATTGCTCTGGAGTCTCTTCAGATAATCAAAATGTGGATGCTAACAAACACATCTGTACTGCTGGTTGTATCTATTATTACTGCCTTGCCAAGCAGTAATGTGTTAAAAGCATGGGACTTTTTAACCTGTGCTGATGAGCATATGATTTACATGGTGGAAAGAAAACCTGAATATAACTGGAGCTGATGGAATTGTTAAGCCCCACCAGAGTAGACAATGCATAAGCGCACAGCAGAGGTCAAGAAGAAGTAGTGGAAAGGTAAATCTCTGGCTCAAGTGTGATAGTAACAGCCTTGGGCGTTTGAAAAATGTGACAATGGGAATTATACTCACTGTAGGAGCTCACAATCATGTGGACTAATCTTACCATGATTAAGCAAAGTATTTGGTGATAAATACAATGAATCACTGTTAGATCTGTGAGTCAAATTTAACTTTCTCAACTCCCAAGTCTGTATTTATATTACAAAGTAGATTTGGGCACTTATCTACCTTTCAGTTTGCCCTTATGGTTGCCAGGGCAAAATTCTGCCCTCTTTCTGAGGATATGTACATGCCGGAGGCAATATCAAATACAGTGAGCTCTGTGGAGCTGGTAATCTGAGCCTTGGAAGGGTGACTGCCAGCTGTGATTTGGGGTGTAGCAAGCAACAGAAGGCTGACCATACGAAGCTATGGGGCTTTTAAAGAGAATAGGGTTGAACGAGACAGTGAGTAATGAAAGTTAGAGTGTGCGTAGCTTTCTAGAAACAGCAGAATTGTTATTACTTAGTGAATGTAAAATTATGCTTTTACCATTGTGTCAGTAGAATTTAGAATTGCAATTTCTGGTGGTTTATGAGAAGAAGGAAGTGAAAAAAGTCCTGGGCCTATAGACCGCTTCTCAATTCTGAGTGTCGCTGCTGTGGATACTGTGGAATTATACTAAGGTTGCACTGATGTTTTCCTGATGGGAAAGGAACTGAAGGAAAGTTAAGAAGCTGAAAAGAGTCTCCGGATTTTTATGACCTGTAAATTCAGAGAGGATCTGGGTGACTTTTCTTGGGACAAGCGTAGTTCATTTAAAAAGAACCCCAATTTTTGAACATGTCAAAAGCACAGATCCCTGATTTAAGAGAAAGTACTGAAATTAGTGAAGTGTAATAATTTAAAGAAATTTCACGCACATACAAAATAATTTGCTTCTATGAGAAGCAATTAAAATTTTTTTGAGGGCAGTGAAAGGATTGGCAGATTCTGGAAGTCTCTGTGCAGTAGATTGCAGGTCTGGTGGTTGACATCCCCCTCTAGCTCTACTGCCTCACAAAATACCCCATTCTCAAAGCTTGGTGCCTAAATGAAAAATAACTCTACATTTC
This sequence comes from Myiopsitta monachus, assembly GCA_017639245.1. Taxonomy (NCBI): domain Eukaryota; kingdom Metazoa; phylum Chordata; class Aves; order Psittaciformes; family Psittacidae; genus Myiopsitta; species Myiopsitta monachus. The sequence continues at coordinate 75,977,692 of CM029917.1, read as the reverse complement.
CAGCCAAGAAAAACTTTTAATTAAAAACCTATGAAAGCTGTATAAAAGTATTTCAGCAGAATTCCTGTCATTTTTTGAATGGTTGTATTTGAGTAACCATGGACACATTTTTAAAAGAAGTTTCACAGTTTAAATATAAAATTGGAATGAAGGCAATAAAAAAAATACCAATGACAGTGGCTAACCTAATGCTGCTAGAAAAATCACATTATTTCAAAGTATTTTTCTCTAACTACCATGGAAGGAATTTTTCACTATAATAAAACTTCCCAATTATTTGCTTAAAAAAAGGAGGAAAGGGAGGCAGCTGAGCATAATTAGTAGTGTTAGCATGTAACTTTAATGGCAATGTATAAATGCCAGTAGGATGAGTATCTGACCTTGGTATGGTCTTCCTACAGACATTTAACTTCCTCTGTGCGCCTTTTTGGGAAGCAGAGTGTCTGTGCCAAACGAGCAAAATGCATATTTCCTGAATCTCTGTTATTACCATGGCAACTGGTAATTGGTATGAAGAATTACTTCACTTCTGAACTGAACTGATTTTTATCCTTTATTTTGTTTACAGAAGTTAGTTTAAAATGTTCAGGCATGAATAGCATGGTAAAGTGTGTAACACTGATGGAGGGAATTATTGTAATTGCTTTTATGACTTTAAATACAATACATATTTGTCAAACAAATACATAGCACTTATATTGCCTCAGATGTTGAGTATACAATAAAGCCGTTCTGCTTTGCTTAATTTATTATTCTTTTCTTTGGAAGTTTTTTTTTTGTTTGTTTGGTTTTGTTTTTTTTTTGTTTCGTATTTTGTGTCCAGTCCTATTTGCTTTGTTTATCTCTTAACTATTGTATTTTTGTATTTCTCCAGATTACAGTAAATCTGAGCAAGAGATTAATGAGTGAAAAGAGTAGCCTTTCAAAGGAGCAAATTGAAGGCCAGGTCTTTCCACAACCATAGTTATTTATGGGTTGTATCTCACGCTGAGCTGTGTTCTGCATATTTTGCCACTGCTTAGTAAATTATCCTGAAATTTGGGAAAGTTCTTACCAACTTCAGGCTCTGTTGAATATTCTCCTTAAAGGATCACTTGCTTGAATGAAAACTGTGATTAACTTCTTAATCCTATTTTTTGTATCAATGTCTTGCTTCAGAGAATTACCTGCTAACCGTTCATATCTGTAGCACCTTGTACTCAACTATTATGTTTAATATTTTGATTTATTGCATGCTGTCCCCAGAAAACTAGTATTTTTCTCTTATTTTCCAGATGAAGAAAACAGTGATAAAGTGTCACCTTGGAAGCTGTGGCAGAGCTGGTAGCAGATGTCAGGGCTTTCAGATATTTTAGTAAAACCGCTCTCCTACAGTTAGCCCGGATTCCTGTTTACAAGAAGACTTGCAGAAATGCTGGTCTAGTAAAGGCATTCTATACCTATATCAGAAACCAATATCAGAGGACTGAGACTAGCAATCGGGCATAAATACCACATAGTCTAGTTGGTGTAAACTGTTCTAGCTTTGATTTGCTTGAGTGGGAGGGCTTATTAACTCAGGCTGAAGAATGTGCAACAGCTCTGTACTGCTTTTGGGACATGAGGGTATACATAGAATCACAGAATGGTTTGGGTTGGAAGAGACCTTAAAGATCATCTAGTCCCAACCCCACTGCCATGGACCAGGGGCACCTTCCACTAGACCAGGTTGCTCAAAGCCCTGTCCAACCTGGCCTCGAACACTGCCAGGGATGGGGCATCCACAGCTTCTCTAGGCAACCTGTTCCAGTGTCTCACCACTCTCACAGTAATGAACTTCTTTATATCTAATCTAAATCTACTGTCTTTCAGTTTAAAGCCATTCCTACTTCAGGTATGTGCTACATATCCTAGCATTCCCATACACACCCAGTTTGGGTGTGTGCTACATCTTCATGTGCTGTGCTCTGTTGTGTGATAAGCTCAGCTTTCTTGCTTTTTTCTTGTCTAGCTGTAGTTCAAATAATTGTCTGCTGTCTATTTGAATAGGTGTGCCCATGTCTACACTTAAGTCCTGATGCTGGCATCTCTCTCAATTACACTTCATGTATACTAATGTAAACTGCAGAACACATGTAGAGTTCTCAAAAATATGATTCCCATGGAAATTGAAATGAGCTACATTGTAAAAAAGCAGATGAAAGAACTTGCATAGGAATTTAGAAAGCTTAGGAAACAGAGCTGTACTTTGAGGCATAAGGGGCCTTTGCAAGGGTCCATATAGAAAGAGGCATGTGTGTGCTCCTTTCACCCTTAAAATGTATGAAAATGCTTTCTTTTAACTTTGCCCTAGGAGTTGTTCTCTTAGCAATTTCCCTCCAGTCATTTCTCTTTGATAGCTCAGAAAGCTAAAGCAATTAGCATTTGCAAGAAAAAAACCTGGGCTTTAAATGTGTTCCACATAGGAAGGAAATATTTGTATCAACTCAAACAGATTTCTGCTGACCTAGAAAAACTGGCTGTTGTCCAGTACTATATGAACTGTTTCTTTATTTTGGCTTTTTGTAAAAGAATGTTAGGCTGTTCAAAAAGGTGGTTGGGTAGGAGAACTAGGGTATTTTGTGGAGAAAACTAATTCATGCCTGGGGCAAATGTAAACTTACATAGTGGATCTATGGTATATTCAGGAAGTTATGTGGTGAGATAGTGGAAATGAGTCCTCCTATGAGTTGTTCCCTTATGCTTAAGCAGAATTGTGAATACTACTTAAAACATTCTTCTGGACATTCTGCATAGTGTTCAAAAATGCCTTGTTTTATGAATTTAAACAAAGCCCACTTTTGCTAAAATGACATAACAGAGGAAAAAGGTATTCCTTTGAGAAAATATACACAGAAAGGATGAAAAATTAGGAAGTGCCATAATTATGCCAGCAGTGAGGATCCTAAAGCTGCTGCCTATTGCAAAATGAAAAGGAAATAGTCACCAAAATTTTTCACTACTGATTTGTGTAGATGGCAGCAATGTTTCATAACATTCTTGGTCCACTGGTGTTCCAGTTTAAAATGAATATCGTTCTCTGGCAATACAGCTATATATGGATGAACTCTTGGGTTTGATTAATGCAATATTTTATTACTAGTTTTGTTAGTTTCATGGCAGATAAATCATATAGACATGTAATTTATCTGGTAGCAGTTTCAAAGTAAATCAGAGTTATACATGCAGAATTTACTGCAAGCATTTCAAGGATATGATACGTTTGACAAAGAACATTTAAGGTTTACTTTATACAGTGAAATGCTCACTAGACATACATAGACAGCACATTACTTTTTTTTTTATATATGTATATAAATAAAATACAATATATTGTGAATTTAGGCAATTTGTTAAGCCCAACTGTGTTTAGAAGATGTAGCTGTAACTTTCTACATTGATTCCTGCTTTAAATATTATAAGTTGTCATGTGTTGGAAGTTATATCAAAACCAGCATATACAATGAATCAGTGTTTATAGACCAGTGATATACACAGGCGCTTGTAGAAAACATAATGAATGTATGATTTCTTGTATGCTAAGCTGTCAAATTACAGTGCTGCTTCCATTATGCAAGCACTTGATCTTGCAGAGGGCAGAACATTTCTCTCTTGCACGCTTGTGCTGACAACGGATGTTGCTCATCTCCCATGCAAGCTCTCAGAAAGAAGCGTAGTGGCTGTGGGTGTGTTTGTGGGACAATTACAATTCATCTGGAGAGCATAGCTTATTTGTGAGCTTTTGTTTCTTGCAAGGAGCTTTTCTGTTGCAATGACATGCTTAAATCCATTAGCACGTCTCCTGCCATAAAGACTGAGAAATACAATTAGCAAGTTGTTTACAGCAGAGCTGCAACTGCTGTGACTAAAATGTTATTGATAGAGTGAATCAACTTCTGTGAGAATTGTTTTCCAAAGATGATAATAAAGGTTTGATATGATGCTATAACTTAGTCTTGATTAGGTCAATGTGAAGCTCAATATTATTGCTTCATTGTCAAATTACTTCACATAAAAGTGATATGATATTTTACCTACATTATTCCAGACTGTTAAGCCTGTTCTTACCTCTTTTAATCCTGGGCAGTTCCACTAGCCTTTGAGCCTAGAAGCTGCTTGAAGCTAAGCACTGTTGAAATTTCATTTATTTGGGTGCTTGCGTCTGAAGGGAGGAATGATAATAACTGCCATACTTAAGGTAGAACAATTTTCTGCTTGGGAGTGAAGTCAAAAGGACATACATGAAATGTGGTGTATGCAGCAGGAGTAAAATTAATGCTGCCTCTTTAATAGCCTAGTGCCAGTCGTCTGTTTTTTAAAATCTTTGCCAATGCTGATAGTCACAACTCATGCATAAACAGGTGTTGATTTTATCTGGCTTGTGCATGCTGTGTGTGTGTGTGTTCTTCTTGTTGCCCTAGTAACTGGAGTAAGGTTGACACTAGCATATGCGCTTTCATCTGAAAAAAATAATATTATTTATGTCTAATGTACCTAAGGCGGAAAGCTTGGAGGCGTTACCAATCACATAGGCCTAACTTTCCAAAGTTGGCCATAAAAAGTAAGAATAATAAACCCCTCCCCCGTGTGGAGAATATGGCTCTTTGTTGTGATAATTTGAGGTTATGGGTTATGATTTCTACATTTTGGTCATTATTTTCAGTTTTGTGAGAAAGAATTGATAAAACCACAAAATGTGCTTTGGGATGCATGGTTTGTGTTCTTAGATATGCAGTCAATGGGCTGAGACCCCATGGGAAAGTTAACTCGCCTGTCTGTTCCTCCATCTGTCCTCTGTAAGTGCATATGATGATATCTTTTATAAAGTTACTTAGATGCTATTCATGAAAAGCAGTAAGTAAGAACACATATGCGCATACAGCTTTATCTTGTGTGCAATATATTATCCTGTAAGTATAAATAACTTACAAAGCAAGAGGCAGGAAAGACCACATTTGGCTGAAAATAAACACTATGAACTCAGCTTCCAGTATCTCCATGGCAAGGAACATGAGTCCCGTTTCTTTTAATGTTGATAGGAAAATGAAAACTCTGTTTATGAATGGTCTGATCTCCATATTGAAAGGTCACCATTAATTGTCATGTGCATTCAAAGGCGAGGTAGCCTCCATTCTGAAGAATCTGTGTGCATCCAAGCAAAATTTTCATTGTCCTCTGTATGTGGAATCTTATTTTAAGCCTGAGGATGTATATACCCATACAGAGTTTTTATTGTATAAAAACACATGCAACTTGGATTACACTTCTTTCTCATTCTTTCCAAGCTCATTATGTTTACCAAAACAGCTTACATGTTCCTGCAGTATTTAGGTACTCAGATGAACACTTCTCCACAGAGTAGACATTAGTGCATGATACTGTGAAAGCCATTTTTCAGATGTTTTTAATCAGTTTTTTATATTTATTCCTTTACTTTTACTCTCTTTTAACATTTTCCTTTTGTGTACCTATCGATAAGAGACCTACCCAGTAACAGTCTTTGCATTTTTTTTGTTGTGCAGAATCTCCAATAATGTTCCCATCAGTACCCTCAGTAGCATTCAGTCCAGTTTCTGCAAAATCTGTCATCCGAACTGTAGCTGGTGAATCTATTTTCTGTTCTGCTTTTTTCTCTTTTCTGTTGCATCCTGCGTTAAAATGTTGTACAGATGACTCATGTGAACATTGCAGCCATTTCCCTTGAATACTATAGTCTATGTTTTTGATTCAGTATCATGCTCTGACATTTTCCTCACCACTGACTGACTGAAATTGCATAGAAGAGGCTATAATTTGAATACAGCCTTGTGTTTACACTCATGACAGCTGTTTATCTGTGAACTTTAACTACTCAAAACTTTGATTACAGGTGTTTCCTTGTTTCTCCGGCCCTATCTCGGGCTGCTGCTTTTTGGCATTTATGGCATATATACAGCTCAAAAGTTTAAAGCAGTCTGAGTCAAGGCGATGCAGCTGTGTTTTGTCAGAGCTGGGCCTTGAATTTGTTAAGCAGCTAACCTCCAGGTTGAGAGGTGGTGGGAAGCTGGCAGCAAGGATTGCAGGACAACGGTTACAGCACAGACCGTTGTATGCCCACAGCCTAGTCCGGATGTAGGATGCTTGAGCATCTATCCAGTGTGTCTAACACTGTTAGAGAAGTAGCATATTGTCTATTAATCAGATCACTGAGAGTAAATTATATTATTAAACAAGGTTTAATGATGAAAAAATGGGTTTATTTTATCCCATTCATGCAAGGATGACCACATTTCTGTGATGAAAATGGGCATGGAAGGAGAACACACATAACCACATTTCAGTGTATATTTTTCAAACATATTTGTTTGCTTTAGTTTGGTTTTAGTTGTTTATTTGCTTCAGTGTTTTTCTCTTCAGTAGTATGACAGCCGAAATGCACTGTTGTACCTCAAGGCTGACATCACCTGTGGAATTCTCCTCATGCTCCATGCTTCTGTTGCCAAAGCACTTTCTGCCTCCTCTGCTCCCTTTACATGGCAGGGTGTGAGAAACACAGAGAAAAAACAGCTTTGTGACTCCTGCTATTTCTTGGTCAGTCAGGAAAACATGAGCTTCCTTTCCAGTCATGTAAAGGATTAGGCAGTGGAAAGTCACAGGATAATAGAAGTTTACTGTTCAGTTGTTCCTTCCCTCCATCTTCTTCATTACCTCTTCTTTTGTGTCTCCATTAGCATGCATCTTTCAGCTTGCCAACTTTACAGCTGGGTAAGATTTAGAATAGTGGCAGAATAATTGAGGGAATCTGTGTATTTTCCTTTAAAGTTCACAATTACTTAGTGATACCTGGTTTCTTCTACAATGAAAGGGTTCTTATGGTTTTGGGGAAAATAGGCCTAGCAAAATTATGATTTGATCTTTAGTATGAGACTTTTGGTTATGCAGGTACTAACACCTCGATCATTTAATAACAACATTTAATGAGCTTCAGCTCAGGAGAATTTGAGAAGTTGTCAGACATTAGGAAAATACAATACTTTAATATGCCTAAACATTTTTCATGGAATGGAGCTTTCCTGGTAAAAGAATTTCCCTTTAGGTTTTGCCAGTTCCAGTGGTCAGGGAAGCAGCATGTTTACATATCCGTCCTATAGTTTTACTTCCTTTTTTTTTTAATAAAAACCATTTTCAACACCTGGCAGCCTACTTCTGATGAATATGAATTAGCTTCAGTTTGTTTAGCTGCAGGAAGGATACAGCTTAGCTGGCTTTGGAGCAGAACTCTTTGGAAAATTAAACACCTGACTAACATGTACTTGCACAGTAGTAACTTCCAAACCTATGCAGTTCTGCAGCTGTATAGAAACACATGCTGTATTGTGTGCGGTTCTGCAGACTGCTAAGAACGCAGGTTTAGACTTGCAGTTAATGCTGTTAACCTCCAATAATAATGCTGTGAAAATCTGTCTAAATTTTTAAAGTGGTGTATACTGCGTGTGAAGTTACACTACTTTTATAGTCATTTGCACTTTGTGATGATCTGGGCAGTGCTTTAGAAGAAAATTACCCAAAATGATCCATCAGCCTGTCTTGTAGATAACTGCACACATTTTGCAGTTAATATGCAGTATTGCTTTGGGGCTTTTCTGGCAATGCTTGTGCATTCAGAAAGGGTAAATAGAAGCTGCTGAATCCTTAAAGGATGAAGTAGAACTTGTGACAAGTATTGTCTCAGTCCTCCCACAGCTATATAATTATGAACACTGTATTGGAAAGGAGGATAAAGCTACTTCACTATTCTGTTAACATCCCACTTCTGTTTTGTATAGGAAAAGAGGAAAGTGTAGGCAACCGCACCAAATGTTTTAGTATTTATATTTAAGGGAAATGACACTAGACGCTTGTAATTAAACTCCCATGACTGAGTCCTTGGCTACAGCTACAGGCTGCAATTTGAGTATTTCCAGTACTGAAAAGAAGGGAAGGGAAAGAAAGTAAAAAAATTGCTCTAGGGGGTTGGCAGATAATTTATTGTTTCTTTCCAAATTTTGGGTATTTCCAACTATTATAGATATAGTTATAATATAGATATATTTATAGATATAGTTATAGTATAGATATAGTTGGAGGGGAAGGAAATGAAAAATCCAGCAGAACAAATGGTATTTTCCTTGGGTGAAGTACAGCTTCCATGAGATTTTTGGGGAAAAATTCCAGAATCAAATCATCAACCAGCACACAAGTGAAGCTGAATGCACTGTGCTGTCAGGCCTCCTCTCTTTGCTGTGTTTTTCTCATGCTTCTGCAATGTCTGGCTAGGCTGAGGAGGTATAGTCCAGGGGCCAAAATACTGTTTTACAGTCATAAGCATTTCAAATGCTATGCATAGATGAAGAAATAGCAACACATTCCAGCATCCACTGCATACATGCTCCTTTTCCATTTAGAGGTATGTCACTTGAAATCTTGCCTGATAAGCTAAGCTATAGTTCTAGGTATTAATGTCCTAAAATTTTGAGGTGATAGCAGTTCAACATATGGATGCAGCTGAAAACTTAAAATCCCTGTGCTCTTTTTTGTCCTGTTCTTATTTATGGTTCTCAAGCAAATAATTTTGGAAATATTATAAGTACCCTGTTATCATGACAGCAGAACCTCGATGTGAAGTGGATTTGATGATATACCAGTTGTCCTGGGTTCAGCAGTAGCAGTCATTTTTCTCCTTCTTGGTAGCTGGTGCAGCACTGTGTTTTTGATTTCGGGTGTGGGAGCAGCGCTGATAACACCAGTGTTTTCAGTTACTGCTTGGTAATATTTTGGTCTGGCCAAGGACTTTCTGAGTCTCATGCTACGTCAGGGAGGAGGGGAAGCCGGGAGGAAGCAGAGATAGGACGCCTGACCCAAACTGACCAAAGAGGTTATTCCATACCACAACATGTCGTGTCCAGGATGTGAAACCGGAGAGCAGAGACCTGGAAGGGTGTGGTGGTGCAGTGGGGGGTTCGCTGCGGGGGGGTGCACTGTCTGGGTCGGGCTTGGTGAGCAGTTGTATTCTCTTTCCTTGTATTTCTCTTGTATTATTACTGGTGGTAGCAGTAGTGATTTGTGTTATACCTTAGTTACTAAACTGTTCTTATCTCAACCTGTGGAAGTTGCATTCTTTTGATTCTCCTCCCCATGCTCCCAGGACTGGGGAGAAGAAAAAGGGGGAGTGAGTGAGTGAGCGAACTGGCTTAAACCACGGCACTAGTGAAGTTTGTTTTCAAGATTTTGGAACTAAAATATATGTTGTTTTTTTTTTCCCTTGCAACTTCCAAAGAAAAAGCAGGAGAGTTGTTTTGTTTGTTTATTTTAAATAATATTAGTGTTTTAAGTGCTGTGATTGAGACTAGGCAGCAAAGTAGTCATGTTATAACTTCATAAAATCCAGATCTATGCAAACTTTGAAGAAGGGGGTGCCACACCGGAAGAAGTGAGTGAAAACTGCTCTAAGTAGATCAGTGTATTTTGCACCAGTACATTTCTGAGGGCAACATTGTTTTGAAAGAAAGCTTGTGCCAGAAACTGTCTGCACTGGAATTATAAATAGCTTTTTAAATTTGTTTTGCCACTTGCTTACTTCTAACTTGATTAATGCTGAAATTCATTTCTCACTCCAGTTTTGGAATAAGTGACAGGTGAGTTTAAGTCCATTTCTATTTGCCACAACACTTTTGAAATAAGCAGAAATTAATGTCTTTGAATAATTACTGATGCAATTTCAAACTATACTAAGATTGTTATAAAATATTTTGACAGGGAGCGGGGGGAGAATGTAACCAGCCAGGTAAATTTGAATAAATTCTATAGTAAAGATATGATGGTTTCTGCTGGCTCGTGACTTAGACTCTCTACCGTTGAGTGAAATGTGACTGTCTAGGTCAAACCAGAATTTGTTGTTCCACTTTCAAACAAGACCTCTTGTTTCTGTCTCTCTCTGCTCTTAGAGGGAACTCATGTTTACAGTTTGCAAGATCACCTTAATTTCCATGACAACTACTTTGGAAGTCAAATGTATGGGATTAGTAATTCTTACACGGTCAAGGAAAAGAAGAACAGAGAAAAAAAAAAAGCTATGAAAGATGAGTGGCTTTATAGATTTTAATAAACAACAGCTTGTTTTTGACCATGACAGTAAAAGCTTGTCAGGCCAATTCTGTATCTCAGACAGTTTCCTGACTCTGAGAATGGCCAATACTATGTACTTGGAAAAGAGTGTAAAAGAAGGTCAAGAATTTAGCAGGTTTTATCTTGGCAAATTCTTAGTGGATTTTTTCCATATGTTTTTTCTGCCTTTTTTTTTTTTTTTTTTTTAATTCAATCATTATGGCTTACTCAAAGAAAAAGAAAGAAAGAAAAAATACATGTGGGCTTAGGTAGTTTGTGCATTCAGTTCTCTGTAGAAAATGTGCAATATTTCTTTAGATTTACTGCGAGGTTTTGGTGAAGTTAGGTCTGGCAGGGGTCAGAGAAAGATAAATGTGGGGCTGGGGAGCAGAGGAAGCTTTGGGAGACTGCCATGGAAGACTTATGAAGAGCCTTGTAGGAGTTCTGAGGGTCTGTGGGAAGAACACTGAGGGAATCAGTAAAGCTCAGAAGTGATGCGAGAACATGAGAACAGGCCAGTTGGTCATGGTGGTCTGTTGGAGATTGCTGGTGAAGGGAAATTCTTGGTAAGGAAGGTGAGCTGGGAGTGCTCAGAGGGTCTTCAGTGACTGAGGAAAGATTTCCTCCTCTTGCTTGGAGGCCCAGCCTGTTCCTCTCCCAGTACTCTGTGATAAAAGACCACTATACCTGCACTTTCAGTTACCTTCTCCATTGCCATGACCATCTCCACTGCCACAGGAGTATGCTAGCATCCTCCCTCCAGCGCTCCTTGTGTCTCTTTTGTGGCTGCTCAGGAAAGCATAAGCCCAGGATTGGGCTGGGGTCCCAGAACAGTAGCTGTCTCTGGATACAACTTCCTAACTCTTGGCCAGAGACTGCAGGAGGAGGGAGGCTGGTTTGGCTGCACAGATAATGCATGGTACTCTAACAACTGTTCCCTATTTCCTTGGTATAGGTGAGCAGCTACTTAGTCAGCTGTGTTTGGCTTGCTTTTGCTCAAGGTGGCATAAGTTTTCTCTGGAAAAAGTAGGTATCTATTGCTTGATCTGATCTGCATTAGAGATGCAATAGTGGCAGAGTAACTACAACTACCTTTACCTGTCTTCATTTACCTGCAGCCCCCACCCCCTAAAAAGAAGAATTGTAAACTGCTGCAGGCTTTGACTGTGAATATATTGTCCAGAATAATACATTAATAAAAATAGATTAAAATACGTTGCTATATACATAGTTTTTTTATATAATTTTCTGTTGCTGTGTATAGTGCATAATATTAGTTTAATGAGAAACTCAGTAGACACTGATAGATTTAAAATGAAGTATATGATGTCCTCAAGATCTAAATTTATGAGTAAGAAGTAAAAATGTTGGGTTCTATTAGCCGAATTAGTTTACTGTTAAGGACTTTGTTTGCTGCATTATTTAGATGAGAGCAAAAGTAGGACTGAGGATAAAACCAACCTATCTGCCATGTCGCATGGCAGGCACAGTTATGTGATGCTCATAAAAGCTAGCAAGAGCTGTTTTTTGCAATAAAGATTATGTGTCACCAATACCCATACAGTTCCTGTGCTGTTGCACTGCATTGGAAAGCTGTGAAAACCTGGTATAGCTAAGAATGTATTCTTTAGGAGAAAACGACAAACCTTTTGGCATAATCTTTGCTTATGTTGTAGTGGTAGCCAGTGGATCTACTTGTGTAAATGTAGTGATTTATTGGTACTGCAGTAGTAACATGTAAGGGCTCTAGCAGGGCTAGTGCAAAACCAAGGTTTACCTGTACTGCAAAACACATGGAAAATACTGAATGTGTGTGAAAATCAGTTCTCCTTGTCTTAGTTACGATGCATGTACTGAAGTGACCAGTTTAAGGCATCATTAAGTCCTGCTTGCCTTATTATGTAGCATTAACTAACTTGCACATTTCACTGGTTACTTAATGATCTATAAAATGATGACATTTAGGTTTTCTAGACATGATATGTTTTGTACTTCTGAAATATCAGTTTATTATAAATGGTTACAGCTTCTGAATTGCTGCAGTTCTACTCTGTTACTGTCTGTAAGAGCTACATAGGGTCTATAATAAAGTCTGTAACTAGAAAAGTGTTATGTGGCTTAGGTTTATGAATGTTGTGCACCACTTTTGCTTTCTTGTTGTTAGATGAATTTGAGTTGATACTGGTCCATTAAGCCTTGTAAATCCATATGCTGCTGAGGTGTACATTCATGTATAAATTCCTCAGGAGCTGAGGGGAAAGATGGTCTTAATGGTGCAACCTCAACTGTTTCTGTAGAAGTGGAAGATTCAGCTTTGCGGAAGTCCTCTACAGGCTAGGTGTACCCAGCTGACAATGCTGCACATGAAAAGAAAACTAACCTAAAGGAAGATGGCACGTAAACATTTTGTTTCTTGGTTAGGAAAATTGGTTCTTTAATGCTTACTAACAATAGTAATGACAAATACGACAAAGTATTGACAAATAAAGTCATGGGTTGGAGCAATCCCAGGCACAGCTACAGGTTAGGCAGAGAGGAGATTAAGTGCAGCCCTGTGGAGAAGGACTTGGGGGTGTTGGTTGATGAAAAAGAGGGACTCTTCATGAGGGAGTGTAGTGATAGGACAAGGGGTAACGGGTTCAAACTTAAACAGGGGAAGTTTAGATTGGATATGAGGAAGAAATTCTTTACTGTAAGGGTGGTGAGGCACTGGAATGGGTTGCCCAGGGAAGTTGTGAATACTCCCGTCGCTGGCGGTGTTCAAGACCAGGTTGGACATAGCCTTGGGCAACATGGTTTAGTGTGAGGTGTCCCTGCCCCTGGCAGGGGGTTTGGAACTAGATGATCTTAAGGTCCTTTCCAACCCTAACTATTCTATGATTCTATGATTCTATGACAAATGTAATGGAGCAAGGGGAATGAAGAGGGGAAAGGAAACAACAAATTCTACAAGGAAGCATGAATATAATTTATAGTGTTGAAGAGCAGTATGCTTTTTGTGTGTGTGTGTGCAAACAAAATCCATCATAAAGGTAGCTCCCAAATACTTTTTGGGAAGTCTAGAAAGAAGTATTTCAAGTATCTGTAGAGTTCTGTATGAAAGAGTGTACTTGAAATGCATGTTTACCCTGAGATAACTAAAAATACTGTGCAACTATAGCTTGTTTTTAGTGTTTTTACATTACAGGTGCCTTTTATGATGTGACTGTGTGCCAGAAATGAGAGTTTAGAGCATTAAATGTCTGACCTAAAGCCCACTCAAGTTAGAGGTAAACTCTGCTCTTCTTGCCTTGTCCTCAGCAACCACAGAAGACCCTGTGAGCAAGTTCTTGTATCTGTTGAACTGATTCAGACCTATTATATACTTCTCAGAATTTTCTTTAATTTTCACTTAGTTCTGTTCCCTGATACTGACCTTCATTTGCTCTGTTTGTCCAAAACCTAATTTAGTGTGTTTAAGCAATAACAATTGAGGCCCTGGGCAATTTCTGGGGATTAATGACTGATTGATGAAGTTAATGGCCTGAGGCAATGACACAGGGCCATTAACTTCATCCAAAGAAAATTTCTCAGGAAATGTTTTAAACTGAACTTGTTGTTGCTTGGCACTCTGCAGCTGTGCCTGAATTGAGGGAGGGTCACTCGATGGCAAAAGCAATTACCTATAAAGTCTGAATTGGTTTATTAAAAGGTACAATTTTGGTTTATAGTAGCTCTGAAAGGCCTGAACTAAAATGGGGATAAGGCAGGAAAATTGGAAGGTTTGTTCTGCAGTGTGCTTTGCACAAGCAAGGTAGTGGACAGTTCCTCTCAAGAAGCTTTATCATCTTAAAAACCCAACCAAACCCAAAAAACTATTACAGAGCTTCATAAAGGAAGTGATTCCAGTTTCTCTTACGGTTTTGAATATTGCACTGTTCTGAAGTATTCCAAAATACATCTTTAAATCAGAATTGCCTGTCAGAAGTATTTGATACCCATGACCTTTTAAAATTACATTTCCAAGTCCTTAAATATTAGCAGAGATACTCAAATGCATGGGAATTAGAGATGTTATTTATAAGTTGTCCTAATCAAGGTAAGCATGTATCACAGGCACTAAATTTACTTCCCATACAACTGCTTGAAGTAAGATGTGTCCTTACTCCCACGTTGGGAGTCAGATTGTTTGAATGACCTGCCAAAGCAGGAACAAGAATACTCTTCCTTGGAACTTTCAAAACTTGGTGGGATGAGGCCCTGAGCAATATGCTCTAACTTCAGAAGTGGCCCTGTCTTTTGCTGGGGCTTGGACTAGGTGATTTCCAAAGATATCCTCCAATCTGCATTTTACGCTTATTCGTTGTTTCTCCTTATGTGTGCCAAAAGCAGGAGCTGCAGTTCAGTCCTGCTGGTCTAACAAGACCTTGAATAAAATAAACACTATATTAATAGCATAATAATCTCCTTTAAATTTGAGACTTCCGGTGGGATATGGGCTTCTGAAGTCTTTAACAGATTTTGAAATTCTTTCATTAGGTGTTTTGTGTCCTATTTAAGCTAAGAACATGCCTGCAAAACTCCAGTTAGTGGTTATGCTTATGTTTTTTGCTGGTTTTCACCAGGCTTTTGCTGATATTCCTGTTTTTCATAGTTGGTCATGGAAAAAAAAGTTAAATGGCTTTTATCAAGGTAAGTTCCTTTGAAAAGTACATTTGAAAGTATTTCTGTGTGCAAGCAGTGAGTATGTAGTATAGCATACCTCCTCACAAAACTAAATCCAGGTGTGCATTCACAAGCCGGCCTCTTCTTGTAGAAGCATGTGCTGTTTGCAATCCAGCCCTGCAGAGCTGCTTTTCTATTATTATGCTTCCTATTCTCATTTCCATCATGCAATGTATTTAACTTGCTAAGTTTTCTGTCTGCGATGCCCATTATTTTTGACCTTCACTCTACCTTTTCGGCTTTCACTCTTCTGTTTCTGGCTTAATTTGAAAAAGGACATAATGAAACATTAAGAACAGACATGTCATATGAATGAGCCATGAATATCTGTACCAGCTGAGGAATTTTATACCTAGGTTTTTAGCTCGTGTTGCATCCACAAAGCTTGGGTGAATACCAGTCACTAACCTGTTTGCTGCTTCTCCAAATAAAAGTCACAGCTGACAGCTTTTGCTAGGTGTTGAAGAATCATCAAATTGCCAGTTATTGTACATTTTTCCTCCTTGTTAACATAAACTTAGGGAAATTGAGAGATGTATTACACCAATATTCTGAGTTTTCTGCTCTTTGAATTTGCACCATTTCTGAAATCAGATTTGAAATGCAGCATCAGCATTTTTAGTGTTACTCTTCTTTACCTTTTTGAAAAAGAAAAGACAATTTAATGAACATAAAGCTTGTGGAAGGCTTTTGCCCCAACAACACAAACTTCATTCACAGAATTGTGGATACTTTTTCCTGTATTATTTTGAGAGTCTTAAAACTCCTTAATGAACTATGTGAGCAGCAGATAACATAGAGCTGCACCATGTACCATCTGAGTACTTTTTTAGAGATGAATCACTACAATGTATTTAAAAAATGGATACAAAAATCTCTGAGAAGTGATTCAAAGCTACTGGATTAATCTTTATTTTTGACCCAAAGAAGGCTTCGAAGTGCCTGTTTGGGTAGGGAAGCTCTCAATAGTTTCTCAGCGTAAGAGTTCTTCAATCTCTAGCAGATCAGAATACTTCCAAATGATTATGCCGTGGAGGATGAGTGGCATTCAGTGATCATTATCTCTTGTGATCCTTTGTTGGTTTCAGTTGTAGTAGTGTCTGTCACATTAAGCTGCAAGATATGTCCATATGGGATATACTGAAAAGCAGAGAAATTATATAAGTGTGGATTAGAACAGTATTTTGTGTATGTTTCTCTCCAAACATATATTTTGGTGTCAGTGTGAAACACAAAGAAACTATGTAATATTTAGCTAAATTTGACCATGATCAACACATGGCGATTTGAGAGCCCCACTGCCTTTCTGTCTGATACTCCTGATGATTCTGCTTTACACTCTTACACTTTCTTCTAAATCTTCTGGTGTCTTTTCTTAAAACCTTGGTAACTGCAGGTTTAATTCTGCAGTTCCTTCTATGAGCATACCAGGTGTGGAAGCCCTGGCCCTGCTGGGGTAGAATGGTGTCTGTGTTTTGCAGAGATCATGCTTGGTTTCGTTGTGCAAATGCTGAATGGAGATATATTTTTTTTCTCTTGAGAGATAATTATTTTCTAATTTCACTGCCTCTCTGACTACTCTCGTGAGGAACTAAGCCTATGTTGTTGTTGCAGTTGCATAACAGCACACAACTTAAAGAGTTTTGACTGTATTGACTGAGGAAGTTTCTTTTTCTACTTTGATTTATTCCAGGTGATGGCAGTATAGGACCTTTGCTCTTTCAGGATATGCTATGGAGTACAGAAAGCTTTCAGACCCCTAGCCCACCTCCAAGGGAAAGAGCTCCCTTCTTCCATTCCTGTTTCTTCCTTGCAGCTCATTATGACATCCATCATGAGATGGAAAAACAGCGTGGCTTGGATTGGAGGCTGTTTGGTTTGTTTTTTCTCATTCTTAATAATTAATAAAGACTATCTATTTTTCACTTGCCTTTCTCTGTGTGGGCCTCTCATACTGTATATGTTAGTATAACCTTTCAATATATTCCCCATAATGCAAGTTGTGGTGTTTGCTTTTGGTCTTAAGATATTTAAAACCGCCCTGGACGTTTAGCACAGATTGTGTGTTAAGGGACAGAAAGCGTCCCAATAAAGCTGTTTATCTGGGATTTGTCACTCAGGCAGATGGTAACATAGCAAAGTTAAGTCAAAAACATTTTCAAAATGAAAAGCCTTGCAGTAAGCCTGGAGCATACCTGCTGGAACTGGAACAAATCAGCCATTCACAACTAATGTTTTATTGATGGTCTAGAGGAAAGAAGGGGGAAAAAAAGCCCAGACTAGAAAACACTTACAAATGATTTCAGCATGTCCTTGAAACTTCCTTTCTTAATGAGCATAGGGCAGAGTAGAAATGTGACTAGCTCTCAAATAAGACATGGTGAGGCCTGTTAATAGAGGATGTGTTTCACCTTTGGTTTTGATTATACTGAATAGTGCTCTCATGCCATCAGTGGAGGGGGGAATGAGCGAAATGTTTTCCGCATGGCAAAAACAGAGTTGGGAGCATCTGCTGAAATCTTCACTGCTGTAGATTGAACTTCAGGGAGGGTACCTGGGCCTACAGAAAGGTAAGGTTTTGTCCATCTCAAGCCATGTGTAGCTTAAGGCTGGTAGTGCTGTAATGAAAACAGTCTCATGCTTTAATTCAGATGGAAAATGAACTTTTGAAGCAAGTCTCCTGGATGTGTCCTCTCACTGAGCTTCAGTTTGCATTGCAAAGCAGTTTCCCAGAGTGTGAGCTTGACTGATTTCAGGCAAAGCTTAGCTGGAAAAATATGATCTAGGAATGCATCTAGTGCACTCTGGTCACAACAGAGTGGGACTACAGTTAGCACAAAGGGAAAATCTTCTGAGATATTTCCAGTGTAGATCTTAGGTCCTCAGCACCAGTGTTTTGCCTGATAGCTCTCCTGCTGGGCTGCTCTACTTGCTAATGCAGACTCAGCTTGTGGCTCCCTCAGGCAATGAGGTGTCAGTTGCTTGTGTCCCTCAGTTCAGAAGGAAATTTAACTCCACTTTATCACTATTAACCAGTTTGAACAGGCTAGAGATTTGGTAGAGAACTGTGTAGATCCTCAGTTACAGATATCAACATACAAGCTGTGATTATTTTTCGTTCAGCATGTAAAAATATAGGAAGACAAGTCAGATATTTTCCTTTGAAATAGTTTACTTTGAAGTCAGTAGAATTCAAGATCTTCAGCTGCAGGAAGTTAATGCTTTCGGATTCATGGAAGGAGCTGGTAAGCAGGCTACCATAGAAGTCCAAGCTCGACTTTTTTTATAGTGCCAGTTGACCTGATATTTTTCTTTGACTGGAGGGATGATTGCCCAGTCAAAAGAAACTGAAAACATCTAATCTGTAGAGATTTCAATAAGGCATCTGATATGGTGCCACATGGGAAAGCAGTATGTAGATTAAGATGGAGACTGAGATAAAATGTAGTGAGTTATGTATGCAACAGATTAAGCAGAAAATCAGTTCTACTGACAGAGGAATTACTAAAATAGAAGGAGATTTCAAGTGGTGTTTCTCTGAGCTTGGGTTTGGGACTCATCATATTTAATAATTTTATAAGTGATTGAGGCACTAAAAGTGCACTTTTTAAATGTACTGCTCAATGTACATTTGCAGTGTGTTGACAGACCCTCAAGAAAATGTGGAGAGCGAGAACAGAAGAAGATGCACAGCACTAAGAACAAAAGGAAACTAAATGTGATGTAGTTCAACAATAAATCTTATAGTTCAAAGCATGAGGCAAACACTAAAGGATTAGTAAAGTAAGATTAGTAGTAAGAGTATCAGTTCTGTTTATTCATGTTCAGGGCATGCAGTGTTTGGAATGGGTAGAAAGAAGGGTTAATGCTGTTACAGGGCAATAAGGACTTTGTCTCAATGGGGCAATTAAAAAAGGCTTCTTAGCTTGGCAAAATAAAGACTGAGAAGTAAGATGACAATCACTGAGTATTTTAGAATGATAAACCTGGGCAGTGAAGATAATTTTGGGGTAAAAGTGTTGGTGCAGAAAGAAGTTAGTACAAATAGTGCATAAATATATTTAAAAAAAATACAGCTAATTGGAGTAGCAAAAAATAGTAGTAGTAGGTTTTCTGACACACTAACGACTAACATTCTGATACACTAACGACTAACATTCTAATCTTACAGTTTTGTTAACTTGTTTGACAGTAGAATAGTATGGTATGAAAGAGAACAGAATACAGTGTTCTCAGAATTAGAGATACAGTCCAATTTGTACACAAAAATTTTCCAGAAGTATTTGGGAGAGTAAGCAAAACATTTGAATAATCTTTTCCCCCTTTTTTATTACTTATTACTGGAGAGACCTCCTTGGATGGATAAGGAGCTGCTGAGGAAAATTCAAAGAAAAAAAGAGGCTTATAAAAGGTGGAAGCAAGGACAGGCAGCCTGGGAAGAATACAGGGATGTTGTCCGGGAAGCTAGGGACAAGGTTAGGAAAGGTAAGGCCCAGTTAGAATTAAACTTGGCTAGGGATGTTAAGGATAACAGGAAGGGATTCTATAGGTACATTGCAAATAAAAGGCAGGCTAGGGACAAAGTGGGCCCTCTCCAAAAGCTATCGGGAGGACTGGTTACCCTGGATTTGGAGAAAGCTGAGGTTCATAATGACTTCTTTGCCTCAGTCTTCACTGGCAAATGCTCTGACCACACCAGCCAAGTCTTGGAAGGCAAGACTCAGGGACTGTGAGAATGAAGACCCTGGGCCCACTGTAGGAGAGGATCTGGTTCGAGGCCATCTTAGGAACCTGAACGTATACAAGTCCATGGGACCTGATGAAATCCATCCGCGAGTCCTGAAGGAGCTGGTAAATGAAGTGGCTAAGCCACTGTCCATCATAATTGAAATATCATGGCAGTCAGGTGAAGTTCCCAATGACTGGAAAAAGGGAAATATAACTCCCATTTTCAAGAAGGGGAAAATGGATGAGCTGGGGAGCTACAGACCAGTCAGTCTCACCTCTGTGGCTAGCAAAATCTTGGAGCGGATTCTCCTGGAAGGCATGCAGAGACACATGAAAAACAACATGGTAGTTGGTGACAACCAGCATGGCTTCACTAAGGGGAAATCCTGCCTGACCAATCTGGTGGCCTTCTATGATGGGGCTACGGAAGTGATGGAGAGGGGTAGAGCAGTTGATGTCATCTACCTGGACTTGTGCAAAGCGTTTGACACTGTCCCACACAACGTCCTTGTCTCTAAACTGGAGAGACATCAATTTGACAGGTGGACCACTCGATGGATAAAGAACTGGCTGGATGGCCACTACAAAGAGTAGTGCTCAATGGCTCAATGTTCAGCTGGAGACCAATAACGAGTGGTGTCCCTCAGGGATCGGTGTTGAGACAGGTCTTGTTCAACATCTTTGTCAGTGACATGGACAGTGGGATTGAGCTCAGCAAGTTTGCCGATGACACCAAGCTGTGTGGTTCGGTTGATAAGCTGGAGGGGAGGAATGCCATCCAGAGGGACCCTGACACACTTTGTGAGGTGGGCTGATGCCAACCTGATGAAGCTTAACCATGCCAAGTGCAAGGTCCTGCAGCTGGGTTGGAGCAATCCCAGGCACAGCTACAGGTTGGGCAGGGAAGAGATTCAGAGCAGCCCTGCGTAGAAGGACTTGGGGGTGTTGGTCGATGAGAAACTGAACACAAGCCGGCAGTGTGCGGTTGCAGCCCAGAAAGCCAACCGTATCCTGGGCTGCATCTGAAGGAGCATGACCAGAAGACGAGGAAGGTGATCCTGCCCCTCTACTCTGCTCTTGTGAGACCTCACTTGGAGTATTGTGTGCAGTTCTGATGTCCTCGACATGGAACTGTTGGAGCAAGTGCAGAGGAGGGCCACGAGGATGATCAGGGGACTGGAGCACCTCCCGTATGAAGACAGGCTGAGAAAGTTGAGGCTGTTCAGCCTGGAGAAGAGAAGGCTGCGTGGAGACCTCCTAGCAACCTTCCAGTATCTGAAGGGGGCCTATAGGGATGCTGGGGAGGGACTCTTCATGAGGGAGTGTAGTGATGGGGCACGGGGTGATGGGTTCAAACTTAAACAGGGGAAGTTTAGATTGGATATGAGGAAGAAATTCTTTCCTGTACGGTTGGTGAGGCATTGGAATGAGTTTCCCAGGGAAGCTGTGAATGCTCCATCGCTGTCGGTGTTCAAGGCCAGGTTAGATATAGCCTTGGATGACATGGTTTAGTGTGAGGTGTCCCTGCCCCTGGCAGGGGGTTTGGAACTAGATGATCTTAAGGCCTTTTCCAACTCTAACTATTCTATGATTCTATGATTCTATAATTAAGTTATATCCAGAAGAACAACTACTCTGCAGTAGATGACCTTTCCTTAGCAAATCCAAATTTCGAGTATTTTAAAACTCCTGTGTAGTTAAAACTGCCAACCGTTGTTGCATTCAAAATCTTGTTCATGGGCAAAACCGAAACACACCTCATGTAAAGCCAAGAGGTGATTGCTAACATGACTGGAATCTCAGTAGTCTAATCCAAGAATCATTACTGTTCCAAATGTAATTATTACAAAAAAAGAGAAAGAATACATCTGGCAGAAAAAAATTAATAATAATGAAAACAGAGTTACAGTTGTTATTCACACACTCCTTAAGATGGAAAGGGTTCAGAAACTGTTCTGCTTTCTCTTCTGTTGCAGTTCTGTGACATAAAGTCAGTGGTTTCATTCTGGTGGTGTTGTAAGTGTTGCAACAGCTTGTCAGTGTATGCACTTCTTTGCTGGGAATAACA
This sequence comes from Myiopsitta monachus, assembly GCA_017639245.1. NCBI lineage: Eukaryota > Metazoa > Chordata > Aves > Psittaciformes > Psittacidae > Myiopsitta > Myiopsitta monachus. Next base: position 75,956,052 of record CM029917.1, on the reverse strand, counting down.
TTACGTTCATGTTGCTGGTTTCTTCTCCATCACTTTGGGATCTGTCTGGGGCCATTTTTTGTGTTTGCTTAGACTGTTTTATGCCTTTGTGTTTTTTTTTTTTTTCATTGGTTACCATTCTTCAGTTGTTTGTAGTGCCATTTAACATCCAAATTTTGTGCCTTTCACATGTGTTGGACATGACTTCTTTGTTCTTTGTTAGATGTAAGATCTGCCATCTACTTCCAGGTCCATTTTTAGTGACCACTGGTGAGCTGTTTATAGCTGCAGGTTTTCCAGTACCAGGCCTGTGCCCCGTCTTTTATTTTCTCATGCCTATACTCCTCTCTGCTTCTCTCTGCTCCATTCTGTTTCTCCACTTCTCAAGCCTCTGCTATTGCACTAAGCCTGTATTGTAAGAGGGTTGGAAGGTCCCTTCCAACTCAGACTATTCTATGATTCTGTGATTCGATTTCTCTGTTATCCATAAACATCTAATTCTACATGGAATAGCTTCTTGTTACTGCTACCTGTATGAAAGCTATGATTGTACTATCGAAGATAAACACAAGTAAACCAAATTAGCCCTAGAACCTGGTCAATTGGGAAAATTTGCTGTAAAAGTAAAAGGAGTTTGCAGGCAGGTCAAGACAGGGTCGGACCGACCAAGCTGGACAGTTCTGAAGCCATGCAAATTCAGTACACAGCACACAGCCCATTATTACAAGGCAATGCAGTTACACCATCTTTACCCTGAACATATGATTTGATGCTACAACAAAGTCTTTACACAAGCTGTCATTAGCTCAGAAACTGGGGTGGAGAGATGCAGGCATGATGACCAAAATTAAATTAATGATTTTTTTTTTGCTATGAGGAAGCAGTGTGTTAATTTTCCATCACTTCTGCCACTTGAATAATATAATCCCCAAACACTGTGGACGCCTTTCTGAGGCATGATTAGTTTCAGTCTGTCCTTGCTATCATAACGAGATTGTTTCAACCTGTCAAACTCTGTAGCATATTTATACAGCATTTTTTTGTTGCATATATTTTGAGTTTGACTCTTGTTCCACGGGGAGCTGAGTGCAACTGCCAAAAGTAATTTTATGTGTCACCTTTAACAACCATCAGAAAAATGGAACTGTGTCTGTGTATGATGAGCTAGAAGCAGTGCAAGGCTACAGATGTGACCAGCTGCACAGAGGAATTTCTCTGACTATCTGAATGTCCAGGATTTTGATATCTCTCTCTCTCTGGTTGCACTATGCATCCATCCTCCAAAATCACCTCTTTAGAGGGCAGAAAACCACTTAACGTAGATTCACAATGGCATTAGGAAGTAACAGAAACTTAAGATCTACAAACTGTTTTGTAGAGGCAGATTGAGTGAAGACTCTTTCAGATATTTTGCCTCAATGCATTTCAACATAAGGCCTGTTTTTTCCATTTTGTTATAAAATTCCACAGCTTATTCAGTTAACTACACAAATACAGCATCTTCAACTTTCCATTCTTCTTTACCCAGGAACAGCTCTGCTAAATTGCTTCTATATCCTTTGTGATGGTCCTTTGCCATTATATCATTTTGCTTCTTGATCCATTTCTTGGTTTTGGCTTTTTTTTTTTTTTTCCTCTATCAATCTTTAGAAAGAAGAAACTCACCTTTTGTGAAGCTCTCCCAAAACAGTGGTAGGAGGACCTATGCTTAGTGGGCCACGGCACCTATGAAAGAGCCATTTTCTCTTAGCAAGGTACAGGATGACAGTGTCTCCTTTTCTGTTTATCAAACAGTTTTAAGAAGTGAAACTCCCTATTTCCACCAGCATGGCAAGGAATGGGCAGCATGTGGTGTCAGTGGAATTCAGTTAAGTGTGTGACATCACCAGTTTTCTTCAGAGCAGAGCAGAGCAGTCTCTTCTGAAGAAGGGACTAACATCACTGAGCAGCAGGTTATTGATGAGAAAACCTGGTGTGAGTCAGTGCTTCCAGGGCAGCTGAGCTCTTATACAGGACAGTTTGTTTAACTTGTACTCCTAAGTCTTTGTAACCAAGTAAAGTGAGACTTGAGACTAGAAAGAGGCCAGCCTGGGAAATAAGAAACAAGAGAGAAGTGAAGCTTGTACTTTGAGAAAAAGTGTCCAGCAGAAGTGGCAATTGTAGAGAAGGATTTATACTCCAGTGGAAGTCACTTTTTTTCAGGAGAGTCTCTGGCTAGGAGAGGTATGGGAGCTTGATATCTGAGGTGGTGATGGAGAGCAAGAGTACACTTAGGGTTCTTGAGAGCAGGTCTAAGTATAACTGCACAGTGTGAATTGCTTGGGGGCTAAAATGCTTAGGCGTGCTGTAAACATGAAGTCAGTGTTGTGTTATTTTTAGACAGTATGAGAAACACCTGTTATCAAAAATTAGTGATTATTCACACTGGTTGTTCCATATTATCTTTGGATAATAGTGGTTGGTGGCTAAGGAGTATTTCAGTTTCCTGAATGGCATCTTTTATTCAGATGTAGATATTGGCTGAATTAATGACCTCTGGGATGTGCACAAGCACGTTACATTCTTAATCTTATTTCGGGATATGATTAATAATACCTAGCTGTGTGCATCAGTGTCTGCCTATCACCCTGTATTTACTCACAAACTCTTCTTAGCTCTGTTTGCAGCTGATGCTATGCAGGAATGATGAAGTTTCAGCTGTTCAAGGGATGCTAAGCTAATCTGCAAACACCCCAAAACACTAAACATGCATAACTGCCAGCGCTGTTGAAGGATAGGGGAGTGGTTGGAGGCAGGCAGATTAACACAGGAGTATGAAGGGATGTGGCTATGAGGAGTATGAGCTTGGGAGAACAGGTGCTGGAAATCACACTTCCCAAAGGGTTCTCAGTTATAAAATGTGGCAGGTATCTGCCAGGCATGATACAAGCTGTGCTGCTGGGAAGAATGTGAAATGCTGACAACTCTTGCTCAAATTAGTGAGAGTAGTAGGTGCCAAGAACCAACCAGGCCAAAAGTACAGGATATAAGTACGTTTAATTATGCAAATTTTCTTTCATGGATTCCAGGACAGCACATTTCCTAAAACTATGGAATAAATGTGTATTGTCTTTATGATTTGCTTTCTCCCAGGTCTGATGGAGTGAGAGAATATCTAGAGTCGCGATAAGCAGAGCGTAAAGTGAGGGATGAGTCACTTCTGTTTTCATCTGCTACTAGAAGAATTCATTCTTGGCAGGAAAACAAGAAGTCTGCATCTTAACTTGATTCAAAGTGTAAACTGAAGCTGCTTTTTACTTCTGGACTGTTTGTTGCCTCCATGATGAGACCTGCTGACGCATCATTGAAAGATGTCAGGCAAAGCAAAAATCAGCAGGAAGAGAACCTGAAACTGCAAAATAAAATAACGTAAAAGACTTCCATACCAAGGAAGAGTAATTGAATATATGAATAGTAGGCAAACACCCCCATTAAAAAAAAAAATGCTGGCATCAGATATTTCTTCTTAAAAAAGGGGTTATGGAATAAATTATCTGTCTTCAATTTCTAGCAGTGAAAATATCATAAGATATCTTTGGGAGGAGGCTGTTGCTGTGCAAAAAAGGCAACTTGGGATGAAATATTAATGAAATTACACAGCAGACAAGGAATAGGTTATAAGATGAATTGTCACTGTTGTCTTGAAGTTTATTCCTTGTAAGGATTTGGGCATTTAACAAGAAAAAACAGTAACGAAGGAGGAGCATTCATTATCCTTTTCTTTCCACACAGGCTGTTGACAGGTAGAACTTGATCAAAGAGATTAGGTAACACAGAGATCTGAAAAATAAGAAAATGATGTTGTATTATTTCACTGCCTACTATTTTCTCTTTTATAGCTATGTAAAACATATAGCTATGTAACTTATCATAGAAAACATTGTATATAGTATGAGGAGTCTTAATAGTGGCACTATGTGCAATATTATAATAAGGTTATAAGACAAATTTTTTGACCTAAGAAGTAGTAAGACTGCAGCACATAGTTTTATATGAAACATGTATGTACTAGAAAATTATTACTGTTATTCTGGATGGCAGTGGTACTTTTTCATTGGGATTTTCCTTCATGCTATACAAATTTGAATGATATTTTTAGCACTTACTTGAACTAAAATATTCTTGCAGGGAAAATGCTTCATAAACAAAAATAATGCAATCAAAATTTACTTGAAAATATGTTCACAAATAATTTTTCGTTATATTTGCCTCTGTGAACCTAGGTGGCCACTATTAAAAGAAACAGTAAAGCTCACTATTTGAAAAGAATTGGCAAGAAGTAGGATCTGTGTTTATATGCATTTCCATTATACTGCTTGCTATTGCCTAAGTGGCAGGCAGATAGGATTAGCTGAACAACCGGATTAGCTGAACAATCTTCATGAAAATCCAACTCTGTGGAACCACCATTAAGATCTCCCTTGTGGAGATAAGTATTGCTTTCAGGAACACAGAAACACAGAGGAAAGGAAGGCTAACAAAACTGTGGGGAAGAAAGGGTACAAGCAGTGATCACATCTTACATGGTCATCTGAGTTGCCATTGCCTATAACAAAATAGCTAGTAAACAGTATATTATTTTATGATTCTTCCTGCCTCTTCTCTTCATACTTTTAGTACTTGGAGTTCTTAGCAAAATATTTCTGCAAGTGTTTCCGTATTTTTAACTGTCTGGGGAGAGTTTGAATGAATATTTTAAGCTGAACTAGCTCAGATGAGCTACATAAATCACATCATATATTTTAGTTCCTGGGAGAGATGAATGTGGTCCTTCCACCTTTGAATATTTTGCCCGTGTGCATACCTGTTGTGCATATGCAATCACATTTCAATACTGAAAAATTCTGCAATACATCATGTTTTCAGTTCACTTCAAATGTGAGTGTGTGTCAGGGGAAGGGAGGAGCCAGCACAGTGCTGGAACAGTTGTACAAGTTAGTTAATTGCATTATTTAATCTCATGCTTTACTGCTTCCTACCATCTTCATTTCTAAACTCACAAAGTTGAATTGCATCTGTGTTGAGGACAAGTATGGCTTGGGTCTGAACTCCTTGTAGCAGCTGTTCTCCCCTCCAGACTAAAGGAGTTCAATGCTCTTTTGTTTAGTATTCAGTAAATTAGTGGAAGCTTCAGTCAGCAACATAAGCCTGTGGAGCTCAGATGAACAGAGGATAGGCTATGACATGTGATCAAATATTTTTTGAGGTGGTGGAGTAATGGAAAAGAGGCTGTGATTCATGAGCAGTGGGTAGAGCTGTGTATGTACAAGTGTACCCTGGGGGAGCAGGAGCTTGAAGCTGGGTTCTGGCCAGAGGCACCAGGCAAGAGCACAGTTCCCAGGAGCTCTAAGAGTAACTTTGGGTTAGATGTGTCTCAGACAGCTTGTTTGACAAACCATGTGTCTCAGGTAGGGTCAGTGGTAATGATTTTTGAGAAACTACCAATATTTAAAGAAGGAAAATACTTTTTCCCCTTATTTTCTGTGTTTTAAGAGAGTTCACCAAGATGAGGTAAAGGCAATGATTAAATGAGTTTGTTTTGTTGCCTTTCAGCTGCTTTATTCCTTTGAAAGACACACTGACTGTTTTATATGGCCTTTCTGATAGCTATCATAGGCTTAATAGTTGGTGATTACTAAACTACCAAAAAATGAGTGTTTTTTTCTTTATTTAATACTGGCTTTTGGTCTTAATCTGCAAGGTATAGGAAAGCATTAGACACAGTAGGCAAATTAATCTGTAGTTAAACATACAACTCAGTGCTGGGGCAGTACATGCTATAGGTTCAACAAATGGCTGTAAAAAGTTTTCTTGAAGAGGTGTGACTGGAATCTTTCAAAATAACTAGACTGGCAGCCACAGATTTCTAGTGATTTTGGCTAAAAATAACTAGATGGGTGTAAAAGTTATTATATGATGAGATGATAAATTAGGTTTTCTGCCCCTAATTTTTCTCGGGAAATGGATTTCTATTGCTCTGTAATATTTTTATGCCTGGACTCCTTAAAGGAAGCAATCTGAAGAGACTGCATGCAATAAGGATACCAGCTGTGAAAGAAAATACGTGCTGGAACTCACTCTCCTCTACAAACCCACACATTTTTTGAATAAATAGAAGAAAAATTGGAGTGCCTTTAGGAGCCTAATTGGTTATTTCCTGTCCTTCTACTGTCATGCACCTAAGGAAAACCCAGAACTCCTGGTTAATATTGGTGTTCATTGGCTTACAGTTTCCAGTGTCTAATTTGTTAAATGACTTTTTGGTTCTGATAATTTTTGTCTTTTGCAACTTTATAGTCTTTGCTGCTTTCAGGGCCACATAAGGAATAATGCCAAAAAGGTCATTATTAGACTTAAATAGCTGTGGAAACGTCAGTCTGAGGTCTGAAAAGAGCTTTTGGTATGGTTTAAGAAAGTAGCATAGATTACCCCTCAAAAACACAGTCTTGCTAAACAGAAATGTCTTGTGCTGAGAAGCAACATACTCTTTGTGAAAGTGGGTAGAAACAAACAAACACAACAGGAAAAAACCCCATACCAACCTCCCCTCACCCCTCCAATCTTACAAGGGATGCTCAACCACCCAGAAGTAGGGGAGATGAAAACAAATAAGGATAGTCAGTCATCTGTCAAACATGAATTCTTGAGACTGTATGTTTTATTAGCAAGTTAAAAAAAAAAACTTTTTTGAATGCAGGCTATTAATCCACAGTTTCTTTTTATCTTGTTCTGCTTGATCTCTGAAGATGCTATCTGCATTCCTTCTGTATATCTTGCAGCTCCAAGAACATGTAACAACATGCTGCTGTTTAGAATCACAAGTGACAAAATCTTTAAACTTCTTTTATTTGAAAACACAGTTTTTCAAGAAATTAACATGCTAAGTAATTTCTGGGAATTTGACAGATTAAATTTATTTGTTCAATAGTTACCATTTTACTACTTTTTTTTTTTTTTTGGAAGGCAAGACTCAGGGACAGTGAGAATGAAGACCCTGGGCCCACTGCAGGAGAGGATATGGTTCGAGGCCATCTTAGGAACCTGAACGTATACAAGTCCATGGGACCTGATGAAATCCATCCGCGAGTCCTGAAGGAGCTGGCAAATGAAGTGGCTAAGCCACTGTCCATCATAATTGAAAAATCATGGCAGTCAGGTGAAGTTCCCAATGACTGGAAAAAGAGAAATATAACTCCCATTTTCAAGAAGGGGAAAATGGATGAGCTGGGGAACTACAGACCAGTCAGTCTCACCTCTGTGCCTGGCAAAATCTTGGAGTGGATTCTCCTGGAAGGCATGCTAAGGCACATGAAAAACAACAAGGTGGCTGGTGACAGCCAGCATGGCTTCACTAAGGGGAAATCCTACCTGACCAATCTGGTGGCCTTCTATGATGGGGCTACGGAAGTGATGGAGAGGGGTAGAGCAGTTGATGTCATCTACCTGGACTTGTGCAAAGCGTTTGACACTGTCCCACATGACATCCTTGTCTCTAAGCTGGAGAGACATCAATTTGACAGGTGGACCACTCGGTGGATAAAGAACTGGCTGGATGGCCACTACAAAGAGTAGTGCTCAATGGCTCAATGTCCAGCTGGAGACCAGTAACGAGTGGTGTCCCTCAGGGATCGGTGTTGAGACAGGTCTTGTTCAACATCTTTGTCAGTGACATGGACAGTGGGATTGAGCTCAGCAAGTTTGCCGATGACACCAAGCTGTGTGGTTCGGTTGATAAGCTGGAGGGGAGGAATGCCATCCAGAGGGACCCTGACACACTTTGTGAGGTGGGCTGATGCCAACCCGATGAAGCTTAACCATGCCAAGTGCAAGGTCCTGCAGCTGGGTTGGAGCAATCCCAGGCACAGCTACAGGTTGGGCAGGGAAGAGATTCAGAGCAGCCCTGCGTAGAAGGACTTGGGGGTGTTGGTCGATGAGAAACTGAACACAAGCCGGCAGTGTGCGGTTGCAGCCCAGAAAGCCAACCGTATCCTGGGCTGCATCTGAAGGAGCATGACCAGAAGACGAGGAAGGTGATCCTGCCCCTCTACTCTGCTCTTGTGAGACCTCACTTGGAGTATTGTGTGCAGTTCTGATGTCCTCGACATGGAACTGTTGGAGCAAGTGCAGAGGAGGGCCACGAGGATGATTGGGTGACTGGAGCAACTCCCGTATGAAGACAGGCTGAGAAAGTTGAGGCTGTTCAGCCTGGAGAAGAGAAGGCTGCGTGGAGACCTCCTAGCAACCTTCCAGCATCTGAAGGAGGCCTATAGGGATGCTGGGGAGGGACTCTTCATGAGGGACTGTAGTGAGAGGACATGGGGTAATGGGTTCAAACTTAAAGAGGGAAAGTTTAGATTGGATATGAGGAAGAAATTCTTTCCTGTACGGTTGGTGAGGCATTGGAATGAGTTTCCCAGGGAAGCTGTGAATGCTCCATCGCTGTCGGTGTTCAAGGCCAGGTTGGATATAGCCTTGGATGACATGGTTTAGTGTGAGGTGTCCCTGCCCCTGGCAGGGGGTTTGGAACTAGATGATCTTAAGGTCCTTCCAACCCTAACTATTCTACGATTCTACTTTGAATTCAGAATCAGCTTGATTCAGAATGTGAGCTACTAGCACTTTGATCAATGAATTGAGCAGCCAACTAGTTTCATTACCCAGTAGTTCATTCAGATGCGTCTGTATCTCTGAAATCTTGTGCAGCAATAAAAGTCAACCTCGACAAACCTACTTGTGCTTTTTATTCCAGCTCTTTACAGGGAAAGATAGCTGTTAGAGGCAAAATTCCTTCTAGGCTAGGATCATACAGACCTATTTTAACTGGCTAATATCAAAAAAGGGTTCAAAAGGAACAGAGGCTGAATAAATATTTGAGTTATGAAGCTGTGATGAGCTCTTAGCCAATGCAGATACTTTACAAGCTGTAGGTGAACTTGTCTAATGCTCTGGGTAGGTCTACTTGAAATCTGTTAAGTTACCATATGTTTCTGTATTGCAAACCTCTAAGCAAATTTATTTTTACTCACTTAGGACAAAGTAATTATATATGTTGGAAATGTCAGAAATTATTTCTTTTATCACTTCTAAAAACTTACTGTAGGTTGGTATTAATGAATACTCTTTGAAATAGATCATCTTCTGCCCTGGATCAAATTCCTCCTTGTTTGTCATAGTGAAATGGCATGGTACTCAGGGATTATTAAAATTGCTGAAAACAAAGCTTTGAGGTGGATATATCTTTTAAAAATGATACATGAATCAACAAAAACTCACCGAAAACCAAAACAGAGGTTGGGAGTGGTGGGTGGGGTGGGAATTCCATCAGAGGTCCTTTTGAAAACACTTTTGCACTCCAAATCAGAAAAATGAGTCAGAAAACATTAAGTTACTTGCTGCCACTGGCAGTAATCTCTAGTTTCAGTCAATGTCAGCTTCAGGGCTTAGAAAGCCCATTCAGAAGAACCCAGTCTGCTCAGAATTCTTCAGTAAACATAACTGTGCAATCCAGACTTCTTAAAATATACGCTTTTTTTTAAAGTGTGCCCTTTTCTTCTATGAGTCACCTGTGCTCATGTATGCAGCTTGGTTGGAACAGCTGGCCCTGAATCTCCGACGATTGATATCTCTTTTGTTTCTCTCTCACAGCTTTAATAGCAGTTGTAGTTCCTGTTTCTGTTTCTGATCAAAGGCTACTACTGAGAGCTGACATGGAGGGAAAACAGTTTTTGATCTGCAGGTTGGCGCAGTATATCAATCTGCTATGACTGTTGCTTAGTTTAGTTAGTGCATTGGTTCCTACTTACACTGGTGCTACACTTCCCAGACGATGCAGCCTGCAGAGCAGCCTACATTTTATGACTTCCATCTTTGCAGTTTCTGGAGTTGCTGCTTGACAAGGTGGTCTTTAAGTGAGGTGGAGCTCTGGAAACATCCTGTCTACAGCAGTATGGAGCTATGAAAGCCGCATATTATTCATATTATTTACATTAGCATAAATGCAATTTCCTGCCAGTTAACCTCCATGAAAGTGTGCACAAATTTAGGTTTGTGTGAATTAGGAAATACCTAACACTATTAAAGTAAAGGTTTGGTTGTAAAAAATCAAGTTTCAGGTGAGAAAGAAATATTACACTATTCAGTCAGCAAGGGAAGGAAGAGAATCAGTTTGACTCGAGTGCTGTTGCATTTATGCAGATGTCTGCTACTGACCAGTGAAGATTTTTTAGAAAACAGTTGCGTTTTCTAATTTATAACGCAATCATGTTTTCTAAAATATATTTAAATTACCTTCCTCCTTGCGCCTAGCAGACACATTACTAATGTATAGAGACCAGTGCAAAAACTTCATTTGCCTCTGTAGCCAAATAACCATTTTTGTTAGAAGGCAGAAGATGCAAGTGCTGATTTTAAGTAAGCAACAGTGAAATGCATGCAGCAGTCAACACAAAAATCCCTTCTAAACTCAACGAGACAGATATGACTGTTAATAAGATGCAAAAAAGTTTTAGTTCTTTTTCTTAATAAATGTAGTTGCTGTAGAGATATCTGAAAGTCTTCACTCTCTCTCTAGCTACATCCTGTGACCTGTGATTTCTGATGAATAGTTCCCCAAACATAATAGGAATTGGTTACATTTTTCCTCTTCCTAAAAATTGCCCTTTCCCTCTGTGTGAATTGCTCAAATGAAACAGGTTGTCTGCCAGTGATCTAGGCATAGTTGTTGGGAGTTGTATCACCAGTAGCAGAGCAGTTGCTGTATGATGAGAAACCATGTTTCTGAAAGGCAGTTTTTCTGCCTTTGTTATACAACTTTTTGTCACTAAATGCTCAACAGGCCATCACCCTCCTCTGCAGTGGAAGGGGGAAGACACAATGTTTATTTAACAAGCTTGCACAGGGATCCAGTTCCCAAGTATGGAATTCTCTAGGCTCACTTTTTACTCTAAAAGTGTATCAGGGTAAGCAATGGTCTTAATTAAGATGATGCTGACAAATGAGTTAGTTTGTTGCTAGTCACAAAATGAAAAAAGCAGAATGTCAGCTGATCTCTGGCAAAAGAGCTCATAGGGGGATGAACTCATGCACTATAGAAACATGCTTTTATAAACATGATTAGTGTAAAACCTACTATGCAACATAAACACTGAGTATTTAGGAGAAGAGTAGGAGATGTCTGGGAGGTGAATTGTCTCATACACAATTGCTGGAATTCATATGCTTCCTGAGCACCTGTGGCTCAGGAAAATTTTCTGATGATGACCCTTGAATATGCTTGTATCGTGATTCCGTGGTTCTTACAGGAAAATATACAGCATGCCACTGGGCAGCTGGGCATGGGTCCATTTCCACTTCACACAGAGAAATGGAGCTCTGTGGCTCCCCCACAGTTCTGGGCCCTTTTTCTACCAGTGACGGAGAGTCTTTTCTGTAAAGCCATGGAATATGGCGCAGTGGCACATGCTTTTGTTTTGTTGACCCACTTGAAAAGATGTTGCACGATGTCAGTTTAATTTGTGGTTTGTTTGCACAAATGAATCCCATTTTTAAGAACAGAGCAACCAGCACAAGTAAAATTTGTAATGGAGTTATAGAAGAGATGTAAAAGGTAAAGAAATTAGCAGGCAAAGGTAGGGAAAACAACAAACAACATATACAAACTTCTGTCAGGCTGCTGTAGTTTGTGATATATAAATCCTGGCAATTTATTCCTGTTTCATTTAACGTGATTTCTGTTGGCTGCCATTTTGTATTTTGTTTGTGTTACGGCTACTCTAAGTTGTATGGAGTTTTATAACAGAAATCTATTTTAGTTAGCAGCTCTGCATCTTTCATTTTCACCCTGTAGTCTTCCATAGCTAATTGTGTTTGCTGCTACAATGATGTTCTTCACTACCTTTATTTTTAAAATAGCCATCTGCTTTTAAGAAAGGTTGTGAAGATTATGAAGTTTACTTTGTATGTGTGTTGGCACATATGTATGAATATTTCTGTGAGTTCAAGCTTAATTTGCGGGGGTAAAGGGAAGGTTGAGAGGATCTTCAGGTTTGTATCGTATATTAACCTGACTAAGCTGCTGTTTCTAGCTCAGCCACCTGCCTGGCAAGATGCACTCTAGACAGAACTTGACCACACAACACACTGTATTTTGTCCAGCGTCCTTACCCAAGATAAGGATGTTGTCCATGTCCAGCCTGAACTTGGAATCATCACTTTCAAATAGCTGCATTTTCTCTTAGGATTTCAGAGTGCAATTCAAGATCATGTATAACACAGATCAGAGGCTTGGAAAGGAAAGGGTTCATCTCCAGGACAGGTTCAGGCTGTTTCAGGTGTTGCAGGGGAGGTTAAAGGGAACAGGTGAAGCTATTGCAATGCACAAGGAGGTGTCAGTAAGAGTTATTATCTCAGGTGACTACCAGGTGGCTATGTTGTTTGAAATAGTGGGGAGCAGAATGGGATGTGATATTCTTGTGTTATGTTTAATTGAGTGAAGAAAAGAGATCTCCTCACAGTTTTATGACTACTTTAGGAGAAAATAGCGATAGTTTGTTTTCTTTTATTCCTGGTGGTTCTTCATGACTGTTTCAGCTGGTGTGATGGTGCTTGTGATTTAAAGGAGCTGCTCTGTAGGTAAGGTTTTCAATTTTATTTTACAGTCTGCATTTTGTTGCAGAGATTTCCCTCCATTATGCATTCCTCTTGGTATAAGTTTCACTTTGAGCTTTGTAACACCTTTCCATGCCTGTAAACTAGTAATTCAGACTAAGTCACTGAGTGCTGCTCCTATGAGTACTGTAAAAGTTGCTCCAGTTCAGCAGCTAAATATTGATTTAGGAAACCTGTGTCTGCTCTTTGGCTTTAGTTGCTTGTCTGTTCATTTGTAAATGATGTACATCAAAAAATAACATAAAGCACTCACAGGCAAGATGCAGTTGGTGGGTTTTGTTGTGCTGTTCTAAGAATATGAGCCCTGAATAAGATAAAATGCAAGGTATTGTTTTTCTTTATTGAGTGTGGGAACTCATTCAGGGAAAAGCAACCTCTAAACTGAGAGGGAGCAATGTTGGTTAGAACTGGAGCCTGCCTTTGCATTATGCTGAGGGGTATGTCATAGTGTATTGATGTAGCGTGGCAGGAGCAGATTGGAGAATCCGACTGCAATCTCCTTTCATTTACTACCATGCTGTGTGGCTAGGGTAAAGCAGCAGTTCCTTATACGACTAAGGAATATTGAGGAAGTACTGAATGAATTTTACCTGTCTTCCCTTGCAATTTAGCTGCTGGAAACTAGTATGAGCTAGTATTATGAGATCAGCCAGTATGAAGAACTGTCATTGGAGAACATCTGTGTTTAAATGATCAAGCAGTGCTATCATGAAGTTTGCTTAATTCTTATAATATGCCCCATATATTTGTGTGTGACTAACCATAAGTAGTAACAGCATAGCAGATGTTATTTATTTTTGTAAAATTAAAGAAGTGGCCTAGATGTGGGTCTTTTCAGTGTAGGAGGTGATATAAAAAACAGAGGGTGGTATGATGCTGGCATATCTGAAAGGCTAGATAAGTCAGCATACTGCTTTAATGTCTGGAAGAGTTCCAGGCTTAATGAGCATTTGAGCTCTTTTCTGCTGTGGGAAGAGCATAATGAATACTGACAAGCCTGAGTTGCAGGTTGGCTGACACAGCTGTCCTCAGGATTCAAGGGCTTTAATAGTTGCCCATCCCTGAGCTCTTCACTGGTTTTGGGTAACCCTCTGGCCTCAGACTCAGTATCTTTCTTGACAGTGAAAGCAAGCCAGAGACTTGGAAAATTGCTTCCTTGCTGCTTCTGGAAGTAGCAGTGTTAAGTAGTGTCATCTTAAGAACAAAAAGCTTTTCTGCATTTCAGTGTCCTACGTATAAATGTCAGCCATTGTTATATGTTATTCTGTACATACATGTGTTGTGGTTTAAGCTGTAAATCATGCAGCCCGCTCTCTCACTCCCCCCTCTTTCTGCCCCCCCACTTCAAGGGGGAGGGGAATGGGGAGAAGAATCGAAAGAATGTAACTCCCAAGAGTGGAGACAAGAACAGTCCAGTAACTAAGGTATAACACAAACCACTGCTGCTACCACCAACAATAATAATGACCAGGGAAATACAAGGGAAGAGGATACAACTGCTCACCACCCGATGACCGAGCCGTGAACTGAACTCTTCCAGGTTCCTGCCCCCAGTTTTTCCATCCTGGGCATGACGTACTGTGGTATGGTCAGTTTGGGTCAGGTATCCTGTTTCTGCTTCCTCCCGGCTTCCCCTCCTCCCTGGCAGAGCATGAGACTCAGAAAGTCCTTGGTCAGACTAAAACATTCTAAGCCATAACTATAAGCATCGGTGTTATAAGTGCTGTTCCCAGGCCAAAAGTTGAAAAAACAGCACTGCACCAGCTACTAAGAAGGAGAAAAATGACTGCTACTGCTGAGCCCATGACAACATGTTTGGGGAGGAGAGTTTGGAATGTAAGTTTGGAATGCTACCAGCTTTGAATAATTGTGGAATAGACTTGCTATACTGAGCGTAGCTTCTAACACTGGTGAAAGGAACAATATTTGTTGCACAACCCTCTGGCACAACACTTCTCTTTCTCACAACAGTCCTTGTGCGTATGGTAAATAGAACTATTTTAAATGTGCATGAAATGGAAATAGCCAGGACAGCTACCAGGTGAACTGTGATGCTCTTTTGCTGTTTCTGTATGTTGACAGTTATGTATCAAATACTTGCTCCTTTCAGATGTGTCTGAGACATCAGAAAATAAATTGTTACTCCACAAAGATGAAGGTATGGAAAAGAGTAGCAACTACAGCAAAATGCAGAGGAAAAGTGCCAATTGTTATTTCAGTTTGGGAAGGTACAGCATGATTTATCATCAGTGAAAAATCATGTAAGCCTGTGGATGTTTAGGTGTGAGACACAGAACTGCACACTTTCCTGTGTATTTAAAACAAGTTGCTCGAAATTCCCTGTTCAACAAGAGATAACACGTTGTGTGTCAACCCTGACAATCACTGTGAAGAAAGAGCTCGTGGAGGCATGTGGGATGATGATATACTCATATGAGCCAGTCCTAATGGCTGGCAGCATGATTCTTATTTTGTTCAATCCTTCTATAATGTCCCGTGCACCTGTGATTCCCAGAGCAGAGACTGAAAGCTTCTTGAAAACTGACATCAGTTGGTTCAGACTGCAAGTTTTAGAAAGAATTTGAAGCAGAACCCATGATTTAAGTTTACGCTTTTTGACTAATTGTGCTGCTTCGTGTGAATAGTAAAATGTGGCTCCTAACAAGTGGATCTGAATCTGAAATAGCTTCATTGGCAGGTGAGACACCTAAGGGGCTCAGAAGGGTAGCACCTCCTTGCATTCAAAATACCATTCTGGAACACTGGGTCACCTTAAGAAGCAGTAGAAGGTAATAATGTTTTGGAGTTAAAGCTATTGATGGTGAGTGACTCTGAATGCACAAACTTCCTATGTAACTGCATGAGGCTGAAATCTGTGCTGTTGAAAATACCTTTTGGGGGGAGAGCTGCTGACAGATTTTTCTTTCATCACTGGTGATAAATCATGCTTAGTTTAGGTTGGGAGGGGCCTTTGAGCTTGTCTGGTTTAACCCCTGATCAGCATGCTTATTTGTACTGTATTGGGGGAAGCAGTACGTAGCATTTTGATTCTGGCTGAGGTCATTTAGAGTAAAACACACTTTGCTTTAGATAGGTACAGTAAGTAGCATAACTAATACATTATCAGGACCTACATTTCATGTTTGCTTTCAGTTTCCATTCCTACCAGATGGCAAATGAAGAAGTTATAACTTTGAGAGGTTAACTTCTGGGCTTTGTGCCGGCAACCCCCTCAGTCCCCAGTATTCCAGAATAGGTGTGTTTGCAGTTTGGTGTGGATCAGTTTTTATGTTCCTGTCACTCCTGTTAGTGATTTCCCCTCTTCCACGAGAGTAGTAACTCCTACAGGAGAAGTCCAGTTCATGTATTATTCTCAAATATGAAACTTAAAGAGTTAAACTCACATAAACTACAAACAAAACCCCAAACCACAAGCAAAAAATAACTTCTCCAACCCAAACAAAGTAACCCAACAAATCCCCAAAACATCAGTCCTGGATTGCTAATTAAAAATTGGTAGTGCTGGGAAATGTTAAATGTTTCAATTCAGGTTTTTGACAAATATGATAGATCTCCTAGATAAGCTCATATGGAGTGATGCTCAAAAAATCGAGGAAGGCCTAAAATGGTATCTGTTCTGACACACTTGTAGTGGTTTTGGATCTCCACTGTATTTATAGATGACCTTGGCTGAGAAGTGGGATAGATAGGAGGGCATTTGCTACTGGCATGAAGCTGTGGGTCTCCAGAACAGCCTTTGGCTTTACAGAGCACTGGTGTTTAGAAAAAGGACTATATTACCAGAGACAAGTGAAAGTTCATGGTATAGAGTGCAAGGTTGTTCCCTGGAGACTAAAACATTTTGCTGTTAGATGTGGCTTGTCACCTTGTGGCGCTGGTAAATCGTAAGAAAAGTATGTACTTCTAATTGCGAAAGGGCAGCTGATCCTGAGGTGTGTTGAGTGGGAAATGTGGCAGATGTTGAAATACTGTGCTGGCACAAAAGGTGAAGTCTTTGAGGTAATGTGTACGCTGTCGAAATTACAAACTCAAAGCTATTTTTCAGCCCACATATCTGAAGTGATCTTAGGACTCGGAGATTTTGGATTTTGTTTATCCTAGCAAAATTAAGCTTGTAGAGGCACGCCATTGCTCTTTGCTATGGCACAGCAGGGATAAATAAACGGAAAAGAAAGAGGGAATTAGTGAGGACAAATTTGTGTAAGCAGACAATGGGCTCACGTAGGCTACAAATTAGGAGGCAGAATCTAGTTGTAAGTGGAAAGTGATTATTGTTCATACTTTGATGGGGGCTGAGGAGGAAATCTTGTTTCCAGAGAGGAGCCTTCATAAATCCAGAGCTTATTATAATTGACTTCTGCAGCAGGCAAATTATGTTTGTGATCCAGGAGGCCTCTTCTAGTCTTTCTCTTCATTAGTAGGAACTGTCTTGCAGTTACATGATCTACTTGGCTTTAGCTTTACAGCAAAAGAACATAATACTGTTGAAGGGAATATTTGTAAATTCTTGTGTAACGAGTGCTACATTTATCAGTTTGTGTAAATGAGCTCCTTTCCATCCACCATGGGA
The DNA here is from genome assembly GCA_017639245.1 of Myiopsitta monachus. Taxonomy (NCBI): domain Eukaryota; kingdom Metazoa; phylum Chordata; class Aves; order Psittaciformes; family Psittacidae; genus Myiopsitta; species Myiopsitta monachus. The sequence continues at coordinate 75,938,777 of CM029917.1, read as the reverse complement.
AAACAAAATTAATCTTAGTATCCTCTGTGCCAGAAGGAATATTTGGAATGAAAAATATATTAAGTAGTTTTACTGCTGGTAGCTGTAGCATCACTTTTCTGATATATTAGTGATTTTAATAAAATAAATTAAAACTTTCAGCCAATTGTCATAGAGAAGATAGTCAAGAAAAATATGATGGTAATGATTGGAAAAAACTTCTTTTATTTTAATGAGCTTGTGTACATCTTGCTAGCTACTTCCTCACATTAAACAATATATTGTGTAATGCGGTTTTTGTAAATCCCATTAATTTCTCACTGAAGTTGCACCCTCCCCCTGTGCAGGGAATACTAATAATTCTGAGTATAGAGGAGGCTGACATCAGTTTAATTACCCAGAAGATCTTCTTGGTGCTGCTTTGAATGCTAATTAAGCTGCTGGTCCCATTTCCCCCACTACTCGAGACTGTATCTTCCTGAGCAGACAGGAACACTGTCTGGAGTTTATGTATGTTCCAGTGTAGAAAACTGAAGATTGCTGCTGGGGTGGGGAGTGGAAAGAACAAGTATTATGACTCTAGACATTCTTTCTTGGACTGGATCCTTGAAGTTGAATTTTGTGTCTGATATGCTGTAAAATAACTAATTGGGGAATTCGGATGCCTTTGAGAAGACCTTCTCTGGGATAAGCTGAAGCAGAAGAGTCCCTCTATGCACTTGCTCATGAGGAAAAACAACGCAAAGATGTTTATGTTAGTATAATGTAAAGTGTGAAGACAGATCTTAAAAATGTATTACCTTCTAAATAAAGAATGCTTTCTGTCTAAACCACTTGAAAAGTACTGATTTAGTCAAAGCAGTAGTAGTTTTATTAAACTTGCTCAAGTTCATTCAGCCTGTTCTGAACTCATCTGACCTAGAAAAATATTCTTTCAAACTTGTGGGATGTGCAATTTTTCCCAGCTCATATTGCATTCAGCCCAATGTGAAGCTAAATATCCTGGTGACTGAATATTGATTTTCGTAGGAGTGCTGTATTCACTACATTTCAACTTGGATTATGTGAAAATTGGACTCCTGTGTGGATGCAGGTGCCCTCAGAAGAAAACCTGGGTTTTTTTTTCATAAAGAGAAATAAATGGTATGGAGAGCTATAAACCCAGAGGTGTGGAGTGTGTCATTTTAGAGAGAGTTTCAGATACTGATGTGTTTCAGGGTTTTCAGTATAACCAAGTCCCCAGAATTGACTGCTCCTGTGCTTTGTCTTAGCCCTGCCTCTCTAGGTGTGCAGGGCACTGTGGCAGCAGTGGTTCTTCAGGTCGTGCTGTCTTGCTGCCAAGCATGTCGCTTGGTGTCTGGAATGTGCCAGCACTGACCAAAAGCAAAATTAGTTAGGAATCTTGTTACAAAATTGAAGATAAAGGACTGGCTCTTTCTGGGGGTGTTACCTTCATTGACTTCAAAGGCCTCTTGATTTTAAAATCAACTCAAGACTCCACTTTTCCTTTTTCTTTTCTATGTTTGCAATGTGTTGGATACCCACTGTATAAAAGCTAACAAAAGCATTTGCAGTAAAGGAAAATGATCTTTCAGAGGTGCAGAGCTTGAGAGAAACACAATTTAAATTGATGTAATGACATCATCTTTGGCCTCCACTGTGCTTTCAGGGAATAATCTCCTTTTCTAGTGAAGAAAAGCCTTCTTTATAATATACAGTTGCATATTTTATTAGGCACTTTGTTTTTAAACCAAGACTTCAATATATTTTATGCAAATTATTCTTTAATAGGCAAGTTCTGTAATATCTTAAATGTATGAGAATATGCTTTAGTCAAACTAACACACATATTTTCCCTGTGTTTCATAAAAATAGTTTTAGGAAACTGCATGCCTTTGGATGTTGTTTTTATATCAAGCAGATTTGTTGTATCACTTGTGATCTTGATGCTACAATTCAAAGCACCAGTCTACTGAAACTCTTACCTCGTATTACTTAATTCTGTTGCAAATTCTCACGAGGGAAAGAAGGGGAGAGTATCAGTGCCTGTCTATAGCCAGCAGGTTTGGGAGGCCTGGCAGCCCCCAGGGACTTATCCACAGAGCTGATACCCAGCCTGGTAGTGCCTAGCTTGTCTTGCTCTTCCTTTCCAGGTGCTGGGAATTGAATTTGCCCCTGTTGAACTCCATAACATTCCCATTGGTCCATTCTGCAGGCTGGGGCCCTCTGGTGGCAGCTCTGCCCAGGACTGTGTTGGCTGCCTGTCGTGGTTTAAGTCTAAAACTCAAGAAAGTTGCTCACTCACTCACTACCCCTCTTTCTTCCCCCAGTCCTGGGGGGATGGAGAGGAGAATCAAAAGAACTTCAACTCGCACAGGTTGAGATAAGAACAGTTTAGTAACTAAGGTATAACACAAATCACTACTGCTACCACCAGTAATAATACAAGAGAAATACAAGAGACATGTATTTCTGACATGACACTGCCTCTTGGAGAAGTGGAGTGGGACCAAGGTTAGACCTAAATTGGTATAAATACGTCTCATGGGTTCAGCAGCAGCAGTCATTTTTCTCCTTCTTGGTAGCTGGTGCAGCGCTGTGGTTTTGATTTTGGGCCTGGGAGGAGCGCTGATAACATCCAGTGTTTTCAGTTACTGCTTGGTCATGTTTCTGAGCCTCATGCTCTGCCAGGGAGGAGGGGAGCCGGGAGGAAGCAGAGAAGGACACCTGACCCAAACTGACCAAAGAGGTTATTCCATACCACAGCATGTCATGTCCAGGATGTGAAAACAGAGAGCAGGGACCCGGAAGGATGTGGTGGGGCAGTGGGGGGTTTGCTGCTGGGGGGTGCACTGGCTGAGTCAGGCTTGGTGAGCAGTTGTATTCTCTTTCTTTGTACTTCTCTTGTCATTATTATTCTTGGTGGTAGCAGCAGTGATTTGTGTTATACCTTAGTTACTGAACTGTTCTTATCTCAACCTGTGGAAGTTGCATTCTTTTGATTCTCCTTCCCATCCCCCTGGGACTGGGGGAAGAAAGAGAGGTGGGTGAGTGAGTGAGTGAGAGAACTTCTTTGGTTGACTGGGCTTAAACCATGACAATATCATTGTGAAGTAAATGAACTATTCCAGTGTGCATTCATTTTCCCTTTTCACAAGCATTCACTTCAAATAAATAGCAGTGTTTTGAAAAGAGTAGGCTGAAAGCAATACAGTATTATGAACACTAGCATGACAAATAATCAAGAGTATTCAGTTAGCTGGTAGTGTTACAGCCACTATGAAGAGTTTTGGGGTTTTTCATTGTGTTTTGGCATTATTTATGAGAGGGGGAGCACTGCTACTGAAGCTGCAGTGATAAGGAACTGTGGATGCCCAGCCAATACAAGGTGTTAACTGCTATAAGGAGTAATTCTTGTGGGGGTTATGCCAGTAAGTGGAAAAGGAATAGCTGTTCTTAGCATGGGCAGACTACAGTACTATGAAAATGCTACTTAGATGATCATTGGTATTTGATATGCATCTCTTGGGGTGAATGTTTTTAAGACAAAGTCAACAAGGAAAGGGCTGCTAGACTCCAGTATTAGTGGTATATCAGCAGGAAATGCAAGCTTTGCAGTTTTGTTTTTAATATAATGTTTGCTTTTTATAATGGGCAATATCCTACCTACCTCTGCCCATAGGATGATGTAACTCCTCACAATGATACCAGTAACATTATAATATGAGAAACAGATTTGTGGAGCTGGCATACTTTATAGAGCCATTTTTATTGATAATGTTAGTATTCAAAATCATCATGTGGAGCGATCATTAAAGCTTATTTAAAAACCCTCAGAGGGTTGCTTATAGCTCAAATACAGTGCAAGGAATTTAATTCTTAATTATATACAGAGGGATATATAAAATAGAATTTGCAGTCATAAAGCATTTCTTGATTATGAATCCATAATATATTGTTTCTTCAGAGAGTTGAAAAGATGCCATTAGCATTAAGAGATGAAAGTATTCATTAAATCAGTGGTGCAGCACTGGGCTCTTAATTTGATAAAAAGAGACTTACAACTAGGTAGCTGCTGTACTGCTGCCTTTTTGTAGCCTCCTCTACTGGTCATGATGGTGATACTTTAATGATGAATTCAATATTTAGAAAAAGTGCAAAACTTAATCCTTTCAGGCACATTCCTTGTTCTGAGTGCTATATGAAAGTGATAAATAGCATTCCAGAATTAATCCATCCAACCTGGCCTTTCATTCTGGAATGATACTAAATGTTGGCTTGCTAGCAACCATGGTGAACACATGCTTGAATTATTCAGTGCTTTGGAAAGGGTCTTTTTAGGAACAATGTTGCCTGGCGTTTGTACCTGGACTCACACAGCATGCACTCAAGTGCATCAGTGGGGTGCTCTATTTGAAGCCAAGTCTGAAATCATACAGTGAAAACCCATTCTATGTACCCTAAGTGAAAGGGGTTGCCAGGTTCTCCAGTGACTGCTCTTTCTGTGCACTGCTGTGTGACCAAAGACTAGTAGTTGATGCAAACATGACTGCTGGTTAACAGTAATGTGATAGAGCCTAAGAGTGTAACTCATCACAACAAAATTAACCTTGGCTGTTTTCTCTGCGCACCACACCAGTTCTTCATGTAGAAGCACCTTATAAGGCTGTGGCTGCCTCTCTGGTGGTGGTGTCATAGTTAAAACAAATAGAATAACTGATTTCTGTGATCGCAGGAATACTTTAATGCCATGCTTTATCACACACAGCCATTCTCTAACTCTGAATAGCTACTGTATTTACCTAGATTTCTAGGAAAGCTATATGTGTACTAGTCATGTGACAAAGTCTGTTTACCCTTACCCAGCGAATTTTGTTTTCTTTGTGCGTTGGGGGGTTATTTTAACAGAGATGAGCTGGAAATGAAATACTTACTAAAGAAAGGCAGCTAACCCAAACCTCTAATTATCTGGAAAACTTCAGGCTGAACATTCAGCACTGTAATTACCTCAAAATTACTAGCTGAGGTTGGACAAAATATTTTTCTTTGGCATTTTGCTTTATGCCTCTAGCTTGAAAGGGAAATTAAACCTGCAAATGCTGGAGGTACTGTCTAAAACAAGAGAACAAAACAAGAAACAAGCTGCTTTTTAATTTTTGTGGATTTTTCTCAAACTTTTTCAACTTGCTTTCTGTAAAGTAGCTGTAACATGCAATATCATTTACTGTTGATCTTAATTAAACTCCAAGGTATTGTTCAAGCATGTGAAATCAACAAAGCTGAACATAAGTGAAATGGCCAGCATCTGGAAGCAGACAGCATTTAAGTACAAACACACTGGGAAGCATTTCAGCCTCTGTTCTAGTCTCAAGGGCACAGTGAAATAGAGAGCCTTGCAGTCAGCTCCCTTGGAAAGAGACCTGTGGGATACATCTGTGATGTGTAGCTTTCCTTCAGTCATCTCTAGGCATAGACGTAGGAGACTATTGGTAGTGTAGTTTTGGGCTTTTAATACCACGTGAATATGAACCCAAAGAAATGCCCAGTTATCAGTGATTCTAAATTATAAGTGTGAATTGACCTGGTACTGAAAAACTGTTAATAATTGGCCATGAGTGCATCCCAAGAGTGGGCTTTAGTGTTTTAAGGTCAACTAGGTGTCAGAGGAGTTCAGACATACTCACTGCTTGTAGTTTTGATTCATGGTGGGCACTGGTTAGATTCCTGACAGCTCTTTAAATGTTATTAGTGAATAGGTTTAGATCCTGAAGCAAGGTATCTGGGCAGTTTAAGTTCTCCTAGTCTGTGTATGCTGCTGGAGACTTCTACACAGACAAGGTGTCATGGGTTCAGCAGTAGCAGTCATTTTTCTCCTTCTTGGTAGCTGGTGCAGCATTGTGTTTTTGATTTGTGGGCTTTGGAGCTGTGCTGATAACACCACAGTTTTCAGTTACTGCTTGGTAATGCTTTGGTCTGGACAAGGACTTTCTGAGTCTCATGCTCTGCCAGGGAAGAGGGGGAGCCGGGAGGAAGCAGAGACAGGACACCTGACCCAAACTGACCAAAGAGGTTATTCCATACCACAGCACGTCATGTCCAGGATGTGAAAACAGAGAGCAGGGACCCGGAAGGATGTGGTGGTGCAGTGGGGGGTTCGCTGCAGGGGGGTGCACTGTCTGGGTTGGGCTTGGTGAGCAGTTGTATTCTCTTTCCTTGTATTTCTCTTGTATTATTATTGGTGGTAGCAGCAGTGATTTGTGTTATACCTTAGTTACTAAACTGTTCTTATCTCTACCTGTGGAAGTTGCATTCTTTTGATTCTCCTCCCCATGCTCCCAGGACTGGGGGAAGAAAAAGGGGGGAGTGAGTGAGCGAGCGAACTGGCTTAAACCACGATACAAGGGCATCCTGAAATGCTCCTAAGCCATTCGTTGACAGTGTGGGAGAAGGTCTTGATATACTTTTGAATTAGTAGTTGCCACTTATGACCAACCTTAAGTAGGATAGTCTGTTAAATGTTTGCCATCAAGTAGCTTATTTGTGCAGTCTCCATTGCATATGCTGTACTTGAAAACTACAGTCTGTGTCACCCTGTAGAAATAATTTTAAACAGAATGCAGATAGCTTCCCTGTAGTACAACATGAAGAAGGTTTCAAGACCTGTCCCAGCCCTCCTTTTTTCCTTATAAGGGTGGTTATTTGGAACATGGTACAGACTATCACCCTCAGACAGATAGATGTCTGTGCTCAGACATCAGGGGGGTGTTTAAAATGGAAACATGCCCCACTTTGAAATGCACTTACTGACAGGTGTAGAACGCTTTACTGTGACACTGGTCTGCATGGCATCTAGGAGCACAGAAGAAAGGAACTGAATCCTCAAGGGAAAAACTGACTACCTGATCTAAACCAATCCTCATCATTACGGCGATCATTAGCGTAATGATGTCATTGGATGCATGGATCTTCTGTTAATCTTCCAGTAAACCTGTCTAGGTACAGAATCTGTAGTCCGATCTTTCTTTCAAAGCTAAAGGAGTTGTGTCTGAACATGATTCTATTGTATGTTTCTATCTAGTGGGGGGTAAGGGATGAAAACAATGTAGGAATTTTCTGGAGTATGATGTATCTAAATGGGATTCTATGACTTGGGTTTTTTGCACTGTTCTTTGTGCTGTTCTTCTGATGTCAGCTTTTAGAGTTTCAGAAAATACCCGTAGAATCAGATCCAGACCTTGCTCAGTGCTGCTCCATCAATTTCCATTCCTATAGTCTAGGTTGGCAGTTGCTCCTGACGGTTCTGTGCTTGAGAGGTGTGGTTCATAGTCACCCCCCTGGCATAGAAAGGCTGTTTCAGAAGGATATCTGAATGGCAGATTGCTATGGCAAAAATTCAAGAAATGGAAACTATTTCTACAGCATAATGCTTAGTGACTAATGCTTTGTGACCTGTAACATTTCCTTAATGCTTACGGTTTTTAGCAGCTTGAATAACAATCTGTAGTTTACTTAGCAGGGGCAGAAGAGGGACATAGATGCTGGTTTTGATAATTTTACAGTAATATTACTGTTCTTTAAAACTGTTCACCACAAATGATACTGTGACATAATGTCAGCAGAATCAGTGAATTGAACAGAAGACAATATGATGTCTGCTGCAATACATCTTTGCAAGTAGCATTTTCTTTCAGTCATGGGGCCAAGATTTGGAGTGAATAAAGTGAGGCTTTATTTTTTCTAAGTCATGTTAGAAGTGAGAGAAAAGACAAGGCAGGAAAAGTTGACAAGAGAAGGACTTTGTGCGTGTAGAAATCTGACGAAATCTGAATGATGAGGAAATGTTGGCATGACTTGTTGGTAGATTTTTGGTTTATGACTTGTTTTTTTCAATTATCTTTGCAACAAAAGTGAGACTATTACTTATTTCAGAAACCCCCATGTTGCATACTTTAACTGTGATGAGGTCCCTAAGAAAACCCAGTAAGTGTGAAGAGTGCTCATTTTTCCTAAACCTCGTGAAGTATTCAAGAGCAAATGAGTAGATTATGACTTTCCAGCCTGAGCAGCCTGTGTCTGAGAGACCTAGATGTAGTGTTTTCTGTTCATAGAGTGGAAACTTCATCACTCCATTAAAACAAACAATGTATCTATTTTTTTTCTTTCCCCTGCCAGTTTGTTAGCTCTTGGAAGGCAACATAGCAGTACCTGTGGTAAAGAAATGACACAATAAGTATTGGAGGAGCTATTCACAGCTTTTCAGGCTAGGCTTCACTGGGGAAGCAGTGAAGAAAGTGGCGTCTATTCCGTCTCTTCTATCTTGCTAAAGCAAAATGTGGGTGTTGGCATCTCTGTGTTCAACTTAGATCAGGGCAGGGAGACTTGTGCTGCCTTGTTCCTACTTGGTTTTTTTTTTCAATCAGCTTTTGACACTAAAAGCAGTAGTGTGAGTAGACCCTCTGCTTCGCTGGTTTACTCCCTTTACTTGTAATTGTTGCACCAAAAGATTTTCATATGCTTCCAGAGGAGGCAAAAAATATTTGTCTCATGCAAAAATGATGTCTGATTCAATACAGTTTCTTCAGGAAGAGAGGTATGTATTTCTGACAGGTTGATTTATGCAGATCCTTGGCGGCTAAGCAGACGTTCTCCTCTTATTTCCCCTCCTTCCCACCTTGAAATTGCATTGCTTATGTACAAAAACATCTACATTTCAACAAATACTTATCATTTTCTAAAGATCCCATTAAAATGGGAATAACTCTCGCATGAAGAGGGGGAAGGCAATTAGGATAGTGATGGTTTCTAGTTATTACCTATGTTTTAAAAAGAAGCTAATGAGAAGCTAAAGAACAAACTCTGGTGAGACAATAAAAAAACCCACCAAATATAACTGGTAATGAATAACCTGAGAAGTAAATGTGGAAAGCAGCAAAATGTGTGGAAATAGAACAGAAAAATTTGATATTTCTTGACATAATAGATATTGACATAGCAGACCCTCAAATGATTATCTTTCTGCATGGGGTGTGCGTCACTGAATCATTTCCTACCAGGTATGGTAAGATTAAAGCAGTGGGAATATTTAGAAAGGAAAGTATAGATGATACACAGATAATGACCTTTATCGAGAATGCTTCATCATGTGAAGTGTGGTTCCTTACCAGAAGAGAGGGTAAAAAAGTAGCACCCTACCTAGGGAAAAAGGAACTAAGTGTGGAAAAGATTTTAAGTTTTGGAGCTGACATTTCCTGTTTCATATGGTGAAGATCCTCTGTATATTTCCTTCCTCATATGAAAGGACGATGCAGTTACTTTTGAAATTATGGTTGCCTTCCAAGAGATGGAATGACTCCTATAGCTGTCAAATCTAGGTTCTGTTTAGGTGCTCTGCAAAGGAGCTTCCAGAAGGCTTGCTGCAGCAGTGTTGCAATGAAAAAACACACACACGCAAAATAAAAACAAACAAAAAACCCCACCAAAAAAAACCACCAAACCAATACAATATTTTTTGAGTATGTGGTTTTATTTTTGGTTCAAATTAATGTCATAAAGTGTTTTATCCTGGATCCCTTACAATGAAACAGACCATAATGCTAATAATATGTGAAGATGTGCTGCTTTTTTTTTTTTGCTTCTGATTTGAGCAGCTGTTATTGTTGTGGCTTGCCAGAAGCAGCCTAAAGCAGAAAAGAGATTTGTCAGTCAGTTATTTATATCATCACAGTGCAAATGCGCTACAGTATAAGTGGAGTTCGTAAATTTTTTTTATTCCCATCAGCACAAATCCAACTCTTCTGGTTTGTTCAAGTGCGGTTGGTTCAGATAATGATGTAAGATGGTAAGGTTGGAAGCCCTTGATGTTTGTTTGTTTTATAAAATAGAGCTTGTTGCCAGCCTGTAATCCTATGCAGCTGGCATTTTGGCACCTCTCACCTGTGCAAATTACATAGTATAACTGTTGAAAAGAGAGAAGACTGCAGTAGATAGCTGAACCTTTGCAGACAGCATTTCTGGAAGAAGTGATATCATGCAGTCCCTTAGAGGACTTAGATAGGACTTAGAGACCTTAGAGGGTATTATGGTATTAGCTGACTTCTGCCTAGTCAGTTTTGTTTGGATGGGTTATCTGAACACTTCCTAGTATCTTAAATCTACATGTTACAGTCTCCTTACTAGAGTTTCTCATCAGTAATTAATGCTTTTACAGATGAAGAAGTAGGAAGGGATTCAATCTGGGGAGCAGAGGAAGCTGGTGGAAACAAAGAAAACCTATACCTGAGGTGTCTGAGGTGTATGCTTTCACCACTCAACAGCTCTTCCTCCCTGTCGTAGGGTGACTCCTATTGTATAGAATGAACAAGAAGAGAATGGGAATGAAATGGAAAATTTAGAGCTTATATGGAGGAGAGGCAAACTGAGACTTTAGTAGGTAGCTTCATTGGCAGAATGGGTAGGCCGTATCAGTTGCAGGAAAAAAAAGCCATCACCAGGAAGTGTGTGGTTAGTCTTTGCACTATAACAAGAATTTAGAAGAAACTTCTGGATGTATCAGACTAGTATTTTTAAAATGCACGTTAAAGAAAACTGGTATTTCAGTAGAAACTAAAATAACTGCCTCTGTATTTCATTTCTGTCATACTTCAAAGCTGCAAAGAGGTAAGAAATTACAGCATTAATGTTCCCACTAAAGTTGAATGAAAACTATTTCTAAGGAGGGATATCCTCTACAGTAACATTGCTGTAAAGTAAGCAGTTGGAATTACATTTGTAGAATTTATAACCTGAAACCAAGCAGCCTGAATCCTTTCAGTGTTCCATTTCTATGTTCATATTTTAATATCTCTGATGCTCATATCATTCTAATTTTATGGGCTTGATGGAATGCCTGCACTAGTTGGAATGCTTTCAGGAAATGGAGTTTTATTTTTAGATCAAATAAATCTGATTCAGATAAAATCTGGTCCTGAACTTGGCAATTACCTAGTTTTGAGCAATGAATAACGCATCTGAGGAGACAGATGAGCTGGACTTTTTATTTCTGTTGTTACTCAATATGCAGGGATGTGTCAGTATGTGCAGTGTACTTTGTTTGCATTGACATATTAGTTTGTGGAAAATTGCAATATAAAGAAAGCATTAAAATATTCAGAATACCAACTAGTGTTTTGGGTATAGCAAGAGCATAATTAATTGCATATAGTTTTTACTAAATCATATCAAACTTTTTTAGTGGAGAAAAAGGAAGTGATGACTTGTGCCCTTTATGGGAAGGAGCATGTCATTTTAGTCACTCCTGTGCAGCATCTAGCACTAACCCTGATTGCACCTTGGAGGCACATCTGTTAAATGGTTTCATTGCATTATGATAGCGATTTTGCTTTTCAACAGACTGTAGCTGATAGTAGTAAGGTGATAAAAAAGTCTGTTTAATTCTCAAACTTGTAGTTGAATGGTTTTAAAACTTGAGTTGATAATGGGACTCCTGGGGCAAAAGGGATGCAGCAAGTGATGTCTGCTGGGAGAAAGCAGCAGTGTTCTCCTCATAATTTGTTCTCTCATGTTTGAGTGTTAAGGTGAATGCCCATAAATTACAATGAGCAAAGTGCACAAATGTTTCAGTGAACTGTTGCTAGCTTTGATGTTCTACTGCATTTAGGTCTTATATCGGAGAATAATCTAGAATGTTATCAGGATTTACTGTTTTTACGTATAATGTGAAGTCCCTTTGACTATCAGGCCCTGTGTGTGGTGAGGGACATCTTTTTTTGGAAAGTAACATGCTGGAAGTAATGCTTTATACTGTGAAGAACTCTTAGAAGAAATAGATTGTTTGTTTGTTTATTTTTATCTAGTAAGAAACTGAGCAATGAAACTTCTTCCCTGTTGCTTACAGAACTACTTTAAACCTCACAAGAGGGTAAAAACTGCATGGAATTGGGATGTTTTTTATTCTTTTATTTAAAAAAATAAAGGGCAGCAAAGAACTTGACTGTAGTCTCTAAAGCAAGAGGTCATCCTCTTATTGTGAAAAGGAGGCAATGAATTATAAATTATAGTAAGTCATTGAACCAGGTTAGAGAAAGTTTTCGTGAAATCAGATGACACTGATTAGCAGCATTGTGATTGATAGGATCCTGTCTTCTAGACACCAAGTGCCAAACTGTATTCTTAGTGCTGTATCATGCTATGATGAAAACCTGTACTACCTCCAGGGCAAACACTCGGGCTCAGAGCAAGCTTTATACCTTTGGTTTTAGCTGCCATAAATTAGGAGAAATATTTTGAGTTGTTGAAAAGGATCTTGAAGCAATTTTACAGCTGAGGTCCAATCAGATAATACTAGTCTCTAAGGAGTACAATCATGCATTCACAGGAGAAAACATTAATATTGCTGTTCACCCCATAGGTGACTGCATTTCAATTTGATATATTGTTTATTATTGTAATCATCTTATCTTTCAAGCTTTGAATATGTTTTGGGGGCTTTGGAAAGATTGAACCTCTATAGACATGGTTCATTACCATTTATAGCAATATGCCTAATGGCATATGGTCTATTAGACATAGTCAAAGAAGATTATGATATTTGGTGGGGGTGCTGGTGTGTGCGTGAATCAGACCTTTTTTGCTGCTTTGACTTCACAGGCTTGTCATAATGGGATGATTCTGGAGCAGCCTTATGGCATTCCTGCAGCATTGCTCATCTTTTCCAGTACAAGGTGCCTGAATCAGCTTCCATTGACATCAGAGTAAACTGATGAACTTGCATCATCTTAAAATGGCTGTAATGGCTTAATCAGCCTTAGAGTTACACTGTTGTGCAAATTTGCATAATCTAAATTGAACTTTGAACTGACTGCTTTGTGCATCTGCCATTGACGCACTCTACAGTTAACTGCAGCATTAATACGTAGGGTACTTCAAATACAACCAAGGCTGTGCAAAATGAGACTCAAGTCCTTAGAGCTTATTTGAAAATGAAACATGAAAAATCTTCAACCTTGAAAGTAGTAAACTGACATTTGAATGTTACAAAGTGCCTTAAAGCTTGGATCTAAATTGATTTCAGTCTCTTTATAAGTGTCTCTCTATGCGTATACACACACATACATAAACCTGAACATAATCTGGTTTTGTCTGTTGTTATGAATTGGCATTTGTACTGCCTGAAAGGGGTTTGTTTTAGAACATATGATACTTAATAATGCACTTTCATCTTTCCAGTGAAGTATGCTGCCTGAGAATCTATAGGGAATAAGATGCTGTGTCAATCACTTTACCAAAAGCGTTGTTTGAACTAAATTAGTTTCAAAATAAGACCTTAAACCAGAAGCTATATAAGCAGGACATAAGCAACAGTTCAAGGCCAGATGTCTTCTGCAGTTTTTCAAAATGCCTATTCCATAACTTATTTGGAACTTTTGCTTGTAATTGAGGCAGAAACTTAAGCCTGTACCTGCTTAAACCTATGTGCTTGTCATTCATCAACTTATGTTGCATCAGTTGCTGATTCGGTTTTGAGCTGTTCTAAATGTAGTTTGTAGTAGTGTTGGTTTCTCTGACTTTGCATTAGAGAGTTTGAAGAAAATTACCTCCATAAGGGCAGGTACAGTTTGCGCAGCAATGCCCAGTCCTCATTTCCTGGAAAGGGAAGACTGCAGGGAAGTGCACAGAAACTTGTTGCTTTTCCATGTCTGGATTTTCTGCTCTAAGGAACTAAAGCACACATTTGTATCTTATCCTGGCATGCAGCTGGACTGTGGTAAGGGTACATGCTGCAGCACTGGGGCTGTGATGTAGCCGGTAAAATTCTGGGCTCCAGCATAGTGCATATTTCTTCTACAAGAGCAAATGAATTATTTGACAGACTTTACAAATAATGGCTGAGGGTTAACTCTGAATATTTGTCACCAAAAAAAAAAAAAAAAAAAGCCTTTGAATATATAGCAGATATTTCAGAAAACAGACAAAGAAAACTGTAATACTGTGTTTTATTTAAACAACAAAGTGACCATGTCTCACCAAGGACTCTAATATTGTCCATTTCCTTACAGTTCCAGGACAAATAAAAGAAAGTACATGTGTGGAATTCTTTGACTTGAAACTGTGTTACTTCTACTGCTTCATCTCCCTGTGCTCTTATCTGAGCTGTTAAATTGTTTTAGAGAAGTGATTCCAGCTCATTTAATGCAAAAGTTCAAATAAAGGTTGTCATGCATGGGAGGAACTTCTGTAAAACTTCCCTTTCCCAGATTTCTTGAGGAATACAGGTCAGTTTCCTTGTCTTAAGCAGGGTTTATAATAAACTAGGGAAAGTGATGGCATTTTGTTTTTCACAAGTTTTTCCTGTTTTTTCTGAACTTTACAGTGGCTTTTGTTTCCTATTTGGCAATGATACAATATTACCTCCCCTAAAAAAAATTAACAGATATGCTCCTTACATATGTAGGATGGTAGCATTAGGGTATAACAAAAGGTTATAAAAGGACTTAAGGCCCTTCTTGTATATAGTAACCAGCTTCTTTGCAGGCAGAAGAGCTGTTGTGAATGCAAAGAGATGGAGAGGCTTCTTTCTGGAAGTTTTTTCTTGAATCTGTGTATCTATTGTGTTCATATTTTTACATACATTAAGGCAAGACCCTAAACATCAAAGTAGCAATGATCACATTCATGTGAAGACAGACAATCAAAGAAAGCAACAGCAATTCAGAGCCAACAGTGGCTTGAAAGGATGCAAAAGTCTTCAAGAAGAATGCAGGGGCATGGTGCTGCAGGCTAGCACTTCTGGACAGAACCAAGTTCACTTGTGGAAAATGACAGTGATATGCAAACCTCTGGGTGTTCACAGTCTGCTTTTGCAGTTTGCAGTAACAAGAAGTGTGAGTTAATGCAAATCTGTTCTGACAGACCTAATGGAAACACATGCAGTTGCATGTTTTTGTCTTCTGGAGAATATTATGGATGATGACCAGTCTCAGGAGAGTGAAGTTCATAGTCACCAGTTCCATAGATTGTCACAAGACTTCTTATTCTGCCTCAGATCGGCTGAGGACATTCTGCTGCTTTATTTGAACTTGCACAAGAAACCAAATTTTAGAGCTGCAGTGAGGCCTGTGGTATCACCTTTAGAAGTTTCAATACTGTGGGTATATGGTTATTCCCAGGTTTAGTCTGTGTTTTACAAGTGAACATTTTACATAACCTTTGTGACCAGGAATAGAGGCATGATGACTTCAACATCAAGAGGATTCTAGAGTGAATTTAGAATGAGTTAACGCCCGTAAGTGGTTTTGGAATAGGATTGGGCCTGTGCTCTTTTTCTGAGGGCATCTGTAAGCAGAAAGCACAGAGTTGTTACAAGTTTACCATTTACTAACACAGACTGATTGTCTACTAGGTTTGTGCCTCTTGAAGTATTTTTTTTTTTTCAGTGTAAACACAATCTTTATAGTATGACTTAAAGCCAGTGGCACCATATATTTTTCATATTTATCTTTTAAATTTCTAGATTTGGCCCTTGGCTTTATTGCAACATGAACACTAGCTAGTTGCTAGAGGGCGATAACATCGTATGGTGAAAGCAGATTTCAACAAGGTTTGGGCATTTCGATGCTCTGCCGTTCTGAAATGTCACAGGGCCATGAAGCATGACTATATATTCTTGTTAGTGTTGCATTTGAGGTTTGAATTTCAATTATAAACCCATGAATGAAAGATAAGTTATACCTGACACTAGGTTACTGTTGTAGATGATGGTACCTTCCTTTGAAAACCTAAAGTCGGTTTTCCTGTATAGTTTCATTTGATGGCTATTTTAATTGGTTTCTTAAAGTTTATTCCAAAGTACTGCCCTACCATCACTTTCAAGATATGACACTAAAAGGAATAATAATTCCTAATCCTGATTATTGCTGTTTGATAGTCACAGAATCAACTAGGTTGTAAAAGACCTTGAAGATGATTAAGTCCAACCTAATCAACCTGTAAACTTAGCATTTAGTCCCACATGAGGCAGGAGATGAAAAACAAATGTCAGAATTTCCCACCTACTCATTGATAATGAAGTATATTCAAATTATGAAGATAATTTGAATTAGTATTTAGAAGAAGTATCACATGCTTTGGTGTTCTAGGGTTATTTTGACTGAGAGGTAATAGTAATTTTTGGTTTGGAAACCCAAACAGTTGTTTCTGGCCTGAGAAAAAAATTAGCCTCTCTGTCCCTGAGAAAAGTAGCTGATTAGATCTCAGATAAAAAAATGCAATGTGTGTTTAGTAATCTTCTGGAAAAGAAAACATATTGGATTGTAAATGCTTAGTGTAAAATAGCATATACTATTTTGTATAAAGTAAACCTTTCTGTTTCCTGTAAGCGCAGACAGCTGTGAGTGTGGATTTAATTCCCTTCTACCTCCAGGCTGTAACCCCTGAAAATATTATGTGCAAAGCTTTCATGAACAAACCTAATATAAAATGGTATCCTGCATAATTAAATGAAAATTTGAAACAGAACAGCAGTTGTTTAATGAAGGTCTGCTATATTTAAAATCAAGCCTAATTGTGAAGATACCAAATTAATTTTTTTTGGTTTCCCAGAAATCAAATTTCCTTAGAAACAGTCTTTGAACATTGTCCATCCAAATGTTAATGTCTGCTTCTGCTCTGGTACCTGGAATTCCTTAAGAATAGTTCTTAGCAACACCACAGCTCAAGGTCATCAGCAGGATGAAAACAGTAGAGGCAACCTGAGAACCAAATCTTGATGACTCATGGTCTGAAAGGCTCGACACAGGGGTGGTACTGTTAATCGGAGTTCGTTGGCCATATTTCATTCCAGAAATGAAATATTTTTCAGGCTACCAATCAGAATTTTAAGTGCACAATGTACTTTTATGTTTAGTCTGCTTTCTTGCTTGGCTAAAATACAGTTGAACAAAAAATGTTGAACTATATTGTAATATAATACTTAAATCCGAAGAAAAGACCTGGAGTTAGTCATAAGTGTTCAACCTTAATTCCTTTTAGCTAATCAAGGTAGCATGGGCAAGTCCAGTGCTACAAGGTATTCTGAATGTAATCTGCAAACATCTGTGGGACACTGGCTACTTTTCCTGTACAACTGCAATATTGAATTCAGTAACTTATATTGAGACTTAATGTTGATTGAATGTGTGCTGGTGCCAACGATATACGTGAGTTTACTAGGCTAATTTGTATGATTTACATAAGATCTACTCAGTGTAGTGAGGGAAGTTCTACATTATTAATATGGAACTTAAAAAATATAATTGAAAAGGAACAGCTGATGTTTCATTCATTAAGGCTATACATTTTAAAAGAAAGCCAACATTTAAAGTGACCATTTAATCACTGTCATGTATCACTAAAAGAACCCTCTATTATGTGTGCTTGAACAAATGAGCTCTAAATGAGAATTTTCCTAAGTAGAGCAAAAGAAGGTATTAAGACCTCAGTTAGCTGATATGCAATTTCTTAAAAATATTGCACTGTTCCTCATAGTGATGTTAAGATATGGCTGCAATTTTCAGCACTCTAGGCGTGTTATTTTGTGGTAGCTCCTTTTTGTCATCTATGAAGAATTGTACCTCTAAGGTGATATGGTACATGAGCTCCAGCTATCATTAGGGGAGTGTTAAATGGAAATAATCTGCTGAATGTAGTAAACTACCCTCCTGAATGTCTTTCCTGGAAAAGTGAAAAAAAAAAAGTGGATACAAAAAAAGTGAACAATCAAAGAAGGAAGAACTATACAGTCCCAAACCACTAATTTTCAACCTTTTAAATACCCTCTAGCATGTACAAAAAGTAGTTTTGAAGAAAAGATGACTAAGTTACAGTAATAAAGGGCAAGAACCAGTCATGTAGAAAACCGTAACCTTTTCTACGGTGACACCTCTGTCAACACAACAGCAAAGTGGTAGCACTGGTAGCAGAAAGAAGAAGTTTGAAATCTTCTCTGAATGGCAAAAAAGCATGCATTCCTCATGCCCCAGGTCTTCGCTGCTGCATTTTTAGAAGAAGAATT
Source organism: Myiopsitta monachus (assembly GCA_017639245.1). Taxonomy (NCBI): domain Eukaryota; kingdom Metazoa; phylum Chordata; class Aves; order Psittaciformes; family Psittacidae; genus Myiopsitta; species Myiopsitta monachus. The sequence goes on along the minus strand of CM029917.1, from coordinate 75,920,752 downwards.
AAAAAACAGGTGTCTAATCCTTGCTCATGTAATTCTCTGCAGGGAATTTCCTGAGTACTTTTTTCTGTAAAGGACAGCATTTTCAAGGAAGAGAGTCATCAACTTTCCTCTTTATCTGGGTCACTGAGGAATTGTCTGCTGCCTTGTATTGTGTCTGCACTGCTCCATGCCTTGTGGGAATGTTGAGAAAGGGAGCTATATTCCCATTCTGCTGGTGTGGTATTTTATTCCTACCTTTTTGAAGGTGCTTTGAATTTAATGAATCCTGAAGATGATGTCAGCAAGACTTGTGGGAAGGTTACTAAAGCTTTGGACTTTCCTTCCCTGTCTGAAGGAGACCATGCTGAGTGGGTAGATTGGTTTGTTTGTTTTTCATAGACAGTGAATGAAGGCAAATGTAATCTCATCTCTGAATATTTTTATAGACATTTAGTATTACTGGTACTTAATTCTTTTTTATCACAGGGAGTCTTATTAGCAGTTTCTTGTTGCCAGGACAACAGAAGTAGTCTGTGAAATACAGAATTTGGGAGGCTGGTTACCCTTTGTCTTTTCAGTTTCATGTAAGAGAGAATGAAATGCATATCCACTTGGAATATGCATTATTCTAACTACACAGGACTATTATCTTGTACACTGAGTTACTAAAGCTCTTGGCCTGTATGATTTCTTCTAAGCTGGAAACTTAAATTGTATGCGTTCTGGTTACTAGTTCATAGTAGGATCAGTTTCTAGGAGATAAATATTTTGCCTGTCTCAAAAGACAATTTGGAAAGTTGTTGTCCCCTGCTCTCTTTATTCTATTATGTTATGTTTGTTGGAAATAGCTTTTTCACTCCCTGATGATTGCTTGTCAGATAAGCTATAGTAGGAGATTTGGATGAAAATGGTAGAGTGAGAAAAGCTGTATTTCAATAGCTTTTTGTAGCATTCTGTAAAACTGGCCTGCCACCTCTCCCTGATTTATAGTAAGGCTGGTTCAGTATAAACTGATATGAAGAAGTTTTGGAAGTCTCAGAATTTTAAGTTTTTCTGATGAACGTGTACATGATGTGTTTCGAACTGCAATCCAGCTCCCATTGAAGTCTATGGCAACGCTGCCATCAATTCCTATGGTGCAGAAGTGGACTTATAATGAGCTATTTAACATTTCACTTCTCTAAATTGTCACAGCTTGAAAGATGTAATAAAAGACTGGTGGGGTTTTGGAGTGACTGAAGGGCCTGTAAATGTAATCAAAGAGACCAAATTGTGTGTGAGAAGCTTGTTTCATCTCAATCACTTTCCTCTATGGAAACCTGATAGAATTTGTTTACTAGATTCTGGCATACAAAAATGCATAGTCAAACGCAGTGTTTAGAACAAGTCCTCAGAGCAAACCTGACAGATGAATAGTTTTACAGTTAAGCAGCTTTAATTTTGTAGTTTTATGTTCTTTATGTTCTGTCACAAAACTTCTGATGAGAAAGTCTTGTTTATAACCCATATGTAACATCATTTTCTTATCTGTACAATAATGAACTTGTATCATTCTTGGAGAGTATCTGAAAATACATGCTTTAATATTTATGGAGTGTTTTAAGACACTGATAAATAAGATAAAACATGAAAGCTACATATGTTTTCTGGTGTGTTTAATGTAAAAATTGTTTCCTATCTCTAATCTTACTGTGTTATTCAGAATTGCAAAGAATTACATAAGAACTGATCTCAAATAGGTGTTTATATATATAGATATAGATATAGATAGATATAGATATCGTTTTCCCAGGAGTTTCAGCTTCAGAAATTCAGTTTGACTAAATATATCCCAAGAGATACTAGGTCAAAAGAACAAATAATCAGATTTTCTTATTAACCCCCCAACTCCTCCTCTTCTCACCCCCCCCCCCAAAAAAAAACCCTAAACCAAAAAAAAACAACTCATCCCCCTCCCCAAAACAACCAACCAACCTGACAAAATATGAAACAAGTTGTATTGGTTGCGCTAAGTACATTTGCCAGTACAGTAAATGAAGTATGAAACAAGCGTGACTTTTGAAAAGATTTACTTACAGAGGCTTCAATAATAAAACTCCCAGTATGCGTATTGTATATGTTACCACAGACTGTCGGCAAGTGACCTGCAGAAAAGTGGGAAGAGTTGCAGTGTACATGGTGCAGAGCTCATCTTGGAATTGCCAGAAGTTGTAATCAAAAAGTAGCTGTGAGTTCCCTTGAATTTGGGGTTTCTGAAAACCAGTTCAGAAGCAGTACAATAATAATCATCAAAGCCTGGCTGGATCACAGCATGTCCCTTCAGCTGCAGTGAATTTAACTGTGGAAAACTTAAAGTTTTATAGGCTGCCACTACTACAGAATGTCACTGTTTTATTATTAATAACGAATGAGAAGCCAAAGAAATGTATTATCCAGAATATTACTCAGCATTGTCAGGCTTTGCCGTATCTTCTTTTCTGTTACTTACTATGAATTTGTTGAGCGCAGTTGTCAGTGTTGAGTGAAAATATCTGTTGTGTTTGTAAAATAATGGATAACTCATCCCTCTTCCCCTTTTTTTTCCCCTTTGTTCTGAGATATCAGCCTGTTTTTCTCTAATAGGATGTTTCCCTTCAATCAGACATTGTGTTGCGCAGTTAATCTAGCAGTAGTCCTCTTGCAGATGGACTAACTCTCCTCCCACCATCTCGGTCACTGGTGAAATCTTGACTGACAAAATTTGATTCTTAAACTAGGATTGGCTTGTGTAGAAAATATTTGCTAGGAAGACTCTGCCATGGAAAAGCTAAACTTTTAGCAGTGCCTGTATGGTTTAGAGGCAATATTTAGGGCTGTCTTTTCTTTTTTTTTCTAGCGTTGCCTGCCCATGGCAGGGGGTTCCAACTAGGTGGCAGGAGGGTTGGAACTAGATGATCTTAAGGTCCTTTCCAACTCTAACTATTCTATGATTCTATGATGATTTAGTTGTGAAATGAACAGGCACATAGAAGAAGATGTTTTTTAAACACAAATCATACATTTCTGCCTGTTGTAATAGGTACTGAATAAGATCTGTTTAATCACCTTATCATGTGGCATCAGTTCATAGATTTCTGTATTCAGGCAAACTGAAAAGGAGGAAGAAAAGATTTTCCTGAATCTTTCCATTTTCCACCAGCCCTAATAAAGGCTAATTTTAGTTTCAATGGAGAAAACTGTTCTGAAAAATCCTGAATGTAGTTTTCTATTATTTGGTTTCTTCATAGGTGAAAGGACATCCAAAGCTTTTGGACACCATTTGGAGTAAACTATTTGTTAGAGAATTGATTGATGTAGGAAACCGCCTAGAAAAGCAGTAAGTTTATCTTTTAAGTGCTCATGAAGCTACACAGGGAAGTAATTAATAAGTGACTGATAAATTGTAAGATCATGGAAGAGTGTAAATTAGAATCTGATCAAGGACTGTATGATAGGTAATGTAAGGAAACTATTCTTAATCAGGTTGAAATGTTTGAACATTGTAGTGATTTATTTATGAAACTGATAGAAGGCAAGCAAGAGGAAACATGGGTCTCAGATGTAGCACAGTAAGCTGATGGAAAATTGATATTGATTCCTTAAAGGGTTGGAATCCCTAAGGTTGTCCTTAAGGTAATGCTTTCCTGATTTCTTGCCACTGAGTGAAATGAATGCCAAAAACCCAAATGACCAAACCGCAAAGGGGGAGACTGTTGACATCACCAGTGTATTCTGACCTTGTGTTCTTAATGGCAATATCCAGGTGCATCTGGGCATAGAGTATGACTCACAAAATTACTTACAAGTAGTCTTTTTTTACAGTTGGAGTTATACAGCAGCTGTTAGTATGGTGGGTGAAATTTAGTCTGAATTGGAGTGACTGCAATGCTGTTTTAACAGGAGTGGCTGGGCTAAAGCCTGAGCAGCTGGGTTTAACCTTAAGGTTTGGAAAAATCATATGTATACTTCTGTGGACACTTTATTCTGGATGATAGCAAAGCCATGAATAACTGAGAAAAATGGTTCTAGATACCTTTGGAAAAAGGTGCTAAGTTTTGGATTTGCTTATGTGTCTGTGTTGGAGTAGGCAAATGCAACACTAAAAACATAATGAGTTAAATTATATTTCTTTGCAATGTTCAAATTCATACATGTGTGTAAATATACATATGTACACTTGAATGATTCTCCCAGCCCCTGGACACTTGTATGTGTATTTATACACATATTTCCCCGCTCCTGGTTGCATGGTAATGCTACTCAAAATATCAGCTAATATATCATCAGACTTACAGATGTAGCTTTGTCACTGACTCTCATGAGTTAATTTGTTTTACCAGACCAAAATCATGTGAGTGCTCTGCCGAGAGAAAAATCAAGTGCATCTTAAAGCTTGCATTTCCAATTGCTAATCAAAACTGTAGTCTGTTCTAAAGCCTCTTGAAGCGAATACATTTTTTATTTTCCCACAAACTTACTTTGGATCTGACCTGTAAGGATTTTACAGCATGGCATGATAGACCAATATGTGCAAACAGGGAGAGGGAAGGTGACATACCCTGCCTCTGACTAATGGAATGTTGACCTTTGGAAATAATATGTAATGTTAATAACCTGGTGCAAGACAACAAGTGGTAAGAAAGAAAGAAATATTTATTGTTTTTGCAGAGCAGAAGTATGCTCAGTGCCACTTCATGAGTTTGCGAGTTGTATTTTGTGCTAACACTGTTTAAAAAAACCCCAAACAACAAGCATATTGTCATGATGTGAGAAAATTGATTCCTTATAGCAGTTTCCAGTTTAAGATATGCTTTCCCAAGCTGAGGCTTGCAGTATTTGCAGGCTCTCTGACTTCTAGCCATCCTGCTTTTAAGAATGATTTGACTTTGAAATTTTGTCTAATGACTAATACTCAAATGTACTGTATCTGTTTGATTTTTAATAAGAAATGATCACTTCTGTTGAACTACATATACTAGTATCAATAGACCCAATAACATAAAAAGCAGCTGAAAACCTAACCTTGAAAAAATTTTAAGGCACATGCATTGGTATATTGCGTGTATATGTATGTATGTATTATACATGATATATATAACTGTTCATACATGTTATATTTTAATGCTGTCAGTATTTTCCTACTGTTTATTTTTGTATACAACAGAGTTTGTCGTTAGTCATCAACGACTATGCTAACTAAAACTGGTTATCTTAAAAAAGTGATCTTAAAAATTTGAAGTCATATCTCCTTGTAATAAATGTTCCACATTTGATATAGTGTGGTGGAAAGAAATGTATGTCATTAGAAGTCTGTTTTTTTATTTGCCTTTTTTTCTGTTTGTTTGTGGTTGTGTGTTTTTGGCTGAGCAATTGCTACTTTGGAATTAAAAAAAAACCAACCCAAAACCCCGGTTTTTGTTTTTGAACATGATATTATATGACATAGCATGAAATATCCCTTTGGCCAATTTGAGCCAGCTGTCCTAGCTGTGTCCCTTCCTAACTTCTTGCCTGCCAATTACCCCTAGCATCCTTGCTGGCATGAGCTGAATAAGGACCTGAGAAAGCCTTGAGCTGTGCAAGCATTGCTCAGCAATAGCAGTAAGCAGTAGCTTACCAATGCTGGTTTAGTAACACATATAAAACACAGTACCACTTTGGTTCCTATGAAGAAAATTAACTCCATCCCAGTCAGACGCAGTACAGCTTTCTCCTATTCTTCCCCACCATGGACATGTATACTGGTGATTTCTTCTTAGCAGCACTTCCTTAATAATTATTTCCTCTTGAATTGTTTTTCTATTCACAGATTTGGTTTGGATGATGTTGTTACCACTGAAAGATTTTGTTGTTTATAAAATTAATTCTGAGATAGACTGGGCAGAATAATGGTCCATCTGGATGTATATAGAAAAAAAAAAAGCCATAACATATTTATTGGTGTTTTCATTAACCTTGCATGCTTCCAGTCTTTGCTGTTTTCATTGACCTTGGCACCTGTCATGGTTTAAGCCCAGCCGGTAACTCAGAACCACATAGCTGTTCCTTTGCTCCCCCTGCTTCCTCCCCCACTCCTGTAGGGATGGGGAGGAGAACCAAAGAATGTAACTCCCACAGGCTGAGATAAGAACAGTCCAGTAACTAAGGTATATCACAAACCACTGCTGCTACCACCAATAGTAATAATGATAAGGGAAATAACAAGGGAAGAGAATATAACCGCTCACCACCTGCTGACCAATACACAGCCCAACCAAACAGTGATCTAACCCTTCCGGGTAACTGCCCCCAGTTTATATACTGAGCATGATATGCTGTGGTATGGAATATCTGTTTGGCCAGTTTGGGTCAGGTGTCCTGTGTCTGCTTCCTCCCGGCTTCCCCTCCTCCCTGGCAGAGCATGAGGCTCAGAAAGTCCTTGGTCAGAGTAAACGTTACTGAGCAGCAACTGAAACCATCGGTGTTATCAGTGCTGCTCCCAGGCTGAAAGTCAAAACCACAGCAGTGCACCAGCTACTAAGAAGGAGGAAAAAAAAATGACTGCTACTGCTGAACCCAGGACAACACCCTTCTCAGTTGTCTATGCTGAAGCCTTGTTTTGTTTTGTTTTCTTAGTTTGATGTAGTACATTTAAATTCAAGTAGTATGACTCAGTAGTTCATATTACTTAGTTTATTATACATTACCTTGTGTTTGTCAAATCTGTATTTCGTCTCCTGTCTTTTCCTTCTTGCCTGCATTTTCATACAGAATTCATTATTTGTTGAAAGTGCATGCATAAATAATACGAAAACAGATGAAATAACTTTTATTTTTAAATGTGAGAATATTCAACCTATTTGGAGAATAATTAGCAAACTAATTAAGACCTTTTCTACTTTGGTAGACTAATAGTGTAATGAATTTCTATAGACTCTATTGTATGGCTTCCTTGAGCAACTGGTTGGGCATACAGTGCCTGCATTTTATGTTGTTATGTTCTGCTGTAATTCTGCTTGGGCTGATAAAAGTCTGTATTTGTTTTCGTGATGGTGTACTACAGCTATATATATACTTGAAAAATATTAACATTGATTTTTCCATAGGTTCTTCATTTGTCTGGAGGAAAAACATTCCACTTTTACTCCAATTGCTCATAGTGTCCCTCCCCAGTAAATTAATTGTTTTCATTTCTTCACCTACATTTGCTTATTACTGGTATATCAACTCCTGATTGAGGAAAAATTCTGTATATACCAGCTAAAATTTAAGCCTGTACTGAAAACCGAATGATCTTAAAGCATGTGTTTCGCACTAACTCTGAACTTTCCTGTTTCAGCAAGTTCTTAAATAATATTCTTATGTTACTGGTCAGAGTCACTTTCCTTTCATATAGGCAGTCTGTCATTTTCAGTTACAAAGTTTGCTGATACAAAAAGACTATACATGAACAACTCTGCTTTTGGTGATTTTGATATTCTGGATTTTCTGCTATAGCATATTTTGCTCTGCCATAGCAGTAACCTCCGAAAACCAGCACGCATCTCTAATTACAGTATTTTCTGTTTTCAGTTATTCACGGTATCTTTATCCCCAAATTTCACTCTGGTTTTGATCTGTAACTCTGTCACAGAAAGGTGAAATAAGCACTTACCGTTAAGCAGCAGTGACTATTATGAAACGCTCTCCATTTTAAATTGCCTGAGTGCAGAGTAATGTATGACAACAATTCTGTGCTGATGTTGCAAAGGAAGATCCTGTTGAGGATCCTGTTAGCTTCTGCAGCATTTTCTTGGATATAAATTCATCTGTCTATTATGAGGATACAGAGAGACCTGGGATGGTTTGTTTGCATTGCTTTCCATTTTGGTGATTTACAGCATACTAACCTCATGCATACATTAGGGAAGTGATGTTCTATTTCTAGTTCAAAAAAAATGTCAGGGGTTATGTAAAATGGAGGGACTGAGATAACATGGTCACATGTCACAAAGTCAGGGGAAGATGTTCTGTTGTATGGGGAGTGGGTATGGTTAGTGGTTGGATAGTGCTAATTAGCGAGACTAAATTTGTTGTGTGATTAAGACATTACTGCTTAGCAGATCAGGGCTTCCTTTTCCCCCATCAGTAGGATAGAAAGGGTCATGTGCAGCTGTGGCCAAGTTGTGCAAAGTGGGAACATCACACTTCCATGGCCAGAGATAATGCTGAGTGTGGGAAAAGTCCCTTTAATGTTCTTTCTCATATGCTGCTCCAAGCCCTGTATTGCTGGGTAAATTCACATCTGAGATGCTGCAGGTCAGATGTGGCCCATCAAGTATTTTGTGTAGTATTACAGGCAGATTTTCTGTCAAGCCTCCCACATGTAGAAGACAGTATACTCATACGAATACTATTGTGAATTTAATTGTAGATGATGTAGCAGGCTTGCTCCTCACAAGTATTCACTCTGATGACACCTGGCCATCACTACAACTGCTGGAGGAAAAAAACCACCACCAGAATCCCGTGAATGACACCTCTGAAGATCACAGAGTAAAGAAGCAGATGATTTCTGAAACATAAAGCAGAGTTTGATGCCGAATATTGTCTGAGGCCGTTTTCAGACTGCCTATAAACCGAACTGGAATGCACATCTGTTTAACTGATGTGGTTGAAGTTGTCTCTTAGCATTAGCCACTGACAGCCTGTAACTGACTGTAGGGTGTGTTCAGAACACATATTTTTGCACATGCATAATATTGTTTCCTTCATATACGAGAAAATGGAACAGCAATTTTAGCTATTATTTAGCAATAAGTGTGCTAGAAAGATGAAGGCAAACCAATTACAAATATGCCATTCTTAGGCTGGTTCTTGTTTGAAGGCTTTGCCAGCTCTGTAATTGCTTGCAGACTAATCAATTATACAAATTTTCTTTTTACAAATAGAGCTAACCTGATTTCCTGATTATTGTCCTTTTATGTTTTCGCAAAGCTTTTAGATTAATTAATTCCTAGATGAATATAATTTTACAAGCATAGAGGATGCTTTCTGGAAAGCAGTCGTTAATCATTGTAATGTATAACCTCAATCATACCTTGTGTCTAAAAAATATGCTTTTCTATTAATAATTAATGTTAACTTGCACTATACCCTGCATTGAAATTATCGTTGTTCCTTGCTTGTTTGTAAAAGGCAAGTAATATGCTTACAAACTTCCTTCAAAAGCTGTTGGAAGTCAGAATTAGATGATGGAAAGGTAAAGATATCATCTCTGATTATTTAGCTGTGGGGGAGATGCTGGTAGACTAAAAATGTTCTTCGTTTGTCAGCATCAATACCTATGGATCATGTTGTGTGGGTCACCAGACTCCAATTTTTAGTGACAAGATCACCTGTGTAGGGTGGTAGGTGCACATCTCCCAGGTCTTCAAATGAGTTCAGCATTCTAGCCCATTTCAATCATCAGCCTGCAAACCTATTATTTAGCTTTCATGCAATGAATGCTAATATTGGATTGTTCTGGAAATAAAAGGAATACATAAGGATTTTTTTTTAAACTTACATAGATGTACAGATATGTATGTCTGTGTATTGTCTGTCTTGTCTTGGTAGGTAATTTACTCGGAGGTCATTTCTGACTGTGTGTGACCTTGAGAGTCTCTTGAGATATCTTCTCTCAGCTCCCTTAATTTTTAATAGAGATACTGATACCTGCCTGCCTTACATTATGTATAAGTTGCATCGTCCTTTGCAATGTATTTTAAGACTTCTGGGTGAATAAGTTTAATTGGAAAGAAAACCAAGTAACCTATTTTCCATTGTGATTTGAATCCTCTGGACTTCAGATAAAGCTAAAATATAATAGAGTAATACAGAACTAGAAGCACAGACCACTAGCTTGTGCTATATAGCCAGATGTGTTGGCTTTAAAGTCACCAAAGAATCTTGCATGTGTTCCCAGCTGTAGAGAGAATAGAGAATTTTTCTGTCATTTATTTTCTGTCATTTTATTTTTAAAAAAGATTTTATTGAAGAACTTAGGTTCTCAAAAATACTTGGAAAAAGCTTGATTTCAACAAAGTAAGATTTTGGCAACTTGCAAAAGAAAAATCTAAGAAGTTTTTGTGAAACATCTCCATGTGGCATGTCTTGGTATTCATTCAAAATGAATGTGTGGGGTTTTGGTCACTTTATTCTGCAAAGACTGAGGTATTTAAATTGTTGTAACGGGGGTGAGAGAAGTTTGCATTTGAGCTCTGCAGCTTTGATCACTGTGCCAAGGTGTTCCCTATAGTCAAATGTAACTCTAGATTAAGTACAGTGGAAGTGGTTGGTTTCTGAAATATTTTAATGGAAAACAGTTGATGTCTGCAGAAAAATGTAGCTTTTTAATGTTTGTATTGCGCATTTTGGTAATTAAGAGTTTCCATAAACAAAAGCTTGCTACCTGAAACATATTTTTTCTCCTAAAACATCCAGGTGTCTCAAAAGTGGTATTAGTTGTGCATATTCCTGCTTTGATGGAAGAAGATCCTCTCAGTGGAATTCCACTCATGTGAAACTTAGCAACTTTGAACTCACATGCATATAACTGTTTGACCTTTCAAGAGGAGAATATTATGATGTTTGAACACAAGGTGTTTCATGAAAGTGACATCAAGAAGCATGAAACATTACTACCATTAAATAAATATGATGAGGCAGTATGATGTCACTTTCAGAACTGGGATTTTAGGTTTTGAATGAGCTCTCTTAGTATTTCACTAGAATAGTTAAATTTTGTTTAATAGGTTAAAGAAAAATGTTTACTATTGACACAAACTCAGGTCTTCTAGCATCTTTATTGTAATACACTTTTGTGAACATGTAACTAAACTGAAAAGACTAATTCAAGTGTTTAAAACAATAAAAACAACTACCCAGACTTTCTGATCAAGTGACAAGCATAACTGTCTTCAGGCTAGTGACCAAACTTATTTCAGAAAACACTTCACATGATGATTAATCTGGGTAGGATAAAAAAAGGTATCTTGAGAGCTTATAACTTCAGGGTAGAAACTACTATGCAGTACTGTCAGGTGGATGTTGGTGTGATAAAGAAAACAAGCTTTGGTGTTCGTATTTGTCACTGTCTTAATGTGATGGTATTGTATTGCACTCCCAAAACGAGACTATTTTTTTTTCCCAATGGTTGAAAAATCCTCAATGGAATGAATTTAGAGCTGTTCTTTTAGACAGCGAATTTGTTATGACTGAAGAAAACTGACTGAAATTAATGCAGGGGGCTCTTCCTGTACTAGGCCTTACATGTGTGCCACAGTGGTCTGTGCTGTGTAATCCCTCCTTAGGTTCACTAATACAGATTCAGTACTAATCAGCCTTAATTCTAAATCGTACTTTAATCTTTACAGCATTATCAAAATACGCATGAGACTTGTGAATGTTTTTCAAGCCACAGTGAGTGTGAATCATGGAGAACTACAAAGATTTCTTACTTTGCTTGTTGATCCAGATTGTTGCACATAATAAAATAATACCTATTCTATTTACAGATTGTGTTTTTATATAACTAAATGAAAGTGCATGCAGTCAGGGAATAGCTCCACAGAGCTGCAAGTATTTTTAGCTTTTTGTATTTTGGCTCCTAAAAAGGAGCAAAAATGCTTGGAAGATACCAGATCGTTTTGGAGGAGGCAGTGAAGGGGAGTGAAAGAGAAATAAGTTACTACAGAAATCATAGACTTAAACCCAACCTGCTGCTTCCCCCTTTTATTACATTTTTCTTGCAACATACACTATTTGGGAAGCTGTAAGAGTATAAACACGAAGTATGAATCCTCTCTCCCTGTCTGTCAGTTTGTTCTTTCAATTCTATTGTAGTTAAGAGAATTAATTCTTCTTAGTTAATGGTACTTATATTGCTAATAGCACAGGTTGTCATTTTATCATGAGCATTATATATTATATATTAAATATATATTATATATTATAATATCCCTTATTTCTGCAATGTAGATGTTCATTCTTTTTAGAATTAGTTATTGCTTGGGTGTATTTATTGTTCATGTCAATATGCTTACATATCGGTTTCTGGACTATACATCATTGGTGTTATGTAACAACTTTCGCTGTCATAATTTGATGGGACTTTCATTGTTTATATTATTTCATAGGTTAGGCAGGGCTGAGATGTTATGGAGGCAGTTAAAAGAAAGATGTGCTATTCAACTACTTTAGTAAGTGGAAAAAGAAAAGATTTTGTACAATGCTTCTAAACTGAAACTAAACCTTTAAGAAAGCTGAAAAAAAAGACAGGATGTGCATGTGATGTTGGAGGAGATGCATTTTTGAAAGTGATTGGTACAGTCTTACCAGTAAACATTCTTTTCTTTTATGCCTTTGAGACAGTAAAAAAGGACATCCACTTTTCCAGTTCTCGGGGGGGAAATTTGCTTCCTGAAATTCCTGGAGATGAAGTTTCTGGATGCTTCCAGGGCATTCACATAGGTATCCCAGTATCCCTGTATGCTTGTGCTGTGCTTCACTTCCGCTTTCCTCTGCATCTGCTACTTGTTGCTGCAAACAACAGGTTGCAGGGTTAGATAGGCCTTTTAGTAAGGCAGTCCTTAGGAAGTAATTTCAACCTGCTTTGATGCTCAGTGTCTTTTAAAATTAAATTAGGTGTTTGGCTGACTAAAGAGAGACAACAGCACCTAAACTTGGAGGTCTTGTGTTGATGAGGATTTTCCAAATTTCTTGTGATTAATGGCTTTTCAATATAACTCAAGAAGCCTTAGCATGAAAAGGCAATGTGAAATAGAAACAGAAGCTTTTTAATTAATTAGAAATGCTTTTGGAACTGGCAGATATCTTTCCCCTGGAGGCCTCTAAAATATGCATAAACTGCTAGTGTTCACAGAGTAAAATCTCACAACAAATCAACGAGTTGTCTCTTTAGAATCAGTGCAGCACAAAAGAGAGCTCTGAAGGAGCTTGCTACCCAAGTAATTTTCCAACACTCTTTCCTCATGTCTTCTCATTTCATTAGTTCACTAGCTTATGAACATAATTTGTTCTATGTTTTCTTGCTATGAAAAGGGCTAAAAGACTGGAAGCATTGTGATAAGTTCCCTGAGGGCTCTCATTTCAAGAGTGAGGTTTGTTTTTTTTTTCTCTCTGAAAACACATCTGCCTCACCTGACAGCTGTGATAAAAGCTTTCCTCTTCTTTGCTGTCCTCAGCATTTACTGGGAAATCTGTTGTGGATGTGCATTTCTTGAAATCACAGCATTGCAGTTTACAGATTTAATGCATGCTCTGGTTGAGGAATGACTCAAAACTTCTTCATGCAGTTCAGGCTAAGCTGACCTGTACATTTAAAGAAAGAATGACAGCAAAGACTTATCCCCCACATCTACAGTAGGTAACCTATAAAGCATATAGCTTAAAACCACAGAAACAAAATAACCCAAAACCCCAAAAATACCCTAAGGATATTTAAGGATATTAAGGATAAATCAGAAAAGTTTGCTTCTCTGGGTGCTTTGTGGCAGTGCTGCAGGTAGGATTTCTTTATATTGCATACCATATGTTACACCTGTGAAAGATAGCATATGGATAGGCCTGTGATCTTCCATAGACCGAAAGCAATAGTGTCTTGGCATTTTTTAAGAAGCTAGTGCTGTCAGATGAAGAGCAACATGAGGAGCAAGTGGTACTGTAGAGCATGTTGGTTTCCTACCCATCCTTGCACCAGTCATTCAAAAATGTGGTGGTATTATACTGTAATCTGGTGTGTTCAGTGCTGCTTTATGTTGGGAGTACATTTATAATGTTCTGAAAGTGTCAATGGGTATTAATTAAGAGTGAGTAATATGAGCAGTAGTAACAGTGCAGCAGCATTTCTCCCAGACTGCTTATATTGCTGAGAAACCCTGGCAGACTGGCAGGCTAATGTAGCTATCCAGATCTTCTGAAATTTGGATCTTTCTGCAGGATTATACTTTGTTCTACATTGAAACCTTTTTGCAGATTAAATTATTGTGTGGCTGGCTTTACAATACGCACACAGAGGAGTCAGATAACTACAAGAAACAAGCAGGACTAATTTTATACTGAAAACGCATTTAAGGCGTATCAATTTTATCTCATGTTCTGTAATGATATTCTGATTGTCCCTTTTACAAAAATACCTCTGGTTGCAAACAACCTATTGACATAATAGATTATGCTACAAACCATAGTGTTTGAACTTTCAAAGATTAAGGCTTCATTAAACTTCTATAAGCTCTTCACAAATACTTCTTCAAAATAAGGTGTGGGCAAACATGACAAGTTGTTCTGTCTCTTGGTTCTGTCCACTTTCTGTCTGTCATGAGATAAAGAAAAGTACAAGTGAATTCAAATGAGTGTATAATATTTGTGTTAGAGTATTAGTGTTTATAAGTTAGAGTTTTATATATTAAGTAAAAGGAGGGCACACGTTTAAGGCCACATTCAAGGTTAAAACATGCTGATTTATGGCTAAATTATAGTTTGTTTCTTCGTACACCTTCAATCAGGTAAAAAAAAAAGAAAATACGTTCACAAGTACTCTTTCAGGAATAGATATGTACTAGTAGGTCTCCAACTAAATGTGTTGCATTTTGTCTATAAATACTATACTTCGCATGCAATAAATCTTCGTAAGAGTTTTATTAAAATTTTTTAAAAGGGATTTGTACTTAAAACCAAGCAGCTCATGTACGTCAGAAAAGCTTATTTTATTATCTGTAGTACTTAGCTGTGAATACTTGGTGTGCAGACTTTAGCATCATCAGGTGGAAAAGACTGGAATTTGTTCAATAAGATGACATTTATTTAGAAACTGTATGATGGCTGCCTCCATGGGATTATGAGAAGAAAATGGTGGTTGTACGATCAGTGTAGAGGCAGAAAGTTGTGGGGGAAGTTCAACAAATAACTGTTGAATGCTTCAGATGGAGCACAAAATCAGGTCACCATTCTAAAGGATGGAAATACTTGGCCAGGAGAAAGGATGCATTCATTGGATCAGCTGTCTGGGAGATAATGATCGGCAAAAAATGTGTACAACCCCTGACACTGGCATGAGGAAAATAGTTTGTTTCTTTCCCTCCCCCTTTTTTTCTGAAGAGGAGAATGAAAAATGTGGCAATCTTTCTCTGCTTCTTTGTTGCGCAGGTTATAACATTTTGGAACCAAATAAAAGCCGAATTAAAATCAGTATTTTTGTGTGCAAATTCAACTTCTGCGTATTTACCAAATGTATGGATGCTTTTGGAAATGCTCATCTTTTCAGTTTTGACAAACACTTTTGCTGCAGTGACTTTTGCCAGAAGATGCTTCTCCAGACAGCAGGCCCTTTCAAAAATTTTTTCAAAGAAATACTTCGGAAAACATAAGGTCATGCAATGAATCCTTGTGTTGTACCATAACCAGACCACTCTTTCTATTAAGAAAATACAATGTTATTTCATTAGCGTTAAAATGTGAAATGTCAAAACTTAGATATAACCTTTTTAACTGAAGTTCTCCTGGATTATAGTCTTTTCAAATTCATTTGCTATCAATTTATTGAAAGCAGGTATGAAAATAATTTATCACTACCTTTTCAGGTTCTTTTTTTTCTGAACTAAATTTCCTGACATAAGTAATTTATTAGATTAATGTCAAGATTTGCAGTTTCACTTCACCTAAGGGATGTTCTTTATGTGGGCATTTCAACTTTTGCCTTCCTTCATCAATGATACACAGCTGCATGTGTCATCATGCCTGTCATACTCTGAACTGGAAACAAAATTCCTTCCTAATAATGCACCTGCTATGAAGCACATCCTTAATGATGAGATACTAATTTTTCAGAAAATGGTCCTAAAAGTTGTACAAAGTTTATAGAAAGTTTGCAGGCTGGATTGCCCTCACCGTTGCTTGATTGAAAATGGTGTCTGATAACTCTTCTCCATGAACTCATCTGTGTACCCCTCTACAGAATCAACATCCTTTTGATTGAAGATTTGGCTGTGTATCAACTATGCAATTCAAAACAGTATAAAGGAGCATGCTTTTCTTTTTGCAGGTCTTGATTGTACCATTAAAAATCAAACTATTGCTCTTCCACTTGTTTTTCTGAAGAGTAGAATTGAGATTGAGTAGATCCAGATCTTGTGAATTCAGAGAGTTTATTATAATAAAGCGCATTGTAAGCAGCAATTAGATTATCAACTAAATTAGTTCACTGGTACAATTCTCAAAATTAAATTGTATTTTATTTTTTTTTTCCAGATGTTTACTTGAGAGAACAATTCTGGTTTAGAAAATGAACTCCACATGCTTCAGAGCATTCACACTCTCCTTCCCCCCCTCCAGCCCACCCCCCCCCCAAGTTATTTTGAAAATGAAATTTTCACTGAGGTGCAAGTGTCAACTAAATCCCCCTGACAAATGCACCTCTCATGCTCTGGTTAGCATGGAGAAATTCACAAAGCATGCCACTGAAATAAATTAAAGCTTTATAGCTGACTAAAAGGATTGCAGGGTAAGACCTTCAAGTGTAATATGTTCATAAAGGCCTGTAAAGTAAAGATGAAATGTTTAAGCTGACCTTTTAGCAGCTGTGATAATGAAGGATTAGTAAATACTTTTGAACACTACCTGAAAGTTGGTAGGACTTTTATCATTCTAGTCTATGATCATTTGATTTACAATGATGTAATACACCATCATGGCAACTTTTGTGCTGGTGCCAAGTACAAAACAACCCTTGGAGGACAAAAAGGGATATGAATGGTATTTGATTTTTTTTTTTTTGCAAGTGTACAGGGACTTCCAGACATTTTCTACGACAGATCTAATACAGTGGGATAAGGGCTAAGCAAACATTTATTTTTCTTGAACTGCTTGTGTACCTGGTCCAAGATTATCATACACTTTCAGAAGCTTGCATTTAGGCTCTTTCTGTTCAATGCAGTGTTATTCCAGTATATCATCTGGGGACAAATAGCCCTACTATTTCATAATCTGCTCTATATCTGTTAAGAAATCTTTTAACAGTCTAAGAAGATGAGAGCTGTTCAACATCATCAGGTTTTCTATCAGGGTAGATCAGGCTGTGTAATTGGCCATATAGTCACTAGTGTAAACTTCTTACGACTCCAGTGACTTCTGCATTAATATTCCCAAACTGCAGTCATAGTCTTTTAGTCTCTGTTTATGGGCCACAGCAATGGAAATGTCCTGTTACTGAAATGCTCTGCTTTCCTTTTGAGGTAATTCTCTTTGAGGTAGTAACTCATTCCTTTGAGGCAGTTCTGATGCATGATTTTTCTATGCCTGGAATGTTTTGAAAATTGACCCACACTTACTGAAACGAGGAAAAGTACATTTAATAAATTAAGTTTGAATTTTCAATGCTGTTCTTACTAAAACAAAACATCTTACCACTCCTGATTTTCTCTTCAGCATGGATCATGTTGGATTCAGAATACTTACTCCTATAGGGCATGCAGTCCATTTTTCTTTGGTTGCTTTCCATAGATGATCAAAGGAACTTCATTGCTAAGGATTATCTTAATGTTAAAGCAGCTGTTTGATTAGTAGTTTTTTCTCTTTTTAGAAAAATATTTCAACCTCTATCTGTAAAGTGTAATTTTGTTGTTATTTTTAATTACAACCGTCCGTCCTTTGTTCTTTCTAAAATAAAGAAATAGGACTCTAATGTTGCTTACTGTGCAACTGACATCCTATAAAGTTACAAGGGCTCCTTTTGAAATTTTGTTTTAGAGCTTCAGACTTCAAAGGATTATATTGTTTTTCTACTTTCAAGCCCAGCCTTATTTATAATTAATTCGTAGCTGTATGGTCATCGCCTTTGCCTTTTTGTTTAAAGAGCTCTTCTAAGAATTTGGTGGTTTACTACCATGACTAACTGGAAAAAAATATTAGCCCTTCCACTTCCATCTTGGCAGTTGTTGATTCATGTTAATGGAACGTAGATAACTGGACCCATATCAGGGTGTATCTGAGAAGATATCTCAGTGATATAGCAACATCAATACTTGTTTATCTTTACCAGAAATGTGAATGATTTTTAATAAATGCAAAATTTATAGTGTATGGTCTTTTTCCTTTTGCCTCTCAAACCCATCATTTTCCATCAAATAATATAGGTATGAAACCCTTTCACTTTGCATTGTTGAATTATTTTCCATTTCTGTCTCTAATTTGTACCTTGTCCATTCCCATAATTTATTTCAGTCATCTGTTCACTGATGCTGTCTCTCTCTTCAGATTTTTAATTAATACTGGACAATAAGATTAAACAAAAAATCTGCTTCTGCCTACTATGGGAGATGACAGCAGACAGAGAGGAAAGAGAAGCACCTTTCAAAGAGGACATCTCTTCCACTACTTGTCCCCTGTAGGCTCATATGGAAGGAGCAGGACTTCACTGATGGAGCTGATAAAGCATTACCTAGTTTGCTGATGAGACAGAAGGTGAAGTGAAAGCTTTGCTGCATTCACCATTATCATGGTGAATAAATAAATTTTATTAATGATTATTTGTAGTATTTAAATTAGTATTTATTTAGTATTTAAGTTATTTTACAAGATGAAGAAAACTGTATAAGCACATGCTGAAATAATTCTTCCTTTACACTAGAACCGTAGTCTTTCAGTGTTTCATGCATCTTACTAGCCTTAGATTAATCTCATTGAATTTACCCATGTGCTTAAGTTTGCTTTTGATCCGGGACCTAGCAAACAATTATGTTTCTGAAGTCTTAGTTATTCTTGTGGGATAAAACCTTGCTGGCCCTTCCTTGGATACCAAGGAAGTCTGAAAGCCGCAAGAAACCTTGCCCATGCCTCTTCATGCATGCTGAACTGTATCATCTTTTCCTTTTAACCTCTTGTTTCTCAGAGAGAAAAAGAGAATGTGTAGCATGTCCCTTGCAGTGTAACAACTCGGCTCTGCTGAAGGCTGATAAGAGGAAATATTCTCTACTCTTTTAAGAATCTAGAGTTGCAGTAAGACAGCAGTAACAGAAACCATTGTCTTAATCTGGCTTTTGGTAAAATAGTTTATTTTAATGTTGCATACTGAGTATGTATGATCGTAGTGAGAGATTGTTTGTCTCAAGATATATGTATTCAGCTTTCCTACCACATTTCTGAGAGTCTGAATATAAAATTAAAGATGATTTTTTTTTCTCTTTTTATTTACTTGCTGTTGGCAGATAAAATTGCAGAGAGGTGTTGGTAAGAATGCATAAATTAAAGCACATGAGCACACAATGCAATAGGTGGAAGGAAGTTACTATGGAAACTTCAACTCAAAGTATTTGTTAACGTTGAATACTCCATGCTTGTTCTTGCATTAACAGGTGTGTAATGAAATAATTGTTTGAAATACAAGGTAAGAGAAGTGTCTTTAAAACCAGGAAGTTATTACCAAATAGCAGTAATAATAAGCAAACCATATGGTTTTGCCAGATAAGCCATCTACATTACTGCCTTTGTGTATCATTGGCCCAAACACCCAGAAAATTTGTGATAATTTATTATTTTGCCTACAAAGATGGGATAATGTGAGCTTAATATAGATGAAAATATCAACAAAGATACTGAGTGTCATCCAGTTTTCTGAGCTATTAGAAGTATAAGGTACAAAATGGTTGACAGAAGACAGACATTATTTGTTTTAAAGAAATCAGCATGACCCCTAAAATCGATGGCAAGAGAGGTTATGCTAATGTAGCCTTCCTGCTACAGCGCCAGATGGTAAAAGCACAGTCTACTAAGCTCAGTGCTGTGATTTTAACAGGCACAGAGAGACTCATAGGCAATCAAGAATCAGCAAATGGCCTGATGTGCTACTGAAAGAACATTCATAATGTTGTATTGTTTCACAGTAAATGCAAATTACAATTGTTCAGATCTCACCCCTTCAAGAATATCTTCTTTGTGCCCATTCTTCTATCAGAGCAGTGAAACAGAAAGAGTTACTATTTCTAAGTCATTTCTTGCGATTCTGCAGGGGAGTACTTGAATACTTCAGTAGAGAAAAAAGTAAAGGAGAAATGTTTGCTGGTAGTTAGAAAAGTGCACTGGGGTTCAAGAAATTTACTTCTTATTCCTAGTCTGGTTCTGACTTGTAGCTTGCAACTGTTTGGTGTCCCCAGTTTATGGAAGGATGTTTCTTCCTCTTTGTAGTTTGCAGGCTATGCATTAGGTACAGGGTCAGTGCTAACTGATTTGTTGGATGAGGGAGTCAGCCAGACATCCACACTGGCTTTTGATCACCAATCTGTAAAACAAATCATCCAAGACAGAGATAAAGACCGTGGTTAAGAGAATATGATTCAGATTTTGGTGTGTAGGTTAGGAGATGGGGAGGTGTTACAAGCTGTGGAGCAGAATGCTCTGGCAGCAAAAGGGCAGATCTTTGCGCTTAAAGGGAGATGGAGATTAGCTGTCAGGAAAGCAATAATCCTAGAATTTAAAGGAGAAATCAAAACTGAGAAGAACAAACAGTACTTTACAAAGATCCTTGACAGTAAAACTGATAAGAAGCTGTCAACAGAAACAAAAGAAATTGCAAATATTCCTAGTCATCAGGTTTAATGGATGTATTTTTTGCCAAGCTGAGCACTGCAGAGAAAGGCTGCGCTCAGCATTCAGCTACACTTGAGGTAAAACTGAATGAATGAATGTGCATGTTAACAAGATGAGATATGTTTTTAAACACACAGAAATTTGAGGCACTGAATAAATTAGTAGTGTTTTTCTCAAGGAAACATGCAAATGAAAATAGAGCAGTAATAAGTATTTTATATTGTTTGACTTGAATTATTTGTTTGTTAGAATCTCATGTTTTATAATTGATGTTATGTACGGTCTCTTTGTGCTGTTGAGCAGAGTGAGAATCTTCTGTCCACTAAGAGTGCTTTATATCTGTCTCTTTAGTTACGTTTAAGCTGTGTATTTTTTTTAAGAAATATGAAGTACATTTGTAGAACTTAGAAGCATACTGCTTTGAGAAAAAGCCCTCTGTAGTAGGAGAAAAGTAATACAATCCCAAATCCGGGGGAGAGGCAACCAAAGAGTTTATGATACCCCATGTTAACTGTTCCAAAATATGATATCTGTATAACTTGTAGAACTTGAGTTACCTTGATTCTTATAACGGTAACAAGAAATTTTCTCATTCTTTATTAATCATGAATGTATTTCCAAACTGTGTTAGACAGAAGGGAAGAACTGAGTAGCAGTTGAGCAGAAATATTTACACTGGCCAGCATTGTCAGCAGGGGTAACCATGAAAATCTCTAGAAGTAATGACTGCAGCTTTGCTTGTGTGTTCTGAAGTGCAATAATTGGGTCATTCTTCTACTACGCATCTCTGGTGTTTGCCTGCATTTCAGAGCAGCGATTACTTAGCCCAAATAGCTGTTTGGGATAATTTTTAAAAGTCACAGTAATATTACTGCCAAATTTGGAGGAAAAGAAAGCATTCTTTACATCAAAAAATTACTATGTGTTTAAATAATCAAAACATTAAAATGATCCAAGATGGAGCAGCTTGATCAAGTGGTGGCAAATGGATAGTACTACTTTATCCTTTCTGGACTACATCTTCAGTGGTTTTGCAGAAGCTGGTGAGGTTTTTTTAATAATATGCTTTGATACTTAGTGTTTGTAGAATGATTATGACTATATAATATTCTGCTCATAAGAACAAATAATTTTTGATGGAATTGATTCTGCTAAGCAGAAATTGCAGGTGTTACTTTGCATTACAATAGAATCAGTGAAGACATCCTCTCCATTATGTCTGTCCGTAATGCTGCTGCAATTACTATCAGCATTATTGCTAGAGTTCTTAAAGTTATGTGATTAGTAGTTATGGAGGCTATTAAAATAACTATTGATTCTATTGATTATTTTTAAAAGATTTAAATGTGAGTGCAGCACATGTAATTGCAGTTTTGTTTTATCTGGCGTTTCCTGTTCCTCTTTCTTTTACTGAAATGTATTTTATTTTCCTCCTCATTTTCTTCTTCCTCTAAGTTGTGAGGCTGTTCAAAAAACCAGAGACTTTTTAGAGAGAAATACAGTCTTTAAGGTGCTTTTAAGGTTTTTGTCAAAACCAGCATTCTAATTGGATTCTTCCTCCCTCTCCTTTTCAGTATTTGCCTCCTGTCTGTTCTGCTGACAGCAAAATTGCTCATCTGGATACCATATTCCTTTTTATTATGGCCTTCTTTGCTCTACTTTCAGTTCTGTCCTTTTTCTTTCTTCTTTAAGTTATGCCTCCAGTTCTCCCACTCCCCCTTTCCCCCCTTCACATTAGAGAGTTTATGAAGCTTTGATTTTCCCCAGCAAAACCTGCTCTGAAGCCATCCTGCAGTAACAGCTCTACAGCCCTCTGTTGTGTACAGGCAGAGAGGCTTGTCCTCTTTTCCATCTTGGTTAGGTCTCTGATGGCTTCCTAGTATAATAGTAGATTGTTCCCTCATTACTTTACTCTCACCTTGAGGAAGAACTTCTGAAAGAGGCTTTGCTTTACGGCTCTCTGATAGTGCCATGTAATGCTGAATCAAGAAAAGAATGCGTAATAAGTGGATCTGCAATAAGCTTTCATTATGAGCCTTTGTTTCATGCAAGATGAGCACAAACTACTTAATTTTCAAATACAGCAAGCGCTATTTGTGAAAGTTAGCCTTTTATGTTTCATATTCTCAGCAATTGGTTTGGTCCTTTTCTTTTTTGCCGTATTCATGCTATAATAAAACTATATTAACCGTTTGATAGTTGCTTTCTCTGATAACCTTTGAAATGCAGGAATTTTTAAATCTAGGCATATATATATGATGTAAAGAAGGCGGCTTTTCTCTTTAGCTTTCTAAAGAAACATCTGTGAAAAGCAATACTGTCACTGCTTTTATTGTCAGTTCTTTGCTCTACGTGCAAAATTCCTTCTTTGCTCTACGTGCAAAATTCCTTCTCAAATCCACTGTGGATCTTGAGGCAACTTCTTTTCAGATTTATAGCATGTTCTTAACAGCACCCCATTTCAATGAGTGCAGTTCACATCCCTCCACAGTAACAACTGAAAACCCACAATTTTCACATCAGTCCATCCTATTTTTAACTAGGGTGCATCTTTTTCTTGTTCATCTCAATGGAAGATGGGCATTCAGTATTGATGCAAGTATTAATGGTAATGTAAACAACAAATAACAAAACCTTTCTCTGTTACTGAACCAGTACTTGAATGCTTTCTATGTGATTTTGCAGCATGAAATCGTTAGCTTTCTTCACCAAAAAAATAAATCAGAACCTCTAAAGATTATGGGACGTTCTGCAAACTTTCAAGTACTTAGGCAAGGTTATATCTCTAAAGCAATATATTAAGTCTTCAATAACATGTTCAGAAAATCTACAGAATTTGGTTCTTAATTCTCTATTGAGTTGTAAAGGGTGGACTGTGATGTAGTACTTCGGTATAAAAGATAATTGGTCCACAGTATCATGTTATATCTTTATCTTTTGTTATATTTTCTATTTTATTTTCTTTGCTTTCTGACATGCAGTGGTGTTTGTCTGTAGTCCTTTGGTTTTTTTGGGTTTTGTGTTCCCACCAAAACTGACAGCTCAAGACATGTGCTATTAAGATGGAGTTTTACAGCCAAAAAGGAAAAAGTCTTATGAAGTGTGGGGTCACTTTGTGAAATCATGGTGATCATTCACTGAAATGTGGGGAGTCTCTTGTAAACATATTTATCTTTGTGATAATGGGAAGTGAAGCCTGAACTTTGATCTGGTGTGCAAGATGGATTGTCCCTAATACTAAGATTAAGAGGACAAAGATTAAATGAGTGTTACATAATTTATCCTCATATTTCTAACCAGGTAGGCTGGAGTGAGGGCAACTGTGGCATTGAATTAAAATATTCATGTGGGAATAGATACAGGAGGAAAAGGGTTGTAATTGCGCTTGACTGACATCTGAAAGTCTCTGATGCTGTGAGAAACTTAGACTCTCCAGTTCAAAATCTGCATCCTCATTGTGCCTCTTAAGGACATAATAGGGACAAGTTTGAAAAATAACGGGATATGGGATGGACTTCTTGTGAAATCTTGTGATGGGAATTGGTTGATGACATGTTACTTTTATGAACCAAAGTTAGCAATGAATGCATTTGTGACTGACTACTTAATGTTACTACAAAACCTGATACAATGGGATTGTTGTCCATGATTAGGGCTCAGAAAATATGCAGTAATAATGAGACAATAATTAACTTTTCAATAGTAGGAGATGATAAAAAAATAACATGGTAATTTCTAACAGAACAAAAATACATACCTTAAAAGTTTTGGAATATATTCAGTTGAGCTTTAAAAAACCAAAATCTGCAAATACAGCCTTACATTTTATGTTTTGCTTTAGTATGTTTTAGTCTTAAAGCATGTTAAACATTATTAGACTTATTCTTTGGAACAAATATAATTTTCTGAATGTGGGGTCTGTAATGCATTTGCTAGTCTGTATTAAGGCTATTCAGTCTTGTTATATTACAAATAATAAATATTAGTTCCTAATAGCAAAGGACATTTATATTCTCCAGTATTTTTAGCCCTGTCATTATAGCAGTTTTCTCTTGTACCAGAAAAAACAGAATGTGCAAATGTAAAAAAAAAATATAGTTAATGAAAAGTGAAATGCCAGAAGGAATTTTATTATCCATTTTGGAGAAAGTGCAAGAATAAACAAACACATAAGGCCTAATCCTAGTACCTTTAGCAGAGAGAACAGCAGACTGTCTAAAAAATGTCAATCAGTTCCATGAACTGCTCTCTGCAATTAAAAGCTGCCATGCAAAAGGAACAGTGTTTAGGCACAAACCCTTGTATCTAGGGATAAATGTGCGTTATTGTTTTATTTATAATGGTGATTGTCTTCAGAATATTAATTTGCGAAAGGTGGCTCAGAAGCCTCTATGGCTAATACCAGCTTCTACAAACACACTTTACAGTGTATTTCAGAAAAATATTGGAAAAAATGATTATTTATCTGGAGTCTTCAGAATCATTCTAATACTGAGCATACAGTGCTCTACCTAGAGAAGAGATTGGAAGGGGTTAACAGGGAATGAGTAACCTCTTCTCTAGGAAATTTTATGTTTAAAACACCATGCAGAGAATAAAGGATGTGACAAAAATTATTTTTCAGAACTGGCTTCCTATTTTTATGGCATTATGCTAAGTACTTTAGGCATAATATATAGTGTTGCGGCCATATGGTGGCTGAGATCAAAATAGTTGTAGGCACAGGTGAAGTGTCCAACTATTTTTCACATATTCATTTCTGAATCTTTGTAACAATGAACATCATTTCATCATGAGGGTTAAGCCCTGACATAGGTTGTCCAAGAGATTGTGGAATATCTGTCTCTGAGAATTTTCAGTACTTGACCTGGTAAGATCCTGTGCAAACTGTTAAACTGCTGAGTTGCTCAGTTTGTGGTCTCTGGAACCTAAGCTTTCCTATGATTTTCTGCGAAGTAGAAGTGGAGTTTTGGAGCTGTCCGTGTGCACCTTCACAGTTTCGGCATGCATATGTAATGCTGGAGCTCAGGGAGAAGCATATATTTGTGGTGCCCATACCTGCTGCTCTTCAAGACCCTTCAGATCACTGAGTCCAACTGTAAAGTTAACGCTACCAAGTCCATCACTAAGCTACATCCCCAAGTGCCGCATCTTACATGTCTTTTAAATACCTCCAGGGATTTAATTAAACTAAAATTCCCTGGGCAGCCTGCTCTGGTTCTTTGTAACTCTTTCAGTGAAGAATTTTTTCCCTAATATCCAATCTAAACCTCCCTTGGCACAACTTGAAGCCATTTCCTCTCATCCAGTCACTTGTTACTTGGGAGCAGGGACCAACACCCACCTTGCTACTACCTTCTTTCAGGTAGTTGTAGAGAGCAATAAAGTCTCCCCTGAGCCTCCTTTCCCCAGGTCAAACAACCCCAGTTCCCTCATCCACTCTTTGTAATACTTGTTCTTCAGACCCTGAACACTGTGTACCATTTTCTTTCATTTACTTCAATACAAAGGCTAAGGGACAGGAAGAGAAGAAGGAGTGAGTGGTGAATGTAGAAGAACTAATTATATGTAAAGATAAGTTAATGATTTTTTTTTCTTTTTTTCTTTCTTTAACCACCACTTGTCTGCCCGCAGTTTCACCATACAGGCAATTCTAAGCAGTGTTTCTGCTTTAGTTTGCCGAAATGTGATTTTGCAAGTATGCACTGAATATGGTATTATTATGTCTGTATGATGGCATAATACCTGGAACAATTATATAACTCTGGTAGATGGTTTTGTGTATGGGATTGAGATACTTCTTGAAAAAGGCAGAGGCAGCTTGAGCTGTGGTAATTTACAGATCAAATATATCCATCCTGGGGAGTTCGTATTGTATTCTCAGCATGGAGATTCGCCATGCTGTTGAACTTTTCAGCTCTTAACACTTACAGCAGTTAAACTATTTTAGCTAGCGTAAGTGGAAGGAAGAGAGCTATTGTGATGTCCGTTGAAGGAACACACACGAGGAAGAGGTTAGACCACTCAGGGAGGATGTGATCACAGAACTTGCCTGCAACTGTTTCTTGCTTGCCCGTGCGTAGCATGGTTGCGGTTAGAAAACATGCCAGAGCCTAGAGCCTAGAGCCTTGGCAGCTTCACTGGTTCCTGCTGCCTTGAAATGAATCCTGAAAATAAGTCTAGTGATGAGTCCTTTAGTTCTTCCTAGCCTAGCTGAATGGATTAATGTGGCACTTACGTTCTCAGAATACGAAACTTTTATGTGCTTTGCTATAACCAGCTAATTTGATTACCATGGAAAATTAAGCTTCAGACACTTCATTGAAGCTTCAGGAAATGGACAGAGAAACACTTGTCGCTAGTTTGGTTGTGGCCAAAATTCAAAGAGCAAATAATGACCCTTATCCATTGACTGCACAGCTTTGGAGGGGAAGACCTTCTCTGGAAACAAAACAGAGGCATAAAGTCCATCCCAAATGATGAAGTGTCTCTCTAAAAATAAAAAGATTCTTCCTTCCTGTACTAAGAAGCAGGCTGAGGTGATAAATAAAAAGAAATGTAAATAAAAAGAGAGTAAGTCTGACCACACCACCCAAGTCTTGGAAGGCAGACTCAGGGACTGCGAGAATGAAGACGTTAGGCCTACCATAGGAGAGGATATGGTTTGAGACCATCTTAAGAACCTGAGCATATACAAGTCCATGGGACCTGATGAAATCCATCCGCGGGTCCTGAAGGAGCTGGCAAATGAAGCTGCTAAGCCACTGTCCATCATATTTGAAAAATCATGGCAGTCAGGTGAAGTTCCCAATGACTGGAAAAAGAGGAATATAACTCCCATTTTCAAGAAGGGGAAAATGGATGAGCTGGGGAACTACAGACCAGTCAGTCTCACCTCTGTGCCTAGCAAAATCTTGGAGCGGATTCTCCTGGAAGGCATGCTGAGGCACATGAAAAACAACGTGGTGGTTGGTGACAGCCAGCATGGCTTCACTAAGGGGAAATCCTGCAAGACCTATCTGGAGGCCCTCTATGATGGGGCTACGGAAGTGATGGAGAGGGGTAGAGCAGTTGATGTCATCTACCTGGACTTGTGCAAAGCATTTGACACTGTCTCACATGACATCCTTGTCTCTAGGTTGGAGAGACATCAATTTGATAGGTGGACCACTTGGTGGATAAAGAACTGGCTGGATGGCCGCACGCAAAGAATAGTGCTCAATGGCTCAATGTCCAGCTGGAGACCAGTAACGAGTGGTGTCCCTCAGGGATTGGTGTTGAGACAGGTCTTGTTCAACATCTTTGTCAGTGACATGGACAATGGGATTGAGTGCGTGCTCAGCAAGTTTGCCTGATGACACCAAGCTGTGTGGTTCGGTTGATAAACTGGAGGGAAGGAATGCCATCCTGAGGGACCTTGACACACTTTGTGAGGTGGGCTGATGCCAACCTGATGAAGCTTAACCATGCCAAGTGCAAGGTCCTGCAGCTGGGTTGGAGCAATCCCAGGCACAGCTGCAGGTTGGGCAGGGAAGAGATTCAGAGCAGCCCTGTGTAGAAGGACTTGGGGGTGTTGGTTGATGAGAAACTGAACACAAGCTGGCAGTGTGCGCTCACAGCCCAGAAAGACAGCTGTATCTTGGGCTGCATCAAAAGGAGCGTGGCCAGCAGGTCGAGGGAGGTGATCCTGCCCCTCTACGCTGCTCTCGTGAGACCTCACTTGGAGTATTGTGTGCAGTTCTGAAGTCCTCAACAGAAAAGGGACATGGAACTGTTTGAACAAGTCCAAAGGAGGGCCACGAGGATGATGAGGGTACTGGAGCACCTCCCGTATGAAGACAGGCTGAGAAAGTTGGGGCTGTTCAGCCTGGAGAAGAGAAGGCTGTGTGGAGACCTCCTAGCAACCTTCAGTATCTGAAGAGGACCTACAGGGATGCTGGGAAGGGACTCTTCATGAGGGACTGTAGTGATAGGACAAGGGGTAACATGTTCAAACTTCAACAGGGAAAGTTTAGATTGGATATAAAGAAGAAGTTCTTTACTGTAAGGGTGGTGAGGCACTGGAATGGGTTTCCTAGGGAAGCTTGTGAATGCTCCATCGCTGTCGGTGTTCAAGGCTGGGTTGGATATAGCCTTGGATGGCATGGTTTAGTGTGAGGTGTCCTTGCCCCTGGCAGGGGGGTTGGAACTAGATGATCTTAAGGTCCTTTCCAACCCTAACTATTCTATGATTCTATTCTATTCTATGATTCTATGATTCTCTTTTAGAATGACTGTAATTTCAGGAAATTTTTAATTCCGCAATGTCACTAAACCAGACAGGTAGATGTATACCTGTTTAAAATTAAAACTGCTCAAAAAAGTAAGCTTTTAACTATTAATTATAGACTATATTTTGCCACTTAAGGCATGCAATTTTATTGCAGTGATTGAATTTCTGAGACCCTGTTTAGTCATTGAGTGACCCATTAGCCAAGGATCATGCACATTATTAAAAAAAGACATTTAGCCTGTATGGAAATTTCTAATTACCTCATCATCTGCTGTCTAACACCAGATTCCTGCTGCTAATATGCAGCATAAATCAAATTTGAAGTCTTTGAAATGCCACAGCTGGGTTCAGCTTAAACCACAACGCATGCCTAAGTGCCAGTTAACACTCAAACTTGCTTGAGACCTGGTTTGGACTGCATCAGACTTGTACTGAACAAGTGTATGTAATTTTGTTCAGAAACCTGTTAATTATGTAATCAGTTAAGAAACAAGAAATCATATCATTCCACCACTGGCATTTTTCTTATAAAATTAAAACCTCAAATCCAGATTTCCCACATCTAGTACTTTTGATGTTTGGGCTATAGTTTGTATGTACAGAGGGTAAATTGCACAAGACTTATAAGTCCGAACAGAATTATTCCACTGAAATGTTTTCCATGAAGCATTAGACACTTCATTCTATCAAGAGATGGCATTTAGTGTGGGGACAAAACAACTATTTATTGCAAATAAAATAAATACTTGTAAGCAATTTTCCATCTCAATAATAGCTCAAAGATGACTAGCAGTCTGATTTCTCTCCCAATACTCTGTACCGATATATACCTTTGAGATGAGTTCACTCTCCTTACTTAAAGACTATTATAGCATTTCCAAAACTTTTTTTAAAGGTAGGTCTTCTAGAAAACAACATCAGTTTTAGCAACCTGGTCTTTGTCAGACATTATAGTCTCATGTATACATCTGTACACAGTTTCTTGTAGTCTTTTATTTGCAACAGTTGAAATACTTGAAAAAAGGTAGCGTAGACCTTCTTAATATGATAGTTTCTCTCATTTATTGAAGACGTGGATAAGCAGTGGAGCTTTAATGTGTTTGAGTTATCACTAAAATTGGTGAATTTTGACCCCAGAGCTATTGATTTATTGAAACTCATTGCTGCCCTCCTGCTGTTAGAAGGGAAGCTAGCTCTGTTTCATTTCTTAGAGGTTCATGAAAGATTCTTTTATTAGTCCTCATATGAATTGGCCTAGAAGATAGTGATTTGAAGAAAGAATGATCCTGTTTAGGTAATAATACAGGCTAGATTGGCCAGGGCAAGCAACGTTTACTCTTTTAATAGCATCAGGATAAAAATAATGCTGTTCCGTATCTATAGCTGAAGAGGGGGTGAGGAGATGAGATCCAGTGTGGAGGCTGTCAGGATAGTAAAGGATGGCGAGTGTGTCATCACTGCATCAGGAGGTGTCTCTCCACACATTTCCAGATGGGTGAGCTTTGTATGAAGGCCAGATCTTTGGTCCTAGGGAAGACAACTCCTAGCTCTTGACACAATACATAAGCTGAGTGGACAAAAAGGTTTTGGTTTCACCCCTTTTCCGCAGCTATGTTATCCAATAAATTTGCCTTGGATTCAATTTAGGCCTGATAGGATTATAGTATTATGCCTCTGTGCTGAAGAATGTGGCACTTTGCCATTTTAATCTATGCTGTGTGTCTAAGCAATTCATGCCTAGTCATCTGAGCAACTTTTCACTGTACCTGAGCTGGGGAATAAGAAAAAAACCATAGATGTGGGAAAGGCAAGCTGAACAGAAATTTCAGCTTTTGAATAATCTGTTCCTTCTTTCATTCCTTATTTTCCCATCTCAGTTTTGCACCTTTACTTGCTTGAGTGTAACAAAGCTTGTATTTATTTATTCTTTTTATGAACTCCAGCAAAACATTGGTGATTCGGCTCTTCGGCTTTATATGAACTCCAGCAAAACATTGGCAATTCGGAGAGACAAATCTAGTGCTATGTTTATGTGTTTTCTTTCAACATCTGGGCACACATCTCTTCAAGGACTGCTTTGTTTACAACATTATTTGCTGTTTTAGATAAGTACTTGGCTTCTGAAGTTATCTCTTGTAGTGCTTGTTGCCTATGAACCGACAAAGGCAGAAACACATTTTATCCTTTTGACTACTTGGTCTTTATACTGTGAATGCATTTGAGAGACAGTCTCCAAGAAAGGACCAAAATATCGTGAATAGCTCACACCTGGGAATGTATTCATTAGGTACTTACATTCCACTTCTCACGCCTTCATATTAACAGTTCTTTTCTCTCACTTAAAAAAAAAATAAAGGTCAAAGACTATCCCAGCAACAAACACCTCCCTCTTTCATTCTGAAGTGTGGGCATGACAGGAAGGAGTCTGAGGGATCTTATGAAACTTCACCAGGAAAGTTGAATGCAACATTCTAATATAAAAATACAATCAATTTTAATACAGGATTGATCTTTCTGAAAATACATATTTTCTTTCTTCTGTTTACCTCTAGGACTATTACAGCGCCTTGTCATCTTCATACTTTTATAAATGCTTAAGCCTAAGTTTAGATGACTATGCTCAGCTGAATATCTAGAGATTGGCACTTTGTTGCCAGCAAAGCTTTGTTGCAACAAAGTCATAGCTCTTCTTGTTTCCATGTAGGTTCAAGGTAATAATGGCTAACCACATGTCTATATGAACAGTGAAGCATTTTGGCCTTCTTGCTGATGGGACCATCATTCTTCCAAAATCGTGCATGTTTACAACCCTCTCCCAGTAATTTCTGCATTTAATACATGGTCAAAACAGGTTTTTATTACTACTTACTTTCTTACCTGGACACTGAAGCTGGCCCTAAATAACCAAATTGTGGGAAAATTATATTATCCCACTTTCAGAGCTACGGAAACTAAAGAAGGAGGTCACAGAACAAATTAAGGTCATAGCCATTTTAAGCTAATTCAGAGATCATATTTTAACTCAGCAAGCAGTTTCTTTGCACGTGTTCATTCTGAGTTTGTTCACGCATTTTTCATATGAAGTCATGGCCTTCAAAGAGCTGGTTATTGTACATAACACCCAGAGTTTTTTAAGTCAACTTGCAAGCTCCTTGATCCTTTTTGTGCTGGCCATACTATAGGTGATCTGTAGCTACACAGCTTTGACTGGATAGTGCCTGATGCAGGAGGTTGCAGAAGCCGGAGTTCCCATGCTTTGCATTACAGAGGGTGCTAACATACACCCCCCCAGCCCTGTGAATATGGGATACGTGCTGGTTCACTCATCTAAGTCCCTTAACTAAGACTGTCTGTGGTAGTATTTCAAAGCAAGTTGCTGACCGAGTTGATGGTCATAGGCCCAGATTCAAGCTTGTGCAGCAAGTTGAACAGTAATACTGCCAGAAGGTTTTCTCATTTCAGAGTATTCGTTTACGCTTGGGCCAAGAGAGACTGAAAACAGTGGCCTAAGTATGTTTCTGCATTTTGTACTCAGGTAAATTTAAAACATGATCTTATTTCTGAGAGCCTTTTTTTGTGGAATGATGAGCTGTAGATCCTACTTGAAAACCCATGCCATAAATGGGGACTTTTTAACTTAAAGAGGGAAGTACATCTGGTTTTATGTGATTTTAATGTGATGCATTAAGAAAAGCAGTTTCATAGGTGGTTGAGAAGTAGTGAATATTTGGCTATTGCAAAAACTCACAGTTAATAGAAGTTTGCTTAGAAGCATATCCAAAAGCAAGGCAGGACAAACATCAGTGCTGAGTGTACTTCTCTGCCGTATCATAGCACATGATGAGGCCATAACTCTGTTTCATAATGTCTTGTTTGATATTGATGCTATGTACTTTACAGCCTACTCTTTTACGGTACTTAATATCAAATCGCACATCAGTATACAGCAGCAAAATCTGAAAGTGACATAATAAAATAGAAGCAGCTGTGAGATGCATTGCAAAGATGACACAAAATGATATGAAACAAATAACATTTTAGAGTAGAATTGCCCCATTTGCTAGAGATATTTACTAGAAATACTTTTTC
Source organism: Myiopsitta monachus (assembly GCA_017639245.1). Taxonomy (NCBI): domain Eukaryota; kingdom Metazoa; phylum Chordata; class Aves; order Psittaciformes; family Psittacidae; genus Myiopsitta; species Myiopsitta monachus. The sequence goes on along the minus strand of CM029917.1, from coordinate 75,887,796 downwards.
TGCATTGATTATTCACAGTCCAGGTTCTTCATAGCATAAAATTGTACTATATAACATAATATGTTTTCAAAGCCAGAAACCTTCTGGTACTGGACTGTTTCTTGGAAATTTTCCTCTGTGTGATTGATTTTAAGCAAGAAAGGAGATAAAACCCTGTTGTTAACCACTTGAAAGAATCACAATGTGGAATAGTCGAGGTTCTTTCAGATTTTCTTTTTTCCTATTCTGGTGGGGGAAAACTGACTAAGATTCTTCCGTTATTGCAAAGAAAACCTCTGAACCCCCTTTCCCACCCTCCTCCACCCCTTGAAAAACAAAACAAAACAAACCCCAAACGAATATTTAGAACAGAGAAAGGAAAGAAGGATTTTAGGCATAACAGAAATTCAACATTTTGACAATTGTACCTGTGAAAGAGTGTTGAGTGAGGGACATAGAGCTTTGACTAGAATATAGTAGTCTGTATGAAATGTGGTATTTTACTTAACCAGCAGAGAGATAATTGTCAGTCCCTGACAGTATTTATGACTAGAACTCACACACATATTTTTCTCTGGTTATGTCTCCATAAAACTGTCTTAATCTGTAGAAATTTCTCATGTGGCATTGCTGCAATAAATTTTTTAAATAGTCAAATGAAGAAATTCTCTGTAAGCATTTCTAATACATCTTGAAACATTGAAAAGGTTTTTCAATGAGGATAAGAAGAATTTATAAAATGTAAAATGTTTAGACTTGTTTCTCTAGTCAGAGTATGTAAGGTTTCTGAGTTATTAAAAGCTTGCTTTGTAATTTCCTTTAAATCACCTGGTTTATGTTTTGTTTTGTAAAAAATCTGCAATTACTGTAGCCCCCACACTCTTGTTTACTAAAATACTTTTCAAGTGGTAACAATATGAGGTTTCTGGATGCAAGAACCATGATAGAAAAATCTTCCAGTTTGCTTTAGAAAAAAACCACCCACACTCTTTGGAATAACGTATTTAGTGTGTTTTGAATATGCTGTGTGACTGGAGATGAATTTATAGTGTGTTACACTCCAAGGGTTTCATTCAGACTCATGCTGGGGTTTTATGGCTGTAGGTCTCGCTGGGTTGCTTCTATGGTGGCTGTTTCTGCCTGAAGATGCATGTATTTTTTTCGGCTTGTTCTACAATTTTTAGCTTTTGCATGTTAAGCAGGTCTAGTAGCTGTGACAGAGGAAGAAATTATACCTCATTAGAGCATCATTATACCTCATGAAGTACTGGTGAGTTTTCTTCACAATGTAGACGCTTTTCATTTAAAGCTAGGCTTCCTGCTATGGTGTTATCTTTCTCCAACTGTGGAAGTAAGGCAGTGCATATACAAAGAGCTGAAGTTACTTAAGGAGCTAAAACGTAGTCATTCATACTTCTAATTCTGCTTTTAATTTCCTTCACAAGCAAAATTATATCTCGGCTGAGGAAAACACAGTTGAGATATCAGAAAACAACTTGAATCTGAGAAATTAAAAAACCATAGCAAGCTCGTTTACCTAAAATCCATATCCATGCATTTCTGATATTAACATGATTCCTTTTAATCTTCAGGAGATAAATCTCACAAAACAACATTGTCCTGTGACATAGAAACACTTTCATAGTGTTATATTTTTATGTAGCAGTACATAAAGTGTTTTCTATGATATTTGCTAAAGATACCTTACTAGCTCTTCATACCCAGTTTCCCAGACTATCTAACTGTTGTTTTATTCAGTTTATAACACTTGATTTGTTGATTTGTTTACCAAAGCTTATAGAAAAGCAACAGGAAAAATAACAAGAAAATAAAGATGAATTGCTGAATATTAGAGAAGTGTGTTGTTCTGCCTCTGGCAATAGCTGCCAAGCTGGAAAGCTGTCCTATCCCCTCAATCAGATTGAGGCTGTATTGATGCCTGATTACCACTAATTAAGCACTGAAAACATTTCACATAGGTTGGAACTTCAGGCTGCAAATGAAGGAAAACCTGTATGGTTCACTATGCCTTAACAATCCTGTGGACAGATATTATTAACTCCTTACATTATCAATTCATGTTAGACAGTCTCCTGAAGAGCCGCTGCTTAGTATTTATATGTGACCCATTATATTCTTGCAAATTAAATCACAGGCACAGATAGTAAGTGCTGCATAAATAAATAAAAGAACATTACTGTTTAACTGTCGCTTTTTCAGTTACATTCCTACTTGCATGTGAGTCTTGCTCAGCCAAAGAATGAGAAATCTATAGGATATCCCTTATTATATATGCCTTTAAATATGATAAGAAATTAATTTATTTGCAAGCAAAGTAGTTCAACAGAAAATTATTGATTCTTTATTATCTCTATAAAAAAAACCAACACTCAAATAAAAATTCATGTCAGATTCTCTGTAACACAACTTCTGGGAAAAAAAAACACAACACTCTATGTATTGCACTGAAGCCATTATATAATTGCACACCAAGTCAGTTCGTGATGTTCTCTTGCAGCCTCGCATATGTGTTGAACAGGAAATGCAAAAACATTGAAATAAGCTCAGTGGGACACTGTGTGTCTCAAAGAATATGATCAAGCACCGAAGGCAAAACTCCACTGCATTTGCCAAGACAAAGAGAAGGAGCTAGCTTAGAATGACTCCTCTCATCCTTTCCAGGAGCCATGCGGGAGATTTGAAAATTGATATGGCACAAGATAACAAAGAGGTGTAAGCCATTTGTGGAATCCTGGTCTCTGCACAAGTGCTCTTCTGCAGCCACCAGCAGAGCATCCTCTCTATTTGATACCTGGGAAAGATAGCCAGATCGGTGGTAAGTGTCCTCTACAACTTGTGTCCTTAACTGTTGGGTAACCTCTGAACTTTGCACATGGCCTCAGTCCTATTCTGCATCGCTGTTCATCAGCTTGAATATAGAGCTGAAACAGGAAACTGTGGAAAGATTTAGATCACAGCTTGCAATCAAGAATAGTTTGGTGAGACCAACTGTTGGGAATTTAAGTATCTTCAAAAACTGGAATGTCTTGTGCTGTGGGATGGTACAAAAAAGCTGAATACGAGTGCATGCTGTCACTGCTTTAGTGCATGTTAGATATAATCTGTCACACCTTGGTACATAATTAAACAAAAAAGAATGTTTAAAGCAGATACAACTGTACAACTGTATCTCTTGACTGTACTTGTATCAGTGAAAAAAATCTCTAGCTTGTGAAATGTACTAGAGAAGCCCTTTTAATTGACTAATATGATCAATTTATATGTAAATATTTGTAATCAGTATTGTTTCCTAGAAGCCTCTAATGTAGAGTGCAGTGTACCTTGTATCTTTTGCCTACAAATCTGATTCTTTTGCTTATTAATACAGAGCCTACACGTGTCAGATTTCATGTTGTTGCATTGCTATACTTGGCTGCTCAAGCAACAGTACATAATCAGAAAGTTTTACTCTGACAAAGGCTTTTGGCAAAGCAGGAACAGAACATGGGAGATGGTGAATGCTTTCAAATACATGTCACCTGAAAGAAAGTGGCAGCCCTTTTGCACCTGATCCTAGCGCTTGCTGATTGGGTTTTGTACTAGTGGAACTACTATTTGCAGTGACTATGGATATATTCAGTATATACTCACTGTGCTTTTCTGCTTCTCTGGATGCCCAGCTGCGATATTAAGAAGTAATCTCTGGGCAATTGCCAGATAGGATATAGATTGCTTCCTGGAGATCAATATCCTAGGCTGAGGGGACTGCACTATTGGTTCAGCACTTCTGCATGAGTGCAGTTAATTACATAGGTGATCCCTGTGTTTAGATATTCTTTCATCCTTGATCTGCCTAAAAGCGTCTCTTCTAGGGATTATCCTCTTTACTGACTAATTTGACAACAGACTTTATCCATGTCTTTTGCGATAAAGATTAGAGGCACAGGGCTGTCTGTTGGCATTCTGAGTTTGTCTGTGTGTCATTCTGAGTTCTGTAGTGTTGGCTTTTTGGGTTTTGTTTTATTTGGTTTTTTTCTCGGTGGTTTTGTTTGTTTGTTTAAAGCCTTTATAGTGTAAATTCCATTGTGAAGGATACAAAGGAAGCCCCCACTGTAAGTAGTCTAATCAAAGGAGAGCTCCCCTAGTGCTACTGAGGACAGAAATTGTGATGAGCTCTGTTCTGCTCTAAATTACTAATTGACTTTTTCTAAAGAACACCTACTAGGAATCCTGAAGTTTTAGGGCAAATGCTAAACAGCAGCTGTTTTGTAATTGTGCTTTCCAGTCTATACTCCTTGCAAATATCTCTTTTGAATAATAAACTGGAGGCACTTTCGGTTGAAAGCAGTGCAGATCAGGGGAACCTATGTTAACGGAAGAGGATAGGTCTTAAGCTCAGAAAAGCCGTGAAATTAATGGATGAGTTTTAATAATTCTCCCTCTGAGGTTCTTTTATATATAGGTATTTCCATGGCTTGTTTTATGGCATGAGAGGATGACATGCTGTTGTAAGCCTTCCATGATGAATATCTGCTTATCACTACACAGAGAAAGAAGTAATTACAGCATTAATACTGAGTTTTATGTTACCATTAAATCACTACTTGGACAGAAGCATAACTTTCATTTAAAAAAATGTTAATCACTAGTAAATCAGCATTGATGATCATCTTGATAATTCAAGAAATTTACTGGTAACAAAACTTTCTTCTGTCCAGAATCAGGCCCTTTGCCAAACTCTCAAGTGGACAACAGCTGCTGTGTATAGATAAGTACACATACCTGCTTCTTTGCCTGCATTTAGTATCTTTCATTTTATTTAGCCAATTCACTGGCTTGTGTGGACCCATGTCAAAATGCATATATATTGCTTACCCCAGAACACACTCTTCGTATATAATTGATACAAAACATTTTATATTATTGCAGAATAGATGTATGGTATTATTCTTCGGTGTTAATATTGGCTAGGTGTTTAAAAAGCATAAAGACAGAACAAGAGTCAGAACACTGGTAAGAGAAATTCTTAAAAACAAGAGATAGGAAAGGAGAAATAGGTTACAATTTTGAAGATGTTCTCTCTGAATAACTTGTTTAACACTTTAAATAGGTGGCCTGATTTTCAGCTCTGTCAAGCTGATTTAGAAATCATATTATAGATTTAAGAATGTAATTGAAAACTTCTTTAACATTTTTGTATAACTCAAAAAATATTTTTGGGGAAGAAAAAGGTGGTTGCAGGGGCAATTACTTCTGAGTATTATGTTTTGATCAGTGTAGGATTTTGAGCCACATGGATCAGGTGTGACATCCTGGGTCAAATTTAATCCACAAATATGCTATACCAAAAATCTGGGTTTAGGTTTCAAAGTGCAAAAGCCAAAGATTTAACAAAAGAAAATCCTGATGTCATTATTTATGCATGGGCAAAACCTGCACTTGCCTGAGATGGATGGTTCCAGCAGTGACTAGCAGATGGGAATGTTACAGAGATCGAACCTCATTGTCTATAGACAGCCTGAATTCACCATGCCTGCAAGCCTATTCTGCACTTGCCTTGGACAACAGCAGGACCATTTGCAAAGGAGACTATTCTGTCTTGTTCTCTCAGTGGTCTGTCCTGTGGTTTGGCTGCAAAGGCGGGCAGGATCGAGTAGTTAAGCCAGACATGCAAGGCAGATAAATAGGCTTCTGCATGCAGGGCACACCCCGTGGTGCATCAGCTACTGCATCATTCTGGACCTAAATGGTGAGGAATGCTTCAGGAGGTATGTCACACAGGCAGCTGGCCAGCTTAGCATTGGGACTACTCTTATACTGCCATCTAATTATAACTGGAAACTGTCTCCATTGAACCATGTCTGATTGGGGGTTCAGAGAATGCAGAGTGATAAATTGCTGCTAGGTTAGAGGTCTGGCATCTTTAACATTTATCCACCTTGGTGTGAACAACTGTAAAAGTCACAAAGCAGTGAGGGCTCTGGTTTCAAAGGGGACTGCCTGAATGAACAAGGCATGCAGGGCCTGCCTCTGTGTGAACTTTTTGAGTAAGGAGGCATTTTATATTTAATTATCTTTTCCATCATCTGATTTTCTTGCCTTGGGAATTCAGTTGCGAACTGACCCCAGTCCATCATGCTATACATAAATTACTAACAGAAGTTTGAAGTTCTTTCCACATTTAAAGAGGAAGTTCAAAAGTATATCCTGAAGCGATTCTGGAGAGATATGTTTTAAAAATTAAAGGAAGAAGCAGGCAAGAGATTAAATATCCAACTGAGTCTTCTATGACGGAGGACAATATTAACAGTGGTTCAGAATATCAATCATGTCAAAATGTGCTAGTAGGCAAGACAGCCTCCCTGCACAGTTATATATATATGTTTATTTGTAGATACAGATGTGCACTTTCATGTGTATGCAGGCAGGTATACAAACAAGCCTGTGTTTGTTTTATGGAAACATTAATTGAACTTTCTAGCTTGAAGGTATGTGAAACTTGCTAGATAGCTGTTTTCCCCTGTGGGTAATGGCTTTCAGTTATGCCGTCCCAACAGTGGCCCCCCATCAGGTTTTACATAAACAAGTCATTGAACATTTTGGAACAGTTTGTAAAATGTAAATTATTTACATAGAGAACATTTACTGCTTAGGTGGGTGACTCTAGTAGCTTATAAATACTTTAATAACAAATAAATAATTCATGCAGATTTCTTTTTAAATCTGTTACTATGAAATCATTTAATATTCTGAGTAAACATGTTCTAAGGATTGCTGCCATGTCTTGGATGTATGTAGGATTGCTTATTGCAGTGTCTAGTTGAAAACTACTTGCATGCAGAGAGCCCCCAAACTAAACAAAAACATTTCATGACAAATAAGTTCTCATTTCAGTGATTTACTTAGGCCACAATCTTAAATTTGAGCCCATTCTGAACCCCACTCAGCTCATTAAAGGCTCAGCACAAGTTTAGGTGCTGCTGAATTCAGGAAGAGTTAATATGCGCTTAAGTGCTTTTCTGAACAAAAGCCTAAACTCTTGCCAAGCTTCTACGGCCTCTAAAACTCCTCCCTGAATGCAGGTTTTATGCTGCAGACAGAACAAGCCACAAGTGCTATTGTAGACTATTTAGCTGGAAGCTACTTGCAACTGATGTGTCACCCTCCTTGTTCAGGGAGTTTAAAGGAGGAGAGAGTGTATGGAATCACTATCAGGTTTCCCTCTTTCCAGCTTTTCTTACGTGCAAAGCCCTGTATTCTCATGGAGAGAGAAGCCATCAGATGTCAGCATGTCTGACAGAGAAGAACCTGCTGCACTTATCATCTGTGCAGGCCAGAATGAATAGGCTCTCCTTGCACAGTTCTGGGTGTGCCTAATTGCTTAGAAAGAAGATCTGGGCCTGCCTTACTTCTGTGATAGTTACTGTCCTTTTGCTGTCTTCTTTAAGCATTTACAGTAATTCCAGAGGAATCCAAGCTGGATTTACAGTACTAAGCGGGAATTTAACTTGATTTAACAATTGGAAACTTAGTTGTTGACCTTTTATCAGTGGATGCTATTTTTTCAGCCTGAATCGTTCCTGTGTTCCCTTAATAGCCATATTCAGTATGGAGTTTTTACCCTTCTTTTGTCTCTTTTATGGCTCTCCCAGCCTTTTCCCAACTTTCTCTTTTACAGTTACAGCCTCTTCTAACTACTCCATTATACCCTTCTTTTAACAACACTAAAAGGTGCCTTGCAAAATTTAAGATAGAATATACATACATCAGCTATATATAGTTAATAAAAAGCAACCCAAAATAAACAAACACCCCCCCCACCCAAAAAAACCAAAACCACCACCCTCCCTCCCAAAAAAAGCCCCAAACCAACCTACTTGTATTACCTATCCCAGCTCTAAATCTTTTGGTTTATTTATTTATTTACCCCACTCATTAGTTTTCCTATGTTGCTATATTTAAACCATGCCAACAGAGTATTTGGCTAGATGTGATTCTTATTCTGAAACAGAACGAAAGATAGATTTCTCATTCTTTAAAGAAAGCAATTGGACTAAAATTCCTCCAAAACCAATATTGGAAATATAAAGTCAATGTAGTCTAGTAATAGTTAATCTGTTTCCATCTCCTCAGATTTCTAAAATGACAGGGTAAGCAAATAATCTATCCATGCTGATGCCTTGGGACATGTTGGCACACAGATAATTAGGAAGTTATTTTCCAAGAGAACGTCACTGTGGTTTATATAGCCTGAATATGCTAGACAGAAGGACTGACAGTGATTCAGCTGAAGATGTGAGCCAATGATGTGCTGGCTGAGAGGGTTCATCATCATTATGAATTCAACAACAAATCTGTTGAGATGCTAGGACAATTAAGGTGATGATATGCTCCTTCACAAATGTGCAGAATCATTATGAAAAGGAAAATTGATGAAACCATTAAAGTGAATGTAAACTTGATCTGGATTTTTTAAATTAAAGAGGAATTTCCCGTGAAGAATTGTGGAACTGGCCTGTTACATTATTCATCACTCAAATACTTACAGAATTTTCTTTTTATAGCGAATATGTTAACTACTCTTACACGTTGTTTCAGTATTGCTGATTATTTACTTGCTTGACTTTTTACCTCAGATTACTCAATGTGCATCTGAGGAAAAGATCATGAGCATCTGAAGGCACAATAGGCTTTCATTAGTGTGAAGATGGTTTTCTGGTAGTTTTCTATCTGACTGTATTTTCATTTAGAGGCTATATTGTAAATAAGAATGAAAAACAAATGGAAATTAGTAACTCTAATATACTAAATAAATAAAATATCTCCATTTGAAACTGGAATCTTTCATAGATAATTTATGTGGAATGTTTTAAAATTTGTAAGATGAATTCCTGTCTTGTATTATAGTGCTAGTTAGAATATCAGGCTCTGCGCTTCTCTTCTGGGCTTGTTCTCTGCTTCGAACAGTGAACTCACTGCATCCAGGGTAGCATTTGATATAGGGGTGCCACTGCTTATGGCAATATGTAATCAATCCTTTCTCATGAAATTGAGCTTGAGTTTCTGTTAAGCTGCAAGGAGACCCTTGTCTTTGAATTTTTGCAGTGGAGACAGAGATAAAAGGGGAAGATAAAAAGTGTGCTAGGTTTGTAGCAAAGGAAATGTGTAATTTAATTACATAACTTTTCAAGGCCAGGTTGGACAGAGCCTTGGGTGACATGGTTTAGTGTGAGGTGTCCTTGCCCATGGCACACGGGTGGGAACTAAATGATCTTAAGGTCCTTTCCAACCCTAACTATTCTATGATTCTGTGATAACAGAAAATGATTAGGTTGGAAGGGTTAAATGCCACTGTTCCTTGGAAGAGGAGTAGCAGGGAGTGCTGGCATTGTCAGCATAATGACATGGCCAAATGTGAAGGGAAGCATGGAAGGAGGGATGCCAGGAAAACTTACAAACCTGGTCTAACTCTACCTATAATGCTTATTAGGGTTTTATAGGGTTAACGTTTGACCAGTACGATAATGTAAAGAAGTGGAAAATCTATCTTTTCTCCTTCCTCTTTTTTTTTTTTTTGAAAAGGTTACCTTTAATAATGTATTTAAATTGCTCCAACTTTTCTGGACTTGCAGTGCTATATTTAGTACATTGAGAGTATTACTTTTGGTGTTTTATTTGACTTACATGCAGGCCAGAAGAGACCTCAGAATGCCCTTATCGTTCTGTGATATTTTGAAAGATTGTCCTTGTATTTCAATGTCTACAGATGTGATCAATTATTTCCCTTTAACACTGCTATTATTGCATACATATTCTGCAGTTCATGTGCGCTAAATTTGGTATTGATCTTTAGTATAAATAGTGTGCGTTTATTTACATGTATATACATGCACAAGGAGGTAATTAATTTACTTGCTATCGATTTGGTTTTGACTCTGGCACACTGTTCAACATTACATTTTGTTATTTATGCAGTAATGTTCTGATGAAAATTGCAAACCCAGAACATTAGTAAGCTTAGTTTTGCTGTCTTAGTAAATGTATTTGTAAGGCAGATGCTCTGAATGGTACTCTCTGCACCTATCTTTTTACAGGGGAATGTAAAATTTAACTTTTTTCTGAAAGTACAATGCATGAAACTGCTGAATTTACCTCAGCATTCTTGAGATCAGCGTAAAAACTTTGTGATAGAACAGGATTCAGAATGATGAGGTATCAATCTTCTAAGTTTAATCAGTGAGGAGCCCCAATGGTACTATTCAAATGCTTAAAATTTCATGTTTACCATTGTACTGATGTGTATGGCTCCTCTTCCAGGAGTATCCAGTCAAACCAAGGCAAATTCCCACAAATTCAAAAGTCAGACTGCTCTAATTAGCCATTTGTACAGGCTGACTTCTGAGAGGTTTGAGTTACAGATGCCACTAAACTATGGAGGCAATCAAGGTTCACTATGTGTTTATGCTGTCTCATAGACCATACATACATGTGTATTTACTCTTGGACATGCATTGAAATGGATTGCTTATTCATGAGCCAAGTTCTGCATGAGCAAAAGAGAACTTTTTGGCCCTATTCCTCCTGACAGCCTGTTTTGTGTCAGGAGGGATAGTCATGCATACTGTGTACAGAGACTGTGTTTACAGCTTATCATTTTATATTACAGCACCACATAAAACCAGGAAGAAAAGTTCATTCTGAATGATTTTCATGTATCAGATTGTCATGGTTTTGGCCCAGCTGGCAACCAAGTGTCATGCAGCTGATCACTCACTCCCTGCCCCACAGTGGGATGGGGAGGAGAGTCAGAAAAAAAGTAAACCCTGTGGGTTAAGAACAGTTTAATAATTGAAATAAAATAAAACATAACAATAACAACAGTAAGAATACAGTGAAATAAAAAAAAAGAGAGAGGAATAAACAGTAAACACAAGTGATGCACAATACAATTTTCACCACCTGCTGACCAATACCCAGCCTGACCTGAGCAATGATAGGTTCCTTTTTGATAACTCCCCCCAGTTTATATGCTGGGCATGATGTGCTGTGGTATGGAATGCCCATTTGGCTAGTTTGGGTCAGGTGTCCTGTCTCTGCTTCCTCCCAGCTTCGCATGCCCCTCCTCGCTGGCAGAGCATGAGACTGAAAAGTCCTTGATCCAGAGTAATTACTTAACAACAGCTAAAATCATCGATGTGTTATCAGCATTGTTCTCAGGTTAAAGTCAAAACATGGCACTGTACCAGCTACTAGGAAAAAAAAAATATATTGGATGACCTCTTTCCTTTTTCTGCTAGCATTTTTACACATGTATTCCAGTGAGGATGAGTTTTGAATGAAACTCAAAGTGTAACATCGTCATTTTCAGTAGGTGTTGACAGAAATGGCAATCTGATTCATAAACACAGAAGAAAGATCAGTTTTCATACAGACTTGTATACAGTGTAAAAAATTAATTACTGTGTATGGCTATTAAAATGCAATAGATTACTCTTAAGCTAAGAGTGTATTTTCAGCAGCTGATTTAAGACATGGGGGATATATTGTGCTATGGTTTATACAGCAGTATGTGTAATGGCTGTGATTTCTCTTGCTATGGTTGTCTACATTTCTTTTATGTTTGCATGTTTATTGCATGTGATTACCTGCACATCTGCTTGTACCCACTAAAATTTGAATTTTGTTGAATGTAGTGGCACTCTCCCATTTTAATATGGATTTCCAAGTATTTTGCAAAGGAAATATTTTTTCCCTTATCTTTATGCCCATTTTCCAAAGATACTTGAAGTAGGAAGGGAAGCATCTCTCTGAAGTTCTGATTTTAAACTGTGAAAATAGGCCATTGGCTTCCGAATCACTTATGCCCTTTGGAAGCATTGTTCCAATGTCCACTATTTGTTTTTTACTTGAATTAATAATTTCAAACCAGAAGGTAAATAAAAGTGAATAGTTAGATATCTGGGCAAATATATTCACTTCTGTATTACTATTAAGGGATAAATGCTGAATAAATATATACATTTTGTAGATGAGAAATATATGTAATCATGACATTTAGCAGTGATTATTTAATGTTAAAATATTTAAAGTGCAATTTGTGACAATATATTACACTAGATCACATTTGCAATTCATTTTTAATTACAAAATATTGTGAAGAAAAGTAGCATTTTTGTTTCATTTTCATATCTGTTACAAAAAAGGAATAAAACTATAATGTTACATGTAATGAATTCTTTTTATATTCAGAAGAATTTTGCTGTCTTTGATAAAGTAGTATATAATTTAATAGATATTCTTTTGTAAATTAGCAGTAAGTTAGCAGAGGGCTAAGAGGGGGCAGTGCTTGACAAATCCGTTCAGCTGCTTTCCAGTTATAGGTATGGATCCGGCTTTGCCCTGGTCTTCATGCAGAATGTCAGCATTGGCGAGAGAGATGATTCCTCTCTGCAGTGCTGATAGTTTCAGGAATATGACCTGGATACAAAAGCTGATACTTGAATCTTCAGACCATTTGAAACTCCTGATTGCTAGGAGCTAAGGCCAAAACTGTGGCTTACCCTGAACAAGGAAAGAATATTTGAAACTTTAAAAAGACTTTTGACCTCTACAGGACCCTAAAGGCATCTTACGAAAGATGGTAAGAATGAACAAATTAATGTATTGCACTGTTAATAGCATAGCTAAAGAAAAACTAACAAGGACACAGTGTGAGAAGAAAATCTACTTGAATAATGTGAAGGATGTGTGAAAAATGGGATAGGCTTTGACTTCCTCCATTAGTACTCGATTCTTAAAGAAAAAAAGGTAGGGGTAGAGAAAAATGGTGAGGCCTGTGATGGTATGCGCCAGTTGGACTATTCTGATGCTGGTATTTGACTATGTCATTGTGAAACAGCACTGGCAATTCCAAGTATATGTGTATTTCCTGATACAAAATAGGAATAATAAGTTCTGTTGCTCTGAGGATGTATTTTCTCATACTAGGAAACCATTTGGTGTCACTTTTGCTTTTTCTTCAGTATATAACATTTTGAGAGAGAGAGGCACATGCAAAGTATATTTATCAAGACAGCTGCATTTTTTTTGCCTGAATTTCACATAAAATATATTTGCGTGTCACATAGACAAAAATATTTATACATATGTATTCATTTAGGCTGAATGTTTAAAACTGAAAAAAGCTAGCAAATCATTTAATGAAGAATCAGAAAGCATATTGTTTAACAAAATGCTTTGTAAATGCTGCAAGAAATGGTAAGTGGCCAAATTTCTGTAGGTTTATACATGGCCTGTAATCTATGTTTAGTCAGAATTCCTCTGAAATTACTGGGAATTCTGACAAACCAGGACTGTGGGGAGAAATTCTGGCAATTTGAACTTAATAGTAGTGGTATATTTGCTCGAATAGCATGTAATCACAGAATGCAAACCAAAGACAGAAAAAAGATGTGCAGTTAAACTGATTGCTCAGACTTTATGTAAACTGAGGTATATTTTGTGTATGAGAGAATGGAGATATGTGACAAAATTGTTGCCACTCTGATGAACAGTTTCACTTTTGACTGTACATGTGTGTCTTGACAAAGCACTTAAGTCTGCAGTTGGTCCTTCATTCACCTTTTGAGCATTCTCACAGATGATGCTTTGAAAAAACAGGTTAAGTAAAGACTGTAATGAACTGTAAATGTATAGTTCATGAGTTATGCTTAGTGTCCATCCTCCCATCGAAAATAGATTTCTGACTGCTGGAGGTTTCAGCTAAGTTCTGGTTACTCATGGAGTAGCTAGCAAGCTTCGGCATAGCTTGGCGAGGGTTGTGAGGACACTGACTGTATTTCTGTGACTCCACCAATTCCATTCATGAAGGCCTGGTGACTGCATAGTATGGGAAGAGGATTCTTTCACTGCAGTGGTGTAGATACAACTGTAATCATAATTGGCAAAACCTGCTGTCTTTGGAAGATGGTGACCATCTGATTAAAATGAAGCCCTGATGTAAAGCACAGGCCATAATCTCTCTGGCTATTCCCTCAAAGGGAAGGTGTGACCCGGAGGGTGCTTGCTATTCGTATAGCTAAAACATTTTAAACAAAAATACTGACCTTTCTACATTTTGAAGATTTAAAAGATTAATGACAACTGGTGGTGAATATGATATACTCTTTGCCTATTGATGTAATCTTTCCCTATTGTTGTTGGGGGCTCTGTGCTGTTAACTGATATCAAAAAAGTTATTTGTTCCCCATGTGAAAAAAATCCATGTGTTCACTTTTGTTAAATGATTACAGCTTCACTGCTGCTGCTAAGTTGTCACTTAAGGGACTGGCATAGGAAGCCTGGTCATTTTTCAGTAGCAGTTAAATAATTTACAGACCCAGTGTTTTCCATGATCGATCCTATTCAGACCATTCCTGCTTGTCCCATATAACACTTCAGATCTTTGATTTGGTGGAGATACATACTGGAAAAAAAAAAAAGGGAGAAAAATAATTTTCAAAGGCTATTAGGCCCTTTCAGGAAGCAAAACATAGCACACTTCCTTCATGCTGACTGCTCAAGCCGGCTGTTCCTCACAACACATTCAGTTGCAGAATCTGTCCATACTCAGACACTGTCTCTCACCAAAAGACGCTCTTATACCTTGCCATCTGCTATGTGCTGCCTGTTTCTGCAATAAAATGGCTCCCCCAGTTTTGTCAGATTTGGCAGTTACTTCTATTGAGATTGGTGATGGAGTAAGCTTCAGAAAAGTGTTCCTTTTCCCACTTCTTCCCTTGGATTGGTTGTGTCTTACTTTCATATGTAGTCCTAAGTGACTCTGGTGGATCTTCTAAACAATGAAGATTGATGAGCAGAAAAGATTGTGCCTGAACTTTGTCATTGGGTAACAGTGTAGAAAGGGTTTGCTTTGAATTTCCTACATTCTGTCAAACTGTTGGTAGAGTTGCTTATCTTCACCAGAAAACCACACCTATTAACTGGACACTCTATGTATTTTCAGAATTATGTAGCAATGATGATGGAGGAAGAGGGAGTGAGACAGCAAGAAATAACTATCTGCAAAGATCATAAGTAGCAGGCGTGTATTGTACATGAACAAAATACACTTTCATGAGGTTCAAGGAAGTGACAACTTTGTCATATACATGTTTCACTCGGATCTATCAGCTAAGACACATAAATACTAAGCTGACAGTTCATACTTCTCCTTTCCCAATCAAATGTGAACTTACAAATATTAATCCTGTATTTGTTCCAGTAGAATAGCAAAAGGAAATATGTTAGCACAAATTAGCAACTTCAGTGACTTCTGAAGTCTTTTTGATGTGTTCCTTTGTCACTGTGATGCTAATTTTATGTTCAGTCTTCATCTAATTTCCCACATCATCAGTGTTTGTATTTTGAGAGCTAAGATAGCTAAGACTCTCTGCAAGTGTCAGTGACACACATATGATTTCCAGTTCCATGTGCACCAGCTGCAGCACACATCTTCAGTGAACACCATGGATAGAAGAGGCTTAGATGCTCCAAAGATAATGCCAGTGCATCTGTGCATAATCTGGATCTTCACGACACCAATTTGTTTAATTAGCAACATCTACTAATGTCTCCACCTCTCCTATCAGCCAGACATTTCAGATGCCTTGCCTTTTTTTGTGGATGAGGATTCTTCACTGTAAAAATGACCAGAATTAATAGCCGAATTAAAAGGTGTGCTCTCAGATATTAATTCATTGACTGTGAATAGCAAAGTAAGAAGCATCCTAATACAACAGACAACTGTTGAGCTGCTGAAATCCTACATAGGACATCTAAGTAAAAACATTACAGTACATTCAAAGAAAGCCTGTTAAAGCAGGAAAGCATGCTCTGTATCTGTGGTAATTATGGCATCTCTGTAGTACAATGGATACGCTGCACATGTCCAGACTGTCATGCATGCATGATTTTAAATGCAGTGTAATAATTTATATAAGCTGAGGAACTGGCTTGGTATGGTTTGAAAAATAAATTCCCTGGTGATTTGAAGATATGGGCCCAGGACTTGCTAGCTGGAGCCCTTGCTAATGATCTGAGAAATAGCTGCAAATCTAAACCAAATATATAAAGCCTGCAGGCTGTCCACAGTGGTTTGGGGAGTATATGTTTTCAGAAGCCTTTCTGAATACATTTATAGACTGTGCATGTATGTCTGTACTTTCTGTGTAGGTGGGGTTGTCATCATTATGCTTGACCTTACTGTGCAGTTGCTTTTAGCATATGCTAGTCAATCAAGCCATGAGGAAACCCACTTTCGAAGATAGGGCTTTCTGACAGAGGATTATTTTATATGAAACTACTTTTACTCCCTGTGACTGTGCAGTTCTTGGGACGGGAAGGGACATTGTGGCTTCACAGGAAAACGGTAGCCATTAGGTATAATAATCTTTTTCCACATGGGGGAAAATATTCTGTTTTCTCATAGGTATTTGGAAATTTAAATGTAGGTCTTTTTCTGAAGAGGCTCATCTCTGCTCTGTTAGCTGCTTGTCTGACGTAGAAGCACAGCAAGCGTTCTGTGAATTACCATTTTCAAGCGTGGATGTTCTATAAAACTGAGAGAATGCTGCAACATGTGTCTTTTCTGTGTTAAATCTGCAGAGGTTCAGGTCTTCTGATGCCAACCTGATGAAGTTTAACCATGACAAGTGCAAGGTCCTACACCTGGGTCAGAGCAATCCCAGGCACTGCTGACAGGTTGGGCAGAGAAGAGATTCAGAGCAGGCCTGCGGAGAAGGACTTGGGGGTGTTGGTCGATGAGAAAATGAACATGAGCCAGCAGTGTGCGCTCGCAGCCCAGAAAGCCAACTGTATCTTGGGCTGCATCAAAAGGAGCGTGACCAGCAGGTTGAGGGAGGTGATCCTGCCCCTCTACTCTGCTCTTGTGAGACCTCACTTGGAGTATTGTGTGCAGTTCTGGTGTCCTCAACATCAAAAAGACATGGAACTGTTTGAACAAGTGCAGAGGAGGGCCACGAGGATGATGAGGGGCGCTGGAGCACCTCCTGTATGAAGATAGGCTGAGAAAGCTGGGGCTGCTCAACCTGGAGAAGAGAAGGCTGTGTGGAGACCTCCTGGCAGCCTTCCAGTATCTGAAGGGGGCCTATAGGGATGCTGGGGAGGGACTCTTCATGAGGGAGTGTAGTGATAGGACAAGGTGTGACAGGTTCAAACTTAAAGAGGGGAAGTTTAGATTGGATATAAGGAAGAAGTTCTTTACTGTAAGGGTAGTGAGACCCTGGAATGGGTTTCCCAGGGAAGTTGTGAATGCTCCATTGCTGGCGGTGTTCAAGGCCAGGTTGGACGTAGCCTTGGGTGGCATGGTTTAGTGTGAGGTGTCCCTGCCCCTGGCAGTGGGGTTGGAACTAGATGATCTTAAGGTCCTTTCCACCCCTAACTATTCTATGATTCTATGATTCTATCTGCAGACTTTGTACTTGCTTCCCTTAGCTTGCACAATCTATCACAAACCCCCAAAATTTCTATCAGGATTTGCTATCATAAATGTAACAGAAATCTCATAGATTTGGTACTTCAGATGTTGTGTGCTAATGTAATCTTGTAGGAACTCGGTGAAATCTTGCTGGTTTACCGCAACTTCTGATTTTAAGAAGGTAGTCACTGTAATATGTACTTACATGATTGTGTTTTTTATAGTCTTGTCACGAAGGCATTTCTAGTAGCATCACGAATTGTTCAGAGGATCTTGCCAGGCTCTCAGTGCATCTAAAGGAATATTTAGAAATATTTGTGTTCATTATTTTGTATTAATCTGGCATGTAATGCTTGACTTGTTTGTGAGATTGACCGTTATTAAGACTTTGTGTTCTCACAGATTCAAGTGCTTGGTATACTTTTTTTTTTTTGCTGAAGAGGAGGATTGTTCCTAGGAGAAGGCAATGTGAATAAACAGTAGAATCAAGATTAATGTGTTGTCATAATCTGTAGTTATAACAGATGTAAAAAAGCTACAGAGAGTAGGAGCACGAGTGTTTTTTTTACATCAGAGGGCATACAGTCTTCTCAGTGCCTTTTCTGTATAGGCTGCTTTCCTTTTGTGAAAATCCTGTTGTATTACTGCTTATTTTTATCTGTATTGCACTGCCAGGTGATTTTTCTGCTGTTTGGAATGACAGTCTGATATCATAGAATCATAGAATAGTTAGGGTTGGAAAGGACCTTAAGATCATCTAGTTCCAACCCCCCTGCCGTGGGCAGGGACACATGCTAGGGGCTCATTAAGTAGAGAAAAAGAGACCTCTTTCCACAAGACTCCCATACCTATGGCCAGGCGTGCTAGGCAAATTCTGTGGTGGGAGACTATATAGTTAGCGTTGAGAAAGACTGTGCAGCTGGAGCACTTAATTCGCAATGTTGTGGGGTGATGATAACTTGCCGGCAGTTGCAGGCAAAGCTGTCTCATATCAATAAAGCTCCTAAAGTAGATTCAGATCTGTGAGGGACAGAAATGATGTGCAGCAATCGTTCTCTGTCTTTCTCTGTCACTGTACCTTTTTGTTGGCACTTCTTTAGTGTATGATCATTTCTAGAAAAATATTTTACCAATTAATATTTCATCTGCTTGGGAACCTTAACAAGTTACCTCAACACCTAACCTCATTAAACCTATTTCTAGTGCTCATTCTGAGTCTTTCATTAGTTTTTAAATCAGAGCATACCAAGGGATCCATTTGGCTAACCCAAGAGAGATTGCCTTCTCTTTGAGAAATTAGTGAAAAGTTACTGTTAATTCTGGTCACTGTTTTTGCTGTGGGAAACCTCTGAAAATTAAAGTTCTTTTCCTCCCTTTTATTTCAGAACCTTATTTTTTCTTTGAGTTATTTAAGTTAGTGGTTATATGATCTTTGTTGTATTCCCCTACTAAAGGCTACTAGGAATGATTTTATAGTTTAAGGACTATTTGTTTTTTTCTTTTTCTGCATGGTATCATTCTTTATTATATCTTGTTATGTCCTGGAAAAGCATCTGAAGAAGTGCTATGAGGTATTTTAGTGACGTAAGTGACAGTTTTGGCCTTATGCCTCATTATCTGAAAGACAGCATCTCCAGCAGAACATATCTCATCCTGCCAAGGCCCAATGTAGAACATAATGTGTGAAAAAAATGCAGAATGAGGGGAATGGATCTCTTTCTTGCTTAAAGTGCTATGGATTTTATTCCTTAGGGTAAATGACTGTATTTTATAATTCCAGTTCCAGGGATAATAAATAACTTTAAGCCACTGTAGTGACAGGACAGTACATCTGTGTGGAAAGTGAATCATTTAGAGAATAAAAATGAGTAAGATCACTTTGAATTAAGTGCATGAGCCTACAGCCTTAGGTACTGGTTCAATATTGAGATGGTAGAATTCAAGAGCTTCCTTTGTGTTAGTCCTATGGCCAGAGATGCTAGAAAATGTGATCTCGGAGTAGAAACTTTTTAGATCTGGCAGAGGTGGCAGAAACTCTGGTTTCCTGCTTTCACCTTCTGAGCTGGAGACCTAAAAGTTGAAGGGTCCAATAACAGCTCTGTGACATGCATGACCTGACACTGAGGACATGAGGACATGGTACTGATCTCTGCAGTCAGTCCACCCAGAGATCCTGCTGGCTGTGGGATCCCCAGCCTCGGCTTAGATGTGCAAGGAGGGTCTGCATGCACCTACCAGTTGTGTTAGTGCCTGAAAGCTGACCAGTAATGCTGATAATCTGTTGTTAGGGCTAATGGTGATAAGAATATATATTTGATTGAATAGATGCAGACACTGGAAGCTTGCAGAGGTTATTCTTTTGTTTTCATAGGGGGTAAGGTTTTTTAAATATATGTTAATTAGAATTGATTCAAATTTGGTAGTAAAGTGTAAGTTCAAACTTTTCAAAGAGCTTTTTGGAGTGTCACTTTTTACAATGACCCGAATTCTAATTAGAGAGTCCTGCTATGTCTTACAGTGTCTGGAGAGGTCACAAAGGGAGGGCAGCTGCAGGTTATTGATTTCAGGACCTAAAAACCATTCCGTAACTATTATCTGTAGTTCACAGAACTCATACTGATTAATTTCCTTATCTGAAAGCCATTCCTTTTCATACTGTAAATGATATCTAATGTTCCCTGAAGGGGTCTGTAGTTTATAGATTTTATAAGTGAATGAGAAAATGAATGCATTATTTTCTTGTCCTTTTGTGACGCTCTCAAGTTATTCACAGAATGTTCCATTTTAATACAATTTATGCTTTTACCAGTATTTTAACATTTCACTGTGTAAGAAAAAAGTGAGCCTTTTATCATTCATGTTGGGAAAAAAAACCACCACCTTAAACCTTAATCCGTTCAGTCAGTAACTGTTATTTGGTCTTAAAGGATGGCAGTCATAAACTATAGAAAGGCAAGGGCCAAAGCATTCTTTATGGTGTAAATGTTACAGGGCATCTCATATTTATCAAAGGGGCCATCATTATGCCGAGCCATTACAGTGGATATTCGTGGCACTGTATCAAGCAGTATCTCTGAATTTTATATCAACTCTATGAGCCTGAATGAAGCACTTGTATCTTTTCATTATGGTCCACTTTTCCTCCTACTTAAATCAACTCCCTGTGGAAGACTGTGTTGTTGCATAAACATATACAGCTGCAGCAAATGATTTAATGAAGACCAGTAAGTGTGGAAATGAGACTATATAAGGTCTGGCTGAGTTATCATTAAAGTGTACATGCTGCTTTGTTTTTGCAATATTTTATTGCATGTTGTGTACCACGCTCTATTCTCAGGTTTGACTCATATTTAAGTAATGTTCTAGTGCTGTGGGTACTTTTTAGCTTCTTATTAATGAAGTGCAAATTAATGTTTACTGCTTATTCAAAAGGATTTTCCCAGTGTTGCTTTTTCTTTTTTCTTTTTTCTTTTTTCTTTTTTTTGTTTGCTACCGATTATAAGCATGAAACAGTTACAAAGCTGGTCAAAGAGAGCAAGTGCAGATTCCTCATAGGTTTAGGAATCCCTGATTTTTGTGATGCTGGTTATCTTTCAGAAAATATAAATTCATAACTGTAGAGAAATTGCATTCTGATATCGACATTTTCCGGAAAGCCTTATCCTCATGTAGGGGCCTCGGAAATAGTGTCAAAGGCATGAAAATGAAGAAGGGGATACATGTTCTTTGAGTCAGTTCCTTTACTAAAATAGTCTTGCAGCACCCTAAAACCTCCAGAAATCTGGTCGAGCAATGGAAGGTCACAGATAAGAACTCTACCTCCACCACCTGAACTTGTATCATGAACTCTACCCCAGTGTTTCATTTCAAGGAAAACTAAGATCTCATTCTAAAATGCAGTTTATTAAACCATCTATCTTATCTAATTCCCTGATTCTTTAGGAACTCTTCGATTTACATTTTATTCATACAGGAAAAATCATATAAATTAAAAAAAAAGATATTACAAAGCCTAAACTATTAGATGTAAATCCACCTTAACGCTGTACATAACACTGTACAGGTTTTTTAATGGTATAAAGTTTTTTGTATTTCAGAACAAAACCCAGTTAATAACTGAGAGAAAACTGAGGAAACTTTCTTTAGTGATTAAGTATTCCATAGTTATCCAATTTATGAGTTGTTCTGATTGTGACCATAGTTGAGAGCAAGCTGGCTTCTGTTACATTGGTCTGGCTTGCAGTTTTAGAGTTGGTCAGATTTCTGAAATGCTAATATGCTGATTTTTTAAACTTCCATTTGTTTGTAACTAGAAAATAAAAGATTTCAAAGAAAATGGTAGATGTTTTTGTCTTTCCATTTTGGACCATATTTTTGATTTTCTGCAGGTAATTATATGTTGTTTACATTTTAACTATATTATTAAAATACTGGAGATAGTCTAAATTAAAATTGTTAATTCTTTCCTGAAATTTAAAAACAAAGTTTTAACTTTTAAATCCTCGTTTTCCTCAGATGCATTTGTTTATACTCTGTGGTATAACTGCATTGTTATGTAGGGATATATGAACCTAACTAGAAGAAATTCAAACATTTGAAGCTCAGAAGGTGATAGTAGCTAAAATGTATTTAAGCACGCTAAAAAAATGACAAATGGGGATTTTCACAGAGATGTAAACAGTTTCTGCTACAGGACCGAAGCTGTAGTTAGCTGTTCCAAATGTTACTAGTTATTCCGATTGCCACTTTTAGTGTCTATTGTTTGGGGGCAGGGAAAGGAGGAAGTGCATCAACCTCTACTCCACACTGTTGGGGAAAAAACCCAGTCTAAATAATTTCAGAAAAGGATACATTTTACACTGTAATACTTTGTACTTTGTGGTGAAACGGATTGCAAAGAAATATGTTGCAAGGCTGTATAAGCACAGGATTTATCCGTAATTATTGACGTTATGTTCAGGGAGAGTGACTCAGAAATCACTGCCTCAGTTCTTCTGCCCACTATTTCTCAAGCAACCAGCTGATTTGAACTCACTGAGCATCAGTAATTCAAGAGATAATCTTATGACACACAAATCCAGGAAAACTTAATATTTGCTTGGTATACTGTAGGATCAGATTTATGCAAGGAGTCAGATGAAGAATTTGTGAATGTTCATCTTGAAATGAAACATTTCTGGTTTCCTAAGTGTCACCATTAAAAAACGTACCTTTGTTCTCATGTCAGAAAATTGCTTGTGTTATAGAGAAGCTAGACCAGCTACTCAATGTTAAAATAGAAAGAAAGGAGTTGTTATAATACTATCAGTCTTTGTATTAACTGTTTGATGGTACCGTTTAATTTTTCTATTGTTACATATGTTATAAAGAGAGAGAGAACTCCTTTGTAGGCAGTGTTTTGCTACTGCAAGCCTCCTGTGTAAACAAGCCCTGATGTGAACTGCAGGCTAGATGTACTGTGACCTGTCTCTCTTGCCTCAGAGGCGTCATTGAAGGCAGAGCAAGGAACTAAGCATTTCTGTATTTCTCTCCTGCGCCCTAGCCTAGGTGCGGTCCTCAAAGCACTCGAGGCTCTCTTGTTTAACAGGCTGAAAAGATCAAGCAACCTTTCACAGCCCTGGCACGTTCAGTTGTGCAGTGTAGTGCAGCTCGTATGCATTACTTTGCATGCACTGGAACAAGTGCCCTTGGTGTAGGGTGTAGGGAGGGAAGGAAAATGGGGAATCTGCTGCAGTAAAAGAGGTAACTGCAGCTGTCATCCAGAGCAAAAGGCTGAGCAGGACTCTCAGCAGCACAGGGTTATGGTGTGAGCTGGTTAATGAAGTGTGACACGTAAGGCAGGTACGAGATCACAGCACTCGACAGGCAGACTATTTAAAATGGTAATGCAGTCAAGCCTCATCTCATCTCAGCACTGACACTCTTCACCATTTGCCTGTGCCACTCATTCTGTGCAGATTGTCAGGTGGATATCAAAACAAGCACGACAGGCAAATAAATACAGGAATCCGAGCAAATATTCTCTCTCCTGCAGGAATCGTAGACAAGTGTGACAGACAGGAGCTCACTGCTACTGATAATTGTGTCTTTATTCTGTAACTACACTCTGTGGGTTATTTCTTTTCATGCCCTGCATTTCAGATTACATATATAGGTCTCTGGTAAGTTCCCTAAGTCATATCAGTGTTTAACTCGCTGTGTTACATCAGATAGCTCTCTGAATGATTTCTCTGAAGCAATTTCATGGATAAACCTTTGTAGTTTAATGGTGAAAGCGTATTAGCTAGGATTTAGTAGATCAGGTATTATTAGACCAGGTAGCTTGAATTGCTGCTTTCATAATTTTTCTGCTTTAACTGACTGTATCTAGGATTAGATGGAAAAAAATCACAAAGATTTTTGTGGTTTTTTTTTTTTTTTTTTTTTTTTTTTTGCATTTTAGACTTTTATGTTAAAAAATAGGCAAAGTCTGTTAGGTCTTCATGTAACTGTTACTAGCAGAAGTGATGCCTCATGGCCTGACCACAATCTGTTGCACCAACAGCTCTTTTCTCTAACATAAGGCCTTGTGTTTCTCTGTTGTAGGCATAAAAATAACATCCATGATAGTTAGAGAGACAGCTTTTTTTCCTCAGTCTGGAGTCATAGATGTATCTTGACAGAGAGCTTTACTGACTTTGGTAGGCTTTGGATCTGGCTTATTACTATTCTAGTTCTTATTTAGAAATTGAGAATACTAGTAATTGTCTGCAAAGGAAGCTATGTAGAAGAAATATTAGTTCTTAATAATGCACTTTGAGGTTATTGCACTGAACAGTTCAGTGCTGCATTTTAAAATATTCTTGTTGACTCTGATCTCGTCTACTTTTACAACTACTGTTTCGCATGTGGACCTGTTCATATTTACCTTTGCTTTCTTTATTCACAGTTTTTAGCAGCTCTGGCCAGTTCCATGTAGCTGTTGTTGAAATGAAACCTGTGATAGTTTCACTTGCTAGGTGACATCAGTGACACTAATCAAAAATGGAGAAGGCGGCACAGATTGGTGCAGTATTTGGGCTATATGAGTTGAGATAAATACTGAGGAATTTGAATATGTACCTGAGCTGCATAAATGTTGTCTATTTTCAGGACAGGTCTGGCACAGACTTCTTGAGAGAAGTTTACTAAATGAGAATTTCTGTGGGTTTGTGTTTGTTGGGGTTTTTTCTTTCAAATTTGGAAACATGGACATATTTTGAAAACAGTCACTTCCTGGTGTTTCGGCAGTTTGTGGATCAGCAGGGAATG
Organism: Myiopsitta monachus; assembly: GCA_017639245.1. Classification (NCBI taxonomy): domain Eukaryota; kingdom Metazoa; phylum Chordata; class Aves; order Psittaciformes; family Psittacidae; genus Myiopsitta; species Myiopsitta monachus. The sequence continues at coordinate 75,863,051 of CM029917.1, read as the reverse complement.
AACAGTAAGAAGCCCTTGTCACCTCTTCAAAACTATTTGCATTGAAGCTCATTCCTGAAAGTAGGTGAAGATTCCAGAAGGTTCATACTTTGCCCAATCAGTTTGTTCCTCATCATTCTTTCAGAGGTAGACCAGAGGGAAATATTTGACTTGAACAGACCTGAATTTTGTATATACTTTATCAACACATCATATTCCAAATCTAACAGATCGGTTATAATAAGCTGTATTTGTTCAAAATCCTTCATGCTGATTTAAAAACCTATCCTTTCTTCTGTTTTAAGAGGTAAGAGGTTTGGCTCTTTTGTTAATGCCAGCACAGAAATTATTTATATGCAAAATTTGGAAATTAGAATGGGAATTAATATATTTTGCACTGCCTGTAAATTCTACCCAACTGAAAGCGTTACAAAAAACCGCAGACCTTTCCTGACATGACCAAACTAGTGAATGTTGTACATAAATACTTAGCAGTTTTTGGAATAAGAGCCTGCCTATATTTACGGGCACACAGACTTCAGTTGTGTTGCTCTTGGTATACAGTCTGCACATATTCTGTTTTAGTATCTGAATGTATTTGCTTGTGTGCTCAATAGAAGTCCAATATCTCTTTCCATAAATTTGGATACTCTTTGGACAAGTATAAAAATGTATTGCATTATTAAATTAAGCTCATGGGTCTTACTGTTAGGTTCATCCAGCTTGTAATGAGAGGAAATGTTTCCAATTCTATGGTACTTCCTACTGGTTTGCATGGAATATTTCGGTTCGTATGGGGAAGTGACACTCGAGATGGAAGTGCTAACGATTTTTGCAGGAGTTCTTTTCATCTTTGAATAGATTTCAGTTAAGAGAATTTGTTTTATTTAATTCTAGTTAAAAAAAAAAAAACCAAACCCTCACTGTTCTCCCACTCAAAGTCTTTCCATCCCTCCCAGAGACCTCTTCTTAATTGAGACAAAAAAGAATGGTTCTACTTTTATTTTGTTTGCAGAAACAAGTGATAAGAGAATCACATTATGTCAGGCTGATATGACTGGGTATGAATTAGCCTTTTAACTGTTTGTGTTTACACATTTAGTATATACAACAGTTTAGCACATATTTTGGAGGAAGGAAATGGGTAAGTGATATTAAGTTATGTTCCATGTTTCAAGAAATGTCCCTCAGTTCAAGAAGCAAATCATAGAATCATAGAATAATTACGGTTGGAAAGGACCTTAGATCATCTAGTTCCAACCCCCCTGCCATGGGCAAGGGACACCTCACACTAAACCATGCCACCCAAGGCTCTGTCCAACCCAGCCTTGAGCACCACCAGGGATGGAGTGAGTATTCACAACTTCCCTGAGCAACCCATTCTAGTGCCTCACCAGCCCTTACAGTAAAGAATTTCTTCCTTATATCAAATCTAAACTTCCCCTGTTTAAGTTTGAACCCATTACCCCTTGTCCTCTCACTACAGTCCCTAACGAAGAGTCCCTCCCCAGCCTCCCTATAGGCCCCCTTCAGATACTTGGAAGGCTGTTATGAGGTCTCCTCCATGCAGCCTTCTCTTCTCCAGGCTGAGCAGCCTGAGCTTTCTCAGCCTATCTTCATACGGGAGGTGCTCCAGTATGACTCTCACCTTTTTGTGGAAGTGGCATTTTTGTGAATGAAAATGAAACATCTTTCAAAAATTCTGCCCTAAGAAACAGCTCTACAGAATATAAACTTATCACAGCAATTTAATGGGAAAGAGGAAAGGACATTATAACTGCTTTGGTATTGATAGGGATTTTTACCCTTGCTTTCTTGTTCTTCACAAGCTGTCTGAATTTCTAGTCTAAGGACTATTTCATATCTACCGTTTGATGTTTGGCATGTTTTGAATCACTCTCAACTTCTAAAAAAATACTGTACTTGATTTCATAATCTCTGAGTAATTTCATTTTCTTTTATGAGGTCCTAGACATTTTCACCTTTCCCATGGTTTGATGTGTAAAGAAGGGGCAGACTCCTTAAGTCTGATAGTTATTTTATGTGTTGTGCAGGCTTTCCAGACTGTTCATTGAGATAAATACATACTTGCAGATTGACTTAGTATATGGTTATGATTCCACTTATGTAAACAGTTAAGAGAATTTGGGATCTTGCATATTTTTCATCTTTGAAGTTGTTACTTGAAGTTCAATTATGATTTCTTCTTTTCAGCTCTTTTCAGTTACTTTATCAACTTCTACGTTGTTGCAGTTTAGCAATAGGCTGCATGTTGTACACACAGTGTCATCCTTTACTTTAGCATAAATCACTAAATCCATGCTGAAGATCAGTTGCCTTACAAGGTTTTTTGTAGCCACCCTATTCCAAACTTACACTGCTTACCTAAAGAATCCTATAATGCCACTGCACAACCTCTCAGTGTTGGAGTTCTAGAAATAGCTTTCTGATGCACTGTATATTTATTTACTGTTAGCTTTTTGTCATTCAAGGTTCTTGAAATTACTAGGCACTTATCAAGAAAAGAAAACATTTAATTAAAGAACTTCCAAATTCAGCACTGCCCTGGGGTGACACTTTTAAGGTGGAATTGTGCGTACTTTTCATTTCTGGAAGCAAAGTCCATGTACAGTTGTTGGACTTACTCCCTATAGCTCTTCTGGTTCCAGATCAGGACATTGTGTAAGGAGACACAGGGTAGTTGGGAAAGGCTCATCTTGGGCTTATAGGTGCAGCTCTAATTGATGCTAGTAATAGCTTTTCATTCCTTCTGCCTGTGTCCTTCACTCTCATCCCACTCTTCCTCAGCTTTGCACTTCTTTCCTCCCACACTCTCCATCCACTTACCCCATATCTCCCAAACAAGACACAGCCCTGGTGCCCCTTTTCCCATTGCCCTCTGTTCCTCAACTGCATATTCTGCTTCTCCCTCCCGCTTCCTGACCTCTAACTCTCAAGAAGGTAAATGCAATTTAGGCTTAATGAGTGATGAATCCGATGTTCTCTGCTAATTTCTGCTCTCCCATCTTTAGCCAGATGGCAGGAGGTAGGTGGGGCAGCTTTGTTTTTGGAGTAATTCTTTGGTTTTGACAGAGGCCTGTTGTTTTTTTAGTGTATGCATTCTGAAAGCACATGTTTCCAGAGGCAAGGATCTAGAAGCATGTCTTTCTCTGGGAAGATTGAGGCTGGCAAGATTAGAGTCACCTCTTGGTGCTTGTAGAAGTCTACTCCTTAGCCTTAGGCTGGCTCAAAATAAGTCATGCACAACTGGGTTTTATTCCTGTAGTTAAGATGTGCCATTGTGCTTGAGGAATTGAGCTGTCAGCCATAGTCCTTATGCTTTAGACAGATACATCAAAAAAAAAAGACTTTTACCTACCTGCTTCTTTCAGAGGGGAAAATGGAATCGGTGTTAAGAATAGATCCTTGAAGCCCATCATCAGCTGGGATGGTGGCAAGGGTCAAAAAGTTATTAAGACCCCAAGCTAGTTCCGTTGCCATTCTGACTTTGACTTCAATATGGGTTGAATGAGTTCCTTAGAAAATAAAGCAGCTTTGCAGCTGATGGATAAGCTGTATGGCAAGGAGAAAAGATTACTGTAGTATTTTAAAAGAAATGTTTTCTGTGTGCCTTCAGAAGTTGTAATTAACCTGTGTGAGGCCAGAGCTATGTATTATAAGAGTAAGAACTATATGTGCTGTCTGTAGAAGAGACAACTACTGTATTTTACAGGCAGTGTAGCATTTAAAAGTATAGATTTTTAAGGCTTTCATTTTAAATGACAGTGGCATGATCTGTAACTGCAATATACTGCTGTAAGCCATCTTTACAATACTCTGTATTACCTCTGTGGCTATTTGTTCCTCAGTGGGGTCTGAAAGAATAATTCAGACAAATTTAATTTATTGTTGCTTCACACTTCTTCGCCACGATAATATGCTCAGCTAACAGGTTAACAAGTATGCCCTTCTCACTTTATTGAAAGGGTTTAAACAGATCCTAGAAATTATCTTCCAAAACTTACAGTACTCTCCAGATCTTGCAGTAACAATAATGTTCTCTTTCCCTTGTTGATATTTTTTCTCTTTTCCTTTCCTACTTTGTTGTTGCACTCAGCCTTTTTTATAACTCTTGATAGTTATAGAAAGGATGCTGCCTTCAATCCAGTCCATTCAGCAATCACGTTATGGGTGTTTGACTTTATGTATATAATAATGTATTAAACAAGGATATTAGCAGGAATAAATCATTCTAACTTCGCTGGTGCTGAATATCTGAACATGTGTGTAAAAGTTGAAATTCCTTCCCACTGTCTACGGACAGAAATGTTGGAATTACAGGGCACTTAGTTTATGCGGTATTGAAAGAAGATATAACAGGAAAGTAGGTGAAACAGTGATGTAGAAAACTCAATAGGGTTTTTTTTTTTGGGTTTTATTAAAAATACTCTTTTGAAAAAATGTTTTATAAACCATTTTAAGCATGAGAAAGTTAGAAGGTATTATCCATATTTCTGTATAGTTCTGAAAGAATAATGAAATGCATGAGATCTCTGGTTAGGTTAAGTTCTCCTGTGGATTAGCTACTCAGTCTTAACAGCAATCAAGATATAATCTAATGTGTAAGAAGCACAGACTGTACTTTTTTATTTGATTATTTATCCTTCTGCTTTTGAAACTAGCTTTCAAAAATTTCAAACTGTCTTCGTAAAATCTATATAAATGTAATGCCAAAATATATATTCCTTTATCTCTTAGGTGTCTTGGGAGTGTGCTACTAGAGCCAGACAGGTAACTCATTAAATGACACAGATTTTTTTTAAACTAATAAGCATTCCAAAACACAGGGGTTTCTCTGCTTTCTACTTATTTGTATTAATGCAGGTGAGCTACATTTCGGTTTTGAATTGCAGCAATAGCAAAAAATCCAAGAACAATCTAAATTTGTGTCCAGTTATTTTTGCCTTAAGAGAAAAAGTAAAATATTCTATTTATGTTAGAAGATTCTGTTTACAAGTTTCAGTCATCCAATTAGAGATGGAAATCCATGTGGCTTAAAGGCCACTTGCACACCGTAATCAACAAACATAAAATATCAAGAATGAAAAGTAAACACAGAGAGTTTAACTATGTCTTTGAGTAAAGCATAAATTGCATATTTGCATACTATGAATGCATCCAGAGATATAATAAATATCAAAGAAAAAATGAGTGTTGTAGTTTTTTGCATAATCATTCTCATAGTCTCAGTGATTACTTTGCAGACCACTTCAAATTGGTATTTGCTGAAAAGAAACCTAAATTATAAGCTTGCCCTTTGAATTTTCCATATACCAATTTTCTGATACTACTGCGCAGTAACAGCTTTGTCCTTTTTCATGAATTTTCTAGACTTTATATTTTTGTTTTAAGTAAATCTGTGTAAATGTCACTGATGTGTCCCAGGCCACATAACCTTAACTGCAAGGGCCAACATCTAGATTTAGGCTTTGGTGCAAGGGTCTCCATAGTACATACTCTTATGATTGTGCTTCATTAAGCATCCAGCCATGCTGGGAGTTACTTCCTTCCAGTGAATGTAGGACTCATTACTGTGGAAAACAAAGAATCCGAGGTTATGGTGGTGATCGTCATGGTGGTGGAAGGTGCATGGGCTGGTCTCCCTCTGCTTGGGGTATCAGGAAGGTGGGAAGAACTATGAAGTCCCTGTCAACCCCAAAATTATATTTTGCATATCAGGTGCAACTACTCTGCTTGGATATTTCTGCCTTTCTGTCTGTGCTTCACCCTAGGGGCCTGTTGACATCTTTTTTACACCAGCCTTTTGTCCCTGCAAAGGAAGAAACTACTTCAGTAAGGTTTTTTCATTGTACAAAAATAAAGATAAAAATCTCAGATATCTTTGTGACCCTAGATGGACCTAAAGATTAGAAAATTCAGCCTCCTGTACATTATTCTTGGTGCTGAGTACCTGTTTTTCACATAGACATGAAGACAGTAGGGGGATTAATTAATTTTAAATAGAGAAGGATTTATTTCAAAGAATGACAAAACTTTGTTCCATTTTGCAAAATGAAGAATCCAGTATGAAATGTTGTGGTTGGATTCAGAGTTTAAAAATGTGCATAACTTCAAATGTATCTCTAGTTTTTATGGTAGAAACTGTTATCAAAGTATAAGGCATGACAAATCCCACACAATAGAAAGGCTTATGACATGTTATATATTGGGCATGATCAGTTGAAAGAAATGACTAATACCATCTCAGAACCGTAAGCTGTTATCTTTGGGGATTTTTATCTTAATAAAGCAGAAGTACTGAAATATAGTAGGGAAATATAGGAGTGGAAAGGAGAGCCAAGGTAAGAAATTTTAGATCAAGCCACTCAACTTCTATCTCTAAAATACTAAGACTATTTGCAAGCACCTGGATTGTTGCAAAGAAATCAGTACCAGGCAATATGGATTTGTCAAAACCAGCTAATTTTCTTTTGGCAGATTAACAGGCCTTGTTGTGAGTTACAAAGCCATAGAAATCATTCATCTTGAATGTAGTAAGAGGTATCTGTCTCTTTTGACATCTTCATAAATAAGCTGGGGAGAAATAAATTCTAGGTGAAACTATTAGAAAGTAAATGTAAAACTCATTGATTAACTGTACTCAAAGGGATCTTATCAGTGATATACTGTTAAAAAAAATCCATTGCATTCTGGGAGGGTCATTTTCAGGTCCCTTAGAAAGAAATAAGTAACAGAATAAAGAATATGCTCGTTAAGGGTATAAACACATTAGAGGACAGGACTTGAATTTGAAATATTATTGGAAAATCATAAGAAAAAAAATATGATACTGAATTAATGTAACATGGATAAGTGCAATCTTCTATTTAAGAAGTGGCAATCTGCCACTACACAATTTCTTTTTGGAGAACAACTGGTAAGTTTCGTGACTGTACGTCAACAGCACCATGCCATTGCAATAAGCAACAGGCACAACCAAGGGAATGTCTATGACACAGGAAGTTGTTTTTTTCTCTACCCAGCTTGGTGAGATACCAGTAAGAGTGAAGCATTCAGTTTGAGACAGCACACCATAGAGTGTGCAGGGAGAGAAGAGAAAATAAATGGTGGGCAGACTTTGTGCAGAGAGTGAAAAGGCTGGAGTGATTTAACCAAGGAAAAAACACAACCAAAACAAACATAAAAGAGAATGAGGAGACACAAGGGGAGAGTTTAGAGCATACAGAAGACATCTGCAAAACACAAGGAACAACTGGACAAACTAGATGGCCTCTTGAATGCCCTGTTAGCTCTATGTTGATGATTCTGGACAAGTATCCCTGCAGGAGACCTTTGTTCTTTGCAGTTTTTGAATACAAGTAGAATTAAACGCTTCTGATTTTAATAGTATATGCATATGTTTGCCTGTACACTTTCTGGGTTACTTTTCTAAAGTTTTACGGTTTAGTTTTTGGATTAGGGACCAGTTTGCAAGTGTTACTTTCATCAGAGTAAGTGATGTTTCCAACTGATTTCCATTAACCTTATAGTGTGGAAAAACTACATTTTAAAATGCTCTTTAAAAGAGCATTGCTATTTGTCTTCTGTTTTTAATGAAGACTCTTTGCAGAACTGTAGAATCATGTTCAGTTACACAACGAAGCAGTTATTTTATACATTAATATTATTTGTACTTCATAGTCGTTCTGTTTTACAAAACAGCTGGTTTCAAAGGGTGCTTAACTTGCTCAAGTGCGTGGCTTATAGGTATTCAGCAAGAGCTCTAGTTTTCCTAATCTGAGAATTGGGATAATGGCTGCACACTTGAAAGTGGCAATGAAGTTTTCATGATGGGTTAGTTACTTGTGGAGTTGATCTCTAACTGCAGTGGTGACATCCTGATCGTGGAGCATTCTGATCATGGAGACAGCATCACTGATGAGAAATGCTTTGAGGAATTTTGAGACAGTAATCTGTATTCTTTATTGGCACACATCACTGCCTATCATGAACATCCCATCTTGGTGGATGGGTATCTAACGTTCTAGCTCAAACCTCAAATCAGTTAGTCCTTCTTCCTTCCTTCCTGTCTCTCCCACTTCCTTTTTCTCTTCCGCCTTCTGTCTTAAAATTTATTTTTGCCTTAGGCTTAAAATCTCAGGTTACCAAATAATTCATTCCTTTTTTACTGTCTTTTTTTTGTTATTTGTGCCTTTTAAGTTATTTAAAGAAGGGTTTAATTCTCCTGCTAGCCTGTGATGTTAACGTAAATCATATGACTGTCTCTACAGATCATAACAAAGAACGGCTAGCACTGCAACCCTCTTACTGATTGCATGTCTGATCGCCTTGGAGTACTCTTGTACATTGCTTTTGCAAAACCTATGCTTTTGTAAGAATCTGGGATGCAAACATTTAGCTCGCTAGCTTACGTATAATTACAGTTTCTTCCACAGTGTATCATGTCTGACTGGATATTTTGTTTTCTTAGGGTTTTTGCACTGAAAGTCTCCATGGTTCAAAAAGGCAGTACTGCATCATTTTCTTTAACTTTTGTTGCAATGTTTTTATCTATATTCTTGGAAAGGCCTGGATCATCAATATTTGTCGGACTGCAGGAAGTCAAGGCAAAAGTAGTAAAATCTAGTCTACCAGGAAGGATCTTTTTGAGTGAAACCCAGTGTGTGTTTTAACTCCTTTTGTAGGAAATGCTTTATAATGCATCATTTTCTGTCTAGCTTGACTATAGTTTCTGTTTAGGCTGTTAAGTGTAATATTTCAGTTGAAAGCGATTAGTTCTGCTTGCACGGTGGCTTAGCCTCAGCAATTTTTTCTGTATTTAAATGACAGACCTACTACACTGCACTTGATTCAGCAGTGCCTTGTGATTCAGCAGAGCATCATGTTATGGTGGAGATATATGGCAAGGGCTGACACTAAAATGTGGAAATGTGGCTTGTTTTCCTCTTCTCTTACAAGGAAGTGTGAACCATAGCTTACCATCAGACCGCATTATACTGTTTGGTTCTTGGCTTGTATTCACTTGCCATAAAGATCTCTGTTGGAAAGTTGTATTTTAGGCAAACACAATAAACAGCAGTGGATCAGAGTGAAGAGGGAATGAGGAAAACTAAAACGCAGTATCTTCTTACCTGTTAAATATTTGTTTTAACAATCTTATATGTCTTCTTATTACTTGATAAGTATGTGGAGCTCCTATAGGTCTAGGGCTGTTTCCATGTTTCTGGCTGAAACATAAATCTGAATCCATTTTATTCTGTTTCCAGCTTCAGATGGATATTTCAAACAGCAAATGTGTGAATATCTAGTAAATAAAATATTATGGTTTTAATATACCTACGTGTTTCTCTATCAGAGAATCAGACAAATCAACTACAGAAATGATCAGCAGACCATTTTCTTCCTTCTGCCGAAGTTCATTTACTGCCCATAGTCCTTATTATAATATGTGCAAAAATTTTAGTTTAGTGCACTTCTAAGGATACAGCTATTGGATTTCTTCTGCCTTCTTTTTGCAGATGGTAAGCATCCTTCTTCCTCTTTTCCCTTTTTGCTTTTCCCTCTTTTCCCTCTTTTACCCTTTTCCTTCCCTTTCCTTTTCCTTGTCAATCATTGGCATAAAAACTACTAAAAGGCTGCTTATTTTGTATGTTTTATATATTTTAATTCTCTGATAGTATTTCCCTAAAAAAGTGACCATTTTTAACCATTAAGTTAAGGTGCTTAGTAGCATGGATCTCCCAAAACCCTCTAACGTGACTTCTGTCATTTTGCCGAAACCAAAGAATTTGTGGTAGGCTGTATTTAAAGACTTGTAGTATAAGATAAGCAGTGTCATTGTTTGCATAAAAAGCCATGTTTCCCTAGAGTAGTTGAGTAAATGTCTGCATAAGTAATTGCATTTGCAGTTGTTTGTATGTGCCTTTAGTTATCATTGGAGAGTTAACCCTGCTGGAAGACTTGGCCAGCGTGATGGTCTTAAGCTCTCATGAGGCAGTCTAACACAAACTTTCATAAGGCTGAGTGATAGAATTCTAAATCGTGTTTCATTTTCCAGCTTGGTTTTCAGTGTTTTACTGAAATATTCTCTAGGACTTTTGAAACCATGTATAAAAAAATTCAAAACTAAATTTTGCAAAAAAAATGTGCATGAAGATTTGGTTTGACAGTTGGACAGAAGTTTTTGCTGGATCTTATTTTATCTGGAACATTTTGACCTTCCATAAAATGTAACTAAATTTTACCCAGTTTTTCTTTTTGAGCTAACTCTTAGCACTATAATACAATACATCCCAATGCATCCTCTCTGTCTGTTGCCAGCATGATTATATATAAAGCCTGAGCATTAAATTTTGAATTCTTTGATTTTGTTAAAGAGACTTACAGAGTTACGAAGGAAAAAGTTTGTGGAAATGCAATTCCTCTTCCCCTTAGAAAAGTAATTTTAAAATAGAAATTGCATTATTTTCTACTTTTTGCTATTAGTAGATCTCCTGGGTACAGTTACCTTGGAAACATAATATTCTAAAGGAATAAGACTATATGGAACATTTTCTTGGACCCATTGATAATGTCTGGAAAAATGATGCTGCTGATGGCAGTGGAAAAACATTCAATTTAGCTGAAGCAGAAGTCTGACCTCTATGATGAAGTTTGGAAAAAGGAAAGAAATCTGGGTTTGTAATGTCCATAGTTGAGAAGGCTTGATGCTTTCAGACCTCTCCTTTAAAAGACCAACCAATGGCTTAGTGGAGAGGATTATATTCCTCATCACTTCATCAACTGTATAAAGATCCTCTTAATTAGAACACAATTTGAATATAATGCATATACTAGAATATAATTGCATAGTTTAGTTGCAAATAAATATGAGATGCAATATTCAGGTCTAAACTCAGTGCCTAATTATTATTTACAGATGTCATGATTATAGTAAAGCTGAAGTAAACACTGTAAATTTAGCCTTTCTGAATTATTAAAAACATGGGAGCATTATTGCTATTAATTACAGTTCCTTCAAGTTTCTGAGAGCTGACATTGGCCCTTGCTTTGTTTTCCATGAACTCTGATGGGGAAGAGTGGGATCACAGTCAAATGAATCTGTTAAAAGGCTTCCTAGAAGTCTTTCTTGAGTGTGAAGGATGAGATTTTCTTAAACTCCAAAAAGGCACTTGAATCTACATTGCACTTCAGATCTACACAGGATCCGAATCTATAGAGGATCCCATGAGAACTATGGTCCTTATTCAGCATTTTGGCATTTTGAAATCTGTGTGTTTGAGAGCTGCATATGGGTTGTTACTTTTGAAAGGGGGATTCTTTGCATGGGACTGACCTGAAGACAAGATCCTAGCAGTGGCTAGAAGTTAATTGTTAAGCAGCAGAATAATCCTACCACCTATGAGGCTTTTGAGCTTTACCATTTCAGGAGGTAAACCAATTTCTATTTTGCAGATTCATTTACTGAGAGATTTGATTTTACGTTACATTACATACTGTTTGCATTTTATTAAAGGGAGGAATAGGTAAACCTGGCTTTCTACAGTCATCTGACTGTAAGGCTTATACATTGTGATTGACAGATTTTTAAAGCCTGTAACAAAACCACCAGTGGTGCAGCAGATGATCTAGTTTTCTGTATTTGTAGATCTCAACAAAAGAAACTTTCAACAACTCTCATACACAGATGCACACAAAGAGATGGAGTATATAGAACTGTAACATCTTTGGGTAAAAAGCAATTGAGCAGTCTGGAGCCTCAAGTGAAATCATCTTCATCTCATGATGCTAAGTCATGATACCGGTGACATAAATATATAACAAAGTAACAAAGCAAATACTTGCCAATGGCATTTTATGTGAAACTAATCTGTAACTGCTTCTTGTACTACTTCTTTTCAAATTTGATTTTTCAAAGCTTTACTTTTCTCTCAGAAACTGACAGAAGTCTGAGTGAAAGAAAAGGACATGTTCTCAGAGTTTCTGGCTGTGTATCGAGTCCTCTTTTTTGTGCTAACTCATTTTAGAATAGCTTGTCTTTGAATTTATAACTGATAAATTGTGTAGCTTTGAAAACACCTGAGAGCAGAACAGCTTCAAATCTGGCTTGTGAGAGGGGGGAGATGTTCAATAGGTACTTGATCAGGCTTTAGCCTGGTATATAAAGGATCTCAAAAAGTGATAAACTGTAACAGTGCAAGGGAAAAAAATACAAACAAACAAACAAAAAAGCCTTTAAGAGAAAGGTATTTAAAATTGCATTAGACGTTACAGGATGTACTGTGAAGATGGAACTGGGAGTGCCTTTAAAGAGATAATTAAGATTTTAATCTGTTACTGAGAAGGGGAAAATAGAGTTAGACAGCATGGTATTCTTTGAGGCTTTTTTCCCCCTTAGGTTCTTTATACTGATACCTTTCTCAAGGAAAAGACACTCACCTCTCTCAAATGCTGTGTGTGTGTCATCTACATCTTATTCATCCCAGGGCGTGGAGCCATGTCTTTGACTGTGTCTTGTCACTGAAAGTTACACAGTTCTGTTAGTTGTAGGGAGCTGATGTACCAGTAGGCATTAAAAATTATGGTCAAGCAGAATATCAATTGTGTGCTTATTAGAAGAGTGCAGTTCAAATGGATTTTTTTAGTTTTATGCCTTTAAGTGACCCCTTGGAGAATGAAGTTTATGTACTTACCTCCAGCAATGCATTGTGACCATGTATGTGGTTAAGGTGGTCCATATGGTGTTATGGAAGGCAGTATAGCTAGGCAGTTCGATGAATGTCTGAGCTAGCATATGCAGGGGTAAATGCCTGAAGATTGGCATTACCTCATGCTCAGGGAGAAGCGGAGTCAGTCTGCATTCAGTTTAAAGACACTTGAAAAAACAACATGCAAGGCTGACGTGTCAAGCCAGCAGTGAAGAGAAATATTTGGTTTTTTTGTCAGTCTAATCAGAGATTTGGAGATTTTATCAAGCTCAGTTGATAAGGAAGAGAACAAAAAGATGCAAAACCAAAGATGGAATCTCAATTAAAAACCAAAAATACATTTCACTGTACAGCTTTCCTTTGAAAAGTATTCATTAATTTCCTCTGAAATGTGTTGCAGTATTCCAAACAGATCTTGTCTCTCTGTGAATTCGTAATTATATCTGGGCATCGTAGGGACTACAACTCAAGATTGAGTTTTATATGTCGGCATCTTTATTCAGGCAGTAATGGTAAACAAAAGCAAAGCTCTGCAATACCAGTAATGAACATCTGATAAAGTTCAGCAGACCAAGCTCAAAGAACCCATGTGTTCCTTGTGCCTATCCTATGCATCTCTACTCAGTTAAGTTATATGTTGTACCATTTATTTCCTAAAGGTTGTCATCTGCCATGAAAATTTTATGCTTTTATTGACTTACTAATTGATTTAGCCAAAAGTCAAACAGATATTTAGGCTCTCAGTGGCATACAGTTCATGTAAGATGCCTTCAAATGCTATATGAATAATGTTATCCAGCATGCACATCCTCATTGTGCGGTATGACTAGTGGCCTTATGTGGATCCTTGATAATTCACTGACAGATAATAACATGTCACTCAGTAGTCTATTATCTAGCATTTTATCAAGCATCCTCTTAAGCACCCATCACTTCAGTTGCAACACTTGCGATGCATATTTTTCCAGCCAGCTCAGTGTTGCATTAACGTGTGGTTAGAATTCTTCATTGTGCTCCAGCCTCTTTCCTCCATGAAAGCTTGCTCCTGACAACAGAAGTATTCAGGTATCCTGACAATACAGGGTTTATGTACATGTGGCTGGCTGCAAAATGCTGGCTGCAAAATGTAGGCACTGGAAGAATTAAGAACTATCTGACTTTTGGAGTGTGGGGTGGTTGTGCGGGACTGGCAGCTCAAAGACAAAATCAGCCCCTTCCCACACACTTATACACATGAGACATCCTTCTCATTTGTGCATAGCTTCTGTTGGGAAGCAGGGAAGTCTGAGATCTTTACACCCTCAAAAGCTTTGAAGGGCCACCCTAGATGTCATCAGTCTAAAGTGCTCTGCCATGCCAGAGATCAGCAGATTGTGTCATGTTTTTCTTAAAAGGTCTACTGTCTGCTCTCCTTCCCAGCACCAATGGCTTTAGAGAGAAGTGGTGAAGAAAATTTTACAGTGGCAAAGAATAATTCCAAGCTAGGGAATAATGTTCAGCTCCACTGCTCAGTGTGTATGCAATTATGTAGCTAATACCAAATAGTACAAAGTACATTGATCAGGTAGATAAAAAAAAAAAAATCACAGAGGTGTAATAACACAGTGCTGCCTTAGCGAATCACCTTTCCTATTTAGGACCATGATTTAAAGATTGCCACAGACTCTAAGCTAAAGCAAAATGGTTTTTTGGAGGTGGGGAGAAGGATAACCTTTTTTGCCTACTTTAATTCTGGAAACTTCCTTTCCATTTCAAGTAGCTTATTCAAATTTAATCATTCTCATCAGAGGATGAAAATGTCTAGTTTTGATATTGTTGGGGAATTTCAACATTAATGATACTACTCGTGTCTGTATTGAGAAGAGAAGTATCCATGGAAACAGTGCAGTAATTCATAAACTGTAGAGCTGTATAAAGTCTTTCTACTGCGAATATGTGTCAGCAAGAAAACCAAGACAACGCTTTTCATGTCTATGTGGCACAGCTGAAGAGTGCGTTCAATTTTAAGTCATGGATTTGAGCCATGCCAGGATATAGAGAATTATTCAGTATTTTGTGACTTAATGAATTGAGAAAACCAATCCAGAACCACAAACACACAACTTCCCAAGCAGATAACCTACCACTAAAAAGCCTGAAATTTAATTTTCACATCAACCAAGTACAAAGTTGTAATAAAATGGCTTTTATAGTTTTTGTTTGTTTGCTCTTTTTTTTTTAATATCAGATAGTAGTGAAATAAATGAAAAGAGGATGCTTGTATCTGCCCAGTCTGTGTTCCTATTAATTCCCATTAACTAAGCATCAATCTACTTGAGTAAGGTAACATGGCAAAAAAGGGTAATCCAAGCACTCCAGGGCTTGCTTTCCAGGACAAAGATTTTTTGTAGCTTTTTACACATATGTGAAAGTACAGTTTACTCAAGTTAAATACCAAACAACTCTGTTGCTCGAGTAAGTGCAAAACATGCTATTTCTGCTATATTCTTGTAAAACAGAATTCAAGGAACTGGCTTTCTACACTTGGACATTTCATACATCACTTGTCTAACTTTGTGCAAGTCAGCAAAGACCACATGTTCAAAAAAGTTGTTTCTCCTTTCTATTTTCATTCTCTGTGAAAAAATTTGTGTTGCTATGATCTTGACTGGAGGTCTACTGTGGATTGTGTGATTCCCATAGCAATGACTCCGTGCGGATGCAGTCCTGCTCTGTGCTGTGCTGCAAGCATGGCACCCAGGCCAGTGCTGTATTCTGCATGTCCTTTGGCCACAAGACAAACTTGGTCTGCAGGCAGCTCCCACCCAGTACCAGTGATTATGCCACCTGAGTGTCTTTGCCTAATCTTAAAGCGAAGCAACAGGCTATCATGTGAAATGTTTTTTATTTGACAATAGAAATGAGAACTAGTATAGGTTTTCTGTGAAGAAAATCCTGTAAGAATTCAGACCAAAACGAGGTTGCCTTACTATTGATGGAGTCTGCGCAGTATGCCATGCCCTGGTTGGACATCTGTTCAGTGCTGTCCAGCTCAGGGTTTCCAGCAGGTGAATGCATGTAGGATTGTCTATTTTCTCTTATTTTTTTTGGTACAGTTTTAGCTCCAATAAATGGCATTTTAAGGGATACTTTGCTGCAAGGTCTGAGTGCATTTCTTAATGAGATCATAATGAACCACCATCTCCTGGAACAAAATGTGTATGTAATCCAGGTAATCAGCTTTCTAAAACGCCAGCAGGATTAGACATAGCTGACAGTGAGAGCTAAGGCATTGCTCTGCACACATTGAATTTTGCTTTGAATTTGGCAGTTCAAATACAGTTATGCTGTATAGGTGTCTGATACTTTATTCCGACATTTCTGGTTTACTAGTAAATAACTCCTACAAACTTTCCTTCCTCTGAAGAATGGCCCTGTATGAGAAATGTCATCACATTTTTCAAATAACCTTCACTTTCAGTTACTAAGATAAGCTGCTTTTGAGATTGATCTGGTTAGAAATGTTTTAGAGGAAATTTTGAACAAGATGAGCAGCACTTTTTCTTGAGGCCTCTGTATCAAAAATAGCTTTTCCAAACGACTTTAAATGGAAGTAAAATAGATTTTGCTTCACGGTTCATGGAGGCAATATCTGAAGTAGAAGTAACCTTTTTAATGAGAGTATTAAGCAGAAGGTACAGTTGAGCTTATAATACAATACACACTTCAACATTAGTCTTGGAAATTACTCCTGTATTGTCTTAATACAATTTTTACCAAACAGTGTTATATAGTAATTTCTTATTTCCAGAGAAATAACAGGTTGGGCTTTTCAATCTTGCAATACCTTCAGTTTATTGGAGCACGGAAAGCTGGCATCTTAAAACTAGAAAGAAAAATTACAGCCTGACATCCACATTTAACAGCCGGTCCTCAGAAGTGTGTGACCAGACAAATAGAGCACTATCAGCAAGACCTTAGACCAAATGTAAAAATGCAATTCCCTTTGATGATAATAAGACAACACTTGCATATGTAGTAGCATGCTACAGACTAAGAATCATCTGCTCTAGATTCCTGATTCTGAAGTATGGAGCCAGCAGAAGCAGTGAGTTTTGTTGCAGACTTGTACAGATAATCAATTATGGGCAGTTTTCATAGGCTGATACACAGTTCCAGGTTATATGATCTCTGGACAGTTGCTGACAAAGAACTTCGGAGAAAGCTCCTTATTTCCCTCACCATTTTTCAGACCATGAAGTCCCACTCAGCTGGAGATTCCCATTTTCTGTCACCACTGTTCAGGAGACACACCTTCCTGAGAGCCTGCTAATGACTTCATCAGCACAGTCAAGCCACGGGCATTGCTTCTGTTGCCCTCTAAACCCAGAGCCTCCCCAGGTTGCATTCAGATTGATCAGTAAGTGACCATCTGTGTTCATAGTTCTGGCCCTTCTGATTTCAACCTGTGCTTGTGCTTTGTACTTCCAAGGCTTCTGTTGCCATTCTGCAATCATTCACTCTACGCATTTTCTTATTTTAGGGTCACTGGTAGTTCATTTGACATAGAAATGATTTCTTAGATGTGTACATGCACGTTGCTCCCTTGTCTACATACTGTTAGTATCTGTCTAATAATAGTAATGTTACTTACAATAAAGGAACCTTGAAAAATGTTTTTCCCTTGGTTACAATATGTTTTTTTGACACTGGAATATATTATTTTTAGTTTACTGTTAGTATTTTTCAGTGAAATTATTATTTTTTTTTTTTAATGATCATGGAGACATCTTAAAGAATGTGTAACCTACTATCTAGAGGACTGTTTGTCATTTCATGGTAGTTTGTCATTTCGTGGTAGTCGTATGTTGATAATCTTAACAGAAAATACTGTGGCTAACTTTTCTTAGTTTATTTTAATATGATTTTCACTATTGTTTACACCAGTTCGCATTCAGAACTATTAGGTCATGTTTTGTATAAAATGTCTTTCCCTTATCTGTTAGTATCGTAAGTACATACCTGTCCTACTGAAATCCACTCACTTGTATTTGTAATATGCCTTTCTTGTCCACTTTTTTTTTTTTTACAACAAAATTCTTCTTAATATTTGATTTTCGTAAGATTTTTTGGGTGCTTTTTCTTCCCTTTTAATTATTTCCCCATTTTCTGCCAGCATAAATCAGAATGCTTTTTATAACTGAAGTTAGATCTTCTCAGGGGCTGCAGACCAAAAATAATCCTCAGAGAAAGTAACTTCTGTGTACAGAATAAGTAAAAAATGGATTTATAGTCATTAGTTGCTTTCTTCTCATATCAAAGTTATCAGAAATTAAGACTTCTTAGTATGTAAACAGCCTAACAAGCTGATATTGATAGTTTTCCATATGAGAATATATGAAGAAAAGCACAGACACCGTGCTTAATCCAGAATTACAAAAAGGAAAGTGGAAGAGATTTAGTTCTATATTGACATTCAGATGTTCCTGGTAATTTTAGTATGGTTTAAAATTATGCCACTTCACCCTGGAGACCATCTTATGATCTGCTATTGTACGCTATTTTTTTTTAAGTATTAAGAAAATATGCTTTACATATCTTCCCATCTTCTACCAAGTGATTGTGGAACGGAAATCTCTTGATCCCAGGTGGGCTTTCTGTGTGGAATCCAACTGATAATCCCCTAAATTATCTGAGCAGGGCATAAGTCTGTAAAAATTGAAAGGTTGAAACTCTCTAGAGTATAATGAGATGGGAAACTTTGCTATGGTCACATTTGTCTTTTCTTCCCTTTTCTCAAAAATAGTTGCAGGACTTTGTCCTATCATGAATTCGGGAATTTTTCTGAAGCTCTAAATTAGAGAAAGTATTTTATAGAGAGATTTTGTTTTATTTGACCCCCTTTTAATAATTCCCTGAATGAAATTGTCTGTACCTGCTTTTTGGATCCTGAGTGTTGAGGTGGGGTTTTGGATTTCTTCACAAATTTGTTCGTGAACAGAAGGCTTGGCGTGGATGGCGCACTGTCATTTACGCAAGTTTACTCCTTATTGTTTTCCTAATATCAAGAATGTCTAGTTGTTTATACCCTGAGTTATTGAGATTGTCTCACCTTTGCCATGTCTCTGATCATCTCCACTTGGTATTAATTTTCTCTCTGAACACTGAAGGACAATCTTCTATGCTTTCAAATCTATTTCTAATTACTGTTATTTCTGACTAGATTTTTAATTCCTCGGAAATTTTATATTCTAGCTTTGGTTTGCCTGTCTCACTCTGTTCTATAATATAACAGGACTTACAGAAACACATAGACAGACTGTTGCTCTTACAGAATAATAATCCTAACTGTAACTAAGTCTCCTTACATTTTGACTGTATGATAATTTTGGACATTACTCATGTGTCTTGAACTAATGAGAATATGGCTAAGATGACTGGTAAACTTGGATGTAAATATCCAGTTATGCCTGTTTATGTTGTTAGGAAAATACATAATGCTTGGAGTCTTCATAGATGGTGAAATTAATTAATTTAATTTTACCGTTTCTAGTAGCAGTGTGAAAGCATTCACTACCTATTGTTCATTTCCATACATCTTCCTTTTCTCTGTCATCACTAAAGTACATACAGGCAACTTCTATGGCATGTTTTTGAGAATTTAAATTCAGAAGCATCCATTTTCAAGATCTGCATAAAATACATCTTTTATATTGTCTTACTTTTTCTCATTGAGACCTTATGTACTCATGAGATCAGGTTTTTTGCTTTTTCTTTGCATCCTTTTCTAATAATTCAGTAATACCTTCCAAGCCAAAGCCTGCCAATTGCATAATTTTTATGGTTTGTGTTGTGCTGTTTAATGTCCACCATGGAATTATGCATATATTTTAAACTGGAGAGATCTTTCTATATAACTTCTTGCAAAGCTGTGGTGTGCATATAGTTCTCTTTGGGGTGACCCACCACACTACTGAGAGTCCCTGGCATAGGTAAGCTTCAAACCACAAAACCTGTATGTATAGTGCACAGCCATATGTTAAATTAATAGTTTCTCACCCAGAATGATTTGGGTATGTTTGCCAGTTCCACTTTCTTATGGGTGATATTTTGCCTGGTTCCCACTGCTCCTTAGGTCAATCCCTGTCCTTTAACTTCTCTATTCTCAGAAATGTATGAAATTAAAGTTTTGAGGCTTTTCTGTTGCCAATTTTGCACAGTCTTTATTGGTTTTGTCAGTGTAAACAAGAAGAGGATCAGTACTTACAGTCCAGTCACTATCATCCTGATCTAACTTTATTCAGACTAAACAACTGACCTGAAATTATAATCTCTGTTTCTCTGCCCCTACCCCAATCTCTCTTTTTTATGGAATTCAGTGGAAAATAGCAGTGCTTGAAGTAGGTGAATAATTATTTCAAATGGACCTGCAACCTGCTAGGTGCAGTAGATTAGCAGCAATCTGAGTAAATGGTGATTCAAGTGATGTGAAAAACAAAGCCACACTGAACAAGCAAGTATAATAAATAATGCTCAGGCTATCAGTCTAAAAAAAATAAGGTCCTTTGTACTCATGTAGAGTCCATTTATTTAAATGACTCAGTCTGAGTTATGGACTTTGCCACTAAGGAAAATATGAAGAAAAAGATCAGTGTAATGTATCAGTTGTAAACAACTAAATTTGTATCACTGGCAATAAAAAATTACAAGCTGCATTTTTCCCATTCTCAGATATAGCAACTTATTCAGTGATTCTTCTCCCACAATCCTTCAACAGTAACTGACAAATCAGCTCATCAGTATCTATTTAACAGCTTTAATTTGGTTTACTGATTTGTTGTTTCTCTGTAGGCTTCTCTATCCCTTACACTAACTCACATTTATCTCATGTTGCTGTGCTACAATGATTAGTGCTGAGGCTCTTATGCAACCTTTGCTACTCTGAAGGATACCTTTCACCTTTCATTTTTTAATGTACTGTTTAGTTTGGGTTACAGTGAGATGGAGAAATTAAACCATAAATGTTAAATACTTAGTTAAAACATTGTAAATATATTATAATATTTAGATGATATTTATATTAAAATATTATATTATTTATATATAATGTTTATATATAAATATAAACAGAATAGAATAGAATATAGATATAAATAGAATATAAAATATGGATAAGCCTATTTACTCTGTATAGGCTATGGACATAACCATTCTAGAGAAACATTTGTTTTCAGTCTAGGTTCAGGGACAGTTAACAATGTTGTCTTAGAAACTCTGGGTTCACTGCGATCCAGCTCAATTTTTCAGCAGAGGTGAGAAAATAACAGAGATTTACATTCAAAGAAAGTTGTTTACAGGAACCACACACTTATAGTTTCAAAAGCATTTATCTTTAATGTGCCATGTTCATTACTGTTGGAGCATTCCATATCCCCTGTGCTTCCCTTTGCAGTTTATTCTCACGGAATCTGTGACTTTTTCATTGAGTAGTATTTGTTCGAGATGTTGCAAGGTTGAGCGCTAGCAACCCTTTAGGAAAACCAGCTTTTGACATGCAAAGCATCTGTGTTTGCCACCTGTTTTTATTTGAAGAAGCAAAGAATCACATTTCTACTTGCAAATATTTACAGGGATAAAAAAAAAATAAATCAGATGTTACACATCAGGGTTCTTGCAAAGCCATAATTGATACTTTTTTTACAAGAGACATGCTTGCTTTTGTTATGTGTGAGGTGCTTGGGATGGCAAAGGAAGTAGGGAGAAAAATATCAGTGATTCTAAATCCCTAAGCCTTTTTGCAGCCCGTGCGTGGATGTGAACACTGCATCACAGGGCTATTCATCAGCAGCACAGGGTGAGAACAACTTCCAGATACCTCAGCCAGGGATTTTCAGACAATAGTAGAGTGGGAGCCCATATTTCTCAACAAACTGCTATTGAGAAATACTGAAGTAGACAAATGATCATCATGATGATCCTAGGGTGACTTAATCACATCTCTGATCTGTAACATTTAAATACTGACAATACCATATATTTAAGCAAAGCTGCTTTGCTCTACCAGAAGCAGTAAAGCTCGCTGCTGTGAAAGTACTGATCAGGTCCAGTCAAATTTCACCTGGAGATGTGTTAAGGTCACAGTCTCTCCACCCCTTCTTCCTGGCACTCAGTGGGTTTGAAGGTGGTGTCAAAGCCAGAAATTACCCCTCTGTTTTCTCTTCCGCTGTTTGGATTGGAGAATACTTTCATCAACGTAGCTTCTAAATTTTCCCAGTAGACACTCCTAGTTCCAGGTTGGTGAACCTACATGTGGTATTTTATCACCAAATCTTAAACCCCCAGATACCAGAAATAAGCCATCAGTAGTTACCCACCCCTCTACAGTGTGGGTCCAAGTCAGCTTCGTAAACTGTTGGATGCCATCTCAATATGATCAGCTTCACAGACAACAGCCTTTTGCATACATTGTCATGGGTTCAAAATCAGCAGAAGTAACATCTTGTACCCAGTATCAAACAAGTTGAATTGCCATCGCTGGAAGAATTAATTCAGTTGAATCTGTTGTAGTGCAAGGATAAGTGATAATCACACGATTAAGCTGGAAGTAGTAGCTTTTAGATGTACATGTTAACATTACAGCATGCTGCAGATGGAATCCTGGGTGTGGAGGCGAGGAGAAGAAATTAATATTTTCTTTTAAAATTCATTTTTTCTTTGTCGCGGTTTAAGCCCCCCACCTGCGCAGTTTTCTCACTCACTCACTCATTCACTCACTCCCTCCCTCCCTTCCTCCCTCCCTCCCTCCCTCCCTCTTTCTTCCCCCAGTCCTGGGGGGATGGGGAGGAGAATCAAAAGAATTCAACTCCCACAGGTTGAGATAAGAACAGTTCAGTAACTAAGGTATAACACAAATCACTACTGCTACCACCAGGAATAATACAAGAGAGATACAAGGAAAGAGAATGCAACTGCTCACCAAGCCCGACCCAGGCAGTGCACCCCCCCGCAGCAAACCCCCCAATACCAAAAACCTGACCATGCCGTGCACCCCCAGTGCACCACCACACCCTTCCAAGTCTCTGCCCTCCATCTTCACATCCTGGGCATGACGTGCTGTGGTATGGAATAACCTCTTTGGTCAGTTTAGGTCAGGTGTCCTGTCTCTGCTTCCTCCCGGCTCCCCCTCCTCCCTGGCATAGCATGAGGCTCAGAAAGTCCTTGGTCAGACCAAAACATTACCAAGCAGTAACTGAAAACACTGGTGTTATCAGCGCTGCTCCCGGGCCCAAAATCAAAACCACAGCGCTGCACCAGCTACCAAGAAGGAGAAAAATGACTGCTGCTGCTGAACCCATGACATTCTTAAATTGATTTTTTAAAATTCATATTTTCTTTTAAAAATTTGGATTCATATTTTCTTTTAAAATTCCACTGATGGTTTGCTCAAAGGGCTAGATCCATAAATGGCATTGACTGATGCAGTCGTACTGGTGAGAGACATGTAAACACTGTTCAATACAGCTGAGAGTCTGACATGGTTTGTCTATGATTTGTTATCCTAACTAAGCTGTTTTACATGGCTACACTGAAGAAATGATGGCCTTAGGCTGTAGTACTGTAGAAATCTGCACTTTCTTTGGAACTGTGTCTGTGTAGGTATCTGTCCTTTTATATACCCATTCCCCACACAAGCTGTTTGATGACTCACTTTTATTGGCCATTAGGCAGACTAACCACAGGGGAAAGGGTGGTATTCCAGACCCACTGCTCCATTAAAGTAGTTTTGTTGCGCTGGTCTACAGGATAATTACGTCTGATTTAGAATACTGTCAACCTCATATCTATACTAATGCTGAAACAGACTTTAAACAGCATTTATCACTGTTTGGTAAACCTGGTAAGTTGAATCTCAAGAATAAACTTGCCAGACACCTCCTTCCCCCACCCTGAAAACACTTTAAAATTCAGTTGTCTCAGAGCTTTTGTGTGTGTTTGTTTTGGCTTTCTGTTATTTGACTTCTAGCAGAACATTGTAAAGTTTATGTAATTTTGGGCCTAGCAGTTAATGTGTCCCCTGCAGGCAGACTCTATATGAATTAGAAAGAAATTCAATTACTGAACTACTGATAACTTATCTCAACAGAATGCAAATGGATTAAGATGGCTAAATATTCATTCACTTATAAATGTACCATTTAATGAGAAAACATGTTCTTAAAGAAAATCAACAACACAAACAGCTATACTGATGTTTTATACTTTTAGATTTTTATGTATTTCATATAATGCTACTTACAAAGCAAACTATGGTGGCTTTTATTAAAATAATTTAGAATGAAAGCCGTAAAAATGGTTTTAAAACCATGCCAAACAACTGATCATGTTTCCCAAACAGATACAGTGGAAATATTTCCTCTTTAAAAAATATGAATGACTCTTTTGATAAAAGATGTTTCACCTTTTTAATACATAGATTTGTTTTTCCAAGACATTATTTACCACAATACTGAAGTTAAGACTTTATTTTATGTGAAATATGGTCATCTCTGTGTATTAGTTATTATACATTGAATGAGCTGATTTCATTTTTCTGTAAAAAAAAAAATCCCCTTTCATGATGTTTTTGAGCTGATCTTAATTTTATATATATATATATATATATATATATATATATATAAATTGGTCTGTGAATGGTGTGCATTCCTCATCTTCACAACCAGTGGAGGCACTATGTTTGTTAAATTACATAGTTAACAAATTAGTCTATGTTTCTCTATGGGCTTAGAGAACATGGAAGTTATTTATTCACAGTGTATGTAGTGTATATAGCTGTAGGCTCTTCACTGGTGTCTTTCCTGGAGAAAACCAAAACAAAACTCCTTTATCTGTTTTGTAGTTATCATATAGGAAACTGGCTGTCAGGTTGTTTTGGCAGACTGTTTAGACTGGAATTAGAGCCCTCATTTAAATCATTGGCAAGAATTTGGGTATTTGATTCATTTCAGTGAACCTTTAGAAGCAAATTTTTTAAAAAATATCTCTGTATAACTTTTATAAAACTGATATTTCTTCAGATCATAAACCAATTTTTTCCTATTTCACAACAGTAAAGACATTAAATTTGACTTGTAGTTGTGGGGTTAGAAGAATGAGTTTCATAAAGGTGTTTTTATGAAATAAGGTTGAAAGAGAAATAATGAATGACACGTATCTAGTGTCACTAGCATAGTGTATTATTATTGGATTCTTCAGGATGTGCAAAATGTGTTTGAAAACCAGTATCCTGGGACTGGGGCTTAGTCCTACAATGTATCGGGCTTTATAACCCTGTCAAAAAAGGCATTAAAATATATATTTAATCATAAATATGGAAATATTTCAGTTAGAATTATAGTTGGGACCAATCCTGCAGTCTGTATACATCTCATTAAAGCCACAGCTGTCTGAAACAACCAAACAGCTTCACAGAGTTGGTGTGAATGAGGGGCTTGGTGAACAGCACTGGGTGAGCTCTGCTTAGGAGCCCAGCCGTGCAGCCTCATGTGCTGCTAGTGCAGACTGCATGCCTAGCTCCTTGTGGCCGCCTCCCTGCAAACATATAGACGCAGCTAGGAGCCTGTTTTTTTCCAGTTATAGTGGTCAGTTCAGCAAAAGCTCTCTGCCTGATAGATTTAGTAATGTCTGAATCAAGACTTTAAAGTGACAGTATACGTGGTCACATCTTTATTTTTCCATGTTTTCTTCCTTTGGCTGAAGGTCTTGATCTACTAAGGCTCTGTTAAACAAGCATAGTCCTGTACTTTAATAGAGGTGAACTGATGTTTAAAACAACTGGAGTTTCCAGCACCAACCTGTTGGTGGATTATGACTACTGTATCATACAAATTACAGGACCAACTTATCAGAGCAGAAAGTGTTTCTGCACAAGAATAAATTCAGATATATGTTGTGATATTGACAATACATTTATGTTTCTTTTTATTCTTGCTTCAGAAGCATTTTATGAGTCAGGTAATGTGTTAGTTCATCCGGAATAATAGCTAACCTACTATACTCACATACTGCTCTGCCAGCTTGACAGGGCCATGAAGGAAGATGCAGCTTAGTACACACAGCAAAGCTGCATAGTCAGTTTAAATACCAAGGTGTGCTGGGATTATTCTTGCTTGAGAACTTCCAAAATAGTACAGAAAGAAATGGCTAAAAAAAATAGCAAAGAGATTTCGTAAATGTTTACGGCTTTACTGTTTTAGCAGATTTCTGTTTGCTTCTTTTTCTCTACTTTGTCAATCTTCCCTTTCTTTGTAGACTTGTATGGCCTAGATGGAGTGGATTCATATATCTTGTGGTTTACTTTTTCAGGTCAAGTGCATGAAAGCTAAAAGC
Source organism: Myiopsitta monachus (assembly GCA_017639245.1). Classification (NCBI taxonomy): domain Eukaryota; kingdom Metazoa; phylum Chordata; class Aves; order Psittaciformes; family Psittacidae; genus Myiopsitta; species Myiopsitta monachus. The sequence continues at coordinate 75,836,979 of CM029917.1, read as the reverse complement.
AGATCTGTCCTGAGGTTTTTTTGAAACCCTCCCAGAGTGAAGTCTGTTTTCTGGGGCTTACTGTAATGTGTTTTGCCACATAAACGAAAAGGGTACCTGTGGGCTACACACCATCAAGTGTTTGCAACATTTTTTAAACTTAAGGTGGTAGTTCATGTCTTCAGTCATTTGTGTCTGTGCTGGAAGTAACTTTTTCAAAGATTACTTCTGGTGTTCTCAGTAGTATTAGTAGTGAAGATGCCAAACAACATAAAACTTCTAGCACCTGAAGCAGCTACAAACTGATTCTGATGATTTGATACTGAAGCTGCTGACTAAAGTACAATGTCTTGCCATAAAAAAAACCCTGATAAAAACCAGAGAATTGTTTCTTCAGGCAGTCCTAAGCTGGTGACTACACCACTCTCTTCTCTGAGGTTTTCATCATTTAAATAGTTCTGACAGAAGACATGCTGAATTCTAATGAACCAGTCTTAAATCCTTTGCTCACCCCAATTGTGGCTTATTTTTATGTGACAACAAAGGAAAGAAAGTTATAAAGCAGTGTTATTTATGCTGAAAAAAATTTCCATCTGTATTTCCACTTGAAATGCAATCAGCACCAAAGTACTTCTGTTTTCCTCAAAGATAGCTTCACTAGTGCTAATCAAGGCAATGCAACAACTTCCACTGCCAAGGATGATGAAATTGTTCTATAACCAACAAAAAAGCCTTCGTTGATGCTGAGCCAAAACAAGATGTGCTTCTAACAGTTGAAGTTTTCAACTGCTGCAGTGCAGGAGTTGTTTTAAATGAATGCACCTGAAAGCACACAGTTCTCACAACAGATTTTTTACCATGTTAAGAACATCCCAAATATATGTGTTGTTTATGAAGATGTGTTTCTATTAAGAAACATAATTTGATCCATAACAGCAAATGAATATTAAATGTTTCTTAAAATATACCATCTACTAAAATTGCCAAGAAACAAACCTTCAAAATCTGTGAAGCCTATGGAGGTTGTAGATTTCACTAAGGTGAACTCACTAACACCAAACTACTGTTCATAGCTATTTCCTAGAGTAACATGTCATTTTAAATTATTATTTTAAAATTATTATTAACATATTCAGAGATTTGATAATAAAAAGCTTTGAGACAAGGAAGGGAATATAATCTTAATGCAGACAAACCTCTTTGAAACCACATGAGTTATGATGTTAACCCATCCTACAGCACAATCTGAAACTATGCTGAAGGAGGTTTTACATATTTATAACATGGGAAGGAAACTAGTAGAACATTTAAAACCAGGCAATGTATATCAATGTAAATATGAACATAAATAACATTTCACAACATATAATTGCACAATTTCTTCAATGGAAATATTTAATTTTGGTCTTTTTTATTACATCCTCTAGGGGTAATGGTCTTCAAAGACAGTAATGGATAGATGGGTAAGACTGCTTGAAGGATCCTCTCGAAAGGTGGAAAATTCCTTTTTATTAGAAGTTGTTCTCCAACAGTTTGAAGGTATCATTAGAATGCTTACACTGCTCCATGGTTCTCTACAACAAATATTTACTGCACTACTACTGCTGTTTTGTTTGGGTTCTTTTCTCTAAAAAGCCAAATGTTGTAAGTGTCTGAAGGATGCAATGTTGTGCTTTAGTATTGGGTATCCGATGTATCCTTATAAGCTGAGATGAAGTATCTTAATTTTCTCTTTATCTAAAAACAACCCTTAGAAGTGCCTCAATCTTCACAAGGAAGGAAGAACAAGGAATAAAGACAGTTGAATACATTAATTATTTAGGGAATTGTTGTGCAGGATCTTTAGGGAATAAATATTAAGGGAGATAAGAAAGCTCAGGAATGCAGGGTGTAATTATCAAAAGAACCAAGATATATATAAAAAAATCAACATTATCAATTAGGTTTGAGATATAAACTGCTTCATTGTAGATTAAGAAGGAAGTGTTTATCTAGTAATTCTCACTATGGGCCCTTTCCCTGGAGTGTATTAACTCACACAGATCTGGGGTGGTAGGAGAAGGCAGTGAGGTCTAAGGAAAGATTCAAAGCTTTTGCCCATCTTCTTAAGGAATTCATCTTTCCATTAAGCTGAAAACCATATCTAAATATTCCCTATAATATCTGCAGCTAATCAGTAATGTATATATATGAAGAATAAAATGATTAAATAAACATTAATGTATAATTAAGGTGTGAATATAAAGGAGTAGCCTAGGGAAGTAGGTAATGTACAGATTACAGCTATTAAGAAAGGCATGAAAGAAGTCTATACGAGTATAAATGGGATGCCCCATTAGTTAATAAAGAAAGAGAATGAAAAATAAAATGCAGAAGAAAGACTGTAGTATTCAATGATTTTTTTTTTCTGCGCCTGTCTGCATGGATTAAAATAAGGCTAATAGTGACCTGCAGATTAGCATGATTGTTTCAATGAAGAGGAATGTAGGCTCCAACAGGGAAAGACCATTTGGATAAAATGACTTCAAGTTAGCAAAGCCTTATGAAATTCACTCTGGCGTGCTTAAAGAATTTGCCTGAACCTCTAGTTGTTATTCTGGGGAGCTGGTGGAGAATAGGTGAGATCTGAAAAAACTAAAGCAGCTGTAGTATAGAACTTCTTTCTGATCTTGGGGGTCAGATGGAGGGAATGTTAGAGGTCTCTGGAAATTATGAACCAGTCTTCCTTGTTTTGTTAACTTAAAAGATACTTGAACAAATTATAAAGAGATGTACAAATATCTGGAAAGTAAGTAAAAGCCAGCATTGATTTGTTGAAAAATCCATCTGTTTTTCTTTATTGACATAATAATTGGTCTAGTAAAAGAGAGAAAAATAATAGATGTTATAGATCTTGACATCTTCATAAGCAAAGTAGATTAATGCAGCCTACAGTAAAATTACCATTTTGTGGAGTGATGGATCTATAAGCCCTGTATAGCAGGGAAGAAAACTGGCAGCAATAAGAAATCTAAAGCTGTAGAGGGACCCATCTGTAGATTAAAGTACTGGCAGAAGACTAGGAAGAGGAGGAAGCTTTCTGGAAAAGTCCAATCTGTGAGTACATTGAGTTCCCAAGGAGGAACATACAGACTTGCCGAGGCAATAAAAAAGATGTCTACCAAAGCTTGTTTGCAAAGAAGGCCTCATAAACTGATAAGACCAGTATGTGTCAGCAGCAACAGCCAGTAAATTTCTGGTTTGGAACAGGATGGCCCCAGCTAGAAAATGTTATCCCTTTACATTGCTACATTAGCTCGAAGTGTGATAACTCCTCTCTTCCATGCTGAAGGTTATGGAAGATCTGTTCCGCTTTCTCAAGCACAGCCATGCCATCGTCTGAGAATTACAACAGGAATACTAATATATGACTATGGCCCAACAACAGCGTCTTGGTGCTGATCACCCAGCTGTGAGAACTGTTGATATGTGCACTGACTGAGGGTGACAGCAGTCAGACCTAAAGGCTTGGGCTTCCTGAAATGGCATTGTGCGGTGGTCCTGAAGTGTCTGAAGTTCAATTTTGCATTACTGTAGGCTACTTACCTGCATACTGGGCATTACATGGGGCTGCCTCCTTGATGATTTTCCCAAATGCCAATGGTCAGATCATCAGAAACTCTCAACTATTCAGTTTGGGCATGGATGGTAATAGTGTCACTGTCTTAACTGTTAGTGTTGCTATTATACACCTTGCTTAGAAGAGGCTAAACCTAGGAACTAAATCAGTCCTGAGACGACTAGTCTAGCTATTTTAGAGGGGTTCCTCTGGAACACTTGGGTGTGGGAAGTCAACAGTTCTACTGATACTGTTCTGAAAACTTAATGATGGAGTATTTTGAGTATTTTTCCCCTATGGGATTACACTGTCACCACTTCAGGGAGGTGTGATGTCATCCTTCCAGCCTGGGGGTACCATGGGATGGAAGAAGAACCAGGTCAAAGTAGTCTCCTGGGTGACGGCGCAGTGAGCAGCAAACTCCTAATTCTGATCCAGTTCTTCTGTCAATAGGTGGGAGGCAAAAGAATGTATGAATTCAAGGAGGTAGATTGGGCTGTGATCAGAGATCCCATTTGTTCATCCACATCAAACCACATCTGGAGATAAGTCAAAGGTTAAAATACCAAGTATACAAGAATAAATATAGGGTGTTTAGTACTAGATTTGGATTTTCAATATGAGCATGAGTAAAAAGTCACATTTAACAAAGAAAATCTGAGTAACCACAGGAGACATCATGCCTCAGAGGTTATATCTCTCAGTTACAACTTTTTCTCTGAATCTTGTAATCTCCTTGCATATGCATCTGTACACTGTACCAGTAATAATACGATGGTGGAACCACTGCTCGTGGGCTCTTTCTCAGTCGCCTGCTCTTGCGCTTATTCCCGCTAGCTGAGTGTGAATAGGTAGATACCTCTGTTTCGCCACATTGCCTACTAATTTTTCTGTAAATGTCAGGAAGCTGAATTGTTCTTGTCTTACCTGTTCAGTCCATACCACCTGATACAGCTACATGAATGTAAACAAATGCAAGCCAAATGTTGCTCAAGACTCTTCTGCCAGCCATGCCACCCTTGCGCAATGGGAAGCACCAAAGAAAAGAGAAATAATACCTAAAAAATTGAATTAAACATCTCCAGCGCAAGAAGCAAGAAGTATCCAGATGGGAGCATATTTCAATATAAAGAAAACAGATGGTTATACCAAAATTACTGTATCCTGAGTCTGGGAGAAAAAAAAAAAAAGGGGTGCTGGTCAATAAGTAATGAGCCTTAGTAAAAAAATAACTGTGAGCATGTTACGGACATGAATATGTTATATTATAAATTGTTATGAATTCGGCAGTAAAGGATATCAGCACTCAGAGTTACTGCTGTTCACCTGCTGGGCTCTGTGCCACGTAACATCTATTAAACATCTGTTAACCCTTTACAGCGAAGTGGAAAGCTTTACAGTAAAGTGTAGAGTAGGTACCGTGATATCTACGAAACACAGCTTTTGGAAGACGATGTTTGTATCTAAGAAGTAGCAGAGAGTTTGGAAGTTTGAAGATCACCAACACACAGATCCAGATTACTGAACCCCAGCTGTTAACACAATAATTTATAAACCTGAGTTTCAGTTCCATAATGCAATGGTACTTCACAAATTTGAAGTCTTCTCTTATTCTATCTGTGTAAAGAACCTTGGATTTATATTCGTCTCTGAACAATGATGTTTTAAAAAAACAAGTAGTGTTTCATCTTTAACCTAGTCCTATTGCTCTGCAGTTTTCACTGTGAAGCAGAAATATAATAAAATTATGTTCTGTAAATGAATGCAGATTTTGAACCTATACTGGAGCACATCAGAAGCTATTTAAGATTACGCAAAGTATGGGCTAACGTGAGAAGAACAAGCAACCATGCATGACAGACATTTTCAATGAGAAAATTTGTTGATTAATGCCCTGAAATGCCAGGAAAGTAGCAGAAATGTGGCAAAAAAGGTTAAGATGCAAGTATGTAGATAATTATTATAATTTGTTGGCTCTTTGGAGCTATTTAGAAATACTGCAAAACTTCAGCAAAAGTAATTAAAAATTATACTTTTTGTTAGAGCTGAATATTAATTTAAAGGCTGTTTAAACTGTAGAAGTAAATTAATAGATCTTTTTGTTCTTGTTTGTGCTAAGAAATTTTTTCATCACTTCAGATATTTGTGTGGGACACAAAACCCTTTTTTTTTTTTGCCTTGGTGTATTAATTAGCACAGTTGGGAATGTAGGCTGGATAAATGAACTTGCAAGTAGATAAAACTAAAATTTTGCCTTTACAAATGACATTCAGAGTTCTAGACTAAAGCCTTTTAAACCTGATGAAACACTGTACATAGCAGAATGCATTCAGGAGGTAATTAGTACGGAGGTTTAATTTGATCATATTGTCTTACATGCCACCCAGAATGCAATGAATTCTGTTTGAATTTAGTAATATTTTCAAGGAACACACTTCTAAATATGCTAGAAAGAGAAGAAAAATGAATTCAGCAAAATGTGCCTTTAGTTTAGAATAAAAATTTTGAAGATATTCAGTATCATAACTATAAAAATTTGTGAGTTTTTTATAATTATATAAAAACTTCAATAAACTAGTTGAGTTCGCAATGAATGTATGATAATGCACATGGTTTAATCAATACACCTTTCAAAGGAGCCTCATTTTCGAAAATACAAAAGCCATATCTTGCAGTTAGTAATAAATATATCATTAAATTATCTCTAATTTAATTTTCACTCCCACTGGCAAACCTCTAGCCGTACATGTTTTTTTCCTCTTGATGTTATTGCCCTGGTAACATGCAATCATCTCACAGCCTTTTGCTTTCTGATGTATGCTGTATTGCCTCGCCTTAGATTAATCTCATAGCCATTATCTCATTTAAGTAGGTAATATTTGACCATCTAATCAACTTAAAGCAACTGACTAGAACCATATGGGCTTACATTTGGCATTCAGAAACATTTCTGAAACAAGAAAGTGATTTGGAAGAAATAATGATCTGAATTATTCTATATGCTTGAAAATGCACACTGATTTTACTGACATAATTAAATTGCCTATGTATCTGACTTTTTAATAATGAAAAAACAAACCCTTGAGTGTTTAGATGGTTTGCTATATTCATTTAAAAAAAAAGAATTCAGCAGCACCTCTTCAGGCATTTACTCTTCTTGTGGAATGTATATAGAATAAAATTAGTGCCGTGGTGTTCCAGAGTTCTGGGATTCCAGTTGAGAGAAAATGAGAGATAAATAGAGAACTCTCAACTAGTTTATTAATATAGGAAAATATAGAGATAGTAAGGGGTACAGTCAAGGATACTTCTGATGTTTGGTTATCTTACCAACCCCAAGGACCGTATGAAGATGATCAGGAAACCAGCTCTGAGAACCATCATCGCAGTGCTAGGTGGCAGGCTTAACCTTAATAGGCATCCTTGCAGAGGCAGCCTTGACCTGGATGGTATGAAGTTCTGCCTCCTCCACATTGCATGAGGCTCAGACTTTTATACTGACAAAAATACACATTCATTCCAACACAGGGGGCCAGCCTGCATCAGAAGAAGTGGCCAGCAATATCTAGAAAGGTCTCCAAGGATCAAGAATTTCCCAGGGAGTTCTAAAGTGGAACTTTCCAGGTAGGAACCAAAGCTGGACTTTCCAGGGAGCAGCCAAAGCAGGACTCGCCAGGGAGGAGCCAAAGCAGACAAACAATACTTTTCTATCTTTGGGTGTTTCACCACGGACCATTATCTATTGTCCCTGACACACATGGCTTTTTAGGATGGCATATTTCATAGGGATTTGTTACTTTCCCATTTTAAGTGCTCCTTTTCAGTACTTGTATTTGCATATGCTAATGACAGTGAAAAGGAGAAATTCAGTTTTTCTTGTCATCCAGGTATGTAAAGTAGTAAGTTCAGATTTCGAACTTCTCAGTTACAGGTTTTTATAGATAAACAACTGAATTTTTCAAGGGTTTAATATGTTTTCTGGGCAGATAGTAAAGGTTCTAGGTGATCTTGGGAATAAAATTTAGACCTTGCAAATTAATAACTACCAATACTGGTGCTAGCTTGTTGACTGGTAGGTAAGAGTTGTATTTTTTGTGGCTATTACAACATTTGCACTTTGGTGAATGTTGCCCATCTAGAAGATGAAAGTTCTTCAGAAACCTAAGTGGAAATGAATGTAGGATTGTGAGGAAAATGAACATTGTGTCAAGTAGGGTGTCACAAGATTTGTATACAAATAGGACACAGGACACTAACAATTGAAGTACAAATCAATTTTTAAAGCATTTTAGCAGTATGAAAAGAATCCAAAAAGTGAACTTTGCCTCTGCAAGCTGCTTTTCCTCCATGCATGTCACAGTGAAACAATGCTGTGGGTTAGATGTGTCATCAGTGATCTAAATTGAATTGACACTGATGTTTACCTGTAAAGGCTTAGCCACTTGCTTTTGTTTGTAAAAAGACCCTTGCCTTGCTTGCACTGAAAGCCAGATGACATGCATTTGTTAAGACATCTGCTCAGTTCTTTATATGCAATGTGTTTTCTGTGAAGCTTCATTTCTTATTCCCTCCACGTTATCCAGCCTCAACTTCTTTGGATGCTTGCCTCATTCAGTAGATACTATTCTTCTTCTCCAAAAATATGTCAGGAACTTTCCACATTGCATGGACTGCTTTCTTGCATTCTTAGTTTATTTTAAAATTAACAAAAATTCAGGAATTTAAAAGATTTCTATCCTAGGCATTTATTTTGACATAATAAAAGTTTTGACAGGCATGCAAACTTGGTCCTATCTGCCTAAAATCCTAAGAGTGGAAGAACTAATCCTGCAAAAAACAAAACCCTGCCCTTCTTCAGCTGCAATTTCTAGCATTTTCTCAAGGCCCTCAGAAAATGTGCATAGTAGCAGTGCAGTAAACCATGAATCCCCCTCACAGTCCTCTAGCTGTCTGAGGAAATGTGTGACTCACATTTACCTATTATTGTAAATTGGCCATTGTATTGTAATATGGCCAATTGTTAGGAGTTCTTTTGCTTTTAACAGTCTGGGTATTCTAGCACAGGGAGTAGTAAGATCTGTATTGCTTTTTATGACAGTTTCAGGTACTCAACATTGTGAAATAAGGGACTGCAGAATGACAAGAACTGTTATGAAGTATGTATGACAGTAACCAGCAGTCAAGACATGATGGACTGAAGATACTTAAGGGTTCCTGAGTTACACCAACTTTACTTGCCATATTGTCTTTCTTCCCCCCAACTCCCCTTTCTCCTTGTAGATATTTGATGTTTTAAGCTTACCACAAAAGCTTTCTGAATCTGGACATGCAGTGCAGTTCTCAAAACTACTGCCTAAGAAACACTTCTGAGTTCAGTGAATTGGCGGTGGGTCCTACACTGAAACTTACCTTCCACTTTGAGGGATAATTTAAGAGTACTATCACACAGTAATTTTATCAGAGCTTGTTCTGATCCTGGTGTAACATGCATTTGTCATTTAGCTTGTTGATTAGCCATTCACATTCCTGAGAGAAGAGGAAAATGTCCCTTGTGTTTAATTTGGATACAGCTAATTCTAGAATATTGCTTCAGGAAATGCACTACATTTCATATATCTATGTTTCTGTAAAATGATTTCATAGCCTAATAGTTCTTAGATATAATTACAGTTACAACTCAGTTACCCAAATTAGGTTGAATTTGCAGTCCAAATATTATTAAAAACCCCAGAGCTTATCCTCCTGAGTAAACCAAAATTATAACCCTAGTGGAGGAATGTTTGATTATCTGATTTTACAGTTGTTTGTGTCCATGGTAAAGAACATGATTTAAACATAAAAGAAAAGTTGTTTATCTTGAAAGGTAGAACAATCGGTGTTAATTGGCTAGAAAAAAAACCCCATAGATCTACTCTAGTGGCTTTTCTGCAAATTACATTGAAAGGAGAAACTGCAAAAAGGCCTCTGGGCTATAAAGTAGAGTAAATAAAGCATTATGCATCTAGAAAATAATAATGTAAACCACAGGAAAGAATCTGTGAAGAAGAATGTGAAACCTTTTCTCACAGCTAAGTATAATAAAAGGAGAGAATTTTGAGAGTAAATCTGCCTTCATAATGGCAAACTGCTAATTATTTTAAGACTCTGTATTATTTGTGCTGCCGCAGTGCACTGCCATTAAAATTATGGACCTGTGTTACCCCTGTGATATACTGAAGCCCAAAGTGTTGCAGTTTATATGTTGAGTTTCACCACTTGCACACAAGTGTTTTCTTGAAATGCAGTAGCTCCCAGAAGAGCCCTAGTGACAGTGGAGATATTGTTTGTTTCTCTTGATGAGATGCATATATTCAGTGTCATTTTAGTTTTCAGACACCATAGGGAAGAGGCATCATGGTTTTCCAATTTCTTCTTTCCCACAGGGCAGCATTCATCCTCTGGTCGTGTCAGGAAAGAACAGTGTTTATACTTCTCTTTGCACTGGAAACTGAAATGAAACATGTCAGAACATAAGAGGTTGCTAGAGGCGTATTTCATATTCATCCATCTCTCTGTTCTTTTCCTGAATTGCTTGCTTGCTTCTTTGGTTCAAAGAGTTCCTGGCTTGGGGCTCTGATCTTGAGGTTTGGTAAACCTCAGATACTTAAGCATCTGTAAAGCTGGAAGCCAAGTTCTGCTTGGAGCTGAAACAGGGCATAGACTTCTGATGCTGTGCCAGGCAAACGGGCAAATTGCACAGAAAGTCTTCAAAATGCTGGTAGTCTTGGGATCCCAGCTGCTGTTTGCTTCCCTTGATCTACCCCTCTTTGGGAGGAGGCAATTTGAAAGCCTGTAGATTTCCAAGAATAGGTTAGTTTGCCTCCTGAAGTTATTTCAGAATAATAGACCAAACCTGGGAACCTGGATAATGCATGGGAAGATGGTAAAAACTTAAGATAGTGTCTGATGGAAACCTGTTTGTGACTTACCAAAGGTTTGCCAAAGCTTCATGTTCTCATTAGGTCATTGCTGATACATCTTAATTGTATGGGAAAAAAGTCTTTACTGGAAAGTACTTGTGTCTTGATTAAAGATACTTAACCCATATTAACTACTCTCTGGGTTTTCAGTCCAAATTAAGTTAAAAAGATGTGGAAAGACAGGCTATTGCCATAAACATACCAGAGCTGAGAAGTAAATACAGATGTTCAGAGTTCATCGTTTTAAACTAGGATGAAAAATTTCACATTGATGCTCAAAATCATCATTTTTCTTTGACAAAATGGATTCGCTTAACAGAACATAACAAGGAAGATAAATTAATGCCTCTTGATTTCTAACCTCTTGTTCCAGTCATTATCGTTCTTTGATCTTCAGTAATTATAATGATGGCTCCACTTCCAGATGTTTCTTTGTTAAATTCCTTCCAGGAGAGAGAAAAGACACAAGTCATCCCAAATGCTGAAAGTTCTCAACTCATTATCATATTTTACATATCATACAGACATGCTGACAATGTTAATTAGTGAGAAAGGCTTGATTGTTCTTTAATTACTCTGCCAAGTGCTGGTATAAAACACGAAGCCACAAATTATATGACATCTTATAAATGGATTGGTTTTAATGATATCTTCATGTTTCAACATGCATATTTCATTACCAAGCTTTAATTGTTAGCATTTTAACATGGCCATTAATAATAAAAACACTGGGTTATGTACATGAATAGGAAAAATATTACTGCAGAATTTTAAAAGGTGCATGACATGATGGTACACTTTTATGTGTTGTAAATTGCTGCATCAGGACAGGGTGTGCAAATCATAAAGCTCTTCCTAACTGTTACCCTGACTGTTATGTCATTATGTATTTTATGAAATGACTCCTTATTGAAAAACATGCAGTCTGTGAAACAGAATGTACTCCTCAGAACATCCCCTGTTCGTAGAGGGTAAAATCATTCTTATTTTCTCTGGCTCCGAAGATCTGACTTTCTGAAAATTAGTGTTCAGCTTTGGGGAATATTCCTCTTAGAGATTTCTTCTGCATCTCTACATTTGAGTCTGAGATTAGTCTTACATGCAGTTCTGTGACTTTCTACATGCTCTAATAGAAGGTTATTATGCATAAAATGAAAACAGTAAGCTCCCCAAGCTGTCTTTCTGAGAAAAGATTGAGCACCCATTGACTGAAACAAGTCTCATCCGCTTTTACATTGAATACATTTTTAGAGCAGTGCTACACTAGCTTGTGTAAAATAACTATTGTTACTGACTGATAATAAGACAACTCTAATTTATTCGATCAGCTTGTTTATTGCTGTCGTATTATGAAGATGACATGTATCAGCTTTGATTTGAGCAAATAACTTTGACATTCATCAACAAAAGGTCAGTCTCTCCATTTTGCTTTGAAGTTTAAAGTTCTATTACTCAAATATGAACAAACTTCATTCTCTTTATTGGCACCCTGTTTTGTACTGCAGGATAGGAATGGCCCTTTGAAATCAAAAAGAACTGCATGTATCTGTTTGTGGGACAGTCATATGTTTTCTAACATTTGTCCATTCTCCTTTAAGGAGATGAGACATTTTAATCAGTTTTTAAAGAGGAAAAGCCATCAGTACCCATTGTGTAAGTATGAAAACAACTGGGCTTGCCATTTTTACCTTCAGTTTTATAATACTGTCATTTCATGTAAGAGTTCTCAGCTGGAATACCTCTTTCTCTATACCTGCATTCAAGAGTGCTTGTGTCCTGAATAATTGAAAAGTCTATTGTAATTGCCTTTTCTTGATGTCTAATGCATAGCAAAAAAATGTCACATTTCTATAAATACAATTTATAAGTCTAGGAGAAGCACATGGTTTGGCATTTTGAAGGTGGTAGACTGCAGAAGGATGCTGAGCTGGTTCACAGGGTTGCCTTGTTCAGTTCAAAAAGATGCCTTCTTAATCCCAGCGTGGAGCTGGGAATGCTGTAGGACTGATAATCTCTGTAGGATTGATGATCTTCACAATTAAGTATGCACACATAATCACTTTGCGAATTTTCTAAAAGCTGAAATGCTGTATTGTTGGGGGAAAGCCAAGGATTTCCGTATTGTAGCATAATGCAAGAGAATGGATTTTGAATAAAGTGATTAGGATAACAGGTGAGAATCAACTAATGCTCTTTAGATGAGAATGCCCTTTTAATTTTCTGAAAGGAAAATCCTAATCCACTACTGAAAAATCCTGATTTAGAAACCTGGAATACTGTCTCCTGGACTAGAGGAGAACAAGTGAAAGCCCTGAGACAGGGAAATGACTGGCTGTATGGTTGCATTTTGAGCATATTTCTATGTATTTCTAGGAACTTTAAAGTTGATTTCTTTTTTTTTTCTTACTTTCTAGAGAAAAAAAGGAAGTGATGCTTTAGAGGAACGGATATTGTGCAAAGGACACTTTTTGTGGAAGCTTTTATGATATTTAAGTAACTGGGGGCTTTATTTTTGCAGAGTGTAGGGATAGAAAGCTGTCATTCATTTTTGATTCTGAGTTTTTCACTCTCAATAAAACTCACCTTTTTGTTACAATGGGAAAGACAGCTCTTAGTCCATGGTGCCAAGTGAGAATGAATGTACTAAAAAAATTCTAAAGGTGGCTGTAAGTGTTAATGATTTCCCTTTGTTTCTCTCTGGTGGCTGAGGCTATTTAGTGACTGACGGTTTTGCTTGCCCGTTTTCAGATATTGCCATGATGTGGATATAATGTGGAAAATGTTTCCATTAGGAACAGGAAACAAATACTCCATGCTAACATAATTTAGTCTTTAATTATTTACTCATTTACTCATATTCTTTTTCCAAAGCCTCCTGGCTTACTAGAACAGAAATACATGGCATGAATTGAATGATCAGCTTCTTATCTCATAGTTCTGTGAATGCTTCTTTCCTGATTTATTAGGCTTGTTCAAACTATGCTTTGAAGACAAAGCCAGGTATTTCTTACTTTTTCTGTCACTAGACTGTCCTTTTCACACGCGCGCACACACACGCACACAAAGAGTTTACCTATACAACATTTTGTGAAGTGATATATTTTCCCATTTTACATTTGTGAAACAATTCAATCATAAGGACACACGGAAATTGTGGCTGAACAGTTTAACAGGTGCTGAATGTTGAGGAAGCTGGAAGTCCAGCTCCTGTACCTTCAGGTGGAGCTGCGCAGGTATAACATTGAAACAGAAACACAGTCAGTTTCAAGAGAATTTCAGCCTTAATGCTGATTTGTTAAAACTGAAGCTACTGGTAACAAATGGAAACAGAAGCATTGCAACAAAAGAAAGGCACAGGAAGTTTGGCTGTTTGTTGTTTGGCGGTAGCCAGCTGGCTAATCAGCACGGATATGTCAGCTGCTCAGCAGATGTACAGCTCTCAGCTGCAGAATGTGCCAATTCTTCCTCACTAAAGTGACATGGCGGGGGGGGGGGGGGGGGGGGGGGAGAAAGCGACAGGTAAGCAATAAAGGATCAAAGGCCACAAAGCCATAGCAATCTAGGCTTTAATAGAGTCACTACACTCAGAATAATTTTTCCATTTGTGATAGAGGGCTGCAATTGTCGGAAGACCCTTGGTGTTGGTTTGGGTGGAGAGGCAGTGAGACTATGAAGATGTCAAGAGCAGGATGTCAGATGTCAAACCCTTTACCTAAATGCTTTCTGTCTCCTTTGGCCCATCAGACTCCTACATAAGCAATTTCCTGACTTGGAATTTTGGGATCAGTTTTTTTTTCCGTGACCTCGTACATGTTGTGTGTTAGCAAGGGCAGTGTGCTATGTGAGATCATGGTAATAGAAACTTCAACTGTTCTGTGTTGCATGTGCTGTATTCTATGATTATGATAAAGCAAGTACGTATGTGCATAGCATACTTCCAGTTGTTTATAAAGTGTTGGCTTACACACCTCTATCAGGTTTCATATAGTGAGGTTTCTCCTTTCAGTAAGGAAGGACAAAACTATTTTTACATTCACTGAAACATAAATAATCCTATACTTATCCAGGGACAGAAAGCTTTGGATTTCATAGTATGCTATAGGGATTTCATCTCAGGCCATCATCATGGGAAATTCATGACATGCTTAAAGTGCTATATCTCAAGATAACCTGGAAAATGTCTCCATTTGATTTGGAACCATCATTTTTCTGTTTAATACTGAGTTGGTGTGTTTATTAATCTCCTGACATGCACAGGTCCTTGGCAGCAAAACCTGAAATTTGGGAGTATTAATACATATGTATTTTTGGAGGGCATCACAATGGCATGGTCAGTTGTGGTTACACAAGCTGGAGGTAATGAAAACAAAACAAACATCACAACCTCAGGAGAGATAAGGGAGATTTGTTCATTTGAGACTGTTGGAAGGTGGCTGCACAGTAGATACCATGTAGTCATAAATCTATCATGTGTAGCCATTGTGGCTAGGGGGATAAATATTCAGTACCTGTTATTACCTGATAAAGTCATAAATATGTATGGATCCATTTTATGTGATAATTAGAAAATCTAGTTTCAGCATCTGCTTTTACCTGATAACTCAACTTTATTATTTTAAATAAAGGAAAAGCAGTAATTCACAAGCTATAGGCACCATGAAGATGTGAAACAGAGCTACCAAAGAAGAGAGAGGAAAGAAGAGCACTGTTTTAGATGCATATCCCCTGTTATACAGGAGGCTTTGCAAACAAGAAGTACGTGTGCCGTCTTTCTGTGTGGTTTATGGGGAATACTCCTGCCTGTTTTCAGAATGCACTTGTAAACAACTGAACTAAGTTTAATTTTAAATAAAATTTAATTTTAAGCAAAAAACCTGGCCATACCAAGTACATCTGTTTTGGGGATCAGTTCTAAATACGAGTGCTTACCATGATTTTTATAGCCCACATCTGACAGAGAATTTGAGCAATAGATTTTGATAATCCACTGTCACAATGGTCAGCTAAGAGCTGACAAATGTCAAGAGTTGCCATTTTATATTAAGGTGCTAGTCTTGGGCCATAACATATGCATACTGTTTCACTATGCAAAATGTTTGGGGCCCTTACTTTTCCTCCCTAGCAGAGGCAGTGGAAGGAACTAATCTGAACCTCAAATTGTTTCCTTGCCTGCTGATAAGGTGAGAAGCAGTTTTAGAAGGTGCTGCCTTTTTCAGAACTTCTAAACTCCCACTGCAGTTTGTTTTCTGTCTTCTCTAGGTGCCATTTCCTTAAAAATTCTTCTTTGATGAGTAATATATCTTAGCAAGGTGGCCCCATGAAACACAAAAGTATTTTTGTGAAAAGGTTGAGAATGGTATTTAAAATAAATTAGTATCTGCTGTTCATTGAGTAAGTGCAGGAAGGAACCAAGTGGTCCCAGAAGTTTTTGGTGGGTTTTGAGTCTATGCTGCATCTTAATCTTTTTAAGGAAGTTGCCTGCCTGCTTGTGGTGTAGGAAAGCATTCTGGTACCAGCGAAATTCATGGAGCTTCTTCCTTTGAATCTCTATTTTGTCTGCCACTCTTTCAGGCTGCTGCTGTATTCTCACAGATCCTTTTACTGAGCAGCAGTTTGCACACATTTCCTCCTGCCTTGTGCCCCTTTACGTTGTCCTTGTCACGCAGCTGATCACAGCCATTTGCTCCTGCCGACAGAACCTGGCATCTGGGCTCTGTGCCATAAAAGTCTTTGATTCTGATGCCTGGAAAGGCATGTGGGTTGAGTCTATCAGGAGGGATGGAGGACTTAACTAATTACAGGGCTCAAGGGACATACATACCACCTGATATTCAGGGGTTGAGGTCAAACCTGTGAATATTTGTAGAATTAACTTAAACATGACACTCCTACCTTTATTTTGCAAAGATCTTGGAGTCCTTGGTAGAAATTTGGTGTTTCATAAAGTGTGAAGTCAAATTAGTCATTCATTCATTCTTTGAGAGTATAAATGTGTTTGCTTATCTGAACAGATTATCTGTTCCTTTAAAGCTCCTTCATAATGCAAATGTGAAGTAAGGATGATAACTTCTTTGCCTTACTGAATTTTATTCCATGGCACAAACATTTTTTACAACATCTGTTCCTCAGCTGTGTGGGTTCTTCTGTCTCTCTCTCTCCTTGCCATCTTATGTGAGCAGCCAGGGAGAAAAAAGGCCAAAGCAGAGGTCTGCCATTTCTCCTCATAGACCATTGCCAGCTGAAATATCATGGTTCTGTCTTTAGGCAACTCAGTATTTCCTTACATTAAGATGACTATAATTAACTCCCTGATGATCCTGCCACCTCTTTGTCTTTGTCACGCCACCTTGGTCTTACATCCCTCAAGGCTGTTTTAGCAGACTGCTGGACGGAGCCAGGCAGACTGAGCAAGCTGCAGCACCCTTCTGTGAGTGGTCATGGTCGCTCAGCATAAAGGGTGTTGCAATTGAAGTACGATATGTTTTATGTTCTCCTTTCTTGGGAATACTAAAAGTATGCTCCTGACAGAATTAGTGGTCAGCTTGATGTTATGCATGATTTGCATCAATAATAATAAAAAAAAAAGAATTACAAGGTGTTTACTGATAGAACTCATGAAAGACACAAAAAATGATGGAAAATAATTTAAAGAAGCTGGTGGTTAATGTGAATTTGTTTCTGGGTGTTTTACTGGAACAAAATACAGGTCCATGAAAGCAGTGACTTTGAAAGCACCTAGGATTCATAGAGTGCTTGTGTTGATACCTTAGTTCAGATGAGGAGTGTGCTTTTGAAACCTGTTTCCCAGTCATCCCATTATCCTTTCTTTTGTTTTGTGGAGCATCTCATTGGAGAGACCAGGCTAGATATAGTCCAAAGTACTATCTGCCAGAAAAGTGTGCAGTGCAGGCATGAAGCTGCCTGAGAGATCTGCATGACATGATGGCAAAAAGGGTTGATGTACTGTCATGGGTTCAGCAGTAGCAGTCATTTTTCTACTTCTTATTAGCTACTGCAGGGCTGTGTTTTCGACTTTCGGCCTGGGAACAGCACTGATAACACTGATGCTTATAGTTATGGCTTAGAAAGTTTGGTTTAACCAAGGACTTTCTGAGTCTCAGTGCTCTGCCAGGGAGCAGGGGAATCCTGGAGGAAGAGGAGGCAGGACACCTGACCCAAACTGACCAAAGAGTTATTCCATACCACAGCACGTCATGCCCAAGATGGAAAAACTGGGGACAGGAACCCAGAAGAGTTCAGTTCATGGCTCGGTCGTCAGGTGGTGAGCAGTTGTATCCTCTTCCCAATATATATTTCCCTGGTCATTATTATTATTGGTGGTAGCAGTAGTGGTTTGTGGTATACCTGAGTTACTGGACTGTGCTTATCTCAACCCATGGGAGTTGCATTCTTTCGATTCTTCTCCCCATTCCCTCCCCCCTCTCCCCCCGGAGTGGGGAGGAAGAAAGAGGGGGGAGTGAGTGAGCAAACTGTGTGATTTATGGCTTAAACCACGACATGGACTTTTTGATGTGTAAATGCGGTCTGTAAGATAAGAGATCATTTTGCAAATAGGTATGGATTTATTTATGGTTATGTGACCAGGATATCAGATACAGTTCTAGTATCTGCAGTTTCAAAGGATTATAAACATACAATCATAAATTATGAAGCTGATTCAAAAAGATATCTTAGAGCAAGAGACAGCCATCTGGATCTGTAAAGTGTGGGTGTGTGTGTGTGTGTTTGTTTTTAGAGCTTGATTTTGGGGAATAAGAATCTTCAAGAATATTATTATGCCATAAGATGTCTTTCAACATACTTGGCACAAGGTATGATATAGACTCGTGGCGGGAAGATAATTAGACAAATTTAAATTGGTGATATGCATCACACTTTTTTTTTTTTTAGTGCTGGAGGTTATTAATCTTGGTAGCAAAGTTTCTTAGGAAGAGCTGGATTTTTTTTCTCTTGATGTCCTCATATCAACACAAAATGTCTTCCTGGAAGATATTCTCTAGCTAAGCACAAATTGTAGGTCCTGCTGCAGGGAGAGCTGTGGTACACAGCAGGTTGAACTAAATAATATCAGAAAAGTCCTTTCCAGCCCTAAAATCTATGAATCTGTGTTATCAATTTTATCTATGCCAACCTCTTACACAACTGAATCCTCATTTTGAGCCACTTTATAGCCACAAGTTACCTGACACCAATTCTAGCAAGTTTCTAGCATGCTCTTATTTCTGGAATTAGTATCTCTCTGTCCCACATGTTCTCAAGGCACTTCTGCCAGCCAGAGCATTCATGAAGATAAGATGTTCTACAAACAAAAGAGCACAATGCTTTTTTGGTAGGTGATGTTGTAATGTAACCTTAATTAGTCGAACAACTGCTTGGGATTTTTTTCTGAAGAGCCTGGCAAGGGCACTCAGTAGCTGAGGGTTAGGGGGGAAACATGGTTGAAAGGAGAGTTGATATTCCTTTCCACAGTCGAATTTATCATTTCGTTTTATCTCAGAATATTTTCGGTGCCTGATAAACTTATCAATTTTTAACCTTTTCTGCTGAGATCTGCTGTAGGATTTTTTTCTTTCCCCCCCATCTCTCTTTGGGAATGAGATTAGGGCCAGTAGCTGTATTTCTAATAACTATATATATTTTTTTTTCTCCTTTGGAAGCTTCAATGCTACATGTGTCAGCATGAAAAGGTGTTGACATTTGAAAGGAAGATAAATTATTATGTTGGGTGGGTAGGGGCTTCATAACACTATTTAGAGAGATGCCTTTCTCCTGTCATTGTCTTAAACAATCAATTATTCTGGCCTCTAAACACTGAACATTTAGGGAATCTTGGAGTCTGGACCATTGGTGAAGGGAACAGGTCAAAGCACTTTCAATTCTTGAGTGATTTAGCATGGGTGTTATGAACAGGACTTATCTATAAATGCAATTTATTAATACAGGGCCACAAATCTGTAGTTCTCTGTAGATTACTAGATACTAGATGGGAAATAGGGAAGTGGAAATGAACCCAAAGAGACCAGATTCTCACAACAATAAATAAGAAGTAATTTTACTTGAAGAATTGAACAGTCTATAACATGATTAATTTAAGAAAAGCAAATGCAGATATGACACAGAAAATCCTTATGATGCATTAATACATAACATATGCAGTTGGTGAACATATAAATAATAATGAAAACAAATAAGATTTTTTTTTAAAATACAATATTTAAGATTATTTTGCCCTTAATATGCAGTTTACTTACTAGGGCAGAAAAATCTGTATTTCATTTGTGTTAAAGGACCTTTTAGAAACTGCAGATAGAAATCCTTGCATGGACACATACTCAGCACTAGGGGCCAGCATCCTGGTGCTGCATCCTGATTTTACTGTTTTATTATAATGAGACAGTAATCTTAATCTCATCTGGTAATCATAGAATAGAATCATAGAAGATGTTACCATTTTATTTTAATCCAAATTATTTTAGACTTGCAAGTATAGGTTACTTCGTGAGCAATCTCATTTGTCAGATTTTTGCCTGAGGAAAGGTCTCTGTCTCACAAATCCACCTGTCACTCAGATCTCTGTTTTTTCCTGTTGTCTGAATTTTGTAGCCATCTAAGTAGAACTGAGATATTTAAGCTGCTTGAGTAGCAGCTTGTGCAGACTCGTATGTGCTAAATTGCTGTCTTTCTTATTGTATGTCCAAGCAGTTATCAAATATTTCCAAAATTACCTTTTACTAAATAGTCCTCTTATTACCAACTGAAAGAGTGGTGAGTAAATGACAGCTTTATATCTCTCCTGCAAACTAATAATATTCATATAACGAACATAAAATTACAGTAAATAAAGTCTTTCAGGTATATCAGTTACAAGACAATAATTTTCACAGAGGATTTTGACTCCCTTTCCTCTATAGTGATATGTAAATTGTTACAATATCTTGTTCAAAAGGTTACTTAGAATACAGTTAATTTTTTTGCCTCTGGTGATGGAAGCACAAAAAATAAAATTCATTGCTCCATTGCTTTATTAGCATTCTTACTTCTCAGTGACATGGTCTGTTTGTGTCCTGCAAATTAATAGTGGCCTGGAGACAGCACAAGTGTTTGTGTGGTTAGAAATGAAAGGAGGTCTGGGAATGATATGAAAAATATGTTTAGTTGAGTAGGAACAAGTAGGGAATTAAATGTATTTAATTTAAGGTCATTTTAGAAGGCACTTTGCTTTTATGTGTTTGTTGTGATTTAAGCTCAGCCATAACTAAGTACCATGCAGCCTTCTCTTCATTATTCTCAGACTAAAGCCAAACCACAGCACTATACCAGCTACTAGGAAGAAAAATAACTGTTCCAGCTGAAACCAGTACATGTTTGTAGCTGGTGCAGAAGCTGTCCCATATAGTTGCTTTTCTCACCCTTCAAATGGGTTGCAGTGGAAAATTCAGACAAAACAGTGCTCTTGAGTTGAAAAATAATAGGAGTTTCTTTACAATCATTCTTCTGCATTAAGATACACTTTTCTGCCTATTCTGCATAGTGATACAGGCTATTTTCTGATGAAAGATGCTCTGCGTCTATTAAAGTCCTCCTCCTAGGGTGGCCTGCAGCTGCGAGCAGCTTCTCAGGAGCAGTGAAGAAAGGGATTTGTGCTCTTCAGAGAGTCACTGACATCAGTCACTGTTTCAGGCAGGTCTTCTCCTTTCCACTGCACCGGGTCAGCATACCATGGTCAAGTGACACATCAGACACCTGAGGTGGCTTTTGGAAATTTTCATTGCAGTGCATTGTTAATCAAAAATTTGAAACTCAAGAGTTATGAGGATGTATTTAGCATAACAAGTGTTATGCTTGTTATGTTTATAGAAACGTGTAACAAATACTGTTAACAAGTAAGCTTTTATTTGTTACTTAAAGTATGCTGAGCTGCTTAAAACTTCCCTGCAGTTCTTTGTCTTGTGAAGTTTAGTATGTACCACTGAACAAATGCAGCTCTATTTCCCAGGTCACACCAAGAAAACCTCCCTTCTCTTTACAGCAACAAGAATTGCAACCATTGCAAACAGAGCAGAGAAGTTCAAAGTCCTTGATCACTTTTTGACTTCAACGTCCAGGTTGAGAAGCAGCAAGCTCAGCCAAGAGTTGCTTTGCCCAGAGAGTGTGGAAAAGTAGGTTAGTGGTCAGCACTGGTTTAACTGCTGGATCATTTCTGAAGGCTAATCTTTTGAAAGGTCTGGATGACACGTGAAATGCGTCCAGCCTTTTTGATCTCCACGCTCCTGGTCTGACCAAACAGCCTGGGGGGTTTCTACCCAGGCTGTTATTTTTCTTTTCCACAATGAGCCAAACCATGCTCCCCATGAAGACTGATGAGGAGCTGGTAACCTGACATGCAGCAGCATCCTTGACTAAGCAGATCACAGAGAACGGCTGAAAGTTCTCCATACTCTCCGGTTCCAACGCACCAGCTCCTACAGTACCCAAAGCATAGGTGCCCATCTGCTTCGTCTCCATCATGCTGCCCTATTACAGCATTTCCAGGCTCTGCCAAGCTAGTGATGGCCACAGGACTGCAACCTGAAGAGGGAAGGACTGAAATACTGCTTTCATCAAGACTGACGTATGAGAGGTAGTTGTTGGCTGCTTGTAACAAGATATTCAAATAAGACCCTTTTGTCAAGTTTACAAAGAAAGTAAGCAAATTTAATTAACCTATGATCTTCCCAGTAAATGTCCCCCAAAATAACTGTAGCCTCTTAATTAAAAAAGAAGTGGTTGTGTTTATCACTTTAAATATTTAATTATAACATTAAAGAGAAGGAAAGGTACAGTAGTTGAAGTACTAACTGAGGGGACTTAAATTGAGTTCTTAATTTTACTGTTTCTATCTTCAGGGTTTTTTTGTGACTTGACATAGGCCTGCTAACAGAGAATTGGCAGAGAAAGCCTGAATCATTCACTCAGGCTTCCCACATGGAGAAGAACCATATGGTAGACATCTTATGTAGTAAGGTCCCCAGAATACTCTTTTTATGTGTGCCCACTCACCGCAAGCCTCAGACTCATTTCTGAGATACTCTGGGTCTATAGTAAAAGGTGAAAAAGTGCTGATTATATTGGTGGTTGTCTCTCCAATGCTCATTAAATGCTATTTTAATATGACCTGTATTTGACAAGGCTAGATACAAAGTTCTCTGCAGAAGTGTTTTTGCAGTCTTGGTAGACTTGGCAAGGTCAGATTTGTTGAAGTTGTTTTTTACTTTTTATTAGACCAACTTTATTATTTCCAAGCACAGCTGGAAAAAGAAACATCAAAAAGCTCCTGTGCACATGTGCCTTTCTTCCAGCATGAAACAGAAGCAGCAAACTTCAAAGCTATATAAAGACTGAGACATATGCAAATCATTAGATACCTATCAATTAGCCTGACTGAGAGAACAGATATACTATCTATGGGATAGATGGAAGATTACCAGGGAGAAACGTATCAAAGTGATGATCCTTTCATTGCAGGGTAGGTAATTTCATTTCCAGAGTCTGAAACATGAAGAGGTTAATGGGGAGAGAGATTATGATTTGTCACAAAACCAGCACCTATGTTGGATCCCTGATACCTGGTGGTCAAGAGAGTTATAAATTGCACTGCAGAGTTACCTTCTGAAGATGTTTTATACGTCTCCCTTAAGGTTTAGGACTGAGAGATCAAAGGTAATATGACTTTTGTGTGTTTCACTTTTGAAAGTCATGCACTTATTTAGTTGGACTACTGTAGCTTTGATTCCATCTGGGGACTAGAAGTAGGTCATTTTACACCTAATTTCCCTGGAAAGCTCCATGCAACAGCATTTATATGATGTCTAGGAAGACAGACTTGCAAGGGCAGCATTGAGCCGATGACATTCTTTCATTCTCAGTCTGCCTCCAGTTTTATTAGCAGTAGCCTCCTTCTTGGTGTCTTATCTCAGAACCAGTTTCATCTCTTCCCTTCACTGTTTCTAGATGGGAGGACATAATAAAAGCAGCTGTATTTCACTAGGTAGCACAACCTTACTGTTTTTAAATACCAAGACTGTCTCTACAGTTGCTGTGAAAACTTGAAAACACCAGTTTTCTAGAAAGGGTTTTGCACTATGTATACTAGAGGACCTTCCTGTGGGGGTGAATGTCCTCAACATTTTCTCTTGGTTACTTAGCTGAAAATGTAATATGATTGCTTGCTTTTTCATGTATCCCACTTGACAAGCCTGTCTTTTGTCATGCACTGTGGAGGATACCTAGGCACTTGCATAGTTTTAGCCTGTAATCTCTCTCTGGTGCAACTTCACATTTATAAAATTATTGTGGTGCTTCCTTGTCTCACAGGGGTTGCGTGGCTGGATATACTAAATCACTGAGAGGTTCTCAGGGACAAAGGTCTGTAAACCATGCTGTGAGGAATAAATAGAGAACAGCTTGAGAATTTCAAATGGCGGAGAATTCAAGAGTTAGGTATTAGTGTTATTACTGTTGTTTGCCCTACCAAAAGAGAAACAATACATTTGCCGAATTAACAGCTCTTACTTTGTGTTTTAGGAAGTAACAAAAGGAGAAAGGGAAAAAAAGTTAAAATGTGCATGCTAGAGCACAGTGCAATTCCTCTCTAAGAAAATGCATCACACTGTATATTCCAGCCAGCCATGCATGAAATCAGGGAGGTACATTGTAAGCAGAAGTGAAGCAGCATTTTCTTCTTTTCTTTGGGGAACTCGCAGGTTCAGGGAGGTGAAAAATCTGACACAAGCTTTAAAGGGCAAACTGCTAAGTCTGTGAGACATCACATGACAGCAGCTTAAACAGAACTGTATTAACACAGTGTAAAACATTGGTGATAGTTGGGGGCAGGAGTGGATTGCAGAGAGGAATGCAGCCTTTTCCTTCTAATACAGAAAGGGAAAAGCTGATGGAAAAGATTTTGGTGTGACACAGCAGAAGGGATTTTAGGGCAAGGTAACGAATCATCAGTAAATCACTGATAGGTGAAACTTACACAGATATTTAAACTTTGCAGTTTGCCTCAATGTCACTGGGTTTCATGCCACATAGGTGTGTTTGTGGGCTGGATGCAGGCAACTCCTGCAACCATGCTCAGCTATTCACTTACCAGTCTGCTGAGATAGAGGTATGGAAAAAATTCCTGTCCCAGACTGGTCTAGGCAGCAGGAAGGAAAAACCCTTCTTAAGCATTAAATTTAAGATTTTTAGATTTAAAAAGAATGATATTGTGCTAGATCCTTGCTTTGAGAACTCATAAATAAACTAGAAAAACAATCCTCAAGTTTTTTATTCATCATGCCAGAACTTCTAAAATGAAAATTGTCTCATCCATGTTGCCAGTATAGCAGAATATAATGTGTATACACACACAATAGGGTATTCTTATTCCTTTTTTTTTTGTAGTAAGGTGATGGGTTTTAACACTGAAGACTGAGCCTGCTGTAAGAAGCGTTATCTCAAAAGAACCATCCTGGCGTAAAATGCTTCATCAACTCTCTTCCAGGTTAATGGTACTCTGTTGGCCATTTGATTTAAAACGAAGCCTGAACCCTTTTCTGTATTCTTTTACATCCTGTTTTTATTTCAGGTCTTACATGGGCTGCAGAAATAATCCAAGCTTTCAAGCAGCTAGCCACTCTCGCAGCACAGAGAATAAACACTCTGGACTGCCTTCCCTGAGCATAAAATTTATTTTGTTTATCATCAATCTTAAAAATCCTAAATAAATTTGACATCACCGAGACATTTCATGCCCCCTCCCCCCCCAAAAAAAAAGAAAAAAACCTGTAGTGGAGAAGTGTGACATTTTCTTGAAGTTCTATAGAATCTGTTAGACAATAATAAACCAAACTGTGGACAAGCATATATATAATGTTATTTTTAAACAAAAATGTTTGTCTAATGTTATAGATTATGCATTCAGGTGGAGATGTGTATTTTCATCTATTAACTTTTCATTCATTTAGATTATGAAACTGTATCACATTACAGCTGCTCTTATCCCATGGCATGCTGATCAAGTAAATGTTGAAATTACAGAAAAATCATAATTTTTAAAGGAGACAGAAAATTCCAGGATGTGAAGCTTTTGTGTATATATTTCTGTTCTGCCTTGGTGTAACTTTAGAATCGTTATTTAATAGAGAGTGAATTGAAAACCAAAATTCTGATTATGTATTCTATTCCCCTAGGTGGTAAACAGCTCTGAGTTAGCACAGGGGGATGACACAGAAGGATGCAAATGGAATATAGGACTCATTTGGGAGAAGAGGAAAATGAGGGAGAGGTTTTGGGGGCAGCTCTCTGCAATGTCAGCTTCTCCAGTAATGTCCCCTTTTCCAGGCAGCTTCACCTTCCCTTCTTTTTGCTCTTCCACTTCGTGGGAGATGCATGTGCTGCTCAGGCAGTGCTTAAACTTGCACAGCCATAGTGCCACCTTAGTTGCCCTCATGCTCCAGGTCACACCTGTGCTTGCTGGGTTAGTAAGGCTGAGAGCTTTGAATGGGACAGCAGCGGTTTTTGGGTTTCACGCTGTCCTACTGCTGTTCATTGTGCTAGACTGGGTGCTCATAAGAAGGCAGTTGTTAAATTAAATGATTAGTATAATTTGATTTTAGTTCATTGTAGTTGTTTACAGTTATTGTCTCTCCATTTTTAAGGAAGACTAGTTTCATCAGCCCTTCTGTATAACTGTATTCCCCAGTTTTATGCATCATTCAGTGCTCCTTTTACTTTCCTTTCTCCATTCCTGTGATATCAATTTTATATCAAGGTGACCTTAACTGAGCTTGGTATTATAATGTAGTGTTGTAGGACCACCAGGCATCACATTTATTATCCACTAGCAATTTTTCTCTGAAAATTCTGCTTGCCATCAGGAAAAGAATGATGGAACTATCTAAGAGATATCTCATTCAGATACTGATGCTCGTCTCAAGGCATTTATTATTATTTTTTAATCCATGCCTCTGGATTCTGCAGTTCATAACTCATCATCATTGAAGTGTAAGAAGTCAGGTGAAATTTAATTACAAAAAATTTCAAAGATGCAAATTGGTCAGGGAAGGGGAGACCATATTAAATCTATTAAGTTTTGAAAAGCATCTGATACTGACATTAAAAAAGCTCCAGAGGCAACAGCATTCAGTGCATGATGAAGTTCCTCAGAATCAATTTTGCACAGCCTCCTCATAAACTGTCAAATGCATCTATATATCTGTATTTGCAAGTGGGGCAGAGAAAGGCACTCGGTGTTGTAATGACATTAAGTCTCTAATTCCCATACTACTCTCTCAAGCAACGTGTGAAACATTACATTTATCTGCAGCTTTAATTTAAAGGCAGAAGTAAGTTTAAAGCACTCAATAAATGTGCCAGCCATGCTGCGTTTCCCATGGGTAGCTAGCGGGTAACTGTGAAAGCCTCTCACTTCAGGCAAGCTGGTTTGTCTGCATCTTAAATGGAAATGGAGCAAACCAGTGATATTTGTAGTGCTGTGGGTTTTTGTCAATCTCAGTGAAACCTTAATGAAGCTCAGGAGGGAGGAAGTGCCCCACTGACAGGGCACTTCTGTGGCAATTGCTTGTCTCATCTTTGATCCCAGCTACCTGATCTAATTTGGGGGAGAGAGGAGGCAAGGTGGTGGTGCTGCTGTTCTCCAAGACAAAATCTGGATTCTTGCAGGAAGGAGGGTTGGTCGAGATCTTTGAAAGTACTTTCTCTTATCTCTGGATGGTCCTCTGGTAACCTTAGCAATAGTGACTGTGAGCTGTAAGAAGTAGCATTAGGCCTGAAGGAAGTAATTGTTTATCCAGATGGTTAGTAAAGAATGAATAACCAGACAAATTAGTCTTTGGTCTGAGACTATGTGACAGCATTAAAGTTTGATGTGTGCTATGTAGTAAGTTAATAAATGAAAGTGGAAAGATTTGTGTGAACAGAAATCTCTCGTCTGCAGTGTGTACTCATTTAATAATGTATTGTAATGTGTCTTTCAGATTATTTTTCACAGGATAATTAAAAAAATTGCAGACCTAAAGATACTCTCCTCCTCCTTTAAAGGAGGTTTAAAGGTCGTGGTTTAAGCCCCCCCCCATGCAGTTTTCTCACTCACTCACCTTCCCTCTTTCTTCCCCCAGTCCCGGGGGGGTGGGGAGGAGAATCAAAAGAATGCAACTTCCACAGGTAGAGATAAGAACAGTTTAGTAACTAAGGTATAACACAAATCACTACTGCTACCACCAGGAATAATACAAGAGAAATACAAAGAGAATACAACTGCTCACCAAGCCCGACCCAGACAGTGCACCCCCCAGCAGCGAACCCCCCAAATACCAAAAACCTGACCATGCCGTGCACCCCCAGTCCACCACCACACCCTTCCCAGTCTCTGCCCTCTGGTTTCACATCCTGGGCATGACGTGCTGTGATATGGAATAACCTCTTTGGTCAGTTTGGGTCAGGTGTCCTGTCTCTGCTTCCTCCCGGCTTCCCCTTCTCCATGGCATAGCATGAGGCTCAGAAAGTCCTTGGCCAGACCAAAACATTACCAAGCAGTAACTGAAAACACTGGTGTTATCAGCGCTGTTCCCAGGCCCAAAAATCAAAAGCACAGTGCTGCACCAGCTACCAAGAAGGAGAAAAATGACTGCTGCTGCTGAACCCATGATGGTCTGCACTTACCTGACTTGTCACATAGATTTCAATAAAAGCTTTTTTTAAGTAGGTGCTACAGGAATGTGTTGCATTAGCATGAGCTCACCCCCTTTGTATAAAATCAAATCTATCAGAGCAGTTCAGTACACAGCTAAATTTCATCTTATTTTTGCTGCAAGCATGTGAGTTGGGATTAGCTTCATTGGCTTTAGGGCAGCTTGCAGGTCTGAGTTTTGTTCAACAACCTCTGCAGAAACAATGTAAAAAAATTGATTGTTAAAACTTAAAATAATAAAGGTAAAGACAAAGGTAGTCCTTTGTCCAAACAAAACCCAAAACTATTCGGAATGAATCAAGACTACCTTCTTGATTCATTCCAAATAGGTTCTTAGTTCACAAAGGTAAGAGAAATTTTTTTCTGAGCCTCAAAGCCCATTTAATGGACAATTTTACCTTAGAAATATTCTCTAAATTTTCTGAATCTCAAGGCTTAGTACTGACTCCATTTCTTCCCGTAATGCTTTGTATACCTCACAGTCATTTTAATCCAATTGAGAATAATAATCACCCACTTTGTGTCCAGATTTCTTCTTAAAAGTGTTTCCATCCACTTTCTCTACCACTTCACTGGTATGAGTGCTCTTAGGCAAACAGTGAAGAGACAAACTCCTTAACTCCAACTTGCTTTCTTTTATTACCTACCCTAGGTTATTTGCTGCTGTCATCATTGTAAATTGGCATGGCAGACCACACCTTCTCCTCTATTACTTGTGTAGCACAAGGCTAGGTTTCGAAGTTTAGCAGATGAATAACTGAGAACAAAATTAGTTACACTTATGGCAGTCCCAGTGTTTGTAGTAGCAAAACAAACACTGGTGTGAGCTGGTGGGTCATAACTCTTCATTGACTTAAGAGAGATTGTGGTGGTGGTGGTGCTTTTCCTTTCCCAGGATTTTTAGCTAGATCTGGGGATAAAAATGTCTGTCTGGAAAAACAGAGATGACAGCTATGAGATATTTCAACTCTTTTTTTTTCTTTTCACTCAGTCTTACATCTCCTCTCTGATGTGCTGCCAGCTTTGGTTAGAGATCTTGCAGAGTATGATTTATACAGCTGACAAGCTTAGTTACCAGACTTCCTGGGCATATCAATGATCATAGGATTCAGTCCACTTCAGTTTATACTTCAGCCTGTGTCATAGTGACATATGTTAATTAACCAGCTTTCCCTAATGTTTAAGTATGTCAATTCAGAATGTTTTTCATATTAATCCAAACATTCTGCTATAGAATCTTGAATCTTACTCTATTGCTGAATTCAATTAGGCAGTTTTGTCAAAGTGATTGCTTAAAATTAAGAAAAATAATAGAACAATTAATTATGAATTAATTATAAACTATTAATCATGAGTACATCACAAGAAAACTGTCTAAGTTGTCAGAGTAGAATTAAATTGTACAGGACTTATCCAACACACATTATGTTGGTTTGTTCATGGGTTCTTGTAATGGGAAGAGCCACAGTTTTACATGAGCAGGAACTCAGATGTGAGGAAGCATTCTTTTAATGTGAGACATGGAGGCTGAGATGCTGTCTCAGTGCTAGTCAGCACTGCCCTTCATACTAGAATGTCCATATCTACACAGGCCACTCTTTAACATTTATGTCAGTTTTGCATTGGTAGAGTCATTAATATCAAAGTGTTAACATAGCTGTACTAGCATTTGTTTTCTTTAAAGGCTTGCTGTCAAAACAGCTTGACTTTGTATCATTGTTTTCCATTCTAACTCACAAATGGGGGAAACCCATGACCTTTCTAGGTGATGAAATAGCTTCTGGTCACCTTCTGGCAGCTCCCCAGAGTGCTAGCATCCCATCTTTCCTCATTTGTATGGTCTGTGGAGCCATCCCTGACGTGTGTAAACTCTGTGGGCCCCTCTCTGTGTACATGTCCCCCAGTGCTCTTCCAGCCTGTGCTCTGTTATAACATGGCTGTGCTGAGTGCTCTGGGAACCCCTCCTTACTACCTTGTTTTTCATACAAGGATGCTTTTTCAAACCCAAAGACTCTGGTCTGTAGAGTGTCCACGTGTTACTTTGTAGCATGGCCCATCTGTTTTTTGACTCCTTTGGTTTGAGCTGTAGTGTTACAGAAGCACTGCATCATCTAGTTTAAGTCTTGATTTTTAAATGAAAGATTAGATCTTGCCTTCTTCTTTGTTCCTTCTGCTTGAACACTCTCCCCATGAACAGTGTTAGCCTCTCCTTCTCCCTGACACACTGGTAACACGGCCAGCAGTACAGGATGCATCCAACTCCCCTCTCACTCTCTATCACATGAGCCTGTTCCTCCTCCCTCCATCAGCGTCATTGCTGGTGCTCCCTGGTCTTTCCTGGCTTACCTGCTCATTCACCCCTTACGCTGCTATTCCTGTGCTGTCCCCTTCTCTCTTTTCCTCTATGAGACTCAGGGCCACACAGCAGGGGGGATTCCTGAGCTGCACTGCATGTAACCAGCATGCAAGGCTGCATCCCTCAGCACTCTGTTTAATGACACCTCCCTCCCCCCCCCCCGGAAGGATGATAAAGGAAATACCTGTCAAACAAAATATTTATTAAAGAAGAAGTCTTTGCAGCTCCTGCCCTTCTCCTTTATTCCATCTAGCTGAGTGCCTTGATATTTGGGCAACTCTATGCATAATATATGTATAGCAAAAATAGCAATATAACTTAATTATAATTCAAGTCACAACAAGTTTTTTAGTCCCCCCATATATTTCTGCAGAGCTAATTATGCTTCCCTGTAGGATCAATGCTTTACTCATTTAAATATGTTGTAACAATATTGTCACCAATGAATCTTACTGCCTCAAAAGGCAAATTGCTCTATGCCAACAATTACAAAAAGTGTCTTTGTTTTCCCTTTTTGTAAATCATTTGACATTAGCATTCACCTTTTCAGGCAGGCATTTGATACAGAACAAGCAGCAGTATTACATAAAAGGGTGTAAAGCAGGAAAATAATCACATCTATCAAAAGAGAGAAAATTATAGTAATCTCTGTGATAGAGAATTCTTAGAAATCAAATACTGAAGTTACATCTGCTCTCGAGAAACCTGATCAGCACATATTGTACACAGCAGGTAGGGCATGTTCTGACACTGCTTACTGGTATTACACAATCCTTACACCTGTAAAGCACATGGCATGCCTGATTCATTTTTAAAACTTATGATTTGCTTTTCTTCACGTTAGGCACTATGTGCTTCTGTACTGACACGCTGTCTTTCTACCAGTAAATTAATTTGGAGGCAAATACTACTTGCCTTATGTGAACTACCATGCTGACAGTCTATAATGACTGTTCATTTAAGGAAAGTAGATTTGCTGCCTCTCCTTGTCTGATCTTTTAACTTCATAATCACTTAACTGTAAAAGGAAAAGAGAAGGAAGAGCATTGGAAATATGCACATTTGTTTGTTTGTTTGATAGAAAAACCATAGATATAACTGGCAATTAAATAAACACTGTAAGCTGATGTTGAAAAATCAAATCCCTTTTTGGCTCTTCTCTTGTCCTTTCTTTTGCTGCTTGTGATTAGGAAGCATTCACCAACGCGAGACAGAGACATCCATTTTAAGACACCAGAAGTGTTTGTCAGTTCAGCTTGAGTGCAGTAACCATTCTTATGCTGAGACTTAAAGCTTGTTTGGTCTGTGCTGTAGTTGAGGCTTGCCTGTTTTATTCAGGCGACATTAGGATTTTCAAAACATATTTTATGATTAGGCTGGGGAATGTCTGGGAACTGGTTTTTTTTGTCACGCAGACATTATCTTCACCTTTCTCACTTAGGAGTCAGATGTGCCCATTCAGGGTTATGATGTGGAATAGTTGGAGATTTTGAGTTTATAAAATGGTTG
Organism: Myiopsitta monachus; assembly: GCA_017639245.1. Taxonomy (NCBI): domain Eukaryota; kingdom Metazoa; phylum Chordata; class Aves; order Psittaciformes; family Psittacidae; genus Myiopsitta; species Myiopsitta monachus. The sequence goes on along the minus strand of CM029917.1, from coordinate 75,804,823 downwards.
TGTTCTTAAATGATATAACCAGTTGGCCTATTTAAGTACAGTGTAAAGAGCACGTGAGTAGATGCTTACGCTGAGCACACTGAAATTCATGCGAGAAAGATGGCTGAGTAGTTTGTTGGTTGGGTGATGACAGAGAGGGGCTTTGCCCTGGCTGTGTCTCTGCCCTTGCAGAGCTGCACAGGTGACCCAGCAGCCCCAGCATGAGCTCTTCACCATGACTCGGAAGTGTGTCTCCCTGACTGGGATAAGCAAAGTGTAGTGGTAAACCTGAGCTGTAGTGTGGTGCAAAGCAACTTCATCCAAATCAGGGTGCCTAACTGGTTGTACTTAATGAGTACTACTTGAACTTGTGTGGTATCAGTGACTTGGACGATAGTCTGTTCTACATCTAAAACAACAGGTAACCACTTACTATACACTTTGTATGCCTGAAAATTTCCATTAAACAGTGGCCACTTTACCTTCCTGTTATGAACAACTAGGATTTCACAGCCTGGTTTGGGAGCACATGGCCTTGTTTCCTACAGTGCACAGCCCTTTCCCTTGCAGCTCTGCTTACATCCTTTCCTCAAAGCTTATCTGGGCTGCAGTTTGGAGCTCTCTGCAGGCTGATGTGAGATCACTTTAAACTCTGCAGAGCTGGTGCTTAAATAGCATTCAAATTCTCTTCAGCCTCCAAGCTACTGTTGTACCAGGTCTACTTCACAAAATATTGCAGGCTTTCATGCTTTCTCTGGAGGAATGAATCTGAGGCTTTTTTCACATGAAAAATCTGAGTATGATTTATTTACAGGTTAAGGGCCCAAGCACATCCCCATAAATAATGCTTTAGCCTTATTTTTTCCTTTCTGAACTTTGCATTTTTTGTGTGCCTCTTAGGGCTTTCAGATTATTATCACAGTGAATACAGCTACATTTTATGTACCGTGTTGGAAAAGACAGGTTGTTTTTCTCCAACCTGAAGAACTAACACCTAAATCTAGTCTGTGTAGTGCTGCTGATGACATCCTTTCTTCTCTTAATTTCTCTCACTATTCTATTTCTTTCCAAAGTGGACATTTAACTACCACTGGTCTATCTATGTTGAAATGTATTTCAAGGTACAGCAAGGAGTTCTAACTGTATAAAACTTGTTAGGTTTGATGAGTTTCTTTCAAACATGGTTATAGGTGTGTAACAAAAAAAAAAAAAAAAAAAAAAAGGCACCCCCCCCCCAACAAAATAAAATACAGGGAAAAAAACCCACAGTATTTCTTTAATTTTCATAACTTTTTTCAAAGACTAAGTATAGCTTCAACATGTTACACTGTCTCCTATGAAGTGTTATTATTAGTCATTACAAATAGCTTATGCATTAAAGTCTTCATTAACTACTAATTATAACCAAAAGAAATTAGTTATTTTAAGTAACAGCTGCAAGCCTGAACACCAGAACATTATTACCAAAATCGTTAGTTTACAGAACAAAACCGGAGTAATGTATTTTCTTTGGAGATGAATATCTATAAAGAGATTGTCCTTTGGCATTGATTTGATCGTTGCAATCAATATAAATATGTCTTTTAAAGTCACTTTCTGATATTTTCATATATGACACTTTTAGCCTTGTGTGTGGAAATAAAATACAATTACACTTTTCTCACTGGTTTGACAGATGATCTGTTGGTGGAATGACCCCAAGGTCAAAGATCTAACAAGCTACTTGCTGCTTTTTATGGTACTTTTACTGGAACTATTTTTATTAGAGTTATAGTGGATGCTGTTATACCTCTAGTGAGTCTGGGCCTTGGGACATTTATGCCATCTGTCATCCCCTCTTAAAAGCTTTGATCTTGCATGCACTGGTTGGAAAAATTATTGTGCCATTTTTCAGCTTCAGCTGCTGACACTTTTTCACGATATGAGTTGATACAGACAAGCATTTTTGAAGAGAGCCCTAAGGCTAACAATAATATTTATATCTTGTGCCATTCATGGGAAGGCAAAGCCAATAAAGCAGGCTAAGGATCTGGTATGTATTCCCTTTTGCTTATTAATGTTTCAGCTGATTCTGTGGGTGTTCCGTGGAAGAGTGGTTGCTTTCATTTTCTTAGGAAAGGAAAATACTATATTTCTTATTCAAGTCTATTGCCTGTGAGATTCTGCTTTAAGCTTTTTCTTGAAGGATGTTGTTCATCTCTTTTACACAGAGATATGCATAACAGGGAAATTTATGTGTGTTGAACAATGCTGGATTGGCCTTGAAAACAGTAACGGTACCTGACAACTGCAGATGGAGAAACAGACAGCCTGGTTCCATAGCAAGTGCCTAGAACCTTCCAAGCTGTATATCTGTTTGCAGAAAGTGGGACTGCTTCTCAGAATGGCAAACCTCTCCTTTCTGTGCTTGTATGTAAAAGCTACCATACTGCATTTCTCATCTTGAAGGTCCCACTAGTCTGTCTCTGACTCCCTCAATGCAAACAGTGTCCAGCTCCCATTGCCCTCCTCCCTGGCTGTCTTGCAACACACGCTTCTGTTATCTCCCAGTGTCACTGGGAGCTATGAGGTACTGCGTATCTATGTTGTACCCCTACAGATTTTAAGAGTGCGTTTCATCCCTGAGCTCCTGCTTCAGCCTCAGATCACTTTTCATTAATAACCTACTTGTTCTTTGAAAGCTTGTGAAAGTGTTTATGGTCCTAAAGTACAATGTAGACCAGAAATAGAATTTTGATTGTGACATCCCACATTGTACCTGCTGATATCTCTTTGGGTGGTTTAACAAAATGAACCCATTTTTTTCTTAGCCACAGTCTGAATGTCCCATTTACAAGCTCGTAGTTGCAATGTGGGAGCAGTGTTGTGACTTACAGATAAGGATGATGCTTGGCGCCAGGATCCGCTGGAGGAACAGAAAGGCTTGTGATCCTGAGATGATATAATTCTTTCTGCCACTAGAAGAGTTGAGAGCAGCAGTCAGGGTACATGGGGTTGGGTCCACAGCACTTTTCTCCCAAACATGTTTGGATTTGCATTGGTGTCATGGGTTCAGCAGTAGCAGTCATTTTTCTCCTTCTTGGTAGCTGGTGCAATGCTGTGGTTTTGATTTTTGGGCCTGGGAACAGCGCTGATAACACCAGTGTTTTCAGTTACTGCTTGGTAATGTTTTGGTCTGGACAAGGACTTTCTGAGTCTCATGCTCTGCCAGGGAGGAGGGGAAGCCGGGAGGAAGCAGAGACAGGACACCTGACCCAAACTGACCAAAGAGGTTATTCCATACCACAGCACGTCGTGTCCAGGATGTGAGAACGGAGGGCAGAGACCTGGGAAGGGCATGTGGTGATGCACTGGGGGTTTTGCTGCTGGGGGGTGCACTGACTGAGTCAGGCTCTGTGAGCAGTTGTATTCTCTTTGTACTTCTCTTGTCATTATTATTCCTGGTGGTAGCAGTAGTGATTTGTGTTATACCTTAGTTACTAAACTGTTCTTATCTCTACCTGTGGAAGTTGCATTCTTTTGATTCTCCTCCCCATCCCCCCGGGACTGGGGGAAGAAAGAGAGGAGAGTGAGTGATAGATAAAACATCAGTGGTTGACTGGACTTAAACCATGACAGTTCTTTTTCGGTCACCATGGGGTATAATAAAGTCCCAGCTCATGCAGGCCAGTTTTGTGTTTGTTGTGGGTTTTTTTGTTGTTGTTTTGTTTTGGGGTTTTTTGTTTGTTTTGGTTTGTTAGGTTGGGTTTTTTAAGGTAATTATTTTAGAAATGGACAGAATCTCAGTCTACCCCCCACAGATATTACACATGCATTTGGACCCAGAGCAACCTGACAAGGTATTTTTAATGAAAAATGTTTTTAACAGAAGTAGTGTTAAATAAAGTTAGATCCAAAATGATCCTTTTAAAAGGGAAGATATGCTATTGTTGATAAAATGTGACTGATTAGGACTGATATAGAGAATATTAATCCAAACCAAGATAGAAGAGTCCTAATCTGTGACTGGCAGGGGATTTGTATGTAAAGTACCTTGGTAACAAATGCCATTGTTTGTGTATATACAATACATGTATGTCATCTGTATGTATGGTTTGATGTAGTGTTGTGCACCTGCACACAAGTACACAGTAATTTATTATTTTATTACGGGTTTCATGGGTGTTCACTTTCAAATTAAAAGGACCAAATATGCTAGAAAGAAATCTGTAGGAGAATCCATAGAAAAAATTCCAAAGTGTCAGTGAGTATATCAAACTTACTTTTTCATTTTCATGTTTTAAAATGACACTGTGTAGAGGAAAGTTTGGTTAAAGTTGCTTGTATCATTTAGAAACTAGTTCAGGATAATTCCATTTAAGTGTGGGCACCTGGCTGTCATAGTTCTATTATGATTCTAAATTAGAAAGTCATGCTTCTAGCAGTGGTTTAGATCTTCAGTTGGCTGAATCATGTTTGAAAGTTGCATCATTTGAAAATCATGGATAATATAAAAAGTAATAATAGATTTCCCTTAAGTGTTGAAAATGAAGTGATATAAATATGAAGGCCATCTACAGCTGTGGTGCTCCAGCTGATTCTCTTTGTGCCTAAGAGAAATCAGAGTTTCTCAACAGTTTCATATATTGCATCCATCTGTTCTTTTCACTGTTTCCCAGTAGTCTTTATCATCCTAAACAATGTGAAATAATCAAGTACTACTGAAATATCATGGGCTAGATAGAAAAATCTAGTAATCAGTCAAAGTTGAGATACACAGAAAATTCACAGGAAGATGAGAATACTACATAGGAAGATCAGGGTGACCTTAAAACAGCATTAATAGAAATTCAATGAAATGTTCTAGTACAAGGTCTGGTACTTAAAAAGTACTAATAAGTCATATACAGTAAATTGAATGTGAGTGATTAAGACAGAGACACAGTTAATCATAGAATAATTATGTGATACAGCTCTGAAAAAGACAGAAACCTTTCTAGAATGTTTAAGAATGTTTAAGTGTTTTTTGCTTTGTAAAAGGTCTTGGTGAAGTAATGGCTGATCATATTCCAAAACTTTGAGCATACTTTCAGGCACATAACTTGAGAATTATCTTGTTAAAGAAAAACACAAAGCCCAGCAAGAATAAACCCTTTCCTTGTAGTTCACAAGCATGATCAATTACATCTCTGTTCTTGTAAGAGGACATTTAGTCAGCCTGGTGGCTTGAGATACTTCTTTCTGTACTGCAGGTGCTTCTCTCCTCTAAGTTTTTTACAGCCCTGGCCCTTTACACCTACAGACAAATACTCCTTATCCAGTTCCACCTTTGATTTTATGTAATTTGCTGTTTTAAATGTGCTTCTAATTGACATTAATCGCAGGTTATAGACTTATTTTTTTTAATTGAATTTTTAAAGCGAAACAGTTATACAAAAGACCTTGTGGGATTATCAGGACAACAGAGGACATACCTTATGGTGGAAGACTTGAAAGAATTCTGTTTAGCTTGCAAAACCTGAGTCCACAGGAGGGTAGGATTGCTTTCTCTAGAAATCCCATTGATGTCTTCAGTAGGGTAAGTAGTTTGACATGGAAAGTTGCTACTGTCCTGGCTTTGGTTGTGATAGAGTTATTTTTCTTCCTGGTAGCTGGTACAGTGCTGATGTTTCAGCTTTAGTCTGAGAACAATGCTGATAACACACAGATGATTTGGTTGTTGTTAAGTAGCACTTACCCCAATCAAAGACTTTTTAGTCTCTCATGCTCTGCCAGTGAGGAGGGGCACAAGAAGCTGGGAGGGAGCTGAGCCAGGACACCTGACCCAAACTAGCCAAAGGGGTATTCTATCTCATTCTTGGAATCCACCTTGGCACTTCATTCCCAGTATATAAGATAGGTGGAGTTACCCAAAAAGGACTGGTTGCTGCTTCTGGTTGGGCTGGATATTGGTGAGCGGGTGGTGAGCATTTGTATTGTGCATCACTATTATTTGCTGGTCGTTGGTTTCTTTATTTTTATTTTTTCTCTATTTTTAGTTATTTCCCTTTTCATCATTAGGGGGAGGAGCAAGCGAGCGGCTGCATGGTAGGTACTTAGTTGCCAGCTGGGATTAAACCGCGACAACTACATGAGGTAAAAGGTAAATCAGACTTTTCAAAAAATAGTAGTAATGGGCCTGAGTAAACTTAAATAGCAATTCTAAGAAGAAAAAAGCCCTATAAATAGTGTAGGAGTTATATTCTGGGGCAGCCTTGAAACTGGAGCAGTGGAGAAGCAAGCCCCCAAACCTAATTGCTCCTTTGTTGCATTTATGAAAGCAATTAATTATCTATATTGTTTGTGGTGGCAGGAATCTGATTTTGATGACTCTTGAGGGACCTTTTAGTTCTCAGCTTTTTACTTTTTCTGGTTGCCAAATCTGTGATCAACAAGGTATCTTTTCTTCTTTGCCAAACATCAGTTTGGGTTTGTATTCTTCTTTTTTTTTTTTACCTTTTCCAGATTTCAGTTTCCTCAGGTGTTTAATCTGACAGACTTTCTTCTGACTTTTATAAAGTACCAGTTAGTTCTATTAGAGCAGAAGCCTGGTCACCTGGCTTAAATTAGGGGTTACGTGCTATTTGTATATCAATTCCAGGGTGAATTAATCCCAAGCACTTACAACATTATATAGTCTTTTCTGTTCAGAAACTGCTAAATATTCCACCAGCTCACAGTAATTCAGTGACTTATTGAACTTGTACTAAGATACCTATCAAATCAATGACAGAACTGCAAAAAGAATCCTTCTCTAATTCTACAAGTTAAGAATTCTGTTTCCACTCACTAGAAGGCAACAGCATAGGCCTATTTTTAATGTATTGTACTGTTTTATGCAATTGTATATTCACAGTCAGGTTCTGTGAAGAAAACATTAGTACAGCTTTGCTGCAAAACATTGGAAAAATGCTATCTCATTATACAGGAATAGGAAGTTTCCACATCCTTAATTTATAAAGAGTTCACTCTTAATATATCTATCTCAGTTTTAGAGTTATTTACAATCCCTAGAGTAAGCTATGTGGCTGAAAAAAGTTAGGAAATTAAAACAGGGATTTTTTTAAAGCTGGGAGTAATGGAAGAGTGATGTTGCATCTGATGCCTCTTTGCATTATTGGATGAGCCATGTTAATTTGTCCTAGATGGACATTTCTGGAATTAAACACTTGCTTAATTCTGGTTTTATGCCCCAGAAATACTCGTGGTAAAACCATCTCATATAAATCCCAGATTCTAGATAAATAAGTATAAAAATGGTACAAGTAAAAACTGCAGAAATTAGGGATTTATTCAACAGTGGCGAATTGCCTTGAGAAGTATCTGGTGTCTGCTTTCATTTTAAGTCCTTTGAACACTTGAGTGTTAAATAATATCTATGAGAAGTATGTTAACCTGAGTGGTACTGAAACTCTGGAGATTCGTGAATGATAAATGAAAGATTTTTGTCTGGTTTATCAGCATGTGCCCTTACTACTTGCTGTCATGCTGAGCAGCTTAAGATGAGATAGGGGGACAGGATGTCATACTTGCATAAGTTTGGATTAAAAAAAAAAAACCCAACAAAACACACAGATTTGAGACCAAAACCAAGACTTGTGAGAAGAGGTCTTTTCTCTAGTGTGCAAGTAGGCACTATCCTAGTTGTTTTCAAAAGCAGCCATAATTAAACAAATAGTTGAAAAAGATACTTTAGTTAATGTAAGTAAGGGTGAAGACTTCCGTTTACAGAGGTATGCTAAAAATGTGTGAGCCACATGAGACATCTGCTAACTGCAACCACCCATTCATACAGTTGCAAGTAATCAAATTTCCAATGGGTTAACTAGAAGCTAGCAGCATTCTTGACATCATGTGCAAAAGAGAAAATACTTTTTTCGAATGTCAATGCAAATACAACCTTGCTTTTGATTGCACTTAAAGTTGTATCATGTACAGCATGAAATAGTGCAAGCAAGAGGAATGTGATAAAAAACACATTGAAGAGGTGAATTCTTTGTAGTGGTAAGTTAATCAAGCCTGTTCTCTTGAGTGATTAAGTCATGTTGTCTCTGCATTGCCCTTCCCTGCATTCCAGGAGGGATGTGATAATTTCTAGCAGGTAAGTTTTGATATACTCGGATGTGATGCCTTTCTATCAAGTCAATTAGAAAAAGTCAGATGCTTACATCATTAATTCATTATGTACAGCATATGTCTTAGAGTTCAGTACCTAAAAGAGGATTGAAGAACCTAGCAGTATGCGTAATAAGATCTCAAAATCTCACCCATTGTAATTGCTATCTCTTGCGCATGAAAGTCCAAAATTTGCCAGGTACTTTTGTAGAACAAAAAAGCTTGATTATTGTCAATCACTTGAAACCTCTTAGCTCAGATACAGGAAGCAATCTAGCCATTAAGTACAGGCCAAACTTCAAAATTCATCTGGGAAGCAGAGTTATTTAGTGTTTACTGTGCTCCATACTGGAGCTCTGTGGCTGGATGCTCCTCCTTCTAAGTTTGGGCTTACTCTAATATGAGATCTTTAAATTCTCTGTTTTAGTCTGGATATGGTCATAACTGCAATTGATACACTCTTTGTTTTAGGAATTGTGTAATCTTATTTTAGACATTATAAGAAATAAAAGCAAATAATGATAGATGTGTACGTATATTGAACAAGTACAAAATGAAACAGAAAAAAATACTGTTGTTCCATTATGGGTTGTATGCATTGTGATGGTTCTCTTTGAGAAAATGGAAGAATATAATAATAATTTGCTATGAAAGTTGCATCTGTTAGAAAGTAGATTATTCATTGCTAGAAAATGATATTACAATAAAACCATACATGAGCCTTTTCCCCCAGTAAAATATTTGTTCAAGGGCCTGAAGCTGTGGGTTCTGTCAAACTAAACCTGTCTACCCTGTAGCTATATATAATGTTTGCAGTGAAGAATGAATTTCAAGTTGTATTTCAAGAGGCATTTAAATTCTCATGCACCTGTATATGAAAATCTCTTGTCTTATTTTCGTGTGCATGCTGTCTTGCCAAGAAAATCCGAGCTCATTTTTAAATTGTCTGCCTTCCCAAAATGCTGTCAGGCAAAGGCATATTATCTTATATATCATCCATGAGGAGTTCAAGATTAATTAGCCTTTCACCCATTTTAAAGGTATCATCTATATCCAGAAGGCAGAGTATGGTGCTTGGCAGCCTCTTCAATCACTTCAAATTCTTCTCTGTGTACTGTATAAATAATCTGTGAAAAAATTACACTGTTTTGTGAATAGGATAGCTACAGATACAAATGGCATATTCTGTACAGTTCCACAGTCTCAGTCTATACAGATTATGCTGTTTGAGCATTATACAAAGGATAATAAATATTTTTCGAGTCTTATAATTCTACAACAAAACTGACATATTATTTATTAAATTCATTCCGTGATTCTAGGTCCTCATGCATTTTTTATTTTGCCTAGTCCACAGAATGATAGTTGTTGATATGGGATGTGGAAGGCTTGTTTGCTGTGCTGGAAGTAAATGTTATTAAGTGTACATAATAAAAATGGGAGAGCAAATTATAAACTGAGAGGATGCTATTTGGATACATTACCTATATGAGGATTATTAGGTACTGTCATAAGCAGATTTAATAACCTACTCGTTTACTTCCATAAGTTCCTGCTAATTAGTTCTGTTTCTTATGAATTAAAATATCTGCCTGATATCTACAAAGATGAAAATATGCTGTCTGCCATAACGGTTGTTTATGAAGTCTGAAGGTACACAGATTACTTTATCTGATTACTTCAGTTTTGTGTACATTTTATTTGTGATGTTGAGATTTTACCTCCCTCAACAGTCACTACGGAACAGAGAGCAGGGCAAGCATAATGTAGGCAGGCTCTTTTACTGTCTAATGCACTGTGAACTCACATCTTATTATCTCACTGTACACCAGGGTAAGTCCTATTATCAGGCTTAGCTGTTTACATTAAAGATTGGTAACCAGTGCCTGAGGGTAAAATCCTCAGTAAGAGCCTTAGAGATTAAAAAAACCTAGAGCAAAATGCTATAAACATAGCACTCCATCCTTTTAATGTCGAAAGGAAGAAAACTCTGTCTATGGATGTGTTTTAAGAACAGTGAGTCTGGAAGAAGGCTTTACCAAAAAGGTGCATTTTAAAACTTCATCTGCCACCGTAAGGTTTGGATTCAACATGATTTCTGCCTTGGCCATAGGTTGTGCAGGCAGGATTTTCTTCCAGGATGAGCTCTGGCCCCAGTGTCTCTGTCAGCTGGTTGTCACTGCCTGAAAGTACTGCAGCTGATAGAATCCAAGCTGTCACTTATAAATAAATAAACAGGCTTTCTGCATTGCAAAACCAGTATTCATAACTTGAGCAGATGCACCGCCTTCTCCATAAACTGCCTTTGCAGAAAATCTCCATCAGCTGAACAATAGAATAATGAAGGTATGGGCTTTATTACCCTTATGCTTTAACACTGCTTTTACTTGGAAGCTATTTAAAGAAGTTATACTATTAAGCATGAAAAATGTGTTTTTTTCCAAGTGACTTGCAAGTAAGTAAAAATATCTTGGCCTGGTAAGGAGATGGTACACATGACCCAGTGAGTATTTTCTACTTTTAATGTCTATGAACTACTTCTGTTGGCATCGCTAGAAAGAACAGAAATTACTGCTTTGTTATTCTGCTTCCATTTTTCTGTATAAAGCATATCTAGCTCTTTCTTTGAGGTCAACATAACAACAACCAAGCTCCAATGTACTTCTGCCATTCCCTTACAGAAATTATTTTACTTAATTTCCACTGTATTTGGAACTTTCTTCCTGTTGCACCATGATTAAATTAATATTATTCTTGCTAAAGTGAGATCAGAAGGCAGTGTTTGAATATTTTTTACATGTAAATGATAGTTTTGAGCTCCCCTGCCTTTTTGTAATATCTGTTTCAAGATGAGATTGTGCAATATCTTGGAGCTTTATGTAATGACTTTGACATATTCAAAGCAATCCTTTGCATTGATGGAGACGTTCTAAGGCTGGTTTAAAGTTATGGATGAGAGAAATGGTTGAGGCCTTTTGAAAATGTACCAAGACACAAAGGAAGCATTTGTCTTAATAAGTCCCAGGCATACAAGCATACATAATTTTCATCCTGGATGGAACCATCTTTAAAACTCATGATGAAAACTCACTGAGGGGAGAACTCATGAAATTTACCTACATCCACTTTGGATGTTGCAGCCTCTGACCTGGTGAATCCTGGTGGTGTCTCTCGTATGTTACCAGGAAGGTAAGATAACTGGTACTCCTGACAGGATCTAGAGTCTGTAGGTCTCAGTTCATAAGTCAAGGAATCTGTGGTAAGAACACGCCCCCTGTTTACACAGCTCCCATGCAGCCAACAGGTATGTGCAAGTGTACAGGCACAGCCACCAGGTGTGGCATAAGCCATAGGCACAGTATATGCAGGAACCAGCTTCAGGTAGCTGGCAGGAGATGTAATCATTATGTTGACCTTGTTTTTTCCTCTCCCAGTTGCAACGGTAAGACAAGGATAAGTTAGGAAACGGGCTGGAGAATTTTCTGAGGAGTTACACAGGGAGGGCTGGTGTTTTGTTTGTTTGTTTCTTTGGTTGTTTTTGTTTGTCTAAGAATTGCTTGATCTTTTTAATAACAAATTGAATGAAAAGTTATTTCATTGGCTTTGGCTGGCCTCCTAGCCATACCAAAGAACTGCAGCAACAATCAACTTCTCTGCTTTCCTTCACGCACAAAACATTTGCCCCTGTACATATCTGTAGCATTTAGGAGTCCTAAATAGGGGGCTGTGTAACAGGTGGTTCTTTTTATTATTTAATGGATTCAGTAAGTTATCATTTTGGAAAGATAGTTCTGAAATTGTCAGGTGTCTACATCATTTCAATATTTGTAGCATGGCAAGCTAGGGAAATGGTCTATGTCTACTTTATATGAGCATCCAGTGGTTGCTGCAACTTTTGCTATTACATTTATTATGCTGGTCATATTTTCCTGATTATTTCTGAAGTAGTATAAGAATGTCAATATGTGAGTGCACTGGGGGGAGAGCAATAGAGGGATATCATCTCACCATGCAGTGTGCACTTCTAATTTCAGGGGAATAGGAAATTCAGACAGTGTGTGTATTTTGGATGTTTTCCACAATACTGCCAGACGAAGGCCATGGCCTTTAATGATCACCGGCATCTATGTTCAATTGAGTGTGACTAGATGAAGCAAGAATTCAAACCAAGTCTCCTCAGTAAATTGTCTACTGATTGAGATGTAGCTCAGTAAGAAGCAAAATGGTCCTATGAGAAAAAGCAAGTGGAAAAAACCTGATTTTTTTGAGACTAAGAAATGCTTTCTGGAGAGGTTGTGATGCAGTATTCTGATAAAGAGGGAAGGAGTAATAATAAAATGCTTGAGTATTTTTTTCTTTAGAAATGAAAATGTGCATCACTCATACGAAAAGTATAATGCTCTTAATTTCTTGCTGTTTCTGTAGAAATACATTCTGTATGATCTGCACACAGAACTCGTGGAAATTCACGACTCAGATGTTGCTCAGAGCTTCAGTATTTCTTTCTGTGAGATATTTTAGATTGGCAACTGTCACCTTGTGTTGAATTAAGACACGCTCAGCTGTGCTAGCTGCTCAGCACCTTATTGGATTTGGAATTGGCAGGATTTTCCTCCATTTCTACCTTTCTGCTATACTTACCCTATGTTGGATAGTAAAATATTAGAAAAAATAGCAGAGAATAAAAGAAAAAAGAGAAACAGCAATGAGAGTTTATTGTACAGCTCAGGAAAATCCCCCTAAGATACAACCTCTTTTGATGTAGAGACAGAGAAAACAGTGTCTACCTAAAACAGCATAGTGCATTCAAGTCTTTTCAATCCACTCTGCCTCCTCACAGTCTGAGAAAATGCCTCAGAAAAGGGTGAGATTTGGGGGTGAATGATGACCTGCTCTGAGGTTCCTTCCACACAGGGAAAATATATGAGGTGTCTCAGGCAATGAATGAAATGTCCCTATGATCCCACAGTTCAGGTCTTTTGTTATTAATTCAGGTTCCTTTTCTCATTCGAATCATTGTCTGCTGGAGCTGCTGAAACCTCAGGGGAGGAGAGCTCTTGTCAGCCTTTTGGAAACACTGCCGGTGAATCTCTCTGTACCTGACCACCATCTTGCTTTAACAGCAGCTTTTCACATGGATTGCTGTTCTCGATTCCCTGGCTTCTAGAACATTTGCTTCTATAAAGTAATAAAATATTTGGGAATTGTGACAAAATATAGCAAACAGCCCTAGTTGTGTTAAGTTTTCAGATGAGAAAATTCTTAGACCCAGTCATTTCACTCAGCTCCACCGAAATTGGAGGTGCTTGGAAGAGAGCCTGTTTGCTGTAAGGAATATCAGCAGTGATATTCTTCCAATAAGATACTATCAGCACTCTTGTAAATTAGTATGATAATTGTTATAAAAAGTCAGTCCAAGCTCTTACTCAAATATGGGTAAGTTTGTGTAAATATTTATTCGAATTTTTTCTACTTTTCTTGTTTTGTGATAAGCATATTATAAATGTCTGCCCTGAAGTCTGCAACAGATGAAATTCAGAGCATAGATGAGATCTGTGTGTCATAGGCTTAGTCTTCAGGGACCTTGTATAAATCAAGGTCTCACTCCTCCCAGAGGTCTAGTAATTTTTGAAGTATAGGTTTATTTTTCATTTGTATTCTGATAATGAGTCACATTTATTATGGTCTTCCTAATGGCAGGTCTTCACTCAAGTATTAAAGAAGATATAATTCACAGGTGACTAGAATTGAAAATAAAAAGACCCTGAAGAATATAATCCCTACATCATTACTCAAGCCATTTTTAATGAAAAAGAAAATGTGCATTTAGATGAGACAATTAAAAAAGATGCAAATTAAGAAAAGGAAATTGAAAATTCACAGTACACGAACAATATTTGCATGGGGGCTACCAACTTAAGGGTGATTAAAATGTTTTCACGAATTAAACTATAACAGGAAAATTGCTTGGTTATTCATACAGTTAATTACCTGGCTATACAGTAAGTGCTTTTCTTATTATAGTGAATCATTTGAAGGCTGGCTGCTACAGAAGTGGCATATCATAGTTTTAGATTAATTCCAGTTTTAAATCATGGTTATACTGAACAGTGGACTCCACTTGAAACGGTATCAAGCAGTTTAATTTGGGAAATGTCCTTTTGGAAAAGCAAATACTTAAATTAGAAATAGACAATCAATCAGTTGTCCAGGCCAGCACCAAGGCTTCAGAGGAAAGCATTAGGACTTGGTACACAAAGCTAATTACCCTTCCATGTTGGGTTTGTGGTAGTGTAAGCTTCAGAGCATGAGATTTAGTACTGCTTTACGAAGTTTAGTATTAATTTTGATAATGCTGTAATGTCCAATCAAAATTACTATGAAGCCACTAAGTTACAATATCCTGATGATGGAATGCCAGATTCTAATTTCAGTTTTACTTGGCTCCAACTGCTCATATACACTCTGAGACAGGATCAGGGTTCAAACCTCAGACACAAATCTGCAAACTTAATAAAGATCATTCATGGAAACTGCATTATTTACCATGCTTACAGTTCATCTGCAAGCCATCACTCTATCTTCAGAACATGACAGTCCATTTCTTCAGTTCACAAGGCTGAGGCTGTGAGATGTTTCACCCTTAACTGATGTTAGTAGATGACTGGAAGAAATAAAATGGTGTTATATTAATACTTCTACTATTATTTATAAAAATCAGGTTGATTTGTTTACATTATATGATTCAAAGCCTTCCTAGGAATGTCTGTATATCTGCAACCTTCTACTTGGGCTGCCGTTTTTTTCTTTTTTTTCTAATAGAGTAGGTTATTGCTATGGTATGAAACTTTTTAATACAAATTCCTGCTAAAAGAGAAGGTGCAAAACTGGATAAGAAGCATTTCTAATATTGCAGCAAACTCCTATTAACTTTTCTATACAGAGGCCTGAGCATGTTCTGCTTCCTTCCTACCAGAAGGCTTCAGTGTTCTTCTAGACAAAATGATTTCCAGATTAAAAAAGATACATGTTTGAAAGATCTGGATTTTTTTTTTTTTTTTTGTGATGCAGATATTTCTTTAACCATGATGAGAGTTTACATAAAAGGGAAAAAAATAGGTAGTAAATCTGTTCAAATCTAAAAATTTAGAAAAGACTTTCTAATTCACAGCTGCCAAAATAAGGCAAATTACATAGCCGCAAATCTTTAGATGTATAAGTGGGATATAGTTAGATGCACAGTATCTTTATCTTACTTATATTTGGCTAAATAAATAAATGTATATGATTAAAGATACAAATGGATTCAATAAAATACATTTTCTGTTATTAACAATTTTTGCTTGTTCTTGCAGGCAGAGTTAAGTTTTCTTTAGTGTAGGTAGCACAAAACCAGACTGGTTTAAAACTCAAATGGACCGAACACATAGGTATAATTCCCAGAAGTATAAATAGTTTTCAGTTGCAAAACACTGAGAATTTGAAGACCTGATTATGGTCCATAGCCCATAGAGGATTATTAAGACCTGATATATGTACCTCTTTGAAATAGTTGTTCACGTTTTTCAGTATGTTCTTAACTACCACGCTCTCATGCATTTTTTGCTCACTTTGAATATTTATTAATTTGGATCTCTCAAATTTACAGGCCAACACACCCAGTGAATCAACCTTTATCTGGTACTGCTCCCAACAAGCATCATGCCTTAGCATGACTATTGTGTTAGGCCAAAACCAGAGCAGGAGCTGAGTGAACAGCCATAAGATTAATGTAAAATTGTCAACTTATATGAGTTTACATTTGTCTCTCCTCATTCCTAAAATTCTGTTATTTATTCCTGCAATTATCTTTTTCTTCTCTCATTCTGCTCCTTTGTCTCAGAATTTTTCACTGAAATTTCTCATTTTTAGTAGTCATATTTTTAAAATGTTGATATATTTTACCATTACTGTGAAATTTCCAAGTTTTTGCCAAATAGTATGTGACACAAACACAAAAAAAATGAATCCCCAGTGATTTTTATCTATGTTAAATCAAGAAAGATTCACCTATGTCCAAACAGGAAGAGTCTTTCCCTATCCATGACTTGCCCTGGTTATTTATGATAATTAAGCAGGATTAGTGTATTGATTTTTATGCTAATTAGTTCCTGTTTCAAATCTGCTAGAGAAGAGTGTTTCTATCAGGTGATTGTCATGCTCTTATAGTGAAGGTACAATATCTACCTAGAAGAATTTCACAGGAAGGTCACAGCAGAAAAAGATATAACTTTATTACTAGTGTTAGAGATAAGCTTCTGCTTTTCAGTTTTAGTCTTCTGGCATATCTAGATTACAAGTCTCCCCTAATTAAATGTCTTAACCTTGTTAGCCCAAGGTTTATTGTTACTCAGGATGGAATCTTCATGCTTTAAGCCTGTAGATCACTTACAGTGACAGAACGAATTGCCATCCTCTAGGAGTATTTCAAGTGGAAGATACCAAAGTGTCATTACTGAGCATCAGAAGGCTGATGCACAACTTTAGTGTATATTCAGCTCCTTTTAATCTTGTCAGTTATGTGGATTAGCTAATAGAGGTAGTTGTGGGGGGAGTAGTACTGCATGGCCTGCATCCTTATGGGGAACCTGCCTTTCCTCCAAAACAAGGTGCTTTTCCCTAATCTGACAGGAGGAAGCCATTATTATCTCATGTGAGCATTGCTGGTGTGAGTTTTACACTGAAGAAGCCAAACTGTGTGATGGAACGTTAGCAATTAACCAGTATGGGCTGCTTTATGCCCCAACATTGTGTAGTTTAATAACTAGGAATATAGTACTCCTTAAAGCCATATGTTGCCACTGATTATGGAGGCAAGTATGTGATGGATGATTACTTACATCAGTGGTAGCAGCTCCATGCTTCCTACAGGAATTCAGAAAGAGTTTTGAGCCATCACAAGGCACTGGAAGAAGGGGTCATCCATCCGCACATCAACTTTTGAATGCAAGGGTTCCTGCATGGGCTACAGGATCAGACTGTTGTAGGCAGGTAAATGTCTGACTAAAATCTATTGATTTACAGTCAGGTTGGCCCTGTATGAGGAGCTGAACCATATCACCTGCAACTCAGAATACCTCATACTTCACTTGATGTTGTACCTCACAGGTGGGGAAATGTTGTCTTCAGTTAGTACAAGTTGCTGAATGACAAGCTGAGGTGAATGTGAGAAGCAGTATTCACTGTCTGGCTTGTCTTTCTGAGTTACAGTATTCGTAAGTTGAGAGCACGTTGATGAACCAGTTTATCTGTCAAGAAGATAGAATCAAAGAATCATAGAATAATTAGGGCTGGAAAGGACCTTAAGATCATCTAGTTCCAACCTACCCTGCCATGGGCAGGGACGCCTCACACTAAACCATGTCAACCAAGGCTCTGTTCAACCTGACCTTGAACACCACCAGCAATTCACAACTTCCCTAGACAACCCATTCCAGTGCCTCATCATCCTCACAGTAAAGAACTTCTTCCTCATATCCAGTCTAAACTTCCCCTCTTTAAGCTTGAACCCATCACCCCTTGTCCTATCACTGCAGTCCCTCATGAAGAGTCCCTCCCCAGCATCCCTATAGGCCCCCTTCAGATACTGGAAGGCTGCTATGAGGTCTCCACGCAGCCTTCTCTTCTCCAGGCTGACCAGCCCCAACTTTCTCAGCCTATCTTCATGCGGGAGGTGCTCCAGTCCCCTCATCATCCTCGTGGCCCTCCTCTGCACTTAGTGCCAACAGTTCCATGTCCTTTTGATGTTGAGGACACCAGAACTGCACACAGTACTCCAAGTGAGGTCTCACGAGAGCAGCGTAGAGGGGCAGGATCACCTTCCTCGACCTGCTGGTCACGCTCCTCTTGATGCAGCCCAGGATACAGTTGGCTTTCTGGGCTGCAACCGCACACTGCCGGCTTGTGTTCAGTTTCTCATTGACCAACACCCCCAAGTCCTCCTCCACAGGTCTGCTCTGAATCTCTTCTCTGCCCAACCTGTAGCTGTGCCTGGGATTGCTCCGACCCAGCTGCAGGACCTTGCACTTGGTTAAACTTCATCAGGTTGGCATCAGCCCACCTCACAAGTGTGTCAAGGTCCCTCTGGATGGCATTCCTTCCCTCCAGCCTATCAACCGAACCACACAGCTTGGTGTCATCAGCAAACTTGCTGAGCGCGCACTCAATCCCATTGTCCATGTCACTGACAAAGATGTTGAACAAGACCTGTCTCAACCTGTCCCCTGAGGGACACCACTCGTTACTGATCTCCAGCTGGACATTGAGCCATTGAGCACTATTCTTTGTGTGCGGCCATCCAGCCAGTTGTTTATCCACCGAGTGGTCCACCTGTCAAATAGATGTCTCTCCAACTTTGAGACAAGGATGTCATGTGGGACAGTGTCAAATGCTTTGCATCAGTCCAGGTGGATAACATCAACTGCTCTACCCCTGTCCATCACTTCTGTAGCCACATCCTAGAAGGCCACCAGATTGGTCAGACAGGATTTCCCCTTAGTGAAGCCATGCTGGCTATCACCAAGCACCTTGTTGTTTTTCATGTGTCTCAGCATGCCTTCCAGGAGAATCCGCTCCAAGATTTTGCCAGGCACAGAGGTGAGGCTGACTGGTCTGTAGTTCTCCAGCTCATCCATTTTCCCTTCTTGAAAATGGGAGTTATATTCCCCTTTTTCCAGTCATTGGGAACTTCACCTGACTGCCATGATCTTTCAAATATGATGGACAGTGGCTTAGCAACTCCATTTGCCAGCTCCTTCAGGACCTGCAGATGGATTTCATCAGGTCTCATAGACTTGGGTACATTCAGGTTCCTAAGATGGCCTCGAACCAGATCCTCTCCTGCAGTGGGCCCAGGGTCTTCATTCTCACAGTCCCTGATACTGATCATCCAGCATTTCAGTCCTGTGAGATACTGTTCTCCCCACCAACTTTTCACACAAGTACTGGGGAACGTACAAAATCCCTTCCAAATGGAGTGTGTTTTCGTTGCTTTCCCTCCCTGGTTCTATCACCTCATAAAGTAGCATCTCCTTATGTACACCCCATTGATCTTGATAACTATGAATAAAACAATTTTATCAGAAGGTGACATGAAATACATTTTTAATGAAGTATAGTTTTGGAAAAATCATGACTGTGGATGGTCTTGTATGTAACACAGTGGGTAGAAATGGGAAAAGGCCTATTCGGTAGGGAAATCTCTCTTCTTCTACTGCGGGTTTGTTCTCCTTAACACATTTGTTAAAAATCTTCTATGTTGTGTCTAGTCAGGAGTCTGAAGCAATAGGTATCAAAGACAGCTTTTGAAAGGCCATTTGACAACTTGATTTATATAGATGTCAGGAAGCTATTTCTAATATAGTTTCTAATTATCTCCTGTCTTAATAGTATTTGGTTACAGTTCCTGCATCACAATAATTCTTTTTTACCACTGTCTTATACATGTCCTTGATTCACATCTACCTGTAGATACTCACAGGCTATTTCTTGCTTATTATCAACTATTGCTGGAGATGCACAGCCAAGGTTTCTATTTGTCATAGTACTCTGTCTTCCTTAACCTCATTTGGAAAAGATCATTTCAAAAGGTGAGTGAGCAGGTCAGGTTCCGTTATTCTTCCACCTTTGCTTTCATTATTAAAGGTGAAATTTGGTTGCCCTCAATCTAATTGGCATCATTTAGACATATTAAAGCATCCTGCCTGCCCTCCAGCCACCACTGCAGAACGGTGTGGGTCCCTTCTGCCCTGTTCACCAACTCCATGTGGGTCATTGTCCCCTGAGGATGTATCATAGAAGATTGAACAACTTAATCATAATCAAAACGTCTACACTGGATGTGGACAAGTGAATTTTAGACCATCAAGCAACATGATTAAAAATTTACTCCTGAAGAAGTGTTAATGATTCAAAAGTTATCTGTTTAGAGCAATAGCTGGTGATAACTAGGAAAGAGTCTGTAATTATACTAATACAGAGATGTAAAATTTGCTAAAGAAGATGAAAAAGCATTAGAATGTGGAAATGCTGGTTGGCTGCACTGCCCCTCTCCCCCCCCCCCCCCCCCCCCCAGTCTTACAGTCCAAATTTGAGTCTCTCTTCAAGAGCATAATAGACCTTTTAGAAATTTCTGCTATCTCTGGACCAACCCACTTAATAATTACTACTAATAGAAATTGTTAGTGTTCCTTTGGTTAAGTTCAGGTAAAGACAGGGTATTTGGAGCAGTGTAGTTTTGAAAACTAAATAAAACAAAAGTACATGTGAAATAATTCTGGAATACTGTAAGGCAAGTAGGAATGAGGAAAACAGTATAGCTCAATATTGAATTAAAGGCAAGAGTTTTTCAAGTACAAGTAGTCATGTTAAGTTATATTATTGTATCGATTTCACCCCCTGCAGTAACTCTTTTGTTGTTCTACAAATTATACCAAATGATTAATTCGATATAAGATAGTGCTGACATAGAAAAAAAATAAGAAAGGAAGACCCTGCACTAGTGAATAAAATGATTGATCAACACTTTTTCCATTTTTGCTGTGAATTTGACAGCTGCATCTTTGCAAAAAACAAATTAATAAGGTCAAAGGAAGACATCCATATCAAGAAAACTGCTGCTCCAGCAATGTTTCATGGTGCTGACACAAACTATGAGGTAGCTCTTCAGCTTGCTTAGTGCATATGACATTTTCTATTGATACTGATACTGTTGTGTTACTTTTAGTTATACCGTTTTCCTCACATTTTAGCTGTGTTTTATTCTGATGGTACTCAACAATATGCTTTATACATAGGATAATTACTGAATCTATTGTTTTTCTCTTCCAAACCATTTTCTGATTTGACTAAACTTAGCACTGCAGCCGCCGCTTCCTACTAGGTGCTTTTTCTAAAACAGTTGACATAGTAAGACCTATTTAGCCCCTGAAAATCTCCAGTAGGAATCTACCAATAGGAATAGTAAAAATATTATTTAATATTTGTTTCAGAAGCTCTTAGTGTTTCCCTCCAAACATTAAAGTTAACAAATTTCCTGTACTGAAGAAGTTCACAGTAATACTATTCAACTGGTTTCTGGCAATAGCAACTTTGCAGTAAAATGGAATTGCAGCTTAGGAACATGGGAAGTAAAATAACCGTGGAAATAATGTTGTAAAATATCTTTATTATAAAAAGAAAATAAAAATCATTAAATAACATAGCATCCTCAAACATACCATAAAGCATCCTCTTGTATTTCCTTCATGATATATTGAGAAGCTTATGCAAAGGCTATTGAAAATGTTGTTCAGAATGTCGTTGAATAGCTAAATAGCCCTGATCTTGACATAGGGCCACACATTACAAAATAGAAATAAAGGTCTGCTTCCAGTGTTGTAGTTTCAGGAAATGAGAAATACACACTGAATGTCTACAAAGCACCAGCAAAGGTCATGCAGTAATTCTACGCTGTTCCTTCAAAAAAAAACCCACCCCAATGGCAGTGTGAAAAAATCAGTAAGACTTATTTGTTCACACTGAAGCTGCTACTCTCAAGGACATCACTTTTCAGACACTTGCAGACAGCTTCATTAGAAAATGAACAAGCAGACAATGCGGTGCCTGGTGTCCAAAGAGTGGTGCCTGTTAACACTGACAGCTTAAATGGATACAGGAGTAATTTCTAACTGTGTTTCTTTTTTCCTCAGGGGGTTTTAACAGGTAACGCTGTGGTTAAAGCTTAGAGATCACATTCTCTCACTGGAATGCGTGGGTAACATTGAGCATGGGTTATAAAGCCTGTTTTCTGAAGGTATGTTGAGCTATGGGGCTTTGTAAAAATTGTCAATACTTCTCTCTTTCATGGTCATACAGGAAAGATTAAAGGCAGTACTGAACTATCATGAGAAAGGTGGTAAAAAAGAAGTTGTATGCTTTATTTATTTGATTGGGCCTCCTTTTTTTTAACCTGAAAGACAAGATCCATCTATTTTAATGGAATCACTGGGGAATGGTAATATTGCAACCCTCTTAAACTACAAAGGGTCAGTAAAACTAGCTTAGCTGGATAGTGAAGCAAGTGTTTCAAAAGGTGATCTAACTTGCCATTTGTTCTATTTTTGTATTTTTTTTTTGAGTGGAGATCTTTTATGAGTCCAGTCTGTAGATCTTCTGAAGCTTAAACTCTTCTGGAATAAGCTTTATCTGGAAGCATTTTGGAGGACTAGTGTACATAAGAAATGCCTGGATAAGCTATTGTCACTCCACGACATTCCATAGGAACCTGCTTCTGGACTATTAACATGTGGAAGTTGCTTACAGGATTTCTAGGTTAATATATGAGATCCTTATTGACCACACAAGAATTAGAATCCAAGAAGTGATTAATGTTGTTTTAATTAAAATCTTATGAAAAAAATACAGTATAACTTCCACTCCAAATAATATTTTTCTTATATTTTAATTAAATAAAATAAACCTCAGTGTTTTTCACTGCACACTTCCCCAGGGAAGCAACTAGAAACAGCAATTATGTTTAAACTTGTCTGTCATTCTACCTCTCAAAGAGAAGGCCTTGGATCATTATCTTCAAGCCCATAATCATCTCAGATTTTCTAGTTACCATCATGTCTGAGCTCAGTAAAATTCTGGTAGCATGTTATGTGAAAGCTTTCTCTTAGGACTAAACTACTGTCTAGTAGAAGGTGAGAAATTCTGTTCATCTTCTAAATGGGCTAAGAATCTCCTTACGATTTAGCCAAACACTGCACAATAATTTTGTGAAAATAGAGGTCTAATTTCTTCCTGATGACATTTGGACTGAAGAGGAGCAAAAAATTAGAAGAGTTGACTGTAAGAACTTCATGATCCTAACATTTCCTCTCCATAAAATGTACCCTTAAAAAGCTGACTGTGCTTTGGGACCAATGCTTTACCTATACAACATAAATCCCATGAGTTTGTCAGCTTGAGACAGAGTGGAAGAAGGAGATCGCTGTATCCGGTGCTGCAATACATAGTCTGGTCTTTTTTCATCTCAAACACCTGCCTTTGTCTTTATAACTTTATAAAACTTAAAATACACAAATATTCTTTGCTTCTGCCTTAGGCTCTTGTGCATAACCAATGATTCAGGGTAGCAGAGTAAGACAACCTCCCTCGTGTCTTTAAAGCATTTCATCTCCCTGGTTGTTGCAGACTTTGAGCTCTGTTTTGGAAGGCTTGCTGCACTTGACTCTAGACTGTCAGCTTGCATCCCTGATTTGTTGCACAGGCCACTTTGTGTGGAGTTGACAAGGCAAGGATCTTCTGGTGGCTGCTATAAACCATGCAGACTCATTGGCAGAAGCAAGAACTATGGGCTTACTGAGATGGGACTTCAATGAATGCAGATGTCTTGCGTACCTGATTTTAATATGTGTGCACCATTCACCATACCTGTATTTTGAATATGGTTATTATATGAACAAATATATATATTATACATTTAAAGTAAATCTGTATAATATTTTATAAAAGCTTTTCAGATGAGGTTCCTTTTCCACAATATTAGGTTTTATCCCATGCGATTTTTTGACCTTTTTGATGATTGTATTCTTTCAGCTGGTACAACCTTCCCCATATTCCAGAAACATAACAAAGATGTGATACTGACAGTCACATTTTTATTGTTAATACACAAGTTTTATAGCCTTTGGCCAAATTATCCCCTTGCTTACACTGAAGGAAAGCTTTGGTCTTTAAATTTGTGTGAACTAGATATGAAAACCCATATACGTCTGTTAGTGAATTTTTTCCTAATAGCAGAGTAATAGTTCATATTTTTTCCTAACATGTTTGTGGGAGTTATTTTGGCCATTAGCATGGATCAGAGAACACAGTGATACAGTGGTATTAAACAAAGCAATGCAGAAGGTGCATTTCCAGATTTATCTTCCAGACTCTTGAGATGTCTATGCCCCAGCCACCCCCATTTATATAACTTTTAATATAGTGAAACAATATGGCAATAGTACCTATTGCTTTTGGGAGAGGAGTAACAGATGACCTGGGTAGTATTCTGAAGAAGAGGGTGTATGCAACTGGACTCTCATGATTTTTAAGTGATTTCTCAAGACCACAACATATTGTGGCTTATTTAAATGTTAATGTTGAAAGCCAGCAGTAACTGGACATTACTACTTTAGTGCAATCCCTCTGATGCACCTGGAGAGGCTTGCTCAAAGCAGAATTGGAATTGTATCCTGGTTTAGCTGCACATCGGTGAAAAGAACCATTTTGGGGCTTTATTATGGTGAGTTGGACATAGCATTCTAAAATACACTTTACAGCCACTTTAAATTTGATCTGATAATTATCTTTGATTTGAGGTGTCTCATCATTAGGCCTATCTTTGTAAATCAATCTGTGACATTTTAAAAACCACCATTTATGGTGAATTACATTTATCATTAAGTCAATGTATTTTTCAATACATTTTCAGCTTTTCAGTATCTCTTTCAGCTCTGGGATCATTCTCTTTGCACTTGCTCACACATAATTCAGATTGGTACTAGGTTCTTTGCCATGGACAGAATGCTCAGCTGAAAGATCGTATTTCTGAAATCGAGATATAAAATCCACATCGGCTGTGTAATAACTGATTTAAACTCTAGTGATGACACAAGGAGAGAAATGCAGAAAAAATACAGCATGTAAATGTTTATATTATTAGAACTGGAAAAGCTTTCTCATGTCAAGAGTGAAATTGTGGCCTCTCTGAAGTATCTGGAGTTTCTGCCATCAGCTTCAATCCGTCAGGAATTCAAGTCAGAATAAAGGAGCTAATGGATTAAAAGTATCACATGCTCGTAATGGAGTCACTTCCAAAGATGCTTTTGAAAATCCTGCTCTTCTTCATGATGACAATAGTGTACCAGCTATGCACTCAAGCAAATTTATCATAAAAAAATAGCCATTCTGACCTCCTTAATTTGTCGTGTGTTATAGAATCTTAGAAGTTAGGGTTGGAAAAGTCCTTAAGATCATCTAGTTCCAACCCCCCTGCCATGGGCAGGGACACCTCACACTAAAACATGCCACCCAAGGCTCTGTCCAATCCGGCCTTGAACACCGCCAGCAATGGAGCATTCACAACTTCCCTGGGAAACCCATTCCAGTGCCTCACTACCCTCACAGTAAAGAATTTCTTCCTCATATCTAATCTAAACTTCCCCTCTTTAAGTTTGAACCCATTACCCCTTGTCCTATCACTGCAGTCCCTAATGAAGAGTCCCTCCCCAGCATTCCTATAGGTCCTCTTCAGATACTGGAAGGCTGCTATGAGGTCTCCACGCAGCCTTCTCTTCTCCAGGCTGAGCAGCCCCAACTTTCTCAGCCTATCTTCATGTGGGAGGTGCTCCAGTCCCTGATCATCCTTGTGGTCCTCCTTTGGACTTGTTCCAACAGTTCCATGTCCTTTTGATGTTGAGGACACCAGAACTGCACACAATACTCCAAGTGAGGCCTCACATGTTCATTGAAAATAATAAACCACAGACAGTATTGTAAGATCATCCTTAAATGAAAAATATTATGGGTTTCAAAGTAAACTGTAGCTATCTGTGACCCCAGACAAAGGACACAGTTGTCATCAGCTAATTTACACTTGCCATGGAGTGTGATGTCACATGAAGTTTGGGCTCTCTGACTGCAGCAGACATGATACATGAGCTAAAAGCAAATCTGAGTGTGACAGAGAGTACAAGCCTGTAGTAGATCTCAAGTGTGTTACTGCTGCCTGAAGAGGTCCTGTCTGTCAGCTGGGCTGCAGAAACAGCTGGCACAGATCTTCATAGCCTATCCCAACTGCAGAGGGAAGCCAGAGATCTGAAATCCAAGCTAAGGAAGTCTCAGCTACTGCATTTTACTTCCCAGTTTGGAGGCTAGGGGAGAAGCTCAAAGGACATAGACCAATATTCCCACTCATCTTGGGGGCGCTTGTCATTCAAGCCAGTGGACCATTCTGGCAGTTTTCTGTTAACATAAAAAATAACATGTTCAGAGAGTATTATTTTTGTACCGACTCTATTCCCTCATATTTGCCTTCCATAATAGAATCCCAGTCTTCCTGGTCAGATAACTAACGTACTAGGTCACAGAAATCTGTGTATAACACTTACAAATCCATTTAAACATGCTGGTAATGAACTGATTCCTTGCTGAACTGTTAGAGGTGTTCTGTAGTATCCTGGCTGAATTATCATGCAATTATTTCATGCAGGTCTGCCTGGGAACTAAAAGAGAATTCACAAGAGATCTTTGCTTCTAATTTCCTGCCTTTTCTCCTATTGAAGACTCAGTTTTAAAATCTAGTTTTAAAATCTCGGTTTTAAAGTCTACACCTTTGTGTGTAACGGTCATTCTATTGCAACAGCTAATGAGCTTAGAGTTCTTCAAGGGCAGTTATTAAAAATTAATTTATAGAACACATGCAAACAATACCACTGTGTTTCTAAACACTCAATGGCTTATTTACTGGCATTTCCCCTTAGTACTATACAAACCATAGCGACAGATTTTTCTCTCAGAAATCATCCATCATTGCCTTGAACTTGTCAAGATGAGTAAGGCTATGCCATGCTCTTCTATAATGTCATTCATATCTTTAAAGCCAAAGCTTTCATAAAAATATTAGGTCTCTTGCAAGTGGGTAAATTTGATCAGGTTATTTGAAATATTAAAATCACTCCTTAATTAAATATTGAAACTCCAGAAACACAATTGTTATAATTTCTAACAGCTCCTAAAGAGCTGAATACTTTCCCTGTTACTTTCTTTTGGATTGTTATAAATAAACACAATTTTTCCTTACTGTGAAAAGACATAAAATATGCCTTTTCAGCTGCTTTTTAGTCTTTGAACTTTATACCATATTCATTTTCATATGTGTGTTAAATCTGCAGATTTAGTGCAGCAAATTACAATTCTGAGGAAGAGACAGAAGAGACTAAAATAGATGGTAAAATATACTAAACTCAGTGTAGTTCTTCACTGAGGATATTTTGGCATGAAGCCAGCATACAGGGTGTGCAGCCCCTTTAACAGGGGTGGCCGTGCAGTCCCCTGTCTCGTTAGTGGGAGATCAGCATGCCAACTGATGCTGCTTTCCCGTCCTCTCTCCCCATGACAAATCTGTGTGCATGCTGAATAGGCATGCACTGGGTAGCTTTGCCTTGGTCCTGTGAGATCTCGGCTCAGACTCCTAGGCTGAAGTTTTGTTTATACTGCCTGTGATATCCACGTATACTCTCAATCAAAGCAAACAGGCATGGACTACATGGCTGACTTGGGTCTTCAGTGGGTATCAGCATTCATGGCCAGTACACATCTTCTCTTTTATTTAACCTGTATTGTAAGAGGGAAGTTAGGCTGGAAAGCAGGTAACCTTATTGGGTACAGATATATAGCCAAAAACTCAAAACAATTGCTCTTGGGCTTCAAAAACATAAATAGCTTTGTGGGAACAACAGCAGCTGGCCATGCCTGGGTTTGTGCCAGGCAGGAAGAGCCATTCCTGGAGAAGGGACAAGTTACCCAAGAGAAGCTACCAGCAGACAGTAGATCAATCTCTGTTCTAGACTGGGCTTTGTTTCTGTCTGTACCAAAGAAGAATTATCCCACATTACTGGGAGCAGACTGGATACGGCTCTCTAATTATAATTTTAATTGCATCTAATTGCCGTGTTGCATTCCATTGCATAAAAGTGTGCTTGTTTCTCTGACAGATGCGAATTCATTCAGCTTGAAAACCTTTCAGAGTTTGAGGTATGTAAGTTCATGGCAGGCATTGCTCTTGCTCCAGATGGCTGCAGCTTTAGCTGCATCTTTTTTAGGAGAACATTTTGAGTCCTTTAGTCGTGTTACCATATTTTTGGGAGCACATGTTAATACAGAGCAATGATTCAGCCAGAGGGCAGAAGACCCCAGTTCCCTCAACCCCAAAACACCTCATTTTCCGTTATTTATTTAAAAAAAAGAGCGAAACTGGAGAACCTTGAAGGATGAAGGTGAATTTGAAAGAATGCAAATAGGATGAATGGATTTTAAAGATACAGCTTATGAGCAGACAGGAGAGAAATGAAAAAGCAACAGGAAATCTAACATTTTAGCTTATTATCTTATAGTTTGCACTACAGATACCATTTTTTTTTCAGTGGGAGTAATGTAAACAAATTACAAATACCACCATGGTTTTCTGAAAGTGGAATTCAAAGATAACTGTATGATTATTTCCATTATTGTGTTTATAAATACAGATGATAGAACTACTTATCATAGTAGTTCTTATATTTATAATACAATCTGCATACTTATCATACAATCTGTATCAGTATAATACTTAAAAACATCAACCTTTAATATGTTGTTGTAACAACACTCCTGTCAAGTTTGAAAATGTGATTTTACTCATGCAACAAATGAGAAGCTGAGGCAGAGAAATGGGGACCCATACAAGGGGACAGATGCAACACTGAAGTTGGTGGGAATGGATTAACTACACTCTTACAAGGATAAGAATATAAGGTAAAGAATTTTCTTTACAGTGTCTGGTGATGATAGGTCTTGTATATTTTGAATGCAAGATTTTGAGAAAGAAACTGCTTTGCTAAACAGCTTGAAAGATTCATTCTGACTTAAGGGAATTTATCCCATTTATCAGCTGTATTTTCCTGCTGGTTTTGTCTCTCCCCTTTTGAGCTACACTAACAAAAGCCCCAGTTCTCCCCTGTCTGGGGAGTGCTTCATTTTTGCTTGTTGATTTTTCTCTAGAGATACATGTTTTATTCTTCAGGTAAAAAAACTTACATATAAAGTTAATAGTTAAGCATTTATTATTAATATATTTTGAATTATAGACTAATAGAATGGTTTTGGTTGGAAGGGAAGGTTCCAACACCCCTGCCACAGGCAGGGACGCCTTCCACTAGACCAGACTGCTCAAAGCCCCATCCAACCTGGCCTTGAGCACTGCCAGGGCTGGGGCAGCCATAACTTATCCAGGCACTGTGTCAGTGTCTCACCACTCTCATAGTGAAGAATTTCTCCCTAAAATCTAATCTAAATCTCCCCTCTTTCAGTTTAAAGCTATTCCCAATTGTTCTGTCACTACATGCCCTTGTAAAAAGTCCCTCTCCAGATTACTTATAGGCTGCTCTAAGGTCTCCCCAGAGCCTTTTTTTCTCCAGGTAGAACAACTCCAACTTGCTCAGTTGTAGTAACTCCAGGTGAGGTCCCATGAGAGCTGAGTAGAGGGGGAGAATGACCTCCTGTAACTTGCTGGTCATTCATCTTTTGTATTTGTGTTTGGGATTGCTCTGACCCACGTGCAGGACCTTGCACTTGGCCTTGTTGAACTTCGTGAAGCTCGCAAGAGCAGCCTGGCAAAGTCCCTCGGGATGGCATCCCTTCCCTCCAGTGTGTTAATCACACCACACCAACATATTAAAAAGCTTTTCTGCTGCCCTTGATGTCCGTGGCCAGATTTTATTCTGTCAGGGCTTTAGCTTTCCTTGCCTGATCCCTGGCTGCTCAGACAATTTCTCTGTATTCCTCCCAGGTTACCTGTCCTTGCTTCTATCCTCTGTAGGCTTCCTTTTTATGCTGAGACTTTGTACAGGAACAACTTGTTCATCCATGTGAGCCTCCTAGTGTTTGTGTCCAGCTTGCTCTTTGTTGGGAAGCGTCATGACAAGTGCAAGGTCCTACACCTGGGTCGGAGCAATCCCAGGCACAGCTACAGGTTGGGCAGAGAAGAGATTCAGAGCAGACCTGTGGAGAAGGACTTGGGGTGTGTTGGTTGATGAAAAAATGAACATGAGCCGGCAGTGTGCACTTGCAGCCCAGAAAGCCAACCGTGTCCTGGGCTGCATCAAGAGGAGCGTGACCAACAGGTCGAGGGAGGTGATCCTGCCCCTCTACGCTGCTCTCGTGAGACCTCACTTGGAGTATTGTGTGCAGTTCTGGTGTCCTCAACATCAAAAGGACATGGAACTGTTGGAACAAGATGAGAGGAGGGCCACGAGGATGATGAGGGGACTGGAGCACCTCCCGCATGAAGTTAGGCTGAGAAAGTTGGGGCTGTTCAGCCTGGAGAAGAGGGGGCTGCTCAGCCTGGAGAAGAGAAGGCTGCGTGGAGACCTCATAGCAGCCTTCCAGTATCTGAAGGGGGCCCTGTAGGGGTGCTGGGGAGGGACTCTTCATTAGGGACTGTAGTGATAGGACAAGGGGTAATGGGTTCAAACTTAAACAGGGGAAGTTTAGAATTGGATATGAGGAAGAAATTCTTTACTGTAAGGGTAGTGAGGCACTGGAATGGGTTTCCCAGGGCAGTTGTGAATGCTCCATTGCTGGCGATGTTCAAGGCCGGGTTGGACAGAGCCTTGGGTGGCATGTTTTAGTGTGAGTTGTCCCTGCCCATGGCAGGGGGGTTGGAACTAGATGATCTTAAGGTCCTTTCCAACCCTAACTATTCTAAGATTCTATGATTCCTGAGCTTGAAGGAGGTGATCCTTAGACGTTAACCAGCTTTCTTGGGCCCCTTGTCCCTCCAGAATTTTATCCCATGGTACTCTACCAAGCAGATCCATCAAGAGACCAGTCTGCTGTCCTGAAGTCCGGGGTAGTGAGTTTGCTGTGCACCCTTCTTTCCACCTTTAGGATCTTGAACTCCACCATTTCGTAGTCACTGCAGACAAGGCTTCCCAGCTTCACCAGCCACTCCTTATTAGTGAGATCAAGGTCCTGCATGGCATCTCTGCTCACTGGCTCCTCTAACACTTGGAGAAGGAGGTTATCATTCAAGTATTCCAGGGGCACAGCACTCATATCTTGCCTCCAACAGGTCACATGAGAAACACTGTCAAAGGTTGGTCAAGCATGGCTTCCCTTTCTTGAGTCTATGCTGACTATTCCAAATTACTTTCTTGTTCTTCATGTGTTTGGAAGTACTTTCCAGGAGGATGTTTAGCAATAAAAGAGAATGTAAAAGGTAAATTTTTAACTGTGTTATTCTCTTCTGCATATTTCACATGGAAGGTCACAGTGTCAGAGATTTTAAGTGTGTGTCTATAAAAGGGTCAGTTTTCCCTTATCCAAACTTGTCAGACAATAATAGTTAATTTTACAGTGCTCTGTAGTTTATTGAAGATATTACCAGACAGTGGTGACAACAACATAGGCAAACAGAAGACGGAACAGAAAAATACAGATATGTTTAAGCTGATGTTCCAGTATGTATTTAAAAATGCCATTACTAGAATAAAGCAATGTAATTAGCTCAAACAGCAGTGCTCTGTAGAGCCATTACTTTGGACATTTTTTAGTTTTAAGGCAATCTGTGAGGTGTGACCACTGCTCCCACAGCAAATTTATATGGTTGTAGTTCATAACAACTTGAAAAGCAAAGAGGATAATTAATGTAACTGATTGTCACAGAGTTAATGCTAAGTACTTGGCTGGGCTGCCTAAATTAGGAGTTGATCTAGCCTCCGTGTCTAGAGAGAAAAGAGACAAAAATTAAGCACCTTCAGAAGGTATTTTTGATCCTAGGCAAACTATGTCACTTTTCCCCCTCCCTTTCTCTTGGCAGATGATCGGAGACATGAACAGTCTCCAAATTGAGGTGAAGTTGTCAAGAGCCTAGAAGTGGAAAGGAGAAATTACAGCCTCTGTTATAATGAGAGACATTAAAATTAAATATGTGTAAGGCTTCAGCCACACCATTGTCTCATGTGCCTACAAACTTGTTCACATGTTAAGTAACATATTATTGCTGCCTTTTGGGACACCTGCATGAAACCTGATTGACTTCACAGCATCTCCACATAAGCCCTCAGCGGAGCTGATTGAAGAATTAAAGGGGAAGGAGACTCAAAACTTCACTGTTGGAAAGCAGTATTAGTTAGAATAATGTGTTTCTCTCATGACTGCTGAACTGAGAAAAAGCATGTATCAGGGTGTTCAATAATGGTGTGGAAAATGGAATTACTTTAGAAATAAAGCACATTATACAGTCTGTAAAAGAGGCTCTATTTTCTACGTCTCAAGCTGACCATTTGGTATCCATCTGAAATGAAAAAAATAAGGTTTGGTCTCTTCTATTTTGTCACAGTCTAAGAGGTAGCATTTCCTGGCTCTGAAATAGAATGTGCTAATTAGCAGCTCCAAGATTTTAACACTATATGTGGAGCAGAACAACAACAAAAAAAACAAACCTCAAGCCTTCAACCATCACACTTCCCCTTTGAATATTCAGAATAATTTCTTTGTCAATGACCTGGGAATTGATTCTATCCTCAAATTTAGATAAGAAGTTTTTATAGGTTTCATGCTTCTTGATAAGCTCTGAGACAGATACAGATTGTAGCGCTGTCTTTTCCTGTTCACATGAAGAATCTGTTTTTGAGATGTCTGGGTTTATAATATACTGTACATGACTGGCAAGTGCATTACAACAATAAGTCAAGGAAAGATTTATGTCATACGCATATATATCAGGTCATTCACTAGTTTTCACTAGATGGCTGAATACATGAATTTTCTGTCAGGGAAATTCACTTACACCATCAAATTCCTCAGGAAGGGTTGTAACTCAGCCTGCTGTGTCAGCACATTTCTGGATAATATGAGACAAATAGTAGTTTTGAATCAGCCAACAAAATAAAACTTTGTCTTTCTCTATGTCTAGTAATCCTATAGCTCAGTTTCACATATACAAACTACACAAACTTTATATAACTAACAGAGAGGTTGAGAGAGAACTTGTTCTCTTGCTCTCTCAGCACCTTAATATGAGGCAGAGAGAAGCCCTCAGGGAGTGACTCCTGTAGAGGCAGGTGCTGTTTATGGTCTTTTGATGACAGAGGGAGTCTGGGTGGCTACACTCAGCTTGAGAGACTTAATTAGATGTGGGTTGGAAATTATTAACTGTATGCTAATTGGTTATTAGGTATGACTAATTTAAATTTACAGACCTTAAACTTTTTCCTGTGTTGTATTATGGGTTCAGTAGGAGGAGTGTTCCTATGCTTGATAGTCTGGGCTAAGGCCCCCAGAAGCAGGTTTCAGTCTTTTTTTCCTCAATTTAGATTTCTTGCTTCCTCTGTGAATTCTTTAACCATTGAACACAAAACAGTGAGGTAGGTGAATAGAGCTGATTGTTTTATATTTTGTCTTGTTTGCTTTATTTTACTTAATAAGGAATACTGCTATAAAACCTTAATGAAAGATGCATGCTGACAAGCCTGATCTCACAAAAGGCCCTTTCCACATCCTATAAGTCAGTGTCTGAACTGGAGAAAGGTTAAGATTTCAAGTACTTCGCTCTTTCTAGCATCTTGCTATCCACTTTAGAACTGCAGCATTTCTTACTAAAAATTTGTAGGCTATAGGAAATAAACTTTAAATTCAGTTTTGAGTAAAAAACAAAAACCCAACAAAAACAATTTAAAAAGTGATCTTCCTGAACCTCATGGGCGGGGCTGTGGAGGCCCTTCTGGAAATGTGGCAGTGATGGAAAAGTGTTTTTCAGCCACCTTGTTTTCTCACCTCTCAGACTTCTTGAGCACCTGTGGGTATTGGCAAAAGGACAGATATAGTAGGTCATATTCTGTGTATATTGAGAACATGGTCTCACTTCCAAGCCGATGACATTACTCTGAAGCCCCTTACCTGTTCCTACAGAAATTATGTAGCCAGAGTGAAAGGTTTGGTCATGTCAAATACTTTACCTGATGCCATG
The DNA here is from genome assembly GCA_017639245.1 of Myiopsitta monachus. Taxonomy (NCBI): domain Eukaryota; kingdom Metazoa; phylum Chordata; class Aves; order Psittaciformes; family Psittacidae; genus Myiopsitta; species Myiopsitta monachus. The sequence continues at coordinate 75,770,913 of CM029917.1, read as the reverse complement.
CAAAAGTGAAACACCAAAGCAAAGAGTTTGATGTGCCTTAACAGTGCATATTACAGAACTCTTTTCAATAAAAAAACCCGAAACGGCTTAGTCATCCCCAAATCTCAGTGCTGCTGTTCAAATTAATATGCTCTTCAAATCACTACCTCTATGCTGTTTCTTATAATTACCTAGGTTTATGTTGGGTAAAGTTTCTGGGAACAAAATTGCTGTAATTGGTGGCCTTTCTAATCAAGTTTTGCTGCTCTTAAGGTGTCTGAAGTTACTTTTTATAAGAGCAGCCTACCCTCTATTAATTTCTTTATTTTTAAATCCCTCTTCTCATAATTGTTTAGCTATAAAAGTTTGTTGAATCTTGCCTCGCCAATCCACTGCTTTGAATTTTTAATGATGACAGCTAAATAATAAGCACTCCCCAAAGGTAACAAAATCACAGTAACATTCTAATAGCTTCTCTGTAGTCTGCTAGGAAACAAACATCTGTGAAAGATTATTTCCTTTAGTGCTGCCTGATGAAGATGACCTTTAGAGTTATCACAAAAGTGAAGCTTTTACCACCTGCAGAGGAATAAAAGGCAGATATTTACACAGTAAATGTTTCAACTACTGCAGGAAAAAAGGATTAAAAATGCTTTAAGTATGTCTTCAACTGCTACAATAGTTAGAAATTGGGCACTAGGAACTTCTTCAAAGTTAGCTTGTTACATTTTATATTTGTATGCAGTAGGTAGTAACAACAGTAAGGAATACCTCACAAATACCAGATATACAGGGTTTGGAACAGGCACACACAACGTTTCATCTGCAAAATGAGAAAAGAACAACTTTAAAGTAACTTTATTATATATTAAAGAAAAATTTACCAAGACTTTGGTAAGAAGTGCAAAGTAATAACTGCAGTATAGACAAAAGGGTCTGTGCTAGAGTAGCCTCAGGGCAGCAGCTGGAAACACACTCGGTGATGGTGATTTGGGCTAATGCAAGCTAGCAAATGTCTTATGAAAAATGTTCCAGGTTAAGTCAGAATGGGAAACCATGTTTACAGAAGTCTTCTATATAATACTGTGCAGAATAGAGTTTGACATTCCTAATATTCTATTCTTAATATTACTAAGTTTTGAGTCTATATCAGTATCATTTTTCAAGGGGAAAAAATAAATATTTCATTATAAGGATGTTATATTTTCTCCTAAAATCTAATGCTATTTAGGCATAGGTAATATTATGCAAGCATATCAATATAATTCCACATAATGTATCCACATAACATGCAGTATAAATCTGTCACTTTGTTATGAAATTTAATTCTATTTCAAGTTTTTTTTACTGAATTATGCTATTAGTTATTTTTCACCTTTTTCTTCTGAAATACTGGACTTCTTCCTAGAAATCCAGGGCTTAAACCAGCTGCAGTCAGAACTTGGGGGGTTTTATTCAGTGAAAAAGTTTGTACCTCCAGAAATGCATTTCTCTCAACCCTACCTGGGGACATTGATTACTTTTGGAATGATGAGCCATAAATAAAGTCTCAGAAGATACCACATGCTGAACTACCAGCATTTTTGGGCAACCTCTCCTTTCATGACCTTGTTTATGCTGTCAGCAGTGATGGGGTCACAGCACATGTCTCAATGGATATCTTGGTGTTTTTGCTTTTATAACAACCTCTAGAGTTTCTGTGTGTCTGGTTTTTGGTTGTTTTTTTTTGGTTTCATTTTAGTTCTGTTTGTTTGTTTGTTTGTTTGTTTTTTTACCCTACAAGAGTAAAGATTTGGCCTTCACAAAGTATTCTCTAATACTTAGGAACTGGGCTATCTGCAAAACAGTATATGGGGAAGATGCCCATGATTATCAAGAATAAATAATAAATCTAAAGGCATGAAAATGTATCTTTATTTTTCCCCAGACACTGATTTAGTGACTGGAGAAAAAAAAATAATTTATTTTTTTTTTTGAGAGAAAAGCAGTTATAAAAGTTGGTTAACTGTTAACCACAGTAATTGTCGTGGTTTAAGCCCCCACCCACGCAGTTTTCTCACTCACTTCCTCTCTTTGTACCCCCAGTCCCAGGGGATATGGGGAGGAGAATCCAAAAAAAAAAAAAAATGCAACTCGCACAGGTTGAGATAAGAACAGTTTAGTAACTAAGGTATAACACAAATCACTGCTGCTACCACCAGTAATAATACAAGGGAAATACAAGGAAAGAGAATACAACTGCTCACCAAGCCCGACCCAGCCAGTGCACCCCCCAGCAGCAAACCCCCCAATACCAAAAACCTAACCATGCCGTGCACCCCCAGTCCACCACCACACCCCTCCTGGTCTCTGCTCTCTGTTTTCACATCCTGGGCATGACGTGCTGTGGTATGGAATAACCTCTTTGGTCAGTTTGGGTCAGGTGTCCTGTCTCTGCTTCCTCCCGGCTTCCCCTCCTCCCTGGCATAGCATGAGACTCAGAAAGTCCTTGTCCAGACCAAAACATTACCAAGCAGTAACTGAAAACACTGGTGTTATCAGCACTGCTCCCGGGCACGAAATTAAAAGCACTAGTGCTGCACCAGCTACCAAGAAGGAGAAAAATGACTGCTGCTGCTGAACCCATGGCACTAATAAACCTTGAATGATCTAGACAGAATATAAAGCATTCATGTCAGCCTTAAATTACAGTCTGGTTGTTTCTGGTAGGAGTTCATTCAAAGTATCATCTCTGCAAATATGGTGTAGATACATTCCTTTTAATATATAAGATCTGCTGTAAGATTTTAAGAATAGTTTGCTTAGACTGATTTAGGTAGATTAATATTAATGGGAGTTTTGTAGGTTGTTTTGTGGGTTTTTTCCTGTCTCCTTACACAAGCTAAGTCTGGAATGGTCTTTTCTACAGTTCCGCTGGCATCATTTTCTGCCAGTTTACAGCTCCTTGAGATCCATTCTCCAGCAGAGTTCATAGATACAATTGTTCCAATGCTCAGAACTGGCTCTGCAGTGGGTATATGTTACAGGATCACCCATTGTTTCACATAACCTGTTCTGAGCTAAGTTTGGAGAAAATATTTTTGGGTTTGCATGGACCCATTCCCAGAATAATAAATAATTTCCATTTTTTCTAAAGTTTTGAGAAGTGACTATTTGTGTGACATCTTGTATTTCACCTTGAATTACCCTGCAAGTGGTCTGGGTAAATACATAGTAGAAAATAAGTTTACTTTCAAGAGCCTAAAACAGAATCATTTAAGATCACTAGTATCTGTAGGTACTAGTTAGTCTTAGGCTGAAGCTGCCTAATGCCACAGGAATTTTAGAAAGCAAGAGAAGACGCCACACACATTGCATTATGTGGTAAGTAGTTCAAGCATACTCTCAGCATCTACCTCCTATAATTGATAAAATTCAATTATCAGTTTTCAGACACAAGAAAGTCTGAAGTGTCTTCTTTGGGGATCAATCTAAATTTCAATGAAGGATTACATTTGGGACTTATGAAAAAACATAAAGGTCTCTCTGTTGGTCTATGGTGAGAAAAATCATAAGGACTGGAATACTGATGATTCAGGGATTTGAGGGTTTAAGCAGTTTATGTATGGTGAGATTGTTTTATAAGACCTTCATTAAATTTTTGTTTGAGAAGTTAAGGAGAGAAATAGCATCGCTAAACCCATTTTCTCGTCATTGGACTATTAGATTATGATCCACTTATATTCTAATTGAAGCTTTAACCTGTTTCAGTCTGGGACATGTGCCTATATCCACAAAGCCATTTGAGAACTTAGTTCTTATTTGAACACCCAATTGTCGCCAATTTTGGGAGAATTTACTCGCCAGAATGGGAGTTAAGTGCCCAGATACCTTTGAATGGCTGAGCTGTACTGCTTCTCTTTGGAGCTGTGGTTTGTAGAGATACTTGTGTTCTAATTCTTTGGGAGACAGAGCAACACCTTTTTCACCTTTCCTATTCAAGCAATGCATATCTGCAAATTATGCTCTACCAGGGCTAAAAAGAACAGCTTTTATTATTATTTGTTGTTTTTTTTTTGTCTACATTGCTGCAGAAATACAAAAGATAGACATTCAAGTAAACAAAGATAACACTTGTATGGTCCATTTCTGCAGTGTGCTTTGTCTTTGTAGGCATTAATGTTCTCTTCATGAAATGTTGATGCCAACATTAACAGCCAAATTAAACTCTTCTGAATAAGCAAGGGATCTTTCTTAACTGGCAGTGCAATATTCAGCCAGCAGAACCATCTGATTACTCCGTATTTTTATGTTTATGTAGCTATACTCACTTCCATGTAATTGGGCTGCTCCTATTAGCAGAAACCATTCAGACTTTATTAAACGTATTTGTAAAACTCATTTTCATTAAATATGTGACATCTGCATTTCTTTCTACCGGGTTCTGCCTTCCTACCTGAAACAATCAAAACTAGGCACATTATACATCTGCCATCTTTCATAATCTAAACCGCCTCAAGTAGGAGCAATGCATTTATATTTTATAATGAAAAGAAAGCCTCTGAATGCCAAGTAGTAGACACAAAAGATTATCTTCCTATTTGCCAGGCTTGGATTGTCAGACATTAAATTTTTTAAGAGCCACTTCTGATGAATTATTGATGTTCTCACTATTTAGAAAATGGATCACATCACTAAGTAATTAGCACCCTGCCACTTCTGCCTATCATATTTAATGTGTCATCAGAGAAGGCTGTGTTGAACTACTTTTTAAATGAATAACTAACATTGTTTCTCATGTATTGTCCTTTTTCATAGAGTCCTAAATGCATATATATGGTATTCCATAGGGTTAGGATCCTACATGCGTATGTTGCTTCTTTTTAGCATATGTATACATGGTTCTTGTAGGAATTTAATCATGTGGATTTTACTGAGGATCACTATGCCAAGCAAGGATTTGAAAGTATATTTTTTACACATCAATAGAACCTGTTGACTGTAGTGAAACACCTTCTCACAAAATATGCAGTTTTACCAGGTTAAAAAAGGATCCTGAAGTCTGTCATGTGACAATTCATTTTAAGCTTGTAGTAGGTAATATTTCCTAAGTAACTGGCTAATGATCAGTAATTTAATATTGCTAGCTCAATATTTGAGGTTATCACAATCCTTGGTTTTCTTTTATTTAAATAATTAGGAACCACTAAAACTGCTGAGGAATTTAGAGATTAACCATGCTGTGGATTGTCCATATATTTTGGCTTCAGTGATGTAGAATTCAATTTTTGCATGTAAAGCATAGAATGGATCCCTTCTAAAAAAGTTAAGCTGCAGTAAAGGTAGTAAGTGAAGTGCATTCAGATTCATATAATCAAGTGTTTTCAAGTGTTATCCTCTATATGTAAGATATCTTAATTTAGGAGGTCAAAGTATTTTGGAATAATGTTAGTAAGCAGATTTTTATACTTTAAAATGAATAAAATAGAGTTCTGTTTTGAAGTTTCTATCCAACAAATATCACTTCCTGAGATAAGAAGTGTCTACAGATTCAGATGAAATCACTTAAAACCAAACAAAAAAAAACCTAAAAAACCCCAAAATAAGCCCCAAAATCCCAAACCTCCCAAACAACAACAAAACACCAAACAAACCCACAAAAAACACCCTAACCAAATCTTAAGCCTCTAAACCTTCAGCATACATACAGGCCATGTAAATTTTACTTGCCATAATTTGCTGTCCTTTAACAAAATTAAGATGCAGCAGTAGTTGGTTTGCTTTCTTCTTGATCTATATGCATCTATGCATTCTGGCATCTGTCATGCTTTAGTCATCCATCTCTTCCTAAGAGCCTGCTAGAAATGACATTACAAGTAGATGTATGCCAGCAAAGTAATTCCTTATCAGACCAGTAATTTATAAACATAATGCATGTTGGTTAGAAATATTAAATTAAGAAGATATTTGGACCTGCGTATTCGTCTGTATTATTGTGCTCTTAACTGAGCACTGAATTATTCTCTGCATTTAAAAGATCTCAATACCTGATACTTGGGAAAGCAGAAATATTAATAGAGGTAGTTAAGAAAATAGGGAAATGGAAAGAAATACTGCGTGCTGTTCATGGTCATGAAGGTTTTAGGAAAAATAGTCAATTGTATACCTAAATGAAAGCAGAAACTGACCTCATGCTGGACACATATATTTAAATTGATAAGGACATTGATCGACATAATTAGATGCTTAACTGGACATGCTAGTCTTTGTATGTTTGACTATGATGCACAGTATTGAAAGGTAACCTGCTCTGTTTCAAAGTATCTTATTTTCTGGTTTCAGGCTCTTTAAATTATCAAAGACTATAGATTATGTAACAAAGACAATAGTGGCAAAAATTCAAAGCCAGACGCTAAGAAAAATCTGTTCAAGAGAAAAAATTAAACAGAAGCTTAAAAATGAGTGATATAGAACAAAAAATAAGCAATTATAAACAGAAGAAACCTAATGACCTCCAGACACTTTTAAATACAATTTATTCCCAGTGATAGACACCCATTTAAAATTTCCTGCAATTGGAAAGTGAAATTGCTTCCTTATTTCTAAGCTAGAGTGGACTTTGCTTAAAGAAGTCATAGAATGGAAGCCCCCCACCCTTGACTTCTAGTATGCTTGGGGTAGAAGAACTGCCCAGCAACTTCTGCCATCACCTGGCAGCTGTGGTAGGTGCTGGAGCACGTGTAGAGTCTCTAAATTGAGTGCATTAAGCCTTAGGATATACTTAATGCATTAGTGGAGGATGTACTGCTTTTCATCTCTCAGCTTGACTTGTCTATTACACTGTCAAGCTGCCTCTGCACTGCTAGGGAAGTCACTGCTGTGTAACAAGAACAGCATGCAGAAAGCTGGCAAAAGTTGTCATCTCTGCAATACCTGCTGTTGCAGTAAAATAGCAATAGCTTCGTTTCTGCAGGTCAGCACCGGGATCTGCTTTAATATGTGAAGGTTCTGCCAAATCTTTCTGTATGTCCAAGCCATCCTGATTCCCTAGCTAGACCTATGTCTGCTTTACTCATTCTCAGCTGTTGTATTGTCTTCTTTTTTGTGCTGCAGAAATACACTGTACCTGATGACCTCTTCCTAAAAGTATGTTAATTTGTGATTACTTCTTATTGTGATCGGTAACAGGGACAAAGTGAGATACATGGTACTGTTTACTCAATGCAAGTTACAACACAATTAGCAAAGAACATATGTGTTAATGTCTAAGGCAGTGGTGATCACGCTGCAAATGTGACCACATAACTCATCCATTCATTTCTGCTGTACATGGGAGAGCTGAATACAGTGCTCTTGGAAGGAAGACGCATGTCCCTGTCAGACTTGTCAGGTTACCTTAACACTGACATAGGAGGCTTTGACATGAGGTCAGGTTTCAGTGCATGAGAGCAAGGTAGCAGACTGCTGGCTAGCACAAGCAGCACAAGGTGTTGGACTAGTGTGCTTGATGAGCCTATATGTGGCCTGTGTGGTTCTGGGAGAAGTTTGCTGCTGGGGAATAGCAACCTCCAAGGAAAAGGCTTCTGAGTGGGTGTCTTCTTGTAAATTAGGGTGATGGCATCACCTGATACAAGTGATCTTATGGGCTGTGAAGTACTTCTAGTAGAAAAGCAGAATATCTGTTTTCTATGTGAAATTGAAAATAAGTGGTAAACTCTATATGCACTGGCTAGGTTCAGGCAGAGAAACAGATTGAGATGTTTGAATTGGCCAACTCATGTGGCCACGTTGCCTATCTTCCTTTTCTATTATGCCCATATACTCATATCTAATAGCTTTTCATGAGCAGACCTTTTCTTCTGTTCCTGTACCATGCTGAAAACCTCACTGTGCTGGGTCCTTTGTGTTTCCTGATTCTGCAGCTGTGAACCTCTTGCTTGCTGACTCTTAAGTCTGTGGATGATTACAGGGTAAAGTTTGCCTCTGTTGTAGGTTCAGTTCTAGGAAGGGGTCTGAAAACTCTTCTTTAGTTCTACTGGCTGCCACAAAACTAGAAAATGTGTTATACTTATCACAATGTGTGTTTTACTTTTCCCCTCTGCCTTAGAGTTAATAATTGAAAGCTGCAGTTCTTCTCCAGTAGACAACTGGGGTAGGAAAGATAAAAAAATAAATATTGAAATGCAGTGGCTCTAAGCTTAATGGTCTGCCCTGCTGCATTTAGCAATAACAGAACTGGAGCACTTAGTGGCATCTCTGACCAGTGGAGGAGATTGCACAGAACAGGAATCACTCTGTGTGCTGTCAGTTGCTGGGTGTGCATCTTGGTTTGCATTCCGAAGTATGCACTTGCAACACTTACATTGAAGATAAGGTCTGTAGGAGAAAAGGGACTGCTGTTTTGTCCTTAGAATACAAGTAAAGTTTCTATAAAGAGAAAAAGAATGAGTGTGTTAAAAATCACTTGAATTATGTTATTTTTATATTGTTGCATATGTAATTAACTTGGATGTGCTTCAAAGAATGATTGTGGCTTACAAATCTTTTTTTCCTAAGTACAGCCAAATAATAACGAACAAAAGATGCATAGTGAAAAATGACCTAAAAAATAATCACTTCTGTTGCTTTCAGAAAGTAATCATGTACACAGAGTAAAAGTAAGAGACACTGCAGACTAATCACTGAATTTAATATTCTCATTTAGCTTAAATGGCTGCAAGGGTCCAGAAGAATACTTAACTACTCTTTCTACTAGAATTATAAAACTCACATAACAGTGTATTTTTACTCACATAATATCAACATAAAAGTCTTGGATCTGTCTGCTGTAAAAATCTCTCTGTGGTATTTGATGTAAATAATTACATCGCACTGACTAATGGAAAAAACAATAAAGAAAAAAGTACTTTAGTGACTCAGGACTTCCTTCTCATTGACTTTCAATAATACACAGGCGTCTAAAAGTCTTAGCAAGTTATACAGAAGGATATTGAACATAAAAATGTAATTTAGACAGACTTCAAGCCCATATGTCTGTTCAAAAAACCCCATTCAGCAGTAACCTTCTAAAACTACTTAAATTGACCAGTATATCCTCCTTGCCTGATTTGGCATTTCCATAGGTTCTTGCTTAATATAGCCACACAGCTGCCTCAATCTGACCAGCTGATTCTTACCTAAGTTCTGCAAAAGTCTAGAAGTTAGGTCAAGTGATGCTCTAGCCCTTCAGAGGGACTTTCTGCACTTCTGCTCTGGGGATGCCCCTCAAAATGTTGACTATGGTGGCACTTCTCCATACATGATAGAATGCAGATGAAAAGATGATGGTGTTGCTTGTTTTTCACAGCAGTCACCCAAATAACAGGATACTCCTATGGAGATCTGGATGGATACTTCCATCTGGATTCTGATCTAGTGACCCTTCAGTTAGAAGTTGAGCCTTGCTGAAATCCGGTATTGAATTTCACTCTCCTGGAAATAGGATTTAGAATTTACATCTTGAAAGTATTGTTTGAAAATTTTACACAGATGGCCCAATGATAAACTCTCATTTTTTCTCTCTAACACAGCTTGTGATCTTTTTTCCAGCAAGCAGATTATTATTTTTTCCCAAACTCTACTGAACTGTTGAGCCCACATACTTCTCTACAAAGAATATCTGTGTTCTTGGAGATGCTCTCCAAGCCATGTCTCCCCTTTCATGCGCTCAAACACTACCTATGCATAACAGCCTTGCACTTTTATTCTTTTTTAAATACAGTAACATTTTTATGTAGGAGGTAAGACAGATTTTTTCACTTTCAGGCAGCTGAGCTGCCTTTGGGAGAAAGCACCTCAGGGTACAATATGCCTTCTGTGGCTTGTAACAGAGAAGCAACAAAGGGAGGGTTGCTGCAACAGTGACTTCCAGCCCACCATCTATGGGTCCTTCAGATCTCCCTTAACTCTTTCTAAAGGGTCCAAAAAAAGAAATGCAGTAAATTAAGCCTATTATTTGGTGCTAGTTCACAATACAGGAATCTAGTCCATCCAAAAAAAAGCTGAAAAATTAATTTACATCAATTATACTGCCTTATTGATTTATACCAGCAAAGGACTTGATCCTGAACTTTGATTTTTTAGGTGGTTTTAAATGCCTCATCTGTAAGATTGCAATAAGATAGAAGGTATTTAGGGATGAATATTGGTTCATTAACAGCACATCTAAATCCTACATTTAAGGGTACAAAACAGTATGCTATTGTGCTGAAAAGCTATTTGTTTGCCAAGGCAACATTTTTAGCTTTTAAATGGGAGGACTGGGAAAACCATCAACATCTTGCAGTATTAAATGATGGCTTCCCTGTGCTTCTGCAGATGTGCCTAGGAGCCTAACTTTGTCTGTGTTCCCACAAACCACGCACAATAATCTACAAAGATTTCATACCCTGAAATAAACTTTAGCAGACAATACAGATTCTTCCCCCGCAAAAAAAATGAAAATAATACTTGTGTTAAATGCTCTTTGTTAAAATTCCTATGAAATAGTGTGGAGAAAATGTGTTTTTTCTGTGATAGGTTGCCAGGAGTGTGTATGAGTAAATCTCGGTATATAAAACTGCTCAGTTATTTCTGAATCTTTGGACAGTTTAGTTCTGCTCCCATATGTTTATGGTTTTACATAGCTTGTATATGTGTGATAATATGCTCTACTTGGGGAATTCCAGTACAGAAACTAATTATTTCTTCAAACTGATCTGACATTATGCACAATTGAAACTGATGGATGATGAGATTATAATTTTCTTGTGATTAATCTGATTGTAAAAGCAGTGTCATCTGTTAGTAAGGGTAGCCTGACATTATAGTTGAGTGATGGTCATAAACTCAGCTGATTGCCATGGTATAATTGCATTATTATCTGTTCATAATAAGAATCTATTGGACTGAAAGTTTGATAGAAATTGATTTGTCTTTTTAATGTACTCCCAAGCACATACAAGTCGTGCTTGTACTACCGTGACTGTTTTTTCAAGCAGTTGTAGTAAAATCACCTCAGGGCTAGTTCATGTGGAAGCCAGATCTGACATAACATCGGAGCCTCTTTCCTCGCTTTCTGGCTTTGACTGGAAGGAGGAGCCCATGGCAGTGTTGTGGGGGACAGGGAGCAGAGCACTAATGATATGTTTTGTTATCACCATGAACAGCAGTGGATTCACTTACTTTTGCATTGGGGTTGGATGGAGACAAGGCAAAAAGAAACCCTGAAATAAGATCTGTGCATCTACCTTACCCTGATACAAGCCTTGTTTTCCTTTCCTGTCAGCCATAAATCTGCTACTGCACTAGCTCTGTGATACATTTATATTTTTTTAGACCTTTGTGTATCTGGGAGGTGCAAGTGTTGCATTTGGGTTATTTACATATTTTGGACTTCAGGGGAAATCACTGCCCTTTAGGGAAAATGCAAGGGTAGGGGATGAGGAAAAGAACATCATAAAAATGTATAAAGAGGCAGACAGGTTTCTCTGCATTAGTTAAGGCCTAACTTAGAGCCTTCTTAAAGAATCTAACATTATTATTAGGAATGCAGAGTCAGATACTCAAAAGTGGTTAATGCTAGGATTATATCAATATTGCCATTTTGAGCATGTGAGTTGCAATAGTCTTAACATGGACACATACTGCTCTTGCCCTGCCATACCCCTGGTTTATCCAGTGTGCAGAATGTGCCATAGTTACATCCATTATTTACTACTTTTTAATCATATTTCTCAGTGTATGGTGCTCAACTTTATCTACTGTTCATTGTTATAGCCCTACTAAAAATATATTTTTTCCTCATAGGCTTTTCTGTAAAACTTTATTCTCCTATCAAAGTGCTTAAACTAATTTTATGAGACTGAGAAAAAGGATATTTTTCCATTAGCCCTATTTCCCAGACAGAAGACCTAGGACACTGAATAGCATTAATACTGGAGCAGCTTCTGGCTTTCATCTTTGCAATAGCTAGCATTGCAAATTTTCTTTGAAAACACGATTCTAGTCAGCTTTAGGCAGTCATGACTCTTCTTTGACTCAGATTCCATACTCTCAAGATGAGTATTTAGAAGTAGAATGTAGATCAGTGATCAACTGTGGAGTTTAATTTCAATGACTATTCACATCAGAATGTATCAGAAGGACTAGGGAAGTGATCATCCCCCTGTTCTTGATACTGGTACTGCACCTCAAATACTGTGTTCAGTTCTGGGCCCCTCATTACATGAAAAACATTGAGATGCTGGAGCGTGTTCAAAGAAGAGCAAAAGAAGCTGGCAACAGGTCTGGAGCACAAGCCTTATGAGGAGCAACTGAGGGAACTGGGGTTGTTTAGTCTGGAGACAAGGAGGTGGAGGGGAGGCCTTATTGCTCCCTACAACCACCTGAAAGGAGGTGGGTGTTGGTCTCTTCTCCCAAGTAACAAGCGATTGGACAAGAGGAGATGGCCTCAAGTTGTGCCAGGGGAGGTAAACTTGGATATAGGAAAAATCTCTTCACCAAAAGGGCTGTTAAGCACTGGAACTGGCTGCCCAGGGAGGTGGTGGAGTCACCATCCCTGGAGGTATTTAAAATATGTGTAGGTGTGGTACTTAGGGACATGATTTATTGGTGGACTTGAGAGTGGTAGGTAAATCGTTGGAGTTGATGATCTTAAGTTTTTTTCTGACGCAATTCTATGATTCTATTACATTTCACATTAGTGTCTTGCTGTACAGTTATGCTTATGTTTGCTTAAATACTGAGACCAGCAAATCTGCATTAGTATTTCATTCCCACTTTGGGTAATAAGGAATTGCTTTATTTAGCCTGAGTGGATCCAGCACAGTATCAGATGCAGCAGTAGAAGCCAGCTCTGCATGACGCTGTTTTAGTCCCTTGTTCATAGGAGTAGCTTCTGTCTTTGTGAAAGCCCTCATGTTGTGGTTTAAGCCTCTAAAACTCACGAAGTTTTGCTCACTCACTCACTCCCCTCTATTTCTTCCCCCAGTCCCGGGGGGATGGGGAAGAGAATTGAAAAAATTTCAACTCGCACAGGTTGAGATAAGAACAGTTTAGTAACTAAACTATAACAGAAATCACTACTGCTACCACCAGTAATAATAATGACAGGAGAAGTACAAAGAAAGAGAATACAACTGCTCACCAAGACCGACCCAGCCAGTGCACCCCCCAGCAGCGAACACCCCACTGCACCACCACACCCTTCCGGGTCTCTGCTCCCCGTCTTCACATCCTGGGCATGACGTGCTGTGGTATGGAATAACCTCTTTGGTCAGTCTGGGTCAGGTGTCCTGTCTCTGCTTCCTCCCAGCTCCCCCTCCTCCCTGGCAGAGCATGAGACTCAGAAAGTCCTTGGCCAGACCAAAACACTACCAAGCAGCAACTGAAAACACCGGTGCCATCAGCGCTGTTCCCAGGCCCAAAAATCAAAACCACAGTGCTGCACCAGCTACCAAGAAGGAGAAAAATGACTGCTACTGCTGAACCCATGACACCTCGTCTTTATTCACTACACATATTTTAACCTCTGAAACGATATATGATCTGATAGACAACAGGTCCAACTGAATACCTAGCACCATGTGGGGCAAGCTAAGGTGTTGGAGGATTTTACTTTCATGGATTTTTGCAAGATTCTTGATTTGACAATCTTCACTTTATTCAGTGGGGTTTCTAGAGGAAAATGCGCTTCTGGCAAATTCTGGTACCCCTTGCTTGGTTTATTCCTTATTCTAATCATCTTCTTGCCAAAATCAGTTTTGCTGCTTACTGTGACAATGCCATCTTGCTCACTTTTTCTTCTCTGTATGTGTCTTGTGTGATCCTGTCTCTTGCCCAGCAGTTGCCCCCACTCCCAAATCCAAGAATGTTTCTCTGAAAGGGTACAGAATTTTAGACCTTCCCAATGCATTTTGAAATACAAATTTCTTTACTTTGAAAATCATTTTAACTAAAAATACTTTTAAAACAATTATAGCACAAGTGTTAAGCTCTGTTTTGGTTTGGGATTTAGCTCCCCCCTTCTTCAAGAAATTTATTTGATATACACCTATCTTCTGGTGCAGCTCTGTGCAGAACTCTGACAACTCATTGGAGGAGAGGACAATGCACAGCCCCGGTACACAGCAGGGATCAGACTGGGATTCTGAGTCATGACTCAGTTATTGTTCAGCATCAGAGGGGATGTAAAATCTATCCTTCTTATTCATGGGGTATCTTGTGTCTCCTTTCTTCATGTCAGCTCATCTTTCACCTCCCTGTCTGGGAGCAAAAGTGATACTGCGTTGCAGAAGCCCTTTACTTGGCATACAGAGAATCTGGCATTCCCCACATGAAGAGTTCAGATCAGCAGAACATCTTTGCTCCCGCACAAGGACATGTAACTCAGCCTGCAACTGTCACTGGGTTCAGTTGGCTTCTGCTGCTGCTCCACAAGAGTGTACCTGTGCTGAGCTCAGTTGTTATGCTTGATTCTTGCCTTAAGTTCTGCTTAGGTGATCTTCAGGGTATGCTGTTATCTGTTATTTCTGAAAAACCAAGGTATTTAATATTTCCACATACCAGCCACAATGGGAAGTTCTTAAAAGATATTCAGCAAGCTAGTTATGACCTTTATCTCTTAATTCTGTGTTGGGTCTCTGTCAAAACAAATATTTTCCATGAGCCTTGCTTCCTGTGAAATATTTTCCAGATATTTGCTATGCTGAAAAACTGATATTTAACTAACTTGTCCATAACTCTGCCTGTCCTTGTTCAGTAGTGCTCAGCTGTTTATAAACACTGGACCTATTTGGGTATGGTGAAAATGACATTCTCCTTCTAAGAACACTTTCTTAAAACTGCATCTTCTGGCACTTACAGGAAAGAGGCATTATTTTTCACACAAAGAAAATTTTAGTATAGATGATGTAAGCTTCTGCTATTAAATACCCCAAACCTCCATTTACTTCACAGTCAAAGTAATAGCATGGAGAAACGAGAACTGAAGGTTCAAGGCAAAAGAAAATCTAGCTACAGAGTTTTCCTTGTTCTGCTTTTGCTTTAAGCCAAACTATGGTTTGGATGTGTCTGCTTTGCACTCACAGGACTTTCTAGTTTTGTTGCCGTAGGCTATGCATCAGAGGATGTACCAAAACCTAGCTGAGCAGCAGGATGTTAGCCTGTACCATGATAGCACAGAAGGCTCCTGATTTTTACACTCCTTTATCAGGCATATTGCAAGTGCACATATATTGTGCTATTTCAGGCAGTGTGAGGATGCTTATTCTCAATAAAAGTTTTTTTCCTTTTACCTAACTATGAATTGTGTCATGATAGTTTTGTGTAAGACTGGGTAGGGTGGAGTCTTTTCTATGGCTATTTTCTGAATAGTTGTAATGTTCTAGTATTTTCAATCTTTTGACTAGTGTGACAAAAACTTTCTTCATTTCCATCTTCATTTCCCTTCAGTCTCTTAGCGATGTATCGCTAGACATAGTACTTTGTCTTTTTTAATATATGACTAATCTTTTCAAACCCATTTCCATTGCTATCTGTGCACTGCAATTGCTAACTGTATTATACCATGGAATATGGTATGCAGAAGTCCATCAATCGTCTTTCTTCATCTAAAGGCAGAAAATATATAGTAATTGCTTAATAAATCTGCCATTTCTTTATCTCAGTCTCCAATTCCCCATTTGCATTTTTAGTAGTTTTATCTTTAGGGCTGGCTGGTCATCGAACCAAGATAGGACAATAGCCAACTTTAATAGTAGAGAAAGCAATAGGATTCTATGGTGAATTAATATTTTTTTATTTATAATGGGCACTAAATCATGATGGAATTGTTAATGTCATGCATAGCTCCAACCCTTGCAAAACTTCTCTTGGGCACCTGGGATGGACAGTGTCCTCTTGGTTTGCCTCAGGTTCAACTGTCATTACTTTTCTGCTATAATAGTAGACTGTTAGCAGATCTGAAAGCATCTGAAACTATTAGTGATTCCAGTTATTTATATATATTAACATGAATTGTTTGCTATGAAGAAATCTAGAAATTCTAGCTAAAAAACCAAAGGAAAACCACTTTCAGCTTATTTGTTAATCACACTTCTGTTTTACACCTTATTCTGAGATCACAAAAGAAGCTTGAGAATACTTCGTTATGTAACTGAAGTTTAATTTTCTACAATTGTTTACCTTCTGAACTTGCTGTCTGAGCTGTGTGATAGGGAGGATCTGTAGGAAAGCATTTATTACTAATCCTGCTTATCTGTACTTCTTGCCGTTTCTGGACTGGAGTTCCTGTTGAGCAGATCTTCAGATCTGATAGTGAAAATTTTCAGCATTTAGGAAGCATGAACTGTTGTGGACTCCTAAAGCATATCTCATCAGCAAAACAGCTGTTTGTGAACATATTTGACCCATCCTACCCCTCCTACTCCTTAGGCTTATGTAAGAATATCAAAGCAAGTTCAAGCTCCATGTCTTCATCTTGAGGGGAACTCCATAGCATGAGTCTTCATATATGTAAAAGATCTTTAGAAATTGCAGCATAAAGCCAGTTTTGGAAAACAGGCATGATGCACCTTCTTATATAGGATTAAACCTCATTTCTAATGATAGTACAACTGTTGAGGCCGTGCTTGAGACCATGGACAAAACTGAGACTTTGGATAAACACAAATCTTGCAAGCTTCTCCTCTCCTTAAGCTATACCTTTGCTAGAATAAATACATAGCAGTAGGTAGAAAAAAGCAAACTAGAAAGAGCACCAAATCAAGCCATTGATTGCCTGTGCTCCTAATGGAGTTAATAAACACAAATAAATGAAAACTTATACCTGATATTTAATTATTTAGCTTAAATAAATACCCAGAAAGTATTAAAAGAACAAGAGGACTTGCATAGAACTGACAAAATATTCTGCTGCTTGCTACTATTATAATCTACATCAAGATCCAGGAGTGCTATAAAGTCCCTCATTTATTTTGAACTGAGTGCCAAAGCAAGAAGAATAATCAATTTTGAGAAAGAAAGCACAATGCTACAACACACAGCTTCAGCCTTATGCTTCAGGGATCATAAGAGAAGATTCTGTTTCTAGGGGAGTAGCGGTACATAAGGGAGTATACAGTGGAAGAATTACTACTTTAACTTTTACATTCTCAAATTAATGGGAAAAATAACAAGAGAAAAGCTTCTCTAGTTAAGCTGAGCAAATATTTCTTCAAGGAATCTCAAAGGGTAAACTTTTTCAGACATAAAATGGACTAAATATAGCAAGTATATGAAACAAAACAGGCTTCCTGTGGCTTGTGGTCTAATACGGGGGGGGGGTACCTTGGATCTTTGAAGAAAATATTTGTTGACAAACAAGCACAGCAAGAGTCGGAACTGTATTCTGTACAGAGCAAATACAGATTTTAATACTGTAGACCTTAGAAAAGTATTTACAAGAACACTTCATGTAGATTCATGACAGAATTTCTGCTTGAAAAGTGGGATTGCCACATCCAGTTAATTTACTTTTAGAGAACTAGATATGCAAACTGTAAGCAAAGACCTTAGTGCAGTAGAGATTGCTGTGTGTGTGTATCTCCCTTTTCTCCTGGCCTATAACAGAGGAACAGCCCCTTTCCTACTCTTCAATTTGATTATGATTCATCTAGGGAGCTCAAATTCCTTTCCATTTTTCAGACCATTCAACTTTTAAAAATATTCTCATTGCTTCTATTGTTCTTGATCATTCAGTCTTGTTTGATGAAAGTGGTCTTTGCTACCCTGTTTCTTTTTAGCTTCAGCCTGGATGAATTTCAGTTATCTCTTATTCCTTTTGTGCTCTCCTTTGCTGGATTTCTTTAGCACCATTGAATTTTGATTATATTTCCTTAGAGTATTTTTCATTCTTTCAAAGCTGCTTATATTAAAAGAAAATGGCTTTGTTTCTTGTGACAGTACTTATACTCCTGGGTGTTTACGTTGAATTTACCCTTTAGGTAAGTGTTCCCTAATATCATATACACCGGCTATACTTTTTCTCATTTGGCTTACAAGTTCATGGATAGCCTTTTCCCACAGTCATGTCAGGAAATCAAAAGGATCAGTCTACTTCTTTTTAAAGCCAATGGTAGAAATACTTCTGATTTATTTAGGAGGAGGATCAGCTTCTTGTAGATATCTCCATGTTCCAGAACTGCAGTTCTTCTCCCAAACATTACCTCTGCATTTTTGCAGGTCTCATGAAACCTTCCCTGCTGTTCTACAGATTTACAGCAGCATATATGATTCATCTAACAGTGAAAATGAACACCTAGATAACTTTCCTGTATTTCTTACCATCTGCCATTCTTTACAGTTACATTGGCCCTCTTCCTGCACTGCTTCTTGCTATTGATTTGATAAAATGTGCATTCTGGTATTAGTTCCATATATGTTGTTTGTCCTTCAGTCAACCTTTGATATATTCGCGGGAGTAAGATATGTGAAGTGTATGAGATTTTTTTTTTCTTTTTTTGATCAGTGTTTTCTAAATGTCTTCATTGAGGTAAAAGGGCAAGCCAGTCTTTGCTTGTCTGTGTAACACTTGAATATCAAGGCTTGTATCTGTGGAGAAAGCACTAATGACTTCACTAAATAAAATCTGAGGTCTGTTTTTAATGCCTGTGCTTCTGCAATGATGAACCATAATTGTTTTGTGTCAGTAATGTATATGAAGTTGGCTCCTGTGTTCTAGAGGCAGAAGGCAAAGGAATCAAGTAGTATTTTGTATTTTTTCCTTTTCTACATGACACGCCTATGAACCACTTAATTCTGTATCAGTGTGGGTTTAAAACAACAAGCAAAGCTAACACGGAAAAAGCAAAACAAAACAAACCAACACAACAACCACTTAACAGAAACAAAGCAATGAACCAACTTGAGACTTGACTCATAAATTAACTCAGGGATTTCTATGGAAATTACCATTGTGTATACTGGAGAACACTTGGACAGAATGTATCTTCCTCTGGCTTGCTTTGGCTGATCAGTTCACAAGCGCAAAATGTATCAAATAGAGCTTAACAAGGGCAGAATATATGTGATTTTAGTGAAGTGTTGAATTTTCACTGACTTGGAGGGAGCCAGGGTTTCACCTGAGGAGCCAGGAGCCATTCCTAATTATCCTGGGTGTACATATGGAGCTGACTGGGGAAATATGTACAAACTGTACTAAGAATCTGCCACTAATTGCACTAACAGAGATCACAATAAGTATTAAAAAAAATAGTTTTACTCTGTAGGAAGGGAACGCAGCAGTGAATGGATGTTACATATATGTAGACAGTCTTTTGTAGCTACCATAAGGATAGTACAATGGTAAATAAACTCAAATTTGCATTTCAAAATAACTTGCTTCTACAGTGACATCAGAGAAATTCTATTCCTCTTTACTAATGTTCTTGCTGGAACAGTAAGTTAATTTCTAAGACTTCAGGAAAGTGAACATTTGGTATGCAGTCCTCTGAAGGTCCAGGAACACTATTTCTCCAAGAGGCAGGATCCACTTGCTAACTAACTGCTCAGCATCATCCCTGCAGTTCTTGCTTCTTGACAAGCAGCAATAGCAGGAGGGTTCTAGACCAGAAATCAGACTGCATCCCTGGGTCGTGAGTGAGCTAAAAAGGCCAACTTATTTATGGTGTAGCAACATAAATAAAGCTTGTGTATTAGTTGCCCAAGGCAGAAGGCATGTGAGCATAGCACACGATGCATGCCATAGCTATGTATATTTTGAAGGAAAAAAACAGTACAGGGTAATTATGGTGCCATTGTGTACTCCAGACAATATGTAGTATGGATGCAAGTTAATGTGACTTGAATAATACGGATGTGGGTTAGTCCTTATCATTTCATGACAATGGTCAAAGTCTGGACCACTCAAGTATCTAACAGGGAAAATTAATACCTAGATAGTTTCTCTGTGTTTCTTACTGTTACAATTGTCCCTCTTCCTACACTGCTTTTTGCTATTGATTTGATAAAATGTGCATTCTTGTTTTAGTTCCATATGTTGTTTGTCCTTGTCTTGGGTTCAGCAGTAGCAGTCATTTTTTTCTCCTTCTTAGTAGCTGGTGCAGGGCTGTGTTTTTGACTCTCGGCCTGGGAACAGCGCTGATAACACCGATGTTTTCAGTTGCTGCTCAGTAATGTTTACTCTGACCAAGGACTTTCTGAGTCTCATGCTCTGCCAGGGAGGAGGGGAAGCTGGGAGGAAGCAGAGACAGGACATCTGACCCAAACTGACCAGAGAGGTATTCCATATCACAGCACATCATGTCCACTATATAAACTGGGAGCAGTTACCCAGAAGGGTTAGATCACTGCTCAGGTCGGGCTCGGTATCGGTCGGCAGGTGGTGAGCGGTTATATTCTCTTCCCTTGTTATTTCCCTTATCATTATTATTATTGGTGGTAGCAGCAGTGGTTTGTGTTATACCTCAGTTACTGCACTGTTCTTATCTCAACCCGTGGGAGTTACATTCTTTCAGTTCTCCTCCCCATCTCTCCGGGAGTGGGAAGGAGGAAGGGGAGTGAGTGAGCGGCTGCGTGGTACTGAGTTACCATCTGGGCTTAAACCATGACAGTCCTTCAGTCAACCTTTGATATATTTAAGGGAGTAAGATGTATGTAGATAATACAGATAGATACTGACAAGGCAATGTAGATAGATACTGTGTTCAGATATGTTAAGTCTAATATACCATAGGCCAGGCAAGGAACAGAATAGGACAACTATGAACCATATGTTGGTTTTGAGCTGTCTTGTAAAACCAACATTAAGAAGAAATATTGTATCCTATAATGATACAGAATGCATATAGAGATAACATATCTATATAAGTATAGGCCAAAATATCCATCTGGAGCATCTTTGTTTTGTCTAGTCTAAGTATTTCCAGTTCAGACATATGGGACTCTGGATATTACTAACTTTGCCAGTGTATATAGTATCTGTTTCTGGGCTTTACTGTATTTCTTTTGCAGCTGTGATTTGTGGCCATTTGTATTTTTGCTGACAGGTACTAAGAGTAAGTCAATATTTATAAAGTACTTCTATGCCTTCCTTTCACTAGAAACTACACCTATCGTAATGAGCTGCTTCTTCAGAAAATGAAATACAATTTAGGTGCACATGCCAACAGTAATTGTACTTGTCAAAAGAAACAGATAACAATACAACTACCCAAAATTTAATCACAAGAAATGTGATAATTCATATGGGAAATTGTGTTTTACAATTTTTTTGCTTTCATGGTGTGTGGAGTAGATCAGGGAAAAAAGAATTACACTGTCTGGGTAAAGTATGCATAACGATATAGAAAGGCAATTACATGCAAAGCTTTTAAAATGTCTTGGTGTTTCCTGTTGAATGAAATGTACCTGAGACTTCAACAATAAAAACACTGTATAAGAAGTTGGAAAAAAATTATTATAGTTAATTGTTGCATAATATACTTAATTCAATTTACTTAGGAACTATTTTAAGATTTATTTGGCAATACTGCTGGGAGCAAGTACAGTGTACC
Source organism: Myiopsitta monachus (assembly GCA_017639245.1). NCBI lineage: Eukaryota > Metazoa > Chordata > Aves > Psittaciformes > Psittacidae > Myiopsitta > Myiopsitta monachus. Next base: position 75,749,383 of record CM029917.1, on the reverse strand, counting down.
ATATAAAAGAACCTTTTAACTGTGGAGGGTGAGGTTCAGTTCTGCAATTAATGAAACTCTGGGCTAATTCATTAAATCAGGATTTTTCACATTGATCGCCATGCAAGTGAAGTCTGCATATGAAACTCCATCTTTATTTCAAATTCTGATTTACAATAGCAACAACAGATTACTTTTTAGCAGTATTATCCCATTGTTCTAAAAGTAATCATAAAAAAACCCACAAAACACAAATGGAACCAAAACAATCAACCATCAAAAATTATAAGTGCAAGATTTTTTCATTTTAACATTTTTAATTGGTGTTTTCATAGCAACTAAGATGTATTCTTATTATATGACTTTATTATTTTACTTGGAGAAACTGGTAAATTGTATAAAGCTAGACCTTTAGAGACAGACTTCAGATGTGTGAGCCTGGCTGGAAGAAAGTGCAGAGAGCTCCTGTGCTTGGTTACTGTACAGAAAGCACAGCTAGAGTCCAGGCTAGGTTTGGATATGATGGGTTAGCTCTGAGCTTTAACTGGCGTGCCAGTTCCTCCCAGGGAACAGTTTTGTGATCCATCCTACTCTGGTGGTACCTTGATACCTTGTGGTATCCTTGTTTACTGGAGGCATCTTGGTTAATGACAGATTCACTTGAGATATGTCAAAAACCTATCTGTAATATTGGAAGAATGTGTAAATACAAATTCATTACTGAGGGACATATCCACCCTTTGCATGAATACAATCAGGATGAGGGTTTGCACTCTGCTTTTTGGTTTATTTTTGGTTTATTTGTTTATTGCTTTTTTGTTTGGTTTAGTTTGGTTTTTCTCGGTGTTCTGCAAAGCAATACTCTCACTGTACAATCCAAATTAAATGTAGGAAAAGTCAGTAAGTTGTTTTTTGCAGTGTTCCTCTTGGATATACAAAGAAAATTAATATGTTGTTTTTCCTTGGCATGATCTCCTTGAATTTGCTCAGTGCATAATAGGTGTAGTACATGCAGCCTGGAACCAAGAGGAGACTGCCTGCTTTGCTTTATGTATGCTGATTTCAGGATTTTGCTCTGCAAACGGGGGAGCTTAGCAATTCAACAGTCTCTTGAGGTTTTTATAACTTCAGTGTTCCCTGACTAGAAATGGAGTTCTGCAGCAAAGGGAGGAAATGAGCAGCAACAGAAGGCTTTAAAGAAAACGGGCCATGACAAAGAAAAACAGGAAGTTTAAAATGAAGATGACAATAAATGCAGTTCAGAATAATGACTACTTACTTTTCATCAAGCCTGATAAAGATTTCTTTGCTGCGCAAGAAAACTTATCAATGGTGGAGTGTAACAATCATGGCAGGAGATTCCTTGCGCTCAATACCTTTTAAAGTGTAAAGGAAGAAAATAGCTTCTGGGTTAAGTCTTACCAAATTCTGCCATAAACTCTTGGTTTTGTTTAGCACTATGAAAACACAGAATGGGATATTGTTATATAGTTCCATTTTGATTTCCAGATATGAAATGCGAGAAGTTATACATGAAAACAGTTCTGCTGACTGGTGTATTTAAATATTAGTATGACCGTAGCAGTCCACCCTAGTTTATATTTCAAGGGCAGTTCTATGAGAACAAAGTAAGTTTCTTTCTTCAGAGAGAAGTTCTCAAGTGACTTAAAGCTGATATGATAATATGTGTCTAAATAATCCAGCAAATAATTTTGAAAAAACCAGCCATTTATACCGAAATTACACATAACAAGACCTCTGGAGATGTAATCCGAAAGAGTTTAGAGCTCTGTAAGAGTACTAATGATCAGAAGAGTTTGACAGCTCTGTAATTTTGCTCTCTATGGCTTCCTGTGGCATATTAGTAGGGTGATTCATAAAGAAGTCAGCTACAGAATTAGGATTAGAAATATCTAGACTAAGAGAAAATATCTTTTAATATTTTTTTTATTTATGGAGAGACAGATTTGCCATTGGATTTGAGGACCTTACACCTAGAGAACAGTATCTCCTGTACATTATAGGCAATCTGATCACCAATGCATTTCCCAGTGTTACAGTATTCATAGCAGAATTTGTATTTTGCTTTAGTTTTAAGAGAAGGCAAAGTGAAACCTCCTTTGGTCCTGCAAAAATGCGTAGGAAAAAAATAGAAAGATTAAGCTTTTGCCATTTTATTATTCTTTGGGTTCTTGAAAATTCCTTTTTGCTTTATCTTCAAAACCCCATTTTGTAAAAAGAAGTCTCTATTGCTCTGTGATTTTTTTCCCATAATTCTATTCCACATTTGAAGTACCAGTAACTTTTGCTTTAAGTTTGATAGGTATCATTATTATTCTTTCCTTCATCATTTTACTAGAGTTTGTGACTCATGACATAGCTGCAAGTGATGCTGCCACACTGTTGGCAACTGTTTGAAAATAATTTCTGAGAAAAAAGAAGTCAAGAAGAGTATGTATGCGATTTCTAAATGCATCATTTGTTCCCTGAACCATGTCCTGTGCTTTTAAATGGTGGCACTTAATTCTAGCCAGATGCTACAAGACATAAAAAAGAAAAAAATCCACAAATGACAGCATTTTTTATTAGAAATTTCTCCTTGCCTACCCAGATAGGAGAAAGGTTGCTGTCTTACCTGTTTTCTAGCTGGTTTTGGAGAGCAAAGAAGAGCCCATCAAACACTCCTAGAGTTTAGAGAGATATCAAAATTTATTTTTAAGCTATCTTGACAGTTTGGAAATATATTCAGCTGGATCACTAGGAGACTAAATGAATTTGGGACATCATCAGTAAGTCCATTATAATTTCCCTATCTATTACATAAAGCAATATGGAGCAAGAGCAGCTCCTTTAGAACCACATCTTCCAAATTCAGCAATAAAAAGTGAAAGACCATCTTTTTCCATTCCTAACACCTGCAGGAAGTAGATAAGGGAGAGCTTCATGTCTTCCCCATCCATTTATATTCCTTCCTGCTATTACCTTTTAGTTGCTTTAGTACTTCAGGATACTTAACCGTGTTGCATTAAACAGTAGGTCTTTCCACCATATCACCTTCACAGGGGTTATACAGTGTTTTCCAGCCTCTTCGGTAGTGTCCTGGGTTCAGCAGCAGCAGTCATTTTTTCCCCTTGGTAGCTGGAGCAGTGCTGATAACACCAGTGTTTTTAGTTGCTGCTTGGTAATGTTTTGGTTTGACCAAGGACTTTCTGAGTCTCATGCTCTGCTGGGGAGGAGGGAGTGCCAGGAGAAAGTAGGGACGGGACACCTGATGCAAACTGACCAAAGAGGTTATTCCATACCACAACACGTCATGTCCAGGAGGTGAAAACGGAGAGCAGAGACCCGGAAGGGTGTGGTGGTGCAGTGGGGTGTTCGCTGCTGGGGGGTGCACTGGCTGGGTCGGGCTTGGTGAGCAGTTGTATTCTTTTTCCTTGTATTTCTCTTGTATTATTATTGATGGTAGCAGTAGTGATTTGTGTTATACCTTAGTTACTAAACTGTTCTTATCTCAACCTGTGCGAGTTGCATTTTTGTTTTCAATTCTCCTCCCCATCCCCCCGGGACTGGGGGAAGAAAAAGAGGGGAGGGAGTGAGTGAGTAAAACTGCGTGGGTGGGGGGCTTAAACCATGACAAGAAGGTCGACTAGATTAAATGGGAAGGGGTCTTTCTCTGAAGAATAACATATTGCTGAATGAGAGTGAATGATGTATGAACCGCTCCCCAAGGAACTGAAGTAGGTAAGAGGAGTACAGTGCTTGACATGAATGATTAGCATATGGAAGCTGGAAAAGTGAGGAGACTTGAAGCTAGTTGTTTTTGTGTATGAGGGTCAATGGAGTTTCTTTAACTCATTTGACAAATAAAAATAGATTCCCCCACCCCCTAACCCTCCTTCCTCCATGGAATAAAGGTATTAAGCCCCTTCAGAGAAAGTGTTTGGGGAGAAAGTAAAATGAGCATTTTAAGCATGTAAGAGATATGTAAGCAAGGTCAATAGTTGGTGTGTGAGTATGCATGAAGATGAGGGAGACAGGGGTATGCTCTCCAGCATAATTTTTTCTTCAGCATTTGGGAGATGGTGGATATTACTGAAAGAAACTTGGTAGCCTCTATATCTAAGATATTACCTTTCATGTCTTTACATAACAAATATTTAGATTAAAAACAGAGGTCCAAAAATTCTTGTAGAATTTAGGACTGAATCTAATCCAATGTAATCTAATCTAGTATTAAGACTTTTATTCGTCCATGAATGACTGATCATCATTGGTAAAAGAGTAGAATCTCTTAATCTAAGTAATTCATGTAGTAAACACCAAGTCACTCTCTAACTATGTAAAAATAAATCAAAGTAGTAAAAATAATTTGGGTAGAGCAACCACTTATTGGGTAAACGGTTGAAGAAATTTAAAATCTAAAATAATTAGAGAATTAAGTAACAAAACCCTTGAGGAAATGAGGGAAAGCTCATATTTCAGGTTTATATTTCAGAACCTTTCCTTTTAGTGATGGAAAACTGCAAGCAAGAGAAAGTAAATTTTATGGCAGCTTCTGGAATAAATTCTCTGCCGATAATATAAACCTAGACGGAGAGCTGCATGCAGTTTTAACTAAAAAAAAATATGCATCAGAGTCTTCTAAGTTTTAAATGGCAGGACAAGCCACTTCAGCAGTGACAGAAACAATGTGCAGTATTACGACACTACCATGTTATGATGGCTAACAACAATAGTAAGTGGCTAGCAATATAACATACTGACTCTGATCAGGATTTTTGAGTAGAGCTGTGAAAAGCTTTAGTATCAGAACCATGTGAAGTGTTAGTTGGATTTGAATATAGAAGTGGAGCTCTCAGCTTTGCACGGATGCAGGACAAGTGAAGTCACTGTCTTAGTCACAAGTATGGTGAGTTGCCCCATTCTTGAGAGATGGGCCAATGCCAGCTTTATGAAGGTCAACATGGTGAAGTGCAAGGTCCTACCCTGGGTTGGAGCAATCCCCAGGCACACCTACAGGTTGGGCAGAGAAGAGATTCAGAGCAGGCCTGCGGAGAAGGACTTGGGGGTGTTGGTTGATGAGAAAGTGAACATGAGCCAGCAGTGTGCTCTCACAGCCCAGAAGTCAACCATATCCTGGGCTGCATCAAAAGGAGCGTGACTAGGAGGTCGAGGGAGGTGATCCTGCCCCTCTACTCTGCTCTCGTGAGACCTCACTTGGAGTATTGTGTGCAGTTCTGGTGTCCTCAACATCAAAAGGACATGGAACTGTTGGAACAAGTGCAGAGGAGGGCCACAAGGATGATCAGGGGTCTGGAGCACCTCCCATATGAAGACAGGCTGAGAAAGTTGGGGCTGTTGAGCCTGGAGAAGAGAAGGCTGTGTAGGGGACCTCATAGCAGCTTCTCAGTATCTGAAGGTGGCCTATAGGGATGGTGGGGAGGGACTGTAGTGAGAGGACAAGGGGTAAGGGGTTTAAACTGAAACAGGGGAAGTTCAGGTTAGAAATAAGGAAGGAGTTCTTTACTGTAAGGGTGGTGAGGCACTGGAATGGGTTTTCCAGAGAAGGTGTGGTTGACCCATCCCTGGCTGTGTCCAAGGCCAGGTTGGACAGAGCCTTGGGTGGCATGGTTTAGTGTGAGGTGTCCCTGCCCATGGCAGGGGGGTTGGAACTAGATGATTTCAAAGTCCTTTTCAACCCTAACTATTCTAAGATTCTATGATTCTCATAGGCCATTTCCTAATGGGATATAATCTAATGACATAGATCTTCCAGGACCTAAGGGCAACAAGATTGCTGTCTACTGGTTCAGCTGTTTTGATCCTAACTTGACATGCCTGATTACAAAAAAAAAAAAAAAAAAAAAAAGGTTGGTGCTTGGGCAAGTATAAAAATATTTCAGGTTTCGACTCTAAGTGTGGAACTACCAGAAATTCACCTTTGCAACTTCGGCTCATCTTTCATCCCAGTGGCTGTTAGATATTAGTCACAGTGGCTCTACTTCAACTATTTTTCCTTTTGATGCAGAATGGGACGGTTAAAGGCTATCTGAATATTTCAAAGACCTATTTTTCTTAGTTCCCCTTATCTGTAACAGTTACATCTTCAAAGAGCTTGAATAGATATGTGTTACCTGCCCATTCCACTCATCCTTAAACGTGCTTGGTTTTTTTCAGTTTCTTTTCATTGCCACAGTCACAGTGTCATTTCTAGGAAATTTTCTAAAATTAATGGAAAACTCATGGGCTTATGGATTTATTTCATTTGTATCTAAACAGTCCAAACCCATTGCAGCTGTGTGGCATTCTCTCCCTCATCTGCAGTGTCTTTGCTCCACAACACTCTTGCTAAAGCAAATACAGAAGATGAAGTGTCTCAAATACAAGGAAGCATTGAGGAGGATTTCCACTTGGAAGATACCTTTCAGACGCTCTGTTGGTCTGGATTTAGTGTCTCTGAAACTTCCCAAGCTATTCTAATACAGTGAGCTCTACTCCGTAAAATGTACTCCTGTACTCAGACTGTGATGCTTTGGAACTGTTTGCAGGCAAGTAAAAATTTTTCATCATTACTCTCCCACAGTGTGATGGCTGAGACATGCACAGGTTAAATTTTAGAATTACATTTTCAGAATGGACTTCTTGATCATCTTTTTTTTTTTTCTTTTCTTCTCTAATAACTTGTCTTTTCAGCAGTTGTTTAGTATTTATTGTGAATAAGATACTCCTTTGAAATGGCACCTCTAGACCTGTGCTTTTAGCATTGATTACATACATATACATACCCATCCCAGCCTGATATTTGGATGGGAATACATAAACGCTTTCATTTTAAAAGCTGACAGTTATTATTGGTGGCACACGAATCTCTTAGATGTTTTCCTTTCCAACAAAGCAAATCAGAATAGTCAGGACTATTATTTTGACATTATTCGGACAGCGATCAGTGCTAAGGGCCAGTGCTCCAGGTGACAACATCACTATAACATCTGTAAGCTAGCAGGTATTTTGTGTAGGTCTACATGTATCCTTCTTGTTCTTTTCAGTTTCTTCTAGATAAAAAGAAGAAAGGAAAAGGCTTCTTTTCATGTTGACAGTGAGACTGACACATGAAGTCACAGGCTTCAGGTTTCAAATTAGGTACTTTTCTTAATTATGGCATAGCCTAATGGGTAAAACACTCCACACCCATCCCTTTAAATTATCTTTTAATTAAAATGCATGCCATTTACTCTGGAATCATTCAGTTTTACATTATCATGTTAAGCCTCTTCCTCCTTTTTTGGAATCCCTCACTACCTCCAGAAACATCCAGCAACAGTAAAAACTTCTGTATTTTGTTTCCAAATCATCCAAGACTCTTCCTTATCTTCTTCTAACATGCACAATAACAAGAAATTATTTGATTCATTTGGAGCAGAAGACTAGATATCATTATCGATGTCTTATGCACATCCGTCTGTGCAAAGGCTCAGTTAACACCAGCGAATCCCAGAAGCCGCCAGAGAGGAGAAAAAGCCAGTTTTGCCATGATGAGAGGAGGGAAAAAACAACCAACCAAAGAATCAGATCAGACCAGACACCAGAACAGGGTAATATCAGCACATCGTAAAACAGTTCCCAGTGTTTGAAGGACCTGCGCTGCTCTTGTTGATACGTCAGCTCTCCCTGCATTTCCTATAGTTATGCTTGGTTCTAGAGATTCCTGTCATTAAAGGAGAAAAAATAAAAAGGTGTTTCAATTGTTAAATGAGGAATTTGAATTCTCTTTGCAAATAAGGAAAGACCATGAGAAAAAAAATGGCCCAAATATTACACTAAATGACAAAGCATGTGAAACAAATGTCCCAGTCAAAAGGACAGAACAACATGCATAAGCCTAATAAGTGTTCTAATTTTTTCACTTTAAATTTTGGATTTTCACTTTCAGACGTGATACACTGATGTGTATGTAACATGAAATTCTGGACAATTTCATTTGTATACAGTTATGTAATGACATTAGTGAACAGCTAGTAGAGACTTCAGATAAAACCTGTATGAATTTAAAAAATATCAGTGTCTTAAGAGCTTTTAAAAATACAGAATGCATTATCATGCTTGCAAGGTGGGCTGATGCCAACCTGATGAAGTTTAACAATGACAAGTGAAAGGTCCTACACCTGGGTCGGAGCAATCCCAGGCACACCTACAGGTAGGGCAGAGAAGAGATTCAGAGCAGACCTGCGGAGAAGGACTTGGGGGTGCTGGCTGATGAGAAAATGAACATGAGCCAGCAGTGTGCGCTTGCAGCCCAGAAAGCCAACCTTATCCTGGGCTGCATCAAAAGGAGCATGACCAGCAGGTTGAGGGAGGTGATCCTGCCTCTCTACTCTGCTCTCCTGTGACCTCACTTGGAGTATTGTGTGCAGTTCTGGTGTCCTCAACATCAAAAGGACATGGAACTGTTGGCACAAGTGCAGAGGAGGGCCACGAGGATGATGAGGGGCGCTGGAGCACCTCCCATATGAAGATAGGCTGAGAAAGCTGGGGCTGGTCAGCCTGGAGAAGGGAAGGCTGTGTGGAGACCTCCTAGCAGCCTTCCAGTATCTGAAGGGGGCCTATAGGGATGCTGGGGAGGAACTCTTCATGAGGGACTGTAGTGATAGGACAAGGCGTAATGGGTTCAAACTTAAAGAGGGGAAGTTTAGAATTGGATATGAGGAAGAAGTTCTTTACTGTAAGGGTGGTGAGGCACTGGAATGGGTTTCCTAGGGAAGTTGTGAATGCTGCATTGCTGACGGTGTTCAAGGCCGGGTTGGACAGAGCCTTGGGTGGAATGATTTAGTGTGAGGTGTCCCTGCCCCTGGCAGGAGGGTTGGAACTAGATGATCTTAAGGCTCTTTCCTACCCTAACTATTCTAAGATTCTATGATTCTGTCTTTCACGAACATGGTCACTGCTATGGCATTTTTGTAGATAATTGTTATGTCACGGAAGAACATTGAATTTTCAGGTGTATCTAATTGGCTGTCCTTGAGCTTCTAAGCAGTCATTTAGAAATTTAATTTCACTATATTACATATAATTTTTTTTGCTTCCTGAAACTAACCTCTCCTCCCATCAGTGTAGCCTTCCATTGAAGATTTCTAACAAAAACACGGTTAACTGGCTTAAAACATAGATATGAACTGCATATGGGTAATCTATGGTTACGGAACTTCATCATCAGTGCTGTGTGTTAGATGCTGTTAGATCATGGACTAAGAGAGGGTTTTGCTAATTTCAGGCACTGATTCATTTGGAGTCACTTCTGCTTAGATTTACAGCAGTGTATGGAAGTTAGAATTGTGAGTAAAATGTTGCCTTTTGCACTCTTGGGAAGGTTTCTTATTTTTCACTGAAGTGAATGAGAAGACACAAGTAGAGCAAGAAAAGGAAAAGCGAAGGAGTAAATAAAAGGCAATCGTATTAAAGCACCACTGTTATCTTTTCATTGGTCTGTTGTGAGAAAGGAACTAAAGCAAATAAGCTGTAAAAAAGGAGAAAGCAAATAAAGTCAGAATATCATAGCTTATAAAGAGATGATGCAGATAGCCAGGTAACTGTCCATATTGGAAAGTGCCACACAATATTTCTTTTCAGTACTGCATTTTCAAACCTTGTTATAAATGTCCTTGTATAGGACATCGTTCCACAACCTTTTTTTAAACAAAACCTTTAGGAACAAATTGTTAACTTAAATTATATTATGAATAGCAAAAGATGGACTATTTACTCTGCAAATCATATTTATTTCCCTAGTTGACTTCCAGTTCCTGGAAGGAAAGTAAATTGCTTTGGATTTAGCCTGCCTCCACATGTTGAGTGGGCCAATTCAGAGTGATTTACTGATCTAACTACTAGTTTGTTCTGTTTGGCTGAACTTAATGTTTGTTTGCCTTGATGAAAAATTTCACATGCTTTCTCCTTCAGACTTTCAGAGACTATAACCTACTCACCAGGTATTCCAAGAGCTATGTTGAAATCAGTTTTCCAGTTTTGCATCAGATAACAGTATTTGTTTGCCATGCACAGCTTCTGCTCTGAAAAATCCATTCTGAGTTGAGCTAACGGCCATTCAGCTGCAGACAGAAATATGGCATAGAGCAATACTAGTATTGATCAGACTGTGGGATATCATTACAACCTGAATAACAATAAAACAAAATGTGCAACTAACAGCATGAACTAAAATCTGACCTATGTTCCCCACCATTTGGTGGAAAAGTCTGAGACTGTACGCTCTCCCTCCGAGACAAGATTCTGAAGTTTCTTTAACTTTCGTAGGATATTCTGAGTCTCTCCAAAGGGGTGCTACTTCTTAATGCAGCTTCCCCATTTTTCATCTTAGAAGCTCATTTACAGAGAAATACTTTCACTTCTCTCTCCAGTTTGGTTTTGTTATAGGGAAGGCTACCTCCTTTGATGTGCACATTCTGAACGTTTTATTAGTTTCTTCAAATTCTCAACATGAAATAAACTTTTCAAGGAGTCTATTGCAGAGGCAAAAAAAATTGATTAAACTTCTCTTTATTTGTTTTTGACTTATGAATCATGTATTTCCTTTTTGGGTGATCTCTTGCACTAGTATTTTATATATAAATTTTTGCTAACAATATTTCAAGACTGACAAAGTAAAGTACTCAGTTTCTCTTTGTAGTTCTTGTGACTGCTTGGGATCCTTTCACTTGGTCTTGTGGTGGTGGTTGGGTTTTTTGCCATTCTAATTGGGTTTCTGTCATTTTAGTGACTAAGATTTAACTCTGGAGTATGTCCTGCCTTTCTACTTCATTATCTCTTCTGGGTTGACATAAGATCCTAGAATAATTATTATTTTGGCTTTCACAAGCTTTTATAAATCCCAGTGGTGTGTATGCAAACACTGAGTGTCAGAAGACATGTATCGTATTAAAAAGAACAGGTGAAATTAATACTAAAGAGATATTTTACTTTGGAACTGACTCAAGTAGTTTTACAAATATCTTTCAGGAATGCAAGGTGATAGCCAGAGATGATTGAAGTAGTGGAAAAGACTTTCATTTAGAGACAGATATTTTTTCTACAAGCTTTTGAAGGAAAAATTTAGATTTGTTAACATGAAACTGTTTTTACCAAAAAACACTTTAAAGACACACTGAAAATTAAAACTATTTTGCTTTTCAAAGGTGCACTTTAAAAGTTATAGGATTTACAAAGTATACTAAGTGCAGGAGGTTGTTTGATGACTTTAACCTATTGTAAGATTACTGAAAGTCTTAAATAGCAGAATGCAAAATAAATGTATTGAAGGTAGTTTAAAGAATCAGCTGAAGAAACTGCCTTGAATGAACATCCTTTAACTGGCAGTAAATCAGTTTCCAAAGATGCCCACTGAAGTCACAATAAAAAGTCTTATTCATAACTTGAATAGGAGAGGTGATGTGCATGCAGCGGATAGAGTACTGAAACTCATGACTTAGTTTCACTTGGTCTACCTGTCCAGGAAGTGGTGTTGTGTTGCCCACCGACAGCTCCTGCCTCTGTAAAACATCAAATAGATGGATAAAGGAAGTGAAATACTGTGGCTAATAAGAAAATCTGGCTTAAAATAAAAAAAAAAAGAAAAAGAATGTTCTATTAAAAACATGAACCTTGCATGAGGGTTAACACACATTTAGAGATTAATATACTTTTTAGAAGTATTTTATAAAGGATTTTTAATTTAAAATTCTAAATTCTAAAGAAACTAAAAAGCAAATAAAATATACCATTCTGATAGTTTGCACATGAATTATCCATAAATATAGACCACTAATTGGAGAAATATTTGATTAATTTTTCCAGTACTAAATATAGTAATGTTCAAGTCTTTCCAGAAGAAATAATAATCACAAAATAATATTACCATGAAAGCATCCTTTAGTAATAATTAGCTTAATCAGAAATTAAATAGCCTTTGTAATAGGATTTAGATTTAAATTACTGCTACTCTCACCTACTAATTGTCTTTCAAAATATCATTGTATATTAATTGCATATCACTGTAATATCACCCTATATATTAATTATATAAATTGTTATGTGTTTTCATACCTCCACCTTAATTACATGTATGTGGAAAATTGCTGAAGGAGGAAACAGATATATGTTACTCCTCAAACTGATATTTCCAGGGGAAAGGTGATTGTTACCATGGAAATGAACTCTGAGCTTTCCAGCTGCTGTACTTATAAAAGTAACTGTTCACATAAACATCTCACTAGAAGTGGCACAACAACAAAAAACCCTAAAGAATGCAACTGATCTAGCAGAGTTCATGAAGTGTCCTTTAATCATACAACAGGTTGAATGAATGGCCAAACCATATAATTACATTTTCCACCTTTTATCATACATTGTGTTTACCGGTTTGTGAATAAGAAAACATATGCCTAGTTCTCAACCATAAGCTAAACCTTTTTTAGTTCTACCTGATGTGATAGAATTCTTTGTGAAACAGAGATGCAAGTACTTGATTAAAAAATATTAAGAAGTGCTTTGGTATTACGAAAAAAGAAAAAAAAGACTAAATTCTCGATTTTGAAATTCCACTGATGTTATGCTCAAAACTATATTTTTAAGTCTATTTTGACTAGGAAAAGCATGCAGCATGAATCGTAGTAGCATTGTTTTTATCTGGAAAGTCTGAGCATCTTTTTAATAATATGCATATTTTGTATGTACATCATTGACTTCATAGAGAGTAACAAATTTGAAACCTCTAAATCTGTGCTTTGATTATGGGATAAGTTTTCATATTTTTAATATAGATGTCATAATGTGTTTTGAAATATTGAAGAAGGAAATTTAACCAAACTAGGAAATAGAACTGGTTGACCATGTTCATACTGGCTTTAAGCATTTCCAACCACTGCACAAAAAAACACATAATGAAAATCACTATTAAATTTAAATAATAGTTATTGTAGAGTGTAATACTATTTCAGTCTCGGTCACCATTTTACGAAGTTAAACTTTTCCTAGTTACAGTAAGAAAGAATAATGTATCTTATTTTTGCTGAGAACTTTCAGATTTCCCTTCTTCCATCTCTGCCCAGCTGTCTCTCAAAGAAGATAACTTGCATTGTCCCTGTCTTACAGATGATTCCATTATCTCAAGCAATGACAAGATTGGGACTGTCTATGAAAGGAGGGATCAGAATTGAAATTCCTTATCTTCAAATGAGAGTTTCTCAGAGGAAAGAAAAAGTAAGCAAAGAAGAGAGAGGGAATGATGAAAGATGAAATGAGTAATCATGAAAAATGAAATAGTGTAGCCTCTAAGCTGACATAATTTTGCAAGCTGTCATTTTTTTCCCCCTTTTTACAATCTTGATGTGGCACACCTTACTTGACAGTTGGGGGCACAAAACTACTGAAGGTCAAGACTTTGGGTGCTGAAATTGATCTTCCAGGAAGGCTAATGGAAAGAAGGCTAAATGTTATTGCAGGGGATGATTACTTCTGGAGATCGGATGCTTTTTAGTTCTACTGGGTCAAATTCGGAACCATCAGTTAAACCATAAATCTTGATTAATGGAAAACTTGGAAGATGTGGCATGGCACAATCAAAAAATATTCCTCAAAGTCCTTAATTCACCTACTTAGGCTTCAAGAAAGCTGACCGGAATAAGGTCTTACAGCTCACAAATTATTGTCATGTATAGTTTGCCCATGTTTATTTGCAAGTAACATTCATAAAGTTCAATCAACGAAGACTGCATTAGGTGGGACACTGAAGGGGCTAGCAGAACAGAGAGGAGTACGCATAGCACAGCTTCTTTGGTAGGCAAAAAGCAATGTAATACAGCTTGTGTGTTTTTTCCATTCTTCAGAAGTTGCTGAGACTTCTGCCGGCAGAAGTTCAACAAGAGGCCAACACTTTGCTGTGATTCAGTGGGGAAACCCAGGTCCACTCCATGTGATTGCATTACAAGTGGCTTTCTACAGGATAAGATCAGTCTGTTATGGACTGTTTCCAGTAGCTGTGTTGCATTCTGGGCGGATAGGGCTTGCTATTTATGTGCTTAATACCCCATCCAGAATATGCAGAATGCAAATTTAGCATTGCCAATTTGAACTCATGGATTTTGGTTGTTCAGTATTTTTTACTGGCAAGACAGAAAAACCTGTAGGGTTAAAAATACACGCTTTAAAAATAATACTACGTTTGTAGAATCAGAATCTATTTTGCAAGTAGTTTAGTAGAGCTTCTTGAAAATGTTATATATGTCTCAAAAGGCAAAATGTAGAATAATCTATGTAGCAAAAATAGATTGCATGCTTGCAGTACGTTTTGCATTTTGTGAGTGCTTTGAAAGGAGAGTTGTTTCTCAAGGACCATTCAAACTTTTTAAATGTTCTATTACAATCTTAAAAACTCCGTGAAGCATGCTATTCTTGAGCCAAAAAATAGGGTGTGGGAGGAAGGACACATTGCCTCTTTTTGCAGCGTACTACTGCCAGCAGCGCTTGAGAAATGTGTCCCTGATATTAAGTTCACTGAATAGTTGGAAGAGAATGACTTTATCTAGAGTAAGGAAAGTGATAGACAAGCAGGAATCTTTCTGCCATTAAAATACACTTTTAAAAGTCTCATTCTCTTGTGGCAGCTTGAAGGACAGAGTAAAGTGCTAATACAAGGAGAATAAATAGAAACTACATTAGACTGCCATTTCACATTTAGGCAAAAGCTATGTTGCACTAACAGTTTCTTGTGATAAAAAGCCCATAGTTTAAAAAAAAAACCATCGTGCATGCAGTACAACACAACTTAGTGTATACGAGCTTGCTATTATCTCTGTCAAAACCTGCATCCTTCAGCTAGGGAGATCCAAATAGGAATCTGGAAAGATCCCCAAAGTTCTAAAAATTCTCTTCTTACAGCCACATCTACACCGTAAAATTCTGCCAGTAAACAGGTCACAATTGCATGTGCTGATGCAGATGCTGCATTTGATTCCTCTTCTTGTTAAAAATGTCCTCCTCAAGAAAAATTCTGTTAGCAGATGGATAAACACTCTTCTGCTTCCCAGACCTTCACCCAGCTCGTTGCAGGGTAGAATCATAGAATAGTTAGGGTGGGAAAGAGCCTTAAGATCATCTAGTTCCAGCCCCTAGTTCTAGTTCCCTGGCAGGGACACCTCACACTAAACCATGTCACCCAAGGCTCTGTCCAACCCGGCCTTGAACACCTCCAGCAATGCAGCATTCACAACTTCCCTAGGAAACCCATTCCAGTGCCTCACCACCCTTACAGTAAAGAATTTCTTCCTCATATCCAATTCTAAACTTCCCCTCTTTAAGTTTGAACCCATTACGCCTTGTCCTATCACTACAGTCCCTCATGAAGAGTTCCTCCCCAGCATCCCTATAGGCCCCCTTCAGATACTGGAAGGCTGCTAGGAGGTCTCCACACAGCCTTCCCTTCTCCAGGCTGACCAGCCCCAGCTTTCTCAGCCTATCTTCATATGGGAGGTGCTCCAGCGCCCCTCATCATCCTCGTGGCCTTCCTCTGCACTTGTGCCAACAGTTCCATGTCCTTTTGATGTTGAGGACACCAGAACTGCACACAATACTCCAAGTGAGGTCACAGGAGAGCAGAGTAGAGAGGCAGGATCACCTCCCTCAACCTGCTGGTCATGCTCCTTTTGATGCAGCCCAGGATAAGGTTGGCTTTCTGGGCTGCCAGTGCACGCTGTGAGCTCATGTTCATTTTCTCATCAGCCAGCACCCCCAAGTCCTTCTCCGCAGGTCTGCTCTGAATCTCTTCTCTGCCCAACCTGTAGGTGTGCCTGGGATTGCTCCCACCCAGCTGGCTGTAGGACCTTTCACTTGTCATTGTTAAACTTCATCAGGTTGGCATCAGCCCACTTCACAAGCATGTCAAGGTCTCTCTGGATGGCATTCCTTCCCTCCAGCATATAAACCGAACTACACAGCTTGGTCATTGGCAGACTTGCTGAGGGTGCACTCAATCCCACTCTCCATGCCACCGACAAAGATGTTGAACAAGACCTGTCCCAACACCGATCCCTGAGGGACACCACTCGTTACTGGGCTTCAGCTGGACATTGAGCACTACCCTTTGTGTGCGGCCATCCATCCAGTTCTTTATCCACCGAGTGGTCTACCTATCAAATTGATGTCTCTCCAACTTAGAGACAAGGATGTCATGTGAGACAGTAGAAACACTTCTTTTAGAGAATTTGGGATGCTCAGATCCAAAGAGTCATAGTTCCTTTTCTTGTTATGATCTTATCCCTTATCATCTAGGCCTTCCATCCCCCGAATCCCAGGGTCTTCCAAGGCTACTCTTTGCTCTCACTCTTCTCTCAAAGGTAGATCCTATGCAGCTAACAGTGTTCCCGTTTCTGTTTTAAAAGCAATTTATATGGTTTCTACAGCAGTTCAGCTACTAAAACACGTGTTAGTTTGAAAATGAGAAACTTGAAGGTAATGAAAACACACAAATATTTTTAGATCTGTCAGACACTTGCCAACTAGTTCTGTGCCCTGCTAACTGGTGCTTCTCATTTTTTTGAAAAACAGCTTTGGCTGCATTATGATATACTTACAATATAATCAACTGTGTATGCACAAAACTTGCAGGTAGTAAGCTTGCCTCATCTGAGGCTCTCAGCATGAAAACACTGAAATACAAGAGCTTCTTTGAAAATAAATGTTCAGCTCTCTACTGATACATGTCAGAATGCAAGTAGTTTACAACAGGGATGACGGTTATGCAGATAAGGATAACAAATCTTGCAGAAAGGTAATTCTAAACAATGCAGAAAATTAGATAACACATCTGAAGATATCAGAACTGTGTCGATGGATAGCCTTGACACATCATTCCCTAATGCCGCTTGTGTGTACTTTGGGAGTACCAGTGAATCACTGAGAGATTTCTCTGATAGTAATACTGGGTTTATGGAATATGTCTGCTGCTCTCCGATTCTGCAGTATGACACTGTTTAAAAAAAAAAAAAAAAAAAGACAATTGTAAGTGGAAAGAATAAATATGAAAGGGGAAAGAAAAAGTTGAAAGCAAGCTGCTCCTTCAACTGCTAGACAGAATTTACAGACCCTTTTTTTAGAGTGCTTGGCTGAGGGAGACTTAAAGGAATGTCTTTGAGTGCCAGGCGTCCATCATATGTTGTGCTGCAGCTCTAGCAGATTCAAAAATGGGTAATTACTGCATTTGTTTGCTGTAGTTGGCTCAAGTACACATAGTAAATGGTCTGCAAAAGCCCATTTTAAATTAAGGCTCTGATGTAGTGTATTATTAGACTTATGTCAGAACATTTTAACAAAAACTGAACACACTAAAAATAACTTTCAAAGCTCATTAGAAGTAGTCATAATTAAATGTGTTTTTAAAAAGTGAAGTGTGAGCTTTCTCTTTAACTTTTTACTATATCGGAACTTCAGTGGTGCTTTCTAAGTGGCAGATAGTGATATGACTGTTGTCTTGGTGTGGATAGCTTTGATGCTTCGAAACTGACTTTCTAGAGGGGTCAGTGTAAAAGTTTCCACAGACGTGGAAGTTTTGTGTGTATCTTTGCAACATTTGTGTTCCCTGAAAATGACTACTATCCTGTGGCACTTCTCATTGCATCTTTGGCCTGGGCTGTTTTCTCCAGGAAGCCTTGCTTTTGACCTTGCCTCCTTTGCTATGTCAGAATTATGACCTGTACATGAATTTTCCTTTTGCTTTCCTGCAAATGGGTTTATGAACATTTAATTAGGTTTCGCTTAAACCTTTTGCACAAAATATTATCTGCAGGAAACAGTGGTAAAAAATGTTTAGATATTTTGCATGAAGTTACCAACCACATCAGTAGTAGTGTCTGATTATGATCAATGTATTTTCTCTGTTAACAAGAGGCAACTTTCCCCTTCACAAATAATCTGGTTTACTGTGCAGATGTACATAGATTTATTGATTTGTGACAGGCTTACGCTTTGAAAAATTGTCAGATTTCCTTGGTATCCATGGAACAATTGCAGATGCTTTTCAAGCACCCTAAGAAGGTAAGTTGTTTATGTCACAAGAGTTTAATTCTGGCTTCTGTTGTCTTCTGAGGAAGCCTGCATGTGCAAGGAAGGCTATGGGACTTGAGTGTCTGACATAGGGTTAGCACAATGAGATAACACCACTTGCCCGCTTGCTGCAGTGCTGTAGCAGGGAAATGACATGCTCAGAGGAAATGAAAATGATTCTAAGACATATCTGCACAAATAACTTCTATTGACATTAAAATGCTAGTCACTATATGAGTCTTAAGGGTGCTTGGCTGTTAGTGATGTTCTTGCATTAGCTTCTCAGAGAACAGCAATTCTAAATCACATGTGCAATCACACAGGAGTGCCAGAAAAGCTTAGGATAACTGTTAAGGCATGAGTTCTGGTATCTTCCAGTACAGTTTCCCGGATGAAGAATTTTTATAGGTATAACTATATTGTATGAGCCAAATAGAAACACATCCATTGTCAAGAAATATCCATTTTAATTAAATAAATAATTTTAAAGTAAATAAAATATTTTAATTTAAAAATAAAACTAGGATGCTAGGATGGTGTGCAAGTACAAGAATTGTAATAACTCCGTTTGCATCTCTTCAACACATCTTGCATGATGTTCAAAGAAAAAAAGTCATTTTCGTTTATCACCAGGGGGCGCGCCTCTCCTAAATACATTAAGAAAACGGTACAAAAGTTACATTCCTATAAATAAATAGTTTTTCTCGACGAGATGTTAAGTACATGGATGTGGGCCCTCTTAATGAGTTTTCTGTGTTTCTAGAAGTAAATGCTGAAAGTTAAGAATATGTTTGTAATTAACCTTTCATCACATTCCTTGATTTCTTTAATCCTTGACTAAATTCTATTTAAAAAATTGTTTAGAAACATGGGTTTCTATTTTAGAAAGATGACTGTGTCTTGAGAAAAAGGGATGCTTAATGTATTCTCCTTGATTTGTGTTAGTTCATGAATATCATTAAATATCTTATTCCTGCTTAGAGCTCAAAAATACTCTCATAAGACTGTCATGTTTTTCATTGTCAGTTTGTAATCATTAACTTAACATTAGTTAATACTTACATATCCATTATCCATATACTTTTAAAAAAAATTAGAATCTAATACTTTTTAAGTAACAAAAGATAAAAATGTGTATGTAAGTTATCTGTTAGCATTCTTCAGACCTTTAACTCAAGTGTGTATTTGATTCCCTCCAAATACATTTACACTGTATATAGGAAAAAAAGTTAATTTCCAGCTGAATAAAGCACTTCATAAGGATCTGAGAAACGAACAAGAGGGGAAAGATCTGCCATTCAAAAAAAACCCAACAAACCCAACCCCTCAAAAAACCTCCCCAAACACCCAAAGCAGAGTAATGGCACTGTGGAACATGAAATAGAATTATATATCAGACTTCATAAATGTCAGTATGTATTTTCAGTTTAGTTTGCTATAAACTCTTAAAAGACATAACTTCAAAATATAATAAAGTATTAGAACAATGGTCACTTCAGTCAATACATACACATACTTTTCAGGTTGGAAAAAACACAGTGAACAAGTTATGAAAGGGGCAGTTACATTTTAGATACCAAATTTATTATTAAGAGAAAAGCATTAATTGCATGCTTTATAACTACCTGTCTTTGTATATTCTCTATGTACATAGCCTAGGATCAGGGAAAATCAGATCCAGACATAATATCAAGTCTTTAGTAATTAATGCAGACTTCTGGCATACATAACATGACCTGATATATATCGATCAATGCAGTCTACTCATTGAATGTTCTATGTGGAAGATACAATTTGCTTCTGTTATTCTAATTCTGTACACCCTCATAGCAGCCTTCCAGTATCTAAAGGGGGGCTATAGGGATGCGGAGGATGGACTATTCATTAGGGACTGCAGTGATAGGACAAGGGGTAATGGGTTCAAACTGAAACAGGAAGTTTTGATTGGACATAAGGAAGAAATTCTTTACTGTAAGGGTGATGAGGCACTGGAACGGGTTTCCCAGGGAAATTGTGAATGCTCCATCGCTGGCAGTGTTCAAGGCCGGGTTGGACGGAGCCTTGGGTGGCATTGTTTAGTGTGAGGTGTCCCTGCCCCTGGCAGGGGGGATGGAACTAGATGATCTTAAGGTCCTTTCCAACCCTAACTATTCTATGATTCTATGATTTTCAGAACTATTTCTGAGAGAAAGCATCAAGATGCAAATTTTATATGCACAAGTTCTATGACACTGTCTAAAAATGTCTGTACCATGTCCATCAATATATTACCTATCATCGCAGCTTCTGTTTTGTTCTGACAACCAATGTCTATTCAAAATCACAGAGCTAATTTTCACACTGATGAGATAGTTACAGGTTGATGTCAAAAATTAGAAAGCTCTATGTCATTCACTCACTACTGGTTTTCAAGCTTCTCATGGTGCATGCTCCCTCTCACAGGAGTATTTTAGGTGAAAATGTGGTTGTTTATTTTGAGTCTCTCTCAAAAGAAAGGATTGAGTCACCCCAGCATTATGACTCTGATGTGTGGTCAGCAATATAAAATGTTACGAAGTGAAGAAGAATGGGGATGTCCCTCATCCTTGACGAAAAAGAGGTCTTCTATCATATGGCCAAAACTGTTCCTATTCTTTAACTTTGAATCTTTCAGAGAAACCCTGTTATTAGGAATAGGTAATTCTTTTATATAATTCTAATAAACACAAGGCTGGATGCTCTCCAGTATTTTGGAAAAACTGAGACATTGATTTCTTAGAATTTCTTTGGATTTGTATACTTTAATGAATGCAATGTAATCCCCCCTTCAGAGGTGTTGATAGTTTGGGGTTTGGGTTCTCAAAAGATGCTGGCAATTATCAACTCCTATGTTCTTGACTCTCCCTTCTGTTATGGAGTGTATGAATCAGAGTGGCATGTGAAAATTAAATTCCTGTATAGCATCCAGAGCTATGCATGTACAATCAAGTAAAAAATCCTGGAAAGGCCAGCATTCTTCCTCTTTTATATTTCAGTAATAAATATATTCCTCTCATATTTCAGTAATAACTTATTTTTGTTTATTTGGAGATACTATGCTGGGTATAAGAAGGTTCTCTGAAACACAAGCATCCTCCCTGAGATGCATGCTGGAGCTTGGAAGAAGCACTCTAGGTTATTGATTTTAATATAGGGAAGTAATGTGACTTTCACAATGGTTGAAAGTAAGAAGAATTCTGAGATCCTTGGTGTTTATCTTGATGACCTGAAGTAGAGGAGGGGGAGATACCAAAACCCAAACCAAAATAAAAAAACCCAAAGCACATAGTAGTTGGAGACTAGAATTACTTGCTGTTGTACTCTCATGGGTTGGTATAGTTAAAATAGGTGCACTACATGTTAATATAATAAAAGGATAAACCATACAAATTTATTGTGGTGACATAGATGCAGAAATATCACAATCTTTAAAAAACTGGGAAATAGTTGTGTCATGTCATACTATTATTTTACTTTAATAAACTGGAAAACTATTGGGCACCTAGTGTTTCAAGCTAATAAAATACCTAAACAAGGACCCTTTGAAGAGCTATTAACTGAAGGTTAGCTTATGGTCTAGTATATAGCCTAGTTGCATGTGAAGAGAGAGAAAACAAAGAAGAAGTTTCAATGGATCAATAAATTTCTGCATTTCTGTTGAGCTCTATAGGAATCTTGGATGAACTGAGGTCTACTGGTTGGCTTCTATCTGCTGTATTTAGAGTGTAGCTCAGTGAGTTACCATCGACCTGATGCTGGCATATTCACTGCTGTTTGTACAGGCACTATAGGATACTGAAATAATGCTGAATTAAAACATGTGATCCCTCTTCAAACCCAGAAAACTTCAGTAGAAATTCTAAAACTGTGACCTGACTAATCTAGTCAAACCTGCATTAAAGCCTGGATAAACTGCAGTTTTAAAGGTCTGTGGAGAGGCAAAGAACAGGTTGAGCAATTCTTTCTCCCTATACACACCTCCACCCATGCACAGCTATTTGGTATACTGTGGTCTATGTTAAGAAGAAATTTTTTTGCTAAAAGTGTGTGAAAACTGTCGTCAAAAAGGAATTTAGATTTGAGATTGGATTTACAGTAATTCTTCCGTAGTATCTTGTGCCCTTTGAGCCAGATCATCCTACAGGAAAACCACCATTATGTAAAAGGCATGCAAGTTTCCAATAGATTTATAAACTGCTTTCCAGACTCCTCACTATGTGTAAAATTTTCATTCTTTTCACATTTTCTTCCATGTCAAATCTAGATGAAAAGTTAATGTCCTAAAACTTCCTCTAGAAAACAAACTTTATTTTTTTCTGTTAATTTCAGTGGTTTGATTGCACTGAATTGAAACATTAATTTTAATATCATTTGAATATTCCAAATTTGAGTCTGTCAAATTGCATTTTCTGCTATCTCTAAATTACTTCCTTACTGTCTAAAGACTCCGTGTTTCTATTCTCTCCTGTGGTCTACCTAAGAAGCCAGATGGTTAGAAATTTCCAGCTCTCTAACCAGGTTCCTGTAGCAAAACTACATCTTTTACAATTCATCATGGTCTCTTTTGAGGTTTAGACACACATCTGGCCCACAGAGACAGAGGCTCTGAGGAACTTAGTCTTTGAAATACAGCAACTACAAATTGCAGTCAATTAATTCTGGCCAACCTGGAAACTTACTGTTCAGCTACTTTTTGACAAAATTAAATCTTTCAATTTGGTTGAATAAAGTGATTAATTTTAATGTGTGAAAATAGCCACTGCACATGAAGAATTAGGATCCCACAGGAAAAAATTACTTTGCAGATGCACATTTTAACTGTTGACTGGAGTAACTATGGAACTGGAGTTCCTTTCCTCTGTTCATTAGGTATATTTTCTGTTGGTTTTTTTGTTTGTTTGTTTGTTTGTTTTTCCTTTGGAACCTTGTTTCTGATTTTTGATGTTACAAAGGTGCTGGAAAAAAAAATAGTAACAAGTATGATCATATAGCAAAATATTAATTTGGTTTCTGGATCTCCTGATTAAGACAAGCTGCTGATCGACAAACGTTGCTGCCAATTCAAAAGGACCGGCTCAGTATAGAGAGATTTGGCTGGATATTAAATAATTTATAAATTTGTACCAATCTATTCCCAATAGTTTCATCAACCCCAGTAATATGGAAGGCTAACTGCACTTTACAGCAGTGTTGTTTTGTGTTGTTCCACATCAATTTTCCACCTCTGGACTAGACCACATATGTGATTAATTTATGAAGTTAAAAAACCAGCCAAAGCAGTCAACTGAAGAAGGCTGAGAGGATAAGGGAAAGAAGAAAAAGATGGTGTCATGGGTTCAGCAGTAGCAGTCATTTTTTTCTCCTGCTTGGTAGCTGGTGCAGCTCTGTGTTTTTGATTTTGGGCCTGGGAACAGCGCTGATAACACCAGTGTTTTCAGTTACTGCTTGGTAATGTTTTGGTCTGACCAAAGACTTTCTGAGTCTCATGCTCTGCCAGGGAGGAAGGGAAGCTGGGAGGAAGCAGAGACAGGACATCTGACCCCAACTGACCAAAGAGGTTATTCCATGCCACAGTACGTCATGCCCAGGATGTAAAAAACTGGGAGCAGGAACCTGCAAGTCTCTCTCTCTCGGCTCGGTCAGGTGGTGAGCGGTTGTATCCTCTTCCCTCGTATTTCCCTGGTCATTATTATTATTGGTGGTAGCAGCAGTGGTTTGTGTTATACCTTAGTTACTGGACTGTTCTTATCTCAACCTGTGGGAGTTACATTCTTTCAATTCTTCTCCCCATCCCCCCTCCCCCCCCCCAATCGGAGTGGGGGGGAAGAAAGAGGGAGAAGTGAATGAACAGGCTGCATGATTTACAGCTTAAACCACGGGAGATGGAAAAGAGTAATTAGAAGACAAACTAGGTGGTTTTATTCTGAAAATCATAGAAAAGGACATGAATTGGAAACAAGTGATTTTGAAAGACAGCAAGTGACAGAAAGGTGGGAAAGAGATAAGTGGTTTTAATAAAAGAAATTCTGTAAACAGGGCCTGTGATGCAATGCATCATTGAAAGGTTTTGTCCTGCAGTAAACTTCATATTTTCATATTTCAAAATCTTATAGAGATGTGCAGAGCCTTGAAGAATGGGGTTGATTGAAGAATAGATTTTATTGAAGAATGGGGTTGATTGAAGAATGGAGTTGTAAATAAATAATTTCAAGGACTTTAGGCTTTGTTAGCAACTATAGAGATAAGGAAAGCGTTAACATAAGCATTGCCCAAGAACTGGCCAGAACCGGCCTGGTGGTTACTGACATCACAACGATCCTATGATGTAACGTATAAATAATGAATATGTGTGCAATCTAATGAATATGTCTGTTTAAGGACAGTATATCACAGCCTGGTTGATGCTCCGACGAGACACGCTAGGAGGAACTATCCCCCATGTCTCCCAGCTCCGCAATAAAGATTACCTGCTTGTCGACTTTGCTGGCGAGCTCCTGGAGATTTCTCTGAATTGGCCTCTTCTGAGTTATACCCTAAAAATCCTGCCTTATTTTTTGCAAGATTTATGATTAAATTTACTTCTAAATTATATAGAAAGTTTAATGATTACAGCACAAGTTTATATATACATATATAAAGATCATTTCAAAGACCTATACTGCATATCAAGGTTATTTGTAAAGATACATAGTTGTGTAGCCTCCTACTGCTTCTAAATGATTTGATAACAAGGTAAGACATACAGCATGTGTAACAGTGCCTACAGGCCCAAAGCAAATTAATGTAATGGGCACAAATGATTTGATTATAAATGGACTTGGCTCCAACAGAAGATGTGGTTTTGACGAAGAAAAATATGCCAGTAAAGTAAAACCATGTAATTCTGAAAATGTTTTATGGAGGTATAGAAACAGAGGCATAGAATAAATACAGTTTGTGATCTGACTGAAAATGGGAATAAGATTCTTGTTTTCCTGTTGTAATACAGATTCCTTTAATCCTTACACTTTGCTCCGGAATCTAACATGATAACAAAGTTGTCATTTGCTTTTTAATTATGGTTATATCAATAAATCTTCATACTGATTCTCCCCAAATCCCAGTGACTTTCACAGCAAAACTCTCTTGAGTATGTGTGGTACTCCAAATTTGCATCAAATTGGGTGGAAGCGTTGATCTGCTGCAGGGTAGGAAGGATTTGCAGAGAGAGCTGGACAGGCTAGATCAAGGCCAATGGTATGAATTTCAACAAGGCTCAGTGCTGGATCCTGCACTTGGGCCACAACAACCCCATGCAATGCTACAGGCGTGGAGAAGAATGGTTGGAAAGCTGCCTCGTGGAACAAGACCTGGGGGAGTGCTGATGACAGCCAGCTGAGCACAAGCAGTGTGCCCAGGTAGCCAAGATGGCCAATGGCATCCTGGCCTGTATCAGAAATAGTGTGGCCAGAAGGACCAGGGCAGTGATCATCCCCCTGCACTTGGCACTGGTGAGGCTGCAGCTGGAATCCTGTGTTCAGTTCTGGGCCCCTAACTACAAAAAAGATATTGAGGTGCTGGAGTGGGTCCAGAGAAGGGCAACAAAGCTGGTGGAAGGTCTGGAGAACAAGGCTTGGTTGGGGGAAATGGGATTGTTTAGTCTAGAGAAGAAAAAGCTCAGGGGGGAAACCTTATCGCTCTCTACAACTACATGAAAGGAGATTATAGTGAGGTGGGGGTTGGTCTCTTCTCCCAAGTAACAAACGATAGGATAAGAAGAAATGACCTCAAGCTGCATGAGGGAAGGTTGATACTGGATATTAAAGGGTTTCAAGTATTGAAACAAGCTGCCCAGTTTTATTTATTTTTCAATAAATGAGATTTTAAAAAAGCCTAGACTATGAACTCATAGCAGAATATTTCTGTGTTTGATAAATTTGATTAAAAAATGGTTTAATTATTTGAGTAAACTTTGTAATTTTGTTTAGTATTTTGGTAAAATAGAAAAAAATAGTTTTTCACAAAAAAAGAAAGCAGAGCAATGTTGAAAAAAAATGAAAAATGTGTTAGAATTTTATTTGTCATTAAGTAATTTTGTCGCTTGCCACATTATGTATAGACTAGAGCTATTGTTCTATTGTTAAGAGAGACATTCAAGAATTTGAAGAACCCTGTCTCTTCAAAATAAGATGTAAAGGCAGACAACGGCTTGTGGTCAGGAGAGTAAATATTAGAAAGGAGATTAATTAGCATGCCAAAAGAACTTCACTAAGATGAGGAGTGTACAATGGGGCTGAAAATCTCCAGCTGTGCAGAACTATCAGGAAGGAAGAAAAAGTGGTAAATGAAGAATCAAAAAGGACCCCTACCTGCTTAATCAACCCCAATGATTAGAATAATTCATGGATTTTCAAAACTGTATGATGAAGAAACATTACTTAAGAGATGCTGGTGATATCCATAGTAAGGAAGAACAGGAGAGCTTGCTTCAGCATGTTTTTTAATGTTATTTTAGTTCTTATTTGGAAGAATGAAGACCTAACTTGCATACTAACTATCTGAGTTGGGATTTGTAAAAAACAGTTTCATTATATATTTCATCCTCTAGCTCTGTACTAGAAATACTTGCCCAGATAAGTTACTTAAGCAGATTTGCAAAATTATTCTTCTAAGTTATTTCAGATCTAAAAATCCTTTATGAAATAAGGTTATGTACTACAATATACTTTTCATATACTACAATATACTTTTCACATCACAGTACCCTCAGTACCTCTTGTTAATCATAACTCAAATTGTAACTCTGTATTTCTGACCAATAAGTTTGGGCTGACAAAAAAATTTCAATGGGAAAAAGTAGCTGAAGTAGCTAATTCTCTATGTTTATCCTTATTTCACATTTTTTCTTGAGGACAAAAAATGTGTGGAAGACCTTCTCCATATACTTTGGAAAACAGAAACTATAGGGCATATGAATTAGAGAACTGTTGACCTACTCCTTAAACTTCTGGGATACTTAATTATAGAAAATTGTGAATTAAACAGTTTTACTCCTCTTGGGACGTCAAGGAAAAAAAATCACACAACTGGAAAAGAAAAAAACTCAACATATGTACACTCTTAATGAAAAAATTCACCAAAGACAAAAATATTAATTTCCAAAGCATGTCTTGAATTATAAGTAACAGAGCAGAATTAGGGAATACAGTGGCAGTTGAGACCACTCTGCTGGTAAAGGAACCTGAACTCACAAATGTTCTTATTAATCAAGAAGAAAGAAATATAGAGTGGTCAAAGCTCACAAGGCCCTACTCAACTTCTGAATTGCTTCTATTGAGATTTTATGGTGTGAGATGGCTAAAACACATCACCACAAAACATTAAGCTACTGGCTGCTCAACATTTTTTGGTGATTACATGGAGTCAAAGCTGAAAATTCAACCTCAGCTGTGGAAGCTGACTACTTCTGCATAAGGCACATATAAAATAGCTAGAGGTGCCTAAACTAGGAAGACATTTTTTTCAAGGAGATTGTGAATAACACATGA
Source organism: Myiopsitta monachus (assembly GCA_017639245.1). Classification (NCBI taxonomy): domain Eukaryota; kingdom Metazoa; phylum Chordata; class Aves; order Psittaciformes; family Psittacidae; genus Myiopsitta; species Myiopsitta monachus. Next base: position 75,721,775 of record CM029917.1, on the reverse strand, counting down.
AGGTTTTATAGGCATTGTTTTAAGATTACTTTAGGTAAAAAGATCCATCCATCTTAGCATGTTATGACTGTTTTGTTCATAGAATATTTACTGCATAAAATAACTGTTTTGAAAGGGCATGTCTGCATCTAGGGCGCAGTGAGATGTCTGTATTTTTCTGGAAGCTGTAATGTGTCCTTGGCATCAAGACACTGCATATTATTGTGTTCTAAATTCTAACATGCAGTTAAAATTGTTCAGAAGTTATGAAGAGAGCTTTGAATTTTTGAACATCAGGAAATACAAAACTTCATTGCATGCTTTCCTAGAGATATAACCTTAATTCTGGCAATGACAATAACTGAAAATATTCAGTAGTCAAAGTGAAAAATGAAAATGTATGCATCTAGACAAGGTGTTTTTCTTTAACAGGATAGGTCAAACATGAGCTGCTGAGGATGGTGTAGAAGTTCCGTAGCTTGTATTAGATGAAAAGCTAAATCCTTCTGTGTTTAAAAGCACTGGATGAAGAAGAACTCAAACCCCTTTAAATGCTCTTATTTTTGAAGGTTTGAGTTCTAGGATTTATTTATGTTTCTGTTTCACCTGCTGTTGTTGTTGGGGCTATATGGAATGGCAGAAAGATTCAATGAGATGTAAGGCACGGATGTCACACCAGGAAGAAGGTGTTCTCTTTTCCAGTTCAAAGCCTGTAAGAACTGTGCTCAGACCTGTCTTGAGGTGGTGTTCTACCCCTGATCTTGGACAAGCCCATTCTGAAAGGTATATAAGCTGTCAGTAATCATAGATGGAGATTTCTTGGTCACCTGAGATTCTGTGCTTTTTGGATCTTTGTGGTTTCTGTCTTTTTGTGTCAGCAGACATCCACAGATGTTTAGCAATCTAATCGCATTCATGAAGAATAAGATCTGTGAACATCTTGGGGCATTTACCCCACAGTAAAAATATGCAGCTAGCAGAAGACTTCTACAGAGAAGTCATTATGAACACAGTATATATTAGTATAAGGAGAGTAAAAGCAAGTTAAGTGCCCTGTTGGGGAGGGAGAATGTAGTAAGCAGCAAAACGGAAGAAACAATCATAAGCCTATGTACTAAATACCAGTGGCATGTAGGTAATTAGCTATCACAGCAGTGACAAGAAAAAAGAAAGGGCTTGGGTAAGACTTTGTAACAACTCAATTTTTTAATTTTTCTAAAAATGTGCTTGTTTTAATTTACAAAATTGTTTGAAAGAATCTCAGAATTGTTAGCAGCTGCTTTTGAGACACTGTAGAGAACAAATGGGGTACCAGGTGACTGCAAAAGAGCAAATTAAAAGTTTTTAGGTTGTTCTCTTTTGTTTGGTTTTTTTTTTTTTTTTGTTTGGGTTTTGTTTGTTTGTTTTTAAAAAGGGACCTCTGAAAGAGTAGGTTGAAAAAAGCATCAGAAAACGAAACTTATGTTGTCCTACTCTCAATTTCTAGAAAATACAGGGACAGGTAATTTTGTACACCATCTCTAGATGCCTGGAATATACCAAAAAGATGCATAACATTCAGCATGTATTTGACTCAACAAATCATACCAAGCCAAAATAATTTCTGTTTATGGAGTAATTCTGCTATATTCAATAGTTGGGAGGCATAGACAAGGTATTCAAGAGTTCTAGGTACTGAAGATGAAAAGACGGGTAGCCAGATTTGAAACATTCAACAGGGTAATAGAGTGATCAGAGGTCTCAAGAGCATGGTGTAATATTAAAATAAAAGGGTAAAAATATGGTAATAAACATGTCACAGGGAAGAAATACAGAAAGGGGTTACAGTAGTTTACAATATGGAAGAGATTGCTGAACCAAGGAAGATAGCAATTTGTTCTTTGTGGTTTTGGTGAATAAGATTCACCATAAGAAGTTGCAAGCTTAAATTACAAAAAGATCAGCTTGTTTCAGGTACAGGAAACCGCTTTTGAAGTTGGACTAGTACAAGTCACTGGCATAGACTAGTCTGGAGTTTCCATCACTGACAGAGACACCATGAATGGTGACCCTGTGGTCTAAAAATAGATTTAGATCTACATCTGCCAGTGAGTGATAAGGTGTATCTGGTTTTGCTTGTGGGCAATGGGATAGCTAGATGTTCTTTGGGGATTCCTTTCAGCATAATTAAAAAAACCCATATTTTAAGTGCAACGTGTATGTTATTATATTTGGATAAACTTTAACTCCATGCCTTAGTGTCTCAAATGAACACATTCAGGAAAGCAGGTAAAGCACTTTTGAGACACAGCATTCAGGGTATAAATTTATTTGTATTTCCTAGTAACTTTCTCAGCATTTCCCTTCTGTATTATCATTAACCTATACATGCAAACTTTTCTTCCAGTATATCTCTTGGTGCTTCTTACATAATTCTAACACCCTTTCATGTAACATACAGATCTGTACACAAAATACCTATTTACATGTACGCTCCTTCTTTTTACATCTCTCCATCCTTTTAGTTATGCAACATGCATATTGTTTAGGGGAACCTTGTAATCTTCTACAAGTATATTACCAGCTGCACCCTCTTCTTTGCTCTCTCCCTGTAGGCTCCATCAGCTACTCAGAAGTAAAGCAACCTGAATGGTTATGATTTTAAACTAGTAAGTTGTAAAACTAAAAAAAAAAATCTATGTTACCAAAAACTTGGAAAATATATAATATTTTGAAATTGAGAAGGAAGATCATTTTTTATTAATAACAGCAAGGTTTCTTAACTGGACAATGACGAAGGAGCTATTAGAGTTTCTAAACTCTCTGTTTAAAATTAAATACCTGTTACCATTAGCATTATTCTCTTACCACTACTGCAGTACTGGATTCCCTGTCATATTTTAAAGATGCTATTGTTGGGCATGTCAGTATGTAACAACAATACAGGTAAATTTTCTGTGAGAAATATATGTACATTTAAAATAAAGGAAGGAATAATTCTCTGGATACATAAATTTAATCTTTGAAGAGCAGGGAAATTATTGAAGAAAAAAGAAAACTTCTTAGTTTTGTATCTTCAAAATGCCATTTCAATCAAGTATCATTTTTTGTGTGCTTGAATAAATGGAATTACTGTAAAGTCCTTGATCAGAATGAGGCTCTTAAACCAATTATGTGGAGATCAGAGTGCTTAAAATTATAAGGAACACACTCAGAATTATTAAAGGCTTCAAATAACTTGGTTCTGGCAAAATTACGTATAATTGATAATTTAGTATGTGTTGTCAGTAAAAACTGCTGTCATAGGTGTGGAAGATCAGACAAATTGCAATGAAACTTTTGTTAAACCCAAACCACACCAGAGCTCCCTTTTCTAGGGGTTTTTACTGAACACAAATCGCAGCATTTTTATTCATCGTCTCCAAGTATGGAAAGCTGCACCTTGAGTTTAAAGTACTGAATAATGTTATCTGGATGAAAACGTGAAACAGATGAAACAAGCCCAAAACAGATTACCTGGATTGCTTGGTAAGAGAAACCACAAATTTGGGGATTGTGATGCTTTTAAAAAAGTTCAAAATATGTGATTCTTGAGAACAAACAAACAAACAAACAAACAAAAACCAACAAAAAACCAAGCCCCAAAATCATTTATAGATAAATTTCTTCTTTGCCAAAGGGCAGAACAATCTGTAGGAAATTAACATAAAGACTGACAAATGCAAACTGGATTGTCAGAGAATGATTGTATGAAGGACTGACTCTATAACCCACCCTGAGAATAACATGACTGTTTTATTGATTCTTATTTAGCCTCTGTGCAGTCCTTCTATCCCTGTGCTTTGATTTTTATGATTCATTTATTACAGAATATAATATCATTCTGGATAGGTAACATTTTCAGAGTCAGGCACTTAAATTCTAATCTGGCAATCATCCTTTTGATATGTCAGACTGGTGACAAGATTCTCATTGATTTTAGTGATACAGGTTTAGGAACAAAAGGGCATATATTATTTAGTGTAAGATACAGGTTAGTGGATTTAATTCCTTCTTTACTATTTGTCTGTAGTTACAGCTTATGACTTAAAAGTTTAAGTTACAGCTTATTAACTTAAAACTTGCAAAGATCAGTCACAATCTCATATCCACTTCTTTTTTGCGTGAAGTGACATTGCTTATCACATCTGAAAATCTCTTGATGGACTCGGCCCTTGTTTAAAGTCTGAAAGAAACTCTCAGTTTTTATTGTGGAAGATCCTTTCAGATACCACACTAGAAGTTTCGTGTTCTCTTAACATATTTGGCAACCTTGTAGAGGATTAACCTTGGCCAACAACCAAACTTCCACCCAGTTGCTTGTAGCCCCCCCAGTAGGGTAGAGGGAGAAAATAGGAAGAATTGGAATGTGAAAGCTCATGGGTTAAGATAAAATCAGGGATATTGCCTAACAGTTACTTTTGGAAACAAAACAGACTTGACTTAGAGAAGATTAGTTTATTGTTAGTTAAAAATAGATTATATGGGTAGCGGGAAATAAGAAGACACATATTAAACCAACACCTTTTCTTCCCACTTTCCCAGGCTTCATGTCATTGTAGACTCTTCTTCCTGAAGAGCACAGGGTGAATTGGCAGAGGTGTAGGTGTGCAGTCAGTATGTAAGGTTTTTTCTTCACTGCTCTTCTTATGCCTTGCTCTGCTCTGGCATGGCTTCTCCATGAGTTATAGCGCTTTACGAAAACGTTCTCCCATGTGTGCTTACCACAGATCCTCTGGGTACATCTGTTTGCGCGGGTCTTCCAGGGGCTGCAGTGCTCTGCCATGGGGCATCTCCCTCCTTCTCTCTCTGACCTTGGTGTTCCTTCGTTTCTTGTTCTTGTTCCCTCCTCCTCTCTCCACACAGCATTTTCTGCCCTTTATTAGCTATGCTTTCACAGAGGCACTACCAGCCTTACTCGACTCTGGAGCTGGTAGGAATTAGTGTCCCCAACCTGGGGCAGCCCCACACCTCTTTCCACAGTGGCAAACCCTGCAATCCCTTGCTATCAAAACTTTGTGACATGCAGCCAGTACAAACCTAAGAGGCAGTGTCACTCAAGTTTAGGGAATAAAGCTAACATTACAAAATTAGATGATTCAGGTCAACGGGATAGCAGATGGAATTTCAAATTAAATATTGAATCAGCTGTGCCGGGAAGGTAATTGAACTGTTTCTGCACCTTGCTCATGTCTAAATTAAGTTTAACTAATTTGAGAAAGAAACTGGATGTCACTGAGGGCTCTGAGTTACTACACAGCTGCATTTTTAAAAGACAAAAAGCCAGGAAGAGGGGAAGGGAGTGCACGATCACTACAAAAGGGAGTAAGACAGGCAGCACTACAATGCCAGGATGTACCTAAATCAGCATCCTGTGCGATGGGACAGCTTGTGTCTCCCTTCCCCTAAGGTACATCAAGTTTTATCTCGAAATCACTGGGAGTTCAGAGCGGTTGCACCCGCCTCAGACTCCCGCAGACTTAACCTGGGGTACGAGGCGCTCGCGCCGCTGGAGAGAAGTTCAGCGGCTTCCACTCCCACCTGGAGGCGTGGGCGGAACAGCGCAGCTCCTGCCGGGACCAAGAGGGTCGTGACGGCGGAGGACAGTGCGGGCGGTCCTGCGGGTGTCCCCGGCGGCAGCGGCCGTGGCAGCGGCCGTGACTGAGCTCTGCCCGGCGGTGCTTACCTCAGGACTCGGACCCTCGCGCAGGCCGCTTGCCCCGGGCGCGGTGTCATCCGGCGACGGCGCGCGCGGAGCGGCACGGGGGCGGAGCGAGGCGGGCCGAGGGGCGGGCGGCGCGCGAGGCGCGGGGCTGCAGACGGCGGCGCGTGTGAGGAGGGAGCGGGCCGCCTTTCCGGCAGCGGCGAGGAGCGCGGGTGCCAGCAAGGTGACGGGTTGGGCGGCCGCCCCTTCTTATATCCCTCCTTCCGCAGCCCTTGTCCCCTTCAAGGTGGGCGAAGGGGTCCGCTGCGGGCGACTGTCCCGGTCCCTCCGCAGGGTTTCAGCTGTGGTGTGGGTAACCTCCGTCCTCGTGTCTCCTCTTGCCCAGATGCTCAAGGTAGTAGCCTTGGTGTGCGTGTGTGCAGCAGCCTGGTGCAGCCCGGCGCTGGCGGCGGCGACCGGGGGCAGACCGGACAGCGGCAATTTTCTGGACGATAAACAATGGCTCACGACAATCTCGCAGTACGACAAGGAGGTCGGGCAGTGGAACAAATTCCGAGACGTAAGTTCACCCCTTGCACCCTGCCGGCCGTCAGCCGCGCCCGCCCGCTCCTGCGGCGGCGGGCGGGTTCCGTTCTCTGAAGGCATCCCTCGGGCAGCCAGGTCTGGGCTGCACCTCAATTCCCCCCCGTCTCCCCGGGTTTCAGTTCTTCCGTTAATTCCCCGCGGCGCCTCGGCAGGACGAGGGAGGTCCCACCGGGCAGTTCCCGGGGCGCTGCCGCCGCTGCGCGGCGAGGACCGCCCGGTGTGCCCCGCGCCCGGCCTAGCACCTCTGGGGCCCAGTGAGCGGGGAACTGGAGCTGCTTTCTGCCCTGCGGGTCGCAAGCCTTTAAAAGGCGGAGGAAGGTGCGTGTGGGGAACAGTTGCGTTTGTCCTTCCTCCTCCCCGTTTTCCGCTCCCCGGTGGCTGCGGGCAGGGCTGCGGTGGGGGTATCCCTGCCCCCTCTGCCGGCCCTGCTCCCCGCTGAACCGGGGCGCGGCGAGGGGAACAGGGGCTCGTCCCATGGCCACTGGGCATGGCAGGGCAGAGCCCCGGGCACCTGGAGCGTGCGCCGGGCGGCGCTGCCCGGCCTCACCTGGCCTCTGTTGGAGTGCTGGGGGGGCGGACTGGGGGACCGGCGGCTACGGTGTGGTCGGGGCGCGGGTCGTGGCAGGGAATCCTGCTAGGTAAGGCGGTAAGTTGTATAGATGACTGGTGCGTCCGGAGAGCCGTGCACGGAGGGGGTGAACGCCAGACCCAGTCTGACCCGGATCCTTGTCAGTTACGAAACCTGCTATTGAAAGGTGGCTCTCGTCCTCCAGAGTGCTTCGCTTTTGCCTTTAGTTCGTCCTCTGTTGCAAGTTCAGTAAAGCCCGATCGATTTTCAGTAGCCCTTCACATTTCTTTCAACGAAAGGCGTTTTCCTTGAGTTACCAGTAGCCGGCTTTCTTTGGTGTCACACTGAAAAACCTAAATTCTAAGCTTGCAAAATATTTTTTTTTGTACAGCTTTACCCTGTTGCTTTCTGGATTTCTTTAGTGTTGGTGTAAAGCACTGATTTGGTTTGCAACTTCAGAGTCAACAGGTTTCTTGTGCTGCAGCTTGTTGATGGCTGTGGTTTGCTATAGTGAACTGAAGTAAATGTCTCCAAGAAGTCTCTTTTATTATTCTGAGAGCTGTAGTGTGCTTGTGATGCATGTATTTTCTGGCTTTTTGTATATATTTCATGTGGGATGCAAACTTGTCTATTTATGTTAAGTAGCTAGGAAAGAAGAGCTATTGTTAGAGTTGTGGGAGAACTTGCTTCCCCAGTGGTTTTATTAATGAGCATAGCTTTGGTGCTTTGGTGCTTTGGTGCTTGATCGCGGAAATCGGTGTTCAGATATTTTTGTTTCCTTTAAATATCTTAAGAAATTATGTTCGTGTTAAAAAAAAAAAACAACAAACAAAAAGACCAAACAAAACCCAACAAAACCCAACCCTAACGACCTGTTTAGTGTGCTGTACTTTGGGACATGTGTTTTTGGAAAAAAAAATACCCTGTGCTGTATAAATGTTTTAGAATGAAAGGCTGCTGGTAGAAAACTCCAAAATAAGTACATCAGTTATGTTTTGTAATTGGGCAAAGTCATTTACGTAAGGACTATCCTGCAAGGCTGAAGAAGCTAAGTGCTCTCTAATGCCTGTCTCCTGGGTGCCCAATGACATATACTGTAATACTGGATATTAGCCAGATAATTTATTCTGCTGACAAGTAGGTGTCCCCAAGGATTCTAAGAGTGACTGCATAGAGGAAGTACTGCATACTGATTCTTCTGAGGCAATTTACAAATACACTGGCTTATTTATTTTTACACTGTTTGAAGTTTTCTAAGACTGGTGCTTTAGTGAGGAATATGCTTTTGTTTCTTGTGTAGAGTGCTAATATCCTATTGATTGGTAATTAATCTGGAATATTTGCTGGATGGTCCTAATGCTTCGCAAGACTTTGCTTTTAAAGCACAGATGATTTTCAGTAATTCACAAGGTATAATTGTTAAAAAAATTTAAAATTATGAGTTCATCTACCTGCGCGGGAACACACTGGAGAAGTATCTTGTAAGAAGCACTGATCAATTACAATCCTTAAGTATAACATGGTGGAGAAGTTCTATTAACATCCTTCAGTTTTATTTAATTGGTAAGTTTACTTGTATGACTAATTTGTTGGTTTTGAAACTGATTAGCAATTTAATTAGTAATTCAAATGTTGCCTCCTGTTAAAGGAGCAGCACAACTGCATTTTAAACATATGTAGGAGTAACCGTCTTGCAGAGTTAGATCAAAATAAAGGTATGCAAGGCCTGTCTTTATAATTTACTTCTCTGATCAGAGAGTAGTGTATCTTTCTGGGCTTTAAATACCCTACTCCTAGGGTGAGATGGAGTTCTAGTGTGAAAAGAAGTATTTAAAGGCTTAACTTAAGACTTAACTGACAGGACTGATTAATGTGGAAGATAATGAACCTGACTTCTGGCTCATTGGCTCAGTTTCTTAGAGTTTTAGATCACAGTGAGAAAGAACGTAGTAATTCTGAAACGAACCCTTACAAAACCTAGTAAACCAAGATATGATCTTCTATTGAAAACAAACAAAACCACCCCCCTGAAAAAAAATCTCACTCCCCAAGCCTCCCCCTCCCAAACAAACCCAGAAAACCCAAACCCAGCTATCTTAATATCCTCTACAATGTCAGATTTGCCTGTAAAGGTTTCTATTAGCATGATGGTATTAACTGATATCTTTTCAGTACTTTGTACAGGCAAAACTGTAACTATTTTTTTAATTCTCTTGAAAGATCTTGATCATTCTGACAGATCTGTTGAAAATAATGAAATAAGTCTAGGGAAAATCTCTGCAGAACAGTGACAAGTTGGGTGTGTGTTAAAGGCTGTCTTCTCACATCTTTTTCTGGTGCAAAAATTGAGAATGAGCTCTTTATTACGAAATAGGAGACTTTCTGCCTTAAAGATGGGGGGAAAGGAAATTATATTCTTCATATGTCAAATATTAACTACCTCAGCTTTTATGTGGGTCAAACATTTTGTGTTATATACAAGGGTATGTTTACTTTTTGCCTACAGTAACTGTGGAGGAAGAATTTTTAACCCAGTCTTAGTGCTGCTGCAGTGTAGTTGGTGAGTAGCTGCACCTTATGTCTGTCTCTAAACTAAGTCTCAGAGCTGGTGTGTTTATTAAGGTCTTTCAAGCAGCCTGTTTAGGCTGCTAGAGCAGTGGTGTCATGCCCAGGGAAGTTGTGAATGCTCCATCCCTGGTGGTGTTCAATGCCAGGTTGGACAGAGCCTTGGGTGACATGGTTTAGTGTGAGGTGTCCCTGCCCATGGTAGAGCAGTTGGAACTAGATGATCTTAAGGTCCTTTCCAACCCTAACTATTCTATGATTCTGTGTCCTAGCCCATATGTACATGTCCTTTATTTACGTTCATGCTTGGGAATTGAGGTTCTTCAGTAGATGCTAAGTTATGGGAATCTTCTTCATTCGTATTTTATTTTATTTATAGAGTTTTATGCTGATGGTCTAGTCTATGGTGGTTGCACCAGACATTTGATAAAAATAAATATGAATCTCAGTTTTACTAAAATGAAGATTATCCCTTTTAAAAATGTTGTTGGGTAGTGGCATTACATTTATACTCTTATGCTTAGAACCTCCTAAATTTATGTATCAAACCTTCATTACTCATAATGGTGTAAATCTGTGGAGAAACCCAAAATATAGGGATAATTTTTTATTCTCTTTGTTACTTGATTCCAAGTAATGGTATTATTTTTAGTTCTAGAATGAAACACAATGGATTTGTCATCTATAACACTACTATTTTTTTTAATATATATTTGGAAATAGAGTTCTGTTCATTTGTATTCATTAAAAGGACTGTATAATGTATTTTATATGGTAAATTTTACGTGCTGCTTAATGAGAGCTATTTGTGATCTAATTTGCTTGTTAGTGATTTTTACTTTTTCTTTTCAAAGAGATCAGAATTTAAGCAATTCCTGTATTTGTAAATTTAAGATGCATCAGGAACTTTGTAGTGGAAGATATTTTAGTATGTAAATAAACTGCACAATTCAGCTATGGCATAGTATTGTTACAAAATAATATGGTCAGTTGGTCAGTGGGATCACTTTGCATCATACCATAGCGTTACTATCATCCTACCATATTAATACAGTTATTAAAGGTAAAGAAAGGAGAAAAAAAAATTAAAGTAACAGACCTTATAAGTTATTAACTATGAAGGGGAAGTTTGTGCTGGTAATACTACCTTTTACTCTGCCTCTGTATGAAGTGTTCTCACACTGACCATGAAGGCAATAAATTACCTTCTAAAATTTGGCAAGTCTGGGCAGCTCATGTTGGCCTCCCAGATGAGTCTTCTGAAGTTATTTAAAGAATATGTTTTTTTCAACATTAGTTGAAATCTAAACCTTTCTGTTTGGAAAGGAGTTGAATCAAATACTAGGTCTCCATACTGATTCAGCAGTTGCCAGTATTAATAATTATCTGTTTAGAGGTTTGAGGCTTCCCAAGAAGCAGCACTCCATCCCCCTAGACTCCCAATTAAGCTCCCCACCAACTATACACCTGGTGTTTCTTTACTATTGTGAGCAGAGCATCTCTGCCCAACTGTACATCCACACAACTTCATTCTCGTACAGGTAAGAAAGCAAAAGGCTGTTTTAGAAAGGATTCATCACAAGTTTTTTGCACTTAATTCTGCAAAATTGCCATGTGAATATTTGGAAGGCTTTCATGTTTCCAGAGTGGAATACTGATAACCTTATTTGAACAGGAGAAGGACTTGTGTTCAACAAGTTTATTGTATTGTGCTAGAATCCCTCGTCATTTATGGAGGATCGTGAATGTACTTTGGAGGAAGTTGGTATTTAAGAACACTCATCAGTCTTTCCTCACTAATCTTAACTTGGTAATTGTGACAATAGGTCCAGTAGGCTTATTTGTCCTGTACTCTTCATGATTTAGGGCAAATAAAATTTACCTCTTATTAGTGGGTAGGGCAGCTGTTTTACTACATATGTGTTTTGATAGAAAATCATATTAGGACATCAGGAAAAAAATGTAATTGCAGAACAGGAAAGATTAAATTCTTCATTATGTTGTCCTTGGCTGAAGTTAAAGCAAGAACTTGCTAATAAGTTAGTTTTTAATTAGGTCATTGAATCTATTTGCCACATGCCAGTTTGTTGCTTGAAACTTGTTGTTTAAAATGGTATCATTCTAAAGTGGTATCAGTCTTTCTCTTTTTTTCATGACTCATTTTGTATGATCTTACTTTTATTAGTATGCTGAAGGAGGAAAAAAATTGAAACCTAGATCTGACTCCTAGATGCCATCCTCGAATGAGTATTTTGTACCTACATGTCTAATTTCTACCTTTGAAATTAAACTAATGGAGAGTAAAGAACTGATTTTTAAAACTGTGAAATATAGGAAAATACTAGGAATTTGCATTAATTTTAATTAAGGAAATTTTAGAAGCTATTTAATTGTTCAGCACTTATAAACTGAGCATGTCAAATTAGAAGGGGAAGGAGTAATGGAAATCTTGATTTTTTTTTTTTTTTTAATTCTTTAATTTTTTCTGTATTATAGAAGAAGGTTTCTGATTTTTATATTTGCTTTTAGTTTGTTCTCAAGTATGGATTTAGTTTTTCTTTCACATGGTTACATTCCTCTGGTCTGGTTGTGCTGCTTGTTTCTAATAGTAAGTATTTTTTGTCTGCAGAGCCAGAGTCTGCTAATCTCAAACTATTGCGAACATCAAACACTTTACTGTCTCTTAGAAGGCGTTAGCTTGGAAGCTCTTTATATAGCTAACGTTTAGGAGTTAAGTAAACTGTAATGTGCTTTTCCTTAGATTGCCCTCATAATCTAAAGTAAAGCTGATAACATTGTTTCGTCTTATCTTTATCTCCTTTCTCCAAAGAATAATCTCTATTTTATTTGTGGTAGGTTGTTTAGGGGATATGGATACCCAGTCTTTCTTGTCTTATCATTAAATCTTATTGGAATTGACTCTAGCCATCTGTGCTTATTACAGTGTAGTATAAATAGCTTTGTAATACTCTAATAGATGGTAAGCGTAACAGAAACAGCATAGGCTGTTTTACAATCAGAAAGGAAAGATGTCTGGAGAAAGAGGTATATTATGAGGGGAAACTGAACATAGAAAACAATGGAATATGCACGTAATTAGGATATGTTTTCAGGCTTAACACCATAAATTCTTTTTGCTGTCTCCTCCATCTCTATTACTTCATAATCGTTAAAGCATTTGAAGGACCTAGCTGCAGAAAGGAGGAATAATAACTCTGCTTAATATGTTTGCAAATGTTGGCCAGTTTTCAAGCATAACTCTTTTAAATAGGCACTGAAGTTTGTATAGTTGTGTGTCGTTTGTCCTTCCCCTTCAATGCTGTTCTGTCCCTCCCAAGATATGCTGAATGAAATAAAGGAAATCTCTGAACAGTTGGTTTTATTTTTTGTACCTAGCCTTATAGTAACTCCTAAGTTTTCAAGCAAAAGGCAACTTTTATTCTAACTAAAATGTTTCTATCTTTTCCTATCAGTACATGAAAAGTACTTGTTAGTAAAATAGGTTCAGTTTTTCTTTGTGGATATTTTTCTAATGCAGTCCTTCTTAAAAATCAACATTGATTTGCAGTGGTATTTTTCTGATTGTATATTTGTCTTAATCTGACATACTTGAATGTATTAGTAACCGCAGATGAAACGCTGCTCTTTCTGTATCTGGTGTTAAGTGTCAGTTTGACAATGCTGAGTTTTAAAAATCTGTCTTGTTTGCTTTAAAAATAAATATTATGGAAGCAATGGTAGTAAATGGTAACAAACTGTCTTATGAAAAGTTATTGTAATTTTCATATTTTTTGAAGTTCAATTTCTGTAAGAGAAGTCTGTGGTTAGTAATATCAGTGTTCAAAGCTTCACTGAGTGTTCTTACCAAAGGTGAATGTTCTTTAATTATTTGAAAGAGTTTTTTTTTTTTAATGATTTTTCGCTTCTGCTTCCCAATTTCACCTCATTCTACACTGATAGATTACAGGAGCAAAACCTATTGTAGGAATTAATGATTTACATAAGAAAGGTGGCAATCAGTTTACCTAAGTCAGGTAGCAAACTTGGACAGGACACAAAGAGAACTGGTATGAAATTCAAGCCCATGACAAACCTTTCACATTACAATGAGGATGCGATTTCACTGCTCTGTTGTTAGTCTTACAAGTGACTGCTTTAAGAGAGCACACTAGAGGAATGGTTTTAAAGATGTAAATCATCCAAACTTTTTGATATTTTGCCGCTTTGAGAGAGTATTGTCTCGATATGTTGTTATTAAAGGCTGTCCAGTGCTTGACACTTTTCTTCAGAAAAATCTTATGAACTGTTTTACCTTCTCAAGTGATACGTAATCATTGGCACAAAGGAGGCACTCAGTTTGTAGCGTGCTCAGCATCTCTAAAAAAGTCTGCAAGTCATCAAATAATTTTATGTAGTGCACTTACACTGGGGCCTGCATGCAGCTGAAAACAAGCTCCTTTGACATTTTTGAGCTTGCACTGATGACAAAATTCACTCCAGTTATTAGATCTGTGTGGCATAGCAATAAGAAGCGCAGAACTTCCTCAGAGGTATCTACCGAGGAGTACGGAAAATGACCTGTTTTAACTGCTACATATTAAAGTTATTAATATGAAGGCTGTGGTGTATATATTTAACGATGCAGGTTTTTTTAAGGATTTGGAAGTGGTTGTGTTGGTGACTGAAGTGTCACTTCAGCAGAAAACCCGAACAATGATCCTTAAAAGCAGAATCGGTGAGTTGGTATATAAAGCAGCAGCTTCAAGAATCCACTGTGTAAAGTGCCCTTCCAGCCTTTTGCAGAGGAGTAAGTTCATAGAATCATAGAATTGTAGAATGGTTTGTGTAGGAAGGGATCTTAAAAGTTCTAACACTCTTGCCACCTTCCACTAGAACAGGTTGCTCAAAAGCCCCATCCGACCTGACCTTGAAAGCTTCCAAGGATGGGACATCCACAGCTTCTTTGGGCAACCTGTTCCAGTGCCTCACCACCCTCACACTTAAAGAACTTCTTAATATCTAACCTAACCTAAATCTTCCATCTTTCATCTGAAAGGTGAACACCCCTTGTCTTGTCACTACGTACCCTTGTATAAAGTCCCTTTCCAGTTTTCTGGTAGGCCCCTTTTAGTTACTGGAAGCTGCTGTAAGGTCTCCCATGAACCTTCTCTTCTCCAGGCTGAACCACCACAACTCTGTATTAACAGGAGAAGTGCTCCAGCCATCTCATGATCTTTGTGGCCCTCCTCTGGACTTGCAAACTGGTCAACCAGTTTGAACAGATTTAGGACACCCATGTGAAACAGAGAACTCTTTGTATTAATCAAGTTTAGGGCCAAAATACAGCATTGGATTTGATAATATGCTTGCCTATATATAGTGGCTCATTAACACTTACTGTGACAGATTGTATTAAACCCAAAAATTCTAGTTGGACAACGGCGTTTCAGGAGGCTGTACTGGGTGCTGCTGGCACTGATTATGGTAAAGATTTTGATCTCTGAGGCCTGCAGTGTGAGGAAATTAATTAGCTGCAATATTCCCCTGTGATCTAGGCAACAAATTTATGTTCTAAGCAGAACAAGGAAGAATACTGTTTAAATTCAAAGTAATCTGGGAGTGCTTCCTTCTTTGGCCCAAGTATGACAATGGCTGGTGCTTGGTTCTCCTTTCTTTACTGTTTAAAAGGAATTCTATTTTGCCACCTTCATAGCATTTTTTTTTAAAGTGTATTATCAGCAGTAGTTACTGATTACTTTTATGCAAAAAAAATCGCAAATGATATTGGAATACAAACCAATTCACAGCCTAAGGAAGATGGAGAAATGGCTTCTGAATTTCCATTAAGATATTCACTGAGATTTTTTTTTTTTGTCTTAATCTGGAGTGTAAGTTTTAAGACATACTAGAGATTAGTTAGGCATATCTATTTTTCTAAATCTTAATAAATATAGCATTTTGCTTCTAAGCTATTGAGATGTTTAGTTGTCTATATCTAACTATGTCTATATCTAACTTTATTCAGGAATTCTTGTTTGGCAGTTGCAAGGGCCTGTTTTGGTGAACTCTGATAGTTGGGGCATGAATGGACAGGTTTGTGGTTTTTTTTTTTTTTACAGTAGTAAGAAGAAGAATTGGTTATGTCAGGAAAATAGGCAGTTGGTTCCACCTGTGATACATGGGCTCCTCAAAATAAAATATCCTCTCAATGAATACAGGGATGTATGGCCAAAACTTCATTGGAGTTACTGTAACACCTGAGCTAAGTAAAGTGTATCACGCTGATGAGTCGTGGGATTTTGCTCCAAGATCTGTGCCTCTGGCCTCATAAAGATGGAGGAAGAGGGATATGCAGAAGTAAACTTAAGATGTAGTTTTGTACTAGATATTAAACTAATACAGGTGTATAAAACCTCAACATTTCAGTACTCTTCAGTAGGACTGAGTATTTATAAACAATTCTACACAGCCTTAATCCTCAGGAACCTCTGTGCTTGGTTTGGACAACAGCTGCCGCACTTTTCTGTCTTCTTTGCTTACTTTTTGCATACACTGAATGTTTACACTTTTTTTTTTTTCCTTCCTGAATAAAAGTGATATTGTTTCATAGGGTACATGAAACTCACTTTTCCTCTTTTTCCCCCAAGTTTTCTAGATTTGAATTGTTGCATAGCTTCTTTAAGTTGAACGTGAGTGTGTGCATGCACTCAGACATGCATGTGGCATGCATTCATAATTATAAAAAACACAAGAGCTTGACTTTTCAGTGTCCTGAACATCAAATACTAACATTAGCACTTAAAAATCTTCTATGAAAAAAATGTTACTTAGAATAATAGCATCACCTCATTGCGGACTATAGTGATAGGACAAGGGGTAACGGGTTCAAACTTAAACAGAGGAAGTTTAGATTGGATATGAGGAAGAAATTCTTTACTGTAAGGGTGGTGAGGCACTGGAATGGGTTGCCCAGGGAAGTTGTGAATGCTTCATCGCTGGCGGTGTTCAAGGCCAGGTTGGACATAGCCTTGGATGGCATTGGTTTAGTGTGCGGTGTCCCTGCCCATGGCAGGGAGGTTGGAACTAGATGAGACTGGTCTTGTTCAACATGTTTGTCAGTGACATAGTGGGATTGAGTGCACCCTCAGCAAGTTTGTTGATGACACCAAGCTGTGTGGTTCGGTTGATACACTGGAGGGAAGGAATGCCATCCAGAAGGACCTTGACACGCTTGTGAGGTGGGCTGATGCCAACCTCATGAAGTTTAACCATGCCAAGTGCAAGGTCCTGCAGCTGGGTCGGAGAAATCTCAGGCACAGCTACAGGTTGGGCAAGGAAGAGATTCAGAGCAGCCCTGCGGAGAAGGATTTGGGGGTGTTGGTCGATGAGAAAATGAACATGAGCTCGCAGTGTGCGCTTGCAGCCCAGAAAGCCAACCGTATCCTGGGCTGCATCAAAAGGAGCGTGACTAGGAGGTCGAGGGAGGTGATCCTGCCCCTCTACTCTGCTCTTGTGAGACCTCACTTGGAGTATTGTGTGCAGTTCTGGTGTCCTCAACACCAAAAGGACGTGGATCTGTTGGAACAAGTCCAGAGGAAGGCCACGAGGACGATGAGGGGACTGGAGCACCTCCCGTATGAAGATAGGCTGAGAAAGTTGGGTCTGTTGAGCGTGGAGAAGAGAAGGCTGTGTGGAGGCCTCCTAACAGCCTTCCAATATCTGAAGGGGGCCTATAGGGATGCTGGGGAGTGACTCTTCATGAGGGAGTGTAGTGATAGGACAAGGGCTATGGATAAGGACAAGGGTTCACACTTAAAGAGGGGAAGTTTAGATTGGATATGAGGAAGAAATTCTTTACTGTGATGGTGGTGAGGAATTGGAATGGGTTTCCCAGGGAAGTTGTGAATGCTCCATTGCTGGTGGTGTTCAAGGCCAGGTTGGACATACACTAAACCATGCCCCCCAAGGCTGAGGTGTCCCTGCCCCTGGCAGGGGAGCTGGAACTAGATGATCTTAAGGCTCTTTCCTACCCTAACTATTCTATGATTCTATCTTATGGTCCTTTCCAACCATAAGTATTCTATGATTCTAAGTAACATTTTTTTGTAGAAGATTTTTAAATGCTAATGTTAGTATTTGATGTTCAGGACATTGCAGAGTCAAGCTCTTGTGTTTTTTATAATTGTGAATGCATGCCACATGCATGTGTGAGTGCACGCATACCCTTGTGCACAGACTATCATCTCAACTATTTAAAACAATTTAAAGAGATTTTACTCCATCCATCCCTCATGCTGGGGAGCAAAATGCCTTACAGAGTCTTACAAGTATTTCACACTTCCAACCTCATGAAGTCTGCAGATTTTATCTTGCCATCAGATTTTGATATCCCATTGATTGCAGGTCTTTTTGGGGTATATACTGAGCATGACATGGGTTTAACAATGTTTATGGTGTGCAGAATAAAATAATAATTCTGAATTCCTATCTCATATGGGGGCAGTTGTTTACTGTAGTTCAGTTAATCAGTTGGAAAAAGATACCTAATTTTTTACCTCCCTTTAAAGTATTACATGAGAATAAGGCAAGTATGACTGCAAGCATCTAGTGATTTTCAACAAAATGTGTTGAATTCCTGTTTCCCAAAAAAAAAACTAGGAGAAGGTATAAAAATGTTTTAATACAATTTGCAAAATTAGTTTGTGAAGCAAACCTGAAGTTAGAATAAACCAGTGCTCATCTGGTTGTAAAATGGGATAGTATCTTACATAGGTTTAAAAAAAGAAAAAAAAATCGTCTTTCTTGTCAAGCTGTTATTCGTTTGATTCGAAAGTAAAGGAAACTTTAGGATTTTTTTCACAAAGGGTTGGACTGTGACTTTCCAACCTACTTTGTGTATGGTTGGACTATTCAACAGCATGAATGCTGTGAAACTCTTTTCTTAAAATGTTGCAAGTTCCTGTCAAACTTTAATTAGAATAATAAATAGTAAATTTTATTATTATCTGCATAATACTGTTTTTTCAGCAGACAGTTCTGCTCTAAAATCTTTAATCTAGTGCAGGTAAAAGTTAGTAATTTGCAAATCCTTAATTCCCACATACAGAGGTTGTACTGCTGCTTGGTTTTATCAGAAAATATTTTATTGAATAAATGTTGAAGTTTTCAATTTCAGTTGAAGCTGAAATTTCTGTAGCAGTAAAATTATGTGCATTATTTATACAACTGATTTAAAATGTATCAATCTTCACAATTTACTTATACTGGGATAAAACAAAAGCTTGAAAATCAAGCTCTCCAGATTTGACAACTGAATTTTTCAGTTGCTTAACTTAGGTGGCTTTAGCCAAACAGCTTGCTCATTAGACCAAAAAACCTGCCAAGGGTAATCAAGCATAGGGATGAAACAAAAGACATTGTGTTTTACCATTTTATGCTTGGCATTTATCAAGGGAAGTGCTTGAATGAAGGAAAAAGAAGGAAAAAGGGAAAGAGAAAAAGAAAATCTTCATAATGCTGAATTAATTACTATCATACAATTTGAAAAACCTCAGTGATGTGTAGTCAGCTAACCCTGTAGTGCCTGAAATGTTATAGGAGTTCTTTCTAATAGGGTATTTTTAAGTAGTTATGCAGGAAGTGAAATGCTTTTCCCCCACCTCTGAATCAGACCTTCATTGCGGATTTCACTGGGGTAATGTTGAACTGGATGGGATCTCAATCCAGTTTGCGTGGACTCTTTCCTTGTCTAATCGAGGTTACTGAGAATATGTTCACTGGTGTTTACGAGATAGGGAGTAAATGTTTAATTATGCCAGTCTACTTATTTAAGATCATGATTTGAACATTAGGTTTACAAAACAGACTTCTGAATGTATTTTGTTTCTGTGAAAAATGGAAAAAAAGCAAGCTTGAACTGGAGAACAGACCAAGTCATCCATACAGGGATAACTTCTTTTCATTAGAAAATCCTATCTAGTGGTTTAAAGTCGAATACTTATTAAAATTGTTGTGTGGTTGGTTTTTTTTCCCCTTTTTCCTCTTTTTCTTTTTTTCTGTGTTATATGTAAGGGAATTCTTAACTTGTTGCTAATTCTTGGAGAACAATGAAAACATTTTTTTTCCCTTAAGCTACTGGATTTGATTGGGGATTTTATTTCTCTTTTAAAATGAAATATTTTCCTGTGTAAGTTGTTACTTGTTTTTCATTCTGCTTCCCCCCCCCCCGCCTTTCTTTGAGGTGAGGGTAGAAAGCAGTCTTTCAGTTTCACTGACCTGAATAAAAAATATTTCGTTTTAGTTAATTCTTCTGAGAGGATTTCAGTTTGCATATTTATAGTCTGTGATTAATTTGCTACATTACTTCATGGAGTTATAGGTAGGTACCTCTATGCTGCCTTACATGCCATGCTTCTACAACAAATTACATATTGTATGATGCACTCTGCTTTCCCCTGTAGCCGAATCCCATGTTGCACTTGCGAAACAGAGATTCAATTAAATGGGAGGGTGGCAGTTATTAAATTAGAAAAAAAGAAAATTAGACCAGCATAAAAAAGCTGTACAGAGCATAGCAAGACAATATTACGGTATTATGGGACAAGGTTTTCATCCTGTATCACAAAGGCCATTTGTATAGATAATACTATTAAAAACTAAAGCTGAATAATATATTTTGTGAGCGGTATGAAAGCATCTGATGCACGGCTTAATTCTGTAGGAAATTATAAGAGTTTATGGCAAAGCTGAGCACTGGGGTGTATTCTACCTAGTATTTGTTTCTTTTATTTAAAAAGGGATTTTTTTTTGGTTGTCTTTCTCCCTGGGATCTGATGCTGGAGTAGATGGATCATCTGGTATAGTGATTCTTAGATATCCAAAGTAAGGCATAATTCTGTAGGCAGTGCTTTATCTGGAGTTTACAAGTATACGATATTTCTTTCTGGATCAGTATCTCACATAAGGAAACTTCTGTGTGCCAATAAACCAGGGATCTGGAGCAAATGAAAATCTGGTTTAAGATACCATAGTATAACTCAACTTAACTTTTTTGAAGTCTGTAGTTTATTTTCTGATCTTATTATGGTATATCCTGCTTACGTTGCTGGTCTTCAGAGTTCTAAAGTTCTGTTACACTTGCCTAAGCTTTATGTTCTTTCAAAATTACTGGGTCACTTTGATGTTTCCGACATATTTATTTTTCCTCATCTTTATTCAGAAATCAATCAAACTGTTTTTTACTTCCCTCCTCTGCCTGGGCAGCACAGAGATTTAAATATTTTCTTTAAACCCAAAACATTTTACATCACTTCCCTTTTATAGGTTTACCAGAAAATTGGAAACAAGGGAATGATAAAACGACAGTCAGAATTGTATGGCCATTTTGTCAACTATAGGAATTTGCAGCATGTTTGTATGATTGCATCATGCACTACAAACAATCATGCAGATTGTTTGTGTGGAGATTTCTTTGATACTGGTCTTGCTGATAAATGTCCCTTTCTATGCAGCCCTTACACCAGCTTCAAATCCCTGATCATTCATGTAAACCTTTCAGTGGCAGTGTCCTTGCTCAGAGGCTCCAGGCCACAGCCAGTGATTTTTATGTGTTCTTTGTGCTGGCTGAAATTATTTTTATGTAGGTGGTGTGAAGGAACTAGAAAAGAACAGAGCACTCTTTCAGCCTGGGTGTAGACATTTAAGGTCTCTTCTGTTTTAATCGGTTAAATGCATGAGACTATGAACTCTGGAATTGAAGGTCAACAACACCAGCCTTTGGAAACTTTGAGTGGTAGTGTTAGTAAACGTGTGACTCCCTGCTATCTTTGAATGTAGATTAGTAGAAAGCTGCTCAGTTTAATTGTATCAGAAATGGAACTTCTTATCTAATCTGACAAAATTTGGGTATCAGTTCAGATCTTATCACTACTTATACCATGAATTTGAAAAAAAATTTTATCATTCCATTTGAGAATTAAACTTTGAGAGAATTCGAAGTGGAAATATTTTTCTCTGACTAGTAGAGTCTTTTTCTGCTTCTGGGCCACTTTCTGATGGTAGACGGTATGAATCTGAAGTCTTCCTTCTTGCATATTCCAAGTTTAAGTTTCTTGAAAAAGGATTTGAATGAATGGTGTGCTTGCTTGAGTGGGGCATCCACAGGTGGATGGGCAACCTGGTCTAGTGCCTTGCCACTCTCACAGCAAAGGACCTTTCCTAATATCTCAACTAAATCTACCCTCTTGCAGCTGAAAGACGTTCCCCCTTGTCCTATAGCTACATGCCCTTGTAGGTCCCCTTCAGGTATTGGAAGACTTCCCTAAAGTCTCCCCTGAGCCTTCTCTTCTCCAGGCTGAACAAGCCCAACTTCTGGTGGCTTGGAAACTTCATTCACTAGTTCCCTCAAGACCTGCAGATGCATCTCATCAGGTCCCATGGACTTGTGAACCTTCAGGTTCCTTAGGTGATTTAAAACCTGGTTTTCTACAGCAGGTGGTTCTCCATTTTCCCAGACCCGATTTTGTCTTCTGTGACTTGGACAGTGTCACTGAAGCTCTTGCTTTTGAAGACAGGCAAAAATGTCACTGAGTACCTCAGCCTTCTCCATGTCCTGGGTGACATGGTCTGCTATTTCCTTCTGGAGAGGGCCCACATTTTCACTTACCTTCCTTTCATCCCCAGTGTACCTATAGAAACTTTTCTTCTTGCCTTTAATGTCCCTAGCCAGCTGTAATTCTGTCCTGGCTTTGGCTTTCCTAACCTGATTAAGTTACGAGGTACAATGACCCTAATTTCTATTATAAACCAGGCAATTTTTGCAGGGAAAATGTCCTGAAGACTCTGTAGGTTGCTCACTGTGAAAAAGGTTTAAGAAATGATCCAGTTATATGTGATTGAGAGGAGGATAAGAGTTTCACTTCAACAGCATAAAATTATTTAAGGATCTGATACTGTAATCTAGCTGTGCATTGCCTCTGTGAGTGATTTTTGGCTTGAGCTGTTATGAACAGTTACTTGTAATGACGGGCTGGTATGTCTGCTGCCAACTAGATTTCCAGGATGGGGAGAATCCTAAAATTTTCTTCAAACACTATGTGTTATTTGTGTAAGAATAGTTTGAGAAAATATGTGAAGTCGTATGGAACACCAGAATACTCTAAACTCTTTCAATGTTAAATATGAAATTGTATTATCCACCCTGTCATGGTTTAAGCTGTAAATTGCGCAGTTTGCTCACTCCCCCCTCTTTCTTCCACCCACTCTGAGGGGGGGAGGAATGGGGAAGAGAATCAAAAGAATGTAACTCCCATGGGTTGAGATAAGCACAGTCCAGTAACTGAGGTATAACACAAACCACTACTGCTACCACCAATAATAATAATGACCAGGGAAATATATATTGGGAAGAGGATACAACTGCTCACCACCCGACGACCGAGCCATGAACTGAACTCTTCTGGGTTCCTGTCCCCGGTTTTTCCATCTTGGGCATGACATGCTGTGGTATGGAATACCTCTTTGGTCAGTTTGGGTCAGGTGTCCTGTCTCCACTTCTCCACTCCAGGCTTCCCCTGCTCCCTGGCAGAGCACAAGACTCAGAAAGTCCTTGGTTAAACCAAACTTTCTAAGCCATAACTATAAGCATCAGTGTTATCAGTGCTGTTCCCAGGCCGAAAGTCGAAAACACAGCCCTGCAGTAGCTAATAAGAAGTAGAAAAATGACTGCTACTGCTGAACCCATGACACACTACAATAGTCTTTGCTTTCAAAAAAGGTAATACAAATATGAATGAATTATTGCATGTTGTTGTTTGATTTACTGTTTTTCTCCTTGTTTAATTTTCATGTTCAAATTATGTTGTTTCTCTCTGTTTTATTTCTTACAGCAATTAAATCATCACTCTAAGGAGAAAGCTTAAGAATAATTCACAGGGTTCTAAAAAAACAGTCACTGTTTTACGGTTGCATGAGTATTGTTTCATGATTTCTTGTGAGAATGGAACAGCAGAATTTGTGATAATATATCCAAAAGTGTCTGGGTACTCAGTTTTCCTATTTTATTGATGTCTAGTTACCCCATTTAGAAAACCTACTGTATGTGCTTATTTGGAGGAATGGAGTTTATCAGGTTCTTTTATAAATACCAGATTCCTTGTTTATTTCTAGAGGTCTGTCTTTTACTACACTGGAAAAACACCGTGCTTATTTCCCTAAATCTCTTAGTAATGTGGTAAGACTGCGTGCCAAGTCTCAGTTTTCACAGTGATCATTAATGTTCAGGCACGTAAGTGTATTGCATGCTTAACTATGAATGGTGAGATGGTCTAGGAGACTGATCTGTTAATACAGCATTTAAACATAAAGATCTATGTTTAGTCCAGTGCCATTTATCACTATAATCGACATCAATCTTAGTGGGCTTCTGACAGTGGGTTTCCAAAGTGAACTCTACTAACAGGGTAGCCATGATTAGTTACTTGCTACTGGGATTGTAGATACTTCTGTATGATGAATTTGAATTTCTCATGTCCTGAGTGCTCTGTGCTCTGTCCAGCAAAGAGCTTAGGGCTATGGTTAACATAAGCCTTACAAGTAGGCTTCCTTTGAAATCACTTGCTATGTTTCAATTAAGTGAGTTTGTTTGCTTTATGTATGGATAATGCTATTATTGGTGGGCTTGGAAGTTATTTCCTATTAAATATTTTTTCCAAAAAGCTTTTTGATTAAAGTAAGCTAGTTTAAAATATGTGGCATTTAATGGGGACAAAAAAAAAAAGGTAAGGATGCTTCCAGCAAGTGGAAATTTTGTACGAGAATATTTGTGAGTCATTGTATGTTCTATTGGAGAAGTCATGCCACAGTGTTATTAGGGGCTTTTGTTCTTTTGCTAAACACTTTCCATAAGATCTTGATTGGGAAACCTGAAATTGGAAGCAGGAATGAAGGTAATATTGCATAAGCCACCAGGCATTAGATTTTTAATTTTCATGTTGGTAATTTTAAGCTTCTGTTGCTTTTCCCTGAGTTTAGAAGGTATTTTCTCCTTAAAGAAAGGTTCTTCTATTATTTGTTTTGCTAGCTACCAAAAAAAGGTTTTGGTGCCACTGTCATTTAAAGTAAGGTATGTAAAGTTTTAAAACTTTAGCTTTCTGTGTTGACTAAAATCTCATGTTTTAAATTTTTGTGTTGACTAAAATCTCTTGTTTTAAATTTAGATTAAAGGTGTGCCCTATGCTTTGACTGATGATTAGTAGACCTCTCAGGAGCATGTAATGACTTAATAAATTATGTTCAGAGAAAAATAACGTGGAAAGTGGAATATTCTACACCTTATATTCCTTCTAATACTCAAAAATTGGGCAGTTTGGTTGGCTTATTCATACTTTGGTTGATAGATTTCTTAAATAGCAAAACACAAATCTCAGACTCTGTTAAGTTTAGAGCAGAAAGAGAACAAAACTTGCAGGCATTAATTCTAAGGTGGTCAAACCACCTGTGCTGTTGTGTTTTGTTGGGAGAAATACTGGTCTCCCTGTCCAATTAAACTACTATTATGATGTGATTACATGGAATCGTAGAATAGTATTTTTAAATCCACTTTTCTAAGGTCAGCTTCTTTTTAATAGCATTTAAAAGAAACATTTGCATTTCATCTTCTAACAGGTGTTTCTCTATTGAAAACCAACAATTTTTATCCATAAATGTTAGTTGCATGGGAAATGAGATACTAAATTTAATGGAACCAACGCCAATATTCAGTTTTATTCAGATTTTAAGTTTATCCTAATTCTGTAGTGACTAACACTTTCCTACACTGCTTGGTGTGTGTGTAGTATTTTTTTGCTATGTAAAACAGTTGTGGTTTTTTGATGCAAGATTACTTTGACATTTCACAAAGTAAGAATTCTAGTACTTTGGAAAGATTAAGTTTCTCATTACTATGCAATGTAAGTATCTAGAACATAGAATTTGTGGAGGGATCTGCTGTGCAGGAGTAAGTAATATTACTGCCAGTAAATATCAAGTCAGTTGTGTCAAAACCTGTGGATTAATTTTCTAGTTAGTTATTTGCAGGTATAACTACCCTAAGTAAACAATATTCTTTTCAGTAGTTTAAACTTTATTCAAGAGGAATATACATCAGGAAACCCGAAGTCTTTATAAGATTTGAGACAGCTTTGAAATTTTTATTTAACAGAAAAGCTGAAAGGAAGTTTGTATTTGAATTTAAGATGTCACTCAGTGTTGTGGCTTACACAATTTCTGCAACATCAGCTACGTATCACATCTTTTTAGTGTGTGTTTCTGTGCCTGAAATTTCTGATATTTTGTAGACAAACCCTACCCACCCTTGTCCATTTCTTATCTCTTGTTAAAGTTAAATATTTCTATAACACACACATTGACAGGTTTTTTTTGTGTGTGTGTGTTTTTTTTTTTTTTTAGAAACTTGCCTTATTTGTACACCTGCTTGTTTCTCTGTAAATGTCTTTATTCTAGATCTCTCACAGTAACTTCCTGAAGAATAAGCAGTAACTAGTCAAGTACAACAGAACTCAAGGGCATGACCTCAATTTTTTATATCCTAGGGGAGCACTTACTGTATGAAGTGTAATATGAATATCATGAACTATGGGCCAGGTTTCCTTTAGCAACCAAATCCCACTGTTTTTGTGGTTTTATTACAGCTAGAGCTGCTACTCTGAAGATGCTGTTCTGAAATGTTCTGAACTAGATTTGTGTGTTTTTTAATTCCCTGGGGAAGTTTTGTGTTGATGAAAAGAATGTTTCAGGTTATGTAGGACAATTGATCATTTCAGCAGAAGATTAAAGTAACTTTAAATTGAATATGCATAGGAAAACAATTGTTTTTTAGATGGAAAATAACCTCATCCAGTGGGTTTCCTCTTTTATTAATTAATAGAAAGCCAAAAGCAAAACAAAACAAACTAGAAAAAAGCAGTTTGGACTTTTAAAATATTAAATTAATTATTTTCATCAGATCTGATGATTTGCATTGAAGTGTTTGAAACTGAACAGTCAATTTGTCATCATTGAGACTTTCTTTGTTAGAAAATGACGTACTGTTTAGTTGAGAAACTTGTATGGAAAGTTGCATGCTCAAAACCATGTAATATTAAGTGTTACAGAACACCATCTGAAAAAAAAAAAGTCATCAGATATACTGTTTATATGTGAAGGGTTCTCGTGAGTTGCAGTGAATCCAAGGAGAGCCCTGACCTAGGACTGAAAATGATGTATGTTATCAGGCTGTTAAAAAATACTGTAAAATACATGTTGGAAACTCTTGCATGACAACTAGGTGTGTGACATAGAGTACAATGCAATGGTATTATGCACTCGCAATTCTTACAGTTGTTTCATAATGCTAAAATTTATTTGTAGTCTATGTGTTTCTTGGTTGTTTCCATTATTTTTCTTCTCTTGTTGCCTCTGTATTGCGAACTTAGTGTGAAGGCTTGCAATATGATGCTCCAGTTTGATTCACAATAGGCATTGTATTTCTTAATGGATTTTGGTGATTGAATCTCTGTAGAGGTATGTGTAATTCTTATGCTGGTATTTAAAAAAACAAACAGCAAAAAAGCCAAAAAAAGAAAGCACCTGTTGCATGTAATTAAATTTTCTGGTTATTAAGTTAGTATTAATGGATTTTTTTTGTGAATAATTCTTTAGCTTACATAGCCTAATTAAAGGCAAAAAGTGCGCTTAATATTTGCTTTCCTTTTTTAAGGAGTAATTTAATGCATTTTACATTTTCATATACTTTCCTATTTGTTTTTATTTCTCTACTCCCATGTTTTTCATTTTGTTGTGTCTTGTGATTACTTTCCTATTGCTTTATTAGATAACTGATGGAACAAAGGAGTCTGAGAGGTTCTTTAGGGGAAAGCAGCAAAATAAAATGTTGATGAATATGCACCATAAGCAATAGAAGAATGTACTCGCAGATGTTAAAAATGATAGCAGCAGTATGGTAATTTCTTCATAACTGGAATTTTAAAGCTGGTATTATGTGTTTTAGATTTATAAGCGAAACAGCAAGGCAAATGTCTCTGTTTGTAGCAGGAGCAGGAGTTGGTTTTTTTTCTGTGCTTATATTTGCAAGTGGTGGATATTTTTTTGGCATAGAGTCCTTTAACTGTTAAATATAGGATTAGGACATTAATATTAGTCCTTTTTTTTTTTTTTTTTAGACTGCAAGAAAAAACGGATGAGACAAGGATGTTTGTCATGTGTGCAATTAGACCTTTAGTCTCATATAGAAGTTTCTCAGTTAACTTGGAAAGGTTAGGAAGAACTTAAGTTTGTGATAAATAGACAGCACGTCATCCTTGCCATCTCATTTTTAATAAGTGTAGAGAAGCTTGGAATTACTTTTTTTCCCCAAACTAAAGTGGAATATCTTCCTACAATTCTTCATCATTCGCTCAAAAGTTCTTGTCACAAGGGCATCAGTCATTGCAGTGGGTACTAATTTCTACATGGGCACTTTCTGTCATATGAGTTTTGTGTCTGTGAGTTGTATGTTGAAGAGTGATATAAGCTACTGATTCAGGTAGTATTTTGCTGAAAATAGTAATATCTGTGTAATTGAGTCCTGATTACAAAATTCTTATCAACAACTTATACATTTATGTGAACATTGCTGTAGAATAAGTAGGGATGGAGAGCAAATTGCAGTGCTTTAGCAATTCCTTACGATAGCTTCCTGTGGAGAGACTGAAGGTGCATCTACATGGCAAAATGTTCTCAAGAGATACGTGTAACAAGTGAGGATATAGAAGTAGTAGTAATAGAAATAGTATAGCTATAGTAATGCAGGGCATTAAACAAGCAAATTTGTCATGTTTCTGAGCAAAGCCTACAAAACCAATATGTACTTACACTTTTATTGATTTTGATATTTGAATTTGGTGTGCAGAGATGGTTTGGATATATCCAGTGTAGTATTTTAGACAAAATGTGTGATTATATAAATAACAAAGTACTTAGGTGCCTTTGTATGGAGTAGCTGAATATAAAACTCATTTTTACAAACACCAGTTGAAAAGTTATTGCAGAATGGTTGTTTTACTTGCTTGTGTACAGTGGTTAGTTCATTGAGCTTATTTTTGAACAATGTTCTAAAAGTAGAAAATGAAAATCACTGCTTTTATCAAAAAGGTTCTAAGTAGTTTAGCTTATGAATTGTTAAACCTGCAACTTGAAAAATATTTCAGTTGTTGGTGTGCCTTATTTCCTGATTTGGTAACTAAAATTTAATTCAAAAGCAAAGGACAAAATATTAAAAAACCTAACCTAAAATAAACCAAACCAAACCACCATATTTAACACACTTCAGAAGTTGTGCCTTCTCTTTAAGTTATGCTATAGAGCTGTCCGAATGTTTATGAGCACCAGAGAAAGACTGTATCAAGATCAGTGACTCTGTTTACAAATAGTATTCCTAAATCAGCCATACTGCTGTAGCATTTCTCATATTTCAGTTGAGACTCAATTCAGGACCTTCAAGGTTTCAAAGTGACTAGTTTTTCATTTTTGAAATATTTTTGTTGTAACAACTGCAGTGAGTATGAGAAGAGAGAGTCTTTAATCTATGGGGGAAATTCTTTTCTTAGCCGTGGTTAATCCTAGCTGTTAACTAAAGGAGTAAGAGCAAAGAGAATGGAATTGAGAGAGGAAAACAAAAAAGTATTCACACTGAAAAATTTAGAATAGAGGGGGAGAGAATTTTTTCCTTATCTGTCTCTGACAGCGATTGGAGAAAGAAAATTTCAAACAGTCTGAGTGAAAACAGAGTGAAAACAGATGTTCATGCCCTTTGCTATGTATGCACATAATGTTTGTTGTGTTTGCATGTAATATATAAGTGATTTGCCTATTTAGCAGCAAAATGAGAGATGCCTCTTTCTGTTGATGTGTTGCTTCAGGGTTCTCAAATATAAAGCAGCCTCTGGGAAATAGGTATGTGTTCAAGTACCTCTTAGAGGTGTAATTTAATTTACGTTAGGCTATTGCATCTTCCCTTTTCCTGTAAAGAAAGATCAGGAGCTTGACCTCAAAGTGCTGAAATGACAGATCATACTTATGTGGGAAAGCGTGTGATTGATACTGGATATTGTTATTGCTGTTCCATGACAGCTTTATGATTATGAGATGATTTAAGAGAAGCTTAAGTCTCTTTAAGTGTGTATATAATATTCTTGACAGAATTAATATTAGGAGTTACTAGTTAATATTACAGTAACCCTTCTACTTTGTTAACTGTGTTCCTTTACATTAGACTGTTTTCTGTTTTTCATTGTAAGACTATTTGGAAATGGAGGAATTAGTAAGATGTTTATCCCTTAAGCCTTTCAGCTTTGATTAGTGTGAAAGTTGGGGAAGGAGAAATTTTGCAAAAGTTCCCATCTCCTCAGAGGTCATCCATTTTCCACGTATCTGATTGTAATTAAAAGCAGAGTTGTTTAAAAGGGGAGTGAGCTTAATGGATACTAGTTTAAAAGGGCAAATCTGGTATCAGCACAAATTCTGCTTCCAAAGTGCCTGGGTTTCCTTCTAAAGAGCTCTTTCTCTTTCTTTCCCCCTTGTATAAGACTTTTAAAGCCATATGTAAGCTTTTTTTCCTCTCCATCCTAATAATTAAGAATACAGTCCAGGCATGGGTAAATTGCTAACATTATCATCAGAGCAATGAAAAGCTTTCAAGCTCTGTAAATGACAGCCATTGGTTTTGGTTGACTGGCTGTTACGATCTCTGCCTTAAATCAGAAGGGGTGATGTCTGAAAGGTCTGTGCTCAGTACCCTAGTAGTCCTGGTCTGATAACTATGCCATCTTACTGCAGATGCTAAGAGTTTGGGTCTAGTTCTTTTATACCAAGACATGAAATTTCCTAGGGAATTGTTTGACTGATACTGCTGACAAAATACGTCATGGGTGAAATTTTCCAGCTCAGGATTAGTTCCACAGCAGATAGGTAGTGCACTACCAGTGTTTGTTGCCTTTCTTTGTAGTTGTGAACATAGTCTCCATGGAGGAACTGTGCTTTAATCCAGATGTCAAGTACCTCGAAATTTTGTTGCATTTCTTTGTGCTAGGAAGGGAAAACAATGTCCTGTGATAGGGCAAGAGGAGATTTTTATTTTTATGCTGTGTAAGTTTTGCTAGTAGAAATAGAAGTGAAGAAAAAACCTGCTATTTTCTGTAACCTTTCATCCCTCCTTTTGAGAGCCACAAAATCTACTTTTTTCATAATTTGTATCTTAGTGAATGGGATAAAAGTTGTTAGAATCTGAGAAAACTTAAAGATTTGGACCATGAAAAGTTTTGATAATGAGAATGCTATTATCTCGAGGATGTCAGGATATCATGCAGTTTCTCATGGCTAGATACATCTATTGCACTAAAAATTACATAGCTAGTAGTGGAGAAACTTTAAGGAGGGACCTGCTTTTTACAGATCATATATATTTATGTATTTTATTTTTTTTTCTCAGATTATTACTGGGCAAGAAGTAAAATTAGAATATGACTTCCATGGCTTATGTTGGACTAGGAAAGCTGTTCAATGCCAGGACTCTTACTGTGGCTGCTTAAGCAATCAGAATTTTCTTTCCCCTTATTTACCATACTTAATTTCTGTCTTTACATTTCTGCTGTTTCTTTTCAAGTCTTCCAAATTATGAATGTTATTTTCACCAAGACTTAAGGCTAGACATATAAATGGTGTTTTCTTATAAGTAGTGGAGAATGTAAATTAGATATTGCCATATTGTAAGTGGAGGTATTGATTCCTTTTGCCTAGAAAAAATATCAGCATTAAAAAATACTTTTATTTTTTCATCGGGGGATAAAAAGAACCAAACTAAATGAACATTTTTTTTTTTATGAGCTTGCAGAAAGCTAATTCTGATGGAGATTGAATTAACTGTGATAGCAATGTATTTCTTGTTTTTGTTTGTTTAGGCTTAATGTTACAGCCTAAAACTATTATAGTAAGTTGTGTGTGTGTTTGTGCGGTTTTTATTTCCCTTGTGGAAATAGCTGCATTTGAAAAAGTTTGGTTATCTTTGGGTAAATTTTGCAAAACAAAGGAAACTTGTTCAGTATCTTAGGTAAAGCACTACTGGGTTTTGTGTGGGTTGTGAGATCATAAGGTTTCGTTGCTTAACTCTGAATAACTATTGGGTAGTGAAGCTATGGTATTCATAAGGTAGAGCTGAGACTCATCTTGCCTAAATCCTAATAGTGTGAAAGCTTAGAATAAGTTAATTTTCTGCAGACTTCCTTCTAGAGACAGATGTCTGCTTTAAACAGTTGTGGTTTTTTTTTTTTTTTTTTTTTCCTTGCAATTTTGTCTGTGATGTATCATCCTTTGAAAGTGGCCACCTTCTTCTGTCAGGAAGACTGGTTATCTTAGATGCTCTCTATAGATGAAACAGCTAGGCTTTGAATGATGAAAATTAGGTACAGTTAGTCTGTATTAGACCAAGACCCAAATGATAGGTGTTTTGTACAAGTGGATGGAGAGACAATTCTGTTTTTCTTCTGTGAGTTCAGTCTGTAATAGAATAAAGTATAGAACCTGCATGTTACAGTTGCTTTATGTGTATACCATTTTAATTTTTGTCAGTGAAACATGATACTGCTAAAACAAAAAAAAGAAAAATATTAGCCCTGATATGTATAATTACTACATGGTTAGCAGTCTTTTCTCTAAAACTTATTGTTCCAAACATCTACTGAAACATAAAAATTTATTATTGTCTCAACATTCTTCTACTTCTAACCAGGTTGAAGGTTATTCCCTAACAATGATGTAGACTTTCAGAGTTATTCTCTGCAGGGACGTTTCAGTTTTTGGTGTTTTTGTTTTTTTTTTTTTTCTTTTTCTTTTTCTAGCCTTTAATTTCAGTAAAATTGTTGATGAATAAATCATTTTTATGACTTTTATGACTACACTTTTTATGACTACACCTATGTGAGAGAAGATTTTTAACTATTTCTCAGATTTTTCACAGAAGTGGCTGATTTTTCAGATTAGCTTGTTTATATGTGAAATATTGCAGAACTGACCTGAAATTCTTGGAAATCTTTCAGAGTACTTCAATGTGCTGTGGGGCTGGACCTTGAAGACAAAGCGCTGATTAATGCACTCAATGGATATGAATGTCTTGTAACATACTTTTTCACTGCCCTGTGTGTGATGTATTTCAGTACTTTCCCTGAAGTAGCGTAGGCATATATATCTTGTCAAGAATTCTGTTTTTTTTTGCAGTCTGCAAGAGCAGATGTTGCTTTCTTCAGGGTGATTCAGAAAGAACAATATTAAGTGTGGTATAGTTTAAGGAAGTGTAGCTTTATAGCTGTGAATTGATATTCTGTCAATCAAACTAACCACATCCATTTATTTTCAGTAGTTTCTGGGAGAGCCTTCAAAACTGCTGATCAGATTACAAATGGATCAGTAGTAAATTGTGTAAGGAAAAAAGAAAAGAAATGAAAGCAGATGAGGTCAATGTTTTAAAAATCTCCCAACTTCGTAAATGAAGCAAAAGTGACACAAATAAGAGGTAAAATGTGCAGGTATATCTATGCATAGGAAAAAGATGTTCAGCAAAAAAGGGGGAAAATTTGAAAAAAAAAGTGAAGCAAGTAGTTTTGTGTATACTACATGTCATAATCTGGTTGTCTAGGGATGCATTATATGGTATTATGAAGTGGCTGCTGCACATAAAAAATATGGGGAAACCTGTAAGTTTTGCACTGCAGCTGTTAGGTTCTGAGCCTGAAGTGAGAGGAAAAAAAAAAGAAAATTGCACACGGTATTAAATCACCTGTATAGAGATAAAAGCTTGGGACTTTACGCAAAAATGCCCAGAATATTAAAAAAAAAAATGAATGTGATGACTATTTTCAGCATGTTTTCTTAAATGAGTGTTCATTAGAAACGTTTCTTGTCCTACATAGCCTTAGGCTGAGAGGCAATGGGAGTTCAAAGTAAAAATATTCTGAAATAGGGTCTTACTTAACCTAAGGGACTTTTTTAGGAAGGTGGCATAGGCAGGCTCGTGAGGCCAAGAAAGGATTTTGGTGGCTCATTAGCTCCTGAAACAGTCTGAATAAAGGCATTCTTTCTCCCTCAGCCAAAAGAGAAGAGGTAGCTCCCTGTCAATGGGTGTTTGCAAGTAGTTTTTAAAAGCTTTTTCTGATTGAATCTTATTTTCTAGCTAATCAAAATACCAAATTTTATTATGGAGTATGAGTTCTCTTGTCTTCCGCTTATAAAATTAAAGTATTTTGGACCATTGGATATACTCAGGAAAACATTCTGGAAAGAAGAATCAAAAGTAGACTTTTCATATAAATTGTCTATGTGAAATACTTTTAAAAGTCTTTTGAGTGCCTTAAATGGAAGCTTTATATAATGGAGTAAAGTGAGCAAAGAAATTTTGAGCAGCTGGGAATAAGTAAGTGCTGTTATAGAGTAATGCTTTTAAAAATTTTTGAAAAATAAAAATGCTGGTCTGTATTGTGCTGAGGAATCAAGAAAATGATGACATGATTATTGTTGCTTTTGCCTTTAAAAGCAAAGGACAACTGATTCTGTATACTGGAAAAAATCTTAGTTTATTTTTCCTTTATTGTTCCTTCAGATAACCTAGGTATCTTCTATTTTTTTGAGTGTTACAGCAGCCTTACTGGAATAAGAAGTGTTAATTCAAGATTCCCTCAGTCTATATGAAGTTCAGTAACAGTTTAATATTCTCACTAGTCCATTTTTTGATGATCTTGGAGCATCAGTTATTGTGAAAAGTGTAGAGGATGATGTAAGTAGGTTTAATCCCATCTTCCTATTTTCTCCAGTGAAAGTGGAGGGGAAAAATCCCAACAAAGGTGGTATTTGTATGGGGTATTTATTTAAGAAATTGTATTTTGTTTAAACTTCCAGTGCAGTTTCATAGCATAATTTATAGTAGTTAAAGTTGCAGTTTTCCTTTCAGAGACTTTTTAATCCACCCAAATAGGAAAACAGTTTTTGTGCGTGTATATTGTTCTACTTGCAAAGTAGTTTTACTGCAAAGTAGTCTTACGTCTGACTCAGGTTAGTTTTGTTTTGTTTTTTAGTCAAATTTGGATGTATCCTGAGGCGTTAGACTTGTGACTTCAGCTATATTGAGTTAGCCTGAAGGGAGTTCTGTAGTTTTTGGCAAGCCCTTAGCTCTTTTTGCAGTTTTTTTTCGCACACAGCTGTGACAAAAGGTGATAGATTTATTTTGATTTTTTTTCTTTTTTTTTCTCTTCCTGCTGGAGGTATACTTTGTCCGCTGAACCTAAATATTCTTTAATCCCTTTTAAAGTTACTAATTCTTGTTCTGAAGAGCCCTGGCAGTCCTTTTTATCTAGAGCGCTCCTATCCTCTAATAGTAACCTGTGAAGAGAGCTTACTTCTTCAGACAGGAAGCCTTCATCTCTCTTTGTATACTGAATGGGATATAGCTGTCTAAGGGATTTCCTGTTTTGTGTTTTCACTGGTTTGGAGGAAAAAGGTGTATTTTGCATCCTCATGAGAACTTGACTGCTCTTAGAGCCGAGAGGCTGGTGTGGTTACTTCACTGCTCTTGAATGTTGTATTGAAATTAAAGACACTTAATACTTTTCTGCTCTCTTTTTCTAGGGAGCTTTTCTCTTTATTTAAGTTAAGACAGTGTAATTGTGCAGAAAGTACACTAATGACAGGGGTATTATGAAACTCTTACAGGACAGCCTTAAATTTCTAAATAGATCATAAGCAGGAATAATTCCCTAGTTATTTTAGACATAATAACTCTTTGGTAAGTGCAGAATTAAATTGTTTATGTTTTCAGTAAATGTTTTCACTGATCGATGCATTCAAAATTTTGGATCAAGAAATATCTTCAATTTTACTGACAAAAATTACAGATTAATGGTTAAGGTGGTAAGGCACACATCTTATTTAGAGTTGCGTTTCATTTTATTGAAATTTCTGGTGTGTATATGATCCTGAAGTAGACACAGTCAGTGGTTTACCATTTGAAGTAAAAGTTTGCTGGATTAGTGTTTTTGTATATTGGTGAATTTACTGAATCTAATTTTAGATAACAATTAAGAGTGCTCTAACCATGAGTGTATAATTTGTTTTTATACTGTCTTACAACACTGTGGAGAAATTTTCTGGGGACAAAAGGAACCTTTGAAAGTTAAGAACTAAATACATGACATGCCTATCAGCCTTCTAGTCTTAGCAATTTTATAGGAAATTGCACTCATCTTTAAAGTATAATCAGTATTGTTAAGATAAACTCCAGTACTGCTTTTGTCTCATGTCAGTGGCCTGTTTCTTATTCTAGATTATCATAGAGGAATCTGAATTCTCAAGAAAGGGTTGCTTTTGACTATATGTGCGCGTGCATTTTTCCTGAAAAGTGTGCACCTGTTCAAGAAGAAAATGCGATTTTTTTAAATTTTTTTAACTTATTTTTTTTAGGGACATCACAGTCCTAGTAGAAAATTAAGGAAAGTAATGCTGTGTTTCTCTTGAAAGGAGAGAACTATATGGACAATTTCAGAAAGCAGTTAAAATAGAAGCAAACAAGTTATTCTGATGCCAGAATTAATGTCGCTGGTAAAGAAACCTAGATTGAGAACTAGTAAAATGGCTTTTCCACTGGTAAACTGTTAGACCTTTATATTACAGAATTGTGTGAAGAAAAACCAGGGAGGTATTCTTAGGTGTTTTTTCTTTTTCTCCTTTTTTTGTTTTCACTGGCTTATATTGCTGGCAAGTGTCTGGCTTGAAATCTTGTTTGCGCATAACAAGGATATACCTGGACAAGGAAGGCTTTATGTAACCTGTGTATCCCAAGATCTGTTGCTCTATGACAAAAAGCTGTCCATTCACTCCACTGTATATTCAAGTATGAAGACTACTAAAGAGAGAAATGCAAAAGCAGCAAAGGCATAGTGCTGTCATTTCAAAATGATACAAAGGCACTTCAGCATAGCGAATAATAATACTACAGGCTTTATCAGCACTACATCAGTTCTTTCCTCCATAAACTCCTTTACTAAACAAATCAAAATAGTGTGTTTGACAAAAATGATATAAAGCAAAAGATGCTACTTATCTCCACTATAGTTAAGATGACTGCAACTAAGGAAGATAATTATTTCATCATTCCATCCACTATTCCCCGGTTCATCTATTAGATGTGTTCATAAAGATATTGTAAATTTATCACTATACTCATTATAGGCTGTTTTAAAATAAGTAGTTGGCTCAGGTGCAGTAGTATGTCTTACTGTGTGTAAATCACTAGGAATAGTGTTGTTTGTTTGTTTTCATACAGTTGCACCTATGTCAAGAAAGTCCCTTTCCTTGCCTGTATTATACAGAATACAACAAGCAAATACTTAGACTGCTACTTCAGCTAGTAAACAGTCATTAGAGGAAACCAGACATTCTCACCTTGCTTTTGATCTTTCCAAAACTACAGGCTGCTGCTTCTGCTTTTGTTCAGTGTGAGGCAGTATTTGCAGCTTTACTGAATGTTTGCAGTGAGAATACTTTTGCTGGATGCAGCAATAATGGGGCTGCAGGATTGCCTAGAATCTTCACTGGGAGAAACTGTTAATGTCAGTGTCATTTGGAAATACAGGCTTTATTTGCCAACTCCTGAAGTCTTGAGACCTTCTTAATTTTCCTTTACTTGAAACTGTGCAAAAGAAAGCCCCTTTGAGTATCTACCAACCTAATTAGTTTCAAAAAAGGTTTACAGTAGTCCTGGATGATAAGTATGCTGTTGATGCATGTATTTGTTTCAGAGTGTTGCAACCTGGGGAAAAAAAGATGGAAAAAAATGTCCCATTGTGTGCTGGTCAACTTGATGTGTTGCTGCTCAGACTCACAGAGAATCAAGTATTCTCCAGTAATGCTTATCTGACCAACTGTCTTATCTAGAACTAACAAAAAAAAAAAGGAAATTGTAATTTTTAGTGTGGTATTTCTGTGCAGCACACTCAGACGTGATCCCCTGCGGAGATATGAAAGAGCTTCTCATTTGGTAATTCAGTAGCCACTGTTTATTTCAGATTTCTTTCTGTCCTGCTGTGAGTTTCTTCATCAAACTCTACGAAATACTTTACTGAATCAAATTCTCTATGCTTAGAGGTGTGTAGTGTCAACAGTCTGCTTTTGAGTGATTGTTGTCTCTTATGTGTACAGACAGTTTCACAAGTGATATTGAAAAACTCCAGTAATTTTCTCTGGGTTCTCTGTTTCATCCTCTGATTCGATGAAGTCTAGTGGCATAAATCAGCCTGTTATTTCTGTCTTTCAAAACTATCTATACTCCTGATGTTTTTCTCTTTCCAGGAGAGTAAAAAGTTACATTCTTTTAGTTTTTAAACTATCATGAATCTGACCAAAATCTGGATCTACACCAGTGGTTTGGTAGGCACTCAAAAGGTATGTAGACAGACACTGTAGGAGGAATACCAGAAGAACTGTTGTGGTTTAAGTTCAGTCAGCCACGCAGCCTCTCTCTCACTCCCCCACTTCTTCCCCCTGCTCCCAGAGGGATGGGGAGGAGAATCAAAAGAATGTAACTCCCATGGGTTGAGATAAGAGCAGTCCAGTAGCTAAGGTATAACACAAACCACTGCTGCTACCATTAATAATAATAATAATGATAAGGAAAATAACAAGGGAAGAGAATATAACTGATCATCATGTGCGGACTGATACACAGCCCGACTGGGCTGTGATCTAACCCTTCTGGGTAACTGCCCCCGTTTTTATAGTGGGCAGGACGTGTTGTGATATGGAATACCTCTTAGGTTAGTTTGGGTCAGGTGTCCTGTCTCTGCTTTCTCCCGGCTTCCCCTCCTCCCTGGCAGAGCATGAGGCTCAGAAAGTCCTTGGTCGGAGTAAACATTACTGAGCAGCAGCTAAAAACATCAGTGTCATCAGTGCTGTTCCCAGGCCGAAAGTCAAAAGCACAGCACTGCACCAGCTACCATTAAGGAGAAAAATGACTGCTACTGCTGAACCCATGACAGTATCCACCCCTGATTCATAGAATCATAGAATAGTTAGAGTTGGAAAGGTCCTTAAGATCATCTAGTTCCATCCCCCCTGCCATGGGCAGGGACACCTCCCACTATACCATGCCACCCAAGGCTCCATCCAGCCCGGCCTTGAACACCGCCAGCGATGGAGCATTCACATCTTCCCTGGGCAACCCATTCCAGTGCCTCACCACCCTCACAGTAAAGAATTTCTTCCTCATATCCAATCTAAACTTCCTCTCTTTAAGTTTGAACCCGTTACCCCTTGTCCTATCACTACAGTCCCTAATGAAGAGTCCCTCCCCAGCATCCCTATAGGCCTCCTTCAGATACTGGAAGGCTACTATGAGGTCTCCATGCAGCCTTCCCTTCTCCAGGCTCAAGCAGCCCCAATTTTCTCAGCCTGTCTTTATGCGGGAGGTGCTCCAGTCCCCCGATCATCCTTGTGGCCCTCCTTTGGACTTGTTCCAACAGTTCCATGTCCTTTTGGTGTTGAGGACACCAGAACTGCACACAATACTCCAAGAGAGGTCTCACAAGAGCAGAGTAGAGGGGCAGGATCACCTCCCTCGACCTGCTGGTCACGCTCCTTTGGTTGCAGCCCAGGATACAGTTGGCTTTTTGGGCTGCAAGTGCACAGTGAAGCCGGCTCATGTTCATTTTCTCATTGACCAACACCCCTAAGTCCTTCTCCGCAGGGTTGCTCTAAATCTCTTCTCTGCCCAACCTGTAGCTGTGCCTGAGATTTCTCCGACCCAGCTGCAGGAACCTTGCACTTGGCATGGTTAGATGTCGTAAGGTAGGCATCAGCCCACCTCGCAAGCGTGTCAAGGTCTCTCTGGATGGCATTCCTTCCCTCCAGCTTATCAACCGAACCACACAGCTTGGTGTCATTTGAAAACTTACTGAGGGCACACTCAATCCCACTGTCCATGTCACCAACAAAGATGTTGTACAAGACCGGTCCTAACGCTGATCCCTGAGGGACACCACTCGTTACTGGTCTCCAGCTGAACATTGAGCCATTAGTAGCTTAAATTTAGATTATAGTCTGTCATTTTGTACTGATAGATGCATCTTAATTTTAACTTGACTTTCCTTTAAAAGCACATATTTCCTATGTCACATAATCTTATAGCTGTCAGATCAAATAATTCAGTTTACTGATTTATTTGGTCAGTTTACACACTGATTTTAGAATATGGATGAGTATACTTTTCTTCCGAGCGTTTATCAGTACCAGGCTCTGATTTGGTATGTTTCTGTTTGAATTCAAGCTTCTTAGCTTTGCTTAATGTTATTTCATCAAAACTTCAATATGGCCTGCTTCAACCCACTGTTATGACTGCTACTGCTGAACCCATGACAAGGTATATGAGGTATTGCAAGATAGAAGGAACTGCTTTGAGACGTTCTATATTGAGTAACTTTGATTTGCAGAAATTTTGGTTTTATTAACTCTGGTGCATTTTAACTCTTTGCAAGAAAATAATTGTCATTCTTTATCAACATTTATAAATTATATCTTAGTTATTTGTTCTTTGTTCTTTTGGGATTCCTGTGACCTTGTAGAAATTTTGCGTTGGGTTAATTTAGAAGTACTCTTTTTATAATGGGACCGCTTAACAGGTAGAAAATGATTCCGACAGAGTAGAATAAGTTTTGACAACTTCTAAGTGGATGTGATTTGTAGACAATATTTTGTAACATAATTATGTTTTTTTCTGTCTGGTAGTGGGAGACTTTTACAATTTGTATGCTTGAGAACTACATCTATATAGACCTACCTACCTGCCAAAATGAATTAAAGGACCATTTTTTCAGTAGCAGTTTGCTATATTTTCCACAATGTTTTGACCTTATCCATTACACTTCACAAAGCTTTTCTTTTGGAAGAGTGGGCAAAATAAACATGTTATTGTGTGGAGGTGTGTCCCTGAGTCATTAAAAAATCCAACAAAACAAGCATAAGACTAGAAACTCTCTTCAAAAAACAAAATGGCAAGCTTCACACATTTGTTTCATAAAGGAAACATTCTCATATGTACAAAATTGGTTCTAGAAATATTTCAGACCGGGGTTGTTTTGCATTTCCTTTTTATCACGTGACTCCAGAGATTGGAGCCTGTTCTGGGGCAGTGCAGTTCAATGTCGAAGGAAAGAGCAATATCTCTGAAATCTGTAGAAAAGGAGGAGGCCCCTGAAGTCAGCAAGCACAGAAAAAGTGATCTTAATGGCAGAATATTTTTTTTTATATAAATTACATTGTAACTATTGCTGCTAAGATGGAAATATACAGTGTTGTTATTCAGGATTTAGTCACTGTTAAAATACTGATTATTCACCTACTAAATTTATTCCGCTTAACAGCTCTAGAGGGCTTTGATATTTACATGTTATACCACATGTAAGTGAGAAAGTGTAGCTATGACTGTTCTTAATGGAAAGACCAGCCTGTAAAAGCAGAATGACTCTTCTTTTATTTGTGACTCCAGTTTTCAGTCGGTGGTGTTGGAAGCTAGAAAGGTGATTTTAAGTAATTTTTTGCTTGGAAATGTAAGATTTTTAGAAACAATTTCTACATAATGACATTTCCTTATTTTTCACTTTCCAAGGACTTTTGCAAAATACTTGTTTGTGCCTGATCTCCTTTGTGGGTCGAACACTTTAAAGACTAATTTGATAAAATTCAGTGCCATTTTGCTTTTTCAACAGAAATCTGTTAAAACAGAATTTGGGTGGAGTTTGAAAGAGCTTCTCCTGAAGATAGTCCAGAATTAATTGACTTAAATTCATAGGTTCTGATCTAAAACTAAACAAAGCAAACCAACAACAAAACCCAGAGTAAAAAAAAAAACAGCAAAAAAACCCCACCAAAAACCAAAGCCCTAGTAAATGCTCCCAAGTAAGCAGAAAATGGAAGTAAATCCTTCCAAGTTACTCATATGCAGTAGCCCATAATGCAACTGTTTGTCTAACTTCACTTTTCCTTTTGAATTAAAACACAGTATGCATGAGAACAGTCAAAAAACTGTGTGTTATTTTGATAAATCACTCTAAAGCATGTACGTGCATGTACTGTATGTACAAAAGCATATATTGTTTTTCCTTTTTTTTTCCAAAGTAGATATAAGTATGCAATATATGCACTTTCAAATCCCAGAGCTGTTCTGTAGCATACTGTCATGGGTTCAGCAGTAGCAGTCATTTTTCTCCTTCTTGGTAGCTGGTGCAGTGCTGTGTTTTTGATTTTGGGCCTGGGAACTGCGATGTTAACACCAGTGTTTTCAGTTACTGCTTGGTAATGTTTTGGTCTGGCCAAGGACTTTCTGAGTCTCATGCTATGCCAGGGAGGAGGGGAGCCGGGAGGAGGCAGAGACAGGACACCTGACCCAAACTGACCAAAGAGGTTATTCCATACCACAGGACGTCATGCCCAGGATGTGAAGACGGAGAGCAGAGACGCAGAAGGGTGTGGTGGAGAACTGGGGGTGCACTGGTTGGGTCGGGCTTGGTGAGCAGTTGTATTCTCTTTCCTTGTATTTCTCTTGTATTATTCCTGGTGGTAGCAGTAGTGATTTGTGTTATACCTTAGTTACTAAACTGTTCTTATCTCAACCTGTGGAAGTTGCATTCTTTCGATTCTCCTCCCCATCCCCCGGGACTGGGGAAAGAAAGAGAGGGAGGTGAGTGAGTGAGAAAAACTGCATGGCTTGGAGGCTTAAATCACGACAGTTCTTTCACATGCAGATGTGTTTTATAGGAAAGAATTGACTATGCTAAAATTGGAAGAACATACTGCAGCTTTATCATAATAATGTGGGAGATAATTTTATAATGCCTTAATACATATTTGGCAATTTAAAGGAAAAAATATTCAGTCCTATTGTATTACTGTCCTGTTTTTTGAAACTGAAATGGTGGGTTTGACATGTACAGCTGAAGGAAATATACCTGTGGTTTTACACAAGAATCTTTCCTGAATTTAATTTTGGTATATTATATTTAATATTGGTTTTAGGATTAATTTAGAATTGTTGTTCTCATGGCATGACTACCAAATCCTGTCCTGTTTGAACTGTAAACAATCTTAACACTAAATATTTCTTTTCCCCTCTCCCTTCTTTCGCCTCAGAGTTGGCTTGCTTGTTTATGTTCTTGAACAGATGTAGGAATGTCTGCTCCAAATGACTCCTGGATAGATAGAAAAAGTATTTTGGGAGGTAACTGCAAAAATAGGTGCTTGATGTTTTCTTGTCGTATAACTGTGTTTCATGAGCAGAGTATAATGCACAACTCAAAGCAAGGTGATTCATCACCTATCAACTGAATTATTGAGATGATGAAACGTTCTATAAAAACTGTTCTCGTGTCAACAGAGGGATTTCCAGATGCATCAAAAAAACCTGACATAGATTCTTTCCCTTCACTGCCTTTTCTGTTCCAAATAGAGGTTCTTGCTGCCTCTGTATGAGGTAAGTTAGTGATGGTTCAAGGATGGAACATCAGAAAGAGATAATGGCTTTTCAGTAATTGTATTCCTTATACACTAATGTGAACTCTAGTTTATATTAAGTCAAAACTGCCTCAGATCACTGTTGATAACTTGAACCTTAATGATTTTGGATGCATTTTTTCTCTTTGTGGTTAGTTTAAAAAAAACCAAACCAAAAAACCAAACTGGTATTTTCAGATAATTATTATGAACATGTGTTGTGTATGTAACTATGTCATGCAACATTTTTTTAATGGTGACTTTGCTTGTTTGTTTAACAAGCTTTGTAGGTTTTTTATTATTACTGTTTTAGTAATGTGCAGTTAGTGAATTATAGACTACACCTTAATGAAGT
Organism: Myiopsitta monachus; assembly: GCA_017639245.1. Taxonomy (NCBI): domain Eukaryota; kingdom Metazoa; phylum Chordata; class Aves; order Psittaciformes; family Psittacidae; genus Myiopsitta; species Myiopsitta monachus. Next base: position 75,678,428 of record CM029917.1, on the reverse strand, counting down.
AATTATTGTGCAAAGAAGAGTCTGCATCCACTTTATGACTGTGTTTTGCTAGTTAATGCCATCAAATTTACAGTTATACCCATTCAGCTTTTTGTGTCTCTTCTCTAGAGTCTTTTAAGTGGATTGTTCTATAAATGAACCAATTGGTCTATTTGATCTTGTAAATACTGTGGGGATTTAAAGTTTAATGTCTTCTAGAAGGGGAAAAAAGGAATTTCTTCATTGATAGACAAGCCCACACATGTGCACGGTTGCCTATTGCTTTCTATGATGCTGACTATTAGCATTCTGTTTTGTAATTCCATATTTGAATTGAAACTGGAGTTTTTCAAGAGTCACTTAGCAGCCATCTCAGCTTCTAATAAATCATAATTGGACCTGATCCTTCTGCAGAATAGTTTCTGAAGTAACTATATTAATGTCTCTGGTATATTTTCTACAGATGTATTCAGGGTTAAGAGAAGAAGTAACATCAACTTTTCCTGAAGTGATGCAAGAATAAGGTTGCTTGGAATCAAGATGTTCAGTCCGTATATCAAACATTAGATATAGATGTAACATTCAGGTTCTGATAAGATTGCATGCAAGTTTCTATATTTTATTTCTCTCAGTGTTGCTTTCTTAATCAACTAAGAAGCTTTAAAGAGTAGGCAAAGTACGTGACGTGATGTTGAAAGTCACTGAAGCAACGCAAGTACAAGACATCAAGCTTGGAAAATGGCTTTGGGGTGACGCATTAATCATTCAAAGCTGTTTACCTGTGTATATTTTAAGGGAAAGATATATTAGGCAGACATCAGTTGGCCAAAGTGAAGATGTGTAGGATACAACTGAGTTAGTTAAGCACAGACATCTAATTTTGGTTTAGATGCTGGAAATTGTTTGCTCTCCACCTGCCAGGAGTGCAGGTTTCCCTTAAATGTTGTGTCATATACAACTGCCCCATAGAGATGCGTAGAATCTCCTAAATCCCAGAATGTTTAGGCAATTGCACCCCTCCTCCAGTCCCAATAGGAACTTTCTCATAAGAGAAGCAGCAGGTGAGAAGTATGAAAAGCAATTAATTTGCAACTTGAAAACTTAAGTAACATTTTCCTACCGCAAACAGTACCAAGTAAATTGAGTTAGCCCTACGCAGTCTTTAGTCCCTTTACCTGGAAATATTCTGCCTGATTTGATGACAGTGAGTAGTAAATAGTATTTGTAAGTATTTGAACCAGCTTGTAACTTTCATCGGCCATTTATCAAGTTTACATAAGCACTTTCTAGCCAGCAATCAGGAGTTTCCCTTATACACCAAAATGGTATCCAAGGTGTGAAGCAAATATAAAAATCTCAGGGTATTGATTTGTCTTGTCTATGAAAATTACCCTGTTTTATCAATCAACTCTTGCTTAGCAAGATTGCTGTTAGTGTGCACAGCCCTGGTGCCCACATCATAGATGAGCAGGTTTGTATTGAGACCCCTATCCTTCCATTTAAAATTTTCCTTTTTAATATATTTCGAGATAGCTATTCTGTTTGAATTGAACTGTGCTTCATAAATTTATTTATGGCTTTGTATGAAACCTGATTGAAACATACTGTGTTTGCTTGCAGAAGGCAGGCCAGGTCAGTAGTGCCCAGCTATAGAGATGTCAAACTACCAGTTGGCTTGCCTTTTGCATTCTTCCTTTCACTCTCTTGTCTTGGCTTTATTCTCCTCTCCTCCTTCTCCTTTTCCCCTACTCCTTTCCCTTAAAACATAGAACTGTTGAAGAGATAAAAAAATGCATATGGTCAGGAACTTGATGCTCATAACATACTACAAGAAATGGATCTCTATATATAGTAATCACTTATTTGTATGAAATGTGTGGGAGCATCATGCAAGTCAAGCTTAGTGTCCATCTAGTTCACACCCTGTGTCTGAATAGCTGCCAGTAACAGGCATCTAAAAAGGCAGATTAAATGAGAGAAGCTTTTTACTGTTAATTAACAACATTTCCATCTGATAATGAAGAAAAAAACATATTTAGGATTATTTTTTGAGTATAAAGATTACTCCTGCTTCCCTTAAGCTTGACCATTTATTTTTCCTTTTTTCTTCTTCATCAGTTATTTATGGTTTCCTAGCACTATATTTATACCTGTCTGTCAGTAAACCCTTTTTCCTAACTTTGAAAGCTTGAAAAAAGAGGAAAAAAAAAGTAAAGCCTCCTTTTATGCTGAAGGAGTTTTTAACTGTTATGAATGGCTGTGGAATTGCCACTATTGGAAATTGGTGATGTTCTTTTGTCCAGTTGTCACTTATGTTGCTTGTATGGGTTTTGCTGTGCACCAGTTAAATTACACTGTAAGAATACTGATCAAACTACAATCAATTCTGCATGGGGTAGGTTTTTTTTTTGTTGTTGTTGTTTTTTTGTTTGTTTGTGTTTTTTTTGTTTGGTTTGTTGTTTTGGTTTTTGATTTTTTTTTTGTTTTGTTTGTTTTTGTTTTGTTTGTTTTGTTTTTTTTTCTCTTTTTACCTCTGGTTAACAACTAAGTTAGATGCCCTGCTTTCAAATTAGGTTATAATCTGCAATATTTAGAAATTCAGAAGGTGTTTTAGTTTTAGCAGTACTGTTTTTCCATCTGATTAACAGATAAGGAAAAGGATAAAATATCAGTTTACCAAATCATTTGTTGACTGAGTACCATAGCTCTTCATATCCTACCCTCCTATCATTCTCATATATTCTGTCCTCTACTCTTTGGCCTTCGGTATTGAATAGTATTTTGGCACATATTTTTAGGATAAACTTGGTGGTCATGTTGAACTTAGCTTTCGTAATTACTGTTGTGGGACTTCAGTTGCTCTTTTGTGTGTATAAATCTTTTCAAACAAACAAACAGTGGATTATGGTGGTCATGACTGAATGTACGGTCTGCTGGCTATATTTAGGCATTTTTTTAAGAGGTAGGCTCTTCTGTAATTTCTCTTGGCATCAAATTTACTGTAGTGAAATGTTGTATTGCTACTAAAATAATCAAGAGAAAGGTAACAGCAATTCAGGTTAAAAAGACAAATGGTTATCTCTAGAAATATATACTGACATGGGTTGGTCCAATGTATTCAAAGGCAAATTTCACCATTACCTTTTCTCACAAGAATTTCAGTTGGAACCATTTTACGTAGAGCTCTATGCTTTTAAGTGGCATACACTGTCTAAGTGGTGTTTGTTCACAGGTTACTCTTCAAAACATGAAAATAATATGAAATTTTCTGATAGTGTAGGGAGCAGTCAATGAAGAAAGTAAGGAGGAAAAATTTCAAAATTACTTTAATAAACTACAAGGGTGATAGTTAAATAGCCTATTAATTATAGAGGAATCTAAAATAATGAGGCCATTGACAAAACCTTAATAGATGCAGTGGGCTCTCAGTAGCCATATAGTACAAAACAGTGAGTTTGTGCAATGTGGAGAAGTGTTGGATAAAATTCTTAAATTTTGTAATAGTGCCTTGCATATCCAATTCTGGAAAACAAAGGCTTCAGGTAGAACAAGAAATGTTTTTAAGATTGTGTGGATTATTTGTAAGGTTGCAAAATTGGTATTCTGCACTTTTGCGCTTTTGTTTTTCTTTCTCAAGAAAACATTAAAAAAATGAAGCAAAAGGCAGCACAGTTTGCAGTAACTCCAGCGTAATTCAGAGGATGAGAAACTAAAGTATATTTTTGGAATGTGGTTGTCATGGGTTCAGCAGCGGCAGTCATTTTTCTCCTTGGTAGCTGGTGCAGCACTGTGTTTTTAATTTCATGCCTCGGAACTGTGCTGGTAACACCAGTGTTCTCAGTTTCTGCTTGACAATGTTTTGGTCTGACCAAGGACTTTGAGTCTCATGCTATGCCAGGGAGGAGGGGAAGAAGCCAGGAGGAAGCAGAGACAGGACACCTGAGCCAAACTGACCAAAGAGGCTATTCCGTACCACAGCATGTCATGTCCAGGATGTGAAATCGGAGGCAGAGACTCGGAAGGGTGTGGTGGTGGACTGGGGGTGCACGGCATGGTCAGGTTTTTGGTACTGGGGGTTCACTGCTGGGGAGTGCACTGGCTGGGTCGGGCTTGGTGAGCAGTTGTATTCTCTTTCCTTGTATTTCTCTTGTATTATTATTGATGGTAGCAGCAGTGATTTGTGTTATACTTTAGTTACTAAACTGTTCTTATCTCAACCTGTGGAAGTTGCATTCTTTCGATTCTCCTCCCCACCCCCCCGGGACTGGGGGAAGAAAGAGGGGGGAGTGAGTGAGTGAGTAAAACTGTGTGGGTGGGGGGCTTAAACCATGACAGTGGTGCTGAAGAATTTTGACTTTATATGTCAATCAGGTTTATTGTGGAGGTAACTGACGTTGATGAAGCTGGCTCATAGGTGAGGGAAAAAGTAGACTGTGGCTATCAGTGATGCTAAAACAGAATGTGTAGGCACATGCCAGAGCTTTGCCACTTTTTGATGAGCATGTGCATAGTTTTATGTTAATAGGTGTTCTATTTTTATCATAAGTGCAAAAATCTGCATTTTATATTTATATGAATTTAAATATATAAAGCTACTTTAATAGTAAAGAGTAAGGTAATCTTAGAATTCAGTCATTTACATAAACTGCTACTAACTGTATCCTTTGTTAGCACATTTTGAGTTTCTTGCTCCTTCCAAACATGGACCTGGAGAATAGAGTGATGCATTCTAATAATTTAAATCTTTCCATTAATGTCAACTTAGATAATGGCAAAAAGTAAGCAGTCATTATTTTTAAGTCTGGAAGCAAATGTTTAATAGCTGTACCTGCTTTACTGGTTCCCCTGTGTGGTGGGTTGACCTCTGGCAGCCGATAAACCTCCACTGGCTGCTTGCTCACTCCTGCATGGACCCTCTTCCTTTCCTCATGATCAGGATTTGGGAGAGAATAGGAAGAGCGAAACTGAGTTAAAACTCGTGGGTCAACAAAAATTTCAATAAGTGAAGTAAAACAAAGAAGAAAGAATTAAATGATGCAAAGGCAATCACTCACCACCTCCCACAAAGCATCCTGATGCCCAGCCAGTCTCTGATCTGCAGCCATTTTGGAAAGACTCTTTCCTGGTTTTTACTGCTGACCATGATGTTGTGGCATGGAGTATCAGTTTTGTCTGTTTGGTTTAGCTGTCTCAGCTGTCCCCCTTCCTATCCTCTGCTGACGTCTAACTCACTTGCAGGGAGGGCCGAGTGAGAAACAGAGAAGGCTTTAATTCTGGGTTGGTTCTGGGACTATTTAGCAACGTTAAAACATTAGTGTGTTACCAACACTGTTTTGATCACAGATCTAAAAACTGTGCTGCTGTAATGAAAAGGAATTCCATCCCAGCCAGACTTGGTACTCTATGTTGCCAGTTCATATCTTGAATGAATGGCTTCCATCAAAGCTAAAGAAAATTTCTGAACTTTTTCCTGTCTTGACAGTGTTCTGCCTTTTCCTTGTTTCTTCCATGTTTGCTTTCACTAAGTATCCTGCTATGAAGCCTGCTGTGAGAGCGAAGACTGTCACATAATTTGCTTTCACTCTGTCTATACGAGCACTTTGCAAACGTGCTGTAATCATACATTGCTCATAAATGTTTGAAGACAGAGGTAGCGGCCTCTCCCAGGCTTCAATATAGCTTCTAATGTAGAAGCATTACATGATGAATTAGTGCTGAATTACTCACCCACATGTATTCCTCTCTTAAAAGGACAGTTACCCACTTCATCAGTGTTGACTGAGTTGAGTACTTTTGTAGTCTTATGTCCCACTTGGTTTGCATTACTTGTTTTTTTTTTTTTTCTCTTTTTTCACTGCATTTTCTCCAGTCTTTTTGACCAAAACAGCTGTAGTCAAGGCAGAGACCTTATTTTATTTTGCATGTACTTAAATACATGTGTAGAACTTGTTTTTGATGAACTTAATTATAGTTTCATCTTTTAAAATTATTATTGTCCTTTCCCTAATGTAAAATGAGCACTTTGATTTGGCAAACAGACAAAACAAAGGATGACTCAGGCATTTTAGAGTCCTAATGAATCAAACTATCTAAGAAATGCAATGAAATATGTTACTTCTGTATGGAAACCTGGTGAATATCTGAAATTGTTGAATTGAGGTTGTTTGACTCAACTTTTCACGAGGTTTTGAAATTATGCTGTTGGATAAAGCATGCATGAAGATCGTAGTATGTTTATTCTTGTAAAGTAAGATGTATAAGCATATAGCATGTGTGCTGTCAGATATTCACACTCATTACTGCACATCAAGGTAGAGGAGGAGATTTTTTTTTGGTGTACTTGGCAGAATTTGTTTTACATAAACTTTGATGTTACAGAAATTGTACTATGAAACTTTCACTGTAATGGGTAATGTTGCAGAGCTCCATGCCTGACCAGCTTCAGAAATTCATCCTTGCCATGTATTATGTATTAAGAGTACTACGTACCATGGTTCTTTGCCACTCAACCTTTTAAGATTGTGGTATTGAAAACTTCATCCTTTTTCATTGTTAGCTGCAATTCTTGTCACTACAGATAATTTTTTTTTTTTTTGTTTGTTTTTGTTTCTTCTCCCCCCCTCCCCCCCCCCAGTAACTGTTTGTTGGCGAACTGAAAACGCTGGAGACATAAGGCTTTTATTTATAATGGGCATTACAATACAATGCTGTTATATTGAAGTTACATTGAAGCATTCTCTTGCATTTACCTTCTCTTGGCAGTAACCTTGTGGGATAATTCCATCTTATAGAGAGTGCAAAACACTGGAGCCACTTACTGCTACGAATAAAACGTATACTTAATTTTGTTGAGTGGTGTTTCTTCTGCAAGTAGTCCAATTAGTATACATCTAAAATTCAGGTAATGAGTTACAGAGCATTATCATTACTAAAAGGAGCCAGCTGAAAAACAAACAACAAATAAAAAAAAATTATATGTGAGTAACTGTTAGAAAACAATAGAAAGCAAAGTAGAAGATATGGTAAAGTTCCTGTATAATCCTATGGGGCACATAGTGTACGTTGTCATTCCCCCTCTGTCTACCCCTCAAGATATAGTAGAATTAGAAGAAATATTCAAAAGAGAAAAAGAAATGATAAACAGTCTGAAAAAGAGCAGATTCTCATAAGAAGCTACTTAATATGTTAGGACATTGATATGAGCAAGAAATGGTGATGAAAGGATGCTGCTTTTATTTTTTTGCTGAAGACCTCTGTCGATCAGCTATCTGTAGTAGATAGCTATCTGCAGATCAGTAAGCACAGACATCACCTTCATTTATGAGTTGGGATTTATTAGCCTGTTCTGAGAAGTTCCAGTCTTCCGTATTTATCACTGTACTTTCTATGAATAGAAATGTTGTGGTAGGTTTTAGTAATTGAGAAAGAGTGGAATCTTAAGTGTAGAATATCTCTGCTGCAACATTGAACTCACATTTCTTTGGGAAACTGCTGATAAAACAGTATCTGTTGACTGATATGGGTAAAGAGGACTCTTTCTGTGATTTCACATTGCTTTGTCCTCACCATCGAGATCTCAGTATCTTTCAGGCCTGTCATATTTAGCATGAATAGGATTTGACATGTGCTGCCTTATTTTTTTCTTCTTTTTCTTTTTTTTTTTTTTTTTTTCCTTTTTAAATGAGCTTTTCAAACTTTGTTTTTACTGTTTTTGTCTTAGTTTTGGGTGATGATTTTCTTTTTTCTGGGGAGGTATGACCAGAGAAGTGAGCATTGTATTTTGGGAAGATAAGAAGTGATGCTTTTGAAATGCGGTCCTTTAAATCCTGTTGCTATTGTTGATTGTACAAGATATCCAAGAAAAAGGAAAAACAAATACCCTGGAGAAAGAGTCTTCCAGGAAACATTGTGCCTAGCAGCAGATAATTCATGATGTCAGTGCTAAATCTGAGTTCATTGTCAAAAACTGGGTCTCGGCGATGAGCATTGAAGTTCATTGCAGAGGGATAGAAGGACTGCTGCTTGGCATGTCTTATATGAGTTGCCTAAAGAATTAATTTTTTTCTGGTACACTTGTTTGAAATAGATGGAGTAACTGAAATAGTAATTGGCCTTTTCAGTCCAAGTGTTCACATTTTGTCCTTGTATGAATTATGCAGCCAGAATCAGAGGAAATTTGACCTAAGACGCAAAATGCTCGAAACTTTCAGATGTGGCAGTAATCTGAATTCACAAAAGAAGCTGTCTGGCAAAGAGTTGCTGAGCATATGGGGAGAATGGTGGTGGCTTTGTTTTTTGGTGTTTTGGTGGTGTGGTGTTTTTTTTTTTTTAATTGCAGAGAAAATATATGAAATATTTTTTTATGATAAAGATTATTGTTCCTTTTGATTTTTTTTTTTCTCCTTTTAATTTGAATGAGCTCGGGCCATATGTGGCCATAATTTCTACTTTCCTTCTTCAATGCTCTTGGAGAATTTTGAAGAAATAATAGGCTGCAGATCTTGTAATGTTTTGGTATCTTGATTCATATCTGCTTGATGGTGTATGTAGGAGAGCTGTTGTTTAAAGTTGCCTTCTCATGATGGTGTGGGAGTGTTTAAGAATGTTTGGTGATTTATTTAGAATCATAGAATCGTTTAGATTGGAGAAGATTGTTAAGATCATAGAGTCCAACTGCAAGAGTATTACTCTTGCATTATTCTGATCCTTCTCTGGTAAAGCTGGGGTAAAGCAACTCTGGTCAGGTGGAATTTTAAGTATGTATTTTTATGGTACATGCAAAGATAATGTCCCTTAAGCATAGTCTGAATAAGCAGCATCATGTTGATAAAGTCTTACTTTCTTTATGACTTGCATAGTGCCATCCCTGTGGTTTATGAAGTGTCTTAGGTTAGGAAAAAAACTGATGACTAAGCAAAAATGAGTACTGAAAATGAGGGAAACTTAAGTGGCCATAAAGTATCTAAGGTAGCATTAAAGTGTCTAAGATTAGAAAAAAACTGAAGAATGAAAAAATAAAATACCGAAGGTAAGGAGGTCTTAGGTAGCAGAACAGGATGTCTTCTTCCATCTAGTGAGCGATACACCGACATCAGAGAAATGTGACAAACAAGCTTTGAAATTCAGTTGAAACTGAAAAAAGAACTCCAAAAAACCTCTTAATGTCTTTAGCAAGGATTTGATTTACTACCATTTGTCCAAATTTTGCTTTTTTCAAGTATTTTTCCAAGTGTTTCTAATAACGTAAATTTAACTTTTTTTGGTTTTTTTTTTTTTCTTGACTTGACAGCCCCTAGGTTTCCATATGCTGTTCCTGAAATATCATAAGTAGACCCACAGAGAATATTTGAGGAATGAGAAGCAGTGTTCTTGACTGATAATTTTTAAGGCCAGAAAACAATCAGTATTTATTTTTTCTGACTTCCTGTGTTACATAGGCCGAGTAATTTCACTACTAATACCTGCAAAATTAAATAATTTCTTAATACTCTGTCTTATTTACAGATATCAGGCTGATCCTTAGAATATGTCAGTTATCAAGTCAAGTGTTTAGAAATTATTAAATAAAGTTTTCAACCTGATACCTGGACTGTTCCTTTTGTTGATACGCAGTATGATGCAGGCTGTAACTTATCTTTTACCTCATAAGTGAAAGGGATTTTCTATGATCTGGAGATGAACCATGCTTGTCTTTTGAAGGGCTTTGAGTCATTATGTTTGTTTCAGTCATGTTTCAGAGTACAGAATAGTTACTGAATAAGGCACAGAAATGCAGGAAGAAAAAAGGATTTCTGGAGAAGGTAGTTGATACTTCAAGTTATGTACTGACATTTAATTTCTTGTTTCTATGTTTATTTCTTAATGAACATCCCACTTCTTTAATATTCAAGCTTTCTAACTTGAAGGAAGCAGTAATTATCTAAGTGTAATGCAGAGAAATTAATCGAAGTGGCAAATGAAGTTGCTAAGCCACTGTCCATCATATTTGAAAAAAAGAACTGGCTGGATGGCCACACACAAAGAGTAGTGCTCAATGGCTCAATGTCCAGCTGGAGACCAGTAACGAGTGGTGTCCCTCAGGAATCGGTGTTGAGACAGGTCTTCTTCAACATCTTTGTCAGTGACATGGACAGTGGGATTGAGCTCAGCAAGTTTGCTGATGACACCAAGCTGTGTGGTTCGGTTGATAAGCTGGAGGGAAGGAATGCCATCCAGAGGGACCCTGACATGCTTGTGAGGTGGGCTGATGCCAACCTGATGAAGCTTAACCATGCCAAGTGCAAGGTCCTGCAGCTGGGTTGGAGCAATCCCAGGCACAGCTACAGGTTGGGCAGGGAAGAGATTCAGAGCAGCCCTGCGTAGAAGGACGTGGGGGTGTTGGTTGATGAGAAACTGAGCACAAGCTGGCAGTGTGCGCTCACAGCCCAGAAAGACAGCTGTATCCTGGGCTGCATCAAAAGGAGCGTGACTAGGAGGTCGAGGGAGGTGATCCTGCCCCTCTACTCTGCTCTTGTGAGACCTCACTTGGAGTATTGTGTAGTTCTGGTGTCTTCAACATAAAAAGGACATGGAACTGTTGGAACAAGTCCAAAGGAGGGCCACAAGGATGCTCGGGGGACTGGAGCACCTCCTGCATAAAGATAGGCTGAGAAAATTGGGGCTGTTGAGCCTGGAGAAGAGAAGGCTGCATGGAGACCTCATAGTAGCCTTCCAGTATCTGAAGGGGGCCTATAGGGATGCTGGGGAGGAACTCTTCATGAGGGACTGTAGTGATAGGACAAGGGGTAACAGGTTCAAACTTAAAGAGAGGAAGTTTAGATTGGATATAATTAAGAAATTCTTTACTGTGAGGGTGTTGAAGCCCTGGAATGGGTTGCCCAGGGAAGTTGTGAATGCTCCATCGCTGTCGGTGTTCAAGGCTGGGTTGGACGGAGCCTTGGGTGGCATGGTTTAGTGGGAGGTGTCCCTGCCCCTGGCAGGGGGGATGGAACTAGATGATCTCAAGGTCCTTTCCAGCCCTAACTATTCTCTGAGTCTTTGTTTCTATGAAGTAAATGTTTTCCACAAAACAGCTATTGAATGTTTTGTGAAAGAAGTGATAGATCAATACTGTAACATTTTTATGCTTAATGGAACATACACATGGTTGTCATACCTGAGGAGAATGTTACACTTAAGAGCCTGACTAACCTAATTCAAAGATTTTTTTATGAGGAAGGTCCCAAATGAGCTTTGTTTTTGTGAATCTTGGAGAAAGGTTGCATAACCCCAGGGTGAATGTACCTGTAAATCTGTTTAAATTCTTAAACCTGATGGTACTTTAAAATATAAGGTAGCTGATTCAGCTGGCATGTTTTATTGCCGAGTAAACTGCAGAGGCTAAACTTGAAGTTTCAATAAAGTTTCTTTCATGCGAATTGTCATGGTGAATTATGAGTTAAATGCAACTGAATGGGGCCTTGACCAGCCTGCTCTGGTTGATCCTGCTTTGAAGTATAGGTGGAACTAGGCAGTCTTCAGAGCCTCCTGCCAACCTAAACTTTTCTAATTCTGTGTAATGTAGGTTCTGGTAGTTCCCTGAAATGACATATGAAGCTATCAGATACTGTGTTCAAGTTTACATCTGACAGTAGGCTGTTGACAAACCGTTTAATGTCTTCTATGTTTAGGGTTTTGGTAGTTAGTGGTGTGGTGGTTTGTGTTGGCTTTTATTTTTTTATTTTTTTATTTTTTTTACTTTAACAAAGATATTTTCGTATGTCCCAGCTATAGGTATGTTGTGTTGGTATGTGGGGATAACACGTTTTGATAGTGTTCTATTGTATCTTTAGTGACAGCAGTGCAAGTGTATGTTACATGTACACACACAGAAATTAAAAGGTACAAGTCTTAAAAATAGTCTGGTTTGTATTTTCCTGCAAGTATTTTTGTTTATAAAGAACAAGAAATTTTTTTTCGAAGTTATACTCAGTGTTTCCTTCTTGCAGACTTACATTGTTCCAGATGAAGTAATATTGTCTTTGTTTTTACTCAGGATGATACTTAGACATTTTGTTTCCCATGATAGTTTGTTCTTTTGCTTCAGTGGGATGTCAGTATTGTGTCTGTCTGTTGTCCTGTCTTTGTATTTCTTCTGGCCATTCTTTTCCTCTGTGTTTAGTAGAATCTTTCATATAGCTGGAAAATATGTACTATATATGTTGTGTAACAATGCAATTCAAGTTGTTGCAAGCACAAAGTTCATTTCTGTATCTCTTTTGTTATCTGTATAGCATCCATTTCTACTTCAAGAAAAATAGCATGAAACAGTCTATTTTTGTTAAAATGCACATTATTATGTGACTAGAAATAAGTATTCAGTGATAGTAATGCACCAGTTTAAAGATTTATTGAGTTTCAAGTACAAATCAGGTGTTTTCCTCTGAAGTGAGGTCATAAAGTGTCTGATTAACCTTACCTACAAAGCAGCATTTGCTCTTTATACTTAAAATTACTTTCCTTTAGATGATGACAGTTGCTTATAATTTAATGTGAGCTCCAGTTTGTTTGTTTCATTTTCCTCTTCCTCAATTTTTCTAGAAAACTATTTTCTAGTTAAATATATTGCTTACAAACTAAAATGGAGCTTATTTAGAAAATAAAACACATATGCGAAGAGGAAGACAGAAACATTTTCGTTGAATTCCTGTTAGTAGCATTGCTAATAAATGTGTGTGTATATATCTGTGTCTCATAACAAAACTGCCTAATCTGGGATATTTTGCTCTGGGATTAAGTAAATGGATTGAAAGAAAAGCTTCTTTGTGTAAGTGTAAGGAAGACATGTATGGGTTTCAGTGCGTAATTCTTAAAAAGAACTTCAGTGGTTTCAGAATACTTCTGGAAAATAATTGGTTTGATACCTTATAAGCAGATAGATAAGCAATTTGTTAAATTTGTGTGTGTTCACGTGCATGTTAAGCCATCAAATGGCTTAGCAAATACAGTTGTTTTTATTGGTCATTTTAGACACTGTCTCTTCTTCCTAGTGAGAAGCAAAACATGGCATTATAAAACTGATATGAAATATTATTCCAAAATATGTATTTATTGGTAAGTACAGCTGTGCTTTAGTGAAGATTATTATTATTATTATTTTTTTTCTTTTCTGTTGGCAGTCAGATAGAAAAGAATTCCTCAATATTTGACTTTTCAGGGTGGATTTGGAGAGCTCAGTAAAAAGCACCTGTCCAAATGCAGTTATGTGTAAATATTCCAGCAGTAATCTTAATATTTCAGTAAGCAAGGAAAGCTGCAATGAAGTTAATGATATGGATAGTGGGAGGATGGGAAATAGAAAGCACTTTCCCCCTGTACATTCTTCGGAATCCGGAACTGAACATTCTGGCTCAGAGGTAATAAATTCCTTATTATCAGCCAAAGCTGTTCAGATACTCAATCTGTATGCAGATGTATTTATCAGTAGAGGGTTCAGTATTGTTTCTTCCTCCTTCTTCATTGTGAGCCAAAGCAAATCAAGTCCAGTCTTTCTTACGCTCTGTAGTGTCATTTGAAAACTTAAAGATGACTTAGTATAAAGGGGTTTGGAGTAAAAAGTCAAAAGACTATTAACAGTAAAGGCAGTCTCCTCAACGGGATATTGTGGATAAGTTCAAATGTGTTAGTCTCCACTTCCGGAGGAAGCACAGAAGTGGGATCTGGAAGGTAACAAGAGAACAGAAATTTGCAAATGGATTGATCCTGACATTGCTGAAAGAAGTGCTGCCAAGCCAGAAAGGACAAGGAAATGAATTCTTTTATTTATTGAATAAAATTAATCATAAAAGGCAATTGAGACCTTTCCATGTATGCAGTAGAAATTTGTAATAAAATGTAGTTTGCATCACAGAACAGTATAGAGAAGATGGAGCCTGCCTGTTCTCACCACTGCTACACAGGAACAGGATTAGAGGTAAAGGGCATGTTACAGCATGGGAAATCCTGATTAAGTAAAAGGAAAAAAAAATCTTCCAAGAGTGAACAAACACTGGAATGGGTTGCCCAGACCAAGAGCTGGAATCTCCATTCCTTGAGATACACAGATCTTGACTGGGCATGACTTGGAGCAACCTGTTCTAACTGGACGGGCTTTAGGCAGGTGTTAGACTAGATGACCTCCAGAGGTCGTTTCCAACCTAGATTATTTTACTTCTGAAGTATAACCTACAAGGAAGCTATTAAAACTTGGTTTGCTAAACAGTCTGTGGAAATACTATGTGTAATTTGTGAATATAAATGAAAAGCTTTAAGTATTAGATCTGGTACTGTTTTGCTGAGGAAATTTACAGGATGTTCTGTTTTTTCCTAATTCAAAATATGTGTTTGACTGGCAGAGTATAGGAAATATTTGAGGGAGAATGGTGTTAAGTAACTTAATTTCTTATTAGAAATAACACAAATGGTATGTAGTTATACAAGTTAAACTGCAGAAAGTGTTTTAGAAAAGTTATGTGTATTTTATGTACACATTGCACGTGCGTACATAGATACATGTACTAGTTTACAAATTCAGAAATTATCAGAAGTGTCACTATTAAACTAGAAACTTGCTTTAAGTTTCTATATAGAGCAAAAGATAAACAAATGGTTATATCTTACAAAGGTAGTTTTCTGTTCATGCTGTTTGGTAGCACCAAATGTTACTTAAGATTTTTGTGGAAAACCTATGAGTTTAGTACATCACTGTTTCATCTTGATTTTTAACTATGATTACAAACAAAAATGCATTGATAATTTTTTTTTTTCACTGCTAGTTTTCTGTTTTAATTTTGACTCAGGGCATTTTGGCTCAAGTTTCTTTATCTGTTATGGCCTGTCTTACTTTCTCCCTTTATCTGTATGCACAGTGGTTTTGGTGTAGTAATTTCCCTACCTATGAGAGTAAAGATGTCTGTTTGATCTTAACAGCGAAGAGTATTTCTACCTCTTATGTCAGTACTTTTTTGTTAAGACTTCTTCAGCAGGGCAGCTTAGAGACATACTTTTCCTCTGAGCCTTTTAAATGTTTTAATTCTGCTGTTCCTGAAGCAGCTGGCATGTATTTATTAATTCATTTCATTTATTTATATTTTTTTTAATTTTACTTCATAGTGACCTTGGGAGGGGGAGAAAAACAAAAATCTCAGGCCCTGGGTTTTTTTTTAGGTGGGCCGGTGGAGTGTCATCTGCTTCTGGATCTGACAGCACTATTGAAGCATCTCTGTTAAAACCTGAGAGATGCTATGGTAGAGGATTTGGGAGAATATATTGTGTTCACGGGCACCATGATTTTCCTGCAATACTTTAAGGTCCATAGAGGAAGCAGGAGTCTGAATGCAGAGGCTTGGAGCAAGGCTTCAGATTCCAACTGACCTCATAGTCCAAAGCAGACAGGGTCTCTGAAGTATTTAATGGAGAAGATTGTTTTTCCAGTGCAGAAGGTCGTAGCTGTTGACCTGAGAAACATTTTATTTTTTGCCATAGTAGCAAGCTACAACTGATCCTGGCAAATTATGAATAGTCGAAAATGGGAACTCTAAAGTATCACTGAGAAGAAATGAACTCAAATGTTAATGCGCTCAAGTGTCCAGGCTATTGTTTTTGTTTTGAGCAGAAGGAAGATGGCACATGTAGGGCATTAGGGATAATAAATGATAGTCTTCAGTTATGATTGCAATTTATATTAAGTGCATTATTACTAAATGTTTCCTAGTAAAGTTAAGAAGAGAATTGGAAACTAGTCTTAAATGTCAACTGTTGTTCTTGTTAGCATTGAAATTGCCTCTAATATTCGGTATGTTTTTTGTTTTCATTTTGTGACTAGCACATCAACAGCCATGACATTCTGCTACTGCTTGTTTGTCACCATAACTAAGACAACCTGACATATAGAGCTTGTAGGTAGACGCACAGTAAAAGTACTAAGGATTTGATCCTCAGTCTTGATATGTAACTGGTTTTTGTTGCACAACTTCAGTGACAGAGAAAGGAAATTTCGTGTACAGTATTTTAGAAGTTAGTTTTATGATAGATCAAGTTTTTGTAAAGTGCCATTAGCATTGCAGATGCTGCATTGAGCCATCATTCTCTAAAAGTACAGCTATTTTTACTACTAAAGTCTTTCTGGTTTTATTTGTTATGTTCTTTCTTTCTACTTGATAACTGCAAAACCTGTGCTCTTTACAGGATAAATCACAGTCAACTATTAATGTCAGCATTTCAAGGAAAGGTCAGGCACAGAGGACACACGGGCTGAGAAAGTCCTGTTCCCCTTCCACTTATATAATGTACCTCTTTTAGAACCAAAGGAGAATGAAACTAATACAATTAATTTATCCATGATGTTCTATTTGCAATCTCATTTCCCTATTTGGAAATGGGAGGTCATTGCTGTTTTCTGCTAGAGCAGTCTTCTTTGTGCCAAGCTTTACGTGGGCAGCAAATCTAAATTTGTACTGGCAGATACATCTAATATCTTACTGGATTTGGTATCCCATATTTAATAGATCTTGGTTAGAAAAATACTTAATTTCCATAGTGACATCACTGTAAAATGGAAAGAGGAGAATGTGCTTAATTTGTGTGATGCAAGTATAGTTCAATGCCAGTCTTCTTTTAATAAGACAGGTAGTGCTAGTTGGTATTTATGAAGTAAACTCTGAATACAGATGGTCTGTGTAAAATGAAAAGTAATGGTAAAGAGTAGCCACCCTATTTCTGCTGTTGAAGGATCAGTAATTCTTTCTTGTGTTAGTTTTTGGGATAGTATGAAAAATGCAACTAGATATATGCTGGATGTATGAAAACTACCATTTCAACAGATCATTATAATTACTTGTACTTTCAGAGCCTCTTTTCCTGCATACATTGTGACTCTTCATTTATATTCCTTTTTTTTTTTTTTCCCCCTAATAGTGTTTAAACTAATGGTGAAGCCTGGTCCCAAGGTGAGGAAAATCTTTGGAAAAGCTTTTATTGGCTTATGTGGATTTTAGGTCAAGTCTATGGGGAAATGTTCCTGAAAGCTAGGCTTAGAAACTGATATAGTAAAATGATAAATGTGTTGAGGTGATTTTTATGAGAATTTTTCAGGGTAATGCTATGGAGGTTCTTGCAGGAGTAGAATAGAGCTGAGTATGCTGACTGTGGTTTAGAGGTATTCTAAAAAGTATATTTAATTTTATTTTATATCCTTTTAGTTCATTTTAGGCTTTTAACAAAGAGAAGCTTCAGTAAAATACTATAGAAAATGTCTGAACAGAAAAGAGTGCTGTTTGAGGAAGAGTAGACAGTTGTGGTTCTTTTCATTCTCAGAATAGAGCACTGCATTAGGGCTTAATTCACAAACTAAGTGTGAGAGAAAAAATAGGAAGAGTCTGAAGTTCACAAATTGCCTTCTATTTGGAAAGATCCCAAAATAAATTTCACTGTGTGCTGTACAAATGATTAACATTTGGTAACACTGAAATTAATTTTATTCTGGGGCAGGATATAGCAGATTCTAGTGCTCAGCAATATAATTCTATTTTAAGACATATTGAATGCTCTCACTGATTTTGAAGCATAAGGGAATCTCAAGAATGCAGAATGTGATTTCCTAATTGGACACTAAAAAGGCTAGTATTCTATTTTTTTCAATATTTTGTGTGTGTGTGTGTGTGTGTAAAGAATCATGCCAGTTGTAACTATAGCTGCCAAGAATTTAGCCAAAGTAAAATAGTCAAGTCTTCAGTATGAAGTCCTATAAAAGAAAAAAAATGCTTCTAGCAGCACAGTCCTTTCTAATACACTGCTTTGCTGTGAGTTCAGTGCTGACTTTGTGTGTCATGTACTGAAGCATCAGCAGGGTTTCCTGCAGCAATTGGGATTATTTGTTGTCAGTCATCCTAGCAAGGACTGAATTTACTTGGTTGGGAGATTAAAGGCCATAATAATCTGACATTGGACCTGAGGGACTGAGGTAAGAGAATGCCTTTGTGGTTGGGAAAGGAGGTTGATGTTAGGGGTACAACAAGGTTATGAAAGTAGAATGATGCAATTTCTTTAACTGTTCAATAACCATTTGTGTTGATTCTCGTCTTTTACTGTAACATTAGCAGGAATTTGATATTGGCAGTTTGCAGATATGAACCAATCTTTGTGGTAAACCTAGCTTTTCATTTTCATATGAGTAAGCTAATCCTTTAGTAGAATCAATGAATGGCAGTTAGGTATTTGATAATTTACCATGTCTCACTGAAGTCAGTGAAATATTCCTGCTGAGGTCCTTGAGGTATGGAGAAACCCTAGAGGCTCTATCACTAGACCAGTGTTTTTTATAGATTTGCTCTGCAATGATTTTGGCATTGTGCATTCCCCCACTCTCTACTTCCAATCTTGTATTTCTGCTTCCACTGTGCACCACTTCATTTGAATAGAACAAGATGTTCACATGGTTCTCTTCTTCAACTCCACCTAAATTAGCACTGTTTCTGTTACAGGGTGTGTGTCCTATATAGGGCCTATGGAATGGGTTTGATCTTATATAGGACCTGTGGACCCATGGGTCACTTCCACAGGGTGCATTCTTCAGAAATAGACTACTCCAGAATGGACCTCTGTAGGGTCACAAGTCCTACTAGCAAACCTGCTCCAGCCTGTGCTCCTCTCTCCACGTAGCCACAAGTCCTGCCAGAACCCTGCTCTGGGGCCACGACCTCCTTGGGGCACATCCATCTTCTCTGGTGTAGGGTCCTCCATGGGCTGCAGGTTTATATCTGCTCCGCTGTGGATATCCATGGGCTGCATGGGCACAGCCTGCCTCACCATGGGCTGCAGGGGAATCTCTGCTCCAGCACCTGGAGCACGTCCTCCTCTCCTCCTTCACTGACCTTGATGTCTGCAAGTTTTTTCTCCCATATTGTCACTCCTCTCTCTGGCTGAATAGATATTTCACACACACTCTGACACACACACCCCTACACCCCCTTCCTTCTTAAATATGCTACTCCAGAGGTGCCACCACTATCACTGATGTTCTTGGCCTTGCCCATCAATGAAACCATCTTGGAGCCACCTGGCATTGGCTGTATTGGACCTGGGAGAAGCTTCTAACAGTTTCCCGCAGAAGCCGTCCCTGTAGCCCCCCAATACCAAAACCTTGCCATGCAAACCAAACACAACAAAGAATAGGGTAATATATCAAAAGACTGAAGTAAGCAAAATGTACTTTTTAAAGAAAAACGGCTGAAAATTTTTAAAAGATAGAAAATTTACTTTTAGGGTAGACATAGGTGATTAGTAAATGGAATTTGGAGAAAATAAACAATAGTGTCTGTTACTGCCCGTTACACTAGTAATCTACTAATCTGCTGGTAATAGACTTTTTACTTTCAAAGGACTGGATTCTCATCTCAAATTTAGGGTAGCTTTTCCACCATCAGTCTAATCCCAACACAGGGAAAGAGACTTTTCTTTACTCATGCTTGGTTGTTGCTGACATTTTTCACTGTAGAACTTTGTCCTGTTATAAATACAGGATGTCTGTGATCAGAGACACTGACATGTTTAGAGGGCCATTTAGGAATGGCCTGCTTTTTGCTCCTCATTTTGCTGCTCTACAGGGGATGTGTTGTGAAGATTCTTTGTGGCGCTGCTGGCCAAAGTTGTTTGGAGTTTTTCAGGTAAAGCAGGAACTTCATGTTATACTGCATGTGAACATATTGTTTATTTCAAAATAATGCAGTCATTAATGATCTACAAAAAATGGGTCAATTAGTTTGAGTTGAAATTAAATTCTATGTAGGGATAATTCTTTTAATAAATTCAGCCTTTGGTGGCATACTGGTTCATTATCCTGGATGAGTCTAATAAAAGAATAATGCAGATATTTCAAACTTCATTTTGTACTTAAAATCCACTGTGTTCCTTTAGTGAGCTGCCTTGAACACCTTTATTTCTTTCTCTTGTCTTTAAGCTTCATCAGTAAGAGCCATTCCTTTAGGTCCTTACAAATAATTTTTTCTTACAGAGACATGCATGTTATATTGCACTTTTTCTGAATAGCTGCTGTTATACACAATGAAAATGAAGCCAGCCTTTGCTCTTAACAAAAGTGACTAATGGCTCTATTTTCTTTAGAAACAATAAGAGAGAGCCATTTTGGAGGACAACAATTCTGCATTACTTTCCTTGAAGATTCTTGTGCAGCAGATTTGACAGCTGATTAAAAACAATTGTAAAATTATATGGTACAGAAGTGTGGCTTTGTACATATTGTCATCTCTGCTCAATAGAGAGGTTAAGGATGAAGTTAAGGATAGTGTCTATATATACATATAGGAGAAAGACAGTTGTGTAAGCTAGGAAAATAAAATGAAAGTAAGGTGTGTATCAATAAGCAGAGTGGTGGTTGCAGAAAGGACGTGTAGTGCATTTACGTGTCTAAGAAAAGAGTATTGTAGGGGCTGGCTTACACAGCCAGAACTGGGGCTAGGTCACTTGCCCTGGAAATGAATGGGCAGGAGGAGAAAGCATGTGTCACATAACAGAGATTGCATATTATACCGAAAATATTGATGGAGGAAGCTGAACCCTCTTTTCTGCTGCTGCCTCTGATGCTACTAAACTTACACCTGCCATTCAAAAGACAGAGGAAGGCTGCTGTGTCTCACCTATTTTGTGGCTTCTGCTGATGCCACTGGGTAGGGTGCTTTAACTCCTTTCATGTTTTCTTGTTATGAAAGTTAATATTTAATAAAATAGTTCTAACACATGTCCTAGTTTAGTATACAAAGTATCATAGGCAATATTTACTTGATGTGGGAAATTCTTATTTTCTTTTTAGTGACGTCTGTCATACATAAATAGGAATTTTCCACACACGGTTAGGATATCCAAGCAGGCTTAACTATCCCAACACAGGCATGGTGGCTGAAGTTAGAAAAGAAAATGTGCAATTTCTTCAAAATTAATTTGCTTTCATTTGGGATATCAACATTTCGTAAACTTTTTGTCACTTCAGTGTCAGTAGGGTTCAGCTGAAACTTCATGTCATGTTCATGGACCTGGTATCACTAGAATGCATTTAATTTGAGGCAGTTGAAATTTTCTCCTGTTAACTCCATTTTAGCATAGCTTTTGTCAAGGGAAGATGTAATAAGAATGTACAGTGTTGTCAACTTTGGTTTTTATTATTTTTTCATAAAATATTTGAGAGTAGGATGAACAAAAATGTTGCAAGACAGGTAATTCTTAAGGGATGAATAAAAAGCGCTTAAAGTCATGCTAGAACTACTGTTTGAGAAATTGGAATTTTAAAATTGGAAAACTGGAAATTGGAAAGCTTTTTGAGATTTAAACCTCTGCTGATTTATTTCAAAGCTATCATAGTGCTATATTAATCTCTGTTAATGAATACAGAACTTTTCTTGGAAAGAAAGCATTACTTCTGATTAGACAAAGTTCAGAGTAGGTGAAGTAATTAATAGCATTATGAATTTTAGACTTAATTTTCACTTTGAATGTAGGTTGAATGAGTCCAAACCTTACTGGTGGTAAAGATGAGCGCATTCTTGTAAGGAAGTTTTTAGTTGTGAAGTACGTATCCTAAGGAGATTAACTGAAACCTAAGTTTCTTGTTAATCACAGGGGACATAAGCTTGCAAATGTTTTTCTAAGTAGTGAATCCTGACTTAGTGTTCTTTAAACTGACAAAGACATACCTGTGAAATTCCTTTCATCCGTAGTGTAACTTTGTTTTCTGTGAGGCAGTTAATCTTTTCCAAATGCCTCTAATAATGGAATTTACTTTCCCAAGCCATACTGTACATAACTTTGGCTCTACTAAGTAACATATCACCATGAAATCTGTATGTGTTATACCTAGTGTCTTCTCCAATTTTCTAAATTTGTGCTTCTCTAATGTTGGCAAGAAACATGGGAATCCCACAAATCACATGGGACAACTGACTTATTTGGAACATAGTTCTTCTTACCAACTTTCTCTTGTCTGTATACTTGTTCAATAAACTGTATGACCCCTTATTTACATTTCTTAATCGTAGATGCACAATTACAATTGTATTTTCAGAGTAATCTGAAATCTGCTGATGAAGCTGCTACTGTTTGTTAGAAATTAAAGCAACTCAACTATCATAATACCTCAACCAGCATTATATCTGTAGAGCGTGTACAGATACAATTTCAAAAGCAGGTAATGTAAAGCTAAGTATACATTAAAAATCGCAAGCTATTTAATACTTGAAGTTACATCATCCTTGGAAATACCTTTCATTATGTTAGGATCCTTCCTAGAAGGTACTAAAATCGAAGTGTTGTTTTACTGCTTTTAAACTTTATACTGAGTATTTTCTCATTCAGATAAAGTGTTTTCTATCTAACATTTGAAAGCTGGCGTATTGCAACAGCAGGGAATATTTGGTGAGCAAAATGCGGCTTTTGGGGGAAAAAAGGTCACTTAGGTGATGAACACACTCTCAAGGAAAAGGGTGCTAACTGTATCCACTGAGAAATAACATTGAAATTGATGTTAGACTGACAGTGAACTTTATTTGCATCTGTGTTGTATTTATAAAATACACATATAGATGTATATATGTACAAAATAATAAAAAGTCCTGTCTCTCACGCGTCTCTAGCTACCCTGAATTTCTAGATTACAGTAATGGAAACACTCATTCAGTCTTGGGGTTGTGAGGAGCGCCACTAAGCTTACAAAGGTCTGAGGAGTTCTCCCATTCTTTCCAAATTTCAGTCTGCTAATCTACCACTCAACATTTTATATGCAAAAGCAGTCCTTTCCACAATTCCATGTTCACCAACTTGCTTTCATCTAGTTTTCATTTGAAGGCTGAGCCTCTGACCAGTTTCTCTGGCTCACCCACCCCCAGAAGTGGCTTAGGAACTCCCAAGTTGCAGAAGCTAGCAAACACAATCTTGAAAGAAGTTAACATTCCTTAAAAGGAACAACTGTTTTTTCCCTATAAGCACAAATACACAGGGAATTTTGAGAGTGAAAACTAGCCAAGCCTGAGACTTTACTGCCTGTGAAGCTCTTCAAAGAAGATTTCAGTTAAAAGAACAATTACTACTTGGCTATAATTTCATTGTTCGGCTGCTGAAGATTTTCTTTTGTATGTCAACTTCCCCCAGTCAAGCTAAGACAGACAAAACCCACCAGACAGTCTTTAAGGCAATTCTTTTAGACGCACAGAGCCAAGGCCTTATCAGCTTTGAGAAATATCTAATATAATGGCATATGACATTGATTTGGGTACAGCAGTAAAATAAATTTTAATTTCTTACCACTAAATCCTTTCAGTCAACAATTTAAATGTTCTTCTGTGAACCTGTTTCTCTCTGGACTGTAACTATCAGTCTTGTGAACTGTTGAGAACATGTAGTTGACTAACAATTGCAGATATTAAGTTCCAGCAAAATGGGGTTTTTCTGTTGATTTGCCTTCAGTCTGGACTCTTAATAGTTGATTAGAACTGAAGAGATGGTAATTTTCATTCTCTTCTGTGGTTATCAGTATGTTTAGTGTGTTTAACTGCTGATTTTATTATTTTTTTTCCTTTGTATGGGAGAATGCTGTATTATTTCATTTAGAGAATGAGAACAAAGAACGTTGTTTCTTGTTACTGGAAATGCTTTATTTCATACAATTAAATCCATAGATAAACCAAACGAGAAACACATTTTGGGTTCCATCAAGGAAAATAGGTTGTTCCTCGTGAATAGATACTGTGAAAACAGTTTTGAGGGAACTTTTAAGTTTTCGTCAATATTTTTTTGAAAGATGGGAATAGCAGAGTGTTTGATCTTTTAAAACAGCTGAAGCAATCAATTAAAAATGTTTATTTAGCATTTTTTATTTTGCCTAAATGTAAAATACAGGCTAAAATTTTAGTACAGATTGTCTTATTAACATCCTTACTCTGTTGTTAAGTACTTCACTATAGTACTTTTGCTGAAAATTATCACTTCTAAAATAAACAGTCAGATTTGCTGTAGTTTAGTGTACAATACAGGAACAGCAAAAAAAGTAGCAGTAAAAATATTAATACTGGTCTGAAAATAGATTATGGATTGTGAGATGATAATAACTAACCTGTTTTGAAAAAGCCAGTACCAACAGAGCTGTGTATGATTAGTTCTGAGTTGGGGAAAATATATATTCATCACCAATATATTACCTATGTTTAATATAGAAATAAGTATATATTCCTCACTTATATATGCATACAATTTTGAGTTCAGGAGAGAAATGTCCGTTTGCCATCCCATTATTTCCTGTGCTGCCTGCTACTGACTCTTCTGGGTTTGTGCCAAAGTGGTGGAGGTAAAGATCTTAGTAAGATATAGAATGGCTGCAGAAGGGAGTCACAGAAGACACCAGAAATTGGTTTAAGCCTTTCCCAGCACATTCCAAGGAATTTTGCAGGATCTTTTCTCTGGTTATAGATTTTGTAACTAAATAACTACTTAGATTGAAAAACGCTTTGCAGGCTGGCAGCATAGGAAGACAATTCCTAACATCTTTCCCCAGCGTTGTGGAGAAGTTTGAAGTTTTGAATACTTCTGTATCTCAGAATCATAGAACAGTTTGGGTTGGAAAGGACCTTAAGATCATCTAGTTCCAACCCCCTTGCCATGGGCAGGGACACCTCCCACTAAACCATGCCACCCAGGGCTCTGTCCAGCCCGGCCTTGGACACTGCCAGGAATGGAGCATTCACAACTTCCCTGGGCAACCCATTCCAGTGCCTCACCACCCTCACAGTAAAGAACTTCTTAATTACATCTAATCTAAACTTCCGCTGTTTAAGTTTGAACGTGCTTCCCTTGTCCTATCACTACAGTCCTTCATGAAGTGTCCCTCCCCAGCATCCCTATAGGCCCCCTTCAGATACTGGAAGGCTGCTAGGAGGTCTCCATGCAGCTTTCTCTTCTCCAGGCTCAACAGCCCCTACTTTTTCAGGCTGTCTTCATACAGGAGGTGCTCCAGTCCCCTTATCATCCTTGTGGCCCTCCTTTGGACTTGTTCCAAAAGTTCCATGTCCTTTTGATGTTGAGGACACCAGAACTGTACAGTCCAAGTGAGGTCTCACAAGAGCAGAGCAGAGGAGCAGGATCACCTCCCTCGACCTGCTGGTCATGCTCCTTTGGATGGAGCCCAGGATATGGTTGGCTTTCTGGGCTGCGAGTGCACACTGAAGCCAGCTCATGTTCACTTTCTCATCAACCAACACCCCTAAGTCCCTCTCTGCAGCTCTGCTCTGAATCCCTTCCCTGCCCAACCTGTAGGTGTGCCTGGGATTGCTCCTACCTACGTGTAGGACCCTGTATTTGGCATGGTTAAACTTCATCAGGTTGGCATCAGCCCACCTCACAAGCGTGTCAAGGTCTCTCTGGATGGCATTCCTTCCCTCCAGTGTATCAACCGAACCACACAGCTTGATGTCATTTGAAAACTTACTGAGGGCGCACTCAATCCCACTGTCCATGTCACCGACAAAGATGTTGAACAAGACCAGTCCCAAAACCCATCCCTGAAGGACACCACTCGTTACTGATCTCCAGCTGGACATTGAGCCATTGAGCACTATTCTTTGTGTGCGGCCATCCAGCCAGTTCTTTATCCACCGAGTGGTCCACCTATCAGATTGATGTCTCTCCAACCTAGAGACGAGGATGTCGTGTGAGACAGTGTCAAACGCTTGGCACAAGTCCAGGTAGATAACATCAACTGCTCTACCCCTGTCCATCAGTTCTGTAGCCCCATCATAGAAAGCCACCAGATTGGTCAGGCAGGATTTCCCCTTAGTGAATCCGCTCCAAGATTTTGCCAGGTACAGAGGTGAGACTGACTGGTCTGTAGTTCCCCGGTTCATCCATTTTCACCTTCTTGAAAATGGGCGTTATATTTCCCTTTTTCCAGTCATTGGGAACTTCACCTGACTGCCATGATCTTTCAAATATGATGGACAGTGGCTTAGCAACTCCATTTGCCAGCTCCTTCAGGACCTGCAGATGGATTTCATCAGGTCCCTTGGACTTGTGTAACTTCAAGTTCCTAAGATGGTCTCGAACCAGATCCTCTCCTACAGTGGGCCCAGGGTCTTCATTCTCACTGTCCCTGTGTTTGCCTTGCAAGACTTGGGTGGTGTGTTCAGAGCATTTTCTGGTGAAGACTGAGGCAAAGAAGTCATTAAGAACCTCAGCCTTCTCCAAATTCAGGGTAGCCAGTCCTCCCGATAACTTTTGGAGAGGGCCCACATTGTCCCTAACCTGCCTTTTATTTGCGGTGTAATTATAGAATCCCTTCCTGTTATCCTTAACATCCCTAGCCAAGTTTAATTCTAAGTGGGCCTTAGCTTTCCTAACCTGGTCCCTAGCTTCCTGGATAACATCCCTGTATTCTTCCCAGGCTGCCTGTCCTTGCTTCCACCTTTTATAAGCCTCTTTTTTCTTTGAATTTTCCTCAGCAGCTCCTTATCCATCCAAGGAGGTCTCCTGGCCCTCCTGCAGCACTTCCTTCTAGCTGGGTTGCAACACTCGTGAGCTTGTAGCAGGTGATCCTTGAAGTATCAACCAGCAGCCTTGGGCTCCCCTGCCCTCTAGAGCTATATCCCCTGGAACCTTACTGAGCAGGTTCCTGAAGAGGCCAGAGTCTGCTCTCTCGAAGTCCAGGGCAGTGAGCTTGCTGCACGCTCTTCTCACTGTCCTGAGGATCTTGAACTCTACCATCTCATGATCGCTACAACCAGGGCTGCTCTGGAGCGTCACATTTCCAACCAGCCCTTCCCTGTTTGTGAGGACGAGGTGAAGCATGGCACCTCTCCTAGTCGGCTCCTGTGTTATTTGCAGAAGATAGTTGTCTTCCACGCAATCAAGTAACCTCATGAATCGCTTGTGCCGGGCCATACCGTCCCTCCAACTGATATCAGGGTGGTTGAAGTTCCCCATGAGGATGAGGGCCTATGAGCATGAGGCTGTTCCTTTCTGTCTATAGAGTGCGTCATCCAGAGTCTTTCTTGATTAGGTGGTCTGTAACAGATCCCCACAATAATGTTTCCCATCGCTGTTCTCCGTTTAACCCTGAATTACAAACTCACTATTGACTGCTCATCAGTCCCCAAACAGTAGTAATCTTAGTAGTATTTCCCCTCTAAAGTGTGTAATGGTTTCATGTGAGCTAGTAATTTTTTCGTTCTGGTGCTTTGCTGTTTTGTCTGGACAGTGACAGTGGAAAATCTGTGCGTCTACCTCTATTTCTATGGAAGAATGACAAAGGGTAGAAGTAGTAACTTACTCAAGGAATTCATGCAGACATGTAATGTATTTTACACACTTTACTACTAGATTTGTAAATTCCTCTTAATTTAGTGGCAGACTACATACATTCTTGAACTACAAACTGCTGCATTTTAAATAAATGAGCTTTTCCCTTAGAAGGCAAAGATAGCAGTAATAGTCCCAAATAACAGTAATTAAAACGGGTTTTCTTCTGCATTTTGAATTACAAGTACTCAGTCCTCACAGTGCTTATATCTTCCTCTCTTCAAGAAAAAGCTGCATTTGCAGATAATAAATGGAATGTTTGTGTTCTGGATGTCTGTAAAGCAGCATATACTGACGCAGCATTGGTTTCATACTAGGTAGTCAGATTTTTGACTTGTGATTTCTAAGCTCTATTAAAAGAGGAAGAAACAAAATAAAAGGTGACAATACAGCTTAGTTTGCCCTCAAGTATGGGATCTTTTATCATATAGGACTTGGACAAAGGTTGCCGTTTACTTTAAATATGTAGTTGTTTAGAGAAACTAATACTACTTGGTTATCTTTTGCATGCATATATTTACTGAGATACTGAAATGGAATTCAGTCACTTTGACACTTGAATATGGGACCTTTTAAGTGGATAAGTAGACAGGGCTGCACAGTTTCGCCTCAGATTTCACAGGTACCAAACAGGATGAGGGGAACACTAGCCTTTGCTTCGTAAGTTCTGTGAAAAGTTATAAAACATTGCAAATAAGAAATTGTGTAACAATGCTTGCTTGTTTTTCATTTGTTACACACA
Source organism: Myiopsitta monachus (assembly GCA_017639245.1). NCBI lineage: Eukaryota > Metazoa > Chordata > Aves > Psittaciformes > Psittacidae > Myiopsitta > Myiopsitta monachus. The sequence goes on along the minus strand of CM029917.1, from coordinate 75,650,344 downwards.
ATGGAAACTCTGGAACCTGAGCAAATACAGTGGCAGGAGTTACCCTGCTATTTGTTGGAGGGACAGCGCAGCAGGACATGAGCAATACAGGAGGTTCCTGGAATATGCTGATGGTAACTTTCTTCTCTGTGTGATAGACAAGCCAATAAGAAGAGATGCTATATTGGACTTTCTTCTCACCAGAAAGAAGGGGTGGTGGGGAATGTAAAGCTTTAACTCCAATGACAGTGTAATGATAGACATTGAGATCTTTACAGCAGTGAGGAGAGTGCAAGCTCACTACCCTGGACATCAGGGAAGCAGACTTTGCCCTCTTGAGGAATCTGCTTGGTAGAGTACCATGGGATGAAGCCCTGGAGGGAAGAGGGGCCCAAAGAAGTTGGTTATGTTCATGGATCACCCCTCTTCCAAGCTCAGAAATGAAGCATCCCAGCAAAGATGACATCAGGCAAGAATGCCAGGAGGCCTGCATGGATGAACAAGGAGCTTCTGGACAAAATCCAGCGTAAAAATGAAACCTACAGAAGGTGAAAGCAAGGACAGGTAGCCTGGGAGGAGTAAAAAGAAATTGTCTGAGCAGCCAGGGGTCAGGTTAGAAAAGCTAAAGCCCTGGTAGAATTAAAGCTGGCTAGGGACGTCAGGGGTAAAAAGAAAATCTTCTATAGGCACATCAGTGATGAAAGAAAAACTAGGAAAAATGTGGGCCCTCTCTGAAAGGAAGTGAGAGACCTTGTCATCTCGGATGTGGAGAAAGCTGAGATATTCAGTGACTTTTTTTGCCTCTGTCTTAGCTGGCAAGAGCTCCAGCCATGCTGCCTGTCACAGAAGGCAAAAGCAGGGATTGGTAGAATGAAGAACCACCTCCTGTTATAAGATATGAGGCTTGAGACCATCTAAGGACCCTCAAGGTGCACTGATCTGTGTGACCCGAAGAGATCTGCGGATCCTGAGGTAGCTGTTGGATTAAGTGGCTAAGTCACTACCCATCATTTGGTAGATTGTGGCAGTCTGATGAAGTTCACACTGACTGGAACAGGGGAAATATAACCCCGATTTTTAAAAAGGGATAAAAGGAAAACCTGGGGAACTACAGACCACTCAGACTCACCTCAGTACCCAGCAAGATCATAGAGTAGAAACTCCTGGAAACTGTGTGAAGGTACTTGGAAAATGAAGAGGTGATTGGTGGCAGCCAACATAGCTTCACTGAGGGCAAATAATGCCTGACAGATTTGGTGACCTTCTTTGACAGGAACTGTGGTGTTGGTGAATAAAGCAAGAGTGACTGATATCATCTACTTGAACTTATGCAAAACATTTGACACCGTCCCACATGACATCCTTGTCTCTAAATTGGAGAGGCATGGATTTGATGAATGGACTGCTCGATAAATAAGGTATTAGCCAGATGGTTTCCCTCAGAGGGTTGCAGTTGATGGCTCTATGTCTAAGTGGAGGCTGGTGATGAGGGGTGTCTCTTAGGGGTCAGAAATCTGGAGAGGGCCTTTTTTCAAGGGCGTGTAGTGACAGGACAAGGGAGAGTGGCTTTAATTTGACAGAGAGGAGATTTAGATTAGACATTAGGAAGAAGTTCTTTACTGTGAGAGTGGTGAGACACTAGCACAGGTTGCCCAGAGAAGTTGTGGCTGCCCCATCCCTGGCAGCTTTCAAGGCCAGGGTGGACAGGGCTTGGCGCAACCTGGTCTAGTGGAAGATGTCCCTTCCTGTGGCAAGGTGGTTGGAACTAGATGATCTTTAAGTTCCCTTCCAACCCAAACCATTCTATGATAATGATTTATATGAGTTATCTCATTAGATTGATTTGGTATCTTACTAGTTATTTGCTAGAAGGCAGTAGAGTTTCCCTAAAAACTTGGAGAAGGTATTTTATGTTTAAACAAGATGTGTCAGAATCAGGATTTGTAGGTTATCTGTAGTAACATTTCTCAATAACTGGAATGAGATACCTAAAGGATTATAAGGGTATGTTAACCAATAAAATCCAGTTACAGTAAATCAGTGACCAAAAATTATTATTACGAATTTAATGATCTTGTTGAAATGAGTTATCTCTTTAAAATTCATAGTATGATTGGTGCATGCTGTTGTTTTTTTTTTTTTTTTTTGTTTCTTTTTAATCGATTAAAAATAAAAAGACAGGGTATGTTAAAAATGTTCATGCATTAACATCCATACTACAGCAGTTGTAGTGATTGCTTTTTATACGGCTTTTTAATGCTTAATTAATGAGATTTGATGATTCATATGATACATTTAAGCTTCTGTATTACTGATTGTATCAGATTTTGTAATCTCAACAGGGCAACTTGGAGCAAGAAAGCATAAAAATGCATTGAACTTGATGCGTTTTAGTAATGAATTTAGGACAAAACTCTTGAGAAATTTTGAATTCCATCTTGAATCAAAGAGGAGTTTGCTTACATTATGTTTGGCTTTAACAAAAATAATGTCTTACCAGGGTATAATTGTATAATAGTTAAATTTCTGAACAAATTAATATCTACGTATATAGATTTGTTTCATATTAATTGAACAATATTGGGTTTTTTTCTATTTTTACTGTCTGTGGATCTACCCAATTTACAGTATTTTTGTACCCCATCTGGTCTAAGCTATATAGGCTTGACTATAATAAATACATATAAAGATAATCATGCAGTGTTAATATTCACAAATAATGTTGAATGAATATCACAGACTTAATTAGAGATTCTGATGTGCAGCTTATGTCTTCACAGATTCCAGGTTCAGGTATCTTGATTATGTGGAGATTTTTTTTTTTTATTATTTTTCCTCTCTTGTTTCTTTCCTTTTTCTTTTTTTTTTAAGAAGTCCTCAGCTTGTTTACAGGAAAAAAAAAAAAAACACCTATACAGATCATATAAAAGTAGGTACTAATTCTTTCAGCATAGCTTTGTTTTACTTCTTAAAATCTGTGCAGCATTCTCAATTTTTAACTGCCTCCTCCGCCTTCTGTTACCTTACGATCATATTGTCCTTAGTAGACCTGTGCTTTTCCTTCCATCCCCTTTTCTGTTGCCACATCTGTATTTACTTGCTTTGTAATGTTAATTGTGCTGTAATGCCTCTGTCATAATCTTTTGTATTCCTTAATTTCTTTTGTTTAATTTCTTCCGGTTTGGACTCTTTTCACACTAGGGTGTTCTCTGTCTCCATGGCAATGGGAGTTAGACCAGAACATTGTTCTGTGCATTGGTTTGACTGCCTGTTGGAAGAAACATACCAAAATCCTTTCCATGCAGCTGGCATGATATGTCAGACCTTATGATTATCTTTGCAAAGAATTTTCTCCGGGCTGAAAAACAAACAACAGCAGGAAAAGTATTGTATCTCTTTTGTAACTGCAAGGCTGGTCTCCTTGACATGCTAAAAATACAGAAACTTTCAGCTTCCTGAAGGAGAGCTGATGAGTAGCACTTTTCTTTCCTCTTGCTGTCCTCAGGTATGGTTAAAAAAAATGTTTTCTAGAAATTGAGTAAGGGTCAAGGATTTTTCAAGTACCTTTCTGAGACACTAAGAAGACCTTTCAAAGTTAGACTGTTTCTGTCTTTGTGTCCTTTGTGCCTTTCATACCTTCCAGGGTTTTTGTCCTGAACACAATGCAACAATTTTCATAACTGTATTATTTTTTAAGAGGGGAGGGGAGGAAGGCAGACCAGTTACATGAACCCTTGCTATTTCTGGAATTTTGCAACATTTGAAGCAGAAGGACATTTTTATTTTCCCAATTTTTATTCATCACATTTGGTCCAAGTACGCTGCTGAGCCAGTCTACCATCCACCCTTTTTTTTACCAGGCAGAGCTTCAAATAGCGTCAAAATTGATACTCCAGTGAGTGTTCTGATTCTTAGTGGTGATTTATCCTTAATTGTTTTGGTTTATTCTTCACTCAACAAGAGCCCATCCTCAGGAATTATGAGTCTAATGCTTATAAAGAATGATAGAGGTCCTCAGGATATTGTAAGGAAGAATGAGCTTTTCTCACTCAGTCTTAAAAGAAGAAATGAAGCTATGACTGATCTCTACTGAAAAGCATGTGTATTACAAAGTACAATGGCAATGTACATGAGCTGTGTTTTCAGTGCTGTAGAAGAGTGCTTCTTTCACATCACTTGCTGTCCCACTGTGAAGATTGATGTGGAAAAGACTTAGAATTGGCGAATTCTGTCTTGTCTCTAAATTTTTTTTCTGTGGTTCTCCTTGTCAATCAAACTGGCCCTGTTTTGTAGAGTTCCCTTTATATCTAGCATTTGGGTCTTAAGATGGTATTTTCTGTATGAAATACTGTTCAGGAGTGTTCTTTTAGTGAACTACCTCAGAGCAAAAATGTAGCTTGCCTCCTTTGAAAATGGCACCCTGCTTTTTCTGCTGCAAGGCAAAAATGTCGTTGTTTGATGTAGTACAACAAAAAAAAGCCTCTTTTGACTTAGTTTCTAAATATGGAGTATGCTAAAAACCACTGAATAGTATTTTCTTGATTAACATGGCCCCGATTTTTCCCTTGTGCACAAAACTATTACTTCATTATAGAAGGCAGTTCGGGTGATGAAGCACTGCAAATCCTTGGTGGGTCTGTGCTGACTATTTATTCTTGTCTGTCATGTGCATGGGAAAGGACTTAAAGAGGATGTTTTCCATTGATGTTTACAAGGACTAAGGTAAGGCTGGCTCATCTGTAGTTCCCTGCATCTAACTTCTTACCTTTATTTTTTTTCAAGATGCCAACTCTTTTTCCAGTTCCCAGAGATCTCCCTTATACAGTCGACCATTTTTTTTAGATACAAGCCATCGCCTCACAGTCATATTGTTCGTGTCTTTCAACACACTTAGGTAAATATCCTCCAGCCCCAAGATGAGATCTGATCTCTCTGTATAGCTGTTACTATTCAGCCAATCTCGACTGTCCTCTGGACTGTGGTGGTGTATGTAGAGGTCATGGAATAAGTTTTGCCCTTGTTGCCAAGAACATTAGTGAAGCATTAGTGAAGAGGCATCTGAGGAAACTGAACAGCAGCCCTTCTAAACAGGCATGTGGAAGTCCCACAGATGGCCTTCAATCTCACATATGCAGCCTGTTCTCAACTCTTCTCTCTGGTCTATTAGACTGCAGATCCTGTAGTCTAACCTGTTTTAAAGCCCTCCTCACAAGTTGAATCTTGACAGCAAAATAGGAAGAATATGCTCAAAACTTTATGTGTGTTTAAAGTGAAAAGATAGTTGATTTAATGGTTTATTTGCTTTTTATTCATGGTGAGAAACATGAGATGCACTTTTAAGGAAACAATGTTTTAAATTTCACTGGGATTTAGAAGCTTGCAGCGTTCATGTTTTGATGTTAATTCCTTTCCCTTCAAAATGTTTTTCACTATTTTCTCAGTATTTCTGAATATAAGCTTCAGTAAGCATTTGGTATTTCTTGGCAAATGATTACAATACTGTGCAATTCAGATGTGCTGTTAGTAATGCTGTTAGTACCAAATAGCCTTCACAGAAATCTTACTGAATGAGATCTGTGAAATAGAGAGAGAGGGCTGAAAAGTGGTGGCGTTTAGCCCAGTCTCATCAATGGTACTAGAAGCGTGAGGCAAAGAAAGGGAGCAGGATAAATATTGTGTGTGGGAAGCTGAGTGCCAGAGTTGCTGGAAGCAGCTATTGATTCTAATTGTGCTTTGCTAGTCCTGTGAATATGTGAATGCAGGCCTCGGGGGTGGCATGGCCCAGGAGTCTGGAGCAGCAGTAGAAGCTGACATCAGACTCCCTGGAGCATTGAGGAGCAAGCTGGCGTACTTCCACATGTCACTCTGTACCTCACTCAAGGAAGCTAGGTGCCAAACAACAAGAAATGAGTTGTGCAGCGAGCCTCCATCTTGCCTACAGTTGTTGAGGTTTTTTACTACCAGAGAAGTAGTGCTGATCTTACCTCTGTGGTGGTTCAGTATTCTGGTGTTTGTTTTGTCATATGAATTCTTTGACTTACTAAACTGATCTGAAAGATTGACCAGTTCCCAGAAGTACTGGATGTAGAGTGCACATTTATCTGTGTCTGAGGTACTTTATACCCTGAAATACTTCTGGTGTTTTTTACGAAACTAATTGTGTTTCTAATTAGAGACTTTATCTGGGGAAAGGAGTCAAACATGGCAGTAGTCACCTTCTAGCCTGTAAAAATCTTCTATTTTTTTTTTCTTATTTCTTAAGTCCGGGTAATAAATCTGGTCATTTGTTCTTTAAACTTTGATTCACTACAGAAGGGTTCCTGCTCTGTGCCTCTTTTGAGTGTTAGAAAGGAACCCTCAAAGTTGGCTTCATTGGGAAGTATAAGAGTGTCATGGGTTCAGCAGTAGCAGTCATCTTTTCTCCTTCTTGGTAGCTGGTGCAGCGCTGTGGTTTTGATTTTGGGCCTGGGAGCAGTGCTGATAACACCAGTGTTTTCAGTTACTGCTTGGTAATGTTTTGGCCTGGCCAAGGACTTTGGGTTTCATGCTATGCCAGGGAGGAGGGGAAGCCCCAGGAGGAAGCAGAGACAGGACACCTGACCCAAACTGACCAAAGAGGTTATTCCATACCACAGCACGTCATGTCCAGGATGTGAAGACGGAGAGCAGAGACCCGGAAGGGTGTGGGGAGTGGACTGGGGGTGCACGGCATGGCCAGGTGTTTTGGTAGTGGGGAGTTTGCTGCTGGGGGGTGCACTGGCTGGGTCGGGTTTGGTGAGCAGTTGTATTCTCTTTCTTTGTATTTCTCTTGTATTATTACTGGTTGTAGCAGCAGTGATTTGTGTTATACTTCAGTTACTAAACTTTTCTTATCTCAACCTGTGCGAGTTGCATTCTTTTAATTCTCCTCCCATTCCCCTAGGACTAGGGGAAGAAAGAGGGGGAGTGAGTGAGTGAGTAAAACTGCGTGGGTTGGGGGGCTTAAACCACGACAAAGAGGTATCTCAGCTGGTGAGAAGTGATGTATCCTGTTGAGAAGAAACTATAACTGCTATACAAACAGTCCCTGCACTCCCTAAGCTAGTTCTCTTCCTAATTCTACTTCATGTCGTTAAGCTATGTGGTGTCACATAAGGTATGTTCATACTGTCTGTCATGGGTTCAGCAGTAGCAGTCATTTTTCTCCTTGGTAGCTGGTGCAGCGCTGTGGTTTTGATTTTTGGGCCTCGGAGCAGTGCTGATAACACCAGTGTTTTCAGTTACTGCTTGGTAGTGTTTTGGTCTGACCAAGGACTTTCTGAGTCTCATGCTATGCCAGGGAGGAGGGGAGCCGGGAGGAGGCAGAGACAGGACACCTGACCCAAACTGACCAAAGAGGTTATTCCATACCACAGCACGTCATGTCCAGGATGTGAAAACGGAGAGCAGAGACCAGGAGGGGTGTGGTGGTGGACTGGGGGTGCACAGCATGGTTAGGTTTTTGGTATTGGGGGGTTTGCTGCTGTGGGGTGCACTGGCTGGGTCAGGCTTGGTGAGCAGTTGTATTCTCTTTCGTTGTATTTCTCCTGTCATTATTATGATTGGTGGTAGCAGTAGTGATTTGTGTTATACCTTAGTTACTAAACTGTTCTTATCTCAACCTGTGTGAGTTGAATTCTTTTGATTCTCCTCCCCATCCCCCCGGGACTGGGGGAAGAAAAAGAGGGGAGTGAGTGAGTGAGTAAAACTTCGTGAGTTATTAGCCTGGGTGAGGCTTAAACCACGACACTGTCTTATGGATTAAGCAACCTATTCAATGTGTCTGGAACAATCAGGAAAAAGTGCTCTAGAGCACATAGTCTGTCCAGGCTTCTTGCCCTCACAGATGTTTTGAGAGATAGTAAATAGATTGCTGAGGAGTGTGGTAGCTACCTTATTCCTTTGAGTGTACAATCCTGCAGGTAACTGGCTAAACTAATGCTCCCCATTTATGCAACAGTTTTTACAGGGCTTATGATAGATCAGATGTCTATGCAGATCAGCAGAGGGGGAGAGCAGTATCTGATAGGCAGGTGAGTATTCACATGCTGCTGAAGAGCGTGTATGTATCAAGGATAAGGTTTCCAAAGTGGCTCAGATTTCAGGTCGAAGAATTTCCCAGTACACAAGCATCATGCATATATAGTCATGGTGCAGCTTATCTTTCCCCAGTTAGGGTTTATGTTGTGGGGTAGTACTCTCATTAGCTATAGCTGGAGTATCTTAGTTATTCTGTGTATGCTACCTGTGGCCCTTATTTGTTTTGGGGAACTGCAGAGTTTAGGAGTGGTGGATTTTCCATATGATGGAAGCTATCATGGTGTCTCATTCTTTAATTGCTGTAACACTTCCCTATGTGACCAGCAGTTTATGGCTCTGCAGGGTAATGTCAGTCTTGCTGATGTTAGGCTGATGGTGATAGAGCAAGATCTAAGCAGAAAAATACATTCTGCACAGTGTTGATGCTAACTTTCTTTTTCCAGCACTGGAATGAGGCTGAGACAGTATTGGGTGACACCCTTATCATAGCTATTTCAGTTAGGCTTAGAACATAAATACAGTGTTACAGAGTCACTGGGAAGGTTTGGTGCAGATGAGTCAAACTCTTCGCTATTGGAGAGGTGGAGAGGTGAAAAGATGTGAAGGGGAGATAACTTGGTGAGCTCATCTGCTGCAGAAGTGAGATGGAGGCAAGTGGAAAGCTACATTGTTGGACTATTGGCTCAACTCATTTGGCTTGTTGAAATGGAGTCTGAAAATAGCATAACTACTGAATAGCAAAGGCCTAGCCTAAAAGAGGTGAAGAGCTTTCAGATCCGATGAAAAACAGATGTATGTACTTGAGATGGAGATAGAAGAAATGGAATAGAAAACTGATTAAGAGCTCCTTGAAATTAAAAACAGCGTAATAGTCTTATAGCTAATGGCAGCAAGGAAAGAAATCTCAATCTGAGACTGTGGGGTTTAAGTTATATTATGGAGCGTGTGCAGCCTGAAAGACTTCTGTTTCTGAAATTGTCAGAATAGGATTTCATGTACATCTACAAATTGGAATGTTCTATGTAGCTATTTTTTTGATAAAAAGCCCCAAACCCCAAGCCCTATGTAGGAATAGAGAGGCCAGCAGTAAAATGTATTTTTTTTTTTTCATCATGCTTAATTGTTTAAAATTTGAGTGGAATTTTGTATGGGCAGAATTCAGTTTGGTATTGAATGAAGTTCAGGAAATCTAGTATCTTTCCTTGCTTTGGTAACTGTTAGAAGTATTCTTTCCTCAAAGGGCATTATGTATGAAGCAGTATCTCACATTGAAGAGTTGCCTATTAGACTTTTCCCTAAATTGGTAGCTTGTAAGTCATACACTATACAGCCTGTTCTGTAGAAGTGAAGTTATCTTTGTATTTTATCCAAATATACTTACAGATTTAGAAAACTGCTTCAATTTCAATGGATTCTCTGACATAGGTCAGGTTTGCTTTTAATGTATAGGCTTTTAATGCATAGGCCGTACTAGAGATGAAATGTGAACGAGGAACAAGGGCTGGATTTTCTTTATCCGTGGTTTTTTTTCAGGTCAATTTGTTCTGAAAATGTTTGTGAGGAAACTGCCCTCCCAGCTTGAGGATACCTGCTGTTCTCTGAGTCAGACTCATTGTGTCCACCATGTATCATTATGTTTAGCAATATAGATTTCTGTTGGATAATAACTAATGTAATGCCAGCCGTATATGGCAGCATCTACAGAAAATGTTGCAGAGATTAATATAACTCTGTAACAAATGCTGACTGTGCACAAGACACAGTGATATGATCCTATTATTTCCTGTCTCAGAAGTTAAAAACTTCTGCTGCATAACTACATTGTCAGATACGATTTTTATTCAGTGGGCTTTTTTCTCTCTTACTGTACTGCTTTTTAAGAATGCAAAGAGAAGAATTCATATAGAAGAATATAGAACTCCAAAAAGAGCAATAGAAGTGTTCAAGGCAAAATATATATATTTATTCTTTTTTTATATTATGTATTTATTTAAATTGAACTTTGCTGACTAAACTGCTTTTGGTCATTTTGAATCCTCTTCTTAAGGTTGTCATAAAAAATATTTATTGGTCTCAAAGTACATGTGTAATTGTAGCATGAACTTCAATTCTTAGAAGCACTTCAACACTGACCTTGACTGAACATCCGCTTAAGCATGTGTAATTTTAAGGCATGGATATTAAACTCATTGGAATTTTTCATATGTGGCTATTAGAAGAGCTTTATGTGTTTTTCAGACAGGCACTTGAAGGAATTATTGACATTTCATGTTGTTTCCAGTAGAGCAGTAAGGATGAATTTTCTGTTTCAAATGCATGTATACCTTTGGCTAGAAAACATTAAAAAATGAGTATGGTTACTTTGACAGATCTGAGACTTTATTCTGTATATTTTTACAGACTGCCCTTTGACATAGAATCATAGAATCATAGAATAGTTAGGGTTGGAAAGGACCTTAAGGTCATCTAGTTCCAACCCCCCTGCCGCGGGCAGGGACACCTCACAGTAAACCATGCCATCCAAGGCTATGCCCAACCTGGCCTTGAACACCACCAGCATTCACAACTTCCCTGGACAACCCATTCCAGTGCCTCATCACCCTTACCGTAAAGAACTTCTTCCTTATATCCAATCTAAACTTCCCCTCTTTAAGTTTGAACCCGTTACCCCTTGTCCTCTCACTAGAGTCCCTCATGAAGAGTCCCTCCCCAGCATCCCTATAGGCCCCCTTCAGATAATGGAAGGCTGCTCTGAGGTCTGCACGCAGCCTTCTCTTCTCCAGGCTGAACAGCCCCAACTTTCTCAGCCTGTCTTCATGCAGGAGGTGCTCCAGTCCCTGATCATCCTTGTGGTCCTCCTTTGGACTTGTTCCAACAGTTCCATGTCCTTTTGATGTTGAGGACGCCAGAACTGCGGTCTCAGGAGAGCAGAGTAGAGGTGCAGGATCACCTCCCTCGACCTGCTGTTCACAGTCCTTTGGATGGAGCCCAGGATACGGTTGGCTTTCTGGGCTGCAAGTGCACACTGCCGGCTCATGTTCATTTTTTCATTGACCAGCACCTCCAAGTCCTTCTCCACAGGGCTGCTCTGAATCTCTTCCCTGCCCAACCTGTAGGTGTGCCTGGGATTGTTCCTATCCAGGTGTAGGACCTTGCACTTGTCATGGTTAAATGTCATAAGGTAGGTATCAGCCCACCTCACAAGCATGTCAAGATCCCTCTGGATGGCATCCCTTCCCTCCAATATATCAACTATGCTCAGGGCAAAGGCAGTGCAGCCCCTGAAGAAAATCAGATGTCATAACCTCTGTCCTGAGACATTGCTTTTTCATTTATAGATACTTTGGCTGGAGCTGTGTTGCTACTCAGCCTGTTGTAAACTGTGTATTTGTTCATTCTGGTTTTAATTTTATATTAAAATTAGGAAAATTGAGGCTTTGTAAATTACATAATCATCTTGACATTCTCAAGAGGATACTGAGCATTATAATAATCAAGCTCTTATTGACTGAAGATCAGGAAAGGTCTGAATGTAACAGGAAGCCAGGTTCCTATACATGTGGTAGGTTAAATAGCTTTAGAAATATTTGTAAAATTGTAGAACTGCAATTTATTGAAGCAATTTCCTTACTTAATCTGAGAATCAACTATTTTATGTTGATTTTAGTGGCACGTAAAGATTTTAACATATCCAGTAATGGACTTTCTTCAAGTAACACTTGATTTGAAAAATTAACTCTTAGAAAAATCAGAATAGATAAATATGGTAGATGGATATATATGTTTTGTATTTAAGATAGAAAATTTCATGTAAACCATAATCCATTCAAACCATAGTATAGTTTAAAAAACCCAAAGAAAACAAAACCCAGAACACTTCACCCCCCCACCCTAAAAAAAAGTGGAGGGGTAGCCTTAATGGGGCGAGGAATACAGAACAAAATAATGTGATAGCGTTGTGTGTAGATGTGTTGTTCCATTTCATTTTGAGTGATCTGTGTAATTCCAGTAATACCTTTTTTAAAAGAATAGACTTGGAAAAGATTCAGGAGAGGGTAACAGGAATGGTATGGAGTGGCTTTGTAGTTCAGAAGTCAGTCAACTATAACTTATTTCTAGAAATGCCTGAAGGTTGTTGTATTTGGAATCTGTGAAGTTGGGCTGCAGTATAAAGATGAACAGGATTTTATTTATTGTCTGGTTAGTTTGAGGCCAAGTTGAGAATGTATAATTTGTACAAGCAGCCTCACTCCTGTGTTCTTCCTTAAGCATAATGCAGGATGCCTTGCTTTAGAAGGGATTTTGATCTCAGGATGACTGCTCTTTTGTTCTAATAGCTTTTTTACAGAATTAACTAGGTTAAAAAAGACCTTTAAGACCTTCAAGTTCAGCCATTCACCTATGACTGCCAAGTTCACCAATAAACTGTATGACTAAGGGCCTCATCTACATGGTTTTTGAGCACTTCCAGGGACAGTGATTCCAACACTTCCTTGGGCAGCCTGTTCCAATGCGTGAGTAGCCTTTCAGTGAAGAAACTCATCCTAATATGTTCTAGTTATTCTAAGTTTTCACTGTTTTAAAAATAAGCGTATTGTCTGAATTGGCTTGTTGTGGGTGAATGTTACTGGTTTAGTAGAAATGGAAAGGCAATCTAACACCTCTGTGTTTTTTCAAGAATTGAAATTTTTGCCAGTGTGATGTGCTTTGTGGAATGAACAGCATTGCATTAATGCTGTCTCAAACCTCTTCAAAACACCACTGTAGGAATAACATCTCCTTAGTTACTATTAGGAGGGATACAATTGGAAAACACTGCCGTAATTGTAATTTCTTCTTCTCTCTTGCATAATTAAAAAAAAATTATAGACTGTTAACCTGTGCCACATCAGAGTAGAGGAATGTGTATGTGTTGCTACAGGGCTGTGGTTCTACTTTGCTCCTCCAGATTTTGCTCATTTCTTTCTTCCTCTTTCAAAACACACATTTCCATAACATTTATGCTAATAAAATATAGTCATTGAAATACAGTTTAGGCTGCAGCCACTCCTTCCCTCTACCCCCACCTCATCCCCTTTGCAGTAAGACTGTTGGACTACTAAAACCCAGAGAGCGTTTTGTTCTGTAAAGATGTGCTTGATGCTTGGTTGTTCTGAAGTTGTGATTATGTGGCTTTGACAACTATATGAGACTCACATTTTCCCAGTAGTTGCAATTTATTATAAACTGAGTTTCTTTATGGTGGTTTTGGTGATATTTTAGCAAGTGGGGTGGAACTGCTGGATATGACAATACACCCAATGCATTTTGTGAACCTTGATTTATTCAGACATTAAAATGTTTGGTACAGTCTTTTAAATGTTTTATTGTAGAGAATGGGGAGTTAAATTAAGATATAATAACAGGTGGAGCAGAAAAATTACTAGAATTATTTATCTGAGGTGTGCAGATTGCTTTATTTACATCAGCTGTGAATCTGTAGTTAATAAAATTTCTTAAAAATCTTGAAAGCAATTCATTTAATTCAAGCTTTTCCTTGAAATTGTAGTCTAATATAGCTGATGATATAATTAGGAGGATATTTTATGTTTAGGAAAATGATTTGTAGAAAACAGAGCTAATTAGACTTACTTAATGACAGTTCTCACTGATGCAGTTGGAAACTACATGGCAGAACATTTATTTTTCTAAAATTCATGTATCATTCTTCAAAATGTAATTATATTTTATTGGTGACTATTTTGGAGTTTTGTTTTTTGGAAAATCATTCATGGAAAATGTAATTAAGTTAATCAGTGTCTTAGAACTTAAAGTACAGGAAAACTACTTTAAAAGATTTTAAAAGTGTTAGAAACATTACCTATGTAAGTACTGTGAGAAATACTTTTTCTATTTTAAGTGCTAGAAAGTAACATTAAATAGCATTTTTACTTCATGAGTACAAATGCCTCTGAATGACATTGTTTTATTCTCTGATTTGTCCCATTATGATGACTGTAATCTTTTTCTCTCCCCCTTTTTTTTTCCTTAACTGCTTGCCTTTTCTAGGAAGTAGAGGTTGGTATACATCTTCTGTCTTTCATTATTCTGTGGGTTTTTCATGTGTACACTGAGTCTTTATATTTTACTAAATGTAGGTTGTTTCTCCCTCTCCAGGATGATTATTTCCGTACATGGAGTCCGGGTAAACCATTCGATCAAGGTAAGATTCTGCTACTAGTTATTTTGCATGACATAAAATTTTTAAGTATTGGCAATTATGCCCCAGTTCTCAAAAATTCTGTATATCTGTGTCATTTTCTTCTTCTTCAAATGTTTGAGCTAAGGAGGGCCAGAAATTCAGCCCAATCATAAACTTATATCTGTGATTTTTTGTGAACTTTCACTGATTAGAGATTGAGAGCATTAGGAACCTCCCAAAGTAGCTTAGTTTCCCCCATACAAACTTGGGGTTTGGGGGATTTTGTTCTGGTTTATTTGCATATACCTTATGCTTTGCTGCTTTTTCAGTAGGGCTTTTGAAGAAAAACAGGCATATAATCTGATACTTGCCTTTTGCAGTAAAAAATAAAAAATTGAAAGTCTCTTTTTATAGCTGATAAAACAAGATCTAGGAAAACAGTTTTGGAAGTCTCTGTCATGTTCAAGTGATCTGTCTGGAGACAAAACACAGATGGAGCTTTAAGAATGCTATGGCCTTAGCAGCATCTGAGCAACCGCAGCAAATTTTCACATTAAACATTCCCTCCGCAGGCATTGGAGCTTAATGTTTACTGTCAATATAATCCACTTCATGTATGTTGTTTCAAAGTGTACGACTACTGTTGTGAAACTACTGAGACTCTGGATACATTTTTATTTTTTGTAATTGCTACAAGGACCTATTCAGAGTCTTTGTCTTTTCTGATAATACTGATGACACAAATGTAATGAAGAAACAATGTAGGGGCTTGTACACAAGAAACTGAGATAAAAATATGTTGCAAAAATAACGTTTACTCAATTTAAGGAAATTCTTCCATAGGGGATACTGAATTTAAAGGGAGATTTATAATGAATTGTATTGTATTACAACCCCATCTCTTGGAGATGTACTTTCCACTACAGCCTTTGTCACTTTAATTCAGGATTGCTGTAGTAAGCCTGTGAAAGGAAATGCCTTAATTTCTTAAATTAATTAATGCACCTGGCTTGTTTTGCCAGTTAGTGAGAGACAAGAGTAGTCACAGTTGTTTTCACTACTCTGAATTGCGGTGATTCTCTTCTGGTACAATGGAAATTTGTAAATATTGATTTAGATCTATGGCTGCCTGAATATTTTAGAACCTGACAATTTCGCAGACCATGTATCTCTCCTCTTTGTATTCTAGTACATTAGGAAAAGTCATTGACTTAAGGAGTTCTGTGACTCCTCAGAGAACAAGGTTCCTTTCTTTTGGTAGAGTACCTCATCTAAGAAGCAGGCTTATCACTTCACTACAAAGAACCTTTAGTCTATTCCCTTTCTTCTTTTTTTTTTGATAAAATAATTTTTTAATATGGGAACTAGGGTAGGTTATACTTTAATGACTTATTGGTGGTAAAATCTTTCATCAGAAGCCATTGAATTGAATATACTGTAAATTTTGCTCGGTGTCTTAATTTGGCAGTCATATAACTTAAAGAATGTCGGGTATTTTTGCCTCCCAGTGCTTTTCAGTTTTCCTGCAATAATGGCTGCAGGTTTTGTATTGAATTTAGCAATGCTATTGAATGGACCTGTATGTCAAAAGATCTACAGTTTCTCAAGTATTAGACATTTTTTAGATTGATTGACATAAAGATATTCTTTATTAATCAGAGACTTGTATGTTGTTGTTCTATGGAAACTCTGTAAAGAACATTACTGACTAGATCTCAAAGACATACTAAAAAGTAGAGAGGTTTCCCAGTCAACATCTTAGCAGAATTGGCTTCCTCTTACTTTTAAGTAAAATGGGAAATGATTTTTTTTATCCATAGCAAAATTAGTCCTGAGAATAAAATATTATTATGGAAGTACCATGTACTTGTTAATACATTCATGTCTCTCTCATCAGATGGAAACAGTGATCATGGGTGTTATTTTGAAGGAAGAACCATTCATGCTTAAAAGCATGGCAGTCTTGCAAATGTCAGTTCCTTAGAAGTGATTGTAATCTTCACTGTTTACTGAAGAAATCAGATCTTTTATGATTCCCTGTGTTTGCCAGTAAAAGACATACAGCACTGACAATCTCAACACATTTTTTTTTTCCTCATATTACTTAAGATGGGAAAAAGTGAGAGTTGGTAGACCATAACAACTAAATTTTAGGTGTACATTCTGATAATCTCTGTAAATGTCATTCAATGAAAACATGAAACTCCTAAGTGAAGAACAAATTTTTAAAATGCAGGCATAAACTTGCAGTAAGAGACTGAAGTTGTTCACTAAAGATGTTTAAACAAGAGCAGTAGCAACTTCTCATGCGTGTTGTGTTAAAGTTTGTAGTAATACTGCTGAAGATACGTGCAGATAAGTTCTTCCAGGAGAGAAATAATTAATATCTTTAATTTATCAGTGTGTTATTTCTTTTGTTTATAATATTTGTCTTTTCAGAAGATTGCATATAAATCTGTGAAAGTGCAGAATAAGCAAGGAATCTTTTTGGCATAAAGAGATCTGAAGTCCAGGTCTACCAGGTGTCACTTTTTTTCTACTTACTAAGAAACCAATGGATCATAGGAATTACTAGTGCTTTTACAGAAGTATTTTTCTTTGCTTATTTAAGTTATAGCAACTTTACATGATGAAATTACAAATAGTTGGAAGTTTTGAAACCTATATATGAACAAATACGAAGACCTTTAAACTGCATAAATGCCAGGTGACTACCTGTAATAAAGGTGGTGGTAGAATCTTTAGCTTCATGTCTGTGTTTCAGATTGTTAGTTGTCATTTAAAAATACTCTTACGTCTCTTTCACCCCTTGTCTTTTAGGCTGTTGTATAGGTACCTGTTACAGTTGTAACTCCTTGTCGATATGAGTAGTAGTCAGACAAACGGGTTCTCATTATTATGTTTATTATGTTCTTATTTATTATGTTATGTATACATATTCTGCTCAAAATCAGCAGTATATGGGGACCTTAAAATTGTTTTCAGCCAACGCACACACATATATATAGGTAGTATTTTTGAGGAACCAGTGCTTGCCATATAGACATATCTTTGAGGTCTGCACATAGTTATTATTTTCCTAAGACTCAACGACTATTAAAACCTTTCCTAAGATTTTTGTAGATTTACTATATATGGATAATATAACTTTCTATTTTTTTTAAATGAATTCTTAATCTGAATGCAAATCTTAATGCCAATATTTTTTTTTGTAATGTTTGGAAAGTCAGTGGTTCAGTGAATCAGTAGTCATGCATATGATACCAAGTATCTTAATAGTGTCTTAATTCACTCCTCTATAATTTGGTGTATTTTAGAAGGCATTCTTACGTTGATATAGTTAAGTATCTAAAAATTGCTCATGTAGAAAGATCTGTGTAATTCCTTGAGTATTGGTGAGAGTAGTTATATGGAAATATATGTCCAAGCATTCCAGGAGGTTAGCTCTTAAGATGAGAATATGTAGTAATATTTACTCCTGGGCTGCAAAATTTAAGTTATTTTAAAAGATGGAAAAATATTATAATTTGCGTTGCAATCCACCAGTGCCATTCCTTAAAGCAACATCTGACATTTGTGCAAACAATACTTGCTCCTGTTGAACTCGTTTGCATATATACATCTAAGATAGAAAAAGGTTTTTAAATATTTTGACTGTATGATATATGCACACACATAAGCGTTTATATTTTTCTATGAACACCACAGTGTGAATTCTTAATAAACAGTCATATGCAGCAGCTATTATTGTTGGAATAAATTAGAATGTTGTATTAATCATACTTAGTGCTAAAATGCAGTTTTTGTATTTTGAGTGGTTTAGAAGCAAGCAGTTAGGATGTTTTGTGTTTTGGACTGTTCCAAGTTGAACGTTTAGTACCTTTAATCTGTGTTTTATCAATGTTTTCTCAGTTTAAAAGAAAACAGTACTTACTAACATGTTTTCTTCACGTAACCCTTCTACACCACGCAGCAATGTACGGAATACTTAGGTACATTTTATTTTGAGGCTACAGATGGTAGCAGAGCTTGGAGGGTGTAGCTATTGAATAAAGTTGCATACACAAAGACTCTGGTGTAAGATTTTAAAATGGAAAGGATGTTTTCCTTTGCTCAATAGAAATACCTTAGAGGACTAGTGGAGTATTTTCATGTAATGGAAAAAATATGAAATGACATTTCCATGGAGGATGAACACCCTGAAGGTATAGTTGGTTTGTGGATATATTAATAACATTTCTTGTAAACCATTCTACTGAAATATTTTTGGCTTTTATAGTATCTGGTTATATTATATGTCTGTTTACAGCAGAGGTATTGTAGATACCATTTCACAACAGAAATAGATTCTGAAACAATTTCAAACACTTTTGAGTCCTTTGCCTTTTAGCTCTTTATGTTTCATCTACTTAGTTCTGTAATAATTTGGGTAACTAAGGATATGAAAATACTTGCAAACAGTTCTCTGTAATTTGTGAGTGCAGTTCTGTACTATGAACTGAAATGACTTAGAGCCATATTCAATAAAATCATTTGAATCACTCATTTGCAAGCCTTGGGAGGTCTTAAGGGAGTTTAATAAAGATCCATTAGTTGAAGACTGTGAAAACAGTCATGCAGATTTAACTTTTCCGCATTTGATGTGTACAGTCATTTTCTAGCTTTTATAGCAAAGCTGTGATTGTTTTTTAAACTAGAAATATATATCCATAACTTTCAAGTTAAAATTCAGTACTTTGCAATTAAGATGTAATCCATATCAGTTTAAATGCATTCTAGTCTTAATAGTAAATAATCATGAAATATTAACAGCTTTTCAGTTCTGTTCTTTTTGAAATTCAGTGTCCTCCAACAAAGATACTGTATCTTCATCTGAGGCAACATTTTAATCTGGTGAATAGTTTCCAGTTTCATGTATGTGGGTGTGTTTAAGAATCCTGTTCGCTGAGACAATACACCAAATCCTGTGGTGAGCAGGTTCTCACTGCTTTTTTATTACTTTCAGCCAGCCCTTGCCTGAAAAGATCTTTTTGTAGATGTCTGAGGAAACCTTTAATGGGTTGGGCTTTTTTTGTTCATTATCTGATGCTGTGCTTTAGTGGTTCTTTTACTATTTCTCTTGAATAAATTTCACTACTGAAATATACTTTGGAACTGCCTTGTCCTGTATGGTTCAAAGTCTTTGCTTCTAACTCAGATTCCCTGGGTAGTACACATTTGCTTTTTTAATTATGGATCTCAAATTGTTTCAGAATTTATTTATGTGGATTCATTGAATGGATTCTAAATTCTTAGAGCTATGTTAAGAATGGCTATATCAAGGATTTTTAGTGAGGCTAAACCCAGAGATTTTGCTTGTCTTCAGTAGCAATTCAACCCCTCATTCCTGCTCTCCTGCCACCCTTGCTTTATGTCTTCCCTTTAGGTCTGTACAGTCACCAAATCTTGAATTGTCGTAACATAATTTAAAAAGTTTATTTTATTTTTGTTTTTAACCTGGCTAGATCATGGATTTTGGTAGCCATTCAGACCTACAAATAGTTATGTCAGAAAAGCAGAATTATGGCATAGGGCTACAATGACTGGCTGGAGGTGGAGCAGCAGAGCTTCTTAAGCTGACAGCGTGCTGAGCAAAAGGTGTTTGGAACAGTTTCTTTGCATTTCACGAATGTGCTGAAGTTTAGCCCTGCAAGTCTCTTCATTTTCAAAGTCCTTTTACATAGGACATCTGCTGTGCTGAGATGTCCTGGTTTACGGTCTTGAGTTCCTGAGGACAGTGTGCTTCAATATATTTTGGTGTGTACTAGGACTCCTGCTTCTTTACAGGTTTACTTAATTGCTAATGAACTTTCCTATGCTTGCCACAGGAATTTAATAAAGCTTGTGAAATAGCTAACAGAGGTACTTATTAAGAATATAAAATCTGAAATCACACATTAGCGGTGAGGGGAAAAGAAATACCTTAAGAAACCCATAGAACATAACCAACCAAGTAAAGAACGTAAAGAAGACGAAAAGACTTCACAGTTTTTCTTCCTTGGATGGAGGAATGGCAGTTCTTAAAACATTTTAAATGTTGAAATCTGACTTTTGGAAACAATTTTCATTTTTTTTAACCTCATCATATTTAAAACCCTGTTTTCTTAGTTAATTTCATAACTAAGATGTTTCTTGTCTGTTTCTGTAATCCTTTTTATGTTTCATGTCTGTTTCTGTAATCCTTTTTATCTCTGGTTGACTTATACATAACTCTTTCAGTAATTTTTAATCTACGGTGTGTAAAGAACATACATCCTAAGACATGTAAGTTGCAGTATGACAGTGGCATGTAAAATTCCTGTTAGTAGCCTCTTGTCCTGGGTTCAGCAGCAGCAGTCATTTTTCTACTTGGTAGCTGGAGCAGCGCTGATAACACCAGTGTTTTCAGTTACTGCTTGGTAATGTTTTGGTCTGACCAAGGACTTTCTGAGTCTCATGCTCTGCTGGGGAGGAGGCAAGCTGGGGGGAAGCAGAGACAGGACACCTGACCCAAACTGACCAAAGAGCTATTCCATGCCCCGGCATGTCATGCCCAGGATGTAAAATACTGGGGGTAGGAACCCAGAAGTCACTCTCTCTCTCGGCTCGGTCAGGTGGTGAGCGGTTGTATCCTCTTCCCTTGTATTTGCCTTGTCATTATTATTGTTGGTGGTAGCAGCAGTGGTTCGTGTTATACCTCAGTTACTGGACTGTTCTTATCTCAGCCCATGGGAGTTACATTCTTTCAATTCTTCTCTGCATTCCCCCCCCCCCCCCCCATCAGAGTGGGCGGGGAGAGAGAGGGAGAAGTGAGATTTACAGCTTAAACCACGACACCTCTGCATTGTTCTTGCGTTTGGATGGACAGGATTGTGAGAGAATGGTAAGATTTCAGGGTTGTGCCTGAGGCTCTTATGTAATTAACATTCAGTGTTTAAGAAACCTCAAGTCAATAATTGTGCTTAAAAATTTGATAGGAAAGTTCTAGATTCCTATTTCACTCAGTCACCCAGCCATACTCACATCCTTTCCCAAAACCTGAGTAAATAATTAGGGTTAAGTATAAACTTCGTTTATTTAAAAACTCTGTTAGGGAAACTACAGCTTGTGTTAGTGTAATATTTGTTAATTGTGAAAGATTTCAAATGAAAGTTTAATACTAAAGATTTTAAAACATTTGATAAGCATCAGTATATAAAGGTTCCATGTTAGCTGACAATATCAGCTGAGTGTTTATGTGATCTGCCTTGCTCTCCTCCCTTCTGTTTCTGGAAACTGTGGTGTTGGGATTCTGCTAATCTCTCTAGATCAATGCTTTTCTCAATGAAGAATTTTGCTTTAGAAGGTCAGAATCACGATCTTTCAAAATGGAGAAGTAAAGGCGCTGGGTGGTCTTTAGGTATCCTCAGTAATTGTGCGTTTATCGAAGCAGGCTGTATGAGTAATTTGCTTCTAGGTGTCTGTCTGCCTAAAGTTGTAACAAAGACATTTGACCTAATTATTGGCATTTTAGTTAAAACCTATAGATGATTTACGTTTTTGTCCGCCGTGGTCAAATGTGAAAACTTCATAGGCAGAGTCGTCAGGCCTGCCTTTTAAACTATAGGAATTAAACCACTCATGGGATATTTAAAATATAGCTTAAGTTTTGCTAAGTATAGTAAAGCAAAACGTCTAGCTGTTTCTTATTTTGCCTGTCAGAAATGAATCACAAAGTTTGGAGGCAGGATATAGAATCTTAAGTCTGAAAATTTTGTCCTTAAGCTTTTTCTGCTTTCATTTTCTTGGGAATGGAATATTAGGAACATGGCAGAATGCACTTAGCAGGTTGTGAAATAATGGTTAGCTCCTGTGGATTCTGCCACAGAGTTCCTGTTAAGAGGATTCTCCTATGCTGTGTGTTGCTAATCTTGATTTTCTATTATATTTCCAATAAAAATAATAAAAATGATGTTCTGGCTATTATCAGTTTCCGGGAGTGCTAGCTGTAAGTTAACTTGAAAAAGAGATGATAGGAAGCTTTGCTGAATTGCTTATCCAAATTTGAATTATAGATAAATAGATCCATTAGTACTGAGTTTTTTTTTTTTTAATATTAATTGCTTCTTTAGCCTGTGAAAATAACAATTCCATATCCATCTATAAAGGCATCAGATGATCTTAATGCTGTTCCATATTTTTTCAGCAGAGCAAATTACTTTTCATTTGCAAGTTCTTAGAGAAATAATAGATGATAGACAGTATTTTATACTTCTGTAATACTTGTCATGACAATGCTATTTTTTCTGCTTGTTGAAATTCAATTAACATGACATTTGATAGCATTTTAGGCAAATATATGGACAAATGCAAAGTAGGCATACAGGCAAATAACATGTAGCAAGCACACCTCTCTGAATATCAGGAGCTGAATAAAGCTGAATATTACCATGTTAATGATTCTAAGATCACACTTGCATCTTTAGAAGCTGATAGTGTCTGACTTTCTAAGAAGTCAGCTGATACATTATAGCTGCTAGTAAAGAAATTATTTCTGGCAAGCCTTAAATAAACATGTTACTTATGTCTAGAATCTCCTCACCATAGTGGAAACAATCACCTATTTTTAATTATGATATAATTATGCTGTACAATTACATTTTACTTCATTTATGGAAAAAAAGGCCTCTAGCCTTCATAATTATGAGATATTTTAGTAAATGTGAATCAGATAAAAACTCAGATTGATATCTGTTTCATACTGAGGAAAATAGCTCTGAGGGATATATAAATGCCTGCACATTGGGATTATGACACTTGTGATATTTTTGGTGTGAACATTGTACTGTTTCATAGGGGCGTATTTTAGCAGAAATGGAAAGGAATATGTGTTGTCAGTGCAAGTCTGAGTGAGCTCAGGTAAAGCAGGAATGTTTTGTCAGGGGTTTCTAGAGGATGCAGTGAGAAATTAAAGGCTCAATGCTGTGTTTTTCCAGAGTTAACTGACTTACATGCTTAGATGAAATCAATAGTACTTTCACAAGAATAAATCTATGCATTTTCTTTGTAGTTTAAGATATTTATGACACCATGTAGAGAGTGGGTATATATAGTCAGATATGCTCCTGTATTGAGAGGAGTCCAGTTCTTCCCCAGCATGAAATACTTCAGAGTATGGTTTTAGAATAAGCTTTTCTTGTGGTTTAGTCTTCATTTTCAATGAAAATTTTCTATTTATCTGTTCCAAATATGAATTAAAACAGGCTTCAAAAAAAGGCAAGCCATTTCCATGCTCTCATAAATATCTAATTTTTTAAGTCCTTTCAAAGTTGGGAAAATCACTAATACAATTCATAAGTTCACCGATTTGAAAAAGCGAATTAAAAATTAAAAACTGCAAGATTGTGCAAAATAGATTAATAAAATTTGGATCCTGTGTACTTCATAGCATAGAGTTGACTACAGCACGTGATACTGAAAGAGTAAAGAGAAAGGCCTGCACTGCTTTTCAAAGTTCCTCGCACCATTTCTGTCTGTATTTTATCTTTCTGCTAAGCTATAGTGTCAGTCTAGGCAGAATTGACCCCTCAGGTAGTTGACATTTTCACATTCCAAAATTCTGTATCTATTTGGTCTCTCCCTTGCTGTTATAAGATATGGCAACTTTTCAAAAAAATGTGTCCAAACCTGTACATTCTCCTGTGGCTTCTTCATCACTAAAACTGGTAATGAAGACATTTGTACAAAAATGTATTGGAAAAATGGAGGCCATCAATCACATTTAAGGTGACATAAAAAGACTTCTGTAGCTGATAGAGAACAAGAAGTCCAGCAGGTCACTGAGTGATAATGTGAGTTAAGGTCGATGGCGAAACCGTGAGTGTTGAACCATCTCAACTTCTCTGTTTCATAGGAAATGAAACGAACACTCTGTGTGTGCACAGAATGTTACCAGTTAGCTACATTTATAAGTAATTTTTGTAAGACGTTAAATTTTCTTTGAAGGACATTCTTAGAGGAGTAAAATGGACAGAAATGTTGATATCGGACAGCTGAGTCTGATATCAATAGTAGGTTCAGGAAGTGGTTTCCTTGCAGATACTCCTGTCTTGCACAACTGATTTCTAGCTATAGAGCTTTACCAGTGCACACCTATCCCTACCTTTCATTTAAAAGGTGCAATTTGTGAATGGGTGCTATACCAAAATGTATTTTTTAACACAATTCCAAACAATCTGGTTTAGAGCAGTCTTTGGTGAAAAAGCCTGTTAAATACATAAGGAACCTAATTGGAGCATCAGCATTCAATGCAATTCTTCATTTTTTTTTCTTCCTGACTTTCTGATACTGTTATAAAAATCCAGCACTTCTTTGTGTCACCATGTATTCAAAGCCAATTTCTAATTTGATTTCCTAGTCAAATCTCATGGATTTCCACTGAAATCTATATTTTTAAATTTTGTTTTAAATGGAATCTTAACTCTGGCCCCTAGTGTTCTTTTCCAGGGATAAAGTCATTCTGATTCCGGCAGTAAGCTAGATGTTTTCCCTGTCAAAAAGGCGAAGAGTGACAGTACTATCTCATGATTGTAAAGTTGGGGTCCGCCTGTAACACTGTCTAAAACATGTTGTGGCTTGCTATATTTTTTTGGAATTGTCTAAATGCACCTTCAGAGTCCCAAGAGCTCGGGATAAGAAATAAACATTTCAGTGATAATGGAAAGTTACATGATCACCTCCATTCACTTCTTTTCCTTAAACATGTATTCTGATGATACTGAGCTCAGCATCCTTATGTGATTTCAGATTTCTCCTCTTATGTATTTTTATTCCATTAGCCTATTCAGTTTTGCAGAGCAGTTATTTTAAGATATGCTAGTATCATATTTCAGTATTGCTATCGTAGTGTCTCCATCAGAGAACATTATGGGAAGAGGGACTTGAACCAGTGCATTAAGGGACTTTAAGCAGAGAAAGTATTTGACATGTAATCTAAAATCTAAAGTATATTGGAGAAGGATACTGAATATGCTGCTGTTAATTTTTGCTCCAAATCTGTTATCCTAGTTCAGTCATGTTTTGCTGGATTTGCTTTCTGTTTAGAGTTGTTATAATCAGACTTATTTTGGATGACTCATTGTGGTTTTATGGCTGGTTTGTTGTAGAAATAAAAATACCTGGAAGGGGATTGCATCTTTGTATATGTCCTATGCTGTAAATAACAAAATATTTCTTTTCTGTCTGCATTGAATTATTATTATATTAATGTTTCAATAACTCTACTGCTTTGTTGATATGATGTTATGTTTTGCCCAGCTGAATATATTGTTAAGAAGGAAATAATACTAGCAGAGTCACTGCTTAGACTATATATAATCATACTTCACACCACAAAGTCGTGTCAAAACTGCAACTAATGATCCTGGTTTTTGTTTCCTGGGTACGTGGTTAGTCAGCCTTATGTTAATATCATCTGTCAGTTCAAGTAGAGGTGTGGTTAAAGGTTTACTTTCGATCATGAAGAACAGAGTAAACATGAATTTACTTTCAAAAAATATGTATACAAGTATATATTTTATAAGCAAATGTAGAAAACAGCATATCTGAAATATCAGTCTAGACTGGATAGTAGTATTCTAAAGTAGGAGATGAACACAGAAAAATGCGTTCTAGTTGTTCATAGCCTTCTTGCATGATTTTGTGATTTAGTATTTTCAGTAGTGATTTTAAACAAGGCTTTAGTGTTAAACATGCTAGAGTTTTTTTGTGTGTGTGTGTTTTTGGGGGGGTTGTTTGTTTTTTGTTTTTCTTTTTTTTGGGGAGGAGGGGTGGGAGTAGTCTATGTATGGAGTGGGTGGCATTAAACTTAAGTAGAAGTGTTGAGTTTGGAATCCCAAGAAGACATCACAGATATCAGAGAGGAGAGAAGTCGATTGTTTCTTTTGGAAGCTGTCGTGGTTTAAGCCGTGAATTTCACTTCTCCCTCCTTTCCCCCCCCCCCCCCCCCACTCCGAATGGGGGGGAAATGAGGAGAAGAACTGAAGAAAATGTAACTCCCACAGGTTGAGATAAGAACAGTCCAGTAACTAAGATACAATACAAATCACTACTGCCACCACCAATAACAATAATAATGACAAAGTAAATACAAAGGGAGAGGATACAACCGTTTTGCCGCCCGACCGAGCTGAGAGACCGCGCGGAAAAACCCAGCGAGAGCCCGCCCACAAACAACACACTTCCCGGTTCCTCCCCCCCCCCTCCCCTGTATTCCACATCCTGGGCATGACGTGCTGTGGCATGGGATAACCTCATTGGTCAGCCCGGGTCAGGTGCCCTGTCTCTGCCTCCTCCCTGGCATAGCATGAGACTAGGAAAAAAAAACGAACCCATAACAATCCACCCCTTATTCCATACCATTCACATCATGCTCAGATCCCACATTTTCAATTTACCATCACATACATTTATATATATATATACACATCCGCACACACACACAGATGGAGAGATATAATCCCTTAGTGCATGAACCAATCCCTATAAAGCTGCTGAATCCATCCAGTCCGTGATGCCAGGCTCCACCTTTTGTAACAGTCTTTCAGAGCAGGGGAGGCTGTGTGCAGTGTTGGATTGTTGCCTGCTGACTCTGATTGTTCCTTTACTGCAGAACTCGTCTGGTTTCATCAAAGTTCATTCTTTGTTGGGATGATGGTCTGAGGGTCAGTCGCGGATGACTCGAAGACATCTAGTTGATGGGCTATAAAAATGTTACATAGCAAGCAACAGCATGCAATTGAGTTCATTGGCTGTTTTCTCCTAAAATCAAATCTCCTTGAGGTACACATCAGACTTCCCCATCTTCCCGCATTACCCACCAAGTATATCTGGGTCCCTGAGCAAAAGCAATGCCACGAGTGGGTTTGCCTTTACCTGAAGCAGGAATAACCCAGACTGTCTTCCCCAGCAAATTCTTTATGTGCACCACAGGAACGTGGTCCTTCTCTACAGTATGTAGAAGTTCTGACTGGGCTGGACCAGATCTGTTGGCAGATCCTCTGGTGTTGACCAACCAGGTGGCTTTTGGTAAATGTGTATCCCAATGTTTGAAAGTCCCACCACTCATTGCTCTCAGTGTAGTTTTTAACAGCCCATTGTATTGTTCGATTTTCCCAGAGGCTGGTGCATGGTAAGGGATGTGATATACCCACTCAATGCCATGCTCTTTGGCTCAAATGTCTATCAGGCTGTTCCAGAAATGAGTCCCATTGTCTGACTCAGTTCTCTCTGGTGTGCCATGTAGCCACAAAATCTGTTTCTCAAGGCCCAGGATAGTGTTTTGGGCAGTGGCGTGGGGCACAGCGTATGTTTCCAACCATCCGGTGGTTGCTTCCACCATGGTAAGCACATGACGCTTGCCTTGGTGGGTTGGTGGGAGTGTCATATAATCAATCTGCCAAGCCTCCCCATATTTGTACTTCAGCCATCGTCCTCCATACCAAAGAGGCTTTAACCGTTTAGCCTGCTTAATTGCAGCACATGTTTCACAGTCATGAATAACCTGGGCATTAGTATCCATTGTTAAGTCCACCCCTCGATCACGAGCCCATCTGTATGTTGCATCTCTGCCCTGATGGCCTGAAGTGTCGTGGGCCCACCGGGCCAAAAATATTTCACCCTTATGTTGCCAATCTAAGTCCATCTGAGCCACTTCAATTTTAGCAGCTTGATCCACTTGTTGGTTGTTCTGGTGTTCCTCAGTAGCCCGACTCTTGGGTACGTGAGCATCTATGTGG
The DNA here is from genome assembly GCA_017639245.1 of Myiopsitta monachus. NCBI lineage: Eukaryota > Metazoa > Chordata > Aves > Psittaciformes > Psittacidae > Myiopsitta > Myiopsitta monachus. The sequence goes on along the minus strand of CM029917.1, from coordinate 75,622,333 downwards.
CGTACTTTGACCGCCAGGTTTTGCACTCGGGCAGCGATGTCTTGCCACGGTGCAGCAGCCCAGATGGGTTTACCTCTGCGTTGCCAGTTGCTCTGCTTCCATTGCTGCAACCACCCCCACAGGGCATTCGCCACCATCCATGAGTCAGTATAGAGATAAAGTACTGGCCACTTTTCTCATTCAGCAATGTCCAAGACCAGCTGGATGGCTTTCACTTCTGCAAACTGACTCGATTCACCCTCCCCCTCAGCAGTTTCTGCAACTTGTCATCAAGGACTCCGTACTGCTGCCTTCCATCTGTGATGCTTTCCCACAATGCGACAAGACCCGTCAGTAAATAAGGCATATTGCTTTTCACTTTCTGACAGTTCATTATATGGTGGGGCCTCTTCAGCACGCATCACTCCTTCCTCCTCTGGTGACATTCCAGAATCTTTCCCCTCTGGCCAGTCCATGATGACTTCTAGAATTCCCGGATGACTGGGATTTCCTGTTCGAGCTCGTTGTGTAATTAATGCGGCCCACTTACTCCATGTAGCATCAGTTGCATGATGTGTAGAGGAGACCCTGCCTTTGAACACCCAGCCCAGCACGGGCAAGCGGGGTGCCAGGAGGAGCTGTGCTTCCGTGCCAATCACTTCCGAAGCAGCTCAAACCCCTTCATAGGCTGCCAATATCTCTTTTTCAGTTGGGGTGTAGCTGGCCTCAGATCCTTTGTGTCCCCGACTCCAAAAGCCGAGGGGTCGACCTCGAGTCTCCCCTGGAGCTTTCTGCCAGAGGCTCCAGGTAGGACCATTCTCCCCGGATGCGGTGTACAGTACATTTTTAACATCTGGCCCAGTCCGGACTGGTCCGAGGGCTACTGCACGACCTATCTGGCATTTAATTTGCTCAAAGGCTTGTTGTTGCTCAGGGCCCCACTTAAAATCATTTTTCTTCCGGGTCACATAATAGAGAGGTCTAACAATCCAACAGTAATTCGGGATGTGCATTCTCTAGAACCCCACAGCACCCAAGAAAGCTTGTGTTTCTTTCTTATTAGTTGGTGGAGACATTGCTGTTATCTTGTTGATCACATCTGTGGGGATCTGGCGGCATCCATCTTGCCATTTTATTCCCAAAAATTGAATCTCTTGTGCAGGTCCCTTGACCTTACTCCGTTTTATGGCAAAACCGGCTTTCAGCAGGATTTGGATTATTTTCCTCCCTTTCTCAAAGATTTCTTCTGCTGTATCACCCCACACAATGATGTCATCAATGTATTGCAGGTGTTCTGGAGCTTGCCCCTGTTCCAGTGCAGTCTGGATCAGTCCATGGCAGATGGTAGGGCTGTGTTTCCACCCCTGGGGCTGTCGGTTCCAAGTGTACTGGACGCCCCTCCAAGTAAAAGCAAACTGTGGCCTGCACTCTGCTGCCAGAGGAATTGAGAAAAAAGCATTGGCAATGTCAGTCGTGGCATACCTCTTGGCTGCCTTTGACTCCAGTTTATACTGAAGCTCTAGCATGTCCGGTACGGCAGCACTCAAGGATGGGGTAACTTTGTTCAGGCCACGATAGTGTACTGTTAGTCTCCACTCTTCATTAGACTTTCGCACTGGCCACTATGGGGCTATTAAAGGGTGAGCAGGGTCCTACTGATCACTCCTTGACTCTCCAATCTGCGGATCAGCTTATGGATGGGAATGAGGGAGTCTCGGTTGGTGCGATAATGACCACTTTTGCGGTCGCGATTGGCACTTGTTGTTCTTCGGCCTTCAGCAACCCCACAGCAGAAGGATCCTCTGAGAGACCAGGCAAGGTGGACAGCTGCTCAATTTCCTCTGTCTCCAAAGCAGCAATACCGAAAGCCCATCGGTACCCTTTTGGGTCTTTGAAGTACCCTCTCCTGAGGTAATCTATGCCAAGGATACATGGAGCCTCTGGACCAGTCACAATGGGGTGTTTTTGCCATTCCCTCCCAGTCAGGCTGATTTCAGGCTCCCGTACAGTCAACTCTTGGGATCCTCCTGTCACTCCAGAAATAGAAATAGGTTCCACCCCTTGACAGCTTGATGGCATCAGAGTACATTGTGCACTGGTGTCTACTAGAGCCTTATACTTCTGTGGGACTGATGTGCCAGGCCATCTGATCCATACAGTCCAATAAGTTCGATTGTCCCCTACCTCCACCTGGCTGGAGGCGGGGCCCCTCTAGTAGTCATCACATTGGTCACTCACGTCTTGTAGAGATGGATTATTCTTCTTCATCACAGGAGCTGAGGTAAAATCGGCTCTTCCACTCCGTCTGGGAACCTGCTCACCAGAGACTGAAGCCGCAGCCTTCATGGGGTGATCAGACTTGACCTTTGCTCTCCTTTTCGGTTCTCGCACCCGCTCCTCCAATACTGAAGTAGGCTTTCCATCCCACTCCATCATATCTTCTCCATGATCCTGCAGGTAAAACCATAGGGTGGCCCGTGGTGTATAACTTCTATATCTTCTCTCTCGAACAGTGGGACGCCTTCTGTTAATAGCTGAGATGTGTGTTGGTACACGTGAGGTGCTGGATAGATCGTCTCTCAATTGTTGGAGGTTCTGGGACAGTTTTTCCACAGCTGAGATGATGGAAGGGGTGATATTATCTTCAAACGCTCGGAGTTTATAAATCATTTTATCCACCATTGGTGGTCTTATGTCACTCCAGGTTATTGTTGCCAATGAATGGGCATATGATTGAGGTGCGTTTCGTCTAAATTTCCGCCACATGGGTCGTGTACATTCGACTTCATCTGGATCTTTGGGTATATCCTTAACATTTGGCTTGGTGATATAGATCATCTCTACAATGGCTGATTCTCTCAGAGACTGGATGCCTTTCTCTAGAGTAGTCCGCTTGGCCGAACGACTCATAGCATCATCCCTGTATGGAAACCTATCTTTCACAGCTGCCAAGAGCCGCTTCCAAAGGCTGAGGGACTTTTTCTCTCTTGCAATTGCTTTGTCAATTCCCCCTTCCCTGGCAAGTGATCCCAGCTGTTTGGCTTCACTACCTTCTAGTTCATGACCGTTGGCCCCATTGTCCCAGCATCGGAGCAGCCAGGTGATGATGTGCTCCCCTGGCTGACGGGTGAAGTCTTTTTGCATATTCCGTAGCTCGGTTGAGGTCCGAGATCGAGAAGTCACCTCTTCCTTTTCTTCTTCTTCTTCTTCATCATGTGGTAATAACTCCTGGTCAGATGCTGTCCCAGGTGGTGACGTTTCTTTGTCTTTTTTCATCTTTCCTGCCTCTCCTTTTTTTTCCTCTTGCGTACAGGGACAACCAATATTGGTATGAGTTGGTCCTCTGGTTTAGCTGCAGTGATTATTACTGTGGTTTGGGTAGCCACCGTACTTGTCACTGGGGTTTGTGTCGTGGCTGTACCTGTCGCTGGTGGTGGTGTAGCTGCTGTACTTGGAGCTAAATTAACTGTGCTGTCCATTACTCCGCTCTCAGATCCAGAGACGTATTTTTCCTTTTGAAGATGCTGGACAGTGTTAAACAAGGCTCTGTAAGCATAAGCCAAGCCCTAGCATGTTGCCATGATTTGTCCATCTCTGGTGTGACCAGAATGATCACACACCTCGTTTAAATGTTCTACTAATTTTTCTGGGGTTTGCATTTGTTCATTGGTGAAGTTCCAAAGCACTGGAGGGGCCCACTGGCCTAGATACCTGCCCATACTATCCCACACACCCTGCCACTCATGACTGTCCAGCCTTGGGGAAAATCTCTTGGCCATCCTGGATTGTAGTCTAAGCCTAGACATGGCCCACACCCCACTCTGCTTAATTCTCTGGACCAGACAAAATAGTTGTGAGTAAAACATATTCAGTATGTGTGCCAACATTATAATTCCCGTCACCACCAGCAGGTAGGTCTCAAGGGTATCTAAAGGCCATTCAGAACCTTCGGAATTCTCAAATAGTGTTGTAAATGGCCTGGTGAGGGCACTGGGAGCACAAAAGAATGTCTCCTTCACAGGCTGACCACCCAAGGAGGTGAAAAAAGACATGTAATTGCTAAGAACTTCCATTATATACCTCCCAAAGTATAGAGTTGGTGGCCACACTGGAAACACAAACCGGGTCAGTTTCATGATCCCTTAGTCTGTTGTATTAAAAATCTGTGCAATACAGTATAATGTAACAAGAATCTTAACCCAAAACCCAGATCTGAAAAACGTTAAGATAAGAAATACTGGCTGTAAGTAAAGTATCATACACTGAACCTGTGAGAACCAGAGCAACAACTTTGAGAGCCAGGAAATCAGCATTGTGATGAGTGGCTATTTTGTCTTTATCTCAACCCTTAAGTGCCCCACGTTGGGCGCCAAAAACTGTGGTGGTTTAAGCCCTGAATTTCACTTCTCCCTCCTTTCTCCCCCCCCCCACTCCGATGGGGGGGAAATGAGGAGAAGAACCGAAGAAAATGTAACTCCCACAGGTTGAGATAAGAACAGTCCAGTAACTAAGATACAATACAAATCACTACTGCCACCACCAATAACAATAATAATGACAAAGTAAATACAAAGGGAGAGGATACAACCGTTTTGCCGCCCGACCGAGCTGAGAGACCGCGCGGAAAAACCCAGCGAGAGCCCGCCCACAAACAACACACTTCCCGGTTCCTCCCCCCCCCTCCCCTGTATTCCACATCCTGGGCATGACGTGCTGTGGCATGGGATAACCTCATTGGTCAGCCCGGGTCAGGTGCCCTGTCTCTGCCTCCTCCCTGGCATAGCATGAGACTAGAAAAAAAAATCCGAACCCATAACAGAAGCGTAAATTTACGGAAACTCTTCTGTGTTGTCATGTAGGCATGGTTACTCAGGAAATATGCTACACAAATGTAACGGTAAGTAATGAACAGGATTTTTACAGCCAGAAATAAGTATTTGTGGTTTGAAGTGTAGCTCAAAGATGACTGTGGATTAATGACTTAAGGACCAGCTACAAAAAAAAAAACCCATAAAGCAGAAATAAGAAACTTAAAATATTGCAGGTAGAATTAGTATTTAAGGATGGACTCATACAAACCATGCACCTGCATATTTTAGTTTACTTTTATTTTACTGAAATCTTATCTCAGTTATAGTTGCTCAGTAAACTCAGACTGTGTCATTGTTCAGCAACTTAATGTTGAGTCAGAAGAGCCCAATTGTGTCTTAGTAAGAAAGGGAAACTTCTTTCAAACTAGAAATACTGGTATTTGGGGATTACAGTGAGAAAGTGGAAATTGTTTAAGAATGTGTGGTGGGTACTTTTTTAGCAAAAAAAAAAAGCAGAATTTGGCAGATGGATGCTTTTCCTCTTTTCCGGGTTAAATTGCTTATGGACCAGCCCATCACCATTTATGAGTTTCTGAAGTATTACTGTGCAGTGTAGCTCAGTAGATGTTACTGTTTCATAGTAAGAACAACAAGAAATGGAGTGGAAGTACATTTTATATATATTTATAGTTATTGTTATTTAATCTTACTAGTGTCCTAGCTTACATCTTTTAAAAATGTGGCAGCCAGCATTTGAATGAACGAATGTTCCAAACTCCTGTTCAAATGTTCTTTGCCTTTCTGACTTGTTTTGCATTACTTATTGGTTTACGGTTTTATTGTTGTTTCAGAAATGCTGTGGCCTTTGAACTATAAAAATCACAAACCTAATTCTGTTTAGAAAGGACATGACTGAAATGGAGAACTGTAAGCAACAGAATCCAGTTCGAGATTGTTTTCTTTGGAAATTTGGTACTCTGAATGACATAATGGCAGGGGGTTCCTGCTTTGGCGGGAGACTTGGACTATATGATCTCTAGAGGTCCCTTTGAACCCTATCAATTCTGTGAGTCTGTGATAATGGTTATGCAAACTTCCCAGAAGTCCTAAGCAAATTCTAATGTTAAAAAAGTGTTTTCAGCTACAGTAAAAGCCAGCAGCCTTTGACTGCCTTTGTCACAAATGCTGATCAGGAGGGAGTGGATAGGGTAAGGAATTTTGCACTGCCTCATTGTGCGTTGTCTCTGATTGTGCTGCATTTTATACTGGTGACAATCACAGCCTTTCAGTCTGGCCTGCTGTACAAGCAGCAGGCTAGGACCCTTCCACATATGTGGTGGGTTTTATGTGTGGTGTGTTTCTTTTCCTAATTGCATGTTTCTAGATAAATGCTAACAATTTTTTTAAATTATTTTTAGCTTTAGATCCGGCTAAAGATCCATGTTTAAAGATGAAATGTAGTCATCATAAGGTCTGTGTTGCACAGGATCAACAAACTGCTGTTTGCATTAGTCACCGAAGGCTTACGCACAGGTAAATACTTTAAAAGTTAATCCTATAGACTTTTTATAGCATTCGTGACTTGACTATAAACCATAAACACACTATAGTTAGTTTGGTTATTAAACAACATATGAACAGAGTTAGAGTGGATTTTAGAAGTAGTTATGTATGCATGATTTGATTCGAATGTTTAATATTTGTTTTTTCGATAGACTGGTAAACTACAGGGTGTACATATTTAAACATCTTAAGTTGCTGATACAAATACATTTAAGGGGATACCTGCTGTGTCACTATGAAATGAATATAATGATTATGATAATGTTCTGCTGCTGTATAGTACTTTGACTTCATGACTTTTTCATGACATTAAGCTAGAGGACTCAAAACTGCCTGTTAAAGTGTAGTTAACGGCCTGTTACAATGTAAGTTGTTTTTTTGCATGTTGGGGTTTTGTAGGCTTTTAGTTTTTCTGTTTCTTTCTCTTCTATGAATTAGATCAATTTGTCCATTCTTTGCATTCTGGACTGGTTAAATGTGAGGAACAAATACATGAAAAAGTTATTCCAGAATCCAAATGCAGATGATTTTTTTTATTTTTTTTTAATAACAGTTCCAGATGCTCTGTTCATGTTGGTCTTAGAGTAGCAAAATATCAATGTATTTCTGAGGCTTATCTGGGGCAGAAAGTTTGTATGCAGGGACCTGAATCATGTGCTTAGTTGAGTCATGAGATTGTTGGTTGTTGAGGAGACGGAGTCAAGTTGCAGATTTAACATGAGGTTGTTCATTTTTTGCACTTCGTAAAGGCTAAACTTCAATAACTTGATTGAAATAAGTGTGTGTTAAAGTGCTTAACTTAACTCAGTAGGGGCTGAAAAGAGCTAAGTACAATAAAAGACTTTCTTGTCTGATGTAAGAGGATCATTTCAAGCTTTTTAGAGAGCCAGTAGTTTTATGAATATTATAAGGAATGTTCTTCTGAGTGTGTAGTTGTGTTAAATACACTCATCTGTAGCTTTTCAAACAGTCAAGATAGTACAAAGTGAAAGGAAAGGTTTAAAATGTTATTGATCTGCAGTTGCGGTTAATTAACAAAAAAGCTCTACATTATTTGAAGAGCTAAACTGTTTATATCAAACAGTCTCCATGTAGAGCTAGACATTTTGGTTTGATAGAGTATTGTATAAGGTGCAAGAATTATTAGCAGATATAGTGAGGTAGTCTAGTGTCAACTGTATGTGAACTGTCAGGGGAATATGTCAGAGTCAGCTGTGTACAGACTACACAATTTCTGAGAGGTATCACATACATCCATTGAAAACAGTGAAAAAAATGACATCTTCAAGTTAAGTATACATGTAAGGATTGAAAACTTTTCTAGACTGGGTGAAGCTGCATACAGTGGTCAAACTAATAAATGTAATGACATTTATCTTCATATCTGTATTGTTCCTCCTACAGTCCTGACACCATTTTAGAAAGGTAATATTTTAAGAGGCAAAGCTTGTCTAGATATAATGCAATCTCATAATGGGAAACTTTGGCATCACAGTGACTTGGTGATTGTAATAAGTACTGCAAGTCTGGTCTTGTAAGCCAGGTGAAGCATTTCTGGTTTTAACTGTCCTGAGTCAGGACAGACATTTTCCAACTTTAGATCTTCCTGTTCCCCTGTATGATCAGGTTCAAGGAGCAATCAGTTGCTTTGTTCTTTCTTTCTAAAGAGGTTTTCTTCATGCAGCTTCTGCCCTTTCTGTCGTATGATGGGATAAGAGTATGATTTGCATATTCACAAGCAGTCATGTCTGCTTGTACCTTTATCGCTATTAATTTATTTTAGTCCAAGATTTTGTTCCTTCACTCATACCTACAATTTGCATGTTGATTTTCACCAGAGCCATCTGTTTTTCTAAGTTCCCAAAGGACAAGTCCACTCATTTATAGGTCTTGGTAAAAATTAAATGAGAAAGGTTATGTCATCAACTGTCAGGTTATATTATCTACCTGTATCCATTTCTGATACATCAGTTGTGTGTATTTAATCTGTTGGGAATAAATCTCTAGAAAACTTTATCCCAGTAATTTTCCCTTTCTGCTTCATCCCTGTCTGTGTGCATGTGGTATTATTTAATGATTGGATAATTATTATTCTTTTTATTAAAGAAAGGTAGTTGGGGATATCTTCTGGAAAAAATAAATTGAAACCTTTTCCTGTGTTTCTGGGAACTCTTCAAACTATTAATAAAGAACTTGCCCATAGATTCCCCTTTGGGCATATTTGCTGTATAGATCCATCCACGGATGTTGCAGAGGTTATTCCCAAGACTCTTGCAGAGGAAAAGTAATTTTAAGTGTGTGAACTGATACAGTGGCAAAATTATCCTGAAGAGAAGTTGCTGTATTCCTCCAAGATAAGTAAAAGGTTATGGGCACCTTTGGGCTACCCTGTGGAAAAAAGTATGAAATGCACTTATGGAATCATAGAATAGTTAGGGTTGGAAAGGACCTTAAGATAATCAAGTTCCACCCTCCCTGCCATGGGCAGGGACACCTCACACTAAACCATGTCACCCAAGGCTGTGTGTAGCCTGGCTTTGAACACTGCCAGGGATGGAGCATTTGCAAGCTTCCTTGGGTAGCACATTCCAGTGCCTCGCAGTAAAGAACTTCTTCCTTATCTGAATAGATTACTCTGTAGTGTCATCAAGTTGAAATTCTCAGATTTACAGTTAAATTCTCTGTTATTAGAAGCAGCATTTGCAAACAGCCCTATTACCTTGTTCATAAATTTCTGTATATAAAATCTGTCACTCTTTAACAGCATAGACAGTTACTTATCAATGAAGGCTGATAATTGTATCAAATGGAGAATCACTGTAGTGATTTTTTTTTTTTGTTAGAAAAAACATTTAGAGAAAAAACTCTTTTATGGATTGCTGAGGGTATCTCAGTACCACAGGATGAAGCATGCAATCGGTGGATATCCCAGCTATCTCTAAAGCTGTTAGTGATGTGATATGACATGTTCTCAGTAGGATTAGTTAATGTGACAGAACACTCTATTGATGAGGTGATTCTGCATGTGCTTTCCTAAGTATTAAAACTTGTGGTAGTTCACAGGGATCTTAGCTCTGTGCTCGTGCTGCCGCATGTTTGTCTTTGTGTGGTTTCAGTTTCCATGGCAGCAGAGATCATGGTTTCCCCTCAGTCCTGAGGTACTGTGTACAAGGCTCATTTCCTATTCTGGGAGTCTGCCAAGATGGCCAGTCCTCTTCTAGCATGCTTCTGCAGTGCCACAGCATCCTGATGCAGGAGCTTCCTCTATGTACTGTCCTAGGAAGACTGAACAGTAGACATACATGTTGTAGATTATTGGTCATGAGATAAGTTTGGAGTACCAGAGCTTTAGAAAGCATGGGAGCATGGTTAAAAGTGCCAGATTTTTTTAGGTAGCAGGTAGTTGCATTTGATTCTCTGCTACCTATGACTGTGTTGGAAGCTGTGTTCTGTGTGCTATGCTCTTATCTGTGTCTTATGAAAGAAAGAGGAAGTACATGCAGGATATGCATTAATGTTACTTATCCAAGTACTTCCATGTGGATTTCTGTAGAGAGTAGCTGCCTGCAGCAGAAAGCATGATAAATAATTCAAAGTCTGGCATAAAATAGAATTCTTCATTGATTCCTTGAAACTCTGGAGGTTGACATCAGCTTTTGCTTGGTGGTTTGCCATCCCTTTGTGCTTTTCAGTTATTTTTATTGGTTAAGTGATAGGTTTTATGGGGAAAAAAGAAACCTATAAAGTGTTTGTACACACAGTAATGAAATGCTTTTGTAGTATACCTCATTCAGATACAAATACAACTCGTAGAATATCAGAATACAAAATTGCCAATACTGTGATGCAGTGATGTGAATGTTATGGTGACAAGCAGGCTGTTCACCGTGCTAATAGAAATTTGTCTACTCATTTTAGTTTTCAATTACTTCACTTTCAGGAGTTTCAAATACTTGAATCTCCTGTACTGAGAATCTGTGGGAACTATGAGTTCACCCTTCTGAGCTTGGGGAAGAGGAAAAAAGTTAAGTGGATGTTCAGCTAGAAGAGAATTGGACAGGAAATAAAAGGGATGAGTCAAAGGAGAAGGGCTGTAAGTGGCAATGGATATTTCAGAATACTTGCAGTAGAATATGTGCGCTTTGCACGTGCAGAGGCAGCAGGTGGTAAAGATAATCCCTTAAATCTTCACCGACTTGTGGTTGCCACTTTGGACAAAGAAAGAATTTGAGGTGACACCACAACATGAAGGAACTCATTAAAGCCATAGAAAGCTGGTAGCTAACTAGGCTGAAAAAAGTGGAGGAGTTACTCCAGCAGCAAGCTATTGTAGGTTTGCATGATAAGTCCTGATAAATAGTCTGTTAATGTCATCTTAGATTCGGAACAGGCAATTATAATTTGAAGTGACACGTCATGTAATTTGCTCAAAAAATAAAATTATGTGAATTGTCGGCTGCTGTAGTAAGCTAAGTAGTGTATATGAGAAGCTCTAAGCAAGTAGGTTAGCTGCAGGTGAAAAGCAGGATTCTAGAAAACTTGAAAAAAACAGGGCAGAGTTTCCACCCAGCAGAGTGGCAGAGTATTTTAATGTGAGCATAACAGCAAACATGGGATAATAGCTGTGCTTTCAATTGGCTTACTTCTACTTTTTTTTTTTTGGTACTGCATGTTTGTCTAGACAAACATGCACTGAAAGTGAAAGAAAGAGGTGGAGGGGGGGAAAGCATCTGTTGGCTTTAAATGTTTCTCCTTGCTTTTATCTCAAACCAGCTGCAGGAGAAAATTTACAAATGAGATAAATTCAGCTGAGATCCAGTTATTAAGCAGTCCATTCCAAGACTTGACTGCTTACTGCACAAAAATGTTGAAGTTACGACTTGCTCAGTAACATTTAGAAATGTGTTTCATGCATAAGCTCTGAAAATGGGGAAATTGCGAGGCAGTTTTGGGTCAAAAACCATGTCCCAAGTAAGTCTGAGTATCTGATGTATTATAACCTGGTGACTAACATTGTACTTATTGCTCCTAGTGGAATCTAATAAGACAGTCTCTTTTTTCTTTTTCCAAGAGTGAAAAAAAAATGTACTGTGTAAAATTGATTGGATACATTAGATCAATCAATGCTTGGATGCATTAAGTTATTCAATGCGTGAAATGTGTGCAGTTTTCCTAGGTAAATGTAGATCTGTCTCTTTTATGAATCCCTCACCATAGGTAATGTCCCCTGTCCCTGTTGTGAAGGTCTTGCTGTGCTTTTTATGTTTGTTTGGTTTTTGTTTTTTTTTTTTTTTTTTCTTCTGTGAAATGTGCAGATCAACTCAACAGTTCTCCACTGTGGGAGAAATAGATTGCGCTTTTCTCTCTGCTGTGTTATTTTCATAGCATGTTTAGGTGAAATAGAATGTTTGAAGACCAACAGCTATTATTTGTGTAAGGATCTCAAACTTCCTATTGAATTTCTCTCACTCTCCAATCATTTATTCTTAGGTTTCAGATTACAATTACAATTGCTTCCTAATTCAGGTATTACAGATCCAGTTTTTATTTCACATGCTAGGTATAGGAAATCTCTAGGGAATTATTTAGAAATAAGGGATCATTCCTTTTGTAACACAGCTTATGATTTATTTTCTTTTTTGTGGATTACAGTCCCTTCTTTGCCTTCTTTTTGCACTGCTCTTTTTTCTTTATGGTCGCAGTCTATACCTATGCCATTTTAATAACTTAAGGAAGGTGTTCATAAGAGGAACAGAATTGTCTTACCATGGAGGTATGCAGCTTTTTGGATCTTCTTTATGAGTAACTGATTTCCAATAAATATTAGCTAAGCAAAAGATTCTGATATTTTATTATAATGTATTTTAATAATTATAAATTTTTTAAAATTATTAAAAAATAACCCATTTTGTTAAAGGTGATGGTAGGAAAGGTGACTTAATAGTAAAAGCATTTCAGTTACAGATTGTCATTTACCTGGAAAATGACAAGAATTCACTAGTAATGTTTAGAGTCATAACAAGTAAGCACTTAACTAAGTTAAGGCAAAGAAAGAAAAGTTGTAATTGCTCTTTTTCTATTAGAGCTCCAGAAGGCAGGGTCCAGGGAAGTGTGCAGACTGGACCTCTGTAAAACGTGAAGCGGGGTAGGACATGAGCAATATAGAGGGCCTAATGATACAGAATTCACTGTATTAAGATAGTGAAAGGAAAATGTGTTGCGGGTACTATCTGGCTGAAATGTTTCCTCTGCTGTTTCTTCAGTGTTCTAGGAAATGAAGTTAGGTTTAGTGAGAGTTGTTCCCTGTCCCTAAGCTTGTGTGGAGTAGTAGCAAAAAAAATTTATGTTTCCGCTTGCGAATGCAGACCTGAAGTTGCAATGACTTTACTAATAAAGCATGTCAAAGAGTGTCAGTTTACTATGCACTCATAGAATGGCAAAATATTTTATCACTTAATCAGTCTAATTTACTGAGGTAGGTTACTTGCATGGTTTGATTTTTGCGCTAGCACTTAATCTTCCTATAACTTCCTTTAGGCTTTTGAGTCAAATGACATTTCCAAGTGTTGATTTTGTTCAAATGATTGGTCATCTAGTCCATTCTCTTGCCTTGGACTCTTTCCCTCTTACAGTGTTTCTAAAAAAATTGGAAAACTAGTCTAAATACTGGATTATGGGGAGTTGTCTCAAGGTATGTTCACCTTAGTAATATAACATGAGGAAAACGTTCCATCTCAGCTTTGAAATGGTGAGTGTTGGGTCCTGAAGAATGAGATGGGTTAACCTTTTCCTGTTATAGATGATGTGACAGAAGTCTGGAGTAAACTTCAAGTGCTGCGAAACTGTATCATTGATTCCATTGCAAAAGCAAACCTAAACTTCTGCTTCCATGGTCTGGTACTGCATCGCCTGAGATTGTGCTCCCAGGCATAAAAAACATCCATGTCTAAGTACGAGAGGCCTATTTGATAAGAAAAATGCATACGCATACATGCACATGTGCATGCGTACTTTCACGTGTGCCCAGGTATATGTATTTTTTTTTCTGTTCGTATCATACGGACATGTGTATCCAAGATTTCCAAAGCCTCATACTTTGAAATATGAGATATTTTACTATTGCTCTCACTTTGCAATTAAAGAAAAAGGATTTTCAATTTAGGCTTGCTACCACTAAGTCTTTGATTTGGGGGGGGGGGGGAGGGGAAGGAAACAAAAGCTGTTAACTTGCAAATCTTCTTTGTTAAAAAAAAGAAAAAAAGAAGTAGTTGTATTAAGTAGTCCAGGCAGTTTTGAAAGAGATGCTGTTGGAACTGGTATGGGAGATGCTGTATTTGATTAGAATCTGAAAAACCCTTGCTCTCATTTGATTAGAAAAAAGAAAAAAAGCAGAGGAGAAGGAGCAGTATACCTTTGTAGCTTTTCTATCTTTAGGTGCTGCAACATTTTATTATGATGTCAAATAAAGACTTCCAAAAAAACTGGAGCAAAACAAAGGATTTGCTCTGGGCAGTTTGTGTGGAAGTTGCAAACACCACTGTTTAGGATGTCATCGTTTCACATTATAATGCTACTTAAGAAGACCAGCTGGTGCAGTTAAGTTCCTTATTGGAAATTTTAGTCTGATTCATTACTGTGATTTGTAGTTGTACACAGAAACACTTAATCATTCTTATGCTCCAAGCTCTATTGAATCTACTGAAGGCTTTCTGGTTCTCTGCATAATTTGTGCTGCCAGTATGCCAGCTTGGCAGTGTTTCAAGCTTATTGCATTATCTGTGTTTGTTTGCACAGGAAGTGATGCTGCACGTAGGCTGAATTTACAGTAATTCTTTTGTAATAGGCTAATGAGCAGCACTACTTCATTCACAATACTAACATTATATACCTTTGATTAGTCCAATTATTCTGTAACTATGCCATTGTGACCATACTTGCACTCTACAGAGTACTGGAAAGGAAATTTGCTTAGCCATAGCTTAATTGAGCTTGTTGAGAAAATAATTTGGACTTCTATACGCCTAAAAAAAGAGGTGAAAATGTGGATATTTTTGAGATATCTGTATGCTCTACGAATTAATTTTTTAAAAGAAAAAAGTGAAGTTTTTTTTTTTTTTTACTAGTTGTTTCATTTCATTGGGAAGGAGAAAAGGTTTTACATGTGTTGTGAAGGCCTGTTTTTCCTTGTTTTGTGTTTCTCTGATTCATTTTAGTGGGAGTTATGGATATGCAGCCAGAGGAAAACAGAATCCTCTAATGGCATTCATTCTCTCTCTGTAACTTCTGCTAACAGTAACAGGAGATACGTATGTAGATTGCAAGAATGTGTATTGCGGTACCAATGTTGTCCATATCAGCCTTACTATTTCTTAAGGTTGTAACTTACCTTTGCAATATTTATACTTTTTTGCAGACAAACTCCAAAAATTGCTGTCCTTACAAAAAGAAAAAAATAAACCCCATCCCTCCCCAGCCCAGCCTGTGTCTGTAGAAATAGATTGATTTCTCATTTTTTTTTTTGCCCCTTGGTATGTAGTATATGTTTTGTAGGAGATCAAAGCAAATTTGAAATAAGAGACCCAAGTAGAATTTCTGTATTCTGTTTTACTAGCAGAACAGGTATTTTCACTACACTCTTCCCATTCAAAGTCCATGATACACCTAGTTTTAAGGAAAATAAGGACTCCTACTTTAGACTAACACAGATGGACTTCAGTTAGTAAGTCCTGGACCTACGCATATTTTACCAGCTCCAGTAATCTTGTTCAATTCTCAGGGGCCTGTAGGAGTGACAGGGTGCACTGGATAATCAGTTGGCGTCATGAGTTTTTCAGTGATCATGAGTGTCGTACTTTCCACTTCTGCAATGAGATTGTAAACTAGGATTGGGATTCTTTTGCAGGAAAATGGATGCTGATTTGTTGTATTTCTTTCTGGTTTACTGACAGTTGCTGAAGGCACACTTGGTTCTACTACATCCTAAAAGGCAGTAAATTAGGGCACTTCTGTTAAAAATCACAGGAAATAATTAGGAAATGTGATGTGTGATCTAGGAAAGCACTGCTGTTAGAGTATAAAACTTCCGGCTAAACCC
This sequence comes from Myiopsitta monachus, assembly GCA_017639245.1. Classification (NCBI taxonomy): domain Eukaryota; kingdom Metazoa; phylum Chordata; class Aves; order Psittaciformes; family Psittacidae; genus Myiopsitta; species Myiopsitta monachus. Next base: position 75,606,886 of record CM029917.1, on the reverse strand, counting down.
TGGGGAATTTTTATGTGCTGCCCTTTAACAAAAAATGGTTTGTGAGCTTTTATTTTATGATTTTGGTATTGTTTTGACATGGTCTTTTTCCTCACAGTATTCATGAGAGTCTACTACTGAAAAAGATTGCCTTTTTGTTAACAAAAGTAAGAACAATGACGAAGATAGTGCTTATAAATAATTTATCTGTCCTTAGCTGTGAAGTTGTGATTGTAGTCCATAATAATAAAATTCATTGTGGACTATTGTAAACGTTGAAATAATAGAAAAGAGTAAGAGTAAAAGTCTTTGACTATCCCTTTATCAGAAAAAATACAAAAAATTAATTCAGGAACCCCTCCTTATCCCTCCTTACGAATACCTATCTAAAGTAAAGCTTGCCATTTGTTTCTGTAGTGCTTGAAAAATTAGCTGTCAGTATCAGTTTTCAGAGTGCTTTATTAGAATACATTATCAGTTGTAAAATAGCTGATGCAAACATTTGCAATTAATTACTGCTTAATTTGAAAAGTGTTGGTGGGTTGTGGGTTTGGGTTTTTGTGTGTGTCTTTTAGTGCTAAAATACCTTAATACTGGGTAATGGAAAAGAATTAAACTTCAGGATGTGTATATGATTCTTTTGCAGGTTTTAAAATTTGGATCATATTATAATTAGGTGTTTTTATTACTGTCTAGCATAAGTATAATGCATTTCATTTTATGTGAAGTTGTTGCTTCATAATTTGTGTTTATAGGCTCAGAATACATCTGTTGTTTTGCTTACTTTTCAGTGGTGAGAAAACTCGCTATGTGAAATTGAATAGGACTAGTATTTAGGGAATAGAAATCATTCTTCTAATTTCCATTCATGTAAAACAATGCATTTAAGGTTTCCAGTGATGGAAAATACATTAATTGTAGCAGATGGAGATGTTTGTGGTTGTAGAGTGAAGTATGTCCGTATACTGGTACTTTACAATAAAGTGTACTACTGCTTTTGGAAATCAAATAGTGTACTTATGACAGCGAAGGTGTATCAGAGTCACTAAATGTTTGTCTTTGTTACTTGGTCAGTTACATAAGGGGGTACTGTGTCTGCTAGATAGTGGTTTTATATTTCTCTCTCATTTAAAATCAAATGCAAAACCCTTTTCATGTGTCCAGACTGTCAGAAGTAAGCTTGCTTTATAGAATGCTATACTCTGACACAAAAGATCAGTAATATTATACTTACAGGTATGTCTTCTTGCACAGACCACTGTATATTCTATATGAGATTCTTACTGCCTAAAAAAAAAATATGTTTTTTTGCCATTTTGTCTTAACCTAAATATTAAAATACTTGTATGAATACTTTTTCTAAAACTCTTATGCAACTTCTGTATTAGTAGTAATAGTAATAATAATAAGAAATTCTTATAATCACAGTACAGTTAAGTCTGGATTTAAAGCTTCCTGAATCTATGGGAGCCACTGCCTTAATTCAGGCAGTATCAGTACAGATGTTTCGGGGATGCTTTGGGTTTATTGTGCATGTACAGACAATCCACACAATGTGTGGCACTAGATTCTGTGTCTGGAAGTCTCAGACAAATGCTCAAATTCTGTCTGGACAAAGCTTCTGGGTGAGGGAAAGAAGATGTTGTACTTGAGGAAACCTGCACTCACTGTAGCCATGACTCTTGCATGATCAGATTCAGTTCCCTTGAGGGAGGCTTCTTTCAAGTACAAATCTTCAGTATATATCTACTACTAAACTAGTTCATGGCATATAAGGATCAAGCCGTCCAAAGTTATCTTCTTAGAGAATATGCGGTAATCAACATTTAATTTTCTTCACTGAGGTTTCACGTGATTTAACTCTTTACGTTTTAAAACATGACTGTGCATGGCAACATCATTTATTTATTCTGCTTTCTAATTACTACTTTTTCTACCTGAAGCGTAGATTATTTTAATGCAGAGACTGAAGTATAAAAGCTGCTGTAAAATATTACCATTTTAATCTTTGAAATCTTGCCTCTGGGAAAGATGTTTCACAGAGGAATATGCCTAGGTGGAGGTTTTCTTGTCAGAGAATGTCAAAAGCTAAAGTAGGCAACTTTATTGTAATTCAGGGATTGCTTCATTTCTTGATCAGCTCAAGATCTGGGGCACATAAATATTTCTGAAAGTACTTGCATACATGAGGCCGCAGGTTGAAAACAGATTTTAGGAACGTGTTTTATTTTGACGTGACCCTGCTACTGCAGAGCTCTGGTCAGCACTGCGGTTAAAATGAAGGTTTAGATGTGTGTGAAGAGCTAAAAAAAATCTGCTAAACTAGCATACAGTTAGGACAGCTAATTTTTCTGACGTGGCAAAATTGGTCTTGACAATAGAGGTGTAAATTTTGCCTGTGGTCACTGTCCTATCAAGCTTTTGCTACAGCTGCTGTCTAAAAGGATTGGATCAGCAGACTGGACACTAGTCCAGTTAGATGCCACAATTCACTTCCTTACTAAAGCTATTCAGGTACCGAAAGACAGTTATTTTATATTTGCTTGAACGTATAAAGACTGCAATAAAAATAAATATTGAGCCAAGCTATGAACTGCAGATGAGAAAAATAGCAGTGGAACATGTAGCATTGTCTGCTCTGGGGATTTCTAAAAGCAGAAAAATCGTGCTTTTAAGCAAACAGTTGCTTTCCTAAGCAAATTATTAAATGCTTTTTATTTGCCCCACAGTAGGGGCAAAAAATACCTATTTCCATTTATCTCTCAATAGATTACTTTTGCCTTCCGCCATGTGACCACAGCCCTTTTGTCACTCTTATTACATTGCAATCTTGGAATTTCAAAGCTGGATTTGTAGTTGGTCTTTTAAAGCGAAGTATTTGGAAACATGTTTAGCTGTGAGGCTGAAGTGAGTGATGAGCTCATAATTTTGCAGAATCATGACTTTGAAGATGAAATTAGGCAGCTAAATTAGGATAAAAGTTGTGTTTTGATGTGCAGAATACCAGGGATGCACAGGTGAGGCCTCAGCAAGAGCCCCAGTTGTATGATGATGGAGGCCTTCTAGGAGCAACTTAGCAAAAGCTGTAGCCTGAATTATCTTTTTTATTATTATTATTTTTTTAATCCAGTTTATCTGAACAGTTTCAGTTAATTATTAAATTTGTAGGGGATTTTCCAAACTGCATGATGCAGAATGAAGTCAAAGTTTAAACCAAACGCTTAAAGCAGAAACACATTTCTCTTGGTGTTACCATCATATAAATACTTATTATTGCTCTTTTACCTTTTATAGCATGTTTTTGTTCCCTTAGAATTTGTTCTCTTGATATTTTTCCTGTAGTTTTCTTTACTGTTCTCTCTCTTCAACAAAAATGCAGAGTTGCATTTTTATGTATTACTTTGATGTTTCACAGTACTTGAAGTTTTTACTTAGCATGGCTGAACATTCATGCAGTCATGTCTGCAAACACAAAATAAGCCATGGTAAGAGATGCTTTAAAGGGGCTTGAATAGTGAAGAGATAGATTATGTATTATCCTGTAGGTACCATTTTATGCAATTCACATTAGAGTAATTAAGGAAGGAAGCAAGAAAAAGGAAGAGGCTAGACTGAGGATGCTTCTGAGCATTAATGGAAAAAAAAAATCATATTAAAATAGGAACCTTACAGAGCTTCCTAATGGCAGAAGAGCAAGTTATATGTAGCTTTTTGACTACCAAATTATTCTGTGGCATCAAGGTTTGTTTGTTTTGTTGTTTTTTTTTTTTTAATAAAAAGACATACATGAAATATAATGGCAGCATGCATAAAAGAGAACTATCATGCTAGACTGAATAACGTGAAACAACATTACAGTAGTTATTAAAACTTGTTTTGGCAGTGTTACTGACCTTGTATTTCTCCTCCCTGTCCTGATCATGGATATCTCTGTTTTATGTTAAATTTCATCCTTAACTATTTAATTTATATGTATGAATTATCAGGCAAGAAAACCTCACACTTTTATCTATTTGATTTTATCACCTCAAGCAACGGTGTAAATAGTACTTTGTTTTAAAAAAGAGTTTAATTTCTAGATGCCAGTGAAGAACAACACGGAATTGATATTTGTTCCAGGAATTTCTGAATATTTGACAATATGGCTGACCATAGTGTGCAGTATAAATAGTGTACTATTACACTGTGAATGTGTAGGAGAAATGGTACCCTTTTGGGTTTGCCATGTGTGTGCATGAACTTCATTGCATAGGCAGACCCTGAGATGAATTAGCTGAGACTTGCAGAGAAGCACTCCTGATCGATGAGAAACTTAATCTGTCTTCAGTAGTAAGCAAAAGAAAATTAAAAAAGGAAAATGTAGAGTTTGGGATGTTTTCTATTTAATGTAAAAGAGTATCAACAGAATAATTTAATACAACTTAGTGCAATTTAGTGCAGCAGATGCTTTTCTATGAATATTTTGACTACCAATTTTTGCTAGACTTTCATCTTACTATACACTTGTTGCTATGCGGTTTTTTTTTCTGAGCAGACCACTGTATCAACTTGTCAGCATCATCTCCTAGTTTTGTAATGTTATCAGACACCATTCATAAATTTAGAAGATATAACAACAGAAAGATAATAATAAGTTGAAAGCTTTCCTGTCTCTTTTTATTTGGTTTTTCTCCCCCTCCCTCTGTGGGTGCAAGAAGAGTGGTGCTGATATGCCCTCTTCCATCTATCTAAAGAGCACTTGGAAGATAACAGTACAATAAATTGACAGTTGGCTAGATGATCTAAAGGAATTCTGGTTTTCATAGAAATGCCATAGCTGTTAACTACTGCTAGCATACAGAACCTTATTTTTCTGAGACACTGCTACACAGACAAATGGCATTCTCTTAAAAAAATCATGAGCTGTATCATTTATGACTTGCATGTGTTATTCTAACATCTGATTAAAAACATCAACTAAAAACATCACAGCGTTTGTCACAATTGAGTTAATGTAATCACAAAAGCAAAACAAGTTCAAGTTAATGCTGCTTCATTTTTAATTTAAATATCATATAAAGATTTCTTGTAATCCTGAGCACCATTGCATAAGACAATTTTCTTTCCAAGTCTGTGCTCTGTCTTAGAATCTGTAACTATAGACATGATATTGCGATGCTTTTGAAATAATTTTAGAGAGATAATGCATTTTGGCTGTGATTTTAGATTAGATATAGGGAAGAAGTTTCTAAATCTCCCTTCTGTCAGTTTAAAGTAATTCCCCCTTGTCCTATCACTACATGCCCTTGTACTGCTCCTCAGCACAAGGGAGTCGGTAGTAAATAAAGAGGCTTGGTTCTATTTATTATGTCATTTTCTTGTTTAGCAGAATTATTCTTGATTTAGACTAGAATGAGTTCATTTCAAAGTTTTCTGATTTAAACAGGTGTTCAGAGCAGATAGATAGAATTATATTACATAGTACCTATAATATATTAGATTAATATAAAAAAAACATTTTAACTTTTTAAGCAAAACAGGTATGGTACTTCTGGAGGTGTAAAGAACAATAAATTACAACTGGCAGGTTTAAGAAGTTGAGCTATCAGATGATGGGAGGTCACACTGATGTAGTTAAGTAATGTAGAATGAAAGCCAAAGCTTTGGGGAGGGGGCTGGTGGGGAGGGAGAGTCAGAGAGTGGCAGGTAATGCTCACGGTAGAGCTGTGATACAGAGCAAAGAACATTTATTAAGATGAATGGCTGCAAGGCTCTGTGCCACAGAGATTCTGAAGGAACCCTGATTCACTTATGCAATTAAGGGATTCTCAGATCCCTGAACGTGAATACTTTGGATGTATTCTTTGTAAAAGTGTCTCATCATTCCTCCCAGGTGCAATGAGGACTTTGGATTTGCTAAATGCAGTCTGGGGATGCAGATACTTCCTTGTGCCTCTCCTTGAATTTTATGATTTTGCCTCAGAATAGTTCTGTGTTACATACATGTCATAAAAAAAAAAAAAAAGAAAAAAAAAAAGGGCTACTAAGCTTGAAATAGACTGCTGTATGTCATGTTAGAAAACAATTTCAGATAAATTTTGCCCTCTGAAGAGTGGATTATTCTCTGTTTTTCTTCCCATGTCTCAGTTGGTGTGAGAAAAGACATGATGATGGTGGAACTGTCATCAATATAAATAAGGTGCAAAAAGAGAAGAACATTAGTAGCCATAGTGAATGCAATAAAAAATTGTTTTAAATTCAGTTCTGATTTTAGGATACTTCCAGAAGTTATATTGTGCTGTACTCTTTTTCTGTTGAAGTGCTAAAACTGAAGCCGATATAATTAAAAACATTAAAGCGTATGAAAATGCATCAATCCAGTAAACCATTTGAAGATAAGTAGTGCAGTAAATCAATTTGCCAGTTGAACAATTATGAAAATAAATGCTTCCTTTTCTCTTTATGGAGGGGTGGGCAGGAAAAGGCAACTGAAGAATTTTTTTTATAGTTTCTGGAAAAGAAACAGAAAGGGAAAGCTTTTACAAGCTGTATCCATTAATATGAGCAGCACTTTGTTTTCTTTTTATTGGTAGTGTGATGGTTTTGTCAGTTAAACCTGGAATTTGATAATGAAGAGTCAGCTTTTGTTTTGCACCTTATAAGTCAGGTGATTTTTCATTTAAGCAGAGTGTGCAGAGATGGTGTGTTCTGCTGATAATTGCAAAAATTATGAGCTGTACACTAAGAACTCAAGACCACAGAGGTGGAGTGGATTTGCAGTATATGTGCATCCATGTATGTGTATCTCAATACATATTAACATACATTTTGATACAAGTTTATCAAACTGCAAAGATAAGAGAGAAGCATGCGCTGTCAGGGATAAAGCACCACATTTAAAAGTGTTGAAAAACTGTTTAAATAAAAGTGAACTGTGACAATTGTATCTTAAATGATAATGCCAAATACATAATTGGAAGGAATTAGGGATTTGTGAGCATTGGTAAAAATCTATAGTAATACCATCAGGAGGGGTTGTATTAATACAGTCTTGTATTGATGCAGTCAGTACCTGGGTGTTTTAGAGCTGCTACTCAAGAGAAGTCAGATGTGCAATATTTCCCAACCTTCCACCTCCACAGTGGAGAACGTGAGCAATCACAGGACCGGCATAATAACTATGTTACAGTCTAAGCAATGCTTAAAGTGCTGCAGACAGCATTGAGTTGGCTATGACCTTAAAGATTGCTAGATAGTAGGAGGATGCAGAAGTCAGCCTCCAGCCCTAGATGACAAAGTGTGGTTTAGGAGATACATACAAACATGCTTTCTGTTCTTTCGTGCCTTACAGTCAGTACACAGCATAGGGATAAAATTATTGGTATGGAACAGGAAGTAGACTGGAGCCAGAAAGTGTTTGGAATGTAATGTCCCAAGATCCTTTGAATGATCTTGCAGCCTCTGTGGACCATCTACGTAGATATGGTTATTGCAATCTTGAATTAGGTGTAGAGCAGTTGTAATATCTCTAGCTATTCTACTGGAACTGTTCCCACAGTACTGTGCCATTTGAATGCCTGTAATTTAGGAAGAATATCAAGAGGTAAAGACTATTCAGGAAAGAGCCACAAGAATAGCTGAAAACATACCTTATCATGAAGACAACAGGAACATCATACATATTTGTATTTGCAATCGGAAGAGAAAGCAAGCTGTGCAGCTACTGCTCGAATATTTATACAGAAATTTTTTTTAACATGCTTCTCAAAGTAGCAAAGATGTGTTAAGATTTCAGAGAGGAATCTACATTAGAAAGTCTAAGGGTAACTTCTTCTAACTTTGTAATACACAAGTTTCTTAATGTGTTATGTGTGAAGCCTGTTCTTTTTATAGAGCGAGTGATGATAGTAGAAATGGTAGCAATTTAGTCAGATGTGAAGTAGTCTTCTTTAAATAATGTCATACCATTTTGTTTTCCCCTTTGTACTTGCTCTGTGCAGGGAATGTTGCTGCGTCTCATCTGCTTTGGTATCACAGCGTTGTAGGAAAGTATGAATAACCACTCTGACACGTAACAGCACAATTCATGATTTATGTTTGCTCATTTAAGTAAAAAAACCCAAACAACCAAAACCAAAAAACCCTCCTCCCTGCCCAAACCTAATTCAAGCTGAAAAAAAATCACTTTGATTTAGTAGAGACTTTTACAAGTGAAACTGGTTTTAATGAAATTGGAGATTTTTAAACAGGTTGGGCTGACCTTATAAAGCCAAGAATGGCAAATACATTTGTCTGAGAAAAATAACAAATGTGAAATGGAAATCCTGAAAGTTTAAAACATTATTTCATCAGATGTTTACTGTTGTCACATGTTCACCAGTTTATTCTCTTTTTGTCAAGACTAATGTATAGCACTTAGAAGTCTGCTTCTTCTTGTTCTGAATTTTGCCACTTAGTTTAAATAAGATGATAGAATCATAGAATCGTAGAATGGTGGTCTGAGACTCTTCTTCATTTCATGATCTGAAAATAAAGCAAGTCTAAGATCATGCTTCTATCAGTAGGCAGTCCCAAATAATACCTGCCTTGACTTTGTAATCTCATTTTTAAGCTTAAGTTAAAGTTCTATGTGTAATATGGGGTAAAATCACATCAGCATTCATAAAAACTTTAGTTGAGAGCTTTTCAATCATTGGTGAATGTGGTGGAAGAAACAAAGAATAGTCTGTGTTAATAATAATTTCATAAATATTGGCAGGAAAAGACTCATAAGGAAACTTTGGGGTTTTTTTTGAATATGTAGTTCATGTGTAGTGTACATAAAGCACTGAAAAAATGAATTTTCATACAGAAGAACTTGTAAAAATTTTATCACGGTTACTTTGTTTGAATGTAAAGCTGAATTTTATAGTTGTATTGTGTATTCTGAGTTGTCACAGAAGAGAGTCAACAGATTCTGCAACATCTGCCTTAGGATAATGACATAAGTGGGCACAAATCCAAAGAAGCTTTCTTGAGGGAGGGAGGAAGTAACCTTTCTGGGAGAAAAAAGAAATCCCTTTATTTAACCCATAAGAAAAATACATGAATGTATTAGAGCTGCCAAGCAGTGATGAAATCTTTGGAGGAAGGTGAATAGAGGATACTATGGGATTTTTAGAGAAGCAAGAGTATTTGATCAGATACATTATATGAATATATAAGAAAGTGTGAAAGAGGCTTTTGGTTGGTGTGGTTTGGATTTTGGGTTGCTTTTTGGTTATGCTTTGGTTTATGGGTTTTGGATTTTTTCTCCTGAGGAGAATTGCATCATTTCAGTATTTACGTCATTGCTGTGAAGGTGTTGTGTTTTCCAGAATGTTAAAAATGCTGTTCATGAGAATGTACTGTTACCTTAAGTAATTTTAGCATTGGTATATGAATATGAGAATGCCTTCCTTGTAGGTAAGAGATTTATTTTTTTTTTTTTACTACATGAAATGGATGGTTTATAAAAGTAAACAAACAGATGAGATTTTGGAGAAAAATGAGCAAGTACAGAAAAAATGGAAAGCTTAAATGGTCACGCTCTGCATTATTTTAACTGCAATAATACATCAGTCACTTTGCAGAAATGTTTCTTCTGTACTTACTATTCAGAATGAAAAAAAGCATGTTCTTTTGAAATTGATGTTGAACTGGTATTTTCTGCCTACCTGAAGAGTTGAATATAAAGTTTCGAAGGATGCAAGTAAACTTTTTTAGTATTCAAAGAAATAAAAGTTTTAGGTTGCTTGCTGACTCTTAAATTCAAGTGATTGGTGCAGCAGACGTTTGATGATGATAATAAAGGGGGAAAATGGAAATCCTTTCAGATTTTGAAATATATATTCTTATGCTTATAAATGGACTACCTTATTTTCTGTCTTCATTGCCAAGCAAACACTGTGATTGATCCACTGTAAGGGAAGAAAGAGCTAAGAGCATGGGCTGCAAGAGTGCAACTTGTACTTGCAAAGCAGTGAGAATGATTGCGTGAGAATCACTCTGTCAGCAGGGTTCTGAATGTGATGAGTGGAATATCAATCTGCCTTTATAACAGAGAAAGAAAATTTTTGTAGCAGCCAGTGTTTTGAACCAATAGGAAAATCAGCTATTTCCTAGTGAAAACTTTTCTGTATTTATAATCAAAATAGAATAGTAAAGCTTGTAGGAGTGGCCATTCTAATAGTAATAGTAACCAAAACGTAACGTTTTGTCTTCTTTGGACTGTAGAAGTAGTTCATAGTTATTGGACTAATTCCATTTATTTTCATTTATTTTTTAATTAATTTTTGTTTTTATGTTTCTGTTATTCTTCTTCACTGAGTTTATTTTTATGACTCATAGGCATTAAGATGCTTTCTCATGAGAACCATGTCTGTAATCAGACTATCAAATACAGGTAACAAAAGCATCATAATATGAAAAACAGCCTTTGAAATAATAACTTTGACTTATTTGTCAGTAATAGATAGGTAAGCATTAAAAAATTAAACCAATACAAATCCCTGCAGTTTTGCTAACACAAAACATGCTGATACATAGAACTGACATTTAAATGACATCTGATGAGTGCACTTTGCTTATTATTAGGGCCTTTTAGATTCCTGCTGAACAAACTGTAAAGAACGTAAGACTTGACACAATCTTCTGGTTATTATATCTAGTTCTTAATTTCATTGGCTGAAGAGGACTGGTTTCTGTCTTCAGGAAAAAAAAAGTATACTGCATTATTAAATAATATGTAAAAGAAAAAGGAAATTATTTGCACTTCTGTGTTATCTGTATCAGAAACCATGTTGAAGGATCTCTGCTATCTTTTAGAATGCGAATTGATGTCTTTGTTTTTTTTTTCCAGTAACACTAATCGCTAGTGAACACATTTATATTTAAAGAGGTAAACTGCAAGGCTGACACAAAATCTATGTAATGTTCTGTCTTGGCCAAATAGAAAATGATAGGTTTGAGAGCTGTTTAATAATTCTTTTAGCTTAATAAAATTAAAACATTTTTCAGAAAAGGTGATAACTCTAAGTGAAATGATTGTAAAATTGCATTTACAGCAAGGTTGTACACTTAGATGAACATGGAAAGCACTCATTAAATACATTTGCATATCTTGGTAACTCATGAAAAGGTGAAGTTCATAAGTTAGCATTCTCTATTAAAAATCTTTATGAAATAATACATTATTGCTTTACCAAAATGTCTGTGTGTATGCATCTCAATTTTTTTTTTTATTTTTGTATGTACAAAATAATTTGAGGCCTCATTTCCGAAATTGGTGGAAATTGTGAGCATCCCATGTAGTCACTGGAGCTATTTAAACTTGCTTAACTTTATTTCTGTCAGTTTCTGCAGTGCTTGTGAAAGCTTTAACGATTGATTGTTATCACTGAGATATAATGGAGTTTTTAAGATTTTACAGATTAAAAATATAAAGCCATTTTCTAAAAACAGCACTTAAATGACTGTGAAAGTTAGGAGATGCTGGGTTTCTCACTGCCTTTTTGTGTGAGTAAAAATGTGTATATTCGCTGAAAGGAAAGGTCTCAGGTTAATATTTTTATGAAGTGGAAAAAGTCATCTAAACAGTGGGAATTAGGAAAAATAGTAGCTGAGTTGGTAAGCTTTAAAATTAAGAAGTAAGTATTGCCAAGGTAATTTTTCACCAGTATGTGAAAATAACTAGCAAAGAAAGCATCTTTATCATTTAAATGACAGTAAGTATTCATATAATTTCAAAGTAATTGAAATACCTTTTTCTGTAACTTCACTGTTCTTTCCCCATGTGATTTTCTTTTCTTTACATAGCTACAAAATATATCCTTCAAAATGTTGTATTTGAGAGGAAAAAAATACCAGCCTTTGAGTGACATTTTGCTTTGCATACTGAGTATACACAGAGTTTTGATCATAGTAAACTTCTTTCATGTATAAGGGTCTTTTCACGTTTTGTACAGTTTCTGAAAACAATAATCCTTGAAAACTTCGAATAGCAGTTGTTCCTACTATAATATAGCCTTAGCTTTGCTGTATCATTTTATGATGTATTTTGTCAGAAATTCTTTGCTGTGATAGCTTATGTCTATTACATCCAGCAGATTTTTATCATTATTGCTAAACTGGGGGTCAACCCAGATCATTGTATTAGTTTGTTCTGTGCAGAACTAACAATTCAGGATAAGTAAGTAACTGTTAGATTACATTTTGTATTGTTGTATAAGATATCTGAAAGAGAAAAAGATTGTGCGGATATTGCACAGTCTGGATTCAAAGCTTGTGGTTCTTTAGCAGCTTGTATTCTTGCAGTTTCATGTTACTTCTGAGAGCAATGGGGTCTTTCTAAATTATATTTCTGTAGCCCTTTTGACCACATCTGCCTCTGGGAACTTGGTGAAGAAGCAATTTTCATCATGAAAAGAGAGAAGACAAGTATGAATGCCCTGGTTTATGTAATCTATAGGAATTGTTGCATATGGATGGATGCGTGTATTAGGTCTTAATATGTTTCTGTGTGTCTGCCGTCCATCTTTTTCTTCCTTTATAGTTTTTCAGACATTCTTTGTGGAGCCTGGAGAAAAAGTGAGGGATGAGAGTGTAGTATGTGCTGGCTCAAATTATCAGGTGGTGGATTTTGTGTTGTGAGGGGCGCAGTTTGGCTTTTAGAAGAAAGAGGGTTTTGACAGTGATGCTGTAATTTACAAAGACACAAACTTGGTAAATTGTTGTTCTAGTTGAAAACGAAAAAAAAAAAAAAGAATAGGGGTAATTTGCCTGGTATTCTGTGTTAAAATGAGCTCTTCTTTCTGGATTGGTTGATTGGGGTGCAGTGAAGCTAATAAAGAGTAATGTAATGTAAATTTTTGTTCCCCCCCCCCAAAAAAAAAAGAAAAAAACCGAGGGAAAGGAAAAAAATGAAGCTTAAAAAAGGGCAGCAAAACCCCCTACGTGTCTGCATTAATGATTTGGTTCAGTTCGGAGTGTGCTACTGTGGAAAAATCTGCTCATCTCACTTAGCTTGCTTTGGTTTGAATAGTGGAATGGCGGTCAGGATGTATGAAATTTCCAATGAATGAAATTTCCAATGAAAAAACATAAAAGGTGCTCTAGGATCCTACCTAATTCATGCCAGCATGCCAGACTGAGTGAGTTTGAAGTTAACAAACTAAACAGAAAAGCAGCCCGTCACCACTTTCCCCCAAAAGGATGGGCGTTAGCTTCTCAGCACTTAATGTTTCACTCTGTATGTGTAATCCTGTGGTACCTGTTTGCTAATGCAGACGTAGTGGTTGTGTTCATTGGCAGAGTTATATGTTATTTTGTTACTTAAGGTCTATGTCTAATACTGCTGAATTAGTCCAGAAGACCTTTATAATCTTTAGGGGTCATTCTCTTGTTCCTATAGAAGCATAGCATCCTGAGCTGTAGTTGTGATATGTGGAGTCTGATGGAGCAGACTAAAACTAATGCCCACTGAAAGGCAATAGAAGTTTTCATACGAAATTCAACAGGACCAAGGTATTATCAACAATCCTTAAATTCTATCCTACGCACAACTGATATAAATTGAAAATGTTATATCTTAACTTTGCTCAATACAATTCACTGCCGTCATACTGTAGAAGTTCTAAAACATGACATTTGCATTTGATGATGTCAGCTTTGAAGGCTGTAGGAAGTTAACTTGAATCCCAGGCTATGTTGGGGACGGGTTATCTTCTTATGTTGCATATATGTAGTAAGTAATGATCTTTGCTAAGAAATGATTGTTAGTGATGACAGGATTTCTCAGTGTAGCCTCTAGATGGCGCAATGATTCGGAAGTTCTGTACATTCAGGTGATGTCAGATGGATGCCTGCACAGAAAATTGCCCCTAGAGAAGTAAGATCCTTTACCGTAAAAAAAAAAAAAAAGAAAAAAAAAAGTTTTGTTGAAAGAAAGTACAGGTGTAACAAAATTGCCAACATTAAAAGAACAGAAAAATATATGAATAATCTAGAGATCAATGCGTATTTGAACTGTCTCCTAGAAGTAGTGTTGGTTCTATGCATTGTAGAAGAATTCTTCATATCTCATGTTGGAGGTCAAAAAATGTATGCTGAAGAGCCAAATCAGACTTCCTGTGATAGGTGAATTGCTCTGCCATGCAAAAATGCCTGCATCGTCCAAGGTCTTCTTCCACTGTGTTCTTTACTTCTGGACCGATAGTTATAATCTTCCCTCTCTGGACCACTTTGTTCAAACAACTTTTATAATGTATGAGCAGAATACATGCAAACTAAAAGTATAAAGTCAGTAGAGTGGTTAGGGTTGGAAAGGACCTTAAGTTCTGACCCCCCTGCCATGCATCCGTTTGATGCAGACCAACATATGGTTGGCTTTCTGGGCCATGAGCTCATGCTGCCAGCTCACGTTCCAGTTTCTTGTCAAGCAACACCCCTAAGTCCTTCTCCACAGGGCTGTTCTCAATCCATTCTCCATCCAACATGGCTTCCCGAAGGGCAAATGATTCTTGACAAATTGGTGGCCTGCTACACCATGGTGTTGGTGGATAAGGCAAGAGTGACTGATGTCATCTACCTGGACTTAAGCAATGCATTTGGCACTGTCCTGTATGACATCCTTGTCTCTAAATTGAAGAAGCATGGCTTTGATAGATGTACCACTCACTGGATAAGGTGGCACTTCAAGGTCCTACTACCTCCTTCCTCCATCCTGCATATGGGTCAGGGAAATCCCAAGAAGAAATAGAGGCTGGGTGGAGAATAGATTGAGAACAGCCCTGAGGAGAAGGACTTGGGAGTATTGGTTGATGAGAAACTTAACACGAGCCTGGCAGTGTGCACTTCCAGCCCAGAAAGCCAACTGGATGCAGGGCTGCATCAAGAGAAGTGTGACCAGCAGGTCAAGGGAGGTGATTCTTCCACTCTGCTCTGCTCTTGTGAGACCCCACCTGGAGAACTGTGTTCAGCTCTGTGGCCCTCAACATAAGAAAGATTTGGACCTGCTGGAGCGAGTCCAGAGGAGGGCCACAAAGGTGATCAAAGGTCTGGAGTACCTCGTCTGTGAAGACAGTCTGAGAGTTGGGCTTGTCAGCTTGGAGAGGCAAAGGCTCTGGGAAGACCTTATAGGAGCTTCCAGTACCTAAAGGGAACCTACAGGAAAGCTGGAGAGGGACTTTTTCACAAGGGCATGTAGTGATAGGATAAGGGGGAATTAGCTTTAAACTGAAAGAGGGGAGATTTAGATTAGATATTAGGAAGAAGTTTACTGTGAGGGTGGTGAGACACTGGCACAGGTTGCCCAAAAGTTGTGGCTGCCCAGGCAGTGTTCAAGGCCAGGTTGGACAGGGCTTTGAGCAGCCTAGTGTAGCAGGAAGGTGGCTGCCCATGGCAGGGTTGTTGGAACTAGATGATCTTTAAGGTCCTTTCCAATCGAAACCACTCCACGATTTGTGTGTTGTTGTGCATTCTTTCTTTTTCTGTCTTGTTAGAATACTCTACTTGCTAATGTCACTCAATAAAATATGAAAAGTATTGAATGAATTGAATACAATTCAATTCAAAAAAATACAATTCAAAAAAAGAATTGAATACAAAAAATGAAGTAAATATTATTCCAGGAAATTTCAGCAGCATTCAGCATTACCTAAAGCTGTTGTTTGTTTTGTGGTTGTTTTTTGGTTTTGTTTTGTGGGTTTTTTTGGTTCATTTTTTTTTTTTTTAAGAGATATGACTGTTTTGTTTAGATTTTAGTTTAATATATAGGCATTTAGAATAAAATAGTGGTTTCTTTTACCTGACAAAGTAGGCAGAGTGGTGCTGAAATAATAGAGCTATATGACAAGGCAAGAAAGTACCTTAGAGCATAAACTTATCTTTTTAATAATACATGTAAGTGGAAGGAGGTAGTAAGAACTTGTATCCTCAAGATATCTTGTTTTCCTTCTCCTGTGTAGTTGAGTAAATAGCATTTTCTTCCTACATGCACAGAAAGAAATATTCTAAAATAATACTGTGATGCTTAGAGATCATGACAAAAATGATAGATGATACTCAATTTTCTAACCTAATGTTGGGTGCAGATGCTGGGGGAAAATAATAGCTGAATTAATATAATCTCACATGCACCTGCTAAGCATTATGATGCTTCGTCAAGAAATGCAAACATCTTGCCACTACTGTTAGTTTAAAGTTGCTAAATTTTTTTTTGATTCCCATATTAACTTTATTAGCCTTTGCTTTTTTTGGCTTAGATTTATTCAATTTTTGTTGGTTTCTTAGGAGAGATTTCTCTTGTGTTTGTTAAGAGTTGTGCAAAATAATGAAACAAGGCTAATATAGACATACACAGAGACCATCAATAATGTCTTGATTTGTTTTGACATTTGAAAGACACATTTCAACAATATATTGATAGCTATCATTTTCTTCCAGGATGCTTTAACACGATGGGGTAACTTTTGAAGTAAATCCATTCAATTCTAATGAAGCCAAATTGGATTTTGCAATATAAGTGGGGTTTTTTTTTTCAGACTACATTAATCTGACAGAGCCTGATTGTGTTTCCCAAAGGCCATGGCAAAACATAATCAGGCAGTCTTTAAATTGGAATAATTATGAAATCTCTAAAAAATGTAAATGTAGCTATTGGACAAGAGTTTTCAAGAGTTCTTTGAAAAACTGGGGTTTTAGTAACTCAGAGTTGTTTCTGTCAGTCTATATTTGAAGACCTGTGTTTGAAGATTCTCAAATCTAGCTATACAATATAATTTTTTCAAGTGAATTGGGCACTCATGCATTTTATAGATGTCATTAAATAAGTCACATTGCTTAAGAGTTGCTTGCAGCTAAATTTTCAATAGTTACTTCAGGTGTTCTCACAGTATTTGCAGGCACAGTCACTGTGTACACAGGAAGGTAAGTTTATGTATGCAAACAGGTACATAGGATAGAGTAATTGGTCAGATTGGCTAATTATGTTTCTAGGCTTGCAGTTCCATATGCAGTCTAGAAGCATATATGCAATTTGGTGTATGCAAATTAATGCACTCACATTGTGTTGCTGGTAAATTAAATCCATATACTTAAGTTTACACTTCAGGTGTCAACAGTGTCACATAAGGTGGAGCTTGTGTATGCACTAATAGATCGTTTTTTTCATTAGGCAGATCCCAAAGCCCTTTTCAGGAAATAAAAAGACTTTTCAGTGGAAGAGGTTGGCTTTTATGCGGCATCACATATTTATTGTGGCAAAATATTAATGAATGCAAGAACATTTTTAGTGGTTGCAGTGGTGTCGTGGTTTAAGTCCAGCTGGTAGAAAATTAAATGGCAGAATTTTAGTGACTGCAAGTTGTAGTGGTATGGATGATCTTCCATATAGAATCGAAAGTAATAAATATGAGCAAGATAGAGAAGTGATTTCTTAATAGTCAAGTAACTGATTTTTTTATTTACTATTCCTTCCCTAGCATTTTAAAATGTAAAAATACATTGCTTTATCTGCATATTTCAAGTAAATTATAACAACTTATATTGTAGTTTAGCAGACTTTGTGTATTATTTCATGATGTTGTGCACATACACCAGTGATTTTAATTCAACATGATTTATATCATCACAGTAGTTTTTCAGTTATTTCCATGACATAGAATCATAGAATAGTAGGTATGCTCATTGCCTAGCTTTAACAAAAATAAACACAACACCTGGTAACAGAGAAATAGTCAACAGGAACAAGTCTGATGTGGTTGAAGAATGGTGAGTGGAAATGTGTACATAAGTGAAAGGCATTGTTAATATATTTTATGAAATGTATGTATCTACCGTAACTAGTATTAAAAATGTTTTTAATTGATTTTCCGTATGTCCATTTGCCTGTCATCTCAGTGACTGACAAGCAAGAAATAGTTGTTCAGTAGTTCTAATAATGTAGAGTCTAGTTTCCACATCATCATACTAAAGTTTCTGAGCAGATGTCCATACAAAGAATTTCTATGACCAGGTATCTCTGGACTGATACAATCAAGGTATCACTATTTATAATTTATTTATAATTATACCTTCCATTCCAACTTCAAAAAAATACAGATATTACGGGAAAGTTATTATTAGATTTTGATAAGAGTGATCTGCTGGTCTCAGGCGAGTTTTGTATAACGGGGAGCTTAACTCTCTTCACCATAAATAAGTACCCTGGGACATTCTGCATTTAAAAGGCTAACAAAGCAGAGGTTAGTTGAGGAGAAGCTAATCTATCTTACTGGATAAAATATTTTCCGTTTTCTTCATACCTCTCCACTGGCTGTCACACACCTGTGATTTCGAATGTACTGAACTTGTTCTGGTGTCCACCTTCCTTGTGGTCCTTCCTGAGACACATTATTCTCTTTTCCATCTTTTTTATTTTTTTTTATTGTGTCTCTTCTTGTTGAGGGCATGTACAAGGATGCAGATACGCTTTTGGTGACCTGTAGTCACCACTGGTCCTTTCTTTGATATGTTTTAGACATCTACACCCAACAGTCCCTGTGTGTCTCACAAATCCGGCTTCCAATTTCTGTTTTTTTGCTGATACCAGTGGTGGTCTCCCTGTTGATACCTGGAACTTTTGCAATTGATTTATGCAGTGGTTTAGAGTTACTGTATCTCAGATAAACAGAAATTGCATCAGGTTGATAGCTGGGACTCTGGTCCTGCCAGTAACCTCAGGCTACTGGGGCACTTCTGGAAAACTGGGAGCTATAAAAGTAATAAGAAGTAAGAGAAAGATGAAGCCGTCTAAAAATCTAATTATGCTGAACTCATGTGGATGTGTGGAAAACTCTCAGTCAAGTGAGAGGAGCAGCAATAGTCAGGTTATTACTATATATTTTACATGTACAGAGATACAGTTCCACTTTGCTTTTCTTTGCTATAATAGAAATAAAATAGGTTGTTCTAAGTGTTTAAATGATGCAACTCAGCAGAAAGGATTGTTGTTTATTATTAATTAGGGTGGTATGTTTCAATTTCTTCCTTTTTTTATACTTCCTGGTGGACATAAAACCCACTCATTATGCTACATGTATTTGAAGTTATTACTGTTTTTTAAAAGGTAACTGATAATTTCTGTGTACAACATTTTGGGTTCCTGTTTACACTGTACAAAACTGTGCAGTTCAAAATTTTGCCGCACAACAGAATCTGAATGTAAACTTCTAACTGACATGAGGTTTTTTTTCTTCTTAAAGACCACATTTAAAGCTGAAATTATGAACAGCATAGAAACATTAGCATAGCTTGGAAATGTTTCTGGTTTTGATCATCACCAGTTTACTGTTAAGTGTGTGCTTTTAGCCTTGTAGTCTGAACACCATAAAAACAGAGGATAAGGAGTTTATTTTCTCTTCATTTCACTTCTTTTTATTACTCCAGTCAAGTTCTTCTCAAACAGCGATTCATGACTAATTAGCAAAATAGTTCTTGAGTATCTGTAGGTGATCCAAGCTCAAAGAGTTCTGCTCCATTAAAAAGGATTTTATTTGAGGGTTTTTTTAAATTTGAACATTTACTACTTGAATGTGTCCTGGAAAGTCATTGCTGTATTCTAAGCGTAATCATTTTTAGATACCTCATTAAGATCCCAAGCAGAAAACACAGTATAAAAATCATGTGTTATTCTTCTATTTTCTTATTTATATGGAAGACATTAATAGATAAAGCATGTTGTGGGTCAATCTATGAATCAGTCAACTCTAATAATACAGCTGTTTCAGGATACAGTGGTTTCTAAATGCTTTCACGTTTGAAAAGAGCAATTGAAAAAATTAATAAAAATTAATTCAAAGCTAAAAAGAGAAAACATGTTTGAGCATGTCCGTATCCCACAAATTACTGAAGGGTAGGAGGGTACTCTGAGGAAGCGTCAGTAACTTATTTTAGACCTTTAATAAATTTTTATTTTTTTTTGTTAAAATGATCCATCTAGCTATATCCATCTGTTTGTATAAGCATATACACATATATGTTTCAGCAGAACAGTTCTGTGCTCCAGTGCACCTTCTTTTTTTTCCTTTGAACTTTGCATTGGTTGATAGAGTTTGAATTTTGCAAAATGTAAGCTGTGAAAAGCTGTGGTCAAAGTGGGGCAAACAGTACTCTGAAGGACCACCTACTTGTTTCTGTAGTATTTATGATGTAATTTTCTAGTACTTAAATATTAACTTCTAAAACACCAGTATTAATACAACAGCTCCATTCATGCTATTTCATAACAAAAAAGTAAATACCACACAAGTCAGACATCTTTCACTGATCATCAAGTGTAAAAGTCACCAAAGCATCATCTTCATAATCATCTTCTACTAAGAAAGTGAAATAATATGCAGGTATCATGTATCACTACAGTAAGGTACAAAGGTGAACGACTGTGTATGAAAGACTATGGAACCCCTTTACTTAGAAGAAAACGTTATGGCTGAAATTATGTATGGCTTACTTTTTGTAAAGGCTCATTAAAATACCCTGAATATGTTATATTTTTGCTGCTACTTACCAGAATTACATACTTTTTGTTCACTTACAGTATGAAAGAGGCTGGTTTAGGCCATAAACAGTGGAGGGGTGGTCCTATTTCATCAAACTGCAAGCAGTGTCCAGTAGTTTATACCAGTCCTGTTTGTGGATCAGATGGTCACACATACTCTTCTCAGGTAAGAATTAAATAAAAACTTAATTATTCTTTCATTGTGCCACTCAATTCCAGCTCTTGGAAAATAAAATACTTTATTGTAATACAAATCAACATTTATTTTAACTAAAATATATATTGCAGACTGAAACTGATGTCAATTCTTGTATATTGTAAGGCAAAAAAGCAAAACAGTAGCAAATTCTAAGCAGCATGAAACAGTGATAACCAAAGCAGCATACTATGAGAGTGCTCTGCAATATGACACAGCTCTAGGTTGTGTCTGTCTGCAACAGACAACCAAAGCAGGGTTTTGAGCAAGGAAAAAATTGTTGTGTTTCCCCAGTTGGGGTAGGATAAATATGTTAAGTCAGATTTTCCAGTTGACAGTTATGGGGGTGCTTCACATTCCAAGCACATAGCCATAAATGTAACAGCCACATAAAAATACTATAATAGTGTAAATAACTGTTGCATATCATTCCTTCTTGCAACATGCCTTCTATGTATTTGAAGACCATAATCAAATCTTCCTTCTGCATTCATGGACCTTCTTGTCTTTTCTGTCATACTTATTTGGAGACAGAGTAGTAAATAAAAAAATACTAGTTAGTTTACCCAGTCTGTTTTGGAGAAAAAAATTTGCCTGTTCATGCTGAAGTCGAGAATCCCTGTGACTGCGTTAGTACAGTGCTCAGGTGAACCCTGTGAGGTGGAGGGACTTAATGCTGAAAATAAACCAATTTGTTTAGCATCCTCTCTTTAAACTTTCAGTAGTCTTGAGGAGCCCATTTTTGTCAAAAATAGCATGCAGTAGTGCATGGGAAACTACTGTGTTCTGTTATACTAACACCATGTCCTTCCCTAACAAACTGTTTCTAACATAATATCAAATTGCTTCAAGAGAAATGTAGTAATAATTATACTGGCATTGTTCTAGATTAAATTGATGGAGAAGCTCGGTTTATTACTGATAAAGAAAAAATTTCTATATAACATTTTAAGCAAAATATTTTTATGATGCTTTCCAGGACTCAAAGATTTTAGAGTTAGTATTTGCTGTACTGAATTTTCTTCCTCCCTGCAATCACAAACTATGTCTGAATTTGACAAGAAAGGATTGGAGTTTCCAGGAGTGACTGGCTGCTGGATTGAACCCTAAGTATCTGCTCCAAGGATGTTTTCTTCTTGGTAAAATAAAACCATTGAATATAACTAGCGCTTCCTCAACAATTTTTATCCTTTTATCCTAAATCTTACATTGGAAAACTGTTTTTCTTACAAACTGAATATGTTTTTATTTATAGTGAACTGCTCAAGAATCTTAGTTTTCCTTTAAAAAATTTAAAAAATATTCTAAGCCCTACACCAGGATACCTGAGGCCCTGAACTTTGGACTTTTTGACCAAGCAGGAAAACAGTTTTTTTCTGCTAATAATATGACTTTAAGTTTTAATTTAGGAATTTGAAAATACTCTTTTTCGTTCACAGTAATCTCTGTCTTAAGAGCTTGAAATGTGCTTGCATCTTACTAGACATTAGATGATACTATTATTTAGCATTTCTTTTGTTGTTCCATGTCAAGGCAATGTTCTACCTAATGTAATATAAACATTGTAGTCAGTTTTAACCTCATTGGTAGTTTCCTATTTTATCATATGGGAATGCTGTATTCTAAATTGTCCTGTATGCAGAAGTGACCCTTATGGCTTCTTATGGTCTGGCTTGAAGTATTTCTGCAGAAGTCTATAAATAATGCTAAAAAAGTTAATGACCACAGGAGATCTGTACTAACCTATAGTTACTTACTATCATTTCAGTGATGTTATGATTTCATATTCTATGGTGCAGTTGCATTAAAATGCCCTTGCAAGGTTATTTCAGGAGCAGTCAATTTAAAAATTGACATAAAGGTGAATATTTGTGTTCCTTTACTCCAGGCAAAGTTTAGTTTCATCGTGTCATCAAGCTCCAGTAGGAGTTTATATAGCAGTTTTCTGTATTTAGAATACATTTGTCAATGACTGTGGCAAATTACAGAATACGTTTTCTGAAAACAAGTCAGTAAATAGTATTGTAGAACACAGCCAGGCAGCTGGCAGTTGTTGGATGGACACTACTTTGAGAGTATGCCCTCCCTTTTCTGGCCAGCCCATGCAAATGTTATTGTCAAATACTGTAATTGTAGGTATTTTGGACACATTTTTTGCTTTGGAGAGAGAAAATGATTCTATAACAGACAGTGTAGAAGATAAGGTTAACTTATAAGTTAAACTCGTCCAGAGTCGGGTAAGCATGTTTTTTTTCCCATTCATTTTGTCAAGGCCATGCTAGATTTACTGCATTCTCAGCCTACGGTTAGTCACATGCAGTCAGTGTAAAAGAAAAGTAGCAGATGTAAGATGTTCATTATTAGCATTGCAAGAATGTTGAAATAAAAATATTACATGCTGAAATGTTGAGTGTTCAAAGCGAACATTGTTATGTGAGAAAAAATTCAGTATAGCGATCATGCCACTTCCTGACCAGGGTGGTGTTAAAATGATTTTTAGTTAATAGCCTGTAAATAATACTTGTGTGTGTTTTACACTTGTTAGTCTAATTTTACCTTCTGCATTTCTCTAAACTTTAGCACTTGAAAGTTCATTATTCATTTTAACTATAAGAAATACTGAAGCAGTCGTGTGACATTGGCTTTTGGTACCCCTATATATTTGGCACACTATCTATTCTCCAGAAAAACCATGGTCGCTGCTGCCAAGACAGCTCTTGCAGCCTTTTTCTAACATCATCTTTCCTGGGATTAATATGGAAATAAAAAGGACATGGAGTGCAGCTCAGATGGGGTGTTTTGTGGCAGCAACACTCCTCCTGCTGTTCTTTTACCCGGGGATGCAACTCACTGCTCTCCAGCATACATACAGTAAAGCTGGAGTAACTGTGGATGAGATGATGCTGCTCAAGCTTGGATGCATCTGTTGGAAAAATTCTCCCATAGTGTATATTATATTACCTTCTGAAAAATGGCCACAAGGTAAAAAAATAGTTGCACATCAGATTAAATGTCTTTTGGGTAGGTTTTGTATATTTTAATTAACAGTTCTGATGTTTGTTATAATAGGCTGAAATTTTCACTCTTAGATTGAATGTGGTCAAAAGTAGTCCCACTATAACAAAATCTAACTATAAATTAGATCAGTGAGCAATGTTTTGGGTATTTTGAAAGGAAAACACCACAGAAATAAGTTAGTCTTTACAATATGGCGATAGCCCCGTGATTTTATTCCAGAATTATCTAGGCAGTAAGTCCTATATCAGTTTCTTGTTAGCAATAATTTGCTCACATTGGTTTCATATTAACAGTGAATTTTTTATGATTTTTTTTCCTCCTGCCTATGAAAACTTCATGTAATTGATGGCATCCCTATAATTACCAATAAAACAATGTTTTGCAAAAATAATATGTCTAAACTGCCTTCTCAGACTAAGGTGGAAAAGTATAGAAATGCAGACAGTCAGGAAAGAGTATATTTATTCTTGATAGACTTGTCGTGGTTTAAGCCGTAAATTTCACTTCTCCCTTCTTTCCGGCCCCCCCTTCCCCACTCCGATGGGGGGGAAATGAGGAGAAGAACCGAAGAAAATGTAACTCCCACGGGTTGAGATAAGAGCAGTCCAATAACTAAGATACAATACAAATCACTACTGCCACCACCAATAACAATAATAATGACAAAGTAAATACAAAGGGAGAGGATACAACCGTTTCGCCGCCTGACCAAGCCGAGAGCCCGCGTGCCCAGCCAGCGAGAGCCCGCCCCCGTATTCTCCCTCCTGGGCATGACGTGCTGTGGTATGGAATAACCTCATTGGTCAGCCCGGGTCAGGCGCCCTGTCTCCCCTCCCCCAGCTTTTCCCTCTTTCCAGGCGTAACATGAGACTCTGCCGGGGGGGGTGGGGGTGGGGGGGAAGCCGAACCCATAACAATCCACCCCTTATTCCATACCATTCACATCATGCTCAGATCCCACATTTTCAAAATACCATCCCATATACATATATATATATATATACATCCACACACACACACACAGATGGAGAGATATAATCCCTTAGTGCATGGACCAATCCCTATAAAGCTGCTGAGTCCATCCAGTCCGCGATGTCAGGCTCCACCTTTTGTAACAGTCTTTCAGAGCAGGGGAGGCTGTGTGCAGTGTTGGATCGTTGCCTGCTGACTCTGATTGTTCCTTTACTGCAGAACTCGTCTGGTTTCATCAAAGTTCATTCTTTGTTGGGATGATGGTCTGAAGGTCAGTCGCGGATGACTCGAAGACATCTAGTTGATGGGCTATAAAAGAAACAAATTACATAGCAAGCAACAGCATGCAATTGAGTTCATTGGCTGTTTTCTCCTAAAATCAAATCTCCTTGAGGTACACATCAGACTTCCCCATCTTCCCGCATTACCCACCAAGTATATCTGGGTCCCTGAGCAAAAGCAATGCCACGAGTGGGTTTGCCTTTACCTGAAGCAGGAATAACCCAGACTGTCTTCCCCAGCAAATTCTTTATGTGCACCACAGGAACGTGGTCCCTCTCTACAGTATGTAGAAGTTCTGACTGGGCTGGACCAGCTCTGTTGACAGATCCTCCAGTGTTGACCAACCAGGTGGCCTTTAATAAATGTGTATCCCAATGTTTGAAAGTCCCACCACCCATTGCTCTCAGTGTAGTTTTTAATAGCCCATTGTATTGTTTGATTTTCCCAGAGGCTGGTGCATGGTAAGGGATGTGATATACCCATTCAATGCCATGCTCTTTGGCCCAAGTATCTTATCAGGCTGTTGCGGAAATGAGTCCCATTGTCTGACTCAATTCTCTCTGGTGTGCCGTGTCACCACAAAATCTGTTTCTGAAGACCCAGGATAGTGTTTTGGGCAGTGGCGTGGGGCACAGTGTATGTTTCCAACCATCCGGTGGTTGCTTCCACCATGGTAAGCACATGACGCTTGCCTTGGTGGGTTGGTGGGAGTGTCATATAATCAATCTGCCAAGCCTCCCCATATTTGTACTTCAGCCATCGTCCTCCATACCAAAGAGGCTTTAACCGTTTAGCCTGCTTAATTGCAGCACGTTTCACAGTCATGAATAACCTGGGCATTAGTATCCATTGTTAAGTCCACCCCTCGATCACGAGCCCATCTGTATGTTGCATCTCTGCCCTGATGGCCTGAAGTGTCATGGGCCCACGGGGCCAAAAATATTTCACCCTTATGTTGCCAATCTAAGTCCATCTGAGCCACTTCAATTTTAGCAGCTTGATCCACTTGTTGGTTGTTCTGGTGTTCCTCAGTAGCCCGACTCTTGGGTACGTGAGCATCTACGTGGCGTACTTTGACCGCCAGGTTTTGCACTCGGGCAGCGATGTCTTGCCACGGTGCAGCAGCCCAGATGGGTTTACCTCTGCGTTGCCAGTTGCTCTGCTTCCATTGCTGCAACCACCCCCACAGGGCATTCGCCACCATCCATGAGTCAGTATAGAGATAAAGTACTGGTCACTTTTCTCGTTCAGCAATGTCCAAGGCCAGCTGGATGGCTTTCACTTCTGCAAACTGACTCGATTCACCCTCCCCCTCAGCAGTTTCTGCAACTTGTCATCAAGGACTCCATACTGCTGCCTTCCATCTACGGTGCGTTCCCACAATGCGACAAGACCCATCAGTAAATAAGGCATATTGCTTTTCACTTTCTGACAGTTCATTATATGGTGGGGCCTCTTCAGCACGCATCACTCCTTCCTCCTCTGGTGGCATTCAGAATCTTTACCCTCTGGCCAGTCCATGATGACTTCTAGAATTCCCGGACGACTGGGATTTCCTATTCGGGCTCGTTGTGTAATTAATGCGGCCCACTTACTCCATGTAGCATCAGTTGCATGATGTGTAGAGGAGACCCTGCCTTTGAACACCCAGCCCAGCACGGGCAACTGGGGTGCCAGGAGGAGCTGTGCTTCCGTGCCAATCACTTCCGAAGCAGCTCAAACCCCTTCAGAGGCTGCCAATATCTCTTTTTCAGTTGGGGTGTAGCTGGCCTCAGATCCTTTGTGTCCCCGACTCCAAAAGCCGAGGGGTCGACCTCGAGTCTCCCCTGGAGCTTTCTGCCAGAGGCTCCAGGTAGGACCATTCTCCCTGGATGCTGGTGTACAGTACATTTTTAACATCTGGCCCAGTCCGGACTGGTCCGAGGGCTACTGCACGACCTATCTGGCATTTAATTTGCTCAAAGGCTTGTTGTTGCTCAGGGCCCCACTTAAAATCATTTTTCTTCCAAGTCACATAATAGAGAGGGCTTACAATCCAACTGTAATTTGGGATGTGCATTCTCTAGAACCCCACAGCACCCAAGAAAATTTGTGCTTCTTTCTTATTAGTTGGTGGCGACATTGCTGTTATCTTGTTGATCACATCTGTGGGGATCTGGCGGCGTCCATCTTGCCATTTTATTCCCAAAAATTGAATCTCCTGTGCAGGTCCCTTGACCTTACTCCGTTTTATGGCAAAACCGGCTGTCAGCAGGATTTGGATTATTTTCCTCCCTTTCCCAAAGACTTCTTCTGCTGTATCACCCCACACAATGATGTCATTAGTGTATTGCAGGTGTTCTGGAGCTTGCCCCTGTTCCAGTGCAGTCTGGATCAGTCCATGGCAGATGGTAGGGCTGTGTTTCCACCCCTGGGGCAGTCCAAGTGTACTGGACGCCCCTCCAAGTAAAAGCGAACTGTGGCCTGCACTCTGCTGCCAGAGGAATTGAGAAAAAAGCATTGGCAATGTCAGTCGTGGCATACCTCTTGGCTGCCTTTGACTCCAGTTTATACTGAAGCTCTAGCATGTCCGGTACGGCAGCACTCAAGGATGGAGTAACTTTGTTCAGGCCACGATAGTCTACCATTAGTCTCCACTCTCCATTAGACTTTTGCACTGGCCACATGGGGCTATTAAAGGGTGAGTGGGTCCTACTGATCACTCCTTGACTCTCCAATCTGCGGATCAGTTTATGGATGGGAATGAGGGAGTCTCGGTGCGATATTGCCGCCTGTGCACTGTTGCGGTCGCGATTGGCACTTGTTGTTCTTCGACCTTCAGCAACCCCCCAGCAGAAGGATCCTCTGAGAGACCAGGCAAGATGGACAGCTGCTCCACTTCCTCTGTCTCCAAAGCAGCAATACCGAAAGCCCATCGGTACCCTTTTGGGTCTTTGAAGTACCCTCTCCTGAGGTAATCTATGCCAAGGATACATGGAGCCTCTGGACCAGTCACAGTGGGGTGTTTCTGCCATTCCCTCCCAGTCAGGCTGATTTCAGGCTCCAGGACAGTCAACTCTTGGGATCCTCCTGTCACTCCAGAAATAGAAATAGGTTCCGCCCCTTGACAGCTTGATGGCATCAGAGTATACTGTGCACTGGTATCTACTAGAGCCTTATACTTCTGTGGGACTGATGTGCCAGGCCATCTGATCCATACAGTCCAATAAGTTCGATTGTCCCCTACCTCCACCTGGCTGGAGGCGGGGCCCCTCTAGTAGTCATCACATTGGTCACTTACTGTCTTGTAGAGATGGATTATTCTTCTTCATCACAGGAGCTGAGGTAAAATCTGCTCTTCCACTCCATCTGGGAACCTGCTCACCAGAGACTGAAGCCGCAGCCTTCATGGGGTGATCAGACTTGACCTTTGCTCTCCTTTTCAGTTCTCACACCCGCTCCTCCAAAGCTGAAGTAGGCTTTCCATCCCACTTCATCATATCTTCTCCATGATCCTGCAGGTAAAACCATAGGGTGGCCCGTGGTGTATAACTTCTATATCTTCTCTCTCGAAGAGTGGGACGCCTTCTGTTAATAGCTGAGACGTGTGTTGGTACACGTGAGGTGCTGGATAGATCGTCTCTCAATTGTTGGAGGTTCTGGGACAGTTTTTCCACAGCTGAGATGATGGAAGGGGTGATATTATCTTCAAACGCTCGGAGTTTATAAATCATTTCATCCACTGTTGGTGGTCTTATGTCACTCCAGGTTATTGTTGCCAATGAATGGGCATATGATTGAGGTGCGTTTCGTGTAAATTTCCGCCGCATGGGTCGTGTACATTCGACTTCATCTGGATCTTTGGGTATATCCTTAACATTTGGCTTGGTGATATAGATCATCTCTACAATGGCTGATTCTCTCAGAGACTGGATGCCCTTCTCTAGAGTAGTCCGCTTGGCCAAACGACTCATGACATCATCCTTGTATGGAAACCTATCTTTCACAGCTGCCAAGAGCCGCTTCCAAAGGCTGAGGGACTTTTTCTCTCTTGCAATTGTTTTGTCAATTCCCCCTTCCCTGGCAAGTGATCCCAGCTGTTTGGCTTCACTAGCCTTCTAGTTCATGACCGTTGGCCCCATTGTCCCAGCATCAGAGCAGCCAGGTGATGATGTGCTCCCCTGGCTGACGGGTGAAGTCTTTTTGCATATTCCGTAGCTCGGTTGAGGTCCGAGATCGAGAAGTCACCTCTTCCTTTTCTTCTTCTTCTTCATCATGTGGTAATAACTCCTGGTCAGATGCTGACCAGGAGTCATTCTATTCTCATGCCTCTGACAGCCTTACCTCTCCCCCCAGGCATGTCATTCCGTTCTCCTTGGAACATTCCAGTGTCACAGGGATGAGAGAGAACAATGGTCACCTAAATTGTCCTCGTACACAAGGCAGCAGTCCAGATAGATATGTGAGGAAATGGAAGAAAATGTAACAACACTTTTCTTGTTTTGCAATAGATATTTGAATGGGATGATTATACTTTATTTCAGAACACATTTTCTCTCTTTCTGTCACCAGAGTGCCATGGAAGTCAGTAAATTTATGTCCTTATAAGAGATAATTTTCCTGCATTTATCCTGTAGGACAAAATATGTAGTCACACAATGGTACAAAAAAACCCCAAACAAGCCAAATGCGTGTTATCACAGCTCAGGTGGATTAAGTTTGTGGCTATAAAATAATACAACCTGAACCACAGAAAAATATCCGGGATTCAGGTTTTCTAATGGGATGCGCATCCGCTTTCCTCCCAAAACATTGTCACTTTGAAATATCCAAAGCCACATATGGAAACACTCTTCCAGAAAATTTCTGGGTTGTATGAATTTCACAGTATGTTCACATCAGGACTCTGAGGCATTAATATACATTTGCCGCCCTCCCTCTTGGGGGAAAAACAAGCAGACAAACAGGGAAAAAAAAGGAAGAAGAAACCTTTAAGAAATGAAAAGTTGTTATTCAGAAATGTTCAAATGTTTAGCCATCTCTCAAACAGAATCCTTAAAGGGTCTCCTGAAAAAACAAAGAACAGAGTCTTTCAGGAAAATTGTCTCATTTCTACCTTCAACAGTTTTCTTCGGGGGCATGATTGTGGTCTACCTCAACTTCAGTTATTTCTAGCAAAGAAAAGACCCATCCAACCTGTTTATTTAGACGTCCAGTGACTTTTAAGATGTCTGATTTATTCTAAATTTATGAGAACATAATAGACCTTTCTCGTACAAGTCAAGACCCTACTTCTTGCTCTCTTGCATGGTTTTCTATGTTAATCTTGAGATCAAAGCAAAGCCAAGTGTTTCATAACAATTAGATGTTCTCTTGGGTGGGATCTTGAGTAAATAAGGAAAAGAGTTTGGAAGTAAAATAACTTCAGTCCCAAAAGAACAGATTTGGACATTGATGAGAACTGAGAGGGAGACAGAGATCTGAAAAAAAATGACTGAGTATCAGAGGTAGGTCCTCTGCATGACAGCAAAGTTCCAGGAAAAAAAGGAACATCGTAGGTCACCATGGACTTACTAGAAGAGAACAGTAAGAGTTTTGTAGCAAAATTTACCAATCTAGCTCTTCCTTCAGACCATGATATGTGAAGACTTGGCTTTGTGTTGTTGTGTTTTTAATCCGTATGTGTCTGACACAGAACAAGGAAATCTTGTGTACATTTTAGAAATCAAGTACTAGCAGCAAAACTAGAAAGATTTAAGCACAGTTCTGTATGTCTCTACAGCAGATAAATCTCCTTAAGTTCAGGAAGAGATAGATATATGTAATCTTGGGAAAGCCAGCCGTACTTGGGATATTAACTCCTACTTGTACAACAGTATGTTTCTTCCCTGACAGGGTGAACTATTGTGAATGTAGAATTTCATAAAAAATTCCTTCACTGATAGCACATGGAGCCTTCTGTTTTGGACTGTTTAATAAATAGAATCTAGTACTTTGAGTTCAAATGAATTTTAGCATACTTTTTTAGGTGGGTGAAAAAAAAGAATAGACAGATGTAGAGACAATGTGATGTTAAGAAAACTGAGTGCCTTGGAGTGTCTAACTTCTGATCTAAGCAGTGATTCTGTAGTTTAATGATGAAGTTTTCACCTAAATGTAAGTAACTATACAGAATTTTTTATTCCCCTTTACTCTCTCCAATCCCCCCAGTTGATATAGTATAGTTTAAAGGCCTTAGAAACTTTACAGGGCAGGATAATCCAGCATGGACTAGCTAGGTCCATTCGCATTACTTTTATTGCTTTCATTATTTTTCCTGTAATTGAAGACTAATGAGCATGCCCTTTAGATGCTATTTTAGCTCACGTATAACTTTATAAATATTTCAGTTTAGATGTAATTAGATAAATTGGACTTGTTTAATTTGTAATGCAATCAGCCAGCATGGTTTAGGAAGCCATATCACATTAAAAATACAGTGATAATGCATGCTAATGAGCAATAAGCAGATTCTTTTAACAAAAATTTCCATGCTTTTACAAGCTATTTGTGTCTTTTATAAGGCTTTATAGCTTTGCCATTACTTTTACCTTACCATTGCCATTACTCAGAAATTTGCATGTCAGCTGAAAGCTGATTTTGAACCAAAGTAGTCATCAGTCTTAAAGGCGATGGTTTAAGAGAATTAAATGGGTTTGCTCACATTTTAGATTTTTCTGTGAATGTTAATTTTTCAAGTTTGAAGTGCGACCTTGAAAAATGGAAAGTTAGTTTTCTCTGAACAGTATTTCTTTTCCTATTTCTGAGGAAATTTCCTCCAAATTACGTAACTGTCATACAAGCAATAAGGTATATCAAGGATCTTATGTACGTACACTATTGAGTGACATTCTATGCTTCTGTATCTTGGGTTTGCTAAAAATAATGAAAAAGTTTGAAACAGTGAGCCTGATGAAGTGCTGAAATTTGGACTGAATGAGCAAGAGCTCTGCATAAAGATCCAGAATTTATAGATTTTAGTATATGTGTGTATATGTGAGAAAGAGAATTTTGTAAAATGCTAAGCATGCTTACAAGAACTTGTTTGTGTGATTTCAAATTGCATCAGTGTTTATAATATTGGAATAAGCCAAGATGAGAAGGAATAATATAGGTAGGAGTAATACAGTTATATTTTTGTAAATCAGTTTTTTAAAAACACTAAATATTTTTTATAATTTTTTGTATTTGAAATATCTTATTTTTTACAGAATTTATTGTCTTCAAGGAATGTTGAAATATTAATTTGGATATGAGGTAATATGTTACTTTTTTCTACACAAAAAATGACTAGAAGCATTATTAATATTTTTTTAAATTACTGGTAATCATGTTTCAAGTAGACATTAAAGGGTTTTGTCATTTAGCACAAATTAAGCTTTACATTCTCATTTAATGGTATAAAATGCTAGTTCACCTGTTTCAAAATATATACAAAAAGATGTTGAGGTATGTATTTCGAAACTGAGTAGGTGCCTAAAAATTTATGCGGCTGATTTAAAAATTAGATGGGTCCTTAGTAGGATTTGCTGAAGCTCCTGAGCATCATGTCTCTAAAAGCCTTTACGTATGAAAGCAAAGACAGGTAGGTGCCTAATTTAAATAATCTCATAGGAATCTTATCTGCCTGTTTCTGTGACTTAATATGTTTACTAGGGTGTTCAAAAAAGACTGAATAGCTAGTTGACCTTGTTTCAGGCTTTTCTTTTTGTGCTGTTGCACTGCAGAGTGCTGAGGTGACCAAGAAGAAATCTTTGCATACAGATTTTCATTTTGTCATGTAAATTGTTTTATATAGCTCATAGCCTTTGTCGTGGTTTAAGCCTAGCCAGTAACTCAGACCCACGCAGCCGCTCTCTCACCCCCCTCCTTCCTCCCCCCTGCTCCGGGGTGGATAGGGAGGAGAATCGAAAGAATGTAACTCCCACGGGCTGAGATAAGAACAGTCCAGTAACTGAGGTATAACACAAATCACTGCTGCTGCCACCAATAATGATAAGGGAAGTAACAAGGGAAGAGAATAGAATCGCTCACCACCCGCCGACCAATACCCAACCCAAACATAGCAGTGATCTAACCCTTTGGGGTAACTGCCCCCAATGTATATAGTGGGCATTACGTGCTGTGGTATGGAATAGCTCTTTGGTCAGTTTGGGTCAGGTGTCCTGTCTCTGCTTTCTCCCAGCTTCCCCTCCTCCCTGGCAGAGCATGCGACTCAGAAAATCCTTGGTCAGAGTAAACATTATTGAGCAGTAACTAAAAACATCGGTATTATCAGCGCTATTCCCAGGCTGAGAGTCAAAAACGCAGCACTGCAGCAGCTACTAAGAAGGAGAAAAACGACTGCTACTGCTGAACCCATGACAGCTTTATAAACAAAGTATCGCCAGTTCTCTTTTCATCACAGAAGACTTTCTTTACTCAGGGTCTTTGTCAGTAGGCGCGTTTCCTTTTGTTCTCTGGACAAAATGCTGATTGCATGTCTTAATGGTTAATATTCTGAAATATTTTCGTTTTAAGTAGTAGTACTTGTGTGCTGAAAATCTTTTAACACAAATGCCTATTGTTTAGGTAAGTAATACACACGATTAACAAGTTACTAACAAGAAAAAAGGCATCTATAGATCAGGGTTTTTGACTTCTCCAATGCCTACTAATATTCCCTGCTTCACCTGCGCTGGATCACTTTTCTTTTCTGTACCCTGGAAGGTTGGTTAGAGCTGAGTGAACAACGATGTGGAAGAGTTGAGGAGTAAGAAGTAGGGTCTTTTATTCTCTTTTCTGTCACTGGTTAGTGTCAGAAGTTTTGTCTATGACCACTGTTGGTAATAATATGAAAAAAACCCTATTAACTTTTTTCCTATATGGAAGTATATGTTCCAATTAAGTATTTCTAGCATATGAAATGATAATTATCAGGTGAATCTAAATTTAATTGTTAATTAGTGTATTTTTTTCCTTAGATAGCATGCCCTTTTTAATTATAAATGCACAAAATTAATGAGCTTATACAGTGCTTTCATTAAGATTAGGTGTAATTAAAGGTGACAGTGTCCTTTCAAAGATGAAATGCTTTGTAGAGTTGCGTAATTGTTAGCTACTGATTGTCTAGAAAGTAATTTACTAAATGCTCAGCATTAAATGAGATGGTGTTCTGGAAAGCATTCATGTGTCATATACCTCAGCACATGAAAATTTCTAAGACTTTAATTTACTTTCAATTCACGCTTCATCCAATACTGCAAAGTTATGTTTATATGGTAGAAGAGGGTGTGTTAACATATCTGGCTAAACTTCATTCTTTCAATATCAAGGTGTCATGGGTTCAGCAGTAGCAGTCATTTTTCTCCTTCTTGGTAGCTGGTGCAGCACTGTGTTTTTGATTTTGGGCCTGGGAACAGCGCTGATAACACCAGTGTTTTCAGTTACTGTTTGGTACTGTTTTGGTCTGACCAAGGACTTTCTGAGTCTCAGTGCTATGCCAGGGAGGAGGGGAGCCAGGAGGAGGCAGAGACAGGACACCTGACTCAAACTGACCAAAGAGGTTGTTCCATACCACAGCACGTGATGCCCAGGATGTGAAAACGGAGAGCAGAGACCTGGAAGGGTGTGGTGGTGGACTGGGGGTTTTGCTGCTGGGGGTTGCACTGGCTGGGTCGGGCTTGGTGAGCAAGTTGTATTCTCTTTCTTTGTATTTCTCTTGTATTTCCCTGGTCATTATTATGATTGGTGGTAGCAGTAGTGATTTGTGTTATACCTTAGTTACTAAACTGTTCTTATCTCAACCTGTGTGAGTTGAATTCTTTTGATTCTCCTCCCCATCCCCCCTGGGACTGGGGGAAGAAAGAGAGGGGAGGGAGGGAGGGAGAGAGGGAGGGAGGGAGAGAGGGAAGTAGGGAGGGAGAAAAACTGCGTGGCTTGGAGGCTTAAACCACGACACAAGGGCTTGAAGCATGTAATGGACAGAGTACACATCAGAGATCCAGGAGAACACATTGGCAGCTAGCTTCTGCTGACTTGTATACTGCAGGAATACACCACATCTGCTTCTATCTGTCCAGTGTGTATAAGGTGAAGGAAAGGAAGAATTGGTGAGAGTATCTGCAGACAGCTCCTGAAGGCACTAGTGGGTGAGCTTCTGTTCCTTACTTTAAGGGTACATGCCATTTCTCTTGCTGCTTAGCTTTAGTTAGTTCAAAAGCCATTAGATATTCCTGGCAAGACAGTACTACTGGGTGAAAGTATATTGTCTTAGCCACTGAGGTAGTAGCATTCTCAAAAAGGAACACAATTGATAAAATGCTGGAAAATGCCCAAGTTAATGTTGCACAAGCAACAAATATGTCTTTTTGTCTAGATATATACTGTAGTCTTAATTCTGTTGCCGTTTCTTCTACAGAGCTCTTCACTCAACACAGAATGGACATTCCTTTCTTGTATCTAATCAGTAACTTGTTTTCTCTATACTGCTTCAGTAGTCTTATATCTTTAATTATACAGTAGCCAGACAGTTAAACTAAGTTTCTCATCTGCTTTAATATGTTTTTATTCCCTGTAGATTTTGAGAATTCTGCAAATAGTAACTAATTTACACTGTCTCTCACATAGTCCCTCTGCATGAGTGCTGTTTTACAGGTAGAAAAGATTCTACAGACAGATGGAAACAAAACATCTATTCATGAAATTTGGATGTCCAGTTAAAGAATTGGGTTTTTCATGTTTCACATTGCAAACCATTTATACATTCAATTCATTGTTCTTTCAGTTTATCTAAAAATATTTAGCATGTTCCGAAATCACATCTCAGGTTTTCAAGAGCTCAGGAGAGCACAAATACACTCAGTTCCAAATAGGATTTTGCTGAAGTTATCCAACATCCGTGGTCCAGCATAAGCATTATAAGCATTATTTTTCTTTTATTACATTCAGTCTCCCTACTCCATTCATTTGTGTCTTTCAATCTCTCCTGTAAATGAACAAGATTTACACAAGCAACAGTCTCATGACACTGGTTCATTCACCGAGCAGGTCTGTCCTATACTTCCTCATTGAATAAGCTTGATGCCATCTGGTCCACACATTTTCTCAAAGCAAGATAAACTACACAGGTGTCATTTTTTTGCCTGACAGATTTATCTAATTCTGGTTGTAAAAACAATCACTAAGATTCAATAAACTTCTCCAACAATTTATTTTAATACTTCACTACCTTTATTATTAGAAAGTCTTCCTAGCATCTAATCTGAAACTTTTCTGCAGCAATTTAAGTTAATTATTTCATGTAACATTTGTCATGGTATTCTTTTCAAGTATCTTTCAGGTGTCTTTTACCTATTTGACAGCTGTTATTTGAATCCTCTTTTCTCAAGACTGAACATATCTTCTCCTTGAGCTTTTTTCTAGTCCTCTTATTTTCTTTTTTTCCTTTTCTTTTTTCCTTTTTATGTTTAATTCTGTCTTGTTGGAAACCCTGTTCACAAAGCTGGACTAAAGGTGCTCCATTTTAAGCACTGCCAGATCTGTGTTGGATTATTTGACATGTTTTGTAGGTTGCAGTCGTTTATTTATCCTGGTATGTTAATGTTTTTAAACTCCATTCAATAATTCATAATGATCACTAGATTTTTATTTTTTCGATTGAAATGGATGTCTAGCCAGTTATTCTATAGCTTGTATTTTGAACGTGATTATTATATCTAACAGTAGAACATAGCTACGTTCTATATTTAAAAACATTATATTTTTAGCATATTCTGTTGAGTATTTTATTATATTCCTATCTTCTAATGTTATTCCAGCCTCTTCCCTGCTTAGTGGTATATGTTTTACTTTGTATTCTAAGCCATTAATGAAAAGACAGAACAATTCCAGGGTTGTGCCTCACCCTTGCAAAAGTCCACTCAGTGCAGCCTTCCATTTTAAACACTTAAGTGAGCATTGATCACTATTCCCTGAGGATTACTTTCAGCTAGTTTGGTACTCGTTTTACAGTATAAGCACACAAATAGCATACTTTTCAGTATGGCTTACCAGGTTGGAATGTAAAGGAGTGTGACGTGCCTTGGTAAAATCAAGGTTCTTGCAATCTAGTATATCTGTGTTTTCTAGAAGTTTGTCCATAGAATGAAACTAGAACTATTATGATTTGCCTAATAAAATGCTATAGCATAGTCCATCTCCTTCCAGGTACCCAGCAATCAAAAGCTGGTTTTTTTTCTCTGCAATTTCTGAGATCAGCTTTTCCTTCCTTTTTTTTTATTTACTTCATCTTTCATTCATTTCCATTCCAGTAGTGCATTTTCTATCCTTCACAATTTCTCACTGGCTGCAAGTATGCCTAGCCAGCTCAAGTGTTCAGGGATATAAATATCAAATTCAGCTAATTTGAAAACTTCTAGACTGTACAAATATTCTTTGAATATTGTTTTTTTGCTCAACATGGAGATTTTACCTCACTGTATACGTGACACTTGTGCTGACTTACTACTCCTTTTTATAGATCATTCCTATGTATTTGAAGTCATCAGAAGCTTTTCCCAAGTCGCAGGTTTTTTCAGTGTCCTCCCCATATATTAATGTCATGCAAAGTGTCATTCATATTTGAAAAATTAGTTAGTTGTTCATGGGAGGATGATTTGGAGTTTTTCTAAAAGTAACCATGAATATATGGAAATATGTGATATTCACCTGGAACTTAGTGAATATCACACCAAATATTACAAATATCACACCATATTGCAAATACAAGGGAAGTTGGGATTGTTTGGACCTTCATGTAATAAATAAAAGTGTATCCTGACCTTGTATTCATGCCAATCAAATGCACACAAAAATAATAGTATTTTCCCCTTGTATTTTAATTTTTTCATTATATGCTATGGAAGACTGAGGGTTGGTTTTTTTCTTTCAATTTGGGAGCAAAACTAGGCTCTATATAATATACAGAGATCTGTTGGAAACCTTTGACAGGTAACTACTTTGGAATGGAAGGTGGCAGAGCTTAATAAAATGTATCACTGTCATTTAATCTTTCCAACTCAACAACAGTAGTTCTAAGAGCAGAGCTCATTTATATCAAAATAACATACAGTGTTATTGTTTCAGAAATGTAACTGTTCTCATCTTTAATAGCAGTAAAGGTGCAAGAGTCCTGTCTAAAGATGACATGCATGTTTTTGCCACAGGTTTTAATTGGTTGTCTCTAGTTCACTAAACAACTACCTTGGGCAAATGTTGAAGAATGTAAAGTCCATTTAAGACCAAACAGGTTTTCAAACAGGCAAAATATGAGTAAAGAAATTGCATTTTTCTATGGGACACTTGACAGTACATAAATGAAGAATTTTTCATGCTGAAATGTATTGCCAAAAGACCTTGACATGGTACATACTCTTTGTCTGTAATGAAATTATTTATTTCTTTTTTAAGCATTTTGCAGCATATTGTTCTGAAATTAGAAATACTTACTCTTCTGTGTTCAAACAAAATGTGTGAAAGTTCCAAGAGTTGAGGCATTCTTAGAATCAAATGTACAAATGAGACATGGTGAAACTCCAGGGTCGAAAACTGGTATGCTAAGACAGTTGAGTTTCTTGAAAAATTCATTATATTTTCCCCATATAGAAAAGTCACTAATAAATAAATTTTTCTGCTCTTTAAACTCTTCAGATATTTCCATTACAAAACAAATTATTTTGTCACTGTTCCAAACACTCTCCTTTATTCTCATCATGTCCTCATATCCTGTAGGCCACAGATTTCTTTCTCTGTGGAGTTTTTCAGGTTGTTGCTTGCTCTTCTGCCAGTTTCAGAGTAATGTTGCCAGAAGTCTGGCCCACCTTTATTTAGCTGAGCTGCATTTGCAGCATCCCAGTGCATTGTTTATGTGGACAATAGGCACAAGAAGTTTGGACCGGTTATATTCCTGGTGCCATTAGCTGCTGATATGAAATTCTCAAAACAGCCTCTTGTTTCATTTCTGACTTATATAAGCATCAGGATTTTGGTTTGTTTCTAGAGACAAGGAATCAATCTCTGCTGCCTGCCTGTCCTTAAAATGAGTTCAGTGAGTGTAAAATGTTATCCTGCCTGTGAATGGGAGTACTGATTTGGAAGTGTTATGTGCTGACATTGCGCTCACTAACTTCAGTATCAGTGCCCATGGCAGGCGCCGTGAATTATGTTTTTCATAACATGTAAAAGGGTAATGTTACTTGCAAATATGACTGAGTAGACAACTGTCGTCGTTTAAGCCTCACCCAGGCTAATAACTCACGAAGTTTTACTCGCTTACTCACTCCCCTCTTTTTCTACCCCCAGTCCCGGGGGAATGGGGAGGAGAATCAAAAGAATTCAACTCGCACAGGTTGAGATAAGAACAGTTTAGTAACTAAGGTATAACACAAATCACTACTGCTATCATTAATAATAATACAAGAGAAATACAAGGAAAAAGAATACAACTGCTCACCAAGCCCGACCCAGCCAGTGCACCCCCCAGCAGCAAAACCCCCAGTCCACCATCACACCCTTCCGGGTCTCTGCTCTCCATCTTCACATCCTGGACATGACGTGCTGTGGTATGGAATAACCTCTTTGGTCAGTTTGGGTCAGGTGTCCTGTCTCTGCTTCCTCCTGGCTCCCCCTCCTCCCTGGCATAGCATGAGACTCAGAAAGTCCTTGGTCAGACCAAAACAGTACCAAACAGTAACTGAAAACACTGGTGTTATCAGCGCTGTTCCCAGGCCCAAAATCAAAAACACAGTGCTGCACCAGCTACCAAGAAGGAGAAAAATGACTGCTACTGCTGAACCCATGACAACAACTTTGAAGAAAAATAAACCTAAAGGACTAAGCTTACAGCTCATCATTAGCTGGAGCAGCTTTGAAGTATTTGCTAGCTTCTACAGCAACATTTGAGTGAAACAGAATAGAAGCACTGGATTTTGTAAAAAATAATGTCTTAAGGAAAAGATTAAAGAAATCTTAAAAAAATTTAAAAAGTGTTCTTTTGTTTTGCACTTCATATTCTGATCTCAGTAAAATAAACCTGAAAAAAATTCTCAGACCTTAAAAAAGGGAGAATATCTCTTTTTAACAGAAATACCTATTAAATTTGTATTTGTGATCCATTCTACTAACTATGAAGGTTGTTTCAGGTATTAAAATATGAATTGTCATGCACTGCCTGGAAAGAGATCTGCTGGGCATCACAGGTAATGCAAGTACTCTCTTGTCCAGCCAGGTTAGTTGTGCAGGGATACAAACGGTATTCATTTTTTTCATAGTCAGCATAGGCAGAGCTGTTTGCTTTGCTTCAGTTTTCTGGTCCTTTAAGAGATACTGTTGCTCTTCATATAGGTTTCAGTTGGAGCAGATCTGCTGTCTTGTTGTGAATTTTTTTTTTTAGATTCTTTTAGCTTTGTTGTCCTTTAACCATGCCTTTTCAGCAAAAGGTAGCACAGTCAGAACTGAACTATAATAATGGTTTTATGTAAATACACAGAATTTGAGGTATTCTTTCCTCTCCTAAAAAGGTCTTCCTTTTTTTATTGCCAGTAATGCAAAAAGGTATTTCAATACAGTGTTGCGGTACAACTTGTGCTAGGTAGAGATCTGCATGGCAGTGTTACAGGGTTAGAAGTCTGACTGCATGAAAGGTGGATATAGTTCTGTCAATCCAGTGTTCTGTGGTCTCTGGTCTGCATACTTGTGGAAACCTCAGGTGCAGTCTTTCAGGAGGCTCCTTTATTCTTAAGTAGGTACAATACTCCTCCTCCCTTCTTCTCTCTGCCTGCCCCCCTTCCCTTCCCCCCCCCCCCCCCCCCCCCCCCCCCCGTTTAAGGAGAGACAGAGCAAATTCAACTTTAGGGTTTGCCAGAAATACTGACAATTGTGTAATGGAATTGCAGTAAACAGAAGTTAGATTCCCAAACATAAGATGAGGCAGGGAATATAAGGCAGGAAGTCTGGGGAGATTGATCTTCTGAAGTGTTCAGATGTGTAGAACCTCAACTTAGTATTTTTGTTACTGACTCCTACACTTACCTAACTAATGAGACATCTTACATCTTTTGCTCAAGGATGAAGTGTTCTCCATAAGCATCTCCTCCTGTCCTTTTCTGAAAAAGCTCTTTGTAGATATTTAACATTTTTTCTCTCTCCCCCCCCCCTTTATTTTGGATTGTGTTTTTCCTAATATTACGTTGGCGAAACATCCTGCAGAAAGTTCTTTATGTCAATAACTTTTCTTTTAGAATAAATTCAGCTTTTCAGTAAGAATTACAACGCTTAAAACAATGTTATTTTTTATGCATGCGGTCTTTAACTGTTATTTTTATATGCTTGAAACAGCAATTCCATTTCATTATTAGATTTAATTATCATATGGTTTCTGAATTGGAGGTGTAGGTAAACAGATAAGAG
Source organism: Myiopsitta monachus (assembly GCA_017639245.1). NCBI lineage: Eukaryota > Metazoa > Chordata > Aves > Psittaciformes > Psittacidae > Myiopsitta > Myiopsitta monachus. Next base: position 75,565,463 of record CM029917.1, on the reverse strand, counting down.
CCATACAAATGAAATCTGTTTTTATATTGGGAAAGGCTGTCTGTCGCTGTGCAGAATTACATCAGGCAAAGCTTTCTATTTTATGTATTATGCTTTTTGCTGATGTCATCTTAAAGGTAGAAATTAAGTGATAAATTCTGTAACAATTCACTGTTTATTTCTTTTTTTGCTAGTAATGAATTTTGTTGCCTTGTTTATTTGCTCATATAATACAAATAAAAACCAAGGCAGTCTACTTCATTTCACACGCATATTCAAATCAGTCTAACCCGGAAGTGCATGCATGCCTGAGTTGAGCCTGAAACTGTAGCCAGGTTAGGGAACAGCAACTTTGTAGCTTTATCTAATCTAATTCTTGATACAAAGATAACATATACTGCAGAAGAATTCTCCTATCATCTCTGTCTGCAGAGGGTTTAGCACTTTATGAAAGATAGCTTAAAAATACTTAAAGAGCTATAATTTTTATTAAAAAATAAGTTTATGTTAATGATAGTCATTCTTTCTCCTTACAGTGCAAATTAGATTACCAAGCCTGTGTCTCAGGAAAACAGATCTCAGTGAAATGTGAAGGACGTTGCCCTTGCCTTCCTGACAAATCCACAAATGCAGGCAGAAATTATAGGAGAGGTAAGTGATGGCAATTTGTACAATATTTTTAGCAGCTTGTTCCTGGAAGGAAGGAAGATTTTTGTTTAAGAGGAGTAAAGTGATCGCAAACACTGATTATTGTTGAATAAAACCAACTTTATTTTGTTCAAGGATGTTTTCTTTGCCATGGGTTTTGAAATGTGCCTACAGTAAAATACTGCTGTATTTTTCAAGTGCATCAATTGTAGTATGAGTTATTATTGTTCTTTTTTACTCTAATACTCCTCAAGCTGCTTACAGATGTACTTAAGATAAAGAAAAATATATTTCTGGCTCCTCAATGTTTTCAACTGAATATTCAAGAAAATGAAGTGTGATAGAAAAAAGGAAACTTAAAAGACCTTGTTACTGCTCAGAGGAGCAAGCAGTTGCACTTAAACTGTGGAACTGTTAGTAAAGGCTGTCATATAAAAGTGAGTTTCTTATCTTTGAAAAGGGTTTGGTAGGAATAAATCAGCTTCCTTTTGGACCATGCATGAGATTAGGCTGCTGGAAAATATAGTTGTTTTGCACTGCTTCTTAGCCGTTGCAACTGGAGAAAAGAAACTGGCCAAGTGTGTTTGTATTTAAATGGCTCCCTGATGTCTATGGAAAATTGTTGTTAAACAAACATCTTTGCCATCTTTGATGCTCCAGAATAGAAAGCTATCATGGCATGAGGTTTTAAGCCACCATGGACCTGAATTTGCCAAGAATAGCATGACTGAGATGACCACTGCAAACATTGAGCTGTGTGCAGACGTACAAGTCAATTAAAACTACTCTGAAACACTCATCTAGGTAATTTTTTGGTCTTCAGCAATATCACTGATTGTGTAATTAAATATTAATTGAATGTGTAATTAAATATTCCCTATGCTATAACCCCTCCGCAAAACAATACAGCCTTGAGATTTTTTTAAAGCATTAATTTACAATTTCATGTAGTACCAATAAATGAACAGATAGGTCTGTCATCTGCTTATATTGCCCGCCTGAATGAAAAACACTTGAAGACCCAGCCTTACTTGGTTAATGTGGCCCTTTTGATAGCACATGTAGTATGACGTTAATGCAGTCGCAGTTTTCACTAGCAGCAGTTTCTGCATCTTTGGCATAGGTGTGGGAATATCTGCTTAACAGTGGGCATGAAATAAAATTAAGGTAATGAGCTGAGAAGCATCTCTCTGAGTGGTAGGCCTGTCATTGTCCACTGTGGGTTTTTTAATGTGGTATTGTTTTCCTCTGTTTTTACCAAAATAAAATTGTCATTTTCCGTGCTGGAAGGTGTTTCACCTGATGCAGTTGTTTTTTGTCTTTGTGTGTGTTCTTTCAAGCACATTCTATTTTTGGTATTCCTGTATTTAACACTGAAAACAATCAATAGACAAATTTTATTGGCTTCAACAAAATTGACTTGTTTTTAATTAGGAATTAACTCCTAGGGATGAACTCTTCTTGAAGATTTATGCTGCCAAGGGACCAAGTTTACTTGTGCTTAGTTATGTAAAAGAGAAAGAAAAAAGATCTTATATGGGTATGGGAATTAACACTATAATCCCATCCTGACAGATTGTCAGGGCAAGCAAAGCACAGGGCTTTTCCACTACTACATTTTACTGGAACACTGAAATTTGAATATAATTTCTTTATGAGGCCAAAGCCAGGAGACATGAAAAATATGAATGAACTGAGTATCACAGCTGAAATATCGTCCACTATAGTAACAGAATACAAAATTTGGTTTAACTTCTGTTTTAAGAATATAATAATCTTCTTTAAATGGAACTCCATGAAGTGTTCTAGGCTGTATGTGCACATGTCAGTTATCTTGAATCCAAAAACGGAAGGGCTAAGAAGTTGATCTGGAGCTAGCTGTATAACTTAGTAAGAAAACAAATGAGAAAATAAGAACACAATAAAATAAAGGTCTTTCTGCATCATATTTTTCACATTTTTGGTTTGATTTTAGTTTTGAGACAGAAATGAGTAAAACTGTAAACTACAGCAGGTGCTGCTATAATTTTTCAGAAGAAAAATGAAAGAAAAACAGTGTACTGACATAAAAGAGAGGGAAAGTCTTGAGGCAGTGTTGGAGAGAAGGATCACCCAAAGTTAGAAATAAATGAAGATGGGAAAAGAGGGATGACTTAGGGAGTTGCTTAGAAGCAGAATAAGAAAGAAAAGAAAATCAGAAAGAATGGGAGGCACCATCACTAGTGATAGAGGTGTTAATTAAGAGACAAGTGAGGAAGCTCCTGCAGGACCCTATCTTATTTTCCAGGCCTAGCCATTGTTCCATGTCCTATTTTCACCCTAATTTCTTCAAGTATGTGCCAGGATTTGGTCTATCCAGGTCATACTGGCTTGTACAGTTGTTCATGTAGGGATGTGCATGTGCAGGTCTTTATTTTCCTAAGCTCTTCTGAGTCTTTTTTGTAGTGGCTATGTGGAAGCAGGAACTAAGAAGTCTGTGTACTGCACATATTCTGAGACTGGGGAGACCTCTATCTCATTGATGGTGTCTGGGTACTATTTTGTGCTCCAAATAGCAGTTACGATCCTTTTGCTCTGAAACATACTGAGCCTTTGCCTATTGTGGAAGACCATGTTTTTTTTAGTCCTGCTGTTCATTCTTATGGATAAGAGCAAATATGCATGATGCAAAGTGTAGGCTTACCAATTGCATCACTGGGAAAAGGAGATGAGTCTAGTCAATGGGGTAAATGCAGAAGTTGTGCTTGTTTTTAAGGACACACAAAGTCCTGTTAACTTTAAGACTTACCTCTGCACACACCTCATTGTGTTTGTTTTACCTTCTGGCAATTCAGATCACCCATCCTTCCACCCATCCCCAACTACCCAGAAAACGAGCACCAGATCAGTCCTCTTTCTGCTTCTTTTTGGGTATAAAGCATGCTTAGCTTCTGGTTTCAGCTATCTAAAATTAACAGGAACTTGTAGACCTACCATCTGCAGTGTAGCTCAGCCTATTCTGTAACTATAACAGGCAAGACAGAGTAAAAAAGAACCTGCAGTGCATCTGAATACTGAAATTTGTTTAAGAACAGATGAAATGAGAGCTTTTACTCAACTTGCTTTCATCTCTTGCACCCACTCTCTCACTGTCCCACCCAGCACTGTGTTCACTAGATCTCAGCTTATCTTCTAAGCAGGGAGGTCACTGCTGACCTGGGGCAGTCAGGCAAAAAAATCATGTTGGTTTCTGCCATGCAGCTGCATGTAGTGCCTATTGGGTGTTTATGGTCATGGTCCTTAGGAGTTCCCCTGCGTTCAGGTGAAAGCATCTTGTTGATATCCAGGATCTCTCTTCATTTCCAGAATCTTTCCGTCAGCCAGGATCTTAAACGTCTTCTTTCAGAGACCCCTTCTTCTTTCTAGAAAGCCGTTCTTCCAGGACCCATCCTTTCAGTCCCTACTACCCACACTACCATTGCCCCGATTTTCCTAATCTAAATAGTCTGTACACAGAGACACAATGCCTAATCAGTCTCCTGTAATTTCTGTTCTGTGTCACTTTATTTAATGAAGGATTCAGGAAATGCAACTTATATCAGAATTTACACAAGTCCACACCAATTAAACCTAGGAAGTAGTGGCCTTATGCTTGAGGGTTCAAAGTTCAATTTTAAGACATCCACAGACCTACATACACAGACTTACCTGTTAGTGTTCACATTTAAAACTATTCTTTCACATACTGCGGTAGCACATTTATTTGAAGTTTTGTTACATTTTTTTAGTAATGTGCAATTCACCAACCTGCATTTATTCTTTCAGTAATTTAAAGTAAATGAAAGTAAATTTAAAGTAAATGAAAAAAAAAATTAAATTACACAGCTTTTAACAATTGGCTATTTTGAATTTATTTAAATCATGTTTCCTTTCAGCTAATTTGAGATTAAAATATTAACAGCAAAATTTCTTTGGGAAAACTTAGGTGACTTAATAATAGAGAAGTAGAGGTGAAGGAGATAAGGCTTTTCTGTTGTAATGTTTTCTTGTCTCATTAACAGATTCCAATTTTCCTTAATTTGTTCCCTTCAAAAAGATGAGGTTTAGAACAAAAATAGTTTTATTGAGTGCTCTTCTGTCATTTGGCACATTTTCCTGTTTTAAACTTTTTTCTCTTCCACTGTGTCTTCTAGTCCAGTGCTGATTCATGTTTGATTTGTACTGAATTGTTTTGAAACCTCTGAATAGACACTCAAATGGACAAATTTGTGTAATATAAGTACATATTGCCAAAATTCTTCAACATAAAAAAAAATCAAGTTTTAAAATCTGATTGAAAGAATGAGGTTGTGGGTGAGTTTTTTCAAGTTCTTGACTGATTTCAGGGCCTTGGTATGGGAATTTTACCATCCTATTAGCAAAAAAAGAAAAAAAAATAACTTGAATTTTTTAATCTTAATGGTTGGAAAACAGCAAGAACAAAAAGTTGAACGAATGTGTTTGCAACTGAACTTTCTGCTTCACAATAATGTTTATTTTGCAGGTTAATATATTCAGAATATTTTCTCAAGTGCATGAGCTTCTTTTAATGTTAAAGAACATCATTAATGACTGTTGCAATTGCCTAACAAACCCAGTGATACCTTGGCATGATCCCAGAAGCGCTGTCTTGCTTTTCAGTTTATTTAGTGTTTCTTTTGATATTTTGAGCTTCTAACAAAATTTATTTCTATATAGCAGTGTACTGATGTTCTGAAATAAGTATTGACAATCCATTTACTGAACATGATATACTGGCTTGAAATCTGCTACAATTTATATTTTTTAAGTATAAATTGGAATGGTCCTCATTCATAGATAGCAGATGTTACTTTGTTCCTTGCGTTGTATGTGATATAATTCAAGACGTGATAAAAACCTTTAGTGCACAAAGCTATCCTCAGAAATGTTTTTAACAAGAGCCTCTAGACATATAATGGAAAGTTTGGGTTTTCTTCTCTTTCAGCATGAATGAAAAGGAAAAAAAAAAAACCTCAAACCTATTATAAAGGCTACACAAACCTTTCTACTTCAGGGTTCAACTTAGTTCAGTGACTTTAGCCATTCTAATTATAATGAAATTACTCTGAAAATATGTCTGACCCACTGCGTAGTTTTACACCATGTTGACCTCTCCTACTAACTGTAGTCTTCTGTTAATTTCTACAGAAGTTTAATAAGTATCTTGTCATCTAAACGTGGAAAAATAATCCTGAATATCCTTTAGGCTCTACTAGAGAGAAAATTGTATACCAGTAAGCTTAATTAAGAGCTTGCTAGATGTGAATGCTTGAGTATATGGCCTCACCAAATAAAGTCAGAATTTGATTTATGATGTTCATGGCACAAGCTGTAGTTAGAAAAAAGATGAGAAAAAGAGGGAAAATCAGTATATTACATAATTGCCAAGCAATTTATTTTTGCATTAAGTGGCTGACATGTGTTTACCTCTTTGTATACTTTCATGTTTAGGCCTGGCAAGCATTAAAATGTTACTTGGTTTAGTTTGCAAAGTGCATTTGCTTCTTAGTTTATGTCTTGCATGGTCTAGAAGACCAGGTTTATTAAGAGGTTTTGTTGATTTAGAAGGAGGAATTAATGCCAACAACAAAATCCTCAGAGTTTTTAATAGCAAAAGAAATATTAGTTCGAGACATTACAAGGAAAAAAAAATATGGACAAGTAAAAGTTATTTTGTGCTGTTATTTAATTCTCATGGTATAGGTCAAGAACCATGTTGTCCTTTTTCTACATTAAGAAATAAGGTAATCTGGGGAATGAGAAATAAGGACATAAAATGTTAACTGTCTTTACTTCTTAAATATCATTTAATGTAATATATGTGAGACTTCTATATGTATAATCCCTTACATTTTCAGGCTGACTGAAAAAGCAGTTCTGACTTTTACGGGATACTGATTAAGAAGTCAGGATAGGACTGTCATGAGCCAAGATTTGGATTCATCTGTAATCTCTTTCTGTATGAAATTTACCTTGTTTCCAGTCTTAATATTTCCTTGTATTTCTTTTTTACTAACATTGTACTTACTACTAGCTGAGGTATATCAGATTAATGATCTTAGATGGGTAAATATTTCTTAGGACAGTAAAGGTTTGTGGGCTGAGGAGTTTTATACCCACCTTCCAGAAAATGAAAAGGAAGATCCCAGGGAACAACCCTCTCTGTGATCAGCTGTAGCATTTAACATTTCAATAGCTGCAGGATGATGCAGAGGAAGGAATTAATCAGTTTCAAAAATAAAATTGTTTAAAATCCATTCAAAAACCTGAGACAGAAAGAGGTTATTCACTCTGCCTTAAATGTTGCTGCATTTATTGCATCACTGTGGGCATTTTCTTCTGTTTCTCATTTACTTAGTGTATAGGTTATAAAAAGGCCTATTGAGTAAGTCAAAACCAAAAAATGTGTAAGAGAGTAGTAACAGTTAAAACCTTCAAGACACGAGATGGTGTTGATGGATGGTTTTGGTTGTTTTTTTTTCTTGCCTCGACAAGTACCTGGGTTGTGCTTCTTGATTGTCACAGTACGCTTACTAGACATGTTTGGAATGCCAGGGCAGCTGGTGGGTATATGGCTAACAACTCTATGGTCAAAGACTTTCCAATGGTATCTAGGAAAAGCATCCATTGTCAGTTGACATGAATTTTCTTTAATCTAGAGTACATACATTGGGAAAGCTTAATTTTCCTTAAATCCAAAAAGCTTGCAGAGTGCCTATGGTTTATGTCCCTGACAAGCTACACTAAAACTGTGATAAATGTGTGCCATGACATAGCCAAGATCCTGGTCTCCCAAACAGTCTGTTTCAAATATTTGGCTGATGTGTGCTGCAGCATCCTCCTGTATTGTGTCTTTGTATATCTTTTTCATGGAAACAATTCTGCCCTGACACACAGTAAAGATACATCTGGGACATGCAGTCATACCCAAAAGCTCAGAATCAGTTGAAGTTTTTGCAGGCTAGATGAAAAAAGCTGTAACATTGTGGGGAAAAATAAGTAATATCCATTTTCATTAGCTACAAAAATAGAAGAATTTGCTCTCAACATTTTTTGAGTTAATTTTTAATAAATCCTGTGGTAAGAGCTCACTTGAGGTATTTTCACTAAAATAACAGAGGTAGACTTATATTAATGAACAAAACCAAAAAGGGATTCTCTTTTTCAGATCTGTGGAGTACTGTAGAGGTAACATAAGAAGCTGATACTCTTTGAGTCTAAGCCTTTGGTGGAAAGAAGTTAAAAGGCAACTTTGCATGCTGAAAGTATTTTCAGTTAGCGTATCTGAAAGACGTTAATCATAGAACATAGCTGCTCTCTCAGCTGCATCCTATTTTGTACTGAATACTGCCAAATTGTTAATTGCTATGGAGAGGTGAGGATATGTAACAGCAGGATTAAAGAGACTGTGGATTCTGTTCCATGTTGTGTGCATCAGTGCTTGAAAAACAAATATAGGGACTCTTTTTAAACAAATAGCAAAACAGCACTCTCCCAAATCCTCTTATTGTGTTTACATAGCAGCATCTTCTCAATACATGACCTCAGCCACCCTATATACAGTACAGGTAGAGATGCCAAAAAAGAGCGTTTGTTTTGTTTGCGTTCAAAGAGACCACTGAATGGTTTCTAGATCTCACAAATAAAGAGATTTAGGGCCAAAAATAACATTTGTGTTAACTCCTTAATCTCTACTTTTTGTTACTATCTTTCAAGGACAGATAGTACTATTTTGTAATTCCCTTTTTCTCTTCTGCAAGATTAACTTCAGGACATCAGTAAAATAAAATCTATATCCAACGTGCAGTAGACCAATTATTAGGCCTGTTATTGTTGGTAATTAGTTATGGGGTAGCCAGGAGAAGCCATTTATATGAGACAGTGAGCAAATTTCCCATCTATAAGATAAAGTTCTTGCCATGTGGTCAAGGGTAAAATTTAACATTCAAACCTCAAATAAGACAAAAAGAAGAGGCTACATAAAATTACTGTTATGTTATAGTGCTGTTTGGTGTGACTTATAAATACTTATGTTAGTATGATTTAAAATATTTCCTAAAGATCTATTTATAGCTGCTAATTTTACGCTGCCATGCTTCTAAGGAAAATAAGTTGACTATATAAAGAAGTACAAAGAAGCATGCTGGTTTTCATCATGGAGGAACTACTCTCAGTTGTAAACTTTCTCTGAAACGTATGTACGGTAAATAGGAAGGAGGTGGTCTCAACAGTTTGGGAGTACAGACAGTGGCAACTTTTTATACATGTGAGTTTTATTTGCCTTAGGTGATTGTCAACTTTTTAGTCTACTGTTTTTCTTTCCCATATATGATTCAGTAAAATATTTTGTTATGTAATTGCTACTACAATTCTACAGAATGCAACAATAAGTGAAAACATACATATATATATAAAAATACTTTTTTAGTTGCTTAATTTTCATTAGAAAATGTTGCTTATTTTTCTCAACATAGTCTTTAAATGAATTCTGAAATACAAGTGCACAGCTATCAGTTCAGTACTCAAAGCCAAGAATTTATGCGATCTGGTTTTGGTGCATATGGTTTGAGGTTGATGTCATGGTGGGCTGACCACAGAAGTCATAGAATCATAGAATAGTTAGGGTTGGAAAGGACCTTAAGATCATCTAGTTCCAACCCCCTGCCGTGGGCAGGGATACCTCCCACTAAACCATGCCACCCAAGGCTCTGTCCAACCCAGCCTTGAACACTGCCAGGAATGGAGCATTCACAACTTTCCTGGGAAACACATTCCAGTGCCTCACCAACCTTACAGTAAAGAATTTCTTCCTCATATCCAATCTAAACTTCCCCTGTCTAAGCTTGAACATGTTACCCCTTGTCCTATCACTACAGTCCCTCATGAAGAGTCCCTCCCCCGCATCCCTATAGGCTCCCTTCAGAAATTGGAAGGCTGCTATGAGGTCTCCACGCAGCCTTCTCTTCTGCAGGCTGAACAGCCCCAACTTTCTCAGCCTATCTTCATATGGGAGGTGCTCCAGTTCCCTCATCATCCTCGTGGCCCTCCTCTGGAGTTGTTCCAACAGTTCCACATCCTTTTTATGTTGAGGACCTCAAAACTGCACACAACACTCCAAGTGAGGTCTCAGGAGAGCAGAGTAGAGGGCAGGATCACCTCCTTCGATCAGTCAGATCTGGGCTAGTATTTCTGCTCTTGCCTTTACTACTGGCAGCAATGGGAATCTTGTCAGTGATTTAAGTATAAATAAGCTCTAACACCATGACTCAGTTTCTTGTTAGAAGAAAATACGTTATTTATAGGCAAGCTTTCTTACTCTACTAATGTTTCTGAAACCTTTTGTGATTTTAAAGATGCTACAAAACTAAAATGTATTATTATATATCCATTTTAGTTCTTTAGAGGATATTGACATAGCAGTAAATGTCTATTTGCTTTTATTGGTTTTTATACTGTAATACATACTATTCACTTTTAAATCTCAGAGCTGATCATCTTAGACCTATATCTGTCCAGGCATGCAAGTTAAAATATTGGTTTTTGCTTCGTTATATTCATTATATACTTTTTCAGTAATGTTGAGCTGTAAGTATATCTTATATATAAATAGAAGCTCTTTGAAGGTAAAGTGAAAATTGATGCACTGTAGATTTTTATGCTTTGAAATTCAGTCAGGGTAATTTATTGAGAGTGTCTTTTTTTCCTCTCTTGTATATAAGGTGAATTATAGACCATTTTTTACTTGATCTTTAATAGGAAGTACTATGGTTTAATCAGATTTTGTTTCTTTAGTATCTTTATATTTTATAAATATTAGTTTATTTTTAAGATAGTAGACTAATGATCTTATCAAGAATTCATTTGTATCTGTAAAGTATTTCTATCTGATATGAGAGGGAATTTACTAGCACAAAAAATATTGTATTACTGTATTTGTAAAAGACTTTTATTTAATATTCATTATTCTGTGTAATAACATAAACTTTATGGAGCCAATTTTATTGTTTGTTCCTTCAGTGTTAAGATAGATACATTTTCCACATGAATCTTTAGATTCTTGAGCAGGATTTTTTATATATATATATATATATTTTTTTTTTTTTTTGCTTGACTGATGCTGAGCCAAGGAAAATTGTCAGCAGCATCTTCTTTCATTAATCAAACTCCATGTTAAGACTTTCTAAAAAGTGACTTCTCCATCATAATTAGTAGTAATCTAATGTAGTGCTATTAATAACAATCTAATGTGGTGTTGAATGACAGAGAATGTGTTTGGAATGAGAAGGCATATATGACGGCATGTCCCCTGATCCCTTTGTCATCTAGCCTTGGGCTTAGCCACACCACACCAGGTACCCACGCTTCCTTCCCCTGGAACCCAGGGAAATGCTGGAAGTGAGGGGTGTAGGCAGCTTGACAGGTCTCATCCATGTGTGTTGTGGAAAAGCACACCTGAAGTTGGCAGATGGTAAACTTTGAAGACCCCACAGTTCAGTCACGTGACTGAGACTAAGCGGTAAAATGTGTGAGAAAGACAAAGGGCCTGTGACTGTATTTAAAGGATGGGGAATGGAGATACAGCTTTGTAACATAGCGTAGAGTTGAGGTAACTCCTTTTACTACTTTTGCTTCAAATGCATGAGTTTCCTCCTGGGATTTCAGACTACTCTTGCATGGAGCAGGGTGTATTCACTTTGTTTTAAACACCTTTATAGTTCAAAAAAGGTAACTAGGACTGTTTAGATATTAATAGATGACCTTGGCTAAAAAGGATTTTTTGTTTGCTTTATGTCCTTAAGGGGTTAAAATGTTTGGGAACCAAGGGTAGAAATATATTGCAGAAAAGAAGTGATACCACAAATGCAAGTAGAACAGTGAGGCAGAGGTGTTCTAGTAACTTGACTTAAAAGTGAGAAATGAAGACTTAAGGGTAGTCTGTCCATTCCATGATAGTACAGTTTATATAAAAAAATAGAATGTTAGAAACTTTATACTGTGTTTATGAAAATGACTCCTGTAACACTGCAGAATACTCAAGAATGCTGTGAAAAAGAACATTTTACTGTTGCCAGGATTAAGTGATATCCTTAGATTGTTAGCTAAGTGCTTGTTGTCAATATTACAGAAAGCTATAATGCTAAGGGGAAAGCTGGAATATTACATGACCATTCAAAATGGGTATGTAACTCTTTGCACACAATTCTTAGTGTCTTTCCGACAGCAGTCTTCTCCAGAATCATTTTGCTTTTCCTCTAGGCTGCTTTGTTGTTTCCAGGTCCTTCCACTTTCTTTGGCTGCTTTTGGCAGCATTGGATACTCAAATCTACACGGCTTTGTCAAGTACAGGTATATCATGTTCCCAAGTTTTCATTTCAATGAAAAATTCCTTAGGTGTCAAGGCTGTGGAAAGCAGTTCTAGCCTGCTCTGGCGGCTTGCACTTTTAGAAGTTGCTTCTTACGTTTCCTCTTTTACCAGCAAATGGGCATTTAACCATCGGATCTAGCCCTGTATTAAAAATATTTGAATAATACAGTATATAGTTTCTGAGTGTGTAAAATAATGTGAGTACTGCATCTCTGCTCACTGTGTGTTTTTATCACAGGACACCAAGGGCATGTATGTCCTGTGCCAGTTATGGCTTTGAAAACGGGTGTGCATGTTTGAGGACTGGCATTCGTTGGTGGCCTTGCCCATCAGGTACATAGGGAGCAATTTCAGGGTGAGCTTCCCAGATTTCATCTCAGGTAACACTAGCTGGTTCACTACAAACCAGTATGTGAGAGTGATCCTACACGTGGGATGGACACCTGAAACTCTTTTTTTTTTTGTTTCATATTAATGCTTGATTTCTGTGAGACTGTTCAGACACTCAGGGCCATTTAGACACTGGTTCTACATAGGTAAAGACTTAGTATATACAAGGTGAGTAATTAGAGTACTTTCTTACTACTACAAAGTATTAATGCAGTTTTCACAAAAGACTCCTCTGTAGGAGATTGCTTTAAATTGATTTATAATGGAAATTTTTACTACCCTGGTTGATTTCTTTATTCCTCTTGGTTTTTTTACTAGGGGGAAAAAAATAAAAAAAAAATAAATAAAATAACTCATGGTAAATGTGTCTTTAGAGGCAAAAATGTTACCTTCAGTGTATCATCCTGTGCTTTTGTGCATACTGCTGCAATTTTAAAGGAGTTAGGTAAGCCATTATGATGAAAGAAGATAATTAATGCTGTTTAATTTTATGTTCGATAATCATTCATTTTAACCTACGTCATTAAGCAATTCACAATTAATTTCACTCCTAGAGTCCCCAAAACATCCACATTGTTAGGAAAGTTTAGTCTGTGTAACAAAACAAACTATTAAACTATTTTAGATAGTCATGAGAGCATGCTTTTTTTTTAGGAAATGTTCATTATCTTCTTTTGCTCTCTGCCAACCAGCTTTTAAGGATTATAAAACTGGAAGATAAATATAGTCCAGACTATTAAAATGGTATTGCAGTTCGATTATAATGTCTATAATTGCCTTAATTATGTAAATGAAGGAGCTTTGGCAATCTTTTGATACATTAAAGGCTTTAGAAGTGTGTCACAGTAGTTGTATTGAGACTAAATAACCAAAGAGATGCAGATCAAATGCTAAGTATCTGGATCAGCATTATCTTTCTGTTCATGCAATGTATGAATAAGCTAACAGGATGCTGCTATGTTTGTGTCTCAATAACTGATGTGATGGTAATATTTCTTACGGAAACTATTTTTGTACCATCAATGTGCAGTTATATTTAAAAATGTTTCATTGCTCATCAATGGGATATGACAAAATCTTGGAGCAGATTCTCCTGGAAGGCATGCTAAGGCACATGAAAAACAACAAGGTGCTTGGTGATAGCCAGCACGGCTTCACTAAGGGGGAATCCTGCCTGACCAATCCAGTGGCCTTCTATGATGGGGCTACAGAACTGATGGACAGGGGTAGAGCAGTTGATGTCATCTCCCTGGACTTGTGCAAAGCGTTTGACACTGTCCCACATGACATCTTTGTCTCTAAATTGGAGAGACATCAATTTGATAGGTGGACCACTCGGTGGATAAAGAACTGGCTGGATGGCCGCACACAAAGAGTTGTGCTCAATGGCTCAATGTCCAACTGGAGACCAGTAACGAGTGGTGTCCCTCAGGGATGGGTGTTGGGACCAGTCTTGTTCAACATCTTTGTCAGTGACATGGACAGTGGGATTGAGTGTGCCCTCAGCAAGTTTGCCAATGTCACCAAGCTGTGTAGTTCAGTTGATACACTGGAGGGAAGGAATGCCATCCAGAGAGACCTTGACACGCATGTGAGGTGGGCTGATGCCAACCTGATGAAGTTTAACCGTGCCAAGTGCAAGGTCCTACACATGGGTCGGAGCAGTCCCAGGCACAGCTACAGGTAGGGCAGGGAAGAGATTCGGAGCAGTCCCAGGCACTGCGACAGGTTGGGCAGAGAAGAGATTCAGAGCAGCCCTGCGGAGAAGGACTTGGGGGTGTTGGTTGATGAAAAAATTAACATGAGCCAGCAGTGTGCGCTCGCAGCCCAGAAAGCCAACCATATCCTGGGATGCATCCAAAGGAGCGTGACTAGGAGGTCGAGGGAGGTGATCCTGCCCCTCTACTCTGCTCTCCTGAGACCTCACTTGGAGTATTTGTGTGCAGTTCTGGTGTCCTCAACATCAAAAGGACATGGAACTGTTGGAACAAGTGCAGAGGAGGGCCACGAGGTTGATGAGGGGACTGGAGCACCTCCCGTATGAAGACAGACTGAGAGAGTTGGGGCTGTTGAGCCTGGAGAAGAGAAGGCTGCGTGGAGACCTCCTGGCAGCCTTCCAGTATCTGAAGGAGGCCTACAGGGATGCTGGGGAGGGACTCTTCATGAGGGACTGTAGTGATAGGACAAGGGGTAACATGTTCAAACTTCAACAGGGAAAGTTTAGATTGGATATGAGGAAGAAGTTCTTTACTGTGAGGGTGGTGAGGCACTGGAATGGGTTTCCCAGGGAAGTTGTGAATGCTCCATTGCTGGCGGTGTTCAAGGCCAGGTTGGACATAGCCTTGGGTGGTATGGTTTAGTGGGAGGTGTCCCTGCCCCTGGCAGGGGGTTGGGACTAGATGATCTTAAGGCTCTTTCCTGCCATAACTGTTCTATGATTCTATGACACCTAAAAAATACTTTTATCAGGTAATTTTATTTAAACTGGTTTATTTTACTCTGCTGCTTATTTTTAGAAAGTAAAACATGTGGTGCCAAATGTATAACTTACTGCTGAGTTATTTTTTCCTGTAATTGTTTCAGATTTAATTGGATAGTGAGAGTACTTGAGATTCTTAGGAAACTCAGGAATGAACTGGTGATCATTCAATAGTGTTCTGAAGGAGTATTGGATCAGTGAGTTTGACTGAATTGTCTTCAAGTAGGATGTAAACCCAATGCTATTTAAAAAACTTGTTCTGAGTCCCTTTCCCAATAGCAGTAATTGAATCTTTAGTAGTTTAATATCCTGTTTACTTCAAATCTTCAACTCTGTTATCTGTCTATGCTCCCTGTTAAATAGTTGCAGCATCACTTTTCTGAAGATACTCAGTTTTAATAGCTGTTAGAATTTTGAGATTTTCTTTAAAATAGCAGTGCCCTTTAAAAGACAGGGATTTAAAAGTCTGTCTTTGGCAGCTATTGTTAATGCCTCTACAGTTACTGCGCTGAAATTGACAGAAAGAAAATATGCTGACAGAATTAATATCCTGAGGAGAGGATGTCACTTTCTGAATTGGTTTTTTGTTACTTTTTTTTTTATTATTATGCTTGTTGGATTTCAGGCAAAATTTTAAACATCTGTGTTTTGAAGCTGACCTCTGTCATGAAAATTAATTTCTATTTAAGCTACATTCAAGCAAATACACCAGTAACTTATTATGCAAGAAGAAAGTCTCAGTTCATATCATCAAGTCCTTACTTGGTTACACAATTTCCTCTTTCTTCCAATAATTAAAATACAGCAATTTCTTATACATAAATGTACAAACTGACTAAAAAACTTGCAGACCTCTTCTGAGACAGAAGAACAATAGTGATTTACTGTTTCACTTTTGTTTTCCCTGCATAAACATTTGAACTCTCACATTTGCAAACCACTGTTCTTTTGGTTGGTGTAATATTTTGAGGCACTAGGGGAACATTTATGTGGCTAGTGCACATCCACTGATGGACAGAAAATGTTTATTTGTGCAGTGAAGGTATGATGACGCTTAGGCTGTGTTTGTGTGTCTTCATGCCAAGTTACTATAGCTTTACTCAGTCTTGTAAGAAATGTTAAACAAATTTGTGCTTGTATCAGCATGATCTAAATCTGTTTCAGGTGATGTAATTTTTATCTCCACTACTTACACTACCAAGAAGGCAGATTTTTTATTTATAAATTAAAAATAATTGTGTACTCTTGATGAAACAGCTTTATAAAAACATTTATTAATAAAATTATTAGGTAGATGCTCTGTGGCTCCAATTATCATGATTACCCAACTGTGTTGCCTTTTTTTTTTGCTTCACAGAATACAATATTAATTTTGTTCTTGATATCTTAATTTTAAATCCCAGATGCAGGCTACTTGACATGTCAGAAATCCTCTAGGTAAAACATGGAAGTCTTCATGGGAAATGAAAAACCCAGCTTCTTCCCTGCAGGCACCAAGATCCATGAATTTAACTGTGGCATCTGTTTTAGCTGTTGTTCCTGCTGATAATGGAAGATCAAGTGCTATAGCCACCTTCCATGCAATCATCAGCAGTTGTTCAATTATATCAAATTGTAAGCTTTGGTTCATTAGTGTGGTGGCACCTTTATCATAGTATGATAGCTAAAGGGGAAGCATCCATCTTTAAAACATAACTACCTCCTAAAATTAAATGGCTTTGAAAACAGGTTTGTATTATGATTTGCTAGTACTGAAATGTGCTCTTTGTGGGGGAAAAAAAATAATATTTACCATTAATAAGAGTGCAAGACAAGTCAGAAGAAATCACACTTTGATATATATCAAATAACAATTTTTGTCATTGTTTGCATTATTTATCCTGTTTATAATAGAAGCCTGTTATAAATTATTGAGGTTCTTAAAAGCAGGAGAGCAGAAACTGATAAAACAGTGGAAAATGAGCCAGAGTGACATTTCAATAATAAGAAACAGGGACAACTTGTTGCTAATACTTTTGTCCCTGGCAAATTCAAGGAGAGACTTAACAGGCCTTGTTCTTATCACCTGTCAAATGAAGTAAAAGGAAAAAGGAGACTCACAAATTCAGGATCTTGGTTATTGTGTTGCACCCTATTTGAATCTGATACCTAATTTTGGTTAGTTATGAAGACCTGTGAAAGAGAAAAAGCTTTTAAAAAACGGTCTGAGAACTATATATATCTATACTTAATGAATACTAAGCTAGTTGACTGTGCTTCTGTATGCAAATGTATATATTCCTCCTTCAGCCAAAACATAAAGAAATGCAGTCTGATTTCACATTTTTTAGGAACAAATCAAGAAATGTGTAGTTTAGCATATAACATGAGATGTAACCATGAAAATGTGATTTATAGTTCGAAATGTAATTATCACAGTTTTTTGTCATTTTAAAATGGTGATAAAAAAACTGCAGTCCCTAGAGAGCTTGATACAATTTATAGTGGTTATTAGATGTTAACTTACATTGAAGTTCCTAATTATGAGTGATGTCTTGGATAGAAAAATACTGTTTGTTTACATGCACACACAATGCAAAAGTCTGTAATGCTTATAGTTAAGCATTTTGTATATAGTGTATGTATGTAAATATATATGTAAAAAATAAATATCAGATCTATATGCCAAACACAAATAGATCTTTTCCAGTAACAACTGCAACATTGAAATTGTTTTGTGTAACTGAGCATTGTGATTTACTTGGAGAGTAATGTAACCACATACAAGATAAATGGAAAAGTATAATCAGTAGTAGTAGTCCAGAAACCTAATGTATATTTTCTGTACCTTGAGATCATCAAAAATGTTTGCAAATAATAAAGCCTGCAAAACAGCTTTTGCCTTCGCTATGCTTTAGCCACCGTGATGTAATGTTCAGTTTAATCTGACATAACCTTTTTAATAGGCAAATGATTTATTTTTGACGTTTGGACAAAGGACACAGGAGCCTTGGAAGAAATGTTTACATTCCTAGCCATATATATTTATCTGTAGAAGAAAGTTGACTATACACAGCATAAGGAAGAGGTTACACTGAATTTCATTACTACGGAGGTCATCAGGTAATTGCCAGATCTGCTATTCCTTGTTACTTTTGCTCTACCTCTAAGCAAGAATTTTTCAGTCTGGAAGAATGCCCTTTTTGCTATTTAGGACTTCTATAATGGAAATACAAATGCATATATCCATTAAGAAGGCATTTGCACAGGGATCGATGGTGTTGCCATGCATTTTTTAAGCACTAAGCGGATAGCCAATCCATATGTGCACATCAGTTGCACTGCATATGCAGTGAATCCGGTGCATCACAGATGCTTGCAGCTTAATTACTTACGGCTTGAATTGTACGCTTTTCTGGGACAGCTGAACATGAAGTGGCCTGGTCAGATGCTGCTTTTGCTCTGATATGGTCTGATAGTCTGCTTTTATAGCCAGGACACTGAAATTCCTTTTTTGTACCTTGAGTTTTAGGATGGATAAAGAACATAACTATAAAAGATTGAAATATGGTGACCCTTGTTCTATTTAAATTAGCAGTTTGTTCCAGTGTATCATGTAGAGGCAGGCATGACTTACTCTTTTTATATAAAATGGGAATAAAAAAATCTTATAAAACATTATAAGCACTCATAAACATTATTCTGAATGATGAGAAGTTCGTTTGCAGTGGAAGTCAGAATAACTATGAAAACAAAGCGCATCTCCCTATTGTGATTTTTGTAGTATAACAAACAGAAAACACTGAGTATAAGCTTTTCAAGGAACTAGCATATAAATGAATACTCCAAGATAAAAGAGAATCCAATATAAGGAGTTTAAATTCTTTATTTTTTATATTAGTGATCGTTGCCGATACCTTATTTTTTGTGATCAGCTTCTCAGTGTAAAACTGCATTTATTTATTTATTTATTTATTTATTTTAACTTTGAGTGTGCTTATGAGATATTAGAACATACAAAACTAGACATCTTCCTAAAGACACTTTTTCTTGCATCTTCCAATACTATAAGGAAAACTGCTTGGCATCTTCCCATTCCATAGAAAAAAATGATTTACATTTAAATATTTTTCAAAAAAAGAATACTTATAATTTTGCTCCAGACAAAAATCTCTCAGTAATAGTATAATATTTGTAAAAGTTATTTTGATGCAGAAATACCTGCAGAGTGTCAAGTACTTCAGTTCACAGAAAACTTTTCAAGACCAAAGTGTTTAAATGGAACACCTGTATTACGTGTTGTACAAGTAAATATATTTTTTTTGAAACATACGTAGCTCATTATCTCTTAACACTTCAAAATGTGAGAGACTGAATATAGAAACAGCTTTGAAGGGGGAAAAAGGTGGGGAAAAAAAAAAAAAAGAAAATGTTGAGTAGCAAGGTGATAATTCTTTAATTATGCCTTTGGCTTGGGAGTGAAGTTTTGTGCCCACTAGGCAGGTGCTTGGCTGCCTTGTGTTGAAAGAAGAGAGGAGAGGAACTCCTTGGGGTTTTATGTCTAGATTCAAAAATATATTTATATTCCTACCTTATGCTGAAGAGTTTACCTTTTTTTGTATGTGGGGGAGAGGGTGGAATGAGAAACAGTTAAAAAGTAGATACATAATGTGCCTGGGTGACCACCTTCCAGAGAGTTTTGGAGAATTTGTGTGTACTGCTCCCCTGCAGGCTGTTATCACTGCCTATATCCTCAGGAAATTTCTTCTGATTATCATCACTGTTGAGAGACAGAATAATCAGAGAAGCTGTTGCCTATGGCTTATTCACAGGTGATTGATGTCAGTGTCTTGAAAATGTCACTTTCTGTTTCCTTTAATAATTCCTACTAAGATACCTATCTAACTGACGTATTTGGGTTTAAAGCTGTGATGACATTCAGTATTAATTTATTTTATTTTGGTAAGCTATTTACTTACGTCAGATATTTTATACAGCAATGTCAGAGTGGTAGGGGCAGCATTACTGAGTTTAAGGGATCAGGTGTTGTACACACTGCTCCCTCACACTGACTCAGGTTGAAAGAAAGTAATGTCAGGTGCAAATATAAATGGGGAGATGAGTGGCTGGAAGGCAGCTCTGCAAAAAAGAACCTGGATGTGCTGGTTGAAGCAGGCTCAATATGATTCAGCAGTGTGCCCTGGTAGCCAACAGAGCAAACTGCATAACACATTATGATCAGTTGGTCAACGGAGGTGATTATCCCAATGTATTCAGCTTTGGTGCATCCTCACGTTGAGTACTATACACAGTTATGGGCCCCACAATTTAAGAGGAATGTGAAGGTCCTTGAATGTGTCCAGAGGTCAACAAAGCAGGTGAAAGGTCTGGAAGGCATGTCCTGTGAGGAGTGGCTGAGGACACTGGGCTTTTCTAGTTTGGAGAAAATGAGGCTGAGGAGCAACATATCAGTGTTTAAGAGGATTTTGGACAATGCCCTGAACAGCATGCTTTAACTTTTTGGTCAGTCCCGAGTTTGTCAGGCAGTTATACTAGATGATCTCTCTAGGTCCCTTCCAACTGAAATAGTGTGTTCTATTCTAAGTAGGCATTATTTTAATCTGATTGCTGAATCATTATTCTGTTTCTGAATCTGTCCCCTTTCTTGTTTAATAGATTTGCCACAAAAGCAGTTTAAGATGTCTTGAGGCATCAACAGCAAAACTCACAAAATTACTTTCTAGTATCTGGAAGATAACAAAACCAAATTTTTTTTTCTTCTGAGCCTGTACAGGAAAACCAGTTTCTTATAATTTTTAAAGTTTTAATGAGTTTTTCTGGTTTATTTTTATGTTCTGAGGCTTAAACAGTGATGTTAGTATACCATTTTAAATTGCAACTGAAATGCCTTCGGGTTTGCTGGCTGTCTGTTGCGATTGTAACTTCTGTCAACTTGGAAATCATATAGTTCAATGTAATTTTTTAAAGAAGAAGTCTTTCCACAGCTCGAATTACTGGCTAATCTCAGAAATCGCCAGTTGAAGTTGTACTGATCTTTTTTTTTACACAGAAAGTTAAGCTAGATAACCGTAATGGCAACTGCTAGCCATGGTACATTATGTCCTGCAACAAATTTATTTAGGCTTCTTAGTTTCTCATTTTTCACTTCTTAATGTATGATTATTGGTAGACAACACTGTCAGCTGCCTTTCACTTCTTAACAGGTCTTCAGTCAACTGCAGCAAAAGCTTGAAAGTAGCTATAACCTTTTTTCATACGGAGCAATCCTGTGATGATTGCAGGATTAGTGGTGGCGTTTTGAATGTCTGCTCTATGATACTGCTTTTAGGGCTCAGCCAACAGAATGAATGCTGTGCTCTTCCAACTGTTTCTGTACAAAGTCAGGTACTTTAAATAAGATTTAAACATAACTGATCAGAAATATAAACTGATTCGGTCTTCCCTTGAAGAGAATTGGGGACACGGTTAGCCTCTTCTGCCATGTGCACTGAGGTGCTGATCTGTGACACTGTGGCAAAGGAGTATGTATTGCAGGTCTGCTCTTCTCTGTCCCTGCGCTTAAAGGAATTTCCTGCTCATCTAATACTGTTATTCAGTAATTAGTGTATAGTATTATCTTTGAATAAAATTATTATCTGAACTTAATGACCTTTCCAAAGTATTTGCTATATCCAGTCCTATTTAAAACAGTGAAATGATCAAATAATCTTCCAGGATTGTCTTTAAATTATAAAAAGCTACTCTGTGTCATGTACAGTGTGTTATAGGGTTATGTTATATTTGTTATATTTATTATATTTATTCTTCCTCGTAGTTACTAACTCTTACTAACCCATTCTTGGAGACTGAGTACTGGGCTAGATGATTTGACATACTGTTACCACTCTTGCGATCTCCCATTACCAACACAGGCATGTCGTGTCGAGGGCTAAGTTTTGAGAAGTTGATTCCAGGATTCTTAGGCAGTATCTATTTAGACAAAAGAAAATTACTTGAGACACTGCCTGTTTACCTGGCTCAAGTAAACAGGAGAGTCTATTAAATAGTGATGCAATATTTTATCATTATTGTGATGTGTTGTCTACAGAGCAATTTCTTAATAGGATTTGCAACTTGCCCTTCATAAATTTACCCTTACGGGGTAGCAAATAAATAGTGAATAGATTTCAGGAGGATCTTGATCAGGCAGATTTTCTCTCCTTGCCCTTTCCTAAAAGTAAAGTCCATATTGCTTTGAAACATGAAAAAGACTCTGCAGCAACTGAATTGTCATTTTCAGTTTGGGATGTTACTGTTTACCTGCATTTACTGCAGTAAAAATTTTCTTCTATCTCCTTTTCCTGTTTAGTAAGCTCATTCTCCCTGAAAAGGAGGTTAATGGAGTACATTCACTTGCAGTTTTACAGTCCTTCCCTTAGTTTTTCTTCCCTCTCCAGATTTTCTGATTGAAGCCTGATTTTTCTTTCTGGTGGACTCAAATTGTAATACATACCACAGTTCTTGTTCAGCTACTACCATGCTACCAAGGAACACTGTGCATTCCTAGATGCTGCATGAGGTGTATAGATACCAGAAGAATTCACTGAGCCATTTTGAGACAAAGTATTCACCTTAACAAAAGAAATGCCATCAGTTCTTCTGGAGAAATTTTATGGATTTCTGAAATCCAGTGTCGTAACTATGGATTTCTTCAACTTATATTTGATGTAATTGCAAGTGGCAGAAGCTACGAAGTCTCTGATAGCCTTGCGCCTTGACTTCTGAATGCTTTGAATTTGTTACATTTATATGGTCTTCTGTTGCCAATTCAGATAACTTAGTTTCTATTTTTGGTGTCTCAAATGATAATTTGTTATCAGTGTGCTTAAGAAGAGGTCTTTTAAAGAATTTAGGAGAATTATTCAATCCAGCTGGTTAAATGGCAAATGTCTTCTATTTCTTTCCTTATACTCTTTGTTCAGTATAAATGGAAGGGCTGTATAGATGAGGAACTTTCTATCTTGTTTCTCATTGACAGGTTATGTAAGAACAGAAAAGCATAGTTTAAGCTTCCCAAAAAGCACATGCTGTTGCTAGGTCCTGGATAGCTGTATTGTGTCTACATGCATGAACCCTGTTCTGTAATGGGAAAACAGCAACCTTGAGATTAGAATCCAGTCTGCTCAGACAAAACCTGTATTATCTCAGTACATCAGTCAGTAGAATGGGTAGAAAAAAAAAACGGAATAGTTTGATAAAAAAAGGAGAAAGCTTTCTTGGTGGAATTTTTTCCCTTTTTCATTAATTCTGTCTTAACAATTTTATATTGAAAGAAGGGTGCCAACCTCTGGAAGTGTTATTTTCTTTACTCTAGTCGAAAGTTCAAAACCTACTCATTTATTTAGTAACTGCTTTATGCTGAAGCAGTTTTTTAGGATACTCAGTTCATTTTCAGCATTACGATTCAGTATCTCCCCTGAAAAAAAAAAAAAAAGTGTTAAATCTGACCCTTAAACTAGGAGAACACCCAAAATGTATTTCTTTTTTGAATGTTGTCATGCCTTGCAAAATATTCAGTGATCATTACTTGCTCTGGAGCCATTTCTTCTTATACTGAACATGACATGGTCTCCATTTCTGGATCACAGACTTGGGGTCAAAGAATGTGGGAGCTTATAAGGGTGTGTTGGCACTGACAAATAATGTAACACATTGGTTTGCTCCTTGGCTCTTGTCCTTGGTTATCCACACAACCAATTCAGGGCCAGACTCTCTGCTGGAGTAGCTGTTCCCATTTCAGTTGTAACTCTGGGAATAGTTTTCTCCATGGACTTCTTCCTGCAGTCTATATGAATGAAAAAGCAACATTTAAGGATTTATAGTTCTTTAACTTGCAGATGGTGTCCTGTCAGACACTGAACCCTCCAACATTTCATACACTCGCATATGCCTCATTAATGCATGCTTCTCATATCCTTATTATTTATTTCTAAAACAGTCCTGTGAACGACTTTCCCCATCCTCTTCAAAAATAATAATTGTAATTCAGTAGGGTCACTGTTGGTAATACAGAAATTTTGGACTTAAGTATAAGAATAACCACATCAGACATTACCAAGGCTAAATAAATTTGTATCTCTGTGAATATTCGTTTATATCTTATAAAAATTCTCTGTTCTACATCAGACATTCATGAACAATACATTTAGTGTTCAGTGCATAGACTAGCAAAGCATAATTGCGCTTTGCTGGCATACTTAATGTATGCATGTGTAAACATTTCAGATATTTGTGCCCTAATCGTTTTTTTAAATCATTACTTTTTTCATTTCTCTTTTGACTTTTGATTAATGAATTTGTGTGGAGACAGCTGTAGGTTGCATTTACTTAACTAGAGTTCTGACTGCAGTGAGGTGATGGTACAGTATAGTGGAGTTTACAACTCAGTGCATGTGATTTCTGTGCCGGGTGAAATGGGTCCTGCTCTTAGATTACTGGTACAATTAATTGACTACCATAATTTTCTTCAGTATTAGAGAAAGAGATAATCTACCTCTGATGGCCTTACTTTAGGAAAGACACAAATAATTAGCTAAATTGAAGTAATTCCCTCTCAGTCCTCAGAGAGAGGCGTACAGGCAAATGCACATTTTTAAGTGATTAAGAGAAATATTAGTAATTAAGCATTCAAGAAGGATACAGAAGCAAATAGTTCAGGTAAGTATGAAAAGAAGTGCTGCAATGCAAGCCTTAAATCTGTCAGTGGTATCCACTGTGATATAAAATTTCTTTATGCCAGACACTTGCAGAACAGAGTTTAGTTAATTTCTATTAGTCAATGAACTTTCAGCCAATATTCAATTCTGCTGTCCTTTCCTGCAAGGGAAAAGGTGCAAACCACTAGACAGTCCTATCAAGGCACTATGGTAGTTTTCTCTGACAATAGAAAGAAAGTCCCTTCCAGGTTCTATGTGCAGAATTACTTGGTGTGGAAGACCTTTGAAGCCTCTTATCTGCACAGAACATTTCTGATTTCAGAAAATGATCTAATTCAAAATACTGAAATTATATATATATGTATATATATAAATTTTCTTATAAAGAGCATTGTTTGGTGATATTTTTATCCTTGTCTACTAGGTTTCAAGGAGTTTTATGTAAGATTAAAAAAGTCTTTGCAGGACCCTATCAGTCTTGTCCTTGAAAGGAAAAAAAATGTCTTGACTTTGTAACAGAGCTGCGTAGTGCTTTCAGGAGTCTTTGAAACTGGATTTAGAAAACTAACTCACTTTTGGGGGTATGGTTATCTGAAAAGCTTTCACTGCTAAGAAGATTGCTGTTCCATCCCTATTCGATACTTCCCATATCTTGGGATATAGCATGTTACAGTGGAGCATCTCCTTGCTATTTAACTTCTTTTGCTGACTATCTAGCTTTATAAGTATGCAATTTACAGATTAATAAGGTAATTTTCATCTTCAGTAATTAATAGTTCAGAATAACAGAGCATGATGGGAAATGATAACCAACACTAAAGGTTAGCAGCAGTAAGCAAGGGAAGCCATATATGTTGACTGTCTCCCATAAACTTAATCAACAAATTACACAATAGTTTTGTGATACTTCTGGCAGATTAAAGAATTACTGTTGTCTTAATTGCAATGTTTTAGTAAATTTAAATCTTTTAAGTTAAAAAGAATATATTAGCACGTAAATTCTGCATGTTGTGGTTGCTACTATTTTGCATGCCCTCAGGAATAGTCATTATATTTAAATGTGAAGTCTTTAAAGCTATGAGGGCCCAAAAATATCAGATTTATTTTAATAAAAATGTGATTTAATAGTAATCATTTTAAATTTTATGAAACATTAATCATGGGCAGAATGCCTGTGTGGAACATTAATTTGAGGCAGTAAGAATAAGCAGCTGCAGTTCCCTGATACAATATCTGCAGCATTTATATAATTATCTTGTAACATAGACTAGCTGAAGTTGAAAATTCATTGTTTAGTTAAATAGTAAGGAAATCAGAGTGCTTTTATTTGTTATTTTCAAGGTATTTTCCTAAAAATCGTTGGCCCTAGAGTTAACGTATGGCTAATAAACTTCATGAGCTTATGAAAATAGAAATGTACAGATGATTTTCAATTTATAGCTTTTTTTTAAAAAGAAGTTATACGTATGGGACTATGAAAAGATGACTGTCCCATCCTTTAATTACAAGTTTGAAGGGCCTTACGTCCTTCTGCCAAATTTATTGGTTATGAAAACCACATTTTGTTTTGCCATATGTTATTCCTTGCATTTATGACAGGGATGATACAGAGCCTGAAATGCTGCCGTATATTGCAGGAATTGTAAGGCCATTTGCATACAATTTTAGTTCTGGTATTGTTAAACATTTAAATTTAGCCAAAGAGGGACTAGCCCTTAGTTTGAAGACTGTAATTTTCAGTTTGAACAATCAGTTCCTCAGGGCTAAATTCATAAACCTGTGCAGAATGGCAGCCTGAGTAGGTATGCTTTATATAATGTTCTAGTTAACAGATACTGTTTTTAAAGGCAGCACCGAATTCTAATGGCAGTATTATGATTACTGTATTGTCACACAGGGCCCTCTGGGAAAGAATACATTTTAATGCACATAAATTGTGTGCAGTTAATCAGTGTGTCTCAGATACGTAAGATTTACTATGCAGCCATACAGTGGTGCATGAATGGTAGATAATGCATTGAAAGAGCATTGGACTACATAAGCATCAGCTTTTGACTGCTCTAAATAATCCTTCCCACGGCTGAGCTGGAATTGCTGCTGTAACCAGGTTTCAGGATGTCTAAGAATCCTGGACAGGTGGGTACAATTCTTAAATTACAGCATGAGAATATCTCTTGTACTCTTCAGTGAAAACGGTATAGAGTTACAAGATAGTAGTGTATTTCTCCTTTTAAAGAGGGGTAGTTTTTCATGTAGTGAGGAACCTTCGTGTGAATGACAAAATAATCACAGGACTTGAACTACTTTATACTGCCCTGAGAAACTTGATATAATTAGACCTGCTTTTAGCAGAGGATAAGACTGAACAACTGCTGGAGTTCCCTTCCAACATAAATTATTCTCTTTGTCATTCCAACCTGTAGGAAAAGTTGGGATGATGATTAGTTTTGCTTTAGCACAGACTGATGGTTAAGTTTCTCAGTCTCACATGAGGTAGTTCCTAGTTTGATATAGGAGGTGATTGATACGTACCCTGTCCTTCACATTGTCCATGTTACTTGTATATTTACCTATTGGTTATTTTATTATATACATGAATTTATGTATATAGTTCTGCCCAACTGCAGGATATTTTATGTGTTGGGGATGCTCTGCAGTTCTGGTTGTAGTGGAGGGGGATGTATCTTGAAGCACGTGATAGGTTGTGTGGCAAGCAAAACCACATGATGCAATAGTGGAGTACCACTTCTGTCTTGGAAGTGTGCCTTCTGGCAGGGCAGGGTACTTCATCTCTCTCTCTGAATCAAAGACATCATCTTTCTCCTCCAACTTAATCCCAGTGGCCATATCATCAGTAAATTATATTTTTTAGGCTTACTGGGTATTAGTAGATTTGGGAAGTGCCATGTTATATTATACAAAGACATTAGGAATATTCTGGCTGTGGGCACAAAAGAAGACAGATCAGTAGGTGAGTTCTAAACTTAAATTATCATTAAACTGTGTGTTAATAATTTATTTAGTTTTGTGTCGCTTCCTTCATAATTGTTAGGACTTCTACTCTTAGAATTGAATATTGAACTGAGTGAGGTCTGCTGCTGAAAAAGTATGTGAAAGTATCTCTTCCCAGAGTAAACAAGAGACACAGGTTCTATCTACAGCCTTGTAGTCCCATGTATTATTGTGAATGATGGTATATAGTGTGGGGTATTTTTATGGCTTCCTTTTTTTTTCTCTATATAATTTTTGACCCTTCACTTGACAAAAACTACTCCTTAATAAAAGAGTATTTCGTCGTGCTTATTATGTCAATATACTAATGATTTATGCTCATTAAACTACAAATATTTTTTTATATGTATGTCTCTTTATATAAAAAAAATATACATTTACAATAACCTATTTTCTGTTATGTCAGAAAGCTAAGGCTGGTTTAAATATGTTAGGGAATTCAATCTGTTATGCTAGACCCAAAATATTTTCTGCATGTCTTTACAGCTTTCAGTAGCACTATTTTTACTTCATCAATTAGCTTGAGTTGAAAGGCACCAAAAGAGCACATACTGATACAACATTTTCCAATATTCTACTTCCAGTCGGTAAATTATATTCAAATGCCAACACAAATTGTAACATTTACTGTATATGAACACAAATTTAACAGTTGGTTCCGCCTAACATTTAAATAATATTTATTATAAAGGTCTTTCTGAATTTGATACCTGTACTCTTTCAGATCCCTTAATTTTTGCATGACTGTATATGTTGGTTTCAAAAAGTAGTTTTTATTACATCAGGTGACAGGAGACTCCAGTAACCTTTGGGCTAGTGACTTCATTTTACCCCATACTAATTCTCTTAATGGGTACTAGAATTGATGGTAATGGCAGAAATGCATTGCATTGGTGTTAGACAAAATCAGGCAGGTTTCTCAGTGGATTCATGTGGCACAATATTCATTTTTTGATTACTGTGTAACCTTCTACAACCTTTACTGTCTGTCTTTCGCCAGTAAAGATTAAGCTCCCTGTCTATCAGGTGAAATAATAGCCTGAATAAATCTGAATTACTTCATCTTGACCTATTTTAAATCAGTGCAACAGCTTCAGCAGCATGCATCTTCACAAGCAGATTACTGGGATGAAAAGTCTCTAAACATACTCTAAAATGCATCAACCCATTAATTAGTATAATTTTTGCATTATATAACATAGCCCTGAGCAAGCATGTTTCAATGGCACATAGTGTTCCAGTGAACAGTGTTACCTGATCACCTCTGTTACAGAATACAAGGTTTATTCACATAGATCTCTGTAAATTAAGGTGGACTGCTGAGACAGGTACTGTACCAAGACAAGATCAGATCAGAAATTAAGCTAAATGTAGCAATTTTCACTAAATATACCTGATTTTTTTGTGACCTAATGATTTTACTTAAGCATCACTTATGATTATTACATTGTGCAGCCAGCTCCTGTGGGAAAAAAAAGTGTTTGTGACTCTGATAATGTCTGAATATTGTTCTCTGCTTCTTACAACTTTCTGAAAGCTATTTTTTAAACTTGCATCTTTTACATCTATGAAGTGCTTATCGGAATGTTCTGGGAAGTTGAGCAAAACTTATATAAGTTTTGGTGTGAGATAAATTGTTGTTATTGTTGTTTTACTATTTTAAAGGTTATTTTGCTACTTTTTTCCTTTCTACATGTCAAAACAGGAACAAAAATGTGAAGTGTGATAAGTACTTTTGAAAAAAAATTCTGTAGTTGAACATTTGACATTCAAAATCATATCTTTAACATGTGGAAGATGTTAGAAAGGGTTTATACTTTTTTAATAACCCATTTGATAAGAATCCTCAGTTTCTTTGTATGTATGGTTGACTCTACGTGTAACATTAAATGAGATTCTCTAGTCTGAGGCTTTCCATTTACTCAGAATGTACAAATATTGCCTTAGTCATTTTGGGCACAGTATAAAAAATATGATTTTATTATGAAACAGGAAGGAAGGGAAACTTCTATAGTAGTATAACATTATAGTAAGAATTAATATGGAATCTACGTGCTAATAAAATCAAACTTTTTGCAAGATTATTAGACTTGAGACAGCTCTGTTCAGCAGATTCATAAAGAAACATAGATAATTTTAGGCCATATTATTCAAAAGTCTGTTTGAAGTTTGCACTACATATATAAGTTCTTAAGGCAAAATTTCCCCCTAGACTACCTGAGACTTGTACTTGCCCTCTAAGCCAGAAATTACTCTGTTTTCATAACTTGAGAATTAGTGCTTGAGGTGCCACTTACTTAAACTTGCTTCGGGGTGGTAAGTAGACCGATCAGACCGATCCAAATAATAATAATAAAAAAATAGTTAAGGTTTAAATCAAAGCAAGCAGTATTCATGACTTATTAGGTTATGATGGCTCCTATTCTTATAAGTTTGAGCTGTAGTTGTGAAGCGTAATTGCACAAAAAGCTGTTAAAGAATGATACTGATATATAAAATATTAGAGTTACATTTGGTTTTGCAATTTGCTGTGCATGCATATGACAGCTGTAAAGCAGCTTCCAGATTATTTTCCTAACATAAGCACATGCAAAAAATTTAATACACAGATTCTGGGTTTATGTGTTCATAACTTAACATGAAAGCATACAAAGTGGGCTGTTTTCTGTCAAGTTTTGGCACACACATCTGTTGAGATAGGACCAAACAGGGGGTTTGCTACCTCTTTACCTTTGGAATCAAAAGATTTAGTCTTTTTCCTTTGAGAAAATTTCTCTGTCATGCCAGTAGTCCTCTGATTGTCTGTGTTACTTGACGGGGTAATGAATGCAGCTTTCCTACAACTGTCATGGCTTATGCAGTCAGAGCACATTGTACCTGATAACTTAAGAATTGGGAGGGTTTGGCCCAAAGGTGCTCTAATGCTAATATTTAAGCATAGAAATAGCTGTACTCATTTAAGGATCTATTTTCCAGTACCATATGTTCTTACATACTTGTGTAAATCTGTTTTCTGCTTTGTCATTTTTCAGTAAAAAATACCGTGTTCTTATAAGGTGTCCTTTTTTCCTGTATTTTTATTCTCCTGTCAGTCCCAGTAAACACAATAAACAAAAAAAAAGAAAAATTATTTTCATCAGTTTAGTATTTCTGAAATGCATCAAACAGTGTAATGTAACAGAATAGAGAAGACCATATGCAAAAGTAACCATGGAAGTGAATGCATACTGAACTCAGATGATAGTGAATTAGCCTTAAGTAGCCCCAACTAAAACCACTTAAGAGGAACCATAAAATAAAAAATAAGATCCTAATTATCTTTTTTTTTTTTATTTTCCTTATTATTCTTAATGTTAGGGTAGCTAGATGTTGAAAAGGACTCTGGAAAATATAAGTATACTGAAATCTGAAACTTGAATTTCTCAATGAAAAATTCCAAAATAGAGAAGGAAAAAAAAAAAAAAGGGGGGGGGGGGGGGGGAGGGAGAAGGGGGATCCAAAAAAAAAAAATCCAAAAATCCAGTGCAGTGTATTTTATTTGTCAGCAGTCAAAATTAAGTGGCATGTTCAGTTGTTATGTGACCAACTCAAAATTTTAAGCATATTTTAAGCATCCTGTGGAAATAATAGATAGAAAGTTTCATGGCAAGAATTCTGATTTGCTGCCTGGTTCTACCATTTCAGTCTTTCTGAGATGCTAGTAAATTAACTAAATGTCCTTTGATAAAAAACTGTGATAAATATGCTGTAAATCCTTGATTAGAACGCAGTTTCTCCATGTAAATTATTAAGTGTGTAGATTAGCATAGTTCTGCTGTATCTCTTGTGCGTATCTCATGTATAGAAGACATCTACTTTTACTTGGCGTATTGGAAATGTCATGAACCAAAAATTCACTCTGCATTAAAATTAATAATAGAGTAAATGTGATTACATGCTGTCCTGGGTTCAGCAGTAGCAGTCATTTTTCTCCTTCTTAGTAGTTGGTGCAGTGCTGTGGTTTTGACTTTCAGCCTGGGAAGAGCGCTGATAACACCGATGTTTTCAGTTACTGCATAGTAATGTTTAGGCTGACCAAGGACTTTCTGAGTCCCTTTCTGCCAGGGAGGAGAGGAAACCGGGAGGAAGCAGAGACAGGACACCTGACCCAAACTAGCCAAAGAGGTATTCCATACCACAGCACATCATGCCCACTATGTAAACTGGGGGCTGTCACCTGGAAGGGCTAGATCATTGCTTGGTTGGGTTGGGTATTGGTCGGCAGGTGTTGAGCGGTTGTATTCTCTTCCCTTGTTGTTTCCCTTATCATTATTATTATTGGTGGTAGCAGCAGTGGTTTGTGTTATACCTCAGTTACTGGACTGTTCTTATCTCAACCCATGGGAGTTAAATTCTTTCGATTCTCCTCCCCATTCCCCCGGGAGTTGGGCAGGGGGGGAGGAAGGTGGGGGAGTGAGCGAGTGAACTGTGTGGCTGATTTATGGCTGGGCTTAAACCAGGACACATGCCATGTTTGAGAGCTGACTCCAGCACTTGAGTAGCTATGGGGTGTAAAATACTCAAAGGATAGTTCTAATCAGTTTGGTATGCATTGCCTTGATTTTTGAAGTTGATCTATTTGCATGATAAATTTTTCAAAATCACTAAAATGGACCAAGATCATTACAATTTTCTTATTCCATGTGTTTGAGATAAAAACTATAATACAAATTGTCAAGCAATGTCTGGGAAAGTTAAGTTAAATTGGGAAGAAAGCTCCTCATCTGGGATCAGATATATGTCTGATGCCCAAAATGTGCCGTATGGACCTGTCATTTAGAAACGAATGCAATTCAGAGGAGCAAAGAAAATGTCATTTTATGTCATATTGTTCATGACTGTCCCGTACCAGATGCTGAAACAGCAAGTTTTGTTTTGTTCTTATACCTAAAAGCCAAAGAGGTACTATCTCCTTTTCTTAGTGCTTTGGTTTTTACACCTTTATGAACTTAGGAAATTGCCAGTTTTAGTGTGTCTATTTGGCTACTTCTACAAAAAGGGAAAGTTCATGCATTCTCTCCTTCATGTAGCTGCCACATGCATTTTTCTGTTAATGTTATTCAGGCTAATCTTTTACTTGTAGCTGGCATTTCCTCATGTTCTCTTTTATGTATGTATATATACGCACACATATTTTTGGATATATATGTAGAGGTGTGTGTATCTGTGCATGTAAATGAGCTCATATTCTGCCTCTGAATCAGTCACCTCAGCATCAGAGGTTAATTGGAGTAGCACTGCATAGACAAGTTAGAATAGATTAAAATAGCATTTGCACCATTAACGTAGCTATGTTATTTCTGGGACCTGTGGTGGTATTTGCTGTGCAGGGTGCATAAATCAAAGTGGTTAGATGACAGGTCAGGTATCCATAATGGTGTTGCTGTGCTCTATACCCTGTGATTCAATTCTAAGTCTTTTTTTTAAACCAAGAAAGGGTAGTTAGAAAAGGGAACAATATCACTCTATTTCACCTGTAGTGGGAGGGGAAATTATAGAGGAACAGGGTGACCCAAGTTAATATCTGATTCCTTATGCTGACACAAACCAGAATCAGCTAGTACAAGGCTTGGTAAAGGAAGGGGGTGTTGCAGCAAATGTAGAAATTCCACAAGTCTGAATTGTGATGTTTAGTCTTGGCTCAGGACACCATTTTCATCTATAATCATTATGATAGGACACTTTTGAGCGTATGTTGCCAAATATATCATTAAAAAGAAATATCTTTTCCCCAGTTCCCTATTAAATTATCAGAGGGGGGGAAAAATCCATTACACTAGAGAAAAGCGCAATACACAGTTTATAAAAATGTCAGTTCATAATATATGGAAGTGTATGTATAGATTACACCTAAGTCTTTCATGGATTGACTCAAAGTCTCAAGAGAGACTTCAGCAAAGAATGAATAAACAAATTCTTAGATGCCTGCTGTTGTACAGGCATTGATAGTTGTTGACATAATGACATGTTTCAATATTACTCTAAAATATAAATAGGAGTTTCGCAGTGTTGTTCAATTTACTGAAGTGTTCTGAAGGCTATGTCACCAAATATTATAGATTGCTACATGATAAAGGAAAAGTAAGCTGAACTACAGTTTATTTTCCAGAGCATCATTGTGAAGCTCTGCTAACTTAGGTATGAGTTCATCAGATTGTAGCTTAATCAGTTCGTAGCTTAGTCAGTTACTGGTAGATCTGGAAGATGATCCTGATTTGGAAGTAGTACCTGTTGACGTGGGCAGTGGACGTGTCCTGTTTTAAGCCCAGCTGGTAACTCAGAACCACGCAGCCACTTGGTCACTCCTCCCCTTGTTCCTCCCCTCACTCCTGGAGGGATGGGGAAGAGAATTGAAAGAATATAACTCTCATGGGTCGAGATAAGAACAGTCCAGTAACTAAGGTATAACACAAATCACTGCTGCTACCACCAATAATAATATTGATAAGGGAAATAACAAGGGAAGAGAATAGAATCGCTCACCACCTGCCGACCGATACCCAACCCAACCTAAGCAGTGATCTAACCCTTCGGGTAACTGCTCCCAGTTTATACATTGGGCATTATTTGCTGTGGTATGGAATACCTCTTTGGTCAGTTTGGGTCAGGTGTCCTGTCTCTAATTCCTCCCGGTTTCCCCTCCTCCCTGGCAGAGGATGAGACTCAGAAAGTCCTTGGTAAGAGTAAACATTACTGAGCAGCAGCTAAAAACATGGGTGTTATCAGTGCTGCTCCCAGGCTGAAAGTCAAAACCACAGCACTGCACCAGCTACTAAGAAGGAGAAAAATGACTGCTACTGCTGAACCCAGGACAGGAAAGGTATTCTGCTTGCCTAGGAAAGCATACATCCAGTGCTTTTCCTGGTTTTGTCATCCTCCACACCCTATTATTTCTCTTGTCTTATCCCAGCTTCTCTCAAACACATGAAATGGGAAAACAGAGTTCTGGAAGGAGTGTCTGCTTGCACCAAGAACATGTTTTCTTTGTCTTCTCCAGCAACTTAATAGTGAAGGTGAATAGGCCTCCTCACTGCACATCTCTGTTTTCTGCTTCTGCTGCTGATGTCAGTACTAACTAGCAGTACTGTACACATTTCAGCCAGTCTGCTACTAATCCGATGATCTTTGTGGTACACATGCTGTCTTTGGTCTTGCGTGCTTTCTCTACCTTTGCTGTGCGTGGTAAAAGAAGCCATCTTTTCCATCATTGACCAGTTGTACAGCTGCCTGTTTGCAGTTAGGTAGCTCATGAATGTTGGTTTGTAAGACTACCGTCAATCAAATAAGCTCTCGGGACACTCTTGAATCACTTTCTCTGTGAACCCCATTTACCCTTTTCACGCTTCAGTCTAGGAAAGCAAGTTGGATGTTTTCTGTGTTATCTGCCTAAATTGCATCTCTGACTTCTTCTGGTAGGGCTTTCATTACTATTGCTTTAATGAACATAGAAATGAAATTCCAAAAGGCTGTCATGGGTGCCATACAGCCTCATTTACGGTAAGATGTGAAAATATCCTATGCTAGAAATGCTTGTAGTAATTTGCAAATGATGTCTTTAATTTATATATATAGATATAAATTCATAGTTGCTTTATACATCATGCATTTATTTCTAAATAACTTTATTGTGTTTTGAAGGCATACCTAGTTAATGAAAGTCAACTTTCTGAATTAAACAAGCTGTGGAACATATCTGTTTATATTATGGGTTTTGCCTTCTTTTTTAGCATAGCTTGAAAGCTCTATTTTAACACCTAGGAGAAAAACATTTAAACAGCTCTGTATTTTGTTTTTCAGTGTGCAGTGACCTGGAATTCAGGGAGGTTGCAAACAGATTGAGAGACTGGTTTAAGGCACTTCATGAAAGTGGAATTCAGAATAAGAAGACTAGGATTGTTCAAAGGCCTGAAAGAACCAGTAAGAGATTTCTGCTTGTCTTATTTGATGTTCTCTTAGATACTTTTCTGTCATTTTTATTTCCATTGCTAAGACTTGCCTTATTCTCATATGCTTTAAGTAGGCATATATATCAAAACCATAACTTTGCATTTTTCTATTTTCTTATTTATGGCTTAGTACTGATATAAGATGTTCACTTTAAACTTTCAACATAATTTGGCAGGACTCTTGCTTTTAAGAATGAGTGGCAGCTGCCATTTGCACTCCTTTCATTTGTTAATGCTATCAAATTGTCTGTTTGATAGAGCTTGATAATTAGCTTTTGAATGATGAGACAAAACAGAAGAAACAAGTTGGGATTTTGAGCAGCTTTTCCATAGAGAAAAGTTATTTGGCTAGTCCTAAGAAATCAGGTACAGGAGCTGTAATTATGTGTGACCCATCATTACTAGTTGATGCCACTGTAGGTACTGCGACAGAAAAACACATGGAAAAGCAGCTGTAAGTAAAAAGGAGTTCTTACGGGTATACTTCAGGTTGGAAAAAACTCAGGAGTACTAATGAAATAGAAATAGTAGGGGGCATAATTTGGTTTTAAGCCCCTCAAATATTCAATTTTTTTTTGTTGTCATGGAAAGTAGTAGTTTTAAAATGCAGTTATCAAAGGGCTTATTTAAAAAGCAATTTAAGTGTGCAATGGTAGTTTCAAGAGTGGTGTCCTGCTGTGAAGAAGAGTCAAATTAGATTTCATAAGCCATAAAAATCTACCTTTCATTAATATGAGGAGAAAACTATGAATTTCCCCAGAGCATGTTTCATAGAGCTTGGCCAGCGGCTGCTTACCTTAGTTCCTTCATTATTGACTCATTAAATATTTGGAGGTTTGTTTTGTTGACGGTTTCTAGCTTTTGCTTGAATGCTGTTTGTAGCATTACTTTGTCTTTTTTTTCAAGAAATCCATCTATTTCGTTTAATTGGAAATGTCATTTCATTGTGTGATTTTTCGTGATAAGGGTAAGTAATTCTGCAAAACACAGTGAGTTAAAGTTGATTATGTGTTATCTGGGAATACTCAACACTGAGAAAAATGTTTCAGAGGTAAGGTGGTAATACAGTAATGTCACTTTTTATTGATATTGAAAAAATGTATAAAAACATGTATTTATGATTTACATTCTGGTAAATGTAAATAAATGTACATAACTGGCGTGTGATATGCTTCACATCCAGGAATGAAAACAGCATAAATGCAAAGTTTGCAGCTCTTAAGTAAGCATTTATTGTATTGTAGTAGCTAAAATTTAATCTATCTAATAATATACCTAGAGTTGACACATTGCTCAGTTAAAGGTTAGATGAAACATTGCATAGGGCTCTGTTCCTTGCTGAATACTCACTTTGTTGAGGGTAACACACTGCATAGGTAAGGTCGAAAACGCAGCACCGCTTTTTAGGAGCTTGTTAATACTGCAAAAGTTCAGAACGTAATTTTAAGAGTAGTCTTTTCAGGGCTTTTTTTCATCAGCAGATAAGGAAATATAATGCGCGTGGAAAAAGTCTGTTTTCATTCTGTTACTAACTTTAATTTCTCTGTGAACATGGTACTGTCAGAAATGTTTGGCTTACACTTGTAACAGGGTAGCAGAAATTAATCCTAAACAGTTTCAGTGTTGTACAAAATATTATTTGATTACTGTGCTGATTCTAATTTACATTTTCCGTTTCAAAGAGATACAGCTCATCAACCTTAAAATAGAGGTAGCGTTGTTGCAAGAACAATAAAAAGTTTGCTATTTGTTATAGGAGTGCTAGGATGTAAGCATGGCAGTTTGATGATAGGCTTTGGCATGTTTGTTTTCTTTTTACTAAAACAAAGCAAATCAAATTGTAGAAAGCATTTACATGTGAGTCATTCAGTTTGTCCTATCTTTTCTTTCTCTCTTTAAAACAGAGCGATTTGACAAAACCCACAGTGTTTCACAAAAACATTTGGAAAATATTTGTTTAAGAGTCTAGTGGTTTAGTCCTGTGCTCAGTTACTCAAATAGCATATATTTAATTGTGAGGGGAAAAAAAAAAAAAAAGCTTTCAAATATAATAGATCCTATTTGCAAAATATTTACTTGATTTTATAAATAGCCAATATTTACTTGATTAAATTAATTTGACAGGCTACTTCTAAAAGGCAGTCCCTCTACAGACAGAAAGTGATCGAATGAATATGTATATGATCAGTGATAATTTTCTTTTATTTGTGAATTTGGGGATAAAAAATTGTTTAAAAAGTTGCTTTTATGCAACTGTACTTTTTTTCTGGTATGTACTTTTCTGAACTTCAAAATTTCTCACTTGTGGCAGCAGAAGATACTGCATCTCATGAGAAATTAACATGTCTGTAGTTTAGAAGAAAATGTTAGGTCACTATGTCCCTGTAAACACAAAAGGAAACTAAAATAATGATGTCTATTTAACACAGTAGTGTCCATCCTAATACCACTAGAAAAATTGTAAAACTGTTCTTGAAGAGCTAAGCTCTTTAGTAGCATCCCTAATGAAGTCCCTGAAAGTCGGTCTCCAGAATCATAGTAGGTCCAGGACATCAGGTGCATTAGCTTATAAGTATAGCAGGGAATCCAGCCCCTGGTTTTGGTATGCCTGAGAGCTACGCTTAGATATAAATCTTGCGAAGAACTTCTTAATCATGTATAACAACCTTACACTTAGCACATGGGACTTAGTGATCTGTACAGAGCAGCAGCTATGACAAAAAGCCACCTGAATTCAGCTTCGCCTTTCAGAGTTCTAATGTTCATTACCCTTGGGTAGTTAAAAATCTCTTTTGGCACCCTTTCCCCCAGGCTGTCCTTTAGTCATAGAGTTCCTTCTTCATTTAAAAGCCATTCTGCATTGAAAAAAGCAATTTGTGTCATCCTTTCTGGTTGTTTGTATGTATTTAGGACTTTTCATATCTCAGTCTCACCTGGGACAGCATTTATTAAAAGGCTTGGGCACAGTCCTGACCAAGGTATATGTGGTACAAGTTTATAGTGCTTTGCTGGTGCTTTTCAGAGTTGTTTTAGGTATTAAATAGTCCACACTGATCTGTACAATCATTAATGTTATTTCTAAACGAACCAAAGAATAGTGTTTATGTTAAATTTATATAACTTATAATAATTGTTCTGCTAGAGCCATCAATACACTGATGACAAGTTAAAATGTAAGGTGATTACATTGTTGTGTTTTTACCAGAGTTACGTAATTTTGTCTGACATTTATTTTACCAAAATTGAATCTTGTTAGTAATATTGACTAGAATATTTCAAGTAATTAATAGGGTTTTATTTCTGAAGTCCCATTTGTGTTCAGAGGTATTTGGATTATAGAAGTATCATTATTATCAATGCTAATATAAACACATAAATCTTGTCCTCAGGCCATTTATGGTCTAAGCAGAAGAAATAAAGGGGAAAGGGCGCTTTACCCCCATCCTACAGCAATACCCCCATTATAATTCCCTGTGGGTGGTGGAACAGAGCGTTGAAAAATTGAGATTTTACGTACCTATTTAAAGTCTGTTAAAATTTTTGTTCTATTTCTGAATTAATTTTGTGTGATAAAACTAGGGAATTAATGCATCAAATGCAAAGCACAAAAAAATACTGTAGGCCCACAAATATTTCTGCTAACAGGCAGTCTATTTCTGAGGAATACTTGTGTGCCTTGTTATATTAGGAGATGAAAGACCAGAGGCCAAAGGTAATAGTGAATCTTCTTATGGCTAGGGAATAATATGATTATTTGGAGTCTAATACACTAATAATTTTGAAAATAACATAAAAATACAAGAAGTCTGAAAGAAAATTACTTGTAATCGGTTTGTCTAGAGCAAGCATGGTGAGGTATTATTACACTAAATTGGCAAATACCCTTACAAACTTGCAGCAGGAAAAGACTAATCTTGTATAGCAATCTGTAAATAAAATTAAGAATTTCAGATGTTTGCTTGGAGGTTTTTACTTCCTTCTGACTATCTTAAGTCCTTATCAATGACGAAACGCAGCTGACATGCAGCAATAAATTAAATTTCCCTGATCTTCATTGCTGAATTATATTTGGAAACCCCTATGTACAGACAGAACTCGTAAGCAGAACAATAAGGCTTTGCTTACTCCTATCAATACCCCCACACACAGTCATTTTATAATTATAAAAGATAAAAAGAACTGCCATTTTAAATACCATTTTTAATGTTTTGAAAATGTTGACTGCCTGAGAATTCAGCTACTTCCTGAAATTACCTCAGAAAAAGTCCCATAAGCTGTATTGCAAAGTTGTACAGGTTAGCAACCTGAACCATAGTTCTAGTTTACGAGAAGTAGAAGGTTTTTTCTGCATGTGTCAGGTTAGCATAAGCCCAGGCATCCTTACAGCAAGAGTCCAGAAAAAGAAATCCAGCCTAGAAGTAATTCTGAGCAGGAATTCTAAATTAATGCATCCTGGTTTAAAATTAAGACTTTGAATTAACTAAATCTGTATTGTTGACTGAAGTTTGTTTTGACTCAGTCTTTTGTACAGAATTGTCCGTGTATGCAATGAAACATATATAGATGCTTATTGTAGCATTTTATTTTATTTCTCCTTCCTCAGGTCCCTTCTGTTAATAAAATGGTCAGTCTCATGTCCCACAGTATGCACTTCATCTGAACTGTCAATCTGTTAGGAAACTGGTAACCTTCAGCAGTAGGAATCATCTTGATCCCTCACCTTACAAAATTCTCTAACATACTTTCTGGAAAAGGAGAGACTTCCGGATGCCAACTGTCACAGGTGTTTAAAGGACATTGTGGCTGTGCTTCTTTTATTTCCCTTATATCTTTTGTTGTAAAATGAATGTCAGTTATCCTAGGCTTCTTGTAAGACCTTTGGTACCTTCCCTGTGTCTTACCTTAACCCAGGCACTGCTTCTAACTGTAATCACAGGGAGCACAAATCTATTACAACTTTAGACAGGTGACAGAGAATATTATGCCTAATGCTATGAGTTCCTTGGGCTAGTATGGAGCCAGATGAGTCTCATCTAGATCATCACCTCTGTGAACAGCAAATATGACAGAAAGCATTCACGTCTGTGTAGTCCTCTCTTTAGTTTAGTCCTTCTGGCTGAGGTCTGTCCTGATAAAATTAAGTTAGGAAGGAAAACTTGCGCCCAGTTTGTGCGCAGTAGGCCTCAGCTATGAGATGCTAACTGAAGGTTTTCTTATAGCCAAAATAGTAGACAAATCCATCACAAGTGAAAATCTTCTTGCTATGCATCTTGCACGCTGAACAAGTAAAAGCCATGGTCTAGATGGCAGTCAGTACTGAAGCAGAATGAATGTATGTTTATTCACATGTCTGATTTGTCAGTGTCTTTTATTGTACTGGACAGTGTACTGGTATTGGAAAGAATCATGTAGTTTACTTCTCTTGTCATATTGGATAAACAGTTTTTATATAATGCAATATGTAAGCCGTTTTGTGTGAATGCTGTTTTGATTTCTACATAATGTCAAAAGCTATCATTCTCCCTTAATGTGTACTAGGATTTATTACTTAGGAGCTTAATAAGCAGGAAAACAATAGTTTCACCTTGAACAGCAAATTATATTTACTAAGAGTTGATATTCTTCCCTTGAGAAATAATCAGGACACGAGCATTTCTGTTGGTTCCTTTTGAGGAAATGTTTTGATTGCTATCGTGTAAGCCACAGCCGAGTTCATGTAAATAATAGCATATATGTGTATCAGACACAGCTAATGTCTTCTACATAGGCAAGAGGCCTGGCAGTTTCTGAATTTCATATCCATATCCATGTGCAAATCTGCATATACTTTGTGGTTAATGCAGGAAAAACAAAGATAAAGTCTGAGCTCCAGCTACAAGAATGATTAACTTAGCCTGTTCCTCATGGACCTTTTTCCAAGCAACAGTTTAGAAAGATGCAAGCTGTATTAGGGGGCCTGATACTGGCAGCTGGCTGCTCTTAGCAATCGTCTTTTCCATGGTCTCCTCCAATCTGTAAGGTACATCAGGTAAAGATAAAATGCCATAACTTTCAAGACATTGATGAGGCTGAGTATCATGCTTCTTTTCCATAGAATTGAATATTCTCTCTCTCTCTCGGCTCGATCGGGTGGTGAGCGGTTGTCATGGGTTCAGCAGCAGCAGTCATTTTTCCCGTTCTTGGTAGTTGGTGCAGCGCTGTGGTTTTGATTTTGGGCCTGGGAGCAGCGCTGATAACACCAGTGCTTTCAGTTACTGCTTGGCAGTGTTTTGGTCTGGCCAAGGACTTTCTGAGTCTCATGCTCTGCCAGGGAGGAGGGGGAGCCGGGAGGAAGCAGAGACAGGACACCTGACCCAAACTGACCAAAGAGGTTATTCCATACCACAGCACGTCATGTCCAGGATGTGAGGACGGAGAGCAGAGACCCGAAAGGGTGTGATGGTGGACTGGGAGTGCACAGCATGGTCAGGTTTTTGGTACTGGGGGGTTTGCTGCTGGAGGGTGCACGGCTGGGTCGGGCTTGGTGAGCAATTGTATTCTTTTTCTTTGTACTTCTCCTGTCATTATTATTATTGATGGTAGCAGCAGTGATTTGTGTTATACCTTAGTTACTAAACTGTTCTTATCTCAGCCTGTGGGAGTTGAATTCTTTTGATTCTCCTCCCCGTTCCCCCCAGGACTGGGGGAAGAAAGAGGGGCTGTGAGTGAGTGAGCGACTTTCGTGAGTTTTAGAGACTTAAACCACGACAATCCTCTTCCCTTGTATTTGCCTTGTCATTATTATTATTGGTGGTAGCAGTAGTGATTTGTATTATACCTCAGTTCCTGGACTGTTCTTATCTCAACCTGTGGGAGTTACATTCTTTTGGTTCTTCTCCCCATCCCCCCTACCCATCGGAGTGGGGGGGGAAGAGAGAGGGGGAAGTAGATTTACAGCTTAAATCACGACAGTGGTATAGGAAAAAAAAAAAAAATGGACTTCAACAAGTTACCTGGGATTTATTCTCTTCTTAGTTCTGTAAACACTGCAAACCACTTAAGCTTCCCTCTCCTGATTTATAATGCCACTGAAATTCCTCAACAGAATTATTTTCCAGGAAGTCACTGTAGATCATTTATTACTGTACATAATGTGTGTGTTATAGATATAATGTTTGACAAGAAAACTCATATTTTTAAATGCTTTGAGACTGATGGTGGGATTAAGGTTTTTTAGCA
The DNA here is from genome assembly GCA_017639245.1 of Myiopsitta monachus. Lineage (NCBI taxonomy): Eukaryota > Metazoa > Chordata > Aves > Psittaciformes > Psittacidae > Myiopsitta > Myiopsitta monachus. The sequence continues at coordinate 75,522,653 of CM029917.1, read as the reverse complement.
GGTTAAATTAATGCTGTTTTTAAATGAAGATGACATACGATTTATGCGTATTATTTCAGTAGCATGTACTGTATCTATGTACCACTGGAGCAATTTCCATGGTGCAGCATTCTTTTGTGGTGCTTGAGCTCAGCAGCTGCTGTATCTTTCCTGCTATATGATCATTTTATTTAGCTGTTTGTTTTCCTCTTAGGATTTGATACCAGCATTTTGCCAATTTGCAAAGACTCCCTTGGCTGGATGTTTAACAGGCTTGATACGAACTATGACCTTTTGTTGGATCAGTCAGAACTTGGAAGCATTTACCTTGACAAGAATGAGCCATGCACCAGGGCGTTCTTCAATTCTTGTGACACATACAAGGACAGTTTGATATCTAACAATGAGTGGTGCTACTGCTTCCAAAGACAGCAAGGTAAAAGATAAGAACAACCTGTGTATGTATATGACTGACATTTCTGTAGTGCTTTTTTTAACATTTTAAGATTACAGTGAACTACAAGCTCTTAAATGCTGTACCATGAATTGTGTTAAGGTTTTTTGCCTACTGGGAATACCTAACATGAATTAAAAACCAAAGAACCCAGGCTAAATGCAAAGGCTTGCTAGAAATTCACTGATTATAAATGAAGTGCAAAAGACTGGCTTATGCTTTTACAGCAATATAGTTTCTCATGCCAGCTTCCAGTAACTATGCAAAGAAAAGAGATCAAAATAAAGAACAAAAGTACTTAAATGATTTCTTTACCAATCTACTTGCCTACATTATCAATAAACATTTTTTTCTATAAGAGGGCATCTTAATGTTCTATTTTGTGAGCCTATTAAAATAGCTGAATGAATATTATGAATAAAGTTTTTTTCAGTCATATGGACCTAAAACTAATTCATTTTTACTGCTTAGATTAATTTCTTGTTGACGTCCTGATGTGATTCATCTAAACAAATAAACACAACCTAAAAGCATTATTTTCATGAGGATCCTATAACAATTATAGATCTAGGTGAGACAACATGTAAATTATGTAATTAAACTAGCTGTAATCCATCAGATAATTTAGTCATTAAATATTGGCTGAAACTGGACAGAGTGGCCCCTTCTTTTTTCTTACTAACATGAGATTTTCAAAGGGATAAACAGCAAAATTTTAATTTTAGTTTTTGAATCTCATTTCTGTCCTTTAAACTCTCATGATAAATTCCCATTAGCGCTCAGCATCTATGGTTTGACTCTGATTTCTGTGGAAATAAAGATTTTTATCATGCCACATCTGCCGGTTGTAAATCTAAACAAAAATAAAGCTTTACTTCTTTGGACACATACTAAATAAACTTCTTTGGTAAATTTTAAAAAGTTAACATTTAATCATTCAAAACACCTTGCTTATTTCATAGTAGAACAATATTTTGGCTTTTCTTTTTATAAGCACGTGTGTACTGCTGATAAAATTAGTAAACAGAAAATAACCCATCCCAGAGATAAAGTAGCTCTTAAAATAAAGAACATAACATGTTTTATTTAGTTGTCTTCAAGATACAAAAAACCATCACCGAGTCATTTCAGCTTAATGTATGAACACTCTCACTCTTTGGAGGACAGCATAATTCTTTTAAATTGTCAGAGAAGGTACAGCACATAACATGTGGCCTAGTATGGGCCAAGGTTCTTATACAAATTGGCTTTTCCACTGGTTTCTTATAATTCATATACAGCATAACCAGGGCATTAAGAAAACATTTCCACAGATGAGTTTCACATAGTTTTGCATTCCATAGCCTATAAATACCATCTGTCTAAAATATTTTCTCCGTGTACCACTAAAGGCCAATGATGGTATCATAAAGACTGATCTAAAACACTACTAAATTATATTAATGGTACCCTGAAGGCTAAAAATCAGGGAGCCGGCTTTCGGTGACACTGATTTTCCCCATTGCATAATCCAACATTATCAAGCTTTTCTTCCTTCCCAGTTTTCTCACTGTCTTAACCATGTTGTTGTAATAAGGTGCTGATTTAAACATAACTTTTGATACCACAGTGTGCTTGAGTGTGTAGTAAAAAATATGTATCCTCAAAATGGTAAACAAGATGCAATCTCAGTTTTGCCCATCCTTAACGTATTAAACATGTACTCCGTCCTTCCAGATTAACACTGTCCAACAAAGCATCCCAAAAAATCCCACATCCCACTGTCAACAAAAAATCCCTCTTATATGAAGATGTAAGGAGGACAAAAAAGCTTATAATCTTCTGTCACATATTATTATCTGTTGCACAACTATATGAGTCCTAACCCCCTAGTGTATTAATGACCTACTTAATTCCCTGTATTCATGTTTGGTTATGTTTTACTTGATTGAACAACTTAAATAAGACCTTTAACTAGGCTGTTGCTATTAATAGCAAAGAGATGACTAGGTAGAGAAATTCAGTGGCTTCTTTCTGATGCTTACTAAAATAAGTTGATATTAAGAGAATGCTTCAAGCCATTTAGACAGCTCTCTGTATTCATTGAGCATAGTGGGTGCTTTCTGGACAGATCTACAATTTTATAGCACTGCTGTTGATTAACAGTCTTCAAAGTAAATACAAATTTTAGTCAACAAGATTGTATCACACTGGGATCGAAGTTCTGTTGTGCTTTTTTAAAAACCCTCTTGCTTTTTGATCTTTGCTTCACAGTTCAAGACTGTGAGAATCAGACAAGTACTTGCAACTCTTTTTCATTCTTTCTTTCTGCTTGAGGTCTGACATGATGCATTACAGTACACCAGACCCATTACTACACATTACTCACAACTTCTAGACAATATACACAGCTTCTTATAAATACTTAAATCAGACCTTTCTTGCTCAGAATAAGATCTTCCTGTATTAGCTGTCCTACCCTGACTAATACTTAAACACTTACGTACCACTCAGTGGTGCTCGTTGCATTTTTTCTTGGCCTTATTCTGCTTTAAGTTTAGTTTAGTATTTCTGAGATACATCCAAGACACTAATTAATTTCTGCAGTACTTCAAGATCTGCACTTTGACAATGCTCTTTGCAAGTCGTCTTGTACAGCTTGGTCAGTTTCAACTACAGTTCACTTCAGCGCCCCTCTTCAGAACTTTTCTTAGTTGTTTGATACTAGCTTAACATTTCAGTGCTTATCTGAATGCTGAGGCACTTGCAGTGTTGCTTTTTTATGGGTTGAATTTCTTTGTGCCACTACTTCATCATTGTTACAGCTTTGATTTTATTGCATCATTGCTTCAGAGTTAGGAGAGTATCCATTTTGCTGGGAATATTCATTCTTAGAACTAAGTATTTCTTCACCGCAGGCTTCTGCATGGATCTATTAATCCAGCACTTCTCTATATGCCTTTTTCTTTCAGGCTTTTCTGCCTACAAGGCTGGAATGTATCTCTGTGACTTTAAAATTAGTCCATCTTAGAGAAGAATGGTAATTACTGTGATTCATATTTGTTACATAGGTCTTTTCAGATTGCAGGAATTCAAATATGTTTATAGATGCTTATAAAGGAAGGTGTAATGTGCCTTAACACATAATTGAGATCCCCAGAAAGATTTCTGGAAATGCAGAATTGATGCTTCAGATCCCTAAAGTCCAAGCCTTGGTTGTCCAAGAGCAATTATAATACTTGCTTCCAAGCACAGGCAAGGCGCAGCATGGCAGCTTAATCTGCAGTGGGCCATATGCCAGAAGCTGGGGGGCTCTACTGAATAGTACCTACTTGACAGATGGAAAATCACTGTTTTGTAATTGAATAAGGCAAAAGAATCTATGAATGCTGGAGTTGCACTGTGTGGGTAGCAGTTCCTTGAGACATGCCTGTTAAAAATCTTAGACATTCTTAGTCAGATCTACCAGTTTTACTCCCATTGCTCTGTTAATGTGCCTATTTTTGGTAAATTAAAGCTTAATCATACTAGCTTTGCAGCATCTCTTGGCACAACTGTATTTTGATTTCTGAAGGGCAGTATTAATAACATAGGGTAGTCTGGTGTACATCACTACTTCGAGCACTGATGGTTCATGAATCACTCAACAATGCTGTGTTATTGTCAGAGAGACAGTTCCTGCCACATCTGTGGAAGTAGATTAAGGATGAAGATGATTAGATCTCAATTATTTGTCTTCAGATCATCAGAAAGACTGATGTCAGATTCATTTCTGTTTCAAAATGAGCCACCAGCCTGATTTTTGTAAAGGAATTCTTTCTCCTTGCCTCAAGACTCCCAAAAGCTGTCCAGTGACACTGGTTTTCTATTGAAATAAGTTCAGAAATCTAAAAGAAAGCTTTTCCAAACTCAGGATCTAGTTGGAAAATAAAGAAGGAAGCATTATGTTCTGAGGAGAGAGGAAAAAGGGTACGCTGTGGACCAAAAGGAATTGGTTGAACTTCTAGCCTGTCATTCTCTTTGACAGTTTTAAGAACCTGAGGGATTTAGTATTGTTAAGAGGTTTTGATGCTTTTACCCTGAGAAGCAAAGCCTAAGTGTGAATCTTGAAGACCTAGCTTCTGAGAAGAAGAGAGTTCTGGGTGAGTAATGTTCTCACATTGCCTTGTTAACTTTTAGTTAGTGGTATTCTTTTTTATGATTATACCACCAAAGATTTATAGCTCTAAATTAAGATATTTTTTCTTTAGGCATAGTCTGTCTTTTTTACATTTCCATGTTAGTGCTTATGTGTGCAACTCTGTTTCTAATTGAGGATTTTTTTTTTCCATAGAACAAAATATTTGTAATTTTCATATTCGAATAGTTCTCTGTTAGCATATTTACTATCTTCTTTGGGAGACAGAATAGAGTAGAATCATTTAGATTGGAAAGGACCTTTAAGACCATCAAGTCCAGTTATTAAGCTAACACTGACAAGTCCACCAAAATCCTAGATCCTTGTAGCCTGTGATACCCGTGTGCATAAAAGACTATCATTCTTTACATTACTTATTAATTGGAAATACCTTTGGTTTAAGAATGACTGGTCCTCAGAATGTTGTACAATTAAGAGCTTAACTCTTTAAATACCAGGAAAGACAGAAACCTTTGTTTTGAAAGGTAATGAACATCTCTGGGGTAATAATGAGCCTGATCATCATGAAAGCACTTCTTATAACAAGAAATGTAAAATATTATGTAGCCTGAGCATATACTCAAAGACTAATACTTAAAACCCAAACCCAGAAAATTATGTCAAGTCCCAGTAAGCTAAAAACGAATACAAGTAAACTCAGTAATACAATTGCTGATTCAGAATGAGAAATGCCTTTGTGCTAATGATATAGTGTAGAATGCAGTATCAATGTTCAGCAATCAGTCCTTTGCTGTCTTTTATTCTTTCACTTATTCAGCAGTAATGTGTACACATTAACTTCTTATTTCCTTCACATTCATGGGTCATACTGTGGCTTGTTTTTATAGACAGTAGAAAATCAAATTATTTGGAACTGGAGTTAGCTCTAACTGGAGAATGGAAAACTGAAGTTTAATTTGAATACCTGTTCTGCCTCTTAGAGCCATCTGAAGTTTGGCCACTGATTTTAACTTGGTTTGCTGAACATGGGGCTTTGTACCTATCAAACTGCTGTAGTAGAATCACAATCTTGCAGACTTCAGTGGAGAAAATTCTTATTTCGTTAGTGTAGTGTGTGAAATACAAAACTTGAACATGACTTATAACAAGGACAAAAGAGAGAATTAAAAGAGACATCCTGTTTCTAATGAATACATGAGGAGAGCTTCACAGTCATAGTCTGATTTCTGTAGTCTGATGAAACAGAGTGTGATAGAGTTACTTTTTAGTCTAGCGTTCCTCCATCTTCCAGACTAGTGACTAGATGCTTACAGCTGGGTTAACTGAGAATGGGCTTCTGCAAAAATCCTGATGGTTCTCTAATTCGTAATTCTGGAGCTGTAGCAAGGTGCAGTAATTCTTTTATTTCAGAGCTTAGAACGTGACTGCTAACACAGGATGTGTGTGTTTCTTAAGGTCAGTAGTAACAGTGACCTTGGAACACAGCAAACTGAAAACTTAGTCATATTCTTTCTTTCCTAGATACAGTATAATTTGTTTAACATTTTTTATGTCATTTTAGACCCACCTTGCCAGACAGAACTCAGCAACATTCAGAAGCAGCAAGGAGGAAAGAAGCTCCTAGGTGAGCCATAGATCATTCTTTTGAAGGTTTTATTGCTTACATAAATAATCCTAGTGAAACAGCAACATAAAATCAATATTAATCCAACAAAGATAGGCCACAGTAAATTCCAGCAAAGGAATTTATGAAATTTTTGAAAGCTATTAAACTTAGTTTTATTACCTTACCTACCAAAAGATATTACATCTGTTTTATTACCCTAATCGAAGGTACATTTTTACAGTTATAGAGGGGACAGTCTAAGGCACTCCTAAATTAGTATCTCTGCTGATCCTTTACCTGTAATATTCTTTAAGTAATTGAAATCTTTGTTGTGAATCAGTTCATACTGTATCAATATAACTTAAATATAAAATCTTCATTTTACCATTGAACACTGTATAAAAGGTGCAATAAAAAGGTTGGCCCAAAGTAGTCAAAACTGTATTTCTGCAAAGGATAGTTTCTAACAACAAGTATACACTCCAAAAAGCTTTCATGTGAATGTTTTGGTCATTGTGGTTTGTCTACCATGTTTCTTTCAAAAAGTCTCCTGTTTGCTGCAAATGAAAAACAGTGGGTTATTCAGCCGTAGACAGGTCACTGCCTCACAAAATATGTGCCTGATTTTGTTTCTTGTACTCCTGGTGGGAAACCCTTTTGGCTTAGAGTCTAATTTGCCTAGGTGTTTCGCATATAAATGCAAATTTAACATTCTTTTATTAACATTTGTTGTTTATAAAATCAGTGTGTTATACTGTTATACTGCTTTCTGTTGGGGGTAATTAAATATTAAATAACTAAATATTAAATAACTAAATGTATTGTAGAATATATGTTTAAAAATAGCTTCTAAGCCTTGTAGTAGATAGTATGTTAGATCAGAAAGCCTGTTCCTTATTATTTAGACTTGTTTGTATTCCACAGATTACAGAATATCCCGTTCAGGGTTGGGTACTACATTTGAGCCTTTTCCCCAGCATTCAGTGAAAATCTTGACTGAGATGTTCAGGGAGTAAGGAATACATATCGCAGCATCAATGAAAAATTTCAAGGAAGATTGGTCACTGTTATATCTTGAGATCAGTCAAAGATTGATTCATGTTATTTTCCCTCCCACATTTGATATATTCTGTCACTTTCTGCTTAACTGGATTCAGTAATAGTAATAGTCATGGGTCAGTGGAATGAGGAAAACCAGCAAAATGCAGTTACTTCTTGCTATAATTGTTACATTGGCCAAGAGGCGTTTTTTAATATCCTTATTCAATATTTATATATCACAGGGCAGTTCATCCCCTTATGTGATGAAGATGGGTATTACAAACCAAGTCAGTGCCATGGAAGCGTAGGGCAGTGCTGGTGTGTTGACAGATATGGTAACGAGGTGACAGGATCCAGAACAAATGGTGCAGCAGAATGCGGTAAGTTAAGAACCCTTTGTGGCACTTGGTTTAGAGGCGTTTCTTCTTTGATTACCAGCCAGATTAAATTTCTTCAGTAAGAGCAGATGGGGGGACCTTACTACGTGGATTTTAAAACAATTACTAATAATTTGTTATTGGTATTACTTTATTATTTTTGCAACTCCTTTCACTTTGTCAACTATTAATAGACCTCATATATGGGCATGGCATAGTGTATATAAACTTAGGAAAGATCAGTTATCTAGAACAGAATTAGACAAGCCCCAAAATGCTTGATTAAATCCTTTTGGGTAATCAGCATGCTAGTGAATTCAATTTGCCTTTTTTATTTTTTTTTTTTCCAGTTTACATTTGAGGGAATTGGCAAAAGTTCCTGGCACACCAAATTTTCCTTATTTTTTTCCTTTCCTGCAGCACTCTGCAGCTTCTTCCAAGAATTCCCATGTCACTTTTATTTGATGTCCCAGATACAAAAAATGACAAAAGAAAAATTTCCTTTTTTAAGGAATTACTCCTTACATTACTCGTTTCCACTTCTTGTGCAACAAAAAGCATAGCCTGAAACAAAGAGTAAATTTAACGCAATGTTTGATTCACAAGGTCAGGCCTTGAGATTGTTCATCTAACCCAGGATCCTTTCAAGCTAAATGGAGAATTCTAGATAATTCAAGATAATACGTAAGAACTGAATAATAAACAGTGTGTATTTTCATTAATCCTTATTGTCATCTGTAAGTTGAACATAAATCTCTTTCATTTGTTCCTGACACTCATTACAGTTCCACAAATCCATAAAATTTGTCTCCATTTCTTAACATTGAGAAATTAATCCCTGTTGAAGTGGTTTTATTTTAAGACAAAAGGATCTTCGTATTATTTGTTTTCTTTCTGTGTCACACTGTGTAGTTTAAAATAAGTAACTGTCCTGAAACTAAATACTCTGGTTTGCCCCTTTGAATGCTTATATATATTATACAACAAATATGTAGTGTATCTTTTGTGCCTTTTCTATAGCTATCATACCTTTTCAGCTATCGATTTAGAGACTTCAGGTGATTTTGCCTCTGGTGATTTCCATGGGTGGACAGATGATGAAGATGACGAAGATGAAATAACGAATGATGAAGATGAAATTGAAGATGATGATGAAGATGAAGGAGATGATGATGTTGATGATGACGATGACCATGATGGATATATTTGATAATATTAGGGGCTCCATAATTGTACCTTTCCAAAATACTAAAGATGACATTTCAGAAAATCCCTTTGCTCTCAAAGATCAAAAGGATTCTAACAAACATGTATATTTTGTATAATTATTTCAAACATTGCAGCTGGAGTCATAGATTTTTTTTGTTTGTTTAAATAAGAATACTTATGTGCTTCTGAGTTTTTAAATGCCCTTGCGCTGAAGGAAATACATTGGAAGTCTAGCCTGAAGAATGAAATGTTATGTGCTAACGAAAATATAAATGAGCAAAACACACTATAAAGACAACTGGTCTCTAAAACTCCGGTGGAAAGATATATGCCCTTACTTGGAGCTGTGCATGACCTCTTCAGAACACATACTGTAACTTTACTTTAGTTCTGTCAGTGTTTTAGGCCCTGTGGGCTTTGCAAATTGTCCATTTAATAAATCAAAAATGTTTTACAGTAGAAAAGCATTGCTGCACAAGTGGCATCTCACCAGCCTTTAGTTAACCAAAGGTATGGAGATAAATTTTCAGGAGGCAAAAGTAAAGCAAAGTCCTTCTTTGTGTTTGCATTGGTAGCTACATTTTTCATTTACAAAATGGCTAGGTTATTGAAAGAATTTTTCAAAAGCAGTAGCATGGACAAGCACCAGTTCTGTAATTGTAACATTTTCGTGTAATTATTTTTTTTCTTTCCTGTCAAGATTGTATTGGTGTTACCGTTATTTACTTAAACATTGCTTCACCCTTTGTTGTTTCGCTGTATTTCTCTCTAATCACAATAGCATAAAATATTTTACATGGGGAAAAAAATTGCTTAAAATTATATTAACTTTATATATGACAGTGGTTCAGAGTATTGGCACTAGTCCCAAGGTAGTTTTTAATAAATGTATAACAATACTTTTTATTTTCTTAATTCAGGAAATAGTTTTGCATCTTAATTCCTGTTGCTTTCTGTTACTAGAGCAGAAACTTAGAGAACGTATTGTAAAGGTGCCTTGCAAAATAGAAATAGAGAGGTTTTAGCATGCATACCAGTGTAGGATGTTAGGCAATAGCTAAGCACACCCGATTACCAAATTAATACCAGTATAGGTACTGCTGCTGGAATGAAGAAAATGGGTTTGGTTTTGGTTTGGTTTTTCTTTCTCCTGGTGTTATATAATTGCCATGTGGACTAGTTTATAATTATTGTATAGAGTAGCACTTCGATTTGATTGTAGAGAAAATTACTTTAATCACTGTTTTTATGTTAGCATGTTAATTAATTGTGTAGACATTTTGGGACTCCACCATCTTTGTTCTTATAATTTCTGTTGCTTTCTGCCCACAATAAAATCAATGTGACCTGTATAATGTAATACTACAGGTTGCATAATTTCAAAATTGGATCAGTGGTTTCCCATCATTAATTAAAAGGGAAATCAGTTTCTTATTTGAATTAATTTCTACACATTAAATACTAAATTTAATGTTTATCCTATGTAATATTGCAGAGTATAACATATTTTCTTTTTTACTGTTTCTGTATAGTTTGCAAAATAAAGACTCTTGTAACCAACCTTTGGCCAGTATAGCCCATCATTTTGAATTTTTGCATAATTTGAAATATTGAAACAGGGAGAATTAGTGTTTCACCTATTAAAAATGTATTTATTTGGTACATTTCACCTATTAAAAATGTATTTATTTGAATAAAGCCATTTATTAATGTTTTATTTTGCAGTAATGAATTTTTGACTAAGGCAAAATCCATAGGAAGCTTTTATTTTTCTGTATTTTTTCCTGAATTTTCTATAGCTATGTTATGTACTTTTATCACGTTTTCTTCATTACATAGTAAAGAAAGAAGATAGTTCTTTTCAAACTCTGTCATAATTTGTGGGGCATACTTATATTATTTTCTTAAATAAAAGTAGTTAAGAGTTTACCATTCCAATATAGTGGGATTTTACCAGAGAACAGTTTCTTATGGCTGAAATTAACTGATATATAAATAGATTTTAAATAAAGAAGCTAAAGAAAAATTGTTGTCAGTATTGGTTGATGTAGCAAGTACTGTTGGGGGGGGGGTGTGATGTGACAAATGGTCATGAGATGACAAGCTGAAAACAGATTTAATTAAAACTTGTGATATTAGCAGAATTAAAGTATGGAAAGAGAACTTGTAATGGGTTTAGCCTTACGTGATTACAGTATGAAGGTCATTCTAAAATGAACTGTCATGTAGAAGAGCGCGAAAGAACTTTTATTCTTTCTTCCCTGAAAATTCCCCATTGAACTGGAAGAGGAGGGAATATGCATGGATTTTAGTCCCTGAGTATCTAAGCTACCTATCAGAAAGTCAGAAGTATGTCAAGATAGCTGAATATACTAAAGAACAGTGACAATGCTGATTCAAGGTCATTTTTGGAGAATTTCTGTGATCCAAAACTAAAATCACAACAACACTCGGGTTGTTTCTCATTCATGAGGAAAAGCCAGAGGAGATACTGGTAGTGTGAGTTTCTTTGAAAACATTCTTCTTTTTGTCTATGGATGAATATGATGGTGTTGATTTGCTTTTGTGATACCAAATGTACCGGAAATTACTTCACTGCAACACTGAAGAAATGCCTGAGATCAGGAGCAGGTAGAATAAATAAAGGCAAAGGCTGATAATATAGAATCACTAAATAACTAATACATTCAGAAGGGGTTTAGTTCTTTCTGTCGTATCCAAAACCTTTACACTGAGGGATGTTCTCATGAGTATGTTCTGGCAGAAAACAGTAGGAAGTCCTTGATTTTAAAACTCCATTATTTTTACAGTGTCACTGTCATTGGTTGTTTTCTCCTGATCTTGTAATTGTGCACATATGTATGTACTTAAAATATGCAGAGAAACTGATACAAATTTGGAGAGTTTCACACAGTGAATGTGTGGAGTTATAATTCTCAGATTCACTGAAAAATACGGAATACCAAGTTCAATGAAATAAATTGTTATATAGTCATCAAAGGGAATATTTCAGGTCAGCCAAATAGATTTGCTTAGTTGTAAATCAAAGGAATCAGCGTCATTAGCTTGCTTGTACGAAAATTGGTTTATTGTAAAAGACTGCGGAAGACGGACCATAGTAATAGCAGAGAATTTTTTGGTTTGTGCACATGGTCAAGAACTGGATTTCTTTTATTATTATTAACGAATTCAGTGCTCAAGTGGAATAATAAAGTTTTATGAGAAAGTGGGTTGATTTTATGCTTTGTAGGAAATTTTTAAAACCCCTGTATTTACAAGGTTTCTTCATTAGAATGGTGAATATCTTTCAAATTACTAAAAGCTTTTACAAATTAAATTTAAATAGAGCTGTAGCAGCACACATTTGTTTGAAATGCAGTAATCCTTCTTACTGTTTTTCCTCTAATCTAAATATAGTAGTAGCAAATCATCTACAATTTTATTTCAGCTAGTTTAGTGGACACTAAGTAGTTGTCACCAAGTTTCTGTTTGAAGACACAAATCAGAATAAACATGAAGAACAAGAAAATGGATTGGAAAAATCTCCAACTTAACCATTTATCACTGGGTAAGTAATTAAAATATCAAAAGTTTAAAAAAACCCATCTGCTCCTGAGGGCAAGTATCATATTGGACATGCTGAAATAATAGGATAACCCCTTGTCATGAGTTAGATCTCCACTGTCGCTGTACAGGATGGGTGCAGATTGCCAGGTTGTTAATTCATCCAATGAAAAGGCAGCAGGAATGACTCTTTGACGATAAGGAACCAGAGCGAGAATGGGAAACAGTTGCCTAGCCTAAAAAATGACACCTCCAGTTGAATTTTTTTGCTGTGTTTCAAAGGCTAATTGAACCAAATCCTGAAAGAGAGACTACTGCACAATGTGTCTGTCATTTTGAAGGTGATTTTTATGTATGAAATGTGTGTTCTATTTTTAAGAAGAATCTCTGTTTTAACATAAGTAATAGCACGGAGAATTTTGCATTTCTTGCCAGCTTTACACATGACCCCATCGAAAAATCTGATTAAAACTTCAGACAAGGTTATCCACAGGACTCATGTCTGTGACCATTTTCGCCAAGATAGTTGAAATTTATCAGTTAAAATCAAGATGGACAGAGAGGTGGCCCATTGTCCCTGTAGCCTTTAACATTCACAGCTGCTTTGTAAATTCATTCTGCAAGTCTGCTGAATTATACATGAATACGCATTCCTCCAATTTGAGTCATTATACTACTCATCAGGCAAGCACCCAGCACAAGGCACTGGGAGTGTGCTCTGGGTTTTGCTATTAACGTCAGATGCCCATTTTTAGGAAGATTCTCAAATTCGCTTTTCACAGGTTATTTACCTAACGGGCTTAATTACTGACACATTTTGGTGAGATTAAGTTGTCTACTGGACTTAGTCCCTGTGAAGAAGAGGAGGTTGTATCTCTTCTATAATGCTTCTGCTTGATTGCTGTGTGTCTGAGGGGACTGGAGAGCCACACCAAGTTTTACTGAGTTTGGGGCATTAGAGCATAGTAGTAAATAACAAAATATTTTGTTAAATTGTTTGAAAGCTGTAAAAGATTATTGGGGTTTTCTCTCAAAACAAACAAGCACAGTGAAAACCACCCAGCAATATCAATCTGCAGTAAGAATATAATTTTGAAGCCAAAATGGTGTGATTCTTTTTCCTTATTTCTCAAGAATAATGCAGTTATTTAAAAGCCTACTGTAATTCAAAGTCAATTGAGTTTGAGCATTTTGCAAAACAACTTTGGGTCTTGCTCAGTTTTACTACACTTCTGTGTCTTATTTCATCGTGCTGTATTAGTGCTATGGCACTGAATCATGCTCTAATTCCAAATGTTGGATAACGATCTGTTTCTTAGTTATAAACATTTGTTCATGAAGAAAACAGATGAAGAAATCTAGATATTATTTTAAAGACATCACAAGTGTAAATCCAATTCCCTCAAAGTAAAAAATTGCTATAAAAACATTATTGGTTCATATGAGGCATACATTTTAAAATTTAGGTTGAAATGGTTAAAAACTGTCTTAAGAATACTTACTGCTCTAACATCTGTGGCAGCCACCTGAAAAGTACAGTTGTATCTATATATAGAAGTTTATTTTATGTTGGGAAGGTTTTGTGTTTGCTCAGTGTGACAGAAAGATTCGTGCAAAGCTAATATCACTGGGCTGTGTCTTGTAATTATTTATGACCAAATCGTTGTCACAAGTTCATGTGTTAGTGCAACTCAAATGGGAAATGTGAAATGACACTTCAACAGCACAAGATGATGATGCCAGTCTGTTTCTTCATGTGCATGAAGAGAAAATCAAATGCTGAGTAGAGCTGTTTTCTTCGTCAATAAGAGCTCTAGGATCTGTCACTAAAAATCATCCTAGAATGTAAGAAAGATGCTCCTTTGAAAGCAGAGTAGCTTAAAATGCATAGTCTAAGTAAGACTGATTACTGTAAAGAAAACCTGTGAATGGTTTTAATTTATGCCTTGGAAAGGTACCTCAATGTAATCTTTGCTAATGTGAAGACGATTTTGTTAGTACAAGAAAGAAGTAATAATGCTCTTAGACAAGCTCAAAGGAAAGCAAGGCAGGAAAAAAAATTGGAGTAAGGCAGTGTTGGACCAGTTTCTATGTATTTGAGTAGCTGTCTGCTCCTATCACTGAATAAAAAAGTGTGATGATTCTAAGTTCATTGCTCATGCTGCTCTTTTCCCTCACAATTTCCTCACATACTTGTTTTTAGTAGCTTTACTAGCTTTATACCATATAATTCACATTGGAAGTTACATGTGAGTGCTGGGAGGAGTTCAGCTCGCATAGTGGGATTGTGGCATACAGTATCTGTAGGCATTGCGCGATTGACTGGCCTGGAAGCTGAGGACGTGTTGCTGGCACATTAGAAGAGTTCCTCAGAAGTAGTAGTTTATAGCAGGTGTTTACCCAGATGTAACCTAGTCCATCCATTACAAATTCTTGCCTAACTCAGTGCAGGGAATTGTACAGGATTTTTGTTTATATAAATGGTAATTTACTTAGGTTCTGATGTAACAGTGGAATAATGCCATTGAAAGCTTTAAATCTTGTCCATTAAGATAGCTTGACTTTCATGTAGTACTAATTTAACTGTGCATGGTAACTTTCATTTGAATCAGCAGTACTGGCAGAAAAAGCATTGCCATCTGAGTAGATTTCCTGTATTAGTTTTGTAAAGATAAAAGAAATGTCAGTGCTGGCACAAGATATGCTTTAGGGCGGAACAGGTAATGAGTAAATCCCCTACTCACGCCTGTGATTCATAGACCTGACTTACACCATGAGCACTAGCTGCCTGATTAACTGTTCTCTGACCATATTTAGATTTCAGTTATTATAAGGAAGTGAGTGAAAGCAGCTCCTTTTTCCCCTTTCAAATCTTTAATACATGTCCTTTAGTGTTAATTGAAGGTCAGTTTGTCCTAAATTCTCTCCCATTCCACTGTTCCTTGAAAACCACAATACAACGAGGAAAAAAAAAAAACAAAACTGGCCTATTAATCTTCAACAGCACAGATAAAATTGCATAAAATTCCTGTTATTTGCTGCTGTGCAGAGATAGGGGTTTTGAGTGCAGACAGGAACCTTGCTATGCAGCCCTCATCTCCTTTGACACAGCAGAGAGAATGCCGCTGCTGTGAGTGTGCAACGCAGGGTTTCAGACATGTCTACTGCCTAGCGCATCTCATCTCTGTGTTACTTTTCTCCATGCTTCTGTGCAGCTGATGCGTAATGTTGAAACTTGCCCACAGAGGGATCAGCTCTGCCACAAAGATTTACTGAAGGGAAATTGCTTAAGCCTAAGGGTCTCATGGGAGTGCTGCTGCTGCTTGGCCGAGCATGATGAAAGAAAGGTAAAGATTTTTCTCCTTTGCATAGTGAGGTTATGCAAACTGGATAGTCCCAAAACAGTAACCTGTCTGGGCTCTGTACTTTGTCTTCATAAGAGTCATTTGCTCTGCCAGGTATGCCAACTTTCTCCTTGTTGGATTAGCACAGAATAGCTAGCTGATTTTCCATTTTATCTGTCTCGAAAAGAAATAAATGTTGTGCTGTGAGATTTGTTTTTATTTTTTTCTTCTTTGCATTTAAAGTGTTCTTGGTTGAGCTATTAGAAAAATAAATTATAGCAAAGAGGAGCAAAACCAAGGCAGAAGTCTGAAAAACAGTAAACTACCAAGGCAGAGTTCTGAAAACTCTCATTCTAACCTAGTGAGGGTGAGAAAGCCTGACACTGCTCTGCTTTTTCTAAAGGCTCTGTTAGTCTTGTGATCTTTATCTGTATCAGTCTGTAGATAAGACTCTATCCTCATACCGCTGGGATTATACCTGCTCATTCAGCAAACATCTGTAAATTGCCAAAGCTGCATTTTTCACATGTGGAGAGATTCTAGTCATTCACCCTCAGAATGGGAAAAATGATATTGCAGCAGATGTACACAAAAAAAGTCAAAAGTTACACTTTTCTTTTGGCATAGCACCTTTTTGTGATAAAATCACTTAAAAAAAATCACATGTTGAGAGTTACGCATTTTAATCACTGTCTTAAATCTAGTTATCGCTTGGTTTTATTTTTCACAGTAAGAATGATGATGTTAGAGCATGTCATGCACGGCTTATTGAAAACCATGGCTTCCAATAATTTCCTTTAGTTGAATCTAGGACCCAAAAATGTTGATTTTTGAAGCAGTCATAGAAACATAACATGATTTGGGTTGGAAGGAACCTTTAAATGTCACCTGGTCCAAACTGCCCCTGCTGCAATGAGCCAGCACATCTTCCAATAGACCAGGTTGCTCAGAGCCCCATCCAACCTGACCTTGAATATTTTCAGTGATGGGGCATCTAACACCTCTCTGAGCAAATGGTACAGTGCTTCAGAACCCTCATTGTAAACCGTTTGTTCTTTATATCTAGTCTTAATCTCCCCTCTTTTAGTTTAAAACCATGATCTCTTGTCCTAGTGCAGCATGCCCTGCTAAAATGTCTGTCCCCATCTTATAAGCTCCTTTTAAGTATTGGAAGGCTACAATAAGGTCTCCCTGGAGCCTTCTCTTCTCCAGGCTGAACAACACCAACTCTTTCAGCCTTTCCTCATAGGAGAGGTGCTCTAACCCTCTGATTATGGCCCTTCTCTAGACCCTCTCCAACAGGTCCATGTCTTTCCTGTGCTAAGGGCTCCAGAGCTGAAAGCAGTTCACCACAAGGAGTCTTACCAGAGCAGAGAAGAGGAGGAGAAGCACCTCCCTGCTGGTCACGCTCCTTTTGATGCAGCCCAAGATACAGTTGGCTGCCTGGGCTGCAAGCGCACACTGTGGCTTATGTCTTTCATCCATCAGTAACCCCAGATCCATCTCGACAGGTCTGCTCTGAATCCCATCATTCCCCACCTGTATATATATATGGGTGGCCCCAACCCAGGTGCAGGCCCCTGCACTTGGCCTCAAACTTCATGAGGTTCAAATTGGCCCGCCTTTTGAGCTTTGTCCATGTCCCTCTGAATGACATCCTGTCCCTCAGGATTGTCAGCTGCATCACTCAGCTTGGTGTCATCAAAGGATTACATTATTGAAATGCTATAGTGAAATTTCCAGAGCACCCTGAATTTTTTCATCATTATTTTGCCAAGAAATGAGCTGAATTATGCAGTTTCAAGGCAACTTTAAATAATTCAAAGTGAAAGTTAAGAAACATTTAGTAAGAATATCAGCTACAATTAGGCAGAGATTTGTGATTCACTGTTATGTTCCATCCTGCCCTGTTTGTCAAAGTTGAAATCTTTTCCAAGGTTTCACAGTCTACCTCATAGACTGTAGCTTTGCAATTTTCTGCTCAACAATACATATTTGGAAGGCTTGAGCTTATTTTTTTTCCCATGTCTGAAATATAAGATAGTGTTTAGACAGTAACTTTACATACATGGCAAGGTCTAAATTAAATATTACTGATTGAGAAATGGAAAATTATTTAGAATAGTTTTAAACACAATGTTCTCTAAAAACGTCACTTGAATGCTCAATGACTGTCTGTCATGGGTTCAGCAGTAGCAGTCATTTTTCTCCTTCTTGGTAGCTGGTGCAGTGCTGTGTTTTTTGATTTTGGACCTTAGAACAGCGCTGATAACACCAGTGTTTTCAGTTACTGCTTGGTAGTGTTTTGGTCTGGCCAAGGACTTTCTGAGTCTCATGCTCTGCCAGGGAGGAGGGGGACCCAGGAGGAAGCAGAGACAGGACACCTGAGCCAAACTGACCAAACAGGTTATTCCATACCACAGCACGTCATGTCCAGGATGTGAAGACAGAGAGGAGAGACCCGGAAGGGTGTGGTGGCGACTGGGGGGTGCATGGCATGGTCAGGTTTTTGGTATTGGGGGGTTCGCTGCTGGGGGGTGCACTGGCTGGGTTGGGCTTGGTGAGCAGCTGTATTCTCTTTCCTTGTATTTCTCTTGTATTATTCCTGGTGGTAGCAGCAGTGATTTGTGTTATACCTTAGTTACTAAACTGTTCTTATCTCAACCTGTGCGAGTTGAATTTTTTTTTTTTTCGATTCTTCTCCCCATCCCCCGGGACTGGGGGAAGAAAAAGAGGGGAGTGAGTGAGTGAGTGAGTGAGTGAGTGAGTGAGTGAGTGTGACTGAGTGAGTGACTGAGTGAGTGACTGAGTGACTGAGTGAGTGAGTAAAACTTCGTGACTTTTAGAGGCTGAAACCACGACACTGTCAACGAAAGCCAACTACAGCAGGAATTATTTTTGGGGAGAATGGAAAGAAATAGAGAACAAAACCCAAAGAACATCAGTTATATCACTTTACAAACACATGCTGGTCCTTCTCTGTGCTGATCTCTGTCTCTTCCCTGTTTCCAAAGAGCACAGAAGTTACAGGAAAAGATGATGAGGATAATGAAAGGTAAGATTGGTTCATATTAAGAGGATAAACAGGTTGGTATACTCAGTCCTGGGGTAAAGGTGGTAAGTGGGAATATGGTAGAGTATGATAAGATAAAATCTTAAAGGTATTTCTAACCTAGCTGATTCTGTGATTCTGTAAGTTTTCCATGTCACTGTGTTTTGTGTCTATGCATCCTGCCTCCTAATGGTTTTAGTAATCAGCTTCTTTCCCCTGCTACTCGATTTATTTCACTACTGATCTGACATTAAAATAAATCTGGGATTAAAAGCTTTATTCTATTTCAGCAGCAGGAATAGACAGCTGTAGGTTTGCTGGGCTACTTACAAGAGAAATTTGGATTTCATCTGGCAATATTGAAGCAAATGTCACTTAGGAAGCCCAGTGACATGAGAGAGCAATCTTTTCCCCAGTTCTTTGAAACTGGGACTCTCAATAGCATGTTCTTAGCCAGTATGAAGGAAAGCACAAGAAAAATCTTTGAATGACTTTTTTATTCTTCTGTCTTCATTATGTATCTTAAGTATTTATTGTATGTTAGTTGTCAGGAGAGAAAGGTTATTGTGGCTAAGCAGTGAAGAGAATCAGGATTTGAGTAGCTCCACACCTCCTACAGAAATAGACGTTTGTTACTAACAGCAGGGACTGGGATAGACTGGCAGCATGCTGTGAGATCTCTGATTAAGTCGGTAGTTATAATGTGATGTGGCAACTTAAGGTTAAAAGAAGAAACTCTTTCTGTATTACTTCCAATGAAAGGAATGATTTATGGGATCCAGATTTTTTTGCCCATTCTCTGCAAATTCTGTGATTTAGAAGCAAAAAGCAGAGGTCTTTACACAATATGCAAGTAACTCCTTCTTGTCTGGTAAATGGTATTTTGTCTGAGAAAGAACTGAAGAATCTGTCCTGAGTAAATGTTAGTTTTGCCTTATTACCTAAGTCTTGCAGGATGTACCCAGTAAAAGTTCCTTGTGAGGGATGTGCTGCAGGTCATGTTTACTCTAAAATCTGGATTCCTTCACAGAGGGATTTTCTAGTGCCATTTTTGACCATCAGCCTCCACCATGGTAGTTTGATGAGTTGCCATTAGACTCGTAGGAGAGCACATTTTTAATTCTTCTACCATCCTGAAGCAAAAACCTCTATTGGGTCTGAGGAACTTTCATGTGCTTTGCCATCAAAAATTTGACAAATTAGTGACAACACACAGAGGAGCATTTTATCACTGACGACTTCACAGCCTTGAGAAGCTGATTTGCCTGTCAAATGTAAGAAAAACAAGTCTAACCAGTCCCCTAAACACATAGTAATTACCAAGTTCTCACATTTTTACACCTGAATTGCTGTAAAAAATATGGAAAGTGGTCTAAAAAGAGCTTAAAAAATAATAATTGTTTTCACTGTTAATTAGGAAATGCCCTGTAATGAAGTTACTGGCAAATGAGTCTATGCAGTGTCTAGAATATATATACAGAGAAGCAATGAATATCCATTACAGAAGGATTTATATTCGTTCCTGCTGTGCTAAGTTGGCTGTACTGTGAAATCAGATAAAAAATGGACATTAACATGTGTGATCCACATTTGCAATCACATGCTACTTCTTGAGACCAACAGCAGCATGCGTTCCTTCAACTATAGATCAACACTTTAGTTCTAGTTTTCAGCTGTCCTCAGTTAACAGGATTCAGTGGTCTTTTTATCCCCCATGCTGCTCTGCTCAGGCTGATGGAGTTACATTGCATGGGAAGCTTGATCCTACTTTTCTTTGGAGCCAATAGCAGATCTAGGAAATATTTTTATGTGCAGACTTTCAACTTCTTGTGAAAATGTACTATGGACAGCAAGGGAATGGCAGAGCTGTACTTTTGGGGCTGCACAGCAATGTGCAAGGACAGATGTGCAGGACAAAGGGGACAATGGCATTTTGTTGGTCTAGTGAAAAGTTTCAGATAAATTGTTCTAATTACAGTTAAATACCAAATGATAGTGGGAAGTCATTTCAATTCCCTAAGCCAGATGGTCTAATTCATCTCTTATTTAAAGCACTTTGATTTCAAGATTTTGAATGGGTATAGCGCTCTATCAAGTTTAGTTCTATAGAAAGGTGGGAAAGGAATGTATTTCCCACTTAAAATTTTATTATCTGGGTGTACAAATGAGAACTTAACCATAAAGAACTGCCAGTACCTTTCTGTTACAATAACGAGCTGGACATGCTTTCCTGCTTGTACATTTCTAGCTCAAGAAGAAAATCACTAGGAAAGTAAGAATTTCCTTAGTCACTCTCGTTTTAAAACATGGAGATTTATAGTCTTCTCCCTGCAACCTAACGCAGGTATGGGATGGGTACTGCAATGGTCCTGACCAATTTGGTTTTCTCTTCTAAAAACAAAGAAGTAAACCTCCGTAAATCAAGTTTGGATGTGTATCTGAACTCTGCTTAACTGACCTTCTCTAATGACTATGAGAGATGTGAAATGGATTATCTCTGAATATCTACCAGACATTCACTTTCTGGGAAGCTGGACGTTTTCCCCTTAGCATGTTGACTGTCCTTTTCCCCACCTGTTTTGTAGTGAATGAATTTTGAAGCCCAGGGACACTAAAGGACTGATCTATAGGCTGAGGCTTGCTTTCCCAAAATGTGTTGTCATGTTGTGCTGGGTTCAGCAGCAGCAGTCATTTTTCTCCTTCTTGGTAGCTGGTGCAGCGCTGTGGTTTTGATTTTGGGCCTGGGAACAACGCTGATAGCACCAGTGTTTTCAGTTACCGCTTGATAGTGTTTTGTCTGGCCAAGGACTTTCTGAGCCTCATGCTATGCCAGGGAGGAGGGGGAGCCAGGAGGAAGCAGAGACAGGACACCTGACCCAAACTGACCAAAGAGGCTATTCCATACCACAGCACGTCATGTCCAGGATGTGAAAACGGAGAGCAGAGACCAGGAAGGGTGTGGTGGTGCAGTGGGGGGTTCGCTGCTGGGGGGTGCACTGGCTGGGTCGGGCTTGGTGAGCAGTTGTATTCTCTTTCCTTGTATTTCTCTTGTATTATTACTGGTGGTAGCAGCAGTGATTTGTGTTATACCTTAGTTACTAAACTGTTCTTATCTCAACCTGTGCGACTTACATTTTTTTTTTCGATTCTCCTCCCCGTTCCTCCGGGACTGGGGGAAGAAAAAGAGGGGAGTGAGTGAGTGAGTAAAACTTCATGAGTTTTAGAGGCTTAAACTGCGACACATGTACAAACGTGTTTATCTGGATAAAACACCATCAGGGTAAAAGGATTTTATATTCTTCATAGTTACAATGATTTAGAAAGGTTTACTGAGGCCATCAGCAAAGAGATTGCTTGAAACAGCTTTCTGTGGTCATCTATTTACATTAGCTTAAAGTGAAGCCTTCAACTAATTTTATACAGGTGATAAACCCACGATAAAAAAAAAAAAACCTATCATTAGTTACTCTGACCTCCTCTATTTCCAATCAGAGGTACTGTATTATTTGAAAGAGATTGTGTACTCAGATATACATGTTCTGAAGGAAGAAAAATCCTGGATGCTGTATGCATTTTTTGTTCAGATATTCCGGGTTAAACTTTGGTACTGAGTATTCGCATGAACCTGAATCCCTTGCTTCTCAGTTTTCAAAGTGGAGTCATTGTGCAGCTTTAAATTCTGTGCTACTCTGGCAAATTTATAAATGTGTGGGGATGATTTTACTGGGATTTTTTTTCAGAAGAATTACCTGACCTTGGCATTTGGGGGCTTACCACGCGATAATTTGTTTGATGGCCTCAGTAAAAAGTTTCAAAACTTTTTTTCTGGTGGACAGTCAATACTCTGCACTCAGATTTACTGCAGGAGTTCAAGAGGAGTGCTGCTTTTTGCTTAACTTTCTCCCGTGACTGATTTGCTAGGTGTCTGCATTCATAACACTCTGCTGTCTCAGCTTGACAGGCTTAGCACCTTTTTCTCTTCCTCTGAACTTGCTTAACTGCCGTTCTGGCATATTTCAGGCTTAGATACTTATAACTCATTTTAAAGGCAAACTTATAATGATATACTGAAAAAGATAGTTCTCAGCAGAATTGTCAGAGCTGGTGGTCGGAAAAATGTATGGGTCCTTTTAGTAACAGGAAAGATGGCATCCGTCTGAATGGGGCTGACGGGGATGAAAATAAATTTTGCCAAGTGAGTTCTGTCCTAGTATTCAGAAGCTGTTTCCCCTGGATCCATATTGTAAGTCACTGATTTGTTACTGCTAAGAATTACTGTTGTTGGCCCTGATCCTCAAGGGCTTTGCCTTGGCTTAAATTACTCTTCTCCCTGGTGCATACATGTGTGCAGGACCTACCTGGGAGGCACAGAGGAAAACATGGAGGAATACATTGCTATGTCAAACTAAACCCCAGTGTCACTGCGGTCCCTGCCATTACAGGTTACTGTGTTGCAAATTCTTTGTAACTGTGTTGTAGAGAAATGAAACCTACCTAAGTAACTGCCAGGCTGCCATTGGTGCTGCGAGACATGACTGATGCCAAGCCAAGGGGTGAATGATGAAAACGGAATCTCTACCAAACATTTTTTGCCAGCCTTAGTGCCTTACTGAAGAAGCACAGAAAAGCATTTATAGTGTCTGTCTGTTTTATCACTATCATATTACCCTTCTGTTTAGTTTCTCATCTAGATATATTATAGGAAAGCAGAATAAACATAGGTATGATTAAAAACTCTATCCATAATATAAAAGATTAATGAACCCCTCAAGCCTAGTCTGTAACTCCAGGTGTGGCTGGTGATTAAGTTACTGGATGCTCTTCTCCACAAGCTCGTCCTTAAAGATCTTGATGAGCCTCTTTGTAAACACACCAAAACAGCAAGGAGGGGGCAAACTCACTCCTTGTCCAACAGCAAATCCAGAAAACAGTGACACTCACTTTTGTGCCAAGTCAGAACATGTGCTCCTTGTGCTGAGCCTGTGCACAGCAGAGGGTTTCATCTGCTGCTTCTAGCTTCATAGTTTTCTAATATCTTAAAAGCTTCAGGGTTTATATGGGAAGAAATAAAAACAAACAAAACACAACTCCCCCTCCAGATTTCTCTACCAAACCCCAGGCACGTATTTAAAATATTTGGGTTTTAAGATCAACGAGTGCGGTGCATCACTGATTTTGCAGATATAATTTCGAGTGTAGTCAGGAAGTAAAACCCGTACTGGGCTGTATGACTGTATTTTCTGAATTTGGTAGGGAAGCCCCTCAGTCTATGACAGCTGCAGATTTCCTAACATTAAAATGCATATGGTTATATACACTCACAAAAAAAGTTCTGCTTTTGTGCCTCAGGACAGTCCTTGCCTTTGGGCACAGGTCAGTAACTGAGGACAATCAGAACATACTCAAGAAGCACTCCAGATCTGAACTAAAAGGCTCATGTAAGTACACTTCAACTGATCTTTGTTTCCATTAATACACTGTCTGACAAAGTGCCTCAAAATAGCTTCTGAAGTGTCTGTGTGCGCAGGAAGTCAGTATTTCCACACACCCCCCCCAAATATAGATTAAGTATTTATAATGGTTACTGGATTGTGCCATTACATTCCCCATTGTGCCATTACATTCCCCATCTATCTGCCCAAAATGAGATCTCAGCTGAAGGGACAACATGAAAGAAGGGCTTGTGTCTGAAGAAGGAACATACTTTTTTTTTTTTTTTTAATATAGATTTGGGAGCACAAGCACGCAAGCTATAAAGAATTGACAGTAGCAATTGCAGAATAGGTGGTTTCTTGAAGCTATTGATACTGAAGATATATTTATCTTCTGAAGTTCAGTAGCAGTTCTTAAATAAGGTCAGTTTGAAAAATCCTTCACTGCAGAAAATGCTTTATCTGTGTGCAGAATGGATTGAAACAGGTTGGAGTTTACACATAACCCAGAAGTTAAAAAAGAGCCAACTTGGGCTCATGCCAGTAGGCGGACGCTTTGAAAGTCAGAGATGCACTAAAATGTGAGAGCTATTAGGAATTTGTGGAAAGCACTCACCTTTTCTGGCATATCAAAGGCTTGTTTTGTGGTCAGCAGCTGGCATCTGTTTCTGTGTACTGGTATATCATAAGTAGCTTTTCCTGCTTTCATCTCAAGATGAGAAGGTAATGCTCTATGGCTAAATCTTACCCTGACTTCAGCCACTGAAGTTAATGAGCAAAACTCTGTCACATTAGTACACCTGCCCTGAAGTGTGTTTCAATCATGGAATGTATAAAGCCACAGAATGTATTACTGCTTTGGTATTTCTTTTTTCCCCTTCTCAAGAGCATGGACGCAGCTTCAGAAAAATCAGTGAAGGTTGTCCCTGAGGTTTTACAAGGTGTAAAGTCAGCAAAGTATTTTCTCTCTGAATTTTCTGTAACACACTCAAAATAACCTTCAGGAAAATCACCTTCTCATCATACCTTTCTTTTTTAAATGTAGCAGGCATAAAAAAAAAATCCACCACGTTTCATATGGAAACAGATAAAGATGCAGTAAGGGCAGTGTTTTACACAGGATTGACAGAACTGAAATTAGAAAAAGAGAAAAAAAAAGTGTTGAGAAAACTGTCCCTAGTAGGAGGGATTCTTCAAAGCAAACCAGTAGAATAGACTGAAAGCTCATAGGCCACAGCTGGAAGATTGGACAAATCTTCCACAAACTTCATGGACTATTCTGTGGATAGGTAAGGTGATGCCCTCCCTGCCGTTGACTTCTCACTGCCTTCTCACTTCCTTGCTCTGTCATAAGGTCTATCAATTAGAGTAATTTTTAGTGTGACAGTACTCACATTTCCGGAGCTCTGATCTATGGAACAGAATTTTGAGGTGAAATATCAGAGCTTCTGTGGATGTTTTTGTGTTTTATACTTAATGTCTCAAGAGAAAGGACTAAAGCACTCCTGTTTTCTGGATTCATCCCCAGGCTAAACCATGAGATAGATACCGATTTACTCAATCTGTCATGTCAGGAGCATTGCAAAAGGACTTAATGCACCAGGGTATAACAAAATGTCATAAAGGAGAAGAAAATGTGTTTTTCAGGACTGTAGTTGGACACAGAGATTCATTTCCAGTCCCACAGTGTCTTCTGTATGGATCTGGTCATTCATTTCCCTATGGCTCAATTATTCATCTGTGAAAAAGATAGTAAATATTTTGTTTTTCTTGAACCCTGAAAGACAAAGAGTACATTTTTAAAAGACTCAATGCCACAGTCCCCTGGTTAGATGGACCCAACCCATAAGAATTATAATCTCGGCAAACATTCAGCCACATATTTGAAGAACAAACAAGGGAGTCTGTGATGTTCTTTTCTCTTGGGCAGAAGTGTTTCTGAAAAGGGCTTGTGAAGAATAATTAGTAGGTCACAGCCACAGAGTAACATTTTGGTCAAACACCACATAAATGTAAAAATGGTTGTATAAGTAGTGGAGTATTTAGACAACTAAGGCAATGTGTCTAAGGTATCCAGCCATGAACTTCAGGATGTAGTGGGGCCTTGCTGTACTGCCAGCCTACACATACAGTGATCTGTAGAATGAATAAATCTGGAGTACCCCTTTAACATGTGCCATCAGCACTTGCAGTGACTCACAGGTTAAGGGGGATCACACTCCGCAAACCCCTGGAAAACACCAGCCTTATATTCTGTAAATAATTAGTTAAAACTCTTAAGGATTGATGACCAGGAGCTCAAACAAGATGAATTCTATCTTGTTTAATGTTGTAGAATGTTAACAGTGAGAAGAGGCAGCTGCTGAAACAGGTTGCCATGGGCCACAGAAGGGTTCCTTCACACAGCTGCTGAAGTCCAGACAGGCTGCTATGTGCTTGAGCAGCTCAGTGCAGCTACAGGGTTTGGTATCAGGGTTAGAAGTTCAAGGGAGCTACAACTTCTGTTTCTTCAGGTCAGACTAAAGGTTTATAGAGTCTCCTTTACTTAAAAATCTATTAACCTGAGTTTTGTTCAGGTTGGTTTTTGTTTGTTTTTTCTTTTTTAAACACAACACTTGCCTTTTGTTAGGAAACAAACAAAACAAAACAAAACAACAAACACCCCCCCAAAATAGATGGAAAAAAGGATTTAGATTATAATAAAGAGAAAGGAAATATGAACATGTATAAATTATACTATTTAATATTTTTCCTGCAAAATATATCCACAATACTTTTATGTAGTCCTTGAATTCCAATTTGGTGATAGCCTACAAAACACGTGTAGTGATGAGACCTATTAATCATAAGCTTGACGAGTTAGGCAAAATTTGTATGGCTACCACTGGAATAAACCTGTAAAATGCCCATCAGAGTCTTTAGTTCCATGGCATATCCAGTGCATATTAGAGATAAAAACTAGCATATGGACGTTGAGGGTACATTATAAGGATGTCATAAATCCAAAGTTACATGCAGCATGCTTTCCAAATTACTATCATACTCTGATATATTATGACACAAAAACCTGACCTTGATCATGATTAATGATATTGTGAAATTCGTGGTCTGCTCACAGCTGTGCCTACCTGGGCAGCTGCTCTGCCCCAGGATTGCTGCATTTGAAGTTGTGGGTGAACTGTTAGCTCTTGGGTGGGTTTTCCTGGGGAATTTTGTAGTTCCGAATTAAAAGGAGGAAAAGTAGAATAAGAAGGAAGAAGAAGGAGCCAGCAATGAATACCCTGTATTAACCCATAGGCAGAATGCTCAGACCTCCACTCAGTGCCCATCACAGCATCATGTAGAGAAAACACCAGTTACCACAGAAACTGTCATACATTTCTATACATCTCAGGGACATTAAGCTGTTTAGGCAAGGTGCTGTGCCCTCATAGCTTTGAGGGGCTATGATGGGATTGTATCTTTGCTAGGTAGAAGTCATTCCTATGTTCTCATGGAGATGGTGGTGTCACTTTTTCTTAGGCCACTGCTAGTGGGAGCACCTTATCTCTTCCTATTTAATTTACAAATGGAACATAGTTTCAAATGAATTCTGTATGCACAAATTAATCTAGTTTATGCCTTGATGGAATGGATTATTGTTTAATAAAATGCCAGCGAGCATTTTTTTACTGTATCTGAATAAAAGAAGGCAGAGTTGGTACAGAAAAGGAGAGGCATATTTTTTACTACCTCTTAGGTCTGAAAGAATTCATATGAAAGAAGGGAAACAAAGAGAAAGGAAGGAAAAGAAAATCTATGGACTTAAAATCATGGTTATTACCATTTTCTGTCTGCCCTGGGTTCAGCAGTAGCAGTAATTTTTCTCCTTCTTAGTAGCTGGTGCAGTGCTGTGTTTTTGACTTTCAGAGCAGTGCTGATTACACTGATGTTTTCAGTTGCTGCTCAATGGTGTTTACTCTGACCGAGGACTTTCTGAGTCTCACGCTCTGCCAGGGAGGAGGGGAAGCCACGAGGAAGCAGAGACAGGACACCTGACCCAAACTAACCAAAGAGGTATTCCATACTACAGCATGTCACGCCCACTATATAAACTGGGGGCAGTTACCCAGAAGGGTTAGATCACTGCTCGGGTCAGGCTGAGTATCAGTCATTGGGTGATGAGCAGTTGTGTTCTCTTCCCTTGTTACTTCCCTTATCATTATTATTATTGGTAGTAGCAGCAGCGGTTTGTGTTACACCTTAGTTACTGGACTGTTCTTATCTCAGCCTGTGGGAGTTACATTCTTTCGATTCTCCTTCCCATCCTTCCAGAAGCGGAGGGGAGGAACAGGGTGGGGAAGCAAGCGTGCGGCTGAGTGATTCGGTGTTGCTGGCTGGGCTTAAACCATGACACTAATATGTGTTTTTTCTAAAATATTTATTATTCACATTATGGTTTTCAAAATAAGGCACCCAATACATTTGTTATAGAAAGGTGTGGCTTCAGAGAATGTAACCTGCTGTGTGCTAGTAATGAATGAAGAAATTAAGTCAACACAACCTAAATCCAGAGAAACAAAGTAAACCAAAACCGGTGAAGCACAGAATAATGAACATATGGGGAAAGGGCAATTAACACTGAAAAGCTGAAATGGATTCAGAAGACAACTAGACTATTTCCTTTAGAAGCAGAGCATTAAAACAGTCTGGTAACACACAAGTGAGTGAATGTAAACATAAATGGAAAAAGAGCAATCATTTTTAACCAGATGTTACCCCACACCAATGATTTTCAGTCTGTGATGTAGTACATGCTTTGGGTAAGAAGTGGTGGGGAGAGAAGGAAGAAAATCATTTGCAAACATCTTAAATTTGTGTTGTAGTTTATAATGTGCCTCCTGTCATACTTTAAATGTGGAATCAGTTTTCCCTGCAGGCTGAAGTCAGCTGCTGCACATCTCTAGCAAAGTCAGCCTACCTTTCTTCAACTAGATGAGGCATGTAACTGGTGATGAGTTGTATCACCAACCATAGAATTTACTCATTTGAGTGCAGACCCTGGGTTTTATTTATATTGCTGGCTCAAGGCAGGATAGTGTCTGAATGTCAAATCAAGGAGTTTGGTAGTTTGCATATTCTTAACCTTTTGTGTACAGGCATGGAAAGAAAGGGGACTCTCAGAAACATTCACATCTCTTGGAATATTTACTACTCAAATGAAAAGTATTTCTGATTCAAAAGGAGGCAAGACAAAGATGTTTTCTGTGTCTGAAATAGGAATAATCCAGTTAAGGATCTGCTCAACCAAAATAAATCTAGCTGCTCAATAAATTCAGCTTAGAGGGGTTTGTTCATACCACTACATCTGCTACACCACCTTGGGATTTATACCTTTCAAATATTCATAATACCGTATTATACACCTTTGAAAACATTGCCAAGTCCAAACTTGACAATTTGAACCCCAGCTTTTTTCCACTTTTGTCCTTTTTGCTCTTTCTTAATAATCATGTGTCTCAGTTTCAGCTGGAATAGACTTAATTTTCTTCTTGGTAGTTGGTGCAGTGCTGTGTTTTGGCTTTAGTCTGAGAATAGTGCTGATAAAAACCCAAATGTTTTAGTTATTGCTCAGCAGCACTTACCCTGATCAAGGACTTTTCAGTCTCTCAAACTCTGCCAGTGAGGAGGGGCACAAGAAGCTGGGTTGAAGAGGAGACAGGACACCTGACCCAAATTAGCCAAAGGGGTATTCCATATCACAGCACGTCATGCCCAGTATAGAAACTAGGGGGAGCTGGCCAGGAAAGGCTGATCACTGCCCAGGTTGGGCTGGGTATCAGTCAGTAGGTGGTGAGCAGTTGTACTGTGCATCACCTGTTTTTTTTTTGAGGGGTTGCTTCTCTCTTTTTGTTGTCTCCCTTTTCATGACAATCATTATTATTACTATTTATTTTTATATTTTATTTCAATTATTAAGATTCTCTTATCTTAAACTATGGCTTTTAACATCTTTCTGATTTTCCTCCCATTCCACTGGGAGGTGGTGCTGTGAAAGAGCAGCTGCATGTCAGTTAGTTGCTGGCTGGAGTTAAGCAATAACATCATGCAGGTTACAATTATCTTTCACTTATTTACTCACTTACTTCCACTTACCTTATGTTTACATGCCTGGAAATGGAGCACAGTATTCCTGCTACCCTTACAACTGAGACATGCTTGATTCTTTTGGCCAGTGTGAGTGGGACTTTTGCATCTTCAGACTAAAATTCTTTCAATTGTCAGTTATTTCTCAACGTTTGCATTTAGTATCTATGTCACTATAGTGGAATAAGATTTCCTGATTTATTTGAATAAAATAAATAGCCAGTATCTTTCAAAAAGTAGTTTACTGTGTTTTGTATTATTTTCTGTAGCTTAGTTCTCTTGCCTTTTTTCTCTGTTTGGTGTCCCCTTCCATTTTGCCTTAATCTTTAGATATTCTGTGGTTTTTATTACCTTATTGTAATGGTAAATGAAGATGAGGATGAAAACAATACCTTGTATTGCTTCCCATGTGTCATGGGTTCAGCAGTAGCAGTCATTTTTTCCCCTTCTTGGTAGCTGGTGCAGCGCTGTGGTTTTGATTTTTGGCCTGGGAACAGCGCTGATAACACCAGTGTTTTCAATTACTGCTTGGTAATGTTTTGGTCTGGCCAAGGACTTTCTGAGTCTCATGCTATGCCAGGGAGGAGGGGGAGCTGGGAGGAAACAGAGACAGAACACCTGACCCAAACTGACCAAAGAGGCTATTCCATACCACAGCACGTCATGTCCAGGATGTGAAGACGGAGGGCATAGACCAGGAAGGGTGTGATGGTGGACTGGGGGTGCACAGCATGGTCAGGTTTTTGGTATTGGGGGGTTCGCTGCTGGGGGGTGCACTGGCTGGGTTGGGTTTGGTGAGCAGTTGTATTCTTTTTCTTTGTACTTCTCCTGTCATTATTATTACTGGTGGTAGCAGCAGTGATTTGTGTTATACCTTAGTTACTAAACTGTTCTTTTCTCAACTTGTGGGAGTTGAATTCGTTTGGTTCTCCTCCCCATTCCCCCAGGACTTGGGGAAGAAAAAGAGGGGAGTGAGTGAGAAAACTGCGTGGGGGGGTTGGAGACTTAAACCATGACACCATGGACCATCCTTCTTTCCTATCTAGATGAACCAGCTCATGATACAGCCTTTCTGCATATTAATCTATCGGGTGACAGACTTTTGTTTAAGTGGAAGCCTTTTATTACCTAGTCAGTCTGTTAATGTCTGCCTCTTTGCTATGAAATTGGAATACTTTGAGACGGTGAATGATAAAAAGGAAGAAGGAAACATACTCTAGCTACTTAACACACTTCCTGTAGAGAGGTTGGATGGGTTTTCTCTTATAGTGCATTTCCATAACATTTTGTTTTAATAAGTCCTATAAGATGACATAATTGGTTTCCAGGGAAAGAAATTGGCTTCTGATTGGCAGTTAATGTTTTGGTGACTCAAACATGATGTAAAACTGACTAGAGGGCTACAGAAATAGACAGTTCTGTTTTCCCGGATTCATACACTACATTTTTGAGGTCTATTCCTAACACTATTTCCCTAACTCTAGGTTACTGTTTTTCCTCAGGAACACTTAAAGTTTTTTCAGATAGCCTTTGAAATTTGCCTTTCTTACAGATTTCCACCGGCCTTCAATGTCACACTGTCCAGCCACTTCATAACGTGTTGGAAAGTAGCCACAATGCTGAAGGAGAATTGAGGCAGAGAAAATAGATTATGCAAGGTTGTAAGGTGTTCATAGTAAAATGTAAGCAAACCATCTCTGTTCATCCTCAGCTGAAGGTTATTCTGCTTTCCCTAGGAAAATGTATCATGCCAGAATTTCTGTGAAGTTTAGGAATAAGTTCCCTGTGGTGTTTCTAACACTACGTTTCTGGAAAAGCAGTGTAAATTACAGCAAGTACTCTGGCACACAATATCTACCTTCAGGTATTGTCTTTCCTCCACTTTTATTAGTTAGAGCAATAAAAATACAATTTCCTACAGGGAAAATGGTGGAAGTGACGGTGATGTCCACTTCTCACTACACTTTCCACCTGAATGCTTCTTTATTGCAAACAATGTGCTTTTGTTTTAAAACAAGGAAGCTATTCTTTGTAAAGCATTGTTCTTCCTTGTTTAAGGAATGTAGTTTTAGTAGAAAAATACAGTTCCAGCTAAGAAATATTCCCTACAATGCCCTGAAGAATGCACCATTTTTAGTACTGTAACCTCTCATCATGAAAGGGAGACTGGAGTGATTGATAGAAAGTTCTTTTATTTTCTGGACACCGTGGCAGTTTTAGGAAAAAATGTGTGTCTGTACTCAAGTGTATTTTTGTATGTGTACATAAGATGAAGTACAGGTCTTATTGAAGACTAAAGTATTTTGTCTTGTCACCTAGAGAAAAGACTCAGGACCTGAAAAATCTAGTATGTCCTTAGGGGTCTTGTAATGAATCACAGCAGTCAATCAAGAGGGAATCCATGTTAGGAGGCTGATCTGCATAATGACTAGGTTAAGTTGTGAATTCTGTAGTGTCTGAGGAGCTGGAAGTAATCTTTCTTGCTGTTATCTGTTTTGCCAGTGGATGATCTATTTCTCTGCATGATTTAGCTTTTCAGGTATCTGTAGAAATCCTCATGCTAGCTGTGTTTTACAACTTTTCTCCCTAATTCAGTCTTATTTCTTTTGAGTGTTTAAAGCTGGTAAACAAGCAAGGTGACTTTTAGCTTGTTGGGTGGCTGACCTTTCTGACAAAGCAAATGTGGGATTTGTAACAGATTTTGCATGTCGGCTTTTTGAACTATGGTAACATTGCTCAAAATAATGTGTGATAGATACAGTGTACTGCAAAGGGTAAGGTTATGTTTCAGCCTGTGCTTGCAACATTAATAATAGCATTATTCTCTGTAAATTTGTATTTCTGTTGACATTTTACCATTCAAAATTTTATTAATTTCCCTATGGTGCTTTACATTTCTTTTATAAACGACATGTGCACAAAGCTATTCCATGGTCTAGAAGAAGGGGGAAAAAAATCTAATATTAAGCCCTAAAGGCATCTGTTCAGTAACTTGTATCTGCAAGTAAGGCAACCATGCTGCCATCTGTTATATTTTCTGTATGATGGCTATTGCCCTCATTGTAGGTTATTGCAGGTCTCAAAGGGCTATACTCACTTTGCCTTTGAGCCATTTTCTAGAAAATAAAAAATATCTTGCATTTTCTCCTGTGACTGCGCAAGCTGTATGGTAAAGATTACTTCAATTACTAGATCACTTATGTTATTTCTAAGCAGAATTGATTTTGTTTTCGTGTTGTATAGATGAAAGTGAGCTCTCTAAAAACTTTTTAGAACATTATTGTACTTTGTACTTTCAAGTTTTGTACTTTCAAGTACCTGAATGCCTTGCATGACTTTGCATAAAGATATGACATTACTTACTATTTATTTAAGATATTTAGTCAGGAAAAAAAGACATCTTCTGAGAAACCATCTGCCATCTGTGTACATCAAAAGGAAGATGTAGAGTTGAATGCTACAAAGCAAAAGCATAGAACAGTATATATACCAGGGTTTACTTATCAGTCTTCTTCCAGTCACTAATCTGTTATGACCTTTGTCAGAGTAAAGTCAGGTGTTTTATGAAGAGAAAAGTAACTCTCTTAAGGCATGATGTTCGTGGCTCTGCTAAGTGTGAAAGGTGCAATACACTGCTGTGATCCTTCTCAAATAGTAATTTAATTTCTTGGCCGAAACTAACAAACAGGACAGAAAAAGCCCCCACATTTTCACCTGCCAATATTTGGATTTAAACTGTGGCTTTTCTCTGCAGCAGTAATTTCCTCAGTTTCTGAGCGCAAGAAAAAAGAATATTTCATGGCTCTGAGAATGAAACACTTATTTCTGAGGGAAGAAAGAGTCCACAATTTTCAGACCCTCTAGTTCATGAAATGACAAATGGCAATAATTACATTTAGCCCCCCATTCTTTCCTTGCTTATTTTATTTTTAAGAGGACAAAGCAGACATTTTCTCCAGCATGAAATACCTATTAAAGCTAATAGATCTTTGGGGGAAAAAAAATCCTAGATTAAATAATAACATGAAAGAGAGTGGGGTGGGGGTATTTGTAGTCCTTTCTTTAAATTGCTTCCAGGAAAATATAATCTGTTAAAATCTGAATGCTCTTGAGAGTTAAAATGAGAAATGGGTACTTCCAACTCAGTGTTTCAACACCAGTACTTACAACTCAATGCGATTGAGAGAGTAGGAGGGATGAAGAGCAATAAACCTTTACTTCCAGGTAGACTGGAATGGTTATCTCCTGAGCCAGCCTTCTGTCATTTGCCACCAAATGTATTCCTATAACAATGGCAGCAATTTGAAGCATAATATTATTAAAACAATGCATCATTTAGCATCATTAGCATCTCAATGTCATTTAACAGCTTAAAACAAAGACAACAATCAGCATCTTATCAGGCAGTTAGGGTTTGGCAAACTACAATTTCTAAGATATTTCCCTATATTTTCCAATGAACAATGGCAGATTTAGATTCCAGTGCTACCTTAACAATCGGCTCAAGTGAATCTTAGTGTATCACACTTTATGACATCTGTAGATTTTCATTTTTCGGTGGAAAGATGAAAGGTAATAAACAGAGAACACTATTTCTTCCTGTGGTGGTACAATATGTGTATTTTAAACTTTAACTATTTTCATCTCCAGGAATCATTATCAAGAATCCATTCCTCCTTCAGGCGCACAGAATGCATGAGGACAGCAACAGTTTATAAAACAGCAGACAGTTCCATATCTGATTGTTTTATCCTCCATGCAATAGTATCTTAGTGTGGTATTGTTGAATTTAAAGAGAACCTGAAATGTGAATGAGCACAATTATTCTTGTCATTATTTTGTTACTGTTGGTATATAACTTAGGTAAAGTTTGTCCAAGACTAGGAAATGTGTGATTAAATGAGTCTGATGTTTTCCAGATGCAATGGAAAATCTGTTTTATAAGTGATATCAAAACACCTATTAGAGTCCTCTCCTCAAAATGGACATTTTGCAGAAAGTTGTCATGAGAGAAGGGGGCAGAAGATACCAGAAGAAGCATATTTTATTGCTTAGACTAATTTTTTTCCATATTCCAGAAGCAAAAGTAAGGGATGCTGGCATAAAAAAAAACCTGACACAAATCACTATATTAATGCACAGGATTATAAAATGGAATTGAATAGAAGAGATGGTGGTGAGTAGAAGAGAAACAGCTTCTTTTAGATAGTATTTTTAAAAACTAGGGTTGTTTTTCTTTTTTGCATTATCCAAATTACCAATTCTGTCTTGGTATCAAATAAGGAATTTAGACTCAGGGGGCAGTCTTTGGAAAGATGAATGAAAATGCAGCACTGACCAAGTTTCTATATTTGTAAAGATTTTTTGCACTCTTTTAGCTATTGGACACTGAGGTTTAAAAAGAAAAATTAAAGATGTAGTTTAAAAAGGAATGGAAAAGAAGAGGAGAATAAAGCAAATGAAAGGGAAAAAGAAAATGGACCCATTTTTTACACTGGTCTGTTAGCTCAGAGAGACTGGTTTTTAAATGTTTAAAGCCTCCTAGATAGGCTTTATCTGATACTTTGCTGCACAACTCAGCTCCTAGTCTACCAAATTCCTTTCCTGCTCACCTTCTCTTCTTTCAACTTGACAGGAAAGTGAGACTGTATTCATAGCATATTTGAAAAAGTATTTACAAGGCTTCCTTTGGAATTATTGACTATAGTTGTTCATGGATGTGGTGTCTTGGCAGCTGGCTCATACTGTCAAATCATGTGCATAGTGTGTCCCATTTTATATGTAAAAAAGATAAAGTTGTAAAGCTCTGAGTCTCAAAAGGTGAAATCTCTCCTAAATACTGCCATGCAAGATATAGAGCCCTTTATTACTGCTTTAAAAAGACAGAGGAAGAAACAAAGCTTTTCTAAAAGCAATCTTTTGAAAGCTGACCTTCAGTAGCTCCACTAGAAATCCTCCTTTTATGCATTATGGACAGCTTTCTCCTTTTATTAAGAAAAGTCTATTTAAAATGAACCTTTTAAAAATGGCTAAAGGCAACTCTAATCTGTTATGTGATGTCTTCCAACTCCATGTTTGGTAATTAAATCTTTAAAATTGCTCATCTGCTTATCCCCTCCTTTTATTAACTCTTCTTCTGACACATTTAATCATATTTAACCTTTTATAATTTACTTTCTAAAGTTTTATCCTGCTTTTTTTCTGCTAAACTCAGGCTGCTTGGGAATCACTTCATGCCATTTTCCTCTTTTTATCCAGTTCCTGTGTTTTCCTCATTCTGCAGACATGTCCAAGGAAGAGGCTGCTGATATGAGGAAATGACATGGCATTGAGACTGACAAAAGTACTTGCAAGGAGTGGGAGAAGAGACCCTGAAGAGTCATTGTAACTGTACTAGGGAAAAGAGGGAAAGAGGTATGTGTGTGTGAGCTCTACTTTTCCTCCAAGTTTATAAAAGAAGCCCTTTCAGTAACTTGCTGCTCCTTCTGTTCTGTGGTGTCACTGAAGAAAAGGAAACTTCCCTCTGACCAGGGAAGGTTCAGAAACCATGGACTTTTTGAAATGGGCTGAGGCAAGTTGTTCTCATAACAGCTCAGAGAAAATGAAGAAAAGGTGATTACAGATCCATAGATGTATAACACTGCATTGACTCACTCAACACTGCTGAGTAGTGTGCCCTGGAGTACCAGCTGCCAGGACTATGACACCATTAGATTTGTTGCCACATTTATTAACAAAGCCATCTGTTATCATGAGATAAACCTGATGATTTTTTCGTGAGACAACAGAGCGCATACAAAAATCAACAAGACCTGATTACTCAGTGTGACAAAGCCAACATAAATGTCCTTGGGACAGCATCTTATTTCATACCTGTAAATACCACATAACACAAATAAAATATTGATCAGTCTTGCCCACAGAAATGTTTGTGAAGTTAAAAGCATTTCAAGCTGTTATAGGTAGGAAAAGAAAATCTTTTTCAAAGTATGTTATTGTCTACCCGATCATTGTCAGAATTTCAGATCAAGTAGGTTCAAATCTTAAGAGCTGAAAATACTGAGTGACAATATTTGATGCACCAACTGATTTGACCAATAGCTCATGTCTTTACTGAAGAAAAATTTCTTTTCTAGGAAGCTGTTCCAGGGACTTTCAGCAGATTAATACCCTTTTCACATGCTTTAGAAAGCACTCAAAGGTATCCATTGACAGCTGGTAGAGGCATTCTGTAATATCTCCAAACAGTGACAAGTCAGTGACTATCTGAAGGGGGCCTACAAGGGTGCCAGAGGAGGACTTTTCATCAGGGACTTGTAGTGATAGGACAAGGGGTAATGCTTTTAAATTGAAACAATGGAAGTTCAGGTTGGATATAAGGAAGAAGTTCTTTATTGTGAGGGTAATGAGTTGCTGGAATGGGTTGCCCAAAGAAGCCATGAATGCTCCACCCCTGGCAGTGTTCAAGGCTAGGATGGACAGAGCCTTGGGTGACATGGTTTAGTGTGAGTTGTCCTTGCCCATGGCAGGGGGTTTGGAACTGAATTATCTGAAGGTCCTTTCCAACCCTAACTATTCTATGACTCTACAAATAACGAATAATATTCATATTATTCAAATATGAATTCAAAGAATAATTCAAATTATTATTCAAAAGCATTACCTACTTATACATCTCCAACCTTTTGATGCGAAGAAAATATCTACGAAACAGTATCAGTTTCCTGCTGGAGCCCGTAATCGTGTTTGCTGAATTTAAACCAGCTGAATGACCTGAGTGTTTAGAATTCTGTTGTGACGGCATGAGTTCTTGAGATATTCTTGATCACACTGCAAAAAGGTGCTTGTGGTAATTGAAAGTGCAAGATTAGGAGCAGAAGGGAAAGATTTCTGATGAGCCAGTATTCTGTCCTTGCTGTACATCTTCAATAACTCACTATTGTAACATTTTTGAACTGCTTTGATGACACATTTGGCAGCTAAAAGAACTGCACTTTTCCCTTCATGACTGGAATATGCATGGCAGGGTAGAAGACTTGGGAAATGCCCTTTTTCTGACCAAAGGGAGCCTGCAGTTAGTTCCTGCTCCTGATTCTGCCAGAGGAACATTTCAACTCTTTCTTTAGAAAGTTGTAAGTAGCCCATGAAAATCTTCTGATATGTAGGACTGTTTCCCTTGTAAGTCATGGCAACCAACCCCAGACAGAACATCTCTGATCAGCAAGAGCTTCATTTGTCCATCTGAGTGCTTAATTTTAATGGCTAAATTTAAGTCCTGGTATACCTGTGAGAGCAAAAATTGGTTTGGTTTGGTTTAGTTAATATTTGCTATCAAGATTTTTGAGAGAAAAATAAAAAAAGTTTTCCTACATAGGTGTGCTGGTTTCAGCAGTAGCGGTCATTTTTTCTCCTTCTTAGTAGCTGGTGTAGTGCTGTGCTTTTGACTTTCGGCCTGGGAACAGCGCTGATAACACTGATATTTTTAGTTGCTGCTCAATAATGTTTACTCTGACCAAGGACTTTCTGAGTCTCACACTCTGCCAGGGAGGAGGGGAAGCCACGAGGAAGCAGAGACAGGACACCTGACCCAAACTAACCAAAGAGGTATTCCATACCGCAGCACGTCCTGCCCACTACATAAACTGGGGGCAGTTACCCAGAAGGGTTAGATCACTGCTTGGGTCGGGCTGGGTATCAGTCGGTGGTTGGTGAGTGGTTGTATTCTCTTCCCTTGTTATTTCCCTTATCATTATTATTATTGGTGGTAGCAGTAGTGGTTTGTGTTATGCCTTAGTTACTGGACTGTTCTTATCTCGACCCATGGGAGTTGCATTTTTTCGATTCTCCTCCCCATCCCTCTGGGAGCTGGAGGGGAGGAAGAGGGGGGGGGGGGGAGGTGAATGATCAGCTACATGGTTCTGACTTACTGGCTGGGCTTAAACCACAACAATAGGAAAAGTGGTTACCAGTTAAATAATTAGTAAAACTAGGCCTTGGTCCTAATCTTTTCTTTGTACAGCAAGATGATGACTGAATTTTCTCTTTGTGGTTCATATTCTGTACACTATTTTTAGTTGAATAATTGTTTGTCAGATGAGTGAATGAAATAATTTCTAAATCTTTCAGGCCCAAGAAAGGTCTCAGGTTTCATGTGTACATCGGCAGTCAGTCACTGACATACATTTCTGTGTAACCATTCACTGACTGGAACTAGATGATCTTAAGGTCCTTTCCAACCCTAATTATTCTATGATTCTATGATTCTATGACAGTGCTCTTTTTATTAACCCTTATGTCATGCAGGTTTAAGAGTTAGGAAATCCCAGAGGTATTCTTTAGTGGCAATCTGTAAAATGTCATGTTGCTCGGGCCATCCTTTTTCTCACTTCCCACAAACAAAATAGATGCTCTATTCAGAACTTCCCTGCAGGTTTTCCTTTGAGCGTTTCAGCAGATACCAGAAAAGGCAAGTCTATATAAGAAAAGTGACCTTTAGTTAGATTTTATGGCAGCATGTCATCATGTGTATCTGTGTATGCTCTATCTGTACTTTATGTCCTAAGTACTTCTACTCTATGCCTTTAAATATTTATACTTTTTGCTCACGAGATTTATTAGGTTTCGGATGCAGACCTCATTCATTATTGTGTGTGAACATTTTTCAATTTTAAATTGTTCTCTGCAGCATGGTTTTGTCACCGCTTGGAATCGCTGGAGCTCTGAAATAATAGATTCATCAGCTGAAATGACGTTGGCCTCAGGTTTCTTTGCTTTCTCTTTCATGATAGAGAACTTTATAAATAAATGTCAGAAAAATCTTGTTGCTGAGATAAGAGATTTAAAAGGAGGCTGAAGCTGAGTGAGGGCAAAAGATTCCTTGTGCTCTAATGTGAGGGCAAACAACAGCAAGTACTAGTGAGAAGACCTTGAATTTAAGACAATGAAACCAGGTGCTCTGCAGAGCTCCAAGAAAGTAATTGGCTTTATTTCTGAGGATTCACCTTTCTTCACTCAAATGTTATTTTGAACAGATATTGATGCTTAAAAAAAAAAATAAACAAAAAAAAAAGCAAAACACCAACGAAAAGACAAAAACCAGCAACAAGCAAAACCCAGCAGGTTCACATGCATTTGTTGTGTTTCAAGAACTGAGCATGACTTCACACGTGCTAAGTGACAGTTGGTAAAGACTCAATGAAATATTACGTCTATATACACAATCAACAAATAAATACCTCATTAAAATAAGACTGAAAGTATTACTGCTAAGATTGTGCTGTTATTTTCTCCATTTTACTACAGAGATTTTTCTACCTACTTCCTCAGTTCTCTTTTCCATGTCTCTCTTTTGCAACCTTTAAGTAGCACATGCTTTCAAAATAGTGATGGAGAAAATCTCTCTCAAAGGAGAACTTATTCTCAGATATAAATACATTGAAATGTGGAGATTGTTTGGAGGTTAGAAAGGTGCTTGCTACATCTCTTTACAGCTTCTTTGTGCTATATCGACACTGAGCATATAAAAAAGGGTCTTTATTCACGAGTAGGGGGTTAATACTAATGCACAAATTTTGTAGTTATAAGTAATAATACTCCTGTGTAGAATGTCTTTTTAAACAATACATCCTTGCACACAGTTTATATATATAGTGCAATATAAACGACAATTCTCTCAGCAATTAGAATGGGAAGATGCCCTTGATGTTTTCCTGCTTCTTTTTTACAAACCCCTCAGTTCCTGTTGTTCAGTGACTATATTCTGGTACAGTACATTCAGCACATATTTGTTTCTTCAGCAGTAACTTTTAATCTTAAGATGCAGTAAGTGTCCCTAAAGGTTGTGCAGAAAACTTTTCCTAGGAGGAATGAATAAATTCTTTTGGCAACTACATCTTAGTTGTAAGATACTGAAAACTACTCCAAATCCCACTGAAATAGATGGAAAGTTTTTCAGTTACTTCAATGAATGTAGGATCAAGCCAATTAAAAGCTAATAGCCTCAAAGTCTCTCCCTAGTAGTGATAATACTTAATACCTATTACACTGTTAACTACCTCTGTTTCTCTTTTCTCCTTGCTTCTCTTCAGATGTTGTGATGACCACATGCTGTGTTTCTTTCCTCTGGCACTGAAATGTTAACAGAATTCTACATGATGTGTGCTTTGACTCTTAAGCTACTATAGGTGATGCAGAAAAGCAAGAGAGCTTTATTTGTGTGAAAACATTAAGGTTAATTCTCATTAATTAAAATTAATTTGCTGATATTTTTCTCTGACCCATTATAAATATAAAATTTTATATACAATAGTATTAGTATGAGCTGCTTTTTCCTGCTTTAATAACAGATTCTTTACATGATCACCTTTTATTGCCTCTGCTATATGAAGAAGAGATTGCCTCCTGATGGGGCTTCATTGTTGGAAAGCACAGATTGACTTTCAACATTAATAACACAAGCAGGGAAACACCAGGGATTTTTTTTCATAATGATGGTTCATTCTGCTGTGTATGCTCACAGCCACTTTGT
Organism: Myiopsitta monachus; assembly: GCA_017639245.1. Taxonomy (NCBI): domain Eukaryota; kingdom Metazoa; phylum Chordata; class Aves; order Psittaciformes; family Psittacidae; genus Myiopsitta; species Myiopsitta monachus. The sequence goes on along the minus strand of CM029917.1, from coordinate 75,480,825 downwards.
TTATAATATTAGGCACATAATCATATTATAATAATCACAAGTTGGCTGAACTAGTTTTTAAAATAATGAGTAAATTAAAGGTATTTTGATTCTCAGCTTTTCTGATGAGACACACTTTAGGTCCTGCCCCCCCCCCCCCCCAAAAAAAAAAAAAAGTAAAAACCTGGCATGTAAAAAAAAAAAAAAAGAGATTGAAAGAAATTAATTGGTTTTGTTTAAACAATTTAAAAGTGAAATAAATTACAAATCCATGCGCAGCTTGAAATAGGAAGTAGAAGTTCTGATTTATTTTACCAAAAAGGATTTTTTTACTTAATCTGTCAGGTAAGCCACAAGAATGCAGATTCAGAAAACTCTTCACTGTTTCCTAAAAGGTATTTCTGATGATGAAGAAAAAATTTTCATAGTATTTTTTCACTCAGACATACTGAAACAAGCGATGCTGCTGTAATATATCTTCAAGTGGCTCCATCAGCTTTTTAAATGGACCACACCATGTGTACAGGCCATGTCTCTGAAGATTACTCAAGATATCCTGTCACAAAGCTATCAATCTTACTGGGACCAGTGCAATTGGTACGTATGGTCCCAAAGCTATTGGCACTAACCACTGGCAGACAAGTTCCTTCATTCTGAAGTATTCCATGTTTTTAGGGTGTTCTGTTTTCTTGGGGAATAGGGTGGGAAATCAACTTTAATCCAACTATAATCCTATGCTTGGTTAGCCTTTTGCCTCCCTTTTTCTCTCTCTCTTTCCCTCTGAGAGGTACGCAGTAAGCAGGGGGCTTTGTTCCTTTCCTTTTTTCCCAGGTTATACTGTGGCAGCTCCCCAGTGTGTAGCTCAATATGAAAACCATTAATATCCCAAAGTTAAAATTTCTGACGGTGGGTAGAAAGTCTGCTCTTTGAAATGTCACTGGATCCAAAGTGATCATGCCCTGCCTGATACTGCCATCACCCATCCTGCTTATTCTAAGGAGGATTGCTGGAAGAGGGAAGATGTAAAGAGATCACTAGCGAGTTTGTGGCAAGGATTCATGTAAGGCATGTAGCTTTACACTGGCTATTTTGAGATTTCACAAAACCCCAGCTTAAGCAAGGGGATTCTTTTCATTATGTGGCCCAAACTACAGCCAGATATGATCCCTTGGGCTGAACTGCAGTGTGGCAGCCTGAAAGGGTAGAACTGTCAACCAGGCATCCGTGACCTTTCTCAGGTAGGGCACACTGCTAGTCCAAGGTTGCCTGTCACTGTGTGAAACTCCTTGGGTAAGGGGGAAAATACAGAAAGCTTTAAACATTAATTCTGAAGTCAGGCACTGCTTCATCATATACAGAATCATTAATCTTCATTCAAGTCGTTACTTAATGAATGATTAAAACTGCTAAACTTGAGCTTTTCTTACCAGGCAATTGAGTAAAAATTTTGTTCGCATGCTTTTGAGGTCCTGGTATAGGTGACCTTTGCTTTGCTACTGGCATGTATACCTAGCCCAGAAGAGGTGTGGAGCTAGAAAGCTCCTGAAATACACGCCTCATTAAGCAGAACAACTCAAAGGGAAGGCAGGTGAAAGTTTTTTTTGCAGAATCATTTCTTAGAATGGTTATAAAGAAAAGGTAAGTTTGAAAAACCTGTAAAGATTCCATCTGGTTTTAAATAGTTGTTCAATGGAAACATATTTCTTTTTTTCTTCTCAGAAAAATCACTCTCTTAGCAAATTCAAAGCGTGACAAACAACTTGGGTGATAGCACAATACTATAGGAGCTCTTAAAGGGGGTTGCACAATAAGACTGTGCCTGAAATGTGGTTGAGATAGATGAAAATCTGCAGTTTTCATAACCTGATTTCTCTGTGTGGAAAAGAGAAGTCACTGAGGCACATGGGGAAAAAGCTGGCAGGTTTGTTATTTTCAGATTTTCTAGTCTTTTCCTACAGCTTTTCTTTGACATTCATGCTGTATCCTGAACAAGTGGAGGCCCTGAATATTGTCAAAATGACCAACTGTCAGCTTCTTGTTCAGATCATAGATAGGAGCTGCACTACAGTAATAATATCAAATCCTCATAGCATCAAATTATTTCAAGATGTTTTTTCTCTGACCCGTTAAATTTTCCTTTAGGAAATATCAGGTCTGCCTGCTAACATGAGGCCGCATTTCAACAGGCTTTATATACCACAAGATGAAGAACAAATATCCCTAAGGTCTGTATTATTTTGCATTGTGTTGCAGGTTTGACACAGAGGTAAAATGTTAATAACATCAGTATTGATTAAACTGCTATGATTACCATTGTTATCTTCACTTTTCTAACTGATACTGAGCCTCTTTTATTGCTAATACTGGGAAACTTTTAAGGCTACTTTGAAGGAGAATGAGAATCAATTGTGGATCTTCAGTGTAATGATGAAAACCCTTTTTGAAAACCAGAACTAGTATGTGAATATTGATTTGTAAGTTCACTGCCTCAACACCTTCTTTGCTCTTCCTCTCACAAATCCATTTTAAAATCGTATGAAAGACTTAAATACTCAGAATTCTTCATGTACTGAGTTAAATACAAGCAAAACAATTGAAAGCAGCAGCATCTGAGTGGGAGACAGCAGTCTGTGAAAACATAAACTTTGATGGCTAGAGAAAAAGTATCTTGATAATTAGAGGATTGTTTCTGATGGTGGCCCCTTTCAGCAGCCACACCTGTGTACCCATGAACTCTGGATATCATCCCAAACATAACTGACCCATCTCTACAGTTGTGACAGTAAGCAGTCAGATTTGCAGTGGCAGTCACAATTGATGCAGAATTTTCTAAAGGGCAAAGTGTCAATCCTGCTCCAACTAGAGCCAGTGAGATTTCACCAGAGAAGTATTTTTGGAAACCCCACCTGTATCTTGCTGTCAATGTGAAATACACATTTTGGAGTCTATTTTTCGTTCCATAATAGACCTCTTGAAAGTGTAGGAACTAAATAGTGCCCACAAGGAAAGAAAACCTACAAAAATTAGTCTTGAAATAATGGCAGGCTAAAAACCAACTTGGAAGAAGCACTGCATAATGAGGAAAGAAGTAATGCAGAGGTGATTTAAAATAAAAGTTGAATATTAAAGATAAAATATGTTACAATGACATTTACTGAATAGTTCTTTGAGGCATGTTAACATGGCCATTGGTTTGGTTTTGGCAGCAGCACGATCACTTTGATCTCAGTTATTCAAGGCAATGAAGCACTTTCTTCCCCTTCTTTGAACAGTTTCCTCCCATTGGCACAACATAAGTCAGTAGATTTGCATTCATACAGGGGAATAGCTTTGCTTAATAAAAACTAACACAAGCTTTCAACAAAGTGTCAGGCAGTTCAGGCCCCAGTTCTCCCTCCTGCCGAAGTTACACGTTACTGCAGCCAAATGAAGCTATTTTGACTCCTTAGGCAAGGATCCCAGAAAGATACAAGAAGGTACCAAAGAGCATCAAAAAGTGCAAATGCCAGAAATGGATCAGTGCTTAGCAGAGATTTCTGCATGAGTCTATTAATCACATCAAGGGACACTTCCATCCTTAATGGCATTTTAATGAGGAAAATCTTAGTACTTAACTAACTTCAGCAACTGATAATGCTTGCGGAGTTTTAATGCATTACTAATGCGATATGAATTGCTGGAAATAGACATGTACCATAATCAATTGAGATTTTAGTATTTGGTTTCTATTTTTGGTAGCAGCAATGTTTTCAGCTGTGATACTAACAAAGAACATCAATATGTTCTCCAAGGCAGTTAAAAAAAAATATATCACCAACACCCCTTAACTTGCTGTTGCAAGATTTACCGGGTGATAGAAAAAAATCATGAATTAACATTATCTGGGTTTTGCTGCTTCAGCAACTTGAATGAAATCTGATGCTCCAAGCAGTGATCTGTAGCTCTTCCATTCTAATAGGATGCTAAGAGCAACATTACCTGTTGCTTTTCCAGTCAGCCTATGAGATGATGTAGTTACAGAAAGTGGAAGGTACAAGCAACCTGGGAGGATCCTGTGGGTGAGTTACTGCCTGTGAGCTGTAGCTTGGGAGCCATAGAACTACACACAGGCAATCGTATTAACGTGGTTTTGAACTGGTGCTCTGAATTAATCAATGTCGTTGACATCAAGGCAAGCCTCTCTTGTTACTGGAGGGGTGAAAAAGGAAGAAAGATTGGGAGTCAATAAAGGCTCTGAAATATCCTTTTCATTTATAAATCTAGTTAAAGTATCTGCATATTTTTAAGTAAAAGTGATTCTGATGAAAATTCTGGAAAATAAATAATTGTTTAGCTAATCTAGAAAATAGTTTTGTTTGATTTTTTCTGTTTGAATTTTTCTGTCAAGAATTAATAAGTTGCAAAGACCTAGTGCTGAATACAATTGCAGAAATACAATTTTAAGCCCATGTACAGGGGAGGGTGTTTTAGCTTTCTCTGTGACAGTATTGTTGCAGTTTAATAAAAACATCTGTAACTACATCAAAGGAACCTTCTCAGTCACCACATATCAGGTGACAAGGTTTTATTTGTGTCTTTTGTTAAGCAGTACAATAATATGACAGTTTTCCCATCCTGGTATATATCAAAAATAGTGTATATTTAATGCATTTAGGCATGTTTATTCTGCTAAATGTGTTTGTAAAACTGGCTCTATTATGCTTACCCACCTCTTATTCCCAGTCCTTATCTTCTACCACCATTAGCATGCAGCAAAAATTAAAGCTGTCATCCTTCCCTTTGAACTAGTGTATACCCAAGTAATGATTTCATATATAATGATGTTGACCATCAAGTTAGGCTGGGATTAAACAGGATGTAATTTCTTTGCTCAATGCAGAGCTACTAGTGAATACCTAAGGTTGATTTAAACAAAAGCCAAGAGGGAAATGTCATCATTGCCCATTAAGATCAAAGAAGCAAACATTTGATAAAGTCTGTTTTTTCTTGAATACTTGCAATCTTCTTGATACAGAAAAACAAGATAGCCAACAGATGTAAAAGGTGACATCCTGGGAAAAAAAGCTCCTGAAATCTCTTCCTTAAATTTGCCTCTTTATATCTCAACACACCTAATCAATGAATGCTTTGTGGTATATTATTGTTTATAGCCCTGATTAAATATCTATTTTACATTTATACTTGCAATGTTGTAATGATACTATTATCTTACAAGTATTTAAAAAAAAATGCTCAGTGTGACAAGCCACTTAAATTATAATTCTTAAATAACAAAATATCCTCCTAAACCTTAAAGTATTTATAGACCAAGAAATGAGTATGTTATACCCCATTAACAAACCAAGTGTCTTCCTGCGTTTTAAAATAAAATAATTCTGATGTTTTTCGGTTGTTGGCTTTTTTTTTCTCATTTTTGCCAGCCCACAGTTTCCCAACAGCTAGGCATTGATGGGTATGTATTTACATATTCTGTTATTCTATAGTATTCAGAGCTAAGAGAAAATTATTATGACAAGACTACATAATACAGTTGCAAGTGATAATGTAGGACTAAATTAAGGAAATTCCTCAGCTTTAAATCTGATGTTCTGTTGCTCCCAACAGCCTAACTAAGACAGGAATCATACATATGAATACTACAATATGAAGGCTGAATGTGAAGCACTGGTTAGAACACACCATATCTGTCATCAGGTATATGTGAATGGTCATTTTTTGCATGGAAAGAGGTGTGTAGAGAGAAAGGTTCTATGGCTAGTTCTAACAGTGAGCATAGAAACAGCTGGGGTATGCACACTAGATATGGAAGTAAGATGTACTGGCAAAAGAGACCAGATGCAGGCTAAATTATAGCTTTCTATGCCTCTCTCTTAATTTGTCATAATATTGATATTTATGGAATAAAGAGCTATTTGGACAAACCTGAAGGCATAAAAGTTGAAAAAAACAGAAAAACTTAATGTAAATTAAGTTGCAAAGAACTCAGAAAATGTGAAGGGTTCTTAAAAGAACCCTTAACAGATTCTTAAAAGAACAGTGCTATCATAGATCCCAACAACTTAATGGAGAAAAAAAAAGCTGTAAGCATTCACTAAAGACAAGGCAGATGCAAGTTTAAAAAGTTAATTGCCTGAATGAAAAGTCTTTTATGTATACATATATATACACATATATTAGCAAAATAAATATAATTTACAAATATAATTTGCTTAAAAAATTATTAACTTTTTAAATTTTTCATTTGTGGGAATAATTATTAAATTGTTTTGTTTTTTTTTAAAGTGAGCAGAGGTTTTAAAACATATTGAGGACTGAGAAGTAGTGGGTATTAAAAGTCTCTGAAAATCAGCATCCTTATAGCCCTCAAACTGAATGCATTCTTGGTCATGTTATAAAGTTGCTTTCACCTGAAGCCTCACCATTGTCTCCTTCAGAAGAATGGTCCTTTTCTGCCATTAGAAGGATTTCCTTCAATCCACAAGCCTTTGTGAATGGTTACTTTCAACATGAAAATAGTATTTGTACCTTTTCTGCCCTTTTTAGCATTACAGCTTGGAGATAGGGTTATCTTCTGCCCCATCACAGAGAGTTGTTCTACAACTGAGACTCATTTCATTGAAGGTGGCATGAGGCATACATATAGGAGGGCAGAATGCAAAGGTTTGTGCTCTGCCTCCCCATGATGGAGATAAATGTTGTGTCTTTAGTGTTGTTGAGCCAAAACATTTCTCAACTGCCAAAATCACACAAAGATAAAATGGATTCGCAACCGGTCTAACACTGTGTATGACATACAAACTAACGTTTTCACAGTGTGCCATCAATTTTAAAGTCTATCTTTCTCACTAAGGTTCACATAGGGGAGGATTTCTTAGATGAGAAATCGCCAGCAGTGTGACATTATTTATGGGATTGGTCACACACTATGTGTGTTATGGAAAGAAAAACACAATTGTTTGTGTTACTGTATGCAGTAGCTAGTATTATTTTAAATAATGTGCATAATTTTAAAATCCTATCATAGGGTCTGGAAACATATATCCTCCATCAGTTTTATAGGCTGCATATTTACTTTAGTTCCCCTTAGCTTTCAGAAGAGTGAAATGTATTTGCTGTTCAACTTGTTGTTCTTAAAGAAATATATGACATTTATTCTGGCAGTTTGTATACCTGGCTTCTCTGAATAATTCTTTGCAAAGAAGGATGTATGGCAAGTTTGTAGGTAGAACAATTATTCAAAAATAAATATTTTCTTCAGTCTGTTAAGCAATTTTACAATAGAAACATGAATCTTATTCTTAAAATAAGATTATTCATATTTTTAAAAATAAATTCTTTTTTTTTAAAAGCTCTGATTGCATAAACCCCTGAAATGCTAAAATGGAAATGGCAAAATACTATTTTATATGCTATCAAACATTTGACTTGAAGGTGAGAAAATCTCTACATTAATAGAGGCTGTCATAAGAAATTAAAGCCATTACTGTGTGCAGTTTATCACAGACACACTTTCTTTCAGGAGGTGGAATTTCTAAGAGGTTACTGTACACCAAGTCCTGAAGCTTGAAATTCCCCTGTGTTGCAGAATGCAGAAAAGATTAATTTTAGGGCAAGATAACAAGTTGACAAATGCATGCCTATCTTATGTATGCCTCATGTAAACTATGAATTTTCATAAGTAAACGTAAATATTAATCAGCAGCTTTGTCTTCTGTATTTACATGCAATAAAATATTTTCTTATCTATAAGAGCTAAAATTAGCATTGCTTGTTTTCCCAGAAGATAGTAATATCTGAAATATTTATTCCACAGGATGTAATACATTTTTTGTGCACCTTCTAATTGATAATTAAGTGCATGTGAAGATTGTTTATCTTTAAAGGAAGGCAGAGTGACATCCCTGGGTGCACTCTTCTATGAGTCAGTGTGTCAGGGCAGGTTTTTCAATGGTCTAATGTTCAGCAGTTCATAACTGAGCAGTACTGACTTGCAGGCAATTCCAATCCTCAATTCTCCTTTTGCCATATGTTTGCATTTCTCTCAGAGGGTATATCCATCAAAGATGCTGACAAGCAGCACTAATCAATATATATCAGAGAAGACTTGGTTACAGTTCTGGTATGAAGCTTAGAGTAGTTGTGTCATGGGAGGCACAGTAGTTAACATTTAGAGCTGAATGGATACATCCAGGGAGGAAGGAGACCTGCACTAGATGTCTTTAGGGGCATTGAGATTATTATTTTTTTTTCTTATTCCTGTCTGTATGAGTTAATGGGAGTCAGCTCCAGGTGTCTCTTCATTACTATGATTTCTTCACTGCAGAAAAATACATCAAGGTATTTGAATAGCAAATGATGTGGTGATAGGAAGCGCCTGATCATTATTCCTCAATGGAACAGGAAGCTAACAAGGTGATGTTAAGACTTAATGACTTATGTAGACACCATAATATTGTGGAGTGCTAGCAACTTCAAGTTCTGTTTTTCCAGATAGAATCTGTAATAACCAAAGAGAGATAGAAATATTGTTTGATTTTTTTTTACTTTACATCTTCTTCCTACAAAGCTATATTAAAGACAGTACTACAATACTGTATTAAAGACAGTAATAACAAAGCCTTATCTACTCATGCTTCTATTAACTTCCATCCTTACAATTGGCAGCCCCCACCTGAACTAAAAGCAAGCTTCTGTATTAGAAATTTATTATAAACCTGCCCATTAAGTCTTTTAAAAACAAAAATCTGAACTTCAAACTCCCTGCTTCATATAAGAATAGTGTTTTTATTTGATTTGCAGCACATAGTAGAGGCTGTGGCTGTTCATTTATGGTATCAATGTTGTATATACTTCTGTCTGTCCATGACTGATTTGGATTCATGCATTTTAAATATTACTTTGTAAAAGACAGATGAAAAGCATGTTCGTTTTTAAAAGCAGACTTTTAAATAGGTTTTATTATAGGCATGATAACTTTGCTGCTTTATTTGCATGGCTGTTGTCATAAGAAATGTGATTACATTGGCTTGTCATGTTTGGAACCTGTGTCCATTTGATGTCACACTTCAAGCTAATGGAATGATTAGGGGTATGAATAATAAAAGATATGAATTTCCTTGCATGATTTTTACTTGCTTTAGTTATATATGCAATTCTTTTTCCATTTTCCATTGATTTTAATTTTGAAATCTCATGCTTATATCATAGCCTGTTTGCACAAAACCCACACGAAACTGGATGATCTGAAGTTATTCTCAATAAAGTTCTTTCACAGGTAGAAGAAAAAAGTTGCCCACAATGTCACTGAAAAACAACTGTATTTCCTGAAAAAACTGTAAAAGTTCGGTGTTTCCATCTGAGGAAATAGGGCTAGAATGAAAGATGAGGAGCTTCTGCTCCCTTTTCTGCTCCATGGCTATTTGCATGAGACCTCAGCTGTGGTGTCATGACTGACAGCCACTTCTGATCCTATATAGTGCCGTAAACAACTCTCCATTTGGACTGAGTCCACAGCTATGCACACACACATGCAAAACAAACTCAGTCTAATTTCTCTTTAGCCCAGCTGTCCTCTTACTTCATATTTCTATTCTTATATGATAGATTAAGGATATTTCCGTGGTGTTCAGGGCCAAGATGAAAGAAATGGCAGGGCTTTCTCCCAGCATCTTCTTGTCTTACTAATAATTTATATCTTTTTATTCAAGTGCACTCCAGAGCTAGCACTGAAATAATGTTTTCCTTTGGGACATAATCCTTAACCTCCTTAACAAACGAAGTCTTTACATGTTTTGTACAACAGAAGCATATAAAGGATTTTTTCTGTCATCATAATTTTCTGGGCATGCTGTTTGGCAATACAAATATTCACAGCTGGTTTGGAAGGGTGTTAAAATGTTCCTAGCAGAAAAAGAAAATCTTTAGTGGATGTGTTTTGGGTTTTTTTTTTACAGTATGGGTAATTATTGATATCAGTCTTGATGTGGCTGAAAAGATTGATTCTATTTATGTGGATAGTCTGCTCCATACACTGACAATTTTGAAGAATTTAGTGTAGCTGTGGCAAAACTGGTGAATGAAGGTTCTTTCCATGGTATGATGGAACCAGCAGATGTGCTCTTTGATATCACATAAAGCTAACAAATTAAGTAATTGACCATTTATAGCATACTGGAATACTAGAGAAACAAATTAGCCTGTGTCTCAACATCTTTTCTCTGTAACTGTTCCCACATCATTAGTAGACTCCCTTAGATTTAGGATCTGATTTAATATCTGTTAAAGTAAATGGGTATCCTTTCACTGAACTGAATCAGCTGCTGCAAACCCATAGATACAGGTAGAAAGAAAAGCAAAACTAGTTGAAAAAGAATGGGTGCACTCTTGTGAAACTCCCTGCAACTCTTAGAGAAAAAATTAAAAGAGTATTAAGAAAAGCCTGGAAATAAAACCTGGAAGCCCTTATGTGTCAAGACAGAGTGCTGTAACTTATTGCTGTTGACACTGTGATTGGAGGAAAGATACGATTGTGTGTTCATTACAAGCAATAAACAAGTTTTGCACCTACGATTTGCACCTGAGCTGTGACTTCTCGGATGTGAAAATTGTGGACAAACAGTCTTTCTTTGATTTCACAATGTAGGCACAGTGATTACAAAAATGGGTTTGGAATGATAAAACAGGATTATTTTTTTCAGTTTGAAAATATTAATTTCATGTATTTCAAGTGTCTGAGACTTCTAGAAATATATTTGATAAAACTGCAATTAAGCTGGCCCTTTTGGTAAAGATTTTTAGTACTTATAGGTCAGCATTTTCCAACAGAAAATTCTTACTAAATCTTTAAAGCCTTGATAAAAATATTTAATAATTCCTGTATCTGCTGTTTTAAGTAAACCACCAAGATGACAGGCTCTACATCAAAACTCTATGTCCTGGTCTTTCTGTAATGGAATACGACAATTATTCCAATAAAATATTCCCCTAGAAAAACACAATACAGTAGTCACAGAGACAAAGTGAATTTGTGCCTACTGAATTCAATGTAGCTGTGACTACAGCACCACTAGTTTGACAGCTGTTTATTTTGTCTGTGCATGTTGCACTTTACACAAGTATATACATGTGGTTCTCAGATTGCTATGAAGTGTAAAATTGGTAGACTGTACTGAGTAACAAGAGTTTCTAAAATTTCACTTCTGGACTGAATGTTGAGACTTGTCTATAGACTTGGAGGTGAGGATTTTACCATGGTTTAGATGAAAGGCACAGTTGCTCTATCAGACTTGTGCAACCTCTCTGGCACAGAATTGTGATTTGGTTCTGCTTTGAGCAATTAAATGATCTGTCTTCTGCACCGATGTTATTTTTGCAAAATTTATGACAATGCCTGACAGGGCAACAGGCAAACAAAAAGTGATGCATCCACACTGTCTGGTTGCATATATCTGTCGTAAAAAAGAAATGGGGATAACAAGCAGATTTGGGTCCCAAACCTGTAAGTTCTAGGATTTTTGTTATGTGGTTGGTAGTACGTTGCTTCAGTCTGCAGTCTACCTGTTACTTCAAATTGATAGGCTGTTGTATCTGACAGAGTAATACAGATGTAACAGATGTTAAAAATTATTCTTGAATGTGATGAATATTGTCAGATATTGAGGCTTTTAAACTCTTGACATCTATATGGAGAGACAGATACAATTTCCCTCTCACTGTATTTCCTGACTACTTCTAACTTGAGTGGTAAGCCCTCAGAGTGATGCAAACAGATTTAGTGATACAGCTTCCACTTAACACTAATTGGACTTTTACAGCTAATTTCCTGTGCATCAACTGGAAAATATGCCACTTAATATAATCTAAACATGTATTTATAGCTTAATTATTCTCTACCATTAGACAAAATGCAACATTATATACTTCCATAACTTAATTTATATGTTATCTTGTCATAATATATAGTATGCTTTTGTTGGAGAAAACACTTTAAAAATGCTTTCATTTTTAACCCAGTCAACTAAGATAAATCTGACCAGCTTATGTGCACATAGTTCTTAAAAAAGCCCAAAACCCCAAAGTGGAATGAAAATTTATCAGTCAAGACAGACAATTTGATTTTGCAAACTATGCTGACAAACAAGATGAGGAACACCTCTGAAATATATACTAAATTCAAACCTAATGGAATCATATAGGACATAAACAACTGCTATTTCTTTGGCCTAAGCAATAAAAGAGAACAGATTTAAAATCTGAAACAACAGAGCATGTCTGCTACTTAGAAAAATCTACCCAACTGATAAAAATACAGTGTCCTTACTTCTAAGAAATTATTTGTCCTGAGTGATCATTTCACAGAGTGTTTAGATTCTGAAAAGTAGGAAGTTTGATAGATTCAGTAAAAACCAGGACAGTTAAAAGAAATATAAATTTTAGCTTTGTCTTCCCCAGGGCATGCATGATCAGCCAGAGTCATTTTGAGAGGAAACTGCAAATTTCCAGGAGACCTTCAAAATGAAACAGGTAAAATATTAACCAGCTGAGAGTTGTAAAGTTCTGTAAATGACTTAGGGGAAAAGCAGTATGTAAGAATTCCCAGTTATTTTACAGTGGTCACACTTGATATAGTGCTGGCTTTCAGAATTTTCTCACATCAGAGAAAATCTATGATAATGCTAAACTTGAGCTGTCCCTGACAACTTGTAGGCCTGTTATACCACATACTACTGATGATCCTAAATAGCAATTACTTTGTGCTAGTAGAAGTTACTGAAGATGAGAATGATTATAACAGGATGATGTTTTTGCCGCTTAAGGAAATCTGAAGATTTCTGCTAGACAAGGGGAAAAACATAACCTTCCAATTGGCATATGGCACAACTACTAGTGTTAGGAATATCTAGTGGATTTGATATCTATCTAGTACACACACTAGAAGAACATATACATTAAAATAACCAGGAAAATTACAATGAAAAACTACATGCAATAAGGCTGACAGATCCAGTGCCATTCAGTGAATAAAATTCATGCAGTTGATTTAATTAATTTTTCTGTGCTTAAACATATTGTACTGTAGCTCCTTATTACGTTATCAAGAAAGGTGATTAATAAGATGAGTGATTGTTCTTGGTATTTTTAGTAAATATAATACTGTAGAAATAACTGCAATGATCTACACTGCTTAAAATAATTGCATTGTAGTAAAGGAAAAAAAATCTCAAGTTTTCTTAATGTGAGATGTGAAAGCTTACCAGTAAGTCTGTTTGTCACCTTGTGTAAGTTTTCATACCTACATTTGTGCTTGCTGAGAATCTGGCCTTTAAATACAATGATTTAATTTCAAATTTGGTCAAATACCTTTTAAATTTGTGATTAGTTATTTTTTCAGATAAAGCAACTCAGACTTACTTGAGTCTAGATTATTAATTGCATGCACTTTAATGGTCTGATAGGAGAGTGAGTTACATTATGTAAATGCTTACACAATGCTAGATGCAGAAGTATACTTTCTTAGCTAAAAAATAGTTTTGTGCTTCAGATTCTAAAAGGATGCTAATTAGTTTGTTCTTTAACGTGTAAATCTACATTAGAGCTTTTTATGTCATAAATCAGAAAGAGTTACGGATGTTCTTTGTGGTTAAACACTTAAGTGGCAAAAGTTAGCATAAGGAAGATCAATGTGGCATACACATCCTTCTTTTTTTTTGTTATAAGATGATGGGAATTAATGGCGTTTACTGTGACCAGTAGCTCTGGGCTAACACTAAGAACTACAGAATCAGTCTAATGGATTTTTTATCAAAACTTGCACACTGACACAGCTGTTTCTATGGGCACAGTTTTGCTCTCTGACAGGTTATCACAAAGATTTAGACAAACTCAAAGACCTCCTTTCCTCCTCTTTAGCCCATCTCTCTGGTGAACTTCTGCAAACAGCTGTGTTATGTGGGGTAATTTTCTTCTCCACCACAGACATTTTCGAATGTAATTTTTAATCTTAATTTTTAATGTATTTGTTAAAAATTCCAAAAGAATTTTGTTTACTGATATTCCCTGTGCTTAAGTGATTTGTTCCTGCCTCTTGTAAATCAGTTCCACCTGGAACAGTAAGATTCTTTATGAGAATTATCTATACCTAAAAGTTGTTCCCTTATGGCACTGGCTCCTGGTCCTTTCTATCTTTTAACATTTTTCATCACTGAAAACCATAGGGTTTCAATATTTCTAATGCAAAAGTCTTTATTCGTCATCTCTTATAAGCTCTAACAGAAAATGCCACTGGAATCAGACACTATTTGCCTTGGTTCACCTGTCCTCTTTCAAACCAGATACCTCATTTCAATTTCCTGCATTCTTTACTTTAGCACTGAAAGATTTACTCATATCATTACATCTCACAAACTACCTTTGCAAGGCTAAAATATAACCATAAGAGTCCCAAAACTTCAGTTTTGGGGTCCATGAGAAACCAACATGTAAAATATTACAGGACATATATGAAAACCTTGCTCTCAGAAGTGATTCACACTTCTTTTAGGAGTATTTGCAGATGCGAATTAGATTCAGGTTAGAATTCAGTATTGCGGTATCTAAAGTATTTCCTACTACTTCTCCCTATGAATTGTAAGCATTTGCAATGCTATAAAAATAAGTTTAAAAAAACCCTTTTCAGTCTGATGTCTGGATACGTTCTAAAGCACTTAACCCAATTAAGAAAGACATTTTGAATTACAATATCTTCCTCTTTTTTTTTGGTCTAAATTTAATTGTGTCTGAGGGAGACTGTGATTTGTGCAGCTGGATGTATCTGTCTTAAGCTTAATGGGAACACAGCTGATGAGGAAATAATATGCCATAAAAACTGACCTAAAGAGTTTTTTTGCTGTTTCCACAAGGATGCAGGTAGAGTGGCTGAGAAGTCCTCCACAGTTAACTCACTGTCGTCGTTTAAGCCCCCCACCCACGCAGTTTACTCACTCACTCACTCACTCACTCACTCACTCACTCACTCCTCTTTTTCTTCCCCCAGTCCTGGGGTGATGGGGAGGAGAATTGAAAAAAAAATTGCAACTCGCACAGGTTGAGATAAGAACAGTTTAGTAACTAAGGTATAACACAAATCACTACTGCTACCACCAGTAATAATACAAGAGAAATACAAGGAAAGAGAATACAGCTGCTCACCAAGACCGACCCAGCCAGTGCACCCCCCAGCAGCAAACCCCCCAATACTAAAAACCTGACCATGCCATGCACCCCCAGCCCACCACCACATCCTTCCGGGTCTCTATTCTCCGTATTTTTCACATCCTGGACATGACATGCTGTGGTATGGAATAACCTCTTTGGTCAGTTTGGGTCAGGTGTCCTGTCTCTGCTTCCTCCCGGCTCCTCTCCTCCCTGGCAGAGCATGAGACTCAGAAAGTCCTTGGTCAAACCAAAACACTGCCAAGCAGTAACTATAAACACTGGTGTTATCAGCACTGTTCCCTGGCCCAAAATCAAAAACACAGAGCTGCACCAGCTACCAAGAAGGAGAAAAAAATGACTGCTACTGCTGAACACATGACACTCACCAACAAGGAAATTTTAAAATATTACTTTAATGCTTAAAATCTATCTCACATTAGCTTTCTCTTAAGTGTGGGAAAAGTGTATTACAAATATGAATAATTGAAATGCTATCTGCTTGAGGGACTTAAACTTATGGCATAGCACAGACGGTTAATATGGATTAAAACACTGTCAAAGCTGTATGTTAACAAAAGAGGTTGAGACTGTTTCTCTGGCAGAACAAAGAGTCAGTAATTTATCTTAATATTCTATTTATATAAAAGCTGTAAGTTTAAGCATACAAGATTAATGAAGGTTGATTTGACTGCCCTCCTTACCTCCTGTGCCCTCCACAGTATTATAAAGGTGGCAGATTGCTAATCAAGAATCCTTGACACTTCATCCAAACTCAGAGGTCAGTTTCTCAGAAATGATAATTACCTGTAATTTCAGCCATGATCTCTTTGGCTATGAGTCACAGTTAAACTACTCATCTTTTCCACACATCTTCCTTACAAAATGAGACCATAGTTATAAATAGCATTTCATTACTCAGAGAAATGTTTCCTCTTTCATGGTTTTAGCTCTGATACTACATCAGTAGATTTAATGAAACTACAGATGGCAATAGTTCACAGTGGCACTAAATAGGACATCAGTCTGTTTTCTTTGGTTTTTCATCGTATTTTTATATGCTGTAATGAAGTGTTATATTTCACTTCCAGCTCAACCTTATAGATTCAAATCATATCCACTGAACATATTTTGTTCTGAGCCTTTACAAGGGTCTTATATTATTGTAAGATCATATCTCTTAAACAGCTTCTAATTGTTTTGAACCAGCATAATGCTGCTGTTTTGTAAACTCTGGTATTTATACAACCCCTAACTGGATAAGCAGTTAGAGCATCTGCTATGTCTGAATCACTGCAAAAGTGAATACATAAATTACCCACATTTCTTTCGTTGTCTCTGGCCACTTCATGGAAGAAGGTGCTGGTTGTTTGTCAGGCACAAGAAAATTGGCATCTGGCCTGCACCTCATCTCTAGGTGTATTTTGGGTCTGGCTGGGATGGAGTTTCTTTTCTTATAGCAGCCCTAATGATGCTGGATTGTGCATCCATGTTTTGGATTGTGGCTAAAACTGTGTTGCTATTGCTGATCAGCGTCTGCATGGTGTTGGGCTTTTAATTCTTGGGGTTTTTTTCTTCTTCTTCCCACTAAAAGAATATTCCAGACTATATGGTGGTGTGCTCAGCAAGAAAAGTTGTAGGAAAGAGGCTGAAAATGTGGGGTTATTTGTGGTTACGGGGTTTCTCTTCCCAAATAACCATGATGTATGCTGAAGCCATGCTTTCCAAGAGGTGGCTGGATATCTGCCTACTGATGGGAAACAGTGAATGAGTTGTTTTATTTGCTTTTCCTGCATTCTCAGCTTTGCTTCACCTATTAACCTGTCTTTATCTTGACCCACCAGTTCTGATACTTGCTTTTCTGATTCTCTTCCCCATCCCCCTGTGGGGGAGTGAGCGAGAGACTGGATAGCAGCATAGCTTCTGGCTGTCAGCCCAGCACAGCAGACATCAGTATTTGTTGTTGTTGTTTGCCTTTTAAATATGTTAAATTAACAAATAGCCTAAATCTTGTATAGACTGGGATATTTTGGGACTGGGCCCTGAAAACTCGTATTTGCCCTTAAAGATACGATTGTTCCTCTGACTAGATGGATGAACTGGATAATTTTCTAACCCAGAATAACATTACCATTTAGTCTTTCTCCCTTGTTAAGTTATTAATTTATCTTAGTCTTCATTTTTTTTTCACTGTTTCTTGCATTTCTCTAGATTATGAGTCACTGGTTACTTTCTTCTTTCTGATGTTGCTCCCTGTCATAGTCTAAACAGATGCAGACCAAATATCACTTAAACTTAAGTGTTCTCCTTTATTTTGTGCAATTTTATAGTAAATTAAAGAATTTGTTCATTGGTGCAGGACAGCAGAAATGAAGAAATATTAATGCCTGAAAATGATATATGAAGAATGCTTCTATCCACAATTGTTCAACAGGATTGTACCTTTAGGCAGTCTCATCCCTAATCTTCTGTTTTTCCATTTGTTACATAGTCCTGAAGACTCTGTTTCTTAACACCTCAAGGACTACAATGACTGCACAGAATGCATTGTAATAATTACACTTTCACACCAAAGTTTTGTTCTTTTTTCACTGTAACACAAAGC
Source organism: Myiopsitta monachus (assembly GCA_017639245.1). Classification (NCBI taxonomy): domain Eukaryota; kingdom Metazoa; phylum Chordata; class Aves; order Psittaciformes; family Psittacidae; genus Myiopsitta; species Myiopsitta monachus. The sequence continues at coordinate 75,463,052 of CM029917.1, read as the reverse complement.
TATACATGAGCAGAAGACAGAAAACATGCAACTGAGTTATGTTAAGCCACGCAAATCTTTATTCACATGAGCCATTAAATATTAATGTATTAGATTTTCAGAAATATAGACTGTAAAATACAAACTGATCAAGAAACTGATAAAACCTGATACATTATCAAGAAAGTAATAAATATTGTCACTTTAGGTTTCATTTCTATTGATTGTGTGCAATCGGATGTGTGCAATAAGGACATCTACTTGATTTCAGTAAGTGCTGTTCCACAATGATCATAAACTAAACCACTGTTATCATTAAAATGAAGTTGTTTCTTTTTTTAACAGAAAACCAAACTGTCATCTTAAAAGCAGTGTAATAATTAAAACCCTCCAAAAGTGACATTAGGCCATGGCTTAATGTATTTACTAAAAACCTTGAAGCTCTGGTGAAAAGGGAAATGATAAAAAGTTGTTTAAATTGGTTTAAACCTGAGAGGATTTTCAGGGACTATGAAAGTACCTCACGAACCCAGTCAATAGACAGAGGAAAGGAAAATTCATGTAGATTAGATACACATTGGAAGTAGAAACTTTTAGCTGTAACTAACCAGGAAAGGACATGCTCATCAGTATAAGTAGTTCCATGAAAACATTTGCTTTAAGCATGAGAAATATATTCTCCCTCTCCTCTTTATTTTCACTGTTGACTTCATAAGTATTGCTGCCATTAAACCAGAAATATTTTCATCTTTGAGTTCCCATGAAAGTTGAGTAAGAAGCAGAAAAGCATGGGATTTCAATAGTAGTTGTTTTTCTTAGACAGCTTCCAAAATCCACTGAAAGATCTGGACTACTAGAAGGTATTCAGACTCTAAGGACAAATAGGCAGAGGTTACAGGAAACAGATAGTGGTAAAAGAGATTAATATACAGTGAGGAGATTCGTCTCCATAAAATATAGACATTCAAGTCATTACAGGTGGAGCTGGAATAAAAAAAAAGAAAAAAAAAAAAACCAGAAAATTATTGCACTGCAGTTCCTTGTTCCAAAGATCAAGTGGCAGCAATGGTATTTCAGGATGTTCTTCACAAAAGACATTTTGCTATTACCTTTATTTCTCCTTGTTATCCTCGTCTCTCCTTACTAGCTTGCCAGCTTCCCTGGCACCTAACACACAGATTACCTATGTGTTATGAAAAGAGCTACTGTTTCTATTTAGACTGTAGAAACTGTTTTAAGGTGAAGAATTGGGAAAAAAAAATAACAATATTGATGGGCAAATAATAATTACATAATATTTATTACATAGACTCTTTACACCAGGGTGAAATAATTTGACCCTGATTCTAGCTGGTCTCCTCGTCTAATGTGGTTGGTTACTTGAATACCATGCGTTTCCTTCTCCTTAGTGATCTCTGCTTGCACAGATTATCGTGACTCTTATTTCACAACAGAAGAAACTCCCTTCTCATTCATGCAGTATGTTCTACTAAACATTCTTGATTCTTATTTGCCTCTATTATGAAACAATAATAATAATAAATGGGGACAAATACTCTGCTCTGAAGAATTGTTTAAGATACCATGTTTCTATGTGTCAGTCTTTGGGATGCTTCTAAGGACATTGAATTAGCCAATTCACTGAGTTTCCTTTTCTCTCCAGGCTTCTTTGTCTCTGAGAATTTTCCATCTCTTTCCAAGACTTTTCCATTTGCTTTCATTGCAGCAGATGTTTGTCTTCTGTCCTTTAGTTTGTGGGTTGTGGCTAGAAGATGTACATACTTTTGGAGGCAGCAGCTTGACTTCCTTCTCCCAGGATGACACAAGTAGCAACAGTTTAATTTTTTGTCTAGCAGACTATAGATGACAATAGACAACTGCAAAATTTAATCTCATATGTATGCTTATGTTGTTTTGTAGAATTTAATTTTTAAAAGGCAAATACGTGTCCATGCACCCTTATATGTGCACTCACAATAAATTCTGCATTTAATAAAAATGGTGAATATAAGAGTAATAAAAAAAAACAACACCTGTTCAGCCTATATAATCTATGTCCTGTATTAACATGAGGATGAGGAAGAAATATACCAATTCTGTTGATTAATTGATTTTTCTTTGTGGGGTTGAGGGAAGGGATGAGACTCATGTTTTAGGCAGACTGAAATATTTTTTTCTGATTGTCCCTCATGCACTGTGAATTTTCCTGTAAGATGCCCTTCTCCATAATGTTTTCAGTATATCTCATTTTCCAAGGACTAACCAACTTTCACATGTATTTGTTGAATATATGTGTGCAAAATGTTTGTGAAACTGATAGCATGATAATGGCTAGGAGCAGTGTGCAGCGGGGAGAAAACTCCTATCCACAAATCATTAAAGATATGTTTGGTGATACATTGCATATTCTGACAACAACAGAGTTGTCTAGACTTTTTGCCCTGTAATAGTCTTTTTCTTCTAAGTGCTTGTGTAACTGTTCTGGAGTGAGTTTGTGGTTACAGCTATTGCTGATGTCTTTGGTGGACCATTTCATATATTAATCATCATCTGTGAAAAGATGCTTTCTAAATGCCTTTTAGCCTAGTCTTTTCTCAGCTTCAGTTCATGCCTTCCTATTTTAGATCCTGCATTATGTCAGTTGAGACAAGGGGGGTAAAAAATTACAAAATGAAATATATAAACCTTTAGAATCAATTTTAAGTAATGTTAAGTTTGATGGCTTTGTAACAGTAGTAATGGAAAATTACTGAGATGCATAATATACAGAGAAAAAAATACAGAGTACAGCTAGAGAACATGCTGAGAATCCTTTTATAAGATAAACTGCTGTAGTTGACGTAGTTTAGGCCTTTATGACCTTAGTACAAAATCAGTGTAAGAAAACCAGGCTAGAAGAACAGGATGTAAAGATAGAGAGTATCTGGAAAGGCAGGGGCCCACGACAGGCTGCAGTTAAAGTAACTGATAAGCAGGAGGATGGGATGATTACTATGTCTGTGGTGTTAATGAACTGCTTAAGCTGGTATAAGCATCTACTGTGCGTGCTTCAAAGGCTGCCAGCAGTGATGAAGACTGTTGGAAGAAGTAAACGACCCTCAGAGACCACCACCACATTTTTGTATGCATGCGGAGAACTTTCTGGAAAATTATATAATCCATACGTAGCTTCATGAGTATGTATGTAGCTATATAAGGACTGCTTGTGTAGTAATACAGGGACACATATTAGGAGGAGCTATCCCCCATGTTCCCTGGCGCCTGTAATAAAGAATACCTGCTTGTCAACTAGAAAAATTTGTTGGCAAGTTTGTTCCTGGAGTTTTCTCCGAATCACAGTGAACAACCCATCAGCACCAACTTTTCTCTGAACTGCCTTTTTTTTTTTTTTGTTAATCTCAAATTTATCAGGTGGAGATTGACCTAATTTCTTAATCTATCCACTTGATACTGATATCTCAATTTTCTCTCTTTTTACAGTTTCTTCCACATTGCAAAACATACTTTATAGATGTCTAGACTGTGTCTTAGGCTTAGTGCAAAAGTTAAGAACAGTTAAGAACAGATGCTTCAAAATATTTTGCTTCATTTCCCTTATCTACTCATTAAAGTGTTTGATTGAATTTGATAGATCCCATTATAATCTCAGTGCTGAAGTACTGGAACAGCATAGATAATGTTTTTGGACCACCTCAGAGCACCGTCTATTTTTTGCTTTTATTTTATTTTAGTTTTGTTTTCTTTTGGTTTTATTTATTTTATTTTTATTTTATTGCATTAAATTTAGTTTTGTTTCGTTTCATCTGAACATATAGTCAAATCTCTTCTTAAAATGAAACATAAATTACCATTTTCCTTGTAACCAAGTAACTTCCAAGATAAGGTACATGCTGTGTTTCCTATTTATATCCTCTGTTTGCTGTTTATTTCTCTGTACAACACATTTCATTCCATATCTCTTCCTATTAATTATTGCTCCTTGCTCTTCATACTCTTTGCCTTTTATACTGTTACTCTGCTTTTCATCATTTTTCCTCTTCGTATATTTTTATTTTCTTCTTTTCCATTCTTCATTTCCTTTCATATATTTCTATTTTCTTTTCTATTTTTAAATGTATTTAACACCTCTTTTGTTCTCACCATCTCATTTTCCTTTTTACCACTGTAAATTAGTCTAAACAGCTCTTACATTAATTTTCTGTCAATCATGCAATATGTACCAGGAATACCTTTCCACTTTCTTCACATACTCTGTTAAACTCTTTCACACTCTGGGGAAGGGAGAGGCAGCTGTCCAACAAGAGTACTGATATTCAATGTTAGTTCAGCATATGAGAATCAGTTGATCAATTTTTTTCAGCTTTTTCTATGTGTTGATCCAGGTGAACATTATTGCTACCAATTAATTTTCAGGTTTAGGAACTTAGTAATAATGGTCAAGAGAAGACAATCTTCCACAGTCTCAAGCAGTAGGTGTCTGATTAAGAATATTGGTGACATCGATATGTATTCTCATATAATGATCTACAGGAAAGATTGAAAGCTACAAGGAGAGTGAAGGAAAGGTAGTGATTCTTCATTTTCCAGAAGCTCTTCATAAGTAGGCATCATTACATAAACATTGTAGGAATTTTGGGATACTTGCTGATATCTCAAATACCAAAGGAAAACAGACAGATAAACCCTCCTCCCCAAAGCTCCACAAAAAGCAGTGCTTTGTTTTTGTCTGAGCTGAGAAAAAATTCTATCCTGACTGCAGATTTGTAGATCATTTCATCACTGAATGCTAATGACTGTGGAGCTCTTTTCTGATAGCTTACTTACCTCTCAAAATTCATGTAAATAGAATCCAGAGCAAATAGGGATATAAGTAAATCTCTCATTTCTTCAGTTAAATAAATATGTGTTACAAAAAAATTACAGTATAATATTCTCCTGTGTTTATATTATGGAATTACTTCTCGATCGCTAATGAAAACCACCACTATTTGAATTTTCTGTATCAGAACCTGGTCTTAGTTTTGCAAGGAGCCAAAGGCAATTTTTTGTAACAATTTGAATTGCGAGTTTCAATTACGACTACGTAACTTTTTTTGCTAGAACTGTAAAAGGCTTTCTTTTTCTATTAAGAATCCTTCGTTTATAACTTTGAAAATGTATGAAACCTATAAATATGTGGCAAGTGTCACTAAAAGTCCTTGAGGAATATATATTAAGTTGGACTTATAGCGCTAGAGTAGCTTTATTCTTGTTTAGATTTGTACAAGCTTCAGCTACGAAGTGTTCCTTCTCAACAAACTTTAAGCATCTTCAAAGGTCAAGAGCAATCTTGTTTCTAAATGGAAGGAAAGAGAATGACATTTCTTTGATTGTAACTTCAAAATTTATTTAGTTCTACTTTTTATAAAATGTGTTCACATAGTTTTTGTGTACTGAGCACTTATAATTTGGAATCACCACAGAGGTTTTATGCCCTTGACTCGTTTGTAGCAGTGCTGTATGGTATTCCTTATAATTTTCCTTTTTCTCCACACAAAATGGCAGCTGTGCCATGCTGTATCAGGATGAAGGTACAGAAGTGGGAAAACTTAACTTTTTTTCTGCCTATTTCTCTTTCAGTCAGAAGCACACTTCCTGATGAATAGGGGAAAGATCTGACGCTGACCTGTAGTCTAAATCTTCAACTCCTGAGATATTGCAAGTGTTAAATTACAAAAACAGGAAAGCCCATCATCTATACACAGTAGTTAATTTGTATTAAAATTAATAATTTGCCATCTAAAATGAAATAAAAAAAAAAAGAGGGATAGACACCTTAAGATTGGCTTTAGCTTAATGGTTAGGCTGATGATGAATATGAGCAACCAAGATTCATGCTTGCCTGACCAGAGGGTTTTTTCATGACTTGGATATGAATAGTGAAAGAACAGGGTGCAATAGTTGCAATTTTTTCATGTTTTAACATGCAAAGGAAATTGAGATTAAACATAAGAAAAAATACTTCACAGTGAGATTGGTTAAGCACTGAGACAACTTGCCCAGAGAAGCTGCAGAATCTCCATTGCTGGAGGCTTTCAAAGCTTGACTGGATGAAGTCGTGAGCAAAATTTTAAGTTAGTCCTATTAAGCAGATGCTTAAACTAGAATATCTTGAGGGGTGTCTACCAGCCTAAACTATTCTATGAGTCTAACATTCAGAAGCAGAACCTTTACAGAAACTATGGGAAATCCAAGATTCAAATTCATGCTCTGTGCAAGTTAGAGATCTGAATCTTGGGATCCCATATTCCATTGAATATCACGTTCACAATGCACTAACGTCAATTTCTTTGTTTCTTGACCCTTACATGATCCAAGTTATCATCAGTTGAACTGCTGGAACAGAAAGGTTGTTGAAGGTATTCCTTAATTAGCCTTCTTTTTGCATTTAGTTTCTAATTATCTGAATCTACTTTCCAGTCAGTGGTTTTATGCAGATTCTTCCTTGAGATGATAGTTAATTTTCTTGCTCTATCAATCAAGTCACAGCACAGAATATGATGCAACGAACACCACCCCAGGTCCAACTCCAGCTGATACCTAGTAGTCCCCACCCTTCCTTGGGAGCGTCTTGTGTTCCATGTTTGGTATGTCAGGTTCTTATTTCTCAGAAGCCATTTATATTCTTACAATACCACCCATCTTACACCTCCCCCCCCCTTTTATTGCTTGTTTCACTTACAGCTTTGCCTCAGGGGATCTAAAGAAAACATAAGAAAGCTTTATTAAGTTTCCATCTCTGGTCCTGGTGACTTTGTTCCTACTTACGAAGGATGAGAAATGGTGTCCATTTGTACAATCAAAAATTTCATTCTTCATTCTTATTTCATGCTGTGTGATGTGCCTGGCTGTGATACTGAGGGCAGCATCATGCTTTTCGTTTCCTAGCATTGCTTGAAGAATCAGAGGCAGAGTTCCAGCTTGCCTTTTATTAACATGTGGGACTACTACTGTTACTTTCACTCTGAAAGCAATTTGCTGCAAAGTAGGTAGAGGTGAACGCATCTTTCCAGATGGTGTATGCAGGCAGAATGTGTTTGCCTGGACTCCTAAATGTCTGGACCAAGCCCTGCTCTACAATGTAAGTAAGCACTCCACTTCATATACTCCACTTTTCAGCAGGGCTCATTGTCAAAGGCATAGATCACACAAATGCTTTCTCACAGCATCAGGGTCACAGCTGGCTTGCAGCTGACTGGGTCCACTGGTACATAGCACATCTGTATGTCTGGCTGTGAGCAGCCATGTCACTGCTTTCCCTCAGTGCACAGGTACATGGAATACTAAAGCACAAGCAACAGCCTGATATCCCAGAAGAGGTAAGGGTGCCTTTCTTTCCAGAGTTGAGACAGATGAAGATCTCAGTAACCTCAATAACCAACTCTTTATCTTTCCTCTAGAACAAATCACTCATCACCAATAGATTATGCCAGACAGTGGTCTAGATGATCATACTGTATCACTGTCACCCTTATTAGTATGGATACTGGTATTATTTGAAGTACATAACCTGTGAGAAAATGTCAGTCTAGTCCATAGGTGCAGAAATAGGAAGTCAAATAATTTATCATTCCCTCTGCCTTATGAGACTGCCTTCCCTTCAAGCTGTTGACTGAAGAGTCAGCAGGTGGGGAGGAAAAAAATAGATTGCCTGCTTTTCCTTATGCTGATTTATGTCTGATCACTGCAAACAAGACAGTATATAAAATGGATGTGCTCTTAAATTAGACTGTTGTAAAATAAGCAATTACAGCTACTAAGAGAACTTTCATGTCTGAATATATAAATGATTTCAGGATTGTCAGTGAAACTTCATAATGGAGTAAGTTGATTTCCAAACTCTACATCTGTATGTTTGTTTTTTCATAATCAAGAATGCTTTCAAAGCTATATGCTTTATACAAATTTTCTTATTACAAACATCTGAACAGTATATTACAAAATATATTAGTTGATGATTTTGCTTTCTTTTTAGTGTTAGGCTTTTGAAAATCATTAATAATTCCAAAGGAGCAACAAAATCAAAGCAACATTTTCTTAGCCTTTCATAAGTAAACTGATTTAGTAATTTTTTTCAGTACATGGCCCACTGAATTACATGTTATGCTAGAGATAACATCAAAATTATAAGAAAGATCTACTCATACTACATGCAGCCATGTAGTTGACTTGCTTTTGACAAGCAAGTAAAAAATATTACCTATGTCTGTTTATGATTTGGTAGCAGTTACTCTTTGTTGTGTGGAATTCAAGTAGCTGTGTTTCTAATGCTTCATCTTCAGCTATTACCTAGATATTATAGGGAAAATAGATGTTTTGCATATAAGAAAGGTGATGAAGAAAGTATTTGTTGTAAGCCAAGAAGAAAATTGACTTGTTCTACACAAAGCAACTAGGTAAATGAGCCTTTTCTCTTTACTGTTATTTGCTATCTGTCTTCTCTCTTTTCTTCTTCCCTTCCTAATCATCATGAGAAAGCCGGTGCAGAAAATGAAAGCAGAGCTAAAGACAGCAGCAGATTTTGTAGATAGCACTTGTCAAGGTATGAGGAAAGGAACATGCCACAGGAAGACTTCAGGTTTTCCTTCTGACACACAGTACTAGAGTTTGCTTTGTCACTGTTGTGTGCCTCTGCAATGGTGCTGTTGCAGACGCACGCAAGCCTAACTTTGCAATACAGGATGCTAAGAAGCTTTTAATACTCCTGTAGCATCGAGGTTATAGCTGAATGTAGTACTTCATGAATTTGGCTATGTCACTCAATAAGAGAGGCCAGTACAAAAGCTAAGCGTTGAATTTCTATGCTGCGTAATCCACATCAAATATAGTCAGCATTCAATTAATCAGAGATTGAGATAGCCAAAAACCAGGAAAATCACAAACTGGAAACACTTGAAATGCAAAGAAGACTGGTGTGGCACTGCTCAAAGGCAGCTTGGGTTCATTTTGCTTCAGCTTTTTGCTAGCTCCCTTGGTGCAATCAGGGTCTGCTTCATGCATCCACTTGAAAGGTCTTTTTTGTGCCCAGTGCTTCATATTCGGGGAGTTTTTGGGTTTGCTAGTGTGTATGAGAACTGAGTTGGTTTTCGTTCTTTATGTACAGCTGCTCTGTAATAAAAGCACAGTGAAGTATAATGCAGAAGCATCTGAGTAAGGACTAATTAATCCTATGGCACCCAAGCTAACTGCATGCCACCACTTGTGTCTCTGCGTCGTTATTTTTCTATACATTCATTTCACGGAGCTTGGGATAAAAAATTTACAGTGAACATGACTAACCTGGCTTTTTGGGATTTGACTTGCTCAGGTTCTGCACAGTGCAGGAGTGATTAACCTCTTTCCGTTCATGAGGGGGCCTGGAAACAGTGGAGTGCATCTATTGTACCACACCTGCCCTAAGAAGCCCAGCTGATTTGACCTGGCTCTGCACTGAATCTTCCTATCCAGGGCATGATTAATCCACCTGGATTTGATTATAAACGTTTAATCCCCCTTGGATAAACCACAGCTGATGTGGACTGACTAAGCTCTTACTGCATAAGAAATATCATTATTCATTGGCTCTAATAGCAGCTTGTGTGGTCTAAAATGGAATAGCCTGTTTTACCAGAAAAATAAACAACTAGAAAAATAAAATGGTATTGGGTTTTTATCTCACCCAAGGATTACATTTGGAAGGATTTTAAAAAGTGGATTTTAAAAGATTAATTTAAAATAATCTCTATAGTTCGATGGGATTTTAAATCGTATTAATTTATTTTAAAATATATTTGAAGTAATTTAAGAAAGTAATTTTCTTTCATTTCATATTGCATAAAATATATTAAAAAATGCATAAAGTATAAGAAATAAAAACTTATATTCTGATTTGTATCATACCATTGGCCTAATGTTAGTCAATAGGCTGATAAGTGCTTTGGTTAATATTGATTCATAATGCTGTAAGTGTCATTATCTTCTGTCCTATACCTAAATGTCCATGGATTACTAGGAAACTCCCCAGAATACCAGATTATGACCTGAGCTTTGGTGGTTTGTGTCTGATAGAAAACTATCCTTCAAATGCTGGTTTTATATCACTTTGTTCACAGAAAGAACTCAGCAAGAAATCCTTTAAAATAAGTAAAACACGGAGGAAAGGGTATTTCTATTGGTTTAGTTCCTGCCTTGAAAAACTGGAGAAAAACTAGCAAAAATGCATTGAACAAAGGTGTTCTTAGGTGTTATTTGGTGATTACCCTCCTTGTAAGGTTAGAAATATGCAAAAAATGCACTTAAAATTATGGAAGTCATGTAGGAAAATGTAGGAAAGTTATGTAGAAATGTAGAAAAGGATGTGCTGTGGGTGCTCTAAAGTTCTTGATTTCTTCCACTTGTTACATGACTTCTCCTTGCACTCATGAAAGTGTTCTTTCTGACTCCTACATTTCATTTTTTCCCCTCCGATTTCATGAGATTAGAGATATGAATCATTGAACAGACATAAAACTTGTAAGTAGGTGGAATTTAAGTCTGGGATGGATAATGGCGTAGGGAGAGTTGACTGAATAGCACAAAGGTATTTACATTACATTAATTCCATGTGCTCTGCATGGTAAGGAGGTCACCCTAGTTCCAAGTTGTTTGTTTAGCTTTGGTTTTTTTTTTCTCTCTTTCTTTTGTGCTTGATATCAGGAAGAATGAAAATCCCTTTCAGGATAGGGTCAGAAATAGAACTGGGAAGTAAGCTATTAGACAGGAAATTAAATGTAGTCTTTCTGGATGAACTCACCCATGGTGAGAAGAATCAGAAAATGGTTTCTTCATATGGATTTTTGTTCAGAAAATAAAGGAGTATGTGGATAATTCTTTATGAAAACACACTTGGACGATGCAGAGCATCAGATCTGGCAGAATAATGAGATATCATATTTTTTCCACTTATGTACTTTCCAGCTGAGAAGAGTAACCATATCATAAAAAATGTAAGTTCTTAATCAGTCCAGACAAGGTTATGGAGTCCTAGCTTGCCAGTTGTTTTCTTTGTTTGATTTGGTTTTTTAACTGAAGAGCAAGAGAATCACTCTCTCTTGATGTTTACAATAACTTAAAGGCCAACTAGATTGCTAGCTAATTTAAATTCCACTCATGTAGGAGGAAAACAGTCTATCCAATTTCAGGTATTTCAAGCACATTCTCTAGTGTCATGTATTTGTTATAGAAATTTATGATTTTTCTGATGTCACCTCTATAAGCAGACATCTCCAAGCCATTAATATGATTTTCTGCTTACAGAATACAGACCCATTGGGTTTAGTGAGCTATATTGATATTTATGTAAACATTTTAATAAAATGAGAATGGTGCCTAAAGTTTTTTTCTGTTATAAAAGTACATCAGAAACACAATGAACCCAAAAAAACATTTGCAGCTAAAGCAACCCCTCATTTACTTTTCATCACATGACCACTTCCTTATTTTCCAGACATTAGTGTGGAGGGAGCAAACTACAGCTTATCATGCTCAGAACCCCCCATGCCCTATCAACTGTATGTGATAGTGGGAGCCCTCTGCCTGGACACTAGATTGCACCTCCTGTGTTGCAGGAAAGGGCCCGCTCACCCAGGACTGAATTGTGTGGTACATGCGCACAGAAACAAGGTGCAGGGCTGCTGAGAACTGATGTCTTTGGCTTCCCCTGGGAATGGGAACACAACATCTGTGGCAGACCAGCTTGAGGAAGCATGGCATTCCTGATTCTAGGCCACAGGTGAGTATTTTACAGGACAAAACTTTTATGGTCAGGAATGTTGATTGGGTTTTCAGATATCATGCCATTACTTGGATTTTTGACACTTGGTACTATTTATCATGCCATCTATCATTATTTGCATCTTACCGTCTCCTGCTAAAAATCCTTAACCACCACTTTCTTCAGCTCGCAGTACTTTTATAAAGCTTCCTTTCATTTTCCCCATACTTTCTCAATTTTTCTATGCTTTAGAATATTCAGTTGCTTTTAATTTTACTCTTTTGCTTCTTTTCAATTCATAATGTATGCTTACTGTATTTCTAATTGTTGCTGTTCACTACTTTGTTCCTAAACCAGAACAACTGCAGCTTCACTTAACCCTTCTTGGTCGAGGAATTATTTCTCAGCAATGATTACAATCCATTTATGATTGCTGGCTTCTTGACAAACACTTATTCTTGGATTAGTGTCGTGGTTTAAGTCTCTAAAACTCATGAAAGTCGCTCACTCACTCACTCCTCCTCTTTCTTCCCCCAGTCCTGGGGAGTATGGGGAGGAGAATCAAAAGAATGCAACTCGCACAGGTTGAGATAAGAACAGTTTAGTAACTAAGGTATAACACAAATCACTGCTGCTACCATCAGTAATAATACAAGAGAAATACAAGGAAAGAGAATACAACTGCTCACCAAGACCGACCCAGCCAGTGCACCCCCCAGCAGCAAACCCCCCACTGCCAAAAACCTGACCATGCCATGCACCCCCAGTCCACAACCACACCCTTCGGGGTCTCTGCCCTCCGTATTTTCACATCCCTGGACATGACATGCTGTGGTATGGAATAACCTCTTTGGTCAGTTTGGGTCAGGTGTCCTGTCTCTGCTTCCTCCTGGCTCCCCCTCCTCCCTGGCATAGCATGAGACTCAGGAAAGTCCTTGGGCAGATCAAAACATTGCCAGGCAGTAACTGAAAACACTGGTGTTATCAGCACTGCTTCCAGGCCCAAAATCAAAAACACAGTGCTGCACATGCTACCAAGAAGGAGAAAAAGCTGCTACTGCTGAACCCATGACAATTAGTCTTTACCGCATATAAGGAGTGTAATATAGAAATATCCAATACTGCATACAAGGTACCTTTATTGGATGTTATAACTCATAGAAGCTCTAAGAGTATTTTACTTCAGCCTATATTCTCTCTCTTTTGAATCTGGTTAATTCAAAGAGACACAGCCATGCCAGTTCTCCTCCTGCTTGTTCCTAGTTAGCACACTGGCTGTGCACACTAGAGATTGTGATTAAGCAGTTCAGATTTCTCAGAAACTGCAGATAATGGATGTCTTTCTCTCTCCCCTCTTTTCCTTGGACCACATATGTAACACTGTTTTTGCCTGCACTCCATCCAAACAGTCATTTTAGCCATCTTGCGACTTGGCCTATAGACTTTCATGGAGTGTCATTATACCTCGGTGAATTCTGAGCTCTGCTTTAGGTAGTGACTGATCACAAAATCATATAAGCAGCTTTCTTTATGAAATTGGCTCAGTTTTGATTGAAAGGGTATGAGTTGTCACTTCTCTGTTGCACTGTAATAGAGCATCCTTCTATGCTTTATGTCCAACAACAGTCTGCTAGAGGCATTAGGATTTTAGTCAGTTATGACATAATTGCATTTGTGGACTAAAGGTTCAGCTTATTGCTGCCGTTTATACAGAGGTGGGTTTACTGGAAGTGAGGAGACTGTATTGTAAGCACTGCATAATGCAACCTTATTCCTGTAGCCTTCTTTGTGTAAACAGCTGTGTGCCAGACTTTGTGCCCCCTTGTACGTGGTATTTAGAGATTTTCAGAACACGTTCCCATATTTGAAGTTAGAAAGTCCTCTGGGAACATAGGTAATCTGAAACCTGGAACTAGCAGTCTATTAGCAATGTTATTTTCATTCCAATCAAAACAATGAAAACAAAATGAAATTGAAGTAACTAAATAAAAAAGTAGCTACCCAAAGGACACGTATGCAATAAGCTTCATTGCTTATGAGAGACTGAATCTTCCATTTAATCCTCCTAAAACTTTGGATGATTTGTCACAGTTTATCTATCTGAAAGATCAGTATTTGGCTTGTGTCCTCTTGAAGCCCACATTACTACATGTTTCAGGGTGGGTCAGCAGAGGTTTTTAGGACTTTATAGAGGTGTTCATGGTATAAGAAGTAAATATCAAGTACAATATATTTCAAACTAACATATAATAATATATTTGCCAATTTCTTTGGAGTTACAATAGATTTTCTACAACCTAGTTTCAACATTCTCTTAATTCTTCTATTACAAGCAATTTAGTTATATAATTTCTTATGAAAGCACTAATTAAATTGTCAAATGTTTATATTCGAATTGAAATGTAACTATGAGTGCTTAATGGAAAACAAAAATGCTGAGCTTTATTAATCAATGTTCATGATTTCTGACACTGCGCACTGAGTTTTTTGTGTTTTCTGTTTCAGATTAAACAATTACACGAAAGAAAGCTATTGCATGGGGAAACTAAATGTCCTTACAGCAGTGTTTAATTCTTCTCTGACTTATGAAATAATAAATGGTAAATATAATACATGCATTTAACTATGGTAGGAGTAGTTACTTAGAGAAATTTTGCCAAAGAAGTTAATTTTAGATTTACTTGATGGATATATACAAATCATATTGCAGTGTAAAGGAAACGTAATGTCAAAACTATTTCCCTTGGAACTGCTTTTCACCTATAGAATGGGGCTCTGAAGGCATAAAATAAACTATGAGGAAAATTAAGTTCTGCCTGTAAAATTTCATTTATAATACAAAAAGTGGTCTGTTAGTGAGAGCGGGTAGGTGTTCTGGTATTTCCTTAAAAGAGCAGATTTACTTTTCAGTTTATGAAAACCCTCAGCAATTCCATTCAGTACAGGTATAAAGAAAAGAAATAAATCATTTGTTTTATCTTCATGTAGTGAATATAGTTTTCAAAGTGTAGTTTTCAAAATGTATACATGCATGTATATGCATGTATACATTTTTCTAATGTATGTTAGATGCTATTGAGGCTTTTGCAATGGTTAACAAATGGGGAGTCCATTTGTGGGCGTTTCAGTGCTGAATGAATAAACATATGCAAAAGTTTCTCTATTTTCTAAAGGAAGAGTTGCAAGACACCAATGAGAAAAGAATATTTGGTACTGATATCCTCATGTAATTCACATTTTACATTCTTTTATCTTCTGCTCTATTTACTTTTTATAAAGTTTTAGAAAAATTAAGTAACATATGGGCAAACAGTAATTTTTTAAAGGAGTAGATGGAGAACCAATTAAATCTTTGTGATATGTATTCTGTTTTAATTAAAGGAAGTTTTTCCAATCAGATTTGTGACCATGGTGCCGCTGAGCATCTTTCTAAAGTTCAGGTTGCCATGAAGGTAGGTTTGGTTTAATGGTTGTTGATAAAATTAAATCTTCAACTCAGTTTTATTTAGTATGCTAAACATTTACATCTAATGAAGTGTTTTTCTTGATAATAATATAAGTCCGAATCTGTAAATCACACATCGTGCTGAAATACATAGAATTTTTGTCAGTATTAGACTATTAGATTACAAGACCTGGCTCATAATACCTGTAGCCTTACATAAAGACCAAATGCCTATGTAGTTGTCTTGGATGGAGAACAGTTTCATCTGTCATTAAGTAATCTCTTTCATTAGTAGATGTAAATATATATATATATTAAAAGTAATGGTGTGATATGAATCCCATCAAAGAACATTCCTTCTCTAATGCCAAAAATTGAAGGTCCATAGCCCTTTTTAAAAGTTGGGGTTTTTTAAAATAATATCCTGATTACTAACCAGACAATTGAAGTCACTGACTTTCTTATTAAACGTAGTTTAATAGGTTCAAACTGCAGCAAATCATAAACCAATCTTCATTTGTTTTAAATTATTCAAAAGGAAATGAGACCCAATAGAGTGCTTCTGTCTTCTGGATCTGGCATAAATGCAATGAAAAAGTGCTGTTTAGTTCAAAATGGTATTGAAACTGATTCACACTATCAAATAAAGTATGTTTCTTGTTTACTGTTTCTTAGATATTAATGTATATCATGAACACAGCTCAGCTTATATCTTCATGGATACAATCCAACAAAACAGGCATTTCTGTGAAGCTGCCAAGAAAACAAACCTTTTATTTTGCTTTATTTTAATGAGTTTATTGTGCTATGCTTATCCTAGGCTGTGAGGCAGATGACAGTGATTTATAACTTGCAGAGCAGTAGCTGTGATAGGATGATGAAGGACCATCTCTCCTCATTATGCCAGCAGAAGTTCTTTTCATCTCTTCTCTTATTCTCTTTTCACTGTTTGCTCTCGTCATCATCAGTCACCAGGCAGTACAGTTTACAAACACTGTTTTGGCTGGCAGAAAATAAATTGTTCAGCCAATGACGTGAAATCTATCAAATTCCTACTAAGCTGCATCATGAAACCCCAATTCAAGCTCGTCTGAGGCTGATCCATAGTCAAGATAATAGTTTACTCATAAGAGATAGATTCTTTCCTTTCTCACTTGTTACTCAGAGCAAGATGCATTTCCTTTAAGCTTTCTGCAGGCAACGGCTGACCAACTTCTAAGAGCTGTAGAGACAAAATCGTTTATCTCCGGACACAAATTTGTTACAAAACCCATGTAGACAGTATTATGGAGGGAGAGATAGGACAATATTCCAAGTTCTGGGTAACCAAGCATGAGTAACAGACCAACCTAGTAAAAAGTAGCTGAACTTCATTGTTGAAGAGAAAAATATACAAACCAGAAAGGTGACAGAGACAGGTCCAAGACCAGAAACAAACCAAGTGTCATGATTATCTGCTTGGCAGCATCCACACGAAGTCATTTAAACTTTAAAGTCACATTAATTTTGAATGGCTTGGTATAATCCACAAACAAACGAGTTGCCTGCAAATGACTGAAGCTGCTGGATGGGGACTCAGGCACTTGCATATTTAAAACAAAAAAAAATAAAAAAACAGGCTGGATAACAAATCTGAGCAAAAGTACAGACTGTGGTATGGCTTTTCTTAAATAATCCAGCTATCTGACAGAGTTGGTGTGATTATAATGTGACTAGAGACAGAATAGGTTGGAGGAGTAAGGAAAAGGATTTGCAGAGTGTGAAGGCAGGAAGAGAAATGGAATCTTTCAGTGCCATACATAAATGCATTTAAAACTGTTGGAACAAAACCTTGAAAATACCCATTAACCATCATTACTGAGAACCGTGGGATTGCACACTGGGAATAGTGGAAAAATAGTTCAATCTGTCTATCCACTTTATCTGTATCTTAAATATGCATTTGAATGATTTGAGGTATGTTGAATATTAGTTTGGCTTTTTTTCTGTGGTACCTTCATAAGATGCTGAACCCGAATTTATTGCTAGATCTGAATTAATTTGGAAGTAAGTATGAAAAGAAAACATTTTTTCAGTGTTCTGACCTGTTCTACACTCCTGTTAACTGAATTTACCGTTTACAGCCCACATGGTGGTGATACCAATGATTAAAATCTTTTCCTCAATGAAGCTAAGGAAGAGAATGAGTATTTTTCAAGAGTTTTGCTCTACACAAATTTCTCATAGGTGTCAATAATTATTTGCCATTAATAGCTGGACATAAAAATATGCATAAAGTAGCCAGGAGTAATAGTTTCAACCCTCTAAGTAGTATTTATTAAGTTTGTAGTAGATTATATGTGTGCATCCCATGCTCCCTTGCTTTTCCTGTCTACAATATTAATGTTAGGAGTGCAATATATGCTAAAGGTTAGGATGATAGGCACCACAGACCAGTTTCGTATGTATTACACTTCTCAGTCTCAATCCATGTGACATGCAATGTGTCACCCCTGGACAGAACTGAATAGCTTCAGCTGATCTTAATGATTTCAGTTTGCTGAAGATTGTGCTGTGGGGTGCTGCAGGCTCAGTGCAGGAGAGCCCTGGAAAGACAGGTCAGGAAGGAAATTTCTCCCATCCTGTGGTGAATCATGTCATTCCTGACTGTCTAAAGAGAGGCAAAGCAAAATAAACTCCCTGATCCCAAATAAGTCACTTGATTCCCAATTTTGTGACCAAATCACAGTACCCAAGTGTTTAAGAACGTATGAGTGTCTCATGACCAGTGAAGAGTTTAACTGTCTCACTAGCCTGGGCCATCTAAAAGTTTCAGACCTGCTGCTGATTCTGAAGAGATGGGGCACAACCAACCCCACCCCAACCACTTCATCTGGTTAGCTTTTCAGAAATGCATCAGCAACCAACAATTTTAGTGTGATTGTTCTTTTGGTTACAACAACCATTTGCAGAAATAAAAACTTGAAGAGAGTCTGCCCCTCAGAATGGTAAAATTCAGGATGAGAAACACGTTTGCTGTAAAAAATTTGGGGGCTTCTGTAGTCCTTTTAAAGCAATGAAGTAGGAAAGTGTGTTTTACTCTTGGTAAGTTTAATTAAGTACCATATAACATCTCTCTTATTCCTTTTGTTTTAGTCATCGGACTGTCACAGCTGTCACAGATGTAGCTATCAGACTGTCTGAAGTATTTGTTTTAACAAATGAATTTATGCTTTGGCAGCTATATCAGGCAGTGAAGTTGGTGGACTTTTAATTACTGCTTAGATACTTATGAGATTGGCTGCTGACGTCCATTCAATTTATTTTTTTATCTTTCTGTGCGTACAGTAATTTTTATGGGATTTTCTTTGCTCATTTCTGATGAAATTATACAGCTACTTTTTGAGTTTCTGTATACTTCCAACCCTTTTCAGGACAAGCAACTCTGCAGATGCCTACCCTTCTGAATATGTTTGAAATTTATCCTGTGACTACAGGGCTGGAAGAGAGCACCCATGTCACCGAGTCCAGCATTCAGCCACAGCAATGTTGTTAACACTGAATTCAGCACATTCATTCTATTACATATCACTAAAAGCTCCTAAAACAATGTTATACTACAACTACTAAAATTAGGCTATAAATATGTTGTATACAGTATGTAAAACAAATTACCTGACCAAAGGTCATAAAAACCTGTTAATTCTTCATAAGAAAAAAAAGCACATTAGGTAGACATCATTCTAGCATTTGCTAGCAATGAATGCTTAATACTGAAATTTCAAAAATGTTTTAAATAATTGTATATGCAATTAAGTACATATAAATCTTTTAAAAATGTGTATTCTTTTTAAGAATTTTTTTTCTTTGAGAAAATATCCCTCTGAGCTGCACATTTTCAGGAATGTTCTATTTACTTATAGCTTTGCAAAGAATACAGGCAATTACCTCCATGATTTTCTAATATCCATAGGAGACATATATAGATACTGCTGTTGGAATGCTGGAGAATTTAGACTTTGGAGCAATATTTTTCACAAACAGATCTAAGTGTAAGTGTATAATTGATTTTTATAGGGCTTCAGCTCTTTCCTTTTTAACAGTAGGCAGAGGTGGCAGTTCTGCAGAAAACAAAAATACATGCCCCCTTCAGACAGATGTCACTGAAAAATTTTTTTGGCTCTTTTTCACAGGAAGCTTTGCTGTGGCCAGCATTCATTGTGACTTCTGTAGAACAGCTGTAGTGTTGCTTGTTTCTTTCACGTTGAAGGAACTGTGTCAATGTTTTCCTTCCCTTTGCCAGGGGATTCTTCGTAGGATTCCTTTAATTATTTTCTTCCCATCAAATTCCTTTATCAAATGCAAGAGTTTCTGTGCTCAGTGACCTCCTAATATTTATGTCCTCCATATTTAAATGGAACATATATTGGAGTCCTGACACAATTATGACTTATCCATATATAGTTCTTGTAGAGGTAAGAAGGAAGATTATTTTTCTTCTTATATGAGTAAAGATTGAGGGAGGAAAGAAAGATCTTCACCATCTGAGTTACTAGATGCTGATTCTCAGAAGCATAGTAAGTCTTTTTCATAAATAAATAACTGCAGTCCCCCTTCTCCAAAGATTTTATTATACTTGAGATATAACAAAGAAATTTAGATCTAAAGAGCTTGCAACATCCATGATGTTGAATTGCCAGAGTTCAGCCATATCTTTCCTAATGGATGTAAAATACTACCCTTAATTTTAATGTGGAAGCATAACTTGACAGCAGTCTATATGGTACTAATTGTTGTAGAGGTGGAAAAGCCATGGACTACTAGCATGTAGAATTTTTTTGAGGACTACGTTTTGGTCAGCTATGGATATGGAAACAGCTGAAATTGCTCTGTAGTCACTGTATGACACTATTTATTGTCCTACTGCTTTTCATGCAACATATCCCTGTGTCTGCAGTGAAAAAAATCTATATTAAAACTTCAGATACATCTTTCTCACTAAACTTACATAAAATGCCCTTTCCTGTGCTTACTTCTAACACTTGTTAAATGCATACATTTTTGCACTAATATTTACTTGTATTAGGATGAAACTAGTATTAATGAGCATACTGAGTTTCAGAAATGAATTTTAGACCAGTAGGAGGGCCTCCAGACTCCCGAGTAATCTCAGTGGTTTCACATGCAGAATGAGTAAGAAACTGCTAATTATTTTCAGACACCAGGAGGAACTGTTCTAGGAAATAATTCCATATATAGAATAATATCTACAGCTTTTTTCCTCTAATGACAGTATTTCCAAGTAGTGTTATTAATAATCTAGAACAAATATATTTTTATTCTCCATTTTATGCTAGAATGTCTCTTTTTAATCTTCAATTTAGAATTTCCTAGGTACATCTATATGTACAGCAACAGCCTCTGAAGCTTCTTCTACTTAATATTATTTTTTCCTAATAATTCATTATTAAAATTTTTATTTTATTCAGTTTCTAATCACCACAATAATAACATTAAGGACTCTTTGCATATAGCAAACCTTCCAGCATGAGATTTGAAACAGTAGTTTCAAATTCACACAAGCTTTGTAAGTTTCTCCCCTTTTTATTCCTTCCTCATATGAAACAGAAACCTTTTAAAGATTCATTCTTTTCAGTAGACAACTATTCTTCACCTTTCCCTATCACTATCTGAAAATCATGCAGCTCTCCCTCTTAGGAAGTCACTCTAGCCTATTTCATCTGGTAGCTATAAAGCTGAATATTAAAAAAATAAAAAACTGGAAGGCTATCATGCTTTTCTGATTATCTGCTTCTCTTTGTGAGATTCTTATCATGGTCTATTGCATTTCTGGAAAGTTCAAGCTGTGCTGAAGTGCTTTCTATATTTTTCATTTGTCCCTTCTAGTCTACAGTGCTCTTATTCTACTTCCAGTCTTTTATCATCAGTCTGATCTCATGCCACGTTCTTAGGGCATGATGAAGGATAACAGTATATCTGAATTCACTAACCTTAACAAGTCTATCAAGTAACAGGTAAATGACCAAAAGGTATGGAAAAGGCCATGTGAAGACAAATGAAGTTTTCGTAGTGTTAGCCCACTCATAAGTGAATACTCAATCTGATTCTAGTCTCAACTGCTCCTGAATGTGACATTTCCATTCAGTCAAATCTGTTTCAGTGATATAGTTGTAAAATCTAGTTGAGTTTTTTAATCCAACATAGGTCAAAAAATTAGAAGACTATGAATGAAAACCTGTAAAGTTCCTTCACAAAAACTGTATTTCTTCAGAAGATATGTATATAAAGTGTTTTATCTATTGCTTACACTAAGTTATTCTATTAGCCCTTTAGATACTTTCTCATTGTGCTGTTTTAACAATGCTGTATTTTTATGTTTGCACATTCCCATGTAAAAATAACAATGGAGTCTTCCTTGGATCTGCTTTAATCTCTTCCGTTAAGCTTTTGAACATTCAGCAAGGTTTTTTGTTAGAACTTGTTTCCAAAGAAAACATTTTTAAAGAGTATCTTATGTTAAAAATTTCATGCTAAATTTTACATGCTGTATTATGTTGGGCAAAAAGATAAATTAATGGGAATAATAGTTCCTCTCATCAGTCTTATGCATAAATAAAATAAAATAAAAAAATTACAATAAAGGCCGCTTTAAATATAAATGCCTCAGGGTATATATTTTAATTATCTTTTCTAAGTAACTGAAATTAATATGTCATCATTCTGTAATACTTGCCTGTCTCTCTCCTGAGTGCTTAACATTTTACTTGTTAACAGTTCTGGTGTCCTTGTGGCACATGGGGTCACAGAGATGGGGAACACCCCCACCAGACCTGGGCAAACTGTAACACACAGCTTCTCCTGTAGAAAAACTGGCACTTGCTCTGGAGTGCATTGTCTCTATCCTTCACTTTTAAACTGAACTGTCAACAGGCACTATACTTACTTAACAAGCCTACTTTATATGCTATTCATTAGATGTCCCCTAATAAATGACTGACAAGGCCAAATCTGAAAGATTTCATCAATGATCTGTTAAAATGCAGCATGATTAACTCTCAAAACATAGAAGTTACTGTGATGAGGTTGTCAGTTTGTGTTCATTTGTTTGTTTTACTTGCTTTGGCTGGCAAAACCTATCTGTTTAAAGTCATGAACCTGGGATTATCTGCCTCATTCATTTTAGTTTCAGGATGGCTTTCTATGCAGTGCTGGAATCAAATACTTTACAGTGAATTTGTAGAGGAGCAGATAGACAAGTCTTCTGGGAAACCCAATAGTTTCCCACTTTATTTTAGTACCCTCCCTTAGTCTGCACGAGAGTATAGAATTACAGAATCATAGAATAGTTTGGGTTGGAAAGGACATTAAGATCATCTAGTTCCAACCACCATGCCATAGGCAGGGACATCTCCCACTAAATCATGCCATCCAAGGATATGTCCAACCTGGCCTTGAACACAGCCAGCAATAGAGCATTCACAACTTCCCTGGGAAACCCATTCCAGTGCCTCACCACCCTTACAGTAAAGAATTTCTTCCTTATGTCCAATCTAAACTTTCCCTGTTGAAGTTTGAACCTGTTACCCCTTATCCTCTCACTACAGTCCCTCATGAAGAGTCCCTCCCCAGCATCCCTATAGGCCTTCTTCAGATATCGGAAGGCTGCCTAGAAGGTCTCCACACAGCCTTCTCTTCTCCAGGTTCAACAGCCCCAACTTTCTCATCCTATCTTCATACAGGAGGTGCTCCAGTCCCCTCATCATCCTCATGGCCCTCCTTTGGACTTGTTTCAACAGTTCCATGTCCTTTTGATGTTGAGGACACCAGAACTGCACACAATACTCCAAGTGAGGTCTCACGAGAGCAGAGGAGAGGGGCAGGATCACCTCCCTCGACCTGCTGGTCACACTCCTTTTGATGCAGCCCAGGATATGGTTGGCTTTCTGAGCTGTGAGCGCACACTGCCGGCTCATGTTCATTTTCTCATTGACCAACACCCCCAAGTCCTTCTCCAGTAGGGCTGCTCTGAATCTCTTCCCTGCCCAACCTGTAGCTGTGCCAAGGATTGCTCCTATCCAGGTGTAGGACCTTGCACTTGTCATGGTTGAACTTCATCAAGTTGGCATCAGCCCACCTCACAAGTGTGTCAAGGTCCCTCTGGATGGCATTCCTTCTCTCCAACGTATCAAACGAACCACACAGCTTGGTGTCATATATATTTATTGTTTAGTTTATACAACTCATGAAGAGCTATTTCAGAAGTTAGAGAAGACTTATATATGACACAAGATTGTATTCTGGTTTCAAAACTTATTAGAATCTAAGATTTAACACTGACTCAAATAATTTTGAATCAAGCCTTTGTTCATGGTGTTTTGTGAGTGTGGTTTTTAGCATTTAAGATATTTTACTGTATGAGGTAGAAATTGTGATAATTACTGTGCACTATGGATGGATCCAGAACTTGTGCTGTGGCATCAATACAATGTTTTTCAAGAAGTCTTAAACTGAATTGCTCTGGAGTCAGCCAGGTACAAAGTCCAAGTGAGAGAGCAAACTAACAGCATGGCAGTAGGCTTGATTTTGAGTCTAGTACGTAAGATCGTTCCATAATTATCTTCCTTTGTTATGAGTATATTTGTTATAGATACACACAGTCATATCTACTGTAGCATCTGTGTATTAATAGACCATATTGCAAATTATAGTTATAGCATGTAAGAACAATACTTCACTTAACCTTCTCTCAAATGGAACAAGGAGGCCAAAATGGAATTAAACACTGATGCACTCCCTTATCCTACCTTTTGTTGATAAAAATACATCAGTGATAGACTAAGTCTAATGTATTAAGTACTCACAAGAAGGAGCACTTAGCATCTCTTCAAACCAGTTAAGTTGGGTTTCATGGTTTTTTTGTTAGGCTTACTAGATTTCCTTCTATACTGTGCACCAACATCGTCCTTGTATGGAAACCTATCTTTCATAGCTGCCAAGAGCCGCTTCCAAAGGCTGAGGGACTCTTTCTCTCTTGCAATTGCTTTGTCAATTCCCCCTTCCTTAGCAAGTGATCCCAGCTGTTCGGCTTCACTATCTTCTAGTTCGTGACCTTTGGCCCCATTGTCCCAGCACTGGGGCAACCAGGTGATGATGTGCTCCCCTGGCTGGTGAGTAAAGTCTTTTTGCATATTCTGTAGCTCGGTTGAGGTCCAAGATCAGTAAGTCACCTCTGCTTTTTCTTCTTCTTCGTCATGAGATGATGATTCCTGATCAGATGCTGTCCCAGGTGGTGAGTACATTGTTTCTTCATCTTGCTTCATCTTTCTTGCCTCTTTTTTGCTTTTCCTCTTGCGTACAGGGGCAACTGGTATTGGTACAAGTTGGTCCTCTGGTTTAGCTGTGGTGATTATCACTGTGGTTTGGGTAGCTTCTGTACTTGTCACTGGGGTTTGAGTAGTGGCTGTACTTGTTGCTGGGGGTGGTGTAGCTGCTGTACTTGGAGCTGGATTAGCTGTGCTGTCCGTTACAGTTGGAGTTTCAGTAGCGGCTGTACTTGTCCCTGAGGGTGGTGTAGCTGCTGTGCTTGGAGCTGGAGTAGCTGCACTGTCCATTACTCCGCCCTCAGATCCAGGGACATTTTTTCCTTTTGAAGGTGCTGGATAGCGTTGAACAGGGCTCTGTAAGCATAGGCCAAGCCCCAGCACGTTGCCATGATTTGTCCATCTCTGGTGTGACCAGAATGATCACACACCTCCTTTAAATGTTTTACCAATTTTTCTGGATTTTGCATCTGTTCATTGGTGAAGTTCCAAAGCACTGGCGGGGCCCACTGGCCTAGATACTTGCCCATACTATCCCACACACCCTGCCACTCATGAATATCCAGTCTCAGGGAAAATCTCTTGGACCTCCTATATCATCGTTTAACCCTAGACAAGGCCCAGACCTGACTCTGCATAACTTTTGGGACCAGACAAAATGGTCGTGAGTAAAACATACTCAGTATGTGCGCCAACATGATGATTCCCATCACAACCAGCAGGCAGGTCTCAAGGGTATCTAAAGGTCATTCAAACGTTCAAAATTCTCAAATGATGCTGTAAATGGTCTGGTGGGGGGGGTGTTACGGGTTTGGCTTCCCCCCCCCGCAGAGTCTCATGTTATGCCGGGAAAGAGAGAAAAGCTGGGGGAGGGGAGACAGGGCACCTGACCCGGGCTGACCAATGAGGTTATTCCATACCACAGCGTGTCATGCCCAGGAGGTAGGATTCGGGGGCAGGGGCTCTCGCGGCACGCGGTGGGGGGAACGGCGCGCGGTCTCTCTCTCTCGCGCCACGCGATCCCTGGAGCAGTGCGGTCTCTGGAGCGGCGCGTGGTCTCTTGGCTCGGTCGGGCGGCGAAACGGTTGTATCCTCTCCCTTTGTATTTACTTTGTCATTATTATTGTTATTGGTGGTGGCAGTAGTGATTGATATTGTATCTTAGTTACTGGACTGTTCTTATCTCAACCCGTGGGAGTTACATTTTCTTTGGTTCCTCTCCCCATTTCCCCCCCATCGGAGTTGGGGGGTGGGGGGTGGGGGGCGGAAAAGGATGGAGAAGGGAAATTTACGGCTTAAACCACCACAGGGGGGCTGGGAGCATAAAAGAATGTCCCCTTCACAGGTTGACCACCCGAGGAGGTGAAAAGAGACGTGTAATTGCTAAACACTTCTATTATATAACTCCCAAAGTATAGTTGGTGACCACACTGGGAACAAAAACTGGGTCAGTTTCGTGATCACTGAGTCTATTGTACTAAAAATCAGAGCAATAAAGTACAATGTAACAAGAACCTTAACCCATAACCCAGATCTGAAAAATGTTAAGATAAAAAATACCGGCTGTAAGTAAAGTATCATATACTGAACCCATGAGAACCAGAGCAAATTTTGAGAGCCAATAAATCAGCATTGTGACTAGTGACTATTAGTCTTATCGTTATCTCAACCTTTCGTGCCCCACATTGTGCACCAAAAAGAACTGTCGTTGTTTAAGCTGTAAATCACGCAGCCTGTTCACTCACTTCTCCCTCTTTCTTCCCCCCCACTCCGTTTGGGGGGGGGGGGGGAAATGGGGAGAAGAATCAAAAGTATGCAACTCCCACGGGTTGAGATAAGAACAGTCCAGTAACTAAGGTATAACACAAATCACTACTGCAACTACCAATAATAATAATGACCAGGGAAATACAAGGGAAGAGGATACAACTGCTCACCGAGCAGAGAGAGAGAGCGACTTCCGGGTTCCTGCCCCCAGTTTTTTACATCCGGGGCATGATGTGCTGAGGCATGGAATAACCTATTTGGTCAGTTTGGGTCAGGTGTCCTGTCTCTGCTTCCTCCCAGCTTCCCCTCTTCCTCAGCAGAGCTTAGAAAGTCTTGGTCAGACCAAAACATTACCAAGCAGTAACTGAAAACACTGGTGTTATCAGCACTGTTCTCAGGCTGAAAGGCAAAAAAACAGCGCTGCACCAGCTACCAAGAAGGAGAAAAATGACTGCTACTGCTGAACCCAGGACACATACATTCCCTAAAATCTTTAGATCCACTCTGCATCTGCTTTGAGTTGCTGTGGATGAGAAAGTGCAGATTTCTTCCACATGTATTTCTCTTGCTTAAAATAGTTGCTGCTACATAGAAGCAAATCCTGAAACCTTTATTCATTATTTATTCTGCTAAAAGTTCATTTATTTCTGACAGATTTCTGCATGAAGTTTTGGTGGTAGCTGGAACTTATGGATATGTTCTAACATCACTATTTAATATTAGATCCTCTTGTAGGGTGTCTGGCCTGGATTAATCCTACCTGGCTGCAGGTACTCATATTAAGCTTTGTTGTTTCATATTTTTTCTATAATAATTTAATCCCTGGGTTACCTTGTGGAATTGCTTGTCTTTCCCTAATTGCTTAGAAGGAATTTAGGATGACAAGGCTCCAAATTTAGTCCCTGAAGATAGGAGAATAAAAAGCTAACCAAGCCCAAAAGTGGGCTTAGCTTGAAACAAGAGGATGGAAGATAGATCTCTAATTGCAGAAAGGGTGTCTTTCACTCCAGAAATTATTTGGTATGGGTAAAGAATTATTCACATGGAAGCATATTAAGAAATTCCAAATATTTCAGATTTTTTTTTTTTTCAGAATGTCTGTATCACTAGGAAATAGGCAATTTATATGTCAAACATCCAAAAAAATGAAGCTTTATCTTTTTCAGGATTTTGGTGTAACAGAAAGGCCAAATTTAATGAGTTCAATTGCTGTGTTTACCAAACTATGCAAAAGCTTTATTTATGTTTTCAAGTGATTTGGGTATAGATTTGATTCTTATTTTAATGTTTCTGAGGAAAGCAACTAGGAACAGAGCTTTTCCATTTTTACAGCTTTTCAACTATCCTTGCTTGTCTTTTTATCTTAGCAGCACAATGGATTTGGTTCAACAAAGGAGTTTGTTGGATTTTTAGAACTTCAATTTGCTTATTCAACTCTTGGTCTTAGTTTGTGCTTCTCTTCTCAGTAATGGTGCCTGAAAAGTCCTTCTAAATATAGTCGAACATGCTAAAAGACCACATATCAGTGAGCAAAGAAGCATAAAATCATCTCCACTTCAACTAAGCAAATCTGGACTTTAAAACAGCTAGACCCCTAACTGCTTTACATTTCTAACTTAAGAAGTAGAAATGTGATACATGCTGAGAAGCTCTGACTGCAGGAAGCTGTTAAAATAATGAGCAATTTATTTTGAGGGATAATAAGGGTTTAGGTCTGACTGCCTACAATGAGGAAAAACAAAAGTAATACAATTAAAGTATATGAAATTACATCGGTGTGAAATTGGAGTGAATGAGCTCAGAATAAAAGGTTCCAAATGTATTTTCTGGTTCAAATCTATCGATAAACAAAGTTGAATTTTTCAGGTAATATAAAAAGTTTGTATAATCATGTATATTAGGATTAATTCTATAGCTTTTCCACTGTTTGTAGAAAGTGCCTCAGCTTTATTGCTTATATCCGAGGCCTGGTCTTTTAACTACTGTTCACCTTGAAATGGACTCTATTTGAGTGAAAGCATTACAGCCTGTAGACTCACTGAGGTGGATAATGTTTGAAGGGCTCAGCCTTAAACTGATGAGTTGGCTTTAAAAAAGGCCCACATTAGATTAAAACACAGTTATAACTTTATAGTTTAAAACAAAGTAGCTTATTTTCCTATTTACAATCAATTCACACAAAAATTGAAGTATATATAAACACTTTACAATGCATTTAAATCCTGTTATAGAAGTCTTGTATATCAAAACACACAAAGTTCGTTTTCATATCTTTTTCTTTTGGGGTTATGGAAAAATTCTTGAGAGTACTTTGTCATCCTATTATTCTCTGTGTAGCAACAAATGAAAATCCTGGATGAAAGTATGCTATCTTTACCTAGAAGAAGGCTAACAGTAAAAAAGAAAAAAAAATCTATAATATAAAAGCCCAAACATTCTTTTCAGGTTTCATCAGGTGATTTCACTGCATAACGTACTGTCATGTCACCTCAAATACAATGGGAAAGGATTTGACATGATGTCACCTGAGATCATTATGGTTGGGACAGACTCTCTCTAGCCTAGAAAAAAATTTATGACAGTTGTAGGAAGACACTGGGGAGAAAAACCACAGTTTCTGATATTTCTCATTTGGAAATATTTAGAAAAGCTTTTTATAATATGGCAAAATTAAGCCAGTATGTTCCACAATGGTGTAGGTTCTACCCTTCATTAGAAACAGTTATCATTTTCTAGGAAAAAAACTCAGCTTGATTAAACCAAGGAAAATTCTGCTCTAATCCCTAGAATATGTTGCTCAGTGGCAAGGCACCATGTGTCTCTCTCCCAGTATTGTTGAAGAAGGTAAAATTGGAATTTTATTCTTGTTTCCCATGATTTTGAGATATTATTTGCTTTCAGATAGTTCTAAGTTGGGTATTCCAGTATCAGACATTTATTCTGACAGTTTTGTTTTCACTTTCCCATGTATTGCTAAAGGGTCACATGTAGACCTGCAGAAGGCATCTTGAGATAAAGTAATTCTTAATGATCAAAACTAGCCCCAGATCTCCAGTTCAGAGTGGCATTAACTGTATGTTTTTTCCTTACAACAAAACATCATCAGGATATCAGGTCTTGCTTCTTGCTCCTTTTGTTACACTGCTGGTGTAAGTAAACTTAAAATTCACACATGACACTAAGGTTCCTGAAATTACTGTGTTATATATACATCTCGGTTAAATT
Source organism: Myiopsitta monachus (assembly GCA_017639245.1). Taxonomy (NCBI): domain Eukaryota; kingdom Metazoa; phylum Chordata; class Aves; order Psittaciformes; family Psittacidae; genus Myiopsitta; species Myiopsitta monachus. Next base: position 75,433,546 of record CM029917.1, on the reverse strand, counting down.
TACATATATGTTGTAATTTAAAATTATTGGAATTGCTTTCAGCTAGTAAAAATCTGTATAGCACTCTATGTAAATCACATTATGTAAAGTCTTATATGTCACATAATTTAAATACAAAACTAAGGCTTGGTTTTGTCTAGGCAGCTGTTTTCAAGCTAATCATAAACGAAATAACTTGACACAACTAACCTCTTCTGTTGTTGTGGGCCATTCTTACCAAAGGAAACTAAATTTGAAGATCATCTGTTCAAAGGATGAAAAAGAACTGGAAGTTTTTTAGGCTAATTTGGGATTGTTCTGGCTTGTGTTCAGTATTCTGATTTCTGGCAGAGGAAAGATAAAAGCCCACTGGGAGAGAGAACAAGGGGATGTTTTTTTCTGTATCTATTTATAATAATACCAAAGAAATCACTTTTAGAATACCAGCTAACCCTGAAGTCTTGAGGAGAAAGTGACAAAAAGTCATCCTTTGCTGCACAGATGGTTCATGACAAACACAGCAGGAGCAACAGCAAAGCATTAATTTGTTAAGTTCAAGAGATCTGCTAGTCTGCTGATAGTGTCACAGGAAAAATAGCTGAACAGGTAAAAGCAGAGAGCTTCAGATTCAACTGTTTTATATCTTAACTAAACTTTTCTTTAAGTTTTGTATCATTGCAGTCCTAATTCATAAACATGTTTAAATTTTAAATATGCTTCTAAATTAATTTTTAATAAGATTGTACTCCATGAATGAGAAATGTTCTGTGGGGTGAAATCAAAGGCAATCTGAATGCCAAAAAGATACATGGATAAATAAATAAATCAAGATGATTACTGTTTGTGGATTTGTTTTTAACATCTCAGTTATCAATGAGTTTAAATTATACAGATTCTTTTTATACATTATATCATCTAATATTCAACAATCATTATGTATGTTTGCAATGTTTTGTAGCACAACCAGTACCAAAATATCAGCTTATTAAAAAATTAATGAAATGTTTATCTCTGATTTTCAGATTTTAGGGACTGCATTTAATCATTACACAGTCATGAAATACATGGATCCTTGGAGTGGTAGATACATGTGTAGAATAAATAAACTACTGGGACCCCATCTATGTTCTACAAATGCATGATTGACATCTGTGCCAACAAAGAGGGACATTAATAAAAAACATTAAAGCTGAGTTTTATTGAAGAATTTCTATTTAACTTTGTATTTATACACTATATATTTGTAATAAACGATACCATATTACTTTTATGTTTATAGGTGCAGGGCATTGGGTTCATATGATCAAGCAAGGTATGCAAAAGTGAGTGTCTTTTTTCCTCCAGGTACCTGACAGAAGACTTCTAAGCAAAAAAAAAGGCATGAGATTTCATGTGTCCTCCTGTAGCCTCAGCATTTGCTACTAGCTAACTCTAGACTGTTGCTCTAAATCCACTTTCTGAATCTGGATCTTTCAAACACCACTGTGGGTTCTGTTTGAAAGACTAGAAAGCTGAAGTTCAGCCCATAGATCATTGTAGTTTTTTAAACACTCTGATTTAATTCCTAAACTCATTCTTGAACCACATCTGGACAGACAGATGCAAATTAAAACTGGAGAGAATTAACTAAATGTTTGCTTCTTTTTTTTTTTTTTTTTTTTAATTTAATTGATTGAATGCTACTTGTCCAAAACATAAGTCTAACGTTATTGTAATTAAAGGAGACAGGAAACTAACAATGGACTATACTAAAAAAAAAAAAAAAAAACACAATGGAGAAACAGTCTAGGAAATGATTCTGGCGTACTAATTTACAAATAAAGATTTTATATGCTTTCTTTATAACCAGGGAAACCCAACTATAATTTCATGTATAAAATGGTGGAAAAATCCTGTCTTTTCTGAAAGTTTTTGTTACCATAATTAAGAGCTTTGTTGCTACTCTTTCACCTTCAAGATGTACATGCAAACAGGCTGCCTGCCAAAGGCATTGGTTTAACAGAACAAGTGTAATAGCTGCTAGTATCATACCAACCCAAGGAACTATGCTGTAAGTCAGCAGTTTGATTGATGAGTGCAGTCTCTATCTTCGACTGAAGGAGAATCAAGGCTTAGATCTGTGGTGGTTTTGCTACTCTCCAAGGCAGAGTGTGCATATTAACCTAATGTGTGAAATTACAAGTGCTACTAGAGAATACATGCCTAACACCAACAGTGAACTTATGTGTTTAAGAAAGGCAGAGATGCTCCTTTAGCAATATATATGTAAATGTTTTGTGAATAGAGAAAAAGCAAACCAGAAAGGAAACAATTCCATAATGGCGATACAAAAAATTCTAGTCTTGCTTCTAACACTTTCTTGTAACTTAAGAAGTGCATATTTAACCAAACACATATATATACACACACATACACACACGCAAACACATGCACGCATATGCACATGTCTAAGGGTGCTAGTCCTCTTACAGGGAAATCAAGGACAAATTTGCAGAAGCCAATTCTGAGACTGGCAACAGTGATTACTGTCAAATCTTTTCGGATGATGTGAAATCAGAATTTTAGATTCAGATTCAGGAAGAAATGTGGATTGACTAAGAAACTGTAGCTTCTGAAAAGAAAATGGATGTATTATATGAACAACTTTATGTCAGAGACTAAATATTTCCTTTTTTGTATTATTTTGATCTAAGTAGTCTAACATTCCCAGAGAATGTTAATATCCAGGGTTTATCAAAGGAGGAAAGATATTACTGAAGTAATGGAGTTTCTTCTTGGAAATTCACAGAAAACTATTAATTCATGCACACACACAAAAGCAAGAAAGGTAAGAAAGACATTTCTCCTTATAGAGACAAGAAAGAATGCTCCTGGTTGTTACATTTTATAGGTCTCCATTCTATTCAGGTTCAAATAATGGAAAATTATTAAAAACAGCCAATGTTATTAAAGTACAGGCCTTAATATTGATGTCATTACAGACAATATTTCAGAGCTATGGGACTCCCTGCTCTGAAGCTGGGAGTCCCCCATCTCTAGCCTTAGCTTGCCTGTCATAGAAGCTGAGGTACCGTGTATCCAAATTCATCACTGAAACACTTGTGAGATAGAAATAACCACAGAGTCATCTGTAGTTCACTATCACTAATGGCTACAGACATCCTATTCCTCAAAACAGGGCCAAAAAAAGGATTAGGATTTGGAGAAAAATTGCAAGTTCTGACATATGGTCAGAATAATCCCACCACTATAAATGACAAATGAAATTTACAGGATTAGATGGTTTGCTATTCTTTGTCAGCAAGAATGGCAAGTTCACATGCAGCAGAGGTCTTTGGCATAAATAACACTGATCAGCCGTCACAGCTATCCACCAATTGCCCATGAGTGTAGGCAAACTATTAAATTGCCTCATCACATATCGCACCAGGTGCAAAATAAACCCTTATTTTATTGCTTTCCTTTTTGAAAAATATTTGTCAAATATTTTCAAAACTAATCAATGTTCTTATTGTCAATAAATGACAATCTTTGCCATTTAAGATTAGAAGAAATCTGAATAAAAAGTAGATTTCTTCAACAGATTTCTTCAATGAATCCTGAAGAAACTGTTACAAGATGCCAAAAGCCTTTCAGCTCTGGTCCCATCTCAGGCTTCCAGTTCCCCACTAATAAGCAGTAAGCATCAAGTTTGAATAAGACATTAAATCAACAGAGTCCAACCTCAGGCACTGAACAGAGATTACATTAGTGGTATTAAACTGTGACCTACTTGCAAGATCCTGGCCATGGTAAGAACTTGCTCCAAGTATTGCTGTCTGTGCTGATTTTAATGCAGTGAATTACAAAATATTTCTGACTTGCCTTTGCAACATGGGAAAAATGGATGGGTTTGTTCCCTCTGACTAAAGCCAAATATTGCTGATAGATATCTGCTGTTCCTCTATCAAGGTATTCTGGGTAACTCCTTAAAAAGGGATTCCATTGTTTCAGTAATAGTTGATCTGACGATAAACATTTTCTCTTGCAGTCCCATGTAACTAATATCCTTGCACTGTTACAATCATACTACTACAGCACCATACTACATTATTGTTGGGCATTTGCATACTATTCCTGTTTTAACTCAGTACCTCTATGAGACACCTATGAGATTTTGATGAGATAAACAGGAGTGCTGAAAGAGAGAATCTAGAGCATATATTTCAATGATGTTACTCCTACAGTTCACTTTTATCTGATTAAATTACAACTAAGTTTGCAGAGTTATAAATTAACTCTTAGGCTCTGATTTTATGACACAGGATGAAGTAGGCAGTTTAAGCTCTTTGTACTGGTTTTCATACCCTACCTTACACAAGTCATCCACTGAGCTTTCATGACACAGCCCATACAGGAAGCCCATTCCCTTCCAGGGCAGCAGATCTGAGCCCTGTGTTTACGTGACTGAAAACCTTTTGAGTTCGTGTCACGTCACACTCTTGCCAGAAAGAAAAGGTCTGTCGTGGTTTAAGCCTCACCCAGGCTAGTAACTCACAAAGTTTTACTTACTCACTCACTCACTCTCCTCTTTTCCTTCCCCCGGTCCTGGGAGCATGGGAAGGAGAATCAAAAGAATGCAACTCACACAGGTTGAGGTAAGAACAGTTTAGTAACTAAGGCATAACACAAATCACTACTGCTACCACCAGTAATAATACAAGAGAAATACAAAGAAAGAGAATACAACAGCTCACCAAGCCCGACCCAGCCAGTGCACCCCCCAGCAGCGAACCCCCCACTGCACCACCACTTCACCACCACACCCTGCCGGGTCTCTGCTCTCCGGTTTCACATCCTGGACATGCCGTGCTGTGGTATGGAATAACCTCTTTGATCAGTTTGGGTCAGGTGTCCTGTCTCTGCTTCCTCCTGGCTTCCCCTCCTCCCTGGCAGAGCATGAGACTCAGAAAGTCCTTGGTCAAACCAAAACATTACCAAACAGTAACTGAAAACACTGGTGTTATCAGCGCTGCTCCCAGGCCCAAAAATCAAAAACACAGCGCTGCACCAGCTACTAAGAAGGAGAAAAATGACTGCTGCTGAACCCATGACAAGGTCCCACTCCCTTTTCCTATACCTTTTCACTACTCCTGGCCATGTTGTCCCACCGTTTGTTTTGGGCCAGCTCTAACAACCTACTGAATTTCTGTATCTGTATAACTCATTAAAACAGAGGACATACAACACTATGCAAAACCCGGGTAGTTTTCTTCAAGATTAGTGAAGCAAATTGAGACAGTGAAGGATTTTAAAGTGCTCTAGTGTAGCACACTGTTACATTTTCTCCATGGTCTCTGGAAGTGCAATCTTACATAAGCAGAGGGCTCAAAATGAGAGAGGAATCAGCTCAGATAGGAAAAAAAACCCTAAAATTTAAATAGCTCTTTACACACTGACCAGCGCTTCTTCCTGAGAAGTTCTGCTTCCTCAGGCAGCCATTTCCCTAGAGAAGGCAGGAGGCCCCTGATGCTCTGCAAAGACTTTGGTGACTGATACTGACTTTATGAGCCCCTCTGTTTATCTGTTGACTTAATGAGAAATGCGCAAAGGAACTTATATAGAATCTGATGGCCGACATTGCAATCATTCACCCATCCAGCTTAACATATACACAATATAAAGTGCATTCAACTGTTCTGATGGAGTGGAACAGCTATAAAGGAAATATTTGTAAAATGCTTAACAAACATTGTACTTTACTTGAAAATGAATGCCAAAAAGATGTTTCTGGCATGGACAATTGTGTGTGATATTAGGCCAATGGCATCACTGTTAATGGCTGCTAGCAAGCTATGTACATTTATTGTCTCTTGTTTCTTTGCTGTAGTTTTGTTTGGTTTTGTTGTTTGTTGTGTTTTTTTGTTTGTTTTTTTTTTTTTATTTCCTCACCATCATAAGTAATAATACTGTCTTAATTGCTGCAGTTGAAAAGGTATAGTCTGTTTCTAAGCCTGATTTGAGATAGTTTTGTTTAATTTTACTCATCATGACAAAATTGTACTAAACAGCTTGGAAAAGATTCAAGATTCAGAATTTCTGCGTAAAATCACAAGTGCCTACAATTCTGAGTTTAATGATAGTAAATTTTTGAACTCACTCATCCTGGGTGAACAACCTCACAGTTTTTTGAATAAAAATTAAATGTCAATATTATATTTTATATTATTAAATATTAAATAAATCTGTTCTTTCCAATGAAAGGCACAAAGAAACATCAATCTTAGTAACTGTTTAGCTTTTCCTTATTAAAGGGAGATACCAGACATAAAAATTGGAAAGATAAAGACTTACTGGAAAAAAAAAAAAACAAAACCAGACAAAAAACCTGCTATGAAGAAAGTGTTCTGTTACATTCAGATACTTCAAATAAAACTTCAGTATTGTAATAAGAAAAAAGCCTGTATAGTAGAGAGCAAAATGTACCCAGAGTTAGTTACTTTGTGTGTGATGCCATTCTTTCGGTATGAAGAAGAACTGTAAAGCAAAATTTTTCTGAAAACAAATTAGATAAATCTGAGGCCTCAGTACCATGGAATTAGATGGAAATTTTATAGTTAAAGTGACACTTGAAATGCTCCAAGTTGAGCTTTTCTTTAGCCCTAGAAAGATTAGGGATTTGTGTCATAATCTGGGATTTATCACTTCAGTTATACCCTAGACTTTCTTCAAGGTACAGGTCCCAGTTCTGAGGCATCCACAGATATTACCAGGAGTGACTTTGGGTTTTAGCTGTAGGAGTTGTATTGAAAAGTCTGTGTATTCCTACTAGAAAAAAACCTCCTTGTTTTGTGACAGTTTCTTCACTGCCAGATGCTTCTGAGGATTGTCAGTTGGCCATTCCTTAATCCACTCAGTTTGAGTTGTACTGATATTTCATAGCAGACATTATTAAATCAGCTCAGCTTTCTTATGGTAGATTACAGATGGTTTCTGAACCATCTGTGTAAGCTGGTGGTTGCCTATTTAGAAACAAGGCAGTAAATTGATGATGGTTCAGAAAGGAACAGGAGCTTGAAAAAGAGCCTGGCTTCTAAACATATGAAAATAAATGGTTATTTTGTGTGGTGCATCTTGCTGCACCAGCACTGTAGTCAAGATCTGAAGCAAGCTTCCAAAATTGCCTCAAGTCCCTCCAGAATTTTCCTTTTTAGAATGGGATTATGTTAACTGTAATTAACTAAGATTTGTCTTCTACAAACAACCAACATCATTTATTAAAACAGTGTAATAAGTTTTCAGACTAAAATCCACCGTGTTTAGGGGAAAAAGGCACACACATAACCAGCAGGTTTTTTATGCGTAATTGTTGCTACTATGGGGAGAACAGAATACTGTTTGAATTTCGAGGACTTCTTGTGCCTCAACTATAGTTTTCATAAGAAGGAAACTTTACCTATTCACATTCCTTCTTCTCATTCTCTCCTACTTTCTTGGGAAATTGGTACTTCAAAAGAAGGATTTTATGATGATAATAATAAAAAAGTCCTCCCACTTCATATTGTGTACAAAATTATATCCTTTCCACCTCTAACTTGCTTTTAAAAACAGTTTTGCTTGAAATTTTCCATAAAAAGAGTTTTTCAGAAGGCTGGTATTAATAAGATATTAGGTTATATATAAGTCTGAGTATGTGACATTTCAAAAATTCTGACATATTTTTCTAATTCTAGTGATATATACCTCAAAGACATTTGTTTTAAAGAGATAAATGTATTCATTTTTCCTCAGTGAGAAATGCACAAAAGACTCTTTAGCATATGCTTCAAATTTAGAGTTACTTATGCAATTTAACGTGGAACAACTTCTGAGATAATTGGCTAACATTTCCTGCCTTCTAGAGAAAATGATATATAGATATATAAGCGGTGTAACAGGAACTTACCCTGATAATGTAGAAGATACCTTTATGTATTTATTTATGTTTTTTTTTTTAATAAAGCGGAAGGTGATGCGGCACATGGAAGTACATAACTAGTTAAAGGTAAATTATTTCTTCAGTTTTATGATTTCATTGCTGGTTTTTAACCAGATGGATTTTGTTTTTATTTATTTGTTAATTTACCAGTTTATTAACCATGTTAGTTCAATGAGATTTCTATTTGTCATCATTTTTAACCTACAAGAACTAAGACTTTCAAACCTCAAAGGCATCAGATTTATGAAGGCAGTAAGAGTATGGATATAAATCATCTCTGCAGCATTCAGAATCCTTCTAAAACTGAAGGTTCTTATTCTGAATCACAGCCTACACTGCCTAATGACAGCTGCATTGACCACAAAGTGAAAAAGTGTATCCATCTCAGCTATGGTCGTAATTGGACCAGATGTTACCAAATAGGTGCCTCTGGGTGCCTTTGTTCAGGAAATTTAAATTCTTATCCCACGTCTTGGCTTTTTTTTTTTTTTTAAAAAACCCAAATTTTATAAGGCTTTTGTAGGAGACATTTCCCTGAAGTTGCTGAAGCTTTCTTCTTTCACACATTCTCAGCATGTTTCTGACTTCCTGCACATCTTCATGAACTGGCTGCTGGCAGCTTTGTCCCATGGATCAATTTATGGAGACAGGATATTTCCTGAAAAACAGATTGATTGTGTGTTCCACTGTCTCTGGTTTAGCCTCATGAGCCAGAGTACTTGCTTTTTACTCTCAGCTTGTATCTTATGTTTCTAACCCTGAATTGTGCTGGTCATGGGAACTACAATGTGATTTTTTTGCCACAGAGCACACAGGTTCATGCCCAATCTTCCCAGAATGCAAAAAACCCCTGTATGTTCTTTAAAGTTTGTGCGATTTTTTCTCTCTACAGTTTGCAAGCAACTTGCTTTCACATTTTCATTATACAATTATTTTGAATTAACTACCTCTGAGTACAAATCTCTGGTCACTGAAACCAAAAGGCCCCTTTTTTTCACCTCCGCCAGGACTACAATTTGGAGGGAAACTATTTTTTTTTCCCCGTCCTTGTGAAGTTCATTATACTTTTCAAGAACCAAGGGTCATTCACTTTTTAGGAGGAGAAATTCTAATTCTTTTACTCAGTAATTATCTGAAATATATATGTGATGAGATGTGATTATGTAAATTCAGTTAACTCTTCCATGTTAAGGTGGACCTTGGAATACAAGATTAAATAAAATATTGAAATGGAAAACTAAATCAGAGATTTAAAAATGTATAGAAAAGTGATTATTATAGCAAACTGGCTGATGTTTTTTATTATAGCAAACTGGCTTTCACAGCTTGATGCAGTGAAGTTATTAAGGAACTGATACATTATGGAACAACTAACTCTGTAACACTTTTACTAGCCAGGCTCCTACCATACTCCGGCCAGGTCAAGGACAATGGAGAATCAAAAATCTTAACAGCTGTGTCCAGAGCACAAGCAAGAGAGAAAAATTTCTTACCTTCCTGTGCAGATACCACCACTTAATAACATATATGTCTCTGAATATTTGCTACTCAGAAGACACAGATATTTCCATTTCTCTTTCTCAAGATGATAACCTGAAAAGGTCAGAGGTTATAGAAGACACCATCCAACACTGTTGATCTTCTGTTAGCACTTGGTTCAGTCAGATGAATGATACTTTAACTTGATTTCACTTTGACTCTCTTCTGTTCCATGCACCAATGACAAGGCTTTTTTTCTTCTTCAGAAGCCTGATCTGATGAATTCTGGTCCACTGTGGTAGAGCCGGTTGTAATCAATCAAAATGTGCTTAATGACAGCAAAAATGAAGAGCAGGATTAGTTACAGACTGGTGAAAAACTTTCTACAATTTTAAAGGTAATAAATAGGAGTCTGAAATCCTTTCTGTACTCCTTCCTTTTGTGCAAATAATTTTTCATTACCAGAGAGTCTAGGAGATTTTATTTTAGTCCCATCAGATTGTCAGTACCACAAAACCAGCTTTTAATCAACATTGACTGCAGGGAAGACACTTGTCTGCTCAATCGTGAGGCATGGATGAGCTTAGGATCTGTAAGTACTGCATGATGTGAACAGGAAGGCATTTACTTAACAGCTCCTTTTCCAAGGGTAATTGTTGATAGCTGTAGTGTTCTGTAAAGGCACTAGAGAATTTGGGACTTTGGGGGTCTTGTTCACACACACACATTCTTCAATCTGCTTTTTCTCCAGTGATTTTGTTTCATTTTGGTGATTCTTCCTGATTGAAAAAAGGAAAATCTGGTTGTAACTTTAGTTTGCATTAGTGGTTCCAGCATACTTGGGATGGTGTCATTTGTGGTCTATATTTACAAAACTTCAGGTTCAATATGTTGTGTATCTGTCAGCTCAGTTTACCTCCTGTTTCTTGTGAGCTATGTGATGGTGGTTTTGTTAAGACTCATGTGTCTGAGGTATAGAACATGTTACATATAGGATAGATGCATATCTTTGTCAAAGTTAGGAGAAGTGGAGGTGAAAAGTTCCCATTTAATAAGTTACAGGGAATTGTATGTTGTGCCTCAATGAAAAACCCAATAAGGGCAGCAACATCAACCACTAGGTGGTATAAGACCAGATTTGGCCAGATCTGACTTGTCTGTCCCCCACTCATATTTCTCAGGTCCCCCAGATACCCGAGACCTCAGCCAGCCCAAATCATCCAGACTTAGCAGGAGAAGGATGAGCAGTCAGCAGATGAGATCCCAAAAGCAAAAGAGAATCAATGAATGCTAATTAACTTCACCTCTCCTGACCCTAACACTTTGTTTAAGCCCCCCACCCACGCGGTTTTACTCACTCACTCACTCACTCCCCCTCTTTCTTCCCCCAGTCCCAGGGGGGATGGGAAGGAGAATCAAAAGAATTCAACTCACACAGGTTGAGATAAGAGCAGTTTAGTAACTAAGGTTAACACAAATCACTACTGCTACCACGATTAATAATACAAGAGAAATACAAAGAAAGAGAATACAACTGCTCACCAAGCCCAACCAAGCCAGTGCACCCCCCAGCAGCGAACCCCCCACTGCACCGAAAAACCTGATCATGCCGTGCACCCCCAGTCCATCACTACCACTCCCTTCAGGGTCTCTGCTCTCCGTGTTCACATCCTGGACATGACGTGCTGTGGTATGGAATAACCTCTTTGGTCAGTTTGGGTCAGGTGTCCTGTCTCTGCTTCCTCCTGGCTTCCCCTCCTCCCTGGCATAGCATGAAACTCAAAGTCCTTGGCCAGGCCAAAACATTGTCAAGCAGAAACTATAAACACTGGTGTTATCAGCGCTGCTCCCAGGCCCAAAATCAAAACCACAGCGCTGCACCAGCTACCAAGAAGGAGAAAAAACGACTGCTACTGCTGAACCCATGACACACTTGTACAGTTGAGAGCCAGCTTAGCTAGTGATAAGGGAAGGATCTCTGCCTGATACTTTGCTCAGCATAAATATGATCTGTTGGACCATGTGGACACAACAAATTAGCTTCTGATGCTTAGAAAATGGTAATAGTGTCTGCTCCTTTAAAGAAGATGTAAATAGCTGGGTGAAAGCATTCACCCTGCAGAACTCATCTGCAGACCACAGTCTGTATGACTACATACCAAATGTATTCTTAGTATAAGGCCACTTTAGAGGACCACAGATATCAAAACGTGAACAGGGCTGGTACACACTTGTCTAACAGAGACGGCATTCCACTTCACTCTTAGAGGCTCCAGCTCGGACGCTGCTTTGAGGCAGTATTACATGTAGAGGACCAGAAGGAATACTAGTACTGACATTCATAGAATCATAGAATAGTTAGGGTTGAAAAGGACCTTAAGGTCATCTAGTTCCAACCACCCTGCCATGGGCAGGGACACCTCACACTAAACCATGACATCCAAGGCTATGCCCAACCTGGCCTTGAACACCACCAGCATTCACAGCTTCCCTGGGAAACCCATTCCAGTGCCTCATCACCCTTACAGTAAAGAATTTCTTCCTCATATCCAATCTAAACTTTCCCTGTTGAAGTTTGAACCCCTTACCCCTTGTCCTCTCACTACAGTCCCTCATGAAGAGTCCCTCCCCAGCATCCCTATAGGCCTCCTTCACATATTGGAAAGCTGCTAGGAGATCTCCACACAGCCTTCTCTTCTCCACGCTCAACAGACCCAACTTTCTCAGCCTATCTTCATGCGAGAGGTGCTCCAGTCCCTCATCATCCTCATGGCCCTCCTCTGGACTTATTCCAACAGTTCCATGTCCTTTTGATGTTGAGGACACCAGAACTGCACACAATACTCCAAGTGAGGTCTCACAAGAGCAGAGGAGAGGGGCAGGATCACCTCCTTTGACCTGCTGGTCATGATCCTTTTGATGCAGCCCAGGATACAGTTGGCTTTCTGGGCTGCAAGTGCACGCTGCCAGCTCCTGTTAAGTGTCTCATCGACCAACACCCCCAAGTCCTTCTCCACAGGTCCACTCTGAATCTCTTCCCTGCCCAACCTGTAGCTGTGCCTGGGATAGCTCCTACCCAGGTGTAGGATCTTGCACTCGGCATGGTTAAACTTCATCGGGTTGGCATCAGCCCACCTCACAAGCGTGTCAAGGTCCCTCTGGATGGCATTCCTCCAACATACCAACCGAATCACACAGCTTGGTGTCATCAGCAAACTTGCTGAGGGCACACTTAAGCCCACTGTCCGTGTCACCAAAAAAGATGTTGAACAAGGCCAGTCCCAACACCCATCCCTGAGGGACACCACTCGTTACTGGTCTCCAGCTGGACATTGAGCCATTGAGCACAACTCTTTGCGTGCGGACATCCAGCCAGTTCTTTATCCACTGAGTGGTCCACCTATCAAATTGATGTCTCTCCAAATTAGAGACAAGGATGTCATGCGGGACAGTGTTGAATGCTTTGCACAAGCCAGAACACGTTAGAAAATTTTCTTGGTGGAGTTTGAGTTTAGAACACTCCTGTGTTGACTTGCTGCGGCAATGGAGGAAAAGGATTCAGAATGGGTTCACCAAAACATACTCTCACTGTGTTGTACAAATCTCCCTAATCTTTAATATCTTATTCACCTCTTGAGATTTAAAATGGTATCAGACCTTATATTTCATTGACACACACAGCAACTCAACAGTCTCAGACCTACCATTCTGCCTAGTTTTCGTTAATTATTTACATCCCATTAGCACAGTTTACATTTTTTTTTTCATAACATTCAGGAAGTATCTTAGAGCCTTACCTTTAATGGAAGAAGCAATTTCAAAGAAAGTGGTATTTCAAAGTTGTGCTACAATGACTCATGGATTTATATGTGTAGTTTGTGAACTTTTAGTTATTTAAACCTCTAAATGACTTTAAATAGAAAAGAATCACAGCTCACCGCACTACTCTCAAAATTAATTGAGGTGAGTAATATATGAGAAAAAAAAATGCTATTTCTCTTTGAAATGACATAATTATCAGTAGTTAGCAATCCTTTGTTTCTTAAGAGTCAGAAGCACCAAAGAAACTACTTAAAACAAGAACTTCTACCTACTTCTATGTTGTCCTATTAATTTCTGCAAATAGAGACATACTATATGATCTGAAAATTTCATCAAAGACTGGTGAGGCAAATGGGATGTTTTCCACTCAGCAGAGACAAGAGTTCAAGTTTCTGATTAATCTTACAATTACCTGCGTCATTTTTGACTACTATTATACTATCTAATATTACACCTCTTCTGAAAGTGCGAAGGGAGATCCTGAAATGCATGTCAACCATTAATGACTGCAAGCTCCATCCACTGTTGAAACAACTAATATTTGTGTTATTTTGTTCCTCTCCCTTATAAATACTGACGCTTCTCATAAACAAGGAAAAGACTTAGGGGTAGCAACTCATACCAGCGTAAACTGGGACAATATACCAGCTTTCCTCAAAAGAAATTGACTCCATGTTCTCCTGCTGTTAACTTATACAACCACACAATAAAAGACCAGAAGATAACCATTCTTAATGCTTTGTGAGAGAGGCTGAAAAAGAAAATGTCTTGAAAAAGGGCATGCTCTCCTTTGTATGACTGCCTTCTTTTTCTTTTTTTTTTAGTATGTTAATGTTATCACTGAATTGGTGAAATATTTTTTTTCTAGTTTACCATGGCTTAAAGGCCACTTCTAAGATTAATTCAGGAACACAGAGGAAAGGTATCCAAAGTTAAAGGAAGCCATGAGATTTTATAATTACCTCTGAGAGCCTTAAGGAAGAAAATGCTTAGAAAATGGCTAGCCAGTCTGTAGCTACACTATAGCAGGAGCAGGTGTACTTTGGATGGTAGTGGGAAATATTTAAAACTTCTTTCTGTTGCAGACACTGCTGCCTGCCATTAATCCCTATTTGCAGTCTGCAGAACACAGGATATTTCAAGAGATGGAGTGAATATTGGAAGATATATGCCTCTATCACCGCATCTGTGGGGACTGTTCAACACGTATTTTAAGTCCTGAAGAAGAAGAAATGCCTACAGGGGCATAGAGGAGATTGAATATCAAGTGGGAAAAGTTACTTTATTAGCAGTTCTCCAGTATAACAGAAAAGTAAAATTAATGAGTTAAGAGGAAAAGGCACTGACAGTCCCTTAAGGGGTACAGATGCTTGTGTGAATGAGTCATATCACTTAGGGGAATAGGAGTCTGGACGTACATACGTTCTCTTTATCTTTGCACAAAGAAAGGATAAAATACAAAAGGGAGATTGTTCTGCAGAGGTAGAAAGAACACCAGAACCCACAAGACTGCATGTATTTTTTTCAGAAAGGACAGTTCAGAGGAAAAACTGCTACCATCTAGTTGTTCCTTTTCTTTTATAATGCTAGCTTATGGAAATGTAAGTGAGCAGCATAGCCTGCAAATTTAACTTCATAAATAGTGTGAAGATTTAGAGTTGGAGATAACCTTGTTATCTTACTCTGTTTGCCTGTGCTCATTTCAAATCTCATTAAAATGTGTCATGACTTGGGAAGAAAAAAGTCCTGTTTATACCGAGTTCATTCTCTCTTTTCTTTTAACCTGGAGAGATCCGGCCAGAACACATATGTTTAAAAAAATTGTTAAAAAAGATTAACTTTTTAAATTAAGTTTTATGCTTCTCCTTCATTTGCCCGCACTCTCCTTGTTGCTCTTGTGCTTCGCACAGTTCTGTGTCTTTAGCCCATTAGAGATCTGAGGAGAGGGAAAGCAGGCAAACTGCACTGCTATTAAGCTACAGCTTCCAGGTCACTCATTGTCCAGGTCTTTATGGAATCCTCCACCAAGCAACAGTGACATGCATTCTCTCTTCTTGTGACCCAGGCTTGCCTTTTGCTTTGACTCATACACAGGCTGCTCTGTAAAAAGCTGTTGTGTGACCCACACTTCATCCTGTTACATAATCCAGATCAGGCAGAGGTGGAGCTGCTGTAGACCGGGCTGCATCTGAACTGCACTTTTTGGAGGTGACAGTCATGGATACATCCTTAGATAGAGCTGCAGACATTAATGCAGGATGGCTAAATTGTGTTGGCAACTGACTGCATTTTTTCAGCGCCTTGAGGCAAAGGAGAGAAGGAAGTAAAGAATAGTGCCTTCAATTTGTATATTGATGAGAAGATGTTTTATGCTTCAAATCTCCTTCAAGAAATTTCAAGGGAATGACACTACATTTTGCATTAGCTGATTTAGGTTTTACACTTGAAGCCATAAGAATGCTAAATTGCTAGCATGCTTAATCCATGCAGTACAATGATCATTGCAAATAATATAAAGAGGAAGAGATATTCTCAGGTACAGACATATACTGATATTTAGTTCACAGAACAATCTGAAACCTTTGATCATTCTAAGGATGTACTTTTCATAGGTAAAAATAGCTGTTCATTGCTTTTAATAGCAGGATACTACAAATCAAACAGAGATTTTTTTTCTCTTTAAAATTTCCCTGAGGCTGATTGCAGTGAACTGTCTCATGCCGTTTGACTTTCGAAGTAGGACACAAAAGTCTGCATATTGCTTGCCTGGCTGACTAGATAATTTTGTTCTATCACTGCCCTTGTCCTTACATACAGTATATCCTCAAAGTGTTGGTATCTATTCTATTTTTAGTACATGAAGTTTATAGTATATGGATGAGGTCATCTAATTCCACAATCTCTTTGCACTTTGGTGATATTTTGTTCTGATTTGCAAGATTTTGATGGATTCTGGGGAAAATTTTCTCCTGTTGCTGCCTGCAGGCATGCTATTAGACCCCACTCTCTCAAAAATTAAGTCACTTTTCCCCAAACTCAGGGACAAAGGCAAAAGCCAACTGGAGAAGAGAGGGGAGAATCAAACTTCTCTTCAGTGGGGAAGAGGTAGGGAAAGAACAAATAGGACATCTAAGTGCTCAGTCATCTCTGCTCTTTATAAGTCAAAGACCATCTTCAACAGTGTCAATCAGACATTCATTTCCTTCCCTGGTCTCAACATCATCCATCAAAACAGCCCTACCACACTCTGTTCACTGCCAAATGTTCCTATCCCTTTCACTTTCAGCTGCCTCTGGAAATGTTTAAAGTGGCACTGCAAAATGACTGGTAAAAAATTCAAGAGCATTATTTACTATGGTATTTCAATGTTTTATTGAACAAGACCATCTGCTCAGGAATACTTCCCAATGTTGTGGGCTAGATCTAGAATTTATAGCTGCAATATAGCTTGTCTGAGGGAGTTTCACAGCAGAAATGTCACCCAATGGATCACAAATATGAAAGACTATGTAAGAGGAATATCAAGAAAGCTTCTATTTCCTACTCTCCTATAAACAGTGTCAACTGACTTCTTCATAATATTCAAAAATAGTTGTTTTTTTTTTTTCCTTTCCAGTCTGATAGCTATGCTCTATGTGCTCTGCAAACTTGTGATTGAGAGTATTACCTCAATGCCTCACAAGACATCAAGTGTCTGCTTGTGGCTGTTAGCAAAATGCACTGTAGACAGATTTATGGGCATCCTGCAAAGGTATCAGTAGCAGAAGATGTAACAAGGTGGTATTTCATCCACTTTTTCTTTTATATTGAAAGAAGTGGGAGTTTTATAATGAGAAGAATAAATTTCGGCCTCTTCAGCTTCTGAATTACTTGTTGCTTTGAGGTGAAACAGGAGGCAGCAGTTGACAAAAGTCAGCTTTTAGGTTTATTCTGAGGGGTTTGAACAGCTTAGATATGAATACAAATTTTCCTTGATCTGTGGTTGTAGCCTGGGCCTTCCTCATCAAAGTGTTTTAAATGTCTCATTGACATTTGCTTGGACTTCCAAGAATAAGAGTAAACTTTGAGATGAAGAGCTGAAAGGATGCTTCAACTATCACCTTACTCTATCTCCAAGAAAGACCTTTTTTCAGTAGCCTGAAAATATGCCTTTTAATGGTTTATGTAGATTTAAAGGATTTACATATTTATATTTAATCTATATTTATAGATTTAAGGATTTATATAGATTTTTTTTCTAAATATGCATAAGTTAAATTCAAGCATCCTGCATCATATGCAATGAGATAAACCATACTCTCAGACTTCAATTTTTCAGAAATACCTTTGTACTTGAGAAAAAGACTTACTGGTTCTGAGAAAGAAAATTCCCTTAGCCCAAGTCCTCTGCTGCCATCCTAGCTATGAATACCTTAACCAAAACTGTATTTCCTGCTGAGTCACAATACCTTAGTAGATTAGCAGAAACAAATGCCATGCTGTGCAAGTAGGCAGTATTTAGTTGATACATAATATAGTCACATACCTACTACTACAGCTGCAAAGTTAACTAGATAAAATTGTTTTGAAATAGGAGATAATGAGTGCTTTCCCTTGAAACCAAAATATAAAAGAAAAGTACAAAGGTACAATGGTGTACAGGTGCTGCAATTACCTGCTATTCAAACTCTCAGTCAAGCAAGGACCAAACAGATTTGTACTGGGCTTTTTCAGAAAATTGGCTATGCTGGTGGAAGTGTTAGCAGGGATTGTGTGTGACAAAGGAAAAATTAGTAACTGCCAGTTTGCTTCCTGATTTTGTTTAGAAACAGAAGCACTCAAAAATTTAGCATCCGTCCACAGACTGCAGGAAACTGTCTTTTTCTCCAGCTATGGAACAAGGTTATGGAGAGGATTCACCACCTAAGAAAGGAAGCCAGAGGCTGAAGCAGCATTAAAAAGTTAGGTTGGTCTCCTGCTCAGAGCAGGGATAATTTTGAAATCCCAGCCCAGTGGTTCAGGGCTTCTCTTCTGCAGATCTGAAAATGTCCAAGGATGATGCTGTGCACTCAGTTACAGCAACTGTGGCACAGTTTTTTTTATTTCCTGGGTGGACCAGGAAGTTCACTTTTCCATAACTCTGAAGTTCACAATGGGAATTTAAAAGCAATATTATCTTTAGAAGTCCTTGCTTTTTCTTATCCTGCACACATGTCCCTCCTTACATCCCAGCATCCCATCTCAGCAAGCCATGCCATTGGTAGTACCAATACAACAGTCTATTGCACTGCACTGAGACTTGGATCCATTAAAACAACCCTAAAAAAATTCCTTGGGTCAGGTCAATTCACACTTCTGGTGTCATAGGGGTGCCAGATGACTTGTGGCAAATGAAAAATGAGATGGAGGTGGGAACCAAGCACATCCTATTGTAGATTTAGGTTATTTACAGTATTTTAAGAAATGAAATTAATATGCAGTTAATTTTAAGGGGGTCTTTTTAAAGACTTAATTCAAAAGAATGTTTATCAGCTTTGGTTTAAAATATGTTTTAAGTAGCATATCCCATCTTT
Organism: Myiopsitta monachus; assembly: GCA_017639245.1. Taxonomy (NCBI): domain Eukaryota; kingdom Metazoa; phylum Chordata; class Aves; order Psittaciformes; family Psittacidae; genus Myiopsitta; species Myiopsitta monachus. Next base: position 75,414,757 of record CM029917.1, on the reverse strand, counting down.
AAACCTTCTAAATTAATTTTTAATTTGTTTGGTTTATTATATTTTATTTTTGCCTTGATTTTTTTGCTTTGTAGCTTGGGAATATGAGCACGATCATACACTCAAACCTACCCGTCTCCTTCCTAAGGCTGAGATTTCTCACAGTGTTAATACAGTTCAGACATGGAGCTCTCAGGAAAACATGAGTTAGATGCTTTAGCAGACCTGAACTTCTCTGCATGATTATCTGCTGCCACTACCAATGTCAGCTTTGTTTTTACTTTCCTACTTTAAGAGAAACATCCTACATGATAGTGATAGCAATATTTTAGGACATGGGATATTAATCGTAGAATGGTTTGGATTGGAAAGGACTTTAAAGATCATCTAGTTCCAACCCCCCTGCCATAGGCAAGGACACCTTCAGTAGACCAGGTTGCTTAAAGAACTCAGCCTGACCTTGAACACTTTCAGGGATGGGGAAGCCACAACTTCTCTGGGCAGCCTGTTCCAGTTACTACCACTCTCATGTTAAAGAACTTCTTCCTGGTATCCAATCTAAATCTACCTTCTTTCAGTTTAAAACCCTTACCCATCCTCCTATCACTACTTGTTCTTGTAAAAAGACCCTTGCCAGTTTTCTTGCAGTCCTTCTTTAGGTACTGGAAGGCTGCAAACAAAGTATTTACAAGGCAATAGAGTATGCACTAGGCAGTGTACATTTTTGGATACTTTAATAGGATCACTATACAAAGGTCATGTTCAAAAGCAATTATGAACCAACAGAACAAATACTGTTTCTGCAATCATCTAAAGATGTTTGGAGAGCATTAAATCAGAGAGCAGACTTTGACCTCTACAGGAACCTGCTTAGTAAGGTTCCATTGGATATAGCCCTAGAGGGAAGGGAGGCCCAAGACTGTTGGTTGATATGCAAGAATCACCTGCTACAAGCTCACGAGTGTTGCATCCCAGCTAGAAGGAAGTGCTGCAGGAGGGCCAGGAGACCTCCTTGGGTGGATAAGGAGCTGCTGAGGAAAATTCGAAGGAAAAAAGAGGCTTATAAAAGGTGGAAGAAAGGACAGACGTCCTGGGAAGAATACAGGGATGTTGTCCAGGAAGCTAGGGACCAGGTTAGGAAAGCTAAGGCCCACTTAGAATTAAACTTGGCTAGGGATGTTAAGGATAACAGGAAGGGATTCTATAATTACACCTGCAAATAAAAGGCAGGCTAGGGACAACATGGGCCCTCTCCAGAAGCTATCAGGAGAACTGGCTACCCTGGATTTGGAGAAGGCTGAGGTTCTTAATGACTTCTTTGCCTCAGTCTTCACCAGAAAATGCACTGAACACACCACCCAAGTCTTGGAAGGCAGATGCAGGGACAGTGAGAATGAAGATCCTGGGCCCACTGTAGGACAGGATCCGGTTCGAGGCCATCTTAAGAACCCGAAAATACACAAGTCCATGGGACCTGATGAAATCCATCCGCAGGTCCTGATGGAGCTGGCAAATGAAGTGGCTAAGCCACTGTCCCATCATACTTGAAAAATCATGGCAGTCAGGTGAAGTTCCCAATGACTGGAAAAAGGGAACCATAATTCCCGTTTTCAAGAAGGTGAAAATGGATGAGCTGGAGAACTACAGACCAGTCAGCCTCACCTCTGTGCCTGGCAAAATCTTGGAGCAGATTCTCCTGGAAGGCATGCTAAGGCACATGAGAAACAACAAGGTGCTTGGTGACACCAGCATGGCTTCACTAAGGAGAAATCCTGCCAGACCAATCTGGTGGCCTTCTATGATGGGGCTACAGAACTGATGGACAGAGGCAGGGCAGTTGACGTCATCTACCTGGACTGATGCAAAGCATTCAACACTGTCCCGCATGACATCCTTGTCTCTAATTTGGAGAGACATCAATTTGATAGGTGGACCACTCAGTGGATAAAGAACTGGCTGGATAGCTGCACGCAAAGAGTTGTGCTCAATGGCTCAATGTCCAGCTGGAGACCAGTAACGAGTGGTGTCCCTCAGGGATGGGTGTTGGGACCAGTCTTGTTCAACATTTTTGTCAGTGACATGGACAGTGGGATTGAGTGTGCCCTTAGCAAGTCTGCACATGACACCAAGCTGTGTGGTAAAAGAAGTCTTTTTTTTCTAGCTCCAAATAGTTTCATCAATGCTGCTAGTACTTGGAAGATGGCAGCTGAATCAAAAGAGGATGGTTGCAAAATTTTTGAGATGAAGCAAGCTTTGTATTAATGAAAGGATATCTTCAGTGAGCAGCATTTATGGTTTGTTACAGAAATACTTGTTTTCAGTTCAGCAAAGAACACATGGTGTTCACGCCAAAGACAACTCCTGACTACTCCTACCAGGTGCTGGGACAGATGGACTGTGGGAAGGCAGAATGACATGACTCCTATTATAATTTTTTTTCATGTTGAATTGTCAGTCAGCTGTCCCATACAGCAAAAGATTTGAAGCCATGTTATGCCATAGAAAAGACCAATACTGTCAAAACTGAGTTATAAACAATACTTGATATACAGAACAAGAAACAAACATTTAGATAGCTGTACCAGGGCTGGAGGCGACTTCATAAATGGGAATACTCAGCTCCCCATCATCTTTTTGTTTCTCAGGATTATGTTAAAGTATCAGTCTGAACTATGCTATATGAGCAACTAAAATAATATTTCATTTTTACATATGAAAAAAGCATTTTATGGGCATGGGAGAGTCTCATGAAAAAAAGTTGCACATAATTTCTTATATCCCATTCAGTGTAGAAATGCATCTTCCTCAACTTGTAAAATAGCTGACCCCCAGATTTTTTGCCAAGTTACTTTTCAGAGGATGCTGCTCATTCTAATTATTTTTGCACAGAAACTCATTGTTCTCATTTTACTGTTTTAAACTTACTTACATCAGAAAATGAAAATCGTGATGTGGAGAATAGAAACGGTGTTCTACGAATGTGAGAAATGCATCCCACCACATTATAACACCCCTGCATGAATAATTTATTTCCCTTGACTACACTGCCATCGCAGCTGTATTGTTGCCGTGAGCTTCGTGTTGCCATAGCTAAACTGTTATCTACACCCCAGGCAACTACTTCAAAGATAGTTCAGATATAGCTACATGGTAGCCACAGATGGTACCCTGTAGGTACAGGCTTACCATGCACTGGGTTCTGCGCTGGGGTCTCAGCAACTGGAGGCAATCACAGCCAAGCTGCAGCCTTACAGATAACAGCATTGTCAGGAGGATACTAATAACTGTCTTTTCTCATGAAATCAGTGTGAAGACTGGGTAGGAAACAGCATGATGGTATGGCTGCAGTTTGTCTCAACTCAGAATGTGTTCTGAATTGCCAGATCAACATAGAATAATAGAATCACAGAATAGTTAGGGTTAGAAAGGACCTTAAGATCATCTAGTTCCAACCCCCCTGCCATGGGCAGGGACACCTCACACTAAGCCATGTCACCCAAGACTATGTCCAGCCTGGCCTTGAATACCATCAGCGATGAAGCATTCACAGCTTCCCTGGACAACCCATTCCAGTGCCTCATCATCCTTACAGTAAAGAATTTCTTCCTCATAAACAATCTAAACTTCCCCTCTTTATGTTTGAATCCATTACCCCTTGTCCTCTCACTACAGTCCCTCATGAAGAGTCCCTCCCCAGTATCCCTATAGGCCTCCTTCACATATTGGAAGGCTGCTAGAAGGTCTCCACACAGCCTTCTCTTCTCCAGGCTGAGCAGCCCCAACTTTCTCAGCCTATCTTCATGCAGGAGGTGCTCCAGTCACCTCATCATCCTCATGGCCCTCCTTTGGACTTGTTCAAACAGTTCCATGTCCTTTTGATGTTGAGGACACCAGAACTGCACACAATACTCCAAGTGAGGTCTCACAAGAGCAGAGGAGAGGGGCAGGATCACCTCCTTTGACCTGCTGGTCACACTCCTTTTGATGCAGCCCAGGATATGGTTGGCTTTCTGAGCTGCGAGTTCACACTGCCAGCTTATGTTCATTTTTAAATCGATCAACACCCCCAAGTCCTTCTCCGCAGGACTACTCTGAATCTCGTCCCTGCCCAACCTGTAGCTGTGCCTGGGATAGCTCCTACCCAGGTGTAGGACCTTGCACTTGTCATGGTTAAACTTCATCAGGTTGACATCTTCCCACCTCACAAGAGTGTCAAAGTCCCTCTGGATGGTATCCCTTCCCTCAGTGTATCAACTGAATGACACAGCTTGGTGTCATGAGCAGACTTGCTGAGGGCGCATTCAATCCCACTGTCTGTGTCACCGAAAAAGATGTTGAAAAAGACCACTCCCAACATCGATCCTTGAGGGACACCACTCCTTGCTGGTCTCCAGCTGGACATTGAGCTGTTGAGCACAACTCTTTGCATGCAGCTATCCAGCCAGTTCTTTATCCACTGAGTGGTCCACCTATCAAATTGATGTCTCTCCAAATTAGAGAAAAGGATGTCGTGTGAGACAGTGCATACATATTTATACATAATTCTAAAACTATTATGAACAATCTTAATAATTTTTAGCGTCCATCTACCTCTTCATTTCAGTAATACTCTACATGGTTTTCCCCTTTATTAATTATTTGGCTTTGTGGTGCAAAAGGATTGCATATTTAAATGTTTTGCAAATAAATAGTCATCAGTGTAAAAGAAATAATTCTGATAATCTTATCAAACCTGAATTTCTTCCTTTAAAGTCCATTTGGAAAACATTGTTGTTATTCTCTAATGTAGGTAAGATCCAAATAGAACTGACAGGGCTGAATACAGCATATGGGACTAATAAGTGAGGTAGTGTAATCACTACCTGATAAAGATGTAATTAATCATATGATGACTTAAAAGTAATCTTTGTTCTTGGAGTGCAAAACAGTGTAAATATGACTAAGTGGACTGGTGTTCTGGATAATTCTTCATATATATATGGGTTAACATTTATTGTAAATTTTATCTACTTTCATCTGTTTATATTTTGTTGATATATCGCATTTGTGTGAACGAAATAAACTTTCTTTTGCCTTTGTTATTTTTTCTGTAAGAAACCTAGACATAATGCTTTAAACACTGTTAATGCTATAGTCAGATCAGACATTTCCATTTCACATTCCTGACAAGCAGAAATTTTGTTACAAATCTTATGAACACTTTCTAAAGAAGCTTTCATACTCTATGTTATGTATACACAATTCATATATTACATAGTTGTGAATATCACATATGAACTGCTTTAAAGCAAGAAAATGTGATTGTTTTATTATAATCACATTATTTTCTGCTATGTCTTGAACAACGTTGTGAATGACTTTGGTGAAGATGGCTTGGAAAAGATCACAGTTCCTTTCTGCACAAGGAGAGGCTTTGGCTGTCAGGGTAGACATTCATGACAATTATTTCATAATTCCTGAAGCATGAAAGTATGATATTCTGAAGACTCCTTCAGCTGTGAACTAAGTGCTGTGAGAGATATAGTCAGAATTCAAAGAATGATGGTAAGAAATAGTGCATCACCTGAGAAAACCTAAAGCACTCAACAAGACCATATACAAAGCTGACTGAACTGAGATCATGCTCATTTTAAAAGTGATTGGATTTTATTTGTATCTTCCCCCATTCCTTTTCTGCTTCTGTACTAAAAGAAAAGTCTTGAAAGGATCTACAGTTTGACAAAGCTTTACACAACCTAGATATATTGCTGTCTTCAATTTACTGGCAACCCATCCTCAGGTCATTTTCTAATACCCACTAAGCTGCTTTTGGGTCTTAGCTTATTGCATTTGAATTTACTGTAAGTGCAAATGCAGACCTAGCTTCCCTACCTATAATACAGTCAAACTCAGTAATCTTTTCTTTAAAATTATTCTTCTAACTACTCTGCTTGCTAACAAATTATTGTGGCATTGCAAGCGAGAGACAGAAACATAGACAAATCATTACTTCTTGAGACTGCAGTCCATGGGGTGGAAACAGTTGTAAATTCATTGGCTTACTCACCCATAACTCAGTTCCAACTTGTCTGTAACTATTATGCTACTAAAGATTAGATAACTATTAAACCATAGTGCCAGCTTCTGGCCTAAAATTGTGCAATCTGTGTTTTTACAGTGTCACGGGACTCCAAGAGCTACATGAACTGAAACTACCACTTACACTGAAATGTTTCTGGTTATTTAAATGTGTTGTTTAAATGCAGAGGGGGGCAAGTGTGTTTCTGGAGATGGAAGTCTCTAGCTGTACATAACTGAATCATAGAAAGGATTCTTTAACTCAGAAGATCACAAAATGGAGACAGGAAACAGTTTTCTTACCAATCATCCACAACATCTGCAGAAGTCAAAGTGTCCGGTACCATTTCTCATAGTGTGAAATTTAAAAAAAAAAAATCACTTCAAAAAAAAGCACTATTTTTTACCTTCAAGATATGAGCTGTTCCATGCCTGTTCTCTGCAGCGTTTTGCATCTACAAGCTGGGAGCGTGACTACAAGGCAGGTGTGATTCACAGGCCCTGCAGACCAAGGATGCAGTGTTAAACATCTGAGAATGAGATTCTGCATGATTACATGAGTATGAACACCCGTAAGCTAAATAATACACATTCAAGAAATGATTGTGTGCCAAATGTGACATCTTTTTGCAATGTGAAGATCCCAAAAGAGGCATTCGGGACTACCTTATGGGAGCACCCATGTAAGTATTCTCTAAGGCAACATTTACTGAACAGTGACTGCGCCTGTAATATGTTGTCAAGATGTTTGCTTTAGCAATAGATTTGATATCTACTTTAAACTGCTGGCAACATTTCACTTCTTACAAGTAGGATATAAACACAAAAGTTAGTGTGATCACGCTCGCATTTTTGGAAAACCTTCCAAATCACAGGGTAGAAAAGACAGAGAGGACAAAAGGCAGTGGTAATTTTAAAAAGTCTGAAAATCACTTTGATAGACTTTACACTGTCTATACACACATGCTTTTTGGAAATACTCTTCCAAAAACCTACTTCACTTTGAATAATGCCAATGGCATCTGGGAAAATAGGTACTTACTTTCATTCGCCAGTGAACAAACTTCTGTCCATTAACAAAGATTTTTAAACCAGTAGGATGATTATGGTGACAAAAATATCAGGGAACCACTGTGCCTTATCTTTACAATCATGAAGACTGCCTTACTCTCTCCTGCTAATTCTTTAAAGAAATTCTGAGATTACAAAATTCACGGATTAATGGAAAATACATACATGGCTGGCAGTTTCTCTTAAGCCATAAATCACATCACAGTGGTAAAGGCCTAAAGATATTGAGATGACATCAGCCATATAAAGCTGAAAAAACCCTTGTTCTGAAGAACCCATTATGTTTCAGGGTGACCCTGGAGGGGCCAGTACTCTTTAAACAGCATTCAGTTCAGCTCAGTGGTTCTCTGAAAACTTACAGCTGTAATTTTCCATGTATCCAGAAATGACCCAACATGCTCCCTCAGCTCCATGCTCATTTTCCAGGGAAGGCTGACAAGGACCCAGGCATCATATTCTCCAAGTGAGCTTAATCTAGTGACAATTCTCATGTCACAGGCATGTAGCATAATAATGATTACTCTAGTTTTTGAATTTCTGCTGGAGAAAGCAAATGTAGACCCACCTGCTCTTTGTGTACCAGTTAAGGTATTGGCTTTGTAGACAGAGAATTTGGGTTCAATTAGTTCAAAGGAGTTGGTTGGGTTGGCTGTGAAGTGCTCAGCAAATTTTTCAGGGTGTGAGATACAGACTAGGATAATGCAATTTGGCAGGTTGGAAGGCTTTGGAAGCTTGCATATTATTTCTTCTCCCTCTCTTTGTCTTCTTCCACTCCTCAGTGCCACATATAGTTCTCTTTCTTTTTCTTCTCCCCGAAGAGTTTTTATCCTAGCTGTACTTCTAGACATTATCCTCAACAAAACAATAAAAATAAAAGAAAATGAAAATTACTCAGATGCTCTTTTCATAAAATTTTCACAGCACAACTTGTAGATTGAGATAAAGTCTTGCTACATCTGCTACTGACGTAATCTGAAATTCATAGAATCATAGAATAGTTTGATATTAAGTGACATTTAAATGTCATCTAGTCCAATAAGCAGGGACATTTTCAAATAGATCAGTTTGATTAGAGACACATCTAACCTGACTCTCACTGTTTCCAAGGATGGAACATCTACCACCTCTCTGGGCACCCTGGCTCATCATTGCTCTCAACTGCTGCTGCTCATTTGTGTGCTCTGTGCATTGTACTAATGCAACTGTTCAGAAGATCATGCTAGAACATATAATTCAAATGATCCCTGCTTAAAAAAGAAAAAAAATAGTCCAAAAGGGTTGTATCCAGGGATGAAGCATCCACTGTCTCTCTGGGCAACCTGTTCCAGTGCTTCACCACCCTCATGGCAAAAAATTTCTTCCTTATATCTAGTCTGAACCTATCCTCTTTTAGTTTAAAACCTTTATCCCTTGTTCTATTGCTACAGGCCCTGCCAAAAACTCTGTCCTTATCTTTCTTATAAGCCCTCGTTAAGTATTGGAAGGCTACAAAAAGGTCTCCCTGGAGCCTTCTCTTCTCCAGGCTGAACAACCTCAAATCTTTTAGTGCTTTCTCATAGGAAAGGTGCTCCAGCCCTCTCATAATTTTTGTGGCTGGAAACCACAATACACAGGGTGCAAATGACGACTCCAACATTGTGACAGAGACAAACAACTGAAGATATTGCCAGCTAATTGATTTTTATGCTTTGTTAAAACTACAGCCATTCTGCTAAATCATCTACACAGTCCTGAATAATGTAAATACAAAGAATACATGCAGGGGTAACAGTCTTTCTTATCAGTCTCATGTGGAGTCTGCAAACTGAGGCTCCCTCATGGAAGAGCATGCATATATTTCTATTAGTAGTACACTTCGGAATTGAAGAGAACTCAAAAATCTCACGAAGGACCTCCTATGCTTAGAACATTTATTAGGCAACCTGCAGGGTAGTGCATCATCAGCCAAAAATACAAGATTGCTTGCCCATCTATTACTGCCTTTTGTACTTCAATCTTAAATACATACATGGACAATCTAAGTAAGTGCACTCTGGTTTGTTTCAGAATAAAAAGAACTAGGCACTCACAGTAACAACAGTTCATCACTTCAGCAGATATTAGAAGCTGTTAAACTATTTGTATATAATAGATGTGGTTACATCCATCACTTTATTTTTTTTTCTTAGTTAGAATGATATTAAACGAAAGTAAATATATTACAGGAAAACCTGCGTGAATGCTTACTTACTACTGGAGTTAGCAGTGATGATAGAAAGCATAATTATTTGACAAATATACGTGACTATGTTTTTTTCAAAAGATCATTAAGTTTTATCATTGTTATTTTTCAAAGGCAGTAATTCGTGAAACAAATAACCTGGACAAATATAACATTAAACTTTCATTTATTTTGCACCTGCCAGAGACAAAGAGCACATATACAGCAAAGGGCTACTTTTGAATGTGACTCATGAAATGTAGTTAGAAGTGGGACATTAGCTCATGATCTTAATAATTTACTCTCTGTACTGAGGCATTAAAGGGAAGTTGTGGCCAGACTGGTGTCCATGGCATTATCTGCTAACACCCACTGCATTGCTCATATACACTTTTATTGCTTATGCTGCATAGCAGAAATTATCAAAGCTCTAGTGCTAGAAAGAGGAGGACTTTGGTCTTTCTGGTGAGCACACTAGTTTAGCAAATTTGTAATGAAGCATTAAGTATGCATACTAAAAACAAACCTGTCTGTCCAATTTTTATTGTAAAAATTGTGATGTCATCTATTTTAAATATATGTTTTTAATTTCGTTAGCTCAATTGTACAGTTAAGTTCTGTAAAAACAAAGCTATTCCACTACAATTCATTAGATTAATGTAGAGATCATCTCAGAAATAAAATTTGTCCAATTTGATAGTGAATAAAATTTGTGTTTATAAAAATCTCAACGTAATTATATGCTAATATACTATAATTAATTCAAAGACGATAAGTTGTTCCAGATAAAAACTAATTGGAGGCAGATTAAAATTGATTATTTGGAGCATGTGATATTTTAGTTAATAATTTCTCCTAATACAGAGATGAACTTTGGAAACTTGCTCCAAAATATGCAATATTAAAGTACATTATCATATATTAAGAATAAGAGTCTCTTAAACTATATTCCATTTAGTGCTATAAAACATAATTCAAATGGTCCCTGTTTAAAACAACATTCATTCAAGTATTTTAATTTAGATTAAAACTGAGTGCTCTGGTTTGCAGTGCCCCAAAATAATATAGTTTTGTGAGAATAACATAAAGAGGAAGGGATGGGCTGAGTATGGGTGGATATGAGGAGGATGGGAGAGAGGAAATGGCAGTATTTCTTGGGACGTCTCTTTCCCGGACAAAATGTATCCTATACCTATATGTTCAGATTCCTCTGTGAACATGTTGACAGGCAGGTTTTAATTGATGTAGCTCTCTTTCTCTCTTTGTCACTACTTCATAAGTTTTAAATGCTTTTTTTCCCCATATGCTAGGAAACCCTGATCTTTAATTTCACAAAAATGCCTGAGAGCCTTCAGAATGGAAAGTGATGATCTGGCCAGACTGTAGTGCCTGCCTTCAATTACATCAGGCACTTAAACATGACATACTAGTCCTTGACCTCTCATTTCATGGTGACTCCAGTCCTACGTCTCTATAAGAAACTGGATTTTTTAAAAAATATAATTTTAGATAGTATTATAGGTGGATACTTACGCATGTAGATATGTTCCATTTTGGCCCTCTTTAAGAACGGAATTATTTGGCCATTCTCTCGGGATGCCAAACAGTGCCAAGACTGAAGAGTAAGAATGTATCTTGAATGCCAACTGAAGGCATTGCAGTATGCCAACAGCAGCAGGATAACCCTGTTGACTACTCAGTACTAAAGACTTGTCAGTTGCCCAGTTACTTTGTTCTCCCTCTCTGCCTGTATTTTTCCATCGCATTATCTTTGCTTCAGCTGTTGCTGTATTTGTTGCTCCTTGTTGAACCTTCTTGTCTGAAATGACTGAAAAGTCACCAGTGGTAGAGAATTTACTTCAGTATTCTCTAGTGGCTTTTTGGGAGATATAAATGGGGCAGACTGCAGGGAATTTGACTTGATTCTTTTGTGCCGTTTCTGCCATCTCTGCCAAAATCCTGCCATTCTCACCTTAGTTCCAATGAATGAAATTTCTAACATTTAGGTTTAGTTCTTGCTATTGTTCTGCACAGAATAATAGTAATAAATTATTTAGTCATTTGATAAAAACAATGTAAAAGTCATGTATTTGAATAATATGTTCACATGCAGTCATAACAGCAGTTATGACAGGTAACATAAATCAAAGTGGATGCTCAAAACTGTAGATATCAATGAGGGAAATGGCTGCCAAATCTGTTCTCTGAAAATAGATCTAGCTGTAGTCATGAATAATGTCAAAAAAAAAAAAAAAAGAGAACATTGGGTTTTCTTGTGTACCTCCAATATTAAAACAGAATGTTCTTATGATGATTATCCTGCCACTGTTAGCACCTTTTGAAAAACTACGCCCTTCATAAATATAATGTACTTACATAATTGGAGAGATTACCAGGAGTAGGAAGTCTTTTTCCTTGCAGATGTGGAGCAGGTGATCACTCACTCTTCCTCTGTTTCTTATAGATGTGATTTTTGTATTAATTTCTTATATTTCTGAAGTGCCATTTTATTTTTGAGGTTCATTTCATTCTCTAAACCAACAGAGAGTACATTCTCCAAACCTGTGCATTAAAGAACACAGAATTTCTCTTATATGAAAAAGAAGAAAAAATATTAAAGCACTTTTTCAACACATACATTGGAAAAGTTTTCAAAAGAATTAAGTTATCTACCTAACATATATGCACAAATCTCAGCAGACTGGAAACCAGATGATCCTATTCTTTACTTCAGTGATTTTTGAATAATGTCGTGTATTCATCATGAGGCGTTTGCTGGCAAAAGTCTGGGAGAATGGTAGCATTAGTTCTGAATTTCCTACTTCTTGACATTTAAATTATAGCATTTGGACATTATTCAAAATCCCCTGACACAGCTACAGCAGGTCCCATCCACTGAAATGAGACAGTTGAAAACTGAATGACAGAAGAAAAAGGGGTCTAAAAAGTTTGAATACAGTGATGTGTAGCTCCTTCAGTCATTACAATGTCACAGCAAGGTTATGAGACATTTCCATTTTTAACAACTTTAATGGGTTCAGGTCCAGAAGTCCTTATCAAATTACAGTACAATTGATTTGTCAGTCTTAGACCTAGCCTGTATTTCTGAGATGGAAGAATAGGTAGTCAGGAAATCGGTCTTGGGATTTAAACTGGATGCTGCTGGTAATATCAATACTATGAGTAGTGTAACACATAAGTATGCTCTCTATGTGGAGTTTTTAATTCTAACACTTTAGCTGCCTGAAAGTTTCTGAAGCAGTGAAAAAATTTAGCTGCCATCTCCCCATAACTGTGAACAATGAATAGGTGCCCAATTAAAATTTACATTCAATAATAATAATAATTTAAAAAATCCATTAAAAATGATAGAAATTTGACTTAGTTTAAGGAAATTTAAGAAAGAATTAATTTTAGAATTTTACTGAGTTTTCAAAAACCTTGCCATTTTTAAAGTTTTATAAGCAGTCATGGGATATTTTGTCTTTTTTTTTATGTTTGTATTCACTATCAGGTAACTTCAAGTTTATCGCTTTAAAGAAAGCTCCCTGCTGAAAAGTAATAGCAAAGGTGAAAGTGAGAACTTATTACTTTTCATCCTGTGTGTTTCAGTTAGCATTCTCATTGTGATAGTCTTACACTGATTTAACAAAAAGGGTGAGTTTCTAAATATTTTCTTAAAATGTGTAAAAATAAATACCAGTATATTAAATAAGTGTGAATTGTGTTTACTTACATTTAAATACTTATACACAGGATTTCAAACCAGGTTATCTAAATCAATGTTAAAATATTTAAGTTATATCAGTTCAGTACCTAAGTGAAAGCAAAATTTTATACAATTTAAATAGTGCTTGCCCTTGTATATCTGTAGTGCCTTTAAGCTTTCAACGATTAGAATTTCCCAACTTAACATGTGTTTTGCATGTAATAAATTTCATTAATAAAAAGTATAGAAGGCAATAATTTATAGAATCATAGAATGGTTTAGCTTGGAAAGGACCTTAAGGTTCTCTAGTTCCAACCCCCCTGCCATGGGAAGGGACTCCTCATACTAGACCCTGTCACCCAGGGCTCTGTCCAGCTTTTCCGCAAACACCATCAGTGATGAAGCATTTACCACTTCTTTGGGCAACCTGTTCCAGTGCCTCACCAATCTCACAGTAAAGAACTTCTTCCTTATATCTAACCTGAACTGCCCCTCCAAGTGGGGTCTCATGAGAGCAGAGTAGAGGGGCAGGATCACCTCCCTTGACCTGCTGGTCGCGCTCCTTTTGATGCCACTGTCGCGGTTTATGCCTCTAAAACTCATGGAGTTTTACTCACACACTCACTCCCCTCTCTTTCTTCCCCCAGTCCTGGGGGGATGGGGAGGAGAATCGAAAAAAATGCAACTTCCACAGGTTGAGATAAGAACAGTTTAGTAACGAAAGTATAACACAAATCACTACTGCTGCCATCAATAATAATACAAGAGAAATACAAGGAAAGAGAATACAACTGCTCACCAAGCCCGACCCAGCCAGTGCAACCCCCAGCAGCAAACCCCCCACTGCACCACCACATCCTTCCAGGTCTCTGCTCTCCGTCTTCACATCCTCGACATGACGTGCTGTGGTATGGAATAACCTCTTTGGTCAGTTTGGCTCAGGTGTCCTGTCTCTGCTTCCTCCCGGCTCCTCTCCTCCCTGGCATAGCATGAGACTCAGAAAGTCCTTGGTCAGACCAAAACATTACCAAGCAGTAACTGAAAACACTGGTGTTATCAGCGCTGTTCCCAGGCCCAAAATCAAAAACACAGAGCTGCACCAGCTACCAAGAAGGAGAAAAATGACTGCTTCTGATGAACCCATGACAGCCACCCAGCACATGGCTGGCTTTCTGGGCTGTGAGCGCACAGTGAAGCCAGCTCATGTTGTTTCTCATCGACCAACACCCCCCAAATGCTTCTCTGCAGTGCTGCTCTCAATCACTTCTCTGCAGAAAGAAAGTGAGCTATTCCATTTTTTGAAATTTCACTTCACATTTCTTACTATGGGTAAAATTGGTTAAATAAAAAAAAAAAAAATCTTTTTCTGAAAGTACTTCAGCATAAATAAATTGCTTCCAAAGACATGAATAATTCCATCCATGATTATAACCTATAATCTTTAAGAACTTACAAATCCGTTAATATGTCCAATATAAAAATATGCTTTCATAATAACACTTGTACATGATAACAGCCCAATGAAGCAGCCCATTGCACACATGTAAAAAGAAATTTTTTAATATGAAGCCATTAGAGTTTTGAGAAATTACTTGGAACTCTAATTTTTTATAGTACTGACTATTGGAAGATTTTCCAGGTGTACTTTCATTTTTAGCATTGCTGATTTTTTCTTTGTTGTGTATTTTCAAGGAGCGGTGTATTTAATTTTATTATTTTTATATTCTTTCCTTTTCTTTATGGAGATCAGCAGAGCTAAACTATTGTGTGCCTTAAAAATAAAATGACTAGGATGATAAAAACCAAAGTGGTTTCATACTGCAACTATGCTTTTAATGTCTAGTTAAAGTACTGTCAGACCATTAGTGAAGTTAGAGTGCATCTTCACTAGCTCATGAAAATAAATCTTTTTACCTCAGAGCTCCACTTACTAAGGGTACATCTGAAGAAAGAGAAAAAAAGACAAAACACAAACCCTCACACTTTTTCTGCTTTAGGAAAAGATTGTCATCTTAAGAGTATAGAATTGAACTACAAATTACCATGTTTTACATTTCTTTTTTTCCTCCTTTGAAACCTATCCACCTACCTAGAGAATTCCTTCTAAGAAAGAAAATAGTATAGCACTAAGATAATCTTTATACACTGTTACTTTAGATTTTTGAAGACCAAATTACATATTTGCCCATATCTTTTATTTAAAATAATATTAATCCACTTGTGTGAACAAACAAGTAAGGCAACAAAAGTGAGAAGCTGCTGTTAGTGTCATCAGTGGAACTTAGACACAGAAATAGTGGGCACTGCCACATTGAATGATGGGCGTAGAAATGCCCATAGTGATTCACAAACATGTTTTTTGGCTTTTGACATCCTATAATCAGAGGAGAGAAGGGATTCACAGGAGCCAGTGTACTGAAGGTACTCTCAAGGAAAAGCTAATGAAGAAGGATTCTGATTTACCTTTCTACATCTGAAGGACTTAGATGTCTAATGCTGCACTGGAAATAGATGCTTATTTTAATTTGTGTCTTACAATACTTCTACTTAAATTATAAAAGTACACTAACTTTATTTATAACACTGCTACACTTCTATGCTACTTCATAACTCTTTCCAGTAGTATAACATTTCTTATATTATTTCTTAGAATAAAATTTCTCCTTCAGAAATTATCTGATTGCCTGTCAACTACAAACTTTCTAAGGAAAAGAAACTTCGAAAATGCAAAACAGTGGCGTTAAATTTTCCTTGTATGTATCGTATAAGTTGTGCATATTGATATTGCACACTATGGTTTTCCAATGGATATATGAGAATTACTTTCTCTGTGGACCCAAATCTTACCTTTCTTTTTAGAATCTTTATAGCTATTTTAAAGGCACCAAGACAGTAATTGAGTACAAGAGGAATACATGAGCGAGGTCAAGTGCAGATTTTTAGCTTTCACATGCTCTTGAGTCTAGATTTCAGAATTTTAACTGATTTCAATTTTTAAATTATTTTTTCTGCACATTTCTCTAAATATATAGCAAGATACCTCTGGTTATCACTCAATTTTTTCTTAGTTTATACTGAGTTAAATGCATTTTATTTGGGGGATTTTTTTGGGGGGGAGGGGGGGGGGCAGAATACTTACCAGTGACTAACAGTGATTTAATTTAGTCCCCATATAGCTTTGAGAATTATGCTGATACCTGCCTATGCATAGGTTTCATGTAAATGCATAGAATATGCCTTTAAAGTCTGCACAGTAATTAAATATCATAGTTACATTAATCAGCATTACTGATAAGTAGCTAAAAAAAACCCAACTACTTAAGCACCCAAACACCCTATTTTCATGAAAATTGCAAGTTATAAAGAACTGTTTCACTAAAAAGACATTTTTAGAATTGATCATTTAAAGTTTTGTAGATATTTAAGCCATAATCAATATCATAAAAGAATAAGCAGTTTTTAATTAGTTAATGAATCCAAGGCCAAAAGGCCTAAATGTCACTGATGATTCAGCAGATATTACTCTGTCTCACTAGTATCTGGTTGTCAGCATCAATTACCAAGCCCTTGTAAAACTGGCTAAACTGAGATGTAACTAATGGTTGGATATGTGAAAACCAGAAGCCTCCTACAATCTGTCTTGAATTTGGGATTACAGTGAGTAACATTAGTCTTATCAAATAAAAGGAGTTTAGAATCAAAGGTTACAAATATTTTCAAAACTTTGTAATTCTTTATGTCTCAGAAAACAAATTATTTTCAAAATAAAGATTTTTATTAAAATATAATAAATATTATTAATATTACATTATTAAAATATACTAAATTATATTAAAATATAATAAATATATAATATGTAATAAAATAAAATAAAAATATTTATATTACTGTAACAAGAAATTTATGTGAATTTTCATCATAATACTTATCATTCTGTTTTTTGTTTTTATTTTTTAAGTATAAACATAATATTAAATGACATAAGGTGCTGTAATTATTAATTAAGTCCAGAGTAGATATATTTGTAGCTGCTAGAACATCTGTGGTTTTAAGCTCCTGTCCTGGGTTCAGCAGTAGCAGTTATTTTTCTCCCTCTTAGTAGCTGGTGCAGCACTGTGTTTTTGACTTCCGGCCTTGGAATAGCACTGATAACACTGATGTTTATAGTTACGACTTAGAAAGTTTGGTTTGACCAAGGACGTTCTGAGTCTCACTCTGCCAGGGAGGAGGGGAAGCCAGGAAGAAGCAGAAACAGGACACCTGACCCAAACTGACCAAAGAGGTATTCCATACCACAGCATGTCATGCCCAGGATGGAAAAAAATGGGGGCAGGAACCCGGAAGAGCTCAGTTTGCTGCTGGGTCAGGCTTGGTATCAGGTGGTGAGCAGTTGTATTCTCTTTCATTGTATTTATCTTGTCACTGTTATTATTGGTAGTAGCAGTAGCAGTTTGTGTTATACTTTAGTTACTAAACTGTTCTTATCTCAACCTGTGGGAGTTGCATTCTTTTGATTCTCCTCCCCATCCCTCTGGGAGCTGGGGGGAAGAAAGAGAGGGGAGTGAGTGAGCGACCTGTGTGATTCACTGCTTAAACCACGACAGCTCCTTAATTAAAAAAAAAAAAAAAAAAAAAAGCAGTAAAATCCTCACCTGTCCATGTAAAGTATTGTGGGTCTGCTTTCAAATGGAACACTTGAACTGGGAATAACAGAAAAACAAGTCAGGAAAAAAAAGCGTATTAAAAACAATGAAAAGCATTCCAACATGCCCTAGTGATATAGATAATCCTAGAATACTAGATAAGGATTTTATCTGTATCCTAGAATGCACTGTCATTGTTCACATGCATGAGGTGTAATGCAGCACATTGTTTTCTACACCTGATACATAATGCAACACCAAGAACTTACACATGGCTTCCAATTGTTATATGGTCTGTTTTTTCTTGAAGAGATGACCATCACAAAAATAATGCTAAAAAGCACACCTTAAAAGAGATGAAGAGCAAAATATCCTCACATTGTTTACAGTCAAACATTGAAAAAAGCAGAAGTGAGACCTGTTTCATTCTCATGCACTGATTCCCCTGGTATGGATAGTGAGAAGCAGACTGCACACTGCAGTCTTTTAAAAAGATAACCCTTTATGATGGCAGTAGTTTCTAGGAGTGGGTGCAGCATGCTCTGAATGAGAGATACCTCATGCAGCAACGCAGACTCTAGCTGAGATTAGAACTCAGAAACTGAAGAGGCTTTCAGCATTTCCTTCATAAGCAACAGACCTGCATGCAAGGGGCTCACTCAGATACACTGTTTAGTGCATATCAGTCTTTCAATACTATGATGGGATACTTCTCCTTTTGCTAGAAGCTCTGCATTGATTGTGCTGTGCTAGTATAGGCCACTAGAATAATTTAGACAAACCTAAATATTCAAAGTTTTCTTCATAAAAGCAATGTGTTTGGTCATTATGCTTCTGCAAGAAGGGCTAAGCATTTATTTTCATTTACGAATAGCAAGCACTTTCAATTCTAATTATTCACAATTGTTATAAAGGCTTTCTAAAATGAGACAGTTTAGACTAGCAGTTTAAAGAGCTGTTTGACACACTGAAATGAAAAGCAAGAATATGAAAAATACGTTTCATTACTTCCTGCTGCCTCAGTGTCATGGGGCATTAAATTTCCAGGGAAAAAATACTGCAAATAAAGTAACCCACAGAGTAATTTTATGGTGGACATTTTCCCCTGATTAATATAGCAATTTGACAACTTCTTCCACATGTATGCATGCTGTACTGCACTAGATTTGAATGTCATTTAGCAAAAGAAATTAAGAATTACAAGAAAGGGTTGAGTCTCAGCGGATGTCAGAGATTTGGAGTGCAGAAGAGGAAGCAATTATTTACTTGCAATAAGTGGGAAGTGCAATCTGCAGTGGACAGATTGGATTCTTGCATTTATGGAGGACCAACAATGTATTTCTGATATGACATTGCCACAGTTAGAACTATGTCTTATTTGAACAATAATAAATTTGGGGACTGATAAGCTTAAAATGTATATAAAAAACCCTTCTGATCCCTTAGGCCTCCGGAGTTCTCCCAAATGTTGTGGGGAAATAGACCAAACCAAAACGTGTTGTTTCTGCATTGTTTGGGAACTGCAATTGCTTTCTCAGCTGCACAGAGTTAATTATGGGCTTAAAAGCCAAATACAACTTCCACACAGAATTACCATAGTTTTCCCCAAAAGAGCATTGTAACCCTTGCTGCCTATTCCAGGTGGTAATCGGAGCAGTTCTTGGGAGATGGAAACTTTCCTTGTTTTGAATTGCACCATCAGCAGCAAATTACAGTCTGTTCTCCAGTATACTTCATGGTGATACCAGCAACCAGCAAGTCCCATAGGTAGGAGATGATGTCTTTAAAGCTGCTATAATGTCATAACACTTCTGCTCTGCCATCCAATCCAGCTCCTATTGCCTCCAGGTCTTTGTGAGCAGCAAAAAAGCAACCATAAGGAAGTCAGCTCAACTTTCATTTGGAACCTAATAAATACAATGAAGAGCTATTTTTGTGTAGTGTAAGGAAAATCTTTAACCTAAACCCTGGTTGAGGAATATAGACAATTTTATGACACTGTCATTTTCTCCTATCCTATTGTTGGCTCTCTGCCAAGTGCTTTCCACTATAGGCATGAAGAAGAGCTGGGGCTATAGCTTATTCTATAGGCTTATTTAGTAGGGTGCTGTTGCTGCTTAAAGACATCGTGAGGCAAATGCTGTTTCATTAACTATTTGTACTGAAACTGTTATCTCCAGCTGGCCAAAAATTGCCATCCTGGTGAAAAAGAGCATGCTTTTATTATTAAGGCCCATTTCTGAGATCTCTTCTTACTGTCTCAGGCAGAGAAGGAGCCAAACCCAAATGGAAAATGGAAGGAAAATAATTGAGAGAAATTGTGTTTTTGGCAACCTGGAGTAACTGAAGAAAGAAAAATTATTTCTGCTGGAGAAGGAGGTCCTTATGGGCTTACAAGTTTGGAAGAAAATTTAGAAGAGAACCTTGAAGTAAGATCAAGGTGCCAGGTACTCCTGCAACCATGTCAATGCAGAACAGCAAAAACACTAAACAGAATGGATGTAAAAACAACATTATTAATTTGAAAAGACACTTGTAGAAATCAACTACATGACAATGGGAGCAATATGAATAATGCCTGTTTCCAAGCCTAATTGATTTTTAAAAGCTAAAACTTGTCACCAGATGTCATGGGTTCAGCAGCAGCAGTCATTTTTCTCCTTCTTAGTAGCTGGTGCAACACTGCGTTTTTGATTTTGGGCCTGGGAACAGCGCTGATAACACCAGTGTTTTCAGTTACTGCTTGGTAATGTTTTGGTCTGACCAAGGACTTTCTGAGCCTCATGCTCTGCCAGGGAGGAGAGGAAGGCAGGAGGAAGCAGAGACAGGGCGCCTGACCCAAACTGACCAAAGAGGTTATTCCATACCACAGCACGTCATGTCCAGGATGAAAAAATGGAGGGCAGAGACCCAGAAGGGCGGGGTTCGCTGCTGGGGGGTGCACTGACTGGGCCAGGCTTGGTGAGCAGTTGTATTCTCTTTCCATGTCTTTCTCTTGTCATTATTTATTATTGGTGGTAGCAGTAGTGATTTGTGTTATACTTTAGTTACTGAACTGTTCTTATCTCAACCTGTGGAAGTTGCATTTTGATTCTCCTCCCCATCCCCCTGGGACTGGGGGAAGAAAGAGTGGGAAGTGAGTGAGAGAGAAAACTTCGTGGTTGACTGGACTTAAATCACAATACCAGATAAGTTTGTTATCTTCAGAGGAGGCAGAAAGCAACAATTCTAAGATTATTTTACTGCAAATTTTCTGCCCCATAAGTTCTTTAACATTTTGTATCTGAACCATGAAAATAATAGGTGTCTAATATCTTTATAATCTTTAATAATGACAATCAAATCATGGTTATTAAAACTCATTCTGCTATTTTTTCACTTTTGGTATTGACTAGTGATGTCATAATTTAAATAACTATTTTACTAAGAAGATTTAAGTTTTCCTCAGGGGAATCCTATTTCTTATAGTTCCAGTTATTTCTTATTTCCTGTTCCTCAAAGATAGGGTGAATCCACCTACATATTTAATAATCATAAAATCATAGTTAGGGTTGGAAAGGACCTTAAGATCGTCTAGTTCCAACCCCCCTGCCGTGGGCAGGGGCACCTCCCACTAAACCATGCCACCCAAGGCTCTGTGCAACCCAGCCTTGAACACCGACAATGATGGAGCATTCACAACTTCCCTGGGCAACTCATTCCAGTGCCTCGCCACTAATGCCACTGAAGCTATCATTTAAGAGCCTTCTAGAAATTTCACCAAAAATATCCTATCAGAAATGAGTGAAGTGACCCATGTAAGGCAAAATTAGTAACTTTCTGTCCTAGCTTTGCATTTTGCTATTTATTAAGATTTCTTTTAAAAATCTACAAGTTTTTATACCTGTTTATGCCTGTGAATGAGCAGACGTACAATGAAGAAAGCTAACTTTATATAATTTTTAATGTATCTGAACCAGAATTTCATGAAGCTGTGCTTTTGAGCTTATTTAATTTCTTAGTTTATGGCTTTTAACAGTTTTTGTATATATCTTGAAATGTGACATGGATTCGTGTTTGTAGGTCTTGCCACATACATTTGCAAGGTTAAATTAATGACAACATTTTTCACAAAGACTTCTTTGAAATTTCAAAAGCTCTGCTAGGAAATTGTTATTGCTATCTGCTCCACTTAAGGCCTACAGTTATCAAGGATAACTATGGAATATGATTCTTATGCATGTATTATAGGTAACTGCAAAAGTTAAAATTCACTATCCAGTGAAAATTAATGCTAAATGCTACATTTCTTTACTTAATGTTTATTTGTTTGCATGTATTTTTCTGGCTTTCATTTATTAATTTTAAAAGTAATATTGTGATTGCAAATAACTTCAAACAATACAATAATTGCATTAAAAAGTTAGGATAATCTAAGATAAAACCTTGGGAAACTTGTCTCATCCACAGGAGATGAAAAGCAGGGGTACCTGAATGAGTGATGTGCAGTAAATATTTGCATACAGAACTCATGCTTATGCATAGTTTTTACTGCTACTAACCAAAGAGATCTGGGTGGTTGCACTTTTAAGACCTAACCCTTGCTGCCATGGCAAATAAAACTTTGTATGGATTTGCTGAATATATTTCAGGAAGATGTCCTTGTTATACAGTTAATTGTCAAAGTAAACAGGGCTGCAGTAATTCTCTATCGTATTTACTCCAGTTTTACCAGAAAAGGTGAAATTTTCTGATCTTGGTTGTTATTTAGGAGTTCAGCATATTCTCTGGAAATCCAGAGGGACTTTGACAAGTCTGAGAGGTGGACTAGTGCAAACCTCATGAAGTTCAACAAGGCCAAGTGCAAGGTTTTGCACCTGCATTGGGGCAATCCTAAGCAGGTTTGCCCCTGGCTAGCTGGAGAATGTATTGAGAGCAGTTCTGAAGAGAAGGACTTCAGGCTGTTGGTTGATAAGAAGCTTAACATGAGCTGGCACAAAATGAGCTCTTGTGAAAACCTACCTGGATTACTGTTTCCAGCTTATGTTGGGCCCCAGCATAAGAAGGAGGTGGACCTGTTGGAGAAAACCCAGAGGAGGGCCATGAAGATGATCAGAGGGCAGGAGCGCCTCTCCTATGGAAACAGGCTGAGAGAGTTAGTGCTGTTCAGCCTGGATAAGAGAAGGCTCCAGGGTGAGCCTTCCAGTACCTGAAGGGGACCGACAAGAAATCTGGAGAGGGACTTTTTACAGGGGCACGTAGTGATAGGACAAGGGGGAGCAGTTTTACACTGAAAGAGGGTATATTTACATTACATATCAGGAAGTTTTTTACTGTGAGGATAGTGAGGCATTGGAACAGGTTACCCAGACAATCTGTGGAGACCCCATCCATGGAAGTGTTCAAGGCCAGGTTTTATGGGCTTTGAGCAACCTGATATAGTGGAAGGTGTTCCTGCCTAGGGAAAAACAGGGCACATACCTGTATGCTCATGCTACATGAGCACCATGGTTAGGGCTAGGACACTGCTTTATCGTCTGGTGAACTTTGAACTGAAAAAAACCCACAGCCTCCACTCAAGAGAGAATGCAGCGTCCAAGAGACAGACAGACCCCACAGAAGTCCTAGCCCAAGAATTATGACATCTGGCTGATTCCAGGCTGCTCTCTCAACAAAGGTGAGGACAGGCTAGCTGGCCCAAGGACTACTATTCTTTCTCAAATGCATCATCAAAGGATAATCACAGCATATTGCAATTCACCTTTAAAGAGAATTAGAGTAAGCCAGGGCAGTGTTTATCAGTTTGTGGCCTCTTTGCCAATCATGCATTGTAGATACCTGGGTGCTTAAGCTACATTACCATTCCCCTATTTTAACTGATATTAAATCAGGGTAAAAAGCAGAAAGAAATACATCAAATATTTTTCTAAAGCTCCACAATGGAGCAAGTATTTTGCATGGATGCTATGCACCCATTCTAGAGAGAAATTACGTAACTAAAATGGGAGCACCACTCATCTGCAGTTTGGCATTCAAGTGAGCTGCTATAAAACAAATACGTTCTTTTTCTTAATAAAGTTGAGGTTCATTTGATGATTTCCAGTTTAAATGCCAGCACAATTAAGACCATAACTGCTAAATGACCAAGCAGAATGCAATCAGCAAATATGCTTGTTCATTGTGAATGGATGCAGCACAGCTTGATATATCACTGAATAGACATTACCTCAGACACTGCTTCTGGGAGACAGATGCACATTCAAAGGCAGTCAACACCCACCCTCACTCCCTAAAAACTGGGACATCTGGACTGAGTATTTTCTTTTGGGAAAGAAAACACATTGAAGATGACTGGCATCAGTTTAGAGAATGCAATGGTGTGAAACACTGCCTGAGATTTTTGGTTTCGAGATGAAGTGATGCAACATAAAAATGAACATGCAGTTTCTCAGTTGGTCCCAAATAAACTGCCTTCAGATACAGGGAAATTTTTCTGCAGGAAATGGAAACATATCAGTTCTTTATACGTTTGGGTAAAAGATTTGGATAATTGGAACAATTGGTTCAGCAAACAAGTGTTATTGATTCTTGCGCTGAAGAGTAAACAATAGATCTAGCACATATTTAGGTGACTGAATGCAAGAAAATATTATGATAAAGGAATTCATATCTAGTTAATAAAAATGTAACCAGTAGAAAATTTTAATTTCTTTTCATATATACATTCCTCACTACAGTTATAAATGATACCAATTTATTTTACCATACTGTTATTATAAAGAGATTGTAAGTAGCCCAAACATATAGAACTATATATATTAGAGAAACAACCATTTTTCACAGTAAGTTTTTAAATTTTCAGTGTTAAAACAGTGTATCTTCACATCTGTTTTAAATAAAAGGAAGCAGTTTCTGCAACACAGTTTTGCTCATGCTTTGCATGGAATATTTTTTTAACACATATCCTTGTGTGAGTGCTGCTCATTTTAAGATGTGAATGAATATTTTCATATTGGGCAGCCAGAGTGATTTTTCCTACAGTAGCAAAGGACTGAATGCAAAAAAAAAAAAAAAAAAAAAAATTATTCAGAGACTCAGCCAGGCTCTTATACAAATACAGTTCATTTACACAACAGCAGAGCTAGCTAGAAAATAAAAAGACGAGGGAAGTCTTTGTTGGAGTAACATAGAAAAAACCCACTAATCCTCCCACTTTTCACACTGACACAACTCTTCCAAAAATCTGTGGGGGTCTACCAGTCTAGTGAAGATGGAAATGTCACTCATTATAAACAAAATCTGTTTAGATATTGGCAGATGTCAGGGGGAGAAAAAATCCCTGTGGATTTTTATTATTCTGAGCAATGAATAGTTAGATACTACCCAGTGTTCTCCATAAAGAATTGTCACAGTTTAAGCCCAGCCCTAAAATCAGCCACGCAGTCGCTCTCACTCACACATCACACACACCCCCTTCCTCCCCCTTGCTCCCGGAGGGATGGGGAGGAGAATCGGAAGAATGTAACTCCCATGGGTTGAGATAAAAACAGTCCAGTAACTAAGGTATAACACAAACCACTGCTGCTACCACCAATAATAATAATGATACGGGAAATAACAAGGGAAGAGAATGTAACCACTCACCACCTGCCGACAAATGCCCAGCCCAACCGAGCAGTGGTCTAACCCTTCCAGGTAACTGCTCCCAGTTTATATACTGGGCATGACGTGCTGTGGTATGGAATACCTCTTTTGGTAGTTTGGGTCAGGCGCCCTGTCTCTGCTTCCTCCTGGCTTCCCCTCCTCCTTGGTAGAGCATGAGATGCAGAAAGTCCTTGGTCAGAGTAAACATTACTCAGCAGCAACCGAAACCATCAGTGTTATCAGCGCCACTCCCCATCTGAAAGTCAAAACCACAGCACTGCGCCAGCTACTAAGAAGGAGAAAAATGACTGTCACTGCTGAACCCAGAACAAGAATAAAAATTGTCCAGGATTACTGTTGTTTTTTTTATTGTTTTACACTTAAATTAACAACAACAACAACAACAACAAAAATCTCACAGAAGAGACTAAAACAACATTACAGCTGGTGTGCAAATAAGGCTTTCTACAGGACGGGTTGTGCTGTAAGCCTGATAATAAAACACCTATTCAGCAAGTGAAAATACATTATGAAATTAGGCAAATAAGTAATTCCGTTGCTATTAAAGCAGAAATTAAGAATAAAACAGAAAGTTTTTCCAAACCCAGAAAAAACTGTATCCAGAATATGTACCTATATTTTTAGATTATTTTACTATATAGCCAAAAGTACCAGAAGAAAACATTTCCATATTTATAGAACACAGAGAAAATTCCTAGTGGCTTGATGATTCCCATTTCTTTAATGGAGAAAGAGGAGAGAGACAAAGATGTTTTTGTCATACCTTTCTGGGGACTTAATCAGGTAAAATACTTCTGCCATCTTGAAAACTGAAGGGGCTTACTCCTTAGCAGAATGAAAATTACTGTCCTTGATGAGAAAGATGATGTATTTGCATATTCAGGAAAGAGGTGATATGGCAAAACTTCAGGAAGAAAAATATCTGGGAGGCCTCTAGCAAAAACGAAGAGAAAAAAAAAAAAAAAGAGAGCCTGGTGTATCTTTTTAATGGGTTATAACAGCAGGTGCATTCACTTTTGGGAGATGCAGAAGCAGCTGTGCTTTATCAAGGTTAAATGCTTTAATTCTCCTCTCCCTTACACACAATTTATATTTCTTTGATTCCTTTTATTTATGTGGTTTTTTTTGATTTATGTTCATGTAAAAAAGGAAACTCTTTTGTCACCATAGGTGAATGTGGAGATACGCAGTTTATACTCTGTCTTAATGACACTGTCTCTGTCACCAAGCTAAACAGAAAAATGAGCTAAAGTGGTTACTTTGGGTTTCATTCTTAGAGAATTTCAGTGGGGAGCTCTTCCTGGAAATTACTTATTAGACAGGTCTCGGGCATGATAGTTGTCTACCCAAACCATCACAGCATTTCACAAGCTTCTTAGTGTCATCTACTTTCCCAAATACAAAATGCATGAAGCCAGTCACGGAAACTACCGTGGTAATATTTGATCTCTCTCCCATTAAAGGCAGTTTTTCTACCATTTCTGAAGAAATAATTTCAAAAGCTGTGACAAGTAGTCCTATTTTATTATACAGTATTATGGTAGTTAGCAAGCTGAATTGTGCTATGATCTAGTGGCACTTCATAGGTTTTCATAATCTGCAAGTATAGCTAATCCTGGAAACCACATGAGCTGTGACTGCAAGGACTGAACAGCCTGTGCACTTGGCATTGCTTCTACTCTATTTTTTCACACTCTATTTCTCATTGAGAAAACAAGCAAACAAGAATTTTCAGTCCATAACATAATAAAAATGCTTGTACAAGCTCAAGCAGCAAGATAAGCTGATTATTTTGCCTTTTAGTTCTAGTGTCAGCTTGTTTTCAGCTGCTATCCAACACTGTCACACCAGATGCCCATTATATCTGTTACATGGCAAAATGTTTCAGTACATAAAAGACAAGGTGCATGATTTTCTCAGTTCTCTTTGAAATCACCAAAGAACTATTCCTATAGCCATGTTTGCTTACACCCACTGTAGTTCACTTTAAAGTTCCTTTCAAGTTACCTTTATCATCTTCTTTTCTTATGCTCATGTATGTACATTTCAAAGTTATGACATCTCCAAGTAACAAATCTTTAAGTCATGTGGGGTTTTTTCATGATCACTTTCACTTGCTCTTCATTTTTCTAAGTAAATTTACTTGATGACTAAAAATTGCAATGTCCTTAATGTTGTATACTCATGACACAAAAGAAACTTATTCCTTTATTTACTTTTTGCGTATCTCTTTACCTCTTAGGATGTTTATTTCAAACAGCTTCCTTAAATACAAATATTGAATGCGAGTCAGCAGATGACCTCAATAGTGACAGTATTTGCTTTGCAAAAGGACTCTTCTACTAAATGGTAAAATAATTTTCTTCCTGCTTCTTCTTTGCCAAGCCACTAAACTAACTCCTAGTCTTACTCTGTAGATATAATTGAAAGTCATTAAAATTTTATTTAGCCAAGTATTCATTACTCTACTTGTACTCACTATCACTTCTGTCAGCTATAGGAACTTTTTATAAACCTGTTTTAATAAAATCTATAGTTTATATTTGCTTAGAAAGTATTTATAGATATGCAAGTATGTCAAGCTACAGACTCAATATGGCCTTTTATTTACCAG
Organism: Myiopsitta monachus; assembly: GCA_017639245.1. Classification (NCBI taxonomy): domain Eukaryota; kingdom Metazoa; phylum Chordata; class Aves; order Psittaciformes; family Psittacidae; genus Myiopsitta; species Myiopsitta monachus. The sequence continues at coordinate 75,386,840 of CM029917.1, read as the reverse complement.
TTCAAAGAAATGGCATCCAGCTGAGACAATTCCATGCTAGTCTGGAGTGTACATGGTTGAGTGAGCAGTATCACGCCCCCAGCTAGGCTGCTGTGGAAGAAGGGGAAAAAAAGAGAGTTTTGTGCCTTTTGCTCTGGCAGTGGAATTTAATGGAAAATGTATGCCTTAGCCAGGGCCCAAGCAAGCAGCCAAACATGATGTTGGCCACAGACAAGATGACCTGTTCATTTGGCTGCAGAGGCAAATCTCTTCAAAACAGCTGTATCATGGCACAGCTTTTGATGGTTTGCTTAAGCACAATAAGCAAAGGCCCTCATGCATTAGGAAACAGGCAAACCTAATAACTGCAAATGCAATAATATCCATTGCCATTTATCAATTGTCACTTTGGCAGGTCTCACCAGCATGGAAGGGAGCCATCAGTTGAAATTCTCTATTATAGACTGGAAAAGTGACCTTTTTTTTTTTTTATTTTTTTTGTTTCTTCCAAATATATCCATAAAGGATTTTTTTTTTCTAAGTACAACATATGAATACAGGGGCATCCAACAGAGAAAATAAGCTACTATCCAATGATAATTTATTTATTCTTATGTATGGACACTCATTCAATTAAGCAGCTGTTACTAGGTATTCACAAACATGAATGTCATGACTATTCTGAGCTGCTTTAACTGAATGTATATTTTGCAAGACAGAAAAGAGTTTTCTGATTGTCTTAATTTCATTTAGCTTGACCAATTATTTCAATCTGAAAAGGAAGCAAAAATCGTGAAATACAATCTTAAAAGAGTTCACCCGAGGCTTTTTTAGTAAAATTCCACTTCTGAAATATGAAGACAGTATAGAGGTTTTCTCCAAGGTAAGACTAATACAGTGCAGAGTGTCAGAATAAACTCTTAATTCCATTTTAACAGTAGGGAGACCTTTGGCTGACTCTGCCGAGAAGTAAATTTCATCCTAGACACAGATACCAGTTACTATATTAAATAGGGTATTGGCCTTTTTTCAGAAGACCCAGAAGCACATTTAAACACAGGTGAATTCAGAAGAGAACTATCATTATGAAAACTAATGCTGCATTGTTTCTTTCAGGCCAAATTACAAGCTGAATAATTTCATTAAACCTGCTTGTGCAGATTTTCTCTGGTAAATTCATGCAATAACAGCATTGGGGTCCAGGAGGTGGTGGTGTGGTGTTAACCTTTGCATTTCAGTCATCAATTACTAAAATTACTAAGTTTTTCATTATATGTTTGCATAGCTAAGGGGTTAACTGATGTGCAGTTAAAACAAGCCAGCTCAGAATGCTTTGACTTTCTCTTAGATTCAATCCGTATACTGTTCCAAATGATAACGCTTATTCCAAGCATAATACATAGACTGGGTAGAAGCGGGGCTTTTTTCTGTAAGCAGAGTTCAGGCTTTCTGAGGGAATTGCTTTCATGGGGTTTCTATTTCCTCTGTTGACTTTGTATGCAAATATGGACTGTTTTTATTTGGATGAAATGTTCCTGAATTCTGCAATTTGAAATACCCACAGAAAGGTTAGCTGAACAACTTTAATCTGTGTTAGTAAGAATGTAGAAACATGTCAAATATATACTAATGGACATAAACATAAGATGACTGGGTCATAAAATTGACCTTGGCATATTGTATCTTCTGAAAGAGAAATACAACTTGACTATAATAGAATAAATATAATTTACTTTCTATATATTATAGAGATCAACTAGTTGCAGCAATACTAATTGCATGCAGAAATGTTGCTAATAAATTGAAAGCAGTTTCATTAAAATGCAAAATGTGGTTTATTTTTATTAGCAGACAAAAAATAGACACTGAAAATTGAAGTGTTTTAATATGAAGTAGAGAAGGCTTCATATTTCACCTTACTTAAAAATAATGGGTCTTTCTTTTGATGTTTTCTTCTAAAATAAGAAACAAGTACGAACTTAAATAGGCTTTCACTAAAGGAAATGAAAAGTGGCACATAAGTATTACTTACATTCTCTAGCTCTCATATTACTCTTGCAAAAATTGAATTTTTCCAAAGTACCTTTGTCCCTACAGAAAAAAAAAAATAAAAAGAAATAAAAAAAAAGGAAAAATATTGCTGTGTATCTGTTATGCTCAAACCCAAATCCATGTAATTTTCCAAGTGTTCTGCAAAGTTCGGACTTACTGGGCTATCTAGTTACTATTAGTTACCATAAAGCTAAATAAAATCCTACACAACTTCAGAGCATAGGGTTACACAGTGTTATCTATCTTCCCCTGTGTTGTCTTTTCTCCCAAGCCTTTGATTTGCACCATATATCAGGGTTCATAAAAATGATCATTCTTTTCAGAATGCTTTTATATGCCATATTCACAGTTATTCTGAACTGCTTTCAAAGCTGTTTGGAGAACTGCAAATGGACATTTCAAACACAAGTAAATGATGCAGTGCAATCATATCAAAGTTTCTGAGCTTCTGGTGGAAAGGAGTGTCCAAATTCTACCCCTACACAGCATGTGGAGAGGTGGTGACAGCCAGTTCATTGTGCACAGCAGGTTTATAGAAGTTGCTGCTCGCGCAGATCACAGGTTGTGTACTGATCTTTTTAAGCTCTGCTCAGAGCATGCATACTGAAAATCCCTTTGGAGATGCAGTTGGGAGATCTGTCTGATCACTAGTTACGTCTTCATCTGACTTCCCCCTAAGTAATAGACATGACACCAGCAGGCCTTATGAGCTAGCCAAATGCTAGTATACCTTTTAAATATCATCTGGCAAAACCAGTCTGCAATAAGAGGAATGTCCTGCATGACATCCTTGTCTCTAAACTGGAGAGACGTAAATTTGATGGATGGACCACTCAGTGTATAAAGAATTGGCTGGATGGCCATACACGGAGAGTTGTGATCAGTGGCTCAGTGTCTAATGCCTTTAAGTTTGTTCTTTTTTTTTACAAAAAATCCCAAAACCCAAAAAACAAACTTTTGATCATAAAATATAGCATTTTTTGAGATATAAATCTTTCTTACTGTCATGGATTTGGCAGTAGCAGTCGTTTTTCTCCTTCTTGGTAGCTGGTGCAGCACTGTGTTTTTGATTTTGGGCCTGGGAACTGCACTGATAACACCAGTGTTTTCAGTTACTGCTTGGTAATGTTTTGGTCTGACCAAGGACTTTCTGAGCCTCATGCTCTGCCGGGGAGGAGGGGAAGGCAGGAGGAAGCAGAGACAGGACACCTGACCCAAACTGACCAAAGAGGTTATTCCATACCACAGCACGTCATGCCCAGGATGTAAAAATGGAGGGCAGAGACCCGGAAGGGTGGGGTTAGCTGTTGGGTCAGGCTTGGTGAGCAGTTGTATTCTCTTTCCTTGTATTTCTCTTGTATTATTATTGGTGGTAGCGGTGGTGATTTGTGTTATACCTTAGTTACTAAACTGTTCAGATCTCAACACGTGGAAGTTGCATTCTTCTGATTCTCCTCCCCATCCCCCCGGAAGAAAGAGGGGGGAGTGAGTGAAAGAGCGACTGTCTGAGTTTTAGAGGCTTAAACCACGACAACACTATTATTAATTTTATAGCAATAAATGCACATGGTTTTCCTAAAAAAAAAATAAATAATTCTCACCAATTTTACAATTCTTCTCTCTATCTTCTATGGTTTTAAAAATAAGCTGAAACTTTGAATTAGGCAAAAGTGAGGAACTTTCTTGATCTATTTTCTTCCAATATAGTGACCCTCAATGACTTCATGAATGCAATATCACTACACCTGAATAATGCATATGTTATACCTTAGAAAATAGAACTGCACTGAACAGTATTAGTATCACATACTTCAGTTGAAATCACTTTAAATTATACTGACATTTAATTAAGTAGTTATTCTTAGAATATGAAATAATTATGTAATTCAAAATACTTAATTTATATAGTTCTTGAATAAAACAACTCCTTCCCTATCCTTTTCAAGTGTTGCAAATAACAAGGATCTGTTAGTGCTTTAGAGGCTTAAACCATGACAAGTGTTCATTTATGCATCTATAGCACAACAGTAAACACAAAATTTAAATTTCATTTTGTGTCAACTTTGAATGCAGTGTATTTTACAGGAAAATGCTTCCTAGGATATTTTTCAGTAATAGTACTCTTTCAGAATCATCAGTTTACAAGAAGACTTACAAGAACAATAGGAACAAAACTCTTCTGCTCCAGAAGCCAATATTTTATAATGTAGAAAAGGTCTAAATTTCTGTGGATCCAAGGGAGACAAAAGCTATTAATAGTACTCTGCTGAGCTTCATATCAGTATCTAAATAGTCATTCAAAGAGGGAGAAACGAAACTTGGAGTCAAGCAATGTGCTCAGTCCTAGAAGTTCACATCGTTACATACTTTTTAGGTGCCTGTCAAGTCACTGTCAGTCACAGTCCAGTTTCTCAAACTAAATTACATTCCCTAGATTCCTGTAAGGCTCAAAATAATGTCCCTGTGGAAGAGATTTATAACTGGACAGAAGGAATTAGGAAGTTATAAGCGTAGTGGTTTAACATAAAGCCTCACCCTGGGAGGCATAGCTTACCATGTCTAACATCCCATATCCAAATGCTGGAGACCTAAGTTAAAGAGGAAAAGCAACCCAAAAAAACCAACCAAACAAGAGCAACAAAACCAACAAAAAACCCAAACAACCTAAGGCTTTTTCCATTCTGTCTTTCAAAACACAAAAGAACATCTCATGTCATTAATGGCTGGTCCTGGGATTTAAAATTCCATTCAGATGTGTAAAACATATATACCATTCTTGCTCCAGCTTGAGTCTATATCTCATAGGGTCCACTATCCCACTCCCATCAACTCAAAGGTCCAGCTTTATTGTTTTAAAGCAAAACATTTACAGCAAATAATACTGCAACTATAAGCAAAACTTTGCAGAAACTGAAAGGACTTAAGGCTTTGGTGAAAGATTCAGCTCTTTCCAGAGAGCTCCTTTGTGCATGCTCAAAATTCACAGTTGTGAAATTATTTTTATAGTTAGGGGTTTACAGTCACTTTTGCCTCATTGTAAGGTGAGGTAAAGCATCTCTACAATCCTTCAGCTGTCTGCTCTTAAATTTCAAAGTGAAAGTGATTAGAGACACTATATTACTACACCTCATTGGTTGTGCATAAAGACTAGATAATGGCAATATTATTTCTAACAGACGGTGCAGCTCTCTAATATCAAGTACAAAATAAAGTAAGATTGCAAATGCCAAGTATGATTTATCCAGCTCATTTAGCAGAAGCTCTGAACTTGCTTTACATGTTTCCAAAAGCTAAATAAATATGGTTATGCAGAAGCAACTCTGTTTACATTTTCACTGTTACCCAGCTGAGACTAAGACTAGCGTGGTTACCTCGGCATGTACTGTATGTACAAAGAATCATAGAATAGTTAGGGTTGGAAAGGATATTAAGGTCATCTAGTTCTGACCCGCCTGCCATGAAAAGGGCGCCTCCCACTAAACCATGCCACCCAAGGCTCTGTCCAACCCTGCCTTGAACACCACCAGGGATGGAGCATTCACAACTTCCCTGGGCAACGCATTCCAGTGCCTCACCACCCTTACAGTCAAGAATTTCTTCCTCATAAACAATCTAAACTTCCCCTCTTTATGTTTGAATCCATTACCCCTTGTCCTCTCACTAAAGTCCCTCATGACTGAGTCCCTCCCCAGCATCCCTATAGGCCTCCTTCAAATATTGGAAGGCTGCTCTGAGGTCTCCACGCAGGCTTCTCTTCTCCAGGCTCAACAGACCCAACTTTCTTGGCCTATCTTCATGCAGGAGGTGCTCCAGTCACCTCATCATCCTCATGGCCCTCCTTTGGACTTGTTCCAACAGTTCCATGTCCTTTTGATGTTGAGGACACCAGAACTGCACACAATACTCCAAGTGAGGTCTCACAAGAGCAGAGTAGAGGTGCAGGATCACGTCCTTCAACCTGCTGGTCACACTCCTTTTGATGCAGCCCAGGATACGGTTGGCTTTCTGGGCTACGAGCGTACACTGCAGCTGGCTCATGTTCATTTTCTCATCGACCAACACCCCCAAGTCCTTCTCTGCAGGTCTGCTCTGAATCCCTTCCCTGCCCTACCTGTAGCTGCGCCTGGGATAGCTCCTACCCAGGTGTAGGACCTTGCACTTGTCATGGTTAAACTTCATCAGGTTGACATCAGCCCACCTCACAAGCGTGTCAAGGTCCCTCTGGATGGCATTCCTTTCCTCCAACGTATCAACGTATCTGAGCTATCTATATCAGTAGCACCCACATGGATCACTTGAAGTACATTGTCACTTCAAAGTAAAGATGCAGTATGTTTTTATAAATCAACATGACTCACACTAAAAACTGAGAAAGCATATGCATACAAGCTATTGGGAATTAGTAATATGTGTAAATAGTGTACTTGGTTTTAGAGAGTGTGATTGTTCTGTTTAAAGGTGTCATCAGTGCACATCTATTAAAAATCATGTAATTGAATAATAAATATATTGCATTATATTTTAGGGTTCTTTCTCCTAGCTCCTGCACAAGTTCCTGAAGAACACTGCATTTGCAGTCTTTACAGCTATGAAGACACCAGTTTTCCACAACTTAATGAACCGCTGCTTTAAAAAGAATACCCAGTACCACAAGTGTTTTGATGAACATTTGTGAAGGAAGTACAAAATAATTTGTGATACCTGTATGTAGTAGACTGTCTACTGCTATGGGAATAGCTCAGCTGTGCAGTCTGTTATATACAGCATAGATTATTGGGGATCTATCTGTTTGGCATGAACATGGACAGCGTTGTGACAAATGAGATGTAGTAACAGCTCATAATCCTTAGAGAAACTAGACCCTATCACAGCTGAGATACTTAAAAGACATTTAGAAACAAGCAAACATATAAAAACCACACACACACACAAAAACCCAAACAAACCTCATAACAACCTTGCTTGTCTTCAGCATACACTGTACTTAAGATTCTTGTGTATTAATAAGAACCTTTAATCAGGGAGTGTATTTTCAATCAGGTACTCTTTCCAGATGTACTAGGTGTTTATGATCACTAAGGAAACAACCAGTTTAATAAAAAGAATGTACACAGCTCTGGCACAATCTCTGCAGAGATTATGAAGTTAATACTTTTAAGTGACTAACTGCCCTAAAAACTCATGAGCCATCCTTTCAGATAAGGCAAAATACCTATTCTACAGGAGAAGCAGAATTATGTATAGGTACAGGAAATAAGCAGAACTTCTAAAATGGTGTCCATTAAGGAATCTTAAATTATTTTTCAACACATACTTTAGGTCTCACAAGGATTCTTGAGCCTTTCCTCACATCAACATTGACTGCAACCACACACAAAATGGAGGAGATACACTAAGGCACCTAGTCAGGTCCTAATCCTGCTAAATGCAGAGAGCAAACAGTATATCAGAAACTTCATCCATCTAATCTCTTGTTTAGGAAGTCACCTTCTCCTTTTTGATAACATGGAAAATAAATAAAACAATGAAATATACTCCCCTACTGCTAATGAAGAATAACAAGATTTTTTTTTATTTCACTGCCTGTTGCACAGCTGGTGCAAGGAAACAGCCCTCAGGCTCAATTCATCACTTCCCCTTACTTTAGTTAGTGTCTTCAGTTTAGCTGTGTACTTAATAAAGCTCATTCACATTTGTGTAGATAGTGGTATGTCAGTTATACCACAAGCGCTGGACAATCTATTGAACCTGATGGGATGTAAAAGTAGGCTTGTCTGACCGTCATTTAGGCTAGTTACAATGGTTATGTTGTCATTACTTGCAAGGGGTAATATTTAAGATTATGTTCTGACCAGCAAGTGAGCAATATAATTCCCCCTGGAACTGAGAAAGCAAAACAATACTCATCCAGGTGCTCAGTTCCTATTAGGAAGGTCTGGTAGATATTAGCATAACACTCTGTACACTTTGTTGAAGCACCATGACATTTACACTGTCAGTGTCTAAAAGGAGAAAAATTATTCCCCCAAATCCCCTTTCCACTCATTATCAAGAATCCCCAAGGAGATCTCTGAAAAGCTGGGTCAGTTCTCCAGAGGTGCTCATTCAGTGGGATTCTCCAATGCTTAACATTTATTATGCTGAAAGAGCCCTGTCAATTATGTGCAACAAAACGCTCATTCAGCTAACATTTTTTGTGATCTCAAAGTATTTAAAGATAACTTCAGGCTTTCGGTATCATGGCCTAATTTTCACACTGTGCCTAACCCACAACCTCGTTGGTTTAGTCTGATATAGTTTATTTGCAGCTTGGAATCAGATGTCTATTAGCAATTACCTTTGATTTTTAAGGCAATTTAGGATGAAACACATGAATACTGGCTAATGATAGAGCCAAGGATTCTAATTCTTCCTTTCGTTATGAATTTTAATTTGACTCCTAACTCAATGACCGTCAGCTTCCAGCTGTCCTTTTATGAAAAACATATCTTTTGACAAAACAGTCTGTCACTAGCTATTTAATGTGTTGTAATGAGGATCTATATGGCATTAAAAATGTCGCTGCTGTGTATTCCTCTGGGAAAGTGACTATTGCGAACTATAGTACGGTCCTTTTGCACAGAGTGGCTTCTCCCACAAAAAATGTGCTTTTACTTGAATAACAAATATCACCCAGTCCTCCTGTAGTTGTATCCTAATGAAGCAGGCATTTCCACATTAGGAAAACTTCAGATTGTTTTGACTGTACATTTTTTTTCCATGAATTTTCAGTATACTGTGAAGTGTTTGTTGCCTCGCAAATAGGGTAAAAAATGTTTTCACATTCCTCTCACTTGAAGGAAGACTCCTTCAACTGCAATACTGATAAAAGACAGAGTTGCTATAAAAAGATGGTTTTTTTCCCAGTTTCTGAGTTTTTCAGATGTATCTTTCATATGACAGCTCTTACCAGAACATCTTAGAATAAAATCTGCTTTCTGTGCAATAAAGTTACATTCTTGGATGATGTTAATCATTTACCTGCAAATATCACCATAATTTTCTCCTGTGGTACTGCTGCTTCCATAGCTTGTCTTTCTTAGGGTGTTACCTAATCTAAGGCTTTCATTTTGCAAAGCTGCTTGAATTTCATCTGTTCCAAGGTCTAGGGCAAGTTTTTCATAAGAAGATTCCCAATTGTTAAAATAGCTATATATTCTAGTTTAAGCAAAGCTGCTTATTGGTATTCTGTATAGTATCTGAACCCTTACGTACCCCTGTGGCACTGCCCTTGCAGCATCATCCTGCTTTGTCAACGTGCTCTGGACAGCCAGTCTTCCAGTATTGCTGCTTATCAGTGTAGTGATTTTATGCCTGTGCTTTTCAAATGGCATGGAGGAGAGAGTATCACAACCTTGTTGGAAGCCAAGGTAGTTCAGTTTGCTGTGCCTCATTATTCTAATTCCCACATCCCAAGTGATTATTTTGTCAAAGTGAAACATCAAATTCTCAGTCATTTCCCTGTTCTGATCAAATTATTGTCCTTTTTAATTCTTTTTCTACTCCGAGTTGTTTTGCTGAGTAATTTCCAGCAATTTATCTCTTTAAAAATAATAGAAACTTCTTAGTGCAAAATGTAAGCCATGTCAATCCCTATTATGTAGAGAAAGGTCTCTACACAATACTTACGTTTTCCTGTCAATGTACAGAGGTGTGCTGTCACCTACTGAAACCAAATGCATTTCAATGGCAGGAGTCTTAGAATGCACAGAGCTGGAGGTGATGAATAGTCACCTTGCCTAGCCCATATAGCCTATGCAATACTGACAGTGGTGTAGCTCCTCCTGTTGTACTCCAGGGGAGCTATTTTTGACTCCTGTGAATATCAGGTATGAACTGTAATGTCCTAAGATACGTGAGAGCCTAAATTTATCCTCTGAGGTTTTTACCTCAGACTAAATGTTGACGCAGATCTTAATACTTGTTAGTGAGAAAATTTAAGGATTCCATTACTGTAAAAATAATACAACTACAAACAACTTCGTTACACTTACATTACACAATGGTAAGAAGCTAATAATGTTTTTTTTTTCTCTGCTTTACTTGAACACAAGCCCTGTGATATCAGATAGAGTCTGGTAGTGAAGAGAATTGTGAGACTATCATCAAAGATTATAAAATAGACCTTGATGAAAATGGAAATAACTGGTAACTTACACAAAAAGTGGAGATGTAGGGTATATTGTGAAACCCAGTAAACTTAGTAGATTGCTTATGTACAACAAAAAGTATTAAAAAAGGATATCAACAATCTGATAAAATTGAAACAAAAAAATGCAATTCTTAATAACAATGACAAGTCCAGACTTTTAAAGGTCCAGTCCAAATTAAACTATTCTATGATATATACAAAGAAAAACAAACAATCCAACCCCATAACATTCTCCTTCTACTCAGTGTTTAAAGTTGCTTAAATAAGGCACAGCACAGTGTCATGGGTTCAGCAGCAGCAGTCATTTTTCTCCTTCTTGGTAGCTGGTGCAGTGCTGTGGTTTTGATTTTGGGCCTGGGAACAGCACTGATAACACCAGTGTTTTCAGTTACTGCTTGGTAACGTTTATTCTGACCAAGGACTTTCTGAGCCTCATGCTCTGCCGGGAGGAAGCAGAGACAGGACACCTGACCCAAACTGACCAAAGAGGTATTCCACAACACAGCGCATCATGCCCAGAATGTAAAAAAGGAGAACATAGACCCAAAAGGGTGGGGGTGCACTGCAGGGTTGGGCTTGATATCGGGTGGCAAGTGATTGCATTCTCTTTCCTTGTATTTCTCTTGTCCTTATTATTATTGGTGGTAGCAGTAGTGATTTGTGTATATACCTTAGTTACTAAACTGTTCTTATCTCAACCTGTGCGAGTTGCATTCTTTTGATTCTCCTTCCCATCCCTCCAGGAGCGGGGGAAAGAAAGAGGGAAAAGTGAGTGAGTGAGAAAACTGTGTGGCTGAAAGGCTTAAACCGTGACACACAACAAGACCCTATATTAAAATGTGTCTAACCTGCTGCTGTTATGTGTATTGATAGCTCTGTCACAAGACCTTTAGGACAAACTTTCCCATATTTTTTATATACAATTTGAATATATAGTTCCCTTTTGCAGTTTAAATTCCTTACTCATTACTTCCAGGAATATTAGTAAAGCATTCCTCTATGTACTAATATATACATAAACAGGCAGTATTTTATTATTGTTTCATTTCTATACCACTCTTTCAGTTCACTGCCACAGAATCAGATCACTTTTTCCAGTTGCATTGGTTATATTCACTGTCTTTCATAGTTTATGCTCTGACCAGGGCATTTACACCAGATTCTGCAGCTGTCAGCAAAACTTCTACATGTAAAGCAAGGGACTTCTGATCACATAGTTTAGTACAAGCCAGACCATGAAAGCTAGAGTTTAGGATTACAGTATGTTTCATACCAAACATAAAAAAAAGTGCAAATCAGCATCTTGCTCACGTTTCATACCTGTTGAACAGCTAAAGGTATGAAAGGTACTGCCATAAGCCATCTAAGAGTTGAACACTGAATTAAGGGGTTAAGTTTCAGAATTCCTGCTCTTAATCCTAGACTGGTTTGGGTTGAAATGGACCTTAGCAATCATTGAGTTCCAACCCCCTGCCATGAGCAGGGACAACTTCTACTAGACCAGGTTGCTCAAAGGCCCATCCAGCCTGGCCTTGAACACTTCCAGGGGTTGGGCAATGTCTCATCTTGCTCGGGAGATGATGGGGGAGGTGATCTTTTACCATTGTCTGTGTGGTTAACAGAGTTGAAAAATTAAAACTGTGTCAGGAGGAACAAAAGGCTTGGCAAGTTCTTATTTGTATAAAAGATCTGAAGTAGAAGGAGAACAGGAGAAAAGAAAGAAGGAAAGAAAACAGAAACAGGCTCACTATCCCATGGATCCAGCAAGGCATTCTCTGTCATTGAGCTGAAATTCTTTCAGCTGTAGTCCATTCAGTTGTAGTCCTTGTAGTCCTTGTGGCCCTTGCAGTCAGTGGGTCTGCTGGGGTCCAGGGTGGTGGTGTTCACGTCATGCAGGCGAAGAACAGCTGTCTTCGTAAAGGGTCAGACTCTCTTGGAACCCTCCCACAGGCAGAGACTCATTTGCAGGGGTACTTGGTGGGCCTCAAATCCAGCTAACCTTGTGCCCTGACAGGCACCACAGTGTCAGTGCTGCTGTCTTCGAGTGGTTTGTTGCCAGGGCAATTGATCTTCACAGTCTCAGGGCAGACAACACACTATCTCCCACCTTTGTGAAGCAGGATCTCCTGTTCTGTCCCTCCCCACCGTTTGCCTGAGCACTAACAACCTGTCCCTTCCTTCTACATTTTGACTACATGGGCTTTACAAAGCTCTTAGGTACTTGACACAGCTTTTAGATTGGCAGGGGGAACGGGCAGCACTTGTGCCTATTCAGAGAGGCCTCAGCTTGTCAGCTGGCCTAGTTACATCGTCTTCAGGGGAATTTGTCTTACAGTTCTGCCTTTGTGTGTTCTCTTCATTATAGACAACACAGAAAACTCTCAGGGCAAACCAGCCTGTGTTGTAAATACGAAACATCAGCTTTGTGTGGCCCAAATGCTGCTGGGAGGTCTCTGAGAGTCTCTGAGACTTTCATTTTAGGAGCCAAAATTCTGAACAGATGCCTTTCTCACACATTTGCACAGATTTCCTCCTCATCACTGTACCATGTTCAATAGCAATAATAGGAGCTCTTGGCACAACTGCAGTTGCAAATGTACAGTAAGTCCTCGCTTTCAATATACCACACACCTTCACCACTTTTCTCTTTTGATCTCTGCCTATCTCAACTTCTTGCCCTCTGGCTAAATGAAGTGACCAGTACCTTCTTTCATTTATTTATTGAATATTAATGCTAGGGCCTTTGTCTGGGAAGCAGCTTTGTTGTAAACACTAATATCTTTATCTGCTATGGAATCACTGTCAAAAGTAGTGACCATTTTGCATAGTGCTCCCTATTTGAAAATGGTAACCATGGTAAACATTTTCTCCAGTCCTATTACTTAAGCTATTTTTAAATTAGTTGAGTTAGCTTAGTCAGATTGTGTTATTGTGGTTTTATTTGGTGTGGTTTAGATATGTTTGAACTGGGGTGTATAAATCATAGAATCATAGAAAAGTTAGGGTTGGAAAGGATCTTAAGATCAACTAGTTCCAACCCCCCTGCCATGGGCAGGGACACTTCACTCTAGACCATGTCACCCAAGACTGTCACAGCATATCTCAGGTTACTGATTCCTGGACTTGGGACCTGAGGGTAAAATGCCCTTGCAATCTCCACTTACAGGATTAGAAGCTTTCTGAGTTGGGGACTCCTTAAAATTTCATCATATGACTTGTGTCAGATGAAAATTCTGTCCTAAATCTCATATTTAGATTGCCATGCAGCATATTTAATCCTATTAATATGAATAGAAGGTTGGCGCCTAAAAAATAAAAGGAAAAAAGTTAAAATTTTGTTAATCTACAATTTTTGTCTTTTAGTTGTGATGAAATTGTGAAAACTCCTTTTTGGTATTAAGCAGGCAAAGGCTTGGTAGGGTAAGTATTTATTTTATTTATGTGGAGAATTTTTATTTTGATAGTAAAAAGGATCCTGAATGGATTGTTACAACCCTATATGCCTGGCCAGGTTTCTTGCTTTATTTCCTTTTACTAGGTTCCTGCACGAATTCCTGTTTCCTGATCTGTAGAATTGCTATGTGTCCTTAAATTGGAAACTGGAAGTGCAGATGTCTTAAAATGGCTTTGTCATTCTCCTTGCTCACTTCAGAGATGTATTGGCTAAAGTGACAACTGAGACCTATCAAGTGTTCTCCCCTTCCAGGTAGCCTTTTACATCCAACTGTTGAGTATTTGCTTATTTTCATCCGTAAAAGGTCAGGAGGTCTGAATGTGTCAAAGCTGTTTTTTCTTACTTGACAAATTCAGAGTTGAAACTTTTTGCTGAAGGCTACAGCTTTGTCATGTACGTCAAAATCTTCCAACTCTAATTTGAAGTCAATAACTCATGAGAAAATATCAAGGATGTAAATGACTAGCAAGGTCATGACTGATTTTCAACATGAAGAAATCGAGAAATAGTATGATCAAGAAAGCAAATAGCCTGGACGAAGATGTAAACTCGATTGTCTGCTGAATAGATCTGCAGAGGTTAGTAGCTTCACTGCTAAAATATTCCTAGAGAAGCATACCATGCTTTTCATGCTGAAAAGAACTTTCTTACCTGTCAGTGCTTTCTGATGGAGACTGAAATCCTCAAGGATATTGACAGACTTTTTACAACTGAGAAAAATAACACTAACAAGTTTTTGTGTCCTTTAATATGTAACAGATAGGCAACATCCAAAGTAGATCTCTGGGGACACAGTGAAAGCTGGGAGATTCTTCAGCAACATCAAGACTAGAAAAAAGTGCTTTTTCTGCTAAAAATGTGGATTTTGTAAATTCCATACCTGTGCAGAGGCATAAAACAAAAGTAAAAACTGAGAAAACGCCTGAACAGCTACCAGAGACATAATGAGGTTGAACTGGCAACTCTTCAATACCTTGTCTGTACCCAGAAGAGTGCTTTTTCACTCTGCTCTGGAAAAATATTCTGTGGAGACATATTCTTCATCTCACAAGGTATGAATTAATTTGAGTTAAGAAAAACAGTTACAGCAGTGTCAAGGTTTTAAAAACAATTGTAAGGATGAAACCTGTCTAAAATAAAGGTATCTCATTCATTGAAAAGCTGTGAAAGGCCAACAGATGCACAAACCCGTTTATAGCCATGTTATGTGATTATTGCATCAATTACAGACAAAAAAAAAAAAAACAACAGAGATTTTCAACAAAGCTTAATGTTTGTGTATAATTAGCCTTTGTTATGGATCTTTGCTGCTTGAACAGGTTACTTTGTAGAGATGGTGCCATCAGCTACGTAAGAAAGAATCTTGCTATGTGTTAAGAACCAGTCTATTGAAAAATAGTTTGCTACAGATAAACATTTTTTTATTTAAGTCTGAATTTACATCACGGAATACTCTGGAGTTATTTTTAACCCTGATTATCTGCAGTTATGCTTTGAAGACAGCACAAAATTCAAGAGAAAGTATTTAGTAAGGAAACACATGGACTTCACGCAAGGGAAAAAAATGTCAATGTAATAGCTTTGAATGTACACCAAGAAAGCCCACCAAAAAACTCTGTGGTGATCTCGAAAGGGAAAATGTCAGAAGGATTATAACAGTGAAAAACCCCAACGGTTTCTTCATCTGAAACTGGAACTAGAGAACTGGAGATAGCAATTTGGAGTTAACACATTCCTTGCTTAAAAAGGGGGTGAGGGAAGAGGCAGGAAAGAAGTATCTATTTCAACCATAAAAATTAACCATTCTAAGAATTCTGCAAAGACATCTAAAAGTGTGGGAGCAAAAGTTTGAGATCTACAAACATTCACCTAAAGAACAGGAAAAAGGTGCCCATGTCTCAGTCTTACCATGGGCAGATTCAGAACATACCTTTGAAATGTACTGCTATGAAAATGAATCATGTTGCAAGATCAAAAAATGCGTTCGAATGCTTTTCTTGATGAGAAACTACTTGCACATCATGCAAAGCACCATGCCAAACTGCTTAAGGCAAGTCAAACCTCATATTTATATTTCAAACTAGACTCACTACTTGACATCTTTGAGCTGTTTAGTACTTGGAACACATTATAGAATACAGAGATAAAAAGCTTAGGGCTTGTCAAAATTAATTGCTCTGCTTCTGCTCAACTTATGAATGGAATAAAAAGGCTTTGGCTATCCAGCTCACTTAATTGAAAATATGTAAAACTATCCAATAACTTGTGGATTCATCTTCATTTTGAAAACAATCTGAAGCTCACATATTCATTTAGCTCAGCTGATCCTGCTTTTCTAGTAGGCAAGAGAATAGTTTCATGTATGAAACAAAGCAGGAGTTTCACATAGTATTTTCAAAAACCATGCTTCTAATTCACTTGATATTTTAAAAAATCATACTCTCAGCATCTAGAATTCTAATGTAATAGTGGCTTGTGTGGTGAAAACGAGTTCTTAGTTTATCAAAAAGGAGTTCTTATTGGGAGTGAATGGCTGCGTGGTACTCAGTTATTGGCTGGGTCTAAACCACAACAGTTATAAAATATAATTTTTCCTTTTCAGTCAATGAGGTTTTTTGAAAACTTCCACACCATTTTAGCATTCAAAACAAAGCAAACAAGCCTTTTAATACCAGCATTATGCAAAAGGGCATAAAACATAGAGTTTCTTTAAGGAGACAGTGGAGTGATAGGTTTTAAATTTCTAACAATGACCTTGAATCCGCACATACGTATACAAATACATGTGTGAGGTCAACATAAACATAAAGCATTTGAAGGACTGAAACCTAGCATTTGCAAATGATTACTTACAGCTTATTTTGCAGAGCCTTTGAAATAGAAGATATGAGATACACAATTTTTTCTTGATTTTGTGTAAAACCAGTAATGATTTGCTTTGAAGTACAAAGTCTCAAGAAAGAGCTTTTACAAATTTTTCTCGAAATGTTTGCTTCAAAAGTTGTTGAATAAACATAAGAAGATTACAGTAGTTTAGAGCTGTCTGAACTCGTGTTATGTATACAACAAGCTTAAATTCAAAGGCAAAAACAGAGAAATGATTAAACTCCAAATCTGGAAGACTTACGCACATGTCCAGTACCACTTATTGACCAGTCCGCTGGTCCATTTGCATACACAAAGTTAAATACATGATTGCTTCAAAGAACTGGCCATAGGTCTGTAATTTTAAGTAGCTGTTTTGATTCATAGTTTTAAAAGATAATGTACTATTTCAGCATGAATCATTTTCTACAGACAAACTAAATAGCTCCTGTGCCAAAAAGCACGCTATCTTCAATTCGATTGGTTAAAAAATAACATTCTTTCAAAAAAATTAACAATGTCGCAATGAATTCTCCAACAAAAGATATGAGCTCCAAATTTCTCTGCTCTGTAAAGAATACGGAGGTACATACCAATCTTTTAATATGTGCTTTTGTGAAAGGTATTGAAAAATACTGAAGGTATTAAAAGGCGTGATCTTCTTTGATTTCTTGCTATTATCTCCTCAGAAAATGTTTCAATTGGTCTTTAATACTACTTTCCAAAATGCTAATGGAGTCAAGATGTTAGGAGATGCTCCAGATTTCGCAATGTGCCACTAATGTGTGCAGTAATTTAATTAATCAGTTATGACAGAACATATATGGCTGTTGTAAAAAATTATAAACATTAGTTAATGTTCTACCAACCATATTCTTCTAAATGGCTCTATGGCACATCATTTCATCGATTAATTAATTCAAAAAACCTTTGAAATGCTGACTGGAAAGACAGGCCTTAAACATCTTTGATTTTCAGTTTACCTTTTAGTATCATTGCTTATTTTTATGTCCTCTCATACAAGTTCCATGTTCATATCTCCCATTCCTCTCTCAGCTTCCCCATTATCCATTATTTTTATCTGCTTCTTTTTCCACTCTGTGTTTTTTTTCCTTACATTCTTTGTTTCGTACTATCCCTGCTTTAGTTGCTTCTGGAATGGTAGAAATTACTATGCACATTATATATCTCTAAACTGTTCTCCCTTCCCCCCAGTCTTTCTTCAGAGCCCAGAAAACACCAGTTCTGTCCCCCTACAGCAAAAAAAACCCCACAATATAAAACAAGACAGTCTTCTCCAGCAGCTCTGCCCTCCACACCTGATCTGTCACCCTTCTCTTTGGGACCAGTTTATGTTCATCTGCCTCTATGATTTAACTCTAAGACAATAAAACCCTGAGGCATGTCTGTACTTACACCAGTTCAGTGACATATTATCCCAAAACAGCCTCCTGAGCTAAAAAGATTTTGCCCAAAGGGCTTCTTGTTCCTCCTTGAAGCTGTGTGTGCACTTCTGTTAGGATGCTTAGTTCAGTCAGCAACTCTGACTCTGCATCAACAGGTAGGATACAAGATACAATACCTGATTAGAGAGATGATACTTGTATTGCCTTCGGTAGCTGTAACTCTGTGTGCCTTTGAGGCCCAAAGCCATCCAGTACGCATGCTTGTGATCAAATTGGAGAAGCCTCCAGATATTTTAGGAGTTCACATACTGCATTTGTAACACACATGAACAGAAGGGTACTCTTACCCTTGGTATTGTAAACTCATTTGCACCTCACATAGGCCCTCTTAGTTTGCACGTAAGCTCCTACAGTTCCTGCCTGTGAGCTATCCCTCTGTGACTTACCTTGTACACTTCAGTTAAATGCTTTTAGCGCAGTTGTTTGGTGAGAAGTCCAACACTGTTGACAGTCACATTGCCAACTGAGACTGATAAGGTAAGAAAGTGCTCTCACACCACTACCTACGATCAAGAAGGAAGGAGTCAAGTAAAGCTTCAGTACCCTCAAATGGCATTGTCTGTTCTATTCACAGTATGATCACTCTCCCTTGAATGGAGACAGAAACCTATGGTCCCCTACAGGCTCCAAGACATTTTTCACCCTTTCAGACAATGTCAATTGCAGAACTACCAGTGCCTCAAATATACCAACAGGATGTAGTTGCCCTGACCAGTTAATAACTACCTTCATAATCCTCCCCTTTAACACCTTCGCCTCTCTCCTAGGTGTTTAAACTCCTTTGTTCATGGTCTGCTTTGATATAGCACACCTGTGCCTTATCAAAGCTTAGATCTAAGTGCTATGAAAACAGTGAAGTTGTGAAAAAAGCTGTGGGAAGCCTCATTTGGGACTTCCACCCATGCAGCCTCCTAAACATTAGGTCAGGAGCTGCAATTACACTCAGATGCTTGCTCTAGCCTGAACTATGGCATGGGTGTTCTGTCCCAGGCACTGCAGTTTTCCTTGCCTTCCTGACTTGACTTCCTGGCTTGACCTTGGCCCTGCCTCATTGCTACAGACTTGTCATCGCTGGATTGTTAGCTGAACCTGGCTGCTGAACACTGTCTTTGCTCTTATTTTTTGGGTACTGTGGAGCTGCATCCTGAGGGTGAGGGCGCTGTCCTGCCAACAATGGTTGTCGCCCGTCTCCTGGCTTGCCCTCCCTTACAGAACAAGCCTCTCTGTTTTGTGACAAACCTCTTCAGGGTTAGAAACCCACCTCTGGTGCCCAGAGGCAGGCATTATTTTGCTTGTGTGCATAGTAACATCCTACGTGTTTCAATCTGTACTCATGTGCTCCATCCACCCTTTGAAGAATGAGCATTGAAGTAGAAGGCATGATAGATACGCAAAGCCATCTATCATCCTGCCTGATGTAACTGGAAGGCATCAGGGAGGTTTTTCAGATCCTACATGTGTTCAGGTGTCAGATTCTCATATCTATCCAATATCCATCATATGGGACCCTGGTTGTACGCAGGAATGTTTTCTCCTCTTATATTGTGGGCTCAGACCACAGACTCATGGTCCTTCTGCAGCTCCTTTGTAATGTTACGTAGACAGCTGCAGGGTCATTTCGGTGAGACTATGAACTCACTCTTAAGTACAGAAATTAATTGCTATGCGTGGCTACAGGATGGCATTTTGTGTTCCTGAGCAACAGGAAAACATCCGAGTGGTATCTTCAGCATTGTAATCTATTGAATTTCCTGGAAACCCAGAAGCTGCTGACTTACTCTGGGGTCAACAGAGACAGTTTCATCAGGAGCAGATTTGCAGGAACACTATTATATGCAGTAACTATTTTTGCTCTGACAGTACTGTCAGAGGAAGTAGACCTGGGCCCCATAAGGAAAAGAGCAGTCCAACTCTGAGCTCATTTTTTTTAGAGATATAATGTGGTTTAAACCCAGCCAGTAGCTAAATACCATGCAGCCACCAGCTCACTCCTGCATGCCCCAGCTGAAACAACCACAGCATGTGGCATCAGAGAGTCAGCAATAACAGGGCTATGTGAAATTTTCCAGTCCATACTCTTAAGGAACTTACTGCTTTAAAATTTCCTTTAATTTTTAACTTTATGACATTGAAATTTGCAAATATATGAAACTAATTAACTTTTAAAAATTCTTACAAAGTATTTTCCCCCCTTCAGTTGTGCAAATTACTTTTATTGCCTTCTGATGAATCTGCAGTATTTTAAATTGAACTGGAAAAGAAGTAAAAAAACCCTATAATTTACTTAGCTACTATTAGCATACTATCTATTATATCTCACTACTTTCGATGAATATATAAAATACAATTTCTGATACAGTTGAAACCTTTGATCCCTTGACAGAGAAAGAAATGTTATTTACATAAACATAACAGTTCAGAAAGCAGACGAAAATTGATTTATCTGCAATGTACTATACACGTTAGAATTATGAGAGTTTTCTAAAGAAAAAATAATAGAAATTCAATGAAAGAAAAGCCTCCCTCACAGTGCATTTCAAACTATGCACTAGCAGGTGAATAGATATAGTTATAAATATATAACAGATATACGTGTACATTTCAGAATTGCCTTACTGTATTCATGTAAGAAAGGCAAAACCTGCTGCTAGAAATAATGAACTGTTAAGAAAAAACTTTTACAATAAGCAGTTTTGGCAACTCAGTTTAACAAATCTGAAGCAAACTATATTAACTTGGTATTAATTTTTTTCATCATCTTTATGTTTGAGGGTATCATATTTAAATGAATGAAGAAATAGCTTCCTTTTTAAACTAGTGATTATGAGAACTTGCCCCTGGATGCAATACTGCACAAGTTGTGACATTCTGCATTCTTGGATTGTACGTACTTACTAATGTGGTATGACAATCTTTTAAAAGGACTGTAAGGAAAGCAGGGCACAGTGCTAAGATAATGTCACCAGTTGTGAACTGAGACATACCCACAAGGACCAACAACCCAAGGATTACTAAATTATGGGCCTATGCCTGAAAATTCAAACACTGAGAATACAGCTGCCATGTATAAAATGCAGGAACATTTCACTTAGTCTTGATCTTCTATTGCAAAGCACATCTACTTTTGTCAAGTATGGGTTTATATAGGTTGCTTGATTAAAGATGTATTTAACTACCTTCTGAAATTATATCAAAGAGAAATATAAAATTACAGAGAAACCCTTGAAGAGCTGTAGAGCTTCAGAAACTGAGCATTCGATAGAGCAAATAGTTTATTTGTAAGTGTGTCACTTGTAAATTCAAATACATTTTAAAGCTTGTCTCTTCTTTGGAATAATAGCCCTATTTCTTTTTCCAGGCAATAGGATGGTTATGTCTGTTCTCAGGTGTAAAAAACCTGCTTTTGTCTGAAAGTGTCAAGCATAAACAAATTAGTTTTATTTTGCTTAGTTTTGTTCTTGGTTAAAAATATAAAACTTATTTGCTTGAGATAGTACTAACAAATGAAACAGAGACTTATTTATATTTCTTGAGTGTTTAATACTTCACATGATGCTAGATGCATCACTGAGTAATATTCTGGTGTAGTGATGCATCTAGAGGTTAAAGGGTTGTGCAATTATATAGACCGTATTAACTATGTTACTTACTGTGAGATCCAATGCTACATTTCATCTGGGGACATCTTGCTGTCACTCTCATATTTTATGAGTGAAAACTATTTACTTAATTGTTAAGATAAGTACTAATTCTATGTTACATATATTTCCCTCACATTTTGAAGAGCAAATCTATGAATGCTGTGTCTTCTATTGACACTCTATAAAAATTCTCACTGTCTTTTTCCTCCCACTCCCCAGACTTCCAGAGTTAATTGTCCATGTCAAGGGAGAAATAATACAATTCCTCCTTTTACTTTTAAAAGTGGTATTTTGAAATTGCATGTCCCAACCCTTTGAAAGTCCTTTCTTAAACATTCTGAAAACAGCTCCTGTACTAAAAATGTTTCTGGAGAATTATGTCTTCATCATGTAAATTCATTCAAACAGAAAATACCAGCATCAGCAAGGAACCTGCAGGGGTTAAAAGTATACCCCCCAAAAGGCTGTTTTAAAAAGTATATATAAAAAAAAATATTTTAAAAGTAGAAAAGGTATAAAATTTGTCTTAGTTGCTTGCAACTGTAAGATAGTTGACGTGCTAGTTTAGACCAACGAAAGAAGTTGTCTTCAGCTGTGGCTGTTAACAGATACTCAGAAAACCAGGGTGAGAAATAGTATATATGCATGAATCTTAGCCATAACACATTCCCAGTTTGTAGTGCTTTGACTATCACTGGTGAACTGTGCTGAAGAGAATGCTAAAGATTTCCTCCATAGATTAGAATCCAAAGCACAAATCTACTGTTGTTCTTGGAGAACAACAAATCTTGTTGTTCTTGTCATTTCTTGCTTGCAAAAAAATATGCCCCTACACTTAGTCCACCAAGACTCTTGGTGCATCTGTATTTTGTGGATAAACAGGAACTTGATCTAAGCATGATCTGAACAGATGCAAGCTGTCTTTGGTATACTAAGAGAAAACCAAAAGAGAGAAGGAGAGTATATTGGCACAGAATCAATGCTAAAATATCTGCATTTGTATAGCTCCCTGGTGGCTCGGACTGTGAACAGAGTGACAGTAGCTTGGCTGTGAAATACCAAGATGAACTTTTCAGTTTGATTTAAAAATATATTCCTATATCTATGGAAATCTTTGCAGGCAAGGGGGAAGAAGGGGGTGGGATGGGAGTGGGCTGGTGTTCTCTCTAAAATATAAGGGTATAAAGCTGGAGAGCTCCAGGCTGTATCAGTGAAGTTCAGGCATCTGATCAGGTGATTAACACCAGAAAAAGAAAGCTTTCCTTTTTAGAGAGGACAGCTCCAATAATATACTTCTTAAGCACCAAGAACAGATAGCTTGCCCAAGGACAAACAAGAAATCTGTAGCAATACGAGAAATATAGTGAAGTTCCTGGGCTTTAATAGCAGACAGTCCTCTATGTCTTATTCGATGTGACCTAAAGTATTATTTAAGAACTTTCAAACTGATAACTTCTGAAACCTTAAAAATGTTAATATTTTATTTGCAGTAAATTAAATGCATTTCATACTGAATTTATTCAAACATCACCAAGAAATTGGCTAAAATATGTTTTGGTCTGGATATGAGTCAGATTAGATGGAGAACAACGATATTTTCACTCATCTTTTCTCCTCTTGGACTAAATACCAAAAATGCAGCACAATGAAAAAAGCACAGTGACATGAGTCAGTCCTCAGCTCTGGCCCACGTGTAAAGGGTGAAAATAGCCAGAGTTATTGTCATGGTGATGAGTACTTTAGAGTGGGGCACAGCAAGGAAGGCAGATTGTGAATTCTTAATCTTTCATGCTGCTGTCTTTGTATGGGTTAGGAAAGCAGCAGTTCTTTGCTTGGGGCAAAGCCACAGTTGAGTGCAAAGCCAGCGAAGTCCATCTGTCTAATGTACAACAGATCGACCAAGTTTGTAGCACAGATTTACACCATGGGCTACAACTGTGAAGAAACACAGAATTATAATGCTATACACTAGTTTAAAATTTCAAATTTCTTTATATAAACAAGATAAAATATTTTTTTCAGCATGGAAAACATAAATTCAGGTATAATAAAATTCAATGGACAAGCTTCAAAAGTTGTGATAAATTGGAATAAGGTTTCCACCTTTAGATGCTTGGCTACAGAACCTTGTGGATTCTTACTCTATTTCTGCCTTAACAAACCTTACCATTTATTTCTTTGCAATAATACAACTTCAAAAGAGGAACACGGCACTATCAAGTCCCCTCTCTCTTCAGCTTCAGAATAAAAAGTACAACTCTTTGAACAAGAGTAATGGGGTTAAAAGTTTTATAAAAGGGCAACTGAAACAGGGTAGCTCACTGCAAAACATAGTTCACTACAGAGCCAAAGTTGTTTGAATATTTCTCTTCCATTTCATTTTCAAAAGCAAAGATCACTCTTGCCTCCCTGAATTAGTGAGTTTTAGGAAGACTTCCCTGCAGTCTTGCAATCAAGCCTTGTTGAAAGGCTTTGAACATCCAGCCCAGCACGGGCAGTCGAGGTGCCAGGAAGAGCTGTGCTTCAGCTCCAAGCACAGCAGCTCTACCAGCCCCAGCGACAAGTACAGCAGCTACTCAGACTTCAACCGCAACAGACAGTGCTGCTACTCCAGCTCCAAGCACAGCAGCTACGCCAACCCCAGTGACTTACCTGGCAGGGGAGACACCATGATCAAGCAGGTAGTTTTCCCAGGGCAAGGCTCATCCCTTCCACTCCGGGTGTGCTGACACCTGTGATTTTCCCAAATGCGGGAAACTCAACTGAATAATTTGTGGTAGTGGGGGACTGCATTCATGCTCTCCCCTGACTACTGTCCTGGGTTCAGCAGTAGCAGTCGTTTTTCTCAGTCTTAGTAGCTGGTGCAGTGCTGTGTTTTTGACTTTCAGCCTGAGAACAGTGCTGATAACACCAATGTTTTTAGTTGCTGCTCAGTAATGTTTACTCTGACCAAGGACTTTCTGAGCCTCATGCTCTTCCAGGGAGGAGGGGAAGCTGGGAGGAATTAGAGACAGGATACCTGACCCAAACTAACCAAAGAGGTATTCCATACCACAGCACGTCATGCCCACTATATAAACTGGGAGAAGTTACCTGGAAGGGTTAAACCACTGCTTGGGTCAGGCTGGGTATCGGTCGGCGGGTGGTGAGCGGCTGTATTCTCTTCCCTTGTTGTTTCAATTATCATTATTATTACTGGCGGTAGCAGTAGTGATTTGTGTTATACCTTAGTTACTGAACTGTTCTTATCTTAACCCGTGGGAGATACATTCTTTCAGTTCTCCTCCCCATCCCTCTGGGAGCAGTGGGAGGAAAGAGGGGGAAAGTGAGCGAGCGGCTACATGGCTGAGTTGCCAACTGGGCTTAAACCACAACACCTCCACACTAGAAATTTGTAATTTAAAGTCAGGCTCTTCTCATTAGTTGTTCTTATTGACAAGCTGAAATGCTCTAAAAACCCCTCAAAGCATGCTAAATTTAGCTAACCTCTCACTTAAAAATTTCTAACCTGCATTCATTCGAGTATCATCAACAACAGGGTTTTGGAATTAATCACAGTTGTTCCAACATCTGAGTGGGGCAAAGTCCCTTTCTGGGTCTACCCTAAGTGCTGAACTACATTGGAATGATTAATATTTTTAATATAGTTCAGCTATGCAACTATAGAGAATGGTTTATTTGAATATAATTTTAAGCAAATCCTGAGAATACAGCTTAAAATATTCAGTCTGCTTTCTCTGCTGCAATAAACTTAATATCAGTTTATATTATTTATAATATAATAAGATTAGTCTGGTATTGCCATACATTAAGAAAATAATTGAGTCAGTAAAATTATATCTCACCACCTGCTTTTTGCAAATGGGGAAAAAGTTCATTATTGTATCTTGCAATTAATTCTACCATTTCTGGATATTATGACTTTTTCTGACATTCTTCCCTCATTTCTTAAAGTTTTTAATATCATTTGTGCCTATCTTGACTCAGGAGAGGTATATCTATAATTGAACTTATTATCTACGTGCAGTCCAAATCTCATATTCCATGTATTTATCCCTGTAGTCAAATATTCCACAAAGCACCTTGATTTGTCTTATGCATTTTAATCCCTTCTCTTCATTTTTTAAAAATGTGCTTCCACTTTCTGTGTTTGTCAGCCTTTTCTTTAGTCTGATTTTGCTTTTTATTCTTACAACACCTGAAGTATCATATAAATATGCTCTGTTTCATCTCTGATTAATATAATTTTGATACCCCAGTCCCCCACTTCTACATGTTCCTGGCAATTATTTCCCTGCATCTGATTTACTTGCAATCCTATTTTTCCTTAACACTTGCCTGTTGCATAAGCTTAAATCTAAATGGCATTCCTGTGCAAATGCAGCACTCTTCTTTCTCATGATCTCTAATAAAGTCTAGACTTCTATAACGGAAAAGATGAGACAGTGGAAGAAATTATATCTAAGCTGTGTTAGCCACTGCTGCCACTCAAGAAGACAGCTGTAGAACGATACTACAAAAAGCAACAGGTAGTCTAAGCCCAATTGGATTGAAGGAGTAACCAACTTTTTCTCTGCTTTTATCAGCTCAATTTCTCTCCAGGTTTTTATCTTTTTTGCCTTTTTTTCCTTTTCCATGGGATCACCTGCTCTTCCCTGCATTCTTGTCCGTCAATATTATATTTTTGTACTTTCTGTCCTGATCCATCAGTATGATAAACTTATTTCTCTATTGTATCTACCATTAGCAGACTTTTTGCCTTGGCTCTGGGAATACAGATATCTTTCTGCCATGATAAGGGCTGCCCCACTTTTATCGAGAATATCTGCCAGTAGGGAATTACCCGAGTAATATTTTTACTCTTATACTTGATCACATCCACACAGTCAGTACCCATAATCACAGAATGGTGTCCTGGGTTCAGCAGTAGCAGTCATTTTTCTCAGTCTTAGTAGCTGGTGCAGTGCTGTGTTTTTGACTGTCAGCCTGGGAACAGTGCTGATAACACCAATGTTCTTAGTTGCTGCTCAGTAATGCTTACCCTGACCAAGGACTTTCTGAGTCTCATGCTCTTCCAGGGAGGAGGGGAAGCTGGGAGGAATTAGAGACAGGACACCTGACCCAAACTAACCAAAGAGGTATTCCATACCACAGCACTTCATGCTCTGTATATAAACTGGGGGCAGTTACCCAGAAGGGTTAGATCACTGCTTGGGTCAGGCTGGGTATCGGTGGGTGGTGAGTGGTTGTATTCTCTTCCCTTGTTGTTTCCCTTATCATTATTATTACTGGTGGTAGCAGCAGTGGTTTGTGTTATACCTCAGTTACTGGACTGTTCTTATCTCAACCCATGGGAGTTACATTCTTTTGATTCTTCTCCCCATCCCTCTGGGAGCTGGGGGAGGAAGGGGGGGGGGATGAGAGAGCAGCTGTGTGTTTCTGGGTTTCTGGCTGGGCTTAAACCATGACAAATGGCTAAGGTTGGAAGGCACCTTAAAGGTCATTTTTGGACCTATTCATCCATGAGATCTCTCAGCTGACACTTAATGCATAAATAACTTTTCTTAGATGTCACCAAAACATTGCACACCATCAGAATGTTGTATATGCCAGCATCTTGTACCTTTCTGTTTCCTTTCATTTTCCTTGTTGCTGCCTCAGTATTTGACATTGTCTTCCATTCTACGTACCTAGCATGAAAGAAAATCAGAAAATCCTGAAAACTCCTTTCATTAACATGCACCATGTTCTGGACAACATGGCTGCGAAACTTTCTGCTTTAAGTCAGGCTTTTTTCCTTTTTGAGCAATACGAACAATTAACTGTCTATCAACTATGATCAGAGATTTTCCTCAACAATAAGTCCTCTCTTTGTCACAAAATGGAGATTCTACAAACCCCAAACAAGCTCTGCCATCCTAGAGACTGTCACTACAGGAAAAGCAAAGCTCCATCTACATCCAGGACAAGATAACACAATGCTATTGTTCTATTTTTTTTAAGTTAGGGTGGGTTTTTTCTGCCCTCAGTGTAGGCTTTTCCCTTTATTTAGGTTGCTGACTATCAGATCCCACTCATCTATGATCAAAACCAGGAATTTTATTCACAGTCACATGAACCACACTGAGTTTAATAGAGTCCTTCAGAATCTGACAGGCTCTGCGATGAGAAACATTAGAAACTACAACCAGAAAAATCTAGCAAAGCACAAAGCAAACAACAACAACAAAAAAACATCCAAGGCTTTGTCTGAATTATATAAACCAGCCCATCTTTACTGTTTGACCACTTCATCTTTGATTTCAGCATGTATGGTGTCCATGGGTAGTACTAGGAGATCTAGGAGATACTCCATGCAGCTTACCTTGGGTGACTGCAAGAAGTAAATGTGCTTCAGCTGGTGGCTCATCTGTTGTAATCTGGCCACTTCAGATGTCTACTGTTGGGTTGATTGTGTAGCTCGTTCTTCTTTTACCCATGTTTATAAGTTGAATTCTTGTCAGCACATGTGGCAGTCTTCATTTTGAGAGTCCAGGGAGGAAATCACAAAAACCACATATCTCAGATTATAAGACTAAAGTTTCACCTCTCATCTCTATGCCAGATGTTAACTGCTTCCTAAAATTGCTCATATGCATCTTTCTCGATAGCTAATGCCACTATAAGCAGTAGTAAAAAAGAAGAAGCAGCAAAACAAAGGTGATGCCTTTATTGATCTTAACATGCTGTTGTGCAAGTCATTATTTGTTCTACAAAGCCCCTAGTCAAGTGCAGTCTGTTAAAACTAATATTGTCCTGAAGAACTCAATGTGGCCCCTAGTCTTTGATTTCAGCTAGAGCTGTACAAAAAGCAATGACAATTGTATAAAAAAAAAATGGGGGAAAAAAAGAAGCATTAATTGTTCTCTCACTGAACTCTATGAGTTCTATTATTAATTTCCACTGAGTTAAGGTCATATTGGAGGGAAAACGACCTGTCAATTTGGTCATGAGACAAGGTAGAAAACTAGTCACAAATCAGAAAAGCTATTGATCTAACATTTTATATGACATTATTCAGTGCCACTTATGTTTTACCTTATGCTGAAACAGTTCCAAGGCTGCTTTCCCAGGACACCCCTACTAGCCCCTCTAATGTAGTTGTACCATTCCTCATAGTTATATATTTTTACAAGGAGTGACAGAGTGCTTTTTGAGCATACTGTCTCATATGTACTGAATTGAGAGTTGATGTTACTTTCTCCAGGCAAAATGCTTAAAATTATGAATGTGATTCTGAAGGCAAAAGTCCTCTAAGGATCCTGGAGAAGACTAGAGGAAGAAGCAGATGCACAGTAGCCATCATAATGCATTTCTCAGAGCATGCAATGATGACAGCTTTCCAAATGAGGTCAGATAGAGAAATAGTCAGTGTCATCAACAGGCGCACAAGGAAGTGCTTGGTGTCATCAAAGGGATTCAGATGAAGCATATGGGAGAACACAATGGAAAAGATGCAGAGAGCTGGCCTGACGGAGAGAAAGAAGAAGGGACGCAATTACCAATAAGGCAGGTGGATAAAAGGACTGCGTTTTTGTTGAAGAATTACCACAAAACTAGACAGTTAAAATTAAAGCTAACAGGGAAAAGACCTCTGATAGAGAAATCAAATCCTAAAGGCTTCTGTGTACTCAAATATCATACTAGTACCAGAAGTAGCTATCTTCTCTTCCTCATATGCAGACTTCAGATGAAAACCAGAGGTATCTTATTAGAGAAGGAAGGTTCATTTATGAAAAACCTACTACTATGTTAAGATGGAATATTGTTACTAAAATGTCTAAATTATTGGAGATTTCATTTTAATTACATGCAAAAAGAAAAATAATAATCTGCCTCAAAAAACATGTGAGTGGCAGAGGCATAGAAAACAGATGGCAATAGCAGCTACTACTACAAATTTGTACAGGCTCGCAGATTCCTGGCTTTGTTAAAAGGAATAACAAAATACTAACTTCATTAATGTTGGATTTCCCAAGTGATAATATTTACCCAGATTTTCAGTACAAAGGCAGTCTTCTCAGATAAAACCTAATTGTCTTATAAAACCATAGAGGTGAGAGGTATAAAATAAATGGAAACAACAAAAATCACCACATCAAAAAACCCCATAGCTTGTACTAGACACAGAGTTTTGTGTGATTCAACTCTCACTTGTATGAATATTAGGAGAGCAATCTATGTTAGTACAGGAAAATAGAACTAACTGTTAATAATTATATTCATGGCTTTATCACAGGACTAATGAGGAATAACAAATGGCTTTTGTAGGTGATTATTAGTGCACAGCTTATGCATTTAGGAATCTTACATTGTCATTACAACTATATTCCAGAGCTATGAACACTGTTCTGATATTTAAGACTGAAAAAAAAGAGTTATAAAAGAATAATATTTCTTTTGTTATAAGAGTGGTGTTGCTTAATCTTAGCTATGATCTTTCTGAAATATTCAGTGTATTTTGCAAACCAGCATATGTCAAGCTATTCTCCAGAAGTCACCTCCACAAACAGTACTTCCAGTTCAAGTTTACTCTAATTGGTGCAGTTTGAAGAAGCCCAAAATACTGAGTGTGAAGACAGGTAATGTCACTTCTCTTCTTGAGAGTTCTTTGATACTCATTCAACTGCATGGCTTTAAAAAGTCAGTATTTTAACTATTAATGAAGCACAAGCTTTGCAAAATAGAAAACCTATTTTGCAACCAAAACCCCACAGGCAACAGCATAATTCTGGAGCAATCACTGTATTTTTCTTTAACTAGAAATAATATTAGTTCCTTTTATTATAATCTTGCAGTCACATATAATTCCATTAATGATGAGCATCAGATGCCCACATGCCTCCTGAAAAGAGAGCTGTCCTCACCTTAAGCTTTTATTCTTTGGTCAGCTCTGGCATGAGCAGCAGTGGAGTTGTCCACTGTTAGAAAAGCCTGATCTTGCAAATTCTGTGCAAATAGCTGCTGTCTGTGGTATTCAGCCTGTTTTCACTGCTGTCGTGGTTTAAGCTGTAAATTTCACTTCTCCCCCCTTCCCCACCCCTCCCCCCACTCTGATGGGGGGGGAAATGGGGAGAAGAACCGAAAGAATGTAACTCCCACAGGTTGAGATAAGAACAGTCCAGTAACTGAGATATAATACAAATCACTACTGCTACCACCAATAATAATAATAATGACAAGGCAAATACAAGGGAAAAGGATATAACCGCTCGCCGCCCGACCGAGCCGAGAGAGAGAGAGCTACTTCCGGGCTCCTGCCCCCAGTATTTTACATCCTGGGCATGACATGCTGTGGCATGAGATAGCTCTTTGGTCAGTTTGTGTCAGGCGCCCTGTCTCTGCTTCCTCCTGGCTTCCCCTCCTCCCCGGCAGAGCATGAGGCTCAGAAAGTCCTTGGTCAGACCAAAACATTACCAAGCAGTAACTGAAAACACTGGTGTTATCAGTGCTGCTCCCAGGCCCAAAATCAAAAACACAGTGCTGCACCAGCTACCAAGAAGGAGAAAAAACGACTGCTACTGCTGAACCCAAGACAACAGCTTTTCTGGAGTAAAAGACCTGGGATGCATCAGGCATGCTACTTCTAGGATCAGTAGCACTCAGAAGTAACACTACCTGGCACTCTGTATTTCCCATAGACTGCCGCAAGCATTACCCAAGAACCACCCAACTATGAGATTGGGGGGGGGGGGGAGAGGGGGCGCACGGTGAAATAGAGTTGATATTCTAAGTTAGTTAAAGCCAGAACTGTATGTGATTCAAGCTAAGCTTTCCACTTTTCCACATCTCCCATAAAGACAGGGAAATTAATTCAAGATCTTTTAGTTAGAATGTAGACTACAATTATTTGATTAAAATTACAATTATTTCCTAAGCATAGCAATAAGAATGGAAATTAACATAGTGGGAAGTAGTTTAGCACATTAAAATACTAATAAAAAAACCCAGACAGCTGTGCAAGTAAAGAGACAGATAGTAAAAACTGGCTGTAACGAAAGTAAAATGAAAACATAATTGAGTTTCAGGAAGTCTGAATGTGACTTATTACAGGAAGTTTGTTTGACATTGGAACATGTGTTTCCATTTAACAATCAGCATCCATAATGCACACAACCATTTAAGTTCATACCTTTTTAAGAAAAGAATCATGTTCCTAATTTAAAATTAGCTTTATGTGGAGATTTCATTTTGCAGTTTTGCCTTCAGAACTGGGTGGGGTGAAAAAAATCAGGCACAGGTTTCATGATTTTCAGAGATGTGTTTAGCTCCAGGGGATGCCTCTGTAAAATGTCAGCCGCTGGGAATGTGATAAACCAAGATAAGGACTTACTTTAGGGAAAGATAATTGTAATATTTAGAGACCGTTGATGAAAAGCTAACAAGAGATATAGATAAAAACAACTTAAATGCCTCTGTGCAGAAGGATCTTTTAATTCAGAATTTTCTTTTCTTTTGTTTTTTCCTGTCTGACAGAAAAAGTAATTTATTTTTTTTTAAGCGTAAAGAACAGAAAGCTACATTTTTTCTACTTTAAAGAAACATTACAATATCCCTTTCCTACAAGGCTTTCCTGCGTCAGCATGGCACAGCTGAAAGATTGCATACATGTCTTCTTCTGAAAAAATCTGTCAGAAAGAAGATGTGCTGGTATCTTTCCTCTTCATATTTAAAATCATAAAATCATAGAATGGTTAGGGTTGGAAAGGACCTTAAGATCATCTAGTTCCAACCGCCCTGCCATGGGCAGGGATGTCTCGCACTAGACCATGCTACCCAAGGCTCTGTCCAAGCTGGCATTGAACACTGCCAGGGATGGAGCATTTACCACTTATTTATCATTGCAATTTCATGATATCCCGACATCACATCTGGCGTAACAACCACAACTGCCTTCCCATGGAACATCTGACCAAAGAGAGAGGTATACCAGCACAGTGGAAAAAAACACTGTGCAAAAACTTCCCTGCCGGAAAAGATTAAAAAATATATTTCTGCTGTGCATAATTCAAGGTATGCCAATGTACACGATCCAATCAAAGAACATAATTCTGGATGCTAAATGTCATCACACACTTGAAATAATCTTTTTTTAAAAGATACAGAATTTCTATATAAGAGGTGATTTTATTCAACATGAAAATACCTTCTTGAAAAGTAGGATGTACATAAGGAGATCTGACAGATTTACAACAAACATGTAGTAAAGAATGTTTTTTCAGGTTTTGTTAAAACATGAGCACTCTGATGTATTGGAATAAAAATTAAATTGGTCAGAAAGACAAATTTGAGAAGCTCATCAACTACAGTACCTTGGCAGAACACAAGTTCATGAATATTCTTATCTATAACAAAAATAATGAAAACTAGTTTCTTTATGTCTGCCACAGTGGCATTAGAACACTGTTGCAGTGATAGCAACATCACGACTGAAGAATAAACTCCTAAACCCAGTGCTTTTAATAGTTTTATGGCACTTGGCAGAATAAAAGAAGAAGTGTCACGTGAGAGATGCCAATCCTTTATTTCTTGAGTGCCAAGATGCAATGATGACATATCTGAATAAAGAAAGCAGAAGGATGTTATGCAGCTAATTTTAAATCTCTTCTAGTCTGGAAGGTAACAGAACATAGCACTTTAAGAAAAAAAAAAAGCAGAGTTTGTGATAAAAGTAACTGTCACATGTGAACTATCTGAAGTATGGAATCAGACCTGACACAGAATTTCAGTCAGCAATGTGTTAGCTTTTGGGTGAAAATGTGCATTATTTTTCCTTTTTTCCAAGTCAGGCTTTCATCTAAAGACGACTTAAAATCTTAAGAATACAAGTCACATGCATAAAGCATCTGTGCACAAGTGTAATTCTGCTGCTCTCTAGAACTGCTGAATACAACTACTTATGCACGTTAGCACTTCCAGAATCTTCAATTCTGGATAGTTTGGGAATATCTCCCCCTTTCTGCCCTCTTACATGATTT
Organism: Myiopsitta monachus; assembly: GCA_017639245.1. Lineage (NCBI taxonomy): Eukaryota > Metazoa > Chordata > Aves > Psittaciformes > Psittacidae > Myiopsitta > Myiopsitta monachus. Next base: position 75,353,175 of record CM029917.1, on the reverse strand, counting down.
TAAAATCCTATTGAACCTGGACCTCAGCTACCGAAATGAGAAACTGATTCTCAAAACCTTCAGACATAAAAATCTCTATGGTGAAGAACTTGTCACATACCAAGACACTTAGGTCATGGTCTCAAGTGCTGGTCTCAAATGCTAAGCAACAAAGTACCTAGTTGTCGTGGTTTAAGCTGTAAATCATGCAGTTTTCTCGCTCACTCACTCCTCTCTCTTTCTTTCCCCAGTCCCAGGGGGATGGGGAGGAGAATCAAAAGAATGCAACTTCCACAGGTTGAGATAAGAACAGTTTAGTAACTAAGGTATAACACAAATCACTACTGCTACCACCAGTAATAATACAAGAGAAATACAAGGAAAGAGAATACAACTGCTCACCACCCAATATCAAGCCTGACCCTGCAGTGCACCCCCACCCTTCCAGGTCTTTGCTCTCCGTTTTTACATCCTGGGCATGATGTGGTGTGGCATGGAATACCTCTTCAGTCAGTTTGGGTCAGGTGTCCTGTATCTACTTCCTCCCAGCTTCTTCCCAGCTTCCCCTTCTCCCTGGCAGAGCATGAGGCTCAGAAAGTCCTTGGTCAGACCAAAACATTACCAAGCAGTAACTGAAAACACTGGTGTTATCAGTGCAGTTCCCAGGCCCAAAATCGAAAACACAGTGCTGCACCAGCTACCAAGAAGGAGAAAAATGACTGTTGCTGCTGAACCCATGACATTAGTTTATGTACAAAGTCAGAAGCCTCAGGGGAATACTTGCATATCTTTTCTCCATCTGTTATAGTTTTCATACAGCACGTGGAAGACTGGTATTTAGTTCTGAATATTCAAAGAAATTCAAAGCCGTATTACTCATCTCTTGAAAGAGAGATTTAAATAGTTCTCTCTAACAGGATATTGAAGCTCAGACACCACTCATACTAAATTCCACTTAACTCCTGCTATAGTATCTCAGTACTTTTAGGTCTCTTTTAATAAATACTGAAGATCAAAGCCTTCATTTCCTAACACAGTAATGCATTATTATAAATATTTTCATTTATTCCTACAAAGTCAGTTTGATATCATAGTTAATATCAGTTTGTGATAAATAATATAGGACTGTCTTTTAAACAGATGCTTATACATTTGTGCCACTGTTCAAATTTGACTTAGATAAAAAAAGTCCCTTTAGAAAGTCCACATTGTAACTGCCACAAATACGCAACTATTTAATTAGTAGTTCTTACTAGTTCTTACTAGTCAATAAGTTTTTTACTGAGCAGTTTGATTAGTTAATGAATAAAAGTGGTTCTCAGTGTGAGTAAAGATTTTCATTTCAGCTCTATGCCTTAATTTTGCTATCCTCACTAGCACTAAGAAGTTCTTCATCCTGCACGTATTCTCACTGAACATTATTCCTAACTTCATGTTCACATGTAAAGGTAAAACTGACTCAACATAAGCTCTACATAAGGGCTTATAAACCGAGAATTATCTATTTACCCCATACCCTGACAGCTACATGAACCTGTTAAAAAATAATTGCTATTAATTGAAAGGGAAAAGATTGGTTTTATAATCTCAAGAACCTTGGAGGTTTTAGATTTTAAACACTTCTTTACAAAGACATGGTGAGACAGGTACCAAGAACTACAAAAAAGTTATGGGAGATGTGATAGGCCGTAAAAGCTTATGGAAAACAAGACTCCCAACAGGTTTTAAAAAAACAACCCAACCTGTACTGGGAAGAAATACAGAGAGAGATGCAAGAAAATATAGCACTCCAGATTAGCTACAAGTTCCTTTTTTTGTTTTTTTTTCAAGCCCCAGGAAAAGATAGGCTATTCTATGAGTAATTTTTACAACTCAATTCTAATGAATACAAAGCCAGAGAGCTAAGTAGGAAATTATGTGTTTTCACATTAAAAAAAAACCTAGAAAGCACATAAAATCTCAGTAGTAGAATCAAACTATCTGAATACGTTGAAGATAACATGATGTTAGGCTATGATTTAGCATACTTACTTAACTATAATGCACTGTTCAATTAATACATCCATTTTTTATTGAAGACCTTAGTTTTCAATTAAATTGCTTTAAATAAAAGAGTAATTCCTCAGTAAATCTGATTTATATATTGGAACTTAATTTTAAATTAAAATAAAATATTAACTAAATGAAGTAATGTCTTGATAAAAATCTCTCTTTAAATCCAAGTTCTTTTATATGTTTACATATATATTTATTCATACACTTATATATTTTATACATACATTTAAAAATATAATTTCAGCACCACAAATGAAAGTGCACAAAAGAAGCATTTTGTGACTAATTAGATAATTTTTTTAACTGCATCTAGTTAAGTGATTTGAATTCTTGCACATCTGTTATTCTTTCATATTAATATTCTTACCAGATTTCAGTCAGTTCCCATGTGCATTCACTGAGTTTTGTTGCATTTGATATGTCAATGATTCCTCCCTTTCAGTGAAATGAAAAAAATTTTACTTTCTGAATTTCATCATATTCTTCTTATACACCTGATACTTTCAAGCCTTTGAAATAATTATTTTTCAGCTTTAGCTCCTAGATACTTAGGAAGTGAATCTTGTATCACTGCGCTTCATCAGCTGCAAAATAGTGCCTCTTTCAGACTGCCTCACACAACACCACATTTATAGGCAAGTAAGGTTTATAGGCTTGAATCTGGGGATATCTTCTTCCTCTTCAGCTGTTTTACTAGTACTAGCTTCAAGTATAGGAAAGGCACATGTTTATTCCTTATTCCCACAGGGTTGGAAGAAATTTCTGCTCCAAACAAGCCTTATAAAAGCTCTGTTATGAAGCAAATCATGCTGCCTCATACGTCCTCCACAGCAATGGCAATTATCTGCAAATTGGATCTCCGGCTGTGTTCTACAAGACTTTCAGTTTTCTTACACAACTTCTTAATTATGTCCTTGGAGATAGGAGTGTGTGTTAAACAAAAGCCATATTGTCTTTTCTTCCCCTATTCTGTTCAAACCCAATTTTTTCATGTGATAGGTCACTCCTGTGCTCTCAAATGCTCATTTTTATATCTGGATTTCATAAATCTGTATTTTTTCCATTTCTACAGCTGACCTCTTTGTGTATAATTGTTGTGAAAACCACATCTCTTTATAGCAGTTATTACTAGGGAGGAAATGTTTGTCTTGCATTAGCTTTCTTAGCAGAACCTGAAAGCTTTTTTCAGGGGCTGGGAGAGTTTGCTGTAGCCCAGAGATTTTTCCATGGCTTGAATCAGTACACATTTGACAATCAATGTGTACTAATCCCAGATACTCTGGTAGAGCAGGTGAGACTTCATAACAAGCAATTCAGAAGCAGCAGGTTTTTTAAACCACCTCTCAACTACGCTAACTGCTCGTCCATTTGAAGCCAGCAGGAAGTATCACTTTCAGCAGTCAGTTCAGCTGCTCAGTTTAATGTTGACCCTGAAGCATAACAAAAACTGTGCACAGTCAGACACGCATTTCAGTGGAACACATATTTGGTTACAGTAGAGATCCCTAATCACCGTCAGCTGTATACTGTTCTGTGAGGCCTAACTTCAGCCTAAATTTGCAATCATGTTTTTCTTGCAGATACATGGTGTTGAAATGTTCCTGTCGGCTATAAACATGCTTTAAAAAAATCCCATAATTTGCTCTTAATATTACGAAATTACTTATGTTTAACTTCTGAATTCGATTGTCAGTTGGCTTTCTATTCATTTAGTTTGACTTGAAAACATCATATGAAAGTGTGTAGGCTTCATATTTATCTCTCTCTTGTAGATGGGCCAGTTAAAAAAAATTTACAACGTGACAGCATTAGTGTCATTCGGATCAGTTAGGTACAACCGCAACAGGTGTCTCAGAAAAGCAAATCACTGCACTTATTCAGAAAAGCTATAGGTATTATTGGAACTTGTGCATTTCATAGCAGCATCTTGACAATGTTTAACAAAGACATGGGAGTTAACCTCATGTGTGTGTTTATGGATATGCATTGATGGGAAGAAGTATTCCATATCTGCTGTAACTTCTCAGAAATGTACTGTGCTGTTGCTAGAATCTGTTTCTGAGGTAAATAAATATATATAAACAAATAATTCTATGGTACTCTCCGATCTTCTCATCACTATATTCTTTCTCTAAATGGCCTCTCTCAATGAACCTTATAAACGTTCTTGGCAGCTAACTGGGAAATGTTAATCAAGGGTTTCACTTAATATGGAGCTGCAAATTATCCAACTTGTTAAGTTTTCCGATAGCCATCTTTCAGATTTAATTATTAGCACTGTTTTTTTACCCACCACTCAGAGACAGTGCCTTGACTGTTTTATAAATTGCATTATCAAGGTTTTTTCATCACTGTAATAAATAATAATTCTGCTAAATTCTTACAGAACATCACTCTAGTGAGCTATTAACAAGCTCTTAATAGTTATCATTTCAGTACATCTGATAAGTATTGTAAATCTTAATACAGAAAAATTATGCAAAAATGCCCCATGGGCCTTGCTGCAGCTATGAGAGGATTACATTGGTAATGCATATGGAAACAGAAGATGTCAGATTTAGAGCTTGAGCTGTTGGAGTTCCTGTGGCTGGTTTGCAATCTGGGCATCTAAAGTGGCAGTCCGAGTATTTCCTCACTGAGCCCCTCACTGTTCTAATTGTTCAAGTGAGTACTGTACATAATTATTGTGTGAGCACCTGGGATGAGAGCTTAACTATTCTCTGGATCCTTTTGATTTATATAACACATTTAAATCAACAGAAAGAAGGGGTAGGCTAGGGGATTTTTCATTTAGAAAAGTTCTTGGGACATGCTTATATATCCCAGGCATAGAGTAAATTGAGATTAGAGCTATATGAGTTTAATTTCAACAACTGTAACTACCAAAAACAATACAAATTTAATTTCAACTACTCTTCCTCTCATTAACAAAAGCAAATTTTCTCCTATGCTTGGTGACATGTAAATGGGCTTCAGCCTTGCCCACCTGACACTTGTATATCCCTATGGCTATGTCTGCACTGAGAAGTACACGTTCCCCAGGGCATACTCCCTGCCTTCCTCCCAAGCAGCGCTGACTGGCTGTCATGGGTTCAGCAGTAGCAGTCGTTTTTTCTCCTTGGTAGCTGGTGCAGATCTGTGTTTTTGATTTTGGGCCTTGGAACAGCGCTGATAACACCAGTGTTTTCAGTTACTGCTTGGCAATGTTTTGGTCTGGCCAAGGACTTTCTGAATCTCATGCTATACCAGGGAGGAGGGGAAGCTGGGAGGAAGCAGACAGCACACCTGACCCAAACTGACCAAAGAGGTTATTCCATACCACAGCACGTCATGTCCAGGATGTGAAGACAGAGGGCAGAGACCCGGAAGAGTGCGGTGGTGAAGTGGGGGGTTCGCTGCTGGGGGGTGCACTGGCTGGGTCGGGCTTGGTAAGCAGTTGTATTCTCTTTCTTTGTACTTTGCTTGTTATTATTATTATTGGTGGTAGCAGTAGTGATTTGTGTTATACCTTAGTTACTAAACTGTTCTTATCTCAACCTGTGGGAGCTGCATTTTTTTTTCAATTCTCCTCCGCATCCCCCTGGGACTAGGGGAAAAAAGAGAGGTGAGTGAGTGAGTGTGTGAGTAAAACTTCGTGAGTTACTAGCCTGGGTGAGGCTTAAACCACGACACTGGCTTATCTGTACTTTTCAAAAGCTTTGAAGACCACAGCTGAATCCAGGCCTGGTCATCTGGGTGGCTTATTGACCTCAGCAGTTGTAATTCCACTAATTGTCTGTAGCATGAAATCAAGGGTTTACACCGTTTCACACCATGTGTGTGACACAAGGTACTTCCGTGGACATATGTATGAGTCAAAGGCCTACTGGACTGTCTTTGGAGATCTGTGAAGGTCAGGGGGAAAGAGCTCCTGCACAGACTGTTATATCCATTTCACATATTAGGAAAGATCTCTAGTGAACTGTTGCTAGACCAAAACCTGGATTTTTGCCCTGGAAGAAACCAGTTGTTTCAGTCCAGAAAGGAGCCCCAGGGACAAAGAAGCACTTGTCAAGCAGAACTGAGATACACCTGTGAGTGAATGTTTTGGATGCTATAGATCTTTGAATTAATATTTCTTTGGCTATTTGAGAGAATTGGATAATGTTTTAAAAAATAATGCTGTTGGCAATGCAGTGCTTTCAAAAACAAGTGGCAGTTGCCTTCAAATTTCTTATTTTTCTAGAATAATGAACAACTCTGACTTTTTAATGTGTTTGTATTTTTATGCCTTTTTAAAAATCCTGATCTAAATTTATTACATATATAAAATTGGTACAAAACCATAACTTATTACAATAAAAAGTGCTTATAGCCATGAACTAAAACACCACCAAATTCTAGTAAAACTATAAAAAATTTATTAAAAATATTTCTTACTGCTTCTGTTGACTTACAACCATTCTTCTTCAATCTGCATTTATGGTCTTTTATGTTTCTGATCTGTTTCAGTTGAAATATTGCAATAAAATAAATTTTTTTGAACAAATATTACCACATCACTGAAACAATAGCTGAATAATGCTTAACAGTTTTGGCTGAAAGCTTATAAATATATGAAAGGAGACTAAGTAATGCTTCCTTAGGAGCAATAAATTTCTCATTATTTGTTCATTATTTTCCTCAGTGCTGTACAAAGAAAAAGTGTAATGAAATATGATCTAACAGTGACAATCCTAGCTATGGTTTTCAGACTCTGGCAACCTCAATTTGAACATCTAGTTATGGATTAATCTTCTATACAACAAAAAGAAGGCAATACGAAAAGTATTTATAGTCTACATGCAATCCGCTGTAAGTTTTTATATGTTAACCAGATATCTCTCAAATTATTCAGGTATGATCATACAAACTCTTGGGATCTAACCTAGGTGAGTTATTAGTCAAAAATTGTGAGTTCTAATTAAAAATATAAAACTCAAGGGAATTCGACAAGCGCATCTACAGGATATAACTATGTTAAACTGTACTCAGAACTTTTTGAACACTCCAAACATCTTTCTGTATATATCTGTAGACAGAAATAATCTATAAAAATAAAAACAAAAAAAATCTTTCACTATAATTTTAACTCTAGTTGTAAAACACTGACTTCTAAAAGTCAAAATATTTGCAAATATTTATACTAAAAAGGGACACATTCAATATAAGAATGAACCCATCTCCTCCCTTTTATTCAGCATACATAACTAAAATTACATTCACTGATTCTTTATGTTATTTACACCTTTACTGAGTAGATGTAAAACTTTACAGAAACAGAACTTTTTTTAAACTCCCATTCTATACTGGTGGAAAATGATTCCAAGCAGAAGCTTGGTATTGGGCTGTGGACACTCTGCACAGAATGAACACATGAGAACATCTGTAAATGTCAAAAATAACATCCAATGTGGACCAACTACAGAACTAAACTGAACTATCATTTCTTTGTTTCTTTCATTTGAACCACACCATCAAAAGTACTATTCCATAGTCTTCACTAATGTTTTAACTGGGTCTTGCTGAAATTCCAGTACATCTACATTCTCAAGATTTTCTATAGACGTATCATTACCTTTATTGCTAGAATAACGGTTTCATATTTTTTCTTATATATCTGACAGAGCTCCAAACTTTTAAATTGCATTTTCAAAGAAAAGATGTGGATTGGAATAGACAAACGCCTACAGTTCCCGAATCTGAATAACTTTTCATTTAAAAAGAAAGAACAGAGGGAATATCTGAAACTCTCACAGCTATCTAAAATCAATGCGTGGAGCAGATGCTGGTATTGCGGGTGAGATAGTCTGCCCTGAAGAAAGGGAGATGTGCAGGTATCACACACCTCTATGCCGCTAGTAGATGTGTATTCAGATCGTCTTAGACAAAGGTGGAAAGTGAAATAGCTCTTCCAGATGTTAGAGGTTAGAGATCAGAGGTAGGTGTTGAAATTTTGAAACAGGTGGGGTTTGAGGCATTCCTGTCTTCATTATTTTTCTTTAGCTAGATTATCTCCCTGACTGGTGTGATGTTTTCAGCATCATTTTGCTGTCCTTTTGTATTACTGCATAGTTACTGAAGAGTCTAACTTGGACATTGAGAAATCTTCTAGGACCTGGTTCAAACACCAGGGCACCAGCATTGTGACAGCTGATTCCCATTTACAGATCAGCCTGAAAATTAACTAAGCATTAACCTCTTGTTCACTGTTGGGTGCATAGATTGTGGTTATTCAGAGCTTTTCTTAATTAAAAAAAGCCAAACCAAACCAAAACCACCACAAATAAAACAAACCAAACCAAACCAAACCAAAAAAACAGCACACAAAAAAAAAAAACCACAACCAAAAAAGACAAAAAAGAGACTCGATATCCTTATAAATTCCCATGAGAGAGAATGGGTTAATCAGGAACCAGGAAAAGCCTGAAGACTCCTGCTGCAGGATGGGGCAATAATTTATGGAAAATGTGAGCTCGGTGGAACAGAATTTACATTTTATTGGAAACAAACACCTACTAAAATTGAACAGTCACCGTCTTCAATTTTTTCATTTGTATCTTGTGATACAGCTACAATGAACTTAATTTCTTTCTCTTTCTTCTTAATGGCTAGGAATATTATTATCCCTCAGAGAAAAGCTTTCAAACAAACTGCATAAAAGCATTTCTCCTGCGTCACTAGTGTCTATGAAACATTGTTGGAACATGTTAATGTGCTGCTGTAGTGATAGATAAGGATTGAAGTGTGTGGTTGTAGAGGCCAGAGTTGCTTATAAAGACTCTTTAGGGACTAAAGAACAATCTATCCACTAATATAAATCATGAGCTGTTAAAGTAAAAAATAAAATCTCCTTTGCAGGAATGAAGAAATCACCAGACATCAATGAAATTACATTTGGTGCACTGATGTATTATTCAGTAGACAATAGGGAATGCAGTAATTGATTTTGGAGAGGATAAGATTTGTCCAGATGAATCATGTAAAGACAGCTAAAGTCTTTTTCACCCTATTAGTATCCTCAGCAGCAAAGCCATGACTACAGGAAAGCTCTGAAATAAAGATAAGTTTAAGAACCCCTGACTTTGGACGGTTTAAGAAATTTATAGCACTGCTGCTGCAGTATTTTTACTGGTTTCCTGTGGAAAATCAATCTTTCTTACTTAAGTGTTCTGTTTAATCACAACTGCCATCATCACTTCAGACAAATCCAGTTTGAATTGCCTTTCCTGGATGTTTAGAAGACACCATTGCCCACAGATAGTGTCTCCGTAGCTTATTTACCTTTGTTTAGAAAAGCAGGGATTTCTAAAAGAAATTTCTATGCATCTTTGCTTCTCCGTAATAAAAAAATCTTGTCTTTTAAAGGGAGCGGCTCTCTGTACAGCTGAATTACCCAGTACCGCCTTTCTATTTTAGTTTATCAGATCCAATAATTTTCTGTTGTAATGAAAGCTAATACAAGACTGAAATCCACTTTGAAAGAAAGTATAGAGAAAAAAAGAAATGCACATCAAAATCTGATTTGATAGACAAGTGCTGTAAACTATTATACTTTTGCTGTGGCAAACTGATTTCTTAATCCAGTATTATATGCTAAAGGCGCACATTTTTTTCTCCTGTGATTCCTCTTTTTATTACCAAATATTTATTTCCCATTCCAAACCTATTTAGTTGACAAGAAACTAACTCCAAGAATGGAGTTAGTTTATAAGCATCCATGAAGCACCCACTGCTCTGCACAGGGAAATATAGGAATGTTGACGAAGTTGGTGTTTCCTACCCCTCTTCTGTAAGAGGTATCCAAGAAAATATCTGTTTAGCTCCACTTCTGATTTGTAACCCCAACCATAGCTCACAATCTACTAGTTTCCAAAGTTGGGCACCTCAACAAAGCCAAGTTTCTGCTTAAAAAAAAAAAAAAAAAAAGAAAAAAAGGATTAATTGTGCTTGTCCACTCGACAGCAAAATTACTAGGAAAGCCAATAAAGATACTAAGATTTAAGGCATAGTGCTTGCTGTTTCTGAGGTTTGAATCAGTCTGTTGGACTATCAAACTCAAGCAACTCCATGCTATGTGTAGCGCATGTATTTACAGGAGAACAACAAACACCCAAATCCTCTCTTTCAGGTAGGGACAAACTGTCAATATGAATTAGTGAATATGTACTTATTTAAATATTAAAAAGTTAAGATGCACATATACCTCAGTTATACCTGTCTGTTGTGCTAGAAGATGAGGATGTGTGTTAGTCTTCCATATTCCTGATGAATTCTTTAAAAATACTATCTTTATTCCTCTGTTTTGTGAGGTCTGATTGAATTGATGCTTTGTTGGGAATTTTACAAGATTGGATAGAACTTATTGTGAAACGGGCAGAAAAAAAGTGATTCAAAACTAGGATCATTTATGAACAGACATTCCTTGCCACTTTCTCACTTCTTACTTCTTTGCTTTTCATTATACTCCAAATTTACTGGTTTTACCATTTGAAAAACTTTTGAACATGGAAAAAAACCCCCAACAACCAAGAAAAGAAGACCACAAAGAACACAAATATGTAATACCAATCAAAACCACCCCACTCTCTTGGAAATACTGCTTTTTGCTTCTTTGTTTTGTTTTCATCAGTTCTCCTTAACTTGCTCTGCACAAGTACACTGATTTCTGATTATGGAACAATTTGAAATTGGGAGTGGAAAGTTAAGATTTTAAGTTAGATTTTGAACTGAAAGGTGATGTGGAGTTATGAGAAAAATCACACCCTTTTTTTTTCACAGTGTTTAGAGGACAGAACCGGTAACAAAATCAGATAGTGACAGAGCTGGGGCAAAACAAAAAAAGAAAAAGAGCTAACAATAATTTCTCCTGACAACCATGGGTTGGCTGCTATTGATAAATGCAATCATTTAGCCCATCTCTAATTGTGATCAACATTGAATCACTGTTCATTTTTTCTTTTAATCTAAATAGCAATAAATATGATCAGTAATTGGCATTCATTATTAATGATGTTATGTTGCCATAAAATGTTTGTGTTTCTGAGGTGCTTGTTCCTATAAATTATCTAAGAAATAAATGTAAGTCTGAGTTAGTGGACAATCATCTAGACAAGTAATGAAGATCTGAAGCATACTGTCACTCCCATTGAGAAACTGCCCAAGCCTCTGCCTACTGCTTACAGCATCACCAAAAATTAGAGACAATTTTTTTAAGAATGGATGTCCTTTATAAGACAGCATCTTATGGCATCTATTTATTATAGTTACTGGCATATATCTAGTGAATTATCATGTGAGGACTCTTTCCTTTCTTGTATTGAAGTCAGTCCTTGATATATCACTGACATGAAAGATAAAAAAAAAGTGAATAAAAATAACTTGAGAAAAGAAATTAAATTAAAAATATGATTAAAGAAATAGTATGTGGGTAAGGACAAGTTTAAGGTTATAAATAAGTGCTGATTTTTAAACTGCTTTTCTACCCTTCTTCTCTCAACTTCAGGACAGTCCATCTTAGGGGAGTGCAAATTAAATGGCATTCCTTGAGATCTCTGGGATGTTTGCTACCTTAAACTAACACCCTCTCTGGCTTTTATCTTATTTTCCTGGCCTGAAACAGCTTTGGCTACTGAGATGGCTCTTGCCAAAATGTGCTATTATTGGACCTTCTCCTCTCCCTGCCTCTTTAGTGATGGAGCTCCAGCATCATCTACATTTCTCCAACTGCCAGACCCCAATGAGTAGAGACCAACCTCTGTCCAGACAGTGCACATTTCAGCAAGTTGCCCCTATTCTGTCACACCATTCTCTTCAACTCCCAGCAGCCTTTCTACCACTGCTGTCAGGCTGCCTGTGCCTTCATTAATTTATGGTGCACGACCCTGCAGTGTGCTGGCCCAGGGACATGTTCACTGAGCTCAGAAGCTTCCTCATTGGCTCAGCTCAGGTTTCACCCTTTTTTGCACCCTAATGGTCACACCAGACCTACTAGAAGTAAAGCCAAAGAACTTCCTGCAGTCATCCTCCCTATTAACTTTTAATAGTGACCCCTGGAAACTCTTACAGGAGATGAGAGATGGCGGGGTGTATAAATATTTATACTATTGTCTGACATACCTTAAAAATAACTTGAAGTTATTCTGTGTCCCTATAAGTTATCCTAAGTCTTATCTGATTTAGAGATAGGAATGTAAACTATCCCTTACTTCTGGCTAATAAAACGTTCCAGGATTCTCTTCTTTTTTTTTTTTTTTTTTTTAATTTTGCATTAGCCACTGTGATTATACAAATCTGCAGTTTTACTTGAGGGACAAAGGAAACATTACAAGCAACAGATAAGATTATTTTCCGTGTTCACATATGTGTGGTTAATTGGCACAACAGCAGGTATACAATACTTTTCAGACAAAATAACACCAACAAAACCTCAGAGGTTACATCTACCATGGGTCTTATAATGAAAGATGCATATTCTGCATCTTTTACTCACATAGAAGTCCTTCTTGTCTTAGTGCTTACAGGAGCACCACGACAGTGTCCAACTCTAAGCCATTAGATCTTTTGATGTTAATTATAAAGCTCCATCCAGATCAAAACAAGTCTGTCATGGCAATTTGCAGCTATTGAAGATCTGGTCTACTGAGGGCCATTTCAAACTGCCTTAATTAAAACAGTAAATAACTGTGGCGATACAGTGAGGTCAATCAGAAAATAAGGACTTCAGCAATCCGAGTAGGAAAATGTGAAGAAAAATAGCCACAGCATCAGTCCTTTGAGCCTTCTGAATAAATTGCTCCCTGTTACCCTGGCAGATTTGAAGATCTGATTCTGTCTTGTCACAAATTGTGTTTGCAAAATGATCAACTGCTAAACAAATAGTTATTAATTTGCGGTACTTTGGGAAGGGTAAAACAGTTCAGCAGGATGCAAGATCAACAGGAAAGATCTAGGTCACTGGGACATGACAGCATGAGTCAGTATTATTTGCATGTTTCCTGATCTCAAAAAACTTTATAGCGTACAGAAACACAGGAAAAAGGAGCCTGGTCACCCTCCAACTACAAACCATCTCTCTCAGCTTTTCCCTGTGAACAGACAAAAGGAATCAGTTTACTGTCTTTATTCAGCCAATATGTGTTTCAGCTCTGCTGCCTCTCTTTGCTTTTCTTTTCCTCTTTTTTGCTTTTCTCCTTTTTTCCCCCTCTAGAATGCTGATTTTGCAATTTGCGTGACCTGGCACAACAAAACTTACTGCATTTGTTCCAGTGTTATTTCCTTATGATCTCTTTATGTACTCCATCATATACAGTATACAGATTTTCATACATAATACTATGCTTATCCAAATCAGATTTTTTTCCTCAAGGAAATGCTTTTTCATTTATGTAATTGGAATTTTAACAAACTCAGATAAAAAATTTGACAAAGCCCCCAGAGAGAAAAGTAGAAATTAGTCTATCCACCAAATCTTTCAACAAATTCAAAATCAAATGTTTCAGATCAGTTCTGAGGTTTGTTTAGAGTAAACTTAAAATTGAAATAAATTTTAAAAGAAGTAAAATCTCAAACTAAGGATATGATCTCTAGATTTTGAGTCTGTTAGATTTGTTTTTGTCACAGTAGTTCAGCTATATATTGTAAATTAGAAAACTGTTTCAGTGAACCCAAAACTTCTAAACGATTTTGTGATATTTTCTGCCAATATAATGCTAATGAAAGATTACGCCCTGGTTTACAGTCAAGACTTCTCTTAGTTTTCTAGACACAGAGGTTACGGACCACATATTTCTTTCCATACAACCCAGATTTGAACAAACTACCACTGGAAAATGAACAAAGAAAACCTCTCTGGTTTTCTATGTATTCATATTATTTTACTCTTCCAGCACATTTTTGTGAGGCTAATCTGAGATGTGTAACGTTGGAAACAAAGCAGAGATGGATCAGAAGGTAAGCAAAAGGGAGAACATCAAAACTGGGTGAATACAGGCAGTCGCATATTCAGAGCTCCACAAAGTAAGTGTTCATGTTGTGTATCACATGTACAAGACAGTGACATGCACATATATTTTCATATGACCATGCATATAGGATCATAGGTTGGAAAAGACCTCTGATTCTAGGTCTTTTAAGATCACTGAGTCCAACCATTAACCTAGCACTGCCAAGTCCACCACTAAACCATGTCCCTAAATGCTACATCTGTCTTTTAGATACCTCTACGGTTGTGCACATAACCCACATCCTAATATAAGCTATTTCAAAATTGTCTTTACTGATATTTGTAATGGATTCTTCTACTTATATGTGCAAAATAATGCTGTGCTCAACCACTAAATGGTAGGAACAGCTGATTTCTTAGCTTTGTGTTCACTGTGTGTGCAGGTGTTTGAATGTGTAAAGCTTTATAGTCAAGTTTTTGTTTATTACTGCTGAATAGGCAAATCGAATCAGCTGCTTAAATATGGTAAAGTAAACCATTTTGGAAGGTTATTGAAATGAAATATAGCCTACTGAAATATTTTATCTTTTTCATTTTTTTAACTCTGTACAAGACTCCTTTAAGATAGGTAATGTTTGAAAAAGATGCCTTGTATTCTAGGTACTGCTTGACTATAAGTAGATGCCCATGCTAATTTTCTTTATAACTGCCAGATGACAGCTGTAGGAGAGAAATATTATACAATCCAGACTTTTGGTGGTTTTGGGGAGTGAGGTTGCCTTTTTCGTTTAACACTTCTGGAAACTGCTTTTACTTTCCTATTGTAAACAAGGCAGAGGTAATCTACTTTGATAAATGTGTGTCTTTCTCCATTACAAACACTGATTGACCTTTCTGTGTATGCAAGATGACAATAAGTAGGCTTTTGCAATGAGCCTACAAGAACAAAACCAACTTAAACACACTCTTGTCAAGACTATGATAAGCTTAGATGTGTGGAGTTGAATTTCAGTGTGTATATCAGTAACTTCAAAGTCATTTCTGACCTTTCTGATAGTTAGAAAATTAGAACAATATTGTAAATTTCAGTATGGCAAGAGCCTCTACAGAAGTATTCCAATTTATTTCATTGATAGCAGTGCCAACTCATGTCTTCTGAATTTTAATGCAGCCCAAGCTCTGAAAAGAGGATCTGTAACAGCAATATAATTTTATTAATCAGGCTGTGTTTGGGTTGATAAACCTAAGTTTATAATTTGTCTGTAAGCAGACTGAGTTCAAAATAAGGCCATTAAATTTTTCAGCTAAGTCTGTCTATGTGAGAAAAGCAGTTGTTTCAAAGGCTAAACTGACAGGGGCATGAGTAAGAACAAATAAAATCTTCCTTCTCTTTCCAGTTTTGCAGAATCCTCCTCACACCCAAGCTGCAGGAGGTCTGCTGGAGCCTGCAGCCATACCTCTTGCTGGTTTCTGCCTCCCTCTGCTCCCAGACCTCTAGCTCCTGACAAACCAAAGGATAGAACTCATCAGAAAGCTAAAACTAATCCCAATATGTATTTTCTTTATTACTACTTAATTTTATTAGGAATAAAAAGCTTACTTTTTATTCTGAACTCCACGGCCCATACCCTTAAGATGGATCCCAGATCATACAAACATGAAGTCCCAATTTTCAGTATTAAATCAAAGGCAATTCTATTCTTTCATATCCTTTACAGCTATGTTTTCTTCTGACTTTTACTCCACATGCAGCTCAGCTCTTGGCATAAATGAAAAACATTGTTTAAGACTTTCTACTTTAAAGAGCACAGAATAAGCAGACTGACATCCAGATAAAGTTACAGATCTCAAGGACACTTTCAAGTTGCAAGATGTGAATGAACACCCAGTAGAAGGTGACAATAAATTGTGAGGCAGAAAATGTCAGAATACCTGTATTAGGATACTCCTATGGCTTGTTTGACCTTTTTATTATTATTATCTTCAGCCTTCAACTTCCCTTGAACTTGTTTTCTTCCTCTTACTCAGAAATTAAAGCCCTACTTTAAAGCCAAGAAAGCAGTTGGAAACTGCTCGGACTCCTAATATTTTATGCCTTGTTATTGACAAAAAAAAAAAAAAAAAAAGATTGCATTTTCAAATGGCAATGTATGGACATCAAGATATTTATAATTAATTCTTATAGAACTCTTCAAAAGTAGAGAACAAAGTAAAGTAACTGTTGTGTATCAGGCAGGGATAGTCAGAAAATAACTGTTGTTTCTGAAATACTTGATTCTCTGACAGAATAATGCACAGTAACAAAGCAAGCACATAGCTCCAGAAAATTTTGTCTTGGCGGATACTGAGCAGAATCATATGGAATCATGGGCTATTCATGCAATAAGCATCTTATTCTTTCCTTTCTTGGCAAAAAGATGAACTAACAACCCTCTTCACTTCTGGTGACGTTGTGAGCTGAATGCTCAGCTTCCTCACTTCCCTGCTAGCCCCATAGCCAGGCTTGGAAATGTCTACAGAAACTGAGTTTCAGTCATCTGCTACCCCAAAATCAGATAATTTCACCCCACACACATTCTTCAGCGGGGCTGAGGCTTTCTTCTGCAAGCCTGGAGGCAACCAACCTGCAAAGTCTGTTCATACCAGCTTGAGGAGGTGGTCTTTCACCCCTGAGCTCAGCCAAGGTTCCCGCTATTGTTCTGGAAAACACCAATTAGTTGAGTTCTGTTTTGATATGAGGAAATTCTCCCAAGGGAGAATCCAGAGTATAACTAAAATTTGACTACTGCAGCAGAGAATAAGTTTTTTTTTTGAAACTGAAATTATCCTGGCAGGGGGAATAAAAAAGATTGAGTGGAAAGATCGTTTCACTACCAGAAAATTTCTACAGAGACATGATTTTGACTATTTCCTGTATATAAATGAGGAATATTACAAAAACTTGCTCTCACATCCTAGAATAAACTGGATGAGTGCTATAAAATGGCTGTGATCAATATATGCATGAAAATACTCTATAAAGAGAAATATGCACCCACCTATCCCCTGTATGCTGCCATGGTCTGTTAAAATAGGTAGCCTTTTTGCTTTTACCTAAATGTGAACTATTTGCCCATGGTTATCATTTCATGCAAAATTCTATGATCCCTATCCAGATACCAAGTAGCTCCAGGAGGAGCTTCCCTGAAGTCCCTGTGGAAGCTGCCTCATGCAGAAAGGGATCAGGACATGAAGGTATCACATCCAGTGTCTAGTCAACAGCACCACCTTCAGTACCATTGAGCCAAATTCCCTGGCCGTACTTCGTTGCGGCTTTCGAACACGCCCTGCAGCATCATAGGAGAAGTTAATGTGTAAGTTTTTTTTGCAGTTCTACACTGTCCTTTCTTCCTCTGCTATTCAGTTTTCCTTTTGCAAAACAGATGTTACAATTTTAAAGAGAAAATGTTACCGGTTTACAGCAAAAAAGCTCTTCAAGAAATAACATCAAAACTATTTGTCATTCTGTATATTTATCGTTACCATAATATATCATTAACAATCATCTATTAGAATGATTGGATTAATCTAAGTAACTTCTTAAACATCAAGAAAATATCATTCATCTGTTTTTATTAAGAACAGTATTCTTAGATATTTCTTTTCTGTTAAAAACTCTGGGATAATAAACAAATATTAAAATAAAGACTTAGAAATAACAGGCATTACATATAGCTTTGCCTGAAGTGCTTGTCTTTACTGTACTGTAGTATGTGGCTAAACTTTTTAACAAGAAAAGAGAATAACCTTCTAGAGAGCAGACAGACATCACTGCCGTGGATCAAGAGTGGACTTGTGTGATCAGAAACTTAAGAACTGATGTTTTCCCAGTGATACTCACTTTGAATATTTTTCTTGCGTCCTCACTAGTGGGCTGTTTCTAGGAAAGCAGCAGTCTGCCTGTGGTAGAAAGAAGGAAAAAAGCAAATGCATAAATCAGGAAAAGGATGCCCTTTTTAATTCCCTGTTCAGAAATTAGCCTGTTTGGTTTCTCAAGCAGGTCAGGAGAAAATCTGTTGTATAACACAGGCAGTCATCAAGCAGCCAGTGCTTCCCAGCAGCAACTACACATACTCCTTTTGCATTATTTGAAATTGAAGAAAGAGGTATCATCACATAACCAGAGTCACACAGCGTTAGATGCACTCAATGCATGTAAGTGAATGATAATTTCTGCAAAATATGTATAACAAATATGGCTACGTAAAGCTGATTATTTACTGCAGGGTTTCTTCGATTCGAAAGAATCAGTGAACAAAGTGAACATTATTGGGACTACCTTCTATCAACATGAAGGAAATGAAGCAACAAAATGTGAGGCAATTTTCACATGGAATTGAAGGGAGCTTTTTAACTATATTGTTTATCTTTCCCCTTAGATATGTTTCATTGCTGTTTTCTTAAATACATAAAGGTAAATGTTTTGTTCACACTTGTTGACTCATTAGTTACTCATTGGGACATTACAGTTAGGAAGAATTTTAAAATAGTTTTGCAGAAAGAAAGAAACTAGTTTTATATTGTATTATCAGGATGGTTCCCAACTATGAAAGACAACATGGGAGAAAGAATCAAACTATCTAGTGGGCAAGTAAAATAAAAACTATGCTGTCAGCTAGCAGCTCCCAGGATACTGGAAGTACTGAGATTGAAAAGCAAGGAGGAAAGACGGCATTTGCTGTGGTAAAGTGAATTCAAAGGGAAGAAATTACAAGATCAGAGGGAGAAGTAATAAATTCTTTTGACAACTTCAAAGCAAGCAGAATTGAGGGGAGGAGATGTGTTCATGAGTTTTCATTTTACTGCACTTTACTAATTTTCACAGTCTTTTTCAGTTATGCCCTACTTATTTTCTATATGTAAATGCATTACTAGCCTGGAGATCCCAATTACTGTGGGAACTGCGCAGATCCCAATTAGTAAGGAAACTTGTTAAAATTACTTTTCTATACATGTTATCTATGATGCTGAGACACTTTAGTCCCCAAGCAGAGTGAACGCCTGAGGCTGAAATTAATGCAGATTGCTGTGTTTGTAGGATTCCAACCATTTACATGCACATTGATTATCATGTTTATATTGAACATTGGTTCACTTAAGCATATTGAAGAAAATTACATGAGGTGTGGTGTTCAAGACAGAAGGTCAGTCAGCAAAAGAGGTGGTAGCTTCTTTTTCTTCTTTCTCATGAAGGTGGAAGAAGGGGTTGGAAAAGAAAATTACCATGCTTCCCTTTGCCTCTCTGTTTTCCATAAAATTTGGAGAAAATCCATAAAAAGATGTTCATACAATATCCTGGTTTCTGCACAGATTCTTACTTAAAGTTTAAACAATAGCTGTTAAATGGAGGTTTTCCTGGGAAGTGTGTGAAGAAAAAATGTATTCTACATTATTTAAAGGGTGTTGAATAAAGAATGCATGATTAATGCTGAAATAGATAAAATGATACAGCTCAGACTCTCATGTAACTCCATGACTGCACAGCAATTCTTTTTTCCCTATCTGATGCCTCAAATATATCTGCGCTGCTGTCCAGTTGTCTGGCAGAAGTAGACCAGGGAAAAGAAATACGGGAAGAGATCTGTTACTCTCCATTTTCGTGTGAAATGGCTGTAGATTTGTCTCTATAAATGGTAATGAAATAGAGCAGTTTGCTGATTAGCAAAATGGACAAAAAACAAATTATACTAAGAGAGAAAACCAGAAATGAATCATGCCTTTGTTTCTAAAATTATTTACCTGTACAGTTTTATCCACATATAGGTGTGCCTACACATATATGCATGCATCAATTATAAAAAATTAGCTGGACAGTTGCAATGAATGGTAGTATTTTAGGGGAGAATGACACTGTTAAATGGAGCAAGTCTGGATAACAAAAGTATACTTAGTGGAATAAGTTGCATTACACTTATGTTTTTAAAACTACGTACAAGAAAAATACCTGAACATTCAGTATTAAAGCAGCTTGTGAAGTGAGTACAGAACAAGAAATTTAGTGTAGTTCTTAAGATTTTGTTTACCTGCAGATGGTGGCTAATTCAATTCATGTGTCAGTGATGCTTCAAACTGAGTTTGGCATTAGGAAAACCTGTGACTCAGTCTGACAGTAATAGCCTGCCTCCTATGGACTAAGAAAGCGTGGTCATTGTTTTTTCTTCTGAGACACAAAGAGCACTTTCTAATTTTTATCTTTGCTATGTTGGCAGAACTATGTAAGCTGGCAAACATTCACATATAAGTCATCCTATCTGATAAATACAGCCACAGAGCAATAGGCCAGAAATGCTGCTCTGAAGTTTTAAATCTCTTAAATCTGAAGACTTAATTGGATTTTTTTACAATTATTTTTTGCCATAAGAAGACTAAAATTTTATTTCTGTTCCTGTCTTACAGTGATAAATCAATCACGCTTTATAGAATCAGAGAAAATTTAGGCTGCTCAAAGCCTCATCCAGCCTGGCCTTGAACACTTCCAGGAATGGGGCAGCCACAACTTTGCAAGATGACCTGCTCAAGTGTTTCAGCACCCTCACTGTAAAGAATTTTTTCTTAATGTAAAAACTAAATCTCCCTTCTGTCAACTTAAAGCCATTCCTTCTTGTCTTATCACTACATGCCCTTGTAAAGAGTAACTCTCCAGATTTCTCACAGGCCCCGTTTTAGGTACAGGAAGTCTGAAATAAGGTCTCCCCAGAGCCTTCTCTTCTCCAGGCTGAACAAGCCCAACTCTCTCAGCCTGTCTTCACAGAAAGGGTGCTCCAGCCCTCTCACAGCATCTTCATGGCTCTCTGGACTCACTCAAGCAGTTCCATGTCCCTCTTATTTCAGGAGCTGCAGAGCTAAATGTAGTACTGCAGGTAGGCTCTCGCAAGAGCAGAGTAGAGGGAGAGAATAACCTTTGTCAACCTATTGGTCATGCTCCTTTTGATGCTGCCCAGCACACAGCTGGCTTTCTGGCCTCTGAGTGCACACTGCCAGCTCATGCTGAGATTCTCACCAACCAGCACCCCCAAGTTCTCCTTCTTAGGAATGCTCTCAATCCATTCTCAGCCCAGCCTGTATTTGTGCTTGGAATTGCCTCAACCCATGTGCAGGACCTTGTACGTGGCCTTGTTATGCATCATGAGATCTGCACTGGCCCACCTCTCAAGCCTGTCAAGCTTAGTCCGGATATGTCAACTGCATCACACAGCTTGGTGCAGTCAGCAAGCTTGCTTAGGGTGCAGTCAATCCTACTGTACAAGTCACCGACAAAGGACAGATTTGTTTTCTTATAGACAATACCATAGAATCATAGAATAGTTAGGGTTGGAAAGGACCTTAAGATCATCTAGTTCCAACCACCCTGCCATGAAAAGGGACACATCACATTAAACCATGTCACCCAAGGCTCTGTCCCAGCCTGGCCTTGAGCACCGCCAGTGATGAAGCACTCACAACTTCCCTGGGAAACCCATTCCAGTGCCTCATCACCCTTACAGTCAAGAATTTCTTCCTCATATCCAATCTAAACTTCCCCTCTTTAAGTTTGAACCCCTTACCCCTTGTCCTGTCACTAAAGTCCCTCATGACTGAGTCCCTCCCCAGCATCCCTATAGGCCTCCTTCAAATATTGGAAGGCTGCTCTGAGGTCTCCACGCAGCCTTCTCTTCTCCAGGCTCAACAGACCCAACTTTCTTGGCCTATCTTCATGCGGGAGGTGCTCCAGTCACCTCATCATCCTCATGGCCCTCCTTTGGACTTGTTCCAACAGTTCCATGTCCTTTTGATGTTGAGGACACCAGAACTGCACACAATACTCCAAGTGAGGTCTCAGGAGAGCAGAGTAGAGGTGCAGGATCACCTCCTTTGACCTGTTGGTCACGCTCCTTTTGATGCGGCCCAGGATATCATCTACATGACTAAATCTAGATTGAAGAGGAATGGGAAGTGCAACGCTAAAAGAATCAGTTTGTCAGGCTTTATGACTGACAGTCATAAAGTCTCTATGATTCCACCTGTCTGACTGCAATATCTTTGGGTTTTGTCTAATAACATGATGATCTTAAGGCAAATGAAGGGCAAGCCTGAAACATTTTATTAAGACTGTGGGTCAGTTTTCAAAAACTTCAGTAGCAACAAACACATCTGAAAAACAAAAAGTGATCTTCAGTATGATGTTTGATATCGCAGCTCATCTTTGTTGGGGAGGGTCATGGGGACTCTAAATTTTCAGATGTATATAAAGATATATTATCTCTCTTAAAAATAATTTTTGTGTGGTTTTTTTTTTTGCATAAAATTAATGCTGGAAAGTGAAATTTTATCAGTGAAAAAAGTATTATCTGACAAATTCCATCTAAGATTAACAATGTGCTTCAGTATAATATAGAACTAATGGAACGTAGAATTGGTAGCCTTGTGCTTTTAATAGTGAAGAACATCAGAGAAAGTGCTTTGCATCATCCTCTGTGATTGTAACTTCCTTTCCTTTTTTCTGTATTGATTTTAAACTGCTGGTACGGAATGCCAAAGAGATGAGGAAGAACATTTAAAACACATAATATAAATTTTCCCAGGGACCCTAGTGAGACATATTATGAATATCCAGGTTCTTCTAATTTCCTTGGAAAGCTCACATTTCTTTTATATATTTCACCTGTCTAATGCTTTGAAGTTACAACTTAAGTAAAGTCAGTTATATCTCAGCTGCATTCATGAGATTTTAATGATTAAAAAACAACTGCTTCCATTGCAAACAGGCATCATGCTTAGCAGTCTCACTTGAAAACCCAAGCTGAATCAGCATTGGAACTGAATTATCCACTATGAGATAAAAAAAACAACAAAACAATTTCATTCCTTTTATACTATCTACAATAGATGGAGAAAAATAGAGGAATTTAGTATAAATAAATATAGTTCTCAGTGTTATTTCTAATGACATGGTTTATTACCAGAATGCACTTTGAGCTCTCAGAAACATAGCAATATAGAATTGTACCAACTAAAGTACAAGAACTAACTAATTTAATACCAGCATTCAAAATTACCTAACATCAGAAGTTCAAAAGACAGTTTTTTTATAGAATCATAGAATGGTTTGGGTTGGAAGAGATCTTAAGGATCATTTAGTTCCTGCCCTCCTGCCATGAGCAAGGTAGATCAAAGCTCCATCCAACCTGGCCTTGAACACCTCCAGGGATAGGGCAGCCACAGCTTCTCTGGGCAATCTCTCCCAGTGTTTCACCACACTCACAATAAAGAACTTCTTCCTAATGTCTAATGTGAATCTATCTTTTTCATTTAAAAACCATTCTCCTTATTCTATCACTACTTGCATTTAAAACAATCTATATCTTTTGAAAAAAAGAGCAATAATACATAACATTTTTAAACATATCCATATCAATTCTTTTCATTATTATTATTTTATCAATAGACCCCTTCATCTGGAATCAGAAGCTGAAAAGGACTTACTGTCTTGGAGTACTCTTGTAACTCACCTTACTTGAAAAATTAAATTAGAAAGTTCTGAAAAATATGTCTGTATTTTAATGAAAATGTCAATTCTTTTAAACGGAAAGGTCTCCTTAACTGAATACTAATAATCACAATTTGTGTTAGCATTTAATAATAGCACTGTCAAATCTCTCTCCTTTGTGACATGAATGGATATACTGATAGCTGTGTATATCACAAGACAGATCCACAAATTCTGCACACATAAGTAATTCTTCAATTTTTGTGAAATTCTGGTGCATTGATAACTAATAGTTTTAGAATAGTAGCACAAGCAAAATTGTCTAATAATGTTCTCCATGATCTTCAAAGAATCTTTGGACCATCCTCTAATTAGCTTAAAGTTCATATTGTCTCTTTGATAACAGAATTTTTCTGGAGAAATATAAACTACAACTGCAAATTTTTTTAGGAGTGTACTGTAATTTCTCAAAATGAGTGAATATCTGAGGCACCAAATCTGAAGTACCACTATTAATTCTATAAAAACATGAATGCAACAAATATGCTGTAAGATATATCAAATGAGAGCACAACATTAGACCTTTATATCTGCAAATTACTGCTATTACAATTTTTTTTTCAGCTATGACATTTATTCAGTTCTTTTGCACTAAAATGTTTTAATGGCTGGACTCAAGCAAAGTTTTAAGGGCAAGGAAGTAAATGGGAAAATATTTTTTCAAAATAATATTACAAAATAATATCTTGAAATATTTAATATTAAAATAATTTTGCAGGCAGGTCTGAGTAGAAATAAATAGGGGGTTTAATTAATATTTTAATTAATATTTGCATAAATATGAATTAAACTTACCTTACTTTTTATGTAAAATAACATTTTTAGACTTTCTTCCCACTGGTGGAAAAGGATTATGTGTTAAGAAACACAGCTGCTTCACAGGCTTATTTTATGAGGGTAACATAGGTAACTAACAATCAGTTAATAAACTCAGGATTATTGCTTTTTTCACAACATGCAGTATAACGAATATTTCTGTCTCCAAAGTTTTGATTCTCCTTGTGGAATATAAATTAACACCATGAACTTCCAATAATTAGCTGCTTTTTTAGTGGTAGCAGAATATGCAATGCATAGGAATCACAAACATAAGGGCAGTGTATTCTGACTGGTTAAGTGGCTTGAAAAATACAGTTACTAGAGAAATATATATATTTCAGGAAAATTTGTACTGACTTTACAAAAATGATATAACAAATAAAATGATAGCAGAATGTGATGACAGATGAATGTGTTGCATATGACAGGGCTACCGTATGTCTTTAATTCACTCTGTTAACAGATTGTCATGATGATATTTGGTAAATGGAAGTTTTTAAAAAACAATTGAAATACGGTGTGTAATTGCCAAAATATTTCCATTACTATTATTGGGGTTTCTAGTCAGTATTTCAGATTGGAATCCGAAGAGCACTTTATAAAGAAGCAGCATTATTTTTGAACAGGACAACATGCTACACAGCTAAAAGAGACTCTTGAAAACAGAAAGTTTGGCAATAACTGTACAAGGGAAACGTGCACATGATGTCTTCTTCTTATTTTTCTTCCAATAGCTGTGGTAGCGTGGCTTTTTCAGATACACTAAGCATACGTGTTTATCTCTCCCAGATGCTTAAGAGAACATAAGCCCATTTTCTTTTACATTTAGAGTGGAAAAAGATACTTAAATCAGTTTGAAAATCATGTTTAACTTGCTCTTCTGATAATTCTATAAACTCATTGCAGACAGTATAAAATATGTGCCATTTATCAGCCTTCCTGAGTGGTGACTTACTACATTTGGAACAGCATGATGATCCTTATTCAGATGCTCCTAACTTCCCTTCAGTCTCCAAACTTTATCTTAGAGGTGAGCTGGGCCCTTCTGAAGATTGCTAAGGCAAGACCCAGACAGACATCAGGCACCCTGCTAAGGATTTCTTACCGGCTCTCACAGCTACCGCGCTGCAGAAGCCACATGAAATTAGGGTGCAAAAGTAGCAAATGATACACAAAATATTTGTTATGAGCAAATAATTCAGCAGTGCACTTTTAAGGTGGGGCTTTTGTCTTTACAACAAAATATTGTAGTACCTCTCTAAAAGGTAAAAAGAAAGCAGAAACGAACTGCGGCATTCCTTTTAGGATCAGAGGGGTGTTTGCGTGCACCACCATGGTGAGGGATTAGCAGGCTGTGTCACTCACCACAAGCTTTTTCAGTGACTCTTATCGAGGTTTGGTCAATTTTCCTACCAATCAGACGACACCTACCTGGAGAACAGACACACAGTTTTACTAGTGTAAAATGGTACCTCAGAACAAATGTGGTATGGTTATAATTTTTGCTACCTAGAAGGAAAACTCGATATGTCTGAAGAATCTCTAGAACATTTAATTTGTTGATGATAACTTGTACATTTTCTTTCTAAGACTAAGGCTGTAACTTCAGACAGGCCTAAAAAGCTTTGGATAAATTTCCATTTACAGGAAAGATGTATATCAAGAAAGCAGAGAGATTGAAAAGCTACAAGCCAATAGTAGAGTCTGATACAAATTACAGACACAGCATGTAGGAAAAAGGAATAAAAAATTGAGGAATGATATTCTACATTATTTCTATAGTCATTCCTAATCTTGCTAACGTGTATTAATTCCCCTGTGTTAACATATAATGTAACATCCAGAAAACATTCTATGTAACCCTCTTTCTCTAGAGACCTTGAAAGGAACTTTGCAATTGAGATCTTTGTTACAATTTTTTAGATGGTGTTGGCTCAGCAAGTTAGTGATCCCAGATAAAGCATTATTTGAAAACTTCTGTTGGTTATATGAAAACAATAAGCTGCTCAAACAAGTGGAATAACTTTCAGAATATGTCTTACTTGAGAAGTTAAAAGGGACACCCATCTTTCATTAAAACAATTTATCCATCAGGAGGTCTGAAAGGTGGGTTTGCTCTCATACTTTTTCTAGTAGTACCAAATCTTTTACACTTAGGAGAGTCTTTTACACTTAGGAGGCTGTAACTTCAAAGATACTATAGGGGTTTATTTTTCTTAGTGAAGCAACTTTTATCTTTACTTTCTCAAAACTTTAAAAGTTTTATATATTCTCCAGTGAACTTACTTACTATTGAAATTAGTATTACTCAGTTCATAGTGACCAAGCAGTGAGCAGTGGAGAAGATGAGAACTGTTGTGCACTACAGGAAATCTATCAAAAGTGCATGGCTATTCTAAATAGTCCCCTCCAAGCAAGCACAAAACATGACCCCACTACCAGCCTCTAGACACTGTGAGCGAAACCAGTTTCTACATGCAACATTTGCTGCTCTTACTCTGTTCTCAGTCCATATATAATTTATCAACATGAGGCACTCAAGCCCTGTACATTCCTTGTGGGGTCTACATCATAGTGTCCGCAGCAATAGGAGTGTCTGAGATACAGGTTTGATTCTTGCGAGATGTGTTGCCATACATTTTTTTTTGTGAATAGTTTGGAAAAGCACTGTGGATCTTACTTCCTTCACTCCCCACCCTTTTTTTTCCCCCCCCCCTTTTTTTCAATCTTAATAGAAATCAGTGAATTCCAGGTAACATCCTTACCAGGCATATTGCATAGAATTTTAAGTACAGAGCTGTAAAAAACCTCCTTATTTTTTAGGACTTCAAAATTAGTTAATATTTAAGCAAATCTAGAGAATGTTTAGGGAGTACAACATGTAGACAAGCTGCAGAAAGTTATAACTGAAGTGTGGACTGAAAAAGATTTAAAAATATATGTTTCTGAAAATGCCTGAATTTCCTCATATAATGTACATGGTTCCACTAGATATAGATCACTCTCATTTAAGAGATTCAACAGCAACAGTGAAGAGCATAAATACATAAACTACACAGAGAGAGACATAGATAACACCAAATGTATCTTCTAAAGAAACAGCATCACAACTGCCTCAATTATCATGTAAAGACAGAAAAAGGAACTGAAGAAATAAAAGCTGTCATGAAACATTTATCTCTGGAATAACCATAGAAACTACAAAGAAACAATGAAATGGAGATACTACAAATCACTGATTTTTGTAATATGCGGATGAAATTTTTAAGGGCTTTATCGTAAGAACATTCTACAAGAAATCAGAGCTGCCACTGGAAAAAAAGAATGTAGAGGATGGTAGACTTGAGGAGAACAGCCTTCATCAATTAAAAAAAAACTCCACTATATAATACGTGCTCCTGTTTGGGGTTGGGTTTGGTCAATACTAAGTATCTTCTCTGGTTGTAGATTATTGCCTCCATTCCATATACTCTGCAATACTTGCCCCTGTAACAACACATTTACTTAGTCATTACTGAGAGCAGACATTATGAATGACAGCTGTTTTCCTCATGTGTTTCTATATTGCATTCTCCAGTGCTTCCATAGCCTAGTTTTGTAGCTGTCCATGTCTGGATGTAGATGAAATTCAGCATACTTTATATTTTTTTATGTCACTGTGTTTAATTATTGCAACATAACAAATAGATTGCCTATTCAAAAGTCACAGGGAAAGCTCTGTTTTCATCCTTAAAATGTTTTTAATTTCTTCTAATGTAATCATATCGAGCTTATTCAGTTTTTTGAATTGGCCTCTAATAAATATGCTACAGCCCATTTAAACAGGTGCATAAAAAGTCACATCGATCTCCCATGACATGCATTCATACCCCTGCTATGCCTGCTGGATTACCTGAATTATGAAGAATTGCTACTTGTTTGGACTCTTTTCCTAGCATCCACCTCACATACCACACATCAGTTAACACAGTACCTTTTCCCAAGGCCCACATAGCATATGAGTACATTACATTAGTCCTTTCGCTCATTCTACAGAACATCAGGGTGTGTGGTTTGGGTTTTTTTTTCAGAAAGATATTTCATCAGTGCAACATGGCACAAAGTATGAAGTGTGTATCAGCTGCTAGAGCATGTAACTTTTGGCAGTCTATAAGAATCCTTATTATCATAAAAAGGAAGACTGGATAGAGGATTTATTCGCTAAGGTCAACAAAAATCTTAAATTGTTAATATGCTGGAATTACAGACATAGTTATTTTGACATAATCAAGTTTTAATCAGTTCTAATATTGTGCTTTTTTTTCGGCATTCTAATGACTTAAAAAACACTGAATGATTTGAGCCTTTTTAAGTGATCGTTGCTTTTGAGCAACCAGTTTAACATGATTACAGAATTTAGAATAATTTGATTTATAATTTAGCTTAACAGCTAAAACAATTTTTTGTTTACATTTTATACTTAGCTTATATTAAACAGAAAAATAACTTTTGATAGACTGCTGTATCTTTGAAGTATATAGAGTGAATCACATATTATTCGTGATGGTCAGTTTAACTGACCACAGTAAAGAACCATCAGAGGAGGCTATGAACCTTAAACACTTGTCTTAGCCTGAAAAATCCTCTAAAACCAGAACTATTGATTAGGAAGACTTCTACATGGACCGTAAATAAGCCTGAAGAGAATTGTCCTTTGGACTGACATAAAACACTTGACTGATTTGGACAATTCAATTAATTTGTTTCCCAATAGAAAAATGAGGACAACAGTATTTGAATATTGCAAGTCCTTACTGAGCTTGAAGTGCTTGCGTATAATACTGTGTGCGCTATGGGCAAGTCTGTCTGCATCTCAAAGATCAGTCTCAAATGAGAGACAAAATGATTGTTGTCTAATGATCCTTTTCATAGACAGGATGGAGCAAGCATTTACTCTGAAGTAGGCCATCTGAATTCTTGGTTCAGATAGTACATTTTTATCATTAATATGTATTTTCCATCTATGAATCTTTTGGCAGGTTGTAAAATTACTTTGTAGAAACAAGGGGGAGCACAGATGGAAATTTAACTCTTAACTAATTAAGCTTTATGATACCCTATAAGATGTTTCTTATTTATTAGTGGAGAACTGGAAGAGTGCTGCTCATCTTAATGTTAACTGGAGTCATAGATGCTCTGCACCTTGAGAGTATGATAATTTCTTTTGATGCCTGAAGTGGCCATGAGGATTTTTACATTAGCATCTACCTCCGAGTCATGCACTGAGTTTCTGGCAGAAAGAAAAATCCAAAATGAACAAAAAACAAACCAAACACAACAACAAAAAAAAACCCAAACCCCAAAACCAAACAAACAAAAAACAAAACAGAAAAAAACACCAGAACTAACCAACAAACCAAAAAGCTCTCACGTACCCCAGGTTTATTCTCAGATCTGTTTTAACTTGAAAACTTACCCCTTTCTTCATACCTCAGCTTTGCATTGCAGGGTTGTTTTAATACACATACTGAAAAGACATGCTGAACTGTACATATGAATACATTCCATTTCAAGAGCTCTGGAAGGCATATTAGGAGCTAAATTGTCCTAACACATCTTAATGGCTTTATAACACAGCTCTGTATTTTCATGTCACTGTTGCAAACTGACAGTCTGCTCCTGGGAGGAAGGTGGAATCGCTTTATGTCTGCCAGCTGGTTCACAAAGATACTGCAGTGTCAGCACATTAGAAAGCCAAAGGGCCAGATGGTGAGAGAGAACAGACCTTTGAGTAGATTCCCATTCTCTTCACTGTAACCACCTACATCTGTAACTAGGGCAAGCCAGCTCATTTCTGTCTATCTTTCCAAGTGCATTTGATCCGCGCATTACTACTACTTGGAAGTAAAAATGAATGATGAACTGCTAAAATTTATGAAGTAAAACCTCAGTGTCTCTTCTTAGCAATGCTGGGTCCAGCAGCCTGCTGTACTGATCCAAATCAAACAATATTTCAGCTTTTTGTTTAATAACACTACTCTGTTTTCTTTTCTCTATTTCCTTTCCAAAGCAGCTGTATGCAGCCCTGCTTCTAATGATTTGGTATCCACCTGCTTCTCATTGAAGTTGACAATAAAACTTTGTTCTGGATGAGAGAGTAAGGAAAGATGCAATTACAGCCTTCCCCTATGTAAAACGCATTTTACACTCCACCCTCTTTTCCCCTGCCCCAAACGGTCTGCATACTCACAATAGCAGCAGATATGACACATCACCAGCCAGCTCCACCAAGAATAGGACTCCAAAAAGCAGTGGTAATAGGACAAAAGGGAGACATCAAATAGTTTAAATTGCAATCTATGTGCATGGAAAATCTTCATATTTTCCTCATAGTAATGTCTTTCCCTACTGCTGAGAAGAATCCACAGGAAACATGTTCACTTCAGAATATCTTGCATTTTTTCTCGCACTGTTCAGTCTCTGTAAGCGCCGTTCCTGCTGCAAAAGTGTTATTATAATGTCCCTCTCTTTGAGGACTACACAGTATCCTGGAGGATTACATATACCTATTGCAACAGGACCAGAAGGTACCTCCCTTGCACAGGACCCAGATAACTTCTGTCACCAGCAACATCACATACTGCCTTTTGTAAATTTATTTAATTATTCCTTAACAACAAATAGCCCTTTTGGCCTTCAGTTCTCTTAATTTGGAACTATAACCTCTCTCTCTTGATGGTTAGAAACCTTCAGTTTTCAGTCTATACATGCTCACCAGCATGTTATGCTAATTTGCTTTCATATAGTCTTTGTTCCCTACCTTATACTGTTCATTTTCCTCCATGGTGTATATCCATTTGCAGTACTTAAGGAAGCAATGATACATCCTTAGACTTCTGCAAACTCAGTTCTCCATTGCTCTAAATTTCACCCTATAATCCAAGCTGAATTTTTAATGTTTTCTTTCTTCTTAAGGAATGAATGGTACAGGGCAATTACTAATTCTATATTTAATAGAGGCAGTAGTCCCCAGTCTTCAGTGGAGATACTTGATGTGTGCTATGTCTTTGGGTCATATTTGATTTTTCTCAGGCTAGATCAAATTACTGACACACAGTTAAATGAGGAAAATCAACCTTCTTTCCTTGTTAATGAGATGTCCCCTTGTCCTGGTTTCAGCAATAGCAGCAGTCATTTTTCTCCTTCTTGGCAGCTGGTGCAACACTGTGTTTTTGATTTTGGGCCTGGGAACAGCACTGATAACACCAGTGTTTTCAGTTACTGCTTGGTAATGCTTTGGTCTGGCCAAGGACTTTCTGAGCCTCATGCTCTGCCAGGGAGGAGGGGAAGCCAGGAGGAAGCAGAGACAGGACACCTGACCCAAACTGACCAAAGAGGTTATTCTATACCACAACACGTCTTGCCTAGGATGTAAAAATGGAGGGCCAGAGACCCAGAAGTATGGGGGGTGCACTGCGGGGTTGGGCTTGATATTGTGTGGTGAGCAGTTGTATTCTCTTTCCCTGTATTTCTCTTGTATTATTACTGGTGGTAGCAGTAGTGATTTGTGTTATACCTTAGTTACTAAACTGTTCTTATCTCAACCTGTGCGAGTTGCATTCTTTTGATTCTCCTCCCCATCCCCCTGGGACTGGAGGAAGAAACAGGGGGGAGTGAGTGAGAGAGCGACTGCGTGGGTTGAGGGGCTTAAACCACGACACCCCTCTTAAGTAAATGTTCATGCTTTATCTTGTATTTGAGCTTTGAAATTTTATCCCATCAATATTCTTTTTCACTTAATTCTCCTACAGTACATTCTGGTACCCAAATATAGATAATAAAATAATATAACTACATACAGTATACAACACACCCCAACCAAAAAGGGGAGAGGAAAAAAAAAAGGGCTTAAAAAAATACAAAGGGAAGTTAAAACTGAGGCACTGCACCATTAGCACAATCTGTTCCTGTGCTAATAGCGCAGCAGGCTCCTTAGCTATAAAACTTGGAGTCATTCCTTCCTCTTCCAACTGAATTAAGCATTTTCTAAATGGAATTATATAAAAAAAAAAGTACTCTTAAAAAAGCCTCAGATAATTTTCATGGCTGAAAAAACCAAAAACTATCACATGGTTCCAGTATAATCTTTGATACATGGAAATTGCAACAGTTCACAATATATTTGCAATTTACTACTTCTCAGAAGTAATCAGGAACCAAAAACTTTAATTCTTAATCTTTCAGTCTATCCATTAAGTCTCACTGCACAAATCAGACTTCAGTACACATGGGAATCTGGTTAAAAATTTGTCTCATGCTTTGGCAAAACAGCACAAAAATATCTTTGTACTTCTTTTATTTACTGGTCATTCATTACCTGCTAAAGCTGTCATACAGATCTTTGTTTTCAGGGATTTCTTGATTCCAAAATTGCAGCAAAAAGGTTAAAAGACACTCCAGAGCTTTGCTCCTTGTTTTCCGTACTTAAGATGTGACATTTCTCCATCTAGTTCTACATATGCTAATTTTTATCCAGCACACACAGGTGTTCCATTATGTTTAGCATAAATTAAATCAGGTTTACTCAAGAGGAATGCAAAAGAGCTAGCATTAAAGGACTGTTTTATATTCAGAGAAGAATGAAATCATTTAAAAAACTCAATGTTTGTTCCTAAAACTATATTCAAAACATCTACATTCACCAGTTTCTAGAAAAGACAGTCCAATGAAATACAGTTTTCAACATCTCTTAGGCACAGAAATCAATTTCAAAAGACTGCAGACAGAAATAATGAGCCTCCCAAGTTGGAGACGCAAAGATGTTAAAACAAAAGGATTTTTTACATGCTGATGCAAAAGAACTGGAAAAAGCAGAAGGGTAAAACAAAGGTTAGGAAGATGTTATTGGAAAAAAAAAGCTGGGAACACTTTGTAGTCTTTGCAGCATACCAAGCCTATCCTAGAGTCCTTTCCCTATCACTGACAAGCTAATAGAAAGGCAACTTTGAAATTTAATATTTATATTTCAGTATTAATGGCAAAAAAGTACAATTCTTTTCTAATCTTTCAGAATCCAAGGAGCAGATTTAGTTCACAAATCCACTGATTTAAAACATCAAATATGTACGACACTGAGTGTGATTTTGTTAATCTAATTTTTAAAATACAGCTTTCCAAAGGATTCAAATCTACCACATAATAGAAATCTTACAACAATAAAAAAACCCAGACTATGTGCCTGTGCATTTGTGTCAGCACAGAATGGTATATGAAAACAAAAAACAAAAGGAAACCAACCTGTAAAGCAGTACTGCTGGAAATAGGGGCCTGGATTTTCATATCTTTATGGTCTCATGCCTCCTTACTTGTAGAGTCTAAGAATTTCTATCTCTTGGCAATAATGAGCAGTTCCATAAAGTCATGAGTGATTATTTAAATGATGAACATTTAGGAAATAATTTCTTCTTTTTAAATTAATATATGTGAAAATATTCCCATCATTGAAAGAAAACCCCGACAAAAAAAAACTCCCACCAAAACCTAAAAAACAATTCTTTTCACATAACTTGAATAAATGTGATACACTTTCTTTCTGAAGATAATCTGAAAAAAAAAAACCAACCTAAAATTAAGTGTTTGATCATATACCAGAAAAGGAATTTATTGTTTAGCTATTTTGACCAACATTATTAAAAAGATAGTATTGAGCAACATTCATCAGAAATCCAGGCATCCGTGAAAGTACAGATTTATTTTCTTCAAATAAAATTCCTGTGAACAAATATCAAAGGCTAACAAACCTAAAACCTTTTAGGTGACTGGTTTAGGTTTAGATGTTGGCTGCAGAGAAGTTGCTAATGCAAAGTAACAGTTCAAATCCAGATTTTTTTAATCTTCACAAGGCATGTGGACATGAGGTTCTTCTGTCATGCAAATAATTTCTTAGTAATGCTCAAACATAAATTAACCCAGGCCATTTGTAGTAGGTAAAACTTGAAGTGTTACAGCAGCAGGGTCTGATGTCATGGAAATAATTATGCTGTCAGAAAATCTTTTCCCTCCAGACTTAAACAGCTATTAAGAGTTTAAATAATTCTATTACTTTAAAAGTTGCCAAGGATCAAAGGAATTAATAGAAAAAAATTAACCTTAAGTGACTGAATGAGAAAAGTTTATTTTAGTGTTTAAGGAGGTGTGCTTTAACTGAAAAGTTTAGGCAAAAATCAAACAGCTGAATCTTTCTCACATAGTAGGAGTTAGGCATAAGTTTGATCAAGCTCTAAAAAATAATATTCATAAGAAAAATACAACAGAGCTTGAAGTTTGCTGCAATAGGCTGGTTGGATGCGTAGCAGGGCAGGTCCTGTAGTATGCAAAATGTTTTCATGCCTGAGAAGTCTGGTTTTGCAAAAGAAAACAGGCCTGAACATGGAATGCTAAGGTACTAAGCAAAATTAGCAAAGAACTTCCAGGTGGCATGAGCATTTAAGCACAAATTGAAATTGCTCCAGCAGCAAGTGTGAACTGCCTGCCTCAGCAAAGTGACACAGAGCCTCAGAGGCACCAAAATCCAGAGGTGTGCACTTCTTGGGCAGTCACAGTATTTTACTTCCATAGCCAGATCTATCCCCCACAAAATTTTGAATATTCCCTGATAACTCTAGGGCGCTGCTATCAAGTGTGTCTGCTTTGGTGACACTCATTTGCTATTTTGACAAGTTAGCTCTGGATGCATGGTGGCAGGACCATAACCTTTCTGGCTTTTTCCCCTTAAGGTCAGCAACATAATTTCCTTCCAAAAATCAAAGTCTCTAAGAGGTAGAAAGTGAAATGTACTATAAATTTGAGTTTTCCCTGTTGTTTCTTTACTTCTGCCTTCCTAGTTTGGGTATGTTTGGAACTGACAGAAGTTTGAATCTAAAACTAAAAAAAAAAAAAAATCTCAAACATTTCATCTATACATATTTTATACAGATAAATATTAAATATAGTCAACTATCAGTTCAATTCTCTTCAATAAGTTGTTTTTCTCAGTGGAAAAGAGGAGAAAATTGACACTGAATCAGTGACAATATCACCATAAAACCTAGTGTTCCAATCCATGGTGGAATAAAATTTTCCTGATCAAGGGAAGATCACCACGATGACTTTTTTCTCTCAAGCATCACTCATAAGAATACCCTGGAGAAGGAAATCATGCTATCTGTACCTTCATATTCAAACTATCCGAATTAAAAATTCTGTTTGAACAGTAGTAATGTTATTAATAAGTAGGCTAGACAGACAGTTAATGTAATGTCCTTTAAGTTGATGAGAGAGAAGGGGGAAAAAGGTGATACAAAAAAGAAGTAAAATGTGTCCATACTTACCAGGTGGTCAAATAATTAATCTATCACCAACTTATTTAATTACCTAGTTGCAAATTTTCAGTGTGCTAGAAGTACAGCACTTTAGAAATTAAAACCATATATACAAGAATAAAATCTGATTTAGGACCATTCTCATTAAAATATTCTTTGGCAGAACTATGCAAAATCAAAATCTTTATTCCTGTGTCTGTGTTGCTTTGATATTCTGTGTTTTCATCTGTAATGATGATTTTACATCATTCTCCTATGGGCTCTGATCCAAAATCTTTTGAAATAAAAATTTCCTGAGAGATTTAGAGCTGCCATTTTTCCCCACTCAAGATCTCCAACAGAACTATTTCCATTTATCAAGAAACAACATAATCTGTTTTGCACAGGGATGTAAACATGTTTTTAAAAACTTGAGAGATGCGCCTAGGGAGATGAAAAAGAAACACAACACGAAACAGTGCAATATTTTAAAGGTGGAAGGACTAGCTAAAACTACCAACAACAAAAGCAAAGACAGAAACAAAAGAAGTAAACAAATGGAACAGAGCCAACCACAAATATTGTCCCTCCTACGCTAAGGGAAAAAGCATGAGTCAAAGGACAAGGCCAGAGTCAAGATGCTGCAGAACAGTCATGGCTCTTGGAATGAGAAA
Organism: Myiopsitta monachus; assembly: GCA_017639245.1. Lineage (NCBI taxonomy): Eukaryota > Metazoa > Chordata > Aves > Psittaciformes > Psittacidae > Myiopsitta > Myiopsitta monachus. Next base: position 75,316,803 of record CM029917.1, on the reverse strand, counting down.
AGAACTTTAAAGCACTATCTCACACTGATTTTAGTTTTTTCCATATCTCAAAGTTCCTTCAAAACGAAACTGGCTTGTAGGTACTTACTTAGCAGTTTTTGTGAGGATTGATTATTTTTTAGAAACTTTGTTACCAACTTGTATGCATAGGGAATGAAGAGGAGGCGGGGAGGAGAGGCAAGGAAATCAGCTGAACCTTTCCACACAATTAGTTATGCATCAGATAAGATGTTTTCTACAGCTGCACAACTGAACTTTTTTGATTTGGGATTCAAATTGACTCATAAATATTGAAATTATAAGCTTAAGGAAATGATGCTATTTGATGCATAGCCTATTTCTAAGAATTAGCCTAATGGAGAAATCATGCTAAAGTGTTACCATTTTGGTATGGCAGTACAGCTATTCTACTAACATTTTGCTGACCCTTTCAATAAAAGGCCCTAATAGTTATCGGGGTCCTACTGTGCACTATTGCCTTCATCCAACTACCATAAATGTCCTAGCAATTAGTTAGCTTGGATTTTCATTTAGAAGTGTTCTTCACTGTTAACTACTGCAGTGCTAAAGCACCAAACACCAGTCTGTGTCACAGACCACTTATACGGAATCTATACTACTTGTTTTTATACTGGTTTCTAGTATTTTAGGGGGGTTTACCATCCTGGATATGAAATGAACTGTCTAATTCATTCTTTCTCCTATAGGCCACTTTTCTTTTTATCTTTGCAGCTGCTTGAACACCCTTTTTCTCTACATCATAATTAATATTCTTCTTCTGAGAGCACGCTATCATGTACAGTGATTATAGCTTTAGAAGAAAAAGGCTGCTGAAACTAAACTCTTTCAGCAGATGCAGTTTTCATCTAAGGCACTGCAAAGATGAGAGAATTATACACATGCCAGCCACAACGGGCTCCTTCCAGCCACAGGCTGCAAGTTCTGATGATTTGACTCCTTGTGCGTATGACTGCAGTAACAAACCCAATGAAAATTATTATTCTATTTCCTTAAAATTTGAGAAAATTTTAAATTTGGTTTAATTTTATTTTGAAACAAATCCCATTCAATAATTTTAATTATTCAAACCTGAAAATAAATTCAAACTCAATTTTTTTCCCATTAAAGTGAGCTGAAACGCAGTGTTGAATGTCCTTTAGGACACTGCAGTCTAAAACTTAAATCCTTCTTCCATCTCATTCTCAGGCTTGCTTTCAATGATAAAAAAAAACAAGGGCTTGAATTTCTGTTTGTCATTCAACAACCCAAGCCAGTTCTCTTCTGTCAAACCTCTGCATACCCATACTTCCTCCCAAAAACTCCATGAAGTTTAGTGTGAGGTGTCCCTGCCCATGGCAGGGGGTTGGAACTTAAGGTCCTTTCCAACCCTAACTATTCTATGATTCTATGAAGAAATATCCCTGTGAAAATTCAGCTAGCAGCAGTCTAACTTGTTGTGGGGTTTTTGTTTTTGTTTGGTTTGGTTTGGTTTTCTCTGTTTTGTTTTGTTCGTTTCTAACAGTCAAGCATGTCTCATATTTCTGCTGGATCCCTTTGCCAACCAGATTCACAGTTTTAAGGCATTCATACGCAATTACCTATCTTCTGTGCAGTCCTATTTGACGTGAATGATTTACATGCTTTTAAGATACCAAGCTACCTCGTAGCTGATGTTCTTATCATAATTACCTGTTGTAAAGCCCTTCAGTAACATTTTGCTCAGCCTCTGACATTCTAGCATGGTGATCTATTCCATGCACTAAATTGAACCATGTGTCAGACTACAATACAGAGGCGGCTGTGATTTTCAATGACCTGCTTTTGACAGCCTTTTATTTCTTACTCCTGTCATTTCAGATCACTTCTGTCTCTTGACCTTGAGAATGCAGGACTCTGGTAAGGTTTTTCTGAAGACTAGCACTGCTTCCATTAGCTGTTTTAATATCTCATTAGTTCATTTGATCATACTGAAATTTTTGCCCACAGCACGCAAGTCTAACTGCCACTGTTTCCTTCCACTGAATAAAGTTTCTCAGCTATCAATGTTTTAAAACTCCCACCACCCTTAAGTGTCCAGTTCTCAGGCACATTCATTCCATTTTTTTCACTATTAACTGCTGCTACATTTCTAAAAACCACATTAGATAAACATAGAGGAGAGAATTTGCAAAGACAAGCAGAAATAAAGGGCATGTGTAAGAGTCATCTTCACACTGTAGGGTGACACTGAGATTTTGTACTCTCAAAACATGAACATTTCAGAAATCAACGTGTAGACAGTCAGTCAAATGTGAATAAAAGTTGCAAACTAAAATGAACCAGACAGATATAGGAATTAGACACAGGGATACAAACAGTTGAATGAAGACACAACTCTGTAGTCAAATATAGCCTTCTTACCAAATTCTTCAGCTCAGAACAGATTCTTATTTACTGACTTTAGTAAATGCATTCCTTCTGTTAAAAGAGTTCACAAAGATCTTAGGGACAAAAAGGTACTTTAATCCAAAATAGTTCATATTATGGGTCAAAACTAGAGGAGAGTCCTAAAGCAAGCTGGGTTCAGAATGGTGTAGAGGTACCATTAAGGTTGGGCAAAAATAAAATGCATCTTGAATGAGAAGATGTGAACACAACTGAGACACAATTGCTGCACAGGAACAGTGATGTAATTAACAAAAAGAAAGCAAGAATTACAACTAAAACGTGCTTGGTATGAAAAATTGGTTGCATTTGAGAACACAAGAATTAATATATATTTAAAAACCTAGTTTTTAAGCTTCTATAGGCTGAGGGCCTAATCCTTCAAACCAGTCTTACTACTTCTAAAAAAGCATGATTTGATTTCATAAAACTTCTTTTCATGTCTGAGATTAAGATTCACAGCTTTTTACATGTGCTATACATTGTCTTGCTACTGTAAGAAATCAATTATAGTTTTAGTCCAGCAACTGAAAAGCTGTTTTTTCAACAAAGAATGGTTCTGGTACTGAAAGAATACATTAAAAAAAAGAAGGTAAATGCGATCTTCTGTGAAGTATTTTTGTGTGTGTACAGCTAGCACCTTTGCAATTAAAGGGTTGTTGAGCTGGGCTTGCAATTTACCTTTTCACCAGTGTACTAGCTGAAATACTTCACACAAATAAGAGGGTGAATATGCGCTTCTCAGACAGACGAGAAGAAACTCTTCAAAACTGAACAGAATATTTCTTCTTACAAATTATTCAGACTGGACCTACGCAAGTTAGTTTATTGAGAGGTAGAAGACCAGATGGGCTGCACAGAATTTTCTTTTGTTTCAACAGCCTTTATTTCTGTATCAAAAAAAAAAAATCTAAATTTAATGAAGCTTCCGTAATGCAGAAAATTTTTAAGTAATTTTATGCAGACTTCAGAGGAAGGAGAAAGTGATGGTGATGGTTACAGGAAAAAAAAAAAAGAGACAGGTATTTTTTATGCACGCATCACCTTTAGGCAAAAGGGTAAAGTAATAAAATGTTTAAATGCTTTCTGCTAAATTATTCTACCTGAGAAATGCTTAATGCTCAAGGAAGGGAAGCAGGGTCCTGAAATGGCTCTCTGAAGCCCCCTCAGATGGTTTACTATCCATTTTCAGATCTATTAGCAGAAAGTTGTCAAGAGGACTTTATTTTCCTGGTTGAAGTGCTGGCTGACTCATATTTGTCCTGTTCAGGTCCCAGAGTCTTGGAGTAGACACATGCCCTGCCTGTGGCAAATTTCTCCATGGTTGGAGCACTTTTGCATCTGGTATAACGAATCACTTTGTCTCATTTATCTGACACATAATCTGTGATTATACCAGAATGCCTTTATTAGGCTTTTAAAGACTTCAGGAACAGAGAAAAGTGGGATGCTGAAGAAAGCTTCCCTGGTGTCCCACCTGACTCCTAGCCACCATATCAGCTCACATACTCTACAGCTAACTCGTTTTCCTGCTTCACCTTCCCTTCTATCTCTGACAATATGTCAATTCCCATTATGACACAGTCCTTGCAAGTGTAGCCAAAAGACAAGTCTACTTTTCTGAATTGAATAACTCCATAAGGGCGCACACAAATTAAATATTCTATATATCAATATACCAGAGTGTGATGCCATACTCAGTGGACTGAGAGTTTCGGGTCAGTGAAGAAGCCATGGAACTTTGCGAAATATTCTCTGCATTGACAACATGGGCCAGAAAAGCCAAATATTGTACAACTATTTAAACTGTAAGCTGGAGTGAGAGCATACGCTTTAGTGTTTAGTCCAAGCCCAGATTTCCTTTGGCTAATGACTTCCTTAGTTCACCCCAGAAAGCACACTAGTATAAATTCATCAGGGATGATCAGGAGGCATATTGTCCTCTGGGAGGTACACTAGCATGAACTCTACTGAGATTTTTTGCTTTACTTTCATCTCCTTAGAACTGGTATGGGTTTCCAAGGCAAGACAGACAGATGTTAGGAAAATAAACGGAGTTTCTAGCTAGTTACTACTATCTTCCCACTTTCTTATAACAGATGGAAAGAGAATAGGCATACACAACATTAGCCGCCTCAGGTCAGAAAGATTATGAAATAATGCACCAGTTGTTTTGAAATGTAGGTTGGAAAGGATTAGGACTTTACAAAAGGCTGTTAATTCTAAAATAGCTGAATACTTTAATGTGAATCTGAGTGCTTTCAAGCCTGCATGTCTGCATCATAAACTTCTGAAAATGGTTCATAACAGCAATAATACCAGAGAGATTTACCATTACTCCAGTTCTGCCTTGCTTTAGAACATTCTCCACTTTTGGTCTGGCCTTAGGCCATTAAATAATAAACCAATAATTACGAGAAAATTCCTTGGGAACTGTTGCTTCATTATTAAAGCACGATATGGTAAAAATAATAATAATAATAAAAAAAAAAGTGGAATCTTCAGAAATTACTTCACAAACAAAATAAAAGCTGATTTCTTTCCAAGTGCTAGCAACTTAATTTGTGTGCTACAGAGGCAAAATAACCTAAAGCATAATGGGCAATATTAAAGTGAGGCTTGTAGCCTGAGGAAAAGAAACATCAGTAGGCACCAGCTTTCTAAACAAACCAGGGATTACAGTGTGGATGTAGCATACAGTGAGCAGCCTTCAAATGAAAGTCCACAATTGCTAGGTGTTAGCTAAGTACTATCTTACGAAGTCTCTTTCCCATTTGTTCCTTCAGTTGTTCTTTTACTTGCTTTGCCAAAATTCTCTCACTGTGCATTTCACAAAGATATGATATATGGGATTCAGCTACTCCCAGATAAGTAAGCAGGGTCATCTGAGGCACTGCAGTGTACTCTGCTAGGTACCTGGAAAGATGCAGGTGTCTACTGCTCCTCTGCCTGCCCTTGCAAATTTCTTGGCTGTCCTGAGCATCCTAAATGGCACCAAATGTCACTGTTTAGGCCTCTGAACCCTGCTCAGGGTGTCCAATACTCAGTTCCTCAGTGAAGCAAGAGGCCTCAGAAGCAAATCAGCCAGCCAGGTAGCTGAATAGCAAGCTGAACTGTACTGACAGCAGGTGATGAAAAACAAGATGCCTACAGTTCCCAATATTACAGGTGATCTCAGGAGCACTCCTGAGATGGATATTTACCAATTCCAAACACACCACAAATGCACACATGTTTCTAAATTTCTTTTCACCACTCCTAGTCAAATATTCTTAAACAGAGGAAATATACAAAGACCTGCTACATCAGTCAAAATACAGTCTAAGACCTGAGTGTATGGACGCTTTGATGTAAAGAGAAGCCTGTTGTAGCTAACAGCCTCAAATGCAACTCTGCAAGTCAGGTAAGCTCTTGAAGTTTAAGATACAAATTATGCAAAATATGTAAGTGGAAGTCAGCAAAAGGTAAATGAAGTTGTCTGGTCAAAAGTAACACAATAACATTTTGATTTAAAGGCTGCAAATGAAAAAAAGAAAGATGAAATATTAGATTTTCCAATGTTGCATGATAGCCCAGCTCTCTACTTACATGAATTCTGTCTGAGTCTCTCTGCTTACTTGGTATAAACAGTGTGCTAAATTTTCAGGCATCACAGGTCTGTTTCAAAGTAAAAGTGAGTGAAGCAAAATACTAATGATTTCTAATTGTATTACTGCATTAGGATTGTGCTGTAACAAAATAAACAGTTCTTTGACCTCCTTCTCATTAAGTTCATAGCTTAAAGCATACAGCATAAAGTGGTGACAGTATAATAATCTAGACATCATTGAAATTGACTACAGCAAACAATCCACATTAGAATTACAAAGGCTAAACACAGATGTCATATTCTACAACATGTTCTTCATGTCCATATGTATTTATAAGGAAGGAAAAATGAAATTACTAGAATCTTTTCAGTATACATGCAAACATATCATTGGTGTCCTGCTCATACTTAACCTGGTTAAAGTGCTCCTGAAAAAGCCTTGTAGCTAAGGAATATTGCCCTCCCATAAAAACTGCCCAGAAATAGCTTATTAGACAAAATACCATATTCATCTGAGCTGTTTGCCCAAGAATACTCACCCATGTAAGAAATTGTTCTAACGTGTTCTATAGTTTATGAATAAGCTCTCTGTATAGCGCTATATTGCACAATTAAAGTTATTACTGTAAAATGCAGGAAATTGCATTCATGGTTAATTGCATAATTCATGAACTTGGGCAAAGTGTGAGCTTGGTAAATATGTAAAACTTTTCAATCAACTCAAGTAGAATGAAAGAGGAAAACACATTATTGCTGAAGCTTTATATAGCAAATAAATGTTGAGTGGAGGAATGCATTTTGGTTTACGTTTTCATTTAATATTACAGAGGAAAAAGTCATGAGCACTATAAAAACAAGCTGGAATTGCCTTGATGTGTCTGTTTTTTCTTATGGTGGAGATAGAAAGATTCAAAGATTTCAACTAGTTAATCAATCTTGTGTTGATTATCTTAATTTACAAAGCACCTAACTGAAAAAGTTGATAGCACTGTACACTTATTTACATTTTTATTACTTTTGACAAGAGCAAAGGGTGAAATAGTAAGAGATAACTATCTCTGAGGTAACAATATCTATGAAAGTTTAGAATTTAATATTAAATGGAATATACAAGTCTCAGTCTCTAAATTGAGGTTTTTTGTTTGTTTTTTTTTTTTTTTTGTTTGTTTGTTTTTTTGTAACAATCCTATTTCCTTTCAATTTAAAGCCAGTTAACATACAAAGACAGAAAAATAATCCTTATTCAAAAGGTCATTAATAGAATTCTAAAATCAGTTTTTATCTTTTGAGTGAAGACTTATTTTAGCTATCTGTTAACAACCTTGCTCATTCCAGAGCTATGGCATAAGCTTATGGCTATTATGATAAGGCTGACTGGTACTGTTTGACTATGCTTAAAATGCTTATTATGTATGGTGTTCTCTATTTCTGTTTTCTAGAGGGGAGCTGCATAATGCCACCATTCTTTAGATCAAAGTTTTGAATTCAAGCAAAAATAAACTTTTCAGACGAAGAAAATGCTCTACCTTTATTCACATTTTGTTCATATTTGTGCTGCCCTTTCTCTTTCACATCTGGATTTATCAGGAATGCATTAGTAGTCAGTCAAAACCGAACATAGCCATAACTACAGTAAGGGGCTGACCACATGTTAGTGCCAGAGCTGAGACAACAGAAACGAATGTCGGCAAACGACAGGACATCTGCAGGACAACTGGGGGAAAGCTCTGGGGAGAGGGCTTGTGCTCACCCACCCCTTTATAACCACCTCTAGCTCCTCTTCTGGGCTTACACACCTTGGCTGTTTTGAAATATCTTTACCTAGTCGGATAAAATACAGATAATATATCAAGGCCATAAAAATGGTGTACCAACCTCTTTGAAACAGAAAGATTCGTGCTCCAGATGAAGTTGGAAACATTTCAGGAACAATCTAAGAAATAAAGAAGTTGCCTCTCGGGTTCAATATCTACATCAACATTTTATTTCTGAAAAAGTTGATGTCTATTGCCTTGAAATATCTCACCACAGGCTGAGGTGATATGAAGTCAAGAGCTTACCTTGAGAATGGATCCCATTATCTCTGCAGAAAATCATGATCTAGAAAAGAAAGGACATGAAAGCCAAGTGGTGTGGAGTTGCTAGTAGACTGCAACTTTCTCTTAGATACATTTAGCAATTGTGTTATTTTTAATATTGTTTTATAAACATTATCACTAATGAGCATAGCTGTGTTTTGCAGTAGATCATTCTCTGTCAATGCTTTACATATAAAAGTCTCCTACATGGAGTCACTGGTGGAATACAGTTTTTACAGCTCAGAAGAATTTACAGCTATGAATTGATGTGCCATAACTAATAGTCACTTGCAGTACTTTTACACAGAATCTGAAATGCTTATTAATTAGGAATCAAGAGTCAAAGACGTGGGTTTTCCAAACCTTACATTTGTTTGCCCTGAGCTTGAAACGTAAAATGCAATTCAAGCTCCACAGAAGAACACAGGAGACTGTAGTAATCCACTGCTGAGCCACACAATAAAAGTGAATTGTCACTCATGTTATCTGTGACAGAGCTGCCACATGAGGAACGCAGCAGTATTCATTACTGCTAATGTTTCCAAGAATGTGCTCTATCAATAGTACAATACTCTCTAGCAGATGTGAAGACTTCAGAATCAACAAATTATTCAAAGGCTTTCTTATCTAGCCATTTCTTAGTCTAAAAATATGAAATTCTTCTTGATATCAGTGTAGCACAGCGAACAAAAGAATACTTGGTTCTATCAGCTGCTCCGATCAACTTTCAGAGTTTTAATTGCTTCATACACCTTATCAGAGTGCTCCTCTGTTGTTACCAAGAATCAATTTGCTGCTTTGTTTATATCACTGCATAAAAACAGAGCAAATTTACAGCCAGATCTTTAAGACCCAAGATGTAGGAAAGAAATAATCCTAGATTTGGAGGTTTCTTATGTTCAAAGCTGTTATACTTGGGAAAAAAGGGAGTAATAGAGTCAACAACAGAATGTAGGAGAGATGCACATCTATCATGCAGGGCAGTATGTAAGCAGAGCAAAAGGTCATAGTGTGTTACAACCTGTCGTTAAGTGGGAAAGATGCATGTGTATCCTGTGAAAGAATAAATTTCACTAAAAACATGTTGATGTTATTCTTCCAGTACTCCAGAAAACATTGTTTTCTGTGTCCAGAAAATAACAAAATTATATATTTGAGCCTGCTGACCTTACAATTAAGAATCCTGCTTATTTAAGGGAGTTTTTTTAGAATTGGCTTCAACCATTTTTTTCTTGGGATGAGAATTCCAAGTTAAAGTAAAAAATTTTCACTTTGGGGATCATTCCTGCTGCAAACAGACTTTACTATATTTCTTCTGGCTTTTGAAATGAACATGAGAATAAAATAAAATGAAAGCTCCGATAAAATACAACAAGATTTATTCTCTGCCACAAGACTTATTCTTCTAAAAGCTAAAATGGAATAAGCAGAATTTTTCAACAATAGAACTAGTTACTGTAAAAAAAGAGACTAACAGTTTTCAGCATCCATTAATAAATGGACGCATAAGGAATTTTGAAAACTAGGCAGAAAAGATTTTAATATTCCAAATAAATACCCATATAAAATGAGTTATCTCAAGTGGCCACTGACTCGTTCAACATCTTAAAGAAACTGGGTTTTTCCTTCCTCTTGTTCAGTCTGAACCCAAGTTTCTCTCACACAATATCCTTGCCTGGCAAAAATTCTCACAAGACAAGCTGGAAAGGATAGTTTTCTTCTTCTTGAAATTTGCTTACTTGGACTTCCAGTGCTAAGCTTTGAAGTGTTTTTCCTAATTGATCTTTGAGCACTGAAAGACTTGTTACGTGCTCTTCCTAATAGCAGTTGAAGAAGCTGGTTTTTGTATGAAGCTGTACTCAGCTTCGGTTTTCTGGTTTCTTACATATCCTTGTTAATTACTGAAATGACAACCTGTTCAGTGCCACTGAAACACAAATCCAAACTGCCCTAATGTAAAGATTTTCCAGTTTAAAATTGTTAATGCAGTCACAATACAGACTTATTCTGTAAATAATGCAACAGCCTGGCAGGAGCCTCCAACTGCACAATGAGCCTTAGGTACTCTACAGAAAATGTGGTTAATTATAGGCAATCTAATCAGAAGTTTAGAGTTGACACTGGACTTTGTGTATAAATTTATCCTTCCACAGAGAAAGGATCAACAGCCTTGTGCTTCACTGATTTGTAACAAAACAGACTAGAATAATGTACTATAGAAACGAGATTTAGAAATACCATTTAAGGTAAATGGAACGAATCAGATGTTGGGAGGTGAGATGTAGTAGCTAAAATGAAGACAATAAAAACTGACAGATGTATCTTTATGTTGTCTCACATAAAAATGGAGATCCGAATGATCTGAACACAGTCTACATATAAACATCTGAAGCTAATGTACTTGAAAGAGATCAACAGTTTGGAAAGCAAAACTGTGGCATTTGCCATGACATCAAGTGGTAACCTTTCAAATGAAATGCAATTAAATTGTTATCTCAAATGCATTTTATTCAAATAAAGAAAAGACTAAAGTTCACAGTGTTAATTTCTCAAATCCTTGAAACAGTTATGAAGCCGAAGTTCATCATAGAAATGACAAAACCTGCAATTTTTCTTCAACAAGACATAATGAGTTTACATCTGGGCATTCCTTCAGGAATATAAAACTCATCCTGCTTCTATGTCTGGTATTTTATGTGTAATGAATCTGCGATTAATTCTTCCAAAAGTTAATTTCTCAGTGGAATTTTGTACTAGCTTTACTTTGTCTATTTATATTGAATGACTAGCTCACAAATTTTAAAACTGCATAGATTTTGTTGCAGTGAAAATGTATTATTCTCTGTGGAAATTCTTATACATTTAGTAAGCTGGAAATTAAATAATAACCATCTTTTTTTTTCATGACTTACTAAACTCAGGGTTCATCAGAACTTACCCCTTTTATAATTAAAAGATGGTAGAAAAACCAATGTGGACAATATCCACACGCATGCATAAATCTAAAAAACATTCAAAGTTTTAAATGAAGTGGTTATATGCAAAAACATGCATAAAATATAACTGAGACACCCTGCTTATATGCACATACAATGTAGTTGAAATATCTCAAAAAATTCGGGGCCACAGTATACCTTGTAGGGTCATTTTAAGACCCCCATGACATTCTGATCAGTGATTCTTTATATTTCAGTGGCATTTATATGTGTTTATCAATAGAAAGAATTTTATCATTTATAAAGAAAAGAGAATTCTATTAACAAACAATGCAGGCTCATTACAAACCCAATAAGGATTCTTTGTAGAATCTATGCACAGTGATTTGGGAAAAATCCCCAAGCCTTTATTCTTTTTCACCATTTATATTTCCACATAGAATTAAGAATATACCAAGGCTGCTTCCAACTCAAAGCAACAGGCCAACATAGAACTGACTGTTAGAGTATATTTGAAACCCTGAAGCAAACTCTGGGGAAAAACATGCAAGTGAGAGATTGTCAAGAACAAAGCATCTTTGCTTTGTTATGGCAGGATCATAAAAATAAAATACCTTCTTCTTAAAGCAAACACCAACATTGGAAGTTGGTGCTCTATGCTATAATTATGGGAACTATGAAGATCAGAATTCAAGCTAAATTAATTATTGCCACTATCTCTGTGGAAATAGAAGGCGTAAGAGAATTTTTTGAGCTGATGTTTAATTTCAGACAAAACTTCTTAAATATGAAATGATCATGACTTTTCTTCTTTGAAAGGTGAGAATTATGAACCTTGTCAATTTTTCATTGTATTCTACTATCCAAAATTATGTTTCCCAAATCATATTTTATATTCTAAATCATTAAAGAAATCAGCTTATTACTGCACTAGTGGACATTAGTATGCTTAGACCCATGCCAATGGCATTGCTGTTTCCATAGTAATTAGTGTACTTTGGATGGAAAACAGAAGAGGAAAACTGGAAAAGAAGAAACTGAAAAACAGAGTAAATTAACTTTCTACTGTTATGGTATATTTCTGCAAAATATTAATTGTTTGGTTCAGCATAAATGTGCTTCTCTTACCTGTTTACTTGCCTTATGAGAAAACACTGTAGAGTGGAAAGCTACTGCAATATAATCCTGTCTGTTTTCTAAAACATTAGTGTGACCAAAGTTTCCTAGCTAGTGTTTCTATTGCTCCATTTCCACATGTGTATTTTGAGATAAGAAAGAATCCCCTACTCTTCCACAAACGACTTCTTGGTAACCAGTTAAACTAGTTTGCCTCAGTACTGTAGTCCTCCAGGAGTGAGAAGGGGAAAGGGAAGGAAAAGGAAGGGGGAAGAGAAATGAATATTGTAACACACCTATTAATTTTAGTTCTGAGGACTGCAAAGAGAATCTGCAATAGAGACCACACACTGCTGATGGTACATATTAGTTTACAGGCATAATACATAGCCAATAGTTTACCAGAGCAGAAATCAATCTGGGGCAATTCAGGCAGAAGAAAAAAATGTCAGTCTGAGCAGCTGGGCAGACATAACACTAAGCTTCTGTATTCCTATCTGGGTCCAAAACCCAAGATTCCTGAAACTCAAATTTTACATAGTCCTGCATTCCAAACAGCATCTAGATGGTTCCAGACATGTGCAGTGTACACCTGGTAGAAGGCAAGTAGGAATCTACTGGCAGAAACTTAAGTACTGAAACAGGATCTGAATATCAAATTTAGCAGCTTCATGGAGATTGTACGACTATAAGAAATAATTAAAAGGTGGAAGCCAACTTGCAGAGATCCAGCTAAGAGCCAAGTCTTTTTTCTAAATTTACCTTCAAAGTCGGTCTCAATTTGAGTTCATCTTACAGAGCTGTGCAGAAAGGAACATGTTTTTAACATCAGAACCACATCCTGTTAGAAGCTTTAGCACAACAGCTTCTAAACCATGCAGTGGTGGCATCAAAAAAACTAAGGACAGACCTGTGTCTGACATTTTATCCAGTGATTTTAGAGGCTCATGATGGGGGAAAAATAATTTAAAGGTGATTCGGACAATGTAATGAAGCATGAAAAAATAAAAATCACAGAGAAAGAGCTGAGAAAGGGAAAAAAAGCTTAATTCACAGTTAAGAAAAGCTTTTAGAATCTTGTATTTGGATCAGGTTCATCCATGCCTAATTTCTAACCTGGAGAACTGTGATTAGATTTCATACATTTTAAATGAGGTCTAGAAAAGGAGCTAGCAAATACAGATTATGGAGGAGCTGTACTCCTTCTTAACTAATTTACAGAAGTCATGTCAGCTTTCCTTTGCTATAAAGTATACACTGTAAATGTTTTGTAGTACAGCTATCATAGTAATAACAATTGGTTTTATTCTACACTTCAAGAACCTAAGAAAACAGAGCACAGCAGATTTACTTATTTTTTGTTCTCTTTTAGTGATATCCATTCAAAAGGGAAAGGAAACTGTTTACCAAGTTGAATGTGCATGTAAATTACAATTCAGATTTAAGAGAAAAGGAAAAAATTAGAAATGGTTAGAACAGATACACAATGATATTTACGATCCTGAATCTTCTTGCTAGGCTTCCAGTGAATATGTGATATCTTTGACACAAATAATACTACCACAGTGACATTCTGTTTACCATTAATTTATGGTTTCTCTTGCCTTCAAGAAGAAGTTAGCTGAAAAGTGTAATTCTATAAAAAATACAAATGCACAAAAGTCCTTGGACACAAATAATAAATAATAATTTTAAGGACACATACCCTCAGTCTGCTTGTCCTGTGTGGTGAGCACACTCATGTATTTCAGGCTGATTAGGTGACATTGTGCAGAAATCCTGGTCTGGCCATATGTCATTGAACTTCCTTATCTAGCAGGCCATTTGCATTAAATATGTTCAGTAAAGAACTATTACAATAGAATTACTAATTTAAGAAGTATCTGCTTCCTGTGTGATGAAATACATATAAATGTATACTATATGGTTTCATACACTGATCAGAAACTGTTCATGTCATACACAGTGTATATAATGACAGTGACCTCCTCCCATATATTTTTTTTATGGCATCTCTTTCAAGACTGATGGGGAACAGCTTAACAAATAACCTCTCTGCAGTTCTTACAGGACATTAACCACATCTTGAAGTAGCTACTTGAAGTCCAGAAGGTACACATAAGAAGCTTACCTTGCCTGATGATTGCTACAGGGATTCATTGAAATAAAATGAAGTTAAATATAAGCATCAGAGCTTGTGAAAAATGAGCAAAGAAAAAGTGCCATTCGTTAAATGCTGGTCTGCCATCAGGTGATAATAAACACAGATATACTAAGTTATTTTTATTTATCTATCTAGAACCAGATTGGTAATCAAATACTGTTCATTGAAGACAATTTACTAAAGCAGAAGAAAGGATATTTTAGAAAAGGGGTATGAAGTGAAATACAAGATGCTCAGTAGATACAGCTCATTTTCATTTCCAGTGAGTTTCACAAAAACATTGCGGAGAATTCTGACGCATATTTTTCTGGTGTTGTGGTTTAACTCCAGCCAGCAACTAAGTACCGCACAGCCATGCACTTACTCCCCCATCTCTCCCACCACAGTGTGATGGGATCTCAACGTGAGGGTTGAGATAAGAACAGTTTAATAAATGAAATGGAATAAACAATAGTAATGATAATAACATTATTATTGATAATTATAATAAAAATAATGATAATAATAATAAAAGTAGTAATGACTAGGCGGAGGAGAGAGAGAGGAATAAAACCCAAAAAAAGAAAATGTGATACAAACAGTGCAATTGCTCACCACCCGCTGATAGATGCCCAGCCCAGCCCTGAGCAGTGATCCACCCCTCCTGGTCATCTCCCCAAGTTTACATACAGAGCAAGGCGTCCTGTGGTATGGAATACCTCTTTGGCTAGTTTGGGTCAGGTGTCCTGTCTGCTCCCTCCCTGCATCTTGTGCCCCTCCTCACTGGTAGATCATGAGAGACTGAAAAGTCCTTGATCAGGGTTTATACTACTTAGTGATAACTAAAACATCATTGTGTTATCAAAATTATTCCCAGACAAAAACCAAAACACAGCACTGCATCAGCTACTAGAAAGAAAAACTAACTATCCAAATCAAAAACAGGACATCTGGCCATCAGATATTCACTTTTGCATCTAAACATCAGAGTACCAGAGTACCACTGTTAAGAGGCACAGTACTAAATCTTACATAGGTTTCCTATTAAAGTTCAGCTGTTTTATGAATGGTTTTATTTGTTAGATTTCTCTAAAATCCCTTGAAAATGTTGTCTTTCTGAAAAATACATAACTATAGAAATTAACTTGTCATACACAGAGAAAGACCATGTGAATTACAGTTTGACTGTATAATTAAACTGGTTCTTCATATGATGATTTTATATCTTGAATGTCAGTAATAGAAACCTGCTTCATAGAGTAAAATTGGAAATGAAAGACTGGCTGTTCATGATGAAAATGTTACTGCTACTTTCTGTACAGCTTGATAACTCACACATACTCTTCAAAACCCAGTCAAATCACATTAAATATTACCCTCACCTTTACTCCTTTGTAGATTTTGACTTTCAAGTACTTCCATTTGATCAAATAGGTCATGATGACTACTAAAAAAAATAGAGGAATATGTTTTGCCAACTTGTGTTTTAAAAGATTTTTCAGGAGTCAAAGAGAGACCTTATGCTTCAGCAAAATAAACATTTCACAGAATAAACATCAAACATAAGCATGCAAACCATAAAGTCTGTTCCATATCAAGTACATAGCATACACGACTTGATATATAAACTTTTCCTTCTGTGTTCTCTAACATAAATTAAAAGTTCTCGAATGTAAAATACCAGGTTATAGAGAAAACACATTAAAAATGTTGCAACTTAGTTCCACCAGCTAAACATTGATGTAAATATTATAATTATTTTATAAGGGCCATGTGACTGCAAAACGAAGTCATCAGAAGTGGGTTTCTTTAAGACAGTTCCCACCTTTTCTGATATTTCTGTTAGGCTTGACTTCCACATGTGTATACAGTGTATAATTTACTCACCATTCCTAGTAACTTAAGCTTCCTCATCTTAAAATTAACTCGTTTCTTGTCTGCGTTACATGTCAGCGTACCACTCCCAATTTACTTGACTTTTCCTGTAGCATCATGAATATGCATTTAGTAAATTATCCCCCCCCCCCCCCCCTTCTTGATACTGTGGACAATGGCCAGAACAAAATAATGAATCAGATAAATTATTGGAGTGCCTCTTCCAGTCTTTACAGGATTAATCTGAAAACACAGTGTTATTTACAGAAACACAGCAGGGACGTGATCCAGTTTGCAAAGAATCAGTGGGGATATTTTTACTTTAATTTATCAGCTATAATAGAAGCTGAAAAAAGTCACTTGTCTCTTAGAAGATTTCCCAGGTTATATTAAATTCTGGCTGTAATGAAAATAATTGTACAACTTCTTTCTAATACCACAGCTTTTGTGCTTGATAGATTTTGGTCACAGGTGCCTTGCCTTTTGCCCAAGCTTTCTAAAACGCAAAAAGAATGAAGTATCTTGACTGCCTTTTTTCTCTTTAATTCATAATTTAAAAAAAAAAACAAAGCAAACAAAACCAAAGAATAAAAATGAATACTTTGTTGAAAAATGAAAGTTCAGCTTAACTACAAAACCAGGTACTTTAAGATGAAATACTAAGTACAACTCTCTTTTTATTTTCTGCATAGCATATCGATTTCAAGTCCAATTTGAAATGAAGATGTACTGGTATTTAAGACTAATATATCTGTATATAGCTGATTGTGTAATCTACTTCTGAAACAGTTTTCACCTCGTTACTTGAATAATTTGTTTTAGCACTACACAGAAATCAGAACTTGCTCAGCACAATTACTGCCTACATAGTGTACATTGCTGAGCTGCTTATCTGAAAAAGGGCATTTAAATATGTTAATTTTTCAACTACTGCATTTCATATGTGAGTAATATAGATCCACTAGCTTTCACAGTTCATCTGTTTTACAGTAAGATGCAATGGTCTGGCACAAATACTGAAATAAAGGATCATCATTTATTTTCTGCTTTAGGAACAGCATTTTCATTGTTCATGTAGCTAACTATACGAATGTCAGAATACAATGACTTCATGATATTTCAGTCACAATAATGATGAGTACTTTCAGAAACTGAATGGGTGGTGGTTTTTTAACCTACCCATGTGCAAGATGATTAATAGAAAAATGTGCAAGGCAATGTTTTAAATAACAGGAAAGTAAATAAAAACAAATGTTATATGGATGCAAAATTGCAGATTTGATCTGCAATCACTGAGGAAAGGCTGAAGCATATTGCTATAGTTAATGGTGGCTACCGTGCTATTTGATAATTGTTTTAGATGGCAGTTTATGCCAAATATTAGTTAAACCTGACCATAAATTATCATGACAAATATGTTTAACATTGTGTTAAGATGAGATGGATATTCACTCATGCATTTTATTATGACAATTTATTTCTTGGCTGTAACACTGGATTGCCATTACCCATAAGGTACCTAGAATAATTTTAAGAATGCTGCTTGCTAAATATCTGAGGCCTGATCCTATGTATTCACTAATAGCAGTAGAGACAGCCTTAAGACCCGCAAGTTTATCAGGAAAGATAGAGAAACCTGAGAACAGAAGATTTAAAAAGAGTATCGATATTAAGTGTGCGGAACCTAACAGCTCAGGTGACTAATAAGTAACTGTGCATTTTGATCACTTCATTCTGATTTGCCTCCTAGAGAAAATCAGGAAAAAAAGAGCACAGTTGGAACTGTAGGAGGAAGCTGGCAAAGGAAGCACAGAAAATATCCGTTCCCTTTTGACAAAACAGCAAATCTTATTTGAAAGCAAATTAACCCTTCAACAACTCTTTCTTCATCAAAACATTTTTTCCTTTTCTATTTTTCATTATTTACTGGTTGGTTTACTACTACAGAATCAAAACAAAATTCTTTGTTTCAGAAACATGAGATGTGATTAAGAGCTCAGAATATAGCCTATAACAGATCTTTGAGGCAGTTTTGAGAAAAGTTCTGTGTCACAGATACATTGCCTTCATAAGACTCCTGTATGTGTTTATATCTGAAAATGATACAAAAATGAGATGTTAAGACAGACGCAAAATTTCTGTCTTAATAATAGAAGATTGGTACCTAATAACCAGAAGAATTATGGTAATGATTTCTCACTAAGAATCTCCCTATATCTAGACTGAAATAGTCTATCATGGTTACAGATTATTTCCAGAATACTCATGGGTGGAACTGTTATTCTCTAGTGATGTGAAGTTTTCCACTGAGATGGAGAGATTAAACCTTCTGAAAATTTTACTTCCCCTATTCCAGCAAACAAATAATGTATACTCATTAACTGGGACCCAATAATAGCAATATTTTCAATAGGCCTTTAAAATAGGATCTAAGTTGTTCATGAACTAACTTCTATGCTGAGTTTCATTTTGCGAACACAGTTGTGTGATCAAGAAATACTTTCAGCCCAGCTAATCAAGTTAAAATGCTCTGCCCAGAAAGCTGTTTACAGAATAGTAAATATGGTTAGGATGTACATTCGGTTGTAAGCCATGGTTACAAGTCCATAATAGAGCTATAAAAGCGTGAAGCTAATAAATCTTACTTTCCATGGATAAACAAGTGGAACTGACACTGAAAAGAGAATATTAGAGTTGGCCAGATGGTCTGAGCTGGTAAATTACAGGCATTATAAAAACTTTAATTGGAAACTCAGTTATTTTCAGTTGATAAACTCAATCTTATATTCTATGACTTGAGATTTCTCCCAAGAAGTCATGGCAGATGTAAAAAAAAATCCTCCACCCATTAAAATTCACATAACCACTGTCCTGCATATCAGTGAGAATGTAGAAGGAAAGCCAACTTTACACTTGATCTCTGTAACTAACATAATACCCATTTGAAGTATTAATACTGCTCATGTTTAAAACTCATGATTATTTGTCCAGTTTTTCAAACAGATAGTTCATATAAATTTCTAATTCCTGAATACAATTTCATAAATTAGAGTGCAGAGAGAATTTTGTTTATACCTCTAGGAAAAAAAAAATGCAAGTTTTCATTTGCAAGCTTCTCTTCATTCAGTTAAAAAATAGCAATGTGTAGCACATTTTAGCAGTAACCTTTAAATTTTTTCACAGAGAAACATACTCTGCATCTCAGTTTTAAAAGTACAGAAAAGCACATAAAGTTTAAGTACAACTAAAATGCCCATCTGAGGTAAAGATACAAGAGGAGAACAGAAAGAAATATCTTTATAAAGCTGGTCCTATGATCGTTCATTTCTTCATATTGTAGGCATGAAATCAGTTTTCAAAACTATCTGAAAGGAGCAGAAAAAAAAATTAAGAAAGCAAATTGTTTAAAATGAACACATACCGTGCCAAAATGATGACGATTCACGTATTATAAGTGAAATCCAAAATGCTCTAGGTTTCATTTCACCTTCCTGAGACAGAAGATATTTGTTTCTTTCCTGACAGAAGAGTACCCAATAAATCAAATCCATCTTCAATGTAAAACTGAGAACTAGATCCTTCTAATCAATCTCACAGAAGAGAAGGACTGAAGATCAGTTATGGGTGCAGTGGTCAAGTGAGGTTATGTTGTGCAGCTTTAGCATACGTAATTGCCTTCCTGGGTAACAGTAAGTTAAGACATTAAGTACATTATTATGCCTGCATTTCAAAAGCTGTATTTCTTTAGAAATATTTTTTTTTGGTTTCTTAACATCAGGATATGCTATTATAAGTCAATGCATTAATGCAAATATTTACCATTTGATAAATATTTTACCTTTTCTGTCAAAATGATGACAACCACAGCTGGATTTTGTTAGGAGGGAAAGGTATTTCTGGAACAGGCGCTGTCATCTTTCCATACACAAAGAGGCACAAAGAGACTGAAGATTTTGCCATCCTAATGTATACTTTGGATGGCCTACTTTCTGCAGCAAGCTCTCTACAGCCTAGCAGAAGAGAATAACTGTACCAGCACATCAACTGTGCAGGCGGCACCACTATGACATGAAAATGAGACATTAGTCTGAGCCCTATAATGATGAATTTCAGGATAGCGACTCCTAACTTAAATTACATTATAGAATCATAGAATCATAGAATAGTTAGGGTTGGAAAGGACCTTAAGATCATCTAGTTCCAACCCCCCTGCCATGGGCAGGGACACCTCACACTAAACTGTGACACCCAAGGCTCTGTCCAACCCAGCCCTGAACACCACCAGCGATGGAGCATTCACAACTTCCCTGGGAAACCCATTCCAGTGCCTCACCATCCTTAGAGTCAAGAATTTCTTCCTCATATCCAATCTAAACTTCCCCTCTTTAAGTCTGAACCCATTACCCCTTGTCCTATCACTAAAGTCCCTCAGGAAGAGTCCCTCCCCACCATCCCTACAGGCCCCCTTCAGATACTGGAAGGCTGCTAGGAGGTCTCCACACAGCCTTCTCTTCTCCACACTCAACAGACCCAACTTGCTCAGCCTATCTTCATACAGGAGGTGCTCCAGTCCCCTGATCATCCTTGTGGCCCTCCTTTGGACTTGTTCCAACAGTTCCATGTCCTTTTTATGTTGAGGATACCAGAACTGCACACAAAACTCCAAGTGAGGTCTCACAAGATGCCTCTATGTTTTTTAATTACTATACATCTTAACTGGAGGGTGGAGAAATAAGTAATCCAAGGAAAACATAGGAAACAAGTGGTGATGCTCTTCCTCTTGCCGTGTTGCTGCTTTTTGAGTTTTGTGTTTTCTGGGGTAGAGAGAGGATGAGAAGATATAACAGAGGATCTTTTGTTGAATTTCCTTTCCCAGATGCATAATGAGACACATTCTAGACACAGTTTTCCCAGAAAGCAGCTTCTAACATGGGGAAGTTCTTAACTGTGGGAGAGTTAGCCAGACGGTGAAGAGATTAGGGCATACCTTGATCGGCTTATTCAAGGCTGACAGACAGTCCTTTGGAAATATTATCTGCTGTCATCAGCTTTAGAGTATGTTAACATCAGCTTCAGACCAAGCATGAAGTATATGTTTTTTTCCTCTTCAGCACCTGCACTGAGTTTACTTTAGTGCAACAGAAAATCCACTTTTCAGGACATTTGAAGAAATGTTCCAAAATACCTGAAGTGTTAAAAATCAGAAAGTTTGTGCAGAAAATATCCATTCTGGCACATTAGGCACTTTTGATCACTATCCACAGGCAAATGCTAATGAACAAAACTGTCAGAGCTACTCCTTTCTGCGCACATATGCTAAGGGACAGTCCTCTTTACAATACACAGCAGACATCTCCTTTGCAAATGCTAAAATTGGGCAATTCAACTTTGTTGTTCAGATGGGACCTAACTGTGGTTTTAGACAGGCAAGAGAGAATGAATCCTACCTTTTCCACACAACAGTGATAGCAAAGAAGGAAAGTACAGTATTTTAATATCTATTTATTCTTAGATTACCTAAAGCAACAAAGCCTGCATTGCACATTCTTTCTTGTCCTGCCCACTGTAGTTTACTCACACTTATAGTCTCTGCCAGAGTCTTAATATAGACATCATAGGTCAGGGGTTGTCTAGGCACATAAAAGAAATATAAATTGTCTGAGGAAGAGAATGCTCGTATTTAATCTGATGATGATTGGGAATGCTGGTTGTTGCTGTAAGAGAAACCATAAGCAATAACAGATTACACTGATAAAAAAAAAGGGGCTGATTCTAGGCTCAGACAGACGACTCAGAAATACACCAACATAAAACCGCCCTGAGTATTTACATTGTATTACAAAGGAACTTGCAGACATTTTCTGAGGAGTATTCTATGCTTATTCCTACTGTTTGTGCTCTTGCACTGATCTTGTTCTTCGCTCTGTGGCATCCCAGTGCTGCTGCAACCACAAAATTATTTCCAGAGAAAAAAAAAATATCAGTCCTTCTAGCCATAAAAGTTAATGCCAGTTAATCATTTCCTTTTTCCAACTCTTAAATTTTGAGGATATTTTTTTAGAGGGAAAAGCACTCTTAAATGCACCTTAGACCTTTCCCTTCTGCTTGCACAAGCCTACAGAGGCTGTTACTCTTTGACACAACACAAATCCTCTCTGAGGATTTTCAGGCCAGAGATAGCTGCTAAACTATGAAGATGGTAGAAAAGCATCATCAAGCACTGTTGAACAGGGCATAGTATTTCACTCCTTGCCCCAGAGTCCCGTTTCATCCGTGCTGTGCTACTACATTCAAATACAAACATTGTGCTGGCTCATCATGAAAGTGTTCCTAAATGCAATGAACTATAAACCAGCCAAATTTGTCTCTACCACCTAAATTATAAAATCAAATTTGCATTTCAAAGCTCAGAGTTCAAATCAGTCAGGAAAAAAAAAGAATGCATTACTCCCCATTCCCAAACTGTTTCAGATAATTTTCTAAGAACAATACCATATTTTAGTTAAATTTAATCTTGTAACTAGCAAAAATGCATTTAAAGTCTTTTTACATATATTTAAAAATCCAGGTAAATGGCTGTTTTCTAGAAGAAGTGTAAGATGTTGAGCGCAGGAGCAGAAAATGTGCAACGTACCCTGGGAACATCCCAGTTTGAAATATCTCATAATTGGCACTTCAGCTCAATTAATCCTCTGTATACTCCTTACGAGTATTAACCAAGAACAGGAGAATATCCTAGGACCTAAATCCACATAGTGAAAAATAGACAAATGATAAACTGAAACACTGCTGATCATGAAACTATGATTAGCTGTACTGAGATATAATGTTCAACTTACCACAGAAAAGGCTTTAGGGAGACCAGCAGTGGCAGGGCATATTTTATATACTGTAACACTTACCATAAGGGTTCATCGCAAAATATTCTGCTGTGCAAAACAAAAAAACTGAATTAAGTTAACACAAGTCAGTTACAGATGTAGCAAAATGCAACCACACATATTTAACATGATACAGCCCAAGACATTAAAATCAATTTCATTGAGAGTGTATTGACTATAATTCAGAAGTTATCTCCTTCTGGCATAATATACTTCTCCCTGGACAATAAACAGAAGCAGCAGGAGCTGGAGTTTAAGATTATGACCAGAGATCAATGTTCCAAAAAGTATAGAGCACTTTCTAGCAGAGCTTTCTGAAAAATATATAAATTCTGAATGAACATGGTTTGGGTTTCAAAATGGGTACATGAAATGTGAGCCATGTGCAAAGTGATGCCCTGATTTCAGCTGTGATGGCGTTAATTTTCTTCCTAACAGCTTACACAGTGCTGTGTTTTGGATTTCAGATGAGAATAGCATTGATAATACACTGATGTTTTAGTTGCTACTTTTCAGTGCTCACACAGAGTCAAGGATTTCCAGCTTCTCACACCACCTACCAGCGAGTAGGCTGGGGGACCCCAGAAAGTGGGAAGATGTCATGCTCTGTACATAAACTAGGGGGAAAGCTGTCCAGGAACTGTTATTTGGGAACTGTCTGGGCATCTGTTGGTGAGCGGTGAGCAGTTGCACTGTGCATCACTTGTTTTGTATATTCCACTTCTTTTATCATTTTTATTATAACTATTTCTCCTTATCTTTCTGTCGTATTAAACTCTCTTCATCTCACCCACAAATTTCATTCTTTTTTTCAGATTCTCAGTCCAGTCCCATTGTGGTGGGGAGTGAGCGAATGTGGGCTTTGGTGTTTAGCTGCCTGCTGGGTTAACCATCACAAGTGAGTTGCTTGCACTGGTTAGTGAATCATGGTATTCAGTATAATGAGTAGCTAATATATTTTTTTATCACTTCCCACTGCTAGATGAAATATCAGGTATTTTCATACATGTTACTTGTAGGCATGGCAGATAAAATCAATTATTTAATGTATAACTGTAAAAGCGTGCTATCAAAGAATTAATGAATGACAGCTGCATGATGAGCTAAAGCTATTGCTTCTCTTCAGTGTTCCCTGTCTTCATGCTCCTGATGGCTCAGTGCTCAACAGGATGATAGTTTAGGAATCATTTCCCAAGAAACACAATTGTTAGCATGCTGCACTGCAACATATGTTCGTATCGAACACAAGATTCCAGAAAATGCTTCAAGGACTAAGTGCCCAAAGAATTTTGGCCTAAAGCCACTCTTTTAAATTAAAATTTTTCTCTTTCAAAATCATAATTAAGCTAATTTTTAGAGGACAGACCTGAAATTTCACAGCACCACTGAAAATGATGCCATACACATGTAGTAGCCTAACCACAGCAATAAAAATGTAACATTTCTAACAACACAGTAATAACTACTGTACAAAACCTGTTTAGAGATTACCAAAATGCAGATGAACAAAGGAAGAATGCTTCAGAAGAGGAAGCCTGACACAAGACATGGGCCTGTAGAAGACAGAGTAATTCTCTCTGCATAAAAACTAATCCTGAACTTTCTAATACCTCCTTCGAATTCATGAGCACTCAGGTAAGTTATTAACTAATCCTTCATCAGTGTTTAGCTCTTAGTTTCTAATTTCTGAATATCCACAGTCATAGTGGTCTAGTCATTTCTGCATAATGATGTAAGGGCACCTACTAAATATGTATCAGGATTCCACCTTGGCAGTTGAATATGGCTGGGTGCATTCTGCCTTCAGTGCTCTAATATCACCACTATTTGTGATATTCAAGCTGCAGTGACTACCCAGAATGTCATCAGTTTCTGAAGAAACTGCTGCTACTAAACTGCAGAAGACCCTGAGTTGAAGATCTGCTCATAGCTTCGGTTTTCCTGAAGGTTATCAAGTGGAATTAACAACACTTCATTCTGCACCTGAAATTGAGAGGTATAAGCCACTGGTTTCCTCACCCAAATTTATTACTATTCTAAAATGCAGGGAGAAGAAAAAAATCTAAATTGTATGTAACTACTGATTTTATTTTGGATTATTTAATGAGGATAATATTGTAGCAAGCCTGCTGATACCTCTTTCTCAGGAAAGGATTTTGATAGAGTCATGTAAAGAGATTAACTGGTTTTGGCTTTTTTATTTACCAATCATAGCATACTGTATACAAGTATGTCACACAGAGAAATGTCCAGAGGTCTTTTCAGTTTTTGTTTAGTAGTGTTTTCAAAAAAGAACTTAATATTGCTTAGCCTACATGTGTATAGCTTAGAAAGCTCATTGAGCACCCTTAGTATAACTTGACAATACTACTATTCAAGGCACCTTTTATTAATAGTATAGATATTTCTGAATATAAATAGCTAATTGCAGCTCATTTTAAAATAAGAAAAATGGGATATAAAAGTTTGTATAGCTTTTCTTTACATAAAAATAGTTAAAACCTTTAAGTTCTTTGGAATGAGAGCATCCTGTTCATATTTTAGTTTGATTTACCTTGAAAGTATGCCTATAGGTGTCTTTGAATAATTCTAGGTGGTGATAAGGTCTTGGAGTTTCATACAAAAGCAATTTTTCTCATGAAAGAAAAGTACAACAAATTAAATGTCAGAATATTTCCATTAGCTGGATGTTGTATGTTTTTTTTTATCTCTGTTCTAAGGATGAGTAATTTCAAGCACAGACAAATAGCTCATTGAATTTCACATATCAAATTACAAGTAGTGGCAGGATCATAACTGAGGGATTTTAGCTTCTAGCTCTTATTTGACCTCATTGCCCCACTCAAGTGTATTTACCTATAAAATAGTAATTTGAGGCAGAGGAGGTAGAAATGGCTTATAACGCATTTCAAAGGGCCCTAAATGTCCTATGTAGCAAAGCCTGTTTGACTCATTAAAGTATAGCTATAAACTCCTGTTCCATTCAATAACTTGTTTCTCCTATATATCCCATGAGGGGAAGTTGCACCTAAACCAAAACACCTCTTCTAAGAAAACACCTCTTCTAAGATGTATGTGAGCTTTCTAAAACATCAGAGCTCTGCAGGATTCTAGGTGGCTGTAAAAGCAGCAAAGCAGAGAAATTGAAAAATTAGTATTTTAATGGAAGATAATAGAAAAGGAAACATGAGGACTGGGACATTGCTATTGACATTGCTATTGCTAAAAAAAATAAGGCAACATTCCCCAATGATCACCCTCAGAGTTTAATTATAAAACTAACTTCTGTTACAAATAATAAAAAGAAATTGTGGGATGGCACAAACCAAAGCATGTAGTAAATATTTCATTCTAAGATTGAAATTTTTAATTTCTATAAAAACCTAAAATGTCTATTGCATAAATTATTGTAATTTCTCTCTAGCTGTTGTCTATCAGCCTGCTGTTGAGATTACATCCTCACATTTGAATACTTCCAGATTTCTTCAGCCAAAATCAGTTGGGTTAGTCTTCACAATTTAAATAAGTGTTTTACACTAACCCAGATTACTTTCCTTCTAATAGTTAAGGAAATGTATATAAACACTCCTTTACATATCAGTAGGCAGAGAGAGTTGATTTAACAGAGAGTCAGAAAGGAGCAGGATCCCATCCGTTACCTAAAATAAATGGATTTGCTGCAGCACAAATAGTGTTGACATAAAGGTGGTAGCCTACCAACCTGTATTACCAGAAGACTACCCTGTCTCAGTCCCATATCTATGTAAGAATTCTAATTTTCTTTGTGTTATTTGTTTGGCTCATAAAATTTTAATTATAATCTTCAAAAATTCAGAGCCAGTGCTAGAAAATGGAATAATGGAATTCAAGGGAAGCAAAAGGCAAAGCAGAAAAAAATAATACCTTTTGTTACCTCATCTCTTTCTTAGCTTCAGTGGGTCTTTAAATATATATAAAGCTGGATACTTTAGAAAAACAAAACACAAATCGGAAGGTAGTTTCCCTCAAAGCCAGAACATTGTTAAACAAATTGTTAAAACAACATATTTAATGACATAATAACACTGACTCTATAACATCCATTAATTAAACTTAATTAAAACAAAGTGTCATTAATTGTTAGTGTGTCACCTTTGCACAGGGAGAAAGAAGGCGGCAGAAAGATTCTGTCGAAAATTTTATCAGTGAACCTTACAGAAAGGCCGTTCTCCCTGCAAGTAGATATATACTTCTGCCAGTTACCAGAACAGAGATATTTGCTGCAAAGCTAATTTGTACAGGAAATTTGTACTGTTTTCACTAGCTGTGAATGGCAAAGTATACTTGCATGCTAGTCCAGTGATTGCCAGGCATGTGGTGATATGTACATTCTAAACCTCTACCACAATAGCATCTTTATTTTCTTAATCACAGGAGGTATAATAATGTTGTGATTTATTCTGATTTTTTTTTTCAATATAACAACTTCATTGAAATGAACTTTGGGTAGACCCTCAAGCAGTTAACCTTCACAAAGAGTTTGTTCCCACCTAGATACTGTCTTACTCTCCCAGTAAATTCAGCCAATGTCATCCTTAATAACTATCATAATGATTTCTCAGACATGTTGAACAGGCAAAGATGGGACAGATGTCAAGAAGCACTTTAAGGAACAGCATTATCTTAAAATTTTTAGTCCAAAGTCTACTTGACTTTCTTGAAAAAATCCACAGCCCGTTCTCTGTTATTAATGCAAACCTAAATCATTGTCATGATGATTTCCACTACATTAACCAAATTATGTTTAGCTTAAATTTTAAATAATTGCTTTTGTTCCTATTGTTAGGATGGGAAAAGACGTTGTGATTTTCTTTTCACCTGCCTTCTGATGTCTAATGGATCACCAACACTTCACTGACATAGGGCATCTTTCTGTCTCACACTTGGCAAGCCTATCTAGATTACACAATCTGCTGACATGACAGCAATAATCAGATCACTTTAACAAGAGCTGTAGCTCATCAGGATGTGAAGAATAAGAGAGATGGTGCTAATTATTATATCAGCTGTGCATATTTGGGCTTTGGATGGTGTTATGGATTGAACACATGTTAGCTCCAAGAGTTTGGTGGGTTTGCCCTACAAGCACTTAGAATTATAGAATCATAGAATAGTTAGGGTTGGAAGGGACCTTAAGATCATCTAGTTCCAACCACCCTGCCATGGGCAGGGACACCTCACACTAAACTGTGACACCCAAGGCTCTGTCCAACCCAGCCCTGAACACCACCAGCGATGGAGCATTCACAACTTCCCTGGGAAACCCATTCCAGTGCCTCACCATCCTTAGAGTCAAGAATTTCTTCCTCATATCCAATCTAAACTTCCCCTCTTTAAGTCTGAACCCATTACCCCTTGTCCTATCACTAAAGTCCCTCAGGAAGAGTCCCTCCCCACCATCCCTACAGGCCCCCTTCAGATACTGGAAGGCTGCTAGGAGGTCTCCATGCAGCCTTCTCTTCTCCACGCTCAACAGACCCAACTTGCTCAGCCTATCATCATGTGGGAGGCGCTCCAGTCCCCTGATCATCCTCGTGGCCCTCCTTTGCACTTGTTCCAACAGTTCCATGTCCTTTTGATGTTGAGGACACCAGAACTGCACACAATACTCCAAGTGAGGTCTCACAAGAGCAGAGTAGAGGGGCAGGATCACCTCTCTTGACCTGCTGGTCATGCTTCTTTTGATGCAGTCCAGGATACGGTTGGCTTTCTGGGCTGCAAGTGCACACTGCCGGCTCCTGTTAAGCGTTCATCAACCAACACCCCCAAGTCCTTCTCCACAGGGCTGCTCTGAGTCTCTTCCCTGCCCAACCTGTCGCAGTGCCTGGGATTGCTCCGACCCAGCTGTAGGACCTTTCACTTGTCATGGTTAAACTTCATCAGGTAGGCATCAGCCCACCTCACAAAGTGTGTCAAGGTCCCTCTGGATAGCATTCCTTCCCTCCAGCATATCAACTGAAACACAGCTTGGTGTCATCAGCAGACTTGCTGAGGGCACACTCAATCCCACTGTCCATGTCACCAAAAAAGATGTTGAAGAAGACCAGTCCCAACACCAATCCCTGAGGGGCACCACTCGTTACTGGCCTCCAGCTGGACATTGAGCCATTGACCACAACTCTTTGCGTACTGCCATCCAGCCAGTTCTTTATGCACCGAGTGGTCCACCTATCAAATTGATGTCTCTCCAACTCAGAGACAAGGATGTCATGTGAGACAGTGTCAAATGCTTTGCCCAAGTGCAGGTAGATGACATCAGCTGCTCTACCCCTCTCCATCAGTTCCATAGCCCCATCATAGAAGGCCACCAGATTGGTCTGGCAGGATTTCCCCTTAGTGAAGCCATGCTGGCTGTCACCAACCACCTTGTTGTTTTTCATGTGCCTTAGCATGTCTTCCAGGAGAATCCACTCCAAGATTTTACCAGGCACAGCGGTGAGGCTGACTGGTCTGTAGTTCCCCAGGTCATCCATTTTTACCTTCTTGAAAACGGGAATTATATTTCCCTTTTTCCAGTCATCGGGAACTTCTACTGACTGCCATGATTTTTCAAATATGATGGACAGTGGCTTAGCCACTTCATTTGCCAGCTCCTTCAGGACCCGCGGATGGATTTCATCAGGTCCCATGGACTTGTATACGTTCAGGTTCCTAAGATGGTTTCAAACCAGATCCTCTCCTACAGTGGGCCTGAGGTCTTCATTCTCACTGTCCCTGCGTCTGCCTTCCAAGACTTGGGTGGTGTGTTCAGTGCATTTTCTGGTGAAGACTGAGGCAAAGAAGTCATTAAGAACCTCAGCCTTCTCCAAATCCAGGGTAGCCAGTTCTCCTGATAGCTTCTGGAGAGGGCCCATGTTGTCCCTAGCCTGCCTTTTATTTGCGGTGTAATTATAGAATCCCTTCCTGTTATCCTTAACATCCCTAGCCAAGTTTAATTCTAAGTGGGCCTTAGCTTTCCTAACCTGGTCCCTAGCTTCCTGGACAACATCCCTGTATTCTTCCCAGGACGCCTATCCTTTCTTCCACCTTTTATAAGCCTCTTTTTTCCTTCGAATTTTCCTCAGCAGCTCCTTATCCACCCAAGGAGGTCTCCTGGCCCTCCTACTGCACTTCCTTCTAGTAGATATGTATTGCTCCTGAGCTTGTAGCAGGTGATCCTTGAATATCAACCAACAGTCTTGGGCCTCCCTTCCCTCTAAGGCTATATCCCATGGAACCTTACTGACCAAGTTCCTGAAGAGGCCAGAGTCTGCTCTCTTGAAGTCCAGGGCAGTGAGCTTGCTGCACGCTCTTCTCACTGTCCTGAGGATCTCGAATTCAATCATCTTATGGTCGTTGCTATCAAGGCTTCCCTGGAGCGTCACATTTCCATCCAGCCCCTCCCTGTTGGTGAGCACAAGGTCAAGCATGGCACCTCTCCTTGTCAGATCCTCTATTATTTGCAGAAGGAAGTTGTCTTCCACACAGTCAAGGAACTTCCTGGATTGCTTGTGCTGGGCCGTACCGTCCCTCCAACAGATATCAGGGTGGTTGAAGTCCCCTATGAGAACAAGGGCCTGCGAGCTTGAAGCTGTTTCTATCTGCCTATAGAGCGTTTCATCCACCGAGTCCTCTTGGTCAGGCGGTCTGTAACAGATCCCCACAATAATGTCTCCCATCACTGTTCTCCCTTTAACCCTGACCCACAAACTCTCTATTGACTGCTCACCTGTCCCCAGACAGAGTTCCATAGTTCCATACTCTCCAGCCTATCCCTAACATAAATAGGAACTCGCCCTCCCCGTCTGCCACGCCTATCTTTCCTAAAGAGCCTGTAACCTTCCATTCCAACACTCCAGTCATAGGAGCCATCCCACCATGTTTCTGTGATGCCTATGATATCATGCCCCCATAGACATGCACGCATCTCTAATTCCTCTTGTTTGTTCCCCATGCTATGGACGTTTGTATAGAGGCATCTGAGCTGAGCTCCAAATGAAGCCAGCTAATTGGCTGGAGCAGCTGCAATATCTCTACATTGCTCTGAATGTTTACTATAGGTGCTGGCAAGTGACTTCAAGTGTGTTTTCCTCTGAAAGGCATCAAAATCTGTGCAGTCCACAACATTTCCCTCGTATAACATAAAAGCATGGGTTAGGAGACTAACTGTAAAAATGCAACCCTAATCTAAGCACAACTGCTGCAGCAGATACAATTAAGTGTTTCTTCATCATCATTACAAAGGCAACTGGTCTAATAAAAGAGTAATCTCAGTCAGCCCTAAAACTGTGCTGCAGCCAATTTGATTACCACATGACTAACATGGGAAATGGGAAAGCCATAGAAAATACTAACTAAAACAACTATATCAATATATCCAAATAATATTTAGATTTTATTTTTAATTTTATGGAAAATATCAAATATTCATTGCAGCCTCTCATGAATATATGTCTTGTCAATGAGAAGTGAAACTGTTATGCAGACTAAGAATTTCAACCAAAAAATTGCCTATTTTTTCAGTTGGAAAAACTGCCATAAAATATTTTCACTAGATATAGGAATTACAAAAAAATACCAAAACTCAAACAAAAAATCCCAAACAGCTTTCTAGATGTCAAAGAAGGGTCTCATAACCCTATTCCTGGATTTTCTACTGCTGTGCTGCATAAGCTTTTATAGCCTTTGTATTGGAATTAATACATTAGTAAAATACATATTACATTACCCTATCCATTGCTTAATATTCATTGCATTATTTAATATTTAAAGCACCTATATTCTTGAAAGAAAACTCAAATCTCTAACTTTTTATTCCCTCTGGAAATCCGTTTAGAGGCTAACTTTCACAAAATTAAAAAAAAAATAAGAACCTGGTATTTTTGCCTCAAGTAATCAAAAGTTACAGGTTTTGTGAGCAGGAAGCTCTCAGAACTTCTTTGTGACACTTGAAAG
The DNA here is from genome assembly GCA_017639245.1 of Myiopsitta monachus. NCBI lineage: Eukaryota > Metazoa > Chordata > Aves > Psittaciformes > Psittacidae > Myiopsitta > Myiopsitta monachus. The sequence continues at coordinate 75,284,788 of CM029917.1, read as the reverse complement.
ACAAAGAAAAAAAGTGTTCAGGATGATTAGGCAGTGATCAGACCATAGCACCAGGCAAGGCAATGTTCCAGGAAGCCTGGAAGGGGATAAACTGAGGACAGCATTTACTCTCTTACTGCTGTAGTAATGGGGAGTCTTCCCTATTTTGTTCAGTGCAAGGTGTTTTTTGCTTAATTTCTTTTAGGGAGGATGTGCAGAGCTCTGAGCAATGACATCTGCTTTAAATACACACCAATCGGTACCCAAGTAACTACTGGAGAAGATACTTCTTGTTAACAACCTGGATATCTGATTTCCAATGAGAAAAGTGATCAGGACAGGATTCTTTACCATCCAAGTGTACTAACAAGTGAGTAAATGAAAGGGAACAGCTTTACAGCTGTAACCAAACTAATATATGTGGCGTGAATCAGTATGTCTGAGGAAAATGTCTGAGGAAACAGCTTTGGTTAGAAACATTTTTAACATAATAATTTACTTTCAAAATATCAGGTGTAAGTAAACTATAGAGATTCATTCTCCCACTGAAACATTAAGGGGTTTTCCCTCTCACAGACTATACTTTCATTTCTGGAAGTCTCCAAGACTATTTTGGCATCATTAAAAGAGCCTTATAAGGAGAAAAATATTTTTTTCCTTCTCAAAATACAGTGAAGAAGTATGCATGAGTGATGCTATACTTTTCCAAGAAGAAATCCTTTTAATTATATGATAAAATAGTGACACAAGGCAAAGACCTTGAGGAAAAAACTCCCTCAAATCCATACTTCAGTTAGCATCAATATTAAAAAGAGCTTAATGTGCAGCTGTTTCTTTCAGCTTTAATTGCATTTTATTAGAACAGACACTCCACGGTTGTAACCCCAAAATGCCATCTTTAATTATTTCCCATTGTGGAGAATATTTTTTCCATTGTGGATGCCCAATTTCAACTCACCACCTTTGCATTTTCAAAGCAGCAGCAGCACCCCCCAAAGCCCCTCCCTTTTCTCTGTTTTCTCCAGCCTCAGAATTCAGGGCAGCTTTGGAACGGGCTGACATGAAAAAGAGTAATTACCTTTCAGACACAGTCTGCATGAGGAATTAAGACATCAGTTGAAGACTGGTAATCTAGCACTAGCCTAACCATCAATTTGTGCCCATACACTTGACCCAGCTGTAGCGCATAAAGATTAGACATGATATCCATTAGTGGTTTATTTGTGCTGATTGACAGCTAAGACTTTTGTGTTTGAATTGGTGTTTGGGTACTCACAGCTGGACAACAATTATTTTGACATTCTTTCTAATTGATTTAATATTAGTTAAAATGTTAGCCTGTAAGAAATAAATTAAAGAAGAAAAGGTAGAAAGGTGTAAAAGTCTCCTGTGTATTGTAGCATCTTTTGTGTGACATTTGAAGAGTCCTATGTAGGGTGTTGTTTTTTCGTTTGTGGTTTGTTTGGTTTTTTTTTTTTTACTTTTTCTAATTATTCTTTCCAGAGTGATTGCGTGTTCGAACTTCCTTTAAAGAACTGAACCTTTTATTTTACTCCTGTTAAGTATTTCTCACCACACTGGCTGTTGACACTTGCCTTGCTTGACTTTAGCCCCAAGACATCTTATAACAAGATACTAAGTGACTCCAGATATATCAAGGAGGAACGCTTATTGTTCAGAAAACTGAAGTTGATCAATGATTGATGGGAATCATACTTGACTATTCTAACAGAAGGAAGGTGCACATAGCTCTGCTAAAGTGTGCTTCATTTCAACAGCTTCCAACCTAACAATAAAAGACAGTATCATACATAATTATTATATTGTCTGAGCTGTTATGAGGATGGCGCATCCAGACTATGTGCAATAAACCCTAGTGAAAATCAGACATACAAATCAGTCTTTTTCAGGAGTTTCTTCTTTTCAACAAAAGAAACCCCAGGAAGACATTTTCATGCTAAGTACAGATTGTTGTAGATCCCTAGGAACTGAAGAGTATAAAACAAAGGGAATTGTCAAATGAAAAGAGAAGCAAACCTTTGTCTTATCCTTCAAAAAAGTGTATTTAATTGATGTCAGTGTGGTTATGGTTTTGTCCTACATATTTTACCACCAAGCAGGTGGACAAACTATCATAGCAATGTGACAGCCTAGACCTTCTCCACAGGAAGAGGTATTAACTAAAAGTCATACAGACTGCTGGAAAAAAATCTGTTAAGCCAAGAAATATTTAATTACACATCCTATAACCAGCTACTCTAATTTGGTTGGTATTCAGTATTGGTAAATAATGTTTTCACATATGAAAAAAGCAAATAAAGGGAAGTTGAAGTAGTGTAGGCCTTATGGTGATACTCAATAGAAGACTGAATTTCATCCTTTTAATCTGACAGCTGAGGAAGGCAGTCAAAAACATGTTTGCGTTTTCTGGCTTATGTATCAGCAAATATATCTTTACAGTACTTTGCTGGAAACTTTAGGTGCTTATGCATCTTCTTGCAGTCCAGAGTTAACTACACTTGAAAATATTTTTCAGGTGGTTTTTTCCTGGTTTTTTTTGCTTCTCTTTTTGATATTTCTGCAGCTTATTATCACATTACTGACTTCCTCATAAATAAAGCTGCAGATTTTGCAGTTTGCTTGCTCTTTCTCATGTGTTAGCATTACCAAAAACTGACTTGGTACTGCAAGAGTTTTGTTTGGATTGTTTGTTTTAATTTTTGAAATAAGACCTGCTGATACAGCATTATGCTGTTTCACTACCAAGTGCAAGTATTTGCCTTACAGTTGAAATTTTATTAGCTTCCTAACAAAAAGAAAAAAAAAGGAAAAAGATGTTTCACATTATCTATTTAGCTCCCACACAGATACATGGCTGCAGCACTTTACATATAATAAAATAAAAAAAACCCGACAAAACCGCTGCTGTAAAATAGTTGCTAACAAGCATTTTTTTCAAGTTTTTGAGGTTTATGCTATAGACTAAAGAAAGGCCATAGTAATGAAAAGTGCTTATCCTGCAGCAGTCATAGAAAGAAGCAACATCCTGAAGCCACATAATGCATTTTCAGGTATTTCCTTAACAACAGTAGCTAGAGGAAACACTTTATATAAAAAGTTCAATACATTTTTGTCAGAAAGTCAGCATTCAGCAGATCTGATTCCAAGTAAACCCTTTATCTGCAGTCATACTAGAAGATACGTGGTTTCCTACTAGGGAAATTCTTAGTAATATATATGGCAGATCATAAATACAATAACAGTTCAGAACAGTTTCCTAAGAAGACTGAAAAAAACCCTAATGCATTAATAAATGTATAGCTTTGGTGCTGTGGTATAATCAATAGTGACCTTCAGACTTCTAACAACTTTGTGGTGTGACATTAGACAGCAGACACTGTTTTGTTAGTTGGGGAGCTAAAGAGCAGAAGAGGCATGATTTGCCTTCTACACTCCTTCCCTATTAATTATGACATGGATGAGCAACATTTTATTCCTCACTACACAATAACTTCCCCAAACTCTTAATCAGAAGAAAATGAACAACTGAGAGCAGTGTATTTTTATGAATGTATATGAAAGAAGATACGTAATAATGAAGAGCATTTAAATGACTAGGTGTATAAATTACTGTATGTCCTTCATGTCCTAGTAGTAAGTAATCCTCATATTTTTCAAGACACAGCAAGCTGTATTTGTTCGTCACTATGTGGTTAATGAATACCTTCCAGCTAGATTTTTATCAGATTCTAACTAAGCAATAAAATTCAGACAGTTTAAGCCTAAATTAACCAAAATATCTGTAAATAAATGTACCACCCAAGATGACTGATATCATCTAGCAATTGGTTAGCAAATGAGGCCTTGGAGAAGACCTTGAAGGAGGTCTTCTTGAAGGAGGTGTGAGAAGGAAAAAAAAAACCTAACCCAACTTCTTGTTCATGGGCTGACTGACACTTAGGGAAAGCTTCTCTTCTAAGAGAATCTTTACTATTTCCGTGACTTCCTCTCCTTCATGAAGTGTCTTGTTTTCCTTGTCACCCTAAGGTTAAAACTAAAGTGTGATAAACAACATGTAGCAAGAGCTAAAACCAACGGCAGAATGGAAGTGTCAAGGCAGTTGTTTCATCTAACTGAGGACATTAAAGCTTCCTGCTCGGGGGAAAGGTCTTATTTCAGTGGGAGGGTCACGACTAGTGAGCATACCAGACAGTAGTACAGTGGTAGCATACGGAGTGTTTTAGTTCTGGGTCATTAGGTTCAAATCTGACCTAGCTTTTAGTTGCCAGTAGTAATTACCATCTGTTGACTATTAGTGGCTATATGAGTTGGTCTTCTGTCTAAATCCTTGTAAAATTATTCCCTTTCACTGACAGACAGTATTACAGATTTTGTTAGGTATCCCTCCACCTTTTTGTTCCCCTGAAGGATGGCCACCTCTCAAGGAATCATCCTGTTTTCTACAGAATTGGGCCCCACAGGAAGGATTTGGACTTATTAAACAGGATGTGTGCACTGGTGCTTATCATGTGGTACCTGCTGTGCAGATAAAGAGAAACATTCATGCCTCAGGGCTGCCAGTCTGGCCACCTCTTATAATGTCAGAAATTTTAAAGCTAGAGAGGAGCATAAAACCCATTTCATCAAACATCCTGCATTTCACATGTCATGCAACACAACAGTCAAAGCTCTACACTCTTCAATACTATTTTGACCTATAGAACATCTATGCTGTTCTCTTCTAATTTTTTTGATCCAAGATAATATTGATAGAGCAGTAACTTCCTAAGACAGATGATAAATAGTGTTACCATACCTAACTTCAAGTCTGCATTTCTTTAACTGTAACTTTCAACTGGGTGATTTGTTTCCAAAGTCCTAATATCAGAGATTTCTTCTTTAGTTAAGTAGTACATGCCATGAACAACTCCACAGAATTTTTAGCTTCTAAAGGCAAGTGCCTTTCAAATTTCAAAGCTTTCCTGGGTGCTTTGAAAAACATTTTAATAAAACAAAGAAAATTTGCAACTTTCATTCTGCAGACAGCTGGGATTTATATTGCTATAATCAGAGAAAATGTCATCTTCTTACTTTATCTCTCCTGACTTTCTTTTTACGGCTGTTATGTAAGTGTTTTAGTAACAGTGCACTAGAATGAAATTCATTTCACATCTTTAAAGCCTGCAATATTTCATGTTGCAAGGACATGTTATTGTCTTAATTCCTAGATACATTCATTTGCATTTGGCCTCTTTAATGTTCATCAAATGAGGTTCCAGAATGAAGAAATCTACATGTATGGATGTCATGGGTTCAGCAGCAGCAGTCATTTTTCTCCTTCTTGGTAGCTGGTGCAGCACGGTGTTTTTGACTTTGGGCCTGGGAACAGCGCTGATAGCACCAGTGTTTTCAGTTACTGCTTGACAATGTTTTGGTCTGACCAAGGATTTTCTGAATCTCGTGCTATGCCAGGGACAAGGGGAAGCCAGGAGGAAGCAGAGACAGGACACCTGACCCAAACTGACCAAAGAGGTTATTCCATACCACAGCACGTGATGTCCAGGATGTGAAAACGGAGAGCAGAGACCCAGAAGGGTGTGGTGGTGCAGTGGGGGGTTTGCTGCTGGGGGGTGCACTGGCTGGGTCGGGCTTGCTGAGCAGCTGTATTCTCTTTCTTTGTACTTCTCCTGTCATTATTATTATTGGTGGTAGCAGCAGTGATTTGTCTTATACCTTAGTTACTAAACTGTTCTTATCTCAACCTGTGCGAGTTGAATTCTTTTGATTCTCCTCCCTATCCCCCCGGGACTGGGGGAAGAAAGAGGGGGAGCAAGTGAGTGAGGGACTTCGTGAGTTTTAGAGACTTAAACCACGACAGTGGACTTTCTCTAACAATTTTCACCTGAAATCTTACTGGGATTATGGCTTTTCAAAGCATTCTTCCACTCCAATGAGTAAAGCTGCATCCACAATAGCATATTTTGGGACAGAAAAATATAGTAATCTTATGGGTTTTATAATTTATTTTTACCCTTAACATTTCAGGGCCTTATACCACAATTATTTTCTGCCATGTATTGTTTAACCAGCTTCTCATCCATTTAATGGGAGTCCCTTTAATTCTCTATGGTTCTATCATAACAACTTCTATTATAAAGGATATTATTAAAAAGTTTAGTTCCTCTATATTCAGATAATTGTGACACAGCCAGAGTCCTCAATTTTCATTGTGTTTCTGAGACTTTCTTATATTGTTTTGTTTCAGAAGTCAGTGGTTACTAGAACAACAATTTACATCAGCCACTTGACAAAAGGAATCTGAACAATTTTTGCTTTTACTCATAGTAGTATAACTGTATAGGAAGGTCCTTTTGTGAGGAGAAGGAAGGCTCACCTTGTGTTGGAGTCAGGTTGAGCAGGTTTGAGTCAGGTTCAGCAGTAGACATGACATGCTCTTCAATCCTCATGTAGCAAAAACCTGGAAGATCCAGAATACACTTTAATGGCTGCTGCTCCTGAGGACAATTGACTGTTTGCATGCACACTGCTTTGGGTGGTGTGGGAGGAATCCCAGAAAGTACACACAGCCCTACAGTAGCTGAGACCAGTGCCATACACGATTCTTTATGCTTCTGTTCACCAGTCAGTGGCAATTCAGTGGTAATAGACAGTTAAATAGACTCTTCTTTTGCTGTCTTTCCTCCTAGAAAAATTCTACCTATGTATTTAAAAATACTTATTTCAAAATACCAGGCATGAGAATCATTCCACAAAGTTTTATTTCCAAAAGAAGTGTTTCTCATTCCTTTTATTTCTCCATCTCTACAACTGGCAACTAAACAGTATACATTTTTACCATCTCCCTTAGTATTTTAATTCTTTCAATTCAAGCTAGTTATAAGCTATCTGCAGGATACCCCACAGGTTCTCTTTAAACACTCCTATTACTCACACTCCAGACACACACAACAGCAGCCCAAAATCTTTCTGTGTGGCCCAAACCCAGACTTCTCCTCTGTGATGGCTCTCACCAGAATCTTCATTCTGGGGCTTTGTTTCTCAAAAAAACAAGCTAAAAAGGTCTCCTCCACCACCAAGGCTGTGGAGGGTAAGCGTCCAAGAACTGAGTGACTGGAGCTAGCAGCCCTCCAGAGGAGGGAGCTCGTGCCCATAGAGATCCACAACTACCAATTCCAGGTCCTGGTGACTCCCTCAACCCGTCTTAAGATGCACAGAAAGAAACAAGAAGTATTTCTACTATTCAATTTCATGAAGTAGTCCTACACCTGGGTCAGAGCAATCCCAGGCACAGGTTGGGCAGGGAAGAGATTCAGAGCAGCCCTGTGGAGAAGGACTTGGGGGTGTTGGTTGTTGAGAAAATTAACATGCGCCAGCAGTGTGCTCTTGCAGCCCAGAAAGCCAACCGTATCCTGGGCTGCATCAAAAGGAGCATGACCAGCAGGTTGAAGGAGGTGATCCTGCACCTCTACTCTGCTCTCGTGAGACCTCACTTGGAGTATTGTGTGCAGCTCTGGTGTCCTCAACATCAAAAGGACATGGAATTCCTGGAACAAGTGCAGAGGAGGGCCATGAGGATGACCAGAAGACTGGAGCACCTCCTGCATGAAGATAGGCTGAGCAAGTTGGGGCTGTTGAGCGTGGAGAAGAGAAGCCTGCATGGAGACCTCCTAGCAGCCTTCCAGTATCTGAAGGGGGCCTATAGGGATGCTGGGGATGGACTATTCATTAGGGACTGCAGCGATAGGACAAGGGGTAATGGGTTCAAACTTAAAGAGGGGAAGTTTAGATTGGATATGAGGAAGAAATTCTTGACTGTAAGGGCAGTGAGGCACTGGAATGGGTTTCCCAGGGAAGTTGTGAATGCTCCATCGCTGGTGGTGTTCAAGGTTGGGCTGGACATAGCCTTGAGTGACATGGTTTAGTGTGAGGTGTCCCTGCCCATGGCAGGGTGGTTGGAACTAGATGATCTTAAGGTCCTTTCCAACCCTAACTATTCTATGATTCTATGATTCTGTATCACCATATCATTAAAGGTAAGGCACCTTGTGCTCGCCTGTAATCTCCTTTAAGGCATTTCATCCCTTACTGACCCTTCACTAAGCAAGTCTATAATAATCTCTAGTGCATCACCCAGAAGAAAGATCCATTCATCACAAACTTTTCTTCATCTGTACCTCTAGCCCCTCATCATGAAAGGGCACAACCATAGCTTGACATGCAAGCTTCCTTCCTCTTTTTTAGATTAAGGTCTGTTTTTCCACAGTTCTCTGGTACCACAGACAGGTGAGAGCCCTAAGAATATCACAAGCAGTTTTCTCCTCTTTATCTCCCTCCTGAAGCCCTTGATGATCTCTGAGTCAAGGTAATTTGTGCCAGGGCTTTCAGTCATCAACGGGACTTTGACTGGACTATTCAGTCTCCCATCAGCCCTCTCTATGATGTATGTTTTTTGTAGTTTCAAGAAAACGCTACATAGACTTCCTGTCCTTTTTCCCTCTGCTGAATGTCTTGTTTGCTCTTCTTAATGTCAGAATTGCTGAATTCATGAAAGAAAAAAAGAAGAAAACACCATGCCCTATGAATGCTGTTTCTGAGTGTTCCTGAAGAATGCTGATGTGCTCTTACAGCTGCGACCTTTTAAATATCAAATATCTACATATATATTAACTTAACTGTGTGCTTGCTTTTACGTTACTTTGGAGACAGCACTGCTTTGAAGTGTTTTAAAAGACATGGGTTTTGTTTGTTCCAGTATTAAAAATGCAAAGTCTTGCATTTAAAAGATGAGGACAGCTTTCAAAAAACCATCTGGGACTTTGGGGTTGTTTGTGTTTATGGCAATTGTTCCTGTCAATGTGTAATGGCAGTTAAGTATTTTCTACAGTGACTTTCACAACCAGAATCAATCAGGTAGCAGCATGAATGCACAGCAGTATATATGCAGCCATAAATTGATTTACAGCGTCATTACTTTTCTCACTAAGTTAAGGGAGCAGCTCCTGTTAGTGACACCAGGAGATACTTGACATTCAACTGCTCATAAAATCATAAGACACAGAAACAAGACTGAATCTTTCAAACTGATCCTAGGAGCCACTGGGAAATTACATTTACAGCTAATATAACAATTCAAGATTCAGGGTGACCCAGTAAAATGACAAAAATAATCTATCTGGAGCCCATATTATAGAATTAAACTTTCAATGGCTTGGAATTACCATGGAATTGTTTCACATGTATGTGTGTTTGAAAAAAATCTTAAGGAATTTGTTGTGGTTTAAACCCACTCGGCGAATCAGCCACACAGCCCTCACTCACTCCCTGCCCTTCCTCCTCCCCCTTGCTCCCAGAGTGATGGGAAGGAGAATCGAAAGAATGCAACTCCCACAGGTTTGAGATAAGAACAGTCCAGTAACTAAGGTATAACACAAAACCACTACTGCTACCACCAATACTAATAATGATATGGGAAATAACAAAGGAAGAGAATACAACCACTCACCACCCACTGATACCCGGTCAGACTCGAGCAGTGATCTCACCCTTTAAGGTAACTGCCCTCAGTTTATATAGTAGGCATGAAGTGCTGTGGTATGGAATGCCTCTTTGGTTAGTTTGGGTCAGGTGTCCTGTCTCTGCTTCCTCCTGGCTTCCCCTCCTCCCTGGCAGAGCATGAGACTCAGAAAGTCCTTGGTCAGAGTAAACATTACTGAGCAGCAACTAAAAACATCGGTGTTATCAGCGCTGTTCCCCATCTGAAAGTCAAAAACACAGCACTGCACCAGCTATTAAGACTGAGAAAAATGGCTGCTACTGCTGAACCCAGGACAGGAATGAAAAAGCAATCTTTTATGGGAAACTTTCTTACTATGCGTAGCTCATATGAAATAACATATTCCATTAAAATTTGCAGCCAGTTTTATAATACTGAGACATTTTTTAATAGCTGTTTTAATTGTTGATACTTTTCAGGACAGACTTCCTTCTGATAAGTATAAATAAAACTATCAATGTTATATCAACTCTGCATTCTAAGATTTCTTTTAAGCTAAAAGTGATCTTTCACTGTTCAACAACATTCCTGACACTTAATACCTGTCATTGCCCCACTCAGACTGCTAGTTTTCTATGCTCTACCACCAAGTATATGTTCTGTAGTTCAACTTGCAAGAGTTTTCTTTCTCCTGAACATCAAAGGTTGACACTTCAGAGCTTTTATGTTACTGCATGTGCTACTCCTGACACAGATGAATAGAGACATTGCAGTTAGAGCTTATCCGAATCAGCTTTAACACTGCAACCCTGTAATAGCTGTTTTCCTCTCTTTGCTACCCCATCCCCAGCATTTCTTCCTCCATCTTGTCACTCCTTTTACTGTTCCCTCCTTAACTTCATTCAAGACTTGGCATTGCCATCAGAGTGATATGAAAATGGAAATTGTAGGCCTGCAACAATGTAGCACATTTTCTCTTGGTGGTTTAAGTTTTTGCTCAGTATTTTCTTTGGTAGAGAGGTAACTGGCATCACAATCTGAATGCTCAGCTGCCATTCCTGGCAATGCAGGGGTATTTCAAAAATATATTTTGGGGGGAAAAAAAAAAATCAATCCTTTCTTTCTTCAGGTATGAGTTGATTTAGGTCTTGAATGGATTTTCCAAAGAGGCTGTCATTTATGGTGCAAAACACAAAGCCTTAGTAAATAAGGGTCCATTAGCTGGTGTTTTTCTCATCACTAACACTGAACAAGTATGTTGGGAAAAGCAGCAAGACTGTAGTCTCCCCAGTATTTACCTTCTTCAGTTTTCTGGACAAGTCCAGGTGCTTTATTAAAATCCTTATGGTAGTTTCTGTGGGAAAAAGAGAAAAAAAAAAAAAAAAAAAAGAGGAAACACAACAGTTTTTGCGATGGATTTTTTCTGTTTAGATTTTCCTCTAAAACTTTAAGTTTGAAGCAGAACCATATACCAAACTCTCTAGAGATTACTTGACCAAGGAAGTTGAAGGCTTCATGTGTCTACAGGTTTATCCCATAACTACTTTCATGCCAGGACCTTTCTGTTTGCCATTCTCCATCTCCATCTTCAGCTCCTGCCCTGTCCTAGCTCTTTATTCTGTTTAGATGTTGATAAAGATGCTTAGATAATATCTTTGTAGCTTGTGTTTTCTTTTCAAGAATAGGCATCTCCTTTACCTCAGTCACATTTACTGAATGATTTTTTGATAATTCTGTAAGTATTAAACTCAGTAAGATCACTAAAATCACTAAGATAGATATCACTAAATCTGCATGACCTTCTACTGTGTATTAGAGCAGCACTGTCACTGTGGAAGAAAGATTAATGCAGAAAGCTAGTTTAAGTCACACCTGTGTGGTAGCAGAACTGCTGTGATGGATTTCCATAGAGCAGACTTTGGCCTGTTTAGGGGCTTGATTGACATAGACCCTTGCAAGGGTCCTGAAGGGCAAAGGAGCCCAGGAAGGCTGGACGCTCAAGAAGGAAATCTTAAAGGTGCAGGAGCAGGCCAGCCCCATTGCTGAAAGATGGGCCGGCCGGATAGAAGACCGGCCTGGCTGAAGGGAAAGCTTTGGCTGGAACTCAGTAAAAAAAAGGGGTTTATGATCTTTGAAAAAAGGGGCAGGAAACTCAGGAGGACTACAAGGATGTCGTCAGGTTATGCAGGGAGAAAATTAAGAGGGCCAAAGCCCAACTGGAACTTAACCTGGCTACTTCCTTAACAGACAATAGAAAATGTTTATATAAATATATTTGTAGCAAAAGAAGGGCTAAAAAGAATCTCTAACTTTAATGGATGCACATGTCTGGAGCACAAGTCTTATGAGGAGCAGCTGAAGGAACTGGGGTTGTTTAGCCTGAATAAAAGGAAGCTCAGAGAAGACCTTATCATTCTCTATGACTGCCTGGAAGGAGGTTGTAGTGAGGTGGCTGCTGGTCTCTCCTCTCAAGTAACAAGAGATAGGACAAGAAGAAGTGGCCTCAAGTTGTGCCAGGGGAGGTTTAGATTGGATATTATGAAAAATTTCTTCACCAGAAGGGCTGTCAAGCACTGGACCTAGCTGCCAAAGAAGTAGTGGACTCACCATCCCTGGAGGTATTTAAAGGCCATGTAGATGTGGCACTTAGGGACATGGTTTATTGATGGACTTGGAAGTGCTAGGTTAATGGTTGGACTTGATGATCTTAAAGGTTTTTTTATACCTAAATGATTCTACGCTTATTTTTCTGAAGACACAAACGACTTTTTTCCCTGTTTCTCTCTAGTGATAAAATAGGGGCAAAGTATTTCCAGGTTTATAAAGCCTTATAAAACATTTTTGCTTATTTACCACTTATACTGTCATTATGAATACAATCCTTTGTCAGAAACCAACTCATTAATGTGCTAGATGCCACGCAAACACAAGCTAGAAAAACAGCTTCTGGCACAAAGACTCCATCCACAACCTACGTATGACAAGACACAACAGGTGGATACTGACAGTGAAAAAGAATGGACATATTTAAAAAAACTGAACTTTCAGTTTCCCAGTTAGATTTAGAAATGATTCCTGAATGAGATAGAAATAGAATCCTATTGAGCAATAACAGCCATACCATATTGGTAACACATTTTGTTCATCTTCTGAGTAATATAGTGGAGTGAATTTTAAGGAAGGTAATGGAGCAGATTTGTTCCTATTTGCGTCACAATTCTCCAATGTAGAAGAGGCACTGTAGGTCGAGGCATAAGAGTACCTTTTGAAAACTTAGCAAATGGGCAGTGAAGGTTGTTGCTGCAAAATAGAGTGATAGTATCATAGAATAGTTATGGTTGGAAAAGATCTCAAGACCATCTATCTCCAACCCCAGTGCCATGTGCAGGGACACCTCACACTAGACCATGTCACCAAAGACTCTGTCAACCCTGGCCTTGAACACTGCCAAGGATGGAGCATTTACCACTTCTTAGGGCAACCCATTCCAGTGCCTCACTACCCTCACAGAAAAGAATATCTTTGTTATATCTAACCTGAATTTCGCCTGTGGACACTGATGAAAGAGAAGCCTCTTGTTTGCGCTGAATGCACCTGTTATAAGGAAGATGCCATTTTCTTCCAGACTCTATGTCACAAAACAGAAAGTTTCCACTTGAAAAAATCTCCCTGCTGTGTGTCATTCCTATTTCCACAAATAAACAAGAACATTTCTTAGCCCAGCTAAATGTTCCTGCTACAAGATTACGTGTTCATAACAGCATGTAGGGCTTGTTACCAATTCATAAAAAGCTACGCCTATCTTCAGTGTGAGTGCAGTCTTTTTTCTGTTTAAAGCGTACAGGTCAGGATTTTACTGTTTTCAAATTCTCAGTTTTCAATTTCTGCTACCTATTAAGGAAAATGCTGTCTCTCTTCTATAAGACTCCACTATCCGCTACCTCATGCAAAAACTTAACAAACAGCATATTTCTCCTGAGAATGCAGTTTAATAGGCAGAATGTACACAGTTTCACTTTTGAGACCCCCCACATGGGCTGGATTGTGCTTAGACAATATTGCTGTAATCAATTAGCACTTTGACAATTAGCCAAGCACAGGACCTGGGCCTCCTGCAGCAGGTGATGCAGAACTTTCAATTACATCTTTCTATTTCCCACAGCTCAACACTGAATTAATAATACACTCTGGTGGCAGGCTAATAGAAATGAAGATATAGATTAGCTGCAGTAATAAAAGCAGAAGGGAAAACTTCAGGCAAACATTAGAAAAGCCTTACATATAGCTGTATATCCTGTGAGACAGCATTAAGTTATAGGCAACCTTCATCAAACTAGAATACACTGGCTCTTATTTACACATTTGCCTCAAAAAGTCTCACAGCTACCCTTACAGAGCTTTTATGTAGCTCATGAATTCCTGCATGATTAGGTGTTGGTATGTCCTCAAAGCAGGCACCAATTTCTGTAATTTAGCACATAGCTGTTTCTCCAAGCCTTCTCTGCCACAACCTCATTCTCTGCTACCATGATAGAGCCAGCTTCGATCCCAGAGCCTTCAAGGCCTTGTGAACGTTTTTACTTGTAGTACATAAATGATTATTTGGGAAAGGGACACCATGGAATTGTAGCTTTCAGATGTCAGGCAATTTGTGCACTGTACAGGCGATTTACACAACATCATCTCTTCTTACAGATAAGAGACTGTGGGAGTCCCATAGGAAAAATTACACAGAAATGGTTAGTCTTACTGGGACACATCTGAGTTCACTCCTTTTGCTGGCACTGCTGGCAGCCATTGCGCTGTCTGCACTTAAGAAAGGCAGAATTGCTGGATGAAGAAGCAGCAAGATCAGGAAAAAAAAGTCCCCAGAACCTATGTCAAAATGTGCTTGTTAAAATGGCATTTTAAAGCAGTTTTTGAAGGCAAGAAGCACATTTATGAAGAGATAGTTGTGTGCTGTGAAGGGCACACCTTCCTAAAGGTACTTGAAGAGACTAACAGGTCAAGGAGGGGAAAAAGAAAAAGAAATAATCTAGTGCTCTGGAATGGGAGGGAAAGATCATCTATTAGATACTAGATAATTAGATATTTTACTTCATTACCCTGTCTATAATGCAAAATATCTAGGTTTGTCAGGCTTTTCTGATTTTGACAGATGTAAACATGACAGTGCATCTCCTATCATCTGTAAGCTTATGATCAGCCACTGACACATTCAGTGTGGAATAGGTGTAAATTTTCAGCTTTGAGAACAATTTTATGCCTACTAAGATGTTTATTCCTCTACCATGGTTGCTTTCTTGCATAAATATTTGCAGTGGCTTTTGTTTGTTTGGGTTTTTTTTTCAAAAATAGATAACATTAGGTTCAGATTATGATCTGGGGTAAGACTGAAGCAATACAGTCTATCTTAACCTCCTTATATAAATCTGGAGCTGGTCACTATTCCTGTATCTTTTACATCTATTTCTGAAAAGTGGATGTTTCTTCCATCTTCATCTTGTTTTCTTTGTCTATATAATCTGTATAACACTGGGAAAAGAGGCTGTAGTGATTCTTCAGTCATGTATTGTCATATTAACTGTTGTGCATCTTATCATCACTGCAATACAACTGATTAATAGTGAATTCATATGTGTCTCCTTACAGTCTCACCTCTTTCACAAAATACAGATTCCATTCAGATAACCACGATTAGTTACATCATCTCCCATCTCTGTTTTTCAATGTAAACCCTTAAGCAGCAGATGGCGTATATGAAAAGGAAATTGGGGGTAATTCAGTTAAAAAAACCAATAAAACTAACAAAAACTAATTCCCAGTTTGCTCTGCATTCTCTGCTATCTGCACAGCTACCTCCTTCAGCTACAAGATAGAAATGGGCTACCTTGTCATTTGAGTTTTTGGTACACTCTGCATGTGTTCTGTAACTTAACACCCATTTCTTCTCCTCAGTCTTCTGTCAAGGGCACCAGCTTGTAACAAATTCCTGCATGAAAAAATGAGAAACGTAACAAAAAAAAAGTAGAAAGGGATCACTAAAGATAAATCTGGGCACCGACATGTTTCTGGGTCACATTTTCCTTTTCTTTGAAGGCAATTTTAGATCACCAGCCAAACCTGACTAAAAGCTGTAGACTTCTTTCCTGCCATTTATTATTAGTTTCCTTCTCTATGCAGATGGATCCTGTAAGAGGCAATAAATATCTGTTACCCAGATAACAAAGAACAAACCAACAAAGCATAAATCATTAAGTGCCAAATAAGCTGCTCAAATAATAAGAAACAGCAACATCTGTTTCTCCTGTTTCTAAATGCTTTCTGGTAGACTAATAAGCAAAGAAGCTCTTCCCTCCAGAAGAGGTTAGAATTGTCCAGGCAAAAAAAACCCCATTTTTTTTTCCAGAGTTGGTAATGTCTTATAATGCTACCCAAAAAGTATTATGCAATGAAGAAGAGACCTCTGTCTTTCCAGGCACATCTACTGAGTTCTCAGCAATGTGACAAGTGGTTCTTGATTCTTGTCTCTTGTAGCTAATACTGGTAAGGACGTATATAACGTTAAACTGAAGTGGCAGAATCAAGTGCACTTCAGGACCTGGGGCATCTCTCCTCAACCAGCCAGAGCTAAACCCTGTGTACTTGCAGACCCACATTTCTCCCACCCCAGCCCCATGGAAGCCGCTATTGCTTTTATCGTCTGCAGATCTGTCCAGCAGCAAGGTGCAGGCACACACACTTGAAATTAACTTTGCCTCTCACACAGAGCAAGAGAGAGCAATGCATTTTCCAGCAACTTGCTTTTTACATGTGCATGCATACACACAATACAGAGAGTGAGAAAACATTCAATAATAGGACTTTACGGTAAGAAGAAAAGCCTGCAGCAATCAGGCGCTGGGCACAGGCCGGTGGTCATACTGTCAGTTTGCTTGCAAGTGACTGGCCTTTTTTATCCCCGCTTCTGTCCATTTCTCTGTGTTTGTTCTTCCCTCAACTTTAAACTCTCTCTAGGTCACCCCAGCCTTCAAGCAGTATTACTGACAAGGTTATGCCTAAGTGCTGTCGGCCTTGCAAGGCTGCACTTTCCAAAATGTCTCCAGTGCTCCTCCAAAATTGTGTGTGAAGTGTGGCAGTCTCTCGCATCATTTCCACTTAACTAGTTGTGAAATCCTGTCCTTCCTTGAGGTGCTCTGTGAGCCTCCTGCGTTGGTATTTACATTCAGTAGTTTCTCATTTTGTGTGCAGCAGTTTCCTGTGGTCTGTTCAGCTAGCCAAATCCTACACCAGGGCTCATGAACAAGGCTACCTGGCAAGGTACCTACCTATGTGTATAGGTTTAACTACAGGCCTAAATTTCACTGGCTTCCTCAGTATAAATAAAAAGTGGCTACTTTTTATTTACAAAAGAGAATTCAGATGGTTTATGTGCATTAACCTTTTCAGAAACACTGCAAGATGATTGCAATTAATCATAACTCCAGAATAAAACCCTATGTTACTGTAATCTCTCTCCATGTGTCACTATTTTATCAATGTTATAAAGAATATCTTTTTTAAAATGTTTATGCACTTCTTCACACAATGCAGACATAGCCTTTAATGAATTTTAACGACTGCTGTAATCTCATATCTGAAAACATCCAACCTAAAATCCCAGTAAGAAGGCATGTAAGATGAGAACTAAGAAGTTCTTTTATTTCTCACAGAAGTTCAAATTTACTTGTAGAAAAAAATATATTATACATATATTTATGTTTGTATGTTTTTAGTTTAACCAGCATCTGTTCAAAGCAGACATTGTTTTTCTCAACGGTTTCCTAAGACCTGTTTTAAACATGATGTAAAAGCAACCTTGTACTGCTATAAAAGCACATTGCATGCTGACAAGGAGGATACTACTATCTCTTCCTGTAAAGGAATTTCAGCTAGGGTTTTGGCAACTTATGTTTTATATTTTACATTTTGTGAGGCAGAGAGCTTTGTATCACAATCTGGAAATAATTTTGCTATAATGTGCAATACATTTACTTCCCTTCATCGGCAATATACAGCAGCATATTCTGTTTATTTTTGTCATTGTCTTTTGTCTGTTTTAAATACGACCAAGATTACTGAACTCCTTCAATTGCTTGTTGTATAAGCCATCTGGTATATGGGCATGAAGAAAGAATAAACGCACACAGAGTGACATATGCAGCCTACAGCAACATGCTCAACTTTCAGTGACAACTAGCTTGTTTTCCTTAGCAGAGATGGGACAAGACTGTTTGTTAAGAAGGACATACAGTTTGTTTGATATTTGGGGTGAAAACATACCTTCATATCTGCATAACGTTACATCATTTGAAAGACTTGTAGATTTAGTAGTCTATAAAACCAAAAGAAAATCAGATGTCTGAGAACAGAGGCAAAGCCAACAACCATAAATGTTTCCTTTCTTACAGAGGAATATTGGAGCCACAAACTTACTGCAATTAATTATGGATTTTAATACAGTTGGAGTAGCTTGGATCAAAATTGCTTACATGCTAACTGAGCTAGGAAACTTGTGAGTTGTTTTAAAAGTTCTACTCCTTCTGTAAAGACTTCATATGGTAAAGAGGAAATAAGTGACCTAGTCAAGTGAAAGTCTGCCCTCTGGCTCTGGCCTGTGTGCTCAGACTGTCTGCTTGGAAGGATTTGCCCTTTTTAATGGTTCAGACCTGCAGCTCAGAATCCGCATAAGAAGGAAGCAGAGTTTAGTTCTGCCTGTCATTGTTCAGGATAATTGCTACAATGGCATAATACCTGTGAGAGAAGTGTCTTTTTCTTGCTAGGAATGTAGTTATCGTATATTGCACATAAAGATGGAAAATGGTCTTAAAAAAGACCATATTGTGAAACCTTAACAGTAAAAGTAATTCCAATTTAAAGAAAGTCAAGCATAATTAAGCATAATCCCTTCTATAATTTTGATCAATACACTTTTTTAATAGTTCGTGGTGATTTTTAGCTGCAGAAGAGTCCATTTTGCCTGCTGGTAATGTTCAAGGATATTACAAATTCAGTTATCCAACAGGTGGAACTGAAAATGTCCTTACATTTTTGGGGGTCATTTATGCCATTAGAAAAGATCAAAGCCAAAAATGTCTCTGTTTTTATTTCTATGTACAAGCTGGTCTACAAATACTGCAAACTGCTTTCTTTTCTTTCAAATACAGAAATTAAGTGCATATGAAATAATTTAGTGGGATAATGCCCTCTTTTTAACTGTTACTTTTGGATATCTACTTTATGTTGGCACTGAAGATCACTTTTCTCTGCATGTGAACAGCTGAGTTGATAAGGAAAAAGGAGTTTCAAAGGAAAAGCCTAGTGCTTAATAACACAGTTCACGAGTGAATGCTAATGAAGCAGCAGATGCAAAGGCTTCAGGTAAATTTGGACCGGACAGAAAAGATGATCAGAGATCCTCATGTAAGGTGCATATACAATGACAATTTTTGTATGCAGGATCTCAAGCATGTAAGAAATCTAAAAAAGCAGTTTGGGGCTAACTTGCTCCTAGTGGGATATGAAGGACTTTTTCTTTGAGATTTTCTTTCAATCTAGACTATAAACAGAAAAGGTAGGATAACCTGAAATACTACTTATTTCAGACCTTGTTGAAATAACTGTCATCTTAATTTCATTAAATCCTTTCTCTCTCACACATATGTAATACACACAGAGATACCCAGCTGTCTCTAAGTGCAGGCAAAGTAGCTCTTTTCTGGCGGTATACTCGAAGAGGCAACAGAATGGCTATGGCTTTGCTATATATACTGCCAGTGCCAGAAATTTTGAGACAGCAAAGGCTGTTTGATGTAGCTCTAAAATTCAGCCTGCAACCCCTTTCCATAGCAGCATCTAGCTTATCTCCCTTGGGATGGCAAAATTAATTAATCTTTACCTGTTGAAAAGTACAGAAGTGGTTCAGTATACACCCCCAAAACAGATACACTATTTGAACAGCTTATCTATCAGGCTGGAAAGAAAGAGAAAAGGCTCTTTGTTTGTACTGGATTTAAATACTCATAATTGGTGGGTGATGGAGGTCACATAAGCAGATAAATAAAGAATTTCTGGAAAGAGCAAGAGGTAAAAATCAAAGAGATACATCACTGACTGGAGAAGAAACAACAAGAAGGCAGATGAAACCAGAGGATTATTTCAGAGGCAAATAAATCTCTTTGAACTTCTGAGAGATGAACAGCTTGCCAAAGTGTCAAGTGAGTGTGGAAAAGGGGGAAAGTTAGACAGGTAAGCCTCAGCAAATGTGTTTATGTCAGTCAAAACTTTGGCATGCCCCTCAAGCAGAGAACACAGAGAGTGCACACATCAGCTAAAAGTAGAACCGTTTATGTCCTTAAAATTTTCTCTTTCTCAGAACAAATCTTCAACCTTAAGAAAAATCAATCTTCTCAATTACTGCATACCATATAGATCTAATATTATTTCTCAGATAGTGGAAGAATTTCATCCTGGATTGGAACTGCACCCTCAGGTAGAAGACAAGCCAGAGGAAGCCAGAGATGAGTGTGCATCTGTGTCGTGGTTTAAGCCCCTCACCCACAAAGTTTTCTCACTCACTCACTCACTCACTCACTCACTCACTCACTCACTCACCTCTCTTTTTTCCCCCAGTCCTGGGGGCATGGGGAGGAGAATCAAAAAAAATGCAACTCGCACAGGTTGAGATAAGAACAGTTTAGTAGCTAAGGTATAACACAAACCACTGCTGCTACCACCAATAATAATACAAGAGAAATACAAGGAAAGAGAATACAACTGCTCACCAAGCCCGACCCAGACAGTGCACCCCCCAGCAGCGAACCCCCCACAGCACCACCACACCCTTCCAGGTCTCTGCTCTCTGTTTTCACATCCTGGACACGACATGTTGTGGTATGGAATAATCTCTTTGGTCAGTTGTCCTGACACTTTTGGGTCAGGTGTCCTGTCTCTGCTTCCTCCTGGCTTCCCCTCCTCCCTGGCAGAGCATGAGGCTCAGAAAGTCCTTGGTCAGACCAAAACATTACCAAGCAGTAACTGAAAACACTGGTGTTATCAGCGCTGTTCCCAGGCCCAAAATCAAAAGCACAGTGCTGCACCAGCTACCAAGAAGGAGAAAAATGACTGCTGCTGCTGAACTCATGACAATCTGCTTGTATATTAACAGTTTCCACCAATACAATGGCTTTTCATTTCTTTTGGTTTATCTCTGTGCATTTAAAGAACAGAGACATGAAGCCAAGCTTCTGTGTTTTACTAGCCAACGTGGCAACTGCTGTACTATTTCTCAGTATCATTCACTGACACAAATCTTCAGGAGATCAAAAAGCATTTGCACTGAAATTGTTTGAAGAGCATTCACATCTACAGCAATTAGGATGTCTTTGGCCCTGAGGAGAAGAAATATTTTCCCTTCTCTATACAGGAACAATGTCTTAAACACAAACCAAACCAAAAGAACACTTTCAGGCAGCATTTTGCTATTAAAATGCTCTCCTGGTTGCACCTTCTCATACACAACGGATTTTTAAGAATCTTAGAGCATGAGGAGGTATTGCAGTAAAATGTGGCCACTATATTTTAAGAAGTATAACAGTGACACCTAGTGCAACAAAGTTGCATGGCAGGGCACAGAAACGTGGCAGCCTATTTTAATTTCTTCAAATACTGATGCAAAAGTTATTGGTAGCAAGTTTCTGCAAACTAAACTTATTAAATTATCTTTGATGTAGTATTTGACCAGACTGACATTAATTTCTTAAGTATTGGTCAACAAAACAAGATAAAGTTTTATGATGTGGGAGATCAATAGACCAGTAAAGGAAGAAATGAAGCTTGGGGGGGGCGTGTGTGTGTGTGTGTGTGTGTGTGTGTGTGTGTGCTCTGAGGTACTCTTAAAGAGAGACCCACCATGCTGTCATGGCAGGAATTTTTGTATTATCAGTTGGGTCACTGGTTTCAGGTACCTCTTAGACCTCTTCTACGAAGGAAATGAAGGAAGTTAAATAGAAATATAGTAGGTAAAGAAAGTATAATTTTTCTCACTTGTGATTTGACAGTATCTTAGTCACTTTGCATTGTGGCCACTTAGCCAGGGAAGACAGTCCTACTCAAAGTGCCTTACTCATGCTGAAGAGATTTGCATTTGCTTGCAATCTCCCTGATTATCTTTAACTGTTAGTTCTTGTTATTGAGGATCCTTTAGGATCCTTATGGCTTGAGAAAGGAGACGACAACATATCTATTCACAAAAAGAAAGTTAAAGCTGCTCTATTTCTTTCAAGGAATTTCCAGGTGGAAAATATTAATACCTGCTGCACTGCACATGTGCAGTAACTCCAAAGCCTTCAGGATATGTTGCATGAGGGTATACACTGTGTGATATGTGTCCAGTAAATCCAGCATTTTCCAGAATCATGGTATTCTGTCCCTGTTCATATGTGCTACAGAAATTTCCAGGCTTTCTGGACTCACAGTTGCTCTATTAGAGCTACCATGCAGTAACTCCAACAGAACTGAATGATGGCCAGGAATCCTAATGAAAGATATACAGCTTTGAATTCTGTTATATTATTCAGTTCTGAGGTAAAATCCTTGATAAGCATGACAGGAGAGTTTGATTTACCTCTTGTCTGCAACTGTCTTTCTGATCACCTTATAACTGAAAACAAAGCAGCCCATAAGACCTGCATGTAAGCTGTGAGGACTTTCTGAGGAGCTGCAATAGGCTTCCTCCTCCTGAACTAGTCACAAGTGAAAATTCAGAGATCAATAAATGCCAAGGAAATGCAGCAAAATCAGAAGAGTCCAAGGGACAAAGAAGAAAAATATTCAATGACATTGGGAGCTTTCTAGCTGAAAAAGATGAGAAATGCTTAATTTAGAGAGGAAATTAATCAGGGGAGATCAGAGAAGTGTATCAATAACACCAGCAAAGAGGAATTAGATACTTCAATCCATCATCCTGGGGTACAAAAGGGCTATTAAAAATACAAGTGCAAATTAACAAGAGAGTTAATCTCAACTAAATACAATCAAGCAGATACTTTGACTGAAAGGATCATATTACATGCTGACAAGTTTGCCACTCGAGTTATTAAAATCCTGTGTTGCAAGCCAAACCAAAACCAGATCTCACATTTTCAATGGAGCAAGAAGTAGTAAATCACAGGGTAGTTATAAGAAGCCCATAATACGTGTTCACTCTCACAGACTCAAGTCCTGCTCACACATGGTTGCCAGCTGGGCAGGAACCTCTCACTCCAGCCAGAACCTTCCCCCTCAGAAGTTTTAAATTAAACCCCAAGTGTCCTCTCCCTGAATTCACCACAGCAGCTGCCTTTCCCTACTTGTGACTCATTAAAGCTGTGCTCAGCAGGAAGCAAGAAACCATGCATGGGCCCCTAAACTTTTACTGTGTCTGAATCTTTCACTTTCTTGCTTTTATAATTGATTGTTTAAAGCTTTCACTTTTTAGCCCTGCTGTGCCTGAAATTCTTATAGTCTTTAAAAGGTAGACTCTCCCATTCTCCCATCGAGTATGGTGTGAATGGTAGATGCTACACACTTGACTGCCTTAAAACCAGAAAAAGCTGCTCTTCTCATCATCCTTTCCTAATAAAACATTCTCCTTACATCCCTGAAAAAGACCTGAAGAGCTGCCTTTTCTTTCACTTACACTTACAGAGGCTGGCACGACTGAGGAGGGTATTTAAGCCCACTCGATCAAGTTTTTCCCTCGTTTTTGAGGCAGTCAAGAAAAAAAAGCTTTTGTGGAAATTGGCTCTTAATAGAAGATTCTTCGCATGGGATTTGTTGCAACAGCAGCTTCACCTTCAACAGACTCCCGCGTGAACTCTGCTCTCAGTCAAGAATCACAGAATCGTAGAATAGTTAGGGTTGGAAAGGACCTTAAGATCATCTAGTTCCAACCACCCTGCCATGGGCAGGGACACCTCACACTAAACCATGTCACCAAAGGCTCTGTCCAACCCAGCCCTGAACACCACCAGCAATGGAGCACTAACAACTTCCCTGGGAAACCCTTTCCAGTGCCTCACCACCCTCACAGTAAAGAATTTCTTCCTCATATCCAATCTAAACTTCCCCTCTTTAAGTTTGAACCTGTTACCCCTTGTCCTGTCACTACAGGCCCTAATGAATAGTCCATCCCCAGCATCCTTACAGGCCCCCTTCAGATACTGGAAGGTTAATAGGAGGTCTCCACACAGCCTTCTCTTCTCCACACTCAACAGCCCCAACTTGCTCAGCCTATCTTCATGCAGGAGGTGCTCCAGTCCTCTCATCATCCTCGTGGCCCTCCTCTGCACTTGTGCCAACAGTTCCATGTCTTTTTGATGTTGAGGACACCAGAACTGCACACAATACTCCGAGTGAGGTCTCACAAGAGCAGAGCAGAGTTGCAGGATCACCTCCTTCAACCTGCTGGTCACACTCCTCTTGATGCAGCCCAGGATACGGTTGGCTTTCTGGGCTGCAAGCGCACACTGCCAGCACATGTTCATTTTCTCATCAACCAACACCCCCAAGTCCTTCTCCACAGGTCTACTCTGAATCTCTTCCCTGCCCAACCTGTAGCTGTGCCTGGGATTGCTCTGACCCAGCTGTAGGGCCTTGCACTTGGCATGCTTAAACTTCATCGGGTTGGCATCAGCCCACCTCACAAGCGTGTCAAGGTCCCTCTGGATGGCATTCCTCCAACATACCAACCAAATCACACAGCTTGGTGTCATCAGCAAACTTGCTGAGGGCACACTTAAGCCCACTGTCCGTGTCACCAAAAAAGATGTTGAACAAGGCCGGTCCCAACACCCATCCCTGAGGGACACCACTCGTTACTGGTCTCCAGCTGGACAGTGAGCCATTGAGCACTACTCTTTGCGTGCGGACGTCCAGCCAGTTCTTTATGCACCGAGTGGTCCACCTATCAAATTGATGTCTCTCCAACT
Organism: Myiopsitta monachus; assembly: GCA_017639245.1. Lineage (NCBI taxonomy): Eukaryota > Metazoa > Chordata > Aves > Psittaciformes > Psittacidae > Myiopsitta > Myiopsitta monachus. The sequence continues at coordinate 75,260,287 of CM029917.1, read as the reverse complement.
TAGAGACAAGGATGTCATGCGAGACAATGTCAAACGCTTTGTACAAGTGCAGGTAGATGACGTCAACTGCCCTGCCTCTGTCCATCAGTTCCATAGCCCCATCATAGAAGGCCACCAGATTGGTCAGGATCAGGCAGTCTGTAACAGATCCCCACAGTAATGTCTCCCATTGCTGTTCTCCCTTTAACCCTGACCCACACACTCTCTATTGACTGCTCACCTGTCCCCAGACAGAGTTCCATACTCTCCAGCCTATCCCTAACATAAATAGGAACTCGCCCTCCCCGTCTGCCATGCCTATCTTTCCTAAAGAGTCTGTAACCTTCCATTCTAATACTTCAGTCATAGGAGCCATCCCATCATGTTTCTGTGATGCCTATGATATCATACCCCCATAGATGTGCACACATCTCTAATTCCTCTTGTTTGTTCCCCATACTACGGGCATTTGTACAGAGACATCTGAGCCGAGCTCCAAATGAAGCCAGCTCATTGGCTGGAGTGGCTGGAATATCTCTACGTTGCTCCGAGCATTTATTATAGGTGCTGGCAACTGACTGGGAGTGTTGGGATGGAATGATACCCCCAACACATCTAGTTTAAAGCATCCTTGACCAGTCTGGCAAGCCTCCTACCAAATCCACTCTTCCCTTTCTTTGTCAGACCAGCTCCACCAGCCTCCAGTAGACCTGGCCTACTAAATTGAGTCCCATGTTCAAGGTACCCAAACCCCTGACTATGGCACCACCCTTCTGACCATTTATTAACCTGGCCAATCCTCCTAGCCTTTTTAAGGTCCTGCCCTGTATCCGGGAGAATTGATGAAAAGACAATCTGAGCTCCAGAGCCCCTAACCACCTCTCCCAGAGTTCTGTAGTCCTTCTTTATGTTCTCTGGGCTACTGCTATCTATATCAGTAGCACCCACATGGATCACTAGAAGTGGGTAATAGTCAGTGGGACCAACTAGAGCAGGCAGCCTCTCTGCAACATCCCTGATCCGAGCCCCTGGTAGGCAACACACCTCCCCTGAGACTGGGTCAGGCTGACAGACGGGTGCCTCTGCTCCTTTCAGAGTAGAGTCCCCTACAACTATGACCCGTTGCTTTTTCCTGGCAGCACCAGTAGTGATCTTCTTTACCAGTGCATCAGCCGGTTGTTCCTGGTGCGAGTGTGGTTCCTCATCAGCCCCCTGCAGAACTGCAAAGCGGTTCTGGGTGGGGACAACAGATTTAGGAGGAAGCCTCTTGCTTTTAATTGTCCTCTTCCTCCTTTTTTTGTTGGTGGTTTTTTGGTTTTGTTGTTTGTTTTTTTTTTTTCTGGCACTGCGCGCCCTGTGAATCAGCTGCTCTCGTCAGCTCTGCTGCTGGCGACTCCCTCTGTGACTCTTGCCACTCTGAGTTGAGGCTCTTGGACTCTGAGCTTCCCCCTGCTCAGGTCTTGAAGGTGTCCTCTCTTGAGCTACTCACCTCAGCAGCTGACCACACGAAGATGCGCAGTGGGTAACAGTGCTAGCCCTGGCTGAGTTGCCAGTATGATTTTTGCTTAAGGCATAAAATATTTTTCAAAGAAGTCCAATTTTGCCCATGGATCTCATGCATAACACTGGGCAGTCTGCACCAGGCTTTATGTGTATTATTCAATGACAATGTCAAAGGTGGCTTGCCTATTAGGCAGCAGTATACTCTCTGGCTGACCTGCAGCTGATGCTGTTTGCATAAGGGAAAAATATTTCTTAGATGTCGAGGGGCAACTACATTTTGTGGTGCATGTTCCATGTTTGGTCTTGGCCTACAGTTAGCAGCTGAGGCTTGATATACTATACCAAGTCTGAGAGAGATTCTTTTGGCTTCTTTATCCTTACATAAGGCTTACGTGTCTTCAGATGCTTTAGAGGCCTGTTCTTCCATCTGCAGTCTGTTTCTGTAAGAGTTTCATTTTTTCATGGCTGTTTTACAGACCATTAACTTAGAATAAGGAATTGTCTTAAATTCAAGCAAGCAGTCATTTAAAAATGGTTGGCTGTGTAGTCTCATGTCTGTGATCTCTAATGAAGCCTTTTAAAGGTTTTTCAGTACAGAGTTCAGATGAGCCCTTTGATTTGCAGCACATGAGAATGTAAAGTATTCAGCATAGCATATTCACCTTCTTTTCCAGGCTTTCAACATAAAGAAATCACAAGCACAGTAGATTTAAATTCTGTACTACGCAATAGAACAGGGAATACAGATACAGGATTTTTTACTAAACCCAGATGGTGCATGTAAATGATAAAGCTGAACTCCGTATGAACAGCTTGGACCTAAAAACAGTGGGTAGGTAGTTCTGCATTCATAGCATCGCTGCACCATGGCTAATAAAGCCAGACTATTTAGCTTTCTTGTCACTATTTTCTAATGCTTACATTTTAAGAAATGAGTTTAGCACATCTGCATTGGCTTGACTTTAGTGGTACAGCCTCATAAAATTCAAGGTTATTACATGCAGATATTTAGTGATTTCTGTGCTGCAATGAAGGAACCAGATTTACATAAAGGCTAGTTAACGGCAGCAATCTGGTAGCGTGGAAGTCAATTTACATTGCTCAGAAGCAGGTTAAATTAGCTCTCTGCCATACCTAGCAGGTATGCTTAAGTTTTCACTGTCATTTTAGATTTTAATTCTTATAGGGTTTTTTTAAAAGAAAGCCCCATGAGAGATGTATAATTTGGGAATATATTCCAGAGAATTTACACTTGGGTGTTTTTGGAAATTTGAAAACTGTGTTCTCGCTTCCAGTACAAAAGCTGTAGAAATAAAACAGATTCACCTTTCACAGAAATGTTCACACTTACCGAGTTCAGTGAAGAAGCATCTCCATTAGATGATCACAAAATGAAATGAGGTGAGGTAACTATTCAGACTTTGTGCTTTCACTCCCATCTCTGGCACTTCACAGGCTAGTGGAAGGTTTTTGCTCATTTAAGGCAATCCCAACTCTCATATTAAAAAAAAAAATCTGCTGCTTTTTCAGAGACTGCACAACACTGAAAAGACATGGGGAGATGAGTAAAGAAATGGAAAATAACACAATTTTTCATTAACAATTTTGCATAGCTTTTGACACCTGACAACTGCCTGACATGGCCCTGCATGTACAAAGCACCAAGCAGTGCTGTGAAATATGTCAATGTGCAATCATGAAAAAGCTTAGTTTAAAATCTTAGTGAAAGTTTATCTGAAAAATGCATCGAAGGTGTAGTTATACCACATCAGTAACAAAGCATGCACACTTCTGTTTTCAGACTACATTCATCTGTGACTTTACACTGATGGTAGAGCTACAAACATAAACTTTCTGTTCCTGCAGCTAAAGGTTCTGTGATCAAAAACCTAACAGTAGTTACAAGTAATACTGTATGACACCCAGTTGAGCGACCTTATTCAACAGAGGATAGAGGTACCTAAACCTAAATTTTCTTATTATATATTTATGCTAATTTCCCTTAGATAGGAAACCATTTTGGAAGCTTTCTTAAATTATTTTTCTCTCTTTGTGATTTAATTGTTGCATTTGAAGGGATACCAAAGAACAGTGCTTTGAAAGATGATTTTAAAAAAATGAAGTCATATTTCTAATGATTGTCAAAAGATAAATGCTAAAAGATAAATCCTATGGGCATTTATCTCAGGGCTATTTTAAATTATATGTTCATAGCTGCAGCATTCAGGAGTTATGGTGCATGTACAGCAAGCCTGAAAAGAATGAAGGTGGGGAAGAATAAAGAAGATGGTATAATCTAAAAAACACCTCTGGTAACCAATAACTCTGACACACAGTTATGTGTTTGGTTGTCATCTCATAGCAAGAAAATGGAGTACTTCTCATTTCACTTAATCAGAGCAGATGGATGTAGTACTGTTGAGCATAATCTACCACAAGTAATTGTATTGTCATCTCATTGACATAAAGTCTACATCACTTTTATTTTGTTTAGCATGCACATATTTTACAAAAATGCCCCAAAGATACAGCAGTAGCAAATTAAGAGATACTACAGGGAAAGGTCTGGCATTCCCACCTGTTCCATCTTTTATGGTTCTCAGCCTCACAAAGCCTTTGGGCTGCCCTCCTGAAGCCCTGCAGAATAAACAAATGTTTCAGTGTGGCAAAGCTGAGAACATGCTTGGGTGCCTTAGTAATTTGCTCTGCTCCATTTGTTTTTAACTCAAATCAGGAAGGTCACTATCAACATGAAAAATGTGAGCAAACCGTTACTTCCCAAACAACAAGAAAAAACACTCCAAAAATAAAAATTTGTATCAGCTTTCTCATGTATTTAGTTCAGTGTTTACAGGAGTATCACTTGCAAATGGTGCCTTTCTGTTTCATTAATACTCTGTGTTTACTGGATTTTGTTATAAAATAATCTAAAGCAACCCTGGTCATGAAAAAACCCACACAGATCTGAAAACTATGAATTTGTTCTGAGCTGTAAACATGGGATCACTGTTTTTCTCCACTAAGGCCAAAGAAAAAGGGAGCACTTGTCTTAAATGCAGCCAGGAGTACAGCCCCAAGTCCTGTGTGACAGTAGAAGTCGTGTGCTGTAAAGGACTAAAATGAATTGTCTCAGCTGCACTCAGTACAGGCTGCTAAAACCACAAAATGACCTGATGGCCCCTTACCCTTGAAAAGTAAAATAGCTCTTTTAGTTTTTCCTGCTTCTCATCACAACCACCTACCCCTGCTCATCTAGCCAGGAAGAACATAAAGAGAATGTAATTGCTGCCCCTGCCTGTTTAGACCTGCCAAAGGACTGCTGGTTATCTTTAATCACTAACAGAAGTACAACTCTTTGAGACAAGAGTGCATGACACACAGCACAGTTTCTCACTTCCCTTCTACAGCAAAATTTTGTTTCCTGTCAAAGGAGAATGCACTAAGACAGATTTGCCCAAAAGTAAGCAATCCTTAGAAAAGCCCATCCAAATACAAAAATGATGAAATGGAAAGAAAAATAGATCATGAAGTAATCTGTTAAATGTTTTCAGATCAACTGAACATTAAATACACATTAGGCTGCACAGGGGAACAAAATAGTCACACACATGGTGTAAGCACTTTCTTGTCTTTGCACTGCCTAGAAAGGGGTGAATGGGGGAAAATGTGTGTTTATTATATAAACGTACATTTATTATATAAATGGGGGAAAATGACAGTTTAATATTATTGAATCAAATGTCAAATCATATTTCTAATTTCTCATTGCACTTTTCCACTACAATCTTAATTTTATTCTTCTGATGTGTGCACTTGAACATATGTACGTTAAATACATGCAGAGTATCTATAAGTATTTAGAATTATCTCAGCAATTTAAAAAACTGTGTTAATGTTTTAATTACCTATCTTAAAAATCAAGTTCAGATCATATCTCAGGTATTTAGTCAACCGTGCAGCCAACTACTAATACAATTAGTGAGTTGTCAATGCAGAAGCTTCTTTAACTATTTGCCCAACTACAGATTTTTCTGATGAACTTATACAAACACTCTGGTGTTTTCAGCTGAGATTTGGAAGTATATGAAGGAATCTTTTAATAAGCTTTTATCTGATCACATTAAGGGTATGCATATGCTTAGATAAACGTCCAAATAAAATTCCCAGTTTACAGTAGTGTGAGCTTCTGCTCTACACAGAGCTGTCAAAGCACTATTAGTTTTTAAAAATGAACTAACAGTACCCTTTTTGAATCCTGCCATATAGTATTTGCCATGGCAATATGCATAAAAACTAGGGATGCTTTGTTTTGTTCTACTTTTAAGAAAATAAAGTATTTCAGTTACTTGGTGGATACCATTATTTTTGACCACAGTTTAAATGAAAATTATGCCACCCCATATTACAACAACATTCATTTTGGGGTACATGTCTGTATCACTGGTATCAGTTTCACTAGAGCATAGCTCAGACCATACACTGCTCAAATAAAAGCTTTGCCTTAAGTGTTGACTGAAAGGAACTTCAAATCTCTGTGACTGATAGATAAACTGTTTACCCAAGATGAAAGTGCCAACAAGGTCAAAAGAATGTTGTAAGATACACAGTCCTGTTAAAAGTAAGTAATTAAGATAAATTTACTAAGCATGGGATAGTGCATGGCCAAAGATAAGAGAGGAATGTGAGCATGTAAATCATGGGGCAGGTCACACACAGTGCTTGGGGAGGGGTGCAGTGCAGGTGGAGTCTTGCACAGGCTCAGGTCAGTGTAGACACCTCTGATTGCAGATGGAAAAAATCATGTAACTCTGTATTGTCCAAAAGAAGACTGCTTTCTGACAGGCATACGTACACTAACACCCTGGCAGAACAACCACCCAAGGACCATCCTTATGATACGTCATGGTTTATGCCCAGCCAGCAACCCAGAACAATGCAGCTGCTTGCTCATTCCCCCCCTTTCCTCTTCCACTGCTCCCAGAGGGATGGGAAGGAGAATCAAAAGAATGCAACTCCCATGGGTTGAGATAAGAACAGGCCAGTAACTAAGGTATAACACAAACCACCGCTGCTACCACCAATAATAATAATGATAAGGGAAATAACAAGGGAAGAGAATACAACCACTCACCACCTGCCGACTGATACCCAGCACGACCCGAGCAGTGATCTAACCCTTCTGGGTAACTGCCCCCAGTTTAAATACTGGACATATGTGCTGTGGTATAGAATACCCCTTTGGTTAGTTTGGGTCAGGTGTCCTGTCTCTGCTTCCTCCTGCCTTTCCCTCCTCCCTGGCAGAGCATGAGACTCAGAAAGTCCTTGGTCAGAGTAAACATAATTGAGCAGCAACTAAAAACATAGGTGTTATCAGCACTGCTCCCCATCTGAAAGTCAAAACCACAGCACTGCACCAGCTAAGACTGAGAAAAATGACTGCTACTGCTAAACCCAGGACAGTATCCACCCCTTATTCCATACCATTCACATCATGCTCAGATCCCACATTTTCAATATACCATTGTTTTTGTCTCATGTATGTGTATATATATATATACACCCACAAGCACACAAAGAGAAGGATATCATTCCTTAGTGCACAGACCAATCCCTATAAAGCTGATGAATTTGTCCGTTCCATGATGTCAGGCTCCATCTCTTGTAACAATCTTTCAGAGCAGGAGAGGTGGTGTGCAGTGTTGGATAGTTGCCTGCTGATGATACTGCATCATGCCAGTCACTGCTCATCTGGACACTGCTGAGCTTGTCTGGTTTCTTCAAAGTTCATTCTTTGTTGGGATGATGATCAGAGGAAAGTCAGGAACAGACACTGGTGACCTGAAGACGTCTAGTTGGTGGGCTATAAAAGTGCTACATAGCAGGCAACAGCGTACAATTGAGTTCATTGGCTGTTTTTGCCTAAATTCAAATACTCTTGAGGTACACTTCTCCATGATCCCACAAGTGAACCCATAGGGAAACCCGTGGCATGTACCTCCTATATCTTCTCTCTTGAGCAGTAGGGGCGCCTTTTGTTAATATCTGAGATGTGGGTTGGTACACGTGGAGAGCTGGATAGATCGATCATCTCTCAATTGTTTGAACTCCTGGGACATTTTTCCACAGCTGAAATGATGGAAGGAGTGAGATTGTCTTCGATCACTCTGAGTTTATGAATCATTTCATCCCCTGCTAGTGGTACTATGTCATTGCAGGTTACTGTTGTCAATGAATGAGCATATGATGATGGTGAACTCTGTGTAAATTTCTGCCACATGGGTTGTGTACATTCAACTTCATCTGGATTTATGGGTGCATTCCTGGCATCCAGCATATGACAGATCATCTCTAGAATGGCTGATTCCCTCAGAGATTGGATGCCCTTTTCCAGAGTAGCCCACTTGGCTGAATAACTCATAACATCGTCCTTGTATGGATACCTGTCTTTCATAGCTGCCAAGAGCTGCTTCCAAAGGCTGAGGGACTCTTTCTCTTTTGCAATTGTTTTGTCAATTCCCCCTTCCCTGGCAAGTGATCCCAGCTGTTTGGCTTCCCTACCTTCTAGTTTGTGACCGTTGGCCCCATTGTCCCAGCATCGGAGCAAACAGGTGATGATGGGTGAAAGGTAAAAATCTTTTCACATATTCCACAGTTCCGCCAAGGTCTGGGGTCGAGAAGTCACCTCTTCTTCTTCTTCTTCCTCTGATTCACGTAATAATAACTCTTGCTCAGATGCTGTCCCATGTAGAAAGTGCATTGGTTCTTCATCTTTCTTCACTGTACGTGTTGCTCTTTGTGCCTCTTGTTCGCATTTCCCCTTGCGTACCGGGGCAACCGGTATTGGCATGAATTGTTCCTTTGGTTTAGTTGCAGTGACTATCACTGTTGTTGGAGTGGCTGCAGTGTCTACTACTAGGGTTGGAGTGGCTGCAGTATTTGTTGTCAGGGTTGGTGAAGCCTCTGTGCTTGGGGGTTGAGTAGCACCAACAGCTGCACTGCCTGTTGTAGTCAGAGTTTGAGTAGCTGCTGTACTTGACACTGAGGTTGGTACTGCTGCTGTACTTGAAGTTGGAGTAGCTGCGCTGTCTGTTGCTTTGCCATCATGTCCAGAGACATCTTTTTCCCTTTGAAGGTGCTGGGTAGTGCTGAACAGGACTCCGTAAGCATAGGCCAAGCACCAGCATGTTGCCATGACTTGTCCCTCTCTGGTATGACCAGAATGATAACACACCTCATCTAAGTGTTTTACTAATTTTTCTGGATTTTGCTCTTGTTCATTAGTGAAGTTCCAAAGCACTGGAGGGGTCCACTGGCCTAGATACTTGCCCATACTATCCCACACACCCTGCCACTCATGACTGTCCAGCCTCAGGGGAAATCTCTTGGTCCTCCTATATCGTCATCTAACCTTAGACAAGACCCAAACCCAACTCTACTTAACTTTCAAGATCAGATTAAATGGTTGCGGGTAAAACACACTCCGTATGTGTGCCAGCATGGTGATTCCCATCACAATCAGCAGGCAGGTCTCCAGGGTACCCAACGGCCATTCAAAACCTTTAGAACTCTCCAATGATGCTGTAAACGGTCTGGTGGGGGGGCTGGCAATGTAAGGGAATGACTCCTTCACAGGCTGACCACCCAAGGAGGGAAAAAGGATGTGTAATTGCTAAACACTTCCATTATATACCTCCCAACGTATAGAGGTGATAACCACTCTGGGAACTCAAGCGAGATCAGTTTCATAATCAATGAGCCTATTGTATTACAAGTTGTTACCATAAAGTACAGCAAAACAAGAACCTTGGCCCAGGCCCCCAGCCGATAAACTCATATAAACAGCAAATACTGGCTGTAAGTATGGTACGACCTGCTGAAACTGTCAGATCAAGAGTAACAAACTTGAAAGCCAAATATAATTAGACAAATACGATTAGACACACTCTGGTCAGATCTGTCATTATCTCAACCCTTCATGCCCCATATTGGGCACCACAAAGACAAGTTCCACAGTGTCATCAGCAGGCAACAATTCAACAATCTATCAATAGGTGATGTACATCAATTCATTTCAGTAGAGATTCTCACTGCTTTATTTCTAATCCATCAATGTCAGATTTTCAAAGTAAAAAAAAAAAAAGAAAAAACAGCAAAGGATATGAGAAGCCACTATTTTTAAAATCACAGATATTGTTTTTATCTTTTTTTTCAACATCCTTCCTATCCCTTCCATGCCTGGAGCAGCTGATTGCAGTATTTAGTAATTTTCAACCCATTTAACGGTGTTAGATCTTCTACACGCCATCTAGTGTAAGACTCATGGAGCCACTGGCTACTGGCTTCCCTTTCCTGAAATGCCCTCAGCAAACCACCTTCCCCGCAGAAAACAATTAGAGATGAACAGCAGGGCATCCAGGCCATTTGGAGCTCATCCAATGCAGCCACACATGTAGAAGTGGGAACTCACTATACATACATTTTATTCAGTCACATATATTTTAATGTTGGCTACATCAGAGATGACAACAAAATACTTATCTGAAAGCTGCCAGCATATGTAATGAAGAGAAATAGGTATTTCTGCTCTGTACGCTTTCTAAGATGTAGTCATTCCTGGAGAAGTAATATATTGCTGAGTTATTTAAGCAGTGCTTGCAGCTTAAGGCTGAAGCAATTATTTATGCATTTGTAATAGCATTACACACAGGATTATGAGTTAAGTGATTAACAGATGGAGGGACAGAAATTTCCAAGTTCTTTTTTTTTTAGTACCTAGATTATTCCTTCTTCACTAGCCTAAAAGGCATTTGTAAAGAGAAAATAACATACCTCTGGCCAACGTTTATAAACTTGCATTTCAATTTACTATGCTGTTTACAAGATACATAGGGTAAATATTAGAAGACTGCAGTTACCTGAGGACTGCATGCAAGTACGCTCTCACTTATGTTCTTTCAGCACCTTGAGTGGATTTTCCTTTGACTTCATGGATGATCTCTAGGAGTGACTCACAACTCTAATTTGCATCTACAGAACCAGTAGTAAAATTGCTTCATTGTCTAGATTATAATTAACACACAAACCCCACAATACTACGAAGCAATTTATGCAAGATTGCTGATTCCTAACCAACTCCATTTTATAAAACAATAAATGTCTACTAGCAAAAGAATGTCTAAAAGCAAGTGTTTGGAAGATGCAAATATTATTTCTTGGAATCTGACTGTAAGTCAATAGTGGGTCTTTCTTCATCTATTTGGCTTATACACCCCATGGTATTGATATTGAAATGCTAGCCCTAGTTTGCAAGGATGTCTTTTTTTTTTTTTTTTGTTGGTTGACTTTACAACAGCAATAATCATGGTCAAGAAAATATACCTGAAATCACAGTAAGAGCATCAGTCATGATGTCCAGTCACTGCTCAGGTACCTAACTGCAGGCCTAACAAGAAAATAGGCTGTGTTCAAGAAGAAAATCAAATGCAAAGATCAGAGCAACAGTCCAAGAAGGCATGCTGTTCTCCTCAAGCTTTCTGCTTCCAACCCAATTTACTTTCAGTCCCATAAAGCCTGAGAAAGGAAAATGCTTGGTAGTTTTGATGGACTCTGAGTCCTGACTGATGGCAACCACTCACTATAAAAAAGCACCGAGACTTGTGGCCTTCTGAACATAAATAAAGAATGTATTAGATTGTCACTCTGTAGTGGCTTTGCCAAACTGCGTTGACTAATCTCAGTTGCAGCTATGCTGTGTTTATGGCCATAGTCTGTGAAGATGACCTAGCTGAAAGACTTATGCACAGTGGTTCTCTATTTCTTTGTCATATATATGTGAAAACTGAGCATTAAACATAGATATGCTTCCTAAAAACAATTTCCTTGGAGACTGGATCATGCCAATCAGCATATATGAAAATGTATTACTTAGTTGCCTTCACTAATTCCTTTGGTATAGTCCAGCTACAAGAAATCATAAATTACATTTGTAAGAACAGGATTCCCAAGGCAAATGTAGCATTTACAAACAAAAGGTATCTCTTGTGTCTTGCTTCAAAATGCTACTAAATACAAGCCTCTTTACTAAATATTTGCTCATTGACTGGAGTCAGTGTGGTGAATACAATAAACATTGTCAGATTGCCAATGCACTGCATGTACAGTGCAGCCCCAAGAAGATGGGCTCTTGTGGAAGAGCTGATAAACAGCACTTGTGTCACGTAACAGGAAGAAACATAGCCACCTCCAGAAATGTTGCCTCCTAAAGGATGGGTTCATGAAGCAGAGGATTTGTGGTTTAAGCCCAGCCAGCAACCCAGAACAATGCAGCTGTTCGTTCACTCCCCCTCCTTTTCTCCCCCCCCCTGCTCCCAGAGTGATGGGGAGGAGAATCAAAAGAATGCAACTCCCATGGGTTGAGATAAGAACAAGTCCAGTACCTAAGGTATAACACAAACCAGTACTGCTACCACCAATCATAATAATAATGATAAGAGAAATAACAAGGGAAGAGAATACAACCACTCACCACTCACCAACTGATACCCGATCAGTCTCGAGCAGTGATCAAACCCTTTCGGATAACTGTCCCCAGTTTATATAGTAGGCATGATGTGCTGTGGTATGGAATACCTCTTTGGTTAGTTTGGGTCAGGTGTCCTGTCTCTGCTTCCTCCTGGCTTCCCCTCCTCCCTGGCAGAGCATGAGACTCAGAAAGTCCTTGGTCAGAGTAAACATTACTGAGCAGCAACTAAAAACATCGGCATTATCAGCGCTGTTCCCCGTCTGAAAGTCAAAAACACAGCACTGCACCAGCTACTAAGACTGAGAAAAATGACTGCTACTGCTGAAACCAGGACAAGAGGAAAAGATGAGAATGAAAAAGCTAATGCAGAAAATTGGGGATTTCAGGATGAACCACCCTACTTGCAGGTCCATGAATTAATCTAGGGAAGGATGCAGGAACTTAAAGTAATCTGGCCACCTCTTTTTAAGCTTCATACTGGAATTGGGGCTTATTAGATAGAATCATAGAATCATAGAATAGTTAGGTTTGGAAAGGACCTTAAGATCATCTAGTTCCAAACCCTCTGCCATGGGCAGGGACACCACACTAAACCATGCCATCCAGGCTATGTCCAACCTGGCCTTGAACACCGTCAGCGATGGAGTATTCACAACTTCCCTGGGAAACCCTTTCCAGTGCCTCACCACCCTCACAGTAAAGAATTTCTTCCTCATATCCATTCTAAACTTCCCCTCTTTAAGTTTGAACCCATTACCCCTTATCCTCTCACTACAGTCCCTCAGGAAGAGTCCCTCCCCAGCATCCCTATAGGCCCCCTTCAGATACTGGAAGGCTGCTAGGAGGTCTCCACGCAGCCTTCTTTTCTCCACGCAGCCTTCTCTTCTCCACGCTCAACAGCCCCAACTTGCTCAGCCTAACTTCTCCAGCCCCCTTATCATCCTCGTGGCCCTCCTCTGCAATTGTTCCAGCAGTTCCATGTCCTTTTTATGTTGAGGACACCAGAACTGCACCCAGTACTCCAAGTGCGGTCTCACAAGAGCAGAGGAGAGGGGCAAGATCACCTCCCTCCACCTGCTGGTCACACTCTTTTTGATGCAGCCCAAGATAAGGTTGGCTTTCTGGGCTGGAAGCGCACACTGCCGGCTCCTGTTAAGTGTCTCATCAACCAACACCCCCAAGTACTTCTCTGCAGGGCTGCTCTGAGTCTCTTCTCTGCCCAACCTGTAGCTGTGCCTGGGATTGCTCCTAGAAGCCATGATGTTGCTGGTTGTCCTTTTGATTACATGGTCAAGAAGCATGCAATGATACTGCGTGCCACAGTGTTGCAGAATGTGAAGGTGATAGGAACACTTGCATTCTCTTTCAGGGGCAGTATGTCAAAAGAGCAATTCTTGTTAGCAGATTGCAGTGGTACGGAGAATTGTGTAGACTTTCATTACAGAAAATACTTGGCTGCTTTGCAAAGGCAAACAGTGACTGAGGTTTTTATACTCGGAGCAATCTGCAGCTGAAATAAATGCAACAGCTATTGGTGTATTAATATGTGTTCTTTATGGCAGGTCTCCAATTGCAATCATCAATCCCATCCAGAGGAAAATAATCTTAATTAGATCTTAATCATCCTGTTTACCAATCTGATCAGTAAAAGACTTCAATTTCACCTTGCCTAGGTGTAAGGCCAAAAAGCAAAAGCAGTTTCTGGGAGGAATTTCCCTTTAATGAGTGGTAGTGTAGGATGCTTTGAGGTATCAAAGCAGGGACCATACTAGGAAGAGCTGGAGAGTGCTTCACTAGATGGCAAGAACAACTTGCCTAAGGATGGAGCAACAGTGTAGCAGGTTTGTGCATTGAAGTTCTTGATACTTTCAGGATGATGAAAACTCTTGAACAGATTAAACCTTGCTTTGTATCTCTCTTCCCCCCCCCCCCCCCCCAAAGACTTTTCTCCTCAATGTGGCTGCCTCCAAACAGATCATCTGTTCAGAACACTAAGTTGTCTGTGCTTGTTCATCTCACAGTCAGGGAGCAAATAACTGTCTTGCCACCCTGACCGTGTATGAACATGGGCCAAGGTTGCTGCTTTGTGTGTAGGCGTAAACAGATGTTTAACTCAGCAACTGGTGTCCTTGCATCTTATAATTGATTTGCCTCTTCCTGTGGGAATGTGATTCATGATAGCCTCTCTCTCTTCCTTTCATATTCATCCAAATACATCAGAACTGAAGCAGCCCCATAGGCCACTGGTGAGCAGTGTTGAAGATCCCCTTCTTGCAGTCATTAGAGCCCAAAGAACAAGGTGGAAATGACATTAAAATGAAGGTTAATCCATTTGAGGCCTTACCATATTCCTCACCAGAGGAAAAGGGAGTAATTTCTCTCAAGCAGGAATGTGGTGACAAAAAATGCCTCTTTCAGTACTGGGCACCAACCCCATAATGTAATCCTGAATAGAAAAAAAAATGTATTTTCACACTGGACTAACAATGCCTGGAAAGCAGCAAAAAAACATGCTCCACCGACTACTTTCAGTGATAATAAATCACAGTTCATTAGTACAACTCCATTCTCCCCGGGCATTAAATCAAATATAGGTAAGATAAAATCCTAAATCCCTCTAAACATTAAAATTCCTTATCTTGTAGCATAATGCCTAGATCAGTCATATGGATCACAAAAGCTATGCTGTTGGCTTTTACTTTCTTTTGGTAAAGGCTTTTGACTAGTTTCCTACATGAATCAAGCTGAACACCTACTAACCCAGGTAGAAGATGGATACAATTTCCTGCAAATAGTTTTCACTTGTGAGAAACAACTCTTTCCTTACTGTATGGAAATTCAAATCCCTTCCATCACTGGGTCATGACTTTCTCCTTACTTCCAAATGCATTGCTGTAGATGTTGATTTAGAGGAGGGGTAGGAGTTTATATCTTCTTCCTCCTTCCCTGACAGGTTGCTGAGACTCAAGGATGGATATAACATAGGAGTGTATGATTTGCATATGGTCCAGATGCAGAAAGGCAGCAAGAAAATAACGCAACACACTGTAGTCAAAGCACAAAACGTCTCTCTTCATTTTGTCTTTTTATGGCCCCACCCCAGTGCACCAGGAAAAGAAAGGGACCTCAAGGTTGCATCAACCCCATTCACTTCTTGCATCCAGCACAATATATGTATTACTTCACTTCTCTCTCTCAAAAAAAAAAAAAAAAAAGTAATTCTAGCAGGATAGCCAGCAAACAAAGGTGAACAAGGAAAAAGTCCAACCCATTGTAACTCCGTAGTGACTTCTCCCTTTCCCATTAATGAGGGCAGACTATGAACAACCCTTCCACCTCAGTCTTACTCTTTCATATCATTAATGCCCCAAGACCACTTCAGCACACTGTATGCATGTAGCCAATGGCACTCATTTAAACACTTACTTAAGAAATCATAAGGGAATGGGATAGAGAAGGTGAATACTTACTCTAAAACAGAAGATTATTATATCAGTTAAGAATATATCATACTTTGAATCTACTCATGTATTTATAAGTGCTTCCTGTAAATAACTTGCCATCTCCTTCCTTTAGAATTTAAAGGTTATACTAAATTTCAGAGATGTCTTATTTTGGCTTTGATCTGGATGTTAAAAATAAGTAGATAAATGGCGCTAAAGTCCTTTAATTCTGGAAGGATGTTGGGTGATAAACTGTAAGGGTCAAATTCTGACCTGCACAAACCCAGAGCAGAACTTCATTACTTCAGCTGTACAGAGAACTAAAAAGACCTGATTTCCTAGTGCTCTCAAGAGACACAACGATTGACAGGCAGACAAATAAGGAACTAGAGTTCTAAGAAATATGGACTATCTTTGAATTTAAAGGAAATGAGAAAAACAGAAGTGCCTTTTGCAGTCCAAGTGATGTTTAAGCTTAAGAATAAAAGGCATAATACTAATAAATCTTCACATTAAAAGAATATTTACGACAGTTTAGATTACTAAATCATAATGTGCTCCAAATTCAGATTAGAAAAGACTGCTCTTCTTCCTTGAAAACTGACTTTAAGTAAACTTTGAGAAAAAACAGATTGACTGCTAGTAAGAGAAAGATTTCATTTTTTTTCTTCTGATAATATTAATGGATAACTTGTATTTTGGGAAAAATAATTAAAAAAAGTTAATTGATAGGCTTAAACATAGAAAATCAAAGGAAATATTCCCAAAATTTGCCTCCTATGAAATAAAATAAAAACCAATCCTCTCCAAAACTACATGACTACCTGTTAATTCATTTAGATTACTCTGCACACATACAAACACAATTATTTTTCCTTCTGATACAGCTTTGAAGATAATGTGGAGTGATAAGAAAGCTCATGAAGCAGTTTCTTGATAGGTATTTCTCAAAGTAAATTCCAAAGAAAAGCTACTGTTGACTTCTTTTATGGTAGATATGACACACATGGAAATCCTACAGAAGGCACTGTTGCATTTTTTACTGCCATAGGTGCCCCAATGATTGCATTGTCCCATTTGCATATGTGACTATTTTTAGACAAGATTTTTTTCTGAAGGAATAGCAAAAAAATTCAAAATTCCACATGATCTTTAGGTTAATTCTATTCCATAGAGAAGTAAAAAAAAATATTTTAGCACAAAAAATTTTATAGCTCTGTTATTTATATACTTGCAATACAAGGTAACAAGTTATTTAAAGGTAACAAGTTATTTAAAGTAACAGTGACTTAACTTGTAGGAACAATTATTTTTCAGTTTTAATTAATGGCCCAATATTATCCCCTTTTTGAGTTTCTGTCACGTTACAGGTAGTTTGGATAGGATTCTAGGATGTAAAACAGACCTTGGAAAAACAGAAATTGACTGTGGATATGGTCATTAGGCCCTGCTATGGTATACAACAGTCAAGTTACTGTAGAAATCCCATGCTCATTAATAGCAATCATCAGCTCTATAAATCAAACTAGAGCTTACCCATGTTGGTCACATGATCCCAAATGAATGAGACATAATCCTGGCACAGACCATGAGTACAGTACAGTAGTCTGTAGACTTTGTCCAATAAGGCAGAAAGAACTAAATTCATTCTGTGAACAAAAATGTGTGATGATAAATTTTGTTTTAGATCAGACAGATCTTGCCATCCATCCACCAATCAAAGCCAAAAGGAGTTAGAAAAAGGTGATAGACAATGATCATCTGGTCAGGAAAATGGGGAAAAGAACAACATTCCTGCTATTTAAAGAAACTTCAGTGAAACACATTTTCTTCTATAAATGTCACTGCAGCTTTTGTGGAGTGCCTCACCACAACCACCATTTTCATCTCCAGTAACCCTAGAGCACTTCCTTGGTGCTGAGTTTCATAATTATTACTCATGACCTGACTTTATCAATCCTCCAGCACTGAATATATTCTTCTCAATAAGTCTCTCCCACAGAGCCATACAGATTCACATCATTTGAAGGTGATGCATTCTGTCACCTTCCTGGTCATGATATAACTGCTCTGGTTTCTTGTTCGCATGTGATCCAGACAAAGCAATAAAACATTGTCACGGTTTAAACCCAGCCAACAACTAAGCCTCACAGAGCTGCACACTCCCCCTGCTGCAGTGGGATGGGGAGAGAATTAGAAGGGTGAGAGTGAAAAAACTCATGGGTTAAGGTAAAGTGAGGTTAATAGCTAAAGCAAAAGCCACGTGCATAAGTGAAGCACAAGGGATTCATGCACTATTTCGCACGGGCAGGAAGGTGTTCAGCCATTCCTAGAAAAGCAAGGCTCCATCACGTATAATGGCTACTTGGGAAGACAAATGCCATCGTTCTAAATGTCCTCCCATTCCTTATTCTTTCCCCAGCTTCATATGTTAAACATGACGCCATACGGTTTGGAACATCCCTTTGGTCACCTGTCCCATCTGTGTCCCCTCCAACTTCTTGATCCCCAGACTACTCACTGCTAGGGTGGGGTGAGAAGCAGAAAAGGCTTTGACCCTGTGTAAGCACTGCTTGGCAACCACTAAAACATCCCTGAACTATCAACCTGTTTCCAGCACAAATTCAATACACAGCCCCATACTAGCTATTATAAAGAAAATTAACTCTACCCCAGCCAAAACTAGCACAAACATCTTCATGTTAATTAACTCTACCCCAGCCAAAACTAGCACAAACATCTTCATGTTTTTCTCAGCCTCAGTCATCCTACCGTTCACATGATCTTTACAACTGGAAAGTGACAATTAAGAAATTTTGTTTTTATCTTCTGCTTCCTTCCGGAATTGTTAGATTTCTCTCACTCCTGTAATTAATTTTTTGTTCTAGGTTTGTTCTGATTCTTTTTTTTTTTTTTTTTTTTTCAGAAACCCTGTGAAAAGCGTCTTTTTAATCCTGTTCTTTATTTCATTTTTGCTTCTTTCTAGTTACACTCTGGTGATCAAAAACCCCATACATTAAAGTACATTGTTTGATTCATCAGCTGGCCCAGAAAAATGTTTGTCTCAGTGGAGACTCCCATTGGCCCAAATGCATTCTATTTAAATGAGTAATGTTTAATATATACACATTTTCTGTCACTAATGTGGAGGCAGGAACTCCTTCTGCCCAAAAAGAAGGAAAGCAGAACTCAGTAGAGGAAATGGAAAATCTCCATGTTCAAAATACAGTCTACATTTGCAGTAATATAAAAGAATTTTCAGAATTAAACTGAAATAAACAACTGACAAAGTCAAAAGTTGCCCCACAGAAATTTCTTTAACATATTAACATTTAATTAACAATAACATATAAATATTAACATCACTGTAGTCAGGTTAAATTAGCCATTAAATTCAACAGGGGACAGACTGGCATGCTTATAACATGTTGCACTGGTTGAATGAATCGAAACAAAATTTTTTTTTTTTTTTTTTTTGGTGTGTACATGTTGCCTTTAAGTGGATTTAAAATAGCAGTTACTATCACTTCATCCATTCAGCTTAAGAAATATTCTTCTTGCTAATATAAACTATTAGAAAAAGTAAACCTAAGCAGACATGTTTTGTGTTATGATCCAAAGCTGAATGAATTCCAGCTCTTGAACTGAAAGGTCTAGTAAAAATTGTCATCCCCCCATCTTCAAGAAAAACAATCTCAGTTAATCTTGACCTTCAAGGCAAGGCATGATGAAAATGAGGAAGAAAGCACTGAAAGCATACCAAGGCAGGTCATACAATGGCAATCAAGCATCTTCAAATTATCTGTTTGAGCCTTTTTTCTACAAACAAGCTCGTGCGTTTGCCCACTTAAAACTTGTACTTCTGTGCATACAAGGGCAGGGGTATGCTAGAGAATGAAATACTGGTGAACTACTCTTGCAACGAAATATATTTAAGACATGTAGGAATAAAATGAAGTTTCTACATGTTAATGAAATAAGGGGAGTTAGCTACCCAGCATAAAACTCATCCAACATACCCTCTTCAAAGCACTTACAATTTATTTCAGAGTCCATAAGGAAATAATCAAAAGAAACAATGTCAAAAACCATGCCATGTTACCCACTAAAATTTAGCAGAAATGAGTATAAACAAAGTCTCTGTTTCTTATGCCTACACAAGAGCAGTTAATTTCACCCAAAAAAAAATTCCAGTGGGAAAGATGAAACCAACTTAAATAGCGTCTTGATAAATGATTTTCTGGGTGGGAATTTAATTCTGTGAAGGAATATGAAAAAAAATAAACCAAACAGTTAGTACAGAGTGGGGTCACTGTAGCTCTCTTTCAGAACTCTACTGTTCATGCCAGGGATCCATTTCATTATGAAGTCCTGATGTTCTTTTACCATAAATTTTGCTATGAACTCATGTCTGATTTCTATTGTATTACTTACATATTTGAATAAATGAAAGTAGAAGACTGAACAACAAATTCTGAAGTATTCCTCAGGTGACTTGTATCAGAACAAAATGTTTAATAAAGTGCCATAACAGGCAACTGTAGTCCTCCTTTTTGGAGAGACATCAAGCACTGAGCATGTTGGCAGTAGTGTACATTTTTTATTTGAATGCTATTTCCAGAGAGTATTTTTTCACTTAAAACAATCAATCTCACTTAGGATGCAAACAGCTGTTCTTCATTCAACAGCTACACCCAGAAGAAGACCTTTTAAAAGACACATTTGGGATATTTTCTGCAATGCTACGAATATCATGACCAAAAGTAAAAATGAAAAAAATAAAGTTCTTGTCTGCAGAAGCAATAACACCACCATATTCAATCTCAAACTTTCATTTTTTTCTGTTCTCCCTTAAAGGTTCTGCTTTATAGCCTGAAATACTATTGAGATATTTTCAGACTCATGAGTTCCTTACGAAGACACGTGGTGATGATTCCAAATACGTTTTAGCAGCAGAAGTTTAGAGAAACAGTTTTTCTCTCGTTTAATTTGCTCAAAGGCTTGTGGTTGCTCAGGCCCCCATTTAAAATCATTCTTCTTCTGGGTCACATGATAGAGAGGGCTTACCATCAAATTATAATTCGGGATGTGCATTCTCTAGAACCCCACAGCACCCAAGAAATTTTGTGCTTCTTTCTTATTAGTTGGTGGCGACATTGCTGTTATCTTGTTGATCACATCTGTGGGGATCTGGTGACGTCCATCTTGCCATCTTATTCCCCAAAATTGAATCTCCTGTGTAGGTCCCTTGACCTTATTCCATGTTATGGCAAAACCGGCTTTCAGCAGGATTTGGATTATTTTCCTCCCTTTCTCAAAGACTTCTTCTGCTGTATCACCCCACACAATGATGTCATTAGTGTATTGCAGGTGTTCTGGAGCTTGCCCCTGTTCCAGTGCAATCTGGATCAGTCCATGGCAGATGATAGGGCTGTGTTTCCACCCCTGGGGCAGTCGGTTCCAACTGTACTGGATGCCCCTCTAAGTAAAAGCAAACTGTGGCCTGCACTCTGCTGCCAGAGGAATTCAGAAAAATACATTGGCAATATCAGTTGTGGCATACCACTTGGCTGCCTTTGACTCCAGTTCATACTGAAGTTCTAGCATGCCCAGTACGGCAGCGCTCAAGGGTGGTGTGACTTCATTCAGGCTATGATAGTCTACCATTAGTCTTCACTCTCTGTTAGACTTTTGCACTGGCCACATGGGGCTATTAAAGGGTGAGCAGGTCCTACTGACCACTCCTTGACTCCCCAGTCTACGGATCAGCTTATGGATGGGAATCAGGGAGTCTCGGTTGGTGTGATATTGCCGCCAGTGCACTGTTGCGGTCGCAATTGGCACTTATTGTTCTTCGACCTTCAGCAACCCCACAGCAGAAGGATCCTCTGAGAGACCAGGCAAGGTGGACAGCTGCTCCATTTCCTCTGTTTCCGAAGCAGCAATATCAAAAGCCCATCAGTACCCTTTTGGGTCTTTGAAGTACCCTCATGAGGTAATCTATGCCAAGGATACATGGAGCCTCTGGACCAGTCACAATGGGGGGCTTTTGCCGTTTCCTTCCAGTCAGGCTGATTTCAGCCTCCAGTACAGTCAACTCTTGGGATCCTCCTATCACTCCAGAAATAGAAATAGCCTCCACCCCTTGATAGCTTGATGGCATCAGAGTACACTGTGCACCGGTATCTACTAGAGCCTTATACTTCTGTGGGACTGATGTGTCAGGCCATCTGATCCACACAGTCCAGTAAATCCGATTGTCCCCTACCTCCACCTGGCTGGAGGCAGGGCCCCTCTAATAGTCATCACAACATTGGACACTTAAGTCTTATAGAAAGGGATTAGTCTTCTTTATCACAGGAGCTGGAGTAAAATCAACTCTTCCACTCCATCTGGGAACCTGCTCACCAGAGACTGAAGCCGCAGCTTCCATGTGATTATCATCCTTGACCTTTGTTCTCCTCTTCAATTCACGCACCTGTTCCTCCAGAGCTGAGGTATGTTTACCATCCCACTTCATCATGTCCTCTCTGTGATCCTGCACGTAAAACCAGAGGGTGGCACATGGCATATACCTTTTATATCTTCTCTCTTGAGCAGTAGGGGCGCCTTTTGTTAATATCTGAGATGTGGGTTGGTACACGTGGAGAGCTGGACAGACCAGATAGATCATCTCTCAATTGTTTGAAACCCTGGGACAGTTTTTCCACAGCTGAAATGATGGAAGGAGTGAGACTGTCTTCAAACACTCTGAGTTTATGAATCATTTCATCCATTGCTAGTGGTACTATGTCATTCCAGGTTACTGTTGCCAGCAAATGGGCATATGATGACAGTGCATTCCGTGTAAATTTCCACCACGAGTTGTGTATATTCGACTTCATCTGGATCTATGGGTGCATCACCGGCATTCAGCTTGATGTGATGGATCATCCCTAGAATGGCTGATTCCCTCAGAGATTGGATGCCTTTCTCTAGAGTAGTCCACTTGGACGAATGAGTCATAACATCATCCTTGTACGGAAACCTTTCTTTCACAGCTGCCAAGAGCTGCTTGCAAAGGCTGAGGGACTATTTCTCTCTTGCAATTGCTTTGTCAATTCCCCTTTCCCTAACAAGTGATCCCAGCTGCTTGGCTTCCCTACCTTCTAGTTCGTGATCATTGGCCCCAGCATCTCAGTATCGGAGCAACCAGGTGACAATGTGCTCCCCTGGTTGACAGGTAAAATCTTTTCGCATATTCCATAGCTTGGTTGAGGTCCAAGGTCAGGAGGTCACCTCTTTTGCTTCTTCTTCCTCTGATTCATTTGATGATGACTCCTGATCAGATGCTGTCCCGGGTAGTAAGTGCATTGCCATTGCTTCTTCATCATGTTCCTTCATCTTTCTTGTCTTTTTTTTTTGCTTTTCCTCTTGCTTACAGGGGCAACCGGTATTGGCACGAATTGATGCTCTGGTTTAGCTGCAGGGATTATCACTGTGGTTGGAGTGGCAACAGTACTTGTTGTTGGGGTTCAGGTAGCTGCTGTACTTGTTGCTGGGGTTCAGGTAGCTGCTGTACTTGTTGCTGAGGCTGGTGTAGCTGCTGTGCTTGGAGCTTGAGTAGCTGCGCTGTCTGTTGCTTTGCCATGAGATCGAGGGACATTTTTTTCCTTTTGAAATTGCTGGATAGTGTTGAACAGGACTCCGTAAGCATAGGGCAAGCACCAGCACATTGCCATGATTTGTCCCTCTCTGGTATGACCAGGATGACAATACACCTCATCTAAGTGTTTTACTAATTTTTCTGGATTTTGCTCTTGTTCATTAGTGAAGTTCCAAAGCACTGGAGGGGTCCACTGGCCTAGATACTTGCCCATACTATCCCACACACCCTGCCACTCATGACTGTCCAGCCTCAGGGGAAATCTCTTGGTCCTCCTATATCGTCATCTAACCTTAGACAAGACCCAAACCCAACTCTACTTAACTTTCAAGATCAGGTTAAATGGTTGCGGGTAAAACACACTCCGTATGTGTGCCAACATGGTGATTCCCATCGCAATCAGCAGGCAGGTCTCCAGGGTACCCAACGGCCATTCAAAACCTTTAGAACTCTCCAATGATGCTGTAAACGGTCTGGTGGGGGGGCTGGCAACGTAAGGGAATGTCTCCTTCACAGGTTGACCACCCAAGGAGGGAAAAAAAGATATGCAATTGCTAAACACTTCCATTATATACCTCCCAACGTATAGAGGTGATAACCACTCTGGGAACTCAAGCCAGATCAGTTTCATAATCAATGAGCCTATTGTATTACAAGTTGTTACCATAAAGTACAGCAAAACAAGAACCTTGGCCCAGGCCCCCAGCCGATAAACTCATATAAACAGCAAATACTGGCTGTAAGTATGGTACGACCTGCTGAAACTGTCAGATCAAGAGTAAAAACTTTGAGAGCCAATAAATCGGCATTGTGATGAGTGACTATTAATCTGAAACAATGAATGCTTATCACTAATGCGATTAGGCACACTCTGGTCAGATCTGTCATTATCTCAACCCTTTGTGGCCCACACTGGGCGTGAAAAAGTACTGTTGTGGTTTAAGCCCAGTCGGCAAATCAGCCACACAGCCCTCACTCACTCCCCACCCTTCCTACCCCCCTGCTCCCGGAGGGATGAAGAGGAGAATCGAAAGAATGTAACTCTCACGGGCTGAGATAGGAACAGTCCAGTAACTCAGGTATAACACAAACCAATGCTGCTACCACCAATAATAATAATGATAAGGGAAATAACAAGGGAAGAGAATACAACCACTCACCACCCACTGATTGATAAATAGCCTGACCCGAGCAGTGATCTAGTCTTTTCGGGTAACTGCCCCCAGTTTATATAGTGGCCATGACGTGCTGTGGTATGGAATACCCCTTTGGTTAGTTTGGGTCACGTGTCCTGTCTCTGCTTCCTCCTGGCTTTCCCTCCTCCCTGGCAGAGCATGAGACTCAGAAAGTCCTTGGTCAGAGTAAACATAATTGAGCAGCAACTAAAAACATCGGTGTTATCAGCACTGCTCCCCGTCTGAAAGTCAAAACCACAGCACTGCAGCAGATACAAAGGAGGAGAAAAATGGCTGTTACTGGTGAATCCAGGACACATATATAATCTTCTAACAAATCTCTTTTTTTAGCACTTGACTTTCATTCAGTAATCCACAGTATAAAGTAAACAGATTTATTCCAATTTACAGTTTTAAATATATTCCTTATTGTTTTCAGTGATACTTACCAAATACACACCAAAACCAGAACACATCAACCAATCCAAATCCTTAGATGGAAATCAGTAACTGCAAGGATTGCCAATTATTTTTTCAAGGGGGAAGCTAATCACATTGCTTGCCTAACAGTCTATTCAGGAAAGGAGTTCCTAAGGCCAAGGACCCTCCAACACGAGGCAGGGAGAAAATTCATGGATGGCTTAACCTATGGTGTACTTGAAAGGCCTTCTGCATGCCAGTCGGGTTGTAGGTGGTTCAGGCTCCCAGAGACTGTTATAGATGCCTGCTATGGTATCTCTGGCCCATCCTCTTTTTGTCCCTATCCCTAGAGTCTGAAACCAACATAGGCACAGTATGGACCATAGCAACCACCAGGCAGGCAAACTCCATGTTCTTACTCTGCTATGCTTATAATTTTTACCCAGAATCTCTTTAGGAGCACAGACTCATGATCTTGACAAGAATAGTCTGGGATTTTTATAGATAAGCAGCCCTAACAAATATTCTGTAGCATTTCAAAGGAGTATTCATTTCTCATTACCTCGTGATGAAATATACACCTATAACACTAACTGATACATACTACGTATTTCTTTTTTTTTTTTTGTGAATTCTGAACAGCTGTAATACGGATGAATTCTAGAGTAAAATCAGCCTAAGGGCAAGTTATTGATTGACCATTTAGTTTCTTAATTGACATTTTGTGCAAAATCTACAAACAAGAAGTAGGAAATTCTTGTATCTTCCCTGATGTATATTTCACCTATAATTGCAAATATATATATTTAGTATTCTGCATTTACTGTGCCATTCATTTTGCTAAAAATCTCTTCTGTCAATAATGATGTGATTGACAGTCTTTCTTGGTATTGGTTTGGCAGAACTAGGAATGAGAGGCCACTGAGTCTGACTTTCCAAAATTATACAGAGCAAAAATAAAGCTTCTAATAAAGTAAAGCAAAATCAAAGTCATTCAGTTTGGGTTTTATTCATAATGCTCTTTTCCTTAGAATAAGTACTGTCACTAGCTTTTCTGAAACTTTCCTCTAGGTATTATGGCATACCAAAAACCATTTTATCTAAAAACTGCCTTAGAAATACGACCTTTAACTTTTCCTCCCCATAACCTAGAATATAGCATTTAGAATAATAGAATCATAGAATACTTAGGGTTGGAAAGGACCTTAAGGGCATCTAGTTCCAACCCCCCTGCCATGAAAAGGGACACATCACACTAAACCATGTCACCCAAGGCTCTGTCCAACCCAGCCCTGAACACCACCAGCGATGGAGCATTCAGAACTTCCCTGGGAAACCCATTCCAGTGCTTCACCACCCTTACAGTCAAGAATTTCTTCCTCATATCCAATCTAAACTTCCCCTCTTTAAGTTTGAACCCATTACCACTTGTCCTATCACTACAGTCCAAATGAAGAGTCCCTCCCCAGCATCCCTATAGGCCCCCTTCAGATACTGGAAGGCTGCTAGGTCTCCACACAGCCTTCTCTTCTCCACGCTCAACAAACCCAACTTGCTCAGCCTATCTTCTATACCGGAGGTGCTCCAGTCTCCTCATCATCCTTGTGGCCCTCCTCTGCACTTGTGCCAACAGTTCCATGTCTTTTTGATGTTGAGGACACCAGAACTGCACACAATACTCCAAGTGAGGTCTCACAAGAGCAGAGCAGAGGGGCAGGATCACCTCCCTCGACCTGCTGGTCACACTCCTCTTGATGCAGCCCAGGATAAGGTTGGCTTTCTGGGCTGCAAGCTGCTTCCTTTTCTGGGCTGCAAACTGCCAGCTCCTTTTAAGCGTCTCATCGACCAATACCCCCAAGTCCTTCTCCACAGGGCTGCTCTGAATCTCTTCTCTGCCCAACCTGTAGCTGTGCCTGGGATTGCTCTGACCCAGGTGTAGGACCTTGCACTTGTCATGGTTAAACTTCATCAGGTTGGCATCTGCCCACCTCACAAGCATGTCAAGGTCCCTCTGGATGGCATCCTTTCCCTCCAACATATCAACTGAACCACACAGCTTGGTGTCATCAGCAAGCTTGCTGAGGGCACACTTAAGCCCACTGTCCATGTCACCAAAAAAGATGTTGAACAAGGCCGGTCCCAACACCCATCCCTGAGGGACACCACTCGTTACTGGTCTCCAGCTGGACAGTGAGCCATTGAGCACTACTCTTTGCGTGCGGACGTCCAGCCAGTTCTTTATGCACCAAGTGGTCCACCTATCAAATTGATGTCTCTCCAAGCATGTCATGTGGGACAGTGTTGAATGCTTTGCACAAGTCCAGGTAGATGACATCAACTGCTCTACCCCTGTCCATCACTTCTCTAGCCCCATCATAGAAGGCCACCAGATTGGTCTGGCAGGATTTCCCCATAGTGAAGCCATGCTGGCTGTCACCAAACATCTTGTTGTTTTTCATGTGCCTTAGCAAGCTTTGCAGAAGAATTTGCTCCAAGATTTTGCCAGGCACACAGGTGAGGCTGACTGGTCTGTAGTTCCCCGGCTCATCCATTTTCCTCTTCTTGAAAACGGGAATTATATTTCCCTTTTTCCAGTCATTGGGAACTTCACCTGACTACCATGATTTTTCAAATATCATGGACAGTATTCACTCCCATTTGCAATTCCCATATATATTCTTAATTTTAATTAAAGAATAACTCTAAAAAAAGTATGGAAGGTTTCCTTTACTTCTGGAGAGTATTAGATCTCAATAAAGGCTTGCAGCTTGAAACCATTTTGTTTCATGACTGATAACATATATGCCATGAAATCTTTGCCTTCTGTTTAACTATATTGAAATCAGTACCCAAACCATCTTCAAATGTGAAATATTGGTTATTTAGTGAAGTTCGCAACATCCAAGTCCAAGAGTGTACGGACAGCAAAATTAGCAAAATTAAAATTTAATGGTGTAGTATAATTACAAATAAAATTATTAAAAGAATAGCATGAAAAATTTTGAAATATTTTTAAAGATAAAACTCCTGTGGAAAATGTTGTATTCAACTAGAGAATAGCATATTCTTAACGACATTTTGAATTGTGACTAGGGTATTTGATACCTTGTGGTATTTAATTTGTATCATTCAACTCAAATATTTTATCAAGTTGAATTAAACATTTCACAGACAGCTTCAGAAGAGGATAAAAATATTGTGAGACATTCTCATCAAAATTTTCATTGTGCCAATACATAAACAAAGTACAAACATGCCCTTTGCAATACAGAATTCATAAGCCAGATTTTCTGTAAACAAAATTAAGAGTTGTCCCTCCCTACCTGCCTCCCTCATCATCAACAGGCATTATGGAAAGCTACCACAAACTAAGTTCATTTAGCTCTCACCATATTTCCAAAATGTTAAGATCCATTTTCATAGGGTTTTTAAAGAAAAAAAAAAGTAAAAATCCTTTCAACAATACAACTCAACAGCCCATTCTTTAAACAGTTACAAGCACAGACTAACACTATAATTTTTTATGCTCCTACAAGTCAAACTAACCAAAGAAATGCAGGATTGATTTATCTTTTCTAAAATGCACTTTTTAAGAAATAATGTGTCGATGCAGCAATCTTAAGAAAAATTCACATTGAAAGGTCAAAAATTGACTTACTACTGTGATTATCTAGAAATATTCCAAAAGTTTTATTCATGTCTTCACTATATGACTGCATTTGCAGACATCATACCAATGAGAATGACAATATCATTATGACAACAGGTGATATTCTTACCTCCATACGGCCTTCCTATATAGCACAGCAAAGGCCATTGATTATACCAATGAAAGCTGTTTGTATAGTGATCATACAAAGAGGTAGCAACAATATTAAAAAAAGAAGCATATAATATCCCAATATGTCTCAAAGAAATAAGCTTTTGACCATCCAGCTCTTCAGAACCTCAGCTTAATAAAGGTATCTCAACAACTGTCAGCACCACTTGTATATTAAGATTTTACTTTAGAATTTTGACTAGAAATATCTAGACTGTAGGATATTGTAGGTTATTACTGTTTTCTGTCTATTGCAATAGAAGTACTTTTGTCTTCACTAGCTTCAGGTCTTTTAATTAAAGAAACGTATTACTATTAGTATTAAATTCATTAGTCAGCAAAATTTTGCACATATTTGAGCGCAGAGTTGCATAACTGAAAGGCACCTTTCAGTACTGCACCTGCTCCATTAGGTAACATTCTGTACAGTATAGCTCCTGATATCTAGGAGATGGACTATCACCCCTGGGAAACTATTTCATCTCTAACACTGAAAAGGTCTCCTGACATGACACTCAGCTTAAATATTGTATTGTTCAAATTACTTCTTTAACTCCCATATGTATTCTCGTAACACGCCTTTCACAATTTCATTCTCTTCTGTGGGAATCACATGCTGTGTGAGAGCCAAATGTCCTTTTCCTTTTTCCTTTTCCATTGTAACTTCCCTTCCTTGCGTTTCATTGTGTGACCACTTACCTGACATGCACCTAGAAAGCATTACCATGGAGGGAGGTAAAGGTCATTGAACATGCTCTAAAAGACTTTACAGTCCATGTGATTATTGGTATTACATGTATTTCAGAAACTGCTATCACATGGTTAACTAACTCTAACGTACATGCATAAAGTCAGTGACCCTTTCCAGGAGACCCAACAACACAGG
The DNA here is from genome assembly GCA_017639245.1 of Myiopsitta monachus. Classification (NCBI taxonomy): domain Eukaryota; kingdom Metazoa; phylum Chordata; class Aves; order Psittaciformes; family Psittacidae; genus Myiopsitta; species Myiopsitta monachus. The sequence goes on along the minus strand of CM029917.1, from coordinate 75,230,894 downwards.
TAGAATTACTATATCTGAAGGTCACTGAAGGAAAAAAAGAAATTATGTTTTATATATATATATATATATATGTCAGATCTCTTAACCTTGGATTAGCATGAGATTTGATAGGTTATATGTAAAATACATGAAAGAAAACAATTGCAAAGGTGGTATCAAAACCAAAGAAAGACCAAAGTCTTGCCAATGTTTCCTTTCAGTGGCCACACAATATTTTTACAACTGCTACAGCTTGCTTCCTTTGTGAACCCAGAGTGAGAAACCAAGAGAAATGAGAACATATGCTAAAAAGGAATAACTTGCAAAATGCATTTTCCTTTGTTCTGTTTTAATCAGATTACATTCACTCCAATTCCATAAAAAAAACCAGTATTAAGCAGCTGCTTATTCATAATCACAGAATCATAGAATGGCTCGGGTTGGAAGGAATGTTAAAGAACATCTAGTTACACACCCATCCTCCCCCCCCACCCCACCCCCAGCAGGGACGCTACTATTTTGATTAGCTTTATTAGATCACAAGCAATAACCTAAAATGTTGGCACAAGTATTCAGCTTATAGCAGCACAGAGCAGCAAACTTGAGAGCGCCAGAGGGAAAAAACCCAAGCTTGTAAGAGTTATAGCCCAGTGTTACTCCCTCACAAACAGGTAGTTACTCAGGATATGCAACATTAGGAACCAAAAGCAAGTAATTCCTTACGTTGCCTTCAGTTCTCTGCTTGAAAAAATCACTAACCAATGTAATTAATCATCTGACTCTTCTTCAAGGTAAATGAAAGCAGGATAGCATAAGGCATTTTTAAAATATGAAGGACGCATTGAAAAATTAATATATCAGCAACAGTGCTGACTTTGGAGACTGCATCTATTTATTTTCTTTTTTAAAATGCAATGTAGCTGTATCTGTGGTATCTTTACATTTGCGTTTTCCAGGCATTTTATTTGTTCTTGCTCCTGTTCCTTTTTTTGACTGATCAATTACTAATTGAATCATAACAATCAATGATAAAATCAAACTATGAGCAAGTCCTTAGAAAAGGCTGTGCCAATCTGTATGATCACATATGTTAACACAATAAAACCCTTCCCCTCCTATTACTCATTTGGACCCAATTTAAGACGTGAAGTCAAAAAATCCCCTCTGGTTACTGGTCAGGACTATTCTAAGACTGAATACTTTTCTGAAATTACATACCCAAACCAGGTCCCTAAACTCTGAGATCTGTAAATTTTGCAGAACAGAACCATTTAATTACAAAAGAAAGTTTCAGTGTGCCTCAGCAGTGACCATGCTCGATGGTGGTGCAGCACACACCTAGAGTTCACACAGCACACAAACTGTGAGGTCAACAGAAATTTCCTCTGTTATAAAAAATTAGGTGTGCCACTTGCAGCCCTGGCAACGTAGAGAAATTGAAAACTGATTCCCAGGTGGATAAAGCTTAAACCCAATTAATCTGATTTTTTCTGTGGTTCAAAAGCAATCTGCTTTAAATGAATATGTAATGCTGCAATGCTGCATTAAGGACCTGATCTGGCTCTTACCCATGCTTAGGTCAACTCACTGTTTCACAGGTCTCAGAGCCAGGCAAGCTAGCTCAAATATGTTGCAAATTATAACAAAGGGCCAGCAAAGAACAGAGTATCTGCTGTGTGCACCTACCTTTCTTTATTCCCTCCAGCTAGACCTTCACAGCTCTTATGTAAGGCAGCCATTTTAAGTGACTTTTGCTGATGATTTTTATTCCTTTTTTTTCCTCTTTTTGTTTAAGGAATGATGTGCACAAACATATCTTCCCTCTTATCTAAGCATGGTATTGATCACAGAACTTGTTACGCTGCAGACTTAAGCTCTTCATTAGCCAGTCAGCCACAGAGATCAAGCATAATTATATCCAGATATCCTTATATTCCTTAACATTTTATGCTATTTTATGTTGAATTTTGCAACATTAAATAACATTAGCACAAAAGAAAACTTTGTCATGTTACAGGAAAATTAATTTAAATCCAGCACCTTGCCCACAGTCAAGAAAGTTTGTCTCAAATAGCAAGCAGAATGAGTATCATCTTCACCTTTCTAAGACTGTTGCCAGTAAATGCATTGTAACTAGGTCTCAAAGCTGGATCTCCAGCCCACTGGATTTTGTGTCATGCTTTGTTGACTACTTGACAGGCAAGATCTTAATATCATGAACAAATTTCTGCATTTCAAAGATATCCTTGCCATAACCCACACTGAAGAAATCATTTATGCTGATGAAACTGTGAAAGCAATTTTTTCTTATTGTTAGGCTATTTATAAGACATACTGCTATTAAATGAGTTTATTGAATATGTCATTTTCTCTACATCCATAAAAACCTCCTAGAACTTGGAAATGTATGTTTTTAGTAGCATCTGATAGTACCATGAGGCATTAACTAAGATCATGAACAATGCAAATAAATAATCTATATGGTCCATTTTTCCATTTATCACCAAGATTAATGATTAAGAACACCTTTCTAATTTTCACCACTCGAGCATATGTGGTCTACAAAGGAATAACCAACTGGAGAAATAAAAATCAAACTTTGCATTCAAAGTTATAACCACTCTTTTGATTTCTACGTATTCCATGTGAAACAATCCCTGACATATTGTGCTCAAAAACAGTATTTTGATATCACCACAAAGAACCACCTTTCACAGAGTCTTGCAAATACATGATATGGTGTTCTTGCCCTGTCTAACTTTCTTCATCAAACACTCCAGTTGCAATGTTTAGAATAGGACAGTAGGATTTATACAGGAGCCTGTATGAATCAAAAAGAACAACCACCTTCAAGAAAATAAAATATCTTGGCTCAGCTCTATGGCTGTTAAAGTAACCCTGGGGGGAATAAAATGTAAAATGTAGAGAAAAGGAAGACTTAAAATATTTTGTTTAACAAATGGAAGGGAGATAATGTTAGGAGGAGACTGAAGCAGAAAAGCGGAAAAAAAGATTACATGGAAACTTGCTTTTCCTCCCAGCCTCAGTCTTTCCCAACTCCTGTTAATTATCCATGCCAGGGAAACACTGCTTCTGCTGCTGCCTGCTTTTCCTCTCAGAAGTTTGATCACTGGAATTCCGCCTGGCTGATAAATTATATATCAAGGTTAAGAATACTTCTTTTTTTCTTTTTAACTATAGTAATATTTCTGCCTGAATTTTTGTCTCAGAAGACCTTGGAGAAAATGTTTGCAGTTAATTTCTTGTGTAAAAACCCTGAAAAATAAACCAAACAAAAAGACAGTGGAGCAGCATTACAAAAATACACAAATTATTCATGTTTTGAACTTCACACACATAAGGTTTCTGGAAAGGAAAAAGGTAATAAATGAGCAGCAATAGTGCTGTTAAAACAACCAAAGACACCTATATAGACATTTGGGTTTTATTTTTATAAAAAAAAGGTCAGATTTATTAGTGCCAACGTATGTTCATAGTAAGGAAACAGAAACTAAGCTAAGCTGAGTAGCAACTTACATCAAAGGATATCAAAATAATATTTCTTGTGAAACATAATACTTCTTTTAAACTTGATTCTTGCCAACTAGAAGTCCTCATTATCTGTCTATTAAGCCTTTAAAGAAAAGTTGCTACAGTCAAACAGGGTCCCGACAGAACTTGGCACATAAAGAAACAATTCAATTTTCACCCATACAATACCTCTCACTCCCCTGGAGCACTCATTCATACAATACTTACATAATGCATATACATTATGACTAAAGCCATGTCTGGCCTAAAGCACATAGAATATCTCAGTTCTAAACGTAACATATCTCTACATCAAAAGCAGGTCACTGTATTTACAGCAGATGATCTCACTCTGCAGATGGGGCTTTGAAGATCCTTGTTAGTGTACACTAAGATGCCCAAGTTGTTGAAAAACTTATCAAATTAGAGGTGTATCTACAGGAAGATCTGTCTGACCATGTGCGAGGATTCTAAGGCAATAGTAGTAGTTGTTCCACAGGACTAGTGCTGCCGTTGCAACCCATTCTCCGTTGGAGCAGTAAAACCTTCCTTCTCCAGATGCAGCCAGGCATAGTGAGACATTCATGATCTGCAAGCTGTTGGCTCAGAAGTCTAAAACTTCTTGGTTTGTTTTTAATGTTCATGGAATAGCACCATAGGAATTCACTCAATAACAAAGAAATCCTGGGTCTGTTATTTTGCTTTGCTCTTTTCAACATCACAGATACTCTTACTCCCAGAAAAAAAAAAAAAACAACTCTTTGTGAAACCTCCCTCTTGGATACCACTGCAGCTTCACTTCTGTGTAGCCAAACCAGATAACTAGCTCATTCACAAAAGAGGTCCAAAGAAATAAAGCTTAGTAGTGGCTCCAAATGTACTGCTGAAAACAAATTCACAGTAGGAGGATTTTTATATGATCCTTGACTATTTCTGTTTCTCATGGATACAGATTTTGATTCAGGACAGGTTTTCATCTTAGTCTTTCTATGTTCAGTGCAAAATAAGAGCACATCATCAGAGATAGCTTACTTAACTAGTAAACCAAGCATTTTATAGATGCTTACTCTGTTCATATTTGGTCAACTAGTGACTGGTCAACTAGTGACCGGTCAACTAGTGACCGATGTAACAGTTCAGACTTCTCAGCCATTAGTAAAAACAAAATACTCTATAAAGATCAGTTACGTTTCAGAAGTAGGATTTCCAGTTTCAAAACACTGTTAACCTGATATGACAGATGAATTTGTAAAAAATACAGAACAATGCAGGAAGACATTCCCATTTCTTATCTTCTTTCAAGTCCTTGTACACACCATATGCAGGATATAAAGTCAAAGCAACTAGATATAAGGACAGTATTTTGATTGTGTGACCTGAAAGAACTTTTTTCTTCTTCCTGGACACCATACAATTGTCAGAAGGAAGAATGGCCTGAAGGGTCACTTCCCCTGAATGCAACTGATTGAATCTGCACGCATCTATGACAAATGTCAAACCACGAACAAAAGCTCTTCTATTTTCCGTGCATGCAAAGTCCTTTCAAAAGCTTTGCAGCAACAGTCAAGTATGGAGCCTTCACATCATCATCTTGACTATTCCTCCAGTATAGCTGATTTTCTTTTTTAATTTTAGTTCAGTCTCTGGTAGCCGTTTCAACTGAACTCATATAAAAACATTTGTGCTAATAACTGCAGTTTAAGAAAAAAGACACACCTTTGTTCCTTTTCACTGTGCATTCTTTCTTTCTCACTCTCCTTCTCTGGCTCAGAGGTTCTTGTGTTATTTTTTGGTGTGCACACTATCTGGATATTTTATACTTCTGTATCGTATATGAAAGCCTTTCTTGTTGATTGTATCATCTGTGTGAAAGTGAAGTAAAAGTGCTTCTCCTGCTGAATAGATTTCTTCTGGTGGCTAAAAAAAATAAGAAACAAATAAATTATCTGTCTACTCTGTGTATTTATTCCCCTCATTCACTTGTTGTTTTTTTTTCTTATGGCTATTCCTATTTTCCTGTTATGCCTTGTCATGTAATTCCACTGAGTTTCATCTGGTGCCACCTGACATGGTCAGACAAAATATATCTATGTCATTCAGCTCTCAATTATAGGCTAGGAAATTTTGAGGCAGACTGAGGAAATGACAACCTAAACTCCTAAAAGCTGGAGGCCAGTTTAATTCAGGATGCTTGAATTTTTATCTGCTGGCAGAAGTTTTGAAATTCTCTGTTATTGTAACTTTTTAACTTTTGTATTAATGCGCACTCTCAATCTTGAGCTCCGGGCCTGAAAAGCATCTTTTCACGTGATCTAAATAAACATGTGATCTTACTTTCTGAATCTGATTTAACTTCTTCAATTTGTATGAAGCATCTCCACAGTCTTTTCTCATGATACAAAGAAAACAAAACTCATTGTTCTTTTGTCCTTCCCAGATGTCTTCTATAATTACTGCTGGAGTCATGTAAGTGACTGGACAGGACCATACACAGTATTCCAAATTTAGACAAGCAACAGACTCCAGTACCTATTTTCCATCTTATTCTTCAAAGCACTCATGAAGGCTTGGTTTATTACTGAAGCACATCAATCAGAAGTACCAGCTGAACTAGCAAGTCCTTTTTCTAAATTTGACAAGGTAGCAATATATATTAACAGTGCACTTTTTCCCACTTTGGTTTGCACTATTTTGCTTTCAATAACTTTTCTATTTAATTTTGTCTTTCCTATGTGGCCTCTGAAGCCATTTGTCCATATCCTACCAAAAGCAAACCAAAACAACAAAAAATCCCAACCACCACCACCCATCCACTGCACAAAAGAAGAATTAATTCAGCCCAAGGTTGGGCCATTCTCCAGTTTGCTGTCCTTCTACTTGAAAAATACAGCAACTTGCAAAGAAAAGTATTGTTTTGTGTAAATTAGTAGATGCTGGGCTCAGTTGTAGCATTTTGCTTAGAATGTACTGCCTAGAGTTCAGTGGTAGCACCTTTCCTGCAGCACCTTTCTTGCATCTTTTAGTGTTTAAAAATGTCCTAAAAGGATTTAAGCCAACTTACAGGTAACTAACCCGAATGACTGAGATGTTTGCTTCAGCACTGTGGCTGAAACAAAAAATTGACACATTGCTAATTAAGAGCTTCTATTGACTCATGCAGAGCCTTTCAAACCTTTTGTCTAGGCAAAGAGTGTGTGTATGTATGAAAGAGTGCTTTCATTTGCACACGTATAAAGAATTGATGAGGACTCATGGGATCACTGCACCAGCTTTCACAAGGCAGGCAGCCAACATAACAATGCAAGTCTAAAAGGAGAACTAGGATACATCCTTTTCAGAATGTCACCTGGCCAATTTCCCCCACATCTCAGAGTTAAATCAGAGTTGCATATGAAATGACAGAACTTTCTTAAGGCCTATATTAATCACATATTTTTGGAGCAGTTTCTTTCCTAAAATCAGATTTAAGTAGTAGATGAGTAGATATTATAAATGCTTCCCAAGCACTCCTCCCCCTGTAAAATGTGGCTTCTTCATTCAAATTGAAAGGATTCTTATGTGACAATTTTCAACACCAGTGCATTTCTCTTTCTGCATGGGAAAATGTATGGTAGCTATTTTTGGGTTGCTGATAAACACTCCACTGTCAGCTATCTAAAGCTTAACATAACATTACAATACTTTGGTCAAGAACTAGATAAGAATATTTATTATTTAAATATTTCAAGGGAATACTTGTACTATAAGACTGCAAATTTCTGTTAAAAAAACCCACCGAAACCTAAAGCAGATAATCCAGTATCTTCATTGCAAGGTACAGTTACTGAGCCTCTCCCTTCTTGACCCTTTCTTTCCTCTACCCGGTCTTTCTTACTCTTTTTGTTGTGGAAATAAAAAGGTTGGTACCTTGTTACTTACCCCAGATCCACAATATCGACCAAGTCTCACAGCTGTCTTATCATGACCATCAAAGAGCTCCACATAATCGTAACCACAGTCTGCCTCTTCTTCAACCTCGAACGTCTGAAACATTAACTCAACTCGATAGCTGCGCTCTGCCACCAATAGCCAGTCGCAGTCTGCCTGAACTGGATAGTTGTTATCGCCAAACTGAGCATGCGAGTACAGATCTTTGGGCTTGGTTTCAGCTTTCAGCCGACCACCACACTCTAAACAGAGGAGGGGGTAGAAAAAGGGATGAAGAGGCTTATTCAGTAAGAATTAGTTTGGGTTTTTTTTAATAGATACCCAACCTTATTCAGGCTAAGTGCATTTTTATGCATCAAGCATGTCAATCTAACAAGGTATAGAGTGAAGTACTACCCAGCATGAATACAAATCCATCATTCTGAGTTTTTCCTATGTAAATTCTTTTTTATAACTAGAGGCTTGAACATATTTTGGGATTTTCAAGTGAAAGACAGAAAGACAGGGAACATCGAAGTTATAAGGAATGGGGTAGGACATTCTTGGGGTAGGACATTCTTTGGGTAGGCACTTGAGAGATGCCTGTGACCAGCAAGTCAAGTGCTGTAAGTGGGGCATCCATACTTCTGTGGTGACATTTCCACATGGGTTAACAACACTGCTTGCAAGTGCCTGGGGAGGATCAGCTCTAGCACACATGCAGTCAGCAATCAAGTGCAAAAGTCTTGTGTTTCATAAAAGTGTTATCTCTAGCCATCATGTAAGCACCTCGAGAGCCAGCTCTATATGAAACACTACTGCCAAGCTCACGAGCTTGTTTGCTCTGTAGTTCATGGACATGAAAAGGTCTTTCCTGTGCTGAGGGCCCCAGAGCTGAGCTCAGTACACCAGGTGGGACCTCATGAGAGTGGGGTAGAGGGGGAGAATCACCTCCTTCGACCTGTTGGTCACGCATCTTTTGATGCAGCCCAGCGTATGGCTGGCTTTCTGGGCTGCAAGTGCACATTGCTGGGTCATGTTGTGCTGCATCTCATCAATTAAGAGCTTCAAGTCTTTCCTGTCCTACTTTTCCCTTTAGGATGAAATACTGGGTTTAGAAATTAAAAGTCAAATTTTCAAGTTCTTAAGTACGAATTTGTAGTTTCAAAAGTTGACAACCAGCCTGCACAATGCAGCACTGCATTAGGACGTATGGGACAAGCTGAGATGGGCCTGCACACAACAGGGACATGCCACACAATATCACTTGCTTAGCCACTGATATCAGAAGTAACCTAGCTGCAACATCCATCATGCTTTCCATTGCACAGCTATGTCTGCTCTGCTGTAGGTTTGCTCTACACATCTGACTGTAAAGACATACGACTGATTTGTAAAATGCTATTGATCTGATAGCTTTAGGTAAAAGACTTTTTTCTGTACCAGCTAAAGAATAAAAACTCTCTCGTTTCCTGACCTTTCTAGGGGCTTTTAGGCTTCTGACAAACATAACAGCAAATAAAGCAGTTTTCTCTTGACTGCTTAAGAAGCTGGACAGATGGAAAAAGCTTAAATCTACACTACCTGAACAAGTGAAGCATATAATATAGTTGATTCAGCATTGCCATGCCAAATTATTACAGTCATTTTGGAAGCGATGCAAGATCCTAAATTGAGTTTTATAAAAGGCACTGGTAGTTCAGCGATTCAGCACTAGGGGCCGCTGTAAGCCAAGCAACGTCGCAGAAATTATGTGCACAATATGAAAATATCCTAAGAAACTTACTAATACAATTGCAAAACACTATTTTCAGTTTCAGTGATTTCTGACAAAGAACAAAATCAACTGGAAAGTATGAAGGAGATTATATTGCTAAAATCCTGAGTAAGTCTTCAATATTGTTTATTCTTATTGTTCTTTGGCCTGTCTTTCCTTTTTATCTCCACACAAAAGTAATAGTTGTTTACACCAAAACCTAGACTTTTGTTTATGTTAGAACAGGAAAGTAATGGAGGTGCATCACAGGTCCCAGTGAAGTACCTCGACTACAGATACAATGAAAAACTACTGAATCTTTTACAAACTAATGGCATGAGTCATAAGAAATATCTCTTTGATTATCTACATAAATTCTTATGGGACTTTGTTTCAAAATCTTTTAATAACTTACCTATATGAGAGAGGTACAGTGAGAGAGAGAGGAGAATGAAGCATCTAAAATATCAGAGAATACTTTCTGCAATCTCGGACTTTTCCTACTGTTCCTAAGTTTCATTAAATTTAGTTGTAAATTGTCTGATCTGTTAACTCACCCCATTCCTATAAAAGAAATGCTGAAATATCTTCCACTAAAGAACAAAGGGAAAGTTATTAGTAAAGCACATCCTGATTTTCTGACCTGTAGAGTGTGTTGCTTGGAAGCCTTTTCTTTGAACCGATGCATCAGAAACAAAGCGGAGAAACATTTTGTTTCCAGTAGCAATAAGAGGATCTGGTATCTTATTGCCACATAAACGTCCCAGAATTGGTGCTTTTTCACTTTCACCATCAAATACTTCCAAGTGGTCATAAGCACATTCTTGATGTTGTTCTATCTCAAATTCATTAAAGGTCTGAGGGGAGGGGGGAAAAAATGCAAAAAATGACTTAAGGTAGTACTGTGCTTACTGTACTTACACGGTATATATGTACTGTTAGTCTGTTTCAGAATACAAAACAGATGTAGTTAAGATGACAGATTTAACATTACTGCCCCTACAAGCCTGTAGCTTTGAGTAACATACTGATTTTGAGAAAGTGGAATAACAATTAAGACAGTGAACTTTAAGAGGACATCATCCTTCATGTAGAAAGGGATTAGAATCTTTACAGCCAGTTAACATGCATGAAAGACTATTAAATCTAGAATACAGTGGCCTCTCTGTTGAATTTGCAGTTTATAAGATTGTTCCAAATTTCACAGAACATTTAAAACAGCAAAAAGCTGAAAATTATTGGTTCCTCAGATAGTTGAGGATGGACTGAAACATCTGCAAAACATAATGCACCCTCCTTTTTTTTTTTCAATCTTACCACACACTCCAACTAAAGCCTTTGAGAATGACCTTTCCACATGAATGCTTATGCATAAAAGTTATATTTTCTAACCTATTTTCTAGGGATCCTTTTTTTATTAGTACAATACTACCAAGATTTCAGGCTGCATCCTTCATGCTAAGATCACATTTTTGCTAGCACAACTATTGGACAAATTACAAAATTATGTTGTTTATTAAAAGAACTTCAGCAGACTTTTTTTGCTGTCCTCAGCTCTTCCAAGAAAATTCAAATTACTGCCATAGCTTGATCACAAACTGGGGCTTGCAAACTTCACTTCATTTTGAATCTGTGATGTTTCTTCTACACTTCAAAACATTTATCTTACTTGCTGTGTTCTCAAGGATTTTAAGTCTCTCAGTGCTCATGGCAGCTTGTAAAGACAAATTCAGGTCTATTAAAAATTCTAAATTGCAAGTCCTTTGCAGCAGAGCCTGGCCAGCTTACTTTTAAAAGCTTTGGAATTTATATTTCTCAAACTCAAAGTGTATGCCACATCCTACAGAAACCATTGAAACACATACAACTAATACCTGCTTTTCAAGCATGGAAGAGTGTCTTCTGAGGCTGGAGTGGTATCAACAAATTTATTTCAAGGGGATATCTAAGAGATTTCAGGTAAGACTTTTTGACAAGGGCTAAATTTCAACAAGAAACCTAAACCCTATAATCCATTAATTTCTTCTAACGTAAACACTGAGAAAGCAATGCACATAGAAACCTTTGTGAATTTTCAGAAATAACCTACAATTGAAGGTGAAATTCAATATATGTTTTGTTAAAATAGCATAAACCCACTAAGTATGAATGATCCCATGAGTATACACCTGACTGTTTATGGAAAAAAACCCTGAAACCCAACAAACAAACCCCTTTTTACCTCCCCCCCCCAAAACCCACTAAAGGATTAAGAAGCAATAATTAAATATAACGAAACTGAGCTGTCAAATACTAAGCAAGTATCTAGTATATCAAAGCAAATCTGACTTACTGAATCCCTTGTGGAATCCAGCCAGTGTGAAATGTGATGGTAATTTATATTAACAGCTGACCTAAAGGAACTATAAAAAGCTAACACAAAGTCTTTTGCCCAAAGAAGAGGAATATTCAGGATATCATTTTTGTTTTGCAAAGAGTGAAAAGTTGCATGATGCAGTGGATATAGATTAATTTCATGGGAAAGCTTGGGGGCTAATTTTAAGGGATTGAAACTGCAGAGGCAGTGAAAACAGCTGTACAGCAGTCCCTCCTGCTACTCTTAGTCAGCCATCCTACTTTTATGATGCCAAGTACGTGTTGTCATTTATACCCGAATAAAACCTGATAGGTAAAAAAAAAAAAAACAAACAAAAAACAACCCACAGAAAGACGAGAGACTGAGAGTTATTTCAGTGCAGAATTGAGTCAAGCCGACTTGGAATCAATAGGAGCACTAGATGTGATCTAAAAGCAGCCTGCGGAAACCTCATTTTCTTTCAGAGGAAAATTATATCAGTTTTGTTCACTTCTCTTCAGTACAAAAAAGTCACTCGCTAGGAAACAGTTCTCACCATGAACTGCAAGACACACCCATTATTTTTAACATTTGACTTATCAATGGGATTTCCAAGTCTGCAGGAGGACAGTACTTGTTATATTGGGTTCCACAAAGAACAGAAAGAAGTCCTAAATGTGTTGTAAGTCTAGCTGTTAATTCTAAAAATTACAAAGAGAATCAAAGGAAATTGGTTTTTTTTAAGGAAAAGCAGATCTTAGTATGAAGTCTTTTAAAAGCTCAAAATGCCTGATAGTTCAAAACACCCAGATATGATCTCCATTTTTTTAAAAAGAGGCAGGTCTGAAAGAGGAGAACTGACACAAACTTTCCTTAAAGCTGAACATAACTGAATAGTTGCTGCCAACAGTTCACAGGTAATTTAATAAAGTTCTTAGTGTAACTGAATCACACTGTCTTCCTGGGACAAATACTTTTGAAAAACTACCCCACCATGACTACAGTCCCCATTTTCATTGTCTCTAAGAGGGAATGATATTCAGAAATGTTACATATAGCTTCTGGACATCCAGCCCTTTCTATCCATAGCACTCAACTGAGTAGATACGTTGGTGGCGCTTATGGATAGCCGCCTGAACGGGACACTTAAGTCTGTCTCTTATAAACATCCGGCTGATAAGCTTATGAAAATTGTTCTCTCCACTACATACATTTTCAAAGCTATCTTTATCTACACGTTTCATTTAAAAATTCTGAAGTGCACGTCCATTTTTTCATAAGCTTTTTAATTGTAATAAATGCTTAACTTTAGCCTTTCAGGAAGAGACTTTTCAATGTTTATCAGAATGAGAGCAATCACAACTAAAGATTAGTTTCTGTACTCACACGTCTCTCAAAAAACTAAGTTCAGGCTTACAATTCGTGTGGTTTGTTACCAGGAAGAAATCACTTCTCCTTGTTCAATTTGACTAAGTAAACTGTGAGGAGTAAACTCAAATACAGTGTAAAAGTCCAAGAAAAAATATTTATCCATAGTGGAAGTATGGTATTAATATTATTCAGATGGCATTTTGCTGTACTAGAATTTATAGATATTATACACATAGAATTTAGTAGATTTGCCCTACTGGTTTGCACAGAAAAGTGGATTTCAGACTCTAAATCATATGAAGTTTGTGGGTTTTTTTTTTTAAATTCTAGCTAGTAAAATTCTAGCTAATTTTTCCAATTTCATTGGCAAAAGCAAATTTAAAAACCTTTTCTTGTAAAATAGATGATGAGGTATTTCATTGAAGAAATACGAATGCTGGAGTTTTGCCAGCTGAGGTTAAAGGAACTGAAAAGAATAACATGCCCATGCCTGGATGGCTTTGGTTTATTCCATCAGGATGCTGATGCTCAGAAGCAACACTAGGAAGACTGCCTGAATCACAAACCTGTTTTTCACCCTTTAAATGGGCAGAGTATGCACACAACTCATTTTCTGCCACCCTCACATCCCCCAGAACAGTTTAACCATTTTAATTCTGGTGAACAGGAACCAATACACAATCCCACATCAGTACTTCTTCCTCTCTGAAGCAAACATCTCTCTTCTTCAGTTTATTTGCTCCAGCACATATGTGAAATCAATTTATCAGATTTTAAAATATTTAAGGCCAGCTTTTGTTGTAGTTGTCCCTTGAGTACTTTGCCTGAAGGAACACTGGGGCAGAACTCAAAGCAGAAAAGCCCCCTGGATAGGTCTGTACCTTCAGCTTTGTACAAAGGCTATGTAACTTCAACAGAACTGCGAAGGTCCCTAAGCTATACTAGCCTGTCTTCAGGCACCAGCAGTATTCTCAGCCAGCTGGACACAAAGGTTACTTAAGTTTACTTGGACAGCTTTAATATTTGTGTTAAAATTTGGACCCACTTCAAAATGCCAGATTCTTGAGGTTTGTATCTTCTTTTCCTCCTCAAAAAGAAGTGAAAAAGGTATGTGAAGAGGACCGTTCATAACTTCTAAATTTGATTATTCTATATGTTGGAGTTTGCATAAATAGCCCCTGCCATATTTGTCAAAAGTTTATGCAAATTTTATGAATTGCAACAATGGTACAGTAGAGTCTGAAAGGAGGAAAGTATTCCTGCCCTTTGCTATCCATGGTATTTACAACCACCACAAACTTCAATTCACAGCTCTATGATATTGACTAGCCCCAGTTGGCCAGGAATGGACAAGAGTTAGCAGGTTTTTAAAACAGTTTAACTCTGGGCTGCAAACTGATAGTAAAGTTTACTAACAGTCATTTGAGAAGCAGATTTGGTGGAAGAAAAGAGAGAAAGGAAGGAAAAGCAGATACGCACCAACTTGACCCTCTGCCCTGGGGTGGCATTGATTTCCCACGTGCACTCCTTTCTGCTGGGATACTTGTCGGGCCAGTTGGGACTCGTGATGATGCCATTGGGACTATGGATCTTCTGTTCACACTCAGCTGTGTCAAGAGTGATAGTATCAGTTAGTCTGGGGGTTTGATTTAGAGGTAGCCAGAAAATACAATGTTTTGTCAGGAAACCCATGGAATGGAAAGGATCTTTATGAAGACACCCAAGTACTCTCTTTTGTGTGCATAATCATATTCTTCTCTTTTGGCACACACTTTATGGAAACTAACCCACCTAACCAGGGTTAGTTTCAACTAACAACTAACTAAACTAACCTGTTTACTGACTACCGTGAAACATATATTGTTGTTTACAATGGGAGGTGGTTTTTTTTTTTGTTTTGTTTTTGTTTGTTTGGTTTTTGTTTGTTTTTTAAATTTATAAAAGAATGAACATAAGTATTAAACCATAATAAAATATTTTGCCATTCCTGCTATACTACATAAAAATCAGTATGAAAATCCATATGAGAAATCTCGCTACTCCAGCATCAAAGGGTATTTCTTGAACAATTTATTTTAACCTCTTCTCACTAATTTTCATACTGCAGATACAAAGCAATCATTCTGATTTCTAAACCACAGTTTTTAGGGACACATGTATCAGTAGGGAATAGCTAAGACTAAACAAGAACAGCTTAGCCATTCACTCCCTAACTGCATCACTAGAAGTGCATCTCTGTGAATAAATACAAACAAATAAAAATTAAAGAAGGCAAGAAACTAATTTCATTTTTACATTTAGTTTTTTTAATAATCTCAAATTCCTTTATAAACATCAGAGAATTATTCAACAGGAATCTTTTAAAGCAGACGAACATAATTTCAACACCAGTGGAAATGCAAATGATTCACAAAGGGCATATCTTTACTCGCAAATTAAATCTGTGTTAGAATACAGCCTTGAGAAACTGCAGTAGCTCACATGACATTGCATGCTTGAGTTTCATTAGCAGATAATCTAAATTCTACTTAAACAGCAAACCCTACTGCTTTCTTGGAGGTAGCCACACCTCGGGACAGATAATAGGAAGAAAGTTGCACAGAGACTTGACTGGAATTTAGATTCTCTGAATATGTCCCCTAAAATAATCCCAGAAAGGGCAGACACAGTTTCAACCTGACTGCAAGGAAACTAACTACTGCTGATAGGAGCAAATGACAAGTTTACCAGGCTTCTCTCCAGAAACTCTATCCCAGTGTTTTATGCAGCATTTATCACAGCTTTAAATGTTCTACACTTCACAGAACTATTAAAAATAGCACTCCCTGCCAATGATCCCAAGTTTTCCAAACTGCATTCCTGTGGACCTCAAACTCAGCCACACACAAATGCTGGGATGGAGAGGATGGGAAAGGGAGGGCAAAGGAGTGTTTCAGCCCAAATGTCTATCCCATAACCAAGATGATTTTCCTTCCTTTCTTTTCTTTGGAAGAATTGCTGAGGGAGCTTTCTGAAAACAGCTGTATAATTAACTGTTCAACTACCTTACTACTCACCCTCCTTGCAGTCATGTTTGTTTTCATGTAGCACAAATCCATTTCGGCACTGGCAAACATAGCTTCCTACAGTGTTGATGCACTCATGCTGGCAGCCACCATTGTCCTTTGAACACTCATCCTTGTCTAAGAAATACACAACAAGGTCAGGTGAGCATTAAGCTAGCAGTAGTCCTCACTACCAAAAAGAAAAAAGGTCTATCATGGTGTTTCAAGAAAAGGATAAGCTAAGGCACAGTCACTCTTACCAATATGGCAGTTTCATGGTATCTTAGTTCTAGCCACGCACTGCTTGGCCTACAGCCTTGCACCATGGCACAAACAGCCTGACTCATCTTTCTAGGAAATGAGGGGTTGTTCCTTAGAGAGAGGAACAAACAAACAAGCTGAATCAAAGGAGGTAAGACAGTTACCAGTGTTTACTCTTTCAAGTGACTTAGCTGATAAAAAAATCATAAATATCCCATCCAAAGCTTTATTTCAGTAAGCAACAGGGGGGTACTCTATGGAAAACACAGTTCTAACTTTATGCAAATTCCACAATTTAATGATGGTATGTCAAAAGTAACATGTAAGCCAAAAAATGTTTCAAGCTGCATTAAGAAAAAAAGGATTTAACATAAACTTTTTTAATAAGCTGATTTTTTTTTCCCAGCAGAGTGACAGTGTGCTTTACTTTTAACGAATCTGGACAGTACAGAACATCACAAAAGGAAAGCATTTCATTGAAAAACATACAAAAGAAATTGGCATTAGTTATTTCAAGGAGATTACAGTATAGCATGCGGTTCTTTTTGTTAAGATATAATCACTCAGAAGAGCTTTTTAGTGTGTTAGCAATAAGGCAGAGAGTCGGGGAGGAAATATGACCTCCATTAAACAGTTACAAATTCATTGCATGGACAGAAGCCAAACTAGATTAACAGGCTGTCATTCTAGCAAGAGGCCTCAGCTGCCACCCTTCTATGTCATTCAGCTGTTGTCATTTGAGGTGAGGCTGGCCCATTTGAAAGAGGCAGACTGCTCCTGACATATACATATACGTGTGTATATGTATGCACATTTACATACCTCTCTATATATGTATAGACATAAATCTTGAAATGGAAAAATATATGCTACATATATACACACACACACATAAACACAATTTAAAAAACTGTGTCTTACAACGTGTTATGACAACATGAAAAAGAGGGGAGGAAAAAGAGCCTAAACTGTGGACATCCCAGAGGTCAAGCTGCTGCAGGGCTGGAATACAGAGCGCTCAACCCATTCTGCCTCATGTACCTTGGAAAGCAGCAGTGAGCGTTATCTCCGAACACGGTAACATGCAGTGTTTCAGACTTTAGTCAGCACAGTAAGAATTTCTATAGATTACAAGCCACTATGGATAATATAAGTCTCTTTTCATTGTCTTACTCATGCATTTTTTCCCCGCCCTTACTTATGCTCATATTTAGTAACATGACAACGGAAGTTTACATTATAAATGCATACACATCAGCTTTATCTGCCAAAGCATTTGCAACACTTGACCCGTTGACTTGCAGGTCTTTCCATAAAAATCAGCTCCTACTTATAATACATGATGTAAAGTACATTTACAGATAAATTATGCAAGTCAAACACAAGCATCCACTGCATTTTACCCTGTAAATCTCAAATCTGTTTGTGGTGAAATTTTGAAAGCTTTCTGCAGATGTGAACAGATTTGAAGGTTAAGAAGCAGCCAAAAACATTGGTAGCTTGCAGAATCATACATCCAAAGGCTTATATTAGTTGTCATTTTGATGATGGAAGAAGCATGAAAGCTCCACGGTACACTGTTTATGCCCCATGCAATGCAAATCCCAAACTGAGATAGTAAATATATTTCATTTCAAACAAAAGTTATAATATTTTATCTTTGCAAAAGCAAGCACTGTCATAAATTAATTCCACGTTGCAAATGAAGAATGCTAACAAGCAAATGAGATATTAGATATAATACAAACAAAACTCTTCCATATTTCCCCATCTAAGCATTACTTTGTAGTTTTCAACCAAAATAGCAAACTAAATGGAAGGCAAGCTCAAAATGCATTCAAGTTAGGCTTTTAAGTACAGAGTAGGTACAGAAATTCTAAATAAAAGCCCTGTCCATTTTCATCTTCAACCAAACTGTGTGAAAATACCGAAAAGTATTTTAACATTAAATAACCTTTTATTCTATAAAATAATCTGTTAACAGACAAGTGCATAAGCAAAGAGTCCCATGTTGGACCTTCTCAGAGATACAACAATGGACAGAAGGTAGAAAGGAGAAGCTTTCTGAATTTGAACTACAGTAATTGCTTGTGCATGGTTAATCAAGGATGCAACTGTTGAACAAGCCTTCCTCATACTTCATAATTCAGAACAGACTTTCTGTCAAATTGATCCCCCAGTTTCAAAATTCATGAAAAAAACCCAATTAGTCTGTATTAGTTATAGGAACAAATGTTTTGCCATGTAAAAACAAAGCCATTTGTTAGGCTGGCAGATGGAAATGAGTCTCCCAGTTTTGAATGGATACTTTCTTTTCTCATTTTAGTACTCAGAAGAGTGAAAGTTCCATTCTCAACGAAATGTTAGATTGAATAATTCAGAGGACAAATAATCGTACCTCTGAGACCCTCAGAGGCCACCAGTCTGTGAATAATACGTACTCGGCCTGACCTGTATCAAGTCCTTGCAAGATTCAAAAACAAAAATTTTCTCTTTGCAGGCAGCTTTCTTATCTGTGGAAAAAAATGTACCAGGATGGCACCAGAGATGAGTTTGTGCTCTAAGACAAATTTGCTCAAGGCTAGAAACATTCTAGCTTTCTCGTTTTAACTGCTCAATGAATCATCACCCAAGAAAATATATGTTCCAACAAACCTTTTTTCCTATATTACAACAAATACAATGTATGTCTTGAATGATCATGTTTAGACTCATGTTTATTTAAAACACTGAAATAACTCTAAAACCTATGATAAGTGGAAGCAGTTTAGTGACATGTTATCACTGGGTTTAATCATACCACTATACAAAGACTGATTTAAAGAAATCATTAACCTATCTTCTTGGAAACATCACAGGGTAAAAAAATAATATATTGCTGTTATCTTTTTTCCACCCTAATGTAAATTCATGGAGTCATTTTATGGGTCAAGCAGACTCCAATAGTTTACTGCCTTGTAACAGAGCAGGAGAGAGTGAAGGGAGGGTAGAAGAAAGAAAGAATAAAAACCTAATTACTGAAAACTTTTCCTTTAGAAGCCTAATATCTAATTCCAAAATAAAATATTTGAAGTTTAAAAAAATTAATATAACACGACTCCCTTATTTCTTCTCTTTACCCAAGAAACTTGATGATAAATTTACAAATGTGTCTCTGGAGATCAGAGAGATCCCTGCAATGGCTCCCAATTCAGCTTCCCTCAGAACTGTCCCATCAAATGTAAATTTTACAGAATGTTGAATAAAAAAGTTTTTCTCACTTTCCAGTAGCACCTGTCTGGTTGTTAACACCATTTTACAGCCAAAAATGTAATTAATGTTGTCTTATAGCAACATAAATACCTTCCTAAGGCAGGTCATCTGTTGCCCTATGTCACTGTTTGCTTTCACAGTTTATCACAGTGGATTCCAATCACCCAAAAACTGCTTTCTGTCGTCTGAGCTGGAACTGGGCCATGCTTTCTCAACTATAGCTGTGGGTGCAGAATTCATCACCCAAAGGAGCTGTAGAAAAAGAAGTTCTTTGGCTGTGCTTGAGGAACACATTACAGTCTAATATTAAAACTAATCTGATGTATCCACCTGTCCCTCTTGCTGCGCATTGCATATGCCCTTTACTGGTAAACAGACTTCAAGATGCAGTGTTTTACTAATTCCTGATTTTTTTTTTTCATTGTGCATGTCTTTATAACCAAATGCTTACACACATTCCTATTGTAATTCAATTAATAACACTGTTACAGGCCTTCCAGCAAGTATTTTAGACGGTAGAACTAAGCATTTCTCCACAGATATAATTCTAGAAGTATCATATTCTGATCATATTGTGAAGACAAATACATAAATAGGGAAAAAAAACCCGCTTTGTCAGCTGAAAATTGATCAGTTATCAACTCCCAATAGTCAAAACACTTGAAGTCTCAAGTCCATTCTTCATTGACAGACCAATAGCACCTTATGTCTGTACTAAGGGATTCGGGGGTAAGAAAGTTAACGAGTGTTTTCTGACAGCCATGAGAGTTTTGTCTCATAAATTATTCAGAGATGACAACTTCTTTTTAGATATTTTAGGTTCAGAAGTTTATTCCAAGGATTACAAAGTTTCTGTTTTAATCAGGAAATACTGTCAGAAGGGGAAAGCCAAATAACACAGAAGAATTGAATCTGCTAGAAAAGGTCAGCAACTGGAAGAGAACTGAGAAAGCATAAAAATAAAAGTATCTGAACCCATACGAAATGGGAGAAAAGACTACAGCAGATATGCATAATGAAGCATTCTTACACTTACAGATTCAAATACTGTTTATATGGAACTGTCTTTCTTTGAAGGGGATTAAGTATATACTATATCCAGGACACATCATACATTTCTATTGAATAAAAATCACATTGCTTCAGACTTATCCCTGACTAATAAATTTATTTTAGTGATCAATGGCATCATATAGAATGTATTTTTTAAATTACCAGGAAAAACCTGGTTTCAGTTTGGGATGGGAGGGAGCAATGGAGAGAGGGAGGAAAATTTCATTCAGAGCAGAGAAAAACAAGAAAAATTGTGGTTCTGATCAATTACAACCTGATGCTTTGAACTCCATGAATTATAGTCTACTCTTCCGCCAACATACAGCATTGGCCTGATTTCTTCCTAGAACCCACTAACTAAGAGATCATTGAAACAGACACGGAAATAAATAATTACATCTGTGAAAATGAACTATCAATTTAAAGAAAACCAAAATTTAACTGACAATAAATGTGTAAATGTTCAGCATGTCCACACAAAAAAAACCACTTCTGAGCTACAGAGCTTATATGAATGACAAAGCTGTCATCATCGATCTTATCCAGCATAACTGTATAGACCTTGAAAATATGTAACAAACTTAATTTGCAGGCCATTTTTAGAACTGAAACATGTCAATACTTATTCTTGCAAGAAGTCAAAATAAGTGACAATTCCTACTGGCATTCCTAGGTCTACATGAAATAACCAGCTGTGTAGGTGTTTCTAGGAGAAAGCTCTGTTATGTGCATACACATATTTACTACAAATAACAAGTAAACCTCGAAAGCTTCTTGCTAATGTAAAACATAAAATCAAAAGTAAAAAGCATTACTATATGTAAAGATGGATCTGAAAGACTATGACCAGAGAAACATGATTACTAGAAAAAAAATAACATGCTTTGGAGGAGTTAAGCTATTCTAAATGTCTAAATTGTTTGTCTTGACAATTCCTCACTGTACAAACCATATCACTTATACAATATTCTGATTCATATTACTTTGTAATAGGCAAGTTATCAGTTCTTAAAGTTGACCAATGAAATACTATTTCATTTCAGTTTTGATAAAATATTTTAGCAAACAAACTCTAGTAACAATGCCTGGTAATACAAACTGCTACATGATAAGCATAATCAAGACTCTCCAGATTCCGATTTTTAATGGCTATCAAAAAAACCTGGGGCAGAATTCAAATTCCAAATGCTTCTGGTTGACTTCCATTTTGAGAAGGTGAGCTGACACAACTGTTTTGTAGTTTGGTTTTATACAAGATAACGTATGTATTTGTGTATGTGTGTAAACACACAAGAAAAACACTAAGCAAAATTCCACTACTAATACTAACTGCTATCCTGCCACTGGCAGATTATTATAATTTAGTCTCAATGGGTAATTGCAGAGGCTACTGTTGTGCAAATACTTCCTCACATCTTCAGCTTGACTTCTAACTTTATTCAATGATACATGGTCTCAGATGATATAAACTTTCATCTCTCTGATCTGCCTCACTGAAATTACACTAATAACTAAGAAGACATATTTTTGCAAGAACAAAGTCTTAAACTCTGGTCTTCTGCAAAACATTAAGGAGTGCAAAGTTTGGGAAGAAAGCACCCATAATGTTAAACAAATGTGTAGCACAAAGTGGTAATCTCAGAACTAGTGCAATATATTGAGATGAGTGAAAAAAATATACAAGTGTACACAGTACATAATTCATATCACATTACAACTGGTTTTTGAAGACATGCCAACAAAATTTGGGATACAAGAAATTACAATTCAGAACAGCATTTTAAGACAGGAGAATTGTTTATGCTTATATAAATAAAACAAATTCAAAGCTACCAGAGAAACTGTAAGGGAAAAGGCCACTCACTGTCATACCAAAATAGAGTATTCACTCCACCTAGTCATTTCATGCTCAGAAACACTCATAGGTACACAAAAGTAATTTTCTATACCTGAGAAGAAGTGTGCTTTGAAGCCTTTTTTTGACACAGTGTTGTCAGATCTGAACTCAATTCGCATGTTGTTGTACTGAGAAGTGATAACTTCAGGCACTTCTGTACCGCAGAATTTACCATGTAGTTTAGAATCAGAAGAAAGGCCGCTACGAATCTCCACATAATCATATTTGCAAACCTGAGAAAAAGAAAAATATTTTTCCCCAATCAAAAGAAAAGCATGAAGTTGTTTACAAATTTAAGAACTCTGATTGGTGTATGCTGCTAAATAATAGATTAATAGGTTTTGGCTTTTTTTTTCCATTTTCTCCTGACACTGAAAACTGTAAATGCTTACAAACATTCACTGATTTGTGTAAGAATATTTTAAGGTCACTAAGGCACAGCTATATTATGCATTACATTCAAGATTGTATTTTGATAGACACTAATCTGTGTTTAGTATTTAAATCTCAAGATGCTCGTAGCACTTTCATTTAGTCTAAAAAATTCCAACAACAATAGATTAAAATCTAGAAATATTCACCCTAAAAGTTATACCTGCCTTTGTTCCATAAGCCTCATTCCCAGAACCTACAAACCTTCTACTAATCAGATTATGATTTTTTTAAATATTATTTTTCACTTAGAAACATACAAGATTTTACCATAACATACTTAAGACATATTAATCTATTGACAAATATATCCATCTGCACTCTAAATCCTTCCATCTTTCTTTAACAGTAACAAAGCTACAGTTTCGAAGGCTGATGCTGTGATAGATGTCATTTCCATTAAAAGGTAAGAAATAAAGTAAAATAACATAATAAAAAGCCTTACGCAAGACCTACTACTTGGGGTAATACTTTCAATGCATAATCCCTTGGTCGGCCTAAAGCCTTCCACCCAAAACTTCTAAGCTTCTTAGGCTCAACTACCAATCACTTAATCAAAAATGTCCCAGTTGTCTGCAATTCATAGCTTACGAGAAAACAGTGGCCAGGAGAATTCAATACAGAGCTTAGACTGTCCACAACATCCAACTTGTATTGCCTAAATCACAATTTCTAGCCAAAAAAGAGATGTCAGGGGAATGGGAAGGGAAATATTGAAAAGACTGCTTTGGCCCTTGTTGCTCTCTCTCTCTCTCCCTGTGAAATATGAAATGACTGTCAACATCCCCAATTGTTTTTAATATAATATAGATGTAGGCTAAATATTGTTACTGGAAAAAATATCATATGTTGCAGAGTTGGAAAGTGACTAATTCACTTGAAGCTTTTATACAATATAAAGAACACAGACTCATAAAACTTGAGTTTCTGTCACATGCTGATTTACATTAATTGTAAGATAAATTCACATTAATGTATGTGATTTTCAAATATGGCTCACAACATTAATAAATCCCAACAATTTCAGCAAAACATCATAGAATCATAGAATAGTTAGGGTTGGAAAGGACCTTAAGATCATCTAGTTCCAACCCCCCTGTCATGGGCAGGGACACCTCACACTAAACCATGTCACCCAAGGCTATGTCCAACCCGGCCTTGAACACCGCCAGGGATGGAGCATTCACAACTTCCCTGCGAAACCCATTCCAGTTCCTCACCACCCTCACAGTAAAAATGTCTTCCTCAGATCCAATCTAAACTTCCCCTCTTTAAGTTTGAACCCATTACCCCTTGTCCTCTCACTACAGTCCCTTAGGATGAGTCCCTCCCCACCATCCCTACAGGCCCCCTTCAGATACTGGAAGGCTGCTAGGAGGTCTCCGCGCAGCCTTCTCTTCTCCAGGCTGAACAGACCCAACTTTCTCATCAGTGGTGAATTTGGATGGTTTTATATCTTTAGATTAGAAATGAAATGTAATTTCACATTGGTTGAACTTCCTTCATACTACACTACATTTAAAAAAAATGTACAGTTAAATTTAAATTGAAATTGTAAAATGAAAAATTTTAAATGGTAATATTGGAAAAGACATACTCAACTTATTCTAAGTGAAGCTCCTATTAAAAAAAAAAAAATAAAGCATTTGCTAAATGTATACATTGCATGTCTGTACTCAAACACTGTTAGAATGTTCCAGATACTGTATGTTTCTTCTGATTTCCAAAGGTACCACTCTTAGTACTAATATTTAATAGTATAAAGCTGAGATTTAGTAGCAGAGGAGAGGATCAAGCAAAAGTTTTAAATATTCAAAACCTTTAAGTATGTATTTGTTATATCTGCTTAAGTTATGTGTCACATTAGTACATCCTTAGAAAACTGATTTAACTTCATACACTCCAGGTGTCTTCCTTGAAAATCTGGCTTAAGTACCAAGAAAGTGTAGGAAAAATATGTTCTGGTTTGTTCAAATGGTAATTAAATTTTTATTCTTTGGGATTGGTAAGGTTTTATTAGACTTCTCTTGTAACAATGATAAGACGAGTGTAACATATAAATCATTAAAAATTGGAATTTCATGGACTTTAGAACCTACCCCAAATTATTTAAAAAAAGAAACAAAAAATTAAGATCCCTCATTGCTGCCCCTGCAAATAATTTTGAGATATTTTTGAGAAGCTATGGCTGCGTTGTTTCTTAGTTACAAATTAAACTCTAGCTTTTGCCATTTCAGATCTCATGCCCAAAACATGGCCCATCCTTGTATCAAACATGCTGCTACAAATTTGTTTAGTCAGAAATAATGTCCTGGGATTTGGGTTCTTAACACCATGCGAAGAACATCCAGATCAACTCCACGGCTGCAGTACATTAGGCTACAATGTGGCAGGGGAACTCAAGGGTATGACTGAGCTGTGCCTAGGAAGAACAGAGGCTGAAAAGTTGATGTTGACACCCATATACTGATTCACACCCCCAAAACACTGCCTCCCCCACTACTTAGTTTATAACAACGGAGCAGCCCTTACCACATGGAGGGTTCTGCCCTGCTCTTCTTTCCCACTTGGGGAAGATATCCCCCATGCCTCCAGAGGCTGCCCAGCTCAAACACTGCTGCTCCTCTTTTATGCCTTATTTCTGGTACTGCTCCTTTTAAAATATCCCCCTCCATGAGATACTTGTAAGTGATTAAAGTGCTCCCTCACTCCATCACTAACCACAGCTTATGTGTATTCTTTGTAGTCATACTCTGTAAGGATGATTTGGTTTCTCCAGATTTTCTTCTGTTGAATTCTTTCCAATATGTCTCAGCCATTTGCTCTGTTTTACTTTGTTGATAAAAAAAGTCAGCTGGGACTCAGCAAAGAACATTACTTTTAAATTTCTTGTAAGACATATACATTTAGATGATATGTAAAAGAGAGCTTTTCTCTCCATGTTTGTTTTGAAATAATCCAGAAACAGTCCCAAAATGAGAACAAGAATATATATGGTTATTGTCAGCATATGAAAGGTCAGCAAGGGTTTTACAAGGCAATATCTATGTTGAAAGCTCGTGAAACTGTTTAGTGTGTAACAGATTGTGCAGCTTTTTGTTCACGGTTACTTACTTCATTCCCTTCTAATTCAAAAAACTCAAACTTCATTGAAATTCGGTATTGCGTTGGGGCAACCACCTGCCACACACAGTTTTTGTTTGGAGGATACTCTTTGGGCCACCCTGGTGTGGTTATAGTCCCATTTAGCTTTGTCAGGAGTCCTCCACAAGCAGCTGTAAAATTAAAGGGGAGAGCATCATTATTTGACTGAAACTGTGTTTTACTATAAACAGAAGCATACGAGGAAGATTCAATCCTCTCATTACTTACACTGCTGTAATGCCCAGACAGAGTAATCAGAATCTTGTTTTATCATACTTGGTGCAAACAAAGAGAAAGAGACAGCTCCTATCTTGAACAGCTTGCAGGTTTGTGAACAGAGATAAGTTTCAGGATTACACAAGGCGTTATCATATTCATTCTTTTCCCTTCCCTCCAGAGACTCTGGTTATTCTCTCATAGTCTTTCCCATGCAAGTCCTCTGACCCTACCATCCTCCCTAGGACCTTGACCACCCCTCTTCTGACAGACGGACTACTTGGGATGAGCTTCACATTTCCCCTGCTTCTCTCCTTGATTATTGATCCAGACTCAGCAGTACCTGTCTCAGCTCACACAGCTGTATATACCTTCTGTAACCTGGTAGATAGGGTGACTTCTTTGGGATAGCAGTCGTACACTCTTCAGTCACAATTACTTTTGCTGAAGTATGGGAGTTCAAGTAATGGAAAAAATACTTGCTATTTCTAAGTATATGCCAAATAGTCACCCCTGTACAACAGAACAAGACTGTATTATGTTTGTGAATGCAGTTCAGATAGCAAAGAATAAACATATTAATCTTTTCCATCTGAGGAATTAATTTTTTTTTTTTTTAAAAAGGAGAATAATGTGATTTGCAGGGTTTCTTGACCACGCTCTGCTGCATTGATACCATCACAGCACTGTGACAGCACTGGAAATCACCCACAAATATCTTTTTAAAGAGCTTGGGTGAGGGTAAGCTCCATCTTTTCCCAACTGTTCTGTGCTAACACTGAATGCTTTACAAACTGGCTATTCCTGTCTAGCTGTGTGTCTCTCACACTACATCTACTTTATCCAACACACCTGGGAGAACTCTCCAGTTTCAGGGCTCATTTGGCCAACCCCCACACATACCAGTCTTCCTTCTGGCACTAGGCTTTCCTGGCTTGTTTTGAGAAGGCTTCTTAGTGTACACATAAAAGTAACCCAAATGGGGTGGGAGGTCATGCCTCAGTATATCGAGAAAGGGCCAGGCACTAGAAACTGCATTCCGATGATACAAGATATATCCCCAAATGATCCAGTCTAAGTCGGGATGGCTATTGTTAGATTTCAATCTCTGCTTTTCAGTGTCACTCCATTGTTCCTTGAGGCAATGGCGTGAAATGTGGAAACATGGGAAAAAAATAATCTTTAAGCTTTTTAATACTCTTTCAGTGGGGGAGATTTGGATTAGCACAAAGATTAGACTGCATAGATGTATCGGGTGGAGTTTCTGAGTTGGAAGCTTCTACTCTGGTATCATGCGCAAATTAATACAGCTAGGTCACCCCTCAAGAGACCAAATTATAACTGGGATGCAATGTTCACTGTGGCAACACAGTGATTTTAATTCATCAGTCCCAAGTAGTATCTACATACAGTGAATGCTATGTCACATGGAACATACATGCTTTTAGGGATAGCTCATGTTTTTTGCTCCACACTGCACTACTCTGAGTTACTTCTTTTGCCAGAGTTGCTTTTCTGTTTGGAAAGGAGGAAGTGTTTTCTGAAAGACTAATAATCTTCCCTAATACTCTGACTCAGGTCAGCAGGCAGACTAAACCAATTTTTTTACATAAATTTGGGCTGATGATCAAAGGCCTAGAGATCAAACCTCTGCCTTCATGGCCCCACCTTGGATGAACCTTATTTTCTGCATCCTGCCTAATATTCAGATGTCTACATAATTTTATTTCCCCAAAGTTATCATTACTAAAGCTGGGGGGAACAACACCAACAAAAAAACAGCTTGATGAGAATTACAATCTAACATGCCCATAGACTATGTCCAAGTCCACACAGCCAAAACCAAAAGAACAAAAAGTAAAAACAAACTGAATAAAACTACCCCAAATTGTGACAAATCATGAATTAAAGCTAGGGAAAAAGAAAAATAAAAGAAGGAAAAGAAAGGAAAAGGGAAAAGGGAAAAGGGAAAAGGGAAAAGGGAAAAGGGAAAAGGGAAAAGGGAAAAGGGAAAAGGGAAAAGGGAAAAGGGAAAAGGGAAAAGGGAAAAGGGAAAAGGGAAAAGGGAAAAGGGAAAAGGGAAAAGGGAAAAGGGAAAAGGGAAAAGACAAGACACCAGTGAATCAGATCAACCATAACTCCAGGCACTCCAATTTTCAAACTCCATTCACTACTCAGACAGATGAACTAAAATAAGAATAATCTGTGTTATCTCTGAATTTATTGATGGCTATGATTAAAAATCAAACAGGAAGTGGTACATAATGATCAGGAGCTTTTGCTTCTTTCCTTTGATATGAAATATGCAGAGAATAATAAAGCTTATCTCAGCCTAATCCTATGTTTACACAACTTCCACTTACCAGGTTTTTATTTCTCCAAATGATTATTTGAACATGCTTTGCTCACCCTGAAAAGTAGAAATTGTTTCCAGCAAGAACTCCACAGTCTGACTGGGAGTGGGGAGGATTCCTCTGAGCTTTTATATAGATTAAAGGATCCTGCACTTTAAACCTGCCAGCTCCCCAGTCCCAACCCAATCAGAGGTGGTCAGAGCAATTGTTAAATTCAAAGACAGTAACACATTGCTCTGCTGATAATTGTCTCCTTATGCATGGTGGGAGACTGCTTTAGTGAGTACGAATAATGTAATAAGTGGTTTAGGAAGGTACAAAGTCCAGCTTTTCATCACTCCTGATAAACTAACAGCAAAGCTTGTCAAGCTAAATTAGTGACAAACATCTGAGGAACATGACTGCTGTGGACAGACGTGACTTTGGCACCGCTACTTAAAAGGGAGCACCGGTTTTCCAGGTTGGGTCCCACAGATCTCACAATGCTAGGACACAGCATATGAAAAGTATAGCATTACATTCAGCAATGGCACTCTGTGAGGTTTAGGAGCCCATAAAACAGCAACACACTGTACCTTCACAGCTCTTTTTGTCAGGACCAAGTTCATAACCAGGATCACAGGCGCACTGGTAACTGCCCAGAGTATTTACACAGCGCTGCTCACAGCCACCATTGTCAGGTTTGGCACATTCATCTTCCTCTGGCAAGACAGGGAAGAATGTAAAAAATGTGTTAAATAATTACCTTCCTCAGCTGTAATTGCTGGATCAGTATTAACTCAGAAAGTTGCATGCATGCCATTATAAGGTACACTACATAAAACACTGCAGCTGCTGACTAAAGGATTTTCAAATGCTAAGGACACTTGCAATGGAGAAAAAAAAAAAAAAGTGTCTTTTCTGAGGTTTGGGTGGGGTTTTGTACAATACCTACTGATAGATGCAGACCTAATTTATAAGCACTTTGTGGGCAGCACGCAATAATTGAGACACCATAATCTAAAGATTGCGTAAAGTATTGAAAGAAAGACTGAAAATCCACAGCAGGGTCACTTGAAGGGCACTTTATCTCCACAGAATCAATCTGTGCATTATCCCAAAGTCATACTCAAAAACAGATTAACAGAATCCTCAAATCCCAGGTTTTCATTCTACTGATATTAAAGGGAACAAGATGCATCAGGAATGGGGGAGGGAAAGGAATAATACATTTTCTGTACTAGCTCTGAAGTATACCCATGAGATTCATTGTTAAAATATTCCTCATATGTTGAAATATTGTTTCCTTATACCAGGACAAGTAATTTCTTAGGAACAAAACAGCGCTCCTACTCTCATGTCTACAGCCTTCAAGATTATAATTGTCTATACTGAAAACCAACAACAGGGTGAGAAAAGCCCCAGCTTGTGCAAAAAGGTTCTCTTGATGGCATGACCTGTGTTTCAAGTGTCACCATAACCTCACCACTGCTGGTGGCTTTCCCTGTGTCATGGGCAGTACATGGTGGGAATTACTCCCCATGCACCAAGTGCTGCAGTTGTATCACACACACCCCAAAACTGGAGGAAAACTGTGAGGCCATTCATCACTACGATTTCTCAGCTGTTTTGTGGTGGGTTGTTTTCTTGCTTACAGGAAGCATTAAGTTGCTACAGCAGCCTAATGCAGAAAAGAGATTAGAAAAAACACATTTAGACAAAAAAAAAAAAAAAAGATTCATTTGTGATTATTTAAATTCATATTTGATAACATAATGACCAAAAAAGCCATTTTTACAAGAATATATGTTTCAAAGGTGTTTCAAAACTACGCTTATTATTTGAACAGAGTAGGAAGTTGCACTGAGTATGTTCCTTGATTCTTTGAATATATCTTAAAGGAGATTCAAATACCTTTACTGTTTATGATTGATAAAATTGTATGTCCAGGTAAAAAAATATGCTAGAGATAGTACAGAAATGATATTAGTTAAAATAGGTTGAGAAATATTATTAATACTCTGTGGGGGTTTTTTGTTTGTTTTTTTCCTAGTAAAAACACAAGTGCAAAGAAGTTCACAGCTTCCAAAGTATGCTTTTACATTTACCTTTAAAAAAGTTAGCTGCAAACCCTGCTTTGTTGACAGTCCCATCAGAAACAAACTTCATCCACAGGGTATTAGAGGTAGATCTAATGTCTTCTGGTTTGTCATAGCCGCAAAAGTGACCAATTAAAGGACTGTTCTCATTTGTGCCATCTCGAATTTCCAAGTAGTCATATGCACAATTATCGTGTCTTTCAATCTGTAAAAGAAATATTTTTAAAGAGACCTATTTGAACTTGACCATAAATATCAAATATCAACCAGAAAATATATAGCATTTTCAAAGTTAAGGTTAGGATTCTCTGCTTGGGATTCAAATATCAGGAAGATGAACAATCACCACTGGACTGTTGTTAACTTTGTTTTCTACAAGAAAAATTGTTGAGAAGTTACACAGGACTAAACAGACTAATTGAAAAAAAAAAAATGCCAAAAAAGGTACTCACCTCTATGTTTCCTCATGTTCCATCATGTTCCTACTCTGAGCTCAAATAAAGTCCTCTTTTCTCATGTACACTCAAGTACACAAGATTAATGGTTCAACAACACAACAGGTCAGAAAGACTGATTTTTTTTTTAAATATTAAAATGCTCAATTTCAATTAATATGAACAAGATTTTTAGACATTATCAACCTGTGCTATTTCAGGTGATGATCAATGTTTTACTTTCTTTCTCTAAGAAATCTATCATTCGACTAAATGGCTGAATTTCGAGGCAGGTTTAGGGATGGGGGGGAGGACCACAGTCAGGGAGAAAGGGCTGAAGAAGCTTCAAATCTAATTCACTTCATCCAAATTCAGTTAAAATGACAAAGAAGTTAAAATCAAACCCAGAAAAATCCACAGATCATCTCCAGACAGAGTTTTTCTTGCACATAAGCTGCACCCTTAGTACAAGTGGCTGCTGGTATACTGCTCTAACTGTTCACGATACCAACACTAAGCTCAGTAACCACCACAGACTAAGGAGGTTTCAATTAGCACATTAGGATTACTGCTTATTTTATGTCAGAGGGAAAACTGGGGGAAGGGGTTGTTTGATTTTGCTTCATTTTAATAGCATCAAAGTGTGGCACTTACACACAAAATTTGTCTGTCTTCTTTCCAACTTTCCAATTCTTCAAGCATTTACATACGTAATTTTCTCCCACTCATTTCTCTGGCACAATTCATATTGCCATTTACTGTAATTTCTTAGCTGTTTGCTCAGGAATTGCTTTAGGCCAGAGTTTGGGAAATGAGTGCAAAAAGTTATGAATATCTAGGATGCAACCTCCTATTCCTGACTTCAATGGCAATTGCATGTTCACAACTAATGCAGTCAGATGTGTCTACCTGAGCACTGGTAAGTTTTTGACACTGTAATACCTATTTCAGATGTTCATTAATCTAAATAATCAGGTTTAAACACATGACATCATATTCCAACTTGAAACAAACTCTGTCTTGTTATCTCAGCAAAAAAAATCATATTGCACTCTGACGTAGAAAGAACTGACCTGCTCCCAAAACCCACTAACATCAATGAAATTATTGTGTATTTTCCCCAACACGTCTGTGGTCATTTCAATACTCAAGACTTGATTAACATCTGGTTTTGCCATGTTTCCATGTTCTATGGGGTAATATGGAAATTATGGTTTCTTCACAGGCCAAATGCTGCTCTGAGTTACACATACCAAATTCCCATTGAGTGGAACTGCTAGCTTCTTTTCTGAGAATCGCTCTATTTTTTGGCAGAAGACAACATCTAAAAAAATATTCTGCATAGCAGTATGTTGTAAGCTTCCTAAGACTATAAAAAAATCAACTGACTTACAAAGTGCTACTGATTTGCAAGAAAACAATTTGAAAGGAGGCATTCAACAGTATTTATATATTTTTAGCGTACTACTTCTGTAAGTGATGTCATTATTTTTAGCAATATTATGATATTAAGGGATTAAATTATCACATCTCTATATAAACTAATGGACAAGCATTGTGATTGTGAAAAAAATATAACTGGTGTTAAGGTATTTGGTAACCAACGAAAAAGAATTGGTTTAAATATGTTTTGCTTATCTGCACCTCAGGTTTGAAGATGTTGTGGTACTGTCATCTGGGAACACTGCCATACGAAAGATCTCTTATACTTGCAGTAGTCTCTAATTCTTCCTACTACAAGAGTAGAAAGTCTCCTCAAGTTAATGAAAGGATTCTCAGTGAGTTTCGTTGTAACTGAACTGATCCTGTAAACCTTATTTACTGGAGCATTAAAATTCTACAAGATTGATATTACGTGTGGATGAGGAAAAAAAAAATCAAAATGTCAGCAAATGCAAAAAAAGGCATAAACAAACTGGTTTTACAGAAAAATGCACTGCTTATAAGAGAGTTAAATATACCATCGGCTCCTTGGAGGAAGCCCAGAATTTGAATGGTATTAGAGAACTAAGCTGAAAAAAAACGACAGAAAAATTCCTAAGACAGACACATAAGCAGAGGAAAATGCTAATAAATCTCCAGTGAAATGGCAAGAGAGCGAAGTTCTCTCTATCCATTCTCAAAAAGAAAAAAAAAATTTCCTTATACACAGTTTCAGATTTAAAAACCCAATGATTGTAGCATTCCCCCCAAAAAAAAACCAAAAAAAAAAAACAAACAAACAAAAAAAAAACAAACAAAAAAACAAAAACAACAACATATACCTATAATAAAATAAAAGAAGAGTGAGTCTGTGGACAATCATATTTCAGGAGAACTCTTCTAATTACTTTTTTTCATTGTTAATTTATTTGGTAGAGCCAAATTCCAGTACAGGTAAACATATCCGACTCAGGTCACTGACTTTAGTCATAAATGATGGGATATATGCCTGGTGGAATTAGAAAATCAGATAGATTTTATTCCCTGAATTAGGTAAAAATAATTTAAATGAACGCTATCTACACAAAGATTAACAGAGCCACTCAAATGAGGAAGATTAATATGGCTTAGCTCTACAAACCCTCTGGATTGCCTTAACTTGTGAAAATGTGTGCCAAGAGCAGTTCCTTAAAAAATACCACAAGCCTGCTAATTTTCAAAGAACAATATAATAAAGGTAACTAACAATGAAGCAAAAATATGAAGTTACCAGTTCCAACATCTCTGTTGACATCTAGATACTGGAAAGTGTAGCTGTCCATCAGGCAGCCAAATAAGAAAAGGTAATCCCACACTCAGTGGAAAATGCATTGCCCACAGCAGGCAAAACAAGATGACTCACTGATACAGTTTGAAATTCTCAGCTTCTCTAGTGCTTTCATTTCAAAGTGAAGTTTTTTTATACAGTTATTTTTTCTAGTATTACATATGGATAATGAAAATTCCTCTTACTTAACTGTACCTTTCAAAGGACAGAGAAGTAATTTTCTCACAAACACGCTGCAATAACTCTTTGGCCTGACATTTACTTTTTTTCATCTCAGCTGGCACAAAGAACTGTGATTTTTAAACAACATTTTGTTTTACTGGGCAGTGCACCAAGGATTCAGTCCAGAGAGGGACTTAGTACCAAAAAACAGAACACCTATGTTCAGGCACTTGGACCTAAAATGGAAATCAGACCCAATGGTGAATGTCTAGGCAAGGCACTTCAGAGCAGTTTCCAAAGCAACTCTCACACTCAGTGGGGAGCCCTGTGGACGAGCCAGTAAGAAACGCCGCAAAGACAGATATAACAGAAGGCTTGTGCCTTTCTGGGGCACCTCATTTGGTGCTCAAGGGCATCTTGCCACTCTGGAATCACAGCTCAGGCTCTCCCTGGAAAAGCATATACCTTTCAAGTCCCTACTGTTGGAATATTTTTCTTTTTTCCCTTTCATAATACATCTAGCAGAGGCACTAACTCGAGACTACCACTCTAACATACCTCTGCTCCATTTCCTCTTTCTTATTATGAGGTGTCAGTCCACATGTTCCACCTCTAGAGAGTGCCATAATACTAAAAAGTCTGGGGGAAGAACTAGATGTTCCTTACAGGCTTAACCACTAGCCCACTAAGTTGTGTTCCTTTGTTTGTAATTATTTTCTATATGGTGAGGTATGAACATGTCACCTTCACACTTTCAAATAGTTCATAATTTGGTGATTAGAAGAAGATCCTGAAAGATATGAAGAGATGGGAGTTTGATTCTCCCAGAAGTGATATTGAAATGTCAGTTCATGCAATAATGTACTACATGCAGATCAACACTGAGCATCTGCATAGAGATCAAATGCTATGGCAAGTCTCTTATGCAGATGCAGAGTGTTATTTGTCTTGGGATCACATTGAAGAATATTGAGCATTGATGGCAGACTAGAAAAACTCTGTATCTAGTCAGCAAATTATACAAAGTTACTGAAAACATTGGTCATTTTCAACAGCGCTCAAAACCAGCAGTTGGCAGGTTCTGTTACATAATTTTCAGCCAGGCAGAGTCTGAAAGGCATTTGGAAAACTCTTTGGACAGGGAGAGCTGATCTTTTCTGCAGTAGACCCAACATTACTCAGGATATAAAAAAGCGAAAATGAAGTAGAACCTATAAATTTATTACAACTTCCATGGTTTAATAATTACTGATAGAGTCCCAAACCCTTGTTATATCATGCTAAGACCTTTCATCAGTTATAGCAAAAATTTGCCATACCCCTGACATCTGTCTGCAAGACTAAAATTACAGTTTGGAAATTGTATCTACATTTATTATACTTGTGTTTATATCTATGTGCACCATAAAGCCAAGAAGTTCGTATTTTAAAAAGAAGGGTTCTTCATGTCACTACTTCTCAAGTATATTCAAATAAAACAATTGAACTCAAAGTATGTTACTAAATTTATCTACAAACTTCAAGACAGTGTATCGTATATGCATGAAAGATGTGTGAAATATTATTTTTCTTTGTTATACAATAGTTTACCACTGTTTAACAATGTTATACACAGAGGGATGCACACTAAAGACATGCAAGTATGACTCACCATGGCCTTTTTCTTCCCTCTCTAAATACAGGCTTATAAACTGAAGTTAAGTGGGCGGGTTTTTTTCCCCTTCTTCTCAAAACAGAAGTCAAAAAAACCACAGTGGTTTCTTTCCAGATAGGCATTCCTTTTTAACAATAAGATTTGGCAAAAATTAAAAAATCCCAATTACTTAACAGAATATTAAAGTACCCTTGCTGAACTGGATTTTGTATTCGCTAAACTGCAACTATGGTCAGTATTTCTAATTCAACATTCTAATTCAAATAGCACAGAAAACATGAAAAACCTTTAATGTTCTTCAAAACTTCTGCAGAAGGAAAGGTTTGATGGAAAGTCGAATTGGATTCTGGAGCTTATTTTTCATACAGAATTCTTAAATTCACTCATAGGTTTAATGAGCATTCCCTTAAATGTCACTGTTACTTATCCACTGGATGCTTTTCTGAGATCAGTTAAAAGGCGTTACCTCAAATGCTTGAAAGGTTAATCCAACATTGTAGTTTTCAGATACTGTTATTTTCCACACACATTCTTTCATTGGTCTGTAGTCATCAGGATAATTGGGAGACTGGATCTGGCCTTCATTTTTGTGGATTTCACCCCCACAGATAGCTGATAAAAGCACAAAATTCTTACTGCCAATAATGACATTTTCTTCTCCCCATACTCAAACTGACATTTTATGCTGCCCTTTTAAAATTCATGATAAGATTATTCTTGAGGAGACTTTAAAAGTCTATCAAGGACAAATTGTTAAACCCACAATCCATTCAAACCTCTATATGTATATTAGTTACTGAATATAATTCAGCATTTCTAGTATCATTAAACATATCTACAAAGTTCAGGAACACTTTGGAATCACAGATAATCTGAATCTATACATTTCACAGAATATATTTAAAAGGTCCAGATTATTTAATTTTACTTTTTGCTCACCTTTGAAATACATTTAATAAATATTCTTCATTCATATTTACTAACCTTTAGAAAGAGATGAGACAGAAATCTCAAATTTTATAATTATCTGTGCATTTTAACTTACAGCTTATCACTTAAAACTTATACTGAATTTGGAAAAACAGCTAATATAAATAAACAATATTTTCATGAAAATCAAATGGGCTTTTCAGAGCCCATACTGATTAATCATGTAAAGATCTGTGAATATCAACTAAATCATACAGTTTACTACCATAGATTCAATATTCAAGAAAACAGGCTCTATTTCAAACAGGTGAAGGCTGACTTGCTAATAGTGTGCGTGAGTATCTCTAATCCCAGAGCATACAGAAAATTTAGGGCACGTTTTTCTGAAGAATAAACAGAAAATACTCAAGGAAATCTTTCCACACACTAAGCACAAGAACACATGCATTTAAGTTAATTGAATGATTGGTAAAAACCATTTATGAATATTACAAGAGGTATGCCTGTAAAAAGAGTTCAAATAAAATTTGAAGACAGGAAATGTTTCAAAGTGTCCTGTCTACTAAGTTAACACCTGCTGTCTCTTTTTAGTAATATACCATTTTTGTATTAGATTATTTCTGCCTTTTTTAACATATAAAGGTATCCAGTTAATATTTCTTCTTCTGTAATCAAGTCATTTTCAATGCTATAAGAGGCTTACCTTCATAGACTGCTGCAAAACCTTTCCCAACCCAGTTGCTGCTGCTGCGGAACTCAATCCACATCCTACTGTCTGAGGATGCAAGGACTTCTGGCAGTTTGTCACCACAAAACCTGCCTAAAAACATGCAACCAGTAACTGCATTTTCTGCCGCCTCTGAAGCCAAACGCTGCAAACATTTATACAAGTGTTTAACATTATAAACAGGAATAGCATAACCAACTCAGTGGAACTATTCACATGCTTATGTTTAAACACATGTTTCTGCAGAGCATGACCTAATACACAAAGATTTTATAATAAAGCATTCAGTACTTCTTTTCATTGTAGTCAGGCTCATAAGTCTTAAGTATAAAAACTCAGGGGAATTAAGTAGAGAAGTTATCATTACATATTGTTTTCATACATATAAACCTGGGCATTTTGGAGGGGGAAAGTGAGTACTAATCTTTAGAGAGGAACATAATCTAGCTCACAGTAATACCACTCATTGTGTCTAAGGACCAAAGAGATTTAAAAACTAACAACCAAATGACCCTAGACTATACTAGCCTATTAAATTCAGCCTAGGTAGGTGAAATTTCTGTTTGTCTAGGTGATAGAGAAGGGAATAAGAGAAAAGGGTAATTACAATCTGGTCTTAATTGGTTCTTCATTTCTGTTTAATGCCAAAGGAATAGGCACCACTGTTAAAAAGCTGTTCTCTGTTCCTGCCTCCTTTTCTTTTTCTTTCCCTTCTTCCTCCCCTCTCTCCCCCCATTAAACTGTGGCTGTTAGGATGCTAACAAATAGTTTCAGTGCTCATTCTAAAAACAACAAAACTGATCCAAGAAGTTGCAGACATTCACACTTCCTATGGGCCTGAAATCTCCAGTTTCAATTAGAGGAGATCATGGGATATCAAACTGACCTTCTGAATTGGGCAGTGCCATTATGGACTCTGAAATCACCCCACCAACCTCTGAATTAAGAAAAGAATGGCTGCAGCTTCTGGCTTATCAGTTGCAATGCTAAATTCATTATTGCTTTGCCTGTCTTTTCTCTGCAAGAGCAGAGAAGGACATGCAAAGTAGAAATAGAAGTAATCTTCTATTCCTGATTTTGAAAGTACAAGAAGAGAGCTCATAAGTACAACTCTAGAGTGGGAGCTCTCACCCACAGTGCATGTGCTCATCATGCGCTCTATGGGTTTCCCATCACATGCTCTAAAGGTGTACTCTTTCTCCATTTCCATGAACAAAACTATGGCAAGGTCACATTTCAATATCCATAAGCAAAGTAAAAAGTTGCACATTTTGTACTTCTCATCTTTCCATACATGCAGCTGAATAACAGCTAGATGCAATGAAAGGAAGGCTGAAGGCTTGAAGTAAAGTAAACTTATTTGAGGCCATTTAGAGGTTTCTTCCCATCACCAAGTTTAGATACATTCTAGACACCTAAAATCCAAGAGGTTTGTTCTGGGTTCAGCAGCATGCAAGCCCACTGAACTCCATGAGTACAGTAACTATGTTGCATACCAAGCAGAGGCGATTTTCTCCAGTAGCCATCTCTTACTTCAATATAATCGTACCAACAGAGACTGCTCTTGTAAAGGTCCATGGTGGTGAAGTTTAAAACAATCTGCAATCACAGAACACCTAATTAAATCACATGTGGTTAATACTAGAAAATGATCACAACAACATTCTGCAAAACTAAAGTCAGAGTAAAATGCTTACCTGTAACTGGATTCTAACTACTTAGACACTTAACCAGCCTCTTAATTTCTTATAGTAAGTAAAAGTTGCCTGGGAACATTAAAAGCTTTTTATTTAATCTTAAATAGTTGAGGGGCTTCAAGACCAACTATTCATTAATTCCTTACAGGGAGCTTAAGCCAACTATTCATTAATTCCTTACAGGGAGCTTATCACTGAGAAATAAAAATTTGAGAATGTTAGTAAGGTAATATAATGTGTAAATATAGTTTTAAGTATGTTATTTGATAAACTTCCTGCCAATTCTTCCTCCATTAAATTCTAACTACAATCAGCATTGACAGTTGTAAAAAAAAAGTTTTATTTTGGTTTGTGTTTCCCTCTACTGCTGTTTTGACAAGATAATTTACTTTCAGACAAGTTAAACATTGACAATAGCAGACAGTAATGCTGAAGACAGCATGACTAAAACAAATAGTACCATATTCCTTTAATGACTCTTTATGAAACTATAATTAAGTTTTTTATACAGAAATCTGTGTATTTCTGAAACTTTTGAACTTGGACTTCCAATTTTATTAAGCACATCTGTTAATAGACATATTTTCAGTACTTAATACCTGGACTATCCTAGACCATTACATTATTCCACTTTGGTTTAGAAGTACTAAACTGTCATAAACTTACACTTTTTATAAATACACCTAAATCCAATGAAAGATATAAGTTGGAAATTATTTTATAACATAAGAGTGTTTTTTAATCTTCTTGTTCTGAATTATCTCTGCAATTGCAGGACATGATCCTAAGACTGACCATATGAACACCCAAGTGGTTTTATACTTAGCTTTGATCCTAGGAACTCAAACTTGAAACCTGCTATTATAAAGCAAACATGAATTCCTGCACAGTAGCAAATACCTTGCACTGCAAAATATATCTCCATGGAAGCCTATGAAGCAGCTGTGACTGTCAGTTAAAAGAAGAGGAATTTACCTTTAGTTCAGCTGCAAGAAGGAAATATAACACCATAACTGGAACAGTGGGGCAAGAGTGTCAGATGGGATGGTTTACTTCCACCTCCTCTGAAGGCACCAATTGTCTCTCCAACCACAACACAGTACATTATTAAATGAGATGGGCAGAACTTTTTCAGACTGTTTAATTTTAAGAAGATAAAAACTATTGGAGGAAGCTAATTTAAAGATAACAAAGCTCAGTTGTTTGGGTGCACAGAGGGTAGAGAGTCACAGTAAGACTTCAAACAATGCAAAATGGAGGCAGTCTTTTCACAGCAAAAGACTATGTGTCTTAATGTTAGGCTAGTAGGGGTTTTCCTTTCACTTACCTTCCACAAAAAGTAACTAAATACATCCATATGAGTAATTACATTCTCAAGAATCCCCTTTGTTTTCAGTGGAGAATGGGAAACTTTGAGTTACTCTTAAAAGCCATATCTTCCCCTATCCCCCAATGCAGACACTACTGATTCTTTGGGTGGAAGACCAAACTCACAGGTGATTCTATTCTGCTTTTACCTTTATTAGCATGATGCCATGGGAAACAGAAAACATCTGTAAGGCTATACATAAAATCCAACAGCCAGAAGTCCTGTACAGTGAGGCACATTATGCTGGTAGCCACAGGTTTGGGGGATGAAGGTATGGGACATGAAGCATGCCAAGGACCATCAGGACAGCACTGAATAAATGAATACTTGTTCCAATGGTTAAGTACAGCCAAACATTTATATCCAGAAGCCGCTACCACATCCACAAAACCTGCAAAAGTGTTGCTTAAGCAGCAGTGTGCCTCTAACACTGTGTTCTCCACAGGCACATCCTGCAGGTAGCTTTGGTTATGTCTTTAGCGCATGCAACAAGTATAGCCTGCCCTCTCTATTTGCCCTCTTCTTTCTGTCATTTTAGGGCCAATATTAGAGGCAATAATTTAGTGTCAGATCTATATGCAGAGAATGTTCTGCTTCAGTGTTAGTTTGATACTTTTGAAATATATTTCATGTTAACTCGTGTCCAGGCTCCCACTGGCACTCTGAATCATAAAGACCTATAACAATGAATACCCGAATTATATTGCAGGCTTCCTTCCTGAGCTCAGAGATGAAAATGGACTAATGTGAAATAAGACACAATTGCTGTGAAATCACTTCTCTACATTGCAATAGAAATTACAGTATAAGTTAATATACTTAAGGAAAACATGTTCCTTATACTGAAAGGTTTCCAATAATAGATATTCTAATATCAATGTAGACATACTTTTCCTGAACTTTGAAAACCGAAGCAAATTAAGCCCAAATGAAATAAACCCCCTAATTTCAATTAATATCTTGTAAATAGAGGATGCGCTCATAAGCACTGAATTTGAAAGATAATGAAGCCGTCACCCATTTAATCATTCAGTGAACTAAAAGAATAAAGAATTTTATATAGAAAAATATATTAAATCAGTGCTTTTAAACCTAAAGCAAGTAGGAAATTGAGAAAGGGAGGGAAGGAAGTGCTGCTTGTGTCTTTTGGGAGGTTGGGGGGGGGAATTTGTGAAAGCCACAAAGCAAATCATCCAGACGGTCCACTGCTGAATTTCAAAGATTTGAACCTCCAACTTTGAGACACCTGAGATTTGATTCTACATCTGCTCTATCTCTGCAATTTCTGTGAGACAGACTTTTAAGACTCGTTTCAGATGTGGCTAGTCAGGTTGAGTAAAACAAATTTCAACAGTAGACAGACAACTGGAATGATTCATGTAAGCACAGCACACTTTGGACACACTCTCAGGAGAACAAGTACTGCAGTGCTGATTTCTACCTAACAACCTCTATCTTCAGTCCAGCTACTGAGATACATCTCTCTTCAGATGGCTCCCAATTTTTCCTTGACACTTTTTCATCAGGTCATTGGTGAAGAATGATTTTTTTTTTTTTTTTTTAATTTTGCAAAGTAGGAAGAATATTTTCTTTTCAGGGTTACCAGGAAAACTGACAGAAAAGCTTCTATGCCATACTACTCAGTTCTCAGGCTATTGCACTGTTTACCTAAAAATGGCATACATCAAAGCATTAGTTGATCCTCTCAGCTGACATTCACTAGGTTACTGTGCTAGAGTCCATCCACATGCTGTCATGCTTCTCTCAGTCTAACTGCAGCACCTCCTGCTTCTATTTGCCTGTCTTATTTCCTGCACACAGACTTCCCATGCCACTCCTCTGCAGAAAGGGAACCTCACAACTCAACTCTGCTTTTGCGTAATGCCACACTTTTCAAACTTCTTCTAGCTTACATGCACCCTTTCCCAGATGTCTAACCCACAAGGCATTTTGCCTTTACTATTCAGGCACTCCTTCAGGAACATGTACTGAAAAAATAAACAAACAAATACCATCAGAATTTAAAACCCACCTACTTACCATATTAGTCTCCATGAGAAATATGCAGATCTGGCTAAAAGTACAATTATTCATATGCCTTCCCCTGCTTCAGTTTTTGATTACATTTATAAGTGCTATTTGAATCTACCTGATGAGAGCAGAAAGGTCGTGTATATTCTCTCATTCGCACAGCAATTCTGTCTGTCCTTTGCAGACTGTTTCTTCTCTAATTTGTCCTTCAAATAAAGAAGCCTCACCAACTACAAAATTTTTGTTCTTCTACTCAGCTTATCCACTTTGCAGTTCAGATTCTTTCTAAACTTCCCATTTTTTTCCTGAGTGTCTCGGACAGATATTTCTGTATCTTGTTGCATTACTTGAAAACCCTACTGCCTGCAACAGTCTCCTTGTCTTTTTCCACTCATGCCCACCTCATCCCAGTAGTGCAGGCAAATGGGTCCACAAAGGGAAGCCTTTTTCGCTGCCCAGATGAGATGCAGACAGATGGTTTAGGTTCAGGCTACCTTTCACATCTGCTTAAGCTAACCCAGCTGGCCCTGTTGGAAGCAACTTATGGAAGCCACATGCTATAGCTCCTTCATTGGCTCAGCTGCGGTCTTGAGGTCTCTACCTCAAGCTTGAGGTCTCTCACCAGTCCAGCCACAAGTTTTCCATTTTTCATGACACAGCTGAAACATCATATTTCTCTGTTCTATGTTTGGAAATTTGCCTTTTTCAAAACCCTTGTTGCCAGGATAGAGTTGGGAAAAGAATGGTTTTACTTTGGTGTTACCATGCCATTGTCTCAAAAGTGCTGCTATCTAAATGGAAACCATTACAATTTAATGAGCCTCCTCAATGGCCCCTGCATTTGAAACTAGATGAAATAACCTTCACAGACTTTTCTCACTCTGACAAGCCAAGGTATTTGATAACACAGCAATTCCTTAACATTGACCAGAATTCATTAGCTGTACATAGGCAGAACCCCCAATCTGTCACAGCATGATTTCTGGTTGGGAACCAAACAAGTATAAATATATTTAAGATTCTGATTTACA
This sequence comes from Myiopsitta monachus, assembly GCA_017639245.1. Taxonomy (NCBI): domain Eukaryota; kingdom Metazoa; phylum Chordata; class Aves; order Psittaciformes; family Psittacidae; genus Myiopsitta; species Myiopsitta monachus. The sequence goes on along the minus strand of CM029917.1, from coordinate 75,187,501 downwards.
ATTCTGGAAAGCATTAATTAAATAGAGCTAACCAAGGCGGAGCTTGTCCAAGAGGACAAGATGGCTGAAATTCTTCATAGGAAAAACAATCAATGGGCATTTGTCAGCACAATTAAGGAATTATTGCTTGCACAGCAGATTCAATTAGGTGATTCACACAGCAGATTCAATTAAGAAGTGCTACTGCATCTTCTGAGAGAATATATCATATCTCCTACCGCCTGGGATAAGAAAGCAAAAAACATACCACAAACACCAAGTAACATTAAGTTTTCTGCAGGTGGCATTTTTCCCCCGTGTCAACCAATGATTTATCTATCTGTCCCATTCTATCATTCATGTAAAACACTAAGGAAAGTAATATAACCTACTCAAAAAGGCAAATTGAAAAACACCACACTGGCACAGTTGCAACTCCCCATGCCAACAAAATTTCTACACACCAGAAGGCAGGGCTCGCCCTGGCACAAGGCATACAGTATTACTAATATCATCCTCCCCCAGAGATTTTTCTGTGTATAGATATATTGTGTATAAGTCTTAAATGTTGAGAACAAGTAAAAGGTGAATGAACTGCCTTGTTCTAGTAATAGGGATGGATACATTTTATGTTGGGATGCCAGTTTATGATGCCTATCAATAAAACGAATGCCCCTGTAGTCCAATCCTTCTTGAATTTACTGCTATCAAAGATCAGAATTGTCTGTACTTGCAGAAAGCAGCATGGATAGAAGTCCTCCAAACTATGCTCAAACAGCACAATGTAAAATCTCAATAAACAAGAGACAAGAGCTAGACAATCTGGACTGATGCTTTTTCAGTTTATTTTTAGGTGACTAAAGTGCTCACTGACATTTCAGAACATGATGTGATGTACTTATACATACTCTAACCTTCACACAACATTCCTGAGATCTATCAGGGTCGAATCAGCAAACAAATGAACAAAAATTTAAATAATCTTTTATATTCCCTGTATAATGCAAATATTACCCTAAATGAAGCACACAGCAGTTAAGATTTAGAGCTCATTCCTGCTATCTCTTATTCACATCAAGTACTTGCTGCAAATAGGTCCATTATCTCAAGAAAGACAATATCCTATGGGAACAGCACCAACAAAACAGACTTTTTGACATTAGCACAAACACCCTTTAATTTGTTCTTGCGGAGTTACATGGAGACTATGAGAGCTGGAGGTCGGAACAGGGCACAACAGACATGACTCATCACATCAAATTTCAACCAGAAAATTCTGTTACATTTTTTCGCCATTTGGGAAAAGGGGTAAGACTGGAAAGGAGCCAGTTTTCTTACATCGCTGACTTCAAGATAGGGGCTTTCTGCCATTAAGCTTTGGTAAAGTGTAATACAGTTCTAGTGGTGGTTACAGTCTCAATGGTATTAGAAATGTATTATAATTACACTAACATCCACAGATAGGCTTACATAAAGTTGGAGTATGCTATGAATATGCAAGCGTGACCATTTTTTTACTCATACATTAATGCTGTTTTCAAAAGCTAATAATAATTGTAGATGAACTCTACAATTTTAATTATTTTTACTTCAGAATAGAGAAGAAACCTAAGCCAGTTCTGTTGCAATCACAACAGTGTCTAAGAAGCTACACAAATAGTGGGGACATAAAATTACTATCTAGATCAATCGGCATCTTTTATGCAAAGTTTCTCTTATTCATCTGTTTCCATTTGTTCTTCCTTGCCAACCTGCAGAGCCACCCACGCCCTCCCAGCACGGAGTGTGTTTATTTTTCCTTCTGTCCCTGGCTCTGGCCCAGAGGAGGGCAAACGCTTTCCAAATGACTGTTTTCATCCCCCACAGTGTCAAATGCTCTTACAGCTTCACAGCATCTATTAGCATATTAAGAACATATAGTCTTGGTATCTACCAGGACCCTGACTTGAAAGAAACACAGAATAAAGTAATCCAATCAGGAGAAAACTATGTCCACTATGGAGTAGGTGACCACAGATAAAACTGAATGAAGGATCTGGGGGCAAATGCTGAATTTTCCTCTTTGGACTTTCCAGTACTAAGGCTGGTGTTAGGTTCTATATTTCAGTCTTCAGGCTCTATTTGACTGCTTAATATCAGCCATTGCTTCTTGTAAAGGAACTTACATACTTTTTTTCCCCCCTTGCAGATTTTGTCTCAGTGAAACTTCCCATTGCTCCCTCTCTCCTTATTTATTTTGAGCCAATAATTTAAACTAAGATTCAGATAGCATGTTTTAAAAGCATATACAAGAAGATCAGGGTTTGCTTTCAGTACGACGGCACACTTCTCTCCCCAAACTGCTCACCAAGCTGAGTTCCCTCCTGCCACTTTTCCTTCTAAAATTGATGTCCAGAAAGTAAAACTATATGCACTAGAACTGATACCAGGAAACAGCTACAATGACACTTTCTTTACCCCATGTTCTTATTGTTTCACTTCAGAAACACATCATCCAACATACTAAGAGCTTCCTTACGCAGAGCCCAGCTATCAGTCCCACACAGCTCATTCAGCCCCAGCTGTAAAGAGATCATTCAGAAGCCTGAACTACTTCTTCCACCTCTACACTGAAGCACCAACTGAACTGGAAGCCAGTTTTAAAGAGATGTCACCATGCAAATGTGTAACAGATTGAAATCATGCCTTCATTTCACATGGACAGCTGCCAAATAGATGATGTGGTTCTAATGCCACAGACCAAAGTCAAGTCTATAGCACACAGTTCATGGTCTTATTTTTTATGGCATACCATGTCTTCAATTATTATACAAGCTTTAAACTTAAATGAAAAGCTGAAGAAACACAACATTTTATTTTGAAAATGGTATCTATGTTTAGCTGAGGGAATGGTAAAGTACCTTCTCCCCTGGGGTCACAGAGATTCTCCATATGCAGTGTGTGTAGGAAGGGTAACCATTTGGAAACCCTGGAGAAGAAAAGTTGCCTGTAGATTCCTGCAGTGTTTCTCCACAGGCTGAAAGAAACAAAATACAGTAAAAATATAAAATTGAATGTGCTTAACAGAGAAAAATGCATCTTTTCAATATCTACTCAGAATATATTTAACTCACTGCAGATGCAGAATAGAAAACAGACTAGTTATTTCATGATTTCCTCAAAACAATGACTTTAAACCACTCTGACATTCATTCTACTTTACACGGGATGTTTTTATTCCATGAACTATTTCACTTGTGTGCTGTCTGCTGACATAACCAAAATTACAGCAGTCTAAAATGTCATTATTGTCCATCAACTGCAAAATTATACATGTAACTTAACTTTGGTGAAAAAAAGTTTGCCACACCCTTAGATACATCCTTTAAGAACTGAAACAAAAGCAAAACAAAGGCTGGCACAGTATAATTGTCACCACACTGGAATTTCATCAGTGGTTTCACTTGCCCACATGAGAGATTGATCGGATCTAAACTCATTCATTTATATTGGTATGGAAGACTAAACCCTACATTCAACAAAATCTCTTCTGACAGTGATTTGTAGACATCTGAATAATAAAACAAAGCAAATGTAAAGTCCTAAAATACTGAAGGCTTTTATATTCTTTATTATTGAAGCTTTTAGCACCCCTATCTCACCTGTCAATCATGCTCCTAGCTGCCTGCAGACTGGTTAATAATTCCTCGTCACACTAAAGCATAACATTGACAGCTCCTGCCATTCTCCGCGACTGAAACCGATTCTGGTAGGGTGTCGCACCTCAGTCAGTCATCTTTTTTGACCTTAATCAATTTGGTTTCACCCACCGATTTTGCAGGTGTGATATGAGAGATGGGAATTTGAGAGTATTATCCCATGACTGACAGTGTAATCAGATCTGCAGTGCTTTCAAATTACAGTGCTACCACTGCCAGCAGGTGAACTACTGTATCATCAAAATCTCAATGAATTATAAATGATCTGGAAAATCTTTAAATAAAAGGGTACAAAGGATGAGATTGCTTATGACAAAGACAGACAACACTGCTGTAAAGGCCATCTTGTTAAAATGAGTCTAAGATGTAATCTGACAACCACACCATAGGCATAATCTACATTCAATGCATTAAATATGCTCTCTGACACTGAAATGATTATTGTGATGAGGAGAGAAAAGAAAGATTGGTGCAGGCCCCCCAGAATTTAATAGCTAAAGTCACCATCACTGCATCCTTTAGGAAAGAAAAACAAAAAAAAAATTCCTCCCCTCATTTAAAATATGTGAGTTTATCTTTTCAAAAAAATGAAGGCAGATGCAGCAAATGACACATACAAAAAGGGTATTCCGTGCTAAATAATTATTTCTGTACAAAGACTTTTCAATGAAAAGGCTATATCCATAATTAACCACAATTTATTTTTAACACAGCGATGAATGTAAACTTAAATAAATTGCAGAGTACTGTACAGGGTTACCCCAACACTAGTGAACTGTATCGTAGCTTACAATGCGTATATAAAGCACTTAAGAGAAAGCCAAGAGTAAAACTGCAGTCTTGTACAGAGGCAGAGAAAAGCAGAACCCAAAGAGCAGATACCCTCTGCAGCAGATGCACTCATGACTCAGAAGATCTATGAGGATCTAATTATTCCACTCACCACTTTAAGAGCCCTCTCTTATTTCTCCCCCCATGAATGGCTTCATTGAGACTACATGGCATCAGTACTTATATACCTTCCCACAAAGCACGCAACCATACTTCAAGATTCTTTAGTATACCTTCTGTGTGCTCTAGCTGTAGCTATTTCACCAACACTACTGTTACTAGGCAAGCCTAGAGCAGATGATATGATGAGAGATGGGGAATATTGACAAATATTGATTATAAAGTCATGTAATGCACAAGGTGAAGCATGTAAGCAAAATGCCATCAAGGATGTGGCATTTTGGTATGACATGAGATATCAGATCAAATGCAGCCCTGCAATTACTAAGAGAGAGAAGAAAGACTCTAGTAGAGTAAGGGGTGGTTATGCCAAAGTCCCTGGATTACATCATTATAAAAATAAACACATCAATGAATTATGCATAATAGCATTACAGTTTTGAAAAAAAATCAGAACTTTTCTTTCTAATGCAGAGTGAAGGATTATTTTCTTCAGAATACAAATAATACTCCATGCTCCATATACAGAAGTTGTATACAGCCGTAAAACTGTGGTTTTTAAGTGTAAAGGGCGACACGGAACATTTTGTTTTCCTAGGAATTACAGAATAAAACTACTTAATACAAAAATTTATCCTGTATCAGTATTAAATGCCTGGGAGAACTCTTATCAAATCTAAATTTTCATAAATATATGCATATATATAATAAAATTATGGGGAAGTATACAAAAATGGTAATTGGGTAACTTCTAAGAATAACACAATTAAAATTTACAAAATATGTTTGGGCTTTACATTTTCCACCACATTTATCATTTACTTTAAAACTCCTGGTGTCTCAAGGGAATTATGACAAGAGCACCTCATATCAATCAAAAGCTGAATTAATTATCTATGGAATCTGAGTTCCAGATCAGCTTTCAGAGCCTCTGTGGCAGGGACATTTCTTGGACATTTCTTGTTTACAAGCACATTCCAATGCAATGGGTCAATGGAATAGTTAAAATTCTGTCACTGGAGAATGTAAGTTTTTCTCTGTAATTGGACTGTGGCAGCTACAGTATTTGTGATTAGACTTATACAATAATGTATTGCAAACATTTTATTGTCTGACAGTCCATTAATAATGATGTTCACTTTAAGAAAGAAGTACAGAAGGAAAATTAGTGGTTAGAGCCACTTACTAATTTCAGTATATTTCATGTCAGAAAAAATTAACCACAACTTCAGTCTTATACACCTCTAATTTATAAAGCATTTGTATATTTTTATTCCATTGTTGATAATTAACGTCACCAATATTTTCTCTGATTTTTTTCCTCCCTTTCAACTCTTATGCCTTACATCAATTTTACCAGGCTAGATCACTTGCAAAAATGCTACTTTAGATCTCCCTCCCACCCCCCACATTCCAGTCAGAAAAACAGTTTCCTACTTTACAGCTTGGGAAGGCTAAACTTCTGATAAACTTTTCTTTGGTAAGGAAAAGGAAATTATTTCTGCATCTCCTTGTAAGTATTAGCAATGGATGCAGGCAGCAGGTAGATTGCTTACACAAAGCAACTTCTATCAGTGAATTCTGCTGCAGTGTTCAATTCCTCAGCCTGTGTATAATACCTCTTTGGGCTGGCCTATGCAAATGGCCAAGTTCCATTAAGGATTATAGTGAAATTTACAAACAACAAAGCCCAGGTCCTCCAGGACACTTAGGGAACTAACTTTCATTCCTTTGTCCATAGCATTAGCAAATACATACTCTCATACATTGTTAATTTAAGCTTATCCTTTCCCAAAGAGAATTAAGAACTTTATTACTTTTTACTCAGACTCAAGTCTGTACAACTATACGCATATGGCATATAAAGCTGCCACAAAGCCCTAAAAATATCTGGTGCTGATAATATACTTGTTAAAGAAAAAAAAAAAACCCAACACAGCTTACTACAACTCACTGCCTTACTGTTGACTTGATTCCCTTTTATAATTATAGGGAAATGGTCTCAATCTATAAACCTTAATCTTTAAACCTAAAACTTTAATAAAGACTGACTTTTAAAGGTGAACACTCTTTTCTAATCTAATAGAGATGGAAGCAATTTAAACCCGAGGAAAAGTGATAACACCCAAAAAGAGCCAGGTTAAGTATCCTTCATCTGCTCTTTTCCACACAAACTATCACAGACCCTGGCATTTTTAAATTTGCTGAACTTCTTCCATTCCCCTTCTCTTCCTCTGAATAGCCCTCTCCTGCCAGTGTGAGTTTCCCTTCCTATCCACTCAGTCCCACTCTACCCAGTTATTTCTTGTCCTCTCTGCCTAAGAGTATCCCACTTCATCATAGAATGGTTAGGGTTGGAAGGGACCTTAAAGTTCATCTAGTTCCAATTCCACTGACATGGGCAGGGATGCTTTCTACCAGACCAGGCTGCTCAAAGCTCCATCCAGCCTGGCCTTGAAAAATTCCAGGGATGGGGCAGCCACAGCTTCTCTGGGCAACGCATGCCAGTGCCTCACCACCCTCACAGGAAATAACTTCTTCCTAATCTAAATCTACCCTCTTTCGTGTTAAAACCATTCCCCCTTGTCCTGTCACTACACACCATTATAAAAAACCTCTCTCCAGATTCCTTGTAGGCCACCTTCAGCTACTGAAAGCCTTCATCTTCTTCAGAATAATAAGCCTGGCTTTCTCAGCCTGTCTCCATAGCAGAGGTACTCCAGCTCTCTGAGCATCTTTGTGGCCTCCTCTGGTCTTGCTCAAGGAGGTCCATATCCCTCTTGTGTTGGAGGCCCCAGAGCTGGGTATAGTACTGCAGTGGGGTCTCACAGGAGCAGAGTGGGAGAACCACCTACCTTGACCTGCAGGTCATGATTCTTTTTATTCAGCCCAGCACACAGCTGGCTTTCTGGGCTGTGAGTGCACACTGCTGGCTCATGCTGAGCTTCATATCAACAACACCCCCAAGTCCTTCTCCTCACAGCTGCTCTGAATCCATTCTCCACCCAGCCTCTACTTGAGCTTGGGATTGCCCTGGCCCAGGTGCAGGAGCTTGCACTTGGTCTTGATGAACTTCATGTGGTTTGTGCTGGCCCATCTCTCGAGCCTGTCAAGGTCCCTCTGGATGTCATACCTTCCCTCCAGCATATCAACCACACCACAGAGCTTGGTCATTTCCCCTATTCTCCTGTTCCTACATAACTGCACATGAATTTTAAATCAACTATAATTTCTATACAAAAATAGACACATGCTGAAATTTTAGTAGCTACCCCAGAATAAAATATATTCTATTACTCTGTTAGACAGTCTGAAAACCACTGTAATACACCCAGCCTTGAAGTTCAAGACCTGTTCTCAAATGCCAAGACTGTCAAAATTCAAAATCAGATTGGCAGAGGAAGGAAACTCAACTCAGTTGCTCGCTTTCTCCTTATTATTCATTGTGCAACAATGTTACTCACTGTTAAAATGCAGCAGTTATGTTTTTTCCTTCAACAAAATTCTAAGCAAAAGCCAAAACCAAACCAAAATTGCTTTTGCTAGTTTGTTGAGTCCTGGCACTCACACAGCTGATGAAAAACAGTTTATCAAATCTCATGCCTTGGCTTCATCAAGCTCAAAATAGGTTTTTTTCAGTAACTAAACCCCTTCCTGAATAATGACCCTGAATATCCTGACTAGCTAAAACAACCTGGAAGGCTCAGCTGCCTCTGTGCTGTGAAGATCAGCTGTATCCTCCTCAGCTCTGTGCTCAACTTCATGCTCAGAGGCCCAGAAAATGCATCCAGCTTCTTGAACCAGAAACTGATTGCAGGAATAACTAGAATTCCAAACAAAACATGCACAATGCCACAAAATCCTTTATCAAAGAACCGTGAATCTCTATAAAACACTCATTTATTCAAGTTACTGTTTTCTGTATTTTCATTACATTACATCGTCCTATGATTCAGAAGTGATAGAGAACTGGTACAGTGCTGAATTTTGGATCTAGTGTGAGAACAATGTTGTTAACACACCAATGTTTGCATTTGTTGCTAAGTAATTCTTATTCCAATCAAGGACTTCCCAGTCTCATGCTCTGCCAGTGAGGAAGGGCACAAGAAGCTGGGAAGAAGCAGAGACAGGACACCTCACCCAAACTAACCAAAGGGGTATTCCATACTACAGCATATCATGCCCAGTATATAAACTGAAGGGGGTCACCCGGAAGGCCTGATCAGTGCTCAGGCTGGGCTGAGTATTGGTCAGCGGTCGGTGAGCAATTGTATTGTGCATCACCTGGGTTTCTTGGGTTTTGTTTCTCTCTTTTTTCTATTTTATTATTGTTATTATATTTTACTTTATTCCAATTATTAATTTGTTCTTATCTCAACCCCTGATTTTTACCTTTTTCTGATTCTCCTTCCCATCCCACTAGGGGTAGAGGAGGTGAGGAGTAAGTGAGCAGCCACATGTTACTTGCTTGCTGACTGGTTTTAAACCATGACAAACATTTAAGGCAACACAAATGAACATATGAAACTGTGATGTTACTAATTTTGAAATACTCACTGCTCTTTTATCATAAGCAGGCATCATGATTAACATCTTCTGTCTGAAACAGGAAATAAAGCACACCTCCAAAACCAACACAGTGTCAGCGATTTTACTGCTATATACTACAGTGATCACATGATTCTTTTCATAAAACCAAAAGCTTAACATCTGAATTTTCAATCTCATTATTCCCTGGAAAATTTATTATATCACAAGTACTTTGCAACCTTCACAGAGCTGCTTTCTTTATTGGATGTTTAAGTTTGTGTCATATAATTCAGTTATGCAGCTTCTATTAAAAATATTAACTGAAAAAAATATCATGGTAAACAGTGTGCTTTTTACAATTCACAGCAAAATCTTTTGACTTTTTCTCTATTTTAAAAATCACTTTTCTTTTATGGACTGGCTCATCTATCTAAGGCTAGAAAACCAATGTCTTTCATCCCAAAGCTTGCAGAAAGGAAGAGTCAGAAAAGCAGCATGATCCTGCAACCACTATTCATTTTTTTTATCCTTCTGAACCATGCTCACCAGTGCTGCAAAAAATAGCTTAAAGTCCGCACTAAAGCTGAACAACCATGGGTTTACAACACTGTGAAACTAGATTTTAACAAGACTTTCAAGACATTGAATGAAATAATAACTCATCATTACACATTTTTATGAATTATATGAAAAGGGCATTTTCTCTGAACAACCTTTGAACATTAGGTCAAAATGCATACTGCATCTTTTTCAATTGACTGAAAGTGCATGTTAGTGTACTATATATGCACTAAACAGACTAGGCTGGTTTTTCTTTCCCCTATCTTAAGGATATCAATGTGATCTTAAGATACTAGCAACTTCTCAGTTTTAATTCTATAGACTATTTTTGTCTTCAAAATTTGTCTTTAATCAAAATATGTATGTATCATCTGTGTTTATGAAATTGTTGCTCTCTGTATACTCTTCACAGAAATAATGCTGCCAAGAAGAATTACATTATTCAAATACCTCCTGTACAAAAAGGAAAGAGCAAAAAATATTCCAAAAGGAACAACTGTTAAAATATGTCCAAGTGTTTTCTCCTCTGGTAGGCCCAGAGGCACTGTGCATGTTCTCAGTATATATAGATTATGATTCAGAGTACTTACAGCACAAAGAAAAAGCTTATTTCAGCTGTACAGTGTACATCAAATGTACATCAGATGCCCTAGATCTTTGGTAGATCCCACTGCTGCTGATACAAATTTGAAGCAGCTCCATCACTTCAGTCCTGATCCCTCTTTTTAGTCCTCCTGTATTGATCAGGTGGTAAAGAGTTCCCATATATCTGACTTCAAACAGTTACAGAGACTTCATCAATTCCCATGAGGAGCAGGAGGGTTGTAATCTATGTGGCACAGAGCTTGTAAGACTAGCCTCCCACAAGGACTTTGCTGGCAAATTCTGGCAGAGAGATGGCACTTCTGAACTGCTTTGATTGACACCAAATATTAAAACTGGTATCAGCCATGAGTATAGCAAGGGAAAGTAAAACCTTTTGCTTTGAGCTTCCCACCCCTCTGCCAACACTTAACAAAGAACTAGCACACTAGAGAAGAACAAGAAGTAGAGGGTTGACTCCAGATTACTCCAGGCTTGCCACTGACGTCTCTGAGACAGACAATAACTCTACCCCAACATTGTTCTAACATGAAACATTAATACACATTGAAATTATAGGATACTAGAATTAGACAGAATATATTAAAATACTAAATGTATCTGTTAAGACTGTAGAAATTTTGTAACAATATTAACCCGATCATCCATAAAAGACTTTACAACTTAAGTTGTCCTGGCTTGTTATTTGTCAAATTTTCAAAAAATGTAATGTGTTCAGAGCTGACTGCAACAATTTAACTTACTTCTGCACTTTACTTGAATTCAAATAAGGGCCCCAGTCAATATGCAATCCAGAAGTGACATTAAACTTTTGGTTTGTTTTTTTTTTGTAGTCGTTGAACAGCTAAGCAAAACAAAGACTGAAATGTCATGGAACTAAGTGCTGTTTCATACAGTTTATCTGTCCTTAAGTGTTTTGTATTCTAGAGACCTCATCTGTAAGATTTTTTGACGATTCAATTCTTGAACTGCCTACATCAGTTGCCAACATGAAAGCAAACTACTGAGCAGCTGACTCAAAAAATTCATTGTTCCTCTTGAACAAGTCAACCAGTTGCTAGTATGTGGGTTTTGTTTGTTTGTGGTGCAATACCTGGACATCTATACAGCTTTCTTGCCTGTGCAATATCTCCTTTACTTAGACGAGTACGCTGGCCAATGGCAGGTCGTATACCATTATCATCACGGGAAGGGAGAATGGTATCCAGAAACATGCCCCTACAAAAAATAAAAATAAAAATAGACCCCAAAACCCCCTATCAGATTTCTGTCATAAAACTGAGTTTTATGAATGTATAACGCTATTTTGTAAATCTAAAATTTACATCTGGCATAAATAAGAGGGTAAAACTTTAAACACAGAAAACATGTCATAGAAACTCCCTAGCTTGGCAAATTTTATGCGAAGTTATCAAAAAAGAATCTTCTTTCAGTATATAATTAACACATCAGCTTTTATATTTCTGTTAGACAACAGGAGGGAAATCTCTTTCTATTGTGAAGACTGGACATGAGGAAAAATTTTAGCAATAAGAGCAATCAGCCACTGGAATAATCACCCCAGTGAAGTGGTACATTTCCCAACACTGAGCACTTTTAAAATCTGGCTGGACAGGGTGATGGGACCTCTAGTCATGCACTGTCTGAAAGATTGGACCAGATGATCCTTGAGGTCTCTTTCAATCTGGTATTCTATGACTCTTTGCTTTAAGACTACGCAGGAAAAAAGCACTGCTGTTAAGCTCTCACTATATTGAAAAAAAATTAATTATAAAATTATAGAAAAATACATATATTAGGCCCTATCACAGACTTCTTAATCACAGAGTTACTATTCCTTATAAAGTTTTTAAGGGAAGTCTTCAAGTCTGAGTTACATATGTAAAGACAGCAAAAGTTAGGGACATTTGCCAGTCTTTCTTCTGATCAAGGGCTCTAGTTTCTCATGCTGTGCCAGTGAGGAGGGGCACAAGAAGCTGTGAGGAAGCAGAGCCAGAACAGCTGACCTGAACTAGCCAAAGGGATATTTCATTGCACAGAACAACATGCCCAGTATATAAACTGGGAGGAGTTGGCTGGGAGGGGTTAATTGCTGTTTGGGGATGGGACGGGCATCTGTCAGTGTTTGGTGAGCAATTTTATTGTGCATCACTTGTTTTTCTTGTGGCTTATTCCTCTCTTTGTTTTTCCCATTATTATTATTTTTTCCCTATTATAATTACTATTATTATTGATCCTATTATTATATTTCACTTTATTTCAATTATCAAACTGTTCTTATCTCAACCTGATGGTTTTACCTTCTTCTGATTCTCCTCCCCATCTCACAGGGAAGGGGGGAATTGAGTGAGTGGCAGCTTCGTACTTAGTTGCCAATTGGGCTTAAACTACCACACCACTGATTTTTTACTACAACCTGAAACTGATGCTATTCATACTTAAAAAAAAACCAAACAACCGAACAACCAACCAATCCTCCCTTAAATGACTTAGCACTTTAATAAGGGAATAATCTGTTACACTTTTAATGCCACATGAACAAAATCATTGTACATGACTAGAATTTTATGATGTTTTGTGAGTTCTACTACTTATCTGGGTGAGTAAAGTCTAACAAACAGCTGGCAATATGCCACAGTGAGCATGACTTATGCGTTCAAGATAAATTGGTTCAAATCAATATGTGACCTCAAGGGTTTGTGGGTTGGTTTTAAACAGTATGAAGTAACAACCTCGTGTACCTTGGGGCAGGGCATGCCTACTCATGGCACTATCAGGTTTTGCCAGCTTGGAAAGTGGTGAGATCAGGGCCCACAGATTAAATTATCTTGATGTTGTCATTGCCCTAGGACTTTGGGGGGGGTCCAGCTTATTAAATTACTCTATTTTATATAGATGAGTATAATCTCTTCCTTGAGGTAATGGCATCTGTACCTGGATTGAGAAATGAGACTAACATCTACCTCATGAGGCTCCTTCCCATGCTCTTCCAGGGGTGAATTATGTATATGTTGAATACATCGTTTGGTAAGATTTTTACCTTTTTTTTTTTTTAATAATATCATTTATATTGAGAAGAACAAGCTCAAAGCATTTGCAAAGGCTGGTGAGATTTCTGGTGCTCTTCAGTTTACTTCAGAGTCTCAGACTGTCTAGTATTTTTTACCTTCAAATGCATAAAATGAATGAAAAAAGCTAAGGATATAACTTTTAAAACTAGCAATTTTTGTTCGTTTTGTGTTCTCTTTTTTGCCTTTTTTTTTTTCTTTTAGGTTTATTTTAATTTACATTTCTCTGGTATTTTTAGAAAGTAATTAGGTGAACTGCAACTTGGTATGAAATACAACAGAAGGCCAGATGAAAGACTCCTCTTTCACTTCTCCAAATAGGGCTAGCCTATGTAAGCAGCTCATTCTATAGCTCCCACAACAATGCAGAGTTTCAGAGGAAGCTCCATGTGAGGTACTATGGAACAGGGAACGGATCAGCCTGCAATAGGCCAGAGCAAAGACAGCAGAACTCTTTATTATATGGTTTGGATGACAGTGATAGTCTGTACAAAAACCAGAGAAGAAATTCTCAACCATTTCAATTATTTGGTTCTTCTGAATTCAATGTTTTGTGGAGACTATAAGAAAGTATTAGCAGGAAATGATGTTTCCAGACCATCTTGTCTTAAAATCTAAAAAACTGAAGCAAGATCAAAAGGCTCCTTTGAAACTGAACAGAAACAAAATGTGTTTAAAGGTATAATTTGATTATTCTGACTTAAAATAAACAAGTTGTTCTTTGACTGCTGTAAGAATACTATATCACAAGGGATATTTTAAGCAATTTCAGGATACTTAAAAAGCATATTTTTTAGCATTAACAGACAGGAATAGAATTAAAAGTCAAAAGGTATAACCTGAGACTCCAACCTTGAGAAGGTGTTCCTGGCATAGTGCATTATGCTGTCAAAGTCATATGGTTCCCCAAGGGAGTTCACCTCTCCAGGTTCCATCTTCAAGAAGTTGTATTCTTGACCTATGAATGATTGATAATTGAAAGTTTCTTTAATACCTTCTTTTTGTAAATATAAAAACAAAGCAATAAAGATCCTAATCTAATTATCCATTAATCATTCATAAATCTTATCCATTTGGGAGTAACTGTGTGATTTTATTAGCCAAGAGGACAGACATATCTTCTGAAACATACATGAAATGCCCATATTTGGCATTTAGAAAGACTATTCTCATTCACCTAACCTATGTAAAGGCCCAACACATTACGTTGGGCTCCATGTAGAATCCATAAAATTTGCTGACTTTGTTCTTAATTCCAGAAAGAAATCTTTTTGACAACAGAATCTAAAAGAATTCTCTTCACTGTAGACTCATTAGACTGGATATTAAATTAAAGAGACTTTGCTATAGCAAAGGCTACTCTCTGAGCCCCCATATAATACAAGCACTACAAAGTCATATATTCAAGAGTCAGCTGTTGCAATTTAACAAAAAAAGAATTATACTTAGTTCATAATTCCAGACCAGAAAATCTTTGTCCAAATCACTGTAGTGAGAGATGCAAAGAACCCCTTACTCCAATTCATATTCCCATTCATATCAGGCAAAAAATCTGCAGTGGCACTAACATCATTAACCAACATAATTTGCATAACAACAGAATCCAAATGTCTTGGTGGTCATGACTTCCTGATCCCATTTAGTGATCCTCAAACTCATGCCACACCACAAGAGGTGGTTTAATCCAGAAACTAGAGAGACAACAGAAAGGAGAGAGCAGGAGGCTGAGTATAGCACTCCAGCTGATTTTTCCCACCACACAAAAAGAATAGCGAAGAGCACTTATGGCATCTACACAAATCAATGACACATGGAGAACAGAAGGGAGGCTTGAATGCACATGCCCTTTCAGGACATCTGAGACTTGTGGCAGTGTGTATCAACTGCGAGTCATCTTCCAAGTCCTAGTTGAGGTGGCAAAGATTTATTGCATCTCATGCCTATTTTGTTTTAAAACATTTCCTATAAGAACAGACAAATACTCCAAGCTATCATTGGGCAATTTCTGATTTCACCCCTTCTTGTGCAGAGAATTTTCATAAGTCAAAAACAGTATTTCATAAAGACCGTGCACATTTATGAACACTGAAAATGAAACATGCTAGGTTCTTTCCCTTCTTGCCCACACAACACAAACGTGGGCACAACAGCTAGACTGACAAAGAGATGAGTCACACTTTAAAGTTCCTCAGATGCCTTATCTCAGCAGCACCTAAGCTGCAAGCTCTATAAGCAACAAATAATGTAGAAACTGCAGGAACACTGCCCATCTTTGTCACAGATTCAAAGTCCTCAGCTTATCCTTCAGGTCTAAACCTCTTGGGCAACTAGAAAGCTATTGATATGTTTCTACTTATTCAGTAAAGATTAAGAAAGAAAAGCCCTTTCTCAAGTCAGAAACATGACTTTTAAAGGGCTTCCTTCAAAGTTTTGAGCATGATTACTATTTCTCTCCTTCTAGCCAATACTATTTCATGGCTTGCTACTTGGTCAGATCATTAGAAAAGATGGTATTTTAGTTGCAATATTTCATTTATAATCAGCTTAGAGCAGTCTAGCTAAGAGGAACAGCAGGCAGACATGCTCAGTTGCTGTTCAGTTAATTTCTGCTATTTGGCATTCAGAATTAAGAGAGTTGAGCAGATGAAGGAAACACCAAAAATAAACAGGTTTGGTTTGATTGGGTCGTTCCCCCCCCAAAAAAAAAAAAAAAAAAAAGTAAAATCAGAATTTCTCAAATTTCTCACCAGGCTGGATATTTTCTCTAATGATGGTGACATGGTCATCACGGTCTGGTCGTGTATGTTCGTGCCAAAAACCTATCACATGACCCAACTCATGCACAACTATACCAAATTTATCACAGTTCTTGCCAATAGATATAGCCTGAGGGCCATTTCCCCTTCGACCCACATAAGAACAGCACCTGTAATTGAAACACAAACACAGATGACAGTTTTCATACATGAGTCTACAAACCCCATCGGAAATTTTTAAAACATGAGAAAATATTAGATTAAAAAAATCAGCATGCAGAGGGAAGCAGAAAGAATAAAACAAGACAAGGTTCTTCTGTGCCATACTTCACGTCTTGACAGCACTCACCAGACTCTTGGGTCACTGAGGTATGATAAATTTGCTTTATTTTGAGCTAAAAAGTCACCCTACTTCATTAGTTCCATCTATAAAGGGTGCAGAAATTACACAAGTAGTCCTTTAAAATATTAACTTTGTATGCAGTTGAAAATACAGACAGAAGATATGCTGACTGAGATGTAGAATACTGTGCTGACACTGCAAATCCTTTTAATTTCTTTTTGTTTCTCTAACTATGGTTGATGTACAATAACTTTTGCAACAACAATATATTATGAGATTGAATGCTCTGGATATGTGCAAACCATTTTTTGACCCCACTCCTGTTTTCTTGCAATAGGAACCTCAGTCCCAGAAAGTCGTATTTGCATAAAAAAAAACACCACCACAAACAACCCCAAAAAACTCTGCTTCACAACTGCTCTCCTGTTTTATTCCTGTTTCACTGTACTTCCATGATTCCAATGTAAACTTACAGAACAGAGATGCCTTTTTCAGCATTCACACTGTCAGCATTTATCTGAGATGTCTGCTTTTTTGGTTAGGAAAAAAAAGTCTGCTGACTACGCAAGCAAAAGGAGAGAAAGGAGAGTAAAGCATATCCTGCCAAAACAGAAGACAATTTCAGGTTTCACAGGCTGATTCTTTGTCACCTCTGAAGATCTTAAATATTTCAAGACTTCATTATATTCCCTAGTAAAAGCCTGATTTCCCATATCAGCTCTTTAAATTCTGCAGTCTGTCAGGTGGAATGGAATTGTACTGAGCAGATGACATTCTCCTTCTTCCCCTTTAAAAACAAACAAACAAACCAAACAAAACAATATAAACCCCCACATTTTCTGATGCAACATTTACACAGCACAATATATTTGGTCCTTGAGGAGTGTGGAAAATGATGCTAGTATGGAAAATGATCCCATCCTCCATATGCCTCTGTGGGCAATAAAAGAAGAGCAGCTATAGGAACAATACTGATAGCAGATGAAATTCTACAGCCATCATTTGCTTACTTTCCAGGTTTTGTGGTGGCAAAGAGACTTTTCATTTTGGTGTGTCTGTCCTGGTTGGTCTCCTTCATTTATTTTTCTTAGTCTAATACAACTAGAGTTTTAAAATATGACTATTAGAGAAGTACATCCATGGAATTTCAGCTCACAATTCCTGTTCTTAGTAAAGCATATATTGGCTTTGCACTAATGGTTAAAATCAAGGATAGATGCACCAGAAAGCTATAGTAGTATCTTAAAACTATAAAGGCAACACAAGTTACTTTAAAAGAAGAAGGTATTACAGCAGCCTAGGAGGGTTGCATCAAGAATTTTGAAGCTTGAAAATACTGTTCAGAAAAATTATTGTTCACATTACAATCATTTCTTGCTCTCTCAACTGCTTCTCAAGTATTCCTACCCTCAAAATAAGTTAACTAATTTCTTTGTGCTTTAGTTAGTTCCAAGGATAGGTATGAATCACCTTTTTAGGCCAAAGCATTGAATTAGGCTCAGTTAGAGTTGCGCAATATCATGTTTAATTAATTTCTTAAGGTTTCTTCCCTTGATAGCTCACTTCAAGGCAGGTAAATAAAAACAATGGCAATTTAGACTCCCTGTTATAACTCTGTGCTATCGTCAAGGTTGCAGGTTTAAGTACTACTGTTACAGAACACAGTAAAAGAAAATGAAGAACACCTGTGTATTGCTGTGTATTTCCCTCACTCTATGTAAAGAGTATGAACACAAAATTACTACTTACAATATTTATGATATAGAAACATTACAGTGAATGCTGATATAAATAATAGTAATGGGAAAAAATACCTTAAGATGTGCCCCAAAAGACAGCATAAGTGATGTAAAGGAGTAACAGATAGCAGAAATAAGATTAAATAAAAATTTAGAACAGCTACACCATTTTATCTCACGATTCCACAGTGGATTTCACCTTTGCACCTGACACGCTGACATGGTTTAGCTTGATATTATTTCAGACTGCATGTTTGTAGAATAAATATTATGACTACACGTGAATATGTAAACATAATTCAAGTACTACAGATATTTTCAAGATCAATTTTACCTGGGTTTTTATCTTCTAGTACTCACTCGACTATATGAATATGTATCTATTGTGCAATAAGGAAACTACAGTAGTTCATACACTCTTAGTCACTCGTGCTCACCCTGGTGAGAGGATTGTTTGGAATCTTAAGAAGGTTTGGCATGTTTTGTTGTTTTTTTAAACCCTCCTGCACAGTGTTATTTACTGTCCCATCCATTTAGAGAGGTAATGCTGGAGTACACACTTGGAGCAAAAGGTAGTTTTCAGTACCTCTTCATGCAGAAAAGTTCATTTATTTAAAAACTCATTAAAGAGCTTCTCACTACAGAATTCCCATTTCACTGTCATAGGCATTATGTACACTGAATAAGTTTATTACAGTTCCTAGGTCCCAGACTTCAAATCTTTTAGAAAACACTTTTTCTTATCTTTGAGCACTCTGAAGTAAGGAAGCAGTGGCATTTGCCTTGGCTGTCTAAAGGAAACCATGGTAGAAAACATAAGAATCAATCAAATTAAGTAATCAGCATTCTGGTCAGCATGTCATCGTTTCCATATTAGAGCTCCATTTAGCCTATCATCTGGTCCCTCCACCCAACACCTGCAAACCTGATGAGAGCATGTGCCATCACTTCTTTGTGGGTCATTGATAAAGATGCTAAACAGGACAGGTCCCAGGATAGGCCTTTGTGATACTGCACTTTCAGTCACAGTGTGAGTCCAAGCTTTTAATCACAACCCTCCCAGCCCAACCACATATCTAGTTTTAACTTATCTAGTTTTCCCTTCATCTACAGTCCTGAAAAATATACCTTGGGGTAACTTCAAAACCTTTATGATCTGCATACAACACATGATGGCAGTGCAAGAAAGATTGGTAAGAATAAAGTTAGGTTAATCACACAATATTATGCAAAGGTAGAACAAACCCTTTAGTTTAAAACAGTTTAAACACATCTGCTCAGTCTTCCTGTTTATCACTGTTTGGAAAAGCTATAAAGAAATATTGCAATGCAGAACTAAAGAACATTAAGCATTATTTACAGCTTAAAGCAAATCAATATGTTATTAAGACTGTAGGTTGTAGAACATATAATACGATTTCATTAGTTTCAAAATACTTACATTATTGTTTTTATGTATGTTAGTTATATGCTTCAACTCTATCCTAGGTGAAATCCAGACAACTAGCAAAGACATTTGGTGGCTTAAAAGCTCCATAGATTGACAATGTAATTTGTGCATAGTGATACTTTGGAGACAACTAGAGAGAAAGGAAAAACTGAAAAATACAGTATCCTCTATGTTGTCTCCAGCTCTGCTTTTACTGATACTATTCACAGCAAAGGAAAGAAAGAAAAAAAAAAAGGCAAAATTTTAAATTCTGTATCTCTCTTCCTGTCCTTTTTACTTCTCTTGGAACAAAAGAGGATTTAACCTTTTAAGATTGTGCCCTGTGTCTCAGAAAAGGTCAGGCAATAGCTATGCAATAATAGCAGAACAACAAAATGGCTAGTATAACACAAAGTTCTTAAGACAATCTGATTTTATAAGAAAACATGGTAAATAATGAACCAGTTAACCAAATACAAATAACAATATGAAAAAGTTGTTTGTTTACAAAGAACACTGACTTAATACATCTATGATATAAGTTATTTCACAATATCATGGATTTGACCACAGGTGTGTTTGGCAAAAGAGCAAGACCTCTCCGTGCTGTATAAGCACCTGTCTTTCCTTCTAAATTGAGTCAACTGGCAGCTTTTAAAGCTCCTCATCTCTTTAATCTTTATTGTACCAGACAGCAGTTGGAGACAGTAGCTATTTATGAATCTCTAATTCCACTTAATCAGTCTAGCTGATCAATGATGGCAAGCAAAGACAAAAAAAAAATGACAGAAAATGAAACAACTGGAACAATACACTCATTCTTTTAAGTAATGCTATTTCACAGCTACTGTCAAAAATACTCTTAAATTAATATGAAAGAAGAAAGAATTGGGTAGGGTCAATGTAGTACTTTTTTTAACGGCTGCACTCTTCAGAATGTAATAATATATAAAAGAATCCTCATAAATCATAACATCAGCTTTCCATGGCACTGACTGTATGAAGCTGTGGAAAACTATAGACCTTCATAGACATACTAGGGCTGCATATCATCCCCTACATGCTACTCAACTCAAGAGAAAGAAGTTCATCAAATTCACTCAAAAAATCTCACTGAAGCAGCCAATTTTTTTTTAATTGGTGAAAAAACACCTCTCAGTCACAAGTATAACTCATTCTGCACAAAGGAGATATTGTCTATGACCTGGTTTGATGAATTTACTTATTTTTCAGGGATCAGTACAATCATAGTTACTAAAAATCCCGATTCAGAGCTCTAAGAAAACCTGTTGTGTTGGCAGAAGTGACTACTGCTTCTTCACCTGCTCAATAGGGACGACCATCTCAATACTACATAAAGAACAGTCAACTGAATCCACCAGAGTCAACAGCTGCCTATCCTAGTATATTAACATAAATCACCACTCACTGAGTTTATGTTAATGCACTGAGTTTTAGACTGGCAACTGATTACCTGTGCCTCCACCACACCCATCCTGCAGACCATGCCACCACCAGCAGAGAACCTGTGCCAACTGCTGTCGGCAGGAAGAGCGCCAGCTGCTAGAGTTAATTACCACCTGAGAACATGAGTCAGCCCAACTGTATTTAGCACAACTCTGAATTTCTTCTCATTCCATAAAAGTGATTGAGCACCTTTTATAACATGTAATCCTTCTTAAAGCTAAAGAATGCTGCAAAAGTGTACCTCGGGCAATGAATTTACCTGTTTCACCAACTTAAAAAGCTTGCCTGTAATGTCTATTTAATATACCACTAAGACCAAAAAAAGCATTAAAAGATTCAGAAGCTGTTTAAGTCTACAATGTTTGGGGAAGAGCATGACAGAGATTTGATTTTTCTGGATCTCAGACAGCTTTGTCAAACACCCATATGAGCAGATACAGTAATGATTGTAATAAGTCACCTAAAGTTTGTCATAAAAAATACTCCATTCTTCAGTACTTAAGAGAACAAAAATTGCCCCAAAGTCAGATCAAAGGCATGCTGAGGTGCCAGTACAATATGACTTAATTGCTTTTTTTTTTGTTTCACTGTATAAAAATAGAAGCTTTATCTTGTACTCAGTAATATTTATTGAGACTAGAGGTCATCCCACTTTGCTGCCCTCTTTTTGGCTTTGCATAGAGATGTATACTGACTGTCTTCAGGCACTTCCTATCTAACAGCGAGAAACTTAAGGATAGAGAAGCAGGAATGAACAAAAAGTCTTTTGAAGCTTTTCACAGATCAGTTTTCTTTGTCCTGATCAACTAGCTTCATAAATATTTGCTGTAATAGATATTAATGCCAATGTCACTGCTTTGGTAGAAGAATCATAAACATTAGTATCTTCTTATATTCTTATTCTCACATCTGCAGCTAATGGGTACAAATGACTATGAGTAATTATGAAATTTCAAACTACCATGCGTTTCAGCTGTACTAAGAAACAATATTTCAATAATTAACTATTTTCAAAATCAGGTTAAATAAACAAGACATGTTGACAAATAATTATAGATTTAGACTGCAACAAATTAAATTATTCTGATGTGAAAGAGGGATCCAGCTGTAAAGCTTTAGGCAGTTTTCCTCACAAGCTTCCAATAAGTAAACTAGAGAACCCTAATATAAAGGGGTGGTTATAAAGATGGCTGGAATATTATATGAAGTGAAGGCAGAGAAGATGCTTTTTAAACTTGCAGTGTGAAAAAACAGCATGAAGACAAGCCTGGAACTGATAGTAACTTCAACAGATAAGAGATCTGAAAAGGGAAATACGGAATTATTTGGTGTCCTGAGACATCACATGCAAAGTATGGCACATGATGCAACCAGTGGTGAGGAATCAGTGCTGTAGGAAAGAATTCTGGCTTTTCTCATTGAAGAATTTGGAGTCACATCTCAACAGACCACAAGTCAAATGTGGCAGCTGTTAAGAAACAGAGAGGCATCATGCTTAGGTACCCAAGTGGAAAGAGAGACTACAGGATCTGTGAATTAACTTTAGAACTGGCTTAGCAGAAGTAGTACTTCTTCTGAACAAACATGCTCTAGGTTTAGGCCCTCAATTTCAAGGAAGATGTGGATTAGCTGAAAAGAATCACAAAGTGAATAACAATGTGATCAAAGGCCTAAAACCTACAATTTACCAGGAAAGATTAATTAGGTGTTTTCTATCCTAAAAGAAAAGGGAACTGAGATTGGACATAATAACAATCTCAAAGTATGTAATAGATACCTTTGAAAAAGAAAGAGGAATAATTTATTTTCTATGGCCATGGTGAGCAGGAAAAAAAAAAAAAAAAAGCAAAAATTGCAGCAAGAAATATCTGGTTTAGCTATGACCAAAAATACTGCCCCTGACTTCCTAAATTTCCTATTTTAAGGATAATGAAGCAATACATTTCCTAGCAAGCCATGAAGTATTTGTTTTTGCAGGTTTTAGAAACAAATTAGACAAGCATGTATCAGAAGTAACTTAGGTATAGCTGTTTGTCTTAAGAATACATTAGACATCTTTCCAAGATCCCTTCACAGTTCTATGTGACTACAATAATCAAAACATCTTTCATTCATTTCTGATATATGAACATTTAAGTGTATTTCAAATATGCTTTTTTCATCACTGCCCTTCTGGGATGAGCTTCCCATGAACTGCTGCAAGAAGTAATGCATTAGGCTCCTTCACAATAAGCTTAATGTTTCAAAGGCTCAATCACATTTCACTTGCTAGTGTGCTAATGCTTTTATCCGAGGCATTTTCAGATATTGCCACCTGAATTTCTATATGTAAGACTGTATCCACTTGCTGTTTCATTAAATGTATTATGTTTTGACTGTGTGCTCTTTGGGGCAAGATTTATAATTTAGTTTTTAATTTGAACAGTGCTAAGTATAATAAAGTCTCCCTTATCTGTGAATGTTAGCTGCCACGGTACTGGAAACAATAATGACACAATGTGCTAACAAACCAACACAGCAGGGTGCTATGGGAAAGAACCAAGATTAATTTCAATACGACTGGCCATGTAGCAGAAAGTGTTTGCAGATGGTTTGGTGTCACTTTTGTCAGGGCTCTGTCCATGGAAAATCCTGCATCAGCACTGTATGCTGATGGTTAGTGCACAATGGCTCCTATTCACCCAGAGAAGATACATTCTTATTTATCTGGTTCTTTGTGAAATGGCTTATGGATTTGAGACCCCCCAAAAAGTCATTCAGCTGACTTTCTGTTTAGTCTGATTTTTTTTTTATCACTGGTGGACTATTCATATAGCCACATTCTTCTTTGTTTTTATTTCTAACTTGTTACAGCCTTTGTAAATTATTTGTAATTTGTAAAGTATCCATGAATAAAACAACATCAACTGTAAAAGATAATGGTGTCTTTGAAAGTAGACGCTGAGTATATTCCAAACTTCTGGTTTGAATTGGTTATAACCCAGCCTTCACCCTAAAGTGACTTGATTGCATGAACCATCAACCAGCCTAAGGAACAATGGCTTGGCTGGAGAGATTTTCCATCATTTGATTTTGGGCACTTTGAATTTATTTACTTTTCACGAAACCAGGATCTCTGTAGATATCCCCATACTTCTCTTTCTAAAGCACTTGAAACCACTTACATCTTTCACATTTCGTTTAAATTCACATTACTTTCTACCTCTGTGAGTGCAAGGGAACCATCACAATTATTCTCTACTTCCCATTTCTACCAAAATCCCATATCTACCAGAATCACTGTATCTAGAAATAGACAAAAGAGGTGTAACGTCAGAAAGTTGCTATCTGCACTGAACCTACAGCCAAGCAGAACATATATCATTTAAATGCAGTATCTATTCATTTGCCTGTGAAATATATATTCACTTTTAACTTTAAAGCTGACAAACATGCCAAAATGTTGAAAGCACATCTGTTACCATACACACACACTTACCCACATGGTCTGTATGTAAATACAATATAACTTTCTTCATCACTTCGTTCAATAAATGTAACACAAGTGTACTTTTCCCAGTGCCGCATAGCCTGTTTGAACATGGCGCGCTGGGTGCCTAGAAGAATAATTGTATGAGATAAGAGACTTTTCTAACTGTATCTTGTTCCTTAAAATCAGATTTCAATACTAGGAATATAAGCCTGGAAGAAGGCACTGAATTATGAAGGCCTGTGTCCCAGCAGTCCCATATACTGCCAGATTACTGTTAAAAGGATACCAGACCATCAGCTTGTCATAACATATCTGCTTCCAAGGGGACCAAAACTGCCTGACACACTCTAGGAAACATAAAACCTCCAATTAAAAGCACATTTATGTTACACCAGAGGAAGACAGCACAATACAGTGTTGCTTATGTGCTTGTATTAGCATATTTGCTAAGCAATTTCCTAGATGAAATTATGAAGTGGGCCACTTGAAAAACAAAACAAAAAAGAAAGAAAAGGAAAATAATTGAGGAATTCAGGATTCTGGCTATCAAGATAGAAGAAGAAAAAAAAAATTTAAAAAATGAAATCTGGAGGCCAATTTAATCTAAGCCATGCAAATAGACACACCAGACAAGTCATTTGATTTAAATAACGCTGCCTTGAACAAGCACCAGTCTGCCCTTCTTTACATCAAGGTCTTTAAGAAATCAATTGATCCATCAAAAGGTGTAAATTAATTTGGTACAATACTAAACATACCTAGATATTTGTTTTAAAAAATGAGAAACACATTCAGAAACAAACAAAACTATACGCTAGATGCAGAAGCAGGCAGGCCAGCTCTCACCATAAAGCACAAAGCCAACAAGTATACAGTACTTCAGATAGTATAGGAATGTAATTTCATTGAGTGACAAAAGACAAGGCCTTTTTAACATAGAGGCAGCATCTGAGAATACAGCTGTATTATTTCTGAGCTGGAAATACACAAGCGTCACTATTTGGCATGAATATGATAGCAGAAATGCATCCACCTTGCAAACTTTGCATGTTACAAAAGATGCATGTTACAACACACTATAATTAAAACAAACACACTTTTCTAAACTGAAAAAACACCCAAACCCTCAAAGTGCATAAAACTAGCAAGTTCAAATCATGACAGATCCTAGAAACTAAAGGTTATTTCATCCCCTCTTGCCCTTTTCTTTTATCTTTAAGCAATGTTTTCCAAGCATTAGAATTTATCTTTCATTATGAAAAAGGTAAAATGTTTAATATGATATGCTTCATTTAGTTTCCTACCACTATTTCAGAAGAAGGTAATCCTAAAGCAAAGGTCACATTTGGTATAGTACTAAGTAAATACCCAAAATAAAAGTCTGAATGTAGCTGTCAGTTTGAAGGGAATGACACTGGTTTCTCCATATACACAGGCATTCAGTGTGTGAGCATTAAATGTTTCTTTTGATTTCCTTTATTACTGTGCTCAATAAATATGATTATTTATCTTTTCCCAGCTCTTTGCTTTTCTCCTTCCCTTTTTGTTGAAAGTTACCTCTTACATCCACATTGATATTGATTCATTTGCATTTTTTAGGATTATCAAAGGTTTTAAACTTTTTCTACAGTTTTCTGCTAAGGACTATATTTATTTTGAAGTCAGTCTTTGTTCTTGTCATATATAATGTCTGTCTGTACCCATCTGAAAACCAAACCAAGGAATTACAAAATACATTTGAGTTGGTTTGTTGAGTGAAATCATTTTAGCAGAACACGTCACACAAGTTAAATCAGTTATATTCTTGTGCTAAATATCCTGCACTTGTTAAAAAACAGATTTCATGACATTCTGTTACTTAGGCTCTTGAAAACAAACATGCAATGAGAAATATTAGGCAAAGAAAAAGAGCCTTCCCTTTCTGAAACATAGTTGTGCATTTTTATTATGTAGCTTGCCTTTGGGAACAACTTTTTGAAGTATGACTAATATTTTCAGAACAGACGTATTTCAGGCCTGATCCAACAGGAACCCTTCTACTGACTTCCACAGCATGACTTTACTGAAAAATCATTAAAAAAGAAAAAAAAAAAAGGAAAGAAAAAAAGGCAACTAAAAAAAAAAAATCATATTCCTTCTTCCCATCCAAAGCACAAAGCTTACCAGTGAAATTTCCACCTATTACATATGGAATGACACCCCCTGGCCATATTCTTTCTGTTCGTGATGTAGCAGCTCTGGGAAATCGGTTTTTCTCATTTTTCCCTGAGAATTTTACAGTAGTTCTTCCTTTAGATGTATTATTTTGCTCAAAGCCTGTAATGATAATTAAAACACTGAATGAGATCACACACACAAGAAAAAAGAACAGTTATTATCCAGCAGGTTAAAGTCAGATTATTTCTTTATGCCCTTTAAAAGTAGGACACTGCTGTTATGCAACAGCCTATCATTAGTTGGTTTTCTGAGAAATGCTCAAAATGAAGAGCCTAAATCTTTTCTTTTTCCAACATACCTACAGTAAGTATTTGCACCTATATTTAACCACTTGAAGCTATATTACATAATTTCGTCTAAATTTTCTTATTTAATAATAACTTATTGGGGCTTTTTTTTTGTTTTTTTGTGGGGTTGGTTTTTTTTTTAATCACACTCCTGTGTTCAGTTTGGTTTGTTTGTTTGGGGTATTTTTATGTTTTAAATTTGGGTTTTTGCAGCAAAGTAGGAAAGACTTTGGTCAGAACTGAAATAATCAAGGCATTCACTGTCTCCTTCATATTTACTGCAAGATCTGGAAAAAGCAAGTGCGTGATCACCCTTAAAGCACTTCACAGAAAGATTTTCTTAAAGTAGCA
This sequence comes from Myiopsitta monachus, assembly GCA_017639245.1. Lineage (NCBI taxonomy): Eukaryota > Metazoa > Chordata > Aves > Psittaciformes > Psittacidae > Myiopsitta > Myiopsitta monachus. The sequence continues at coordinate 75,160,050 of CM029917.1, read as the reverse complement.
GATAGGCTTTTATTGCCAGGAATTACAAGCAAAAAAAAATCTCAATTATTTGCAAAGTGGTATACATATGGAAAAAGAACATCAGTTCTCTCTCCAAGCTCCAGCATCTGAAGCTATTAACTCTAGATACATTTTCAGATGAAAGACTTGCTTTGATAGTAACCCTACAACACTACGGGATGCAAATGCAAATTTTTCATAAATGAGCTTTGGGAATCCTATGAATAATTATTTTACTCATGGCTGGAATTTCTTCACAAGACTAAAATATTGTCTACTATTTTCAGAGATGTTACCATCATTCATTCCATTACAAATCTTTCTCAAATCAGCTGAAACTTAACTGTGACAAAGAAAGGATGAGGATAGTGAGACAAGGATTTGTACATTGTAACAGGTGTTTCTTCTAAAGCAATTCAGAAGGGCAGCTGATTAAAATAGATCACTTGAAAGCCAGTCAACAAATCCTACTCAGTGGGGTTCAAGTCTTATTCCTCATTGAAGAATACACCTTCCCGCTGTGAGTATCCCCTGTGATAGCAGTTCTTCCTAACTGTTAATGGCTAAATCAGAATGAAGAAGGATTCCAGGTAGGATCACGGTATGGTATCCCGACATAGCCTCAGGGCTGGGAGAGTAAAAAAAGGAAGAAAGGGAAGAAGCTACAGAAGATGGCAGGGAGAAAGCTCTTGGTACACAGGAAGAAAAGCCTGCTTTTGTAACAACTAGCACGTAAGTTATTACAGGAGTCATACAGAACATTTCAGGGTTTAAATATAACTCAGGTAAGGCAAATAACTTACCCTTGTAATTAAATAAGTATGTCAATGAGAACTACACAACAGTCTACAACACAAGTGAAAACTTCAGAGAACTATTCTTGCACTTATATGCAGTCATTATTGAACTATATAACATGTTAATATATATGTTTTACTGTTTAAAATCCTTTTTATCTTTTTTTTTTTAACTGGAAGAAATGTAAGCCAAATTGCATACAAAAGATGACAAGCATTTATACAATACTAAAATTGCAATTATCTTAAAAAGAATGAAGATTCTATACCAGAGCACATATACAAAGGCAGTTACTGTGCCCTGGTTAATCTTGCAAAATATGCAGTGATGCATTTAGGCACAATGTGGTGTGATTATAATGGAGTTTTATATATTTTCCTATTTGAGGCTGAAGTTTCATGACATCAAAGTGATATCTCCTCACATCAAATATGGTGAGTAAATTCAGCCTGTATTACTGGGGATCTCACTTACATAGCCAGCTGAATTCAGCTACGTTCATACTTACAAGTGCATGATTAGTATAAAAATGTGCTTGTCCACACATCATAAATGCTTCAAACACAATTTGAATTATCAGAATGCCCCAACTGGGTCCAGGAAAAGTACTGATAAAATTAGCATCTATGCAGTATAGCCTACCTGCACTGAAAAGACATTGTACTGATATCAGTAGAACTGGTAACTATGAACGCAGCTATTGAAAAAGGCTAAGTAATTTTTAATGAGGTTTAAAACTACATATTTTAGCTTCCAGATTTTATGCTGGAAATAAACTTCTAAGAAAATGCAACAAAGAGCTAATCATTTCATTATTATTCCTGTACTATTTATTTTATAGTTTATGCCAATAGTAATACAGAACGGCTTTAAAGTGTTAAAGTACTATCATCATTAATGTTCATGATACATTATCACATCAGGCAACCTGCTAATTTAAACAGTGACAATACCAGAGCCAAATCTTCTTATCCTGTCTATAAGCTGATAGAGGGCACCTCTTTTTTTTGACTTTCCATGCTCTCCAAAGCCACCTTTAAAAAGAAAAGGAAAAAACAAAAAGCATTTTACAGAAGTTAAAAAGATGGAATCTTACACCTACATCACCTATATAGCCTGGAGAGATTAGAAAGTACCCCATAAAAACTGCAATGTATCTTAAAGGAAGTTTAACATTCTTCAATGATTCGCATACAAATTCTTCTTGACAATGAAATAAAGATACATTTTTAGCTGAAAAACTTTCTAATATGCATTCCAGAATGTAAGCCAGCACATCTTTGTTATTCAGACAAGTCATGACAATTACATCATCTAATTATTATTTGGAGCTTTTTTCTTCCTGGTGACCTTGACATCCTCAGAGCCATATTGATTGACAGCTAAAAGGCTTACTCTCACAGAAATTTCCTGAATGCATGCCATAATCTTCTCATTTCAAGGGAGGTGAAACAGGGAAAGCAAACACCCAAAATTTCATCAAAAAACAAAACAAAACAAAAAAACTGATACAAGCTTAATATGGCTGATTTTGCCATGAAAGCTTTGGTTTTCTTTCTTTGCAAAGAGAAGTCAATGCATTCTAAAGGCTTTGAAACATTACATGCAGTAAGATGTTGCAGGCATATATATGGCTATCATTTCTGCCATCAGTAAGCAAGAAAAACTAAGCTACTAAACATCTACCATGCCATTTACAGAAATGCAACACATCTCTAGGTTTACCATGTACATTTGATGCATCTGCCACATAGTCCCTTCACATAAAATCCTTTTGTGGCTGCAAGCGCCTTTGTAAACACCAGCAAACCAGAAGAAAGAACACTGATAATGCTGCACTAGTCAATAAATGATTCCGATTCAACAGAAAGTTTTGTGATTTTCTGAAGTTTGTAGTAGGTTGTATTTTAAAATTCACTATCTGTTATAGGACAAGAGATTTTTCAAACTACTTTACAATAGCAAAATTAAAAAGAGAGAAATTAAAGGACCATTGAAACCTACAACTGGCACTAAAAAGACCTTTCCCCAACTTCCCATAAAAGCTTTCAATATATACATCAAGAATATATTTATTGAACAGCAACTTGAAATTATATTACAGATAAGAAAATTCCATATAAGGCAAGTGAGTTAGTGTGGCTGCTCAGTGAATAGCAATGTGCCTAATTATTTGGATTACACTGTCACATAGTTGCTGGCTCCCTTGAGAAAAATTTTCCAAATTTTTTAAAACATTTTAGATAGATGAGGTAATAGTTCAACACATTCCTTTCCAACAAGTTACATGGTAACTATAATACACACTACAGAGAATATAACAATTCCATCCCTTGTATTGATCATCAATAACGTAATTGTCTCTCATTTTAACATTCATCTTATTAGAAAAGGCACATAGCTAAAGATTCCAAATTAATTCTAAAATATCCCTAAAAGCATCAATTGTCAGACGTAATAGAAGAAAAAAAGACAAAGAATTCATTATTTACTTAAAGAAACTATTACTCTATAATTATTTCTAGAAAAAAATTATTAAACTAGCATTACTGTGTTAACACAGCCTGTGTATTCCACTTAGTGAAAAACTGAAGAATTAATAACATAACTAATCTTTCTTATATGAATAATATGCAGCCTTGCCAAAACACAATCTGAAAAATTTTTTTAAACAAAATCAATCACATTTGCCGCATCTTCTCACAGTTCAGGCAGGAAAAAGAGGATACTTTTGGCAGTTTGGAATGATAATACACACAAGAATTTTATCAGCTTTACTGTTGTTTCTGTTTACGGTGATTATGCATACTGCTAAAGACAAAATGACAAATAAAATGACAGAGCCACACTCCAAAAAGCTTACAGATTAAGTATCTGACCCTGCAAATCTACGCAGATAATCATCACCAAAAGGAGTGTCAGTTAATGTGAATCAGAACTTGATAGCTTCAGGATTTTAATTAGTAGTTGTAATGAAAATGCAACTCTGCAGCTTCATCCTGATGGTTTACACCCAAGCATCTAACTCTTCTACCTGGTGTCACCTGTAGTTTGTGAAGGTCAACATGAGAACCTGTTCAGAAATCAAGCTTGTCCTTAATTGTCATTGCGTCTGTAACTGAGGTAAAATATGAATTTATCTTCTATTTTACAGACATTTTATGTCTATACCTAATATTAACTAGTCAGTTGTTGGCAATTTATTCTCTTGGAAGTTAAAAGGAAAAAAGCACCCTAAGATGTGCAGTGTGCAAAAACCGGCTAAATTCCTTGTTAATGCAACAAAATGACATCAATTTAGAAAAATAATTACATATGTAAAGTTTAAAATTGAGTTCTCCAATCCTGTTTTTAGAAAAATCAAGAACGTTGAGGGTTCACTGAATGCTATTACAAAATTATTAATTTCAGCAGAGTTTGTTCTACAAAGCCCAGTTCCACTGACAACTGCAGTTGCATTGATTCCTCTCACAGAATAAAGGTAGAAAAATTTGATCCAAATGCATTAGTAATCCTTAATAGGGTGACTCAATATCCAGAATAGGATACTGTCTACAGGAGAAATAATTCACATATCTCAAGACAGGTAAGGAAAGAATATAAAATAACAGAATATTAAATACAATTTAGAAACAGCTTAAAAATATATCTTCTTTCAGCTGCAACTGATAAAAAAATAACTGCACAGTTAAAAAGAAAAAAAAATAAACAGAAAAACAAGAAGAAAAAAGGAAGTCAGCAGGCCAAAGAAATCACTTGACTGCATTCACTTTAAGGGGAAATGACTGACCTTGCTCTCTACATTTTGTCAGCAAAACTAGTGCCTGAAATACCTTTGAAGCCAGTTAAAGCTATTTATTTGGGGGAAAGTGGGGCAGGGAAACCACTGACTCCATTAACATTTTTAAATCCAGTTCTGACCTAGGAATGATCAAAGGTGTTCCTGCCTTGAAAACACAATTGGCTTGAAAATTTATTTCATCTCCTTTTAAAGTTGCTATAAAAATAGTCTAATCATGAACTTCTAACTAGGAAGAGTAAAAATATTTTAAATATATCAATATTGAAAGGTTAGTATTTTCGTTTTTTCCTTTATTCTGAGAAATTCCATTCTGCTCACTCCTGAAAGTGATCCCATTTCCACATATCAGGAATCAAGTTAATAGTACTTCAGGAACACATAAAACATGCTTAGTAGAAAATAAATTTTAATTATGCATTTAAACATCTAATAGCATTTTTGCCCACACTTTTCATAAGTAACTTGGCTTTTCCGGAACCATAACCTGAAAGTCTACCATTCTCAGTTATGAATTTACAAATCAGTGACACAAAACAGATATTTACTTGGTTTTTAGACAAGGAAAATTCTAGCAAGAATGACATTATTGTGTTGCTTCTAAATATGGGCACAGGTCTGAATGGAGCTGAAAAAATTGCAAAAGGAAGAGTTGTAATCCAAGATTCCCAGTATCGCCTCCAGGTATTCACACATGCTCTCTATAGGGCACTTGGGCACTATGATAGGAAAGTTTTAGTGATGAAAGCAAAGCTTTGTACAGTTTCCTTTCCCACACAAACACCTGCAGAGGGGAGTGGACTTATGGTTCCTACAAGCTTCTGCTCTTCAGTTCAACGAGATATTATTAATCAGAAATGCCAGAATAAAATCAAAATTTTAGCTTCTTTATTTCCCCATAAAGCAAAATATATTCTTTTAGAAGTAAAAACTAGTACCCAAAACATTATACTGACTTTCTGCACTTAAAAGAGAGATTGCTTTCTATGCAGAAGTAAATATCACGAAAAACAAGTTAAAACAAGCTTGAAATATCATACCTGTGTTATGGCCAAGTCTTTCGTTGGAGTGCTGCGTAAGATCAATCGTCCTGTCAATTTGAAAGATTTTTAAGTCTTCATCATCTAAGGCAATATCTCCCCAAAAGACAGCTTAAAATAAAAAAGAGCTCAATTTTATTAAAGAATTTATTTAGACCATAAAACTAATCTGAAGACTATAATGCCATGTTACAACCCTTAGGAAAATGTACAAAAAATGATATATTAGTATCACATATTTGTTTACTGATCTGTATTTTTACACAAAGAAATAAAACTACCCAGCAAAAGACAAATGATTGCTTTTGGTATTCACCTAAACTCTTACAGTCTTTTTAGTTTCTTTACACATTGCCTGAATGCAATTATTTATAAGTAATGTCAATCTAATAAAAGAAAAATTCAGCATGTGTTGTTTTCTGTAAGTAAATATAATAAAGCACAAAAGACACTGAAAGAGGTTAAGATTTGAACTATGATCAAATACATATAGAGCTGAGAAAACACAAACTTTACATTTTCTAATATCTTCCTGAAAGTGAGAATTATTTGAACTAACTTTCATTACATTGCAATTACATTATGTATTACATTATCCTTGCCTCAGAGAATTAATACTTTTATCTGTTTTCTGTTAAACTGAGTGAAAAAAAAAAATTTTTCATTTTCCTCTTGGTTTATTTACATGCTTTCCATTTTTATAGTTAAACTCACTACTAGGATTCTTTCACATACTTTGCTTTTCCAAGCTCCTATCTTTGTTTTAACCTTTTTGGCCTCTGGGTTTCTTCTTCTCTCTTTTCCTGTTCTTTCAGGCTCCCTCAGGATTTTTCTGTTCAACTTCTGCACAGCCAACTCATCTTCCCTAAACTGCCGTCACAACTCAATGAACCAAGATACCGGCCCACTTGCAAGAATTCAGGATCTATAATCTCAGTTTTTCATCTCTGCCTTTTTGCTGAGATTTTATTCCGAGATCTTCCTGACAACTCAAACTTACCATTAAAGCTGAACTCAACAGGCCACATCCTCAACCGCTGTGAATGAAGTCAACAGAGCATATAGCAATTAACATGAGCTGAAGTGGTTGTTTATTATCTTTATCCAAATTCTTCCTTTTCCCTCTGCTCTTGCTTCGATCAATAGCTCTATTATTTGCCCCCTCAGAGACACAAAGCCACTGGGCTCAATCTTGGTGTCATCTTCCACTCTTTCCCTTCTTTCCCCCACCCAGGAAGACATCACTAACTTTACCTGGTTGTTCATTATACAGTCCCACAGCCAATTGTTTCCTTAGTTTCCATGTAACTAAAACCTTGTCCAGAGTCCAGCAGTTACCAAATCATTCTCTCTGGTCTACTTCCATTCAAACTGATCTTAAACATTATAGTTAACTGGTATTCTTTTTCTCACCCTGTTCTTCATATGATGTTGTAGATAACATTCATCAGATAATATTCTCAGTAGTTTCATGTTGCTGCATGCATTGGTATTTAATCAAATCCATATAAAAAAAAAAAAACACTTAAGCAAAAATGTTTCTGAAGAACTCCCTGATATTAAATTACTTCCTATCTCCATTATTTTTCTTGAATGCCAGGCACCTAAGAGAAATCACATTGAAAATGCCTGTGGTCTGCCATGTAAAATAACATTAAAAAAAAAATAGATCACCTACAGAGTTCCAAAGTGTAAATGAAACTTTTCAACTAAAAATGTATCCAACATCTGATGTCTTCTCTAAATATGGACATTTCCATGTATGTAATTTTTACACAAAAAAAAAGGTAATGTTTCTTAGAAACCACAAGTATTTGAGACTATTTCTGTAACTGTTCAGTCACTGCTAACAATTCTGAACACTCTGCTTCCAAGGGTCACTATTTTCTTATATTCACACAGGACACACTGGGGACATCTTTCCTGTGGCTAGTCTGCTCTTACCAGTGATGGGTTTTACCACCAGGCAGCGAGACAGAGCCAGGAGCAGCTCTAGATGTTTTTTCTTCCTTTAAGCTTCTAGGAAAAAGATGTCAAATTGTCAGGGTTTTGAACAGGGAGGGGAGAAAGTCAGTAGTCTCTATCCGACTAGAGTCAAATATTATTTATTATTATTATTATTATTATAAACACCTTCTAGAGATTTCCCTTGGATGCCTTTCATAACAGGGGCCACTGTATAAGCACAATGAAATATTGCAAACTTTAATAAACGGAACATAAAATGGTAAGAGGAAGAAACTATTAACATTTCGATCTTGAAAGACATGATGTGCCCCAGCAGAGGTCACACACCAGACTTGAGGAAGTGCTAAAGCTTAATAGCAAGCCCATTATTCTTTCCTGGTAACACTGAGAATTAACAAAAGGAAGGTTCTGAACTAACAATAGATGATACGAGAAATCACTCACTGACAGAAATGCATTAGCAGAAATCACTTTGGTTTCAGATTGTAATACTGATGTATAAATATGAAATCCCAAGGCAAATCACATTTCAGAAAAACAATAAAGTAGAAAAAAAAGAGTGGAAAATATCCCCCTTAGTCTTGATGATGCAACTATATTGCTTCACTGTGGTAACATTCACTTGGCCATGAAAATGCAAATAGCAAAGACTATTTGTGACTGAATTTGTTTGACACAAATGCATTGAATTTATGTGCATGTATATAAAATATGGTGTTCAAGCAGGGGATAGTAACTTTTTCTGTTGGGCTAGAAAGGAAAACTAAGCTATGATATTTATGTTAAACACCTGGACTGCTAGCTTGTTTTTGATTAGCAACCAAGCACAAGGTTAAGTTTAACAATATATAACCATGGCAATATAACGATAAGTGCTGATGCAAGTTTGAGGTAGTTTTAAACAAGTAATCTGTGTGACCAGTAGGAGGTAGATTCTCTCAGATATTAACTAAATATGAGTTAACACTGAAGAAAAAAATATATATGACTGTTTGCTTTAAAAGTATAATGGAAGACTTGGACCTTAATTCAAGCTGCTTTTTTTGACACAAGGAAGTTCTGTTTTGCAGAAAAACACAAACACACAGAGGACAAACATGATGAAAGGCAGAAACTCTGATAGAATTAACTCATTTGGATTTAGCAACAATTTAATAATTGCCAATTTACTTTTACTGAAAAACACGTGGTTTTCTGAATTAATTTCAGTTCAACAGGGTAGTTATATGCCTAGCAAAAGAAATAACAGTTAACTGGATGCTATTTAATCTTGAAATAGTCCAAACAATCAGCAACTGAGACAAAAAGGGAACTGATCACTCCTTTTTTAAAAAATATGCATTTTTTCCAACTGAAGGACTGCATAGAATCTAAATTCTGCCCTTTAAAGCCTGAGACACAACCCCACCTGAATTATCAGAAAAATCCCAAATCAAAACAAAACAAAAACCCAGGTATTTCCCACAACTGTTAAAAGTATCCTTTAATTTTTTTGAATGCCTGTGTGTTAAACTATTTTGTAACTAAAACAGATCGTATTTTTATCTCCTGCCTTAAAATTTTTGTGGCCTGGAATTATCTGAAGAAGTCACTCTGTATCCTTCATCATGTCACACACCAATCTTAACCTACAGAAAACAAGCAGAGGGTTGTTTGGCTATGCAAGGCATGATGTTAAAGGCTTTGCTAAGAGCATGCTAGGATTAAGAGCTTTATTAGCTCCCTCTAAGGAACTCCTGAACAGAACTGACCTGAACAGCTCTGCACCTCCCTCGTTTTCCACAGATATTTAATTCGTAAGTTTCATCAAGCAAACTAACAAGAATCTGACAACCAATTCACTTAGCATGATTAAAAAAAAAGAAAAAGAAAAAAAGGATGGAAGAATTTTTAAAATCATCCAGGCAGAATTTTAATGTAACTTTACGTATTTCAGGTTGTTTCATATTATCTCTTACCCTGTCTACCTATTTAGTGATCAGGAAACCTTGATATGGCAGGCAGCTTTTCATTTTATTTGAAAATGCAAGATTGACAGTCAACTTAGAAAAAATCTGTGAAAATCCGAGACAGCATTAATTTCAGGGGAAAAGTATTTCAAGTATCTTTTACTATACATAAGTTATTAATAAAAAATACATGGATTTTTGGTCCAGTACTTAATAAACAGAGATATAACCTTTTATACCAAATTTCATGCTACTTTTTTTAGTTGGTTTATATTTTCATATGTTTTATATGGCCATGACATTAGGCACAGTAGAAGTCGCTTTTTCTGTAACAATGGAGAAAGATTTATGTGGAGCTGTTAAAACAGAAAACACTCTCCATCAGCAGAGTAGACACAGTTCTGCTTTCACACAACTCCAAGCCCTCAGCCAAACAACACTTTCAGAAAGGTCTGATTAAAAGACAAAACACTTCCATGCAAAGCAGCTAAGTTTGCTAACAAAGAACTCACATGTATGAAAACAAACAGGAAAATAAGTAGATTATAAAAAATATCTGCCACCCAGAAAATATGCCATCTTAATATTACCACATAACTAATGTGATTGGGAAGGAAAAATAAGATTATCTATATAGATAAGCACAAGAACTACCACTACATTTTACTGCTTGTGACAGTAACTATTATTTTTATCATCAATAATTAAGGTTCATCTGGAAAGTTCTCTCTGCTAATCTACTGTCTTCCAACAAGAACATTGCCGCATCAAATATCCTGTATTATAAAGGAATAAAATGTGCTAGTAAGTATAGACTATAAAATAAATAATGAAATAAGAAATAAAAATATGTGTAAACTATTTTAAGTATATGGATGTATGAATCAGCATACACAAGACGAAGAAAAAAATAGGCTTTCATGACTTTCTAGCAGATGGTCAGAAGTACATGGAACAAGAAAGAAATCATGTATTTAAATCCATGGGGCTATGATATGCAGTAAGGTGGCTCATTCTTAGGATTTGAAATATCAATTAGCATGCAAGTCTGAAAATATATACAGGAGTATATTTCTTGTAATTGCAACAACAAAATTACCTTCATCAAACTTCCTTCACATTTTCTCCTATAATAATGATTTTTAAAACTCAAATCATAAACAGCCATTTCAAAATATATTCCTGATAGTAGTCATACCGATATTAGTCACAAAGTATAAAATGCATCTAAGATTGCTGATATTTCCCCCTACAGCACATCGGTGAAGCTGAAGAGAACCAGCTCTACCTTGGGGAAGGGAGGAGCACCCAGCTACCAAGGACAGCTCCAAAAGACTGACATCGCCAGAGACCACTGCGATCCAGACCCATTTTCATGACGTGATTTGTTCTGATGGCTGTGCAGGCTAGAAAAATGTTCAGTTAAGGTACAACTTTCCTACATTCGGAAGGTTTGTGAAAATAACAGAACTTCTCTCTCAGGCATTCTCAAACTGGGATGTTAACCATGAACAACCACAAAAGCGTTCTCCTGTTCTGCAAGCAGATGGAGAATTGTGACAGGGAGATTACTCTCGTACTGAGAAAATACCGATTAAAGGATTAAGAAAATATTAGAAGACATTTAAAAAGTGAGGCCTCAGAATTTGGTAAGCTACTGGGAGTGGAAAGCACAGACAGTTTATGCTTCAACCCCTTCATTAAAGCTGCCAAGAGCGGACAACGAAAATATTAGAGTTAACTGCAAGGCAAAATTAAAATCTGAAAATTTGATGCCCTTTGATGGGTGGGACTCCCAGCACTTTTCAAAGTCTGACCAGTAATTCATGCAGCAAGAAGTGCCAAAAAGTGTCCTGGCCCAGGTTCAGGGCAGATACTCATCTAAATCCACATGCGCAGTGGTTCCAACTCGCAGGCTCTTCAAAAGCTGAGTCATTGAGTACTTCCCTGTAACAACACTGCTATGTGCATTATAGTCTATCTGGTGAGTCATTTTGTTCCATACAGTTATATAAGTTGTGAATAGATTGCCTCTACGTCTGAACAGAAAAAGGAAAATTTAGAGCTATACAAGTAAAAATAGTTTCACCTCATTACGAGGAAGACAACATACTCTACAATATTTAACCTGATTTGAACAGTCTTCAAATCAGTTCAGCCATTCCAAGATTTTCAGGTGCAATGCACTTTTCTTGGAAAACATTAAAATGAGAACAAGACAGGGCAACTAAACAGCAAAAGATGTTACATGCAATCACAAGCATAAGATTGCATGCCATACCCTGAACTCTTTCTATCATTGTTCATTATGAGTGCTACATTCAGCCATAATTGAGTAATAAATGTAACTGTACAGAGCTCACAGAATATTCAAAAGCAATTTATTAATTAAAATTGAACTTAATTGAATCATGCATTTGATATTTATACAAATCAACTTTTTATTGAATAAAAATTACAGCAAAAAAAAGAGTTAAATAAAACTTTGACATTAAGTAGGAGACCAAGGCAGCTTATTTTCACAGACATACCAAATCAAGAAATTAGCTACTTCATTAATTTCACCAAACAGCATTTTCAAATCTACATGACATTTAGTATGTGTTAGTGAAACCTCTTGATTTACTTGAAAAAGCTCACACAGACACACCTGAAAGGGAAATAACACCTCTGACTGTTTCCTTCCATGCTCCTGCTTACTGTGAAATATGTAAAAAAGCAAGCTTATTGACACTCACACCGGTTCTACTTTTCAAGACTCCTGTTTCAAATTCCTAACCAGAAAGCCACTGTTTTCCCTAAGTAATGTATCATTTTCACTTCTATCAGAAAATAAAATAACAATGGCAGAATACTTTAAACATCTCCAGACTATACACCAGTTAGAAATACAATCCTCCATTCTTTTGAATGTTGCATCTCTTGACAACAGCTCACCTGGGCATACATAAAGTTGTGCTGAAATCAACTAGCTTGTGAATGGCAGCAAGGTACCCTTAGAAGCACAAATTTTAATGCAATACACTGAAATCTTCAATGATACAGCTTCCCCATTGACATCACTACCTGCAACTTACCACCGTCTCATGTCACCCACTCTTAGACACTTCCCCTTGTGTTGCCCACACACAATGCTTTTAGCTTCCTTCCTTCCTTTCACCATGTGTTCTGATTTATAGCTAGGGTCTTGGCAAGGCAACATCCTTGTTGGGGTCAAATTACACTTGTGGAACCCCATCTGTGATACAAAATATTTCACTTCACCTTCTTCACACTGTTCTCCAAACTCTGCAGGAAGTTATTACCAAACTGACCCAACTAGGACAGAAAAACAACCAGGTATGACCTGACTATGGACACAAAAACCCACTGTAGAGCCAAAGACGGATGCTGAGAAGCGTCTCCCATCCTATAGAGCCAGCTGGTTCCAGACATCCCTCCCAGGAGCACGGCAATCAGATCGTAGCACAGATGGGCTGCGGGTGAAGTAGCATAGAGCACTGGGGCATGTTCCAAGTTTATCAAAGCAGGAAACATCTCCAATACAAAGCAATACTCTCAAGGAAAATGGAGTATTTGTGACACCCTTTATCAGGGTAAAATGTCCACTTGCCAAAAGCAACATATGTAGAACTTGATCTTTGTAAAAGGGGATGCTAATTTGCTAGAGATTTTTCTCTATGTCGGAGCATAAATCTTTATTTAAAGATGTCCATTTCCTCTGAGCTAACTACAGCTTTTACTTTGTTCTTAGTTTGGAAGTAGTGACTTCTTCAATTCCATGTTTTTTGAGGGGCAGTTTCATATTCCTTTGAAATGAGTATAAACCAAAAGAAAAATCTTCAAGAAAGCAAAGACTTTGACTGAAGTTGCAGCCTTAAGTAAAAGAAAAAGCTTCACTCCTAAACTTACTCAATAGTATTTTGAGCACATGATCTTTAAGAAAGCAACAGCTCCTCTTGGATGAACTGTTCAATCTGGCAAGCTTCCTGATTTTCAGTAACTATTTTCTTTTTCTTCATGCAAGATTATCACCAACACTCCACATACTCTGTAACTGGTAAAATACATTCCTCATGTAATACGTTCACTGATGAACTGAGTGCAGAGGACACTGCTGCAAACAGTAAAGCTGTCTGCACATTATGTTGTCAAAGCAACCAGCTACTTTCTTCATCACTGACCACTGCCTCAGGCCAGATATTGGCAAAACAAACCTACAGAGATATACATACACCGAAACAGATCCATTTACCCATCCTGCTATTAACCTTTTAAATTATTTTCTACTTTTTCTACTGCAGTTTTTAGACTGCAGAGTCAAAAGTAAAAATATAAATAAATAAAATAAAAAATTTGAAACACAAGCCTTTCTTAAGAGCAGTTATCAGCCACTTCAAAGGAAAGCCACACCAAGAAACCAGGGGCTCTCAGAAACATCACTGACTGCCAAAAATATAGGGCAATCACAGCTGACTTTTCTTACCACAACAAATGCTGACCTGCTCTACATGAAACCACATGCAGGCGAGTACCATCATTTCCGGGGTCTGCCACTCCTGCCACTGTGATAACCAAGGCAGTGAGAGAAATGTTCTCCCTCTTCCGGGAAGGGTGCATACCACCCTTGGCACAAGCAGTTAACCTTTCATTTAATGACAGCAGACTGTTGTTTCTGGCATAGAAAAGAGGGCTGAAAGGTCATGGGATTTTTTTGCTGTTCCCAGTTACCTGCAAATGCTGACGACTTGTGCGATAGCTGGCTCTACTAAGGAGGCTAGAAAAAATACACCATGGGGGGAAACTCAGGTCTACAATATCACCACAGCCATAACTACCCCAGTTACCCCTGTATAACCACTACGGTGCTCTAAAATTTATCTGCTTTTTACTCTGAACTCCCATTATCCTGTGAATAGCCTTAGGGTCACAGTGTACGAAGTTAATTATACGGCTAAGCTTTCTGACAGTAGAAAGATCAGCCTCCCTGAGGCAAAATTATCACTCTTAAAAGGCAATCTTTTTAAAAAATAGAAAGTATGTAAAGATATAAAACTAAAAGAACAAAACTCATTGTTTTAAAATTAAGACTAGAAATTAAGTACATAATTGAATTAAATAATTGTTTAAAAATGGGAAAATGGATAACTTTAAAATAAGCTGCAAATAGAAGAATGGAGAAAAACCCTTGTTGGGAAGAATGTTGTCTGTCTGAGCATGCCACCTACATGAAACAGCTGTCAGGGCTGAGACAGACACAGCAGCTGCTACAAGGCCTTCCCAAAGATGCAAGCCTTAGACATTTTCATTTGAACACCAGGAACACAGAACAGCACCACCAGATCAAGTGAATTACCAAGCTAACTCATAATGCATGGCACAAGCCAAAGGATTAAACAAACTCTTTTATTCTTTGCCATTACACCCATATTAATCAACTGTATTTATGTTGTACAGAATTCTGTGTAACACAGCAGCTTTTTTGTAGCTTTTTGTTTTACTCATACTGTCTCATGTTCATGTCATAATAGCTTCTCTAGGTTCACAAAAGAAATTACATTTTATAAGTGAAGTACCATATCTTCATAACTTGTTCCACATGATTAATATTTTTTTTGCTCAGAGCAAACTTAGGTATTTTTAAATTGAAATAATACTTTCATCATCATAAAACTACTGTCCATCACTTGAGCACAGTACTAGCTTCTTTGTTCTAGAAACTGAATTAAATCAGTTCAGCATGGTTATTATAGGAAAAATCATTTTCTTGTTTTATTTGGCAGGTTTGAAATATTTTTCCTTCTAACCAGAGGTAAAAGATGAGCTAGAAACTTACATGTACAGATTCACCTGCATGAGTGCATTTGGGGACTGGGAAAGTGTTATTCTGCAGTACAGTCTCTTCAAAGCACAGATCAGTTTCTAGTTTGATGACTTTGATGGTTCAGTCTTGAAGCCTCAGAAGGAAAGTAACAGCCCTATCTGAAGATAGAAAACTGCAGCACAATTATCATACAAACCATCAGATACTGGAAATGAAGTTAATTTCATTTCCTACAGTTTTGCAGCTCTGGTCATCTTCAGCCCAACACATATTATGGTAACTTGGGAACAGCAAGTGGGCTTTTGATGTTAATAGCAAAGCTTACTTAAGTAAAAAATCATGCAACTCAGAAGACATTTTACATGCTAGGTAGCTGCAAACTAAAGTCTTTAAAGGAGTTTGGAGTTAGTCATCTGCATCCTGACCAGTCAACAAGCATGAAAGCTTTCAGCACATTATTAGAATCCAGAAAAGGTAGCAGGGAAACAAACTGACATAAAGCGGAAGTTGTGAGATACACAACCTCAAGCATAGACAATAAGGACTACAAATCTCTTCCATGCTTCCTCTCCCATCATTAAGAAAAAGCACACACGTTCAAGGAAAAAGAGATTGCAAGGAGCAAGAATATCAAATCAAATGAAGCTCAATGGAACAGAGCTGCAAAGTGGAGAAAAAGAGGTGAAAGAAAGTGGCTACTTGGAAACCTATACCATGCAGAAGGCAAGCAGCTACAGAATATTTAATTTTAGCCATCTACAGTGAATTTACTTTTTTTAAGAAAGAAAATTTTTAGTGACATGGAAGAGCTGGGAAGATCAAGATAATTTAAGACTTTGCCTAAATGTTTGTATTTCAGAGGACAGAGAGAAAATTCTTTATCTGCTTTTCCACTTCCCACACCTTAAAGAAAAAGAGTTCCAACCTACTGAGTGGAATGGAGATATTATTGAATAATTGAATAGTAAGGATTTCAGAGAATAAAATCCTTTTCCAGGATGAAGAACAAAAATAATGAAACACTCAAAATTCACCTAAATTCTTGTGGGGCAGTTTAGGTCAGAATTTCAATTTAATATCCTAGTCTTTTGGTAAGTTACTGGGTCAAAAATTATGGGATTTGATAAAACGTAGGAATAGATTTATACACACTACAGGAAAAGGAGTACTTTAGATGAGGGGCTCCTAGGTCTTTGGCCTTTGCAAGCATATTTTCCTGGATTTGCTGCTTCTGAACACACTCAGGCAAGCCAGTTTTTAGTGATGCCCCTGGAAGAATCCTGGTGCAAAGCCCAGAGAGACAGCTCAGCACGAGGATGGTCACAGCCAGCACAGTCCCAGCACTCTGCAGCAGCCTTGAGGGGGAAGCAGCAGTAGGCGTTTGGGAATTTGGATGACAACCCAGAATGTGGCTGATTTATAAAAAAGAACTGGGAATTACTGTTTAGCTGTTATCTCACTTTGGAAATACCAGTCTTCCAGAAATTTCACAGCCATAATGTCTTTCCACTAGTACTAAAGACTGTTACTATGGAGTAGAATTGCATAAGGAACTCAGTCATACATGAGAACTCCCTTAGGAATTTTGTTGTGCTATGACAATAACAGGCCACATATTTATATAGTAACACTTTGTTTAAAACTTGTCATTATAATATACTAACCATGCCATATTAATGTTATATTGTAGCAGCACTGATCTATGTGGAAATCCTCTCCTGTACCTCTTTCTCATCTTCAAAAAACAAACAAAAAAAAAAATATATTTTCATTTCTCACAGACATAAAATCCCAACTAGGCTTAAGGAGTACCTCTAAAACAGAAAATCCCTGAATAATCATTAAATGCAACCAAAGATTTACACAGAAAGCCCAATGGCACAGAAAGGGAAGTGGCTCTCTGAGGGATTATCTGGCATTCAGGATCAAGGTTCTCCTCATACCACATGAAATAAATGTTCTTCCATTTACACGGTCTTTAATTTAAACATGGAGAATTATTAAACTATATATAAACAAACCGTTGTGTAGGTTTCAGAAGTGTTTTCCATTATCAGCTGCAGCTTTCTGTTTCAGTCATTTTTGTCACGAGCCTCACTTGTAAGTCATACCATCTTGGTTTTTAGCACATCATTCTGCAACCTGGCTCTGCAGAAGAGACAAGGAAAGCAACTAAACAGCTCTTAATTCCGCTATTTTTTGGGAGAGATCCTGTGCTTAACACAGCAAGTTCTGGGTGTTGGACCCACAAAATTCTATACTCCTTGTGCACATATTCAATAGATGTCTTCTACCACTTTTTTTTTTGTTACCAGAGTACAATACAGCTAAACCATTGAAGCATAATTATTTTACTCTGTATCATCCAATTCACATCATGGTTTAAAAAAGAAATGATGAGTCCTATTCATCACAACAATTTTACTTGTTTGTTACTGAGTACAATATTTATTTAATTTTTTTTCAGCATTTTTAATTTAAGGGTTTGGGTTTTTTTTCCCTATGGAGACCCTGCACAGCTGCTGATTACATTTTGGACACAGCAAGTAAAGCAGAAATTGCTTTACTCAGAGTTAGTGAGGCAACAGTGAGTGTACAGTGGAAAATCACTATGTTATCTAATTCCTAATACCAAGTTACTAGTTAGAATTTTATGCTCTTTACATCTGACTCTTACATAACTCGATATTCTGAGGAATTTAAGCCATGATCGTACTCCAGACAGAGTTTATACAATTATTCTAATATTTTGCCTCTTGATAGTTACAATGAAACCTCATCTCAGCTTTGCATTTGTTCCCTCTTGAAAAACACTATTCAGCATAGCTGCTGAAAGCTTTCATAAATCCTTGGTTTTAACAGTGAGAGTATTAGACTTTAGCAAATATTCTGCTGCAAAACAGCAGAATCTCCGCCCCATTCTGAAGGGAATTGTACTTGTTGCATGCAGTCCAAACTTACTCCCTTCCTAGGTTTTGGCATTGTTGGTAATTCAAGTGTCATTGACAGAATTTAAGTGGGGGAGGGAGAGGAGAGAGTGATAAAAAAAGAAACTACCCAGCTTCAACTTTCTCCTGTCCCTACAGTTTCTTTGCAAGCCTGCCTTTATCCCCAAACTTTTGAGGCTGCAACAACAACCACCCCCCCCAATCTGCCACAACAGCGATTAGGTTAAACTGGGCATATTTACAGTGGTATTTTACATAGCGAATTAGTTTGCTACTTATTCGCAACTGATTATCAGACTAATGTACCAAAAGCAAATTAAGAAAAAAGCAGTCCAATAACAAAACCCACTTCTGATTCCCATGGATTTCATTACAGTTTTGTGGTGTAAAATAGTAGCTACGTAAAGTTTAAGAATTTCACAAATCTTAAAAGAAAGCAGATAGTTATACCTTGGTTAAGCTTCCCATTTCCAGAAAGTTAGTCTTATGCTGATCCTCATGTTATAAGACATTTTAGTTTGTACGTCAAACAGAAAAAGTGAAGTGCCAATGCAAATAAGAGATCCTACATTTTTCTCCACGTCTAGTATTCCTTTCTTGCCTTTGTTAAGCCACCGCAGGTCCTTATGTACAGCTTACCACCACATTTCTTAAGCTGCTGTATGATAGCAGCCCATATGTTAGCAGGAATAGTGAACCATGGCCCATTTGCCATCCCACTTGCAGACATGGCTTCTCCCCTTGCAACTGCAAGTCTTAATTACAGCTGCTGTTTGCATGAATACAAAGAAGACAGGCACTAAGTATTTAATGGGTTTAATGTCTTTGGGCTTAATTAATAAAGATGTTACTGCTTAAATAAGTCCTAGAGTATTTTTAGATGCCTTTTAATACAATTCAGCAACTGGAACAAAGGACATGAGCCAAACAGCCATGCTGTTTCTAGCCAGCTCACCCTGAGCTAGCACGGTCTTCTGGCTATGAGGGGTGTGTCGTTTGACAGCAACACAGTGGTGGCCTCAAATAACTTTTTAATATATCTCTGGAAGTAGAAATTACACAAGATAGTGCAACTACTAAGCTTCCTTCAAGCTCAGAGAAAATACAAATATTTAAGATAGCTAACACTCAGAGCAAATATGACAAATTAAATATCACCCTTTTCAGAGGACTGCTATTTAGTCTATGGCATTTAGGATCTAATATTTCAATATTCCTTCACTATTAAGATTTTAGGAAACAGAAAATTTTAATAGGCTCCTTAGCTCCTACATGATCTTTAGTCTTTTATACTTTTAAAATGAACTATTCATAAATAGACATGAATATGTAGAAACCACATAAAAAGCACTTGAACAAATAAAACTTGAGTGCCCATAAAACATATTGCTGTACCACTTACGCCTGAGTAGATCATATGTATTTTTACTGTGTTTAGAAAACTTTGTGTCCAGAATGATGTCCAAATGTTAAATGAAGAATCCTATATTATCAAAGGCATATTCCTGTAAATATTTGAGAGAATTCTGCTCTACATGTGGGAGGAAAAATAACCAAAAACCAACATACACATTCTTCTACCCACTATTTCTTGTTATATGAATCCTAGCCTGTAAGTCACAATCCTAAAGGTCCACATTTTTCATGGAAATACATACTTGTTTCAGGTATTTCCCTGAGCTAACACCGAGTAATTGAAAATATAATTCCTAGTAAAGGACAAAATGGAAGGATTTGTTAACTCAGTGCTCTAAAGCACTGCTATTTAAGGCAGCCAACCCATTAGTTTCAAGATAACAGAGTACTCAATTCAGTGTATTCTGGGACAGGTAAGATTTCAAGTGAATGACCCTGGGCCACTCCCAACTTCTGGAAAGGCATGCCAGCCACCTAAACTTTAAATTTTCTGTCCACAACTAAATATTCGCAGACTGCTATTTTACAGAAATGTATCTGTTTAAAGCCCTTCTAGGAAGGGCTGTAAGACAACATTTCAGATTGTGGATAGGTAGCTTCAATACTGCTTCAGGTGTTAAGAGAGCTGAAATGCACTCCTATTGTGAAAGTCAGTGCCTTTCAGTTATAAATTATTCCCCAAGAATATGACTAAAAATTTTACTGTAATATTGTTATTACTGTTATAATTACATTAAAGCGGAGAACTCACTCAAACACCATATAAAAATTAATCTGTAAAAGTGTCAATTAGAAGCACTTTCGTGGGTGCAAAAATTACATTTGTGGTTTATAAATTAATCTTGCACTTGCTAGCTCTGAGAGAACATTTATTTCTATAACTGAAAAGGAAAAAAGCCCAATCTTTTAAAGATACTGGTTTTTTTATTACAATCAGTAGAAGGAGATCAGCAAAATCTTTTAGAAATGTTGCACTCATTTTCAACTGACATGTTAATTATAGAAATAAAGAAGGTCTAAAGATACAGAAGTTAGAATAGAGACAGACAGAAAACTGTCACAATCTACAAGACATAATGTGAAAGAAAAACAAAAAGAAAATCCTGGACTACAGAACTTATGCTTTTGGTTTTGTTTGAGTGTTGTTTTTTTTTTTAATGTCAGGCAAAAGGAAGAAACCTAGCTCTAGATTCTGAATATAGCACAGAAAACTGTCTTTGTGGCATCCTAAAAACTCTTTTAATTTTGATGAATGCATTAGAAATTCATAAATGCACAAGGGACACTTCAGAGTGCAGCAAATGACCTAACCCAAAGTTTGAGAACAGAAGACATCTTCATGCACTAAAATGAGTTCATTTGTTTTCATAAAACATGGGAGGAACATCTGGCAGGACAGGAAAGGACTCAGGATCTTCTTAAGGCATCAGGGCTGAAGTTAGTGGGAGGGATTTGGGGGATGGATTTTTTTTTTGATTGCTTGTTTGGCTTTTGCAATGGGTACATTACATTTCTGGGACTTCGAGAAAATGAGCAAGAACATTCAAGTCCAAAATTAAAGAGAAAGGATTGAAAGGTTCCAACAAGTCTTGAGAAAGTACAGAAGTTTAAAGATTGGTGGAGCGTGATCTTTAAGAGAATAAAACAAAAAAACAAACATCACTATTATACCACCTGCAACAATTCCACAGCTTTTGGAAGAAAACACAGAAAAGCTTCTGAGTCACTAAAACCAATTTTTCAATTCCCAGTCCTATGCTGAGTGACTGGACTTGACTTATCCAGTCTATTTGTGATGCCTCAAAGGTTATTTATTGGATGTGCATTAAAGCAAAGTATCTTGATAAAATGCGACAAGCACCTCAGGGAAATAATGTACCCAGCTAACTCCACAGGGATACCTTCAGTACTAACAGAAATCCTTAAAAGCAAAATGCATCTGCCGTTGTCCTCCTTCCACAGGCTGTACGGAACAAAGAGTAGTGCTAACTACTGGTTAACTAATGGTGGTAACCAGGCCCAGCACAGAGCTACACATATTGCACACCATCTCACATGCCACCTTTCACAGAGCTACGCCAGGGAATTTCTCAGGTGGCCTTGCCCTACAAACAGCATTCTAGACCACAATCTCAGCAAAGCCTCATGTGCAAACATGAAAACACCAATATTCTTGACTACCATCACTAAATAAAAAATAAGTTTTTTTTCAAGTGTGGAATCAAATATTATTAGCTCCAGCATGGAAGTATGAAAATAAGCTTTCTTCCTAATGATTACATAGTTTTCCATTTCGTAAGTGGATTTTTCTGTTCATGTTCCAAAAATTCACGTCTCTGGTTTGGTTAATTTATCTATTGGGTTTCCCTTTCATTTAACTCCCAAAACATAAATACTAAGTGGGTGAAAGCAGAATTTAAAAAAACTGGTAACATAACTTATGAACGAATGCACCTGTTATTTTTCCCACGTTCGTTTCCAGTTTCTCTAACCAACAGTATCTAAATTTAAAGTCCAATCACATATCCGATCTAAATTTTCATGGAATGCCCAGAAGCTCATTGTTTTTTCAACCCAACACTTACTAATACAATAAAAAGATTTCACTCTGAAGTTTTATTAACACAGAAATATGTAACTGGTCAAGCTACTAAATTCAGAACCCTCCTGGCACCATCAACTTTATCATATATATCTTCCTGTAATTTATCTAGAACTGTTTTAAAATGGTATGCTCCTTGCACTATTCCTACTGAAAACTTTTTTTCTGTGATACTTTCAATTTGAAGCTGGCTTTGCTGACTTGGCTTTAGATTTCTATTTTTTTAAAAACCTGTCAACACTACCACTCAATTTTTATAAACCAATACCACAGATGCAAAAGTAGAGGCCATTCTTACTATAAGAATTTAAACTACATCAAGTCAGAGAGTACAATTTTCTGACAGTATTAATGGAATTCCTACCATGCGGTAAAATTCTCTGAGAGCATTTAACTGATAAGATACTTCATGCTACCAAATAATAATAATGCTAAATCAAAATGATTGTAGTCCTACTGCACAGCAAGATACAGATAGCTATAGCTTAAAATTACTAGCAAAGTAATGAAGATAAGTGGATTCTTAAAGAAAGACATAATGACAGCAGAAGTTAACTTATCAGACAAATTTTATACTCAGAGATAAAAACAATTACTTTAAAACTTTTAAATCGAGGCAAATATAAGATTGATAAACTAACTTTGTCTTTAATTTGATAGCTATGTCACACTGTCATGCCAGAAACTAAATGGTTCTTCCATACACAACTGAAGCAATTATCTCCATATTAGTAACATTAGACAAAATCAGTCATATTAAATTGATTTAAATAGCCTTTTGACAAGAGAAGGCTTAGTTAAATACAAAGAATTATGAATCATCTGCATTTTTTTCCTTGCAAGAATTACATCTTAGCTTAAAGTGATATAACTGTTTTTCAACTAAAAGAATATATAGAAACACTTATAAAGAATCAGCAAATAGCATGGTGTTACTGCAAATATACGCAATGAGCAAGACAGGTCATAAATTCCCAGTGACCTGGCCTTCTTGCTAAACTGAATCCAACACAGTCCAAAACAACAATCAACATCTAACTCAGGTGAATGTTAGAAAGCTCATGTGTTTAGAATATGTGCATGCACATGCATGTACCTGTGAAGAATGTAGGTCATGCTATGGGAAGCCAGACAGCATCCTAGCAAACAGTCTCGCCAAAAGCACTTTGGATCTGCATGAAATGCAACCTCAAAACCAATGGTCTGGTCTGACAGCAGCCAAGAAGCAGTGCACACCCTTTGACTTGACAGGCAGTTCTTGACTTCCTAGCCTGGGTGTACCTTTGGCCACCTCATCAGAGAATCATTAGGCACATGGATCACACAGAGCCTGCTCAGTGTCTTATCAAGCTGGCCAGCCATGGAAAACAACGTGGGAGAAAGCTGGAGAAAAGCCCAGGGTACACTGGATACAAACAAGATAAATTGCTAATGACCATTTACCAACTGGACTTGGAATTAGCAGAATAGCAAATAACCAGGTAAACACGACTTTTAGTGTAATATTATGACCCAGAAAGCGTAAGCTATTTTAACAGAGGGATAGTGCATAAGTGCAGTATTTTGCCTGGTAAATGATCTTAGTAAGCTACTGGCAGAACAGTTAGCTTTTGGATAAGCTCTCTCAACAGAATGCTGACAGACTGGAACAGGTTCAGAAAGGATTCATGCAAATGATTTTTCAGTACAGTGGGAGAGCTGAGGAAGTCAGCATATATAACTTAACAGAAACAGTTTTAGATGGTCTGATCATCAATAAAATAGTCATGAGAAAGATTTCATTCCCTGCTGACAATTCTTAGTCCAGCTGACAAAAAAAAAACCCAACAAAGTAAACAGATAGAAATTAATAGCTGGAAAAATCAAAACTTTACACAACACATCATTATGAAGTACTGCATAACGGACCTAGAAAGACATTTACAACACAGCAATGATCATAAGCTAAATATTCCTCATTAACTTTTGCCTTTAGAATCTTTTTTGAAAGGAAGCTGTCAGCCAAGTCACTAATATTTTTCATTTTTATTGTAGCTAAAATCTACAGCTACTGAACTATCGTGGACAATTACTGTCTTATTAATTTATATATTCATTACTGATTCCTGAAGTTCACCAACAACGAGACTGTATTCTTCACTCTCGAAAAACTGAGTTGCAAGTAGAGCCTGCACTACCTTAAGACAGAAGAAAGAAAGAAACAGATTTTAGGAAGCAGAAGGAAGGATAAGTGCTTGATGTGACAGTCACAAAATGGAGCCATCAATTGAAAATCTCTTTTATGGCCTACTTAACTCCAGTCCAAAACACTATATTTGAAAAAAGTTCAGTTCCTACATGCAAAGAGAAGCAAAAACAACTGCCATTACTCTACAGACCCCACAGAAGAGCAAAGTCTCTCCTTGGAGGCAGTACAAGGGAGAAAGAATCTGGAAAAGAGACCATGAGAAAAAAAAAAAAACAAACCTCTTATATGAGTTTATCAGAAGTAGCAGTAAGCAAAAGTTTTCTTGATCAAAGAAAATAGTAACATTATTAAGTTCCAGAAGAGGAAAGCATCTTAATTTCAAGAAAGCCAGAGATAAAATATGTATCTAATACAGGCAATTGAAATAACAGATTGCTCTAATACTCTTCATCACTAAAGATAATGTGGAACCTCCTTCATGTCTTTCAGAGGATAACTTTGACCAAATCAAGAGATTTCTTTTTTTTTTTAATATTAGATACAAATATACACCTTGCAGTGCTTTCAGAAAACCTGCTCTTCACTGTCTGCAGCATTTAAGCAAAATTCTTGCTATAAAACAGTCTATGATTTTTAACAAATGTAGAAAATATATCCCCCCAGGTACACAATACGGTTTTTAGGATGATTTAATCAGCACACACAAACTGACAGAACATTTTCATTCTCACCGCATAGCTACAGATCAGGATAAATACATCAAGGAGACAGCCTATGTTTCATGGATCTGGCTTCTGTTGCCTGTCCTTGATGTCTGACATTTTGCAGAAGAACTCAGCTTCATCCAGAAACTTGTTAAGGTATTTGTGGCAATCAGTCAGCAAGCACACTACAGTTGACAACAGAAGCTTCCATCACAGTATGTGGCCATTCTACTTCTGACCAGGTTTAGTACCAGCTAGAATGACTTTTGCATGTTCAGATCAGCATACACCCCACCACTTTTAAATTTGGACCTTCAAAGTACCCAAAATCCCTGTATAAATCCTGAATTGAAAAGACAGGGCAAATTCTTAGCACCTAGTTTCAGCTGGTTCAGATGCCTTGACGGAAATATGCAGCATTTTTCTGAATGGCACAGGAAATGCCAGTACAGATTCACAGTAATCTCATGATCCTTGAGTTAATGGTAGTCACAAAAAAGACACACACAACAAGATTTGACTTGTGGCAAAGTTATCTGAAAAGCATAAATCTCTTGGCTACATATGATGGACAGATAAATGAACAATTTTGATCTGCTCACTTGTGTTTTTCCTGTCAACCTATTTGATATAGCAAAGTAATCTGTCAGAGAAGCAAAAGCAGCTTTCAGGAATGGCATCTATGGTATTTTTCACTGGGGCAGAACTAAATTTCTGAAGCAATTCTGTATTATGCTAGTCAATGAAGTGAAATTTAACATGGAGCACTGTACAAATTATATTAATAATGCACCACTGAAGAAGGTATTTACTGAAAAGGCAACTCCCAGAAGCACCCTCATCTTCAGCAGAGAAACATTACAACAAAGCAGAAATCCCATGTCAGCACTCAGCAAGAAAAAGAGGAAGCACCTAACTTTCTCTCTGATTTGTCTAGAAGACAAAGTAGCATGGGTTCTGTACTACACAGCTCTGTGCACATCCTTCCCAACACTTGCATCTAACACTCCTTGCTTCTTACAGTTAACAGTATGCTGTTATTGAATGTAGGTACATTATGCTAGTCAATTTTATGGCTTTGACATCCTTGAGAATAATGTAAAGGTAGTTTGCTTATTTTTTTTAATTTTATTTTTAATTCTGAGTTCATGGAATTTCTTCCCTGCTATGGAAGGAGTTTAAAAATTGTCTTTCAGTTTCATTAGGAAAAAAGTAACATTTTCCCTAATCTTACATAAAATCTTTTGCAAGGATATATAGCAAGATTTTACTTGCAATAAAATGTGTTGAAAAGGAAAAATCTCTTGGAAAAGTGTAGTAAAATTTTATTCAGAAATAGCAAGAATATGGTTTGATGGTGCATTTCACACTATAGGTTAATCTGTCAACGGATCACCCTATTAGATACTTAAAAGAAACATACCCTGCAACCAGTTAGATGGCAACAATTTTTGGCACTTCATATACTGAGTTCTGTTCCATTTCTATTATTTCTGTCCTTTCCTTTTAATTAAACTAGAAAGGGTCAGATTACATCTGAAAAATTAACACCTGCATGTAAAATATGAAAGCTAAATTTAGGAACATATTATGCAAATCCAACTGGAAAAAACCTATTGCACATTGATTATACTTTAAGACGTTACGATATTTTTTTTTAAATTTTCTAGATCCTGACATTTCTTCTGCATCTTTTTCCATTTTTCCACTCGCTAGACAGTGTACAAGCATCAAGAATAGTATTCCTCTTTTTTCCCATCAAAGTCTTTTCAACAGTACCCATGTCTAGAATGAATTTAATAATATTTCTCCTGCACACTTACATACTTCTGTGCAAAATTTCAATAAAAATAACTCAGTAGGAGGCATGAATGAAGAAGAGTGTGCAACATTTACAGCTAAGTGGCAGGATGCAGACTATCAGGAAAAGGTAACTAAAGTCAATGGTGAGTGCTTGCAAAACGTAAGTCAGTTTGGCAGAACCTGACACTGTACTGCAGTTGGGAAACTAGATAACAAAAATTTGGCAACGTGCATTCTGCTTTTTAATAGAAAAGATGGTATCAGATAAGCTGACAGCCGAATAGTCACATCATGCCTTTCCTCACAATAACAAGGACAGGAATACCTGGCAGTACTAAAATTTAATGGTATTTTGTTTGGAAGAAAAACTAATCTGAACTGCATGCTAAGATGACCTTTCATTGAAATAAAATTGAGCTTAGAAACTATTCCTTCTGAAGAGAAAGAGATAGCATTATTTAGTAAGACAAATTTCTGTGAAAGTGATAATTATCTAGCTACTGTTAGAAGTTTCATAGCTATAAAATGTAAGACTCCCACTAGCAAAACTCATATGGTTTTCTGTATAAGGTCTACCAACAGATCTTAACTAATGAATTCAAGAAAAAGATATTAACTTGTTTTGCAAATACAGCAGCGTTCACGACAATATTTAGTTTTCCTTTTACCTTTTACCTAAACTTCCTTTGTGGCATACATCTGAAACAAACCCCTTGGAGAGGCTGAAGCTTTTCAATTTCTCCCATGATATTTCACACAAGTTAATACCTTAAAAGAAATGTAAGTTTTCCCACTGCACTGTGCTTCTTATTTTGGGCCTTTCATTATGATGTACTATGACTGGGAAAAGATTTTTCTACATTAGTTATTAAAAGAGCCTAAATTCAGAAATAACTGATACACAGCCACTTTAAACCCCTTCTGTAATATGACTGGTTTTAAAGACAATTATTTTGCTAATTCATTGAGGATTGTAGCATAACACACTTCCACTACCCATTGATACAAAACAGGTAAAAGCTATTTTAAAGTGGTTTCCTAGCTTTTGATTTAAAAAGTGAAAAGTCATTGTCTAATACGAACAGCAACAAGGACCATCATCGGGGTTTGCAGTCTGAAATTATAGCACAGACTTTGTTAGATAAGATACAGGACATTAATTGGCAATAGAGGAAATGGCCCCTGGAGCTAAGTGCTAACTCCAGAGGCAGTCAGGGGAACCCTGGCCCAATTTATCCCCCCTCTTTTCTCCCACCATGGAGGTGGGCTCCGTGCCACATATTTGTGCCCCCAAAGGAGGGAGAAAGGCTGCTGAGACTATGGTTTTATGGAGTAAGGCTGGCCAGGCCGTCTGCCTCTCCAAGTTTCCCAGGAATTGTGAGAACTTTTTCTCCCAAGAGGTCTTCTGAGAGGCTGCAGGGATGTAGTTAAGGATAGGAGGTAGGACTTCACTAATTTGCTTTCCTCTAACTCATATTGCTCTGTTTGCTCTGTCAGCTCCCAGAACAATGCAGTCTAATGCTTTGGTGGCAGCCTGGAACCCTCTCCCTGGCACAGCCATGTTCAGGCATTGATTTGGCAAGTTAACACCCATTTTCCTGAGAAAAATAAGAAAGCAACAGGAGATATGAACTGTATAAACTCAACTAAATCAGAATTATAATTTGATGGGAATACGAAAAGGTGTTTTTTCTAGCTCTAGGGACTTTTCTCCTCTTAATTTCAAAGACTGCTGCTAACCTTATCACAGAACTTTCATAATAGCTTTTTTCTATCCCACTCTCCCCTAAACATCAAAGGAATCTTAAAATACAAACCACAATATGCAGTCTACATACAGGTGTAGTAATCTGCCCCAGTTATAAAATTACAGACAGTGCATTTGCAGGAATTTGCAGTTGAGGATTGTAATCCTCATTGTTTAAGTCTACAATAAGGCAGAAAGGCCAAAATATACAAACGCCATAACACAGACTAGGGCACTTAACAGTGCAAGGGACACCTCTTCAGCAGCAAACCCCAAGTCTCTTCTGAAATCAGTAGCTGAAATCCAGTCTAGAAACTGACATGATCAGCAGACATTACTATTCAACACTTATCAGGAAGTGTGTTTGTGCAGCTCAGTCCACTATCCAGCAGACATGCATTAACACTATAACTAAATGACAGCTTTATTGGCAGGCTCATGGGAGCTTTCATCACAACATGACTGCAAGAGCTGAGAATTGCTCAGCATCACTTCCTAACAATTAAAATAATAAAAAAAAGCAAACCCAAAGTCAGAAATGGTTTTGTCCATATATTTTGTGTACCTAGCCTGGAAATACATTGTAATTAATATTTTATCAATGAGAAATTTTGAACAGAAATTATGAGGAAATGGAGTGGATTCATTCATACTTACTTGGTTATATGTACTTTGGAAGCAAACTCACAAATATTTGCCATTTACTTAAACTACAAATGACAATGTAATAATTCCTGTGTAATTCCTGTCCTCGGCTTGCTCTCTTCTAAATGCTAACTATAAAGTATGGTTGGTGACTGTAGATTCACTCAGAGTTTACAGATTTCTCTTTGGTGCTCAAAGTGATTCTTGCTTTCCAAGTAAGTAGTGGATGGATGAACACACAGACAGACAGACATGTGGCTATGAATGCCCAGAGAAGACTGAAAGTAATAACATGCAAAGCCAAACCAGGACTGAAATTGGCATGTATGCTTTCCTCAACATACATTATATCCGAACATTTGTTCTGTGTAAACTTTGTTTTGTTTTTTTTTTTTTTCCATATAAAAGGCATAACTCAGCTTTGTACTTCCATCCATTCTCTTCTGGACCTCTGGAAGTAAACACTAAGATTCTTGAATGATTTGAAAATACCTACATACTCACATATTTGGTTAGTTATATTAAACATCTTTCTTGAATCCAAAACAGATTTTAAATAAGAATTTTTTTTTTCTAGTAATTACTAGCTGTTACACAGAAACAGCACTAAGCATGGATCAAAAACTTTATTTCCAGGAAGTACATAATGACAATATAGATAAGCAAAGTTCACAGGAAAAAAAATAATGCCAAAGTTATCTAAAATCTTAATACATACACTGAGGAAGCCTTTTTTTGAAAAACTTACCATTATTGTCTCTATGTACAAAACCTGAGTACTTACCAAACAAAAAAGAATATACAGTTTTACCTCATACTTGCTTTCTATGGTTTAGTAAGACAGTTTTTGGGACCGCCATATTGGTTTATATAATCTGCCGCTTCCACTGCACTAAATAAGGGACTACCCCACAGTCAGTCACACATCGCCAACTACATCACCGAACACTTTACAGACTATGAAAGGCTATCTATAAACTGTTTCAAATTGCTCTTTCCTTCCCATTTGCTTTTCAGGATGAAAAGGCAGAATTATTTTTTTTTGAAAGTCTTGGTTTTCCTGTTCTTTGGCATAAAACACTGACCATTTAAATGAAAATGAGTTCTTGTTTTTCAGCTATCCCTTATTTGGAAGGAAGAAGAGGAGCTCTTGCCATACCATGCTTACTTTTGTTAAAAGGATAAAAGTTAGTGACAGATCCAGAAGAAACACATAATACAAAGGAGATTTACCGAGGAATAAATTTGTAATGCTTTCTTTTAACAGCTTTACTTACTTTTATAAAGCAATATATTTATTTTTCGTAACTGAACGTGACTACAGAGTGCACGAGCCAAGCCTTCCCTCTACTGAGTTAAGAACGTCTTTTAAAAGTCTCTAGGTCTAACACTAGAGGTCTGCTCAGTGACTGAAAGGGGAGTAGAGAAAGAAAAGGAAACACCTTCAGGCATGCCTTGGTAGCACTATTTGAAGATCTCTCTGTTTGTGTGGGTCCCAGTAACTGGACAAACTGCAAAGTACCTGTTCGAAAACAGAGTACTAGTTTTATCCCAGCCATTCCTGAAGGTCCTGACTCTCAAACAGACATTTTACAGACCCTTTGGAAAGGGTGCTTCAATATGATTTTTATTCCTTGTAGCCCACTCCTCGATGTGATCAGTCAAGACCTACCAAATACACAAAAACAGGGAAAAGCAAAAACCAGAAAAAAGGGCCACCAAGCTTGAAATGATGAAGAAATTGTGCTTCCAGCAGGCTGTCCTTTACAAAGAAGACTCAGAAGAACTGTACCTGTCTGTGTAGTGTCAAATAAAACACCAACTATGTGAATTGACATGGTAAACAGGTATTTGTAAAGACAGTTTTAATGAAATAAAATACCTGATCGCTTATTTGGGAAGTCCAGATAATCCCTCTGAACTCAACAGTATCCCAAGTGCATCTCATTTAATCCTAGGCATCTACACTCACCTTTTCCAGCAAGAAGAAACAGAAAAACAAGCATCTCAGGCCAAGGCCATGCACCCTGTCTAGCACAGCTATCTGAAATAAGCAGATCTAGTGACTGATAATGCCACCTCCCTCTTTCAACTCAAGACAGCAGGATGAGGCATGACCAGCTTGAACTGAACACCTGTCTTTTGGAAGTCTAACCTTAAGGGAGACAAATGTTATCTTAAGCATTTCTAATACTTTAGCACATTTCCTTCCCAGTACTTTTCAGATGCAATACAGAAAATGGATACATAACTTTCTTCTTTGTTGCAGAATAATTACATTGTTCAGTGAAGGCACAAAAAGTAGTGGAAATGTAACTGATTTTCCATGCACCAGGCAAGTGTGTCATGTGAGCAATGCCAAACACACAAGATTACACACACAGGAGCAAGAGATTTAAAAAATAAAATAATAAAACAAAACAAAACAAAACAATGCTTTTGAGAGAAAAAAAATAGAGCTGCATGAAGTAACTATTAAAGAACTCTGCACATTTTAAGATACCATAGTCATCCCTATTTCCTCTATTTAGGCAATATTTCTAGGATTTGAAATGTTAACCTAACAGTGAACTGAAACAAGAGGAGACAAATCAACTGCTTCATGTGCTTTTCTCTTTTTTTTCCTGCATCGTAAGAATGTGTCTTAATAATTACAGATACTACTCAGCAACCTGAATACCTGAAGGTGCTCGCCAGAATTATGTCTTAATCTCTGTCAAAAATTGCAGTTCCCTGAAATAACTTTTGATGATAATTAATCATTTTGGCAACAAAGTTCCACACTGGACATGGGAAAGAATCTTCCCTGTAGATGCTTACACTAATTACCGAAGGAGTAAAAGACCAATTACAAGCTTAAAAAAAAATAAAAGGTTTAAAAAAAGCACAATTAATTTCAGAACACAAATTGAGAATCAAGATGTGGGCTTAAAACAAAAAACTATACTAAACTTTGTGTAAAAGCTATTGCAGAAACAGAATAAAAGTAATTGAATTAAGCCAAACATTAAGCTCTTGTACATTAAACAAGTCTGCCCTAAGGCCCTGTCAAAAGTTTTAGTAGTTACCCCAGTAGGTTCAGAGGCATTTAAAGAATAGCACTGCCATGGACTTCCTGGTCATACACTGCTAAATTAAAAAGGGACCAGAGCAAACAAATTTGAGCAGAACATGTGATTGTCTGTGCTCTCTAACTGGAAGTTCATTCCCTCACTCTGCTTCAAATTGTTCTAGCTTGCTATTTTCTAGACAAAACTGAAGTATGATCTCAAACATGTTTCACTCCAGAGACCATTTCCCAGCAAAACTACAAGTATTTAGATCCCACCAGCTCAGCTCCCAAGGGGTTCACCTACCCTCTCCTGACATACCATAGGCCGTGCAAAGTACACCAACGTATACCTTTCATCTCATGCTATAAAAACCACCACTTTAGAGTACCACAGCAGAGCCCTTGCACTATTTAGATACTATGAACCAAAAAGAACACAAAAAATCACAATCAATTTGTCCTAAAAGCACAATGTTGGGAGTCCCAATGAAGCTGGAAGATGATGAAAATTACATATTCTTCAGTTGTTAAGATTTATGAAAAGGGGTCTGAATGGTAGCATTACCTCAAAGTTTAAGCAGGGCTTAAGATTCAAGAGTAATTTTTATTAGCCTCAAAGACATCATTTGACATCCGAGTGCTAGTTTATATTTCTGAAAAATGGGGTATATGTTTCAAAGAAACACTGCACAGCCTAATTAACATTTAGAAGATGTTTTAAGGTCCTTGGATGAAAAGCAAGTTCTCTTGTAAATTATGATATCACGAAGTCTTAATTGGCAAAACTTCAATCACTTAAATTAAGAGAATAACTTAACGTACCCAATAAGTAAATGATATGCCGAACTGCAAGGAAAAATCATTCTCCTAGTAACAAAAGACAGATTTTTCAAATGACACACTCTTGTAGGTGAGAACCATTCAGTTTACCCAGAAACTATTTCCAGTATTGCAGTACTTCAAAGCATGAGACACTGGTATATCATTTTTTTGGCTCCAGAAGGGTGTTCTGAAATTAAGTGCAAAGGCCAGAAGCTAAAATGCTTAATCTTCTTACAACTTATTAATCCATTTTATTAAGAACAATGAGAGTATCACTACATTTCTTAACAATATCAAGTAGGGTAGTGCTTGACAAATAAAACCCAAGTTCATTAAAACTACATTTTCTACTACAAGAAGGAAAATAAAGCCTCTTTAAACATTGCCTTAAGGCAATAGACTTAAAAACATTTACTTAATCAGCACTCTTAAACAAACTTACTTAACAGTATTTTCCATTGCCATCTACTGTGAGAATCCTTAACTCAACATTATTGTAAATCCCTGAAAAGAAAGAGTTGAAAGGTAAATAGAATAAGCATAATTGACAAAAGGACAAATGCTCAAAGAAGGGGTAACACTAAAATCGGGAAAGCTAGGTATAATCTCTAGCGCCTTAAAGCAACAAAGCATCCTCACTGCTCCAGAAATGACAGAATTAAAATAAACAAAATAACCAACAGGGAAAAATAGGAGGGGGAGGGATAGGGGGATCAAACAAAACTAAACAAACCAGAAAACCATCACCCCAAGGAATTCACAAAATGAGCTACAAAATCTCATGCCAATCAGGTACACTCCCAAAGTGATGGCTCAGGCTCTGCGGTTTATTTCCCCTTTGATAGGAGTGATTAAGTCCCATTAGCATCAAGAGGAGGAAGGCATGCATAGCAAGGGGTGGAGGCGCTCCCTCAAAGACAACTGCCCGTGGTGGCACTCGGGCTGCCCAGCAATTAATGCATAAAGCAGTGATGGAGACAGCAGCTGCCGTCCAGAGAAGCACCGGGAAAAAATAAGAGGAATGAGAGTTTCGAGCACAAGGAAAGCTCGCCATGTCTTTCGGATTTAACCACGCATTTTAAAGGGGAACAGAAAGGAACAGAGGGGAAAAGATGGGCTCTAACCCAAACAGCATCATGAACGATAAAAGGGAATGGAAATCAGAATCTCTTCTATAGCGGGCAACAAACTCCACAAGTTTCCACCATTTCAAACTCAGTGTTGATAAGGGTCAAGAGCAAAATCCTTGCTTTTAGGAATGTTTGCTGTAATCTGTTCCTTGAAAAGTGACAGCTATGGAATGAATCAAGTAACTGCTGTGAAAAATCATCTGTTCTGCAAAGAGCAACTGGCAACTTCTCTACCAGCTGGTATTTAAGAGACTATTTTATGCAAAGAAAAACAAAACAATACACAGAATATGTTCACCCAAATTCACCAAAAGGTAAAATACATTTATTATCTTGACTGTAAATTATTATCAATTTTTCTTCTTGAGACACATGAAAACAGTAATGCAGCTGATCAGCAATTTCTAAATCTGAAGAATATTCTTAGAAATCACGTGTGTGGATTCTCAGTGTCAAAACACATCATGTGGGTCCCAGAGAAAAAAATTCAGCCACTAGCCTGCTCACCAGTAATCCTTTCAAGTTTATCCCGCAGTGAATACCTAATCAGGGTATCATACAAGAAAAGAATTCAGAAGAATTCAGATCAGTTCTTCTGAAATGGACACTCAGTGAAATTTTAAGGATAGGTACATACAATTTTCCGATCATTTGTAGCTTCATATTTTAATTTGATAGTTAACTTCCAATCCATTTAAGAATAGCAATTTCATCTACTTTGTTCAAACTATTTCAATCTATATTTTATAAATCAGTCACTGATCTACCTAGGGAGTTATTTACAGCCCACAGCACCTGACACTGCAAATCACTACTCAGTTTCAGGTTACTAAAACAAACAAACAATCAAACAAAATTCACAAACAAAACAAAGAGATTGCAAGGGTGAAATTTGCACATATTAAAATAAATTGACTGTATTTTTATCCTCTAAATATAAGAAAGAGTGATCTCCATGTACAACTACAAAGCACAAATTAAGAATTTGGTCACGTAAGTATTTTACAGTTCCACTAGCTGCAGAAATTTATTCCACAAGCTGTCAACCAGAGGTTCTGAAACAAGGATTACTTCAAGCTTGATCTCAGAAGTATAATGCAGAGAGGGACATATAATCTCTATTTGAGCCAAACACTGCACATCCAATCTGAGATAAATTCTGATCCTGAAAATACTTTGTTACAAGACTATCAAATGGAATTTGCCAAGGATGTCAACAGAAGCTCTATTTATTGACTTAAGCTAAGTGTCCAGAAGACAAAAATCTGCTTATCTTTATTGATAACATGCTTAGAAAGTCATTGGAATTGGACCATGCCAACCACTTCTATTCAACAAGCCCACCTTAGCTACTCAGATGATTTGACTAGCCCTGTAGAGCCAGGAGAGTAACTCAAGTCATCACAGCGCAAGCTACTATGTTTCTGATTTAGCAAATACACAACAAAGAGCTACATTTAAAGTGGTTAGGAACAGGAATTTTTGAAGCATCTTATCTGACCAGGCCCTTACAGCAAAAAGACTTCTGCTTTATCAGCTAAACTGGATCAAACAGCATTTGACAAAAAGTCTTCCCTGTAAAAACTGAGTGGCTTACTCCACTGCAAATGCTCCCATGCAACGTAAAGAATTAAATGTGATTCTAATACCTACCGAATAACAGGCTGAATTAAACTTGCATGCATACAGTTTTTATTATGTGAGATGCTTTCCTAAGTAAATATTTCAGCTGCTCTTTGAAATCTTTTTTTAAATTTATATAACCAATTCAGCCTTGTTAATACTTCACACACTCCCACCTTATTTGGGTTTCTCTTAGACCAAACATGGAAACACTGCTGATAGAAATCAGACACCTGGACAGAAGCTCAGATGAGTGTTCAGTAAGCACGCTTTCAAAATATCCCCATTTTGAGAAGCACTCTTTATAAAGTGGACTTTAACTCCATCTAAAACCAAACTAATTTAAATTTCAGTATAACTGCTGTGTTAGCCTGTTCTCTTCTCTGACAAATCAAGACACCTCAGTGGTAGCATTCAGTCAGTCTCTTGGCTTACCCTCGAAAAAATTCTGTTTGTGCTAAATGATAGGTAGGTATACTCTCAAATTGTATCTCACAAGTCACACCAATGGATACTCAATATGCATTTAATTGCTTATATTTTCTAAAATTGAAAAAAGTCATAAAACTAAATGCTTGCAGAAAATAGATATAAAGAAATACACTCAGAGAATCACAGAATCATAGCATAGTTAGGGTTGGAAAGGACCTTAAGGTCATCTGGTTCCAAACCCCCTGCCATGGGCAGGGACACCTCACACTAAACCATGCCACCCAAGGCTCTGTCCAACCCAGCCTTGAACACCGCCAGCGATGAAGCATTCACAACTTCCCTGGGAAACCCATTCCAGTGCCTCACCACCCTCACAGGGAAGAACTTCTTCCTTATAGCCAATTGAAACTTCCCCTGTTTAAGTTTGAACCTGTTACACCTTGTCCTATAACTACACTCCCTCATGAAGAGTCCCTCTCCAGCATCCCTATAGGCCTCCTTCAGATATTGGAAAGCTGCTATGAGGTCTCCACGCAGCCTTCTCTTCTCCAGGCTCAACAGCCCCAACTTTCTCAGCCTATCTTCATGCAGGAGGTGCTCCAGTCCCCTGATCATCCTCGTGGCCCTCCTCTGGACTTGTTCCAACAGTTCCATGTCCTTTTGATGTTGAGGACACCAGAACTGCACACAATACTCCAAGTGGAGTCTCACAAGAGCAGAGTAGAGGGACAGGATCACCTCCCTCAACCTGCTAGTCATTCTCCTTTTGATGCCTCCCAGGATACGGTTTCCTTTCTGGGCTGCGAACTCACACTGCTGGCTCATGTTTATTTTCTCATTCACCAAAATACTTATAAATATTTGGTAAGAGCTACTTTTTAATTCAACTGGGGAGACAAAAATGGACACATTTCTTCAAAAATGCTACTTCAGAAAAATCCTCCCTATCAGAAAATACTCTATGTATAATCTCACTGTGATTTCACAACATTCATCTAAGTGTTTCACATGAATGCAAAGTATCTCAAGCTCAAACACAGACTTGACAGAGAATGGACTGACAGCAGCCCTGAGAAGGACTTTGGAGTGTTGGTTGACAAGAAGCCCAACATGACCTAGCACTGTGCACTTGCAGCCCAGAAAGCCAACTGTATCCTGGGCTGCATCGAAAGGAGCGTGGCCAGCTGGTTGACAGGGGTGATTCTACCCCTCTATTCCACTCTCGTGAGGCCCCACCTGGTCCAGTCCTGGGACCCCAACACAAGAAGGACAGAGTGAGTCCAGAGAAGGGTCATGAAGATGTTCAAAGGGCTGAAGCACCCCTCCTATGGAGACAGGCTGAAAGAGCTGGGCTTGTCCAACCTGAAGAACGAAAGGCGCAGAGGAGACTTTAGAGAAGCCTTCCTGTACCTAAAGGAGGCCTACAAGAAATATAGAGGGACTTTTTACATGGGCATATAATGATAGGACAAGGGGTAATGGCTTTATACTGAAAGAGGAGAGGTTTAGATTAGATATTAGCAAGAAGTTATTTATTGTGAGGGTGGTGAGGCACTGGCACAGGTTGCCCAGAGAAACTGTGGCTGCTCCATCCCTGGAACTCTTCAAGGTCAGGTTGGATGGAGTTTTGAGCAATCTATAGAGGAAGGTGTTCCTGCCTGTGGCAGGGGAGCTGGAACCAGATGCGCTTTAAGGTCCCTTCTAACCCAAACCATTCTGTGATTCTATGGATAAATTTCCAAACCAAACAAACAAAATAAAATTTTATTAAATATTTCTTCACCTCTCAGCTGACACTACTAAATGATAACAAGTTTACTATCACCATTCCTGTCAACTTTTACAATTATTTGTCTTCCCATCATCCTACACAGAGCCCCTCCAGACATAAGCTCACAAAAGTGATTCAGTTTTGGTACCACTGACAGGTAAGGGAGAGCTGGGCTAGCAATCTTTTTTTCATACCAAATCTCTTAGCTGTACTATCAAGGTAAAGCTAACAACCCTATTTAACCTATAATTTTCTTCTGTATCTATAATAAGCCACTGAGGAGTAGAAACTTTATATAAGAAATTTCAATTGAATCTGAGTGGGTTGTTTAAGCAAATGATTTGGCTAATTAATGCTGTTTACACACCAAGTTTGCTGGAGTTTTTGCTTTAAGAATGGTTTGTGTTGACTTAACTTTGAAACATTAGCATAAGGTGCTCTTAAACTGCAGCAAGAATGTCTAAACAAGGCAATGCCTGGTTTAACTAAACTGATCTCTAAACATACTTAATTTAATCACAACACATTTCTTATGTACACAAGGCCTTTGTGTTACTACAGCCTCTTGAAAAGGTGTTGGCTTCAAGGATACTGAGAGAGGAATGCTTGATGGATCATGCACCCAAAATGAACTGCAGTTTAGATACACAAGGCTTTGCTTGATTAGACCCCACTAACCAGTTTGCCCTATACTAAGAGCAGTTAGGACAGTTATATTTACATGACGAAGAAGATATTTTTAACCATTCTATGTGTTGGATGAGAAGAAATGGATAGTCATTTTGCCATCACACTGAAATAAAACGTAACGACTTAGGTTTAGGTAGGATAGACAAATATTTTTTCTGAAATCTATGCAGTCACTACAGAGAAAAAAAAAATCAGTTATTACTCAGCAAAAAATGTACATTTAGCAAAAGGGATTTGATCTGCCACAGTCTACACCTAAGCAAAAGGAACAAAAGAATATATCTGTGAAAACAAATTTCACGTACAAATCACCTGCACAACAAGCTTTTCTCTAGCACCACTTTCTTTTTTCCATATAATAAAAGCCTATGTGAATGACAGTACACACACTCTTACTGTAATGCCTTGGGAGAAAAACATAACTCAGTGAGGCTGGGCCCCACCTCACTTCCTTCACTGACAGGTGCCTGACAAACCTTTTGCAGAGGGCATGCAGCTGTGGCTTCCCCTCTTCTCCTGGAAGAGTTAACACTATCCTCACCAGCCACTGGACAGCCCATATGGCTTTTAAAGAACTCTACACATCTGCTTCCGATGCAATTTGCCTTGGGGGGTCTCTAGTTTCTTAGCCTTTTGATTCTCAAGGTCGTGTGCTTCCAGGTTGCTTTATACCCTCCTTTCCAACCCCTTTTATAGTTCTTCAGATTTTTATGTTTGTGTAAAATATGAGAGATGGCTTCATTAATCTATTGCTTTCTTCCTTACTATTCTATTCTCTTACTTCTATTTTCACATCCAGAACGATAAACATCAAAGTGAGATTTTTCTCTCCTTTTACCCCTATTTTATAATCTTATCCCTGTCGTTTTTCTCTCTCAGATTTTTCTCTCCTGCTTTTGAAACTTCCCCTCTCACCTCACCTTCCTTGCTTAGTAATCAATAACAACTATCTACATCTCCTTCGCAGAGAGGAGCCTCCTTTCTTCATCCAGGAAACAGGACATTGATTTAAAGTGTAAGCAGACACATATAATACAGCTGAGCACCTGCACAACTTAGGCACAAATCCCAGTGCTTTTTGCTATACTGGATCACACCAATTATTAACAAAGTACATCGCTGCAACAGAGATTTTCACAAGCAAGACAATTTCCTCTAGTATACACCAGTACTTTACTTGGCTCTGCATGAAAACTGACCATTGAAAAAACAACCAACCCCAAACTATGCAAAATCCTCACATTTTTCTTCTGAAGCATTAATCCGTAAAATATGTAAACTGTTTTCTGTGTGCCACGGCTCCCTCATTTGTCTGTCTTTCTAAACTGACCTGCATCAGAAGAAGGGAAGACGTAGCCAACCAAAAATGAAGCTACCTGGGCCACATGGATGGCATCTACCTAAATTACAGATTGCATGATTCAATATATCTACAAATGTTCACAAATTACATACAGATCTGTAAATTACTGCATGGAAGAGTCCTGAAGTAATAGAACACATACTAACAAACTGCTGAAAAGTTTCCTGTCGCTAAATTGGTCCATCCCAGCCAGCACTGTGACTGAGCAGCTCCCAGGAAGCAAGAGTTGGAACAACCCTTAGAGCATAGCCAAGGGTAAACAGCTCAGATACAGCCACAGCTGCTGGAAAGAGACAAATTTACTAGCACAGACACTGGCCACTCTACAACAGCTGAGGTCAGTGTTAAGGACATTTTTAGACATACAGATACAGCCACAGATTCCCAACAGATTTAACATAATTTTCCCCAAGTTTTTCTATGTTGCCACCTCACCTTACATCAGCCCCAACCCTGAAGGCTCTGTCACTGGGAGACCTCAAAGATATCATGCTACCAATACCCTCCTGATGTAGCTGGGAAATCTTCTTGCTATCTGCAGACTATCCCTTACAGCTGAGCCCATCAAAAGACTTCTGCAAAAGGATAATAAGCTAGCAAAAGTTCCATTACCTCCTGCATGATTTTATGTATAAAAGCACATATGCAAAATACAGTCCTTTCACTAGAGGGAAAAGTCCCAGTTCACTTTTGGCTCTCTCTGTACTCCACACCCTCCTCTGGTGTCAGGCATGGCCGTGGCTGTTCAGTTTGATCCAGGGTTTGGCATCAACCTTCTACAGCTCTTCAGTACTAGTCTACTTGGATAAAGCATTTCCCATCATCTTATTATTGCTCTGACATACTCATTTAACTTTTTACATAAGCAAACTCACATTTACTTTAATTTACTGCCAGAGTAAAGAACTCAAGAGTTTGGACTATTATTTATTTATCTGACCTGATCTCTTGCCATACATGGGCAAGGCACTCTACAGATAAGCACATCATGCCCTAAACTGGCCAAGGGGCTAGGCAGCAACAGATTTTCTTGCTTTCACACTTGATTTCACACATGTGGCATGTTGTTTTCTTTTGTGACAACATTTTGTGTCTGTACGTAGTTGGATTTTTTTTGTTGTACAAAGCTGGTTCTCAAGCAGAGTTCAAAGCTGAGAAGGACTGGGAGGAGGGGGTTCTTAGAAACCAGGAGGACAAGGGAGCTTTGTGCCACTCGGGAAGTAATTTTAAGAATATTGGATAAATATCACACTCATGAAAGGACTAAAAGGAGGGGGAGAGGTAAGGGATTAAAGAAAACAAAGAAATCCAAACTCTGCTCTGTAACTTGCATAACACATCTTTCTAAACACGCAAAGTACAAAAGCAGAAAAGTAAAGCATCTGTGAGTTCCATTTGCCTCATGAAACCAACTGAAAAGCTATTAACATCGACTTTGGAGAAACATAGCATTTTGTTACCGAGAAAACTCTTTTTGCCTTTATGCTTTCCAGCCAATACACCTGGCCATAAGACCAACATAACTATTAAGACAGTTCCGCTACGTATCAGAGACCCAAGTATCTGAGTATCAGCTACATTTTCAAACAGCAGCAGAAGTGAAGA
The DNA here is from genome assembly GCA_017639245.1 of Myiopsitta monachus. Taxonomy (NCBI): domain Eukaryota; kingdom Metazoa; phylum Chordata; class Aves; order Psittaciformes; family Psittacidae; genus Myiopsitta; species Myiopsitta monachus. The sequence goes on along the minus strand of CM029917.1, from coordinate 75,118,131 downwards.
TTTCTTGGAATAAACTATACAGCAAAAGGGAAATCTTTCATAGAAGCTTGGTTTCCACCTAGAACCAGTGCTGGAATACTGCCACGAGAACTGTAAATATCATTTCTGCTTACAGAGCGAGATCACCCAAAGCAGCTCCTAACATGGTCCCCAAAAGAAATATTTTGTGTGTGCCAGAATTTCCATTTTTGTCAATAGTAACATATCAACATATGCACTGAGTCATCACAGATGATCTCCCAGCCAGACATTCATCCATGCAAACATAGACTTTATCTGGGCAGTTTGCAAGAGATCATTTTTCAGACAGAGTGCAAGATACATTTCATCTGAAGCCCTTAGGTATTTTAGAAACACCACCATTCTGAAAAGGTCCTTTTTTAATCCCTTATCACTGTAAGGTAGAAAAATATAACTAGGATAAGATTATACACAAAGTACTTTATAGCAAAACAGAGCCTTGGGAGGGCTCTTTTTCTCCCTTCGAGCCTCAAATCTTACTCAAACAAGCACCTTTCAATACTATTCTTTTACCCGTTATACTGGATTTCTTGGACTTAAAGCAGATGTAACTGTGAAGTTATAAATAGCTGCTGTCTAACCACAAACCTCTTTAAAATCACCAAAAAAACCCAACTCCACTGATAGACTTTGCTACCTGCCTACAATGCCTTTTAGGCAGCGCTAAATATGTATGCCTATAATGATTTACATTGCAGTCCAGTAACACTCAATATATTACAAACACTGCTGCCGACCACCATAAATTTTCAGAGCCAGAACAAAATTATTTAGGACAACAATTCATTAGTTGTAAGTAAAAGAGTCAAATGGCAAATTCTATCTGTATAGAAGCCGATAGCAAAATTTCTCCAAGCTTTTAAGCAATGAGCAAAAGTGAAGGAGTAGATGGACCTCTGACCAGAGCTTCTGCTTCCCCAGCCTGTTTGTATAGTTTTACCACATTAAGCTGTAACACAAGCCAGTCAGGTTTTTATATTAATGCCTTCTTCAAAAACATCTCTACTCCTTGGAAATAGTTCTTGTCCTCAGGATCTCAAAAAAAAAAAAAACCCCAAACTGTTGCTTCCACACTTTCTCCAAAAGTAACAGAGGAAACAAATCTTTTCATTTCACTCCTTCCCAGTCACCAGTGTGGGAAAACTCGCTTCCTGTTGGCTTTCCTACCTGCTAGCAGTTCCTTTTGGCAATGCAGGTAACAGATCATCCACTGGCTTTTTCTGATCATGACAGTGTCAGGCAGTGGTCCTTCAGGACCTACTGGTGACAGCAATGGTAAACACCTGCGTGTAACATCCTGTTTTCAGCACGAACTGAGTGGAAACTAGGTCATTTCTGAATACAGAAGATGATGCAGTAGTGGTATGCAACTGATTCTTGTGACAAAGGGTTAATCAAGTGTTGCCAAGTTTAATTTAAACCCTCGAAGTATAAATCTGGCAACAAGTTTCCTCTCTGATACAAGAATACTCTTTTTTTTCCTTTCTGTTCAGCGGTGGTGCTGGTGCAGTACCCCCACCTGCACGCCTGCTCAGTCTGCCATGAGTTACAGGATGAGAATTTTCTTCCAGCAATTGCCCCAGGTACACTGGGCACAGTTACCTGAGAGAGCAATAACCAGCTGCCTTCAGAGTTGGTGGGAAACATTAAAAGCTGACTTAGGCAGATTTGGCAGGTAAGGAACAAAAAATGAATCCATGCAACATTTCTTCTCCCTGGGTTTTGTCTACCATGATCACACCTTATGCCTGGAAACACCCTGAGTTGCTGATTTGCTAATACATGTTAGGAAATTTATTTTTTGTTTAATCTTAAAAGAATTTTTTCGGCTCCCTAGACTTTCTTTCCAGTAGAGGAAGCTAAATATTGTATTCTAATTATTTTAGTAATCAGAGGAAAACAAATTCCGTGTTCATGGTTGTTTCTGAATGTGAAAAGGAGATTAAATTAAAAAACAGAAAAACTTTCACATATGATTCATCTGTAAACCTCTCCAGTTTACACAATAGATAGGAGAGCACAAAATATACTAGTGAAATATAAGAAATGATTGCTTGGAAGGAAAACAAGAGCTTGTGTGCATGGCATGCTTCAGTAAATGGGTAACTTAAAAGATTTTTAATTTTTGGCACATTAAATCACTTTTTTTTTTCTCCAATAATCTTTTTTACTTACAGTTTCTTAAAACCTTTTACATAATAAGTTATCATCTATATTGCAAAAAAACTGGCAGTTTGCCACAAATGTCAGTGTTATGCAGACACTGGACTATTACTTGGAGGGCTTTTTTCAGCAATTAAGTAAATTCTCAGTATGTCAAATTGTACATAACGAGCAGGTGAAAAAAAAAAACACACAAGAAAAGCACTGAATGAACCAATTCATTATGCATCTGTTCGCTACCAAGTTCTTCCTTCTTCTGTTACTTTACCTTCTAAACCTTTCAGTTAAGCTTCACATTTAATCAGACAAGCTGTCTCCTACAAGTAACGAATATATGGTTTTCACTATAACATAATGCCTTTCAGTACACAAGCACTACGTAACTACAATTCACTAGCTATATAAAGGAAACTTCGATTGTGCTTTCTGTAAAAAATCCATGGCTAAGAGGTAATAAAAAAAAAGTAAAATGAAAAGCACATTTGAAAGTGAAATACATAAGTAAGCAGACAGTCATGTATATGTGTGATTCTTTTCTATATAACGCAGTGTGCGGGTTAACAGCTTAATCAGCTGAAAGCAAATGATTATTCAGCATCAGTAACCCCTATTATGAGTTGTGATATTTTTTTCTTTTAAATAAAAGCGCTTAAATAACAGGATAAGTATAAAAAATTGAACAAAAGCTTTTTAATAAACCTGATTTCACATGTGCTCATAAGTACTTCTTAAGCTTTGTTCTGCAACTAAAATGAGTTCAATTTGAAAAATTCATCAGATAAAAATTATTTTCCTTAGACTTTGTGACATTTAATTTTATAGATCTTTGGTTTCAGGGTTTAAGTAATGTATACAGCTCAATGTTAAATCATTGGACACCCATGAGTGAGAAAGAACAAAGGAATACTGAAAGCCGCAGGGAATTGCCATATTCTCCAGTTTATCAGTGAGATAAACCACTGGAAGATTCTGAACAAGATGCAGAATAGCATGTGCCTCTTACCCTGTACTCTCATAAAAATCGATGAGGTTTTCACTTACTTGCAATTGTTGGTGCTGAACTGGGGCCTGAAGAAGAAACTGCAGAATAAAAGAGCAGATGGAAACCCCAGAAGAGCAGCTGAAAAACTGCCAAGAGTGACTGAGGTGAAACAGAGACAAATATTTTTATCAACTCCTAAAACAAGACATTCTTGGTAGTGAGATCAGAAGCTGAGCAATCACACCCAGTTATGCTTCAACCTGAGATGAAAATTTTAATTTTGTTATTCCAGCCAGGATAAACAAGAAAATAAAAGAAAAACAGAATAGGAACTTTCTAAATACAGCCAACAAAACAGGGACAACCTTGTAATTTACAAACTCTGGAAGGGAAGTCCACTGGAAAAAAAAAATACTGGATATAAAGGGGAGATGCTACACAGCAATTTTGATTCACTGAGATAAGTAAGGCTTGTCAGATGAAAGTTGCTTATCTGTTATTGTTTTATGGAGTGTTTGCTGTGCTGATGGAAAGCAAAGGTCAGACCTACACTAAAGAAACTTTAGCTGATTATCCATAAGGCAGGGTTCAAGTTTTTATTGCTGGTGTTTCTATTAACAAGCCTGCGTCTTGGGCAAACTGAAAGGTGATGCCCGGTTCCAGACTAGTGGTGCACAGCAGCCTGACTCCATGAGGTGCACTCCTGGGAAAGATGTCTGTGATGGGCTGAGAGGGCAATAAAAGCTTTCAGGGACTGTTCAGGAATGAGTGTGCCTGATCAAAAGAAAAGAAAAAAAAGCACAGAAATAAAATTCTGGCAATTTCCCCCTAAAAGAGGACAAGACACAAATAGTGAGATTTATTAAAGACTTCTGTGGACTATTTTAACAGGCAAACCTAAAAAGGGTCTGGACACAGACAAATGGGGTGGGTTTGTTGTGGTTTTTTTTTTTATTTCAAATAAATAAATAAATAAGCAAGCTAACAACAATGACGCTATATATTGCCCTGAGTGGGAACAAAGAGGACAGGTGTGGAAGACAAGATATGCATCTTCGAAAGTGAGGAACTGTAACACTCCCTTTTAAACCTAAAACTATCTGGAAAAGCAATCAAACCATCAGGCAGGACCTGTATATTTTAGAATATAGCATTTGCAAGTAAAACCTGTTCCTGACATGCAAAAAGAGTTACCAGTTGTGTGAGGGACCATTTCCTTGGCCTATAATGGATTTAGCTTCTCTAGGAATTACCCAATAACCACACATTCTTCCCCTTACCTTTCATCCAGCTCCTCACCCTCCTACAGCTGGTCCAAACGTGCTCTTCAGTTCTCACCATTCTTTCCCTGCCCCAGTACTGAGAGGCTGAACAACAGGAATTGTCTTCCTTGTTTCTTTCCAAACCTTCAGAGTCCCCCACAAGCCCCAGCTTTACAGTGCCTTTTTCTTAGTCCATCTTAACTACTGTCTACCAGGGAATCAGTGTCTCCAGAGAGTACATATTTGCACTGGGCGCTAGCAACAGGCAGGACAGGCATTTTGCTTGCTGACAATGAAAGCTAACTCTCAAATCTGGCTGCATGGGGTTAAGACCCTAGATGACAGATATGACAGAAGCAACCACCTGTTTCACTATTTTACATTGCATGATGTAAAGCAACTGGAAATAGTTTTTAGCCGTAAAGAAGGCCCAACTGGTGAGGATGATTTTCGGGCAGCCCAAAGTGAATATTCAACACATGAGTGCACACAAGGGTTTGCTGAAAGTGACCTTCATAATGTGGTTGTCTTTCACTTCTAAGCAGAAGCAAAAAATGTGTATAGTGAGGGCACTATTACATATGTAGTTAAAGATGCTGTCTTTTATAAAGTGTGCATAATGTAAGAACTGCGCTTCGGAAAAATCAAAACAAAACTGAATACACATTGAGTGCCTGCAAAATCTGAACTGGTGATTACAATTTTCAGCAGACAATTTGGCACAGACACATTCCTACTGATAAATAAAAATGTGGTTTTGAAGGCAGCTGTATATTGCACTTCACTGGAGAATTTACTTTCATTCTCCCACAAAATAGTCCATCAATGCATTAGCTCAATACTAACCACTTTTTTTTTTATTACAAGATGAATGTGGTTTATGTTTGGATGAGATATGGCTGACAGCTCATTTTTCCATTGTAGTCAACTCAATCTCATCCAAACTATTAATGTAACTGAGTTCCAAGATGGATTTGCCAGTGGATGTTAAGTCAATTCCCACTGACTTAACTGAGGACAAAACTCAGTCCGTAAGCAACAGAAGAAATGTCAACTGGTGCAGCTAGCGAGTACAGAGGGTTTATTTTCCCTCAGTCAGAAACAGGCATGAAGCAATATATTCAGGAGACCAAGCAATTTATGTAATGTCCTTGTTACCTTTATCAACATTTTAGATCTTCTTGCAGTTTACTGTGGTATGGTTTGTTTTATTATAAGAGCTTCTATACCACAAACGTTTCTGCAACTACAGTAACTGAATCAAAATAAAGACATACTTTGTTTCCAGGGAAAATATGCATACTATAGAGAACAGTAAGCTTTTAAAGCAAGTCATCTTCAAACAGAAGAATACCCACCAGGTGGATTTTACTACTCTAATTTTAGTATTAGCCAGTAAAATGTCTGGCAAATGCTTCTGCAAGATTTTATCTAGGACAAATGACAGCAATTTCCCATTTTTCATTTATATTACCAAATTCCATAAAATCTTCACAGTTAAAACTCAAGTTCATGCATTTCTTCAGTTTTCAGCTTATCTATCAAACTGCTGCTGTGTCAACATATACTACAGCTGTATGTCCCAGCACCCCCAGTTTTAACTGACCTTATGGAACTCACTGAAAGAGAGCAAAGTCTTGCTTTGTAACCATGTATGTTCATTTCAATAGCATAAATGAAGCAGACATTTTATAACCAAACCTTGCAAACACTTTAGTACAGTAAGTACCTTAAGTCTAAGCCGATGACCTGAAAAAATTCAAACTGTTACCCATATTCATAAAAATTAAAATACAATGTCATTTATTTAAGCAATAACTAGAATAATAATTTTAGAATTACAGTTTCTTACTATTCTGTTAACTTAGTTGTCAGAACGGAAACTTGACAGCTCTAGTCAGGGTAGACTTCAGCAATCTCCTTCAGGCAGTCCTCCTCAGGAATATTTCTATCTCAATTACACTTCTACCAGCCTATGATGCACTGACAAGCTTTCCTCACAGACATATCACTGGGTGCACCAATAAATATCACATTTTACTGCTAGCTATATTCCAGAAATATCAAAACCGATCAATCCATAGGCCAGTCTATATAAAGACACGCTACTTCCTCTCACAAACCTGCAGTTCTGTATGTCTACTAAAGACCTGATTTGGTAAACAATGGATGTGACACAATACCATTAGACAAATATGACACACTTAATACAGATATTTAAACAGCTAAATAATACGATGATGTGCAATACTGGTAAAACAATCAGCTAGACATTGCTTACTTGGTTGAAAGCTAAACATCCCATAATGGACCCAAATCCCTGCTTCAAAAGTCAGGATAAAAACAGTGTAAATAACTGAGTCAAAATTTGCCCTGTTTGTTCATACTGTTGCAGAATTTGTTAGCTTGTGTTTTTCTTCCAGAAAGAACATCTAATTTTAATTGCGGGAGTACATTCAGATCGTAAGAGGTGAAAATACCCCCACTTATATAAAAAAATAAAAATACAGGGAATTAAATAAATAAATCCAGAGCCAAAGTCAGTTATCACATACCTCATTTTCACACACTTTTGAAACATACATATACATTTGTTTTATATGCAAACATGTATTTACACTGCCCTCTGCACCATTTAGTGTACTGTCTCCTTATAGCTCAAAAAAAACCCTCTTATGTAGGAGGTGTGCTTTTTACTTATTTATTTATTGTGTGGGATTATATGACATCTTTAAACCCAGAAATTCTCAACTACAGACACTGACAATACAGTCACATTAATAATACACATCAATATTCCTCCGCTATGTTTGTTTAAAATCTGATCTATTGTGCCATGTATACAAATGATGAGGAAGATCAGTGGCACCTCACCAGCGTCTCTCTGAGAGCTCCAGACAGGCACGGGAGTCTCCTTCTTCCTCCGAATCAGAAGGAAGTATAGAAAAAGCAGCTGGGAGAAAACTAACTCTTAGGGGCAACACAAATGACAATATGGCGTTGCTGGAGGTAGGGCAAAGCAATGGGAATAAAGGATATCTCCCAATGTTCAGCTTTCAAAATCACAACCTTAGTATCAAAAAAATGCCATGAAAAATTCAGTATCTACCTTCCACCTTTAGCTTGCTCTACAAAAATGCCATCCACTCTGTCTCCCCTTGTGCCAAGTCCCAAGACACACAGGTGTCAACACGGGCAGCACTGCTTCTCAGCTAAGGGGAACTCCTGTCAGAAAGGACTTTGCTGCCTTTACAAAGGAGACAGAAGACACACAAAGGGGCCAGTTCACAAGATAGGTATAACCCAGCAATACTGTTTCCTTGAAAGCAATAAGTGACCTCGACATCAAGCCCGTATGGCACAATTACATCCACAGAGGCGACAAAGCCGGTTACTCTTTCAGTGGGAGAACGGCTGTTTCACACCACCCCCTACGATGGTACTCCATAAAAGCCACACCCATTCAGTTAACATTAAAATTCCACAAAGCCTGAAAAGGATACACAATAAAAACTATTAGACCAACTACAAAGGGGAAAGGAGAGAAAACTCAACACGCAACACAGGCCAATTAATACTTTCTTGTTGAAATACACCAATGATGTTAAGTCCTTTCTGTACTCTTTTCCATGTATCCCCAAAATTTCCAGCTGGACAGCTGCTTGAGAATGAGCCCTCTGAAAGATGACACATACAGAGTATTAACTATGGTGAACATTTCCCATCTCCAGAGAATTAAGAACATTTTTCCTCTTGGATGCATATGGTAAAACAAGCCAAAAATTATTAAACACTGTCCCAGTATCTCTTTTATTATAGAGAAAGGCTATTGGGAAATGGTGCACATTTCGCCAAGTTTCCTTTGAGTCAGCTGTGAGTTTCTTGCTTGCCAAGTGTGGTTAAAATACAGAGTACAGAAACTGACAGTAACAACTAAACCAAGAGTTTGGTGCTATGGCTTTAATTTAGATCAGATCTAATACAGGATTCTGACTGTTTGGGGTTTTCATATGTATGGTAGAGAAAATGTACCAAAGACAAGAAATAAAAAAGACAAAAAAGACTTAAAAATCCTCTTTTATACATAGATGACAGATGCCTCATCTACTGAAACAGTACTTTACAGGATGTCTGCAACTTATGCTTTATTTTTTCTTAAGCATACAACAATCTCTACTACCCTATTTTTATACTCTACAATAAAGCTATATTCAGGACTTCAGTACATACACTAACTCATGTAGTAAAACTTTGGGGAAAACAAAAAAACACAAAGGTTTAATTGAATTGAATGCATTTCTAAAAAGTATTTTTATTTTAAACATGTCTTTGGTGCAATTTGTAAAGCATTCTATACTATTTTCATTGCAGTAAAATCATTTACCCAATATGTAAATCCTAACATACTCTCAAAATATACAAAAAGGACACCTAGAGCCTTGCTGCATTCATAGGAAGATATGGTCTGTCTTGCTACCACAAGGTTTCTAGTATTTGCCTCCACTGGCCCCTAGGAACTGCAACAAGTACCCTCCAGACTGAGGGGGGAGCTGCAGGATTTATTCCCAAGTATGGTGCGGCACGCAGCCAAAGGAGTCATTTAGTGGAGTTTCTGGCCAAGCAGGAAAGTGTTCCATTTCTTCTGCCATTCATTGAGACCCACGAGGAAACTGAGACAGGAAGTCAGGCTTCCACATAATAGGAGTGTTCCTAATGATGTCCTTTGGCTCACAGCGCAGAACAGTTCCTCTGTGCACGCCCTCGCTACATCTTCGCTATATAATTCCCCACTGTAGAAGGGGAACAACAACAAAAGCTTTTTAAATGAGTTTTCCTTTGCATCCAAATCAAAGGGCCCAGTTAAATTGCATGGATTATCTGCTTCTGTACTGTGCATGAACAGCAACTAATTGGTTTTTTAAAACAGCTACTTATGCTTGGAAATTAGTGCAATGCCACTTCAGAAAGATCCTTCCATTACAATGTCTACTTTAAAAAAATCACAACACATCAAAAATCAAATTACACCCGAATTACCTGGTTACCCCTTGCCTACATTGTAATGGACTGTTGAAAAAAAACATACCTTCAGTGAGTATCGGTAAAGTAGCCCTAAATAATAATAATATTTCCTTTAGTTCAAATTCTGACCTCATTAACCTTAATGTCACCATGCCATTCATCTTATTAGAAGTAACAAGAGACCTTGAGGGAGTGCAGACTGGACGAAGAATTAAGCTTTACAAGTTGCAATACGTAAACAGAAAGCATTTAGTATTCCTGCATAAATGTTCTAGGACAAAAAAATCAGATCATAAATTAAAAACTCTACTTCATCATAAAGGGTGAGGGGCAGGGAACATCTACTTTAATTGGCTGCTCTGGGTCCCTGCCTTGGGCATAGCTCCCTACTGTACACTCCACATCATGGCCCACCTAACCCAATCCAGGGCCCACAGCACATCATTAATTCAGGCTTTCCACATCCCAACTGCGGGACCTGCTGTATCCCATGGCAGGATATGAGGCAGTGCTACTGGAGCTATGACGGTCCAAAGAGATGAAACTCAAAAGTTTGCAAAGAAACTAGCTATCTTGTCTTAGACCAATCTTACAGAAAGAAAAAAGTCTAACAAACTTTCAGACATACAATCTTTATAAGTCATGGCATTTTATCAGGTAGAAGAGCCACTGAACAATCCACAACAGTGTACAAAGGCAAAACCAAAAGACCTTTGTGAGAACAATTCATCCCTATTTAACTGAATGACATGTTGCAATGAAGCACCAGTAGAAATTCTGATACACGTACCATTGTTTCAGTTAAAAGCTACCACCTTAGCAGCAGCTGAATACAGAAAGCAGTTTGATCTGCAGTCAAAATGCGCTCAACAGAAGTTTCTGCTGGAAATTACTGCAGATTGCTCATCACAGGATAATGCACCTCTCATTTGCCAGTTTTTATCTGTCTACCTGGCTTCCCTTAGCAGATAACCCACACAGCACTTTGTGATGTCAGTTTGTTCCCTATGACTTCTTTAAGCATCTATTCAACCTTAAGCCCAGATATCTATGACTCTTCAGACAACAAACAGGAAGGAAAACGAAATCCAAAACTGATTATGAAAAGTAGAGGAAGGAAAGGTGCAGTGTATGTTCGGCAGTGCCCCAAGGGGCAAGAAGTCCCTGCAGCTCCTTCAGTGCAGGAGCAATTTTCATGCATGCTCTCTTCCAGTGGACAGTCAGATGTGGAAAGGGTTTATCTTGATACCAGCACAGACATAAAAAACTAAAGGGAAACAGAATCGATTAGCACGTGGTAATAGGGATGTTAACTTGTTGTTTTAGCACACACAAGTGGATTCAAAATCTTATCTAGATCTTTGCTGATTTCCATGACACATCATCTGCTTGTTGGGAGGAGAAGAGAGAAGAATTTCTCCACTGGACATTTTAGGTCAACAAAGCAAAGCCAGAGTATATGAACAGAAATCATGGGTCAAGCAATTTCTCTTTTTCTATCAAATTATGTAGTTTGAACTATTAGTATTTATGTTAATTTTTGTTGATTTATTTTTCTTAAGGATGTTCTTTAGTCTGAGCTTGTTCACAATTAGTAAAGACAAACAAAAGGCTTACATTTACAATCAAATCTTTCTAAATAATTCAGCAAACCCTTGACTTCCTATACAACCCTGGGTCTAGAATGACTATTCAGCAAATTGGCAAGAATACCATATATGTGATGGAATGCTGTACCATACTACAAAAAAAATCTAACACTTTTTGAAAATCCCAAGCTATAGCCAAGAAAAATTAATTTTGGCCAAGTTGAAAAAAATGTCATTACTTTAGCTGGCTCTACACACTGCTTGCTTAAATCACCATAAAATAGCTTGCATTTATCTCTAATATTATAGATTTAGCCCTGCCAAGGACTCCTTATCTCCATAAACAGTTACTGTTCAAGGTAGCATCTCTGTATTTGGCTCTCTTACATAATGCAAAAGGGACCCTGTATTATAAATTCTCCTTACCCATGCTTCACTTCTGTAGACACGCTGTGATCCATCAGTGCTACAATTAATACTTAATTCAGCTTCTTCCAATGTAAAGGTATAATGAATGAAAATATCCAGAAGACCTGAAACAGGGTTTCTGTATTTTTACCTGTACTTCACATGTGAAAGGATTTCAGCCTCAAGAATGCAGATAAAGGACACTCTATTCTCCTTCAGTCCAGGGATCAAAGGATCTACAGACTGTTAAAAGAGAATCTTTTCATAACGGACAAAGATTTTTCTTCTTTCTTCCTCTGTCAAATAACTCCAGAAAACCTTCCATGAAAAAAAATTTCCATACCTAAAGCAAAGTTAAGGACTATCTTCAAACAAGTACCCTCAGTCAAATCTAGACTCATTTATAACCTGCAGTTCTCACTCAGGGCATGATTAAAGTTCAAAATGCTGAAGAACTAACATGACAAAGAAACCAGAAATTTGTGAAACACAAAAGTAAATAACTACACAGTTAAACACAAGATTTGTGCTGAGTTAGACAGTCATAAGGATAGTTAGGTCTATAGTGCAGTCTAGAGTTTTTGCAATTCATCCAAACTATACAAAGCTTAAAAAAACCCACCACACTTCCTGCTGTTTTTATTTTACCATTTAACTAATTCTTCAGCTTACTAAATAAATGAGGATACTAGTACACCTGCTCCTTTTAGTTTTCCACAATCTCTTTAGCTTCCAGCAGCTTCTGGGATAGGAAATGTTTTAATTTTTGAATATTGTAAATTACTAAAGAGACTTTCAGTGCTTGTCAAACTTTAGCTACTGGTACATGATTTTTCTGGTATTACAAACTACACTGACACCAGTTTCACATGCCTTCTGTATTTTGTAACAAATGGCTTATTGAAATTACACAGATAAGGAACTGTACATGCAACTGCAACCATCATGTTCATCAGCGTCTTTAGACATTCATCAGATTGAACAATTAATAAAGTATTCAGCTAGGACAAGAAGAAACTTATCTCTATAGGCTGAGAAATTATTGCAGTAATCTAAATCCAGTTTTATCCCGGGGCTTCTTAAAGGGGGATGGAGGGGAGGAGGAATAATCAGATGCTCTTGCAAGCTGCTGGATATTTTTCACACCCCAGTCCAGCAAGAAAGAACCTGCAATCATAAGGTCACTGAATGCAAGATTTCATGATACTCTTGTGTTAGTGATGACAACTACAGAAACCAGGGCAAAAATCCAACTGCCTTCATTAATGCGCCTGCAAAGCATGTGAGCACATGAATACAAGCAAGCCATAGCTCAAGTACACAGAAGTAAATTCATTGGCTCTATATTTTATTAGTTATTCATCTATAAATATTATCTCTAAAGTATCTGGAAACATTCCCACTGATTCCAATAGCCTCTAGATCTGGTTTAACACACAAGTTAATGTAGCATTTCCCAGTGTAGGGGGAAAAAAGAAGAGAGAAATGAAAAAAGACATCCACACAATCTGCACATGCACTTTTAAAGATCCTATACAGATACTTACACAGGCATATGTGCTTCAATTATACTTCCTTAGGTAATCAAGTGAGCATGTACATACATGCATTTAAAGAAAAGCATATATAAAAGTGGTCTACTGAGCCCATAATGAGAATTAAGTAAATGCAGTTTTCTTCTTGTGTGCTAGTATACATTCAATTTCCTCAAATACAGTAGGTCAATGTGTTTACAGTCATACTGAGCTTTGAAATTCATTCACTTCCCAAAATAGCTAAATTACATTTATCTTTCAGGCATGCTACAAGACATGAGTTTTTCAAAAAGCATTTAGGGAGGGCTGAGGAACAAAGGAACTGCAACACTGGATCGTATCCAAGGTCCTGTCTCTGACAGCAGTCACCACAAGCTGCTTCACAGAAAGAAACAGGAATCTGGAGTAGGTAGCCAAGGATAATCTTGCCACACATTAGGGTTGGTCCTGGTTTCCAGATACTAAAGACTGGCTTGAACTCTGAAGCCTAAGATATAATATCCACTTGAAAATATTATTAATTATCAGAGCTCCAGATACCCCTGCTCTCTATGTAAATGTCATATTGTATATCCAAATACTGCCTCAGTGGAATCCTTTAACAAACTTCAATCTAAAAAAGTTGTAAAAAAAAACCCATGCATCTCCTTTTCTCTGGTCTCAATTTGCCACTTCAGAATTTAACAGAATAATAGGAGTAGAAACAAAAATCTTCTGTATCTTCTTGAATAATTCCTTAAATTGTACATGTTTACCCCTTCCCTTCTTTCATATTCTTTTTTCTAATCCCAACATCTTTTTACCCAGTTTTCATTGTACAGTTTTTCCAGTAATCTAACCTTTGTGGAATACAACACTTATCCACATGCATCTCGTTCTTTAGCTATTTATAGGCTTGATTATTTTTTTTTGTCTCAGGGTTTGTTGGGCTTGGGGTGGGGGAGGTGTTAATAATTTCTTTTTCAGGCATGAAAAATTAATCTATATTAGTTTTCAGAACATAATGCCATTACAGCATATACGAACAACAGAACAAGGAATGGAATTGAGAATTTAGTCCTGAATCAATCATCTTGAATAACATCACAGTTACAGAAAAACTGAGCAATCTATAAGGACAGGCTGACAGACAGACCGAAGATCCTAGTACTAAAATGAAGATCACAAAAAGATGGGTAACACGTCACAACTGTAAGAGTAACGTTGAGTAAGGGGAAAAAAGAGAGCACAAGTAAAAGTGATTTATGCAAATCCATTATAAATATAAGGGCATTTTACCAGATGGAGAAATTGGGCAGTTCATCATCATGTTCTCACACCCGCAGAGTTGTTCTAAAACTACTCTTCATGAAAGCGAATATAATTGGCTATACAAGTAAACTGTTTAAATAAATCTTGATGTTATGTAAGAACCATATGAAATTATTTTCTTTACTTCTCTAAATCATCTGAAAATACAGAGAAGCTCTTTCTTTTGGCCACTCTTTCTGGAATCAATATGCCCTATTCAAAATCCTTTATCCTTTACTGGAGAAGCAGAAAATACGTGGAAAGTCTTTAGTGATACAGTACCCACAACAGCAAGAACGTACCTAACTAGCACCTATTAAAATGCCAGACAACAATACAACTGATTCATTTCTGTTTAATAACAGAGTTATTTTCTAGGAATATGTTTAACTAATGTTTCAGCATGAGAATGATGTAACCCACCTGCACAGCTCTTTAAATACTTCCCTTTCAGCTGATGTGCATGCCCCCTCACTTCTTCCAAGAGCTGATATTTTAACTCCCCCATACAGTTTACAGTATGCATGGAACACAGTGTGGCTGGAGAGGTACTGGCACCTTTCATATCCAGCAGTGCATCTCAATCATTCAGCTTTTGTAGGAAAAGGGATGAAATTCATCAGGACAGCAAGACAGATAATTTCTAAATTCAGATTTAAATGCACTGAAAATAAATCTAAAATAAACAACTCTCCTTTGCATTTTTGTGTCCTGACCTTGTTGGCATTCTCTGATCAGATGAGAATTCTAATACTTACTATTCTTCAATGCAATATAAAAATCTGGTATTTTGTCAATGACATATGAGAATACCAACCTAGAAACCCCTGAAAGTTTGAATCCTGATAAGATATGCCATGACACTGACAGTCCTGGCCCAGATAAACTTATTTTGCTGAGTAGCATCAGCTTTAGCCATGATTTATGGTGATGTTAAAATTAAAACTCTCATGTAATTTAAGCAACATTAAAATCTTAAGTGTTTCATGTAACAGAAATTTTTGTTAAGAATGTTCATATGTTTTAAATTACTGAAAGGATATCACAGATTATGCATATTGCTCTGTGAAATAATTAACAACCATCAGAAGGAAAAAAAAATCAGAATCAACTCCTAGTCAATTGTTGATAGACTTTATCTCAATAACTTATATATAGAAAAGAAGCTGGTTAAAAATAGACACTGCATATCCTATTAGGCATCATATATCACACACTTCAAGAAAAAATGATTACTTATTTTAGAACAAAATTGATTTTTTGGCATTTTGGTCTTGGCAATCTTTGTGTTTAAATATTAAAGGGGAATACCACAAACCTACATTTTGGAGCGTTATTGCTTTGTAAAAACTGTTTGTGCTTCAATACTCTCAAACACTTGGTGCTCACAGATTTATAGTCACTCAAAATTTGCACTTGCAGACCATTACTCAGGCAAAAATCCCAGTAAGAGTCATCTGAGAGCATTCACATGAGTAGGAACTGCCTTCAATGCAGTCTGCAAGAGCAACCACTCACACAGGTTGCACACCATATGTCCATGGCACAGCCTCCACACCCCTCAGCTCAACCTGCTCTGGTGCACTGCTATTTATACAAGTTTTACACTTCAAGTACTTGTAGTACTCTTATTATTATTGTTCAGGAAGGACAGTCTTCACATCAGATCTTGATATTTACATATATGAGTCCAACTGAGACAGAAGGTTCATGTATGCGTTCCGTATAAATATTTATAGCCAGATATTTCAGGGTTTGACTGCAGTGTTTAACAGATCACTGGCAGCCAACTACGCACTCCAGCACGAGGCCTCTGAGAACATGATGGTCATTCACCGCCCACCCATCCTTCTCATCCTCATTTCCACCTGTGAGCACAGATGCCCAGTTTCTTTGCTGCAGAACTGTCAAAGCACTAGAGGACAATCTTACAGAAAGCCCAGAAAGCCTACTGACAAGCTAGAAGTTGTATTTGGAGAAAATAACTACTGTTTCTTCCCTTGACATATTCTTCTCTTGCTTACAGAGAGAAGAGGACTAGGTGACTGGTCAGGCAGCACAGGGAAAAGCTGAAAAGTAGAAAGTGGAATCACTGGAGAAAGGGAATCCAGAAGCAAGGAAACTTGTCATAGGAACAATGAAAGAGATAAGGAAAGAATAAGATGAGCAGCAGACACAGAGAATGAACATGCATTAGAACACATTAACAGATTAGCCATTGGCTCTTCTTTACTAAGAAAAATATCCTGAGAGAACTAAAAATACCTGAAGATTTCTCTAGTCACACTTGCTGTTTCTTCAGCTCTGAAGGGACATATAGAAGCGATGTGGAGAGAGGTTCTTCGTGATCAAGAATGGGAGGAATGGCCTGCATTCAATAATGACTGAACAAGTAGCTTAGATCCTAAGGAGGCTGAGAAATGTCTGAAAAAACACTACAAAATGCTTCTCCCACTGAAAGCTTCAAAAGACCAAAGTTTAGTTTTGCTTTGGCATACTCTTAGAATTATCTTTCCTTCAGGTACATTAAAAAAAATAGAAAAGAATCATTTTGTACAACCCTAACATTCACTCAAAAGCTAGACCACAAAAACCTATTTCAGCTTAAGGATAAGCACACAATGTCTAAACAAAGAACAGAGATTTCTCCCTTTGTTTATTCACTGTTGTAAAATTTGGAGTACTGTAATGCATCCAGAAGGAAGAAAAAAAAAAAAAAAAGTTTTCTTCCATGAAGTCCCCCACACCTGTCAAAACCAGAAGTTGACTCTTCCATTTTACAGCCCTTCTGTCAATACCATGCACCACAGACATGACTGTTTCTCTCCAAAAAGAAGTGAATGGAATTATGTCATAAGCCTATCAACCCTGTTTTCCAGAGGGGCAATAAGAATGACATAAGGCAGACATCCAGGTGTGGTGAATGTTTCTGAGCTTGCCTGAGGGACCTGATTCTGAGCTCAATCATATTTGTCAATTAGGCTTGTTCTGCAGTGATGTAATACTGCTCCTTGCAGGTCACTCGTTTGACACACCGGAAATATAGTCAGAAACAGATCCCTATGGAAAGTGGTCTGGACATGAAATTGAGCCTTTGGTGGAAGAATATTCACAAAGTTAGAATGCCAAACATATTCATTTATTTTTTCCAGAGTTTCCCTACTGAATTAATCTTTTCAATGAAACTCAGGAGAAAAAGAACATTATGTTCAAACAAATCTCTTTCAGAAATGTTAAGATACCACCATGAAGGGCATCACAGATACAGTAATGGTGGAAAAGTATGAAAAAGAAAAGAAAAACTAACAAAAACCACTCCAAACCAAAAAAAAAACAGCACCCAAACAAACAACCACCCCTCTTTCCCCCCACCCAGGAAATACAAATACAACATAAAAGCTGAATTTTTCAGTAGTTGGATTTACCCCATCCACAGCAGGATGAAGGCCATTTGGGAAAGACTTCAGAAAAGCTTGTTTCTGTTTCAGCTGCCTACACTATGCATTTACTATATGAATACTCACAGTTCTGTCAATCTGGCAAGTGATATTAGCAGCACAACCTCTATGTTAGTACACACTGCACAATGTATCTTTCAGAACTTACTGCATGACTGAAATATAAAGATGAAAGATCTCAATTACCTATATCATCCAACAGAATCAAAATGCATAATCGGAGGTTTTAAGAATTTTCATATTATCAGACTGTACAATTAGCATCTTACAGCTGAAAACGCCCCAGAATACAAAACACAAAAAGCCCAACCTAACAGAATAGAAGGCTGCTGCCACAACATTGATAAACAAGTTAGACTGCAGCTACAGATGTCACAATGTAATAATACTACTTAACATTTACCATCAACTTTTCAGATTCTTTACAAATAAAATACATAACTACATTTCATACCCGAGATGGGAAATACTAATACCCCTATTACAGTCAATCCAAATGTTTTATTATTTATAAAGGTGCAAAACCCCAAATTAGTTCCTTCAATTCTCACAGGTATGACAAATGGACACAAAGAGGAGGGTGTTTCTTACTTTTCTCTTATTCTGAAGCAGGCACACATACATACTTACATTTGTACTTAGTCAACCAACAGAAAGCTAATCAGCTTCCAAGTTCTGAAGCTGTAAATCTAATTGTCTTTATTATGATTCTTTGACATTTCTATCCAGCTTTACTGGGAAAAACAGAAAAGGTTCTGTTCCAAGATAAGCAACTCCTGCATAATTTAAAGAAAAGAAATAAAAATCCAATTAAGTGTTTTGTGTTAAAAAAAAAGTCATCCAAGCTAACTACAATGAGAATGTAAAAGTTTCAATTGAGTTTTTCTTGGGAAAAGTTTCCTCAGTGTAAGACAGAATTTCTGGTGTAGAGAAGACCAAGGCTCACAACAGGGAAAACCAACAGATCACGGAATTCAGCTTTGAGCCTACTCCTTAAACTTTAAACATTTTTTTTTAGGAAGTGAAATACCTCACAGAATAAAAGCTAGAAGAAATTTACCTGAGGACAATCAGCTGTCCAGAGGCTGGAACAATCCTAAGTGATGTGGATATGCAACAAAACTATGACTTGCTGCCTAATCTCCCACGGCTTCCAGTATCTTAATTGGAAGGTCACACCAGTTTCTTTCTCCCTTTAGGGGTTGTTTTTGTTGTTGTTTCACAGAAACGAAAGAAAACCCTTCAAAACCTCTGTAATATCAAGTGCAGACTATGAACAAGTATTACAGGATGAGAAATTCTTCTACCCATCTCACTCTCTATGTTTCTCAGCGTAGATGCCCTTAATACATTACAAGCTGTGGCAAGAATGGAAAAAAGAGAACTTCAGGAATCCACAGATAAATGTACGTGTACGCTGCAATCCAAAAAACTTCACAGTGTCTGTTTAGCTAGGCATTTTATTTGTTTAACTCATACCTGATTTATACAAATGCTGATCTACATTCTTAGATCTTTAAAGCCTAACATTGCGATGAGTATGGCATTCCCAGTTTCACATCCTCTGGCAAATTCAATCTTGCAGATGAACTAAGAATGCCTTACACTTGAACCTCACAATGGTAAACACTGAGGGCAATATCCTGCAGAGAGACACGAGGAAATATCCGAGACATCAGAAGCACAGAAACTGTGTTACATCACATCCCGCTGTTAAGAGCATGCCAGGATACTTGTTATACAGAGAAGTAGCATGACCCAAAATTCATACGTAGGTTAAAGGTCTGCAGACAAACACACAGGAAACCACACAGCTCATCAAGTTCTTCTGCACAATGTCAATAACTTCCTTACAACACTCATCTCACCAACACCATCGCAAAATTTCTCCAGGCTCTTCGCTTCCCTTTAGCACTAATTCCAGCACTCCCAAGGTACTGCCTTCACTGACGAGATTGAACTTTGGGGTTGTTGCATAAAGTAGCTGCTGGTTTCGATGCAACTGGAAACATCAGTTCAAGAAACAAGACCTAACCCTACTGTGCATCTGTTAGGCTCCTGCTTTCTGCATTTTTCACAAAGCTGGAAAAAATGTGAGAAAAAGTACTTTTCAGCCTCTATAACATCCTGCACTACGCTGCTTCTGAGATTTTAAGTCAAAGGAGCAGTGTGATGCTAGGTACATTCACTAAAACAATCCCTTCTTTATGAAAATGTTAAAATACACAAAGAATACCCATAAATAATCCCACAGAATACCTATAAATAACATAACAGAAGCTGTCTCATTCTGGCTTTGGTAAATGTCTCCAGCTCTCCCACAAAGGGAAAACCAGGTGCAAAGGGAGCTACAAAAGGTTGATTCAAAGAGTTAGGACTGTATTTATAAATAGTTATCTATATAGAATCCCAACTATACCTAATTATAGATCTGAGGCCTTGTCTACTGTGCTTCCTGACACAAGATCACATTTTCTCATGTGGTCTGTGGAACAAAAACTAAGCAGCAAACACTACTCAGTGGAGAAAACCAGAACGCAAATGATTCTTAAAATACAGGTGATCCCATTTTGCATCAGCATATTTGGGGGAATCTTGGTTGTGGTTAGTTTCAAAGCACTTTATTTGCTCACAGATTGTGGTGGGTCAAATTATTCTGGTACATCTATAAAAACTGTATGCAGCTCACTGGAGTTTTTGAAGTATGTCACAAAGTAAAACCATGACTTTGGGCATTCCCCCAATTTGCTTGCAGAAATATACACTTACAACAGGGACTCAACTTTGACCAGCCTGAGGAGTTTAAAAAAGAAAGATCACTTTACAGCTTCAGCTGCAGAGCCTCGAGATGCAGTAAAAGCAGGTGTTAATTATATCTAAGATACAAACTTTGCATACACTAAAGATAATCTCAGCAAGGATTACCTTGTTTTATCTTGCTATCTCACACATAGAGCAACCACACAAGTCTGAGTGTGAACAACTTGCATCCCTGAGTGTGAAGCCTGGCTTTGTCCTTTAGGGCCTCGATGGGGATACCATCCTAATGGCAGGTATCAGTAAAATTACTCGTGGGAGTCCAAAACCAATCCCAGACAGCAAGACCTAACCAAGGGAAGAACACACATTTGGGTTACGCTGCTAAAAGAGGCTAAGCACCCGCTATCCCCATCACCTTTGATCAGGTATCAGCACTTCACAGGGTAAGATTAATGGAGCCTTTAGGGAAGGTTTAGCAGGAAAAGTCACTGGTGAATACTGCTGGAGGATCAATTTCATTGACATACAGAACTTGATAAGTTTTGCTAAAATACACGGTTTGGTATGCGGTACAAATCCAATGCCTAGGAGTGACTTACAATTTTCACTTCTGAAGAACTACCATACACTTAATAGCAAATGAGTGGGGTATTTACTGAACTGGAAATCTCAAAGTGATGACTAATGAGAACTTCACACAACTAACTGTTGATGCATCTACCTGTCTCTCGTCACAGTAGTACCTAAGCACCTTATGAAGAAGCGGCACCAGCAAGAAATTCCATAAAAAATTTCAGTGGGTCAAAATTTCCAAATATTTCTCTCTTCAAACAAATCAACATGATGCCAGAGAATTGTCAATGCTGATCATATTGCACAGTATCTTACTGTTGTCTTTCTCTCATGCATAACCTTAAAACATTCAGTATAATGAATTACAACTTTTAATTATTCCCACTATAAAACAAGTAGCACTAAAAAAGCCCCACAGCACATTTCTCATTAAATACACATTCCTCATTATATGAAATGATGCATATGAACCTTCCAAAGGAATTACAGACCAGAAGAAAAGAATTCAGGTTAATAATAACCAGTTACTTATATATAGTTATTTGTGAGTGCTATGTGGGAAAAGTAATGTTTCGCTTGCAGTTGCTTCTGCTCTTTTTGAACTTCGGTATCATCAGTTGTAAGCAAGTAAGACCTAACAATTCACACTTTGGAACAAAATATTTTTGTGATTAGAGAAACGTAAGTGTCTGCATATTTGGCATATATGTTCACCACATTCTCCCCAATAAATTAAACAAAACCACACAGACATAATGAACACAACCTTTGGCTGAACTAGTTTTCAGAATATAAAATAACTAATTAATGCAAAGGAGGCTGGTGGAAAAGTTGAGCACTTAGTTAACAATGGAGCTGTTGGGAATGGACCACCATTGTTGTTCGTAACACATGTGAGGGTGGGGGGAAAGCATCATCGAGATACACTTGTCTGCTGAAATACCACATCAGCTCTGGTTGCTGATAACTTTAATGGATGAAGAATTGTACCTGGCATTAACGTAGATGAAGTCCTCAATCAGTAAGATAAACGTTCTAGAAAAGCACTCGTTTACTCCGCAAGGTGAGAAGAGGCTGTAACTCAACCCTTCCCACACAGGTTAGAAATGGCTCGGTCAGGCACAGGATGAACAAGGGGCATGGCAACGGTCCCACGGTACGCACTAAGACGAACCCGCACAGCGTATCGGTTGCGTTATGAGACAGACGCGTGGGCTTGCACGCCTGAGAACCCAGCAGCTTGTCAGCAACCCCTCCTTTCACGGTCCCGCCTCGAAACCTTTGAGCCCCGACGAAATGCCCTCTGCAACTTCCGCGTCCCCGGCGGCGACGAACCGGGCTCCGCGGCAGGTTCGACGCCGCCGGGGACGGGGAGCGGAGGCGGCCGGTCCAGCCCTACCCGCCGCCGCTCCCATCTCAGCTGGAGGCACTAGGGAAGTGGGAAGTCCCAGAAAAGCAGGTCCCGGCTACCTTCCCCAGGTGCGGGAGCCGGGCGCAAGGCTCCGGCTTCGCTTGTCGCAGCTGCCCCGGGAGGGAGCAGGCGAGCAGGGGACACCCCCGTTCACGCCGTAAATAAAGCCGAGACAAAGTTACCATCTGGGGAGGGGGTAGGGAAATATATCAGACGTGGAAGTCACTTACCGGCTTTGCAAGGATCCTTATAATCTATCCCCTCAGCTTTATCCTCTTCAGTGAAATCGTAAGTGTAGTCATAATCAAGGCCAAAACAGGAGGAAGGCTTTCCACAGACAGTCCACCCGGCCAGCCACAGTGCCATCCTCCAGCAAAGCATTTTTATCCTCCCTCGGGCAGAGAGGCGGTGGGCAGGGTGCAGATGAATTAGGCGGCCAGCTCTGCTGTCCACGTCGGCTTGGGAAAGGAGGGTAAGGGATGGAGGAATCACAGGGTTTTGGGGGAGGTGTTTTGGGGTTCTTTTCCTTCTCCACCTGGAAGCTTTTCCAAGACACGGTGCTTAGGTAGCCCCAGTCAGAAAGGCGCAACACGGAGCGAGAAGCATGAGCGCCGGTGCCCCTCTGCCCCCAGCCCGCCACCTCGCCGGGGAGAAGCCGCTGGGTGGGCGTGGGGGGTGGACTCAGGCCGGGAGATCCTGTCTGTCAGGGCGCCCCCTCGCCTCTGTCAAACCCCAGCCAAACTTCCCGCGGATGAGAAGGAGGTGGCGGCCGCTGCTCGCGTCCCGCTCCGCGCCCGCCGACCCCGGTCCCGCTGCTGCTGCCAATAGATGGATCCGGGCTGCACATCAGCAAACTACAGCGGGAAGGGGAGAGAAGAGAAAGAAAGAAAGAAAGAAAGAAAAAAGGAAAGAAAGAAAGAAAGGGAGAGAAGGGGTGGGGTGCACTAGAGCAAACCGCGGAGCCCTAGTGATGGGAGACAACAGCTATGCTGGAGGAGGGAGCAAAGTGTCAGAGCTTTCCCCCCTCCCCTGCACAAACACTTACTCTAAGCTCTGTCTCTGGTATGTTCCCCCGCTTCTCCGTCCCCTTTTAAATTACGAAAACCTTACAGGCAACTAACACACAGTCGTCAGCATCCTGCTTACTTATTCATAGAGTCATGGTCAGGATCCGGGCTGCTTCTGATCTGCTCCCTTGATAGTCTTTTACAAACACACGCGCATTCACTATGTGCCTCTATATAGCTTTCTCTCTAGATAAGCAGTGCATGGCATTTCAGCAACCACAAAAGAATTGAGATCAGATAAAACAATGCACACATAGACACCCGGCAGTCGAAGAAGCTCGAGAGAAGAAGTGATGAGGAGGACGATGAGAAGAACTAACTGCAATTTAGGAGACGGGAAAATAAGTCAGTGGCTGTGTATTTCTCCCTCTGCTGCGGCTGCTTTGCGGTGTTAGCCCCATGAGCTGATGGGTGGGGGTTAAGGAGCGAGGGGGAGGGGGAAAGAGGAAAGTTTAAGCGTCCATAGTTTGCTTAAAACAGAGGAAGGCAATATAAAAGGTCCACTGGTCTCCAGAAGTTCAGCCAAGGAGCTGGGAACCGGTTCCAAAATGAAAGTAAGAACAAACCAACAGAAGAAAAAAATAGTCAAGGCAAACAAAAAGTAAAACTGCAGCAGGCAGCAGCGCTGGGATCTTGCAGCCGGGCTTTCCTGTTCTCACGTGGATCCCCAGGAAAGCGGCGGAGGTTTATTTTCCAAGCGAAGTTTCAGCGGGGCCTCCGCCCCCACTCCACTCCGCGGTGTCCTGCTCGGCTCCGCCGCGTTTCAGCGCCGAGGCGCCCCGAGCCGCTGCCGTTTGCTCGGGGCCGGGCTCTGGTCTGAAGCCCGAGAAGGGATCAGCGCGCAAAGCCTCATTTCAGCCGATCAACCTGGAGAGGGAGGGGGGAGGAGGGGCTGAGAAACGTGGTGCTGGAATAAAATAAGAGCAAGCGGAAAATAAATAAAATATGTACATGTAGGTAACTAAAGATCTCCCTCCCACTCCGCCTGCCTCCTCCCCTCCCCCGAGCCGGGCAGCTCCGATCCTGTAGAAACGCCTGAAACTCTTTCAGACCAAGGTGAGACTTTTCCGTAGCAAACTCTACTCCTCCTCCTTTTAAGAGTTTCCATGGAAAAGGGCGGTGGAGGGGACAAGGGGTGGGAAGCGGGGAGTTTCTCCCGCTCCAATTTCGCCGGGGTGTCACATTTAACACGGACTTCAGAAAGGGCTGCCGCGAAGAAGCGGCTGCGTCTTCCTCTTATTTCCGAGCCCGCACAGGCTCACTCTTGCCGCAGCACTCCCCGGTCGTCTTCCCCCTGTCGCAGGGGTGGAAATCCGGAGATAGTCCCTTCCCCCGGCTGTGCCAGGAGCGCCGGCAGAGCCGGCGACTCGACGTACTCCTCACCGCTGCCTCGGGGCGCAGCGCCTCCCTGGCAGCCGCCCTACACGCCCCTTCCCTCCGCGGGTGCTGGCCGTCCGCTCCGCCCCAGGTGCTGCCGCGGTGTAGAGGGGGTTGGGGCAATGCCTGCGGGGCCGAGGTAAAAGGCGGTTATGCAAACTCCGGGTAGGCTCTGCCTGCTATCGCCGCTATCTGGGGGCAGGCATCGCCTGCTATCGCCGCTGCAGAGGGAGAGCTGCTCCCTAAAACGGGGGAAAAGGCGAGACAAAACGCGTACTGCCTGCCCGGAGCCTCTCCGTCTGCCACTTGCGTCCTATGAATGAAGCGTTAGTGTTGCTATAGATAGGTACTCTCAACAGTTCATACCATTAAAACTGGAAAGGTCGGTTAAGACAGAGCTAATAACAGCTTAATAACAGAGCATATTAAGGAGTCTAGCACTGAGTAACGTCAATGTCTTTGAAACATCCATGTGCTGTGCTCCTTACGTTTTTGGCATCCAGGTTGTGTCCATATTACTTCCAACTCAGTCTTGTTGGTCCAGAGTCGAAAGCCAAAGAATGAGTAGCTGACTCTGAAAGGCTGCAGGCTGCAGTAAGGCATAACTGTTCTCCGTCCCAGCAGTTCTGTTTGTTGTGCGTCACAAGGTCTGCAAAAAGCACCTCACACTAGACCACAGAAAAGCCTGAGAAACTTGAGTCCTGTTCCTTTCTTTCCCCTCTTCCTCAAAGTAATTTCTGTGGCCAACCACCCTGGGCACATAGGACTGACTCCAAGGAAGTTATCAGAGACCCTTCCCATCAATCCATCAGGGCAGTGTCAGTGCTGATGGACTGTTTTAGCTTGTACAGTGCCACAGTTTGGTGAGCTGTTATGCTAAAGAAACCAGTTTGATCCAATCTGTAATCTAGTTTGTTAATTTTTTGTGTCTAGAAAGGAGATACTTTCTCTTACAGCAACATTAAATACCTGCTCACTTCATATATTGGACTTTCTTAACCTGGTTTTGTTACTGTTTCGTACGTGCACACCTGTAAAAAGTTAATTTTCTTTCCCATCCTATGCACCTCTGCTCCAAAAAGAAATGACCTCTCATAAGCACACATTTGTCAATAGAGCTTTAGAAACACTGATTTTTGCCAATTGCTTTACAGCCCTAGAAGAGAAATGTACAACACACGATCTTAGCACGCCAGTCTCCCCAGTGAGATTATTAGAGTCTCTCTGCAGCGGGAGATTAACTCTCCCAGCAAGGTGGGCACTGACGTCACCCTCGGCCTCCCGCCAGCAATCTGCCCCCAGCCTCATCATCCCCAGCACAAGCAGAGCCACACCAGCCACTCACAGCCTTGAGGACAGCTGGCCTTCCAGAGCCCTGACTAAGACAGGAAGCAAACTCAGAAATACTAAATGGAATCATGCAGAAAGCTGGGCACATAAGGGCTGTAACAAATAAGTGTGCGTATAGGTGAGGGTACAAGCTGCTTTCTGCTTGTAATCCAGAGAAGTTACACATTAGAATTACTGCTTAGAATAAGCACTGAAGCTCTGCAGAAACTACTCTAGATTGCTTAGGTATCAATATTCCCATCAGTCACATTAGTAGAAACCTTTCCTTGTATTAACAGAAATTCTTTCCTAGTAACCAAACCAGTTGACTTCTATTTCTTTTAATAAACTTTTTCCCTATGTAACCTGTTAAATATTCAATCTAGCTTCTTTCATGATACAACATTTTAAAACATTTGAAGTACAAAATATTTTTTTCTTATCACACATTCATGTCTACCATTCCAAAAAGCTCGCAACTCTGATAATCCATCTGACAACACAGTCAATCAAAAACCCATCCTACAGCCGTTTCCAAAGAAACGAACACATAACTGGGAAGACAGAATGCTCTAAGCTGGAAGGAAACCAACCAAAGGAACACAACAACAGCAACAACAAAACTCCAAGCATTTTCCTTTTCCTTTAAATTTCCTCATTTGGGGATATATTACAGGGACACGGATATTAGTAAATGCAGTTATATGAAAAGTGGTGATGGTATTTTTATATTTCTTTTAATCCAGGAAGTTGGACGGTTTTCTGCTCTTCCCACTCACACAAAAAAAAGAACTTTAAAAAAAGGACAAGTATGTAAGAAAGACAGACACAATCACAGAACTAAAAAATACATCTGAAACATCATTGCTTACACCTCCTCCTCATTCTTTGGCTATCTGTCTCCTGCTAGGCCTCCATCTCATGTGGACTTTTAGGTGGGTGGACACAATGGGCTTATTCACAAACATCAAGATCAGCACATGCCTAAGGCTTTGAAGCCTGAAGACCATGGCTGGTCAGCTCCTTGGGACTGGGACTCCTGGGAATTTTCAGGAGTCAAGCACAGTGAAGTTCAGTGGGAGCTGGTTACCTTCCTGCTTTTATCTCCCGATAAACCCATTCCTGTTTTTTGAGGTACCTAGACCACTTCTGAAACAGCTGAAACTGTGTTTAAGTAGTTCCCCATTCCCCAGATTGTTATTCTGTAGGGAGATAGTGAAGATGAAAGTGGATTGTGGCAAATAGACTGTTTACCGTATTAAACAGGCATGTACACAATAATGTATAAGTAAACTACACAAACTTTTGAAGCACTCATGATCTTAACAGCAGAGAGCTCACCTGTGAAGCCTTATTTCTATGTTCTTTTTCCTGTCTACTCATGTATTATGAAAGCCATTCACTGCATGTTCACAATTTTTTTCTACAGACCTTTGTGCTTAGTTAACAAGAAACCTTTTAACGTTATGTTTTGTGTTTTATTTTTGAAAGCATGCCCCATGCTTTATTCATTCCGATCCTACTCTGCATACAGTTATTAATTTTCTCACTGGCTGTCACCCAAGGCTCTGTCCAACCTGGCCTTGAACACCACCAGGGATGGAGCATTCACAACTTCCTTTGGCAACCTATTCCAGGACTCACACAGAATCCATCCACCACTTTGAATCTTCTGCTCCTCCATGCACTTAGCATGAATAAGTGGTCGTGTGTTTGGCCCAGCATTTGAAAAGCTGTGCGACTCTTCACCACTGGATTTCACAGTTATTACTGACAGAAGAGGGACAGCAAATCTTGGGATCCCTTCCAAGTTCTGGGAGAGGGTGTTTTTCAATAGCACACTCCCATCTGCTTGCTTCCCATGTCCATGTTTTTGCCTTATCTTGGCTTGTTATTTCTAACCTGCCTTCATTCCCTCTTCATTCTTGGCTGCTCATCCCAGGTTTGTTTTTCTTATCTAGTTAATGCTAGTGTTTGATTCTCATCCATGTTCCAGCTGTCCCAGTTGCACTTTTCTTTAATTGTATTCTTGAACTGCTCATGCTCAGTTTCTTCAGCTACGCAGGGCTGTTTTTCTGTTGTTTTGTTTTCACTCCCGTTATCTAGTTGATCCTTTTCTTCTGTCTTCTCACCTGATTTAACTTCTAGTTATGTTGACATTCACCTTCTTTATCTGTTACTTACTTCAGGTATGCCCCACCTTGCTCCTTGACCTTATTTCCCAGTTAACAGAGTTATCCTAGCTCCAGCCCTTACATTGTTGTTCAGGCAGTTTTTCTTGTCTGCAATCCTCCAGCTACCTCTTCCCTTTCATTCTGTTACTCCTCAGGCCCAGTTTCCTCATGCAAAAAATTTAATTGTCTCAAAAAAATATCCGCCATTCCCGCTGCTAATTTCTCCTAATCACATCCCACAGTTTCTCAGGAGCTTTGTGCCAACTTTAGCACTCTGCAAGATCAGTTCTTCTTCCCCATCTATTCAGGTCAGACAGCCTTCCCCTCCTATTCCCATAGATATAGATGAGGTACGTTAAGCATGTGAG
Organism: Myiopsitta monachus; assembly: GCA_017639245.1. Lineage (NCBI taxonomy): Eukaryota > Metazoa > Chordata > Aves > Psittaciformes > Psittacidae > Myiopsitta > Myiopsitta monachus. The sequence goes on along the minus strand of CM029917.1, from coordinate 75,089,342 downwards.
TCATTACTGCTTCTCAATAAAGTTCCAGATTCAAGCAAGGCACAGATCAAAATGATCATTAAAAGTGTCATTGCAGGTGAGACACTCATGTAAGAGAGCTGCCAAAACTGCATGTGTTCGAGGCTGACTAAGGTGATGTTTAAGTCCACAGTAATGTTTAAAGGAGAAAAAGGACATAACCCTTGACATAAAGGCTGACATCCTCCTCCTTTCTGTTCTGCTCAAGATTTAACTACATTTCCTACATGCTGAGCCTATAAAGCCCTTCCAAAAACACTGCTATAATTTTTATTAGGAAAAACCCCATATATTTGCAAGTTTAATTTTCAATACCTGAGTAATTTAAGCTAGTGTTCTAAAATAAAGATTGAAGAACAAAAAATTAAAACTCAAAATCAGCAGATACCTAGCATGGAAATATCATATCACATCTTTACAATTAAGCAAAGGCATATAAGCAACTTAATAAACTGTAACAATGTGTATCAGCAGACAATGTCAGGAAATTTAATATTAGATACCCAACCAGACTCTGTTTATAACATCATACGTATTACGCCTTCTCCATTTTCAATGCTTTAAAACCCACAGAAGAGCATAAAACTACATTGAGAACACACAGTGATGTTAAAACAAGTAATCAAGCAACAACAAAACCAGTGGTGCACTACTTAAATTAGAAACTGTTCTGCATTTGCTCAGTATCCCTGATCCTCATCAAGCAATAAATCAATTTGCAGTAGCTGTGGACAGCTATTTAAACACAAGGCAAGAAAAGCTTAATTGTTAAAATAATGTTCAAAGCTAGAAGGCATAAGAGGTTACTATAGGAGGTCATATTAAATATTCACTTGTCTGAAACTGGCTGCATTCCAAGTATTAGGAGGCTTCCTGCCCTCTTCTTAATTAAAAACCAAAGTCTATGGGCTTTGAGCTTAGCAGAGCTTAGCTTGCAGTTCTTCAGAAGATAGAGACTGCCAGATGAAAAACTGACATCTGTGTTTTCCAGCTTGATTTCGTTTGGTTTACTTTATTGTCTAGCATGCAAAAAAAAAAAAAAACCAAAAAAAAAAACAAAACAAAACAAAAAACCAAAACAAACCAAAAAACCCTAAAAGCTAAAAGCTGTTTGTTTTAAACTTTGTAGTTTGTTTTTACAAGTTGGTAAAGCATTCAGAATTCAATTCTCAACTTTGTAAGAGGCTGCTCCTTGTCAAAGTTGACAGCAAACCTGCTTTTGACTTGCATAGGAGCTGAGCAGGATCACTAATCAGTCATCATTCTGGACAATGAATGGTGAACATCGTAGCCAGTGAACATAGTTACTTCGTCAATTATATGATAATGTAAGTTTAATAAATGGTAACAATAATATTACTGCTTCCAGACCTGTCCACCCTTCATCTATGAAAACACATTGCTGATAGACTAGAAGTGACATTTGTTATTAGACTGACTAGGTGTACAGGGTTAATCTTACCCTCCAGAATTCAGCATCCTGTCACATAGCTGGGAGTAAGTGGCTGATTTTTGACAGAAGAAAGCCTCTAATGAGCCTGATCTTGAGTGACTGTTGAGCATTTTGATCTCTCGTTCATTCCTAGAAGGTGAAGCAGCTGAGCTCCTTGCAGAACAGGATTCACTGTTTTGAGTCATATGCCACTCAGATGAAAAACCTCTGGTTTAGTTTACACTGTCATTTATCAGTTATAATAACCTCTGGTGCTTACTGCAGAAAACATGTAACACTGAGACTGGAGGTAAGGAATCAAAGGAAATGGAGGAAACTTGTCCTAACTGGGGTTTTTACATAGACACAATGTATTTTTTTAATACCGGATCACCGAAAATAAATTAAGGTGTATCACCAACTCCCAGGTGGAAGAATGGTGACTGTTTTACAGAAAGCAGCAAGAAACTATGGTAAAAGCATTGTCAATTATAGCAATATTGTCCTGTAGTTATGAGCCTTCTTTTTATTTGTGGTAATGTTTAAATAAGTTCTCCAAACAGCAGAAAAATTCTATCCATTTCAACATTGTCTAACATATAGTTCATTAATACAGGTAGGATACCCACTGAATTTTATGGTACGGGTATCCAAAAAACCCTTAGGTATACAATACCTAACGTGGCTTAGCTAGTGCCTTTTCTAATCATCAGTGGCATAAGATCATAAATGTCTATTGCAAAACTAATGTAATTGCATTCACATTATCCAGCTTTCTCAAAAATTATTTGTTCCCTGCTTGTTACCAATTCTTCTTTACTAAAATAGAACATTTTCCTAGACTATGAAGCATAAGCTTCTTTTGAAAGAAGACACTGATGCATCATTCAGGAATAATTAATAACCTCTGTCTGGAGGATTCTGTGATTATATTGTACTTTAAAGATGGATGCTTTTTCACTCACCAAGGTGATAGTTTCATGCAAACACCAATCAATATTTGCTCTAAGTAATATATTTTACAGTAATTACACATATATACAGAAATACATATGCACTACAATTTGAGCTCAACTTGCAGCCATTTCAGTACAGTTCTCCTTCAGCACACTAAGCCCTTGCAAGTAGTTTTTTGCTCCCTCCCCTCAAGCCTATACAATTTGCAATACTAAATATGTCACAAATGACTGATAAGAGAGAGTTTTGGGCAAGTGTGTGCACATATACATGCACACACCTTCACAGTATAAAGGAACTGAAATTTGAACTAAAATCTGAGATCAAAACACTTCCAAAATTAAACTAGAACATGTAACCACCATTTACACAAAATTTTCATCCTTTCAAGAAAAGGGTGAAAGAGGTCCCAGGCACCACTTACACACGCAAAGTTTTTTGTTGCATATAGAGAGTCTAGTCTCACTGTAAAAGCAGTATAGATTTCTGTATGTGCTTCCTATCTGAGAGACACAAATTTACAATACCCAGTTCAGGCATCTACATTTGGGTTTCCCATATGCTGGCAGGAGTGCCCTATTCAGATTAGGCACTGAAGCCTTTATGGTTTCAGACTTAAAACACTGCACATATGAACAACTCAGAATCTTAAAGTACAGAGCATAAAAATCAAGGTGTATGTTGGTACTTGTTTTTATTATGATGTAGAACTGTCATAACAGGTAAGATTTTTTTAAGTACTTGTGTGCCTGTGCATTTATTTATTTAAAAATTGCACTTAATAAAAATTGCACTTCTCAACGACTTAAAAAATTATCCCTAACTCAGTCTACCGCAAGCCTCTTTTTCAGCAAGTAACATGAATAGTGGTATGCAGGACAGACACCACAGATAAATGCAGCAAGACATATTACCAAAATCCTTGTACTAGAAAAAATTGTTAACATAAACCCTCAAATTTTGCAAAAAAATGCTAACTGTGAAAACAGAAATCTTCCTGGTTTAACTTAATGATACTGAAGTAATAGCTCATGACTTCTGTATGATTCAGATAGTCTCCAACTTGTGAAAAGCTCTTCTACTACTACTGCTCCTTCCCAAGCCTGTTTTCTTCTCCCTGAATGTATATATAAATATGCTGAAAGCCATTACTTTGTTACTCAGCTCTCTTTAGAAATTGATGCCGTCTGTTCATTTTTATTCTTATCCAGAAATTATTTCAATTGGTGTCAAATGTCAAACTATTTATTGAATACAATTTTGATTATTTGCATATTTCAGTTGACTCAGAATATGTCTGCCTGATGTATTTGTAATGAGTTCCCTACTCGTTCAAATTCCATTGACTTCAGTGAAATATTCAGTTTGCCAATTGTCTCCGTCAGTAAATTTGGATCTTCTGTTGTTATTGCTTGTTACATTTCTTTCTCTAACTTCCATCCTTACTGTCACCAGAGTAACAGAATATTTGTCTGCTTGGGAAATAAAGACATTGGAACATGCCTGAGGTTTGGTTGAAAAAGTAGCAAACTAAATGAGAAAGCTGTCCTCTGAAACTCAACCTGTTATTATATTTCAGTGTTGGCACTTTCACAGGGAATATTGTTGATGTAGCCTACATTTTTAAGGTAGTCCTGCAGAGACTGAAGACATAGTTAAGTTAGTAAAACAGTTTGCTGAAGAAGTGCTGACACACCAATAGCAGCTCAATAAGTTCACTGTGGAAGAAGAGACTAGTACTTACAAATAGGATTTAGTATTAATTTTCAACAGTGAGCATTTAATGAGCATAAAATAGAAAATGCCGCCTGGCTAAGTCTCCAGTTATTATCCAGATTAAGCACTGCAACAAAAATAATACCACCTGTACCAGCATTAGGCCTTTCTTATACATTATGCATATTTAATAATAGTTAGATGCTGCCCTTTTCCCAGACTCAAGCCTCCTGTCTCAAACAAACCCCGGGTTTAGTAAGCAACCAGAACCCCAAAAGAGAGGGGAACACGGTCGTGTTTTGCAAAGGGCGAGCCCCAGCCGGATGATGACATGCCGGATGAAGCATCCTCGCCCTTCCGAGCAGGTTGAGATTTTCTGGCATCCTGCGACCCCTAGTGAGAGCCCAGGGCTGCCGGGCAGCTGTCGCCCATCCCCGCGGCCTCGCTTCGCTCCCGGACTGGCGCTGTGGGCTCCGGCCCACTACTGCCAGGCGCTGGCTATTTCCAGGTCACGGGCAAAATGCACCTCCAGGGATTTCCGTTTCCCCCATTAAGCGCCTGAAAGGCTACTATAAAACATCCTAATGCATTGACTTTGGTTGCATTGGAACAATATGCTGACTGTATTGCAACTTCACAAAATGCTGCTGTTTGTGTAAACTCTCATGGCATGAGAGGGAAAGGTGAGAGATAGCACCCATCTCCTGCATATTACCAAAAAGAAAGAAAATTACCAGCTACTCCTCAGTGTGCTTTTCTACTTAACTGCCTGCATGTAAGGCCTAAGCCTTTGCAAATAGCAACGACCAGCAAGGAAACAGTATTTGTTTGCATGCTGGTGTTAGGAAAACGTTGGTGAGAAGTCAGTCTCAGCATTTGAAATTGCAAGCTAAGCTTTTTGCTGTTGTCATCATGCTCAGAGCCACCAGAACAATGGTGTTTAAAACAACGATTGATGCTGATCTAAACACATACATGAATTAAAAGCTGAAAATGTAAACATGCAATTATTGAAGAGGAAAGGGTATTTTTTATTTTGGTTAAGTTCCCTCAACTAAAATCAAGTCACTACTCATATACATGCATCAGAATATGTGCTAGTATGTACACATAATATTATATATCAATCTAGTTTATGCACTTAGACATAGTATACACAAACTTTTAGGGACTCAGTTATAGTATGAAAAGAGAAGTTTGCTAGTTTCATTCATATAATTATTAATAATACATGCAAATAATTCTACCTAATGCTAAAAATAAACATGCCAAAACTTTAATGTGCCCCCCCCCCCCTTTTTTTTTCCTTTTGGAGAATCACAATATTAATTAGTCTAAATAGTTTCCTTTTTCAATTGGAAGATCTTGACAATCTGACTGGTAAAGCAGTTATCTGTCTCAGATGAAAAGATTCCAGGTTATGAAATGTGCTTTTTTATCAAAGACACATATCTTTTGATAGATTCATTTCTGAAGAAGCTGTAGAGGCCTAGAATAAGGGTTTTTCATTCAGCCTTCTACAGCAAAATAATTATGACTTGCCTTCAGTGTAAAGTATTGCCTTCTGATTCGTAGCTCTCTATGTTTAAAAGACCCCTAAGCTCAAAGGCGAGCTTTCTAGTCATTCAGTCTTCCTGTAGGAAACTTACATTTGCTCGGGAGTTGGGTCCAAGCCATACCCGGAACCAAAAATTAAAGATTTCCAAGAGGTTCAGCAATTCAGATCTGGAAACCTACTTTGAACTTCCTCAAACAATTTTCTTTGGGAGTTAAAATTCTTCCAGACGTTTGAAATTCTACCAGAAGTTTGTGTAACAGGAGCATGGATAACATCACTATTGGACAAGCCCACAGTTACCATCTGCCATTTTTCCAAAGCTTCTTTTAAATGGCTTAGTGCCTCCTATCCCCTGGTCACTTTGCTAAATCACCATTTTAAGCAAGATACTGTCAAGCCCATAAGTGGCCTCTGAGAAAATGACTAGTGCAGAGAATCCATTGATAGTTCTTCTTCTATGTATTTAGAATACCTATCATATGCTTAGAAGGCAAGGAGTCCACTTTCCTGTGCCAGTGCCATATTATTGTATAATATTGCATTGTTATTGCATTGCGCCCGTTGTTGAACGAGGTGATGATGAGCACATTGATGAACAAACACTCAAGAAAAGAGCTATGTCTCGATGTAATGCCTTCTCAATATGCTAGGCTAATTTTTCATTAACTTTGCTCCGCATATGGGCAATCTATTACACAGAAGTTTTTATAGGCCTGTTTGCCTGAATGCAGAAGCTGCAAACCCCAGTAATACTAATGTAATCCTGTTGTGTCACAGCAAGAGAGAGAGAAAAACAAGCCCATCAGAGGCAGTAAACCTGGTTCTGTGCAGCAATGTACATCATGATGATGGCTTGGTTTATAGCTAGTGGGTCATCTGCAGCTGTACGAATGAATTTGTAGAAAAAAAATATATTTTAATGCAATTGGAAGTGTACATTACTGAAAGTAAATACATAATTTTTCAAGCATATGTTTTATGTTCAACATTTAACTGATTTACCAAGGAATGACCCAAACAGAAGATGAAGATTTAATTTTTGTTAACAGTTATAAGAGCTTGCTTTAAATTGCTTGTTCTTTTACCAAATAATACTGGAAATTCTCATGGAAAATGCAAATTCTAAGTTGATATTTACATACATTCTCTGTAGGTGTCAGCATTGCTTTATATTGTTGGCAAGAACTGTATTTTTTTTCTTCTCGAAAGAAGAAACAGACTTGTCATTCTCTAAATGAAAGATAATTTCTCTGCTGTCCGTCTGTCTTTTAACAGCCATTTCAGACCAAGAGATTTAATGCTATATTCTGTAGGGGCACCTACAATAAATTTACAGAAAAAGTCTACATTGTTCTCCTGTGCACCCGTTTGCAGTTTTAATACCGTTTTTTCCATTCCAGTTATTTTCTGTATAAACCTAAGGCTCATGTAACACAAACGCTTTCCAAATGTTGCAAGGAGCAACAAGTCAGTGATACTAAAAAACCTGTCAGCTTGCTTTCTTTACACAGGCTGTAGGGGAATAGTGGACCAGCATAAGTCCTTATAATTTTCTAGGTGGAGTCCTCAAAGAGGACTTCTGCTTTCCAGTGAAAAAAAAAAAAAGAGGAAGCAACATTGATAACAGTATTATAAGCTCAAGTGCATATATTATTTGAATATAATCTTGACCATTCGTTTGAAGAAAGGAATGGAGAGCTCTTCCAGGAGGCTATCAAGAGATCACTTCAAACCATGTAAAGGGATATGTTTGCTTCCTATAGAAGTAGTGAGAAAAAAAATTAACTACATAACAAGAATAATATCAACACAAGAAAAAAGAAAATGGCTACAAACTGATCAAGACAGACATCAGAATTAGGAGAGAGATTCTGACACAGCCATGCAGGAGGAATAATGAAGGAATAAATCCTAAAGGGAAATATATAACCTATTTGCTTGGTCTAAGAGCATGCTGGAGTCCAAGTCCCAAGGAGATCCCAATAGCTCAATCTCTTTCATTTGCATATGTTTGAACCAAGGTTTGTCATCAGTGCTATACCATTATCTATTGATGAAGCCAAGGGCTACTTACAGCCATCAGTTGTAGGCAGTTTTAGTTGGTCTGTTTGTAAGTGAAAATGGAACAGATGAGAAGGTTTTTTGCAATAGTAGTCTCAGAATCTGTTTAAGACAAAATTATCCTTCACTGCAAGTGACAAGCACCTTGCTCACAGAGTCTTCTCAGTGTTGGCAGGCTCACCACCAACGTTTTAAACTTACTGCATTTTTATTTAGATGTGGATTTCCCATTGGACATTTACTCAAGTGCAAATTTTACCTGTATATTTGCATAACACTCTTAGGAAAATGTTGCTTCTGAAGATTTGCTTACATATACTTTTTGTCTTCTCTCACCCTCTGTCACCATATCTCTAATAAATTTGTCTATAAAACACAGGAGCTACACTGTCTTACTTTTAGGTCATCCTAAAAGTACATAGAGGCTCCCTATTAATGGCACAGCAGAATGCTGCGTTTTCTATAACTGCCACTGCAGAATTTTGTCTGTGTCATAGATTTGCCCTTGGGCTGCAGAATAAACAGAGTATTTATAGCCCTTCTCATACAAAGAGATCTGATCGTTCAAAAAGAAAGCAATGAATTGCACAGTACTTTCTATATCCCCAGGCTTGCTACTAATATTAGTGTTAAGGAAAAGCTGATGTCACCTGATCTGTCATAGCCTCTGCTTTTGTACATCTCTGGGTAACACTGGGCCAAAAAGTTGAAGTATTTTTTTTGCATTCATTTATTTGAAAGCCGTCCTATTGTTGTGACAGATTTAGAAATAATGTCCTCCACCTGAATTACATCAGATTGCTATAGTTGATGCAGGAAATAGGAAAAATCAAAGTAACATTTCTCAGAGTCTATCCAATGAAAGATTTAAGGAAACAGCTCTGACCATTTGAAATGACCCGTAATTATTACTCTTACTAAATAAGAGAAGCTGGAGATGAGGTAGACAAAGCCCTAAATTACACTTCCACCTTTTCCTCCCCCACACCAGACTGTAGTTTGAGTCTAACATAAGATTCAGAAGATTTTTGGAAGGTTCAGAGTTTCTTGTTCTTAAAGCATAAGCCTGACAGAATAAGCTCTACGACTTAACTGGCCTTCTCTGGCTATCTCAAAGTAATTTTCTTCTCTCTAAACCAAACACCCTTGGCTTTGGAGGAGTCTGATTTAAGCTACATCTTACAATGTGGCACACAGCATGGCTGTGCTTTTGTGAGAGCACCCCTGGCTGGAAGCCTCACTTACTCAGCTGGATTGACTCCTCTGTGGCTTACGGTACTTGCCCTGCGGTGACAGCAATATTCCCCTTCCCATCCTTGCTGAGTACACACACTTCCATGCTCACAATCACAGCCACATCTGGACCCTCCTGAACCCTGGAATATTCTCACAAAGCTCAGTCATTATTATCCTGGACTAGGGTTGATTGCTGTGAATAAAAATCCAAGTAAAAACATCAGATATGGGTTTATGATTTCACCTAGCTTCTATGATGAATAACTACTTAAAATCAAGATAAAATTTTATGGCTCTAAAAAATATAATTCAGCAGAACTATCAGAATAATCTCCCTTTGTTACCCTTCCCTTTGCTGTAAGAAACACCAAGTCCAAAATCCAAGCTTTCACTTTTGATGTTCACATCCATAAAACAAACTGCTAAAATGCAGTATAATGACAGATTGGATAAATGCTCACATGCAAAGAAGCATTTTTAGACAACTAATGCGTTCGTCATTCACTACATTTCATCATGTAATAGCTGAAGAGAAAATGGGAGTATTCACTAAGTGATCAACCACTTAGAAAATAAGAGTAAAATTTTGTGAATCTCAGGTTGCTTTCTTCAGTGGTTTTTAGTTCAGTTACTTCAAAATGTGAGGACTATAAACCAGTAATATCTCTGAAAGTTGAGAACTCCCTATGAGCTGTGGCATAGAGACCCTGTTTGTATTACTGAAGTTGATAGAGTCTGTAGGTGTCAGAGATTAAAAAATAAAAATTCTTTTTTTGGTATTATCATACTAAGATTTAGAGAAAAAATATTCAAATTTTAGCAAGAATTAATCTGAGCAGAATGGTATTTGCAGTCCACCTTCTAAGTATGGTATAGATCTTACTCTTTATTGATTAGGCCCTTATGAAATAATAGTTACGCAGGAATAGAGGCCAACTGGATTACTTCGACTTTGTTCTAAAATAAGGGAAAAATAGTTCTGGCTCCATCACTGTTGCATTGGCTAAATTGATGCCTAAAAATAGGTGTTGAAGTGGAAATGGAAAGGACAACCACAGTGAGTTACATGGAAACCAGACTAGGTGCAAGTTGAATACATGAGAGCTGATGCACCAGTTTCATTTGGGCCCTGATGTTAAAAGAATACCTTACAACTGAAAATAAATTATATTATTTCAAAAGACTGTAAAAGGAAACAACTCCTTCACATACAGTTTGCAGTAGGATATACAGCTGGGCGTCAAAGATAAAAACAATGTCATCATAAATTAGGAAACCTATAATTAAGTAGAATGTAGCTTGCACTAGTATTTCATATGCATATACACTAAAGACTGACTTACTCTCTCAGCCTTTACTCTCTCTCAACTTTTTTTAGTTTTCTATTTACCAGTTAGCTATTAAATGTGTGTATAGAGATAACTTTGCTACTAATACATCAAATAGATACAAGAGTGCAGCATATGAAGTGCTGAAAGCACAAGATGCATTTATACAACTCCCTTACAAGACAGCTCTTCATTGTGATTGCACACATTTTCCTCGATGTCCAAGAATGAACAGTGCCCACCAAATTTAACATTTTGTTTGATATTGGTAGTACAGAATGCAGAGCCGTGCCCTCAGATTTCTAGGAAAATTAGGTGTTCACAATTAACGGATACCTGAGAAAGGGTATTTGCTTTTTGTCCCCCAAAACTGTACCTCACAATTTTTTTTCTTGGCATATACAATGACAGAAACTCATTCTCCAAGGCAATATACATTTCCTCAGCTACAAGGCCATTCTTTCTTTTCTCGACATCCCAACTCATTCAAAACGCATATCCCAACTTCCTCAACAGTTGAGATGAGGCTTGCAAACAACAGACTCTTTCACTGTGTTGTGCTGATTCATTCCAAGCACCGTTCATCCTGCACACTAAATGACGCAGGGTCCTTTGGGAAAACAAAGAATGAGATCATGTAATTAAAGACTATCTCATAATGTACATGAGGACTGAACTATAATGGCCCCAACAGTCTTAATTCTGCTTAAGCGATTAAGACTACAAGGTATTTTAATATTGTTTTCTGAATATAAACATCAACCGTTCTGAGCAAAGACATTTAAAAATTACCAAAAACCCCAAGGCAAAAAGCCAGCCACATGGAAACATATAACATACTACTATATGGTATACAAGGAGAGCTACCAGTAGATCCAGCTGGAGGGGAAAACAGCAACACTGGTATTTTTATTGAACATTTTTCTATTCTCAATTTTTCTGTCCATTAATATTTAAATTTTTCCCAGAGATGTTTCAATTTTAATGAGATTCTGCCAGATTAAACTATTTTCAAATCCTGCGTTCTGACTCCCACTAGCTCACATGCATGCTCACTGCAGAAGGATACTGATGAGTCTATCCGTTTTTGCCAGGCCAACAGTCTACCTGCCAAACACATAGATTCTGCAGACTCTGCTCCAAGCCTTGCCATTTGTCTTCTGAGTGCCCTGTCAGGTCAGGCACCCAATGATAATTTCATTCTGAAGAAAATTTAGCTTTTTGTAAGAGTTCTAATTAAAAAACATTAAGCTTCCAAATCTCTCATAAAATGGACACCAGTCCTCCCTCCCCCAGCACAGGCCTCTGGTACACCTACTTGTTTTCAAGCTGAAAGCCTGAACCACACAAGGGTGTTCTTTATTCTTTTACTCTTTCCCAGAGTAGGATCTTCTGCAAGTCCTGACAGCCAGCCCACAACAAGAGAGATCATTCTGAAAAAACACCCCTCCTCCCTGAAATTCTAGACCTTGAGAACACTTTCTTTTGGAGCACTAGAGAAAGAGATTTGGGACTATCATGCTTCATGTTTCTGTCTCAGCATGCCAGGCCTTCTACTCTTAGTGCTGTGAGGCAGCAGCACAGGCAGGACTGCTCTGTAAAAGGGACCAATCCAGGAGCCCAGGGCAACCCCAGCAAAGGCCAGGGTACAGTCCAACATCACATGGACACTGTGGGTAGAACAGGGTCTATCCAGGCACTCCAGTACAGAGTAGTTCTGGACAAGACTAGCAGTAAGATTACAGCATGAATCAAAAGGGTTCATGCAATAGATAAGGCTAACAACCAAGTACCTGCAATGCAAGTTCAAGGTCCAGCAAGGGAGGCAGGGCTGGACAAGTAGACAAACAGATCCACCATAGCTCAGAAAGAGCCTAAATGTTCAGGTCTGAGCTTAAATGGAGTCCCAGGCCCCAGTGGGCAGAGGGTGTGTGGGCAGGGGTCCCAGGTGGAGCTACCCAGGTGTCGTGGTTTAAGGCCTCTAAGCCCCCCCATGAAGTTTTCTCCCTCACTCCCTCACTCCCCCACTCCCCCACTCCCCCACTCCCCCACTCCCCCACTCCCCCACTCCCCTCTATTTCTTCCCCCAGTCCTGGGGGGTGGGGAGGAGAATCAAAAGAATGCAACTTCCACAGGTTGAGATAAGAACAGTTTAGTAACTAAGGCATAACACAAATCACTACTGCTACCACCAGTAATAATACAAGAGAAATACAAGGAAAGAGAATACAACTGCTCACCAAGCCCAACCCAGCCAGTGCACCCCCCAGCAGCGAACCCCGCAGTCCACCAAAACTGCACCACCCAACCGAGCCGAGAGAGAGAGAGACTTCCGGGTTCCTGCCCCCAGTTTTTTACATCCTGGGCATGACGTGCTGTGGTATGGAATAATCTCTTTGGTCAGTTTGGGTCAGGTGTCCTGTCTCTGCTTCCTCCCGGCTTCCTCTCCTCCCCGGCAGAGCATGAGACTCAGAAAGTCCTTGGTCAGACAAAAACACTACCAAGCAGTAACTGAAAACACTGGTGTTATCAGCGCTGCTCCCGGGCATGAAATTAAAAACACAGTGCTGCACCAGCTACCAAGAAGGAGAAAAATGACTGCTACTGCTGAACCCATGACACCAGGACTGTTAATTAGCGCACTCAGGGCATGTCAAGTGCTATGGTCAGTGGTGGAGTTGTAGTTAAGAAAAGCAAGGGCTGCAGTGCCTCAACACATTCAGTAGTTTGCAATCTCCAGAGGAGGGTGTGAGCTTCTATACATAATTCCCATTTGTTGTTTTTTTCCCATATTCATTTGGGGCTTTGTGGCTAATATTGCTTATTTAAAGGATTTACTCTTCCTCTCTTTCTTTAGTTGTATTTTAACTTATATTGGCTTCATTTGTTTGAAGCCATATCCTTCCTTTCTCCGTTCTTTTTTGTTTGTCTCCTTTGTTCATATTTTATGTTTGTTGAAATGTAAACTTCTGGGGACTGAAATGCTGAACAAGTTCCTCAACTCTAGCTGAACTCATTAATGTTGGGAACAAGAATTAACAGAGCATAAAGGATGTAAAACTTTTGTTCCTCACTCCTGGAGGTTTTTCCATCATATGTGCGTAGAACTCCACTTCCAAGAACCATTTCTAAGTCTTAAGGATGCCTTTAGTCCTTTGAGAGCCTCTGAATTGGGAGGACTCAGAAAGCACTCAAGACCCCTCTTTGCCTTAGGCAATGAGCTCTATTTTGCACCTTACGAGCACGACACAGACTTTCAGCAAAGGCCTCTGAGGCTGAGAGTGTGCAGACTGTACACAGCTGCAGTGTTCTATTAAGAATAATGTCCACCAATACTGAAAATAATGCCTTGTTTAAATGTCCACATATAAATCATATAAATACAAGCTGCTACTGTAACTTCAGGCAGTCACAACTGAAGGTTGTAGTTAATAAAGGTATATTACTGGCTTGCATTTGTAAAAGATCTTTTTTATCTAGAGCCACAGAACACCTTATAAGCATTATCTCGTTAAAGCTCATCACATTATTGTGAAGTAAAGTAGGAAGACTTTCATCAATTTCTACACAGTTTATCTAGGGTGAAGCACAGGTGGTGAGTAGCACAGCAACACAGCAACACAACAAAGAAATGTGGCACAGATGGTGAAGCAAGGTGTGTAAACAGTTGAACCTTGGGGCATGGAAGGGTGCTGTTTCATGAGCTTTGCCGGGATACCCCTTCTCAGAGTACCATAAGAGCTTTCACATCAGAAAGCATGATCATGTCTTGGATCACTTCTGACACAAATAATAATCATAATCTCAGTTGTGTTTTGGCTTTTTTTCCCTACTTAAGACCAAAAAAATGTAAGCAATCGGAAAACTCAGTATGAGAAAATATCACTGAGCTTATGGGTGCCATGCAACAGTGGACTTCAGATGCACTGAGCATGCAGAGCAGTACAGATGCACTGTGAGAATCAAGCAAACACAGTTATGCCAAAGATCTTCTGTCTTTCCCTGGTTATAACAAGAAATTGCATACAGCAACACAGTTACACACATACACACAGTTGATACACATCATCTTGGAGTAATGGTAGTATAGCACTGGGGTACTCTGCACTGTCAGTGTTACTTGCTGTACCCTCCTAGGTGAGCACAGGCAGATGTAGATAGTTATGAACTAGCTCCACTCTCATGCTGACCTAGCATTGCATGAAATTTTGTTGTCCCAGAGTTCCTCAGAGATTCAGAAGCTGACCCTCTCAACCTCTATGAAGCTCATTCAGGCAGGATATACAAGCTTAGGCATAGTCCCCTGCTAATGTGCTCTAAATGCTAGACAACAGTGCACAAAGTGGTGTCATGATTTGTACAGCTATACAAATATTAGGATATCCAACCTTAATTAAGTTGTTAAACTTTAAAGATGCAAGATTTGACTGCTTACATAAAATAAGTTATGCTGGTTGGACAAGTATGCTTATCATAGCATTTTTACATCTCTTCATTACTTCAGTGAGTGGTTTCTAAACTAGTAACATATTTTTACACATTTTCACTAAAAACTAAGATACATAGCAAAGCACTCTGAGCTTTCTAAGTGAGAAGTTGACCAAAATTTATAAGTATACATTCAGTAATTCATTCAGGCAGTGCTAAATGGACACCTTTATATGGACTTTTCAAAAACAATCAGGGCATGAGGCAAGTTCATTAATGTGGTGTAGCAGATTGGGAGCAATATCTCTTTTCATGCAGAGATTTGCCCTAGAGCAAGAAGAATGATCAGCTTCGTCGCTGCTGGATTTATTGAAAGATTTTTCTGGTGTTATAAGATAGGACTAAAATCTCTAAAGAACAGGTATTTCCTTGGTCCTCTTTCTGGTGCAGAGGCTGCTCTTGGGAGAATTTCCAAGTAATTAAACTATAATTCTAGTTAAAAAGCACTCACACAGACTCAAATGAAATACAATACTGAAACAGTTCAATAATTATTTATGCATAAAGCACAGAAGATACTGTAATGATGAATTAATCAGAATAAAATGTGGGGATTTTTTCGAAGAAAGTGGACTTCCTTTATTAGTAGCAGGTCCGGAGGACAGCCACAAAAATTATCTGAGGGCTGGAGCACTTTTCGTCTGAAGACAACAGAGCCTGGAGAATAGCAGGCTCCAGGGAGACTTTATTTCAGTCTTTCAGTATAAAAAGGGAGCTTATGAGAAAGATGGAGAAAGACTTTTTTACCAGGGTCTCTAGTGACAAGGCAAGGGGTGACAGTTTTAAACTGAAAGAAGGTAGATTTACATTGGATGAAAGAAAGAAATATTTTACAGTGGGAGTGGCAAAGCACTGGAATAAGTTGCTCAGAGAAGTTGGGGATACCTCCTCAGTGGAGGTGTTCAAGGCCAGGTTGGAAGGGGCTTTGAGCAACCCTAACAAGTGAGAAATGTCCCTGCACACAGCAGGGGGCTGGAACTCTATGATCTTTAAGGGTTTTTCCAACCTAAACCATTCTATGATTCTATTATTTTGACCTATTTTGAAACAACAGATTTTATATTATGGTCATGCTTGTTTATATATATTTTGGCAACTATAAAAACATTTAATTCATCCCTTCAACTCGTTGCATTTGTTTAAATTAATGGAACAATTTTATTCACAGATATTATTATTTTTATATTATAAATGTGTGTTAAAGGTACAAAAATTATAAGCTCCTCCCCTGAAGTTATTCAGTACTTCAAAAATGGATGTATTAATTTTGAAATGCATGTCTGGGACTTATGGAGTTTACATTTGAGTGATAGAAGTTCCTAGAAAGTACGAACAGGATAGATCAGATTATTTTTCATAGAGCAAAATGTAGCCTGCCAAATTTAAATTGCAACAAACAGTTGTCTTTTGGCTAAAACATAGCTATTGTTTTATGTTCAGCTACTGAGTTTGAACTGTTCAAAGAGCTTTAGCAAGTCAATAAAAAAGCAGGAGATAAATTTTCACCAGTTTTCATGATTGTATTTTGAAGCAAAATCCATGCTAGAATAAAAAAAAAATAAAATTAGTATTTTATTCCATTTTCCTTGACAAAATACTGGAAAAATAATAAGTGGTATCCTAGCAAGTA